>OX123194.2:2500-2976941 GCA_944739405.2 Euclidia mi | reverse complement strand
GTGTGTGAACATGTGGAACAAGGACCCAACCACTACCTGCGATTTGATGAACCACAGATACTCGCAAAAGAACATCGTTTTCTTCCAAGGATGATACGAGAGGCTATTGAAATTAAAAAACACCCTAATTTCAATAGGGAAGATGGTTGGAATGTTTCTCCAGCTTGGGACCCTGTCATAAGGCTAATGAAACCCAAGAAGGACAAAGTCACCAGAAGACCTAAGGACACTGTGAGCTCATTCTGCGTAAATAGTAACACCAATAGTTGAAAAATGTTCGGGTACTTTGAGATAACTTATACATTCAAGAAAAAAACAAATATCACCTCAGTCTGCCGTGAACATGAATTCTGTAAAGAATTCGAAACGTCGGCTAGTAATAAATTAAAAATATAGTTTCTAGATCTTTAGTTTCAAATGTAATAACTTAGTGAAACCAATACAACGCGATAAAATCCGTAAACTGTAGTTTAATTTCAATGTGTAACATTCGCGTAAACCCAAGAAGATATTATGTGAACCAGTACGGACTGGAAACAGCAACAAAAATACGCCGGTTAGAAGATCTACAAACCAAGCGCGCAAGATACATAACATCCTTAAATTTCTTGAAGAGATGCCGGGATCACGATCTCATCCCTACATGCTGCAAGATATCAGCCAAGAAGGACATACGTGGGAGCGCTAAGATCTTAAAACAGGCAAGCCAAAAGTTACTCATACAAAAGATCCATGAACACCGAGCTGACTTACGCAGAATAAATAAAAATGTTGAGAATTTATCTAACGAAATATACAGATTGATAACTTCATTTGATTTTAAACAATGCATAGATGCAATAAACAACAGAGAAACATCAAAATATTATGCGTGTAAACGTAACAAAATTCAAAAATTTGAAAAATTACAACAAAAATCAAATGACCAGTACAACATGAAACAGAACGTTTTCGCACGGACCAATCACACGCTACCGTCCGCCCATAGACAAACAGTTGTCAATCTGTCAAAACACACGTTAGATGAAAATACCGAGAGGGTACTTAACAGAGGTTTAAATTACGCGATAACTCCATCAAGAATACCGTATGAAACCATTATTTGCAACGTTGAGGATTGCCTAGTGAAGAACAATGTGAGTAAGGAAGATTTCGAGGCCATACGACAGGACGTTTCTGCAGTATTACGTCAATCGAAAGTGCCGGCAAGGAATCTACCTAAGACCGAATATCTCGCACTGAAGAACTTACAAGCCAGGCCTGAACTTACAGTACTCCGAGCAGATAAAGGAAATGCAACGGTAGTGATGGACACGTCCGAGTATAAACAAAAAATGGAACATCTTTTGTCGGATGAAAGTACCTACAAGTTGGTTAAGTCAGACCCTACGAACAAAATACTCAAGCAAACTTGTGATATTGTTAAGAAATACTCCGAAAAAACTTAATTTGGACGTGAAATATTTAATACCATCGTGTGTAAAACCTCCTCAAATGTATGGGCTACCAAAAATACACAAGGAAAACGCTCCTCTGCGCCCGATAGTTAGTCAGATAGGCGCACCAACTTACAGACTGGCTCAACACATGGCAAAGATTCTCTCACCGCTCAGAGGCAACACGAGAGCACATGTGAAAGATTCCTACCATTTTGTCAGTGAAAACAAACACCTACATCTCTCTGACAAGGAAACTATGGTTAGTTTTGATATACAGTCATTATTCACATGCATACCAGTACATGACTGTGTAGAAATTACTAGAAGGAAGCTGACAGAAAACAACATGCCTGAGGAATATGCAGAAATACTCAAACACTGCCTGACAACGGGCTATCTGTTATGGGACAAGAAATACTACATACAAGTAGACGGTGTAGCAATGGGCTCTCCAGTATCGCCTGTTGTCGCTGACATCTTCATGGAGGACTTCGAGGCGCGAGCCCTGCAGACTGCCACCATCACACCGAGGTTCTACAAGCGGTATGTAGATGACACTTTCACAATTTTACCAACAGATAGTGTTAATGCTTTCCTAAACCATCTTAATTCTATTAATAACCAAATACAATTCACAATGGAATTAGAGGCAAACAATTCTTTAGCTTTCTTAGATGTACTTGTCATCAGGAATAAAAACAACTCCTTAAGCCATACTGTGTATAGGAAAAAGACCCATACAAATAGGTACTTAAACGGTGAATCTCACCACCATCCTAAACAGTTAGCTACTGTAGGAATGTCTCTGTTTCAGAGAGCCCGCGGGATCTGTGACAAGAAACACCTGGACGCTGAGCTTCAACATGTCAGGCAAGTTCTGCAAGACAACAAGCTCCGACCGCCGCGCCACTGTCACAGATCCCAGAAGAAAGAAAAACCAGCCACAGTAGAAAGACAACCTGCTGTCCTCCCATACATCAAGGGCGTGACCGACAAAATTGGCTACATCTTGAAGCGAGCTTCTATCAAAACTTACTACAAGCCGCCAACGAAGATCAGTCAATTATTACCATCTGTCAAGTGTCAGTTACCCTTGCAAGAGGCCGGTGTCTACAAAATTGACTGTGAATGTGGGCTCTCATACATTGGACAAACCAAGAGAAGCATAGGCATTCGACTCAAAGAACATATAGCTGACATAAAACATAAACGCTCAACAAAGTCTGCTGTGTGTGAACATGTGGAACAAGGACCCAACCACTACCTGCGATTTGATGAACCACAGATACTCGCAAAAGAACATCGTTTTCTTCCAAGGATGATACGAGAGGCTATTGAAATTAAAAAACACCCTAATTTCAATAGGGAAGATGGTTGGAATGTTCCTCCAGCTTGGGACCCTGTCATAAGGCTAATGAAACCCAAGAAGGACAAAGTCACCAGAAGACCTAAGGACACTGTGAGCTCATTCTGCGTAAATAGTAACACCAATAGTTGAAAAATGTTCGGGTACTTTGAGATAACTTATACATTCAAGAAAAAAACAAATATCACCTCAGTCTGCCGTGAACATGAATTCTGTAAAGAATTCGAAACGTCGGCTAGTAATAAATTAAAAATATAGTTTCTAGATCTTTAGTTTCAAATGTAATAACTTAGTGAAACCAATACAACGCGATAAAATCCGTAAACTGTAGTTTAATTTCAATGTGTAACATTCGCGTAAACCCAAGAAGATATTATGTGAACCAGTACGGACTGGAAACAGCAACAAAAATACGCCGGTTAGAAGATCTACAAACCAAGCGCGCAAGATACATAACATCCTTAAATTTCTTGAAGAGATGCCGGGATCACGATCTCATCCCTACATGCTGCAAGATATCAGCCAAGAAGGACATACGTGGGAGCGCTAAGATCTTAAAACAGGCAAGCCAAAAGTTACTCATACAAAAGATCCATGAACACCGAGCTGACTTACGCAGAATAAATAAAAATGTTGAGAATTTATCTAACGAAATATACAGATTGATAACTTCATTTGATTTTAAACAATGCATAGATGCAATAAACAACAGAGAAACATCAAAATATTATGCGTCTAAACGTAACAAAATTCAAAAATTTGAAAAATTACAACAAAAATCAAATGACCAGTACAACATGAAACAGAACGTTTTCGCACGGACCAATCACACGCTACCGTCCGCCCATAGACAAACAGTTGTCAATCTGTCAAAACACACGTTAGATGAAAATACCGAGAGAGTACTTAACAGAGGTTTAAATTACGCGATAACTCCATCAAGAATACCGTATGAAACCATTATTTGCAACGTTGAGGATTGCCTAGTGAAGAACAATGTGAGTAAGGAAGATTTCGAGGCCATACGACAGGACGTTTCTGCTGTATTACGTCAATCGAAAGTGCCGGCAAGGAATCTAGCTAAGACCGAATATCTCGCACTGAAGAACTTACAAGCCAGGCCTGAACTTACAGTACTCCGAGCAGATAAAGGAAATGCAACGGTAGTGATGGACACGTCCGAGTATAAACAAAAAATGGAACATCTTTTGTCGGATGAAAGTACCTACAAGTTGGTTAAGTCAGACCCTACGAACAAAATACTCAAGCAAACTTGTGATATTGTTAAGAAATACTCCGAAAAACTTAATTTGGACGTGAAATATTTAATACCATCGTGTGTAAAACCTCCTCAAATGTATGGGCTACCAAAAATACACAAGGAAAACGCTCCTCTGCGCCCGATAGTTAGTCAGATAGGCGCACCAACTTACAGACTGGCTCAACACATGGCAAAGATTCTCTCACCGCTCAGAGGCAACACGAGAGCACATGTGAAAGATTCCTACCATTTTGTCAGTGAAATCAAACACCTACATCTCTCTGACAAGGAAACTATGGTTAGTTTTGATATACAGTCATTATTCACATGCATACCAGTACATGACTGTGTAGAAATTACTAGAAGGAAGCTGACAGAAAACAACATGCCTGAGGAATATGCAGAAATACTCAAACACTGCCTGACAACGGGCTATCTGTTATGGGACAAGAAATACTACATACAAGTAGACGGTGTAGCAATGGGCTCTCCAGTATCGCCTGTTGTCGCTGACATCTTCATGGAGGACTTCGAGGCGCGAGCCCTGCAGACTGCCACCATCACACCGAGGTTCTACAAGCGGTATGTAGATGACACTTTCACAATTTTACCAACAGATAGTGTTAATGCTTTCCTAAACCATCTTAATTCTATTAATAACCAAATACAATTCACAATGGAATTAGAGGCAAACAATTCTTTAGCTTTCTTAGATGTACTTGTCATCAGGAATAAAAACAACTCCTTAAGCCATACTGTGTATAGGAAAAAGACCCATACAAATAGGTACTTAAACGGTGAATCTCACCACCATCCTAAACAGTTAGCTACTGTAGGAATGTCTCTGTTTCAGAGAGCCCGCGGGATCTGTGACAAGAAACACCTGGACGCTGAGCTTCAACATGTCAGGCAAGTTCTGCAAGACAACAAGCTCCGACCGCCGCGCCACTGTCACAGATCCCAGAAGAAAGAAAAACCAGCCACAGTAGAAAGACAACCTGCTGTCCTCCCATACATCAAGGGCGTGACCGACAAAATTGGCTACATCTTGAAGCGAGCTTCTATCAATACTTACTACAAGCCGCCAACGAAGATCAGTCAATTATTACCATCTGTCAAGTGTCAGTTACCCTTGCAAGAGGCCGGTGTCTACAAAATTGACTGTGAATGTGGGCTCTCATACATTGGACAAACCAAGAGAAGCATAGGCATTCGACTCAAAGAACATATAGCTGACATAAAACATAAACGCTCAACAAAGTCTGCTGTGTGTGAACATGTGGAACAAGGACCCAACCACTACCTGCGATTTGATGAACCACAGATACTCGCAAAAGAACATCGTTTTCTTCCAAGGATGATACGAGAGGCTATTGAAATTAAAAAACACCCTAATTTCAATAGGGAAGATGGTTGGAATGTTCCTCCAGCTTGGGACCCTGTCATAAGGCTAATGAAACCCAAGAAGGACAAAGTCACCAGAAGACCTAAGGACACTGTGAGCTCATTCTGCGTAAATAGTAACACCAATAGTTGAAAAATGTTCGGGTACTTTGAGATAACTTATACATTCAAGAAAAAAACAAATATCACCTCAGTCTGCCGTGAACATGAATTCTGTAAAGAATTCGAAACGTCGGCTAGTAATAAATTAAAAATATAGTTTCTAGATCTTTAGTTTCAAATGTAATAACTTAGTGAAACCAATACAACGCGATAAAATCCGTAAACTGTAGTTTAATTTCAATGTGTAACATTCGCGTAAACCCAAGAAGATATTATGTGAACCAGTACGGACTGGAAACAGCAACAAAAATACGCCGGTTAGAAGATCTACAAACCAAGCGCGCAAGATACATAACATCCTTAAATTTCTTGAAGAGATGCCGGGATCACGATCTCATCCCTACATGCTGCAAGATATCAGCCAAGAAGGACATACGTGGGAGCGCTAAGATCTTAAAACAGGCAAGCCAAAAGTTACTCATACAAAAGATCCATGAACACCGAGCTGACTTACGCAGAATAAATAAAAATGTTGAGAATTTATCTAACGAAATATACAGATTGATAACTTCATTTGATTTTAAACAATGCATAGATGCAATAAACAACAGAGAAACATCAAAATATTATGCGTGTAAACGTAACAAAATTCAAAAATTTGAAAAATTACAACAAAAATCAAATGACCAGTACAACATGAAACAGAACGTTTTCGCACGGACCAATCACACGCTACCGTCCGCCCATAGACAAACAGTTGTCAATCTGTCAAAACACACGTTAGATGAAAATACCGAGAGAGTACTTAACAGAGGTTTAAATTATGCGATAACTCCATCAAGAATACCGTATGAAACCATTATTTGCAACGTTGAGGATTGCCTAGTGAAGAACAATGTGAGTAAGGAAGATTTCGAGGCCATACGACAGGACGTTTCTGATGTATTACGTCAATCGAAAGTGCCGGCAAGGAATCTACCTAAGACCGAATATCTCGCACTGAAGAACTTACAAGCCAGGCCTGAACTTACAGTACTCCGAGCAGATAAAGGAAATGCAACGGTAGTGATGGACACGTCCGAGTATAAACAAAAAATGGAACATCTTTTGTCGGATGAAAGTACCTACAAGTTGGTTAAGTCAGACCCTACGAAAAAAATACTCAAGCAAACTTGTGATATTGTTAAGAAATACTCCGAAAAACTTAATTTGGACGTGAAATATTTAATACCATCGTGTGTAAAACCTCCTCAAATGTATGGGCTACCAAAAATACACAAGGAAAACGCTCCTCTGCGCCCGATAGTTAGTCAGATAGGCGCACCAACTTACAGACTGGCTCAACACATGGCAAAGATTCTCTCACCGCTCAGAGGCAACACGAGAGCACATGTGAAAGATTCCTACCATTTTGTCAGTGAAATCAAACACCTACATCTCTCTGACAAGGAAACTATGGTTAGTTTTGATATACAGTCATTATTCACATGCATACCAGTACATGACTGTGTAGAAATTACTAGAAGGAAGCTGACAGAAAACAACATGCCTGAGGAATATGCAGAAATACTCAAACACTGCCTGACAACGGGCTATCTGTTATGGGACAAGAAATACTACATACAAGTAGACGGTGTAGCAATGGGCTCTCCAGTATCGCCTGTTGTCGCTGACATCTTCATGGAGGACTTCGAGGCGCGAGCCCTGCAGACTGCCACCATCACACCGAGGTTCTACAAGCGGTATGTAGATGACACTTTCACAATTTTACCAACAGATAGTGTTAATGCTTTCCTAAACCATCTTAATTCTATTAATAACCAAATACAATTCACAATGGAATTAGAGGCAAACAATTCTTTAGCTTTCTTAGATGTACTTGTCATCAGGAATAAAAACAACTCCTTAAGCCATACTGTGTATAGGAAAAAGACCCATACAAATAGGTACTTAAACGGTGAATCTCACCACCATCCTAAACAGTTAGCTACTGTAGGAATGTCTCTGTTTCAGAGAGCCCGCGGGATCTGTGACAAGAAACACCTGGACGCTGAGCTTCAACATGTCAGGCAAGTTCTGCAAGACAACAAGCTCCGACCGCCGCGCCACTGTCACAGATCCCAGAAGAAAGAAAAACCAGCCACAGTAGAAAGACAACCTGCTGTCCTCCCATACATCAAGGGCGTGACCGACAAAATTGGCTACATCTTGAAGCGAGCTTCTATCAAAACTTACTACAAGCCGCCAACGAAGATCAGTCAATTATTACCATCTGTCAAGTGTCAGTTACCCTTGCAAGAGGCCGGTGTCTACAAAATTGACTGTGAATGTGGGCTCTCATACATTGGACAAACCAAGAGAAGCATAGGCATTCGACTCAAAGAACATATAGCTGACATAAAACATAAACGCTCAACAAAGTCTGCTGTGTGTGAACATGTGGAACAAGGACCCAACCACTACCTGCGATTTGATGAACCACAGATACTCGCAAAAGAACATCGTTTTCTTCCAAGGATGATACGAGAGGCTATTGAAATTAAAAAACACCCTAATTTCAATAGGGAAGATGGTTGGAATGTTCCTCCAGCTTGGGACCCTGTCATAAGGCTAATGAAACCCAAGAAGGACAAAGTCACCAGAAGACCTAAGGACACTGTGAGCTCATTCTGCGTAAATAGTAACACCAATAGTTGAAAAATGTTCGGGTACTTTGAGATAACTTATACATTCAAGGAAAAAAACAAATATCACCTCAGTCTGCCGTGAACATGAATTCTGTAAAGAATTCGAAACGTCGGCTAGTAATAAATTAAAAATATAGTTTCTAGATCTTTAGTTTCAAATGTAATAACTTAGTGAAACCAATACAACGCGATAAAATCCGTAAACTGTAGTTTAATTTCAATGTGTAACATTCGCGTAAACCCAAGAAGATATTATGTGAACCAGTACGGACTGGAAACAGCAACAAAAATACGCCGGTTAGAAGATCTACAAACCAAGCGCGCAAGATACATAACATCCTTAAATTTCTTGAAGAGATGCCGGGATCACGATCTCATCCCTACATGCTGCAAGATATCAGCCAAGAAGGACATACGTGGGAGCGCTAAGATCTTAAAACAGGCAAGCCAAAAGTTACTCATACAAAAGATCCATGAACACCGAGCTGACTTACGCAGAATAAATAAAAATGTTGAGAATTTATCTAACGAAATATACAGATTGATAACTTCATTTGATTTTAAACAATGCATAGATGCAATAAACAACAGAGAAACATCAAAATATTATGCGTGTAAACGTAACAAAATTCAAAAATTTGAAAAATTACAACAAAAATCAAATGACCAGTACAACATGAAACAGAACGTTTTCGCACGGACCAATCACACGCTACCGTCCGCCCATAGACAAACAGTTGTCAATCTGTCAAAACACACGTTAGATGAAAATACCGAGAGAGTACTTAACAGAGGTTTAAATTACGCGATAACTCCATCAAGAATACCGTATGAAACCATTATTTGCAACGTTGAGGATTGCCTAGTGAAGAACAATGTGAGTAAGGAAGATTTCGAGGCCATACGACAGGACGTTTCTGCTGTATTACGTCAATCGAAAGTGCCGGCAAGGAATCTACCTAAGACCGAATATCTCGCACTGAAGAACTTACAAGCCAGGCCTGAACTTACAGTACTCCGAGCAGATAAAGGAAATGCAACGGTAGTGATGGACACGTCCGAGTATAAACAAAAAATGGAACATCTTTTGTCGGATGAAAGTACCTACAAGTTGGTTAAGTCAGACCCTACGAACAAAATACTCAAGCAAACTTGTGATATTGTTAAGAAATACTCCGAAAAACTTAATTTGGACGTGAAATATTTAATACCATCGTGTGTAAAACCTCCTCAAATGTATGGGCTACCAAAAATACACAAGGAAAACGCTCCTCTGCGCCCGATAGTTAGTCAGATAGGCGCACCAACTTACAGACTGGCTCAACACATGGCAAAGATTCTCTCACCGCTCAGAGGCAACACGAGAGCACATGTGAAAGATTCCTACCATTTTGTCAGTGAAATCAAACACCTACATCTCTCTGACAAGGAAACTATGGTTAGTTTTGATATACAGTCATTATTCACATGCATACCAGTACATGACTGTGTAGAAATTACTAGAAGGAAGCTGACAGAAAACAACATGCCTGAGGAATATGCAGAAATACTCAAACACTGCCTGACAACGGGCTATCTGTTATGGGACAAGAAATACTACATACAAGTAGACGGTGTAGCAATGGGCTCTCCAGTATCGCCTGTTGTCGCTGACATCTTCATGGAGGACTTCGAGGCGCGAGCCCTGCAGACTGCCACCATCACACCGAGGTTCTACAAGCGGTATGTAGATGACACTTTCACAATTTTACCAACAGATAGTGTTAATGCTTTCCTAAACCATCTTAATTCTATTAATAACCAAATACAATTCACAATGGAATTAGAGGCAAACAATTCTTTAGCTTTCTTAGATGTACTTGTCATCAGGAATAAAAACAACTCCTTAAGCCATACTGTGTATAGGAAAAAGACCCATACAAATAGGTACTTAAACGGTGAATCTCACCACCATCCTAAACAGTTAGCTACTGTAGGAATGTCTCTGTTTCAGAGAGCCCGCGGGATCTGTGACAAGAAACACCTGACGCTGAGCTTCAACATGTCAGGCAAGTTCTGCAAGACAACAAGCTCCGACCGCCGCGCCACTGTCACAGATCCCAGAAGAAAGAAAAACCAGCCACAGTAGAAAGACAACCTGCTGTCCTCCCATACATCAAGGGCGTGACCGACAAAATTGGCTACATCTTGAAGCGAGCTTCTATCAAAACTTACTACAAGCCGCCAACGAAGATCAGTCAATTATTACCATCTGTCAAGTGTCAGTTACCCTTGCAAGAGGCCGGTGTCTACAAAATTGACTGTGAATGTGGGCTCTCATACATTGGACAAACCAAGAGAAGCATAGGCATTCGACTCAAAGAACATATAGCTGACATAAAACATAAACGCTCAACAAAGTCTGCTGTGTGTGAACATGTGGAACAAGGACCCAACCACTACCTGCGATTTGATGAACCACAGATACTCGCAAAAGAACATCGTTTTCTTCCAAGGATGATACGAGAGGCTATTGAAATTAAAAAACACCCTAATTTCAATAGGGAAGATGGTTGG
Organism: Euclidia mi; assembly: GCA_944739405.2. Taxonomy (NCBI): domain Eukaryota; kingdom Metazoa; phylum Arthropoda; class Insecta; order Lepidoptera; family Erebidae; genus Euclidia; species Euclidia mi. The sequence goes on along the minus strand of OX123194.2, from coordinate 2,966,126 downwards.
AATGTTCCTCCAGCTTGGGACCCTGTCATAAGGCTAATGAAACCCAAGAAGGACAAAGTCACCAGAAGACCTAAGGACACTGTGAGCTCATTCTGCGTAAATAGTAACACCAATAGTTGAAAAATGTTCGGGTACTTTGAGATAACTTATACATTCAAGAAAAAAACAAATATCACCTCAGTCTGCCGTGAACATGAATTCTGTAAAGAATTCGAAACGTCGGCTAGTAATAAATTAAAAATATAGTTTCTAGATCTTTAGTTTCAAATGTAATAACTTAGTGAAACCAATACAACGCGATAAAATCCGTAAACTGTAGTTTAATTTCAATGTGTAACATTCGCGTAAACCCAAGAAGATATTATTTGCAAAGTATACAAAGGAGATGGGCTGTTTTTTAAAGGCTTATGGGATATAAGCTTAATGCTTTAAGTTGTTTCCCTTGAAAGCTTTATTTATATGACATTATAGTGAAATTGTAAACGTGAACTACTTTCAATTTTAAAAATATCCACTGATTATATTGCGGATATTTTTGTGCATTAGAAACGATTGTTTGGTTTAGTAGATGACTATATAAAGTGTGTATATTTATTTGAATATACAAACTATGTCGTATTAGTAAACAATAAGGACTAAATTTTTATATTACTAATTACTATTTATCTCAGGGGACGTTCCAGACATTTACCTAACGAACAGAAAGCACATCCAAATTTAAAGCAACATTTTGTAGACAACACAAAATTTTGCCGTGTACGAGAATCGAATCCAACATTTAGCGCAAAACGGCACAGCACTTAAAAATTACACTACCCGTGCATTAAAAAAATAGTATTAAATCCATTGCACTCCAAATGTACACAGATATACAACCAAGTTTAATAAGCTGTTATATTGTTAGGTCGCGACAGATGACCTAGATCGTCGGTTAAGTTAACAAGTTTCTTTACTTAGCCCACACTGAGGGCTTAACGTTGACACTTGCCGACAATTTCTCGGAGCCACATAATTTTCTTTTCCCTCTTATATTACTTCCACGCTCCGTCAAATTATTTTAGAACGTGCTTTATTATCGTCTTCTCAAGTTTTATGTTGCGGAGAAAAAGAGGAAGTTTTTAAGATACTTTATTTTATTTTAGAATGAGATTTTAGATTTATTTTTAAGGAGAGCGATTATAGTATTTAAGCTCAAAGACTCAGACTCGAAAGAAATTGGTCACACGATTGTTTTCCCGAATTGAAATCGACCTACAATTTTTGATGCGGGGTAGTGACAAAAAATTTAGAGCAAAGCTTTCTTAGCTTACTTCTTCTTTTCGGAACTGAACGTTACAATTTAGCTTTTCAAGTTTTCACGGCAGTATTCAGCTAGCCGACAACTTCTAAAACCTGCCAAATTATACAACGCGTAATCGTTAGAAAAATAGAGCTAGTGCGAATCGGTCTTGTGCATTGATAATGTGCACATTTTATGCTTAGAATGGAAACTCGTTAATCACGAAGGATTTTATTCGTTTCTATCTAGTATCCAGTACAATTTAAGACTGAAATCAGTTCCTGAACAGTATAATGTAACCGTAAGTTGAACTGATGGATCAACTTAACTTTGTTTTGTAGCAATTTTCTCTCTCGTAGTTTAGATCGTATAGGCTGCGGTTGACATAGGCTATGATCTGGGGCTATGATTATATCTCATATTTGGATTTGGATACCATAACGCATTCTTAAGAAAAAGGTTTTGATAGTCACACCAAAAACTGATTCTAAAATGGTTCAATTTAACCTTTGAGATAAGGTACTATAAAAATAACTATCTTCATAACTTAATAATCTTTTCTTGGCAAAAATACGAGCTATATTGAAATAAAAATAAATATGTGACTGAAATGTGAATAGAAGTAACACATTCTCGTATTACACTATCAGGTGTAAAACACCATTGTACACAAACAAACATCTGCATCGCTACGTCTACATTGCGCAGTTTTCCATATCGCGACGGCTATCGCGATCTCGCCCCCCACCGTCTCGATGATCCATCTTCGAGGGAGCGGGGGTTGTGCAGACGAGCGTTTTATTCGTGACGTTTTTCTACCGTTTGAATGAAGATTTTTACGTTTTTGAATTTACTTAGTACTTTATTGGGGTTGTTACGGTGGCGGATAATATACACGAATAAAATCAAAGCCGTTGAAAGTCGCTTACAAAATCAAGTCCCATGAAATAGTATGAACCAGAAGAAAGTGTAAGGGTTAGGCAAATGTTAGGTCAGAGGATTTAGAGCTCATATAAATAACTTAGCGGGTCTTAATCGCGTCCAATTAACTTATTTAAGGTATAAATACCTATTTGTTGCCAACGTTTCGCTCATCTTGCACCGAGGGTCCGCGACGAAGTGCGGGTTACGGCACCTACCCTCACTTGGTCTTTATTTAAGTTCGCAATATCGGTACTCCAACACACTACACTAATGACGTCTACACACTGTTGAGATTTATCACTGCGGCGGTGTTTACATTTGCCTGTGGATGACTGGATTCCAAGTAGCATCCTCGTCTCTCTCATCCTCCTGGTTGAAATTGTTATGCTTTTTGATTTCTATTGCTTCACGTACTATACTGGAGTATGGTAATAGTGACGATCGGTGGATAAGACTTGTGCTTGATGCAGTTCTATGCAGTGGTTTGGTCCGGACTCCAACAAATCCTCAGCTATAGCCGACTTATTAATATGTCAGTTTTTTACAGCTGCGATATGTTCCTTTACTCTATTTAGAGGATTTAGAGCTACTGAATGCAAGCGTGAATGCAGCCATACGGCTGTGCACACTTATTCCCTCATTTAAATCGACCGATGGAGTGGCTTAATCGACATGGAAACCAAAGACATCTTGGGCTTTGTACTAACGGCTTGACATCAAAGCCTTCCTCCAGGGGTGTAACATCGTCAACTTTCAGATTTACTAGAAAAAACCGTAGACGCTTTTGCTCTACCTGGAAATTTAACCCGATACCTAAACTTTACAGCCACTTGTTAGTGGCCCGATCATGACAAGAAAATCTAAAACAAAAACTACATAATATTATAACACCCGCTTGCATCTCTTGTATAGACATATACTAACACTATGTAAACATGAGGCCATGTTGCCCATAGAACATAACATATCTCTAATATGATAAATGCCTATTAAGGCACACTCCCACTGGCCCGCGATTTGGCTTTATGCGTTTTAGTATCCCAAAACAAATGGCCATTTTTTGTATCTTAATAGAATAAAACATTTTTTTAATGACAAACGTCATTACGTGCCGACCGGCCGTCTACAACGCCCCTCACCGCGTGTTCCAATGATCCATCTTCGTGAAAACACGCGCAAGCGACGCGTGATTCCACCAACTAGGGTGCAACTTGGGCCCCGTGAAATATTTACTTTTTTTCTTCCCTACGAGCAAGTTTTGTGTCAAACTTGGGAGGGCGACAAATGGTGGCTACGTCCGGGAATGGGCGACGCTTTGTTAAAGGATAAACATTTCAATGCGCCTGTTGATGCTTGTAGTTGTGTTTAGTTTTTCTATTGTGCAGTAGTATGCTGTATACACTTATATTATACGCAATATTGCGTAAGCTTGACACTTCTTCTTCTACATGTTGTAAGACTAAATTATCTATCAACTGTTTGTGAGTTGTTTGCAAAAACGTTTCCAAAGTTTTACAAAAATATGTATTAGGTCGTTATTATGAAAGATGATCCCCGTAAATGCCGCTGTAACTGTGAACTAATCATAGATTTCAAAGATTTGCGATTTGTATACACAATACAATTTTACCGTAGTCTGTGTATATACCTATTAAACTAATTAGAACCTATCAAAGTACCTTGCTTACACACTAGATGGTTGATATCAGACTGCAGTAGTACTACCAGAGGAGTTGCGTAATTTGGCGTGAAATAAATTGCATATATTGTAAACAGCTATGTCGAATAGTTTCTGCAATGAAATCGTATATGACTAAGTAGGTATTTCTAGTAGATTTATCCGTCCGTGCGTCGCACGCCATCCGGCCGACTGTCGTGTCACAGCAGACCGGCACTAACTGTTAAGTTTAAAGCTGCGCGTCCACCGGATCGGAATCGGAGCGTACGGAGCGGAAGGATTTGTTGCTTTGTATTAATTTCTATGAAACTGCGTGCACTGGATCGGCATTTCTGCGCCTGAGACCGGTATTTGTGCTGATGACGTCATCCGCAGTGAACGCACCATACGGATTCCGAGCGTTTCAAGTTCTGACGCGTTTGCGACGTTAAACTGTAGGCAAAAATATTTATTCATGATGAACGACGATGTTTTAATTATTTTAGTGGAAAGGTATGAAGAACTTTATAATCTAAAACATGAACATTAACATAATCAACTTAGGAGAGACAATATTTGGAACGAAATTGGGCAAATAAAATCTATTTCCATCTTTTAATAAATCAGAATATAATGTATGATATTCTCCGAAAATTAATCTAATTACAACAATATCCTCGTCACTATCCTCCTGCTTTAAAAATACCTAAATTGCCGATGCTGAATCCGAATGCAGTAGACGCACCCCATCGGCATTTTGTAAATGACGCCGCTCCGTCCGCTCCGTACGCTCCGATTCCGATCCTGTGGACGCGCAACTTTAAGCACCCTTAGGTCGAACGTCATAAAATTATTACGAGCGTATTTAAAATATCACCAACCTCGTATTTTTATCAAATCAACATCAAAACACTCACTGTTTATTCTAAAAACTATAAAATTCAACCAAAACAATACCCCATTACGGTATTTATTCGAATAGTCGATTGAAATTAAGTATCAACCGAAACACGAAAGCGATTATGATCGTAAAGCCGTAACACTAAAACAGCGATAATCGTTGAACAATTAAAACTTTCAAGTAACCATATTCTCGGGTTATTAACCAGCTTGTGTTACCCTAGCGAGCACCCGACTGAATATATTTTCGTAAGCGATTAAATCCTGGAGTCACGCAATAGATTTGTTTCACCCCCTACTACGGTGCATATTTAAATTCACATTACACGATATCCTGCAGTAATTCGCGATACATTCATCACTTTATTGTTATTTTGACGTGTGTAACGAAGGTGAAAAACAGCCAGATCAGTTCGTAGTACGGGGGAGGGTGTAGTACAGGGTAAGTGAGATGTCAAGGGTCGATGGAAATTGATTTTCCGCCATCAGTCATAACTTGTGTGTTCACAATGGGGACCTTTGTGACTTCGAACCTCGTTTTAGACAATACGACACGAATGCGACTGAATATTTGAATTCAGAATATAGTTTTTGGCGTTGAGTTGCGGGAGCATTGGTGGTAACATATTCGAAAAAAGAACAATGAAAGTTTTTTTTTTTTGGCAAAATGGTTGTCGACTATTTTGAAGTATTTTGTTTTTATTATGACGCCGGTCGAACAAAAGGTTCGATATTGTGTTGCCTAAAGTTCTATTCATCCTATTCAAATCTTCAAACGGTACTTTATGTCTATTGTTTAGATATAAAAAAATAAATGGGAGTGAAACCATTAATTTAAATCTAATATGCGATAGAGCAGCATCTATCATTTACTTTAAAGAGTAGATCCCAGGGCCACCAGACCTTACTTATTTTCTCAGAAACGAAATGTATAGAATAATGTTGTGTTAGTATCTCCTATGAGTGTACGCATACTTGCTAGCTTGGAAAGTGGGCCAATTTTTAGTTATGAGGTGCTAAAGGTCCACGGGAACAATTTCCATAATTATATTTTCTAAATGCGCCCCTTAGTGGTCTCTACCGATAGCTAGATATTTTGGAAACTTTAAAGCGGCTGGTAAAAATTACCGCCGCCGAAATGAGTGCGACATATTATTTATAATTTTTTAAAAATATTTTCTAAAACATACATAAAAATCAGCACTGAGAATTTAAGAAAAGTTAGTTCAATTTTTACCTAACTTTAATATCTCGTACCTATAAATTGGCACACGATCCAAGCTAACAAGTATGTGTAAACTTATGAATGACACATACTAACACTATATTATTCTATACATTTCGTTTTTGAGAAAATAAGTAAGGTCTGGCGGCCCTGGGATCTTGGACTAATAGTTTATATATACGGATGATGGTTACTAATTAGTTCTTGTACGGCAATATAGGCCTAATATCAGTTAATAACTGATATTAGGCCTATATTGCCGTACAAGAACTAATTTAATTAGATAGGTGAATGTGAGCTCATGCAGATTTAATATGCATCTTTGTTTCATTCATTGCAATTTACTAAATATATATCATACTAGCTGACCCGGCAAACGTTATTTGCAAAATTTTTTTTTTTTTGAAAAATAGATGTTGGCCGATTCTCATAGATACCGGATAAGCACAAAAAAATTCATCAAAATCGGTCAAGCCGTTTCGGAGGAGTATGGGAACGAAAACTGTGACACGAGAATTTTATATATTAGATAAATTGTATCTCTCTTCCTTCAACAACATTTGATCGAATTTTGACAAAATAAATGCTGGGCAATTTCGGCTATCGGTATTATTATTAAGAAAATGATGGCAACTCCTGCACTAGTGACTAAGGATAAATTCTGTGTCGCGGGGGATTTAACAGGCATTTAATCAACGGACACAAGGGAGATAAAAATTCAAAACAAAGATTTGTCAACATCACATAAGTGTTGTGTCGTGTGGGATTCGAACCCACAACTTACACTCTCTGCCTAACGGCCTCACCGTTCTCAATCGTTTCAAACATCACGCCATAGTTTCCGTATAATTTTATACTTCTAAAGCAAAACAGTATAAACAATATTCACAAATATACCCTTTTTATACGTAGGTATGTTTCTTTATTAGGGCAAGGGTGACTTAACACCCGTTAATAAATTTACGCACACGCCCTTCAATAATTGGTCACTCTGGTGGAAATTGTACTATGAATACGAAATTATGTGCGTTTATTTGTTTTATTTTCGGATCAACTAAGGAATTAGGTTATTATGCCAATGAAGACGGTATAAAACTTGAGTATAAAAGACACATTTGTACTAAAAATCTGTTATTATCACACATCGTCACACAACACTACTTAGCTATATCTGTTATATTAAAATAGCTTTTACCCGTTGCTGCACTCGCATACGATCGATCGGACAAGAAATTGCCATTTTTTACTTTTACGCCCAGTAGGTATTGGGTGTTTGGAGTCTGGATGACCAGACGGGATGACCCTCTCTAAACGGGCACTAAGGATACAAAGTTTGCCATAAAACCAGCAAGAGGGTGGTATGAGTGAATGTTTATAAAGTCTAAAAAGTATGTCTGTATTCCCCCGCGATACAGAATTTATTCTAAGAGCAGAATGACCCATTTAAAAAATAAATTTTATTTCAATTACACCCTAAGATACGTAGCACTATTTTATAACACTTCTAATATAAAAGACCTTACAGTATCGGTAGCCCACATACAAAAGTAACTTTCATATTCATTCTACTTAAACAACGTTCTCTACAAAACATAACACACATGCCCTCTAAATACAGCATCAACAAACAATATACCTACTCTCCCAACCTAAAATGAAGCATCCCAACATCCTCAAATTACACTTAGACGAGAGCAAACACTCTAATAATCTGGCTATTGCGACCAAAACTTAGCTATCAGTATTCCCAAGTTCAGCATCTAGTAACCAAGTTAGGGTTTGCTTACATAGCGGCGCTTCAGAGCTGCCTAATGGCTGAGCACACAAAATAATAGTCTATCACCATGATTTACGGTTTCGATGCATGCACCGCAAACCCGCTGATGCGAACGATTGGTTTTGATTACTAAAATCGTCCGTGTTTTGTGATTTGATATTCGGTTTATTGGCTTTGTTATACAGATTGGCGGAATGTGTTGTTTTTGTAGCTCTGTGATCGAAATAAAAGTGTTTGGAAATGTTTGTACCTATTACATTGAAGACAAAAAAGGGTTATTAGAGCAGCCAAAATAGTACTGGATAGTAATGCTAGTATAAATGTGGCTAGTAGTTTTTAATTTATTAAAATTAAAACTAGTATACTAAACTGTAATATAGCTTGAAAATCACAGGTCTTAATGATCTTATCACACATTTCAATTTCAAACAAGTGCGAGTTTGGTAAGCAAGTTGGTTGGAGTTAATTAAGCTAGGATAGTTTTACGACAGAAATAAAAAAATACTGCCATTAGCGACTTAAAATACCAAGTAAGCAGAGTTGCAAGATGTACGCGAAATTAAAATGGTATTACATTATATCATTCGTTAATTTTTAGCTCTTTCGTGTTTCTGCTCTCTTGGTTTAAAATTGCGTCAAAATGCTCGTCTTTATTTCATCATAGCAATCTGAGGCGTATAATAAAATTGGTAAAGCTATATTCTTTAAATTAATTTAGTTCGTTAGACTATCCAGTATTTTAATACACACACCAGATACGTTACTACTGACCAATTTGTTCAACAGCAACCTATGTAATAATCTTATTCAGTCATCTCTTAAATTGTCTTTTTTTCGCTTGCCACGCTCGCTGTCTTTGGGAAAAATATCAAAAATAGAAATAGGACATTTTGCATGGTTGCTAAAATACTAAGAATAAACTTAGTTCAGACGACCTACCAGTGCAGACAGGCATCACCTGCCACAAAATGACCTGGTAAATGAAACGAAACCTTATAGCAGTCCAGCATTGTAAGATAACTTTTGCCTTGAACCAACGAGGCCTTAAGATACCAGGATCGCAAGAGTTGTTTACTAAATATAAATGATAAAACGTTATCGGAGGCTTGTGTTTTATCTCTTTCGTGCAAACTCGCAGCCTTCAAAATGTTCTATACCAATAAGTATTCCGGCAGTAGGCTGTTGAGAAATGGACAGTATTTAGTCATGACTATCTTTGATCTTGGAAACGTTTGAAAATATTATCGCATTTTTTATCCGGCTCCGCCTCATATCTTTTGTTTGTTGTTCTTTTTATATTTTAAGAAGCTTTTCTTGGAAGCCTACAATGAAAAAGCGTCTAAAAATAAATACAGCTTTTATTTTCTATTTACAGTAAATTGCAGTAGCCATCTTTTTGGATCAAAGTTAAGACGAAAAAGTTCTTAGTAATCATATTGTGTACTACGAAATAATATTTGCTTTTAAATTGTAATCGTTTAAGTGGACACAAGAGTGACAGACACGAATTATTTTATTTTGTGTTCAATCATTATTTATTATTTACATAGTTTTCTTTTTATTTCAACTGAACAATAAAGTCAACATTCACAAACAGACTGGGATTTCGGTACCAATAGCGGTGAGGTATCACAAAAAGTTCGTCCGTATTTTAAAATTGAGTTTGTAGGAAAACATGCAGCGTGAATAACATTCATTTAGCCAGTTATGGGATTGACGGTGGAATCAAACGGCAGAACGTGGCGTAAAACACTTGAATTGTTTTAACAAATATCACAAAACGATCTTGCATTAAATAATAACGTTGTAAATGTAGAGTAGTTACTTGTCTAGTGAAACTGAAGCGATGGTAGCTTTAAAGACATACAAACGCTAGCTAGGCATGAAACATTTTGATGAATTAATGGAAATTAAAGGTGAAGAAGAAGTAGTACATCATCATCAGCCCTTTAAACTGTCCCACTGCTGGGCACGGGCCTCTTCCCATTATGAGAAGGGTAAGGCCATAGTCCACCACGCTGGCCAAGTGCGGGTTGGCAGACTTTACATGTCTTTCGAGAACATTATGGAGTACTCTCAGACATGCAGGTTTCGCCACGATGTTTTCCTTCATCGTTTAGCAAGCGATAATTAACAATTTAATACGCACATACCTTCGAACAGACATCGGTCCGCGCCGTGGATTCGAACCCGGACCCTCTGCGTAGCAGTCTGTCCGTCTCTTCACTCGGCTATCGCTGATATTACATCACATCATGAACATCATGCACAATGAAATTCAGATATGTATTTTTTTAGAGGTATTGAAGCATTTTATTGGATTCTAAGATAGGATTCTATATAAAACAAAATAGTAATACACTAAACAATGCACATCAAACAGCTTATCCCAAACAACACATTTAATATAATCATATTCCCAGTACACCACAATGAGCCGGCAATAAAGCGATCTCGAAAGCAGTGGTTCGTGCTAATAGCTGACGATACACCCGCTAAGTGAATGGCGAGTCCATTGATTTATGATCGAAGAGCACGCTGCATTCATGCACTTAATGTTGATACGGCTAGTTACTTAACCACTGTTGTTGAGTTTAATTTGAAGATTGTGTTTTCTAATTATAGATTTGATTTCAGTTAAATATATGTTTGTTAGTTATCATAGCAAATATACAACAAAATAAAACTACTTATATTACTAAAATATCCTAAACTAAACTACAAAAATTGGGCAAGTGCGAGTCGGAATCACGCACGAAGGGTTCCGTACCATCATCTGTAAAAGAAAATTACGTTTGTTGTTTATTATACTTAAATATTTTTTAAGTTTCTACTTGTTTATTAAGATCGAGTAACAAATTGCTTAAAAATTACGTTTGTTGTATGGGAGTCGAGTTGTATTATTAGCTTTTTTATTACCTAATCATTTATTTTGTAAGCTAATATACAACTTCATATTCTGTGAAAATTTTAAGCATCTACCTGTTACTCTTGGTAATTTTTAGCAAAAAATACACGTTTATTGTATGGGACCTTCAAAATTTTCATTTTTTTTATTTTTAATATTTGTTGTTATAACGGCAACCGAAATACATAATTTGTGGAGGAGAGTGAGAGAGTTTGTGTATTAGGAGACTTAGTAATAGAGTCCCGTTATTTTCCTTTTAGGTACGGAACCCTAAAAACTAAATATGTAAGTAATAATAACAATAGAAAAGAAAAATTAATAAAAAAAGAACGACCAAGATTTTGATTAGGAAAATTTGATGTTGTTCGCTCTAAATGTTTTGCTGTATTTTTGTTATACTGTTCCAAATTCAAAATATTTCCAAGTAGCTTGCTGGTTTTGTTATATGGTTATAGCATCTACTCATGTGGTTATAGTTAGCGTTCTCCTTTGTACTTCCATCTGGAGCATTGTCTGAGTGGCTTATCGTTGAAAGTTAAAAAAAGAATAAAGTTTGCTCTATACATTAGTTCAATAGAAAATCTCCCTCGCATATGATTTTTTTTCAATATTTGAAGCGTAAATCAGTCGATATAATATAGGTATGTAAGGATCATAGCTATTTCACATAGATTAAAATCTGATCGAGCATTTAAAACATATGGTAGATAGCAACTCTTCTAGATGCACATACATTAATGAATCTAGTGCATTACCCTCCCTTTTTTGATAATAAGTTTTTTTTATGTTCAGGTTATGTACCAGGTTTAAATTACCTGAATATGTGTACCAAATCAAATACATACACACATCCATAGACTCACGCCTGTTTCCCGGAGGGGTAGGCAGATACTACGGAACGCCATTTGCAACGATCCTGACATGATCTCTTGCTTCATTCACTTCCATCAAGATTCTCATGCATGCTCTTCTGTTTAGGGTACTTCTGACCTGTCCTTTTTTTAGGATGTCTCCAATCTGGTCAGAGAACATCCGCCTAGGTTTTCCCCTTCGTCGTGTCGCATTCACATTGGCCTTATATATCTATTTTGTCAGTCTTTCGTCATCCATCTTCTCCATGTGCCCAAACCATCTTATCATACCTTTCTCGATGCTTGTCACTACATCTTTATTCTTAAATACGTACAGACTATTGATAAATTACACCCAGACATAGAACGTAGTTATTTTGTAGGTACGCAAAGCAATCATATTTCTTAAGTACGATATTTACAGCTTACATGTACTTCAAAGAATTATAATACTTTATAAAATGTTCGCCCCTAAACATATTTTTTATACAAATTCAGCATACATTTGCTTTAGAAACGTGTATTAAGCTGAGCGACGTTACTTTTCTTTCTCTTTAATCTCGAGCACATTTAAAGGTTGTTATTTTGAAGTCGTGACGTAGGTCAAGTTTCATGAGATTTACAAATAAAATATTGTGACGTAATCAACATGTCCATGTCGAAATGGGTTGTGACATGGTTTGCGGCCAAAAATCACACGAATTTTCTTCATATGTTTGTTTTGATTGAGAGTCTTTCTAGAACTATTTTCTGTTATATTGATTCTTTTTTTTTGTGTTTACACGTGGTACGGTTTTATTATTTTTCTATTTGATTTTTTAATAAACGTACAGCTACGGTTTTTCTGTGTAGGAATCCGTACAAATTAGGTCAGGATAAAGAACATAGAGAACTTTATATCCCAATATTGTTATAGCCATTCAGAACGCGACAACGCTTTTACTTGTAACTCTCAACGCATTAGTACTTCAGATTTAAGCTACAAGCTACAGAACATTGGGAGCTTTTAATTTTGTTGCTTATACTCCCAAACAAATTAGTATATATCCATTTTAAATTTGAGTTATATTAACCGTTAGTACAAGTGGATAACTTTTGAATACAAGTCACCTGCGATACAGGATTTATTCACAATGCAGAAGGTACCATTTAATAAAATAAAAATACTCCCTTAGATACTTGGCATTGTTTTATAAAACATGTTACCTAAAAGTTCTTACAGAATCTATAGCATACAAACCGAACTACTCCTTACGTATACAATGTGCTCTACAAAACATAACACACATGCCCTCTAAATACAACATCAACAAACAATATACCTACTCTCCCAACCTAATATGATGCATCCCAACATCCTCAAATGACACTTAGACGAGAGCAAACACTCTAATAATCTGGCTATTGCGACCAAAACTTAGCTATCAGTATACCCAAGTTCAGCATCTAGTAACCAAGTTAGGGTTTGCTTACATAGCGGCGCTTCAGAGCTGCCTAATGGCTGAGCACACAAAATAATAGTCTATCACGATGATTTACGGTTTGGATGCATGCACCGCAAACCGAAAATTTATGCGCTCTTAACACGAAGGATGGTGGCATTCGTCCCATTGCCGTAGGCTGCACATATAGGCGTATGGCAGCCAAGATATGTTGCAGATATTATAGCAACGATTTATCTGCTAAATTCCAACCCTTCCAATTAGGTTTTGGTTCAAAGGGGGGTTGTGAGGCTGCCATACATGCCCTGGCCACGTATCTTGGTTCTGGTAATGGAAAGGTCATCCTTAAGGTTGACATAAAGAATGCCTTCAACGCAGTGAATAGGGACACCTTGTTGTCAGAGGCAAAATTAGAAACCCCCAAAATTTATAAATTTCTTTCGCAATGTTACAGATATCCCTCAAAATTATTATACAAGGACAACCTATTGGAATCCGCAGTTGGATGTCAACAAGGTGACCCACTTGGACCAGTCATTTTTAGCTTAGCAATTCACCCAATTATTCGGCAGCTAAATTCAAAATTCAATGTATGGTTTTTGGACGACGGAACCCTTGGTGGAGACGCTGACATAGTACTGCAAGATTTGGCAATTCTAAAAGACAAATTTAAATCGATTGGTTTGGAGCTAAATTCAAGTAAGTGTGAGCTATTTCTAAATAAAATTGACGATGAAAAAAAGTCTTTGGTATTATCAAAATTTAATTGTTTGGCACCACACATTAAAATTTGTGACAAGAATTCTCTTCGCCTCCTTGGGTCTCCTATATTTGAAGAAGCCTACGAATCATTCGTAGATGAAAAGATTCAAAATTTTAGTGAAATTTCAGATCGCCTGCTAAAAATTAATATTCATTCGGCCTTTACAATTATTCGATATTGCCTTTTCGTTCCCAAATTTACGCATGCCTTGAGATCTTCACCGCTTTGGAAAAATATGGAATGTTTAGAAAAAATGGACCAAATTATTAAAAATACACTTAAAGAAATATTAAATGTGGATTTGAACGACCGAGCCTGGCTGCAAGCGTCTCTTTCTGTACGTCTGGGTGGGCTCGGCGTTCGCAAAATTTCTGATGTTAGTTTACCGGCGTTCCTGTCCTCGGTGCACAGCACGGAAGACTTAACCAGGCAAATATTAGCACCAACACTGGTTAATTCGGAAGTGCTGTGTAAAACCGATGCCGTGAACGCGTGGAAAATGGCTTGTCTAAGCTCTGCTTTGCCTACCAACCCATTCTCCCAAAGGCAGTGGGACGTGCCGCTTTGCAACACTGTGAGAGAAAATCTTATTTTATCATCTACAAATGTTGCTGAGCGTGTTCGCTTGCTGGCTGTGGGAGAGTGGGAGTCTGGTCTTTGGCTTCAAGCGCTCCCGTCGTCCAATGTGGGCACAATGTTGGACGACACGACATTTCGCCTTGCCACTAGCCTCCGTTTAGGTGCTCCGTGTGTTTCTCCTCATCGTTGTCATTGTGGAGAAGCTGTCGATAGCCTCGGACACCATGGACTATCTTGCGGCAGAAGCGCGGGCCGAATGCCTCGTCACGCCTATCTTAATGACATCATCCGTCGCACTCTTGTCACCGCCGGAGTACCAGCCGTACTTGAACCCAATGGTTTGGTACGCGACGATGGGAAGAGTCCCGACGGTATGTCATTGTTGCCTTGGAAGTTGGGTAGGCCTTTGGTATGGGACGCAACGTGCGTAGATACCCTAGCGCCATCACATCTTCCAAGTACAGCCAGCTGTGCCGGCGCTGCTGCTGCAAGCGCAGAATCCCTCAAGCGGCGAAAATACGGTAATTTAATAGGTAATTACGTATTTGAGCCGTTTGGGGTGGAGACGCTTGGTCCATGGGGTCCGAGCGCTCGTACGTTGTACAGAGAAATCGCCAAACGACTAATCGACGCTTCACGTGACCAGAAGGCTGGGCTGTATTTCGGCCAGCGTATCAGCATTGCCATCCAGCGTGGCAATGCTGCCAGCCTTCTGGGCACGTTACCAATAGACAGCGATGCGGAGGAATTCTACGACGCCTAAACCTGTCTTATAAATATGTACTTTGTATTTTACCCTCTCCTTTTTTGTACATATTTATTTTTTATGTATGTAAATAAATTTTCCATTGTATAATAAGTTTTATGTAGTTATAATTATTTTATTGAGTAGGAAGTGATATCTGAATGTTATTGTGTTTAAATAAAAATTATCATTCGTAAATTTTTAGCTCTTTCGTGTTTCTGCGCTCTTGGTTTAAAATTGCGTCAAAATGCTCGCCTTTATTTCATCATAGCAAGCTGAGGCGTATAATAAAATTGGTAAAGCTATATATATTCTTTAAATTTATTTATTCAGTTCGTTAGACACACACCAGATAAGGTACTACTGACCAGTTTTTTCAACAGCTACCTATATAATAATCGAATATTCAGTCATCTCTTAATTTTTTCTTTTTCACTTGCCACACGCGCTGTCTTTGGGAAAAATTTATACAAATAGAAATAGGACATTTTTCATGGCTGCTAAAATACTAAGAGAAAACTTAGTTTAGACGGGCTACCAGTGCAGATAGGCATCACCTTCCACAAAATGACCTGGTAAATGAAACGAAACCTTATAGAAGTCTAGCAATGTAAAATAACTTTTGCCTTGAACCAACGAGGCCTTAAAATACCAGGATACTACGAATCGCAGGAGTTGTTCACTAAATATAAATGATAAAACGTTATCGGAGGCTTGTGTTTTATCTCTTTTGTGCAAACTCGCAGCCTTCAAAATGTTCTATACGAATAAGTATTCCGCCAGTAGGCTGTTGAGAAATGGACAGTATTTAGTCATGACTATCTTTGATCTTGGAAACGTTTGAAAATATTATCGCATTTTTTATCCGGACCCGCCTTATATCTTTTATTTGTTGTTCTTTTTTATTTTAAGAAGCATTTTCATGGGAGCCTGCCATGAAAAAGCGTCTAAAAATAAATACAGCTTTTATTTTCTATTTACAGTAAATTGCAGTAGCCATATTTTTGGATCAAAGTTAAGACGAAAAAGTTCTTAGTAATCATATTGTGTACTACGAAATAATATTTGCTTTTGTAATCTTCTAAGTGGACACAAGAGTGACAGACATGAATTATTTTATTTTGAGTTCAAACCTTATTTATTATTTACATAGATTTCGTTTTTATTTCAACTGAACAATAAACTCAACATTTACAAACAGATTTGGATTTCACAACCAATATTGGTCAGGTATCACAAATAGTTCGTCCGTATTTTAAAATTGAGTTTGTAGGAAAACATGTAACTTGAATAACATTCATTTAGCCAGTTACGGGATTGACGGTGGAATCAAACGAAAGAAGACAGCACGTGGCGTAAAACACTTGAAATGTTTTAACAAATATCACAAAACGATGTTGCATAAAATGATTGGCAGTAATAATATTTGCGGGCAGTTTTGCCTGATCTATTTTCATAATTTTAATGTTGTAAATGTAGAGTAGCTGCTTGCCTAGTGAAACTGGCGATAGTACTTTAAAGACATACCGACGCTAGCTATGCATGAAACATTTTGGTGAATTAATAGAAATTAAAAGTGAAGAAGAAGTAGAACATCATGCACAATGAAATTCAAATTTATATTGTTTTAGATGTATTCAAATATTTTCTTGGATTCTATTTAAATATAAGATTAAAATAGGATTCTATATAGATTATTTATAAAACAAAATAGCAATACACCAAACAATGTACATCAAACAGCTTATCCCAAAGAACACATTAATATAATCATATTCCCAGTACACCACAATGAGCCGGCAATAAAGCGATCTCGAAAGCAGTGGTTCGTGCTAATAGCTGACGATACACCCGCTAAGTGAATGGCGAGTCCAGTGACTTATGATCGAAGAGCACGCTGCATTCATGCACCTAATGTTGATACGGCTAGTTACTGAACCACTGTTGTTGAGTTTAATTTGAAGATTGTGTTTTCTAATTGTAGATTTTGATTTCGGTTAGATATTATATGTTTGTTAGTTATCATAACATATATATAACAAAATAAAACTACTTATATTACTAAAATATCCTAAACTAAACTACAAAAAACTAGATATATGTAAGTGATAATAACAAACGAAAAGAAAATTCAATAAAAATAAGAAAAATTAAGATTTTGATTGGGAAAATTTGATGTCGTTCGCTCTAAATATTATGCTAGATTTTTGTGTTACTGTTCCAAATTCAAAATATTTTCAAGTAGCTGGCTGGTTGTGTTATACCTAATTAGCGTTCTCCTTTGAACTTCCATCCGGAGCATTGTCTGAGTGGCTTGCCGTTGAAAATTAAAAAAAGAATAAAGTTTGCTCTATACAGTAGTTCAACAGAAAATCCCCCTCGCATATAATATTTTTTCAATATTTAAAGCGTAAGTCAGTCGAGATAATATAGGTATGTAAGGATCATAGTGATTTCAGATAGATTAAAATCTGATGGAGCTTTTAAAATTTATGGTAGATAGCAACTCTTCTAGATGCACATACATTAATGAATCTACAGCATAACCCTCCCTTTTTTGATAATAAGTTATTTTTAAAGTTAAGGTTATGTACCAGGTTTAAATTACCTGAATATGTGTACCAAATCAAATGCAAATTCTTATATTGATCTTAAATACGTACAGACTATTGATAAATTACACCCAGACATAGAAAATGTGATTAGGTAGGTACGTAGTTATTTAGTAGGTTCGCAAAGAAATCATATTTCTTAAGTTACGATATTTACAGCTTAGATGTACTTCAAAGAATCATAATACTTTATAAAATCATTTACTATAGTAAGTTGATGTATACGGGTGATGGTTACTAATTAGTTCTTGAACGGCAATATAGGCCTAAAATTGATGCTAATTAACCCTTAATAGGGCATGGGCAAACTGAGGGTGATTGAAACAAAAACGCAGTCAATTTGGCATTATGGGTGTATAGTGAAGCAGGATTGTAAATCTTTTCATCCCCAAGTGTTTTCAGTTGTTCAGGAAAACTTGTGGTAAAATAATTCCTCTTGCCCATTTAGATCATCACATGTTAGTGTTATGGGGGAAATTATTTCCCTACCTATGGGAAATATATTTCATACACATCCGGTAGTAGGGGCAAGAAAATAACATATTGTGATTATTTTATTACAGGATAATATTTTATGTAAATAAAACACAAATAAATGTAAATATTTATTTATTGGTGGAACTTTTCAAAGCAAGGAGCAGCACACAAAGAGACCTTGCAAATTTTGCAAATGTATTTGCTGTGTTGTTCCTTTGCATGTGTACTGAACATCCTACACCTCCGAAATTTGGACAATTCTGGCATGTGCGATCCAACATCCGCTTTTCTTAGTTCCTCGGGTACTGCAGTGGCACCTCCTTTTTTGGTTTTGAATACTGGAGCAATTTTTTTTTCGTGACCTCATCTTCTGACGAACATAAAAGCGCGGACAGTTGGGTTTCAATATCTGAATCGCGAAGATGTTTCTGAACGAAAAATAAACACTACCTTCAGTCTGATTGTGTAACATAAACATTCCTCGCAGGAAAATATTTCCCACAATATGATAAATATTTAAACCTAAACGGGCAACAAGCTAATATTTCCCACGTAGTTCTGAGGCCTAAAATTCAGTCACTCATTGTTTTTCATACTAATGAATTACATAAACAAGTAACATGACCCTTTATCTAATAAAAGAAATCAATAGTAAACACTTACCGGTTTTTTTTCGGCACTATCACATTTTTTATCCAAAATCACACAAAAAACGGTGATCTGTTTGACAAAACATTGAAAGTAAAACTTTGACAGCTCATTTTTTTTACTTCGTCCGTTTTGGATACGTGTCTTTTGGCTAATGTTGTAGATTAACTCATAAAGAAAAAAATTACAGTGACATTTTGTGGGAACAGTTACACATTTGACCGTTTACAACAAAAAATGATGTGGGTATAATGTTCATCTTGCCCCATTAAGGGTAGTCGTAGCTTTGTCAGTTATTAGATAGGTGAATGTGAGCTAATGCAGTTATATTATGCATCTCTGTCTTATATTCGTCGCAATCTACTATATATCATATAAACTGTATCTCTCTTCCTTCCTTTCATTGCAACAACAACATTTGATCGAATTCTGACAAAATAGAGCCTGGGCAATTTGGGCTATTAGTATTATTATTAAGAAAATAATCGCGACTCCTGCACTAGTTACTAAGGATAAATTCTATGTCGCGAGGGGTATAACAAAACAATGATTTGTCAACATCACATAAGTGTTGTGTCGTGTGGGAATCGAACCCGCAACTTAAACTCTCTGCCTAACGGTCTCACCGTTCTCAATCCGTCTAATTTAATACTTCTAAAGCAAAATAGTATAAGCAATATTCACAAATATACCCTTTTTATACGTAGGTATGTTTCTTTATTAGGGCAAGGGTGACTAAACACCCGTTAATAAATTTACGCACACGCCCTTCAATAATTGGTCACTCTGGTGGAAATTGTACTATGAATACGAAATTATGTGCGTTTATTTGTTCTATTTTCGGATCAAGTAAGGAATCAGCTTATTATGCCAATGAAGACGGTATAAGACTTGAATATAAAATACACATTTGGACTAAAATTCTGTTATTATCACACATCGTCACACAAAACTACTTAGCTATACCTATTATATTAAAATAGCTTTTACCTGTTGCTGCACCCACGTAAATGATCGGACAAGAAATTGATTTTTCACCACAGCAGCTCAAACATGCCGCTTTTGCTGCGAGACAACAGTGAACAAAACGCGATTTTGATTCGAGCGTGAGGCAAAGTAGCTTTTTAATTTTTCAATCTTCAGTGCCACGAATTGACATTGTTCAGCCACAAATTTGAAACATTCGAATTTTACTGTGCTCTGTCTCTTTCACGTGCATATAAAAAGTGAGTGAAAAAACATTTGTAACCAAGAAATTACTTTTTTTTATATGTTATTGTTTACATGTTTAATTTATTATTGGATTTTAATAAAAATAAGTCTAATTAATAGTATAAAATTAGTATTTAACCAACACATTTTTATTTAGAATTACAACAATGATACATTTGAAAAATAAACATCAGGGACGCGGTATTAAAACGCGATTTAAAAAAGTAGCGGTAGCGGTAATAAAAATTTCGCTGATGCTGATACAGTAGGTACCTATAGCGTAACGTGTTAAATTATATTCATATATAAAGTAATCTAAAAAGATGAGTGAAACTAGCGATGATGACTGTACTTTAACACCAGAAGAGTTAAATCAACAAGTGATTATGCAGAATTCAATCTATTCCTGTTCATTTCTATGTCTCCTAAGTAATATGCATGAAGGTATAGATAAACATGGAGGCCACAGCTGCAACAAAGCCTTGAGTCAAATACCTACATTTCTCTATCTCACTCTCTGTGGTCTGACCTCTCATTTTAGCGTGGATTTAGTATGTATTGCTATCTTCTTATTAAAATCTCCGAGTAAGCTCTTAAAAAGAGCCGACATATTAAGCAAATCAGAAGTTTACACGGTCAATTAATGTGTATTTAAATCAAGAGTTGAAATCCAATCACTTGTTAAAACTCCCAATATTGTAGGTCTCGAACGCTTATAATCATGGTTGGCGAGACAGTGAATTATAATCCCATTTCCTAAGGATTTGGTAATGTGGTGTGGGGTTATGAGTAGATGTTGTGTCGTGGTAAAAGAAATAATCCATAAAACAGAAATATATATGCTTTACTGGTACCAGTTACTAAATATAAATACAATATGTGTACGACCTAACCGAATGAGTGAAGGGAGACGACTACTACGCCGCGCTTACACAATATTTCACCTTGTATATAATTTGTAGCGTCAGCAGCCGGTACAATATTCCCCCCTTTAATAAAAAAGAAAGGAATTAAAATATTAAAAAATCTAAAAAACTCTGAAACAAATATAACAAACAATCTACATACATAAAATAATACAAGTTAGTACCAGGTGCTAGCGCTCGAATTGCGTCATATAACTAATAACATAAACAACTGTAGGTACGCATCAAGTTACCGGAGCGCTAGTCCCGAGAATGCAAACTAAGCAGAAACACTATAGCGGGTCAATATGTGGAACTCTTTAACATAAATTATGTGACTATTTTTAGAACAGTTATAAGTAAACACAATAATAACTCAATTGCCGCCGTTTCTTTCGAACTTCCTTTGCTCTTCGTAAGCCGCTTGTAGAGAGAGCTGGTCGTACGAAGAAGCAAATACGTTCACCGATTCTGCCAGCGATCTTCGTATTCTGCCTGGGCCGTACTGAGAGATGACAGGGTGCGCAATCCAACACTGAGCGGTATTCATCCTCGCCTCCAAGTGTGATGAGCCGCTTCGACGCGTGCACTGTCCTGTAGAGTGCCACCGCCGGTCCCGTGTCGATCTCGTTCTCGGAGTGTACTGCGTATTATTCGTCTTGGTGCGGAATGCTGCCTCGCCACTAAGGTCAATACGCCTTACGCCTTGTGCCTCGACGTACGCACTGTCCTGCAGAGTGCCGCCGCCGTCGTATGCCGCTCCGGAATTTGCCTGCTGCCCATATTGCCGTGATCGCTATTGTTCGTAGGTATTGTATGTTCCACTTTTAGGTTCCACGTGTCCTGACTCAGGTGTTCTCCGCAGTTAGGTCGTAAGCCCTTTCGGTCGTAGGGAAAAGGGCGAGTCGTCTCCCATGAGTTCAGGCTATCTCCGTGTCCATGCTACTTGGCTGCACGCTGTTGCCACGCTGCATATGCGCTTGTTTGAGTCCGCTGACCATGTGCACGTGCGTCGATGCCGCGTTGCCGAAGCTGTGCCGAAGGTTGCGTCTTCGATGTCAGGGGTCACCAATGTAGGGGTTCAGAATGTGTAGAGTGGAGATAAATTAAAGAATGACACATACTGCAATATATATGTTTACTGTGGTACCACATTTAGATATAAATATAAATAAACTACATAACTACGACCTAACTGTATGCGTGAAGGGAGACGACTGCTACGCCGCGCTTACACAATATTACACCTTGTATATAATTTGTAGCGTCAGCAGCCGCTACAGTGGCAACATTGGCCACCATACATATGTCAAGTAAATCTTGTCAATATGGCAGTGGTTGGTTGAAAAGAGATGGTATGACCACAGTGAGCGAGATAGCGATACATCATTTGAGCTTCAAGTAGGTATTCGGAGTGCGGTCTCCATGTTACACTCAATTCTGTCGACTATATGTGCCCGGAAATTATCTCGGACATCGTCAGAACCGTCGACATATGTTGTTCGCACAGCCGGTATGTCATACTGTTGCTAGGGCACAGTCCCCTGTATGTCGTACCCTGAGGGTGCTTAACACGCTCCTCACTGTCAATCCTGGATGGGATGTGTTTGTTGATGGATGGACAGAAACCATGCGAGTGTGTCTAGAGTTTTGCGAGGGAAGATATGCAAGGGTGTCCACTGTTCAATGTTAACTGAATGTACATAGGTTAAGATATCATTATAGTAACATCCGTGCACTAAATCTTTGTTTGGTTATAATGTTTAACGTAAGTGAATTTTCTGTCATAACTATTCATTTGTAAGCAATGTCTCCATGTTAATTAATGTTACTGGTTTTATTACCGTTTTAATTAACTATAAATAAATAAATAAATAAATAAATAAATAAATGTTTATCTATAACTTCATGGTAATATGTGTTCTCACTGCTGTGGTGAAAAGTTATGTGTGCTACACGAGAGCAAAGTTTTTGTATCTCGTGCTGTTGAGTCCCTCACCACGCTCAGGATTTTAACTTTGATTCACTCGCTACGCTCGTGAATCAATCATAGAATCCTTCGCTTGCTCGGGACTCAAAATCAGCACTCGAAACAAAAAACAACTTTGCTCTCTTGTTGCACAAATAACTATTTTTTACTCTTACGCCCAGTAGGTATTGGTGTTTGGAGTCTGAACGACCAGTCGGGATGGCCCTCTCTAAACGGGCACTAAGGACACTAAGTTTGCCATAAAACGAGCAAGAGGGCACGGTGTGAGTGAATGTTTATAAAGTCTAAAAAGTATGTCTGTAAAGACCCCCCGATACAGAATTGATTCTGAGAGCAGAAGGTTCCATTTAAAAAAGAAATGTTATTTCAATTACACTCTAAGATACGTAGCACTATTTTATAACACTTCTAATATAAAAGACCTTACAGTATCGGTAGCCCACATACAAAAGTAACTTTCATATTCATTCTACTTAAACACCGTTCTCTACAAAACTTAACACACATGTCCTCTAAATATAACACCAATAAACAATATACCTACTCTCCCAACCTAAAATGAAGCATCCCAACATCCTCAAATTACACTTAGACGAGAGCAAACACTCTAATAATCTGGCTATTGCGACCAAAACTTAGCTATCAGTATTCCCAAGTTCAGCATCTAGTAACCAAGTTAGGGTTTGCTTACATAGCGGCGCTTCAGAGCTGCCTAATGGCTGAGCACGCAAAATAATAGTCTATCACGATGATTTACGGTTTGGATGCATGCACCGCAAACCCGCTGATGCGAACGATTGGTTTTGATTACTAAAATCGTCCGTGTTTTGTTATTTGATATTCGGTTTGTTGACTTTGTTATACAGATTGGCGGGATGTGTTGTTTTTGTAGCTCTGTGTTCGAAATAAAAGTGTTTGGAAATGTTTTTACCTATTACATTGACGACAAAAAAGGGTTATTAGGGCAACCAAAATAGTACTGGATAGTAATGTCACGGTAATAATATCTAACAGTATTCTAACTCCATACAAACGCACGAAACTCGAGTTATACCTACGCGCCTCGAGCAAAGTACACCCTAAAGTAAACAACAGCCGCGGTCCTGCCGCAGTCACGAACGGACGGCGACGGTTTTTGTAGCAGTGTTCTTTATTTAAATAATAATTGTGGCGACGATTTGTATACTATATTGTTCTGTTTGAATTCTTCGTTAAGCCACCTAAAGATAAGATTTTTCAAATGCAAAATGTACCTACTACGTTGCAATGTTTAATCCTCAACTTATGCGTAATTAAGGCGAAATTTGATTAGCTTAATTTATTATTATGTTGATATTTTTAAAAACATATTGGTATGATTGTAGTAATAATGTATACTAGCAGAACACTTTTACTTGCGTTATGAACAATGTATTATTTCATTGAAGTCTATGATTAGTAGTACCTTATATTATAAGTTATTTTTTCTAGGGTACTTACATACATACATTATTTTTATTTGTTTGAATAAAAATTTAATTAATATGAACAGTCACAAAAGCAGAAATTTTCGAGTAGGTAGATGTAATTAAAATACTTAAGGCGAGCAGCCCTAACGCTTGTTTGCGTCCGGTGCGTCTGTAGGCATATTATAACTCGGGGAGATGGACGATTTACAATACTGTTAGATTATATTAGCATGGTAATGTTAGTATAGATGTGGCTAGTAGTTTTAATTTATTATAATTAAAACTAGTAAACTTGCCTGTAATATTGCTTCAAAATCACAGGTATAAATAATATTATCACACTTTTCAATTTCAAACAAGTGCGAGTTTGGGTGCGCAAGGCAAACTTTACGTGAAATCCGTGAAGTGAATCCAAAGTTCCATGAAATCATATAATTATATATTTTTTAATATCTCATCATAGTCTGTATTACTTTGTAATGGCAGTTTATTTGTAGTTTATTTTTTGTATCTTTCAAAATAAATGAACATTTTAAGGCATACATTGACCAAAACGTAACCCAGAAAATAAGTTCAACAAAAACAGTTCACTTGAGGATAAACCACGAAACTAGACTGCATATTTCAGAAACTGAACCCATAAAATATTCTCAACAATATAAACAAGAAATAACATATCGGCGCAACACGAACAGATGAACACGCTTCAAATTGCCACACTTTGTATATTCTCATCCTAATACAACATTTTACCTACAATTTGGGCCCGGCTGAAAACTAGCATAATAAGTAACAACGTTATAGCGTCATAAACATTCAAACAAGCTTTTCCTTTTATCAAATTAATTAAGCTAGGATAGTTTTACGACAGAAATAAAAAAAATACTGCCTTTAGCGACTCAAAATACCAAGTAAGCAGAATTGCAAGATGTACGTGAAATTAAAATGGTATAACATTATATCATTCTTTAATTTTTAGCTCTTTAGTGTTTCTGCGCTCTTGGTTTAAAATTGTGTCAAAATGCTCGTCTTTATTTCATTATAGCAAGCTGAGGCGTATTAGTCTAAGAGTCAGTGTTCCGCAGACTTACGGTATAGTAGCAAACTTCATATTAATGCTAGTTATACTAATTCATCTGCCGTAGATCAAATGGGGGTTCACTATTCCCATAGAGGGTTCCTTTAGGCGTGCCTAGAAGTCGAAAAGCATGGAAATCTACTTTCAAAACGTGTTCGCAGCATGTCCGCCGTTTTGATATCTTAAAATATATTTTTTATGGAAATCCGGCTCCTACTATATTTTATAGTTTTCAAAATTTCATAAAATTTGCGTAATTTTTAGCAAAGCTAAAAATTATATATGTTATTTATATTATTATTATAAACATATATTAACAAAAACAGACCCATAGGTCGGTTCTGACATGCGGGCAGACCACGCGATACTTTCTCAGTCGTGCTATTGAAGTTGCATGATTTTGATTTTCTCACTCTTCATTTCGCAGGGAACTACTGTTTCAGCAAAGCTGCAATTTATGTATTTTTATTTACATCATTATACATGTATATCTAAAAAACCAGACAGATAGGTCAGTTCTAAAATACAGGCAGACTACATAATAGTTTCGCAGTCATGCTAATGGAGATACACGTTTTATTTATTTTCTTAAATTTATTAAAATATTTATAAAAATAGAAATAGGACATTTTGCATGGTTGCTAAAATACTAAGAAAAAACTTAGTTCAGACGGACTACCAGTGCAGATAGGCATCACCTACCACAAAATGACCTGGTAAATGTAACGAAACCTTATAGTAGTCCAGCAATGTAAGATAACTTTTGCCTTGAACCAACGAGGCCTTAAAATACCAGGATACTACGAATCGCAAGAGTTGTTTACTTAATATAAATGATAAAATGTTATCGGAGGCTTGTGTTTTATCTCTTTCATGCAAACTCGCAGCCTTCAAAATGTTCTATACGAATAAGTATTCCGGCAGTAGGCTGTTGAGAAATTGACAGTATTTAGTCATGACTATCTTTGATCTTGGAAGCGTTTGAAAATATTATCGTATTTTTTATCCGAATCCGCCTTTATTATCCTTATATCTTTTATTTGTTGTTCTTTTTTTATTTTACGAAGATTTTTTATGGAAGCCTACCATGAAAAGGCGTCTAATAATAAATACAACTTTTATTTTCTATTTACAGTAAATTGCAGTAGCCATATTTTGGATCAAAGTTAAGACGAAAAAGTTCTTACTAATCATATTGTGTACTACGAAATAATATTTGCTTTTAAATTGTAATCGTCTAAGTGGACACAAGAGTGACAGACATGAATAATTTTATTTTGTGTTCAATCATTATTTATTATTTACATAGTTTTCTTTTTATTTCAACTGAACAATAAAGTCAACATTCAAACAGATTTGGATTTTGGAACCAATATCGGTGAGGTATCACAAAAAGTTCGTCCGTATTTAAAAATTGAGTTTGTAGGAAAACATGCAGCGTGAATCACATTTAGCCAGTTACGGGATTGACGGTGGCATCAAACGACAGCACGTGGCGTAAAAAACTTGAATTGTTTTAACAAATATCACAAAACGATGTTGCATAAAATTATATTTGCGGGCAGTTTTATCTATTTTTATAATAATAACGTTGTTAATGTAGAGTAGCTATTTGCCTAGTGACACTAGCGATGGTAACTTTAAAGAAATACCAACGCTAGCTAGGCATGAAACATTTTGATGAATTTATGGAAATTAAAAGTGAAGAAGAAGTCGAACATCATCATTAGCCCTTTAAACTGTCCCACTGATGGGCACGGGCCTCTTGCCATAATGAGAAGGGTAAGGCCATAGTCCACCACGCTGGCCAAATGCGGGATGGCAGACTTCACATGTCTTTCGAGAACATTATGGAGAACTCTCAGACATGCAGGTTTCCTCACGATGTTTTCCTTCATCGTTTAGCAAGCGATAATTAACAATTTAATACGCACATTCCTCCGAAAAGTCATCGGTGCGCGCCGTGGATTCGAACCCGGAACCACTGCGTAGCAGTCTGTCGGTCTCTTCACTCGGCTATCGCTGCTATTACATCACATCATGAACATCTTGCACAATGAAATTCAAATATGTATTGTTTTTGAGGTATTCAAGCATTTTCGTGGATTCTATTTAAATATAAGATTAAGATAGGATTCTATGTAGATTATTTATAAAACAAAATAGTAATACACTAAACAATGCATATCAAACAGCTTATCCCAAACAACACATTAATATAATCATATTCCCAGTACACCACAATGAGCCGGCAATAAAGCGATCTCGAAAGCAGTGGTTCGTGCTAATAGCTGACGATACACCCGCTAAGTGAATGGCGAGTCCATTGATTTATGATCGAAGAGCACGCTGCATTCATTCACCTAATATTGATACGGCTAGTTATTGAACCACTGTTATTGAGTTTAATTTGAAGATTGTGTTTTCTAATTATAGATTTTGAATTCGGTTAGATATTATATGTAACGGAATGGTCATCAGTACAGGACGTCAATTGACTACAAAACGGAAGTGCGGGTGGCGCGCTTCGACAGAGTCTAGCGTTCGCTAGAGTTGAAGGGGAGGGATGACGGTTGACGTTCAACGGAGCAACGACAACTATCACTTCTCTTGGAGACTCCGGGCGGGCAACAAGTACCTAGAAACTGTCACTAGTTTCGTGTTCAGTAATATCAAATAGTTATAGTCAGTTTTGTTAGATTTGATTTGGTGTGATCTTATAACGAACTGTGATGTGAAGTGTTAATACCGGCCAAGAATAAAGCAATCCGCCGTCATCAGAAGTGGCATCATGGACCAGCGCGACCACAAGGCGCGAGCGAAGGCGACTGCTAACGCTGCTATGTTGGTAAATCGACTGAGCTTTCGAACTGCAACCGTGGTGAGCGTATGTTGTCTGATTTTTTTCAGGCAGTTGCAGTAAAACATTACGCGTTTAACTTTGGAAATGTCATAATCGTTGTGGTGATATCGCCATCACATCGTACCGAGTGTTGTAGGTTCGATTCCTACACGAGACACTGAGTTGTAGAACCGTTTGACTTTTACGGTGTCGTGGTTCCCATAGCATGATCTCATGAATATCTTCTTTTTAATAGCTTAAAGAAGAAAGACAAAAAAAAATGTGGGTAGTAATGATTTAATTGTGACCGTATTTTAAGTTAGCATATTATGGTTGTCTGACAACCACAGTGATCTAGCTATAGCGTAGATAGTGAACGGAGGTTTTGAGTTTGAGACGCCAGTTAAAAAGAAAGTGATTATTTTATTTCTTAATGCGAGGGTGGCTCGCACTCACGAGCCTTGTGATCATATTATGCTTGCTTGCTAATAGATTATCTTTTCTCGGTCTTACTTTATGGACTATAATAGTAACGAGAGTGAGCGTACAGGCCGACTTGCATTGTTCCAAGCAAGTGCGTTTGAGTGAAACGTGCTAGTTATTGTTGTAGTGCAGTTGTAATATTGGTTTTAGAACCAACAGCCACCTTTGGTTGGTTTTCTGCTAAATCTAGAACAATAACTCCGGTCTAGACTGTCCTTCGCAGGGCAGCGGCGCTAAAGTTGGTAAACTAATCGAATGGTACATACTAAGTTCATAGTGTAAGACTGTGCGGAGGTATTGCTTCTGACTGTGCTGATTTTGTGTAGAACAGCTTGTAGCTTTTATTTCTTAAATAGACGTGTGAACTGCAGTGCTGTCTAGACGTGTGCGGTTGGTTGGCTAGTGTAACCTGACCATAGTCAAAAGATATTACTAGTGCCATTATTTTATCGGCTCGTGGTGTTGATGTAACGGTTTTCGTTTAAACGTGATCAGAGCCTAAGTAAAAAGTGGCACTGGTACTCTTTGTAATTTTGAGTTGTACAGACGATCTCGGTGTTGCAATTACACCTGCTTTTTTTGTGTACATAAATTTTTAACATGGCACATTAAAATGTTTCTTACTCTGATTATTAGATGGCACCACTAGTAAAATTAAATTCAGTTTTAAGATTTTACATGTGAAAATTACCTACTGTGTGTTTTTAAAATTCATGTGATACGCTGGGAATTGTTATCAAGTGCCCCAAGTTATGCTTAGGACGTTAAGGAGTGATAGTGTTTCTAGTAGAAGTTGTTAAACTCGATTATCAGACGTAGAAGAAAATGATTGAGTTATCATCGTAGTGCGTTACGATAATCAGTTTCAGAGATTTTAATTTTCATCGTAGGTAGAACTAGGATAGTGATCGTTAGTGATGATTGTATGCTTAACCTTATTCTCATTGAATGAGTACTTTGTTAGTCGTTGTTGTGATAATTTTGTGGTACCCACGTTACCGTCAGTGTAGATTTGCATAAACTGGATAAGCCGTTTGTGCGGCTGCATGTTTAGCCATGCGTTGCCATTGGTTGGACCGGTAAAGTGCCTTTCTGGCTAGCCTAGTTTACCCTTGAGCTTTTGTGTTAGTCATTTTTTCAGTTTTTACGAAAACAAGGCAGCCGTTAATTCATTGTCATAGTATCACAAACGTTGTCCATCGTCTTGAACGCGAAAGGTTCGTTGCTGTATCGCTAAAGATTAGGATAGGATAAGCTTCGTATTTAGACTATGCATGACAAAATTATAACGCTATAAAAACTGGTAGTAAACTTAACATCTAGAATATCAGCCTAGTAAGATTTTCTTATAGCCTGCTATGTGATAAGGAAAACCAAAGCAACATGTTGAACAAACCTAGTTTAAGATTACTTTGTTACGCTCGAAATGATTATCCGGGTGGTGTTGTGTAAGGTTGCATAGCGTGATGTTGAAGACCCGATGGATATCAGAGTATGAGCAATGCAATATTTTAATGAGTTTTCTATTAGTTTAACGAGTATGCGTGTTGTTCAACATGTCAGCTTCGAGAGAAAGAGTTAGTAGTGATTTTCATTAAAACCTGTAATGATTTTGATCAGAGTAGCTTTATTCCCCACCGATTTGGGTCAGGAATAGCCGAACGACTAGAATGAGTGTTGTGCGATAATTTTCTTTTATTACTAGAGCCAAGTACATTAAAGTGTGGTCGTTGATCGCAATCACGGATACCCCTGCTTCTCAAGTAGCTCTCATTTGATTTTTGATCGCTAAAAGCATCTACCTCTGGTTTCTGTGTCGTATGACAAGAGCGTGTTGCGAGAATCTGAAAGTACTCCTGAACTGTCGATTGGTTATCTCAGAACTGCAGTCGTATAAAGATAAGCTACTTTCAAACAAACTGATTTCCTTTGGCTACAAAGAGTTGTAGCCAAAGGAAATCAGTTTGTTCGAAAGTAGCTTATCGGTTCTCGCCATGTTCACATTTGGTTTTAGTTTTTGTCAGTGGTCAAATCCAGTTTTGACATAGCTCATTTAGAGTATGGACGGGAGTTACGTTCTGTGCAGTTGTGAAGTTGTAAATGAATTTGATAATCGCTTAAAATTTACGAAGTGCGGACGTTGCATTAGTCTGAAAGAACGGATACTCTATTAAGTGCGTATACAATGAGACGAATCTTTGAAATACTAATGGAAGATTTATTTCCTTTTTGGGTAATCCTGGTGGCTAGCGCGGCCTGGAAGCTGGCGCGGCCTGGAGGCCGGCGCGGCCTGGTAGCTGGCGCGGCCTGGTAGCTGGCGCGGCCTGGAGGCCGGCGCGGCATGGTAGCCGGCGCGGCCGGCGTAGCCTGGCGGCCGGCGCGGCCTGGTGGCGAGTCTGGCTAGGTGGCCAGCATAGCCCGTGTGTGGCGCGCGGCCCGTGTGTGGCGCGGGGCCTGTGTGAGGCCTGTATGTGGCTTTGAAGAGCCTGGTAACTGGTATAGCTAAAGCATATCTGGCCGAAACTGGCAATGACACTTTCATTGCCAGTTTCGGCTAGTAGGTAGGTATAAAAGGTTAGAAGATGTAGTTTATAAAACGTTAGAAGATGTAAGAGTCCAAAGACCTTAGCTTAAATGTTTTGGTTAAATTGGTTTGAAATATCTTAAAGTATAAAGACCCATTTGAGGTCACAGAAGTTCTTTACGATAATCTTTATAATCGCAAAGCCCTTAATTCTAAGCGTAACTGTAAGTACGCACTCGACAGGTTGCGAAAAAATGCCTGAAGGTCAAAGTACAACTGACGAAATTGCGGTAGAACAAATTAGTTCTGATATTGAAGAAAGTATTTAAGTTTACATGATGATCGGATCGGACCGTACCAGAGGCTCACGTGTAGCCGTAGCGCGGTAGGCGTAAATCGGCGTCTACTAACTTAGTAGTCCGTGAGTAGGCGGTATTGCAGTCGGCTCTAGCGGAGGTCGGGTTTCAGTGGCGTTCCCATGTGGGGTTTGCAGAAAGTAGAGTAACTGGAGGTTAGTGGGCTATGCATAGCCATGATCACATGTAGAGCTTAAATGTTATGGTTTACTTGGTTTGAAATAATATCTTGAGAGATACAGCGATAGTGAAATGTCAGTTTTACTTTGAGTTTCCTGATTATTGATTTTGATACTGAAACTTTGTGCCAAAGGATCAGAGCATAACGGACGATCTTAAAGAGAGCAAATTGTGAACCTTAATACTGACAAGACAGTAGAAAACTAGGCTTACATGTTGATTGGTTGTCTGATTAAATGTCCGAGGTCGATTTGTAGCCGTAATAGCCGTAAATCAGTACAAATCGGATTCAATACAACTATGAAGGCAGTTGTCCGTGAGTACACGGTAGGTACGCAGACGACTCTGATGTTTGATTGGCGCAGATAAATGAGTGGCAACCGAGTGACTGGTGTAAGTCCTGGTTTAGTAACTGGAGGTTACTGAATGGGGGCAACCGAGTGGCTGGTTGAGTGCCTGGTTTAGTAACTAGAGGTTACTGAACGGTTATAAATCACATGTAGAGCTTTAGTTATTTGATTTGATTATAACGTGAGTCTATGGTAATTGACTGTATTGTCAGTGATGCTCTGAATCCAGCTCCTATGATAGTTAGGAATGTAATGTAGGAGGTAATTTTGTAAAAAAAAAAAATTGATTGGAATCCTAACACTGTTTTAATTCAACCCGTACTTGGGTAAAGTCAGGAGTGACCGAGCAATGTGATACTGTGCGTGTAAAATTTTGTTACAGATTAACACCCAGGGACGTATGTCTTGTAGGATGGCCGTAACGGAATGGTCATCAGTACAGGACGTCGATTGACTACGAAACGGAAGTGCGAAGGTGGCGCGCTTCGACAGAGTCTAGCGTTCGTTAGAGTTGAAGGGGAGGGATGACGGTTGACGTTCAACGGAGCAATGACAACTATCACTTCTCTTGGAGACTCCGGGCGGGCAACAAGTACCTAGAAACTGTCACTCGTTTCGTGTTCAGTAATACAAAATAGTTATAGTCAGTTTTGTTAGATTTGATTTGGTGTGATCTTATAACGAACTGTGATGTGAAGTGTTGATGCCGGCCAAGAATAAAGCAATCCGCCGTCATATGTTTATTAGTTATCATAACATAAATACAACAAAACTACTTTTATAACTAAACAAACCTAAACTAAAAAAACTAAATATATGTAAGAAATAGGAAAGAAAAATCAATAAAAAAAAGAAAGTCCATGATTTTTTTTGGGAAAATTTGTTGTTCGCTCTAAATGTTTTGCTAGATTTTGGTGATATGTGATACTGTTCCAAGTTCAAAATAGTTCCAAGTAGCTGGCTGGTTGTTATAGTTAGCGTTCTCCTTTGAACTTCCAATCGGAGCATTGAGTGACTTGTCTTTGAAAATTAAAAAAAGAATAAAGTTTGCTCTATACAGTAGTTAAATAGAAAATCACCCTCGCATATATATTTTTTTTCAATATTTAAAGCGTAAATCAGTCGAGATAATTTAGGTATGTAAGGATCATAGCGATTTCACATAGATTAAAATCTGATCGAGCATATGAAACTTATGGTAGATAGCAACTCTTCTAGATTTACATACATTAATGAATCTACAGAATTACGCACCCTCTTTTTATAATAAGTTTTTTTTAAATTGCAGGTTATGTACCAGGTTTAAATGACCTGAATAAGTGTACCAAATCAAATACATACAGACATCCATAGACTCACGCCTGTTTCCCGGAGGGGTAGGCAGATACTACGGAACGCCATTTGCAACGATCCTGACATGATCTGTTGCTTCATTCACTTCCATCAAGTTTCTCATGCATGCTCTTCTGTTTAGGGTACTTCTGACCTGTCCTTTTTTTAGGATGTCTCCAATCTGGTCAGAGAACACCCGCCTAGGTCTTCCCCTTCGTCCTGTCGCATTCACATTGGCCTTATATATCTATTTTGTCAGTCTTTCGTCATCCATATTCTCCATGTGCCCAAACCATCTTAACATACCTTTCTCGATGCTTGTCACTACATCTTTATTCTTATATTCGTCCTAAATACGTACAGACTATTGATAAATTACACGCAGACATAGCACGTAGTTATTTAGTAGGTACGCAAAGCAATCATATTTCCTAAGTTACGATATTTACAGCTTACATGTACTTCAAAGAATCATAATCTTAATATATAAAATCCTTGCGTTACTGACTGACTGACAGACACGCTACAGCCGAAACGATTGGGCGCAGGAAGCTGAAATTTGGCATGTATATTCCTGGGGGACCGTAGTGGTGCACTAAGAAGGGATTTTTCGAAATTCCCACGGGATCGGCCAAAACGGGTAAATTTAAAAAAATGCAGGCGTAGCTGCTGGCGTCCTCTAGTACTTTATAAAATGTTCGCTCCTAAACATATTTTTTATACAAATTCAGCATACATTTGCTTTAGAAACGTGTATTAAGCTGAGCGACGTTATTTTTCTTTCTCTTTAATCTCGAGCACATTTAAAGGTTGTTCTTTTGAAGTCGTGACGAAGGTCAAGTTTCATGAGATTTACAAATAAAATATTGTGACGTAATCAACATGTCCATGTTGAAATGGGTTGTGACATGGCTTGCGGGCAAAAATCACACGAATTTTTTTGATATGTTTGTTTTGATTGAGAGACTTTCTAGAACTATTTTCTGTTATATTGATTCTTTTTTTTTTCGTGTTTACACGTGGTACGGTTTTAATATTTTTCTATTTGATTTTTTAATAAACGTATAGCTACGGTTTTTCTGTGTAGGAATCCGTACAAATTAGTTCAGGATAAAGAACATAGAGAACTTTATATCCCAATATTCTTATAGCTATTCAGAACGCGACAACGCTTTTACTAGTAACTCTCAACGCATTAGTAATTCAGATTTAAGCTACAAGCTACAGAACATTAGGAGTTTTTAATTTTGTTGCTTATACTCCCAAACAAATTAGTATATATCCATTTTAAATTTGAGTTATATTAACCGTTAGTACAAGTGGACAACTTTGATTACAAGTCACCTGCGATACAGATTTATTCATAATGCAGAAGGTACCATTAAATAAAATAAAAATACTTCCTTAGATACTTGGCATGGTTTTATAAAACCTATTACCTAAAAGTTCTAACAGAATCTATAGCGTCAAACCGAACTTCTCCTTACATAAACAATGTACTCTACAAAACATAACACACATGCCCTCTAAACACAACATCAACAAACAATATACTTATTCTCCCAACCTAAAATGAAGCATCCCAACATCCTCAAATTACACTTAGACGAGAACAAACGCTCTAATAATCTAGCTATTGCGACCAAAACTTAGCTATCAGTATTCCCAAGTTCAGCATCTAGTAACCAAGTTAGGGTTTGCTTACATAGCGGCGCTTCAGAGCTGCCTAATGGCTGAGCACACAAAATAATAGTCTATCACGATGATTTACGGTTTGGATGCATGCACCGCAAACCCGCTGATGCGAACGATTGGTTTTGATTACTAAAATCGTCCGTGTTTTGTGATTTGATATTCGGTTTGTTGACTTTGTTATACAGTTAGACTTTGTAATACAGTTATTAGGGCGGAAGCCCGTGCACCTCATTTCATTTTAACTCCATTGAACTGCACTGACTTCTACTCTCTGCATTCGCGTCCGTTGCAGAGTTTGGCGAATGGCCTTAGGGGAGAGCGCAAGTCGTGAAGATCCCTAAGGCAAGGCTGGTTGACTATCCTTCCCGAGGTTGCCGCCCGTTCTTGGTCTGGTTCCCTATGAAACAGAAGTAACGAAAACCTCCAGCCGCCCTCACCCACACACATGCACAAGCACGCACACACATACATTCACCACACTTATTCAATCATTCATACGGACGCACACAAATACACATACACACACCACACCTACATGAAAACACATACACACACGCCCACGCACACGCTCATACAAAGCCGAAACATTATGGAAGTGGAACAAAACAAGGAACTACCCCAGGAGGATACCAGCGTCCGTGACGCTGGAGAATCCCTCCCTGCACCCTCGGGTTCAGGCTGCCCCATGAATTCTGGGGGGGGGGGGGGGCAATGTTTCACTCAGTCGCAATAGTAGGAGTAGTTTAGACCTGCACGACCTGGCAAGTGCCGTGCCTCGTGCAGAACACATTACCACCACCTCCTGGACGGTTGTACCGCGTCGAGCAGACGAACGCCGCGAGGCGAACGTTAGCTCCGCAACAACCGTAACCGGTAGAGGTACACACCGCGGAAAGCGCTCACGTCATCATCGACGCCAGCGTGAGTACGCAGCACACGCGGGAGGTAGCGAACCGATAACATCGGCGAACGCACCCTCCGCGGGAGGTAGCGAACCGACAACGTCGGCGAACGCACCCCCCGCGGTTGGAAGCGAACCGACAACATCGGCGAACGCACCCCCCGCAAGACAAACAGCTGGTACAATGTACCAGCGTGGACACCCGGCCCCAGCCAGTGCAATGAGGGAACCGCCCAGGACGAAGCAACCGGCCGGACGCGGAGCGATTGGTGGGCGCAGCAGCTTAGGCACGCAAGCGGAAGCCACGCGGACGGCGAAGGGTGAGCCTTCGGGCTCGCTCCCGCCGGCTGCACGCACCGCTCCGGCCGGTGCAGCGCCGGGCACCCCCCGTCACGCCTCTCCGACGGCAGTCGGAGATGCGGAGCCGTCAGCCCCATGGGGCACCACCGGGCCACGCCGCAAACGCGGCCCTAGAAAAGGCGGACAATGACACGCACCGACCACCCCGGCGCTCTCGGGACGGCCCACTTCGGCGACACCATCGAAGAGGAACCGTCACGACGACACACCAGCAAGCGCCACGTCGAAGCGTGCAAGAGTGGACGCAACACCAAAGAGGGCAGCGATGAGCTACGCTGATGCGACTAACTCGCATCTGATGGTGGCCGTCGCTGCCACTCCACCCCCAGACCTGACGGTGGAACAAGCACGGCAGCTCGAACTCTCCATAGAGGAGCGTATCATGGAAGCAGCCTTTGCTCCACCGTCAAACAACGAGCCCGCACTCGCGCCATCCTTTAGAGGCAAACCCCTCGCAGCAGGAGGAGTCCTAAAGCTATGGTGCGAGGACGAGAAATCACTGGCGTGGCTCAGACAAACGGTAGCGGGACTGAAGTCACCGATCGAAGGAACCAGGCTGACCGTCATCAGGCAGACGGATCTTGCGAAGCGCGTACGCGTATCGTTCTGGCTGCCGAGGTCGACCAGCCTGGAACTCATGAAGATCCACCAACTCCTAGCTGCCCAAAACCCGTGGTACGCTGTCCAAACATGGCAACTGTACAGCGCTACCATGCAGGAGCATGGCCTATACCTGTCCTTGGGCATCCCCGAATCGGAGGTCCCGAGAATCGAGGCGCGCGACCACCGAGTCTCCTTCTTCACCGGCAGCGTGTACGTACTGTTCCACGCTGCCGGGGCAGGGGCTGGCAGGACGGTTGCCGCGCCCAGGGAGATGCCACCCGCCACCAGACACACACAGGGACGAGGGACAACACCAGCCGTTCCCAGCACGTCGGGCACATCCCGTGCACAAACAACGCCCGCAGCGACAAACATCGCTGTGACGGGAGTTGATGACGAGCACGACTCGTCTGACGGGGAGTCCGTGGACAGTAATGTTCTCGGATCTTCGTCAGACTAGAGTCGTACAAACGAACCTCCAGCACAAGCAGATTGCAACGGCTACCCTACGCAGGCCAAAAGATGCAGCTGCAGACCATAGCCCTAATCCAGGAGCCGTGGATTAGAGGCGACACCATACATATGTGGACTCAACAACATCGGAGGTAAGATATTGCACAAAAGCTCGGCTCCTAAGCCGAGAACATGCATATACATTCCCCGAACAATATCAGCACTGCTGCTGACTAACTTTTGTTCTAGAGACCTCACCGCAGTGGGGATTCGAACAGGGCCCGGCGATCAGATGCTAGTACTAGCCTCGGTCTATATGCCTGGAGAGGAGGAGATCCCATCGAAGGAGCTGGCCGAGCTAGTGCAGCACTGTGAGGACCACGGCTGGCAAATAATATGCCAACGCCCACCACCCACTGTGGGGAAGCCCTGAGGCAAATAGACGAGGTGAGATCCTAACGGAATACATTTTTACAACAAACCTATCTGTAGTCAACAACGGCTCAGAGCCCACCTTTGTTAGGTCCAGATATCAAACCATAGTAGACGTTACACTGGCATTGGATGGGGCCGCGGAACGACGACAAACGAACTGGCATGTGTCCGCCGAACCATCCTTTGCCGATCACAGGCGTATCTGCTATGACATACAAGTGCAAGAGAGGGTCCAACAACCAAAGCGCAACCCACGCAATACCAACATTGCGAGATACAAGACCCTGCTCGAACAAGAAATAGCCATGTCAAATTTAATGACATGACCGACAGCACTGCACACATAGAACACAACACTAACTCATTAACGAAATGCATACAACGTAGCTACCAACAAGCCTGCCCCACCACACTACCGAAAACTGGTAGTAAAACTCAATTGTGGGGATCAGAACTGGAGAAACTCAGGCGCAATCTGAGAAAACTCTTCAACCGGGCCAAAAACACAAGGAAAGACACGGACTGGGACAAATATAAAGAAGCCCAGTCGCACTACAAGAAACGCATACGATTCCGCAGGGGAGAGTCCTGGCGTAATTTCTGCACGAACATTACTTCACATGCGAGGCAGCCAGGGTAAAAAAGATCCTATCTCAGGACAGCAACAAGACCCTAGGCTCCATCAGAAAGTCTGATGGCACCTACGCAATCACAGATATGGAAATAAGTCAAGTGCTAATTGAAACACACTTCCCAGGTTGCACTGTGATTGGGAAGAATCTGAACACAGACCACCGACCCAAACAGACTGGACGATAGCCAACAACATGGTTACCGTGGACCGGCTGAAATGGGCAATTGATAGCTTCCAGCCGTACAAATCTGCAGGCCTGGACGAAATAACACCAGCACTTCTACAATGGGGCTGCACAACGATTGTGCCACAACTACTCCGCATATATAGAGCATCTATAGCGCACAATTACATACCAAGAAGGTGAAGGGAAGTAAAAGTCATATTTCTCCCAAAACCGGGCAAAACTGATTACACTCAAGCAAAATCGTTCAGACCTATCAGTTTAACCTCCTTCTTGCTGAAAACACTGGAGAGGCTCGCTGACAGATACCTGCGGGAAGGCGCACTGCTACGCAGACCACTACACCCGCAACAACACGCCTACAGAAGTGGCAGATCAACGGAATCAGCGCTTCACTCCGTAGTGGGGACCATAGAGACAGCGCTATCTGACAAACTAATGACCTTAGGCGCCTTCATTGACATAGAAGGCGCCTTCGACAAAACTAAATTCACCAGCATTAGCCGGGCCCTCGACAAGTTCGGAGTTGAACAAACCGTCAGTGGCTGGATTGATCAACTCCTGAAACAAAGGGCTATTCAATTCACGGTTAACACCACCACAAGGGGTATAGTAGCAAAAGAACATAGTGGTAGACGATCTGTTGAGAAGCCTAAATGACAAATGCTTCTACACGGTCGGCTACGCAGATGACATAACCATCCTAATCAAAGGAAACTCGGAAGATATGATCCAGTATCGGATGCAAGCAGCCATCAGGATCATGGAACAATGGTGCAACCACCACGAACTGACGGTCAACCCAAATAAAACGGAGCTAGTACTTTTCACCAACAAAAGGAACACCCGTATGACCAGAAAACCAAAACTTTTTGGCACGGAGCTTAACATATCGAGTGAAGTCAAGTACCTGGGCGTAACACTCGACCACAAGCTCAACTGGAATAAACACATCACCACTAAAACCACAAAAGCATGTACAATCTTCTGGCAGTGCAGGAGAATAATAGGCAAGAAATGGGGTCTCAAACCATTCATCACCCTATGGATCTACACTGCCATAATACGCCCCATGCTCACATACGGTGCAGTAGTGTGGTGGCCACGCACTCAACTAAGCACAGTCAAGAACAAGCTGCAGAGCACACAACGCCTCGCCTGTCTGGCCACAACAGGCTGCACGAAAACAACTCCAACGGCGGCATTGGAGGTGCTCCTCGACTTGCGACCACTGCATCTCATCATCCAGCAGGAAGCAGGTGCCGCAGCGATCCGGCTCGATAAGTTCGGGATTTGGAGAAGAGACGACAGAATAACCCATGCACGCCTGAAAAGGACATTAACTAACGAGATCCCGATGCTAGATGCAACGTGCGACCTCATACCTAAAACCTTTGTCTTTGACAAAAAATACCGCATACAACTGCAAGAAGAGCACAAGGATAGTTCTGGTATACACGAAGTTAGAGTATACACAGACGGCTCAAAAACAAAGTATGGGACAGGTGCCGGAGTATTCTCCCATGACTTGAACATCAATCTCTCAACATCGCTTGGTAAACTCAACACCAGCTTCCAAGCTGAATGCGTTGGGATTATAAGGGCGGCGACGGCGATCGCGGCCAGAAACGTGAGTAACCTGTCGGTACGCATCATCACAGACAGTGCCTCAGTAGTACAAGCTCTCGACGGCAACTGCTTTAACAGCGGCCTAATTATGGAGTGCCACCAAGAGCTGCAGAAAACTGCAACGAAGAATCGGGTCACGCTCCAGTGGATACGAGGACACAGTGACTCCACGGGCAATGACGCAGCAGACCAACTGGCAAGGAAAGGATCGGACACAACAACCCTGGGACCCGAACCAATTGTTCCAATACCTTTCAACCAACTAAAAACGTGGTTACGCGAGAGAACCCTACATCAACACGCAAAAAAGTGGGCAGAGTTAAAAGAGTGTAGGCAATCTAAAGATGCCTTTCCCGCATCAGACAAACGACTCTCGCATAAACTGTTGCACG
Source organism: Euclidia mi (assembly GCA_944739405.2). NCBI lineage: Eukaryota > Metazoa > Arthropoda > Insecta > Lepidoptera > Erebidae > Euclidia > Euclidia mi. Next base: position 2,925,353 of record OX123194.2, on the reverse strand, counting down.
CCAACAGGAAAACACTCAAGCATCTGACTGGCATAATAACTGGCCACTGTCCACTAAACAAGCATCTCTACAATATCGGCGTCACGGACAGCCCATTATGTAGGGGCTGCATGGAGACCGAAGAAACACCCGCTCATGTGATCCTACATTGTACCAGCGTGAGCGACCAACGGACGAGGTTCCTGAACAATCCCAGAACCATGAGCGAAGCCATACGCAACACTGGTCAACTCATGGCCTTCTGGAAGGAGCTTGCATGGTATGAGTAGCAGTCGACAACCGTGTCACTGCTCACGCACAATGGCCCAATTCAGTGGCTAAGTGCGGAAAACACCTGTCCAACTAACTAACTAACTAACTAACAGTTATAAGGGCAGCCAAAATAGTACTGGATACTTATGTCACGGTAATAATATCTAACAGTATTCTAACACCATACAAACGCACGAAACTCGAGTTATACCTACGCGCCTCGAGCAAAGTACACCCTAAAGTACACAACAGCCGCGGTCGTGCCGCAGTCACGAACGGACGGCGACGGTTTTTGTAGCAGTGTTCTTTATTTATATAATAATTGTGGCGACGATTTGTAGACTATATTGTGCTGTTTGAATTCTTCGTTAATCCACCTAAAGATAAGATTTTTCAAATTCAAAATGTACCTACTACGTTGCAATGTTTAATCCTTAACTTATGCGTAATTAAGGCGAAATTTGATTAGCTTAATTTATTATTATGTTGATATTTTTAAAAACATATTGGTATGTTTGTAGTAATAATGTATACTAGCAGAATATGCACTTTTACTTGCGTTATGGACTATGTATTATTTCATTGAAGTCTATGATTAGTAGTACCTTATAAGTTATTTTCTAGGGTACTTACATACATACATAATTTTTATTTGTTTGAATAAAAAAATATAATTAATATGAAAAGTCACAAAAGCAGAAATTTTCGAGTAGGTAGATGTAATTAAAATACTTAAGGCTATCGCTTGTTTGCGTCCGGCGCGTCTATAGGCATATAACTCGGAGAAATGGCCGAGTTACAATACTGTTAGATTATATTAGCGTGGTAATGTTAGTATAGATGTGGCTAGTAGTTTTAATTTATTATAATTAAAACTAGTACACTTACCTGTAATATTGCTTCAAAATCACAGGTAGGGTAGGTCCTATAAATAATATTATCACACTTTTCAATTTCAAACAAGTGCGAGTTTGGGTGCGCAAGGCAAACTTTACGTGAAATCCGTGAAGTGAATCCAAAGTTCCATGAAATCATTTAAAATATAATTATATATATTTTAATACCTCATCATAGTCTGTATTACTTTGTAATGGCAGTTTATTTATAGTTTATTTTCTGTATCTTTCAAAATAAATGAACATTTCAAGGCATACCTACATTGACCAAACAAACGTAACCCCGAAAATAAGTTCAACAAAAACAGTTAACTTGAGGATAAACCACGAAAACCACGAAACTAGACTGCACATTTCAGAAACTGAACCCATAAAATATTCTCAACAATATAAAAAAGTATTAACATATCGGCGCAACACGAACAGATGAACACGCTTCAAAGTGCCACACTTTGTATATTCTTATCCTAATACAACATTTTACCTACAATTTGGGTCCGGCTGAAAACTAGCATAATAAGTAACAACGTTATAGCGTCATAAACATTCAAACAAGCTTTTCCTTTTATCTAATTAATTAAGCTAGGATAGTTTTACGACAGAAATAAAAAAAAACTGCCTTTAGCGACTCAAAATACCAACTAAGCAGAGTTGCAAGAGTACGTGACATTAAAATGGTACCTATTACATTATATCATTCGTTAATTTTAAGCTCTTTCGTGTTTCTGCGCTCTTGGTTTAAAATTGTGTCAAAATGCTCGTCTTTACTTCATCATAGCAAGCTGAGGCGTATTAGTCTAAGAGTCAATGTTCCGCAGACTTACGGTATAGTAGCAAACTTCATATTATTTATTTATTTATTATACACTTTATTGTACACTTTTGCAAATATGGTAAAGAAATTTACATATGTAAGATACAGTACAATGGGCGGCCCTATCGCTAAAATACAGTACAATGGGCGGCCTTATCGCTAAATATGCTAGTTATACTAATTCATCTGCCGTAGATCAAATGGGGGTTCACTATTCCCATAGATGGTTCCTTTAGGCGTGCTTAGGAGTCGAAAAGCATGGAAATCTACTTTCAAAACGTGTTCGCAGCATGTCTGCCGTTTTGATATCTTAAAATATATTTTTTTTTATGGAAATCCGGTTCCTACTATATTTTATATTAGTTTCCAAAATTTCATAAAATTAGCGTTATTTTTAGCAAAGCTAAAAATTATATATTATGTTTTTTATATTATTATTATAAAAATATATTTACAAAAACAGACCCATAGGTCGGTTCTGACAGGCGCGCAGACCACACGATACTTTCTCAGTCGTGCTATTGAAGTTGCATGATTTTCTCACTCTTCATTTCGCGGGGAACTACTGTTTCAGCAAAGCTGCAATTTATGTATTTTTATTTACATTATTATACATGTTTAACTAAAAAACCAGACAGATAGGTCGGTTCTAAAATACAGGCAGACTACATAATAGTTTCGCAGTCATGCTAATGGATATACAAGTTTTATTTACTTTCTTAAATTTATTAAAATATTTATAAAAATAGAAATAGGACATTTTGCATGGTTGCTAAAATACTAAGAAAAAACTTAGTTCAGGCGGACTACCAGTGCAGATAGGCATCACCTGCCAAAAAATGACCTGGTAAATGAAACGAAACCTTATAGCAGTCCAGCAATTTAAGATAACTTTTGCCTTGAACCAACGAGGCCCTAAAATACCAGTATACTACGAATCGCAAGAGTTGTTTACTAAATATAAATGATAAAACGTTATCGGAGGCTTGTGTTTTATATCTTTCGTGCAAACTCGCAGCCTTCAAAATATTCTATACGAATAAGTATTCCGGCAGTAGGCTGTTGAGAAATGGACAGTATTTAGTCATGACTATCTTTGATCTTGGAAACGTTTGAAAATATTATCACATTTTTTAACCGGACCTGCCTTATATCTTTTATTTGTTGTACTTTTCCGTCTGTCTGTCTGTCCGTGTGTCACCACCGATTTTCTCAGGAACGGGTGGACCTAGCAAATTGAAATTTATACCAGATACTTAGGTCTATGGTTGCTATTAGGTGTATGAAAATCAGGGTCCTGGGTCAACCCAATAAAAAGATATGGTCAAAATTAGATTTTTGCGAAAACTTGTATGTACCAAAATTAACCTTAACTTTCAACTTTAATTTTCGGAATTTTTCCTTTACTTGTGCTGTAACCTTGGTTTTGACCAAAATTGACAATTCTAGGTCAACCGTAAGTACCCTATAGGTTTTGGGTCGAAAACCTATATGGTAGTTCCCGTTGAAGAAGAATCACGAAATTTGGCCGAAAGCAGGGTCTTACAGCACAAATTAAGGAAAAATTACAAAAAATAAAAAAGTGGAAAATTTAAGGATGTCCCCATACATACATAGTAGACTCCTTTTAAGATAGTCCTCTAAGTTGTATGGGCGCTCATACAGATTTAGAGGACTAGCGTAATTCAACCTCAAATAAGGTAAAATGCGTACGGAACCCTCGGTGCGCGAGTCAGACTCGCACTTGCCCGATTTTTTTTATTTTATTTTAAGAAGCTTTTTCATAAACGCCTACCATGAAAAAGCGTCTAAAATAAATACAGCTTTTATTTTCTATTTACAGTAAATTGCAGTAGCCATATTTTTGGATCAAAGTTAAGACGAAAAGGTTCTTAGTAATCCCGAAAAAAAAAAACCTCCGAAAAGTCATCGGTACGCGCCGTGGATTCGAACCCGGACCCTCTGCGTAGCATTATGTCGGTATCTTCACTCGGCTATCGCTGCTATTACATCACATCATGAACATCATGCACAATGAAATTAAAATATGTATTTTTGAGAGGTATTCAAGAATTTTCTTGGATTCTATTTAAATATAAGATTAAGATAGGATTCTATATAGATTATTTATAAAAAAAATAGCAATACACTAAACAATGCACATCAAACAGCTTATCCCAAACAACACATTAATATAATCATATTCCCAGTACACCACAATGAGCCGGCAATAAAGCGATCTCGAAAGCAGTGGTTCGTGCTAATAGCTGACGATACACCCGCTAAGTGAATGGCGAGTCCATTGATTTATGATCGAAGAGCACGCTGCATTCATGCACTTAATGTTGATACGGCTAGTTACTTAACCACTGTTGTTGAGTTTAATTTGAAGATTGTGTTTTTTAATTGTATTGATTTCGGTTAGATATTATATGTTTGTCATATGTCATATTTATTATATGTTTATCATAACATATATACAACAAAATAAAACTACTTATATTACTAAAATATCCTAAACTAAACTACAAAAAACTAGATATAATAATATGTAAGTTATAATAACAAACGAAAAGAAAATTCAATAAAAATAAGAAAAACCAAGATTTTGATTGGGAAAATTTGGTGTCGTTCGCTCTAAAGGCTCCAGTACACAATGGTACATGATGGGCCACTGCAGGCCATCGCCATTGTATACACACGCCTACACACCAAACTATGCTAAACCAGTATAAACTGATCGTTTAATGTGCGGAAAGATAACACAAAGCGAGACCATGATAAACTGGTTTTGTTTAACTTGATGTGTAGCCGTGTGTACACGGGGTACGGCGATGGCCTGCAGTGGCCCATCATGGACCATTGTGTACACGGGGTGATGGTATACAGTGGCGGGCAAGTGCGGGCAATTGTCAATCGTAGTGCGCAATCGGGATGTTGTCGGTTTTTTGGGCACACTTCAAAGGAATCGTGGCGTAGCCTGGCCTGTGGTGTTCACACAATAGCCCATTGTTTAGTTCGTCACCGACCGCAGACCGGGATAGTGCACTTTTTGTTTTATGTATATAGAAGGTAGTAAAAGAAACTGTATATTGAATATATTTACAAAATAATTTTATACAGTTATGCTATGAATCAGTAATGGAGCAAAAATCTAAAAAAAGGCGACAGCTAATATATATTTACTTATTGTCTCACGCCTGTATCCCCGAAGGGGTAGGCAGAGGTGTAAATATTACACCCACATTTCGTCATGAATTTTTAGGTCCTACGTAATAGAGGGCGAGCCTATTGGCGTTACCGGGCACATCACCAGACTCCGGGCTGCTACTGAGTATTCGGAAAAACCCAGTAATGCTTTTGCCCCATCCAGGAATCGAACCCGGGACCTCCCGATCAGTAGTCACATACGCTATGCACTGGATCACGGAGGCAGTATATAAAATGTATAAATATACTAGATGAGCCCGCGGTTACACCCGCGTTATTTAAGTCTTTGTCCGCTCTCGTGGCTCATAGCGTGATGTTATATAGTCTATTAGATAGACTCCCTCGATAAATGGGCTATCTAATAGAGAAAGATTTTTTTGAGATTAATCGCAAGATTAGATAGCCGTGGTCGCAATTACTTCCACGTCCATCGCAACTGATTCACCAGGTAGCAATGAGCCAAACACCGTTGTGTGAACACCAAGTGATCGTAGCGATGGCCTGCAGTGGCCCATCATGGGCCACTGCAGGCCATCGCCATTGCGTACGGTAATGGCGATGCATGTTCACACTATGACAGGCGATGGCCTGCAGTGGCCCATCATGGACCATTGTGTACTGGGCCCCAAAGCTGCGCGTCCACAGGATCGGAATCGGAGCGTACGGAGCGGACGGAGCGTCGTCATTTACAAAATGCCGATGGGGTGCGTCCACTGCATTCGGATTCAGCATCGGCAATTTAGGTTTTTTTAAAGCAGGAGGATAGTGACGAGGATATTGTTGTAGATTAATTTTCGGAGAATATTATACATTTGATGAATATCATAAATAATGAATATCATAGATTTTTGGGTACATTCATATGACTCTACTAAAGTAATTAAAACATCGTCATTCATCGTGAATAAGTATTTTTGCCTACAGTTTAATGCCGCAAACACGTCAGAACTTGAAACGCTCGGAATCCGAATGATGCGTTCACTGCGGATGACGTCATCAGCACAAATACCGGTCTCTGGCGTAGAAATGCCGATCCAGTGCACGCAGTTTCATAGAAACTAATACAAAGCAACAAACCCTTCCGCTCCGTACGCTCCGATTCCGACCCGGTGGACGCACAGCTTTAATATTATGCTAGATTTTTGTGTTACTGTTCCAAATTCAAAATATATCCAAGTAGCTGGCTGGTTGTGTTATAATTAGCGTTCTCCTTTGAACTTCCATCCGGAGCATTGTCTGAGTGGCTTGCCGTTGAAAATTAAAAAAAGAATAAAGTTTGCTCTATACAGTAGTTCAACAGAAAATCACCCTCGCATATAATTTTTTTCAATATTTAAAGCGTAAATCAGTCGAAATAATTTAGGTAAGTATGTAAGGATCATAGTGATTTCACATAGATTAGAATCTGATCGAGCATTTAAAACTTATGGTAGATAGCAACTGTTCTAGATGCATATACATACATTAATTAATTTACAGCATTACCCTCCCTTTTTGATAGTAAGTTATTTTTCAAGCTTAGGTTATGTACCAGGTTTAAATTACCTGAATATGTGTACCAAATCAAATCCAAATTCATAAATTCGTCTTAAATACGTACAGACTATCGATAAATTACACCCAGGCATAGAAACATGTGATTAGATACGTAGTTATTTAGTAAGTACGCAAAGCAATCATTTTTCTTAAGTTACGATATTTACAGCTTACATGTACTTCAAAGAATCATAATACTTTATGAAATTTTCGCTCCTAAACTTATTTTTTATACAAATTCAGCATACATTTGCTTTAGAAACGTGTATTAAGCTGAGCGACGTTATTTTTCTTTCTCTTTAATCTCGAGCACATTTAAAGGTTGTTCTTTTGAAGTCGTGACGTAGGTCAAGTTTCATGAGATTAACAAATAAAATATTGTGACGTAATCAACATGTCCATGTTGAAATGGGTTGTGACATGGCTTGCGGGCAAAAATCACGCGAAGTTTCTTCATATGCTTGTTTCGATTGAGAGACTTTCTAGAACTATTTTCTGTTATATTGATTCTATTTTTTGTGATAACACGTGTCACGGTTTAATTATTTTTCTATTTATTTTTTTATTAAACGTATAGTTTCGGTTTTTCTGTGTAGGAATCCGTACAAATTAGTTAAAAAAAAAGAATATAGAGAAATTTATATCCCAATATTGTTATAGCTATTCAGAACGCGACAACGCTTTTACTTGTATCTGTCAACGCATTAGTACTTTAGATTTAAGCTACAAGCTACTGAACATTGGGAGCTTTTAATTTTGTTACTTATCATCATCATCATCAGCCCTTTATACTATCCCACTGCTGGGCGCGGGCCTCTTCTCACTATGAGATATTACTTATACTCCGAAACAAATTAGTATTAATTAATTCTAAATTTTAAGGCGGTTAAATTAACCATTAGTTGAAGTGGATAACTTTTGAATACAAGTGACTACCTGCGATACAGGATTCATTCACAATGCAGAAGGTACCATTTAATAAAATAAAAATACTACCTTAGATACTTGGCATTGTTTTATAAAACCTATTACCTAAAAGTTCTAACAGAATCTATAGCGTCCAAACCGAACTTCTCCTTACATAAACAATGTAATCTACAAAACATAACACACATGCCCTCTAAACACAACATCAACAAACAATATACTTACTCTCCAACCTAAAATGAAGTATCCCAACATCCTCAAATTACACTTAGACGAAAGCAAACACTCTAATAATCTGGCTATTGCGACCAAAACTTAGCTATCAGTATTCCCAAGTTCAGCATCTAGTAACCAAGTTAGGGTTTGCTTACATAGCGGCGCTTCAGAGCTGCCTAATGGCTGAGCACACAAAATAATAGTCTATCACGATGATTTACGGTTTGGATGCATGCACCGCAAACCCGCTGATGCGTACGATTGGTTTTGATTACTAAAATCGTCCGTGTTTTGTGATTTGATATTCGGTTTGTTGACTTTGTTATACAGATTTGCGGGATGTGTTGTTTTTGTAGCACTGTGTTCGTAAATAAAAGTGTAAGTACCTATTACATTGAAGACAAAAAAAAGTTATTAGAGCAGCCAAAATAGTAGGAACTGGATAGTAATGGTATAGATATTGCTAATAGTTTTTAATTTATTATAATTAAAACTAGTATACTAAACTGTAATATTGCTTCGAAATAATAATATCCCACTTTTAAATTCAAACAAGTGCGAGTTTTGTGTGCGCAAGGTAAACTTCCGTGAAATCCGTGAAGTGAATCCAAAGTTCCATGAAATCATTTTAAATATAATTATTTATTTTTTAATATCTCATCATAGTCTGTATCACTTTGTAATGGCAGTTTATTTATAGTTTATTTTCTGTATCTTTAAAAATAAATGAAAATTTTAAGACAAAGATAAAAGATACATTGACCAAACAAACGTAACTCCAAGCAAAATACAAAATAATGTGAGCTAGCTTAGAAAAACAGTTCACTTGAGGATAAACCACGAAACTAGACTGCACATTTCTGAAACTGGACCCATAAAATGTTCTCAACAATAAAAACAAGAAATAAAATATCGGCGCAATACGAACAGATGAACACGCTTCAAAGTGCCAAACTTTTTATATTGTCATCCTAATATAACATTTTACCTACAATTTGGGCCCGGCTGAAAACTAGCATAATAAGTAACAACGTTATAGCGTCATAAACATTCAAACAAGCTTTTCCTTTCATCAAATTAATTAAGCTAGGATAGTTTTACGACAGAAATAAAAAATACTGCCTTTAGCGACTCAAAATACCAAAAAAAGCAGAGTAGCAAGATGTGCGCGAAATTAAAACGGTATTACATTATATAATTCGTTAATTTTTAGCTCTTTCGTGTTTCTGCGCTCTTGGTTTAAAATTGCGTCAAAATGCTCGTCTTTATTTCATCATAGCAAGCTGAGGCGTATAATAAAATTGGTAAAGTCAAAGTCAAAATCATTTATTCATTTAGGCCACAAAGTCGCCACAAAAATTTAAGTTAATTACTAGATGATTCTACATTTATATTTCCTGTCACGTTCACAATGCAATAGGTAGAACCACGAAAAAGAACGGGCAATAAAACTCGTGGCCACTCTTTTTTATCTGCCAGTATAATGGTTTTACATGTTATCTTTGTAAGGAGCTGCAACTGTTTCACATTGTGAGTTATCTACTAATGCTTAGTGGTAAAACTATATTTATTCTTTCAATTAATTCAGTTCGTTAGACTATCGTTAATTTAATACACACACCAGATACGACACTACTGACTAAAATATATAATAATCGAATATTCAGTCATCCCTTTAATTTTTAATTTTCGCTTGCCACGCTCGCTGTCTTTGGGAAAAAAATAACAAAAATAGAAATAGGATATTTTGCATGGTTGCTAAAATACTAAGAAAAAACTTAGTTCAGATGGACTACCAGTGCAGATAGGCATCACCTGCCACAAAATGACCTAATAAATGAAAAGAAACCTTATAGCAGTCCAGCAATGTAAGATAACTTTTGCCTTGAACCAACGAAGCCTTAAAATACCAGGATACTACGAATCGCAAGAGTTGTTTACTAAATATAAATGATAAAACGTTATCGGAGTTATCTTCAAAATGTTCTTTACGAATAAGTATTCCGGCAGTAGGCTGTTGAAAAATGGACAGTATTTAGTCATGACTATCTTTGATCTTGGAAGCGTTTGAAAATATTATCGCATTTTTTATCCGGACCCGCCTTATATCTTTTATTTGTTGTTCTTTTTTTATTTTACGAAGCTTTTTCATGGAAGCCTACCATTAAAAAGCGTCTAAAATAAATACAGCTTTTATTTTCTATTTACTGTAAATTGCAGTAGCCATCTTTTTGGATCAAAGTTAAGACGAAAAAGTTCTTAGTAATCATAGTGTGGTACTACGAAATAATATTTGCTTTTAAATTGTAATCCTTTAAGTGGACACAAGAGTGACAGACATTAACTTTTTAATTTTGTCTTCAACCATTATTTATTATTTACATAGATTTCTTTTCTATTTCAACTGAACGATAAAGTCAACATTCACAAACAGATTTGGATTTCAGAACCAATATCGGTGAGGTATCACAAAAAGTTCTTCTGTATTTTAAAATTCAGTTTGTAGGAAAACATGTAGCGTGAATAAAATTCATTTAGCCAGTTACGAGATTGTCGGTGGAATCAAACGGCAGCACGTGGCGTAAAACACTTGAATTGTTTTAACAAATATCACAAAACGATCTTGCGTAAAATTATTGGCAGTAATAATATTTGTAAATTTGGATGGTCTATTTTTATAATAATAACGTCGTAAATGTAGAGTAGCTACTTGCCTAGTTAAACTAGCGATGGTGGCTTTAAAGACATACCAACGCTAGCTAGGCATGAAACATTTTGATGAATTAATGGATATTAAAAGAAAAGAAGAAGGAGACATCATGCACAATGAAAATAAAATATGTATTTTTGAGAGGTATTGAAGAATTTTCTTGGATTCTATTTAAATATAAGATTAAGATAGGATTCTATATAGATTATTTATTAAAAAAATAGCAATACACTAAACAATGCCCATCAAACAGCTTACCCCAAACAACACATTAATAATAACCATATTCCCAGTACACCACAATGAGCCGGCAATAAAGCGATGTCGAAAGCAATGGTTCGTGCTAATAGCTGACGATACACCCGCTAAGTGAATGGCGAGTCCATTGATTTATGATCGAAGAGCACGCTGCATTCATGCACCGTTGATACGGCTAGTTACTGAACCACTGTTATTGAGTTTAATTTGAAGATTGGGTTTTCTAATTATAGATTTTGATTTCGGTTAGATATTATATGTTTATTAGTTATCATAACATATATACAACAAAATAAAACTACTTATATAACTACACTATCCTAGACCACAAAAACTAAATATGTAATTAATAATAACAATGGAAAAGTAAAATCAATAAAAAAAGAAAGGCCAAGATGTTGATTGGGAAAATTTTATGTTGTTCGCTCTACATTTTTTGCTAGATTTTTGTGATTCTGTTCCAAATTTAAAATAGTTACAAGTAGCTGGCTGGTTGTGTTAAAGTTAGCGTTCTCCTTTGAACTTCCATCCAGAACATTGTCTGAGTGGCTTGTCGTTGAAAATTAAAAAAAGAATAAAGTTTGCTCTATACATTAGTTCAAGAAAATCACCCTCGCATATCTATTTATTTTAATATCTAAAGCGTAAGTCAGTTGAGATAATTTAGGTATGTAAGGATCATAGCGATTTCACATAGATTAAAATCTGATCGAGCATTCAAAACTTATGGTAGATAGCAACTCTTCTAGATGCACATACATACATTAATTAATTTACAGCATTACCCTCCCTTTTTGATAGTAAGTTATTTTTCAAGCTTAGGTTATGTACCAGGTTTAAATTACCTGAATATGCGTACCAAATCAAATACATACAGACATACATACATAGACTCACGCTTGTTTCCCGGAGGGGTAGACAGAGACTACAGAGCGCCATTTGCAACAATCCTGACATGATCTCTTGCTTCATTCACTTCCATCAAGTTTCTCATGCATGCTCTTCTGTTTAGGGTACCTACTTCTGACCTGTCCTTTTTTTAGGATGTCCCCAATCTAGTCAGAGAACGTCTGCCTAGGTCTTCCCCTTCGTCCTGTCGCATTCACATTTGCCTTATATATCTTTTTTGTCAGTCTTTCGTCATCCATGTTCTCCATGTGCCCAAACCATCTTAACATGCCTTTCTCGATGCTTGTCACTACATCTTTATTCTTATATACGTCTTAAATACGTACAGACTATTGATAAATTACACCTAGACATAGAACGTAGTTATTTAAGGCAGCGATAGCCCAGTGGATATACCAACAGACTGCCATGCAGAGGGTATCGGGTTCGAATCCACGGCGCGCACCAATGACTTTTCGGAGTTATGTGCGTATTGAATTGTTAATTATCGCTTGTCCCGTGCTTCGGAGAGCACGTTAAGCCGTCGGTCCCGATTGTCATGAAGATCTTTGACAGTCGTTACAGGGCGTCAGTACCTTCTAAATAAACTGACACTAGCCTAAGCCATGGAATATCGCTATCCCTTCGGGTTGCGGAGGTTAGACAGGCAGTCGCTCCGTGGAAAAGCTAATATTCAGCCAAATCCGGTTAGACTAGAGAGCGGACCCCAGATTGAAACTGAGATAACGCTAAGAGGATGATGATGATGATAGAACGTAGTTATTTAGTAGGTACGCAAAGCAATTATATTTCTTAAGTTACGATATTTACAGCTTACATGTACTTCAAAGAATCATAATAATTTATAAAATGTTCGCTCCTAAACATATTTTTTATACAAATTCAGCATACATTCGCTTTAGAAACGTGTATTAAGCTGAGCGACGTTATTTTTCTTTCTCTTTAATCTCGGGCACATTTAAAGGTTGTTCTTTTGAAGTCGTGACGTAGGTCAAGTTTCAAAAGATTTACAAATAAAATTGTGACGTAATCAACATGTCCATGTTGAAATGGGTTGTGACATGGCTTGCGGGCAAAAATCACACGAATTTTCTTCATATATTTGTTTTGATTAAGAGACTTTCTAGAACTATTTTCTTTTATATTGAGTTTACATGTGTTTTGTTTTTTGTGTTTACACGTGTCACGGTTTTATTATTTTTTCTATTTCTTGTTTTGTTTTGTGTGTAGTTGTGTTTTTCCGTGTGGTGAAGGATTAAGAATACGGAATGTCACCAACCCATATCATCCCATGGGTGTCGCAAGAGCCGACAGAGGGAGCAAATTATGCAGAGAACAGCACTGTAAAAGAAGGAAAACTTGATACAAACCCTATGCCAACCCCTTTTGGCCAGCGTGGTATAGTAGGCCGATTCTTCCTTTCAAAAGAAAGGCCTCATCCAGCAGTGGACTGTTAAAGGCTGATGATAGGTACGGTACTACGGTTTTTCTGTATAGGAATCTCAACAAAAAAGTTCACGAGAGCATAAAGTATCAAAGTTATTTAGAACGTGACGAAACTTTCTAGTAACCCTCAACGCATTATTGCTTCAGATTTAGGTTATTCATCATCATCCTCCTAGCGTTAGCCCAGTCGCATCCCGGGGCCCACTTACTAGTCTTATCAGATTTTACTGCTATCTGTCCTCTGCAACTCAAAGGAATTACAATATTCTATGGTTTAGATATATTTAGAGCAGCGATAGCCTAGTGGAGAGACCGACAGACTGCAACGCAGAGGGTCCGAGTTCGAATCCACGGCACGCACCAATGACTTTTCGGAGTTATGTGCGTATTAAATTGCTAATTATCGCTTGCCAAACGGTGAAGGAAAACATCGTGAGGAAACCTGCATGTCTGAGAGTTCTCCATAATGTTCTCGAAATACATGTGAAGTCTGCCAACCCGCACTAGGCCAGCGTGGTGGACTATGGCCTTACCCTTCTCATAGTGAGAAGAGGCTCGTGCCCAGCAGTGGGACAGTTTATATACAGGGCTGATGATGATGATGATGGTTTAGATTAGTGTCAGTTTATTCAAAAGTACTGACTACCCAAAACGACCGTCAAAGATCTTCATGATAGCCTGGACCGAGTTCTTTACATGCCCTCCGAGGCACAGGGTCAGCGAAAATTTACAATTCAATACGCACATAATTTCGAACAGTCAGTCGTACTCGCTGTGGCTTTGATCCCGATACTCTCTACAAGTCTGTTGGTATCTCCACTAAGCTATTGCTGCATTTCGGTTAGTAGCTACCAAAAATTGGGCACCTTTAATTATTTATTTTTTATTTTATTTATAGACTCACGCCTGTATCCCCGAAGGGGAAGGCAGAGGTGTAATATTACACCCACATTTCGCCATGAATTTTTAGGTATCACGTAATAGGGGGCGAGCCTATTGCCGTTACCGGGCACATCACCAGACTCCGTGCTGCTACTGAGAATTCGGAAAGACCGAGTAACACTTTTACCCGACCCAGGAATAGAACCCGGGACCTGCGATTAGCAGTCGCATACGCTATTCACTGGACCACGGAGGCAGTTTTTTTTTTTTTTTTACTTCCAAACTCAATAGTATAAAGTTATATTAGTTTGAGAGCTAATAGATTGACCATTAGTAAAAATGGATAACTTTAGAATACTAGTGTTGTTAAAAGTTTCATAGTTACTGCCTCGTTTTTTCTCTCTCTCTCAAAAGTCACTAAAATCACTCTCATTTAAAAATAGAAAGATTCCATGGCAACCTTATTGCAACTTCCTTTAATTCTTAATTACAGCTTGTTAAAATACAAAGACGGCTGTATCTGATACAATGGCCGCACGTATTATCAATACAAATGAAGTAGAAAATCCAATTAGCAATTCGCACCGGCGATTGAATGGCGTGCCGGTACGATGCAATACCGTATGTAGATTCCGACAGAAGCTTTACAACTCCAGTTAAATCTCCGCCGGTAAAACTGTTATAAATCGATTCCACCAGGTTAAAGAATTAAATGACTCGTAAAAATTAATAGGCCTCTGTCGTCCGGGACGAATCGGCGCACAGCCGGAATGGCACTTTCCCAGTTTATGAATTACTTGGGAAGTTTATGACGGCTTTGTCAGACGCGCTTTTTTTTCGAGCGTCACGTGTTGTAGACGGATGCGAAATTGGATTTTTTAGATAGAGAATGGGAGAAATATTGCGGGAGGGCTCGGACGGAGGGGAAAGTGTTAAGTTGTTTGTTTATATATTTTATTGCAATTACTAAAAGCGTGCGGGGCTAATAAGGGGCTATCGTATTGCCACCGGCTGCTAACACGGTCACATGTTGGGTCGAATATTGGATCGGAAAAGTTTAATTGTACGTGATTTGAGTTTCGTTTTGTTTACGAAGGTTGGTTTCTACATCTGCAGTAGATGGGGTATATTCTCTATGTTTCGATTTTGTCAATATTTAAATAAAGGAGGTACAGAACCCTTTGCTAATGGGCCGTGTGTGGCAAATTTTAGTTAAATGCCATTCGTATAAAATGTAGATTATATGTCAGGCAGGCAAAGATGTAAATAGTTCTCAAAAGTGAAGTGTCGTGTAAGAAGCTTATATTTTTCATACATTTAGTATGGTGGTGTTTAAAATAGTACCTAGTGAGAAATCTGTTGCGTTGTCCTTCTATTGTCACATATAACGCAAATCCCACCAGTAGGTGACGAATAGCAGGGAAAAAACTTGATTAAATAGAAACTGTTTTTAAATAGGTAGTAAAATATCATTTAACATAATTTCTAACCCAAGCGTTATCACCCCTATCCCTCATGCGTCGACATTTATGTTCTAACATTTAACTAATCGAAAATTTATTAAATCAAACTACGCTATAGCAAAATAGATTCTATGAGCAACGCACAAAGGATTACATTAGTTTGTTCATCGTTATGTATTAGTAATGACGTGTCCCAGTGCACCAGGCTCGCATAAATAAAAGGAAAACACATCACAGTCGACCTTTGTAGTGTGCACTCAACCGACCTCCCATGGAGTTCTATACGCCTGGTAGAGCAACTACTGAAACGGCGAATGAAATGTTTTAATATGCACAGCGCGGGAAAATTCAAATTGGTATTTACGCGCGGAAATATTTTCCCGAGTACGTTCTTTGTTTATTTATAAAAATGGAATGCGACTTCTATTTCTCGTTCCATTTTTTTTTAAGTTTTAATGTCGTATGTTATGTTTGGATATGGCTGTATTTTAATGGTTAATGTGCTTTGCTTTTTACAGCTTGCGTTTTCACGTATTATTTTTAGGACGAACATATTAAAATTAAACTACAGTTTACGGATTTTATCGCGATGTATTGGTTTCACCAAGTTATTAAATTTGAAACTAATGATTTAGAACTATATTTTTAATTTATTACTAGCCGACGTTTCGAATTCTTTACAGAATTCATGTTCACGGCAGACTGAGGTGATATTTGTCTTTTTCCTGAATGTATAAGTTATCTCAAAGTACCCGAACATTTTTCATCTACTGGTGTTACTATTTACGCAGAATGAGCTCACAGTGTTCTTGGGTCTTCTGGTGACTTTGTCCTTCTTGGGTTTCATTAGCCTTATGAAACCTGCCTAGGCAATTGGAGGTAGCATACTTTTCGACTTATTTTGAGATTTGTAATTGTAGTTAGATCTTTACCAGAAATTTTATTAAGTACTCGTATTCTTGCCCTTGACATCACACTGCCTGTGTCAGATGTCTGAGATCGCCAAGTAAATTAAAAATGGACGACTAATTAAGCACTACGGACTCTAATAATGAATTGCGGCAAATGTAAAAATGTTTCAAATTTAATCTAGCTTTATTAAGAGCGTAAATAAAAGAGATATTTTTGGCAGAATATTCAATAGAAGTTATGGCAAAAATACCAGAATCTATCGTCCACCGAAGTAGACAGATACGACCGTTGTAAAATTACGACCGTGGTTAAACTTAGCAGCGGACCTCGGTCTCTTAGGCGAAAACCTTGGGCATTAGGGCTGAAGCTAAAAAGACAATTATGAAGAAAGGTTTTAAAGCACTAAATATTATTTTGTCTTTCTCCTAACATCGATTTCTTTACAGCAAATATTTTTTATATTTTATTTTAAAATGCTTGTTGAGGAGTCAAAAATGTAATATTGTTATACGAAAATATTTGCCACTTTGTACATTAAACTTGCAAGTCCTTGATGTGACAATTGCAAAATTTACATACAAACAAGCTGCCGTTTTAAAATTGTTATAAAAATATTGGACTGCTTTTATTAATACTAGACTAGGCCCGTGGCGTTGTCCGCTTGGGAGACGGTTCTTATGGTAGTCAATGACACTCGCCAGCCTCCTATATCCATACACAAAATCATACCATATATTATCGCTCAGTTGCGACGTGAATGAAGGACAAATAAACAAAAATACTTTAGAATTTATAATATTAGACTGGATTTCAAAACTTAAATCACCTGTATAATATATCTTAGTTGTGCCGGATATGATTTCCAGAATGTTATTACGCTTTCTTGTAAAAAAGAAATAATGTACAGTAGTAGTATAGGATAGGTTTTTGACTCTCCGTACAAGTTTTAACTGATTTTCGGACACGTGTTTGAAAATGTCATGTCTCATCAGGCACCCTTTCCATAAATAATTAATTACGTAATTTACAAAAGTAGATTATCAAATACATTCGAATACTTTAATTAGTCGCATCATTATTATATAAGGCGGTCGAAACTTTGCAAATCAGAGGTATTAAGGAAGATCATCTCTCTTAGCGTTATCCCAGTTTCAATCTGGGGTCCGCTTACTAGTCTGAATAGTAGTTGGCTGAATATTAGCTTTTCCACGGAGCGACTGGCTGTCTGACCTCCGCAACCCGAAGGGATAGCGATATTCCATGGTTCAGACTAGTGTCAGTTTATTTTAGAAGGTACTGACGCCCTGTAACGATTGTCAAAGATCTTCATGACAACCGGGACCGACGGCTGAACGTGTTCTCGAGGCACGGGACAAGCCATAATTAACAATTCAATACGGACATAACTCCGAAAAGTGATTGGTGCGCGCCGTGGATTCGAATCCTATACCCTCTGTATGGCAGTCTGTTGGTATCTCCTCTAGGCTATCGCTGCCTTCTAGAGGTGTTAAGGTGGATGTAACTTAAATAATAAGATCTGTCAAATAAACTTGTATAATCCATAAATACTCTTAAAATTATGAATATTTTCGAATTGTTTACAGTACTGTATTCATGTCATGGGATGATCTCTATCCTTACACAGTTTTAATGTTTCTGAATCTTTCTTATACGTTCATACCGACCTATCAAGTTATTTTTTATTTAAAGTCAGCTTCTATCAGGTGGCCTTTCGAGATATTCGGTGTATAACATGTAAGGGACGCTGTAAGTTTGTATGTAACCTCGTCATACCGAAAATGGCGCACACGAATGTAGGCGTGTGCACTTGTGGACATAGACATAGAAATAATAATACTAGAATAGACACAAAAAGAAAATTTTAACTTAAACATTTCCATAGTATTTTTTTGAGTTTACGCGAATGTTACACATTGAAATCAATCTACGGTTTTCGGATTACATCGCGATCTATTGGTTTTAAAGATATTACATTTTAATCGAATAATCTAGAAACTACATTATTTATTACTATCCGAGGTTTCGATTTCTTTACAAGAATTGTGGTGACGGAAGACTAAGGGGACATTGGTCTTTGTCTTGAAATGGAAAGTTATATTAGAGTATCAGAACATGCATTTGCTATACAAGTGGTATTAAGACAGTATGCGACTGCACGATTGGCATATGGTTTAAGCGGCCGCCTCGCCGTTTGACACTGCGTCGAGTGTTGTGGGTTCGATTCCCACACGAGACAACACTTTGTGTGATCCATAAATTGTTGTTTCGAGTCTGGGTGTTCATTGTGTCCGTTGTTTGTATGTTTGTAAAGTCACAGGATTAATTTCCTAGTGCGGGAGTTGTCTTTTTAAAGAATAAAAAAGCAGCTGTTATTAAAAATACGTGACATTGGACTAAGAAATCTTTATACCTGTATCCCTTAGTTGTCAACAATCATCTAGCAAAATAAAAATAAACAAACTAGGCACCATATTGTCTTATTTTTTCCATTCTACCACAGACTATTCCTACGTCTATGGTCACAGTAAGACGCCGCCGGCCGTCCCATAAACTACGCGCGACATAGAGCGAGCCGCAACGAATAAACGCTATAGTCACGATACAATACATTGTAAGTATGGTAAGCAAGTGTTTTCTTAATAGTACCTAATGTGCCGTGCTGACAGCTAACATGTGTTACACCTATGTTTTAAGTATACGTATATATACGTAAGTTAACATTGTGGAAAGCAATGATGTTACAAAATTAAAAAGAAGTAGATATTATGTTATAGATGTACCAAAAGCAGGACGCTAAACATAAGCCAGTTGGCAAGTCTGACATATGTGTGTGTGAAGTCGCGAGCCGGCGTCAAAGTGAAACTGACACATCTTGTCAACCGAAAATAAAATAAAATATGGAATTATCGATGTGTGCGTTAGTGTACCGTTTCTACAGATTGATTACTACGTAGGTAACGTATCTAACTCTTTCTTGTAATATCATTGGTGGAAAGCCATCAAGTATTGAGTATTAATATGTATTTATTTTAACTTGCTTGCCCCAAAGGGGGCAGTTGAAGTCGGGTTGGAACTCATTCTCAAAGTATTTAAGTTAGTGTATGTTTTTAGGCATGTTTTTTTCCTAGGTTTTAGCGCTAAAGCCCCCTTTACACTCGCGTTTGATGGACGTATACGTATCGCAGCGTTCAATTTACTGCAGTAAAAACGCAAGTATGAAGGATCTCTAAGACAATGAAATATAAAATGTCTTTGTTCGTAAAAACCATTTAGAAACAGTGTTGTTAAGCTAGCTAACGTGACCTTTATTCATTTTGTATTCGCTTTCTAATTCAGCTAATACTTGTTATCTAGTATATATTAAATTTAAATAAGTAAATAATACTATTCTTCTCATCAGCCTTTAATAGTCCACTGCTGGACTAGGCCTCTCCTTTGAAAGGAGGAATTGGCCTACTATACCACGCTGGCCAAGCGGGTTGGTATAGGGTTTGTATCAAGTTTTCCTTCTCTTACAGTGCTGTTCTCTGCATAATATGCTCCCTCTGTTGGCTCTTACGACACCCATGGGATGATATGGGGTGGTGACAATTCGTATTCTTAATCCGTCACCATACGGACATACTATTACAGAACCGAATACCATTCATGACTTACTGTCGCTGTGTAACCAATGTGGAATCGTCGGAGCAAATTAAAATATACCGAGAAACCACAGATATAGACCTACATATATGTCTGTGCGAGAAACCGACTTTAAAATCGAAAATCAACTTTCAAGCGTGGGAACGATCAACGGGAAATATATCCTTCCAAACAAAAGTGACATTTGCGAAACCCGTTTATAAATTACGAGGTTTTAGGGTACCAAACATAAAAATGCAATCGGAATGACGAGCGGTTGGCGGGAGTGTAAGCGACTGCTACGCCGATGGTCGCGGGTTCGATTCACGCTCAAGTCAAACATTTGTGTGCCTGAACATGGATGTTTGTCTTGGTCTGGGTGTTTCTATGTATAATATGTATGTATTTACAAAAAAAAAGTATATATGTATGTTTATCCATTATCTAGTACCCATAGTACAAGCTCTGCTTAGTTTGGGACTAGAGGGTGTTGTGTGAATGTGGTAGAATACTATATTACCTATATTATATAATGAGAACCTTCTGCTTTTCCAAGTCGGTTACATCTCTATTTTCAAATATTTACGTTCTTAACTTTGTTACATATTATACTAGAATATCATCACCCTCTAAGAGTTATCCTAGTTTCTATCTGAGGTCCGCTTACTATAGTCTAACCGGATTTGGCTGAATATTAGCTTTTTCACAGAGCGACTGCCTGTCTGGCCTCTGCAACCCGAAGGGATAGCGATATTCCATGGTTTAGACCAGTGTCAGTTTATTTAGAAGGTACTGACGCCCTGTAACGACTGTCAAAGATCTTCATGACAACCTGGACCGACGGCTTAACGTGCTCTCTGAGGCACGGGACAAGCGATAATTAACAATTCAATACGCACATAACTCCGAAAAGTCGTTGGTGCGTGCCGTGGATTCGAACCCAATACCTTCTGCATGGCAGTGTATTGGTATCTCCACTAGGCTATGGCTGCCTATTATATTATACTAGAATATGTAACGAAATTAAGAACTAGAGAAGAATTGAAATAATATTTATTATTATATGATATAATAATCTGTATAAATGGCGAAAGTTACAAATATTTATCAAATTTGAAATGTAGTACAGCTTTCGATATAAGTTTACCGTATTACTCCGCTATGGCGTGTCTTGATTTTCCACAGTGCATAGCTCGAACACCATGTATGGATATTGTTCCTCGTACGGCGAGCGATGATAATATTGCTACCTAAGGTGGCTTGCCAACGGTATCCACGTAGTAAAATCTAAGTGCTCACATAAAATGGTTTAGTTTCGATATCAGCGATGCTATTTCAAATAAACTCTTTAGAGAATATTCTAGAATGTGTGTGTAATATTACGCCAAAATTAACATTTGAGTCGCTTATTGCCACGATCATTAGTCCTGTACATTTTTTTTAAAGACAACTCCCGCATTAGGACTAAATCCTGTGTCGTGGGGGACTTTACAAACATATAACTAACGGACACAATGAACACCCAGACTCGAAACAACAATTTGTGAATTACAAAAAGTGTTGCCTCGTGTGGGAATCGAACCCGAAACACTCGACGCAGTGTCAAGCGGCGAGGCGGCCGCTAAAAACCACTACGCCAACCGTGCAGTCAACTGTGCTACTGCTAGGCTAGGGGCTTTTTCCTACTATGAGCAAGGTAAGGTCATAGTCTACCACGCTGACCAAGTGCGGGTTGGCAGACTTTACATGTCCTTAAAACACATTAAGCAGAACTCTAGATATGCAAGTTTTCTCGCGATGTTTTCCTTCACAATGAATACGCACATACCTTTAAAAAGTCGGTGTGCGAAAAATATATTTATTTATTTTCTGCTTTACGGCAATGTTCGTCACAGGAGATCTCAAAAAGTTCAAAACACGGCAGGGACAATATCGAACCCACAAAATTTTATGCACTGGCGATGAGGATGAGACCACTTTAAGCGGCATGCCATATGTGCACAGATGAAACGTCGATGTTTGAATATTTGGGGCTACTACGTTTCTTCCTGATTCCGTGGGCGTTTTGGGTAATCCTTTACCAATGCATCCCAATATATATGATCCTTAAGGGACATTCATGCCAAATTTCAGCTTCTTGCGCTCATTTGTTTTGGCTTTGCGTTGTCTATCAGTTCTTACTAAGAGAAGGGTAAGGCTATTGTCTACCACGCTGACCAAGTGCGGGTTGGCAGACTTCGCATGTATTTCAAGAACATCATCGAGAATTCTGAGATATGCAGGTTTTCTCACGATGTTTACCTTCACCGTTTAGCAGGGGGTAATTAACAATTCAATGCGCACATAACTCCGAAATGTCATTGCCGTGGATTCAAACCCGGACCCTACGTTGCAGTCTGTCAGTCTCTCTACTAGGCTATCGCTGCTTCCGTCAGTCGGTCAGTACACAAATATTGTATATACACTAACAACAATTATCCTTTCAATTACTAAAAAGCAAAACAGTCGTAAAGTGATGTCCACGATTGCGGCGAACTCTCTGCCATATCATAGTTAATTGCATTGTACGTCAATAATAGTATATAATTTAGCTAGGCTGGAACTAGCGCAGACTGTTTAGTAGACATAATGTGTAGTGTCGACCTCAATACTGTTTATTTCTGGTTTAGAGAGAGTTATGAATATAGTATTAGATTGGAAATAGTTACTTTGTTTGGTCTCACGCGAATATGTATCGAATATAATATTAAACTACTAACGATAACTATTCGAAATGAAAGCGCAAAACTATATGATCGGATTCTGACTGTGTAACAAGTGACAATGGTATTTTTTTTTCGATTTTCTTCTAATAATTTACCGCATCGATGATGTTGTGGTTTAAACGGTCGTTTTGTTTTATGACACTGCACTACTTAAGGCGGTATCAGATTAGCGTATTTTTCTGCGCGTATACGTTTCAGCATACGCGCTTACACGTGCGCTACATTACGCGCTTTAAAAAACCGTACTGGCGTAAATAAGCATATTTTGGCGTGTTTACTCGAAACGGTAATGACATCTTGTCAGTGTCAGCATGGATTCTGACGGCTCACGTTTATAGGAGCTTAGAAGCGCGTCAAAGCTCGTACGAGTTGCGCGTGTATCAAAAGGCGCGCCTGTATGCGCCTACATGCGCTTCCAAAAACGAGCTTATACGCGCGTATAAAACGCTAATCTGAAACCGCCCTTAAGGTTGGTAATGATTCCCACGCGAGACAACATTTATTAACACACAAGATTCGAATGTTTGTGCCCTTTGATTGAAAAAACGAAAGCGTGGTAAAGTCCAAAATAAAATATACATTTACAAGTTGGTAACTCACAGCGCGCGTATGTGTCTTTTAGATTTGATATCTATTAGGAATACCAAAGCTATATTATGACACAGATCTTCAAATCTGTATTAAGCAGTGGTAAGTACAGTTGTCAACAATTAGTTAGTTACATGTATCCATCTCTTATAACAAGTTTACTAATTAGTGCAGTTGACACAGTAATTAATTATTGGATGCCTGTACGTACGACATACAAGCATGTTTGAACAAGTATCATCTACTTAGTATCAATGCTTCAACTTATAAAAATAAGGCCCTCATAATTATCTTTTTTTTTATAGACTCAAGCCTGTAACCCCGAAGGGGTAGGCAGAAGTGTAACATTAGTAGCATTACACCCACATTTCGCCATGAATTTTTAGGTCCCACGTAATAGGGGTGAGCCTATTGCCGTAACCGGGCACATCACCAGACTCCGTGCTGCTACTGAGAATTCGGAAAAACCTAGTAACACTTTTGCCCGACCCGGGAATCGAACCCGGGACCTCCGATCAGCAGTCGCATACGCTATCCACTGGACTACGGAGGCAGTCAGCATTGTCTTAGCGTTATATCGGTTGCAACCAAGTCCTTTGGCCTTGAAGCCCGAGGTCCACTTACTGCAAAGGGATAGTGCTTTTCCATTGCATAGATCTGTTCCAGGTACTGCAAATATTAAAACTTCTACAAATGAAATACCAGAAAAACAAACCTTAAGATTTAAATTCATTATTTTCCTCGACAAATTCTAAAGCCAATGACGTGGCGGCTGAATGTTAAAAAACCTGGCAGCTTTAATTTGAAGTACGTTTTATAATTCACAACAAAGACCAAAACTCTCCGATACTGTCACTTAAAAATTCTCCAGAACCTTGATTTGGGTCGTAATCAACATTCAACAGTGACACCTCGTGGTTTAATTCTTGATCCGGCCTCTCTAAATAATTCCTTCGTTTATGTTTAAAGACGGGCTTACGGTGGTAAAAAAGTAGAATCAGCCAAGCGACGCTGGATGAGCCGCGTTTGAATAATTTACACCTAAAGACATCTCAACTACAATTCATCTATAGCTTCACAATTATTTACAATTTTAAACTTTATTAGTTCAGTAACAAGAGCTATAAAGTCTTGATGGTTATGTAAGATAGGTGCAAATTTAAGTTGGTATTTTTATATCTTGGAATCTCCGACTGTCACAGACCGACTCCTTTATTCGTATCCACATTTCGATGTCAAGTTTTGTTGCTTCTGTGTTATGCCGTTTCTGTTTAAGAGATATTTAATACGTGTCTTATTAGCTTGCCGTAGGAAAAAAGGCTGCAATGTTTAAAGGTGAACAAGTGTAATGTTTACGTATTTCTGCTGCGAAATTTGGTAGATGTATCAAGGTCTTTGCGTGATATACATATGTAAGATAATGTTATTTTCTTAAATTCATCTTCATTGTTCCAGCGTTATGTCGGTTGAATCCAAGACTTACATTTTTGAACTTTGCTTCCTAGTCTAACCAGATCCAAATAGAGGCTGCAGTTTCCACAACTTAAAGGGATGACAATTTTAAAGACCAGCGTCTGTATATTCATGGATAAGTAATCCATATGATGTCAGTCAAAGATATTTGTCGTCGATCGCATGTGTACTACTTAACGTGCTCTTTGAGGCGACGGGCAAGCGATGGTTACCAATTAAATGAGCACATAGCCCGATACCTTCTATGGTGGCATTATGTTTTTTCTCTCCACTTGGCTATCGCTGCCAGAATGTTCTA
Source organism: Euclidia mi (assembly GCA_944739405.2). Taxonomy (NCBI): domain Eukaryota; kingdom Metazoa; phylum Arthropoda; class Insecta; order Lepidoptera; family Erebidae; genus Euclidia; species Euclidia mi. The sequence continues at coordinate 2,900,153 of OX123194.2, read as the reverse complement.
TATTACATGTATTTAAGTGTTCCCACATACGGGGACCATCCTCTTACAGATGCAAATTCATCACAATACAAATTGCCTTGCCCCAAAAACAAAACAACCGACTCCAATTTTCTTAACGACATTCCAATTACGGCATTAATAAAAAAATCTGGTATCATACCGTCCACTTTAATACGTAATTACCGAAGCAAATGCAATGATGCGGGCGTTAAATTTCATTAATGTCATTTTTGACAGCGTCTGTCAAATGGCCGTATGATTGATGACATGTTGAGACCTGTTTAGTTTTAAATGCCCTGTTTGTTGTATGGTATTTTTTCGCTTGATTATATTGAAGATCATTATATTTTGATTAGGATTTTTTGTGTAAGTGTTAAGAGCGGAGTGTTTAAAATAAATTGTTTGGAAGATATTTATAGTTAGTTAGTTTGCCCTCTTGTTTTTACCGATGGGGTCGCAGATTCAATTGCCTGGTACTGATGGAATCGGAAGTTCACTGGCTCAAACGTTATTGAATAGCATTGTTTTAATGCAATTCAAGTTGTTGGTAAAATATGTTACTACGTCTTAAATTCTTTGAACTATGTTCACTCTGAAGTTGTCAAGTTGAATGTGTATATGTGCTGACTCCATTTGGTTTGATTATACTGGTTCAGCCAGAAAACAGACCACAGGCTTCAAGACGAAGATCCAGGATCAGGATGGGTCCTTCAGACATTATGATGATAATAATGTCTGAAGGAGCAATATATTTTCCTTGTTGCTGGATACAGGTATGGTCATAAAGCTGTAAATAGTCTGGGTGAAACTTGGTGTCCGTTGGTTGAATGTTTGTAAGGTCGGTTTAGTATAAAACATTTTTATTGTGATTTCAGCAATGGTGTAGAACAAATTTCGTTCATAATAATGATTTCACAATACTAAGAATAGTGCTGTATTTTACCGCGTAACTTATTGATAGTGTACTAGCGTCTTACAATGTGTGTGTGAATGTCATATTCACTCAATGGTTACATGTACTTTATTGTTACATTTCTTGTGACCAACTGGTTGTTGATCGAGAGTACTGAGGTCTAGTTGAGACTACAAACTGAAATATTAGTATGACAAAGATACCTTTGACAATATACTTGGTTGTGAATACCATTAACATACGATATTAATATATAAGTTCGGTAGCGAGACCCAATTTTCGCCCTCAGGATCGTCATGGAGCGGTACAGGTCGAAGAACACGCCTCTGCATCTTCTGTTTCTAGACATGCAGAAGGCCTTCGACTGTGTGCCGAGACAGATGATCTGGTGGGCGCTAAGATACAAAGGTGTACCAGAAGTATATATTGACATCATCCGAGACATGTACTCAAATTCCGATTCCGTAGTTCGGACTGCTGTTGGCGACACAAAAACCTTTCCCATCACCGTCGGGGTCCACCAGGGTTCCGTCCTCAGTCCGTACCTATTCAGTGTGATATAAGACGTACTGTCAGACAGAATCAAAGACTCACATGAGCAGCCCCCGTGGCTGCTCATGTGAGTCTGGTCCTGGTCCCTGGTCAAGTACCTGGGATCAGTACTGCACGCGTCTGGTGACATCGATTGCGACGTCAAGGCACGCATTTTAGCAGCCTGGGCCAAATGGCGTGAGGTGAGCGGTGTCATTTGTGACCCCAAAATGCCGGTTAAGCTCAAAGGACAGGTCTATAAATCCATCATTAGACCTGTCCTGTTATATGACAGTGAGACGTGGCATGTGATTGAGTAACACAAGCAGAGTCTGCGTGTCACCGAGATGAACATGCTGCGCTGGGTGTGTGGTGTCACGTGGAAGGACCGCATTAGGAACTCCCGCATCCGGGGTAGCCTTCATGTCCGTGACATTGCTGACAAACTGCAAGAGTGTCGTCTACGCTGGTATGGCCACGTCTTACATCAACCGGCATCTTACGTGGGTAACAAATGTCTTGCCATGCTACCTCCGCCGGGCCCCGGTAAACGGGGAAGGCCTAAGAAATGCTGGCTTGACGTCGTAAGGGATGATATGCGTGCCAACCAATTAACCACCAGGGATGCTGAAGACCGTGCGAGGTAAAGGGGACTCCGGGCTCCGGGGCGTGAGTTTTGGAGCGCAGCCAGGACAGCGCTAGGATGATGATGATGATGAAGTTCGGTAGCGAGAACCTAGTTGAAAATGAACATCTGGGACAGTTACTGATGGTCAGTATCGATTTGATTAAACGGAACTTACTATGCTGGTAGCCGTTCATAATATAGACAGTCACTACATCGATGGTCGCTGTATCGAAAACGTTCCATCGACGGGCTAATGTATCGACAGTATCCCAAATCGATGGTACGCTACATCGACAGTACCCCAAATCGTTGGTACGCTTCATCGTTAGTACATTAAAACGACGGTATATTACATCGACAGTAAACCAAATCGATAGTACGCTGCATCAACTACCCGTCCCGAGCCAGATTTAAATAAAAACACAGGATTTTTTAAAGTTTTAATCATATCACAATTTGCCAAGACAAAAAGAAATGAAGGTTAGGTGAGACTGTAACTCAAGTAAGTAGGTTATGTTAGGTTGCCTTGTGACTCTTAATCCAAAAATAGGAGCCCTGCGAAGCGGGGCTCCGTTAGCTTAGTGTTTTATTAAAAAATTCGGACATTTACCAACTCATGCTGGTAAATCTTAGGAGTTACTTGTTCGGGTAGTCGATGCAGCTTACTATCGATTTGGTTGACTGTCGATGTAGCATACCGTTGTTTTAGTTTACTAACGATGAAGCGTACCAACGATTTGGGGTACTGTCGATGTAGCGTACCATCGATTTGGGGTACTGTCGATAGATTAGCCCGACGATGGAACGTTTTCGATACAGTGACCATCGATGTAGTGACTGTCGATATTATGAACTATACCCTACTATGCGATATTGCTTTTCGTTTACGTTGCAGAGGTCAGCCTGATTCAGATAATAAAAAAAAATCTAACCTCACCAGAATTGCTGTCAAATAATTAGAAAATGAACTCAGCGTTTTGATCAGAATATGATTAAAATATGGCAAACTTGCTGAATATTTAATAGCACATGCTAATAATATTGAAAACTGTTTCTGAAAGTTACAACAATGAGTGCAACGTTTTGAGGTGACATCACATTTCCAGGTATTAATTACTATTTAGTATCTAGTATTTTTATCAGTGACAATAAATACGCCTCAACCACACCTCTATTCAACTACTAACATGTGTAATACCCGATAGAAAAAGCATTTTGCCCGATGAGCTTTTAATATTAATGAAGTTTATAGTAATAGAAATATAAAGAGCACTTATAATTGCAGATGTAATTTTTTGTTGAAAGATACGTGTAACTTACTTGTTGGTACTCGTGTATATCTTGATTTATAAGTATAAGTTAATGTGTTATACTGCTAAGTTTATTCAAACACTTTGAGATGTTAACATAGGCAGCTTGGCAATATTAAAATTGAACCAAAATAGGGTATTATAATAAAACCTTTTACAGTCCACTGCTGGACAAAACCTCTCCAAATTGGCGTTAGAAGGCGACAAATAGAAGGAAATATGGGTGAATAAAAAAATTTTACATTATGATTTCGCTAAGTTTACACTTATATTTGAGCCTGCGGTTACACCCGCGTTATTTAAGGCTACTACTCCGCTTCCGTGGCTCAAAGCCTGATGTTATATTTAAAGAATTTTTCAAATCGGAGCAGTCGTTCCTGAGATTAACGCGTTCAAGCAAACAAACAAACGAACTCTTCAGCTTTATATATTAGTATTAGATATAAGGGCTCTAGTCACAAGCATATCCATCACATTTTGTCTGTACTGTGAACGTCACTAAGTTGGCGGATAAATTTGCGAACCATGGTTTGCTCCAAACAAATTAATGCGCCAGTGGTGCTCGCTGTAGATTCGAACCCGATATCCCATCGGCATGGCAGAGTATGTTGGTATCTAGGCTATTGTTGACATCCCACTCAAAGAAAATTAAATCACCCCAAAATATCGGATTTAAATTATATTTATAATACAACAACTCAAAAATAAGTAGACACGGGCATGAGGCATGAAAAACACTTAATTAAAAGCCTAAAAAATAATTGAAATTAAAACAAAGCCTAGTATACTATCACTCTAATTGAAATTGAACTTTCAGGTAGAATTGGAGAACCTCAAAGTTTTCAATAACATTACAAACATGACTTAGACTTTTGTTATGAACAGATTCACCGTCAAAAGGCCTATTGTTTTACATACCTAATATAATAAATAACAATGTTTGGCCTTTACACCCACAGGTTTCCTTCGATGTGTTTATTCTTAGCGAACAGAAAATGTTGGTACAAAGGTAAATAAGTAGGTAAATGAAATTCAATCGGAATATTTCTTGGTAAAAATATTTTTGCCACTGGATAGCCTAAGTCCTCAGCTACAAGTATATTTCTTTGCCCAATGGAAATGGACAAATATACTATCAACAACTTAAGTGGGTAAGAACAAGAAGCCCTTGTAATCAAAAGTCTTGTTAATATTCTGTTCCATTTGTAGGCATAGGCTTCTTATTATGAAAGTATTAGGCTTAGGTTAGGTTGGCAGACTTTACATGGACAGACCATGTAAAGTCTGCCAACCAGTGTTAGAGTACCGAATTATACCCCTGTAACAAATGTTAGAGATGTCCAAGACAGCCTGAGGCGTCCCCTTGTTGAAAAATCTGTATATGAATGGAACGAGTTTTCGATCAGTCTGGGTGTGATTTGATTATAGTATATGACATGTACACCATAGGCAAATTACTCCCAGACTGTATATGTATACGGGTTGTAAAAAAATTAGAGAACCCGAACATTTTTTTACTTCTGCACCATACCTGGGAAAGTGCATACATATAAATTTTCTAATTCGGTACTAAATCGATGCATTTCTTGCGCCAATTTGTCCTATAGATGTTCTATGCACCCACGGATAGGTAGCTACATCGAGCATTGCAGACGTGCACTTTAAATTGCGGATTTTAAATGTGTCAATTAAAATAAAGCGTTTCCCGTATATTAATTTTGCTCAGTATGACTTGGCATGATGTGAAAAACTAGTAGACCTCATAGTGGTGATGAGTCTTTTGACAACCTGTTACATTTTGTTGTATATTAATCTTGTAAAGCTGCTACTGATGGCCCAAGTTAACGGGAAAACCCACAGGAAGAAGCCCAATGCGTTGGTCAGCTCAAATAAGATCCAGGCTGAAAACAACTGTCTACAAGGTCATCCACATCGCTAAAAATATTAGAAGAATCGGTCTAGCACAATGATTTAAGAGAAAGTGAATCATAGAGGTCACGACTCTCAGCATAGAGGACAAAAGACTCAAGGAGAAGGAGATATATATGTTTTAAGGAATCTGCAACTAAGTTTAACAAGTTTGACAATTATTTATTTTGAAACACTGCCTAGTTAGGAATCAGATCACCATGTATTAATGATTCCTTTATATCCTTAATATTAATAGCTTACAGACTCATTAGCCCAGCGTTCTTTTGTGTACGTGATCTTAACCACTTATGAACCTAAATAATATAATATCTTATGAGGTGAAATCCCTTAAATTATCTTAGAACAGTTTAATTTACATACAAATTGGTCGTTACTTGAGTTGGTTAGTCCTTAATGGGTGTTTGTATTATGTACCGCAGTTAGCAATGCGCGTAATCTGAGTTATACCGATGATAATGGGGTACATAATAATATAATACAGTTTGGGGACATTATGGTTGAGGCTCAGCAAATTTTCGTTTACCTGCTTGCTTGCTTTTCAGAATTCCACTCAATGTGGCTTCCTAAAATGAATTTCTCTTCTACGCTAGTAAACGGTTGCCAAAAATTATGTGTGATCAAGCGATATATTTGTAGCGATATTCCTTTATATTTGTCAAGAGGATGCCCATAGTTACGCATGCACATTTTTTTTCAATCAATCAATCAATCAGCCTATCGCAGTCTACTGCTGGACATATGCCACTCCCAACACGCGCCACAGTACACGGTCCTCAGCCTTATGCATCCAGTCTGTCCCAGCCACCCTTTTCAGGTCGTCGGTCCACCTAGCTGGGGGCCGCCCTACCTTACACTTACCGAGTCGTGGTCTCCACTCTAGGACACTCTTGCTCCATCGCCCATCAGTCCTTCTACAAATATGGCAAGCCCACTGCCACTTGAGCTTACTAAGTCTGTGGGCTATGTCGGTAATTTTGGTTCTTTGTCGGATAACATAGTTTTTTTTTTAAATTAAGCTTTTTCCAGATCTTCTGGGAATTTAAAAAATTACTGCTAAGAGTATTCCTTCCTCCCAAGGAACATACATGCCAAATTTCAGCTACTTGCACCCAACAGTTGACTGTGCGTAGTCTGTCAGTCAGTCAGTAACGAAAGAATATTATATACGCAAGACAGGACTTAATAAGTTTATACAAAATAGAAAGACCCTTCATTCCAAACAGCTCCGCCATATAATCAACACACCAAAACACATCCATCTAAATCAGGTAACAATTTTCAGCAAACATAAGCTCATTTTGCTCAGTCGTGTGTTCCACCAGCAACTTCATACACTCAATCTTGTTTGATGCATTTTAACCGTAGCTACGCTCCACAAAAGAAAGCACACGTAAGTTCGTTTTTCATTTGGAAAAGACCGTATTTTGAAGTGTACGCTTGTAATTTGCATGCCCGGAAACGTACAAACTTTAAAGTCTGAATTTTAGTTGTTTAATAATGTTCGGTTTCGTATGTGTTTGTGAGTTTTAGCTGATGTTTACTTTTGCTGTGTAAATAATTATGTTCAAACTGAAACGCTTGTTTTAATAAAATGTAATTAAATGAAGATCAAATTGAATTTATTTGAACATAACGATATTTTGTTCAAAAACCTTTAACCTGACTACGTAAAAAATGGGCTGTTAACCAACGAGAAAACAAGAAAATAGGTCATTCAGGTATGATTGTTTTTTTAAGACACCTCACGCTTCACGCTCTAGAAATAAGTCGCAGGTGACTGTACAAATATTCAAAACGGACACAATGAACACCCAGGCTCGCAACAACAATTTATGAATCACACAACGTGTTGTCTCGTGTGGGGATCAAACCCACAACACTCGCCACAGTATCAAGCGGCGAGGCGGCCGCTTAAACCACGACGACAATCGTGCAGTCGAACAGTGTTTTCACTTTAATTATTCATAGGGAACCCTAAAACCAATCCAAAGTCTCCGTCTCAAAATTCCAAGCATCAAATGTGCTGCAGCAGCACATATTCATCTTGCTTCGTGCGAGCCGCGTACCGTTACTTAAGTGTTTCAACATGACTCTTTCATAAAACCATATATTTCGTACTGCTTGTACGAAAAAATGGCTATTGAGTTAACTAGCCTAGATTACACTTCCTAGATCTTATCTTGTTGAAAAGCTAGAATTGTGACGTGAATCTAAATTGTAGTACGTAAAAGCATTGGCTAGACGGGCTAAGCCCTGGTAGTTCTTAATATAAAATCCTTGTGTTATGACAGACAACACACAGCTAAAACTACTAGGCGCAAGAAGCTGAAATTCGGCATGCATTCTTGGAGACCGTACCGTACCGGGTGCATTAGAAAGGGATTTCCCGAAATTCCCACAGGTTCAGGTAGAAATTGTCTATTAAAATAATGTGCGCGAGCGTCCTCCAGTTAAATAATAATAATAATCAAAAATAAGTATTTCGTTTGAAATTATATTTGATTAGTAAGTACTTACGAACTATGGTTAGTAAACAATAACATGACAAAAAAATAGTAGGTACATCCCATATACATTTACATCCCATGTGAGACAGCACAACATCGATTCACATAGGTACAATCGAGTCTACTGGCGATCATGCTTAGGATGTTGTTGGGGCTGGCCCACACCCTGCGCACCAGGGATCCACATCTCTTACGCATGGTTGCGTAGAAGCAAGCCACTTTTGCATCCGCGAACATACCCGATGCGCTACAGAAGCGGGGCAGCCCCACCAACACCCTAAACGCATTATTATATTGAACACGGAGAGTGTTGTACGATTTACGAGTATACCTAGCCCACAGGCTGCACGTGTAGAAAGTTGTACAGTATGCTCTAAAAAGCGTGAGCTTTACATTCAGTGAACAACGCGCAAACCTGCGGGCCAGCATGTTGGCTCGTATGGACAACGCTCTCCGCTCTCGCTCAATGTCAAGGTCATCGGTGAGGTTGGGGGTTAATATGTGGCCAAGGTATTTAAATTCAGATGCTATTTTTAGCACTTGATTCTTTAGTCTGATAGACGGAATATTTTGAGGTCTTTTACCCCCAGCCTCAAACACCATGACTTCAGACTTTTTCACATTGTATTGCAAGCCATGTGTTTTCGCATATTTTTCGCAAATAGCCACTAACTTTCTGAGCCCACAAACAGACGCTGACAGTAATGTCATGTCATCTGCGTAATTGATGTTGTTTACGCATACGCCATCTATGTGACAACCTAACCTTGTAGTGTTGAGCTCACCGATCAACTCATTTACATACAGGTTGAAGAGCGTAGGCGAGCTCAAACCTCCCTGCCGTACCCCGCATTCCATCCTGTATGATTGCGAGAGGGCTCCAGCCCATCTTACATTATTGATCTGGTTTCCATACCAAAACTTTAAGATATTAATAAGCTCCACTGGCAGCTTGTTCTTTTGCAACTTCGTCCATAAAACATCGTAGGATACCAGATCAAATGCCCGCGACAGATCCAGGAAGCAAGCATAAACACTTGTCTGCCGCTATGTATAATATCTGACAGTGTGCTTAAGACACAACACTGCACTTTCTGTGGACAAACCAGGTCGAAATCCGAACTGGTTGTCATGAAAATTTAATAACTTATTTAGCTGTGAATTAAGCACACTGTCAAAAACTTTCGAAATCACGGTAGCTAGCGAAATAGGCCTATAGTTACTGCTATCTGCAAGGTCGCCAGTCTTATTCTTTACAATGGGCACTACTATTGTTCGCATCATCTCACTCGGCAAGTAACTATGGCTATGGCTATGGTTATAAGTACATAATATTTAAAATATATCTTTCAACTATTATAGTTTTTAAACGATAGGTACACCAGTTTTATTTTTTTTATTTCACCCCTTTTCGAACATTTCATTACACTCTTTGTCACCAGATACAATAATTTGATATTCAAATACTACAACCATATTTCGAGACAGAATGCTATGTAAAACTCTACTAAAAATGCATGAGTCCTTGTTTCAACTGTGACGTTTGGTCCCCTAGCGTAGAATATTCAGGCGGGTAGTTTCGTTCGTACTAGCGCTAATTTATTAATTACGGATCACGTGATCGGTGCGGTCAACAGACTAGAATGTGCAATCGTGCTGTACTTGTTTGCTAATAATAGATGTAATGCGAACGTGTATGTACGCTTTTATGTTGGATTACGTAGCTGAATGTGCTTGTGTGGATACAGGGTTTTGAAAAGAGTTGCCATATTTATGAGGGAGCCTGAGGTGAGGTAAACTATTTGACAGTAATAATACAACGGTGCATAGAGTCACCTTATCGTGGTAATAAGGCGATTGATGAGTTCGATTTTCACTTGAGACATTGATTTTTATCTAACGGCCGATCCCAATATTTGAACTATCCATGGATTTGGCTACTAGAGGTAGAAATTTGTTATAGGAATTTGTATGGAGCTTATGTCTATATGCATTTTAGTAGCTAAATCTGTGGATAGATAACGTATAGGGACAGGCCGTAAAGCTGATAAAATATATTTGCGAAACTAGTTTTATTTCTAAGTCAGAAAACGTCCTGTAGGTAGGTACAGATTGCAGAAGTCGAAGCGTGAAAGAAATTGGCAAGCGCAGGAATACCCGGTTGCTCTCACCGAAACTGTGATATATTTCTGCTCCGTGTAAATATTTCGTTTCACCTTGTTCTTTGTACATTCTATCGGATGACTGCTTTAAAAATACAGAATATCTGTGAAGGTTCTACTTACGACGTAATAAATGAATACCATACATGTATTCATATTGACACAAAAATCTTAAACGCCCGATCAATCAATCTGTTTACCTAGATATATCACCGCAATGGCTACATGTACCTACTTACCGATCTATCATATAATCCACGGTACACGCGTTACGCGATTTTCTCATATCTCCCCGTGATCGATATCCCATCCTAAAAAGATACAAAGTTGTCCCAAATTTGATATGAAACATTGTTCCGCATTCCATCACCAATTGGACGCCTAAAATGTTTACTGCATAATTACGTGGAGATATGTTTTCATCTTTGCTGCGCGTTCTACTGAATTCTTCTATATACGATAGAGCTTGACACTAAAAACTATTTGTTTATCGTACTGTACTCCAAGGTTTTTAATCATATATGGACGACGTATTGTTGAGTCATTCAAAATGCTAAAAATGCTTCGAAATGCCGCGAAGCAGTATCTAAGAAATACAGACAAACATGAAATTAATCATAACTGCCTCCGTGGTCTAGCGGATAGCGTATGGGACTGCTGATCGGAAGTCCCGGGTTCGATTCCTGGGTCGGACAAAAGTGTTACTGGGTTTTTCCGAATATTCAGTAGCACCCCGGAGTCTGGTGATGTGCCCGGTAACGGCAATAGGCTCGCCCCCTATTACGTGGGACCTTAAAATTCATGGCGAAATGTGGGTGTAATATTAACACCTCTGCCTACCCCTTTGCGGATACAGGCGTGAGACTATAAATAAATAAAATAAAATCATATTTAGATATTAATAAAATAATCACAAAATCTTTAAATAATTTACTGCGTATGATGTTATAAACATATCTAAATCTCAAAAGTTTGATAAAAATATTCCCCACTCATATATTTGAAAGCGCAATTTTAGCGGCGGTGCCACGTCACGGTACGTCCATCAATAACGATTCGACTTTCATATTGGATGGAAAATTCTATAAAATTTCGTCAGTATATCCTACTAGTTCGTGTGACCAAAACTTTGGTTCATTTGCTCCATTATTGAAACTCACATAACTTGTCGGCAGGTGGCTTGAGAAACTTCATTACTTGCAAGCTGCTTTAAAATTATGAGAGTCTGTTATGCTATGTTTCTAAAAAGAAAATTTATCTTGCATATTAGTAAATGATATGTTGCTTCCAGAATAATTGTCTAGATTTTCACAAATGTATACGTATAAGTTATTATAGTATAAGTTTTTTGTTGTTAGTATCAAATATTTATGTTCAGTATAATTGGAAATCCTGTCTTTTAAATTGTATTATTATTTATAATTGTATTTTTGTACCTGTGTCCTAAAGGCAAATATTTATAACAGCACTGCAGTACATTTTCAGTGTTGATTATTTGTCACTGTCGGGACAAAGCTAAGTATAATCTAAATATATTTGTTTTAATTGTGAATGTTCTTGTTCTTTAAGACAGTATCTTTTGCTTATCTTGACATCAGGGTTGGTCAGAAATTTCACCATATATGATTCCTATGACATCAACGAGAATAAAATTGGCAAAAACGTGTATGATACCATAGATTTTATCATGAATATTATTGCCTGTAAAATGAATAAACAATACCACATTATCTCAACTTTAGATTTCGACTTGACGTAGTAAACAAAACTATAAGATTTTGTATAGCTTGTACTTAGCTACTTACTTAATCGCTGTGTTCAACGTTCTGTTTCTTAATATCATCGCATCCGTGATAACAAAAAAAAAATATGCAGCTCAAAGTAAGAAATAAAAATACAATGTACCAAAATATATGAAACTTTCAAATATCTGTAAACTATTAACGCGAGAAATCAATATCCATAGACACTTATAAATTCATAACAAAATATAAATAAAAAAATATACGACTCCCAAATAAATTTTCACGCCGTAGTAAAAACTTAATCGAGTGTACGAGCCATAATTCAATACCACGAACTTTAAAAGTCACTCCAACATCACAAAGAAATCTCGGGGCTAAAAATTCTGAAAACCCTTGAAAGGAATGCAGCCCAAGTCGACCGAGGGGCACATCTTACAAATAAGAAGGGGGGTTCGTATTGTACGGAACCTTCAAAACCAGACATCCTAATCGACCCTTTTGAAATTTCCAACTAACGGGAAACTCATATTTCCATAACAATAAAAATGTGATCCGAACATCTAGAAATGCCTGCGCGATATTCACGGATCATAAAATCGCACTCTCTCTTTGAATACAACACGTCTGATTTAATTTGACCTCCGTAATCCAACGACCGATGCTATACTAACTTCTATTTGGGAAGGCAGGAAGTGTCATTATATTCTGGTCTTTATAACTCAAAGTGGTACTCGCTGTTTGAACGATGCTATTTTATGGTTCTGAAAACAGCTGTATTTAATTTAGTGAATCCGTGTGAGTAGTTGTGCTTAATTTTTAGTTGGCTGGCAGTGCCTGCTTGAGATTTTCTAGTCGATTGAGTCTATCCAAACATAAAAAAAAAATATTAAAATAATTTGATGTAAGTGAAATAAAACATTTCATCTGTATTGGAGAGGGTCTATTTAGCCGTTTTGAGATTGTAACAGAGGTTTTTACCCAGAATTTCTCTCAAAATAAAGGCAATTTAGGATCAACTCCAAACATAAGTGTCAACTCCACATGACACATACATACATATACGTAAAATGTACATATATTCGTTTTGAATGCACCTTTTCTAACAAAAAAAAATGTATGTATTCGCTTTGACTTAACTAAGCTTAAATATATTATGTACCTATTCTTTTCAGGGTAGGACGCAACAAATTACCTTAGCCATGTATTCACTAGGGGACAAAGTCGCTCGACTTATCGCGAACAGTCGCAGGACATTTACGTGCGACTGTCCCGCGACAATTTCGACCGGCATTTCGCTCGTCCACATACCGGCATTGTGATCGAGATGTCGCCTAAGTGCTAACACAGTTTCGTTAGTAGTGTAGACCAACGAAGTGTGCTATATTTGCGGGTAGTCGCGGAACAAATAGCAACACACGTCCTCACAAGTCAAATGCCGTCGGAAACTGTCGAGGGACACGAAGTCGCGCAAGGTCGACGCTATCGGAGCGTCGATAAGCGACTAGTTCCCCGACACGTAGATGTCACCTGCGGTGTCGGGCGATGTCCCCCGCGACGTCGCTCAACACGTAGAATTCGTGTCGGGCGACAAGGTCGCGGGTCAAATGTCCCGTAATGAATACGAGGCTTTAAACTTATGATATTTAGAAGGAAATATAAACAAAGCATAGGTTAAAATTTGAATAAAGTAAGAAATTATTGGTTTGAATATTGCGCGAGTGAAATAATACAAAGTTCTTTAGAGACCGTTAATTATTAACCACAGATATTAGTTGAAAGTCAAAACATTCATGCAGCTAAATAATTTACCTTGGTCGCTGTTAAGCAATTTGAAAATACATAAAACAGCAAGCAACCAACCAAACATAGAAATACAAACGAAGATAAAACGGGGCAAAGCAATAATTAATAATAAACACAACGGTATTGCGAACCTTAAACGTAATATTCGTGGCAAATTTGCAGGTTTGTTACACCACTAGGGAGCCATCTACTATGACTATCAACTCATTTGGGACCAATTAGTTTCCTAGTTATGAACTTTTCATCTGTCAGATTTATACATAACGGCTATTGGGAATAGCTTTGTTTAAATATTTACGATATTTAAAATTACCTGAGTCTCGGACTAAACCTTTGATATTTTTGGATCGTGTTTGGCTCTCATAGTAGAAATATTAATGGATGATGAAGGAATAAATTATTATGATGTTGATTTTATCAAAATGTCCCTTGGTATTACTTCAATTTGCAGTATTTCGTTTAGTAAAATTTTAGATACCTTAATGTGAAAGCTACTACATATCGTATATATTCCCAATTGATAATTATAATACACGAATAAACTTGAAATTACTGGCATTACTAATTAGAATAAAAGGTACTTATACAATACAGAATACATAAAATTAAAACGAACTTTGTTTAAAAATACAACTGATATTGTCTTTGGTAAAACAATTTCAATATCACAAAAAGCTTTCTTTAGAAATCTAAAGAAAGCTTTTTGTGAAATTGAAATTATTAGCTTTAATTCTGCTATTACAGCTCTACTCGCCTGCCATGTCAATAAATTTTGCCAGGCTTCAGAAGACCTTACGTCCAGTCATTCGATTCATACATGTTCATCTCCTATCAAGAATCTTAAAATCCATGAATGTAAATGCAAACATTACAACAGTTGCTCCCAAAATCTCAAAACATCAGAAAAAAAAACCAACATCGAACATTTTATGGAATAATAAATGAAATAGGAAGCATAATGTCCAACGGATAAACGCTGAGTGTACTTCCCAACTGACATGAAAACGTCATTCTCACAATTTATAACGATTCGGAAAATTGTGACAAGCCGACACGTAGAATAAAGCATAATCCAGTACGTAAGTAGGTCAGTATGGCAGGAGATCCCTTGTCAAATTAACGCTTCCCTCTGTCTCGACGTGACAAACGACATGGGCATAATAAAAACTTGCTCATGAATGCTCTGAGTTTAAAATAAAGCTATATTTACTGACGTTTACAGGGCTACAGCGAGAGAATGGAAATAACAAGAGGAAATTAAAAATAATTTACACGGAAACGAAGCGTAACTGCCCGAGTTACACGAAAATCGTGAGAGACAACATCAAATGGCCATACTTCCCGAAGAAACTCACATTTCCGCATATGAAATGCGATATTTTCGTGATAACAGACAAGCTTGAGAACTTTTGTGACAATATTGCCTTCACTTAGAAACTAATTTATTAAGTTAACCTTATAATTTAGATAACAGAAACATACCTGGTCTTATGACAGTTCATGCAAAAAATATTTTAAAAACCTGCGTTGTAATTCTATAAATATACAACTTAATAGATAATAGTAGAATTAGCACCTCATTAAATAAAATTAGTGTTCAATAAACTATTGAATATTATATCATACAACATTTATGTGACCTATTTGGCTTGAGCTTTAAAAAGAATACTTGCGTTTCTTGCCAAATTTATCTAACCTGAATTATACGTCCGCAGCTTCTATTCGATTTAAGGAATTGTAAAAAAAAATTAACAATGCATATTATATTTGACTTTATATTTAAGACATATTAAACAAAACACTAGTTTGTTATTGATTAAAATCAAAAAAGGTTAACATTTTCGTTGCAAAATTCTGACCTAAGTTGTTGTTTAAGTACAGGACACTATTAAATAACTTACAAGAAAATTAAAACATCATGTTACCAATTTTGCCAGAAAGCAATTTGAGCTAAACCTCTTAGCAAAATAAACAGTATTAATCTCGGCTACCTCATAAGTTGAGCAGTCCACTACATCAAACTTAAGAGCATTAAATGTAAAAAGACCACGATAGTTTGAAAGCTGGCATCCTGCCAAGTACCGGCCGAATCTCGAGACCACCATAAGACCAATAAGGGAAATTCGATTTCTTCGTAATAAAGTTCAGCGGTCGCAAACTTTGCAGGCTTCGATTTAGTAATGACACTTATAACTTTTCATCTATGAGTAAGTTTTATAAGATTTATCATAGTTGGACTATTTTATGGTGTTTGGATGCGATTGATGCTTATATTCCAAATGGTTAAACATTTTAGCAAGTGGGTTTGCTTATTTTGATTATAAATAATAAATATCACTTTATTGCAAGAAAAATATTTCAGAAAGTTTATTATTCGTCTTAGTTCAACATTTTTGCTTTTGTAAAACATGCTTCACCAAGAATGGTGATAGCCGTAATTTTTTATGAATTAATTAATTCAAAGTATGCAAGGTCTCCACGCTTAGAATATAAGACTTGATTTTGGTAAGTGCTACAATATTTTGTATTCTGCTTGTATCACGCGGAGAATTTAAAAATAGGCATCCATAAAATTTTATCAGGCTACGTGTAGATATAGAAGACTCTCTTACGGTTTTTTGCCTGGTTATCTTGATATACATTATGGTATACGATATACAAGCTCCTGCTTCATTTTGAGGTGATTTATTTGATTAAGATTTAGGTATAATAACAAATAAAATGAAGAATAACATAAAAACTGTGTTTCATTTACCTATGAAGCATTAAACAGTGTTGTTTTAATGCCAACTTTGTAATAAGGTCCAATAGAATGAGCTTATCTTTTGCGAACTAGCCTCACTGAAATTCTCATTAATTGAACCTCATGGTATTGAGAATTCTCAGTAAGAAATATATCAGACTGAAAAAACCGCAAACTAATATAATGTACAAGCGTTTCTTTCGTAGCTCCACTTCTTTTTATAACTATTTTCTATATTGTATAATATACACAGAGGCTTCTAATAAATTCCGGTAATATGATTAAGTCATATCATCACCGTCCTAGAGTTATGTCGGTTGCATCCAAGACTTCAACGCCTAGGAGCCCTGGGTCCGCATACTAGTCTAACCTGATATGACAGAATATTAGCTTTTCCATAGTCTGACCGCCATAACCCAAAGGGAAAGCGATATTGTATGGTTTAAACCAGTAAGTATCGGTTTATTGGAGGGTACTGACTCCCCGTAACGACGTGCGATGGTGAAAGATCTTCATGACAACTGGGACCGACGGCTTAACGTAAGTACTCTTCGAAGCACGGGCGATAATTAACTAATTTACTACTGTTTATTTGATGTAATTCATGTAACTATCACCATACTTAACCTCAAAACGACCGAGCCTGGCTACAAGCGTCATTGCCTATACGTCTGGGTGGGCTCGGTGTACGCAAAATTTCTAGTGTCAGTTTACCGGCGTTTCTGTCTTCGGTTCACAGCGCGGAAGAGTTTACTAGGAAAATTTTATCACCTACACTAGTTAACTCTGAAGTGCTGTGCAAAACCGAAGCTGTAAACGCCTGGAAAATGGCTTGTCCAAGCACTGATTTGCCTACCAACCTACCAAATACAACTTTTAATGTTACAGAGCGTGCTCGCTTGCTGGCTGTGGGAGAGTGGGAATCGGGTCTGTGGCTTCAGGCACTACCATCGTCCAACACTGGAACCATGTTGGACGATGAGACGTTCCGTATGGCCACTTGTCTTCGTTTAGGTGCTCCGTGTGTTTCTCCGCATCGATGTCATTGTGGAGAAGACGTCGATAGCCTCGGACACCATGGGCTATCTTGCAGCAGAAGCGCTGGTAGAATTCCCCGTCACGCCCATCTGAATGATATAATTCGTCGTGCTCTTGTCGCGTCTGGCGTACCAGCTGTACTTGAACCAAATGGTTTGGTACGCGACGACGGTAAGAGACCTGATGGTATGTCATTTTTGCCTTGGAAAATGGGTAGGCCTTTGGTGTGGGACGCAACCTGCGTAGACACCTTCGCGCCATCACATGTTCCAAGCACGGGAGACCATGCTGGCGCTGCTGCTGCAACTGCGGAAACTCTCAAACGGCGCAAATACAGTAATTTAGTGAGTAATTACGTGTTTGAGCCTTTTGGGGTGGAAACGCTAGGCTCATGGGGTCCGAGCGCTCGTTCACTATTTCGGGAAATTTCGAAACGTTTAATCGACGTCTTACGTGACCAGAAGGCTGGTTTATTCTTTGCTCAGATAATCAGCATTGCCATCCAGCGTGGCAACGCTGCCAGCCTTCTGGGCACGTTACCCGATGACATTGATGCAGAGGCATTTTACGACGCCTAAACCTTGTAAATATTTTCAATTTTTAATTTCTTTTTACGGCTTTTTTGTACATATACTACTTAGACATTAAGATTAGATTAAGCTACATATAGATTATAAAATTATGTTTATTTAATGTATAATTATAAAGTCCTCAAAATATTTGAAATCTTTATTTTCCGATAGCTAAGAACTGCCGCCGAATATCTTTTTAATTTTTTCCTAATTTAATTAAGAGTATATTTACTATATTTTACTGTTTAAATCATCGAGAAGCAAACTTAGCCCATCTTCCATACAAATTTGGTCATACTCCTTTATTCTGCATTATGTATGTATCTGAACATGTTATATTTTTAAATCTAAGTATAAAATGAAAACAGTTATAATACGACTCTCAGTACAACGTGAAATTTTGATTTCATAATAATAATTTAGTGTACGCCGATAGTCGTAATCCTCTTGGCTTGGTCCCAATTTATTGTAGGCCGGCACAGCACGTCATGAGCTGCCAATCTTCTATTTCGCCCGTCAACAGATAATTTTTGCCATTTCGCCATTCGCCATCAATTTCATATAGTACATACATACATAGACTCACGCCTGTTTCCCCGAAGGGGTAGGCAGAGGCATATTAAACGCCCACTTTTCGCCAGTGTTTTGATCCCACGTAATAGGTGGCGAGCCTATTGCCGCTTATCGGCATATTTTGTTTGCCAGAGCCTCGTCCGTTGATCGGCAGGTGCACCACTTGCAGGTGAGGTTGCCTTGGGACCCTAAGTTCTTGGTGGGAACCCTATGCACCTTCTTGGTGGGAACCCTATGCACCAATTTCATATAGTCTTCGCTGATAGTGCTTCCCCAAATTAATAATACACTTAATTTTGTTTGTAGAAAACCGTCAGTGCAAGTTGTATGAAACGTAATCGCATTAAGAAAATAAAACTAATTGTAAGAATCACCAGATATTTTCTGTCATCAAAAAGCTTCCGAACATTATTGCCCTCTTTACAAAACGAGGACGTATAAGTGATATTGTCTAAAGAAATCGCGAGGTAAAGAAAGCAACAAAAAATAATGTTTGCTAAAATTGAATCATTTGTACTAATCATTCTCTTCTACTCTTACTTTTGCGGGAGGTTTTTAAAAGTTGGCACCAGATCGTAAAGAGTTGGAATAGATATTAATTTATGAATAAATAATAGTTGGTTTTAAACAGTTGCCTCACCGTTTAGCACTACGCTCAATTTGTGGAGTAACACCCTACACGGGACAGTTTTGACATCATTATGCTCTTGACCTGGTCCTTATTTACTTGTGGTCGACTCAGTATGTCCTTCGCTTTCATACTTCTCTGTCACCCATCATCCAATCATTCTCTGTCTCTTTCTTTTCCACCCTAATAACGTCTATGTATTGTTACATTGGCATTACTTTACTTTTTGGTGCTTCTATGATCAGCATCCGTGGGTCTTCCACAAATTATGGTGGACGCAAATGATTTTTCTTATTTTTCAATTCCACAAAATTCCTTCAAAATTCCTTAAGACCCTACCAAAACACTAACGTTTTTGACAACTGTAATATAACTTTTCGAAACAAATTAAGCCTCCGAAACCAACTCTAAGTTAATATTATGCTTTCAGCGACATGTCACGAAGTTCTGTGAGATATTGGTAGATATTGGTTCTAGTTCTATTAGTATTAACATTTTTACTTTGATGTTCACAAACTTTGAATTAGTCCACAGAATTACCACAAAATAAATGACTTAGAAAGCTGATTTCTTTCTCTTGTCTTGACTTAGGGGGAAATAAAACTGTTGTTACATAGTGAAACGGGGTCGGACATGTTACTGCACCCGGTGGTATGTGGGGTTTCAGTTGACCTCCCCCTTTTGTGGAGGGAGGTGCCGTAAGCCCCGTCACGCGCGATTCCGAGGAGCACAAATCACGCGAGACATGCACGCGAGCTGCAACCCTACTAAGAAAATTAAAAAATCAATTAGATACGTAGCAATTCATACTGTTGCACATACATTACTGTTTTTGTTGCGCACAAGCTTGTGGTATTCCAAAATACGTTGGTAATGGATTCGCATGTTTTGGATTAAAGATGCGTCATTTCGTTCAAGGGTAAAGGTCTGACTAAAAGCTCACAGCGATATGTCAATAGGTCTGTTTATTTTGCAGTAAACGCCCTTTTCTCTAATAAAAAAGTACGTTTGAAATAATAAGTTAGTTGTAGGGAGCAATAGATACCATGCCACATTCTTTGTCAGGTAGACAACACGAAACCTTATGCAAATGTGTCTCGCAGACTTTTAGCTTTTTGTAGTTTGACTTGTTTTATTAGTGCCCCTTTAGTTCTTGAAGGTTCATTTACCATAAGTTTTTTATCTATAGAATACAACATTCGAGTGTTATTTTATACACTCATGAATACACAATCATAAAAGTAGTATGCTTAAGGTCAAAGAATATAACGTACAACTTTACGCTTTATTCTGACAGCAAGAGTTGCTGAACTTAGATAGCTGTATGCGTGTTTTTATTGCCATTGATTCTGAAATAGATATAATGTAGTCTATTGTAGTTCACAGTTTTCTTTTACTAGTAAAAAAATCACGGGCTTTTATTAATAGCAGAATGATGTAAGCATGGTTTATTTTGGATAATTATTTATTAAGTTTTAAATGAGTGTTTATTTCACTCAATGGTATTGTAGGAACTCTGTAAGTATGCAAGAAATGTTGGATCAGCAGTTTTGTGTGTAAGTATATTAGAAGCTTGATAGCGTTATCGTCAGTTACCCTTTCCGGTCAGTACGAACGTGGATAGAATAGGGATATTATTTCGCTAAAATAAACGTGAAGATCAAAGTTCTATCTATAGTTTTATTTGCCGGCAGAACTCTTAATGCAACACACATACATAGATATAATAGTATAATTATACCTGGAGTACTGATGGCAGCATCGTAAAATAAAAGAGCCGCGATTCATTCCTTATTTTTAATGGATATAAAATATTTTTTTTAACATTTGATTACTGTTAACAGTGCTATTATGTCAATCTTTTCACTCCAACTCATTCAACACCACAGCTTATAAATCGAGCCGCTAGCTTTAGGCCTCCCTCACATTGGTCGTGAGCGTTCCTCGAGCGTACGCTCGGCGTCCGATCGGCGTGCGGCCGGCGTTCACTTTGTACTACAGAGTGAGTGCCGAGCGCACGCTGGGCGTATGCTCGAGGAATGCTAACACCCAATGTGAGGTCAGCCTTACACTTGTCACCTGCTGAATTTGTACTGCAATCTTCTCTCCTAAAAAGTAATTCATGTTTTTTTTTTAAATAGACCTTGCAAAAAGCCCAGCTTTCCTCTTTCCCCCCTTAATAGTTATTTTTTTGTTTTTATGGTAATAGGCGGCAAACGAGCAGACGGAGTGCCTGATGGTAAGCAATTACCGCCGCCCATGGACACAAGCAACACCATAGGAGTCACAAGTGCGTTGCCGCCCCTTGGGGTTGGGAAAAGGGATAGGATGAGGAGTGGGATCAGGGAGCAGGGATAGGGGATAGGGCCTCCAGCACTCTCACTCACCGACCGAAACGCAACTGGTGCTGTTACTTTACGTCGATTTTCTGCGAGAGGGTAGTGCTTTTCCGGTCGAGCCGGCCCATTCATGCTGAAATCAGCAAGGCTCTACTACCTATAAAAATATATATAGTTCTAAGTAGCAAAATTTAAACAATGACATTACTTTTGGTCGTTGATTTTTTAATGTTCGCGTGACTGTCACAGATTATGGCAGTGATAAAAAGCTGTGCTGAATCGCTGTTATTAATTGTGTCGCGTTATCTGAGTGAAACATTTGTCCGCATAGTGGGTGGTTTTGCCATCTGATTGTACTATTGTTAGAGGCTATATTTATTAGAATGTACACTCTAGGCTGTTAGAACGTAAATTCTATGTTATACAGTTACGCCTATATTCCCGAAGGGGTAGGTATAGGTGTAATATTACACCCAGATTTCGCCATGTTATGAGTTTTACGTCCCATGGATTAGGGGCGAGCCTGTTGCGGTTACAGGGCATATTGTCAGACTCCGTGCTGATACTGTGAATTCGGGAAACCTTAGTAAAAGTGTTGCCTGACCCGGGAACCGAACCCGAGGCCTCCTGAACAGCAGACGCAAATGGACCACCACTTCCACTGGACCATTGAAGCGCAAATGCTACTGCTGTCTTTATATCTAGTTTTTGCTATCTTGATTGTTTAGTTATCTCTCTTTCTCTGTCAGAAACTAAAATTTTGCTGGCGTCGTTAGAGTTTCGTACTAGAGTCACATTATTTGCAAAAACGAACGGCTAAAGGTAAAAGCATATACTTGAGGTAATGTAACATTTTATTGTGCTTCCAGTTTTTGTAACAGTAACGCTTGTTTAGCATTAACAACGTTTGAATACTCCAATAATATTGTCCTAGATGTCATAAGTACCTACGGACTATAGCCATAAATAATATTAACTTCTTATAATCAGACAGAATTTATTATTTTATTCAGCAAAGTAATCAAGTAAAGTAATTAAAAAGCAGCCCCAATAAGTCAACCACTTTTTAACACATATTTAAAAAGCAATCAAAGAAACGCCAATAAAAACTAACCACATAGAATTATTCTAATTTTGCAAAACCACACTACCAAGCAAAACAATTTTTTTACTAGCGGTAATAACTGTAGAGTTACGCATTCCGCCTACTGTCACACTGAAGGCGGGTAGCAATTTAAAACAATAAGCACGCTTTCATTTCTAAACGATAGTTTATGTACGTGGAACACGCGAGCATGAAGTATTGGACTTAGGCTGGGTACCCACAGGAAATGTCCAAGATAGCCGGCCGAAACATGAAGGTGAAGCAGAATCTTTGACTAACTTTAGTCTCTAAAGCTTAGCAGGTATTCCAGCCTTGCTACATTCAGCATTAATGGGCCAGCTCGACCAGGGAAGTACTACTCTTTCATAGAATATCGAATCATCGAAAGTTGCGTTTGGTCGGTGAGTGAGAATGCCGGAGACGTCGCCCCTTTTTCTTCTTCCTCGACCCACTGCTTCTCATATCTATTTTCCATCTTCGCGACAGGTCGTAGCAAACATCCACGTGCATGGACCAGGGGCTACCATTTACCGTCAGGTGGGCTACTGGTTGTTACAATAAGAATAAACACAAAATTAGCACATTTATCAATTTTTAGAATAAAAACACAAAAGGTATATCCCGTGTGGAGACTTTAAACCACACTTCATCCGCAGTCATAGCTGGCTAGCACATCTCAGATACGAGAAGTACGAGAGTAAGTAAGTACACAGCCTTACAAACAAGCTGGTGAATGCTTGTTGTTCTAGCTCGTAGAATTTCTACTTCTATGAATTTTGCAGTAGTTAAAAAGCTGATATAACTCGTCGGTGACTTACTGCTCAAGTTTATAAATAAATTCATTTGGAATATCATACTGACATATTTGTGTGTGTATACGTTTGTGAAATTTATATATCCAGTTCCAAGACCTAAAGGGCACTTTTTAATAGTATATATATTTAGCCGTATATTTTATATAACATTTCGCCGTTTTACTCTTTTAAGGCAAGCAATTGTGTTATTAAATTGGCTTAACTTTTATAAAATGTCTTTATCAATCGTTGCGTCCCAAATTGCCTTAGAAGGAAAACTCTAAATTTAATTTTGTTTAAAAGTCAAATTCGTGATGGAATTGAATCTATCCACCAACGTCCCTGTGTCGTAGAAACATTGTGTGACGATATTAGTATATAGTTTAACTTTCAGTAACATTTAACATGACATAATTCAATTATCACATAAAAAATAATACTTTAGACCAATAAATATTCTTACTTAATATCATTCGCATAATATTCATAATTTTTATCACATCATCTCAAATTTGTAGCCAAGTGACATAATACCAATCTCGTTAAAGCCCTTACATGTCGATAAAGTACAGCAACAAAACAGTACTTTTACGCGTTCTCATAAACATGTTAAAGCTATCATCGACCCTAAACTTTGGAGGGTTTTAAAGATTAAAGCCATTAAATTTTTATGAAGACCCCTGTCAGTGAACCGGCAATACTGACGATAAGAAACCCTGAATCAGGACTTTTCTTGTACTTTCTAAGATACACTGCCTATCTGTACGAACTGCCGAAACTCGAATTTGTTTAACGAAAATATTATTTATTATCGTCGCGATAAGGTTTACGAGGTCGTGCACTTTTGGAGCAAATGTTTCTAAGCAGAATTGCTTTTAGGAAAGCAAATTTTAAGGTTGTATTTTTAGGTTGACAGTATTTTTCTGCAGCGAGAACGTAATCCGTATTGGTAGTTAGGTACTTCTTGTATGGAGCTTATCTCATCCTTGAATATGGAGACTGCATGCAGATTATAAGCAATTAACATTATTGTAAATTATATATTTATTATGTACTACATAAATACTCACTTACGCAAAATGTTATTACTTATGAACAAAGATTGGTCGGGCAGTTAGTTTCTTTATTTGTTTGATTGGTTGAACGCGTTCATCTCAAGAACTTTTGGGCCGATTTGAATAATTATTTGTGTTGGAAAGCCTATTTATTAAGAAAACCCATAATTTATATAACATCATGCTAGGAACCACGGTTACAGAAGTCCTAAATAACAAAGGGTAACCACCACCAAAAGTGTTACTGAGTTTTACCGAATTGTCAGAAGCAGCACGGAGTCTGATGATGTGCCCGGTAACGGCAATAGGCTCGCCCCCTATTACGTGGGACCTGAAAATTCATGGCGAAATGTGGGTGTAATATAACACCTCTGCCTACCCCTTTTTTATCGTGTGGAAAATGAGTTACCTCATGCCCCGCCGACCGGGGAGCGGTCGAAGGGGGTATGTCAGACTCCCACCCCGTGGGCTGGGCTACCGACTAAAAACCACACGGTGGCTCCGTAGCTCGACGCCTAGCAGTTACAACGGGAACTGTGGTTGTATTGCTCCGCTGTACCTGTCGCGTCCGTCCCCTTGCTTGGGACGCGTGCCCGGGGAAAGGCGTTGTGTGCAATGCCTTTCACAGCAGACTGCGCCACACAGTCCGCTGCCTTCTCGGATCCGCTTATGGTAGGTCGTTAGAGGCTCTCCCTCCAATGCCCGCAGACCTGAGGAAGAGTCGGGTTCAACGGCCGCTGCCGCCCGTCTCGACGCTGCCTTCACCTGCGAGCGGGGTTGCGTCGTTCACGCTCCCGCTCGGCGGCCTCCTTCTGGAGCGTTACAGCTTCACAGAAGGAGATTACTGCATGCCAATTGCGGGTGTCCTCCAACATTGCCGCTACTACGGCTGGTAGGGACAAATTCCTCCCGATGGTGGCTACTAGGGTACTCCGCTCGTCCGCCCACGCGGGGCATACCTCTAGTGTGAGTTGGGCGGAGTCCAGGTCGTCATCGCAGCGGTGACACTGTGTCGTCTCCTCACGTCCGATCCGACTCAGATACTTACCGAAGCAACCATGCCCGGTAAGTATCTGAGTCAGCCGGAAAGTAGTGCACTCCTTCGTCTCGAGCCAGGCGTCAAATATCGGCAAAATCGCACCGACGATGCGTTGGATCACCCAAAGCTTTCTTCTTCCCCGAGCGGGTTTCGCGGCCTCCGCCATCAGAAACGTCTGGCGATGCCCGCCCAATCAATCCAGGGCCTTCGGCCCCTAATAGGGTGGTGGCGGTGGTCTTGGAGACCGCCGCGGATATGGCAGTGGCTGGTACCCGTGACAGCCCCGGGCAAGGGGTGGCTGAACGTTCCGAACGCCCCCGCGATCTGCCCAAGGACCGAGAACGGCCCCGGTCACAGGCTGCAACACCAGGTAAAACTACCCTTGTTAGTGATGGATCCTCAACCTGATCATCAGCGTCATTATTGACGCGAAGAGTGGAGCCAAAGTTTAGTGAGCGTGGCTCCTCGCTCGAATTAGTGGCTTGTGAACTATTCATTTGGTTCCCACGAGAGTGGGGGAATAGATGGTCCGCCCGGGTGGTGCCCCCTGTACCCGGGTAAGCCTACATTTAGTACCCAACCAGGGGGACGGCCTTTGCCCTGACTGGAGGAGCGCTTGCGACTGATCTTCCCATCAGCCATGCATCCATCGGCGCGCGCCAAACCTTGGAGTTGGGGTAATTTTTATAGAGGTTTTCTTCCTCGCGGCCCGGGCGGTTAAGCCAAGACCTTCGCTCCCAGCATTAGGTCACAAAACATGACTGCGACCCAATGCCGGGGTTGCGATTTGCCATGGTTGGCAGATTTGCCTGTCCAACCACTCGTAAAACGCGAGTGCCTGGACCCATCGCAGCCGTACCCCTCCGAACAAGGGGTACAGCGGGATATCCTTCACTCCTCTATGAGAGGAGCAAAGGTGACTGCTTGCAGTGACAAGTCACTGGGCGATGGGGTCGTCACTGCCCGACGCCGGGCTGCCTACCCCTACCTTTGGGGATTACAGGCGTGAGTGTATAAATAAAAAAAAAACCACGGGCTCAGATATTTTAAATACATGTAAGTTAGTCTAACAAACTTTATTTAAACTATCTTTACAGACAACTTAGGTTGTCCATTAAGATTTTATACCACCACACCTATTCATACGAACAGTAGTTAATGTTTCGACATCTTTTCTAGAAGTGATGTATTTCGTTCTCTTTTCCTTACTTATATTATCTTAATATATAAAATCCTTGCGTTACTGACTGACTGACAGACACGCTACAGCCGAAACTATTGAGCGCAGGAAGCTGAAATTTGCCATGTATGTTCCTTGAGGACCGTAGGGGTGCACTAAGAAGGGGTTTCCCGAAATTCCCACGGGATCGGCCAAAACGGGTGATTTAAAAAAAAATGCAGGCGTAGCTGCTGGCGTCTTCTAGTACTAATATATAAAGCTGAAGAGTTTCTTTGTTTTGTTGAACGCGCTAATCTCAGGAACTACTGGTCCGATTTGAAAAAATCTTTCAGTGTTAGATAGTCCATTTATTGAGGTAGGCTATAGGCTATAATATGACATCACGCTTTGAGCGACGGGAGGAGAGCAGTGGCCTTAAATAACGCGAGTGTAACCGCGGGCATCCTCTAGTACATAAATATAACTTTACGTAAAGATATAACTTTATTACGCCAATAAAACAGCCAATAATGACCTTTGTCATAAATGTTATCAGTTCTGTTGAAATACTTTGAATTATGAAGCTGTTTTATTATATGGTCCACTTGTATAGAATTTGAACTTTAAATATTTCTGACATAATATGGATAACATTATTATATACGTACGAGTATATCATTGTCCGAAAGTATATGTCTATCTTTCACTTGTACTTGTAGTGATTTATATATTGCCAAAATTCTACTACCTCTGTGGTTCAGTGGATAGGGTATAGCCGTATGCGACTGCTGATCGGAGGTTCCGGGTTCGATTCCCGGGTCGGGCAAAAAGTGTTACTGGGTTTCCCGAATTCGCAGTAGCAGCCCGGAGTCTGGTGCAGTGCCCTTAAACGGCAATAGGCTCGCCCCCTATTACGTGGGACCTAAAAATTCATGGCGAAATGTGGATGTAATATTACACCTCTGCCTACCCTTTAGAGGATAAAGGCGTGAGTCTATAAAAAAATCTAGTACTAGCAATGATGATTTATAATCATCATCATCAGCCTGCTAAAGTCCACTGCTGGATATAGGATCTCTCCAATGGCACGCCACTGAGCCAAATTTTCAATTGATTTTCGGCTTTTCGTGTCCAGCCGCTGGCAACCACTTTGCGATTATAATAATTATTATAATTTCGTTCTAAAATACGTAAAGTAAAACAATGTATTTTTGTCCAAATTAAATATGTGGAAAATATATTGAAAAACGCTATATTTCAAATACACGTGATTATACTAATCCTTTGTTTAAAACCTCATACAAATATCTATCTACATTTAAAGTGCTTTAAAATTTGTTCTTGAAAATGTACAAAGGCCACCGTTTCAGTGAGAACTAGAAATACAAAGGGTAAGAGAATGATTCGTCTATTTTGGTGAGTCTCGTTACTGGGATCTGATTATGCGGGCTCACTAGTGTTAACATATTTTGTAAGTAGTTTCAATTGGGTCATATTGGACTATGTAGTCTAGAAGAATTACTCGTATAAAATGGTTTTCTGTGTTTTAGTGAGAATTAAAACGAACTTTTATAGGACAACTATATGGTTACAAGCGATGGAAGTAAAAACTATATTTGGTAGCGATTTATATAATTACTAGTGGATGCCCGCAGCTACGCCCTAGATTTATTAAATTCAACTGTTTCCGCCCGATCCTGGGGGAGATTTAGTAAATCTGTTCTTAGGGTGCTTTTACACGGTGCATGATCGAACTTGAGCATGTTGAGGCACGTGCGCAGGTTATATGCACCGTAAACATACCGTTTAAAAAATGTGCGGGTCCAGCGACTCGAGCATGTACCAAAGCGAGCCACCCGCGCAACTAATTTGCGTGCTCTGCGGCGCACGTGGTTCACTCGCGCATGTTTTCGTTCGTCTTCTAGCAAATTTAATAATTCTGGTAAAATTAAAATTTTAACATGTGATTTTAAAATAATTTTCGTTCGTCGAGACATTTTAACGCGATTGAAGTCATAAACATATAGACACATGTAGCTCTTGATCACGAACAAATAACTTGTACCTACATACAGCTTGCGCATGTCGGGCTACATGTCTTTATTTGCTCCAGTTAGTTGCACCATGTACAAAGTACAAGCGAGTAACTTGAACAAGTAGCTTGCGCATATTACTCACGCGTGTAACCTGCTCCTTTACTTGTTCCAGCTACATGCACCGTGTACAAGCATCCTTAGTGCAATCTTACTGTTCCCAAGGAACATAGATGTCAAATTTCAGCTTCCTGCGCCAAATAGTTGTAGCTGAAACTTGTCTGTTAGTCAGTAATGGAAGGATTTTATATATATATATATAGAAGTTGCTTAGGCATTGCTTTCTTGATACAAAGGAAATAGTTAAATTAATTATAATAATATGATTATTTGACTGCTATAGAAAAGTTGTGGCGTCGCTATGACGTCGCGCTCGCACCTCCCACTCATCTCGGACGCCGCGCCGGGCATCGCGCCTGCTATAAATACGGAGGCGCTGGGAGCGCGGGTCCCTTTTGCTGCATTCGACTGGACAGCGGCCTGAGAAGCTAAGTACATCTTTGCAACTCTGACCGACGCCGGAAGTGGACCCTCAACAAGACCCCTTACCATCGCCGACTCACGCGACCCTGGTTCTACCTCTTTAACTTATTATTATTTTTTCAATTAAATTAATTTGCTAAAAGATGTGTTAAATTCTTTGATGAATTAATCCGATTTTTAATTGTAACATTCAACCACGATTTTCATTTAGCCACACCCAACGGCGTCCAACGTTACAGTGGCGCCCACGGGAATATATAGGTAGGGTTTTATTG
This sequence comes from Euclidia mi, assembly GCA_944739405.2. Taxonomy (NCBI): domain Eukaryota; kingdom Metazoa; phylum Arthropoda; class Insecta; order Lepidoptera; family Erebidae; genus Euclidia; species Euclidia mi. Next base: position 2,870,726 of record OX123194.2, on the reverse strand, counting down.
GGAATCCGTTTCCGGTAAGTCCTTTTTATTTTATTTTTTTTAACTGTGTATGTGTGAAATCGTTCCAAAGCAGTGTTAGTGTTTTAGTGGTATCTGTTTTTGCTTACTACGCTTAGTAAGCCCTTTTATAATATAACTATTTCTGTTGCCGCGTGTGATAATTAAGTGTGTATCAACCGCATAAGTGACAAGTTATAATCGTTCGACTGCGGCCACGTGTCCTCTAAAAATGCGCTATGGTCACATTCATCGATCGCATTCTTAGTATTGCGATTTAAGGCCTCACGTCCTCTAAAGACGTGCTAAGGTCACTTTCGTTGATTGTATGCTTCGCGATTAGCTTTTTTAATTGCCTGCTACGGTAATTAAGTTTATTGTTAATTATTGCTAATAATTACTGCTTTGGCTGACTTAAGGAACGAATTCACACCCTTCTCTTGTCCATTTCTTTTCATTTTTCTACTATAACCTTCTGCTTGCTTCTGCTTGTGATTTTTACGGCCATATTTCTATATAGTAGATATTATTCAATACGTTTACCGCCTACAACGGCGATTATCTTTTAAAAATTAACTATTCTTTTTCTTTCTTATTAAGAAAGTTGCATCTTTATTATACCACGTGTACCTACCATAATTGGACTGGTTGAGAATGAACGTACCTAAAGATGCTGGCGTGTTATATACTAGGTATTTAGCTAGAAGTCCGCGGTCGTTTGTTAATCAAACGTACACGTGTCACACGCAGGTTGCTCACAGACAAATTTAACGAATTTAATCTTTGTCTACTTGGTATAAAAATACGAATATCATCGTAGAATTATTGGTTGTTCGTTTTGTCAAATGTTTATTTTGCTACAATCGTTGTTTATGGTCTTCGATCTTATCTTCTTGTTACTGCCTATCGGTTTGTTATTTGCAAATGCATTTATTTATGCATTTACTGTTCCTTGTGAACTCAAACGTTTAAAATTCCTGCATCGCTGTTGTTGAATTTTTTTGTAACTTTTTGCTTAGCTGGTGATTGTTTTTTTCAATGTCTAGTTTCTATTGAAATATACAAAACATATAAAGTTAAATTAATGATAAAATTAAACCCCTAACGGCCGTAAAAATAATTATCAATATGTAACATGTTCCTTTTTACAAAATGCTATGCATCAGGTTTTACATAACCATTTTAAGTAGTGCTGGCTTATAATGTGTTCTTGTGATTACGCAGATATTGTATCAAACTCAATTATTGGAAACATTTATTTACAGTTGAATTGAAACTGACTATAACTAGAAGCTATTCATACATAAATTGAATCAAAACTTTCTATACTTAAATAACTAAAGTGGCTGTTTACACACAAATTAAATCAATAATTTAAAACTTAAATAACTAATCTAGGTACTTATACATAAATCAATAATTTATATACTTTAATAACTAAAGCAAATTAATTGATGTACAAGTTTAAGAATACCCTTTCGTATTTCACAATCAACTATTTTAAACCTATAAGCTGAATAAAATAATTAAATCTTATTATATTACAGCATAAATATGTTTATAAACGATTGGGTACAGTTTCATTAACAACAATGTAAGACGCATATCCATTCAAAGTTATAATTACCTACATATTTGTAAAAGCCGACAATAGTGCTATTGTTTCCGAGTTGGAGCTCACAAGATAAATTAACGATTTATATAAACCTGCTTACATAAAACATGAATAAATATTACTGTTATAAATTGTCGAAGAAGTATATTAAACTTAATATTACTGTTATAAATTGTCGAAGAAGTTTATTAAACTTAATATTACTGTTATAAATTGTCGAAGAAGTTTATTAAACTTAATATTGTTGCACAATCTGTTATTTATCTAACTAAATATCTAAATATCACATAACTATCTAAATATCAGATATGTTTGGCAAACCCTTTGGTGATTTCCATATAAAAGATCTAAAATTGACTCACTACAAAGTTTAAGAATGTAATGATTGGTGCTCATCACTAATGATCTAATTACTTAACGCTTTGTTACAAATAGTATAAAAATCTTTAACTCCCAATTACAGCTAAATTATGTACCCAAATATCTTGTTACATATAGTAATGACTGATCGTAATGTAAAAAATATTTTTGTTTTCCCTTATGGCTCAGTGGTTAAAAGGTTGTTGTCGGATCGGTCTGTGGTTTGATTCTCGCTTGTGTTTTTTTTTTTGTTTTTTAGCTATGGTAGTGTATACTATATCATCGATCGTCTCCTGTGGTGATATATTATTCATTACATCTTACTCCGAATTGTGTATTTGCCGTTAGTGACTTTGTATCATGTTCAGAAACTACTATTTGCCCTTGCAATTCGCATCGAGCGTCTTAATGAGCAATTTGTTTGTGATATTGCCAACTGATAGTAATATTGTTAGTATCGTAATATCGTAATATTAGTTTATGACTTATACATTTTCAATTTAATTTTACTTATCGAGCCCGGTTTGCCAGGTGTTGCCTAGCAACCTAGGCTGGGTGGCTATTTACTCTGAACCTCACGTATAATACCTCTTCGCGCGTCTTGTATTATAATGAATACGACTCGCATTGGGAATGAATGCTGGCTTGTTCATACGTATGATTGTATAGCCTTTTGAATGTGATGTGTGTGGCCGTGGCGGAGACTACTCTATTAGCTGCATTGTCCAAGCTAGGTACTTACTACGACGAAAACAGTCTGAAACCCAATCCGGCAAAAACACAATCCTGTGCATTTCACCTGCGTAACAGATCTGCGAATCGTACCCTTAACATCTCCTGGTGAGGCACTCCTGTTTCTCATTGCAGCCATCCAAAATACCTGGGTGTAACCCTGAATCGTACATTAACGTACAAATCCAACTGCGACAATTTAAAACAAAAGGTCTCGGCACGTAATAACCTTTTACTCCGCTTAACATCCTCAAAGTGGGGCGCTGCGCCTTCAGTTTTGCGTACTACAGGATTGGCATTGTGTTTCTCTGCGGGCGAATACGCGTGCCTAGTTTGGCACCGATCGTCTCACGCCAAGAAAGTGGATATAGCTCTAAACGAAACGTGCCGGCAAATTACTGGATGTTTGAAGCCGACTCCGGTAGAGATGCTATATCCCCTGGCAGGCATTGCGCCTCCATCCGTCCGCAGAGAAGTAGCCTCCTCTATAGAAAAATGGAAATAGGAGACAGACTCAAGACACCCACTGTATGGCCAAAGCCCAGCGACGAAGAGATTAAAAAGCCGAAAAAGTTTTCTCAGTACCACCCCAGCCAGCGATAACAATGCTCCTAAGGCCAGAGAAAACATTTGGCGTGACAAATTCCCTCTCCCAACCTTCGTCCCTTTGGCAGAAAAACTACCTGCAGGAAACAAACTCCCTTGGCCAACCTGGAAGGCGCTCAACAGGCTGCGTACCCAGGTTGGTAGATCCAAGGACAATCTGTCAAGGTGGGGATTCATAGACCCAAGCACGAATAAATGCGGGTGTGGCGCGTCACCACAGACGATGGACCATTTGCTTTCGTGCCCCGCAGGCCCGGGGTCGTGTACGCTCAATGACCTATATGAGGCAAGGCCAAATGGCATTCGAGTGGCCGAGTTTTGGGCCAAATTTATATAATGTGTTGCCATCGACACGATAAGTAAGTAAGTAAGTTAAAAAAAGTATTTTAAAACAATGAAAAAAAATGACTGCTCAGAAAGCAGAGTCTCATGAATCACAAAGAATCAGGCAAGAAACTCAGGGCCACTCTTTTCTTCATCCCGTTTTATACAATTAAATAACTAAGTAACTACATTGCATTTTACATAATATATATGATCTGGATTGTCCATAATGTTGTCGTTAATTAATATGCTTATTTTAAAAAATAATATAAAAGCACTAAACTAGGCTGGCACAATACAGACACAACAGCTCAGATTCACAAAAAACATAAAATGTTAAAAAAGAAATAGTCCGTGAGACAGACCAAGTTGATCCCAAGCATTTTTATCTTCAATATAATCTAATATTTTTGACATAGTTTTCGCTTTATTTTTTTAAAATTTTGAATATTGCTTAGTACTTTATTGAAAAAGCGCACACTTTGGCCTTTGAAAGATTGTTTTATTTTCTCAAGACGGGTGGACGGCACTACTAGTTTACTCTTATTTGTAGTATTTAAATTGTGGATAACACTTTTGTTTTAGTATGATAAGATTGGAATATAATGTACTGGCTTGCAACTGTTAAAATATTTATTTCTTTAAATTTATTCCTTAACGAAGCCTCATAATGTAATTATAAATTGCTCGGGTAGCTCTCTTCTGCAGATCAAAGATTGTCTGAATCTCAGCAGCATTTCCTCCACAAGAGAATACCGTATGACATTACACTATGAAAATAGCTGTAATAGCTGCAGTCAGGAAAATTTGCCAGTTAACTGACATTGAAAAGCCTGGCTATTTCAATGTCAGTTAACTGGCGAACTTTTCTGACTGCGTATGCTGTAGAGCTGAGTCTATTCGACAATTTACTAATATGTGCCCATTGCAGCTTAGAATCCAACGTAATGCCTAAAAACTCGGTGCTATCCACAAGATCCAACACATCATTCTTAACTTTTACTGAGGTGTTCACTTGTTTGACGTAAGGTATCAAAAATCGAATACATTTAGTTTTTAGTACATTTAAAAGCAGGTTGTTAACCTCAAACCAGCGAACCACCTTTGAGATAGCAATGTTTATTTACATCGTCCATACGTCCATACCAATAAAGATTTTACAACTTTATATATAATCTGTTTATGTATATTATAATAATAATATTCTACTACATTCACACAACACCATCTAGTCCCAAACTAAGCAGAGCTTGTACTATGGGTACTAGATAATGCATAAACATACATATATAATTAAACTTTTTTTCTTTTTGTAAATACATACATATTATATATAGAAACACCCAGACCAAGACAAACATCCATGTTCATGCACACAAATGTTTGACTTGAGCAGGAATCGATCCCGCGACCTTTGGCGTGGCAGTCGCTTACACTACCGCTGCGCCAACCGGTCGTCAAAATATGAAATCCTTGCGTTACTATCTGACTTACAGACAAGTTGCAGCCAAAGCTATTAGGCGCAGGCAGCTGAATTTCGTCAGTTGGTAGGGGTGGCACTATAAAAAGGACGGGCGTAGCTGCGGGTATCCTCTAGTATTTATTATGGCATAGCAGTAAGGAGGCTACCGAGAGTACATGGTTAACCGTCTACGCAATCGGGTGTAGCAGTGTAGCTGTTATCATCGTCTACTCATGGAAGGAAAGAGGAACCCACGACGCACCCTCAGGTTAACCACCCCAACTATTGCAATAAAAAAGGTTGAGAATACCGTACTCCTCTACTGTCATACGAGAGCTTTTTTGTATATTTCTTATACATAAACCCAAACACTACACATTCAAATAAAAAATATTTAACCTTTATAATGCCTATACCCTAATAACATAGGCTATATTTTAATCGACATACATGCAAGCGGAACTCTAGTTAACTATCTTAACATTAATCTGAACATACTCAAAATTAATCTTTATATTATAGCCAATTTTCATCTGGAAACTGATAATGTAGCCCGCCAAAACCCGTTTAACTCATTAATAATCCTTTACTAGCCTTCTAAACCCCGTGGGCACCGTTCGATTCTTAAACAAGGCTATCGGAAACTAAACTGTGTCTTATTATTAATTCATAAAGTATGATTGAGTAAACTAAGGAACAATATTTCATACAATTTCTCAAGGGAACTATGCGGGGTAACAAGTGTTGTAAGTTTGCTGTGTTTATCAAGAAAGTTTCGCTCATCTTTTGTATCTTCAGGATAGGAGTACAGGTTCACAGTATTATGATATAAGTTGTTGTAGTCTACTTTACTTTGTTTAAGAGTTTAATGCTGAAATGGAATATTATTGTTTGAAGATGATTTTGTATTGAAGGCAGGGATAGCCTAGTGGAGATACCACCAGGCTACCATGCAGAGGTTATCGGGTTCGAATCCACGGCGCGCACCAATGACTTTTCGGAGTTATGTGCGTATTGAATTGTTAATTATCGCTTGTCCCGTGCCTCGCAGAGCACGTTAAGCCGTCGGTCCCGGTTGTCATGAAGATCTTTGACAGTCGTTACAAGGCGTCAGTACCTTCTAAATAAACTGACACTAGTCTAAACCATGGAATATCGCTATCCCTTCGGGTTGCAGAGGTCAGACAGGCAGTCGCTCTGTGGAAAAGCTAATATTCAGCCAAATCCGGTTATACTAGGAAGCGGACTCCAGATTGAAACTGGGATAACGCTGAGATAATGATGAAGACGATTTTGTATTGTTAAATGTTTAAAGCTTTTTTATATAAATGGCAGCACTAGCCTAGTGAATATTCTAACAGACTGATACGCAGAGAGTCTTGAGTTCAAATATACGGCGTGTATAGCTGACTTTTTGATGTTTTGTGAGCATTAAATTGTTAATTCATCATCATTATCAGCATCAGCAGATTTATATTTATGGTTTAATGCTGCAATATATAGTTTTTCAGTATCGCAATCATAGTAATTCTTCAATCCAAAATACAAATCCATTTCCAACAATACCTACCTCTACAGTATTATTCTATCTTTCTTTACAGCAATTTTTCTTTTGTGAAGTAACTGATGATATAGTTTGCAGAAAATCATTTTATTTATGGCAAGGTAGCTGGTGATATAATCTGGATTTGACGATAGCGATGCGATACTGCTAATTCAACATATCATGGAGCCGACCCAACCTCAATTTAAATCTATGTTCAAACTATTCGTATAAAACAAAGCTTCAAACTCCCAAGGGAGGAAATCTCAAGACTGCGGCTATTAATGTATTACTAAAATGCTTGCCAATATACCTAGTTGCTTTTAAGATCATTACCATAGTCTGTCGGTTCAAAGAAAATCCCTCTAACCAATTATAATATTGATCACCAGATGTAACTTAATAGTGTCGGTTGAAAGCGCAGATTTGTCTCGTTATAATACTATTTTGGTAGAAATATTGATGAATTAAAGTTGTTAGAGGAATAGACTTTGTGTACCCGTTGGAACAAATTAATTTTCGATAAGTTTATTAAACTGAAATCTCTGCTGATTTTACCAAAAGGCAAAGTAATTAATTTTATAAAGTGCTTTGATTTGATAATGTTGAAACAAATTTTATCTATTATCTTGTTTCTCTTACAGTGGCCTACTCGTTTGTTGCATTTGAACATGACCACATACTATTGTTAGAGATATCCAAAGATTCAAACACAGTTCAACAATTCTTCACAGTATTTATTTCGCACGTTGCTTTCCAGTATTCAATCACAATAGTAACCATATATGTATATATCCACGACACGCTTTATACACTAACTAGAAGACGCCAGCAGCTACGCCTGCATTTTTTTTTAATTTACCCGTTTTGGCCGATCCCGTGGGAATTTCGGGAAATCCCTTCTTAGTGCAACCCTAAGGTCCCCAAGGAACATACATGCCAAATTTCAGCTTCCTGCGCCCAATAGCTTCGGCTGTAGCGTGTCTGTCAGTCAGTCAGTAACGCAAGGATTTTATATATTAAGATTAAAACAGTTGTTGTCACTTCAGCTGTCCGATATCGAATGAATCAATACAATGTTCTATCACTTTCGTCTCAACCGCAATACAGTCGGTCAATTTAACGGAAATGTCAAAACGGTTGAGGCGGAAGTGTAAATATTTAATTTAAATATAAATAGTATTCTGATTTATTTATTAAATACATTCGTTCACCAATTAATTATATTTTTATTAATAAGATTTCATATTTTAAATTACTTATTTTATATAGGTATAGTACATTACAATATCAGTAGGTACGCCGGAAGTGTACAATAAAAGGTATTGTGCAGTTAATATTAATACATTATAAAAAACAAAGGATATATACCCTAACAGCTCGGCCATCCTACTTGGCGCGAGACCCGTCGCGCAGAGTAAATAACATAATATTACGGTTTGTAAGCAATAATGGTACTAATGTTGTATATAATTCAAAAGCACATTTATAATTTAATATTACATATAGGATAATCAGTTATTCTGTTGCCTTTTCATTAGAGTTAGTGAAATCATTATTATCAGCATTGATATCACTATCATCTTCGCCAGAACTACTATCGAAGTTCCGATCAAAACTCATCCAAGGTTGTATTTTGTCTATCGCTACAATTCCTTCATAACGCCGACCATTTTTGCGTGATAGAGGTGTATCTTCGACTACGAACCTATCGTGTTGGAGCACTTTCACTATGCGGTAAGGTCCCTGCTATTTTACTACTAGTTTTTGGGACTGACCATCGTGGGGCACCTGTCTCTCTATCCTTACTAAGTCCCCAACGTTATACTTCTTACATGGTTTTCTGCGACTATTGTAACGTTCAGTATATTTTTGCTGCTGCGCTTCAATGTGTTTAGAGGCTTCATCCCTAATCGTATTCAACTCGTCTGGTTGCATAACATTGACCGTTTCGTTAATTATTGTGCTCAATATCCCTTGGGCTCTATGGTTAATGTTGAAGCCAAAAAGAAGCTCGGACGGTGACTTTTGAGTTGTCTTATGAACTGTGGTATTTAAACCTAATTGAATGTCAAAAATACACTCGTCCCAGCGTCTTTCGTCCTTGCCGTGATTAGACGTGGCTAATGCCTGAGTAATAGTTCGGTTGAATCTTTCAACCTGACCGTTTGCTCTCGGGGTTGCAACAGCGTTCAGTACATGTTTTATACCATATTGTTCAGTGAACTCTTTAAATGACTTGCTGGTGAAGCTAGATCCTCTATCCGTTATGAGACGTGTTGGAACCCCAAAGAGACTTATATGATTTTTGAAAACTTTTATTGTTGTTAATGATTTGGTACTTTTGACTGGGGTTATATTTATGAATTTAGTAAAGCTGTCAATAATAACCAATAGGTAGCAATTACCAATACTGCTCCTTACAAAAGGCCCCAGGTGGTCCGCGTGGATAGTGTGAAATGGTACACTTATCTTCTCAATAGGATGTAATTCTCCTTCCGGTTTACCACCTGGTGCCTTGTGATGGGCGCACTCTAAACATGCCGATACGTATTTCTTTACGAAACGTCTCATTTTCCCGAACCAGTAGTGTTGCCTAATGCGTTCTAAAGTTTTTTCATATCCGTAGTGGCCTACATCGTCGTGATTTCGCTTCAGAATTTGCCATCGCGCGCCTTTAGGGACGACCCATTTTATTTCATTACCTACTACGCGGTAGACGCGACCGTGTTTAAGTTTAAAGTTTTTGTATATATCAACAACGTTTTCCGAGTTGGGATTACTGAGAATTTCTTTTATTCGGGCAATATCTTCATCTGCTGACTGTACAGTTGTGATCCAGTCTTGTTCTGATTCTACTGGCAAGATATCGAGAATATAAGACTCATTTGGTTCAGTATCGGTAGGGTTGCGACTCAGTGCATCTACGTGTGACATTTTCGCGCCTGGTCTATATTCTATGGTACAGTCAAATTCCTGTAGTTGGATCCACCATCTTGCGATGCGTGGCACTAAATCTCTTTTAGTGAGAGTAGATCTAAGAGCATTACAATCAGTATGTATCGTAAATGCAATTCCGATGAGATACACTCTGAACCGATTTAAGGACGCAATCACGGCTAGAGTTTCTAATTCGAAAGAGTGATATTTTTGTTCTTCAGCAGTGGTCTTTCTACTAAAATACGAAACTGGTTGTAACACTCCCTCAGGGTTACGTTGAAGCAAAATACCGGCCAAACCATGTTTACTGGCGTCAGTATAGAGTTGGGTTTCAGCTGAAGGATTATATAAAGAGAGAAGGGGTCGTGAAGATAGTAAATTCTTTAACTCAACAAACGACTTTTCGCACGATTCGTTAAAAACCCATTCGCGATCCTTTTTCAGTAAGTCCGTCAACGGAGAGGCTATAAGAGCGTATTTTTTTATGAATCGTCTGAAAAACCCTGACAACCCCAAAAATTTACGTAACTCATGTTGGTTCTTAGGTTTTGGGAACTTATGTACTGCCTCAGTCTTCTTCGATCCCGGCCGAATGCCATTTGCACTTACTTCAAACCCGAGAAAGTCTATTTTATCAAAGAAAAAGTAACATTTGCTCAATTTAAGTGTTAATCCTCCTTTTTTTAATAAACCAAGTACTTCCTTTAATCTGATTAGACCCTCTTCCAAATTTTTTGATGGAATCAAAATGTCATCCATGTATATTAGAGCATATTTAACTTTGGCTTCTGCGAGAATCTTATTTATGGTTCTTTGAAATATTGACGGGGCATTTACGAGTCCAAATGGCATTCTATTGTATTCAAATTGTCCGTCAGGCGTCACGAAAGCAGTTTTATGACGAGAACTCTCTGCTATAGGTATCTGATAATAGCCTGACGCTAAATCTAACGATGTGAATAAATTGTTACCTACAAGCAAATCCAATTGGTCCTCGATTCTTGGCAAAGGGTAGTGATCCTTTTTTGTTACACGAATTAAAGCGCGGTAATCAACGCATAATCTCTTTTCACCGGTTTTCTTTTTAACGAGGAGGATTGGACTTGCATAGGGTGAAGACGATTCTCTAGCTATACCGCTATCTATCATTTCTTGTACCATATCTCTAACGAGAAGTCTTTCTGAATGTGCCATACGATATGGCCTGTAAACTATCGGTGTCCAGTCTTCCAAATCAATAGTCATTTCGGTAGCGTTCGTAAATCCTAGATCTTTGAGATTACTAGAGAAGCAATCTTTATAATCTGATAAAACGTTCTGGAGTGAAAGGCGTTCTTTAACAGTAAAATTAGGGTTGCAGTTTACAGAGTCATCGATTTCGGTTGTGCTGATAGTCACTTCATGCACGTTTAAACTCTTGTGGATATGAGTGGCTCTAGTAAGCAGTGAACCCTTTTCGATATTGATAGTCGAGTCAGACATGTTACAAATAAGAAGGGCACAAATATTATTTTCAATACTGTATTCGCCAGGAAAAAGGTAGTATTTTTGCTCATCTGGACCCCTAACAGAACCGTCAACATAAACATTGCCTTCACTTAACGTATGACTCACGACAGGTACGGCCCGCAGCCCACCGATTGGAATAATGGTGTCATCTTGACAGACGAGGTGAATTTTTTTTTATTTGAGGAATCTTTTGGAATATGACTTTATCAGGAGTCTTTGTAATAACTATTTGGGGTTTCTCTGTAAACAAGTGTCCTAACAAGACTGGATGTCTAAGCACGTAGTCTTCTACAACGTACATGTCTACAGATTCTGCAATACTCTGTACCTCCACTGTTGTAGATACCATCCCTAGCGGTTGTACAAGATTTGCATCTATACCCCGCAATATTGGCAAGTCGACATTTGTTTTCATAGCCAAATGCAACGATTTTGCATTAGAAAATCTTATTAAGGAACACTGGCTACCTAGATCTAAATGACATTCGAGTACTACACCGTTAACTTTTATCCATCCAACTGTTATCCATGATATACTTATTATTCGAATTATTATTCGTACTAAGTTCGGCAATTTGCTTCTCGTTTTGAGAACTATTAGTCGGAGTATCGGGCTTAGTACTATAACAGTTAGACGATTGGTGACCTATTCTGCCCCACTTTGAACATTTGACAAGGGGTTTATCACATTTAAAGCTAGGGTGTCCTTGACCACGGGCATCATGACCAACAAGTCCTTGACCTCGGACATCATTGTTGTACCCTTGACCTCGGGTTTCACTAGTCATTGGTCCTTGACCTCGGACATCATGACCAATAAGTCCTTGACCTCGGACATCATTGTTGTACCCTTGACCTCGGGTTTCACTAGTCATTAGTCCTTGACCTCGGACATCATGACCCGTAAGTCCTTCGCCTTGAACATCGTATTTGTCACACCCTTGTCCTCGGGTTTCATCGCCGTCCATAGTTCTGAAACTCAAACCGAAAGCTTAATATCGCTCGTTCCAAGATTGCAAGTCGAAACGAAAAAAGATAGGAGAGAGAAAAAAAAGAAAAAGAGGGTAGAAATAAATTTCATATCTCGGAAGATATTGCCTTAATCATTAAGTGCACATTGTAAATGCTTATCGTAAAAAGTTGCCATATAATGAGGGTGTTTGAACCCTTCTCTGCCACTACACGGCGCTTCCAATGCGTCAGGTCCAAACGCTGTCAGATCGCAGTGCAAATAGGCACAGACGCGCACACACAAATGAAACAAACAAACACAGATGTGCAAAGCCATAGGCGCTCTGATACTTGTAACGGTTTTCCGGGCCCGACGCCTTAGCGCTGCCGCCCAGCGGGCGTCATTTCAGAAAGCCCTCATTGAACAAGACCGATGCGTAACGGCTTAACCGTTCTCCATAGCAGCGATTAAATTATTACAATACATTTTTAAAGGTTAACTTATCATTGCACTATATTTAAGCCATTCGTTCATTGTCTTAAACGATTCATAACGTTTTTGTGCAGAAGATTTGAATATCTGTGCATTATGATCAAACAATTATAACCATAGTAGATTAGACATGGTAATATTTGTAATATGTGGGTACGTACTTAAAACAAAAAAATAAGAGAAAAAAAAAAGCACTCAACTTACGTTTCGGTAGGCGTGTAAGGAAGTTTTGTATATCCTTATCTTATACCACTTCTGAACTGTTAGAGATATCCAAAGATTCAAACACAGTTCAACAATTCTTCACAGTATTTATTTCGCACTTTGCTTTCCAGTATTCAATCACAATAGTAACCATATATGTATATATCCACGACACGCTTTAAACACTAATTAAAACAGTTGTTGTCACTTCAGCTGTCCGATATCGAATGAATCAATACAATTTTCTATCACTTTCGTCTCAACCGCAATACAGTCGGTCAATTTAACGGAAATGTCAAAACGGTTGAGGCGGAAGTGTAAATATTTAATTTAAATATAAATAGTATTCTGATTTATTTATTAAATACATTCGTTCACCAATTAATTATATTTTTATTAATAAGATTTCATATTTTAAATTACTTATTTTATATAGGTATAGTACATTACAATATCAGTAGGTACGCCGGAAGTGTACAATAAAAGGTATTGTGCAGTTAATATTAATACATTATATAAAACAAAGGATATATACCCTAACAATATATAACGTCATTTATTGAAGTTTAATAGAAAATACGTATTTGTATTTCTTTTTCAGTGTAAAACATTCCTGTACGCAACAATCCTCTTGCCGTGAGACATTACATATCATTATAGTAACAAAGAATATGTTGGCGAAAAACTAAACATTTCTGCAACGTAATTAAATGAAACACAAAAAAATCCTGTGCTGAAATTGAAATTGAATGAAATTGACCTCCGATATCTACAACAAATAAAAATCCATCTTAAAAAGTGCTCATACTTCCATCCCTAGCTGTGTTAAGCTTAATGGCTTCACTATCAATAAGTCTTGTCTGACCAACACGCAACTATGAATATAAATCAACTGTTTAACGTCTACAGCAGTCTGACCGACGGTCTAAGCTCGCTACTATAGCAGTAAGGTCTTGTATACAGGGAGAACATACAGTTTACATCAAAATTCAGTACAATACATTATGAGTTGGCTAGGCATTCTAAAGTCAATGAGTCTGCAAATTTTACTTTTATCGCTATATATTTAAGTGACATTTTGCCTTGTTGTAATCAATGTCTTGTCCTGTAAACACTAGGCATAGTGCATAATAAATGCGGGAGCATGAAAAAGGCCGGTGTGTAGCGAACCGTATAAATCGCGATACGCAATGGGTGGATACCTCGTCTCTCAATGTCTATCCTTTAGTCTTTAATTAACTTTTTGCATACGCATTTAGATGAGTATGAATTAACACTAGGATGACGTGCGTTTGTTGAGAGAAATTGCTGTTATTGTACAATGGCGTATTAAGTTTATGAGCTATTAAAAATCGATGGACTATATTGAGGAATACGTAAAAAAATATGTTGGTTATTTTCCATCATTAGGCTTTATTATGCAAAAATGTTTCCTTGCAAACAGGAAAATTGATACACTTTATTTTTAATTAAGCGTAGCGAATTGAAAATTCGACACAAACAGATCCCTTCAAAATAAATTTCAATATAGGGATTTAAAAGCATTTCTAAAATATAATTTTCAGGAATTTAATTAATAGTTTGATGGCGTGTTATCTTTACTACCTACTATTAAAACAATAAAAAATACAACTTAAAAAGATAAATGAAAGAACTTTTATTTATAGAAATTACAATTATAGCTTTACAGGCGCCAACATAAGCAAATTGTCAATAATTTTCATGAACAAAGAAATTAATCAAATCAACGACTTATGACATTGATATAAGCTCCATACAAAATATGTCAAACATGTATCTTTTTTTAATTTTTTTATTTATAGTCTCACTCCTGTATCCCCGAAGGAGTAGGCAGAGGTGTAAATATTACACCCACATTTCGCCATGAATTTTTAGGTCCCACGTAATAGAGCGAGCGAGCATATTGCCGTTACCGGGCACATCACCAGACTTCGGGCTGCTACTAAGTATTCGGAAAAATCCAGTAACACTTCTTGCCCGACCGGGAATCGAACCCGGGACCTCCGATCAGCAGTCGCATACGCTATCCACTGGACCACGGAGGCAGTTTACATGTATCTCTAATCTCTGAATCCATGGACAATATGAATACTGAAACCGTCTGTTAGTTGTGTTCAAAATATCATCATATCAGCCTTAATAGTCCAGTGCTGGACTAGGCCTCTCCTTTGAAAGGAGGAATTGGCCTACTATACCACGCTGGCCAAACGGGTTGGTAGAGGGTTTTTATCAAGTTTTCCTTCTCTTGCAGTGTTGTTCTCTGCAAAATATGCTCCCTCTGTCGGCTCTTACGACACCCATGGGATGATATGGGGTGGTGACATTTCGTATTCTTAATCCGTCACCACACGGACATGACGGTTCAAAATATAAGACAATTTATATCGAGCAAAGCAGCGATAGCCGAGTGGAGAGAGCGACAGACTGCTACGCAGAGGGTCTCAGGTTCGTATCCTCGGCTCGCACAAATGACTTTTCGAAGTTAAGTGCGTATTAAATTGTTAATTATCGCTTGCTAAACTGTGAAGGAAAACATCGTGAGGAAACCTGCATGTCTGAGAGTTCTCCTGTCTTCTCGAAAGACATGTGAAGTCTGCCAACCCGCACTTGGCCAGCGTGGTGAACTACGGCCTAACCCTTCTCAAAGTGAGAAGAGGGCCGTGCCCAGCAGTGGGACAGTTTAACGGGCTGATGATGAAAGCAGCGGGCAACAACTAGATTCAAATAACTACACCGAAGATGTTACGTCAATATTTTCAATTTTAGTAAAAAATACAACACACATTATAATGAACTCATAACGCAATATTGTTCCCGACGGATTCCTTAAATATATAATGGTTTATTATTGCGTGCCTAGGCGTCAGACGTTAGCCAGCCAACTTAATTGAGACGTCTAGGGAGGCGTACGTACGTGAGACAAACGTCGTACATATAAATATAAAGGGGGTGACTCATAAGTGTGGTCATGTTTCAGCGTTGTTAATTATCTACCTTTACCTACTTATTATAAAGTGAAGTCCCCTTTTTGTCATGTATATCTCTATGAACGCAATAAACTACTGAAAAAATTACCAAATGTATTGTTTTATATACTCACGACTGTACCCCCAAAGGGGTAGGCAGAGGTGTAATATTGCACCCACTTTTCGCCATGAATTTTTAGGTTCCACGTAATTGGGGGGCGAGCCTATTGCCGTTACCGGGCGCATCAGCAGACTCCGTGCTGCTATTGAGAATTTGGAAAAAGCCAGTAACACTTTGCCCGACCCGGGAATCGAGCCCAGGACCTCAGATCAGCAGACGCATACGCTATCCACTGGACCACAGAAGCAGTCTTCAGGATTATTGTAAGTACACGATAAACTCAAAAACCACTGAATGGGTTTTTGTACGGTTTTCACCAATATATGGCGAGATTCCGGAGAAAGGTTAAGATGTATTATTTCTCCCGGGCGAGTGAAATCTAGTTAATTATAACTTGACATTTCTTTCAAAATATATTATTATTTAAGAGATACTTTACGAAAATCTAGCATTACTGTATCTACGTAATACAACTTCTACACAGATAAGCACTAAACCCGAGCTATATTAAGTCCATCTTTTATTATAAGGCCGAAAGCGTATTATCTTGACCTCTAAATAAATACTCTAGTTTATCTCTAAAAGGGGTTCTCTTGGGAATACAGTCTTACGTACATTTTGCGGCAACCATATTAGGTTCTAATGCGATAGGGTGCAAGTTTTGCCCCATTTGTTGGTCGTACCAGCCTCGGTACTTGGGGGATAACCAATTACTTAGATCTGCACCCCTTCATTGACTTTAACTAATGGGGCGTGTTGATTAACTGTCACGGTAGTTTTGTTGTGTTTTCTATTAGCAGGAGCCAGAATATGTGTGGTTAAGGTCATGGCTCTCGCGATTCTCTTCAAAATATTCTCTGCTGCGAGAATAGCTTAGGGGATATGTCAATGGTTTTCACTCCAAATATCATATATCTCTTAGACTCTTACTACGGAATTCAATTTTCGAACTATAGATAGATCTGTAGATTTTAGATTCGTTTTTGACATAAGCTCCAAACCAAATACCTATGTCAAACACGAATCTCAAATCTCAAAATCCATGTATGGATCGAATATTGAAAATGGCCGTAAGACAGTTAACAGTCAGAACGATTTAAGATTTAGACTTTTCTGACGGTAAATCAGCACATAAAAAATACTATCAATTATATAATGTGTAGACTGTACGTAAGGGTTAGTGGTTGAAACGGTTACTTCGCCGCTTAGCACTGTGCAGATTAATATTAAGGAGATTCCGGTTAATTTATTATTATAATAAAGTTTTCAATTTATTTCTTTTGGTTCGCGCTAAAGTGGAGTACACTACAGAAAATTATTTGACTTTGACATGCAGAGAAGAGGCAGCTGTTTCCCAAATTCAAAATCAAACTGTAACTAGGTTATAAATATTCACGTGCTCATAATTAAAACAAAACTAACTACCAAGTAAAACAACCAGGAACAAAGGTTTAACATTACATATTCGGCACATAGATTCCACGACATATAAACTAACTTCATATCCCCAACATGCCTACCAGTGCCTTATGGTTCTGATACACTTGAGCCTTCACCTGTAATGAGCATTCTTGCAAATGTTAGAAAAACAAATGAGAGTGTTTTATTGAACGTTCTGGCGAACATTCTAGCGAATGGACAGCTTAGCTTGCTAATTAGAGGGCTCGGTAGAAAGATCGTGAAAATATTCGTAGCAATGTTTGGCTCTGTTCTTCGATCATCATCATCATCATCAGCCTGCAAGAGTCCACTGCTGGCTATAGGCCTCTCCAATGGCACGCCACTGGGCCCGATTTTCGGTTTTTCGTGTCCAGCCGCTGCTAGCCACATTGCGTATATCGTCACTCCACCTAGCCGGAGGGCGTCCTACACTTAGTTTGCCAAGGCGCGGTCTCCACTCTAGAACACGACTACTCCAACGGTTATCGGTTCTTCGACAGTTTATGTGGCCGGCCCACTGCCACCTCAGCTTGCTAATTCTTTGAGCTACGTCGATTACCTTGGTTTCGTTGATCAATTCTACAAAACAAAAAACGTCTGATACTCATTGTTCTGTTACAAGTGAATGTTCAAGTGTATCGGTGCCATTAGATCCACAGTACAACCCGTGGACATACCGTTACTAAGACGAGCAAGACCGCTAATTAAGACAGACTATGATATAGTTTGTTATGTATGGAGAACAATCCGAAACTCACATGTTGAGGACTCTGGGTCGAACAGTTCAAACTGTAAAACCCTATTGGTACATGTAACTTCTAAACTTTGGGAATAGTACAAATCGGACATGGTTTTGTACGCACTCGGGTTTGAAAACGTCATATAGAAGGTGCGGTTCAGAAGAAGATACTTTGATTCCTAATACAACTTATATTTTCAAGTTAATTTACATTTTCGCCATTCGCATTCGTTCGCCTCTATGGCTTAAGTATAGTTTTGACTCATGTTGTAGTAAATTTCAGAAGTCATGTAGAGGTTGAACACAGTATATGTAACCCGAAATCCCCCTCTCTTGAAGTAAAACATTATAATAAAACATCGAAAAGTGTCTCAAAGGCGTTTCGAAATAATAATATGACTTTCTTGAGGGATCCAAACCTTTAAAAAATATTCGAAACCTTAGTGTACAATGTTAAGGTTTAGTATTTAAAATATATTATTTTTTTATATTTATTAATAGTCTCACGCCTGTATCCCTGAAGGAGTAGGCAGAGGTGTGAATATTACACCCACATTTCGGCATGAAATTTTTAGGTCACACTTAATAGGGGGCGAGCCTATTGCCGTTACCGGGCACCTCACCTGACTCCGGGCTCCAACTAAGTATTCGGCAAAACCCAGTAACACTTTTGCCCGACCCGGGAATCGAACCCAGGACCTCCGATCAGCAGTCGCAGACGCTATCCACTGGACCACGGAGGCAGTCAATATTTCTAAATTTTGTTTGAACTATAGACTACCACATTTCGGAACGCAACCTTTCTTCAGGCAAGTGCGAAGCTGACTAAATGTGGAACGTACCATCTGCTAACGACTCTGGATATGATGTCTTTAATTAAGACCACCCGTCTCGACCACTGTACTGTTCTTGCTCTCAATCATACCTACCTATAAATCGTCACTAAGTCAAAAACGATTAATGGAGATGACTAAAACATTCTTAGCAATATTTTACATTTTGAAATTAAACTACAGTTTACGGATTTTATCGCGATGTATTGGTTTCACTGAGTTATTACATTTGAAACTAAAGATCTAGAAACTATATTTTTAATTTATTACTACCTGCGATTTGATAAACCACAGATACTCGCAAAAGAACATCGCTTTATTCCAAGAATGATACGTGAAGCTATTGAAATTAAAAAACATCCTAATTTCAATAGGGAAGATGGTTGGAATGTTCCTCCAGCTTGGGACCCTGTTATCAGGCTAATGAAACCCAAGAAGGACAAAGTCACCAGAAGACATCAAGACACAGTGAGCACATTCTGCGTAGATAGTAACACCAATAGTTGAAAAATGTTCGGGTACTTTGAGATAACTTTGAAATTCAAGACAAAGACAAATATCACCTCAGTCTGCCGTGAACATGAATCCTGTAAAGAATTCGAAACGTCGGCTAGTAATAAATTAAAAATGTAGTTTCTAGATCATTAGTTTCAAATGTAATAACTCAGTGAAACCAATACATCGCGATAAAATCCGTAAACTGTAGTTTAATTTCAATGTGTAACATTCGCGTAAACCCAAGAAGATACAATATTTTACATTATTGTAAAAGTTGTATGTAAATGATGATCCGTTGATACGATACAATGAGTAAAATTAACCTTATTCAAAGCGTACATATTTTCAGTCAGGCGTTGGTAGGACACGCCTTATAGCGTAATCAGAGATAGTAGCAAATCATCATAAAACTTTGCCTTATCTGAATTTAAATTTAAAATCTATAGAACATCTTCAAACTTATAATAATATGCAAAAACACGACACTGCACCAACAAATATCAAAGAAAATGTCAAAAAGAGACTCATCCACTAGGAAAGAGGACTTGCCTAATAATAGTACATCTCTAAAGGCAGCCCGTTTGCAATTTCTCTTCAGTACAAGTTCAATTCCAAGAACTCTTTAATTCAATTTATTAAAAGCACTAATATTTCTGGTCTGAAGGTTCCATTTCAAAAGGTCCGTCGAATTGCATTGCCAAAGAATTTTCCGAGGAATATTTCGTTGTAAGAATCTGTTTTATTTTATTTGATTCTTGTTGGAATGGCAATAAAAAACGTAGAAGCTATTTATCTTTCTTTACAATTCATTAGAGATTGAAGCAAGGAGCATCTTCAATTGCTTCCAAACGAAAAAGACTACGCGACTTTTAGAAGATTTTATGTCTATACGATGAAAAAGAAAATTTTCTTAACTTTTTTATACAGCCTATTGAAGGATTTAAGAATGTTTAAAAAAAATATTTGCTGGCCTTTAGAGATGTACATTTCCAGTTTTCTTTATGCTAGTCAGAAAATGAATACACGAATGGCGTAATGGTAAGTCTACCTGTTTATATTATCTCAAGTGTTGTGGGTTTAATCCCCACACGAGGCAACACTTTGTGTGTTCATAGGCTGTTGAACCAAGACAGAATGTTCTTTTGGACAAAAAAATTCCTAGTACTTCAGTAGTATTATAAGCAAAAGCAGCGATAGCCTAGTGAAGATTCCAACAGACTGCCATGCAGAAGGTATCGGGTTCGAATCCACGGCGCGCACCAATGACTTTTCGGAGTTATGTGCGTATTGATTTGGTAATTGTCGCTTGCCCCTCAGAGTGTGCCTCGGAGAGCACGTTAAGCCGTCGGTCCCGGCTGTAATGAAGATCTTTGACAGTCGTTATAGGGCGTCAGTACCTTATAAATAAACTGACACTGGTCAAAACCATCGAATCTCACTATCCCTTCGGTTTGCGGAGGTCAGACAGGCAGTTGCTCCGTGGAAAAGCTAATATCCAGCCAAATCTGGTTATACTAGAAAGCGGACCCCGGGTTGAAACTGGGATAACGCTCGGAAGATCATGATGACTTCAGTAGTATTAAAAATAACATTGTAAGATAAGACTCTCGCTTTAAATTGTATTCTCGACTTCTGCCGTACACTTACATCGAAAGCTACACTGATATATTTTACTTGTACTTAATAATTGTCTCATTTCATCCAAGTTTTACATAATTATACCTCACCTAAATCGATATGCGTTCCACCCAAAAACGTTTCAAAACCCTGTTAAGAAAAATAAAATCCAGAACGGTGCGTTCATCCAATCTTTTAATTAAAACATCAGCATTGAAATGTTTGGGATCGATAAACGAATTGGAGTTATTTATGGCAATTAAGATGGTTCAAACTGTATATAGATGCATTCAACAGATTTTGGGAGCTTATAATTAAAGTGTGGACAAAATGTTCAAAGAATTCTCGTTATAAAGATAAAATTAATTTGGATCATTCTGTGTGTATTAATTTAAACTTTGGTTATATTTTGAATGTTAATATTTGATTTATGTGTTACTTAGTGTATTGGTTTAAGTTTGTATCGCATCATTTCTAAAAGTGTGGTTTACATACCACACCGGACAAGTCTGTGTCATTGACTGCACGGTTGGCGTAGTGGTTTAAGCGGCCGCCTCGCCGCTTGACACTGCTGCGAGTGTTGTGTGTTCGATTCCCACACGAGACAACACTTCGTGTGGTCCATCATCTGTTGTCGAGTCTTGGTTTTTATTGTGTCCGTTGGTTGTATGTTTGTAAAGTGCCCCGCGACACGAGCTTAATTCCTAGTGCGGGACTAATCTTTTAAAATTTTAAAAACAGAAAAAACATAATGTAAAGATTTTATTTTAAGTCTATTTGTTTTTTACGATCTGTCTCATTTGTTCAGAGCTTGCCCTGACAGACTGGGAATTGTTGCAGGCGCAGTGGAAGCTTATTTATATTCATCCAGTTGTTCTAAGCAAGGCAAGAATGTCTGACATATAGACCAAGTTTCTTGGCGCTAAGAATTAAACAAATCATTTACCTGGGGATCTTCTCTGGTGGCCTGGAGGCAACCTATATAATTACACTCACTAATTTGGCCAAAATGGTGGTGAAATAGGTATCTTAAGTTATCAGGCTCCAAACGTGGCGTCTTCAAGACACGCAGCATGAAGTTGTAGAAATTCACAATTTACAGTTTTACAAATGTCAATGTTCAACACAACTTTTGCCGGGCAAATCAAAGGCGGCAGTTTTAAGGTTTTACTCAAGTTAATGCAATTATACAAACTCAATTTGCGAAGCCAGTTTTGACCACGTGCTTGGAAAAGACGATATTTTACGAGATGACAAAACGTGTTAATTTTTCAAAGCCAGAGAAAAGAATGAATGATTTGTCAACTCATAGTGTGACCAGAGTCAAAAAATTACAATAGACAAAAAATTATCTATAAAAAATTATCTATAATATAATATAATATACAATAGATAAATATTATCTACGTAATTCAAAGGAAAGGACAAAATTTCAGATTTACTCGAGGACCCTTGCTGCTCCACAGCATATTTTAATAATATAAAAAAATGTTTATGGTAGAATTAATCAAATCTGAACCTGTTTCCACCCGTATTTTTCTTAGCAGTAGGAGGACCATCCGGTACCAAATCTCCAACAGGACCGTCATTGACCAAGATTCTTTGTTCAAACTTTCCCTGAGCATTTTTCAATTTCCTTCCAAGAACCATAATTATAATTGAAAACAAGACTACTCACAAAAAATACGTTATTAAATCAGAAACTTAATTAACTAACTTACTCTAACTTCACTTTTTTTTTATCTGTCAATATTTTACTATCAAAATTAAAAATATAGATAAACAACTTTTTTTTTTTTATAAAAGTAAGAAAATAGGTTTTATTTCTGTTATCCAGCTAAATATTTCTGTGAGAAGCACGATTTATCTTGTTATGTGTAGGGGTGTGATTAATCCCTCATAATTTAGAAACGTATAAAGCTACAATTTCTACCATAACTACCACTTGTAATATAATTATATGACAATGGTACTATGAACCGCTGTAATATGTTCCACATAAAAAAAAAAAGATGCCCGAAGAAAGTCCGTAATTTAAAAACACAAAAATTTTCCTAACATAAAACGTAATTTACCCGTCTGTAGGGACGTCGTTACCGCGACTCCGTCATGAGGGTCGATAGAGGAACACCGCGGCGTTTTAGTGGGTATGCCCCGCGAACATCTAGGGGCGAGAGCCGAGCCACAAACCCCCCTCCACCTGCCCCAAACTTGGTACAGAGTTGGCGGAGGGGTCCCTTTGAGGACAGTCCGTAACTGGATTTCATCGCGATACAAAAAAATGGGGGAAAATTCCTCAACATCAGAGATCAGTTCACCCAACATTAAGGGTTAACTGGTAACATTCGGGAAATATTACCTGCCATCAGCGATAATTCACTATAGTGATAATTTTACCAACATCGGGTATAATTTTACACACCACCACACTCACACCCGTACGAAAGTAAGGTAAGGTCACCGCCAAGGAGGCATAACCTTTTTTCCTGGCTGTAACCGCAAGGAACTTATTCATATAGATGCCATAAAAATATTTTTTTAATTTAGTACGGACGGTTCTGTATGTAGAGAGAAAGCAATGGAATTTTAAGAAATTTATAGGAAAATATTGAAAAATAAGTTCAATGTCCATAACGATTTTCCTTCAAACCATCAAATGAGAGATCTTTAGCAGCAGAAAGTCATTGACTACGGCTACGAAAACGTAAAAAATTTATGGGAGGAAACTGGTTTTGCAAATAACTTGATGAATGTGCGAGTTAGGTAATTTCTAATGCTTGATGACAAATCTATGCAGCGAGAGCTTTCATTTAAAAAAAATCAGGTGAAACATACATACATAAACTCACGCCCGTTTCCTGGAAGGGGTAGGCAGAGGCATATTAAACGCCCACTTTTCGCCAGTGTTTTGATCCCACGTAATTGGTGGCGAGCCTATTGCCGCTTATTGGGATATTTTGTTTGCCAGAGCCTCGTCCGTTGATCGGCAGGTGCACCACTTGCAGGTGAAGTTGGCTTGGGACCCTAAGTTCTTGGTGGGAACCCTATGCACCCTAATAGATAATAATCTTAAAAAAAGTAGCCGTTTGAATGTGATGAATGTCAGGTAATAGGAACGTTCAATGCTTGGTGACATATGAATGGTCGCGGTTTATACTTGGTTTTTCTTTTCTTCCACGGTTAGTAGTTGCTTTGTACTTAGCCTATTGACACCATCACTCATCTGTTTCAGGGTCCCGGAATGCTGTTGTCACCTACTTGCCACAGAATTTTGCCGGAAGGAAAATTCTGGCCTAATGGGGGGAGTGTGTGACGTCGCTATGACGTCGCGCTCGCACCTCCCACTCATCTCGGACGCCGCGCCGAGCTTCGCGCCTGCTATAAATACGGAGGCGCTGAGAGCGCGGGTCCTACAGGACAAGGAAGGGTCCTACGAAAAGTCAGAGGCCGGGAAAGCCATCTTTAGGCTGACCTCAATATGCCACCTGTCTGGCATAAAGGTCGAGCCTCCCCGGCGCAACAGTACAATTAGTCAGTGCCACCGATGCCAGCTGTATGGGCACTCGGCGCGTAATTGTTTCGCGCGGCCTAGGTGCGTCAAGTGCCTAGAGGACCACGCAACCGCCGACTGCAAGCGCCCCAGGGACAAGGCGCTTTGCGAGGACCCTCCCGCATGCGTATTGTGCGGGCAGCTGGATCACCCCGCGAACTACCGCGGGTGTCCCAAGGCACCGCGTGCCACTCGACCCGCGGCGAAGGCGCCTCAAACGCCCGCACGCAAAGTCATCCAGGGGCCCCCGGCCCCAGCCCCCCGCCCGGCCCTCTGGCCCGTCTCAGCCTTCAGCTCAGCCTTCAGCATGGAACACGCCTTTAGCGTTCCCGTCATTGCCATCTCGCCCGCATGCTCCCCTCGCGCAAACAGCTAGGCCCGCAACAAACAAAACACCTACACCCGCGTTAAAGGTGGCCCAGCCCACCACTTACCCGCGCCCGGCGACGGTACCGGTACTCGTTGCCAGCCCCAACTCCCCCCAGGTTGAAGACGACTTCAGCCTGGTCGCTAGATTCGCAGCGCTCACGAGCAACGCTGATATTAGCGCCATCGCGGCTGAGCTTAGGCGCGCACAAGGCAACTTAAACGCCATGCTAGAAATACGTTTTAGGTACGCGTACGTATTTCAGTCATTTGAAAACTTTAGGGCTTAGTAATGGATAGGCACACTATAGGCAGAGTCAAACCACGATCACTCAAGGTAGGGTTTTTCAATGCTAATAGCATTGCATCGCAACGTGATGAAATAGGCACGTTCCTTAGGGACCATCAGACAGATATACTACTCGTGCAAGAGACTTTCTTAAAGCCAGCACACAGAAACCCTAACATTGCTAACTATTTTTTGTTTAGTGCGTAATGATAGGCTGAACTCGCCCGGTGGGGGCACTCTGATATACTTTAAGAAGTGTCTGCATTGTATACCTATGGATCCGCCAACCTTGGAGTACATTGAGGCCTCGGTCTGTCAACTCGCCATGACTGGGCACCTATCTATTACCCTGGTATCTGCTTACCTCCCACCATCGTCTAGCACTTCACACAACCCTAAGAGGCTCCTGAAAGAAGACCTTCAGGCCCTCCTGGGGCTAGGCGACTCGGTTATCGTGGCGGGCGATCTGAACGCCAAGAACGCCCGCTGGGGCTGTCAAGTGACTAACCCACGCGGCACGATACTCGAGTCACTCTCTGAGTCACTTAACTATGACATTATAACGCCGCTCGAGGCGACACATTATCCTGATAACGTGACGCACAGACCTGACATACTAGACGTGGCCCTTTTAAAGAACATAAGTTTACGCTTGTGTTCGGTAGAAGTGTTACACGAGTTAGACTCCGACCATAGACCGGTCCTGTTAGACTTTGCACCCAGACTAGGGCCCATAGACACAGGGCACAGGCCGACTAAGCTGGTCACTGACTGGGCACGACTCGGGAAAGAACTCGTGTCGTCCTCGCCAGTGCTCAGAGAGCAGATACCACTAGACGCCAATCAAATGGGGGTCAATGACACACTACAAGCGGTCGATAGCATCATGAGTCACGTGCAATCGTTAATTAACGATTGCTCACGGCAAGTACCCGAGACGGGCGACCGTCGATGGAGCCTGCCCGCTGACGTACGTGACTTGTTGCGGCGTAAGAACGCAGCGATTCGTGCCTACGACCGATACCCGACTGAGTCCAATCGCTTCACTATGCGCTCTCTACAGCGTGACGTCAAGTCGCGTATTAAAGAGATGCGTAACTCTCGATGGGAAACTACACTTAGCGAGCTAGAACCCACTCACCTCGCCTTCTGGCAGCTATCTCGTTCGCCCTCTAAAGATGTCACCAAGACCTGTTTACCACCTCTAAACAGGCCTAATGGTCCACCGGCTTTCGAGGACGGAGAAAGACAGAATGCCTGGCAGACAGCCTGGAGCAACAATGTACGCCGAGCACGTCACACATAGACACAGACCACCTAATAGAGGTAGATAGCGAGGTGGAGCGTCGAGCCTCTCTCACGTCGCCACCTCGTCCCCTGACAGACAGACATGACGTTATAGGAGACGACGATGACGAGCAACACATACCCCTAGCCACCCCCGATGAGGTTAGGATGATCATTAAGGGTTTACACCCCCGTAAAGCTCCCGGCTCGGACGGCATAACAAACAGGGTAATTAAAATGTTCCCCTTAGCTTTCATAGTCATTTTGACTACTATATATAACGCCGCAATTAACAACAATATATTTCCACATCAGTGGAAAGAAGCCGTGGTAATAGGAATCCACAAACCCGGCAAGCCTAGGTCCGAGCCTAGTAGTTATCGTCCTATCAGTCTGCTTAAAGGTTTAGGGAAAGTTTACGAGCGGCTTTTATATGTTAGGCTGAAAGCATACGCTGATGCATCGCTCTTGGTCCCTCACGAACAGTTTGGGTTCCAAACCCGCCACTCGTGCGTACAACAGGTTCTCCGTATCGTTGAGCATATCAGCGTGCGGTTGCAGCGTAATTTATTCACCGGCGTTATTTTCTTTGACGTAGCGAAAGCTTTCGACAAAGTGTGCCACAACGGCTTGATTTACAAGCTTTTCACTATGGGAGTGCCTCACAAGCTCGTGCTCATCATACAAGACTATCTGTCGGATAGAAGCTTTCGGTACCGCGTTGAAGGCACGCTCTCTTCGAGTCACGCCATCCGCGCCGGTGTCCCTCAGGGGTCAGTGCTCTCGCCTCTCTTGTATTCATTGTTTACCGCTGATATACCGATGCATCGGCTAGTGCAGACAGCACTTTTTGCAGACGCCACAGCCATCTATTACTCAGGCGCAGACCCTGGCGCAGTCAGTAGGAAGCTCCAATCCGCAGCCAACGC
This sequence comes from Euclidia mi, assembly GCA_944739405.2. NCBI lineage: Eukaryota > Metazoa > Arthropoda > Insecta > Lepidoptera > Erebidae > Euclidia > Euclidia mi. Next base: position 2,843,334 of record OX123194.2, on the reverse strand, counting down.
CCTAGGCGCGTGGTTCCGGAGATGGCGGATAGAGGTCAATCCCGAGAAGAGTCAGGCGGTGCTTTTCCACCGGAGAGCTCCTCACCTGTACCCTCCGGGTGCGACCCCACAAATAAGGATGTTTGGGTCCCCTATTCCATGGACTAGGGAAGCCAAATATCTAGGTGTGATTCTTGATGATCAACTATCGTTCCGCTCACACATTACGAAGGCTCGCAATAGAGCCTCCTTTGTGCTTGGGCGCTTACATAGCTTAGTCAACGCTAGATCTAAACTATCGCTTAAGAACAAGATTAGGTTATACACATCGTGTATTAGGCCTATAATGACATACGCTAGTGTAGTATTCGCACACACTAGGCCACACAGGATCCATAGGCTACAAACACTTCAGAATAAGTTCATGCGACGAGCTACGGGCTCACCGTGGTACGTACGTAACGAGGAGTTACATGTAGACTTACAACTGCCGACCATCAGGCAATTCATGAAACAGTGCTCCCGTAGCTACTTTGACTCTGCTTCGACACACCCTAACCCACTATTGGTTGCGGCGTTAAACTATACACCATCTAGGATTTCTAAGATTAGGAGACCTAGGCACGTATTAGACGAACTGACGATAACACTACACTTGCTCAAATCAGAGCACACACGGCTCGCGAAGCCATACAACTTCGACCGCGGTTCCGTACTCGCCGACGAGGCCGGAATACGCGACGCGCTAACGTTAATACCGCGGGACACCTTAGTCCCGCATTGCCGGCAGCGCCCCAAGCCGAGGTCCGTGGTAGTCCACCCTTGGGGAGTCAAAACGCTGTCTAGTATACTTTAAAGGGTTGGGAGCCTTCTGCGCTCACCCATAGTCCGCGTAAAGTTGTCAAGGCCATCAGCGGCCAACAACTAGTCCACACACACAAAAAAAAAAGCGCGGGTCCCTTTTGCTGCATTCGACTGGACAGCGGCCCGAGAAGCTAAGTACATCTCTGCAACTCTGTCCGACGCCGGAAGTGGACCCTCAACAAGACCCCTTACCATCGCCGACTCACGCGACCCTGGTTCTACCTCTTTAACTTATTATTAATTTTTCAATTAAATTAATTTGCTAAAAGATGTGTTAAATTCTTTGATGAATTAAACCGATTTTTAATTGTAACATTCAACCACGATTTTCATTTAACCACACCTAGGTAGTTCAACGTTACAAAGTAAAAAAAAACAAACTTACAAAGAAACTTATACTATCATCTCATCTCAGCCTAGAAACGTCTTCTGCAGGACACAGGCGGAGGCCTATACCCTGCAGACGCACAGACCGATTTTGAGCCGCTCGCGTCCAACCGCTGCCCGCAAGCTTGCCATAAATATATATTCACCTAACACATAATATAAACCACTACCCCGTACATACCGGATCAACTAGACAGCTATAATAACCAGCTAAATCTAAAGAAAAATTACAATTGCCGTGCAGTTTTTCGCATGCTAGTTAATGCCAGATGTTGACGTTCTCAAGCCATTAGGATATTTCTGACTCACTAGTGAATTACGTCAGTCGCAAGTATTTTTAGTCACCAATTGTGAGGGGTTTATAAACTTTGACTATAAGTCTGTCTTGAACAACTTGTATTGAGTCAAGGCTCCCTCTAGTATACACACAGATTTCATATATTGACCAGTTTTTAACGATCGTAAAAGGAGAAGTGATCTGACTGAGAAACAATGTAATCGACTTTAGTCAAAATATAAGCAAGCTGAAGTGGCAGGAGGTAAGATACATTGTCGTAGAACCGACAAGAGCTGATAACCGTTGGAGTACCTACTCATGTTCTCGATTGGCGCGCCTTGGAATGCGTAGCAAAGGACGGTCTACGGTCAGATAAAGTGACGATATCTACAAAGTAGATGGCAGCGGCTGGACACGATATATATAAGCCGGGTATGCAAGCTCAGTGGCGTGCCATTGGAGAGCATATCCAGCAGTGGAGTAATGCAGCTGATGATGATGACATCAGTTGTAGTTGCAGATAATATTAGATGTAGGGACGAGAATTCGTGATCTTAACAGCTTAAACAATGAGATCAGATATTTACATAGAGGAGCATTTCCTATGAGCGCTCTGAAGACAAACTAACTTTCTGCGACCCAACTTGCCGCTTGACGGCGTGGCAGTCGTTCGCCCAATGTAAGAGCAAGGGAGACGGTGTAGCCATAGTAAAAACAGAATAGTAGGTTAGCTAAGGCCGCTCGGCGAGTTAAATGCCTACTCTTGCGATGACGCACGGGTTGGTATCACGTTTTTACACCGCGGCGCCGGCTTTGTCGGCGCGTGCGCTTTTTCGCCGTTTTTTTAAGTGATTACGCTGAATACTACAGAATTTAAGCTTGCACATATTTTTTTTCAAATACCTACTGACTAGCTAAGCGTTATATAACTATCTAAATGCCCTTTATAGCGAGAAAAATGTAACAAGTTTAATTTACTGTCGTTTAACACATTGTATAATATTAATAACGTTTATTACAAAACTGAATGTACATAAACAATTCGAGCGGGCGAGCAGTGTAGTACCTACATGAATGCGCGCGATCAGACGCGCCGCGCATCCTGTACTGAATCTGCGCCGAGCTTGCCACGCTCGTGAGATTGTGTGCGTGAAAAGTGCGTGAGTACACGGCGCCCCAGCGACTCACGCATACATTCAAACCAGCGCGGTGGCGGCGGCCGATTTGTATGTAGCTATCCTACTATTCTGTTTTTACTATGGTGTAGCTTAACTACGAGAGCAAGAGAGACGGAGAACGACGCCAGCGCCGCCAACTGCGCCAACTACGAACTAAACTGGGGCCAGTCCCCACTTGGAACCGGCATACAAAATCCTTAAGGACTGCGATTCTATGTATAAATCTGTATTCATTGGCTGAACGGAGATATTTAAATCTTAAATAAATTAGTTCATATGCTAAATTTGAGTTTAAATAAACTCGTACTAAGCATATTTTTACCTTACGATATAAAGAAAAAAATGGTTATGTTTATCAGTATTAGTTACATGTAAATGTGCACTGCTAATGATGAGCAGAATATGATTAATTATTATTAGTTACTAATTACCAATGGACATTTCAACGATGTAATTGAATATTATCGAATAATGGTCGCAATTAGATTTGACTTATATTTTGTGGGTAGCGCAACCACAATGGTGGTATAATAAAAATAATATGATCCTATTGTGTTTGTATGTTATGTAATGTAATTTGGAATTTGTTATGTAATTTGGAAAGTACAGATTTATACATGACCGTTATTGGGAATAGCTTTGTTTAAATATTTACGACATTTAAAATTACCTGAGTCTCGGACTAAACCTGTGATATTTTTGGATCGTGGTTGGCTCTCATAGTAGAAGTATTAATGGATGATGAAGGAAAAAAATATTATGATGTTAATTTTATCAAAATGTCCCTTGGTATAACATCAATTCGCAGTATTTCGTTTAGTAACATTTTAGATACCTTAATGTGAAAGCTACTACATATCATATATGCATATTCCCAATTAATAATAATAATACACGAGTAAACTTGAAATTGCTGGCATTACTAATTAGAATAAAAGGTACTTATACAATACAGAATACATAAAATTAAAACGAACTTTGATAAAAAATAAAACTGATATTTCCTTTGGTAAATCTATTTCAATTTCACAAAAAGCTTTCTTTAGAAATCTGAATTAAAATTGTGAGCTTTTCTTCTACTATTATGACTCTACTTGCCTGCCATGTCAATAAACGTTGCCAGGCATCAAAAGAATTTACTTCGAGTCATTCGATTCTTACATATTCATCTGCTATTAAGAATCTGGATGGATTTTATCCATGGATGTAAATGCAACCATTACAACAGTTGCTCCCAAAATCTCAAAACATCAATTGATTTACAGGATCTGACATCCAAAAAATCCAACAGCAAAACTCTCAGGGAAGAAATAAATGAATCAGAAAACATAATGCCCAACGGATAAACGCTGAGTGTATTTCACAAACAACTGATATAAAAACGTCATTCTCACAATTTATAACGATTCGGAAAATTGTGACAAGCCGACACGTAGAATAAAGCATAATCCAGTACGTAAGTAGGTCAGTATGATAGGAGATCCCTTGTCAAATTAACGCTTCCCTCTGTCTCGACGTGACAAACGACATGGGCATAATAAAAACTTGCTCATGAATGCTCTGAGTTGAAAATAGAGCTATATTCTCTGACGTTTATAGGGCTACAGCGAGAGAATGGAAATTACAAGAGGAAATTAAAAATAATTTACACGGAAACGAAGCGTAACTGCCCGAGTTACACGAAAATCGTGAGAGACAACATCAAATGGCTATACTTCCCAAAGAAACTCACATTTCCGCATATGAAATGCGATATTTTCGTGATAACAGAGAAGCTTGAGAACTTTTGTGACAATATTGCCTTCACTTGGAAACTAATTTATTATGTTAACGTATCTAATAATTTAGATAACAGAAACATAACTGGTCTTATTACGGTTCATACAAAAAAAAACTATTGTTGTAATAGTAGAATTAGCACCTCATTAAATAAAATTAGTGTTCAATAAACTGTGACCACAATTCCAAATTTTGAATATTACCTATATCATACAAAATTTATGTGGCTACCTATTTGGCTTCAGCTTTAAAAAGAATACTTGCGTTTCTTGCCAAATTTATCCAACCAGAATTATACGTCCGCAGCTTCTATTCGGTTTAAGGAATGGTGAAAAAAATTGTAACAATGTTATGGAAAGGAATAATTATATAATAAAATTTGTCTTTCCTTACATATTACATTTGACTTTATATTTAAGCCATATCAAACAAAACACTACTTTGTTATTGCTTAAAAACAAAAAAAGGTTAACATAATCTTTGCACAATTCTGACCCAAATTGTTGTTTAAGTACTACCCACTATTAAATAACTTACAAGAAAACTAAAACATCATGTTACCAATTTTGCCAGAACGCAATTTGAGCTAAACCTCTTAGCAAAATAAACAGTATTAATCTCGGCTACCTCATAAGTTGGGCAGTCCACTACATCAAACTTAAGAGCATTAAATGTAAAAAGACCACGATAGTTTGAAAGCTGGCGTCCTGCCAAGTACCGGCCGAATCTAGAGACCACCATAAGACCAATGAGGGAAATTCGATTTCTTCGTAATAAAGTTCAGCGGTCGCAAACTTTGCAGGCTTCGATTTAGTAATGACACTTATAACTTTTCATCTATGAGCAAGTTTTATAAGATTTATCATAGTTGGACTATTTTATGGTGTTTGGATGCGATTGATGCTTATATTGCAAATGGTTAAACATTTTAGCAAGTGGGTTTGCTTATTTTGATTATAAAAATTAATTATCACTTTATTGCTAGAAAAATATTTCAGAAAGTTTATTATTCGTCTTAGTCCAACATTTTTGCTTTTGTAAAACATGCTTCACCAAGAATGGTGATAGCCGTAATTTTTTATGAATTATTAATTCAAAGTATGCAAGGTCTCCACGCTTAGAATACAACACTTGATTTTGGTAAGTGCTACAATATTTTGTATTCTGCTTGTATCACGCGGAGAATTTAAAAATAGGCATCCTTAAAATTTTATCAGGCTACGTGTAGATTTAGAAGAAATCTTTTACGGTTTTTTGCCTGGTTATCTTGCTAAATTTATTCTGCATTATGTATGTATCTGAACATGTTATATTTTTTAATCTAATTATAAAATGAAAGTAGTCATAATACGACTCTCAGTACAACGTGAAATTTTGATTTCATAATAATAATTTAGTGTACGCCGATAGTCGTAATCCTCTTGCCTTGGTCCCAATTTATTGGAGGCCGGTACAGCACGTCATGACCTGCCAATCTTCTATTTCGCCCGTCAACAGATAATTTTCGCCATTTTGCCATTCGCCATCAATTTCATATAGTCTTCGCTAATAGTGCATCCCCAAATTAATAATACACTTAATTTTGTTTGTAGAACACCGTCAGTGCAAGTTTTTTATTTTTATTTATATATGTATAAATGGTATTGTACATATTTAACAATATTAATTTTACTCGCCAAGCTCATTCGCTTGTTGGCGAGATACGCTCTTATTATCTACTTATAAATACGAATACCACATAACATGTAACATAATATTATAGTAAAAAAGAAAACAACAAAGAAATGAAATAAAAACATAGATTCTAACTTAAAGATAATATGAATATGGAGCTTAGAAATTTAGAAATTGACTGCTCGATGGTTTTGGTGAGCCTCAGCAATCGCGAGGTCTCCTTCACCGAGCAATAAATCCCTAAGCTTATTTTTTAACACATACTTGCTATATTTTGGTTCTTCTCTTAATATATTTATTCCATTAAATATTTTTGGGACTAGATATTCAGTCATTCTCTCTCCGTAATAGTTTTTAGGCTTTGGTTTCACCAATTTACTTTCCCTTGCACTTCTAGTATTGTAACAGTTTTCTATTCTATTTTTAAATTTATCATTATAATAGTTCTCTAGGGATATTAAGAAGTCAACTTTTAAATCTATAGGTAATATCTTACATACATTATACAATTGTTCATACTCTTTATTGCACATATCTTTAACTTTCTTACTTACTAAATACTTAAGCAATCTTGTTTGTATATTTTTAATCTCCTTTATGTATGATGGAAAGGTGCGTCCGTATATGCTTAGACCGTAGCTTAGTAAAGAATCAGCAAGGGCATAGTAAACTATTAATAACGTTTGTTTATTGATGACTGGTTTAAGCTGGTAAAATGTACTCACTACAGATCTTAATCTATTGCCTACGTCATTAATATGAGGTTTCCAGTTGAAGTTTTCATCTATTTTTAATCCTAGGTATGTATACATTTTTACAGATTCTATTTCTGAGCACTTACAGTTTGTTTTGTTATTGTGTAAACAATCATATGTTTGTCCTACTATTTTTAACTGATCCTTACTCATGACTCTGGCTTTGTGATTATAAGGTGAGTATATGTGCATGTACTTAGTTTTATTTAGGTTTAAAATAATTCCGTTGTCGTGTGCCCACTGTGTAATATTCTCAAAATCGCTCTGCATATTTAATTGAGCCTGTGATAGATCTTTAGAGGCGCACAGGAGACACATGTCATCGGCATACATGAATACTTGGCAACTATTTAAAACGTCAGCAACACTATTTACATGCATTATATACCCCACGGGCCCAAACACCGAGCCGATCGGCACACCAAGATCAACAAGAGCCTCTTCTCCCATGACTCCATTGACTTTCGTGCGTATTTTTCTGTTGGTGAGGTAGTTTTTCAACCATGTATTCGTGGGACCGCGGATACCGCACTCTTCCATCGCCTTCAGCAGCACATCATGATCCAGGGTATCGAAGGCTTTTTTACAGTCGATGTATAATGCTAACACCTGTTTACCTAAATTGAGGCTCTCATTGACATAGTCTGCAAACCGAGTCAGTGCCGTAACCGTACTTCGCCCCTTTCTAAAACCATGTTGCGCATCAGATAGTATGTTTTGAAACTCTAAGAACCTACTTATCTGGCCCACAATAACCTTTTCAGTTATTTTATCTATAATGGAGAGTATTGCAATAGGTCTGTAATTACCAAATTCTAAATGACATCCTGATTTATATATTGGTCGTATTATTGCTTCTTTCAATTGATCCGGGTAAATAGATTGACAAATACACATATTTACAAAATTAGCTATAATAGGGCTTAAAGTTTTCTTTATGTATTTGATATCTTTAGCTCTAATTCCGTCCATCCCCGGTGATTTATCGTTTGATAATGTGTTAATTATTTTTACAATATCTCTTGAGTTAACCTTAATGTATCTAAAGCTGACTGGACTGGACTGTACATACATGTTTCTGTCTAGGAACTTTATACTACAATTATGTTTAATATTACGTATTTCACTTGTGAATGTTTTGGAAAAATTACTGCAAATATTGTACATACTGTCTAACTTATTTTCTTTCCTAACCACCATCCACTTGTGTCGAGCAGTTTTTGACCGCAGTTTGACCTTGATTATTCTAGTTTTTGTTTCATTATCTTTTTCTTTCCCTACCCTCTCTGCTTCTTCAATATCATCTGGGCTGAGCTTCAACATTTTTGCAAGTTCCTTTACCACTGTTATTGTATTTTCGTTTGCTTTATTCTCCACTCCGTGTATTTCAATAAATTTTTCCTTCTCTTTTGATTCCAGTTCTTCTACCCTCTCTTCAAGAGCCTTGTTATACTTTTCTAAGTACACATTTTTTTGTTCCAGACATTTTATTTTCTTATCAGTTTCTTCTTTATAAGTGGCCATGTTCTGGTACATCTCTGCGTAGAAATCCACTGTCTCTGTAAGCTCCGCCAACTTCTTCTCCATATTGTACAGGACTGCCAACTTGTTGTTCACCTCCTCTAAAATTATTTCGGCCGAAGTTTCGCTTGGGTTAATAATTATTTTAGGGGTAGATGAAGCTTTGCCACTCGGTGGAGACCTGTTATGTTCTTTGAAGCAGTCATCACACATATCCCTCTGCGCGAACTGCTTGATGTTACGCACACATTTTTTGTGGTACACACCTTCACATAATTTACATTTGATAGTGTCCTCTTTACTTACAGATACAAAAAGCTTACATTTTTTGCACTGCACCATTTTTTAAACGAACGTATCAAAAATTAGTCACGAGTATTATTATTATTGTGTATTAAACGCGTCCGTACGCCGAGCGCGCGCGCACCTGACTGATTTCGAAACATGTTGTATGAAACGTAATCGCATTAAGAAAATTAATTGTAAGAATCACCAGATTTTTTTGTCATCAAAAAGCTTCCGAATATCATCGCCCTCATTACAAAAAGAGGACGTATAAGTGATATCGTCTAAAGAAATCGCACGGTGCAAAGAGAGCAACAAAAAATAATGTTAGTTTAAATTGAATCATTTGTAATATTCATTCTCTTCTTTTATGGATTTTGCGGGAGGTTTTTAAAAGTTGGCACTAGGATGTAAAGAGTTGGAATAGATATTAATTTATGAATAAATAATAGTTGGTTTTAAGCAGTTGCCTCACCGTTTAGCACTACGCTCAATTTGTGGAATAAAACCCCACACGGGACAGTTTTGACATCATTATGCTCTTGACCTGGTCCTTATTTACTTGTGGTCGGCTCAGTATGTCCTTCGCTTCCATACTTCTCTGTCGCCCATCATCCAATCATTCTCTGTCTCTTTCTTTTCCACCCTAATAACGTCTATGCATTGTTACATTGGCATTACTTTACTTTTTGGTTCTTCTATGATCAGCCTCCGTGGGTCATCCACAAATTATAGTGGACGCAAATGATTTTTCTTATTCTTCAATTCCACAAAGTTCCTTCAAAATTCATTCAGTATTTTTTGTGTAAAGTATTAATCTATTTATATTTATACATCCATCTATGCTCACAAACTTTTGTGTTTATTATAATAGTTTATTTATTATTCTATAAAAGGTGAAGAACCAGTTTTTCAGATTTTCGTCAAATTTTTCTTTAATCTATACGTGTACTTTGATTGACATCAATTTTAATTAGAAATAACTTATGTTCATGTAAGAAAAGAGAATACTTATTATTTTTGTAAATTATTTTCCTTGAAGTACTTAGGAATAGTTTATTTCACATTTCCATGATAATTTCACATGGATTAAATACCTTATATTTATCATTACGCCTACGCAAGGCGGAGGCATCTGAATTGACTTCAATTTTGCTTGAGCGTACCTTTTTATGGCTTATAAAGCGTTTCGGAGAGAATAATGCTCCCACTTCTACCAGCTATCAGTGAAACATCTGACAATAACAAATTTTATTTTTCAATAATAATTAGCGGACATAAGAAAGCCAGTTCTTCTATATCAAAAGTAAGTTATGTTCCTAGCTAACTTTTTTGCTGGTTGTCTGTAAATGAGCCAGCTAGCCAGCCTAACGACAACACATACACACATAAACACGTTCTGGGGTAGTACAAGCACATAAAGGAGTTTTAGTGATCCCTCTCCTATAAATATTACTTTAAATCAAATAAATACAAAATCATGAGTGACATAAAGACATATTAATTGTTTCTGCACTTTGGTTGTTTACAACACTCATACAAGTCAAAACCCTATTCTAGATGATGCCGGTTTTTCTTAGCTAAATGATTTCTTGAAGAAAAGCCGATACACAACTTGAAGCACATCCAGTATTCTAATTCTTCGTCAAAGAAACCGTTTCTCTTTTACAGAATTCTGTTTGATAATCAACTGTCTTCAAAAACTCGTGACGTTACACAGCCGGGAAGTAAGAGTGGAATAATCCGGTTTCAAGTGTCCTTCATTAATGTTTGATATTGATTTTGCTTAGTTACGTAAAAATTAAGTTGTTTAGAGGTGCAATGGAATACGAAACTTAGAGTAAAATGTATTACGTTATTTATTAGGGAAATAATATTGTAATAATATTTTACCACATTCACATAACACTATCTAGTGCCAAACTAAACAGAGCTTATATGCTATGGGTACTAGACAGTCAAATGAATAAACATATATATATATACTTATTTTTAGTAAATAGTTCCTAAATATACTTGTAAACGTTTATTAGACAAAATTAACCACGAACAGTTTAGTACTGACCTCAATAAAATTTCATGGAGTAACATACTAGAGTTGCTCGACATTGATGATCAAGTAACAAAATTTAACGAGATGATTATTAACCTTTTTAATAAACACGCACCAATAAAACGCATTAAATTAAGAACTAAATCTACGCCTTGGATTACTCAAAATATTAAACTAATGATGGCTCTTCGCGACAAAGCCCTTACTAGAGCGCAATCATCAAAAACTGCTAACCATCTAAATTATTACAGAGGTCTTAGAAATTATGTTACGGGAGCCATAGAGCGAGAAAAGAAAGCATATTTTAACTTTTTTATAAATAATAATAAAGATAAGCCTAAACAGATGTGGGAACACTTAAAACGCACCTGTCCACTTAGTAATAATTCTAACAGTCTATCCACAGTACCTCACCACCTTAGCGATCCAAACAAAATAAATAATTATTTTCTAGATGTACCTGGTAGGAATTTTGTTGATAGTCAAACTATACAATACTTTGAACAAAACCGGTTTTCAGACGACGTGTTCGATATTAATATAGCGACACCAGAAGAGGTAGAAAAAATAATATATAGTATACAAACTAAAGCAAGTGGACATGACTCGATTTCTATAGATATGATAAAATTTACTTTACCTTGTACTCTTCCAGTTATAACAGAAATCGTTAATAATTGTCTTAAAACTAAAAAATTCCCAGAAACATGGAAGTTAGCTCAAATAAAACCGATTCCGAAAGGTTCTAAAGTAGAAGAGCTAAAAGAGCTAAGACCGATTAGTATCTTGCCTGTTTTCTCTAAGATTGTAGAGAAACTTGTATGTATCCAGTTAACGAAGTTCCTGGAGGCTGCCGATATCCTTCCTGAAACACAGTCAGGTTTTCGAAGTGGCTTCGGTACTGCGACTACCCTTGCGAATGTCAGCGATGATATCATAGCAGCATCAGATGCTGGAATGTGCAGTGCGCTAATTTTATTAGACTTTTCGAGAGCCTTTGATTGTTTGAATACAGAACTACTCCTAGCAAAGCTTTCGTACTATGGAGTCTCTAATGATTCTCTTGGTTGGTTCCGCTCCTTCCTTACTAACAGATATCAATATGTTGAAATAGAAACTGAACAGGGAGAATTATTACAATCTGAAATTAGTCATATAAATAAAGGTACACCACAAGGCTCAATTTTAAGTCCAATTCTTTTCATTATTTTTACCTCAGATCTCCCAAAACAAATAAAGAACTGTAAAATACACTTGTATGCGGACGATACACAGATTTACTACCACTTCAAACCTGAGCACGCAAAAACAGCAATAGAAACAATAAATGAAGATTTAAACACTATTTCGGATTGGGCAAATAAAAACTCATTGGTATTAAATGCAAGTAAAACCAAATATATGTTGTTAGGTAGTAAAGTGCAGTGTAATAAAGTCGAATCGCAGTCGCTCCACATTAAAATCCATGGTCAGGTCCTGCAAAGAGTGGACAGTGCGGTTAATTTAGGTTTAATAATAGACAAGGAACTGCGTTTCACAGAACACGTTCATTCTAAAATAAGAAATGCGTTCTATCGATTAAAAACACTGTATAATATTAGGAAATATTTATCGGGTCCAATTAGGAAGACTCTTGTGGAATCCGTTGTATTAGCGCAGTTCAACTATTGTGACACGGTTTATGGACCACGACTGTACGAAAAAACCAAAAAATCTATACAAAGAGTACAAAATGCGTGTGTTCGATTCTGTCATCATGTACCTAGGCGAGCTCCTATAACACCGTATTTAAACAAAACCGAGACATTAAAAATGGAAGCACGAAGGAAAATACATCTCTCATGCCTGGTGCATAAAATTGTTTTTAATAAAAAGCCTAGATATTTATATAAGAAGCTTGAATGGGTTAAGGATGTGCAGGAAAGAAATACTCGTAGAAGAGAAGGAAACAAATTAGTAATACCAGCTCACAGAACTGCTCAATATAAAGGAGGATTTAAATATTCTGCTACAAAGATATGGAACGACTTGTCTCCGCCTCTGCGTAAAAGTATGTCCCAAATAACTTTGAAAAAACATTTAGTGAGAGACTTATTAAATATTCAGAAGTCGATATAGCAGAATGGGTTGTGTGTCATGTCACTAAAGAATAAATTTAAATTTATGTTGTTAAATGTCTGTGTGTTTTTTATTATTTTATTTCTGTAATGCCACTTGTATTTATTTAATGTTTTATTTTTGTCTATGTCTTATTCTTGTTTTTTTTTATATGTATTATATAATATGTTCGTTTTTTTATGATTTAATATAAGCTCGAGTGCGCATACTAATAAAAATGTTCACACACATGTCAGGGGCCAGCTGAAAATCAGTGCTGTGCACTAGCACAGCAAGTACTGAGCTGGTACCCTTTGCTGCACGCACATAACTCATAATTATTATAAGATACGTTTATTTCATTGTATACATATATTATATTGTGTGTGTAACAAAAATATATGGTTTAAATGGTTTAAATACACATATTTGACTTGAGAGGAAATCGAACCCGCGATCTTCGGCGTGGCAGTCGTTTACAATACCACTTCGCCACCAGGTCATCATTTGCTTAAAATGCATCACATCGAAAACATTTTCATGTAAAATGTTGCCAAGATGAGATCTTATGGTTCGCACTGTCAAAAGGTTATCAAGTTTCATGTACAGTGGAGCTTCTTACTCGACGCGCCATAACTATACTAGCCCTGACTTCATAAACTCTACACTTTAATCAAAATATGTGGTTTGGCTGTTTCTTTAAAGACTATGGGAGCCATCATGATTTTTAAGCGACCGAATATTTTTAACCAAATAATACAGACAATATAGAACAATTTTGTTTTATGTTTTAAATACTTGCTAGTCCTCTTACAATCAAATATATACAAAGGCGCGGTTATACTGAAGTAGATACTCTGATCTTACACCAACAACACTCTAAGCTTTCAAAGCCAAGGTTAAAATCTAAAAGAGTATTAAAAACATTTTCTAAGACCCTACCAAGACCTTTTTGACAACTGTAATATAACTTTTCGAAACAAATTAAGCCTCAGAAACCAACTATAAGTTAATATTATGCTTTCAGCGACATGTCACGAAGTTCTGTGAGATATTGGTTCTAGTTCTAGTAGTATTAGCATTTTTACTTTGATGTTCACAAACTTTGAATTAGTCCACAGACTAACCACAAAATAAATTACTGAGAAATCTGATTTCTTACTCTTGTCTTGACTTAGGGGGAAATAAAACTGTCGTTTCATAGTGAAACGGGGTCGGACATGTTACTGCACCCGGCGGTATGTGGGGTTTCAGTTGACCTCCCCCTTTTGTAGGAGGGAGGCGCCGTAAGCCCCGTCACGCGCAATTCCGAGGAGCACAAATCACGCGAGACATGCACGCGAGCTGCAACCCTACCAAGAACATTAAAAAATCAATTAGATACGTAGCAATTCATACTGTTGCACATACATTACTGTTTTTGTTAAGCACAAGCTTGTGGTATTCCAAAAAAAGTTGGTAATGGATTTGCATGTTTCGGATTAAAGATGCGTCATTTCGTTCAAGGGTAAAGGTCTGACTAAAAGCTCACAGCGATATGTCAATAGGTCTGTTTATTTTGCAGTAAACGCCCTTTTCTCTAATAAAAAAGTACGTTTGAAATAATAAGTTAGTTGTCGGGAGCAATAGATACCATGCCACATTCTTTGTCAGGTAGACAACACGAAACCTTATGCAAATGTGTCTCGCAGACTTTTAGCTTTTTGTAGTTTGACTTGTTTTATTAGTGCCCCTTTATTTCTTGAAGGTTCATTTACCATAAGTTTTTTATCTATAGAATACAACATTCGAGTGTTACTATTTTATACACTCATGAATACACAATCATAAAAGTAGTATACTTAAGGTCAAAGAATATAACGTACAACTTTACGCTTTATTCTGACAGCAAGAGTTGCTGAACTTAGATAGCTGTATGCGTGTTTTTATTGCCATTGATTCTGAAATAGATATAATGTAGTCTATTGTAGTTCACAGTTTTCTTTTACTAGTAAAAAAATTGGCTTTTATAAATAGCGAAATGATGCAAGCATGGTTTATTTTGGATAATTATTTATTAAGTTTAAAATGAGTCAAGTTATTTCACTCAATGGTATTGTAGGAACTCTGTAAGTATGCAAGAAATGTTGGATCAGCAGTTTTGTGTGTAGGTATATTAGAGGTTTGTTAGCGTTATCGTCAGTTACCCTGTCCGGTCGCTACGAACGTGGATAGAATAGGGATATTATTTTTTTAAATAATTAAGGCTCAGGGCGGAAAATTCGACCGCCTGTGGCCTCAGTATCATGTACTGTATCACTGGTACCTACCGGTTTTCGGTACACCGTCCCTTACAACCAGTATATGTTTTAAGGAATATGCAACTAAGTTTAACAGTTATTTATTTTGAAACACTGCCTAGTTAGGCATCAGGTCACTTTGTATTAACAATTGCTTTATCCTTATGATTAATAGCTTACAGACTCATTAGACCAGCGTTCTTTTATATACGTGATCTTAACCACTTATGAACTTAAATAATATAATATCTTATGAGGTGAAATCCGTTAAATTATCTTAGAACAGTTTCATTACATACAAATTGGTCGTTACTTGAGTTGGTTAGTCCTTAATGGGTGTTTTTATTATATACCGCAGGTTAGCAATGCGCGTAATCTGAGTTATACTGATGATAATGAGGTACATAATAATATAATACAGTTTGGGGATATTATTGTTGAGGCTAAGGTTTAGCAAATTTTCGTTTACCGGGTTGCTTGCTTTTCGCTAAAAATGGTTTCCAAACACGGTTGACGCTTCTAAGTTAATAGACGGTTGCTAAATTCTATGTAAGGTCTTGCGAAGAATGGCCTTAATATTAATTGCCGAGGCATTTATGTTACATTGGGCGATTTGAAGTATGGAAACAAAGGTAAAATTGTTTTATTTCTTTTTTTTATTGTAGACTCATGCCTGTATCTCCGAAAGGGTAGGCAGAGGTGAATTACACCTAAATACCATGTTATGAATTTGAGTAGTCTCACATAATAACTATATTGGGTTGAAAATATGAAGTGTAATTTACAGAACAGATGTGACGGTATTGTAGAGTAACAAATATCCATCCTCACAATCTAGTTTAAACAAGGATCCTCTGGCCTCTCCTCTGGTACACTCGCAACTACGTCTGCACATATTTTTTTAGTTTAACCGTTTCTGGCTGATCCCTTGGAAATTTCGGGAAATCCCTTCGCAGTGCACCTCTACGCTCTATAAGAACCATGCATCCCTTTCAGTCCAGTAATTTCGGCTGTGCATTGCCTGTCAGTCAGTCAGTAACAGAAGAATTTTATATATATTGAAGATAATAAGATACAACTTAACAAGTTTATACGAAATAGAAAGACTCTTCATTTCAAACAGCTCCGCCGTATAATCAATACATCAAAATACATCCATCTAAATCAGGTAACAATTTTCAGCAAAAATAAGCTCAATTTTGTTCAGTCGTGTGTTCCAGCAACTTCATACACTCAATCTTGTTTGATGCATTTTAACCGTAGCTGCGCTCTACAAAAGAAAGCACAAGTAAGTTAGTTTTTCATTTGGAAAAGACCGTATTTTGAAGTGTACGCTTGTAATTTCCATGCCCGGAAACTTGCGAACTTTGAAGTCTGAATTTTAGTTGTTTAATAATGTTCGGTTTCGTATGTGTTTGTGAGTTTTAGCTGATGTTTACTTTTGCTGTGTAAATAGTTATATATATGTTCAAACTGAAACGCTTGTTTTAATAAAATGTAATTCAATGAAGATCAAATTGAATTTATTTGAACATAACAATATTTTGTTCAAAAACCTTTAACCTGACTACGTAAAAAATGGGGTATAAACCAACGAGAAAACAAGAAAATAGGTCATTCAGATATGATTGTTTTATAAGATAACACACGCTCTAGGAATAAGTCGCTCTAGGAATATTCAAAATGGACACAATGAACTCCTAGACTCGAAACAACAATTTATGAATCACACAGTGTTGTCTCGTATGGAGATCAAACCCACAACACTCGGCGCAGTGCCAAGCGTTGAGGCGGCTGCTTAAAACCGTGTTTTCATTTTTATTATTCACGGGGATCCCTAAAACCAATCCAAAGTCTCCGTCTCAAAATTCCAAGCATCAAATGTGCTGCAGCAGCACATATTCATCTTGCTTCGTGCGAGCCGCGTACCGTTACTTAAGTGTTTCAACATGACTCTTTCATAAAACCATATATTTCGTACTGCTTGTACGAAAAAATGGCTATTGTGTTAGCTAACCTAGATTACACTTCCTAGATTTTATCTTGTTGAAAAGCTAGAATTGTGACGTGAATCTAAATTGTAGTAGGTAAAAGCATTGGCTAGACGGGCTAAGCCCTGGTAGTTCCTAATATAAAATCCTTGTGATATGACAGACAAGACAACACACAGCCAAAACTACTAGGCGCAAGAAGCTGAAATTCGGCATACATTCTTGGAGACCGTACCGTACCGGGTGCAATAAACAGGGATTTCCCGAAATTCCCACAGGTTCAGGTAGAAATTGTCTATTAAAATAATGTGCGCGAGCGTCCTCCAGTTAAATAATAATAATAAAAGATAAGTATTTCGTTTGAAATTATAAGTACACAATATTTAAAATATCCTTTAAACTAGTTTTGAAAAGATACACCACAGTATTAATTTTTTTTTAATCTCACCCCTTTTCAAATATTTCATTACACTTTATGTCACCAGATGCAATAATTTGATATTCAAATACTACAACCATATTCCAAAACAGAATGCTATGTAAAACTCTACTAAAAATGCATGAGTCCTTGTTTCAACTGTGACGTTTGGTCCCCTAGCGTAGAATATTCAGCCGAGTAGTTTCGTCCGTACCTACTAGCGCTAATTTATTAATTACGGATCACATGATCGGTGCGGTCAACAGACTAGAATGTGCAATCGTGCTGTACTTGTTTGCTAATAATAGATGTGATGTGAACGTATACGTACGTTTTATAGTGGATAATGTAACTGTATGTGCATGTGGTCACAGGGTTTTAGAAAAGTGTTGCCGTATTAAAAAGGGAATATGAAATAAGGTAAGTTTCACAGCAATAATAATGCATGTACCGGTCTTAATATAATAATATGATTTATCCATGGATTAGAAGTTTAGAGATATATATGTGACATACTACGAAATTCAATATTCGAACTATAGAAAGATCAGTAGATTTTAGATTCGTTTTTGACATAAGCTCCATACAAAATATGTCAAACACGAATCTAAAATCTACAGATCTATCTATAGTTCGAATATTGAAAATGGCCGATAATCTATGGATTGATGGGATATCGAATCCGGCGGGTATTCACCCAGACACTAGTCTAATCCATGGAATAACGCTATCCCTTTGGGTTGCGCGGTTAGACAGGCAGTCGCTGTGTGGAACAGCTAATACTCAGTCAAATGTGGTTGAACTAGTAAGCGGACCCCGGGTTGCGATATCGTTAGGAGGATGGTGATGATTCATGTTATCTTGCCACATTGACATTGCGATTGATGAGTGGCATTTCATTTAAAACAATTGTGTATTCCAAGTTATTTGTATGTAATTCGCGATACCAGTTTTAAGTCGAGAGTCGTCATCTAGGTGCTGATATTCTATCATATCTGGTTAGACTAGTAAGCGGACCCCGGGCTCCTAGGCGTGTAAGTCTAGGATAGCAACCGGGATAACGCTAGCGTGATGATAAGACGTCATTTATATATAATCAGTTACATTAAGAAGTCGTATGGCTAGCGCAGGCACACTGTAGCTCGGTTGCTCTTACCGATATTGAACTTCAGATTTCTGCGAATATTTTGGTTTGCCTGTTCTTTGTCTTTTGCTTATCCAAAAAGTGCCTTAAAATATAGAATATTTGTGAAGGTTTTATGAAATAAATAAATACTAGCCATGTACATTCATATTGACACAAAAATCTTGAACGACCGATCAATCAATCAGTTCACCTAGATATATTACCGCTATGGTTACATGTACTTACCGATCTATCATATAATCCACGGTACACGCGTTACGCGATTTTCTCATATCTCCCCGTGATCGATATCCCATCCTAAAAAGATACAAAGTTGTCCCAAATTTGATATGAAACATTGTTCCGTATTCCATCACCAATTGGACGCCTAAAATGTATTCTGCTGTAATAATTAGGGGAGAAATGTTTTCATCTTTGCTGCGAGTTTTACTGAGTTCTTCTATGTACGATAAATATTGAAACTCAAAACGATGTAGTCTGAAATGCTGTATTCGGAGGTTTTAATTTGGATAACGTATGCTTGCCTTTTTTTTAAATACAGGATATCGCAAACCGGCATCGGCAAAAATGCGACATGAAATTCAACAATACACTTGATATGAAGCCATTTATAAATTCGTGTGGTCCGTCTCTTTTTGATCAATAATTTGAACAGTTAGAAGGAAACTGGTCTGAAGTAATTTGTTATATTTTTATCTATAAAACCATGTTTTAATGAATTATTATATACGATGTACAGTTAAAATTCATATTTTAATTAACTCGTATTTAGAAAATATCACCTTAGTCTGCCATGACCACGGTTCCTGAAAAGAAACTGAAACGTCGGCTAGTAATAATTAAAAACTGTAGTTCTAGATCATTTGTTTTAAATGTAAATTAACTTAAACTTTATTATTCTATCGCGATAGAATCCATAAACCGTAGTTTTGATTTCAATAATTTTTAGAAATTAATAAAATAGTCACAATAACTTTCAATCACTTACTACCTACATGATGTAATATAAAAAAAAATACTCAAAACTTTGATAAAAATATTCGCCACTCATATATTTGAAAGCGCAATTTTAGCGGCGGTGCCACGTCACGGTACGTCCATCAATAACGATTCGACTTTCATATTGGACGGAAAATTCAATAAAATTTCGTCAGTATATCCTACTAGTTCGTGTGACCAAAACTTTGGTTCATTTGCTCCATTATTGAAACTCACATAACTTGTCGACAGGTGGCTTGAGAAACTTCATTACTTGCAAACTGCTTTAAAATTATGAGACTGTTATGTTATGTTTCTAAAAAGTATATTTGTCTTGCATATTAGTAAATGATACGTTGCTTCCAGAATAATTGTCTAGATTTTCACAAATGTATACGTATAAGTTATTATAGTATAAGGTTTTTGTTGTTAGTATCATATATTTATGTTCAGTATAATTGGAAATCCTGTCTTTTAAATTGTATTATCTTAATATATAAAATCCTTGCGTTACTGACTGACTGACAGACAAGCTACAGCCGAAACTACTCGGCGCAAGAAGCTGACATGTAGCATGTATGTTCCTTGGGGACCGTAGGGGTGCACTAAGACGGAATTTCCCGAAATTCCCACGAGATCGTGCAAAACGGGCAATTCGAAAATATGTGCGTGCGAAGCCGCTGGCGTCGACTAGTTATTTATAATTGTATTCTTGTACCTGTGTCCTAAAGGCAAATATTTATAACAGCACTGCAGTACATTTTCAGTGTTGATTATTTGTCACTGTCGGGACAAAGCTAAGTATAATCTAAATATATTTGTTTTAATTGTGGATGTTCTTGTTCTTTAAGACAGTATCTTTTGCTTATCTTGGCATCAGGGTCGGTCAGAAATTTCACCATATATGATCCCTGCGACATCAACTATAATAATATTGGCAAAAATAGTGTATACCATAGTTTTTATCATGAATATTATTGCCTGTGAAATTAATAAACAATACCATATCTCAACTTTAAAGTTCGACGTGACGTAGTAAACAAAACTATAAGATTTTGTATAAATTGTAGATAGCTACTTACTTAATCGCTTTGTTTAACGTCCTGTTTCTAAATATCACTGCATCCGTGATAATAAAAAATATATATACATACATATATGCATATACTCACGGCTGTTTCCCAGAAGGGTAGGGAGGGACTACGGAACGCCATTTGCAACGATCTTGACATAATATCTCTCTTGCTTCATTCACTCCGATCAGATTCCTCATGCATGCAAAAAAAAAAATATGCTGTTCAAAGTAAGAAAGCAAAATACAACGTATCAAAATATATGGTCCTTTCAAATATCTGTAAATTATTAATGCGAGAAATCAATATCAATATACACTTATAAATTCATAACACAAGATTATAAATAAAAAAATATACGATTCCCAAAGAAATTTTCACGCCGTAGTAAAAACTTAATCGAGTGTACGAGCCATAATTCAATAACGCGAACTTTAAAAGTCACTCCAACATCACAAAGAAATCTCGGGGCTAAAAATTCTGAAAACCCTTGAAAGGAATGCAGCCCAAGTCGACCGAGGGGCACATCTTACAAATAAGAAGGGGGGTCCGTATTGTACGGAACCTTCAAAACCAGACATCCTAATCGACCCTTTTGAAATTTCCAACTAACGGGAAACTCATATTTCCATAACAATAAAAATGTGATCCGAACATCTAGAAATGCCTGCGCGATATTCACGGATCATAAAATCGCACTCTCTCTTTGAATACAACACGTCTGATTTAATTTGACCTCCGTAATCCAACGACCGGTGTTTTCCTAACTTATATTAGGGAAGGCAGGAAGTGTCATTATATTCTGGTCTTTATAACTCAAAGTGCTGGTACTCGCTGTTTGAACGATGCTATTTTATGGTTCTGACGGCAGCTGTATTTAATTTAGTGAATCCGTGTGAGTAGTTGTGCTTAATTTTTAGTTGGCTGGAAGTGCCTGCTTGGGATTTTCTAGACGATTGAGTCTATCCAAACATAAAAAAAAAATATTTTGATATAAGTGTAATAAAATATTTCATCTGTATTAGAGAGATATTTTGTTGGTGTATATCGGTCCATTTAGCCGTTTTGAGATTGTAACGGAATTTATTTCGATATAACGGCAGATCAAAGTCAACCCCAAACATATATCATATATAAAATGTACATATATTCATAAATACTGTATGTTTTCGTTTTGAAATAAACTTTTTTTTATGGTAATAGGCGGCAAGCGAGCACACGGATCGCCTGATGGTAAGCAATTACCGCCGTCCATGGACACAAGCAATACCACAGGAGTTACAAGTGCATTGCCGCCTCTTGGGGTTGGGTAAAGGGATAGGATGAGGAGTGGGATGAGGGAGAAGGAATAGGGGATAGGGCCTCCGGTACTCTCACTCACCGAACGAAACACAACAGTTTAGGTACTGTTACTTTACGTCGATTTTCTGTGAGAGGGTAGTACTTCCCCGGTCGAGCCGGCCCATTCATGCTGAAATCAGCAAGGCTCTACTGCCTTGAAAACTAAGCTTAAATATAATTATTATGTACCTATACTTTTCTGAGTAGGAAGCAACAAATGAACTTAAAACTAATGATATTAAGAAGGAAATAGAAACAAAGCATAGGTTAAAATTTGAATAAAATAAGAAATTATTGGTTTGAAAATTGTGCGAGTGAAATAATACTAAGCTCTTTAGAGACCTTTAGTTAAAACCGCAAATATTAGTTGAAAGTCAAAACAGCCATGCAGCTAAATAATTTACCTTGGTCGCTGTTAAGCAATTTGAAAATAAATAAAACAGCAAGCAACAAACCAAACATAGAAATACAAACGAAGATAAAACGGGGCGAAGCAATAATTAATAATAAAAACAACGGTATTGCGAACCTTAAACGTAATATTCGTACCAAATTCGTAGGTTTGTTACACCACTAGGGAACCATTCACTATGACTATCAACTCATTTGGGACCAATTAGTTTCCTAGTTATGAACTTTTCATCTGTCAGATTTATACATAACGGCTATTGGGAATAGCATTGTTTAAATATTTACGATATTTAAAATTACCTGAGTCTCGGACTAAACCTTTGATATTTTTGGATCGTGTTTGGTTCTCATAGTAGAATTATTAATGGATGATGAAGGAATAAATTATTATGATGTTGATTTTATCAAAATGTCCCTTGGTATTACTTCAATTCGCAGTATTTCGTTTAGTAAAATTTTAGATACCTTAATATGAAAGCTACTACATATCGTATATATTCCCAATTGATAATTATAATACACGAATAAACTTGAAATTACTGGCATTACTAATTAGAATAAAAGGTACTTGTAAAATACAGAATACATAAAATTAAAACGAACTTTTTTAAAAAATACAACTGATATTGTCTTTGGTAAAACAATTTCAATATCACAAAAAGCTTTCTTTAGAAATCTAAAGAAAGCTTTTTGTGAAATTGAAATCGTTAGCTTTAATTCTGCTATTAGAGCTCTACTCGCCTGCCATGTCAATAAATTTTGCCAGGCTTCAGAAGACCTTACGTCCAGTCATTCGATTCTTACATGTTCATCTGCTATCAAGAATCTTTAAATCCATGAATGTAAATGCAACCATTACAACAGTTGCTCCCAAAATCTCAAAACATCAGAAAAAAAAATCCAACATCGAACATTTTATGGAATAATAAATGAAATACGAAACATAATGTCCAACGGATAAACGCTGAGTGTACTTCCCAACTGACATAAAAACGTCATTCTCACAATTTATAACGATTCGGAAAATTGTGACAAGCCGACACGTAGAATGAAGCATAATCCAGTACGTAAGTAGGTCAGTATGGCAGGAGATCCCTTGTCAAATTAACGCTTCCCTCTGTCTCGACGTGACAAACGACATGGGCATAATAAAAACTTGCTCATGAATGCTCTGAGTTTAAAATAAAGCTATATTCACTGACGTTTACAGGGCTACAGCGAGAGAATGGAAATAACAAGAGGAAATTAAAAATAATTTACACGGAAACGAAGCGTAACTGCCCGAGTTACACGAAAATCGTGACAGACAACATGAAATGGCCATACTTCCCGAAGAAACTCACATTTCCGCATATGAAATGCGATATTTTCGTGATAACAGACAAGCTTGAGAACTTTTGTGACAATATTGCCTTCACTTAGAAACTAATTTATTAAGTTAACGTTATAATTTAGATAACAGAAACATACCTGGTCTTATGACTGTTCATGCAAAAAATATTTTAAAAACCTGCGTTGTAATTCTATAAATATACAACTTAATAGATAATAGTAGAATTAGCACCTCATTAAATAAAATTAGTGTTCAATAAACTATTGAATATTATATCATACAACATTTATGTGACCTATTTGGCTTGAGCTTTAAAAAGAATACTTGCGTTTCTTGCCAAATTTATCTAACCTGAATTATACGTCCGCAGCTTCTATTCGATTTAAGGAATTGTAAAAAAAATTTAACAATGCATATTATATTTGACTTTATATTTAAGACATATTAAACAAAACACTAGTTTGTTATTGATTAAAATCTAAAAAGGTTAACATTTTCGTTGCAAAATTGTGACCTAAGTTGTTGTTTAAGTACAGGACACTATTAAATAACTTACAAGAAAACTAAAACATCATGTTACCAATTTTGCCAGAAAGCAATTTGAGCTAAACCTCTTAGCAAAATAAACAGTAATAATCTCGGCTACCTCATAAGTTGGGCAGTCCACTACATCAAACTTAAGAGCATTAACTGTAAAAAGACCACGATAGTTTGAAAGCTGGCATCCTGCCAAGTACCGGCCGAATCTCGAGACCACCATAAGACCAATGAGGGAAATTTGATTTCTTTGTAATAAAGTTCAGCGGTCGCAAACTTTGCAGGCTTCGATTTAGTAATGACACTTATAACTTTTCATCTATGTATGAGCAAGTTTTATAAGATTTGTCATAGTTGGACTATTTTATGGTGTTTGGATGCGATTGATGCTTATATTGCAAATGGTTAAATATTTTAGCAAGTGGGTTTGCTTATTTTGATTATAAATAATAATTATCACTTTATTGCAAGAAAAATATTTCAGAAAGTTTATTATTCGTCTTAGTCCAACATTTTTGCTTTTGTAAAACATGCTTCACCAAGAATGGTGGTAGCCGTAATTTTTTATGAATTATTAATTCAAAGTATGCAAGATCTCCACGCTTAGAATATAACACTTGATTTTGGTAAGTGCTACAATATTTTGTATTCTGCTTGTATCACGCGGAGAATTTAAAAATAGGCATCCTTAAAATTTTATCAGGCTACGTGTAGATTTAGAAGAAATCTTTTACGGTTTTTTGCCTGGTTATCTTGCTAAATTTATTCTGCATTATGTATGTATCCGAACATGTTATATTTTTAAATCTAAGTATAAAATAAAAAAAGTAATAATACGACTCTCAGTACAACGTGAAATTTTGATTTCATAATAATAATTTAGTGTACGCCGATAATCGTAATCCTCTTGACTTGGTCCCAATTTATTGGAGGCCGGTACAGCACGTCATGACCTGCCAATCTTCTATTTCGCCCGTCAACAGATAATTTTTGCCATTTCGCCATTCGCCATCAATTTCATATAGTCTTTGCTGATAGTGCATCTCCAAATTAATAATGCACTTAATTTTGTTTGTAGAAAACCGTCAGTGCAAGTTGTATGAAACGTAATCGCATTAAGAAAATTAATTGTAAGAATCACCAGATATTTTCTGTCATCAAAAAGCTTCCGAATATAATGATATTACAAAAAGAGGACGTATAAGTGATATCGTCTAAAGAAATCGTGCGGTACAAAGAGAAAAATAATGTTAGCTTAAATTGAATCATTTGTACTATTCATTATCTTTTACTCTTGCTCTTGCGGGCGGTTTTTAAAAGCTGGCACCAAGATGTAAAGTGTTGGAATAGATTTTCATTTACGATATAATAGTTGGTTTTAAGCAGTTGTCTCACCGTTTAGCACTACGCTCAACTTGTGGGATTAACGGCAGAGTTTTGACGGTCTGTGGTCGGCTCAGTATGTCCTTCGCTTCCATACTTCTCTGTCGCCCATCATCCAATCATTCTCTTTCTTTTTCTTTTCCACCAAAAAGTCAAAGTCAAAAAGTCAAAAATCATTTATTCATCTAGGTCACAACGTGACGCTTATGAACATCAAATTTTTAAAGTAAATTAATAATGCTTCTACATTTACATTTACTGCCCATTCGCAAAGCAATAGGTAGAACCACGAGAAAGAACGGGCAATAAAACTCGTGGGCACTCTTTTTAATCGCCAGTGTTATGGTACATATTTTGTTTTTGTAAGGAGCTGCAGCTGTTTCACATTGTAATTAATTACTTGTAAATAGTAAATAAGAACATATATAATACTAAAACAAATATGTAGTTACTAAATTAAGTGCTGTAGTAGTCTTCAAATGTGAATCTTGTGTAACAGGAGCATCCACTTACACTTTATAATGTAGGCAACTCGCGATCATGTTCAGAACTATGGTGGAAAAGTATGTTACAGAAAGTGACGGTTTATGAATACACGAAAATTACAAAAACGTTAGTATCCAGCCCATGATAACGAGTTACCTTCATCTAACACTGTGGCAAATTTTAATAAAATTTGTGGAACAACAATGAAAATGTAAATGTAGTAAGTTGAATGACCTAATAATGCATGAATATTAAATTAATAGAACTAGAGATATTATATAAAAATAACTGAAAAGTAAGGTATCTATATAAATTAAAAAATCAAGAGTTGGCTAGTGTAAGTGACCATCTATCCTTAGCACTGAAATAATCATTAATGGTATAATAACCTTTCCTAATAAGGCAGTCTTTTATTTTACTTTTGAACGTACTAAATGGCAATTCTAAAAGACTAATTGGTATTTTATTGTATATACGTGTACGAATTGTTTTGTATGTAGTTTTATATATACAAATTTTAGATTTTGTTTTACAAGTATTTGTTTTATTTGGTTTAGCACTCTGTGTGTTGGTATATTATTTTGAATATTTTTGGCTTTGTTTTGTAGTAGATTTACAAGATGGAAGGCATAGTAAATGTTTTAAATGATATCCAAGGTATTATTCAGAGAGGATTTTCTAACTTTAAAAAATGTCCTAAAGATAGGTTGACTCTAGAATATATGGAGACAAAACTTGATTTATAAGAAAAGGATTGGGCTTCATTTAAGGAAAACAACACAAAGCTTCATGAGACTTTTAGAGCACAGGATGTTCAGAAATATTTAGATATTTACGATACTACTGAAGACACATAGTATATTACTTATAAATGTTTGATCAAATCGCAATTAAATAATTTAATGTCTAAGGTAGATAAAGAGTCAACAAAGTCGTCTAAAACCGTAAGTACGTCTAAGGGTTCTGTAAAGTTGCCTAAAATTTCGATTCCTACCTTTAGTGGTCATTATAGCGAATGGACAACATTTCGCGATTTATTTGTTTCACTTATAGACAAGAATGAAACACTAGACAATGTTGAGAAAATGCATTATTTAAAGGCGCATCTTACTGGGGAAGCTGAACAATTTGTAAGACATAAAGAGATATCTGATTTAAACTACACCCAGTGTTGGGCAAAATTAGAACGGCGTTACAGCAATAAAAAATATTTGTCTAATTGTATTTTAAAACGATTGTTTAGTCAGAAGCGTTTATCTGTTGAGTCTGCAACAGGCTTAAAAGAGCTACTTGACACCACCAATGATTGTCTTAGTGCACTTTCAACTTTAAATGTAGATGTTTCTACGTGGGACATTATCATCATCCATATTGTTGCTTTTAAACTTGATTCTGAAACGCGAAAACAGTGGGAATTTAGCATCACAGTCAAGACTCGAATGAGTTACCTACTTATGAACAATTTGCCAACTTTTTGGAGAATAGGTTTCGCGCGTTCGAATGTATAGAGCCTAAGAGAGTCACATCACATCAGATTCAGGGTTCACACAAGCCTAAAACTATGGTAGCCATGAGCTCAAACAACATGCGGTGCGAATATTGCTCAGAGTCACACAAACTTTGCTTTTGCAAAAGATTTGCTAAGCAACCAGTTGTCACTAGACGAGAGTTTGTCAGTAAGCATAAAACTACATACACCGTGACTATGTCTATGCATTGTTACCTCGGTATTACTTTCTTTTTTCGTTCTTCTATGATCAGCCTCCGTGGGTCATCCACAAATTATAGTGGACGCAAATGATTTTTTTTATTCTTCAATTCTACAAAGTTCCTTCAAAATTCATTCAGTATTTTTTGTGTAAGGTATTAATCTATTTATATTTATACATCCATCTGAGCTCACAAACTTTTGCGTTTATTATAATAGTAAGATATTATTCTATAAAAGGTGAAGAACCAGTTTTTCAGATTTTCGTCAAAGTTTTCTTTGATCTATACGTGTACTTTGATTGACATCAATTTCAATTAGAAATAACTTATGTTCATGTAGGGAAAGAGATCACTTGTTATTTTTGTAAATTATTTTCCTTGTAGTACTTAAGAATTGTTTATTTCACATTTCCATGATAATTTCACATGGATTAAGTATTTATCATTACGCCTACGTAAGGTGGAGGCACCTGAATTGACTTCAATTTTGCGTGAGCGTACCTTTTTATTAATATGGCTTCTAAAGCGTTTCGGAGATAATCATTCTCTCACATCTACCAGTCATCAGTGAAACATCGGACAGTAAGAAATTTTGTTTTCAATAATAATATGCGGACATAAGAAAGTCAGTTCTTCTATATCAAAAGTAAGTTATGTTCCTGTCTAACTTATATGCTGGTTTTCTGTAAATGAGCCAGCTGGCCAGCCTAACGACAACACAAACACACTTAAACATGTACTGGAGGAGTACAAGCTTATAAAGGAGTTTCGGTGATCCCTCTCTTATAAATATTACTTCGAATCACATAAATACAAAATCATAAGTGACATAAATACGTCTTTATTCCTGCACTTTGGTTGTTTACAACACTTATACAAGTCAAAATCCTATTCCAAATGATGCCGGTTTTTCTTAGCTAAATGACTTCTTGAAGAAAAGCCGATACACAACTTGAAGCACATCCCGTATTCTAATTCTTCGTCAAAGAAACCGTTTCCTCTTTTACAGAATTCTGTTTGATAATCAACTGTCTTCAAAAACTCGTGACGTTACACCACCGGGAACTAAGGGTGGAATAATCCGGTTTTAAGTGTCCTTCTTTAATGTTTGATATCGATTTGACTTAGTTACGTAGAAATGAACTTATTAAGAGCTGCAATGGAATACGAAACTAAGAGTAAAATGTGTTACGTTATTTATTACATACATACATAGACTCACGCCTGTTTCCCCGAGGGGTAGGCAGAGGCATATTAAACGCCCACGTTTCGCCAGTGTTTTGATTCCGTACGTACGTAATAGGTGGCGAGCCTATTGCTGCTCATTGGGATATTTTGTTTGCCAGAGCTCGTCCGTTGATCGGCAGGTGCACCAATTGCAGGTGAGGTTGACTTGGGACCCTAAGTTCTTGATGGGAATCCTATGCACCCGTTATTTATTAGGGATATAATATTGTAATAATATTCTACCACATTCACATAACATTATCTAGTGCCAAAATAAGCAGAGCTTGTATGCTATGGGCACCAGACAATCAAACGGATAAACATATCTACATATATACTTATTTTTTGTAAATACATACACATTATGCATAAAACACCCATATCAAGACAAACATGCATGTTCATGCACACACATATTTGACTTGAGCGGGCATCGAACCCGCGATCTTCGGCGTGGCAGTCGTTTACAATCCTGCTTCGCCACCTGTTCATCATACTTATCGTCACGCCTTTTATCCGCGAAGGGGTAGGCAGAGGTGTATTTCTACACCCACTTTTCGCCAGATATACTTTAGTCCCACGTAATAAGGGGCGAGCCTATTGCCGTACCGGGCACATTTCCAGACTCCGTGCTGCTACTGAGAATTTCGTGACAAAAAAACCCAATAACACTGCCCAACCCAGGGATCAAACCCGGGACCTCCCGATCCCACGCGCACATTTATGCCGCGAGACCTATGAGGCAGTCGTATAGGGTTTGATGTCGAGTTTTCCGTCTCTACGCAAAGATGGTATTTGCATCGTGTGCTGTTCATCATTTGCTCATAATGCATCCCATCGAAAATATTTTCATGTAAAAGGTTGCCAAGATGAGATCTTATGGTTCGCACTGTCAAAAGGTTATCAAGGTTATCAAGTTTAATGTACAGTGAAACTTCTTACTCTACGCGCCGTAACTCCACTAGCCCTTACTTCATAAACTCTACACTTTAATCAAAATATACGGTTCTCATCATCAGCCTTTAACAGTCCACTGCTGAACTAGGCCTCTCCTTTGAAAGGAGGAATTGGCCTACTATACCACGCTGGCCAAACGGGTTGGCATAGGGTTTGTATCAAGTTTTCCTTCTCTTACAGTGCTGTCCTCTGCATAATATGCTCCCTCTGTCGGCTCTTACGACGCCCATGGGATGATATGGGGTGGTGACAATCCGTATTCTTAATCTGTCACCACACGGACGGAATATACGGTTACTTTAATCAAAATATACGGTTTGGCTGTTTCTTTAAAGACTATGGTTAAGAGGCATCATGATTTTTAAACGACCGAATATTTTTAACCAAATTATACAGACAATGTACAACAACTTTATGTTTTAAAAAACTTGCTAAGTAGTCCTTTTACAATAAAATATAAACAAACGCTCAGTTATACTGAGGTAGGTACTCTGATCTTGCACTAACAACACTCTAAGCTTTCAAAGCCTAGGTAAAAATCTAAAAGAGCGATAAAAACATTTTCGAAGACATTTTATAAAAGGACAGAAAACGTCAAACGTAAAATTACGTAGCTCCGTGATTTTAAAGTTTTATTTAAGTTTAAATCAATATTAAACGCTTATGTTTCATTAATATCGTGTGTAATAGTAATAGAAGTGTGAAATACATTGAGTTTGCTGTTTGAAACCTCGCTGCAGACAGTTCTTGGCGGACAGATCAACTACCCAGTGGCAACGGACGGAATTCAAATCATCATCCTTAAACCCGGGGAGTATTATTAGATTAAATTAGTACATCAGAATATTAGAAGTATGATTAATAAAGATTTAGAAATGGAATTGTTTATGAACTGTAATGCTGTTGATATATTTTGCATCACTGAACATTGGCTAAAAAGCAACCAGTTCATGTTCAATTTCAGTAATCATATAGTAGGAAGCTCGTTTAGCCGGCAGCAAGCAGTACATGGTGGCTCGATGATTTTACTTAATAAGCAACTTAAATTTAAGGAGCGTCATGATATTGTAAGTCTGTCTGTTGAGCGAACTATTGAGGTAGCCTGTGTGGAACTGAGGAGATTTATTGTAATAAGTGTATACAGGCCTCCTTCAGCATTGTATGATAGCTTCGAGCGTATCATGGATGAGATATTAAACAAAGTTGCAAAAATAAATAAAAATGTTGTTGTGTGTGGTGACTTTAATGTAAATTTATTGGAGGATAGTAGTCTTAGTACAAAATTGAAAGCGCTGTTTCTATCATATAATCTGAAGAACTTATTCTTAGAGCCCACAAGAGTTACTTCCTCTACATCTACTTGCCTAGATAATATATTTACAGATATCATAGTAAGAGACAAGCAAATTATTAGACAGTTAGACTCAGACCATTGTGGACAGCAGATCTCCTTTAATGATAACAGTAAGAATGTTTCTAGGCAAAATATAGTTGTAATACCTAAAACTGCAACTCGTTTTGCTAGGTTTCAAAGTAAACTAATGACTAGCTGGTCACTGTTAGATGATGAAGGTGACCCTAATTTGTTATATAATAACTTTTTCAAAGCGTTTTGTACAGACTTTAATTCGGTTTTCACACCTAGAACGATTACAGTTGGAGGTAATGCAACCTTCTGTGAATGGGCAACAACTGGGCTTCACAAAAGTAGAAAGAGATTGTATGAGCTATATGACGAGAGAAACTTTAATTTAAGTGAACAATTTCAGGATTATGTTAGAAACTATGCTAGGATATTTCGGAAACTTTGCAAGAAAGCTAAGTCTCTTTACCTGAGTTCAAGGATTAGGAGTAGTGACGATAAAATGAAAATGACATGGAATATAATAAACAGCGAGACTGGGAAAGTTAAAAATAAAAGTTCAAAATTTAGTTTGAACATTGATAACGACACTATTACATCAGACTCAAAAGTTGCATCGGCGTTTGAAAGTTTTTTTACTGATATCCCCGTTATTACTACTAGATCTTTGGACTCATCAACCAATGCAGCGGAATCTCTTTTAAAAGAAAACATGAGTACAACCTATAGTAATTTCTCATTTCAGTATATAAATTCAAATGATGTTATAAAAGCTTTTAATACTATAAATTTAAAGAAGACTGCAGACTTGTGGGGAAATTCCGTTACTATTACCAAGTCCATTATTGCTTTAGCTGCTAACAGATTAGCTTTAATATTTAATAAGTGTATTGACTGTGGTGTATTTCCTGATCTTATGAAAGATAGCAAGGTAATACCTTTGTACAAAGCAGGTAGCACATCAGACCCCACCAACTATAGGCCAATTTCTGTGCTGCCCACATTTAGCAAAATTTTCGAGAAATTGATACTAGACCAACTGCAAAGTTATTTTAATAACAACGAGCTTCTACACTCTAAACAATTTGGTTTTACAAAGGGGCGCTCCACGACCGATGCCGGTGTTGAGCTTGTAAAACATATCTTTGATGCCTGGGAGGATTCACATGATGCTTTAGGTGTCTTCTGTGATTTGTCCAAGGCCTTTGATTGTGTAGAACATGATACATTGATCAGGAAATTACATCACTATGGTTTAAGTAGTTCCGCTCTGCATCTTCTTACTTCATATTTGAGTAATAGGATTCAGAGAGTTGATGTCAACGGGACGCGTTCGCATGGGTCTGTAGTCAAAATGGGCGTCCCACAGGGTTCAATCCTCGGTCCTTTTTTATTTTTAGTTTATATTAATGACTTACCACATCTCGTCAATGACAAGCACGGGATAGTACTGTTTGCTGATGATACCTCACTTTTATTTAAATTAAAACGACAGCAAATTGATATGGACGATGTAAACATTGCTATCTCAAAGGTGGTTCGCTGGTTTGAGGTTAACAACCTGCTTTTAAATAGACTAAAAACTAAATGTATTCGATTTTTGATGCCTAACGTCAAACAAGTGAACACCTCAGTAAAGGTTAAGGATGATGTGTTGGATCTTGTGGATAACACCAAATTTTTAGGCATTACACTAGATTCTAAGCTGCAATGGGGACCACATATTAGTAAATTGTCGAATAGACTCAGCTCTGCAGCATACGCAGTCAGGAAAATTCGCCAGTTAACTGACATTGACACTGCCAGGCTTGTATATCATAGCTATTTTCATAGTATAATGTCATACGGTATTCTCCTGTGGGGAAATGCTGCCGACATTCAGACCATCTTTGTTCTGCAGAAAAGAGCTATTCGAGCAATTTATAATTTGGATTATGGGGCTTCGTTAAGGAATAAATTCAAGGAAATAAACATTTTAACAGTTGCAAGCCAGTACATTTATTCCAACCTAATATATTTATTCCAAAACAAGGCCTCATACTCAAAGAAAAGTGATATCCACAATTTGAATACTAGAAATAAGAGTAAGCTAGTAGTGCCGGCTACCCGGCTAGAGAAAATAAAAAAATCTTTTCAAGGCCAATGTGTGCGCTTTTACAATAAAGTGCCAAGCAATATTCAAAATTTAAGTTATAATAAATTCAAAAAGATTATAAAACGTAAACTTTGTCAAAAAGGGTACTATTCAGTGCTAGATTATATTGAAGATAAAAATGCTTGGGATTAATTTGCTCGGTCCCACAGGCTACTTATGTTTGATTAGTGTTAAGTTTCATGTGAGTGTGAGTTATTGTGTCTATAGTCTATATTATGCTAGTAAGTACTTTTATATTATTATTTAAAAAGCCTTATTAATTGACAACAACATTATAGACACACCAGCTCATAAACTTATGAAAAATTCAATGTAGTTACTAAGTTTTTAAATTGTATAGAATCAAGACGTGGAAAAGAGTGGCCCGGAGTTTCTTGCCTGATTCTTCTCACGAGGCTCTACTTTCTGAACAGGCATTTTTTTCAATGCTCAACTATGTTAATATGCATTTAAAGTTACTTTTTATTTTTTTTATTTGTATGACTTTCTGACGTGTCCAAAAAATTTAAACATTTTTATGGAAATAAACATATTTGAGTTTGAGTTTGAGTTTGACAACAATGACCACAATTATGTTACTAGTGTTGCCCAAATTCAGTCTTGGTCTTGCAGTCTTGGTCTTGGTCTTGCAAAAACGCAAGAACAAGACCAAGACTGCAAGACTCTACATCTACTTGCCTAGATAATATATTTACAGATATCATAGTAAGAGACAAGCAAATTATTAGACAGTTAGACTCAGACCATTGTGGACAGCAGATCTCCTTTAATGATAACAGTAAGAATGTTTCTAGGCAAAATATAGTTGTAATACCTAAAACTGCAACTCGTTTTGCTAGGTTTCAAAGTAAACTAATGACTAGCTGGTCACTGTTAGATGATGAAGGTGACCCTAATTTGTTATATAATAACTTTTTCAAAGCGTTTTGTACAGACTTTAATTCGGTTTTCACACCTAGAACGATTACAGTTGGAGGTAATGCAACCTTCTGTGAATGGGCAACAACTGGGCTTCACAAAAGTAGAAAGAGATTGTATGAGCTATATGACGAGAGAAACTTTAATTTAAGTGAACAATTTCAGGATTATGTTAGAAACTATGCTAGGATATTTCGGAAACTTTGCAAGAAAGCTAAGTCTCTTTACCTGAGTTCAAGGATTAGGAGTAGTGACGATAAAATGAAAATGACATGGAATATAATAAACAGCGAGACTGGGAAAGTTAAAAATAAAAGTTCAAAATTTAGTTTGAACATTGATAACGACACTATTACATCAGACTCAAAAGTTGCATCGGCGTTTGAAAGTTTTTTTACTGATATCCCCGTTATTACTACTAGATCTTTGGACTCATCAACCAATGCAGCGGAATCTCTTTTAAAAGAAAACATGAGTACAACCTATAGTAATTTCTCATTTCAGTATATAAATTCAAATGATGTTATAAAAGCTTTTAATACTATAAATTTAAAGAAGACTGCAGACTTGTGGGGAAATTCCGTTACTATTACCAAGTCCATTATTGCTTTAGCTGCTAACAGATTAGCTTTAATATTTAATAAGTGTATTGACTGTGGTGTATTTCCTGATCTTATGAAAGATAGCAAGGTAATACCTTTGTACAAAGCAGGTAGCACATCAGACCCCACCAACTATAGGCCAATTTCTGTGCTGCCCACATTTAGCAAAATTTTCGAGAAATTGATACTAGACCAACTGCAAAGTTATTTTAATAACAACGAGCTTCTACACTCTAAACAATTTGGTTTTACAAAGGGGCGCTCCACGACCGATGCCGGTGTTGAGCTTGTAAAACATATCTTTGATGCCTGGGAGGATTCACATGATGCTTTAGGTGTCTTCTGTGATTTGTCCAAGGCCTTTGATTGTGTAGAACATGATACATTGATCAGGAAATTACATCACTATGGTTTAAGTAGTTCCGCTCTGCATCTTCTTACTTCATATTTGAGTAATAGGATTCAGAGAGTTGATGTCAACGGGACGCGTTCGCATGGGTCTGTAGTCAAAATGGGCGTCCCACAGGGTTCAATCCTCGGTCCTTTTTTATTTTTAGTTTATATTAATGACTTACCACATCTCGTCAATGACAAGCACGGGATAGTACTGTTTGCTGATGATACCTCACTTTTATTTAAATTAAAACGACAGCAAATTGATATGGACGATGTAAACATTGCTATCTCAAAGGTGGTTCGCTGGTTTGAGGTTAACAACCTGCTTTTAAATAGACTAAAAACTAAATGTATTCGATTTTTGATGCCTAACGTCAAACAAGTGAACACCTCAGTAAAGGTTAAGGATGATGTGTTGGATCTTGTGGATAACACCAAATTTTTAGGCATTACACTAGATTCTAAGCTGCAATGGGGACCACATATTAGTAAATTGTCGAATAGACTCAGCTCTGCAGCATACGCAGTCAGGAAAATTCGCCAGTTAACTGACATTGACACTGCCAGGCTTGTATATCATAGCTATTTTCATAGTATAATGTCATACGGTATTCTCCTGTGGGGAAATGCTGCCGACATTCAGACCATCTTTGTTCTGCAGAAAAGAGCTATTCGAGCAATTTATAATTTGGATTATGGGGCTTCGTTAAGGAATAAATTCAAGGAAATAAACATTTTAACAGTTGCAAGCCAGTACATTTATTCCAACCTAATATATTTATTCCAAAACAAGGCCTCATACTCAAAGAAAAGTGATATCCACAATTTGAATACTAGAAATAAGAGTAAGCTAGTAGTGCCGGCTACCCGGCTAGAGAAAATAAAAAAATCTTTTCAAGGCCAATGTGTGCGCTTTTACAATAAAGTGCCAAGCAATATTCAAAATTTAAGTTATAATAAATTCAAAAAGATTATAAAACGTAAACTTTGTCAAAAAGGGTACTATTCAGTGCTAGATTATATTGAAGATAAAAATGCTTGGGATTAATTTGCTCGGTCCCACAGGCTACTTATGTTTGATTAGTGTTAAGTTTCATGTGAGTGTGAGTTATTGTGTCTATAGTCTATATTATGCTAGTAAGTACTTTTATATTATTATTTAAAAAGCCTTATTAATTGACAACAACATTATAGACACACCAGCTCATAAACTTATGAAAAATTCAATGTAGTTACTAAGTTTTTAAATTGTATAGAATCAAGACGTGGAAAAGAGTGGCCCGGAGTTTCTTGCCTGATTCTTCTCACGAGGCTCTACTTTCTGAACAGGCATTTTTTTCAATGCTCAACTATGTTAATATGCATTTAAAGTTACTTTTTATTTTTTTTATTTGTATGACTTTCTGACGTGTCCAAAAAATTTAAACATTTTTATGGAAATAAACATATTTGAGTTTGAGTTTGAGTTTGACAACAATGACCACAATTATGTTACTAGTGTTGCCCAAATTCAGTCTTGGTCTTGCAGTCTTGGTCTTGTTCTTGCGTTTTTGCAAGACCAAGACCAAGAACAAGACCGCGTATTTTTAGCAAGACCAAGACCAAGACTGATCGTGCAAGACTTGAGCAAGAACAAGACTAAGCCTGCAAGACTCTTGCGTCTTGCAGCTAGGACTTAGCGCTATTTCACGGAGTAGTTAGGTGTAACAGTTCGGTGTATAGGTACGCTTAGGAATTCTATGAGACGCAAAAAACTGTATCAAAGAATATGAAAAACTGGACCTATGCGCATTACTTTGTATTAATTCTTGGTCAAAAGAATTGATATAAAGTAACATAACCTAATGATAAAGCTGTTGTGTACTGTTATGTTTGATTTGTGTTGTATTTTATTTTTTATTGAAATAAATGATAAATCGTAAAACTCTTTTATTAAATTTCATATAAGTTGAGGGTTCAATCTCTTTCTAGACAGATATTGTTCTTTAAAATACAGTCAAGTTATTGTAATTAATTTGTTTTTTTCTTTTACATGTTTTAGCAAATGTAAGCTTATAAATCATAAATGTTTATTAAGAAACAGTTACTTCCATGGAAAACGACATATAGGTCAGTTGATTTTTCGAATTTCTTATCAAATCTTCAGTTATTTATTAATCTGCTTGATCTTTACTATGGCTGTGTTAATTCAAGCTCACAATGTTCCAATTCTAATACGTTTTTCTAAGATTTAAAAACTTTAATAAATAGTAATAGACTGATAGGTAATTGCAAGACTTGCAAGACTCTTGCTGCAAGACCAAGACCAAGACTGGGAGCGCAATACCAAGACCAAGACCAAGACCAGGTGTATTGGCGCAAGACCAAGACCAAGACTGGCTAAGTCTCGTCTTGTTCTTGCATTTGGGCAACACTATATGTTACTGCTCAATCCACCGAATCAACGAGTCAATATATTATATGCGACTTTATAACAGTTACTAATTCTTTCCAATACAATAACATTAGGAATAATCTGGATCGCATATTGGACTTGTTTATAACAAATGTGGATTGCCAGTTTAGTACCTGTGTAGCACTTCTGCCACCTGACACTCACCATCCGCCTTTTTGTGTAACACCTTCTCTTGGCAGTAAATTTTCTCCTATGAAACGTCACACTCGTTCCAAATACAACTACTACAAAGCAGACTACGACACAATTAATAACAAACTTTGTGAATTAGACTGGGACCGTATACTTCATAACCTCCCAGCTGACAGGGCTGTTGAAACATTTTATGAAGTCATATATGGTACTATTAAATCTCATGTTCCTTTTGTCCGACCACGGAATTCTCATTTTCCTATATGGTTTACACGCACCTTAATACGTATGTTTAAAAGTAAAGATCATGCCTGGATAAAGTGGAAGAAATATGGTAATATATCTGATTACGAAACGTTTTCAACTTTACGCAATCACTTTAAAATCGAGTGTGATAAATGTTACCTAAGGTATATGAATTCAGTTGAGGATAGTATTTCACTGAACGTTAAACACTTTTGGAAATATATTTCGAAAAAACAGACTAAAGTCAATATTTCTGCAAATATGTATCTTGACGATGAACACGCAAATGATCCGACCGTAATATGCAAAATGTTTTCTAAGTTTTTCACATCTGTTTTTGAATCCTCCACCTTTGAACCAAAACACTGGCAAGCACCTTCAATGTTTGCGGATAATTCTTCGTGTTTGTCGGACACACGTTTAACATCTGATGTCATATTAAAGTCTCTTAAACATATTGATTTAAATAAAGGGCCCGGTCCTGATGGTCCCCCAATGTTCATAAAGAAAACCGCAGACTATATTGCATATCCACTCTGTATTATTTTCAATAAGTGCCTTAGTGAGGGAATATTTCCCGAAGTTTGGAAGCATGCTTTCATCACACCAGTATATAAAAGTGGTGATAAAAATAACGTCTAAAATTATCGTCCCATCTCTATTTTATCCACCTTGTCGAAGCTTTTCGAGAGTCTTGTGCACGGTGAATTATACTCCTACATACACAGCATAATCACGCCCGAACAACATGGGTTTGTTAAACGTCGCTCAACAGTCACTAATCTTACATTATTTACAAGTTATTTATTTAAAAATATGGATGATTTAAACTCAAGTTGACGCTGTGTACACCGACTTTCGAAAGGCCTTCGAAAAGGTGGATCACAAGCTGCTTTTAGACAAAATTGCCTACAACGGTATCCGCAGCAATTTACTTCGATGGTTCATGTCTTACATCAACAAGAGACTCCAAAAGTAGTAATTAATGGTTTTGAATCTGACTCAACTATTGCCACCTCCGGAGTGCCACAGGGGTAGATTCTAGGACCCCTACTTTTCAATCTGTTCGTCAATGACATTAAATGCTGTTTTACTAACTCACAGTTTCTGATGTATGCTGATGACGTCAAAGTTTACAAGGCTTGTTCTTGTCTACAAGACTGCATACTCTTACAGAGTGATCTAGACAGGTTTTCTCAATTTTGTTTACTCAATAAACTACATCTCAACATAGCTAAATGTAATGTAATAACTTACACAAAAAATAAGAAGGTTCTGAAATATGATAACACTATTCAAGACATAATTCTACAAAAGGTCAGCCACATCCGTGATCTAGGTGTCACGTTAGTCACTAAATTACATCTTGACCTACATATACCTACACAATAGATGGACCGTGTGTTCTATTTGCAGACGACATCTCACTCCTAACAACCTGTCAAAATAATAATAAATTAAATGAAAAATTAACAGTAACGCTTGACAAAGCAGTAACTTGGATGGACGAACACAATCTGGAAATTAACTTCTCAAAAACCAAAATAATGTCCTTCCATCCCTACCAAAAACCTCCACTAGAAATAAATTTTATTTACAATAATATAAAAATAGAAACAGTACCAGAATTTACATTACTAGGATTATCCATAGACACTAACATAAACTGGAAATCACACATTAAGAAAATGAGAGCAAAGATTTCAAAATTTACATACGCCTTTGGTGAAGTTAAAAAGACAACAGACCTGCAAACTGCCCTTGCTACATACTATGCATAATATATGCTTATGCATGGTTTAGCTACGGCATAATACTGTGGGGCAATAGCACAGATGCACCAACTCTCTTTACACTTCAAAAAAAGCTGGTTAGAATTTTAGTGAACATCGACGATACAGATAGTTGCAAACCCCATTTTAAAGAACTCAATATCTTAACTTCACCCTCCATATATATCTTGGAAATGTGCAAATTCGTAAGAAAAAATCTAAACATGTTTACTAAGAGAGAAGACACCCAATGTAGGTACGCACTACGCCATAGGGATAGACTTAAACTGCCCACCTCACGTTTAAAACAACACACAGACAGCACATATGTGATGTCTATAAAAAATTATAATAAATTGTCTGAAGAAATTAAAAACCAACCTAAATTTAACCTATTTATAAAAAAAATAAAAACACTACTATTAAACAAATGTTATTACAATTTAAATGAATACTTGACTGACAAAATACAATAATATAAATTACAATAATATAAATAATAATAATACCTCCAAAAATAATAATAAAATCACTGACATAACTGACAAATTACATTAATATTAGCAATATAAATAAAGATAAACATATAATAATTGACATAACTCGCAAATTATATTAATATAAAAAACGTATCTTTAAAAATATTATTAAAACTACAAACATAACCAATAAGTTGCAGACATTTTATATACACTTGTACTATCAATCTATAAAATTAATATTATATCCACTATACCTACAAATACACATAGAATAATTATAAAGCAATGATCATTATAATAAAATGGAAAGATGCTAAAAATTAATTAAAATACAGTATATATAAATTGCTATAAATAATACAACTGTCATACTATATTAGAAATAATGCAAAATTAATATAATTATAATTAAATATGAAACAGAATAAATCCAGAACAATGCAGCTAAAGCCCTCTTCCTCCCTTCTACATTTGCTGTGCCTGACAGGGTCCATGATGATACCATGTATTATTTTTATGACACCAAATTAACATTGTGGAATGCAAATAAAGTATTGAGTATTGAGTATATTGACAATATTGTTAATAAAGCCTACCAAATGTACGGTTTCGTTATGAGATCCTCTAAAGATTTTAAACGTCGATCCACCCTATTACTCTTGTATAAAACGCTTATTAGATCTCAACTAGAATTCGCAGTCCCAAATTGGAATCCATTTTACAACAAATATGTGATTAGGATTGAAATGGTCCAAAAAAAAATTTTAAGAACTATCCATTACAAATTCCGTCATTCTAAACTTCCATACCAAGAGTTACTCAAAGAATTTGCTTTATTAAGATTGGAGTCTAGACGCAAACTGCTCATGTTTATGATGTTGCATGGCATTTGTAACAATAAATTTGATTGTAGTGGTATTACGAATCAGCTATGTTATGTGGTCCCTAGAACAGTATTACAGCGGGAGGTGCGCGTGCGTCGGCTGTTCCACACTGAAAAGTGCAGAACAAACGCCGGTGCACGGGCACCTCACCGCTGTCTCCTAGAAATGTATAACACACACTTATCTGACATCGACATTTTCGCACTCTCACACTTAAAATTAAAAAAAACCGGCGGTTGAAATCCTAAAACGCTTGTCCTAGTATTTCCACATTCGTTTCTTCCATTTCCTTTATTATGTTTAGTTTTTATCAATATGATACTTTGGCTCAACTTCACATGACCTTTGAATACTCAAAATTTATTTAATCTCCACCAAGTCGAGCAAAAAAGGACACGGCCGTAACATTTTTTTCTCGAAGCAATTCAGGCCATTTTCGACCCCCTATGACTTCGTTGTGGATAAAACTAGAAGCCTGATTGTTTTGTAACCATGCAGGCATTGTATAAATATGGTGTATTTCAAATTTCATTCAATTTGAATTAGTAGTTTAAGAATTATAACGAGTCAAAATTCTTAATTTTGTCACTCACTGATCGATCATCAAAAGTCTAAGGCACTTCTAGCAGATATAGAAGCTTCAAATGTAGAATGCTATTAGTGTTTAGTATATGAATCAAGGAAAAATTAAAATATTTTTCAATTTTTGTCCAGTTTTCGAGATACATCAACTGCATAAATTACTTTGTAATCCCATATTAATATATAATAGATTACAAAATCACATTTGCAGTTAGAGCTTTAATTAAGAAAATTCGTTGTTGGTGTACAAGAAGTAGAAGGTACCGGAAAGGACAAAAGTAAGACTATCTACAAAAAGAAATGAGATCCCATAAAAATAATATTTTTCAAAAATAACAAGTCTCGCGACCGTAAAAAGTTGTGAGACCCATGTACTTAATACCAAGTCGGTTAATTAAAAATCCTGCATTTTTTAAACAATTATATTGACTTGGCAATCGCATTAAACAATCAAATTTATATATGTATTACTAATGAGATATATTGTGTTTTCATGCGATGGCCGAGTCAATCTATTTATTTAAAACATGGGCCTCGTTAGCCTTGGATGGCAACCCGTCTAGGAGAAGGAAAACTCCGAAATTAAACCACTCTCTTTGGGGGGATGGGCCTCGTCAGCTTTGGATGGCAACCCGTCTAGGAGAAGGAAAACTCCGAAATAAAACCAACATTCAGGGAGCATACCCGATAACAAACCCCAATCCAAGGTGTCAACCGACCCGTGCCGAGGGATTCATGGCCAGAGGGCAAGCTGGTCGCTAACGGAGGGTGCATGTGTTGGTGGTCACAGGGCACAGCT
This sequence comes from Euclidia mi, assembly GCA_944739405.2. Classification (NCBI taxonomy): domain Eukaryota; kingdom Metazoa; phylum Arthropoda; class Insecta; order Lepidoptera; family Erebidae; genus Euclidia; species Euclidia mi. Next base: position 2,800,428 of record OX123194.2, on the reverse strand, counting down.
AGTATTCCATCTTACCCCCGTACAGGGCTCTGCGGGGATGGACATTCTAAATCCCTATTACCTCCTGGGACCGCTATGAGAACTGAAAATAATATTTCTCCAGACGGCGGCGACGCGGTTCGCAACCCATCACGTCTCGTTTCCCGCGAGGGCGAAAAGCGGCCTACGGAAAGCCGGTTTGCAACATTAAATGTTGGAGGAGGAATGGATGGTAAATTGAATGAAGTATGCCAGATGATGGATGATAGAAATATTGATGTTCTATGTGTGAATGAGACAAAAAGGAAAGGTTGTGGACCCACCAAGCATGACAGCTACACGGCTTATTGGTCTGGGGTAGACAGTACCACCAGAGCCTGCAAGGGAGTTGGTTTAATACTGTCTGCGCGAATGAATGAGTGCGTTGAGGAATATGAATGTGTAAATGCTAGACTATTGTGGATGAGAATGAAAGTAGGACTTACTCGTCTCTTTATTGTAGGGGTTTACGCCCCGGTCAATATAGTAGCGGGTATGTCACAGCAAGAACAAGACGAAAGGCAGGAATTTTGGGAGAACTTCAGAGCGATTTTGAGGAAATGTAAGGATAACGAAAGATTGATCTTGTCAGGTGATTTCAATGGATGGGTGGGAGTAAAACGAGATGGATTTGAAAGGGTTTTAGGTGGATTTGGTGATGAGAGTGTGAATGAAAATGGAAAAGTTTTGCTTGAGGTTTGCTTAGAATGGAGCCTTTGTGTGACAAACACCATGTTTGATCACAAAAGGATACACATGTATACGCGTGAGGCTAAGAATGTTAGAAGAAGTATGATTGATTTTGTAATTGTAGATGAACGTTTGAGAAAGAAAGTGTTAGATACAAGGGTGTATCGAGGGATCGGCATCCACACAGACCACTTCTTGGTGATGAGCCGGATAAGTGGACTCTTTAAAGGATGGCGACACCGAGAACATTATGAAAATAGGGTCCTAGAAAGAATAAAAGTAGAAAATCTGCAAGGAAAAGATGTGAAAGATGAGTATAAGCGAAGATTGATAGCAAGATTTGAGAGGTTCGATGGCATAAATGATATGGAAGAATTATGGCAATATTTTAAAGAAGAGATAGTATGTGTAGCGTCTGAAGTATGTGGTGTGATCAAGAGACGGAAAGTACGAAAGGTTAAGAATACATGGTGAGACAAGGATGTACAATCAGCAGTGTCAGAGAAGAAGAAAGCTTGGTTAGATTGGTTGGCTGCCAGAGCAAATGAAAGAATGGGAAAGGCAACGAGTGATGACATAGATGAAGCAAGAAAAGAGTTTGTTAGGTCAAAAAGAATTGTGAAAGAAATTGTTAAAAGGAAAAAAGAGGAAAAGAAAGATGAGTTTGATAGCAGACTATCTGAAGATTTCCGGAGAAACATAAAGTTTTTCTGGAAATCCGTTCGTGCAGTTCGAGGAAGAACTCAATCCTCAGAATACACGTCAATCAGAGACAAGAATGGAAAGATTCTGTATGGTGAATCATGCGTGCTGAAGAGATGGAAGGAGTATTTTGAAGGTCTATATGAAAGAACGGCGATAGAGACATCGATCGACGAAATTAATGGTAATAATAGCAATGATGAAAGCGATATTGGTGTGGATGAGATTGTGAAGGCGTTGGGAAGTATGAAATTAGGTAAGGCTGCAGGATATGATAGGATTACAGTTGAAATCAGGGCATCATAGTTGGTCAGCTGCAGCGCTTATTTAACTTGTGCTGGAGCACCGGCCGAGTACCTGATGACTGGACCACAGCGGTGGTTGTGCCTCTTTATAAGGGAAAAGGCTCGCAACAAGACTGCAAGAACTATAGAGGCATTAGCCTTCTCAGCATTGTTGGCAAATTGTATGCGAAGGTACTGATTGAAAGAGTTATGGAAGTAACCGACAAGAAAATATGGGATGTACAAGCAGGATTCCGAAAGGGTATGGGGTGCACGGATCAAGTCTTTTCCTTGCGGTGCGTAGCCGAAAAATTCTTGGCCAAAGGTCAAAAGGTCTATTGCGCATTCGTGGATTTGGAAAAGGCTTACGATAAAGTGGTGAGGAATGAAATGTGGTCAGTACTGTCGATGTATGGGGTGAACAGCAGCCTCATACGAGCTCTGAAATCCCTTAATGAAGATTCTAGAGCTTGTGTGAGGATAAATGGGTCGTAAACGGATTGGTTTACCATCGAAACAGGTGTTAGACAGGGATGTGTAGCGTCGCCGTGGCTGTTCAACCTCTTCATGAACAGTTGTTTACAAGATTTGAAAATTAGTGACTGTGGATTAAGGATGAATGAGTTACTTGTCAAATGCCTCCTTTATGCTGATGATCAGGTTATACTTGCGTCTTTAGCGGTGGAGTTGCAGGAGATGGTAACAATCATGCATAGTGCGTTAGAGAGGAAGGGAATGAATGTAAATGTAAGTAAAACGAAAGTTATGGTTTTTGAAAAGGAGGAATGCGTTACGGCTTGTAATGTTATGATCGATGGACAGCGAGTGGAGCAAGTGAATGAGTTTGTATATTTAGGTACGCTGTTTACAAGAGATGGTAAGAATGTAGAAGATATTGAAAGAAGAGTTAATGCAGGTAATAGAGTGAATGGAGCTCTGAAGGCGTTTATGAATAGCCAAAACGTGTCCAAAAAGGCACGTTTGGCTGTCCATAGAGGGGTGTTAGTACCTACTCTTATGTATGGTAGTGATAGTTGGGTATGGCAGAAGAGTCATGAAAGTAGAATAAATGCTGTAGAAATGAGAGCACTGCGAAGTATGTGTGGTGTTTCTTTGACTGACAGAGTAAAGAATTGTGTGATAAGAGAGTGTTGTGGGGTAAAAGAAGATGTAGTGATAAGCATCGAGAATGGTATGCTAAGATGGTTTGGACACGTGGAGAGGATGGATGACGAAAGACTGACCAAGCAGATATATAAGGCAAGTGTGAAAGGGACAGGACTAAGGGGAAGACCTAGGCGGACGTTCTCTGACCAGATTGGAGACATCCTAAAAACAGGACAAGTTAGAAGCACCCTGAACAGAAGAGCATGCATGTGGAATCTGATGGGAGTGAATAAAGCAAGAGAGATATGTCAAGATCGTTGCAAATGGCGCTCCGTAGTCTCTGCCTACCCCTCCGGGAAACAGGCGTGAGTCTATGTATGTATGTATGTAAGATTTTTAAGTAACCGACTTGGTATTAAGTACATGGATTGGATCTCACAAATTGTTACGGTCGCGAGACTTGGTATTTTTGACAAATGTTGTTTTTATGGGATATTATTCTGCGGACATAGGTGTGGGCTATACATTAAGTAACATGAAAATACCTACTGTACACTTACCATGCATTGTAATGTATAACTGTTATATGTCCCAACAAATACCTAAATAAATAAATAAATAAGACCCTACCAAGACACTAACGTTTTTGACAACTGTAATATAACTTTTCGAAACAAATTAAGCCTCTGAAACCAACTCTAAGTTAATATTATGCTTTCAGCGACATGTCACGAAGTTCTGTGAGATATTGGTTCTAGTTCTAGTAGTATTAGCATTTTTACTTTGATGTTCACAAACTTTGAATTAGTCCACAGACTAACCACAAAATAAATTACGATGAAATCTGTTTTCTTGCTCTTGTCTTGACTTAGGGGGAAATAAAACTGTCGTTTCATAGTGAAAAGGGGTTGGACATGTTACTGCACCCGGTGGTATGTGGGGTTTCAGTTGACCTCCCCCTTTTGTGGAGGGAGGTGCCGTAAGCCCCGTCACGCGCGATTCCGAGGAACACAAATCACGCGAGACATGCACGCGAGCTGCAACCCTACCAAGAACATTAAAAAAACAATTAGATACGTAAAAATTCATACTGATGCACATACATTACTGTTTTTGTTAAGCACAAGCTTGTGGTATTCCAAAAAAGTTGGTAATGGATTTGCATGTTTTGGATTAAAGATGCGTCATTTCGTTCAAGTGTAAGGGTCCGACTAAAAGCTCACAGCGATATGTCAATAGGTCTGGTTATTTTGCAGTTAACGCCTTTTTCTCTAATAAAAAAGTACGTTTGAAATAATAAGTTAGTTGTCAGGGGTAATAGATACCATGCCACATTCTTTGTCAGGTAGACAACACGAAACCTTATGCAAATGTGTCTCGCAGACTTTTAGCTTTTTGTAGTTTGACTTGTTTTATAGTGCCCCTTTAGTTCTTGATGGTTCGTTTACCATAAGTTTGTTATAGATCTATAGAAGACAACATTCGAGTGTTATTTCATACACTCATGAATACACAATCATAAAAGTATTATGCATAAGGTCAAAGAATACAACATACAACTTTACGCTTTATTCTGACAGTAAGAGTTGCTGAACTTAGATAGCTATATGCGTGTTTTTTATTGCCATTGATTTTGGAATACATATAATGTAGTCTATTTTAGTTCACAGTTTTCTTTTACTAGTAAAAAAATCGCGGGCTTTTATATAATAATATAGAGAAATGATGCAAGCATGGTTTATTTTGGATAATTATTTATTAAGTTTTAAATGATTCAAGTTATTTCACTCAATGGTATTGTATGAACTCTGTAAGTATGCAAGAAATGTTGGATCAGCAGTTTTCTGTGTAGGAATATTAGAAGTTTGTTAGCGTTATCGTCAGTTACCCTGTCCAGTCAGTACGAACGTGGATAGAATAGGGATATTATTTTGATAAAATAAACGTGAAGATCAAAGTATTTATTATATCTACAGTTTTATTTGCCACATAACACACATACATAGGTACAATAGTATAATTATATCCCTGGAGAAAAATTAAATACATATGTACCATAATATTGGCGATTCAAAAGAGTGGCCACGAGTTTTATTGCCCGTTCTATCTCGTGGTTCTACCTATTGCTTTGCGAACGAGGCAGTAAACGTAAATGTAGAAGCATTAAGTAATTTGATTTAAAAAATTGATGTTCATAAGCGTCACCTTGTGACCTAGATGAATAAACGATTTTGACTTCGACTCATTCAACACCAGAGCTTATAAATCGAGCCTCTACCTTTAGGCCTCCCTCACATTGGTTATGAGCGTTCCTTGAGCGTACGCTCGGCGTCCGTTCGGCTTGCGCCCGGCGTTCACTTTGTACTACAGAGTGAACGCCGGGCGTACGCTCGAGGAATGTGAGGTCAATGTGAGGTCGGCCTTACACTTGTCACCGAGATTTTACTGCGCTCTACTCTCAAAAAAATTAATCCATGTACTTTTTTAAATAGACCTTGCAAAAAAGCCCAGCTTTCCTCTCACTGCCCTTAATAGTTCTAGGTAGCAAAATTTAAACAATGACATTAATTTCGGCCGTTGATTTTTTAATGTTCGCGTGACTGTCACAGATTATGGCAGTGATAAAAAGCTGTGCTGAATCGCTGTTATTAATTGTGTCGCGTTATCTGAGTGAAACATTTGTCCGCAAAGTGGGTGGTTTTGCCATCTGATTGTACTATTATTAGAGGCTATATTTATTAGAATGTAGAGTCTAGGCTGTTAGAAAGTAAATTGTATGTTATACACTTACGCCAATATTCCCAAAGGGATAGGCAGATGTGTAATATTACACCCAGATTTCGCCATGTTATGAGTTTTACATCCCACGTCATAGGGGTTGAGCCTATTGCCGTTACCGTGCATATTGTTAGACTCCGTGCTGCTACTGTGAATTCAAGAAACCTTAGTAAAAGTATTGCCTGACCCGGGAACCGAACCCGAGGCCTCATGAACAGCAGACGCATACGGACCACCACTTCTACTGGACCATGGAAGCGGAAATTCTACTGCTCTCTTTATCTCTAGTTTTTGCTATCTTGCTTGTTCAGTTATCTCTCTTTCTCTGACAGAAATTAAAATTTTGCTAACGACGTTTGAGTTTCGTGCTAGAGTCACATAGTTTGCAAAAAAAGGCCTAAAGGTAAAAACACATAGGTAATTGAAGTAATGTAACATTTATTGTGTTTCCAGTTTTTATTACAACAACGCTTGCATAGCATTAACAACGTTTGAATACTCCAATAATATTGTCCTAGATGTCATAAGTACCTACGGACTGCGGCCATAAATAATAGTAACGTCTTATAATCAGATAGAATTTATTATTTTATTCAGCAAAGTAATCAAGTAAAGTAATTAAAAAGCAGACCCAATAAGTCAACCGCTTTTTAACACATATTTAAAAAGCAATCAAAGAAACACTAATAAAAACTAGCCGCATAGAATTATTCTAATTTCGCAAAACCACAATACAAAGCAAAACATTTTTTTTACTAGCGGTTATAACTGTAGAGTTACGCATTCCGCCCACTGTCACACCGAAGGCGGGTAGCAATTTAAAACAATAAGCACGCTTTCATTTCTAAACGATAGTTTATGTACGTGGAACACGCGAGCATGAAGTATCGGACTTAGACTGGGTACCCACAGGAAATGTCCAAGATAGCCGGCCGAAACATGAAGTTGAAGCAGAATCTTTAATGCTTTAGTCTCTAAACTTTTGTAGGTATTAAGGTGCAAGTCCGAGTTGGGCTGCAGACCGCAAACTGCAACCGCAGACTGCAAGCTACCCTACTTTTTTGTCTATGAATCTCTTTTAAATTGGTTCCGAGCGCGGCAACACTGCGGCCTGCAGTCGCGGCACGCCGCGTGCGGTCGCACGTACTAAGATGTCCACTTTTCAGAAGATGATGAAGAAAAATTAATTAACTTTTTTGGTGGTCATCCAGTCATTTATGACACATCGAAAATATCGGCATAATTTGGTGAAAGATAATGGTTCTATAACCCGTGAAGTCGCGTCATGCCACCGCGCTTGGAATAGAAGCAACTGCGACCACAGGCAGCACTGCGGTCGACCGCATCCACTAGCCGCAGTGTCGCCTGCGGTTGCAGTCTGTAGCCCACCTCGGAATTGTACCTTTAGAGTATTGCTGATTTCAGCATGAAAAGTCCGGTTTAACCGGCGAAGTACTATACTTTCACAGAATATTGAAGCAACAAACGATACGCAATACTGTTGCGTATAATTCGGTGAATGAAAGTGCCGCAGGCTGCCTCCCCTTTTCATTTTACGTCATCCCGCTCCTCTTCAAATCTTTTTAGCCATTCTCGTGATTGGCAACAGCACTCTCTCAAGTGAATGTTCTGGGGTTACCTAATGGGTACCATCAGATGGACTACTACTGGCTCGTCTATCTATTGCTGCAATAAAAAATATAAAAAAGTATTTTGCCATGTGGGAATTAAATCACACTTACGTCATCCCCAGTCACAGATGCCTAGCACATGTTAGATGAGCTCACAGCCTTACAAACAAGCTGGTGAATGCTTGTTGTTCTAGCTCGTAGAATTTCTACTTCTTTGAATTTTGCAGTAGTTAAAAATCGCGAGAAAAATATCAGCTGTATATCCATACTTGATATTTTTTTCGTGATTTCGCAAAAGTTCCAGAACAAAAGTTGTTCATAATGATGAATATAACCACCCCCTCAGAGGTTGACAGTGTTTTACAAATAACCCTGTATATGATTTGAATGTCCCGTTTCTAACGAAGTAAACTGTATGTTTTCGTTTTGAAATAAATATATTTTGTACCTATTCTTTTCAGGGTAGGAAGCAACAAATGAACTTGAAAGTAATGATATTTAGAAGTAAATAGAAACACACAAACAAAGGTTATAATTTGAATAAAATAAGAAAATATTGGTTTGAAAATTGCGTGAGTGAAATAATACAAAGTTCTTTAGAGACCGTCAATCAAAACCGCAAATATTAGTTGAAACTCAAAACAGTCATGCAGCTAAATAATTTACCTTGGTCGCTGTCAAGCAATTTGAAAATACATAAAACAGAAAGCAACAAATCAAAGATAGAAATACAAATGAAGAAAAAAACGGGGTGAAGCAATAATTAATAATAAAAACAATAGTATTGCGAACCTTAAACGTAATATTCGTACCAAATTCGCAGGTTTGTTACACCACTAGGGAACCATCTACTATGACTATCAACTCATTTGGGACCAATTAGTTTCCTAGTTATGAACTTTTCATTTGTCAGATTTATACATAACGGCTATTGGGAATAGCTTTGTTTAAAATATTAACGACATTTAAAATTACCTGAGTCTCGGACTAAACCTTTGATATTTTTGGAGCGTGTTTGGCTTTCATAGTAGAAATAATAATGGATGATGAAGGAATAAATTATTATGATGTTAATTTTATCAAAATGTCCCTTGGTATTACTTCAATTCGCGGTATTTCGTTTAGCAAAATTTTAGATACCATGTGAAAGCTACTACATATCATATAAATTCCCAATTAATAATTATAATACACAAGTAAATTTGAAATTACTGGCATTACTAATTAGAGTAAAAGGTACTTATACAATACAGAATACATAAAATTAAAACGAACTTTGATAAAAAATAAAACTGATATTTTCTTTGGTAAAACAATTTCAATTTCAGAAAAAGTTTTCTTTATAAATCTGAAATAGAATTGTGAGCTTTTATTCTGCTATTACAGCTCTACTCGCCCGCTATGTCAATAAATTTTGCCAGGCTTCAGAAGACCTTATGTCGAGGTAGTAGAGCCTTGCTGATTTCAGCATGAATGGGCCGGCTCGACCGGGGAAGTACTACCCTCTCACAGAAAATCGACGTAAAGTAACAGTAGCTAAACTGTTGCGTTTCGTTCGGTGAGTGAGAGTACCGGAGGCTCTATCCCCTATTCCTTCTCCCTCATCCCACTCCTCATCCTATCCCTTTTCCCAACACCAAGGGGCGGCAACGCACTTGTGACTCCTGTGGTGTTCCTTGTGTCTATGGGCGGCGGTAATTGCTTACCATCAGGCGATCCGTTTGACGTCTATTACCATATAAAAAAAAAAAACTAACATGTTCATCTGCTATCAAGACTCTTAAAATCCATGAATGTAAATGCAACCATTACAACAGTTGCTCCCAAAATCTCAAAACATCAGAAAAAAAAATCCAACATCGAAAATTTTATGGAATAATAAATGAAATAGGAAACATAATGTCCAACGGATAAACGCTGAGTGTACTTCACAACTGACATAAAAACGTCATTCTCACAATTTATGACGATTCGGAAAATTGTGACAAGCCGACACGTAGAATAAAGCATAATCCAGTACGTAAGTAGGTCAGTATGGCAGGCGATCCCTTGTCAAATTAACGCTTCCCTCTGTCTCGACGTGACAAACAACATGGGCATAATAAAAACTTGCTCATGAATGCTCTGAGTTTAAAATAAAGCTATATTCACTGACGTTTACAGGGCTACAGCGAGAGAATGGAAATTACAAGAGGAAATTAAAAATAATTTACACGGAAACGAAGCGTAACTGCCCGAGTTACACGAAAATCGTGAGAGACAACATCAAATGGCTATACTTCCCAAAGAAACTCACATTTCCGCATATGAAATGCGATATTTCGTGATAACAGAGAAGCTTGAGAACTTTTGTGACAATATTGCTTTCACTTGGAAACTTTATTATGTTAACGTATCTAATAATTTAGATAACAGAAACATAACTGGTCTTAAAACGGTTCATACAAAAAAAAACTATTGTTGTAATAGTAGAATTAGCACCTCATTAAATAAAATTAGTGTTCAATAAACTGTGACCACAATTCCAAATATTGAATATTACCTATATCATACAACATTTATGTGGCTACCTATTTGGCTTCAGCTTTAAAAAGAATACTTGCGTTTCTTGCCAAATTTATCTAACCAGAATTATACGTCCGCAGCTTCTATTCGGTTTAAGGAATTGTGAAAAAAATTTTAACAATGTTATGGAACGGAATAATAATATAATTTGTCTTTCCTTACATATTAAATTTGACTTTATATTTAAGCCATATCAAACAAAACACTACTTTGTTATTGCTTAAAAACAAAAAAAGGTTAACATTTTCGTTGCACAATTCTGACCCAAATTGTTGTTTAATTACTACCCACTATTAAATAACTTATAAGAGAACTAAAACATCATATTACCAATTTTGCCCGGAAGCAATTTGAGCTAAACCTCTTAGCAAAATAAACAGTATTAATCTCGACTACCTCATAAGTTGGGCAGTCCACTACATCAAACTTAAGAGCATTAAATGTAAAAAGACCACGATAGTTTGAAAGCTGGCATCCTGCCAAGTACCGGCCGAATCTCGAGACCACCATAAGACCAATGAGAGAAATTCGATTTCTTGGTAATAAAGTTCAGCGGTCGCAAACTTTGCAGGCTTCGATTTAGTAATGACACTTATAACTTTTCATCTATGAGCAAATTTTATAAGATTTATCATAGTTGGACTATTTTATGGTGTTTGAATGCGATTGATGCTTATATTTCAAATGGTTAAACATTTTAGCAAGTGAGTTTGCTTATTTTGATTATAAATAATAATTATCACTTTATTGCAAGAAAACTATTTCAGAAAGTTTATTATTCGTCTTAGTCCAACATTTTTGCTTTTGTAAAACATGCTTCACCAAGAATGGTGATAGCCGTAATTTTTTATGAATTATTAATTCAAAGTATGCAAGATCTCCACGCTTAGAATATAACACTTGATTTTGGTAAGTGCTACAATATTTTGTATATAGGCATCCTTAAAATTTTATCAGGCTACGTGTAGATTTAGAAGAAATCTTTTACGGTTTTTGCCTTGTTACCTTGCTAAAGGGTCACGGTCAAAATGGGCGTAAAACCAACAGCTTTAAAATATATTTTATGTGAAAGCTAATGACCATTACTTAATTTTATACTATGACGGCAATCACCCAAACAACCGGTGAGCAGAGATATTCAGTGATGTTCAAACGTATTTTTTATAGAATCCAAAACAATCGCTAATACAACGGAGATAACACGACACGATGTTGTGCAGAGCTAGGCCAATGAAACCAATCTATTGGTTGGTAACCTAACGGAATTACTACATTCCATCCCTTTCTAACTTCTCTCTTACTCAGGCGCCGACCAAAACACAAGCGTGCGGGCAGACCGGGCAATGCGCGTCAGTCGTTATTTATATTTAATTGAATTATATAGAGAGGAGTCATTAGATGATTTAAAGCGAGGACATATGTGAATTGGGCGTCATTAGGGGTAAATTAAAACCGTTTTTCACCGTAATATTTATAGAAAAAAAATTCAAAAAAATATGTCTTAATCTACATCATATAAAGCATTTTCTCTTTTGTACCAAATCCTAAAAAAAGTATCTTAAATATCTGAATAAAATATGCAAATAACCTCTGTTTTTGTTGTTATACCTTTTTCTCCTAATCTATCAATCATAAGATTGTTTAAATTGAATAAGCCTCTTATATATTAGAACACAAAGGGAACCTTCAGCTTATTTTTGCAAATAACTTTACTTATTATTTTCTAAGGATTTTTAACGTCACCGATATTCGCAAATCGCGCGTGGACAACTAACCAGTAGTACCAGCAAGGTCAACGGCGTATATCCACCTCTTTAACAGATTTAATATTCTGCAAACTAATGTGTGGTTTCTTCGAATTAAAAGTCAACAGTCGCGGCATGTCAGATCGCGCACATATAATACTTATATTTTGATCGATAGGGACCAAATCGGTAGAAATGCGATAGTTGAGCATTACTGTACATGCTTAATAGGTAGAAGAACAGTAGGAAGTTGTGCCCACATAGATTCAGTTTTGTGGTTTTTAGGGTTAGGACGGCACGAGACTTTCATTGCACCCGCAGAACATTTACTAGATGTTATAGTTGATGATAACCATTGATATTTAAATAAAAGGTATCAATATATAGTAGTTTTTAACAAATATGTGTGTTTTATGTAACCAATCTTTAGGATTTTTTTGCAGTGATACCCGGTCGATATTTGGGTTAACAAGTATATAGGGGATATTTAGAAGTACAATAAAGTAAATTACAACTCATTTTATTTCTGTTGGTTTTACGCCCAGCTCTCATACAAAAATGCCCATGATCCTTTATTCTGCATTATGTATGTATCCGAACATGTTATATTTTTAAATGTAAGTATAAAATGAAAATAGTTATAATACGACTCTCAGTACAACGTGAAATTTTGATTTCATAATAATAATTTAGTGTACGCCGATAGTCGTAATCCTCTTGCCTTGGTCCCAATTTATTGGAGGCCGGTACAGCACGTCATGACCTGCCAATCTTCTATTTCGCCCGTCAACAGATAATTTTCGCCATTTCGCCATTCGCCATCAATTTCATATAGTCTTCGTCTTTAATTAATAATACACTTAATTTTGTTTGTAGAAAACCGTCAGTGCAAGTTGTATGAAACGTAATCGCATTAAGAAAATTATTTGTAAGAATCACCAGATTTTTTTGTCATCAAAAAGCTTCCGAATATCATCGCCCTCATTACAAAAATAGGACGTATAAGTGATATCGTCTAAAGAAATTGCACGGTACAAAGAGAGCAACAAAAAAATATGTTAGCTTAAATTGAAAAATTTATAATATTCATTATCTTTTACTCTTGCTCTTGCTGGTTTTTTAAAGTTGGCACCAAGATATAAAGTGTTGTAATAGATTTTCATTTACGAATAAATAATAGTTGGTTTTAAGCAGTTGCCTCACCGTTGCGTAATTTTGTGGGATTAAACCCCACACGTCACAGTTTTGACATCATTATGCTCTTGACCTGGTCCTTATTTACTTGTGGTCGGCTCAGTATGTCCTTCGCTTCCATACTTCTCTGTCGCCCGTCATCCAATCATCCTCTTTCTATTTCTTATCCACCCTAACAACGCCTATGCATTGTTACCTCGGCATTAGTTTCCTTTTTCGTTCTTCTATGATCAGCCTCCGTGGGTCATCCACAAATTATAGTGGACGCAAATGATTTTTCTTATTCTTCAATTCTACAAAGTTCCTTCAAAATTCATTCAGTATTTTTTGTGTAAGGTATTAATCTATTTATATTTATACATCCATCTATGCTCACAAACTTTTGCATTTATTATAATAGTAAGATATTATTCTATAAAAGGTGAAAAACCTGTTTTTCAGATTTTCGTCAATTTTTTCTTTTTTTTTAAGAAGATAGATGGCGCTGGCCAACGTGTAAACATTGAGCTCCGTATCTAAATTTAATAAAAAATATATAAACTTACAGTTCAAAGTTATATATAGTCTAAAAAGCGTTATAGTGCTACAAAGATGAAGTGACAGTGTTATCTCAAAGAAATTCCACCTAGTTGAACCAATATTGCGTACTTTCTGAAATCAGTGAAGTGACTATTTATATTCCCTATAAAGCTTGTATTTGTTAACTTTCTGGTGACTATTCAGAATTAAGTGAAATACTAGCGCATAAACAATGAACGATAAGAACAAAACAGTGTAAAACAGTGAAAACCAGTGAATAACAGCTATTATCAATATAAGAAGTTCGTTTTTTCTATTTGAACTCATCACCAATATTGACATTTCATCAATATTTGATATTAACGCCATCTAGCGAATTTGCTGTGTATCAAGTAGAAGCATGACAACGAACTTATTTCAATAAAATTATTAATACACCTAATGACATCTATTGAGGAAAAAAGATAGGAGATAGAGAGGATAAGATACAAAAAGTATTTGTCAAGCAGTCACCTATTTCAACTGCATTGTTAATGAGCGACACAGCCCATTGCGCTAAGTCTTGGTCTGCGATTTACGTGCTCTGAGATCGATTCCCACGAACGAGTTGTCTTTTTGTGAATAAATTCAGGTTGATATTGAATTTAAATATGTCAGATGTTGAGTATGAAAATGTTACTCAACGCAAGAAATTGGTTCGAAGTTTGGAGTTCAACGATAGCGAATATGACATGGATGTTTCGTATCAGAGCCAGCCGAGTACTTCAAAATGCCAAAGGGAAGAGTTAAATATAATGACAGATAAATTAAACAGATACATGACAGAACTTGAGATTGCAAATAAGGAAATTGATAATTTAAATATAGAGAACACAAATTTAAAGAAAGAAATACATAGTTATCAAAGTAAAATAAAGTTTCTAAAGTCCATTGGGTTAACACAAACTTTCAAGTCAACCAATGTTACACCATTAAAATTCTACTCGCCGCAATATCAAAGACGTCTAAAATGCGTCAACATAAAAGTAGGACTGCCGAGAACCTCTTCACGGGAATATACAGCATCCGTCTTAGACTTACATCAAACATTACGTAGTAGCTGCAATTCGCCTTCTAAATTACAATCAGTAAACAGCATTCACAATGGCTCTAGATCAAGTAGTTTAGATATGGCCAAAATTGTAGAGGATAAACCTAGCTCAGAACAGGCATGTTTGGAATTAGTGCAAAAAGGTGAACGGATACAAGAAATAATGCAACAGAAGAAAAAAGTTACTATATTATCTGACGAACAAGGAAGAGGACTCCAAAGAATTCTTCAGAAGTTATTAGGTAGCGATTATATTGTAACTTGCTTTATGAAACCCGGTGCAAGACTATCGCATGTTTTAAATACTGCAATATGTGAAATAAAATCAACCTATACTATGAATGATTATGTTATAATATTGGGTGGTATAAATGATGTTAATCCGTATGAATTCCAATCGAGTATATCTACTTTTCTCAATACAGTAAAAAATACAAATATTCTTTTGACAGAAATACCATTTAATAATGCATTAAACATAAAAAAGTTAAATTATGAACTTAAATTTATCTCTAGTAGACATCTTAATTCTATCTTTGTTGACTTCAATTACAAATCTTTCATTCCATACAGACAAAACATGTCATTTTCTACTAGTCGCTATCTCTTAAAAGAAATATTAAAATTAAATTATGCATACAATTATTGTAATTATGTAAAAAACATACCTAATAAAATAGTATCAATTGATGGTATTAAAACCTGTCGCTCTGTTTCTACCCAGACTTATGTACAAGATTTTTGTAAAAACACTAATACTGACATTATATGTAATTCGGACAACAAACAGTTAAATAATATTGACATTGTACGTAATACTGAGACATTTTTTCGAGACTAAATTAAATATACTTCATCAAAATATCAATGGCCTAATGTCCAAGTCTGACCTGCTCACTGTTGTGCTTGAATCTTTAGAACATAATAAGACGGGTATTGGAGTAATGTGTGTGACAGAGCATAATATGGTTGCATCAGATAGGGAGATGTTAAATATTCCTAATTTTATTCTTGGGACTATTTTTTGTAGAAAAGTTCGTCGTGGTGGTTCATGTATACTGGTTCACAACACATTATCTTTTACTCCAATTAAAGAAATCAGTAACTATTGTATTGAAAACGTTATTGAATGTTCTGGTATTGAACTTTTAGAACATAAACTTATTGTGATATGTATTTATAGACCGCCAAGAAGTAGTGTGGAGGACTATAACATGTTTTTTGTTAATTTTAACTCCTTACTGAGTCGTTATTGTTATGGTAAAAAGAAAATAATACTGTGTGGAGATTTTAATATCAATGTACTACAAAAAAGCTTTGAATGTACTGAATTTAAGCATATTCTTTGCTCTCACAACTTAAAATTAGCCTTTCAGCGACCCACCAGACTAATAAGTGGTACATGTATTGATAATTTTTTGTATAACACACGTCAGTGTTCACAGGATATCATAGAGTTTGCAATATCGGATCACACAGCCCAATTGTTCACAGTACCAGTAAACTATATTAACACATTAAAATACTGGTATGTTGAAAAACGAGATTACAGCACTGAAAATATTCAAAAATTTAAAGAATGTATAAATTCTCTTAGTTTTAGCGACGTCTTCAATTGTAATAGTCCATGTACGGCATTTAGTGAGTTTTACGATATTTTTCGACTGTTTTATAATTTATGCTTTCCAGTCCTATCAGTAAAAAGATATGTTAAAACACGACCAAAGTGGCTAACTAGAGGTATAAAGGTATGTTGTAGGCGAAGGCGTCAACTCTTATGGCAATATCGCAAAAACCGTACCGAACGCAATAAAAGTAATTTTCTGGAATTGTCATCTAGACTTAATAAAATAATAAAACTCACACAGAAGTCTCAAAATGATAATTTTATAAACAATGCACATAATAAAAGTAAAGCTACCTGGGCTGTTATAAACAAAAGTAAATATAATGTTCCCAAGGAATTTACTATGGACCATATTAGGATTAATGACTCTACTATCACTGACCCTGTTGAAATTGCGAATTCATTTAATGACTACTTTATAAACCAAGTGAATATCTCCCAACAATCAAGGCCCAGTCTTGGTATTAATCAAACATTAGGGTCCTTGTTTATGCCACCAACTGTTCCTGATGACATTAATAGAATAATTTTAAACCTAAAACCCACAAATAGTACGGGTTATGACGACGTATCCACTGCAATATTGAAACATGTCTCTACTAAACTGTCCAACGTACTGAGTTATTTAATTAATTTGTGTATTTCATATGGTGTATTTCCTGATGAATTAAAAGTAACCATTATAAAACCGCTCTTTAAGAAAGGTAATAGAAATGATTTAAGTTGTTACAGACCAATAGCATTGGTTCCGGTGATATCCAAGATATTTGAGAAAGTTATCCATGAAGCCCTATATAATTATTTTGAAACCAATGGTTTACTTGCAGAAGAACAGGTTGGGTTTCGGAAAAATAAAAACATTAATGTTGCAATTTATAATTTTCTCAGTGCAGTTATGACTGCAATTGATAAAAAAAGGTACGCCACTGCAATCTATATGGATTTAACTAAGGCTTTTGACTATGTTGATCACTTAACCTTGCTGAACAAACTATATGCCTACGGAGTGCGAGGCAACATATATGAATTAATAAAATCTTATTTAAGTGACAGAATACAGACAACACGCATTTCTGAAATCTGTCAAAGTAATAAAATGTTAGTTAACTATTCATCTGAACAGAGGAAAGTTGTTTTTGGTGTTCCTCAAGGAAGTGTATTGGGGCCTCTTTTATTTATTATTTATATTAATGATCTACCTAAAGTAATTAACCACAAGACTATACTTTTTGCAGATGACAGTACCATTATATTTACTGGTGATAATAAACAACAAATTGAACATGACATGAATACTACTTTAAATAAAACAATTAAATGGCTAGAAATGAATAATTTGAAAGTAAATTTAAATAAAACTAACATAATGACATTCCGTAATAGAGTAAATAAATTAACTAACTTAGATATAAGATATGACAATAATCAAATAGGACAAGTACACCATACAGTTTTTTTAGGACTAAATATAGATGATAGTCTGGATTGGAAGTCTCATGTAGAATCCCTGTGTTCCAAAATAAATAAACACTGCTATGCTCTTAGAGTACTGTCGAAAACAGCCAGTAAACACACTATCATAACTGCATACCACGGCTATGTGTCGTCAATCCTTAATTATGGTATCATATTCTGGGGAAACTCCACTGATTCTGAAAGAGTTTTTGTGTCACAGAAGAAATGTATCAGGATTATTTGTAATATAAAGCTCCCAGAAAGTTGTAAACCTCATTTCCTAGCATTAAAGATTTTGACTGTTCCTTGTTTATATATATTAGAGATAGTGTTATTTGTAAGGAATAATATGCATTTTTTTAATAAACTGAGGAGTAAAAGACATCATATTAAAATATCCTGTCCACCGAACACCACAGCCTATTTAAATAAAAGTATATTGTGCATGGCTTCAAAAATTTATAACCACCTACCAAAATGTATACTGGAAATTACAAGTACCAGCGTTTTTAAGAGTAGAGTAAGGTGCCTTCTTTTAAAAAAAGTGTATTATTCTGTTGACGAATATCTTAAAGATAAATATCTTACATGAAATATTATATTATTTGATAATTTATTAATGTGAATTGTAATTTATATAACTTATTAGTTCTATTTAATTTGATTTTTAAGCTGCAATAATTTATTTTAGTTTAATGTTGACATTCCTGCACATATACTTTTTCTTTTTTTGCATGCCGTGAGGCAAAATATAGTGTTTCTATATACATATGTACCTACCATCTCTTTGTACCTATATTTGGCGAAATAAAGCATTTGAATTTGAATTTGAATTTGAATTTGAATTTCTTTGATCTATACGTGTACTTTAATTGACATCAATTTCAATTAGAAATAACTTATGTTCATGTAGGAAAAGAGATTCCTTGTTATTTTTGTAAATTATTTTCCTTGTAGTACTTAGGAATTGTTTATTTCACATTTCCATGATAATTTCACATGGATTAAATACCTTATATTTATCATTACGCCTACGCAAGACGGAGGCATCTGTATCGACTTAAATTTTGCTTGAGCGTACCTTTGTATGGCTTATAAAGCGTTTCGGAGATAATTATTCTCCCACCTCTACCAGCTATCAGTGAAACATCTGACAATAACAAATTTTATTTTTCAATAATAATATGCGGACATAAGAAAGCCAGTTCTTCTATATCAAAAGTAAGTTAAGTTCCTAGCTAACTTTTTTACTGGTTATCTGTAAATGAGTCAGCTAGCCAGCCTAACGACAACACAAACACACATAAACACGTTCTGGAGTAGTACAAGCACATAAAGGAGTTTTAGTGATCCCTCTCTTATAAATATTACCTTAAATCAAATAAATACAAAATCATAAGTGACATAAAGACATCTTTATTCCTGCACTTTGGTTGTTTACAACACTTATACAAGTCAAAACCCTATTGTAGATGATGCCGGTTTATCTTAGCTAAACGACTTCTTGAAGAAAAGCCGATACACAACTTGAAGCACATCCAGTATTTTAATTCTTTGTCAAAGAAACCGTTTCCTCTTTTACAGAATTCTGTTTGATAATCAACTGTCTTCAGAAACTCGTGATGTCACACCGCCGGGAAGAGTGGAATAATCCGGTTTTAAGTGTCCTTCATTAATGTTTGATATCGATTTGGCTTAGTTACGTAAAAATGAACTTATTTAGAGCTGCAATGGAATACGGAACTTAGAGTAAAATGTATTACGTTATTTATTAAGGATATAATATGGTAATAATATTCTAACACATTCACATAACACTGGATAGTGCCGAACTAAGCAGAGCTTTATGCTTTGGGTACTAGACAATCAAATGGATAAACATACATACAACTTGTAAAGGAAATAACGCACATTCTCAGACACCCCAATTAGAATACCTTGTTACAATCATAATTCATGCATTGAAATATTTTTTTTATTTGCGTAAATATTGTTTTTTGAAGAAAGTATAAACTCGATTAAAAGTGAAAAGCGTGGTCACTATAAATCTGCGCACGCACACAAACACACGAAACGGTTGCTATGGTAAACAAACGACAGCGATCTGATAGGAACGAAATACGATTCGATATAAACAAAATGTTTCAAATTCAGTCTTCATACCACACTCTGATAGAGTGGGGTTTTCAAAAATAATGTTTGAATACTTTGTCAGCTACTGTTGATATTTCCAAAGATATGAGACTATTTCTTGCCATCACACTTTTGTGCTTTGGAGTGGACAGTCGACTTGATATGAAATTATTTATTGTTTGCTAACAACATGCATGATCTATTGTTTCATAACATCGTTAATGACTATTGTGACTATCTTAACTGAATCATACTTAGTTAGTTAGTTGATATTCTTTTACTTTATCTATCAATAATGCTAACATTATTGATAGATAAAGTAAAAGAATATCAATGAGAGAAAAAAGCAAGAACGGCGTGTTTAAAGTTGTGAATTAATAGTTACATTAATAGAATAATCAAATAACTTATAGGATAAAATCACATTCTTTTAGTCCACTTAACACTTCACTGTCTCCTCACACATCACATCTTTTCACTGTTTCAAAAGCAGCTAATATCTTTATTAACTCCTCGGCACTTGTTATCTCCTCACAATAAACTAGTGATTTAATATTTTCCCACAGTGAAAAAGTCCGGGGGCGACAAGTTAACATCAAGATGATGCAGAACGTTCCACACTGGCGCCGTCATGTTGATAATTACACATTTTGTAAATGAACAAGTGAACTTTTTAAAATATTTTTTTCGTAACTCTCGCTGACAGATTACCGATGGATGACTAGATACTTGTCATAAGTTCATAACTTGTCTACGCGCATCGCCAGCGCTCGTCATTGGCCAACGCGGGCGACACATTATGTCTCGCTCTTGCCTGTTGATTATTACGTAAGCGAAACATAGATAATAGATATTATGCTGGTAAATTATGTGTTATTTTCTTTTGCCGCTATTGTGTTGTATTAATATATGCGTTCGTGTGACCCAACGTGGAACCATTAAAAAAATGCATTTTAAAAGAAGGCGCTCTGCTTTGACTTAAGGTTTATTTTCGTTTATTTCAACTTTTCAAACAAATGAGTGACTATAATTTACGTTATTTTTATTATTTTAGAACAAAAACAAAACAATATTAAAAATCAAATGGATTCAGTAGCCGATTCTGAACAAACTACTTTCGGGAAGTGCGTTTAATATGTTACATGTTGTTTATACTTATTTTTTGTAAATACATTCAAATTATGCATAACAGACCCATATCAAGACAAAAATCCATGTTCATGAATACATATTTGACTTGAGCGGGAATCGAACCCGCGATCTTCGTCGTGGCCGCCGTTTACAATCCCGCTTCGCCACCAGGTCATCATTTGCTTAAAATGCATCACATCGAAAACATTTTCATGTAAAATGTTGCCAAGATGAGATCTTATGGTTCGCACTGTCAAAATGTTATCAAGTTTCATCTACAGTGGAGCTTCTTACTCTACGCGCCATAACTCTTCTAGCCCTTATTTCATAAACTCTACACTTTAATCAAAATATACGGTTTGGCTGTTTCTTTAAAGACTATGGTTGAGAGACATCATGATTTTTAAACGAACGAATATTTTTTACCAAAGTATACAGACAATGTAGAACAACTTTGCTTTATGTTTTAAAAAACTTGCTAAGTAGTCCTTTTACAATAAAATATATACAAACGCGCAGTTATACTGAGGTAGGTACTCTGATCTTGCACTAATAACACTCTAAGCTTCCAAAGCCAAGGTTAAAATCTAAAAGAGCAATACGAACATTTTCTAAGACCCTACCAAAACACTAACGTTTTTGACAACTGTAATATAACTTTTCGAAACAAATTAAGCCTCTGATACCAACTCTAAGTTAATATTATGCTTTCAGCGACATGTCACGAAGTTCTGTGAAATATTAGTTCTAGTTCTAGTAGTATTAGCATTTTTACTTTGATGTTCAGAAACTTTGAATTAGTCCACAGACTAACCACAAAAGAAATTACTTAGAAATCTGATTTCTTTCTCTTGTCTTGACTTAGGGGGAAATAAAACTGTCGTTTCATAGTGAAACGGGGTCGGACATGTTACTGCACCCAGTGGTATGTGGGGTTCAGTTGACCTCCCCCTTTTGTGGAGGGAGGTGCCGTAAGCCCCGTCACGCTCGATTCCGAGGAGCACAAATCACGCGAGACATGCACGCGAGCTGCAACCCTACTAAGAACGTTAAAAAATCAATTAGATACGTAGCAGTGCAGAGTTCGTATATAAGAAAGCAGGCTATTAGAGGCGGTTCTCTCATAATGACTTCAAATTTATTAAAATGTAAAGAACGTAAGGATATTGTAAATTTATCTATTGAGCGCACTATTGAGTTGTCCTGTGTGGAACTAGACCTATATATTATAATTTGTGTATATCGACCCCCTTCTGGTGATTATAATCTATTTGAGACTGTTATGGAAGATGCTCTTAATAAAATTATAGGTAGTCATAAGAATATTATAGTATGTGGTGATTTTAATATTAATATTTTAGAGAATTCTTCACAGTGTACTAGATTTCTGAATCTTTTTAAGTCATTTAATTTAATTAATTTATTCTGTGAACCTACTAGAGTCTCTGAAACATCTTCTACTTGTTTGGATAACATATTTAGTTCTTGTGTTGCTAAAAACCCAGTAGTTATTAGTTCTCTTCCTTCTGATCACCGTGGACAGATAGCTAGTTTTTCATGTACAACATATGATAAATCACATACAGTAGAATGTAGGCCTCAAACTACCAATCGTCTTATACGTTTTAAAAACAATATTATCGCTAAACTCAATCCCTCAAATTTCAACTCCGAAAATCCAAATGCAATTTATAATTCACTTTTTGGAATAGTAAATAATGAGTTTCAAGATACTTTCAAGAGTAAAATTGTCACATTAAAGCGTACTACCGGATCTTTTAACCAGTGGGCCACTATAGGTATATACAGAAGTAGAGCCAAATTGTTTGAATTATATGGTATGAAACAACATAGATTTGACACACCTTTTCCAAATTATGTAAAAAACTACTCAAAAACTTTTAAACAAGTTTGTGTTATGGCAAAATCTAAAGGACCATGCCCATCTGTGCCCCAGAAATGCCCAGAGAAAGTAAATTACAAGATCGTCCTTATAAATGAAAACTAGAATTATGTTGTTAATTTTGAAACCTATCAAGCATTGGATAAAAAAACGAAAAAAAAAAGACTTGTTTACTTTGCAGTAACTATGATAAATAATGCTTCATTCATTCATGCACTAAAAGTGCAGATCATTGCGGTCTATAACCTCGTTCTTTAGCAGATTTATTAATTCCTTGTGATAGTGTTGCGGTTTTACGGAGTACCTACTCTTTCCATATTATTATTATTCAAGTACCTACTTAAGTTTTGTATCTAACCAAATTGTTTTCACATTTATATAGATGGAGATACTATGGAGACAGACTATATAATTCCAAATAACTGAAATGGCCAGATTAGTGTTCATTTATGTACTTAAATGTCTGTACATTTAAGTATATAAATGAACACTAATCTAGCCTAGCTTAAGTGATGATTATGAAGTGCCTAGTGGAAAACTAATAGCAAAGCTGTTTGTAAACGATAAAATGTATAAACAATAGGCATTAGGCAGTTATCATGTCTTGTTTAACCTTCAATAACTTTTCAACCAGTGCTTTATATGACATTAATACTAGATATCATACAAATCCTGTCAATAAGTTATCGTATGACAGAGAGCTGCAATTTGGGCAATGCCTGGCATTGATGGCATTGCTGACTTTCGCCTCCATACTAATATGGGCATGGTCCTTTATTAGTAGCAAAATTAAGCATTCAACAAATGTAATTAAAGAAACTTGGAGAATTATAAATAATGAAACAGGAAGAGCACGACCACGGGAAAACCAATTTGAACTAAAAGAAAACAATTTATTAGTCACCAATCAAACTCAAGTAGCGCATATGTTCAATAGTTTCTTTGCGAGCATACCTTTAACAACTACTAGCTCTTTACAATCATCATCTTTAGACGCTGGAATTTTTTTGCTTAGCAGTGTACCTGAATGCAAGAGCGTGTTTAGATTCGAGCACGTTACCCCGCGAGATATATTGATCGCATATAATTCAACTAATATTAAAAATACCGGCGACTTTTGGGGCATTTCAATTAAAATTTTAGGTACTATAGTTGAGACTGTTGCGTCTTACCTCTCTATAATTTTTAACCAATGTTTTGACTTAGGCGTACTTCCGGATTTGATGAAATTAAGTAAAATCATACCTTTATTCAAATCTGGCAGTAAAAATGACGTAAATAACTTCAGACCCATCTCTATCTTGACGTCATTTAGTAAAATATTTGAAAATATTTTATTAAAGCAGCTACTAAGACACTTTAATTTAAATAGTCTGCTTCATAAAGATCAATACGGATTTACTAAAGGTAGATTCACTACTGATGCGGGTGTTGCTCTCATAAAACACGTTTATAATGCTTGGGAGTCATTTAAAAATGCTATCGGAGTATTCTGTGACCTCTCAAAAGCATTTGATTGCGTTCATCACGACACACTATTGCGTAAGCTCCGCCACTACGGCGTAGAAGAAACCGCACTTTGTGTTGTCGAGTCGTACCTGTGGCAAAGATTTCAGTGCGTCGATGTAAATGGGACTACATCCTCTAAATTACCTATACAGTTAGGCGTTCCACAAGGCTCTATTTTAGGTCCTTTTCTATTCCTTGTATATATTAATGATTTACCTTTTTATTTAAAAAATATCTGTGATGTCGTACTTTTTGCAGATGATACGTCACTTATTTTCAAAGTAGATAGGAATAGGAATCAATTTGATGATGTAAATAATGCACTTATACAGGTTACACAATGGTTTACAGCAAACAACCTAGTGCTTAATTCTAAAAAGACTAAATGCGTTAAATTTGCTTTACCTAACGTTAGACAACTGGGACCTAATATAAGGCTAGATAGGGAGGAACTTGACACAGTTGACTCGACAGTGTTTCTAGGCATTACACTAGATAATAAGTTACAATGGGGTGCACATATAGCATGTCTCGCAGGTAAGCTCAGCTCTGCTGCGTATGCTGTCAAAAAAGTTAGACAACTTACTGATGTTGACACAGCTCGACTAGTTTATTTTACCTATTTTCATAGTGTCATGTCCTACGGTATTTTGTTATGGGGCAAAGCTGCGGATATTCAGAATATCTTCGTTCTACAGAAACGAGCGGTACGAGCAATATACATGTTAGGTGCAAAAGATACTCTTAGGGAACGCTTTAAGTCTATAGGGATTCTTACAGTAGCCTCGCAATTTTTATTTGCTAATATATTGTATATTAGGCAAAATATAGGTTTATTTACTACAAAAAGTGATGTACATAACATAAATACTCGAAACAGGCATAAGTTATATGCCCCTTATCATCGTTTACATAAAGTTAATAATTCTTTTGTAGGGCTAGGTATTCGTATATACAATAAAATACCAATTAGTCTTTTAGAATTGCCATTTAGCACGTTCAAAAGTAAAATAAAAGACTGCCTTATTAGGAAAGGTTATTATACCATTAATGATTATTTCAGTGATAAGGATAGGTGGTCACTTACACTAGCCAACTCTTGATTTTTTTTATTTATATAGATACCTTACTTTTCAGTTTTTTTTAAATATAATATCTCTAGTTCTATTAATTTAATATTCATGCATTATTAGGTCATTCAACTTACTATATTTACATTTTCATTGTTGTTCCACAAATTTTATTAAAATTTGCTACAGTGTTAGATGAAGGTAACTCGTTATCATGGGCTGGAAACTAAGGTTTTTGTAATTTTCGTGTATTCATATACCGTCACTTTCTGTAACATACTTTTCCACCATAGTTCTGAACATGATCGCGAGTTGCCTACATTATAAAGCGTAAGTGGATGCTCCTGTTACACAAGATTCACATTTGAAGACTACTACAGCACTTAATTTAATAACTACATATTTTGTATATAATATGTATGTTCTTATTTACTATTTACAAGTAATTAATTACAATGTGAAACAGTTGCAGCTCCTTACAAAAACAAAATATGTACCATAACACTGGCGATTAAAAAGAGTGGCCACGAGTTTTATTGCCCGTTCTTTCTCGTGGTTCTACCTATTGCTTTGCGAATGGGCAGTAAATGTGAATGTAGAAGCATTATTAATTTACTTTAAAAATTTGACGTTCATAAGCGTCACGTTGTGACCTAGATGAATAAATGATTTTTGATTTTGATTTTTTTTTTGAGCATTTCATACTGTTGCACATACATTACTGTTTTTGTTAAGCACAAGCTTGTGATATTCCATAAAAAGTTGGTAATGGATTTGCATGTTTTGGATTAAAGATGCATCATTTCGTTCAAGGGTAAAGGTCTGACTAAAAGCTCACAGCGAAATGTCAATAGGTCTGTTTATTTCGCAGTAAACGCCCTTTTCTCTAATAAAAAAGTTCGTTTGAAATAATAAGTTAGTTGTCGGGAGCAATAGATACCATGCTTCATTCTTTGTCAGGTAGACAACACGAAACCTTATGCAAATGTGTCTCGCAGACTTTTAGCTTTTTGTAGTTTGACTTGTTTTATAGTGCCCCTTTAGTTCTTGAAGGTTCGTTTACAATAAGTTTGTTATCTATAGAATACAACATTCGAGTGTTATTTCATACACTCATGAATACACAATCATAAAAGTAGTATGCTTAAGGTCAAAGAATATAACGTACAACTTTACGCTTTATTCTGACAGCAAGAGTTGCTGAACTTAGATAGCTGTGCTTGAAATAGAAATAGTTTTATGATAAGTCAAATCGATTATATCGATTTAGTAACATTTGTTTAGTCTATTGAAAATTTCTGACTATGGTCACACTATGAACTGTCAATGTCATTCCATTCGTTCTTTGTCGTTTCCCGCGGTCAGCGAAAAGAATCTAGTTTATGGTTCGCTCTGTAAGATTCCGTTTTGTGAGCGTGTTTTTATTTTGTATTTGGTGTGATGCCGCTAATTGATCAGCCGGCGTCGATTTATTTGTGATTTAAATAGTATCTTAATGAACATTGTTAAACACGTGTGTGAATTCCTGTTTGGTGCCCGAGGAGTAGGACTTCGCCGAACTGGATCCTGTGGTATTTATAACGATTCTCTTGTTATTTTGGCCAAAATTATGAGTTAATCTTATAGGTCCACTCAAGAATATCATCAGGAGCATCAGTGAAGATTTGGTGAGTAAATCAATATTGTAATTTGGATTTCAATTCATCACTGTGCAACGCAGTGCATTGTGTCTGGGTCTTTGCCTTACCGTGATCAGGTGGATGTATAACAAGCTTCCACTGCCCACCCTGAACAATTTCCTACCTGCCTTCGGTAACTCTAGACATAATTTTTGGTGCAGAGCTGTAGTTGAAATTTAGCCGCTGTTGCATTGCTGAGTACAAACCTCAGATTGGTATAAGCTTGTATCTTGTAGACAGTATTGTAGTGTTTGTCAGGTCAGTTTTTGCTTAAAATACTTCATATTTATTTGTATTGGTTGACCTGCATAATTTGAAACACATTGTCATACATAACCTCAATCAGTACTTAATTGTTTGACTTGTATTGTTGAAATCTAGCAATAATTTGTTGTTGTTAGCATTAATAAGTCAGTTTGTTTGGATACATAACAGCTGTATGTATCAATAAATTTAGTAAATTTAGTTTATTGCATATATGGGGTTTGAAACATTATAACAACCAAACTTTTGATAAACATTGATAAACTTTGTTATAATAAATTGCTAATATTGTTAGGTAACACAACCTGGTGTCTACAGTGTAATATATAACACAGTAAGTCTGTCTGTTGCAAATAGTTAACTAATTGATTTAAAGTTCAACTTTGAATTGGTGTAAGTTATAAATCTTTTGATAACTTTGTCCCTATGTAAATATATTGAAACAAGCAGATTTTAAGCTTATTATTAATTTTGTTGGGCAGTAAATACCTGTCACTTGCTTGTACCAGCAGTAAACAGGCTAATACTTTGTTGGTTTCAAAGAATTAACAAATATTAAGTTTTGATTGTTTATATTATTTAACCCTTGTCCGAGCTCTTTTGAAACTTGATTATGTCAGCTATCAAGGACTTGCGTGCGGCTGTTGGTGCTATTGCATCAGATTTGCGCTGGTTTGCCTCAGCCAGTGCCTTGGTGAACCGGTCTGATCGCCAGCAGGCCTTACTGCAAAGGTATGAGTGGATTGATGATCGCCTGGCAAGTGTGCAACAGCAATTCCGCACTTTCAGCGCTTGCTGTCTCGAAGTGTCAGTCAACGATTTCACCGCTGACCAGCGAAATAAGGTCAGCGAAGATTATGCCCAGGTCTTAGACCTGTATGATGCTGTCTCCAACAGTGCTAGACAATTAGTTGCCGAGAGGGACGGGCAACCATGCTTGAAGCAGGAGCTTCCTAGGACAGCACCGGGGCTGGTGAGTAGGCTTCCTACCTTAGACCTCCCGCATTTCGATGGCCGCCTAGGAAGCTACCTGGGCTTCGTTAATTTGTTTGACAGCCTGGTCAATGACAGGGCTGACCTTCGGCCGGCACAAAAATTGGCCTATTTGATGTCGGTTCTGGATGGGGAGGCCAAGGGCCTCATCCAGCATCTGCCCGTGTCTGACGAGGCGTACCAGACGGCTCGGGACCTAATTACCCGTAGGTACCATAACAAGCGTGGCCTCGCCGACACGCATATTGAACAGATTTTGAGTTTGCCCACGCTCACCACGGTCTTTGGGTTGCGCACCCAACTTTTGAACCCGCTTTTGGTGGCAATCAAAGCACTTAAGTGCCTTGACCTACCCGTGAACCAATGGTCCTATCTATTGGTGCACATTGTACTTAAGAAGCTGCCTGCCGACCTGAGGTTGCGTTTTGAACAGCGCTTTGGTGGGGATAGTGCGACCCATCTGCCCCCCTTTGCTGACCTGGAGAGGTTCTTGGAGGATGAGTGCCGGGTCTTGGACAACTCCGGTGGTGACACGCCGGCTAAGTCGTAGCCGCCCAAGGTCAAGGAGCAGGCTCGCGTTCACACCCGAGCCAATGTTGACCGGCGCCCTCCTCGCTTTGCAGTCACGCAGAGCCCAGCGGAGTGCTCTTACTGCAAGGTCACGGGGCACAGAACGGCCAGTTGTAGGGCATTCTTGGACCTGCATGTGGCCTCTCGTAGGCGCATCGCGAATGCCCACCCCCTTTGCTTCTCTTGCTTGGGGTCCCACTACCAGCGAGACTGCCCAAACTCTCGCCCCTGTCCTTACTGTGGAGGACAGCATTTGGACATTCTCTGCATGAATGCCAGAGAGGTAGGCCGCTTGTCCAACCAGCCAACGCCGCGCACGGGCGGGTGTTTTGAAGGTGGCAGCCGAGGCTCACCGGCGCGTAGCCGAGAGTCGCCTCGCTCAATTGATCGCCACTCACTCCGCTTGGAGAACCGTAGCGTGCGCACGCCTCCTCTCTCTCACGCACCTGAATGTGCGATCGCTCAACTTAACCAGCACCATGACTGCTGCCCCAGGTATTCCCCTCCTTTGGCGGAACGTCCCCGCCTTGACTCGCGCCCACCTCGTTTTGGGCGGGTGCGTCATTATGACCCCCCCCAGATGGCGCGCGGATCAAGTCATCGCGCCTTTGAGGACTTCAAGCCGCACCCTCGTTTTGACTTGCCTGGCCCTGGCCAACGGTCGCCGCCCAGGCAACAATAGGTCATTGACCATTGGGTCTGGGGACCCACGGGACCTCTGTTGTTGTCCGTGCTATATTGGACACAGGTTCACAAGGTTGCATTGTTTCCACTTATTTGGTAGGGCAGGTTAAATTAAATATGGGCTCTTTTCCAAATTGTATACGGGGCATAGGTGACGTAGCCTCTAATGTTGAAGGGCAAGTTAAGGTCTTGTTTGGCCCTGTTGAATCTTCACAGCCGAGGTTTAAAACCTCGGCTATTGTGTTGAAGAATATTTTGGGTATGCACCCACAGAAGCAGCTACCTGCTGCTGTGGTGAATTTGACATCGGGATTGAAACTGGCAGACCCCAAATTTGACACACCGAGACAAATCGACTTGTTGATTGGCTCTGATGTCCTCGGTGGAATTTTGATTGGTGGGAAACGAGTCTTGGTGCCAAATGGTTTGACTGCCATCCCGACAATATTTGGATTTGCTTTGATGGGACCTGTACCTAGGGAACCCCCTCAACCTGAACGTGATAATTTGTTGGCTGTAGGCTCCGCTCTCTCTGATGCGGTTCTGAGGTTTTGGGAGGTAGAGGAGCCCCCTCAAGCTGCCCGTTTGAATCCAGAACATGAGGAGTGCGAGCTGTTCTTCCAGAACAACACTGGTCGACTCCGTTCTGGTTGGATTATTACGAGGCTACCCTTTCTGTCTGTTCGGCCTCCGCTTGGTGAGTCACGACCTTTAGCCGAAAGGAGATTGTTGGCTATGGAGCGTCGCATGGGTCATGATCCGGAGCTCAGACAGAAGTATATTGAGTTCATGAGAGAATATGAACAATTGGGACACATGTCAGTGTCTAATTTGGATTGGCGTTCGGTAGAGCACTACTTTCTCCCGCATCATGCGGTACTGAAGCCATCAACTGGCAAGCTGCCCACAGTTTTTGATGGTTCTGCGCAGACTTCAACAGACGTATCCTTGAACCAGTGCTTGCATTCTGGTCCCAAGTTGGTCAAGGACCTTTGTGACGTCATCACTAGCTTCCGACGACATCAGGTTGTCTTTGTGGCCGATATAAAAATGATGTTCAGGCAGACGATTATCCACCCTGATGACCGTCGCTTCCAGCTGATCCTTTGGAGAGAGAATCCTCGCGATCCCATGGTCGTCCACGAGCTCAATACTAATACGTAAAGGTTAAGCTCAAGCCGGTTGTTCGTGTGGTGACGGCTTAAGAATACGGAATGTCACCACCCCATATCATCCCATGGGTGTCGTAAGAGCTGACAGAGGGAGCATATTATGCAGAGAACAACACTGTAAGAGAAGGAAAACTTGATACAATACCAACCCGTTTGTCCAGCGTAGTATAGTAGGCCAATTCCTCCTTTCAAAGGAGAGGCCTAGTCCAGCAGTGGACTGTTAAGGGCTGATGAAGAAGAAGAAGGTCAAGCCCCTACTTGGCAATACGTTCTCTTTGGGAGCTCGCAGACCGCGAAGGCTTACGTTTCCCATGAGCCTCCGTCATCTTGAAAGACGATATTTACGTGGATGACATTTGTTCGGGCGCCTCCACAGCGGACGAGGCGATCCTCCTGCGGGAAGAATTGATAGGTATTTAGGCCTCCGCTGGTTATGAGTTGCGCAAATGGATTTCCAACTAACCAACGCTTTTGGAAGGCTTGCCAGAAGATCATAAGCAAGATCCACATCTATTTGAGATTGTTGACAACCCCGCCATGATGGCTGTTCTTGGCGTCCAGTACAGACCAGTCCAAGACATCTTTACGTATAACGTAGACTTAAAATTGCCTTGTTCTTGGACTAAACGTCTCGTGTTGTCTACTGTCGCCAGAACCTTTGATCCAAACGGTTGGATTTGTCCTGTTCTATTTTGGGCAAAATGCCTCTTGCTTCTGCAGGTTTGGACAGCAGGATTGTCTTGGGACGAACCTCTACACGGCACTCTTGTGGAGGAATGGACCTCTTTTGTATCCTCACTTCCTGCCGTCAACGAGATCTCCTGGCCTCGTCCCATCCTTCCTCCCGGGAAGTACAAGGCCACCCTTCACGGGTTTTGTGATGCCTCGGAACGTGGTCACGCGGCCGTGGTGTACTTGCGTACAGTCAGTGCCTCAGGTCAGGTGAGAGTTTCCCTGATCATGCCGAAGAGCAAGGTTGCACCCCTTCGGACATCTCTGACCATTCCGAAATTGGTGCTCTCGGGAGCAGTACTACTTGTACGCTTATTGAACCACGTGTCTAGTACTTTGGGTAAAAGCATTTGTATTAATGGGACCTACGCCTGGACAGACAGCCAAATTGTTCTTTGTTGGTTGAAGGCTTCTGTCCACACCTTGGAGGTATTTGTCGCTAATCGCGTCTCCCAAATCCAAAAATCTGAAGTCAAGCTTGTTTGGAGACACGTGCCAGGTGAGCTCAACCCCGCTGATTGTGCCTCGCGCGGATGCTTGACGCCTAGTTTGATAGGTCATTCGCTGTGGTGGGGTCCAGAATTTCAAATCCAGGTTGACTCGACCAGAAATTGATTGGCCTCGAACGCCAGTTTTGAATACTTCTAATTTGTTGGGTCTACGAACACTCGCTGTTGAGAAGGTGGAATGCGCCTTCGACCCCGATTTCTTGCTGAATCGCTACAGCTCCTTTGATAAGTTGTTAGGTGTTACTGCTTGGATAAAGCGTTTTGTTTTTAACTTTAGGCACCCACAACAGAAACGACTGACACCGTTTATCTCACCACAGGAACGACAGGAATCTCTCACCTTCTGGGTTCGTTCTGTGCAATTGGCGCATTTTGAGAAGGAGATTGCTATCCTTAAGTCAGGGAAATCGAAATTGTCGGGAGCAATATCTAAATTGAACCCCTTTTTGGACGAAACGGGTCTCTTGCGCGTTGGAGGGTGTCTCAAGAACGCCAACCTCCCTTACGGGGCACGTCACCCCCTTTTGTTACCCAAGGACAGTCATTTGGTACGCTTGTTGGTAACTGACCGTCACCTTAAAAATTCGCATGCTAGTTGTAATGCCCTGTTAGCCATTTTGCAACGCGAATTTTGGATTTTGTCTGCCCGAAGAATTATTAGGAGTGTAGTCTTGTGCTGCATCCCTTGCTATAAGCTCAATGATTCTACCATGCAGCCTTTGATGGGAGACTTGCCGGCAGATCGCGTAACTGAGAGCAGGACGTTTGACGGTGTAGACACGGACTTTGCTGGTCCCTTTTTGGTGAAAACGTCGACACTTCGAAACAGCAAGACTGTTAAGGCCTACTTGTGCGTTTTTGTTTGTCTCTCCACAAAGGCCGTACATTTAGAACTGGTCTCCTCGCTTACGACCGGGGTGTGCCACATTTGACAGATTTGTATCCCGCAGAGGGCTGCCTTCGTTGATCCGTTCTGATTGCGGCACTAACTTCAAGGGCACTTATAATTATTTATTTTGAATGATGTTGTTAATTTCCTTGAAACCAACAAGGCTGATATATGTGATAGGCTTGCCCGACGTGGGATTAATTGGTTGTTTTCCCCACCAAATTGTCCACACTGTGGTGGTATTTTTGAGGCCGCTGTAAAATCAGCCAAAACACACTTGCTCAGGACAATCGGTGAATCTGTCCTTACATTTGAGGAACTCGCAACTGAGTTTTGTAAGATTGAGGCCGTTTTGAACTCTAGGCCGTTGTGCGCGATCTCCTCAGATCCGAATGATTTGAAGGCCCTTACGCCGGGCCATTTTTTGATTGGTCGCCCACTTGTCGCCTTGCCTGAGTACCCCTATATTGATACGAGACCTGGTCGTCTCTCGCGTTTTGCATTGGTACGCCAGATTACTCAGAGCTTTTGGAAACGCTGGAATTTGGAATATTTGCACATACTCCAGCAACGCGTTAAGTGGACCGACAAGACCGATTGATCAAGAAGGCTAACCTTCCGCCACTCAGATGGCGCAGGGGGCGCATTCTTCGTTTGGTAACTGGGGCTGATGGAGTTCGCCGATTTGCTGAGGTCTTGGTGGACGGTTCGATTCTGAGGAGAGCGGTTGCAACATTGTCACGTCTACCAACTGATTAGAGGACCGGTAGGCCGGTCCGGGGTGGGTGGATGTTTGAAATAGAAATAGTTTTATGATAAGTCAAATCGATTATATCTATTTGGTAACATTTGTTTAGTCTATTGAAAATTTCTGACTATGGTCACTTTATGAACTGTCAATGTCATTCCATTCGTTCTTTGTCGTTTCCCGCGGTCAGCGAAAAAAATCTAGTTTTTGGTTCGCTCTGGAAGATTCCGTTTTGTGAGCGCGTTTTGATCTTGTATTTGGTGTAATGCCGCTAATTGATCGGCCGGCGTTGATTTATTTCTGATAAAAATAGTATCTTAATGAACATTGTAAAACACGTGTGTGAATTCCTGTTTGGTGCCCGAGGAGTAGGACTTCGCCGAACTGGATCCTGTGGTATTTATAACGATTCTCTTGCTATTTTGGCCAAAATTATGAGTTAATCTTATAGGTCCACTCAAGAATATCATCAGGAGCATCAGTGAAGATTTGGTGAGTAAATCAATATTGTAATTTGGATTTCAATTCATCACTGTGCAACGCAGTGCATTGTGTTTGGGTCTTTCCCTTACCGTGATCAGGTGGATGTATAGCAAGCTTCCACTGCCCACCCTGAACATTTTCCTACCTGCCTACGGTAACTCTAGACAAGCTGTTTGCGTGTTTTTATTGCCATTGATTCTGGAATAGATATAATGTAGTCTATTGTAGGTCACAGTTTTCTTTTACTAGTAAAAATATCACGGGCTTTTATAAATAGCAAAATGATGTAAGCATGGTTTATTTTGCATAATTATTTATTAAGTTTTAAATGAGTCAAGTTATGTCACTCAGTGGTATATTAGGAACTCTGTAAGTATGCAAGAAATGTTGGATCAGCAGTTTTGTGTGTAGGTATATTAGAAGCTTGTTAGCGTTATCGTCAGTTACCCTTTCCGGTCAGTACGAACGTGGATAGAATAGGTATATTATTTTTATAAAATAAACTTGAAAATCAAAGTTATATATACATTTTTTTTTGCCGGCAGTAACTCTTAATGCAACACACATACATAGATACAATAGTATAATTATTATCCCTGGAGTTCTGATGGCATTATCGTAAAATCAAAGAGTCGCGATACATTCCTTATTTTTAATGGATACAAAATATTTTTTTAAACATTTGATTACTGTTAACAGTCCTATTCTGTCAATCTTTTTACTTCAACTCATTCAACACCAGAGCTTATAAGCCGAGCCCTTTATACTTGTCACCGAGATTGTATTGCGCTCTACTCTCTTAAAAAATTATCCATGTTTTTTTTTTAACCTGTCAAAAAAACCCAGCTTTCCTCTCTTCACCCTTAATAGTTCAAGGTAGCAAAGTTTAAACAATAACATTAATTTTGGCCGTTGATTTTTTAATGTTCGCGTGACTGTCACAGATTATGGCAGTGATAAAAAGCTGTGCTGAATCGCTGTTATTAATTGTGTCGCGTTATCTGAGTGAAATATTTGTCCGCAAAGTGGGTGGTTTTGCCATCTGATTGTATTAAAGTAAATTCTAATACATATAGCATCTAATAATCAGATGCTATATTTATTAGAATTTAGAGTCTAGGCTGGTAGAACGTAAATTTTATGTTTTGCACTTACGCCTATATTCCCGAAGGGGTAGGCATAGGTGTAATATTACACCCAGATTTCGCCATGTTATGAGTTTTACTTCCCATGGATTAGGGGCGAGCTTGTTGCCGTTACCGGGTACATTGCCTGACTCCGTGCTGCTTCTGAGAATTCGCAAAAACTTTGTAAAACTCTAGCCCGACCCGAAAATTGAACCCAAGGCATCCTGAACAGCAGATGCATAAGCTATCTAATGGACCACCGAGGCGTAAATTCTGCTTCTTTCTTTATCTCTATCTTGCTTATTTAGATCTCTCTCTCTTTCTCTGTCAGACATTTAAATTGTGCTTATGCCGTTAGAGTTGTTACCCAAAAGAGCAGCTAAAAGTAATAGCAGATACATCGAGTAATGTTACTTTTTAATGTCCTTCCAGCTTTGGTTTTGAAGGATTAATAAAGTTTGAATACTCCATTTATATTGTCTTCTGATTGTCCATTTATATTCTCGCCTGAGCATCTGGTGGGCCAATACCCGTCAGGGGGTAGCGAGGAATGCTTCGGTGATACCCGACCCGCCGACACACGGGTACATGAGGAACACGGGTTGATTTTTAGTCAGTAAGAGTCCGATAGTCTCCTTCGCCCTTCCCCAGGGCGGAGGGACTCCATGAGGATTTTCCAACCCAACACCCAAAAAAAAGATTCTTTTGACAAACTGTATAATTATGTTTTATATTAATCTAGTAAAGCTGCTGCTTATGGACAAAGCTAACGGGAAAACCCCACAGGAAGAAGCCCAATACGTTGGTCAGCTTAAATAAGCTAAACATCATCCTCCTAGAGTTATCCCAGTTCCAACCCGGGGTCCGCTTACTAGTCTAACCGGATTTGGCTGAATAGAAAGAAAGAAAGAAAGAAAGAAAATATTTTTATTCGTATCTCCAAACAATAATTACAGTTAACTATACAACAATAACATACAGACAGTCGCTTCGTGGAGACCAAATAAGGGACCTGTGTCAGCTCTTGTTGCAGTTGAACTGCAACACTGATATTCTCACAGGACCTTTTATTAATATTATTATAAACTATAAGTATATATAAATAATATATCTATATATCTAAACACTTTATGTCTAGGGATACATTAAACGAACTACAACAACTGACACAATGTTTTTTTTTGTAAATTACGAGAACTAAAACAAAGAAAAGAACTAGGTACAATCTTTTTCAACAAATAAATACAGAAGAACAACATAACAAAATACAAGAACAAGTCAACAGAGAATGTACACAATATTAACAACAAAACAATACAATAACACCAATTTATAAGCATGACAACCATATTTATATTAAACTTAAGTACGTTCTTAATTATCATTATCATACAGGTAGGCAATGGTGTCTCAGAGCCACAACAATAATTTTTGTTTGTTTAATAAAATTTCCTTTAACTTATTTCGGAAAGTATTTACAGATTTCAGGCTTCGCAGAGGTGGCGTTAGGTCATTCCAACATTTGGTAGCCGAAAATCTAAAACATCCTCTGAAAGCAGAAGACCTGTGCTTCGAAGTTACCAACAGATGTGAAGCGCCCCTTGTTCTGTATTGATTGAGATCGCGAGACCACGTCAGCTTTTTATAAAGGTACTCGGACTTTTCATATAAAACAATGCCAAAAAGTAAAGTTGCTAAATGTAGGTGCCTACGAGCAGACATCTTCATGAGGTTCCCACTGTTCAGAAATGGAGTGACATAGGTACGCGGTGGGATGTTATAACAGAATTGTGGGCAAGCTTTCTGTACTCTTTGGATTAAGTTTTTAGTCCTACGCAGTAAACATGGACCAAACACAGTATCTGCATAGTTAAGTTTGGACAATATCAGAGTCTCGCAAAGCAATATACGCATATCGGTACTGAGATTTCAGCGAATTTGATATAGCAGCTTGAGACGGTAAAAACAGTTTTTGACAGACTCAAGTACATGCGTCTCAAAGTGCAGTTCACCGTCCATAACTAAACCTAAATTTCGAGCCTCGGTGACCTGTTCTATTGGGTTTCCATCAACCATTAATACAGGATTTAAATCTTGTATCCTTTTGATGCATTCTTTAGAACCTAAAACCAAAAATTTGGATTTAGTAGGATTAAGTACTAATGAATTCTTTCTTGCCCAGTCCGATATCCTACCTAAATCTGCATTTGTTTTATCTACAGCATCATTTTTCACCCAAATGATACTCCATTTGGGTGAAAAGATATATGTAATTGAAGATCATCAGCATACATATGGAATTTAGTATTCTGGATGTGGTTGGTAACATCAGCACTGTACAATATGAAAAGGAGAGGGCCAAGAACTGACCCCTGAGGAACGCCCCGTGTCACCTGACAGCAATAAGAATTGGCCTTGTTACCATCCCTACTATTATCCAGTTGGACGAATTGAGATCTGTCACTCAGATAACTATGGAACCATTTTACCGCTGCTGAGTCACATCCATAAAAGGAAAGTTTAGCAAGGAGAAGGGAAATATTTATTGTTTCGATAGCACGTGAGAAATCGAGTAGGGTAAGCAGGGTACCCATACACTGGTCCCTCGCTTCCAAAATATCATCAACTATGTCAAGGAGAGTTGTTGTAGTGCTATGACCTTTGCGAAACCCTGACTGTCTTTGAGGTATTATGTTGTTGCTCTCAAGATACTTTTTTAACTGATTGCTCACCACTCTTTCCAGCACTTTAGACAAACAAGGAAGCAAGCTTATTGGTCTTAGATCTTTAGGTGTGCTTGGATTAAGTATTTTTGGGATGGGTTTCACAATAACAGTTTTCCACACATCAGGAAAAGTAGAGGATTCAATAGACTTGTTTATGATTGTCGTGATGTATGGAAGGCTATGAGGTAGTGTCATCCTCAGCATTTCTAACGAAATGTTATCAATGCCAAGGGCATTTGATTTGAGACTACTAATATGAAGGCGGACTACTTCTTCACTAACTGGCTCAAGACTAAATGTATTTGTTTGGAACCTGTTGGTTTCAAAATGTATATTAGCTTTTCCATAGAGCGACCGCCTGTCTGACCTCCGCAACCCGAAGGGATAGCGATATTCCATGGTTTAGATTAGTGTCAGTTTACTTAAAAGCTTTCAAATAAGCTAAACGCTGAAAACAATTGTCTACAATGTCATCCACATCGCCAAACATAGGACAAGAATCTGTCTAGGAAAATAATTCAAGCGAAAGTGATTCATAGAGGTCGAGACTCTCAGCATTGAGGACAAAAGACTCAAGGAGAAGGAAATATACTGGTGTAAGAAGCGGTGTACCGAAAACTGATACCAGTGATTCGATACCATTATACTGAGACCCTAGCTGGCGGTCAAATTTTCCGAAAAAATCTAGGAACTCGGCAATTTAAAAAGAAAATGCGATGTATATAGGAGCTCGCAAACTCGCATTATCAGCTGTTACGGCCTTACAGCGGCGGGTGGTAGCAGCAGTGATTACGATGTACTGGTGCGTTTACTGTGGTGCAGCCGCGCTCTGCGGTCGATGTCACGTCAGAGTAAACGCAACATGTACATGTTTAATACCTCCGACGCACGCGTCAGTGAAAGGTCGTTTCTGTTGTCGGGTCGAAAAGTCGTCGTGAAATAATGAACTACAGATTAAAATGAATATTATTGCTGAGCACCATGCTAATAATGACTTTAGAAATTTCTGGAAAAACACAAGGGACATGAATGGTGTGTCGAGCCACCCTGTGAGTGTCGGGGGTGCGCATAAGCCCCGAGACATAGCCTGTGCCTTTCAGCACCACTTCAAGGTCGAATCCCCGCTCGGGCCCGCGTCGCGGGTGCTCGCAGCTGTGGTTCGCCCCGGGGACATTGCCGTTAGTTTCACCGCCAAAGATGTGGCCTCTGTTATAAAGCGCATGGTGAGAGGTAAGTCTCCGGGTCACGATGGGCACAGTATCGAGCATCTGAAGTACGCGGGTGTACATCTACCGAGAGTTCTCGCTCTGTTTTATAATTTGTGTGTAAGACACAGTTACTTGCCTGATAACTTAATGTACTCCGTAGTAGTTCCTATTATAAAAAATAAAACTGGTGATTGTTCTGATATTTCAAACTATAGACCCCTCTCGCTGGTAACAGTCATAAGTAAGATACTGGATAGTTTGCTTGACCAACAGTTGGAAAAGCACCTACTTCTGAACGACGCTCAATTTGGTTTCAGGCCTGGCCTTTCAACTGAGAGTGCTGTCCTGTCTCAAGCAGACTGTTCAGTACTACACAGACAGGATTACGCCTGTATACGCTTGCTTCTTAGATCTGTCAAAAGCATTCGATACCGTCAATTATGACAAGTTATGGCGTAAGTTGAGATGCGAGACGAAGGTATCACATGACATTATAGCACTGTTTGAGTATTGGTATGGTCACCAGCAAAATAGTGTCAGATGGGCAGGGTCGCATTCGGACATATACGGGTTGGACTGTGGGGTGAGGCAGGGGGGAATAACCTCTCCTCGCCTTTTCAACCTGTATATGAACCAATTGATCGAGGAGCTCAGCAGCACTAAAGTCGGTTGTTCCGTTGATGGCGTTTGTATAAACAACATAAGTTACGCGAATGACATGGTGCTGCTGAACCCGTCTCTTTCTGCGATGCGCAGGCTTTTGAATATTTGCGAGACCTACGCGGAGACCCATGGGCTTAGATATAACCCAAAGAAGAGTGAATACATGATCTTTAAAGCTGGTACTAAAAGCTACTTAACTGGACAACCTGTCACTCTTGGCGGGTCAATTTTGAAAGGTTTAAGTATCTGGGTCACTGGGTCTCTGATGATCTGTCTGGAAGTCAGGACGGCAGACAGTCGCTGGACATTTAAAAACAAGGCTCGTCAATGGATTCAACGTGGGTTATTGGCTGAATCATCGTAATCATCACATGATTATGTATGTATATAGAATATTTTATTAAATATATATGTCTATATATATAAATGTATATGTTATAATATATTTATATATATATATATATATATATATATATATATATATATATATATAAATATTTTATACTAAATTATGTTATATATAGTTGTTGTATTATATTAATTACTAGAGGACGCCAGCAGCTACGCCTGCAATTTTTTTTTAATTAACCCTTTATGGCGGATCCCGTGAGAATTTCGGGAAATCCCTTCTTAGTGTACCCCTACGGTCCCCAAGGAACATACATGCCAAATTTCAGCTTCCTGTGCCCAATAGTTTCGGCTGTAGCGTGTCTGTCAGTCAGTCAGTAACGCAAGGATTTTATATATTAAGATTAAATTTATATGTGTATTGTATTAGTCTGTTATGTATATTATTTATTAAAGTATCTAGTTATAATTATCTTAATTCAATCACAAAGCACTTCCACCTAATACCTGCCTTAACTATCTCTGCATCACCCTAAGGTAGACTGTTAGACAATGCCTAAGGCATTAAGTCCGCCTATGTACAGTATTGTGCAGGAAGTTTAACAAATAAATAAAAAAACAATGCGGACATCGAGAGGGAGCGAAAGGCGTTGTCCGTCCGGTGTAACATGTTGGCTCGCAGGTTTGCACGTTGTTCTTCAGAGGTAAAAATAACCTTGTTCAAGGCATACTGCCAGACTTTTTACACGTGCAGCCTGTGGACCAACTTCACTTTGCGGGCGTACAACGCGCTTCTCCTCCAGTACAACAACGCGTTCAGAATTCTGATGGGGCGGCCCCGGTTTTGTAGCGCATACCGATGACTTCCACGGAATAATCCGTAAAAGGAGTGCGTCGCTGTAGGGTGTTGTCCGAGCGATGGGACTCTCCTTTCTTGCAGAGATGGCTGCAGCTGCATGCCAGTGCCTGCACTTATGCTATGCTATATTACTGCATCTTTGAAATTGTGACATTTTATGTATCGATTAAAATTTTGACATTTTCCAGTAATATATTATATCCTTATTTTTGTTAATTTTTTGTCATTTTTTTAATTATGTATTTGATTTATAATTCTTTTTAAAAAAAAATATCTGATTTATAATTCTAAATTCAATTTATGTAATTATTTTGTAATATGTAATGGGATATGACATACTGTAAGGATGACAATTTTATTGTAAAATTATGCTATTTGTTTAAATTTATATGGGTTAAATACCTGAAATAAATGAATTATTATTATTATTAATTCTTAGAATTTTACAAAAAATATTAATGCGGGTCCACTATAGTTATCTACTATTTCATTACATTTTATTGCAAAAAATGCAAAAGAAAAATCGGAAGACTTCATGAAAATTTTCCGGAAAATTCGACCGCCTGTGGCCTCAGTATCATGTACTGAATCACTGGTATCGGTTTCGGTACATCATCCCTTACACCCAGTATATGTTTTAAGTAACATGCAACTAAGTTTAACAGTTATTTATTTTGAAACATTGCCTAGTTAGGAATCAGGTCACCATGTATTAATGATTGTTTTATATCCTTATGATTAATAGCTTACAGACTAATTAGCCCAGCGTTTTTCTGTGTACGTGATCTTAACCACTTATGAACTTAAATAATATAATATCTTATGAGGTGAAATCCCTTAAATTATCTTAGAACAGTTTAATTTACATACAAATTGGTCGTTACTTGAGTTGGTTAGTCCTTAATGGGTGTTTGTATTATATACCGCAGTTAGCAATGCGCGTAATCTGAGTTATACCGATGATAATGGGGTACATAATAATATAATACAGTTTGGGGACATTCTTGTTGAGGCTCAGCAAATTTTCGTTTATCTGCTTGCTTGCTTTTCACTAAAAATGGTTTCCAAACATAGTTGACGCTTCTAAGTTAATAGACGGTTGCTAAATTATATGTAAGGTCTTGCGATACATAGCCTTAATATTAATTGCCGAGGTATTTATGTCACATTGGGCGATATGAAGTATGGAAACAAAGGTAAAATTGTTTTATTTCTTTTTTTATTGAAGACTCATGCCTGTATCTCCAAAAGGGTAGGCAGAGGTGAATTACACCTAAACACTAACTATATTAGGTTATAAATATGAAGTGTAATTTACGGAACAGATGTGATGGTATTGTAGAGTAACAAATATCCATCCTCACAATCTAGTTTAAACAACGATCCTCTGGCCTCTCCTCTGGTACACTCGCAACTACGTCTGCACATATTTTTTTAATTTAACCGTTTCTGGCTTATCTCTTGGAAATTTCGGGAAATCCCTTCTCAGTGCACCTCTACGCTCTATAAGAACCATGCATCCCTTTAAGTCCAGTAATTTCGGCTGTGCATTGCCTGTCAGTCAGTCAGTAACAGAAGAATTTTATATAAATTGAAGATAATAAGATACAACTTAACAAGTTTATACGAAATAGAAAGACTCTTCATTTCAAACAGCTCCGCCGTATAATCAATACATCAAAATACATCCATCTAAATCAGGTAACGATTTTCAGCAAAAATAAGCTCAATTTTGTTCAGTCGTGTGTTCCAGCAACTTCATACACTCAATCTTGTTTGATGCATTTTAACCGTAGCTGCGCTCCATAAAAGAAAGCACACGTAAGTTCGTTTTTTCATTTGGAAAAAACCGTATTTTGAAGTGTGC
Organism: Euclidia mi; assembly: GCA_944739405.2. Taxonomy (NCBI): domain Eukaryota; kingdom Metazoa; phylum Arthropoda; class Insecta; order Lepidoptera; family Erebidae; genus Euclidia; species Euclidia mi. Next base: position 2,757,756 of record OX123194.2, on the reverse strand, counting down.
GCTTGTAATTTGCATGCCCGGAAACTTGCGAACTTTGAAGTCTGAATTTTAGTTGTTTAGTAATGTTCGGTACCGTATGTGTGTGGGTTTTTAAGTTATGTTTGCTTTGTTATGTGCAATCTAAAAAGCATGTTTAAAGAAATATGATTGTGTAAAGATTTCTGATCAAACTGAATTTATTTATACAAAACAGCAAGATGGTTATTGCAATCCACATTTAAGACTTTTTTGTTCATTGTATTTTTCAATACTTTTGGAGATAACTCCCGCACCAGGTATAAAGCCTGTGTCGCAGGAGACTTAACAAATATTCAACCAACGGACATAGCAAACACTCAGACTCGAAACAACAATTTATGAATCACACAAAGTGTTGTCTCATATGGGGATTGAACCCACAACACTCCGCGCAGTGTCAAACGGCGAGGCGGCCGCTTAAACCACTCTGCCAAAATTCTGTATTTCATGCTGCCCATGCTGCCAACCATGCAGTCAAACCGTGTTTTCACTTTTTTTATTCACAGGGAACCCTACAACCAATTTCCAGTCCCCGTCTCATAATTCCAAGCATCAAAATATTCGTAGCACAAATTCATCTTGCTTCGTGCGAGCCCCGTGCCGTTACTAAAATGTTTCAACATGACTCTTTCATAAAACCACTTAGTTAGAACTGCTTGTATGGAAAAATGGCTATTGAGTTAGTATGGAAGAGATGCGAAATTTTTCTCATCTCTTCATACAATGTTATCTTATTGCTTTGTTGAAGAGCTAGAATGAAGGAATTGTGGCAAGAATTCAAATTGAAGTAGGTAAAAGCATTGGCTAGCGGCCATTTTTAGTATGCGATCTATCCATGGTTTGCGAGATTCGAGATACAAGTTTGACATGTTGTGATGAGCTTACGTCAAATATGTATCTCAAGTCTCAAAAAAAATAGCTCACATATTGAATTCAGCAGTAGATGAGCTAAACTGTTGTAAAAAATAATCAAAGATACTGACATATTATATCAGTATCTTTGATTAAGATACTACATATAACTTGACTTACAACGAAATAATTATATTATAATTATTTCGTTTGTGAGACAACTTATATGTAGTACCTATTTAAAAGGTTCACCACTGTATGATCTACATGTTTTTAACCGTACCCTTTTCCGAGCATTCCATTACATTTTATGTCACCTGACACAATAATTTGATATTCAAATACTACAACCATATTCCAAAACAGAATGCTATGTAAAACTCTACTAAAAATGCATGAGTCCTTGTTTCAACTGTGACGTTTGGTCCCTCAGCGTAGAATATTCAGCCGGGTAGTTTCGTTCGTACTACGGTTAATTTATTAATTACGGATCACATGATCGGTGCGGTCAACAGACTAGAATGTGCAATCGTGCTGTACTTGTTTGCTAATAATAGATGTGATGCGAACGTGTATGTGCTTTTATGTTGGATTATGTAACTGTATGTGCATGTGTTCACAGGGTTTTAGAAAAGTGTTGCCGTATTAAAAAGGGAATCTGAAATAAGGTAAGTTTCACAGCAATAATAATGCATGTACCTACCGGTCTTAATATAATAATATGATTTATCCATGGATTAGGAGTTTGAGATATATATGTGACATACTACGGAATCCAATATTCGAACGATACTCGTAGAAAGATCTGTAGATTTTAGATTCGTTTTGACATAAGCTCCATACAAAATATGTCAAACACGAATCAAAAATCTACAGATCTATCTATAGTTCGAATATTGAAAATGGCCGATAATCTTCAAGTCTATGGATTGATGGGATATCGAATCCGGCGGGTATTCACCCAGACACTAGTCTAATCCATGGAATAACGCTATCCCTTTGGGTTGCGCGGTTAGACAGGCAGTCGCTGTGTAGAACAGCTAATACTCAGTCAAATGTGGTTGGACTAGTAAGCGGGTTGCGATATCGTTAGGAGGATGGTGATGATTCATGTTACCTTGCCACTTTGACATTGCGATTGATGAGTGCCATTTCATTTAAAACAATTGTGTATTCCAAGTTATTTGTATGTAATTCGCGATACCAGTTTTAAGTCGAGAGTCGTCATCTAGGTGCTGATATTCTATCATATCTGGTTAGACTAGTAAGCGGACCCCGGGCTCCTAGGCGTGTAAGTCTAGAATAGCAACCGGGATAAAGCTAGCGTGATGATAAGACGTCATTTATGTATAATCAGTTACATTAAGAATTCGTATGGCTAGCGCAGGCACACTGTAGCTCGGTTGCTCTTACCGATATTGAACTTCAGATTTCTGCGAATATTTTGGTTTGCCTGTTCTTTGTCTTTTGCTTATCCAAAAAGTGCCTTAAAATATATAATATTTTTTATGTAATAAATAAATACTAGCCATGTACATATTCATATTGACACAAATATCTTGAACGACCGATCAATCAATCAGTTCACCTAGATATATTGCCGCTATGGTTACATGTACTTACCGATCTATCATATAATCCATGGTACACGCGTTACGCGATTTTCTCATATCTCCCCGTGATCGATATCCCATCCTAAAAAGATACAAAGTTGTCCCAAATTTGATATGAAACATTGTTCCGTATTCCATCACCAATTGGACGCCTAAAATGTATTATGCTGTAATAATTAGGGGAGAAATGTTTTCATCTTTGCAGCGAGTTTTATTGAATTCTTCTATGTACGATAAATATTGAATCTCAAAAGGATGTAGTTTGAAATGCTGTATTCGGAGGTTTTTATTTGGATAACGTATGCTTGCCTTTTTTTTAAATACAGGATATCGCAAACCGGCATCGGCAAAAATGCGACATGAAATTCAACAATACACTTGATATGAAGCGATTTATAAATTCGTGTAGTCCTTCTCTTTTTGATCAATAATTTGAACAGTTAGAAGGAAACTGGTCTGAAGTCATTTGTTATATTTTTATCTATAAAACCATGTTTTAATAAATTATTATATACGATGTAAAGTTAACATTCATTTTTTAATTAACTCGTATTTAGAAAATATCACCTTAGTCTGCCATGACCACGGTTCCTGTAAAGAAACTGAAACGTCGGCTAGTAATAATTAAAAACTGTAGTTCTAGATCATTCGTTTTTAATGTAAATTAAGTAAAACTTTATTATTCTATCGCGATAGAATCCATAAACCGTAGTTTTGATTTCAATAGTTTTTAGAAATTAATAAAATAGTCACAATAACTTTCAATCACTTACTACCTACATGATGTAATATCAAAAACTTTGATAAAAATATTCCCCACTCATATATTTGAAAGCGCAATTTTAGCGGCGGTGCCACGTCACGGTACGTCTATCAATAACGATTCGACTTTCATATTGGACGGAAAATTCAATAAAATTTCGTCAGTATATCCTACTAGTTCGTGTGACCAAAACTTTGGTTCATTTGCTCCATTATTGAAACTCACATAACTTGTCGGCAGGTGGCTTGAGAAACTTCATTACTTGCAAGCTGCTTTAAAATTATGAGAGTCTGTTATGTTAAAAAAAAGTTTGCCTTGCATAGTAGTAATTAATACGTCGTTCCAAAATTTATGATTAGATTTTTACAAAAGTACCTAAAGGTATAAGTTATTATAGTATAAGTTAATTACAGATCAATTATTCGTTGTTGGTATCAAATATATATGTATAGTATAATTGGCAATCCTGTCTTTTAAATTGTATTATTTTTCATAATTGTATTATTGTTCCTGTTTCCTAAAAGTAAATATTTATACCATCACTGCAGTTTTTCAGTGTTGATTATTTGTCTCTGTCGGGACAAAGCTAAGTATAATCTAAATATTTCTTTTTTATTGTGGATGTGCTTGTTGTTTAATGCCTCGTTTATTATATCTGTGTTTAATACAGCATCCTGAGCTTATATTAGCATCAGGGTCGGTCAGAACTTTCACCATGTATGATTCCTATGACATCAACGAGAATAAAATTGGCAAAAACGTGTATGATACCATAGATTTTATCATGAATATTATTGCCTGTAAAATGAATAAACAATACCATATTATCTCAACTTTAGATTTCGACGTGACGTAGTAAACAAAACTATAAGATTTTGTATAGCTTGTAGTTAGCTACTTACTTAATCGTTGTGTTCAACGTTCTGTTTCTTAATATCATCGCATCCGTGATAACAAAAAAAATATATGCTGCTCAAAGTAAGAAATAAAAATACAATGTACCAAAATATAGGAACCTTTCAAATATCTGTAAACTATTAACGCGAGAAATCAATATCCATATATAAATTCATAACAAAATATAAATAAAATAATATACGACTCCCAAAGAAATTTTCGCGCCGTAGTAAAAACTTAATCGAGTGTACGAGCAATAATTCAATACCGCGTGGCTAAAACTTTAAAAGTAACTCCAACATCACAAAGAAATCTCGGGGCTAAAAATTCTGAAAACCCTTGAAAGGAATGCAGCCCAAGTCGACCGAGGGGCACATCTTACAAATAAGAAGGGGGGTTCGTATTGTACGGAACCTTCAAAACCAGACATCCTAATCAACCCTTTTGAAATTTCCAACTAACGGGAAACTCATATTTCCATAACAATAAAAATGTGATCCGAACATCTAGAAATGCCTGCGCGATATTCACGGATCATAAAATCGCACTCTCTCTTTGAATACAACACGTCTGATTTAATTTGACCTCCGTAATCCAACGACTGGTGCTTTCCTAACTTATATTAGGGAAGGCAGGAAGTGTCATTATATTCTGGTCTTTATAACTCAAAGTGCTGGAACTCGCTGTTTGAACGATGCTATTTTATGGTTTTGACGGCAGCTGTATTTAATTTAGTGAATCCGTGTGAGTAGTTGTGCTTAATTTTTAGTTGGCTGGAAGTGCCTGCTTGGGATTTTCTAGTCGATTTAGTCTATCCAAACATAAAAAAGAAATATTTTGATGTAAGTGTAACAAAACATTTTCATCTGTATTAGAGAGATATTTTGTTGGTGTATATCGGTCCATTTAGCCGTTTTGAGATTGTAACAGAGGTTTTATATCCAGAATATCTTTTGATATAACGGCCGATCAAGGTCAACCCCAAACATAAGTGTCAATGCCGCATGACACATGTATACATATATTATGTAAAATGTACATATATATGTTTTGAACGTTCCGTTTCTAACGAAGTAAACTGTATGTTTCCGTTTTGAATTAAACTAAGCTTAAATATATTATGTACCTATTCTTTACAGGGTAGGAAGTAACAAACGAACTTGAAACTAATGATATTTAGAAGGAAATAGAAACCCAGCATAGGTTAATATTTGAATAAAATAAGAAATTATTGGTTTGAAAATTGCGCGAGTGAAAAAATACAAAGTTCTTTAGAGACCGTTAATTATTAACCTCAAATATTAGTTGAAAGTCAAAACAGTCATGCAGCTAAATAATTTATCTTGGTCGCTGTTAAATAATTCTAAAATACATAAAACAGAGAACCAACCAAACATAGCAATACAAACGAAGATAAAACGGGGCGAAACAATAATTAATAATAAACACAACGCTATTGCGAACCTGAAAAGCATATATTCGTGGCAAATTCTCAGGTTTGTTATACCACCAGGGAACCATCTACTATGGCTATCAACTCATTTGGGACCAATTAGTTTCCTAGTTATGAACTTTTCATTTGTCAGATTTATACATAACGGCTATTGGGAATAGCTTTGTTTAAATATTTACGACATTTAAAATTACCTGAGTCTCGGACTAAACCTTTGATATTTTTGGATCGTGTTTGGTTCTCATAGTAGAATTATTAATGGATGATGAAGGAATAAATTATTATGATGTTGATTTTATCAAAATGTCCCTTGGTATTACTTCAATTCGCAGTATTTCGTTTAGTAAAATTTTAGATACCTTAATGTGAAAGCTACTACATATCGTATATATGCCCAATTAATAATTATAATACACGAGTAAACTTGAAATTACTGGCATTAGTCATTAGAATAAAAGGTACTTATACAATACAGAATACATAAAATTAAAACGAACTTTGAAAAAAAATAAAACTGATATTTTCTTTGGTAAAACAATTTCAATTTAAGAAAAAAAAATCTTTATAAATCTGAAATAAAATTGTGAGCTTTTATTCTGCTATTACAGCTCTACTCGCCTGCCATGTCAATACATTTTTCCAGGCTTCAGAAGACCTTATGTCGATGTAGAAGAGCCTTGCTGATTTCAGCATGAATGGGGCCGGCTCGACCGGGGAAGTACTACCCTCTCACAGAAAATCGACGCAAAGTAACACTAAACTGTAGTAGTAGTAGTAAGTACCTAAACTGTTGCGTTTCGTTCGGTGAGTGAGAGTACCGGAGGCTCTATCCCCTATTCCTTCTCCCTCATCCCACGCCTCATCCTATCCCTTTTCCCAACCCCAAGGGGCGGCAACGCACTTGTGACTCCTGTGGTGTTGCTTGTGTCTATGGGCGGCGGTAATTGCTTTCCATCAGGCGATCCGTTTGCCGTCTATTATCATATAAAAAAAAATCTTACATGTTCATCTGCTATCAAGACTCTTAAAATCCATGAATGTAAATGCAACCATTACAACAGTTGCTCCCAAAATCTCAAAACATCAGAAAAAAAATCCAACATCGAAAATTTTATGGAATAATAAATGAAATAGAAAACATAATGTCCAACGGATAAACGCTGAGTGTACTTCACAACTGACATAAAAACCTCATTCTCACAATTTATAACGATTCGGAAAATTGTGACAAGCCGACACGTAGAATAAAGCATAATCCAGTACGTAAGCAGGTCAGTATGGCAGGAGATCCCTTGTCAAATTAATGCTTCCCTCTGTCTCGACGTGACAAACGACATGGGCATAATAAAAACTTGCTCATGAATGCTCTGCGTTGAAAATAAAGCTATATGCACTGACATTTACAGGGCTACAGCGAGAGAATGGAAATTACAAGAGGAAATTAAAAATGATTTACGCGGAAACGAAGCGTAACTGCCCGAGTTACACGAAAATCGTGAGAGACAACATCAAATGGCTATACTTCCCAAAGAAACTCACATTTCCGCATATGAAATGCGATATTTTCGTGATAACAGACAAGCTTGAGAACTTTTGTGACAATATTGCCTTCACTTGGAAACTAATTTATTATGTTAACGTATCTAATAATTTAGATAACAGAAACATAACTGGTCTTATTACGGTTCATACAAAAAAAAACTATTGTTGTAATAGTAGAATTAGCACCTCATTACATAAAATTAGTGTTCAATAAACTGTGACCACAATTCCAAATATTGAATATTACCTATATCATACAACATTTATGTGGCTACCTATTTGGCTTCAGCTTTAAAAAGAATACTTGCGTTTCTTGCCAAATTTATCTAACCTGAATTATACGTCCGCAACTTCTATTCGATTTAAGGAATGGTGAAAAAAATTGTAACAATGTTATGGAAAGGAATAATTATATAATAAAATTTGTCTTTCCTTACATATTACATTTGACTTTATATTTAAGCCATATCAAACAAAACACTACTTTGTTATTGCTTAAAAACAAAAAAAGGTTAACATTTTCGTTGCACAATTCTGACCCAAATTGTTGTTTAAGTACTACCCACTATTAAATAACTTACCAGAAAACTAAAACATCATGTTACCAATTTTGCCAGAAAGCAATTTGAGCTAAACTTCTTAGCAAAATAAACAGTATTAATCTCGGCTACCTCATAAGTTGGGCAGTCCACTACATCAAACTTAAGAGCATTAAATGTAAAAAGACCACGATAGTTTGAAAGCTGGCGTCCTGCCAAGTATCGGCCGAATCTCGAGACCACCATAAGACCAATGAGGGAAATTCGATTTCTTCATAATAAAGTTCAGCGGTCGCAAACTTTGCGGGCTTCGATTTAGTAATGACACATAAACTTTTCACCTATGAGCAAGTTTTATAAGATTTATCATAGTTGGACTATTTTATGGTGTTTGGACGCGATTGATGCTTATATTGCAAATGGTGAAACATTTTAGCAAGTGGGTTTACTTATTTTGATTATAAATAATAATTACTACTTTATTGCAAGAAAAATATTTCAGAAAGTTTATTATTCGTCTTAGTTCAACATTTTTGCTTTTGTAAAACATGCTTCACCAAAAATTGTGATAGCCGTGAATTTTTATGAACTATTAATTCAAAGTATGCAAGGTCTCCACGCTTAGAATATAAGACTTGATTTTGGTAAGTGCTACAATATTTTGTATTCTGCTTGTATCACGCGGAGAATTTAAAAATAGGCATCCATAAAATTTTATCAGGCTACGTGTAGATATAGAAGACTCGGTTTTTTGCCTGGTTATCTTGATATACATTATGGTATACGATATACAAGCTCCTGCTTTATTTTGAGGTCATTTATTTGAAGAAGATTTAGGTATAATAACAAATAAAATGAAGAATAACATAATAACTGTGCTTCATTTACCTATTAAGCATAAAACAGTGTTGTTTTAATGCCAACTTTGTAATAAGCTCCAATGGAATGAGCTTATCTTTTGCGAACTAGCCTCACTGAAATTCTCATTAATTGAACCACATGGTATTGAGAATTCTCAGTAAGAAATATATCAGACTGAAAAAACCGCAAACTAATATAATGTACAAGCGTTTGTTTCGTAGCTCCACTTCTTTTTACAACTATTTTCTATATTGTATAATATACACAGAGGCTTCTAATAAATTCCGGTAATATGATTAATACATATCATCACCGTCCTAGAGTTATGTCGGTTGCATCCAAGACTTCAACGCCTAGGAGCCCTGGGTCCGCATACTAGTCTAACCTGATATGACAGAATATTAGCTTTTCCATAGTCTGACCGCCATAACCCAAAGGGAAAGCGATATTGTATGGTTTAGACCAGTAAGTATCGGTTTATTGGAGGGTACTGACTCTCCGTAACGACGTGCGATGGTGAAAGATCTTCATGACAACTGGGACCGACGGCTTAACGTAAGTACTCTTCGAAGCACGGGCGATAATTAACTAATTTAATACTATTTATATGATGAAATTCATGTAACTATCACCATACTTAACCTCAAAACGACCGAGCCTGGCTACAAGCGTCATTGCCTATACGTCTGGGTGGGCTCGGTGTACGCAAAATTTCTAGTGTCAGTTTACCGGCGTTTCTGTCTTCGGTTCACAGCACGGAAGAGTTAACTAGGAAAATTTTATCACCTACACTAGTTAACTCTGAAGTGCTGTGCAAAACCGAAGCTGTAAACGCCTGGAAAATGGCTTGTCCAAGCACTGACTTGCCTACCAACCTATTCTTCCAAAGACAGTGGGACGCGCCGCTTTGTGACATTGTAAGGAAAAGTCTTTTAGATACATCTATCGGGTCTGTGGCTTCAGGCACTACCATCGTCCAACACTGGAACCATGTTGGACGATGAGACGTTCCGTATCGCCACTTGTCTTCGTTTAGGTGCTCCGTGTGTTTCTCCGCATCGATGTCATTGTGGAGAAGACGTCGATAGCCTCGGACACCATGGGCTATCTTGCAGCAGAAGCGCTGGTAGAATTCCCCGTCACGCCCATCTGAATGATATAATTCGTCGTGCTCTTGTCGCGTCTGGCGTACCAGCTGTACTTGAACCAAATGGTTTGGTACGCGACGACGGTAAGAGACCTGATGGTATGTCATTGTTGCCTTGGAAAATGGGTAGGCCTTTGGTGTGGGACGCAACCTGCGTAGACCCCCTCGCGCCATCACATGTTCCAAGAACGGGAGGCCATGCTGGCGCTGCTGCTGCAACTGCGGAAACTCTCAAACGGCGCAAATACAGTAATTTAGTGAGTAGTTACGTGTTTGAGCCGTTTGGGGTGGAAACGCTAGGCTCATGGGGTCCGAGCGCTAGCTCACTATTTCGGGAAATTTCAAAACGTTTAATCGACGTCTCACGTGACCAGAAGGCTGGTTTATTCTTTGCTCAGAGAATCAGCATTGCCATCCAACGTGGCAACGCTGCCAGCCTTCTGGGCACGTTACCCGATGACATTATTTTCAATTTTTAATTTCTTTTTACGGTTTTCTTGTACATATACTACTTAGACATTGAGATTAGATTAAGCTACATATAGATTATAAAATTATGTTTATTTAATGTATAATTATAAAGACCTCAAAATATTTGAAATCTTTATTTTCCGATAGCTAAGAACTGCCGCCGAATATCGTTTTAATTTTTTTCCTAATTTAATTAGGAGTATATTTACTATATTTTACTGGTCAAATCATCGAGAAGCAAACTTAGCCCATCTTCCATACAAATTTGGTCATACTCCTTTTACTCCTTATATTTTTAAATCTAAGTATAAAATGAAAACAGTTATAATACGACTCTCAGTACAACGTGAAATTTTGATTTCATAATAATAATTTAGTGTACGCCGATAGTCGTAATCCTCTTGGCTTGGTCCCAATTTATTGGAGGCCGGTACAGCACGTCATGACCTGCCAATCTTCTATTTCGCCCGTCAACAGATAATTTTCGCCATTTCGCCATTCGCCATCAATTTCATATAGTCTTCGCTGATAGTGCATCCCCAAATTAATAATACACTTAATTTTGTTTGTAGAAAACCGTCAGTGCAAGTAGTATGAAACGTAATCGCATTAAGAAAATTAATTGTAAGAATCACCAGATCTTTTTGTCATCAAAAGGCTTCCGAATATCATCGCCCTCATTACAAAAAGAGGACGTATAAGTGATATCGTCTAAAGAAATCGCGAGGTACAAAGAGAGCAATAAAAAATAATGTTAGCTTAAATTGAACCATTTATAGTATTCATTCTCTTTTACTCTTGCTTTTGCGGGAGGTTTTTAAAAGTTGGCAACAGGATGTAAAGTGTTGGAATAGATATTCATTTATGAATAAATAATAGTTGGTTCTAAGCAGTAGCCTCACCGTTTAGCACTACGCTCAATTTGTGGGATTAAACCCCACACGGCACAGTTTTGACATCATTATTCCTTTGACGAGGTCAAGAGAATAATGATGTCAAAGCTTATTATTTGTGGACAGCTCAGTGTCTTTCGCTTCCATACTTCTCTGTCGCCCATCATCCAATCATTCTCTGTCTCTTTCTTTTCCACCCTTATAACGTCTATGCATTGTTACATTGGCATTACTTTCCTTTTTGGTTCTTCTATGATCAGCATCCGTGGGTCATCGACAAATTATAGTGGACGCAAATGATTTTTCTTTGTGTCTGTTAATTCTTAAATTCTACAAAGTTTCATCAAAATTCATTTTGTAATTTTGGGTGAAGTATTAACCTATTTATATTTATACATCCATCTATGCTCGCAAACCTTCTCGTTTATTAAAGTAGTAATATATGATTATATAAAAGTTGAAGAAGCCGAAGCCGATTTTTATCAAACTTTTCTTTACTATACACGTGTACTTTGTATGAAATAAATTTCATTGAGAGATAACTTTCATTGTTATTTTTGTAAATTATTTTCCTTGTAATACTAACGAACTGTTTATTTCACATTTCCATGATAATTAGACAAGGGTACGGTATTTATCATTACGCCTACGTACGGCCTGAATTGACTTCAATTTTGCTTGAAAATATTATTTCAACAAGTAAGCATTAAAAAAGTCAAGTCTTCTTTTACAAAAATATGTCAGTCATATTCCTGTCTAATTTTCCACCCTAGCGACTACCCTTAAACATGTACTGGTGAAGCACAAGCACATAAGTGAGTCCTGGCGATCCCACCACATATTGCTTTAAATTGACAAAATCATAACTGACTTAAAGTTATATTATTTCTGCAATTTTAGTTGTTAACAACAAGTCAAGACCCTATTCTAGATGATGCCGTTTTTTTTAGCTAAATGATTTCTTGAAGAAAAGTCGATACACAACCTGAAACATATCCAGTATTCCAATTCTTGGTCAAAGAAATCGTTTCCTCTTCTGCAGAATTCTGTTTGATAATCAACTGTCTTCAAAAACTCGTGACGTTACACAGCCGGGAAGTAAGAGTCGAATAATCCGGTTTTAAGTGTCCTTCATTAATGTTTGATATCGATTTGACTTAGCTACGTAAAATGAACTTATTTAGAGCTGCAATGTACGAAACTAAGAGTAAAATGTATTACGTTATTTATTATGGATATAATATTGGAGCTAGTACTTTTCGCCAACAAAAGGAAAACCCATATGTGCAAAACACCAAAACTCTTTGGAACGGAGCTTACTCTATCGAATGAAGTCAAGTACTTGGGCGTAATACTTGACCATAAGCTAAACTGGGGTAAGCACATCAGCACTAAAACAACAAAAGCACGCACAATCTTCTGGCAATGTCGGAGAATCATAGGTAAGAAATGGGGTCTCAAACCATCTATCACCCTGTGGATCTACACTGCCATTATACGCCCCATGCTTACATATGGTGCAGTAGTGTGGTGGCCACGCACACAACTAGGCACAATCACAAAAAAGCTACAGAGCCTTCAACGCCTAGCCTGCTTGGCCACAACAGGCTGCATGAAGACCACCCCAACAGCCGCCTTGGAGATACTACTGGACCTAAGACCGCTGCACCTAATGATCCAGCAGGAAGCTGGTGCTGCAGCAATCCGTCTAGACAAGCTCGGGCTATGGAGAAAGGATGATCGAATAACCCACGCACGCCTAAAAGGGACCTTAACCAAAGAGATCCCGATGCTAGAGGCCGCTTGCGTTCTCATCCCTAAAACCTTTGTCTTTGACAAAAAATATCGCATCCAATTACAGGAGGAACACAAAGACAGCTCTGGTATACACGAAGTCAGAGTATACACAGACGGCTCAAAAACGAAGCATGGGACAGGTGCGGGCGTATTCTCCCATGACTTAAATATCAACATCTCAACATCCCTTGGCACTCTTAACACCATATTCCAAGCCGAGTGTGTTGGGATAACAAGAGCCGCAACAGCAATCGCGTCTAGGAACGTAAGTGACCTGTCTATCACGGACAGTGTCTCTGTACTACAAGCTCTCGGCAGCAACTGCTTTAACAGCGGCCTCATCATGGAATGCAACCTAGAGCTGCAAAAGATTGCAGAGAAGAATCGGGTTATGCTGCAATGGATTAAAGGCCACAGCAACTCCGCAGGCAATGACGCCGCAGACCAACTGGCACGGCAAGGATCGGACACAATGATAATGGGACCCGAGCCGATTGTACCGATACCGGCAAGCCAACTCAAAACGTGGCTACGCGAGAGAACCGCACATGAACATGAAAAACAGTGGGCAGACATAAAAGAATGCAGACAAACAAAAGATGCTATCCCCCGCTTGAACAAGCGACTCTCGCACAAGCTGCTGCATTCTAATAGAAATCTCTAAAGCATCTGACAGGCATAATAACCGGCCACTGTCCACTCAACAAGCACCTTTTCAACATAGGCGTTACGGACAGCCCACTGTGCAGGGGCTACATGAAAACCGAAGAAACACCCGCTCACGTCATTCTGCACTGCACAAGTGTGAGCGATCAACGGGCAAAGCTGCTGAACAACCCCAGAACCATGTGTGAGGCTTTGAATGACATCAGCCAACTAATGGCTATCTGGAAGGAGCCAAGGTGGTAGTCGGCGTCAATCAAGTTGCCACTTACGCACAATGGCACAAATAAGTGGCTAAGTGCGGAAAACCCACGTCCAACAAAACTAAAGTAAGTATATAATATTGTAATAATCTTCTACCACATTTACATAACACTATCTAGTGCCAAAATAAGCAGAGTTTGTATGCTATTGGTACTAGACAATCAAATGGATAAACATACATATAAACTCTCAAACAGCTCAAAAACAACAAGGCGCCGGGTGATGACGGAATTACGAGCGAGCTTCTGAAGGCTGGCGGTGTACCCGCTAGAGAAGCCCTTCGGAAGCTATTTAATTCCGTCATTCTCGAGAGTAAAACGCCTCAGGCGTGGCACGGAGGTGTGGTGATGCTTTTCTTTATGAAAGGGGATAAAACCCTCTTAAAGAACTACAGACTCATCACACTTCTGAGCCACGTCTACAAGCTGTTTTCGACGGTCATCACGAATCGTCTCGAGAGCAAGCTACACGACTACCAGCCTCCCGAACAAGCAGGTTTCCGTAATACATACCACATACATACGCTGCGGCAGGTTATACAGAAGTCCGAGGAGTATAACCAGTCCCTATGCTTGGCGTTTGTGGACTATGAGAAAGCCTTCGATTCGATCGAAACCTGGGTGGTGCTACAGTCTCTTCAACGGTGCCGGATTGACTACCGATATATCGAAGTGCTGAAGTGTTTATATGAAAACGCCACTATGTCAGTCCGCCTCCAGGACCAGAGTTCGAAACCTCTTCAACTCCAGCGAGGAGTGAGACAGGGGGATGTCATATCCCCGAAACTGTTTACCACTGCGCTGGAGGATGTTTTCAAGCTTCTGGACTGGAATGGACTCGGCATCAACATCAACGGCGAGTACATCACTCACCTTCGATTCGCAGACGATATCGTAGTCATGGCTGAGACCATAGAAGACCTAGGCACAGTGCTCGATGGCCTCTGTAGAGTCTCCCAACAAGTAGGTCTTAAGATGAACATGGACAAGACGAAAATCATGTCGAACGTCCATGTTGTACCTGCTCCTATTCAGGTTGGGAACTCTACGCTCGAAGTTGTCGACAAGTATATCTACCTGGGACAAGTAGTCCAATTAGGTAGGTCCAACTTCGAGAAGGAGGTCAATCGTCGAATCCAACTCGATTGGGCAGCGTTCGGGAAGCTACGACATATCTTCTCGTCCGATATCCCGCAATGTCTCAAGACGAAAGTCTTTGACCAGTGTGTGTTGCCAGTGATGATTTACGTATCAGAGACTATATATATCGCTCACTATGGGCCTTATCAGAAGGCTCAAAGTCACTCAGAGGGCGATGGAGAGAGCTATGCTTGGAGTTTCCCTGCAAGATCGAATCAGAATTGAGGAGATCCGCAGTAGAACCAAAGTCGCCGACATAGCTCTCCGGATAGCCAAGCTGAAGTGGCAGTGGGCAGGGCACATAGCTCGAAGAACCGATGGCCGTTGGGGCAGAAAGGTTCTGGAGTGGCGGCCACGCACCGGACGACGCAGCAGAGGTAGGCCCCCCGCAAGGTGGACCGACGATCTCGTCAAGATCGCGGGAGGCGGTTGGATGTGGGCGGCTCAAGACCGGTATGTGTGGAGAACCTTGGGGGAGGCCTATGTCCAGCAGTGGACGTCGTTTGGCTGATATGATGACATATATACTTATTTTTTGTAAATACATACATATTATACATAAAACAACCATATCAAGACTAACATCCATGTTCATGCACATCCTATATTTAACTCGAGCGGGAATTGATCCCGCGATCTTCGGCGTGGCAGTCGTTTACAATCCCGCTTCGCCACCAGGCCATCATTTGCTTAATAAATATATGCATCACATAGAAAACATTTTCATGTAAAATGTTGCCAAGATGAGATTTTATGGTTTGCACTGTCAAAAGGTTATCAAGTTTCATGTACAGTGGAGCTTCTTACTCTACGCGCCATAACTCCACTAGCCCTGACTTCATAAACTCTACACTTTAATCATAATATGCGGTTTGGCTGTTTCTTTAAAGACTATGAGAGCCATCATGATTTTTAAACGACCCGAATATTTTTATCCAAATAATACAGACAATGTAGAACAATTTTGTTTTATGTTTTAAAAAAACTTGCAAGTCCTTTTACAATAAAATATATACAAACGCGCAGTTATACTAAGGTAGGTACTCTAATCTTGCACTAATAACACTCTAAGCTTTCAAAGCCAAGGTTAAAATCTAAAAGAGTAATAAAAACATTTTCTAAGACCATACCAAAACACTAACGTTTTTGACAACTGATTATAACTTTTCGAAACAAATTAAGCCTCCGAAACCAACTCTAAGTTAATATTATGCTTTCAGCAACATCTCACAAAATTCTGTGAGATATTGGTTCTAGTTCTATTAGTATAAGCATTTTTACTTTGATGTTCACAAACTTAAATTAGTCCACAGACTTACCACAAAATAAATTACTTAGAAATCTGATTTCTTGCTCTTGTCTTGACTTAGGGGGAAATAAAACTGTCGTTTCATAGTGAAACGGGGTCGGACATGTTACTGCACCCGGTGGTAGGTATGTGGGGTTTCAGTTGAACTCCCCCTTTTGTGGAGGGAGGTGCCGTAAGCCCCGTCACGCGCGATTTCGAGGAGCACAAATCACGCGAGACATGCACGCGAGCTGCAACCCTACTAAGAACATTAAAAAATCAATTAGATACGTAGCAATTCATACTGTTGCACATACATTACTGTTTTTGTTGCGCACAAGCTTGTGGTATTCCAAAATACGTTGGTAATGGATTCGCATGTTTTGGATTAAAGATTCGTCATTTCGTTCAAGGGTAAAGGTCTGACTAAAAGCTCACAGCGATATGTCAATAGGTCTGTTTATTTTGCAGTAAACGCCTTTTTCTCTAATAAAAAGTACGTTTGAAATAATAAGTTAGTTGTCGGGGGCAATAGATACCATGCCACATTCTTTGTCAGGTAGACAACACGAAACCTTATGCAAATGTGTCTCGCAGACTTTTAGCTTTTTGTAGTTTGACTTGTTTTATAGTGCCCCTTTAGTTCTTGAAGGTTCATTTACCATAAGTTTGTTATCTATAGAATACAACATTCGAGTGTTATTTTTTTATACACTCATGAATACACAATCATAAAAGTAGTATGCTTAAGGTCAAAGAAAATAACGTACAACTTTACGCTTTATTCTGACAGCAAGAGTTGCTGAAATTGCGTGTTTTTATTGCCATCGATTCTGGAATAGATAAAATGTAGTCTATTTTAGTTCACAATTTTCTTTTACTAGAAAAAAAATCGCGGGCTTTTATATAATAACCTAACGAACAGATGCAAGCATGGTTTATTTTGGAAAATTAGGTATTTATTAGATTTTAAATGAGACAAGTTATTTCACAAATTGGTATTGTAGGAATTCTATAAGTATGCAAGAAATGTTGGATCAGCAGTTTTGTGTGTAGTTTGTATATTGGAAGTTTGTTAGCGTTGTCGTCAGTTACTCTGTCCGGTCGCTACGAACGTGGATCTAGAATAGAGATATTATTTTTATATAATAAACGTGAAGATCAAAGCTATATCTACAGTTTTATTTGCCGGCAGTAACTCTTAATGCAACACACATACATAGATACAATAGTATAATTATCCCTGTAAAATCAAAGAGATCGCGTCTCTTTGATTTTACAGGGATATTCCTTATTTTTAATGGATATAAAATATATTTTTTAAACATTTGATTACTGTTAACAGTGCTATTCTGTCAATCTTTTCACTTCAACTCATTCAACACCAGAGGTTATAAATCGAGCCGCTATAGGCCTCCCTCACATTGGTCATGAGCGTTCCTCGAGCGTACGCTCGGCGTCCGTTCGGCTTGCGCCCGGCGTTCACTTTGTACTACAGAGTGAACGCCGAGCGCACGCTGGGCGTACGCTCGAGGAATGTGAGGTCACTGTGAGGTCGGCCTTACACTTGTCACCGAGATTGTACTGCGCTCTACTCTCTTAAAAGTAACCCATGTTTTTTTTTAAATAGACCTTGCAAAAAACCAAGCTTTCCTCTCTCTCCCCTTAACAATTCTAGGTAGCAAAATTTTAAGAATGACATTAATTTCGGCCGTTGATTTTTAAATGTTCGCGTGACTGTCACAGATTATGGCAGTGATAAAAAGCTGTGCTGAATCGCTGTTATTAATTGTGTCGCGTTATCTGAGTGAAACATTTGTCCGCAAAGTGGGTGGTTTTGCCATCTGATTGTACTATTATTAGAGGCTATATTTATTAGAATGTAGAGTCTAGGCTGTTAGAAAGTAAATTTTATGTTATACACTTACGCCAATATTCCCAAAGGGATAGGCAGATGTGTAATATTACACCCAGATTTCGCCATGTTATGAGTTTTACGTCCCATGGATTAGGGGTTAGCCTATTGTCGTAACCGGGCATATTGCCAGACTCCGTGCTGCTACTGTGAAGTCGGGAAACCTTAGTAAAAGTATTGCCCGACCCGGGCACCGAATCCGAGACATCCTGAACAGTAGACGCATATCGACCACCACTTCCACTGGACTATGGAAGCGCAAATTCTACTGCTCTCTTCATCCCTAGTTTTAGCTATCTTGATTGTTCAGTTATCTCTCTTTTTCTGACAGAAATTAAAATTTTGCTATCGTCGTTAGAGTTTCGTGCTAGAGTCACATTGTTATTTGCAAAAAACGGCTAAAGGTAAAACACATAGGTACTTGAGGTCATGTAACATTTATTGTGCTTCCAGATTTTGTTACAACAACGCTTGCATAGCATTAACAACGTTTGAATACTCCAATAATATTGTCCTATATGTTATAAGTACCTACGGACTACGGCCATAAATATTAGTAACGTCTTATAATCAGACAGAATGTATTATTTTATTTAGCAAAGTATTCAAGTAAAGTAATTAAAAAGCAGACCCAATAAGTCAACCGCTTTTTAACACATATTTAAAAAGCAATAAAAAAAACGCCAATAAAAACGAACCACATGGAATTATTCTAATTTCGCACAACCACACTACAAAGCAAATCAATTTTTGACTAGCGGTAATAACTGTACAGTGACGCATTCCGCCCACTGTCACACCGAAGGCGGGTAGCAATTTAAAACAATAAGCACGCTTTCATTTCTAAACGATAGTTTATGTACGTGGAACACGCGAGCATGAAGTATCGGACTTAGGCGGGGTACCCACAGGAAATGTCCAAGATAGCCGGCCGAAACATGAAGGTGAAGCAGAATCTTTGACTAACTTTAGTCTCTAAAGCTTAGCAGGTATTCCAGCCTTGCTACATTCAGCATTAATGGGCCAGCTCGACCAGGGAAGTACTACTCTTTCATAGAATATCGAATCATCGAAAGTTGCGTTTGGTCGGTGAGTGAGAATGCCGGAGACGTCGCCCCTTTTTCTTCTTCCTCGACCCACTGCTTCTCATATCTATTTTCCATCTTCGCGACAGGTCGTAGCAAACAGCCACGTGCATGGACCAGGGGCTACCATTTACCGTCAGGTGGGCTACTGGTTGTTACAATAAGAATAAACACAAAATTAGCACATTTATCAATTTTTAGAATAAAAACACAAAAGGTATATCACACTTCATCCGCAGTCATAGCTGGCTAGCACATCTCAGATACGAGAAGTACGAGAGTAAGTAAGTACACAGCCTTACAAACAAGCTGGTGAATGCTTGTTGTTCTAGCTCGTAGAATTTCTACTTCTATGAATTTTGCAGTAGTTAAAAAGCTGATATAACTCGTCGGTGACTTACTGCTCAAGTTTATAAATAAATTCATTTGGAATATCTTACTGACATATTTGTGTGTGTATACGTTTGTGAAATTTATATATCCAGTTCCAAGACCTAAAGGGCACTTTTTAATAGTATATATATTTAGCCGTATATTTTATATAACATTTAGCCGTTTTACTCTTTTAAGGCAAGCAATTGTGTTATTAAATTGGCTTAACTTTTATAAAATGTCTTTATCAATCGTTGCGTCCCAAATTGCCTTAGAAGGAAAACTCTAAATTTAATTTTGTTTAAAAGTCAAATTCGTGATGGAATTGAATCTATCCACCAACGTCCCTGTGTCGTAGAAACATTGTGTGACGATATTAGTATATAGTTTAACTTTCAGTAACATTTAACATGACATAATTCAATTATCACATAAAAAATAATACTTTAGACCAATAAATATTCTTACTAAATATCATTCGCATAATATTCATAATTTTTATCACATCATCTCAAATTTGTAGCCAAGTGACATAATACCAATCTCGTTAAAGCCCTTACTTGTCGTTATAGTACAACAACAAAACAGTACTTTTACGCGTTCTCATAAATGTGTTAAAGCTATCATCGACCCTAAACTTTCGAGGGTTTTAAAGATTAAAGCCATTAAATTTTTATGAAGACCCCTGTCAGTGAACCGGCAATACTGACGATAAGAAACCCTGAGTCAGGACTTTTCTTGTACTTTCTAAGATACACTGCCTATCTGTACGAACTTCCGAAACTCGATTTTTTTAAAGGAAAATATTATTTATTATCGTCGCGATAAGGTTTACGAGGTCGTGCACTTTTGTAGCAAATGTTTCTAAACAGAATTACTTTTAGGAAAGCAAATTCTAAGGTTATATTTTTAGGTTGACAGTATTTTTCTGCAGCGAGTACGTAATCCGTATTGGTAGTTAGGTACTTCTTGTATGGAGCTTATCTCATCCTTGAATATAATAATAATAATATAATATAATATAATATTCTACCACATACACACATCACCATCTAGTCCCAAGCTAAGCAGAGCTTGTGTTATGGGTACTAGATAATGGATAAACATACATATATACTTTTTTTTTGTAAATACATACATATTATACATAGAAATATGGAGACTGCATGCAGATTATAAGCAATTAACATTATTGTAAATTATGTATTTATTATGTACTACATAAATACTCACTTACGCAAAATGTAATTACTTATGAACATAGTTTGGTCAGGCAGTTAGTTTCTTTATTTGTTTGGTTGGTTGAACGTGTTAATCTCAAGAACTTTTGGGCCGATTTGAATAATTATTTGTGTTGGAAAGCCTATTTATTGAGAAAACCCATATTTTATATAACATCATGCTAGGAACCACGGTTACAGAAGTCCTAAATAACAATAACCTAAATAACAAAGGGTAACCACCACCAAAAGTGTTACTGAGTTTTACCGAATCGTCAGAAGCAGCACGGAGTCTGATGATGTGCCCGGTAACGGCAATAGGCTCGCCCCCTATTACGTGGGACCTGAAAATTCATGGCGAAATGTGGGTGTAATATAACACCTCTGTCTACCCCGTTTTTTATCGTGTGGAAAATGAGTTACCTCGGAGGGGCCTCCGACCGGGGAGCGGTCGAAGGGGGTATGTCGGACTCGCACCCCGTGGGCTGGGTTACCGACTAAATACCACACGGTGGCTCCGTAGCTCGACGCCTTGCAGGTACAACGGGAACTGTGGTTGTATTGCTCCGCTGTACCTGTCGCGTCCGTCCCCTTGCTCGGGACGCGTGCCCGGGGAAAGGCGTTGTGTGCAATGCCTTTCACAGCAGACTGCGCCACACAGTCCGCTGCCTTCTCGGATCCGCTTATGGTAGGTCGTTAGAGGTTCCCCCTCCAACGCCCGCAGACCTGAGGAAGAGTCGGGTTCAACGGCCGCTGCCGCCCGCCTCGACGCTGCCTTCGCCTGCGAGCGGGGTTGCGTCGTTCACGCTCCCGCTTAGCGGCCTCCTTCTGGAGCATTACAGCTTCACAGAAGGAGACTACTGCATGCCAATTGTGGGTTTCCTCCACCATTGTCGCTACTACGGCTGGTAGGGACAAATTCCTCCCGATGGTGGCTACTAGGGTACTCCGCTCGTCCGCCCACGCGGGGCACACCTCTAGTGTGCGTCATAAAGACGGGCATTCACCCACGCCAGGAGATCCCACGGTGGGAGGCGCGCAATGAGCGTCGCCGCCTCATGGGATATCGTCCTGTAGCCTCTTGCGACCCGAATGGCCACCAACCTCTGCAGACTGGCTAAGATAGCCCTGCAGCGGGAGGCGCGCGTGAGACGATGATGCCACACGGGCGCCCCATAGAGAACCATGGACCGCACGACGCCACAGTAGAGGCGGCGAACTTCCTCGCGTGGCCCACCCAGGTTCGGGAGCAGGCGCTGAAGCGCGCCTGGTGCACCAGGCATCCGAGGGGCCAAGCGCTCGAAGTGGTCTTCGAATGCCCAGCGAGAGTCCAAAGTGAGGCCAAGGTACTTAATAGTACGCCCGACCCGGACGTGTGCACCACAAATCGAAACCACCGAGCTGGGTGGTTCCCGGCCCCGAGGAAGGGCATGGAACCATAGCGCCTGTGACGTCGTGCCTCGGCGCTTGTGAGCCTCGCTACGAGTGACGCACTGCAGTGGGGAGCCCTCTCCCGCTCGCCGACCCTATATATACCGGCGACACACGTGGTTGGGCCCTCTTTCTGCTGGGAGACACACGACAAAGCTGAGTACCCATCCGAAGACCTGTGGAGTGCCAACCTACCACCCACGCCCTGGATAATTGTCTAGTCGGTTAATCTCCAGTGTCAGTTCTTTTGTGTAATTAAAACCATTGTGAATCTGGAATATAACGCGAGTTTAATCTTTCCTGGTGATATTTTTTATTTATTTCGCGTAAGACAACCTAATTATCTCTCTTTAATTGCTCGGCGAGTGATCGATCCCGGCTATCCCGGGAAATCAATCACTCGTGCGACATTGGCGCCCAATAGAATTTTTAAATATATTTTTAAAACGTAAGTTGGCACTTTACAGGTGAGTGAAAAAATTTCTTTTTCTCTTGTATATTTTTCTCCTGTGTGTGCATATATTCTGGTGTGGTGAATTGCGTACAGGTACAGTTTCTATCTATTTTGGTTGGCCATAAGCAATTTAACTGTGTAAATAACATAACGGTGATTTAATTAACGTCGGTCTAAAATCACGTTTCACCGCGGGCAGCGTGCCCAGCCGCCAACCGGTTCTAACCGCTTAGCCGTTGAACTAACGTGCCTCGTGTTCGCGAAAAAAATATTGTGATTCAACCTTTGAGTGACCTTTAAGAAATTTTTTTATCCTTTACCAATCATCACACCATTGTATAATTTAGTGTATTTCAGCTTTTTCTAGCACGGTATTCGATTTTCTGGCGATATTTAATTTTTTTTTCTAGTTCCGGCGTAAATACTTAGATTTTCTATTATTGTTTTGTAATAATGGCTTACATTATAAATTTCTCATTATTAACTAGAGCGGAATTAGAATATGAGACCACAATACGTGGCGTTTCAAAGCCTGACGATTCCCGCAAACAAATCGCTAAACTTTCAGTTAAAATTCCCTCGGAGGATATATTATCTTCACCCTTCCCACCAGAGGAGGATGTGGCTGAAGTGGAAAAGTCGTTATTAAGATCAAATAAACACTTATCTATGTTGGAAGCAAACTATACCTCCGAGCTTCAACAGAAGGTCGAAACCGTGCTTCACCATTGTTTTCATCGACTGAATAGGGTGGATACCGGCAGTCTTGATATTAAAAAAATTGAGTCTGTGTGGAATAAATTTAATGACTTATATGCGAAATTACAATTAATCACGAACCGTAGTTCGCGGTCGGATTGCTCAGTGGCAGAGGGAAACACTTCCTATAATTACGACCGTAAGCTTTTCTCGGAATTAGGTAAATTCAAATTTAACGGTAAATCATGTGTAAGATCTTTTATTGAAAAAATTGATGAATTTATGTCCTGTAGATCTATTCCACATGACAAGATGTTGTCTTTCGCTTTTGAAATATTTTCGGGTGACGCATTAGTTTGGTATCGTTCTGTTAAAAATAATATAAAGACTTGGTTAGAACTTTGCGAACTTTTAAAACGAGATTTTAGTCCGCATAACTACGATTATCGGCTTATGACGGAGATTCGTCAGCGCTCACAGGGCGAGAACGAATCAATAACTATTTACGTGGCAAAAATGCACGGTCTGTTTTCGCGACTTAGTTCTCCTATCGCTGATTCGGAGAAGCTAGAAATTTTATTAAATAATATTAGACCTTGTTACACTAATTGTCTGCTCACTGCAAAGGTTGTTGATGTTGATAGTCTGGTCGAAGTTTGTCGTCTTTTCGAAAATTACCAAAGTCGCAGTAAGCAATTTTCTGAACCCCCTAAAGTTTCAAAGAATACTGTAGCACCCGATCTAGCGTATAATTATCCGTTTTCTAATTTTTCTTCAAACAAAAATGTTTACAATCATAATCACTTCAATAAATATAACTCTGTCGCCGATACATCGAGATACAAGTCTGTACCACAAGTCAACGCCGTATCGAGTACTTCTAATATAAATAAAACTTTTTGCGTGCGTTGTAGATGCAATTCGCACTCATTACGTAATTGCCGTCAGCCACACTACCTAATCTGTTTTAAGTGCGGCACAAAGGGTTTCAAGGTGTCAGACTGCCCCAATTGTAAATCTAAGTTGACCCCTACAGTTTCAAAAAACTAGTTAATAAGGATTGTGGAAAATCAAATTATACAACTAATTGTAATAAAACAGAGTGGAATAATTGGTTGGACTTTTAAAAAAAATTCTTTAATAGCTATCATATTTCCTCAATCCGTAATTCTAAAGTAGAATATTTACCTTACGTTACTCTAAAATTAAACGGAATACCTACCACTGGTCTTTTAGATTCTGGATCTTGCGTTACAATTTTAGGTAATAATTTGCATAACTTATTTTTGAAAGACAATGTTTTGGATAAATCGAAACCTTTAAGGTTAATAACAGCAGGCGGCGAACGATTTGAGTCTTTGGGATCGGTGTTTCTACCCTTCGAGTTTCAGGATAAATTGATTAACTTAGAAGTTCATGTTGTACCTGGGATTCAAAATTCCCTTATCCTTGGCATGGATTTTTGGCGAAGCTTTGGCCTATTTCCTAACAAATTGGAGTCTGTTTTGATTGTGAACAAGTCTGACGCTCAAGTAATGGAGTTGCAGGCAGTTCCCCCTACATATCTTGTTTCTTATGATCATCTTACAGTCGACCAGAGAGCTACCGCTGACAACATTATTTCTAAATTTACCGATATTTCATACGAGAAGCGGGGTCTCGGTTGCACAAATATTATTTCTCATTCAATTGATACAGGTGATTGTCCCCCTATTCGGCAAAGATTTTATCGCATGTCTCCCGATAAACAAAGAATTTTAATAAAGCATCTTGACGACATGCTCTCAGAGGATGTTGTTGAACGATCCGAAAGCCCGTGGTCAAACCCGGTCATTTTGACACCAAAGAAGAATGGTGAACTGCGTTTCTGTTTGGACAGTCGTAAATTAAATTCCGTTACAAAAAAAGATGCTTATAGCTTGCCTTATATTTCGGAAATTTTAGATAATCTGAGAGATGCTAAATACTTGTCTAGTTTAGACCTGTCTAAATCTTTTTGGCAAGCATAAATTAATGAAGAGGACCGTTGCAAAACAGCCTTTTATATTCCCACGCGTGGCACATTTCAATTCAAAAGAATGCCTTTCGGTCTTACGAATGCGCCAGCTACTCGTAACTCAACAACGATTAGTTGATATTTTATTTTATGGCCCAGAATTTGAAAATAAGGTTTTCTGTTTTATCGACGACATAATCTGTATCACGTCCAGCTTCAGCGAGCATATTACTCTTTTATTACGCATTCTTGGTAAACTAAAAAGCGCTAATCTAACAATTAATCTCGAAAAATGTCAATTTTTTAGAGATAAACTAAAATATTTAGGCTATGTTGTCGACTCTAGTGGATTGCATCCCGATCCGGATAAAGTAAATTCAATGAAAAATTATCCCACTCCTTCTAATAGAAAAGAAGTACGTCGATTTTTAGGCGCAGCCTCGTGGTACAGGCGTTTTATACCGAATTTTAGCTCCATTGCTGCACCCTTAAATAAGTTAACATCTCAAAGTAAAAACGCACCTCCATTCTGCTGGACGACAGAGGCTAATGAGGCGTTTAATAACCTAAAGAATTGTTTGATTTCCTCCTCGGTGTTGGCTTGTCCTGACTACTCGCAACCGTTTGAAATACACTCAGATGCTAGCGATTTTGGTCTTGGCGCGATCCTCTGTCAAAGGTTAAATGGTGAGGAAAGAGTCATAGCGTACTATAGCAAATCACTCAGTAAGCAAGAAAAAAATTACAGTGCCACAGAGCGCGAGGCCCTGGCTGTTCTATCTGCTATAGAACACTGGCGTTGTTATGTTGAAAATGGTAAAAAGTTTATTGTTTACACTGATCAAGCTGCTTTGAAATGGTTCTTGACCTTAAATAACCCTACTGGCCGGTTAGCCAGATGGGGAGTTCGCTTATCTTCCTATAATTTCGAAATACGTCATCGTCGGGGTTCCGATAACGTTTTACCTGATTTTCTGTCTCGCTCTTTACCCGTTTCTGCTATTGCTAATGATATAAATATAGATATTAATTCTAATCAGAATTTACCAGTTTCTACTAATGATCCTTGGTATTTAAATATCTATAAAGGCTGTTTAAGTTCTCCGACTTCCTTTGTTAACTATCAAGTAATAAACAATAAATTGTATTGTTTTAAAAAAAACATTAAACCCTCTCACTAGAGAATTTCAATGGAAAGAGGTTATTCCGTCTGACCAAAGAATTGACATTCTAAGGGAGAATCATTCTTCGGCCACTGCTGGACATCTGGGTATCTTTAAGACATACAAACGTCTTGCACTTAATTACTTTTGGCCTGGTATGTACTCCGATGTTGTCAAGTTCGTCAGTTCATGTGAACCTTGTATCACCCATAAACACCAAAATCACCCAAATTTAGGTCTAATGGGAAAACCCAAATCATGTCAAAAGCCCTTTCAGACGATTAGTATTAATTTGATTGGTCCATTGCCCCCCAGCAGAAAACAAAACACTTTTATATTTGTGGTCAGTTGTTGTTTCTCTAAATATTGTTTGCTTTTCCCCATTAAACGGGCAACTGCAGAAGTGATAACAAAAATTCTCGAGGAAAATGTATTTTTGGTGCATGGAATTCCATCTACTATTGTTTTGGATAACGGTAAACAATTTATTAGCGCAACCTTTAAAAGTATGTTGTCAAAATATAAAATCCCAAATTTGCATTTTACACCGTTGTATACTCCCCACGTTAACTCAGTTGAACGTTACAACAAAACCATTATGACAGCTATTTCAACTTTCATAGAATCTGATCATCGAATCTGGGACACTTTAATAACTAAGGTTCAATTCGCCCTTAACTGCGCAGTTAGTGAGGTTACTGGTTATTCTCCTAATTTCCTTGTTTTTGGTAGGGAGGTCATAACATGTGGTTCTCAGTATATTGACAAGGAATTTAATTCCAATATGGTGCTTGAACCACGGGACGGCTATGCCGAAACTTAAGGCTACTTATCCTCTATTTTCGAGAAGGTACATTCAGCTCTGTTGTCGACCCACCAACGAAATTGTTCATCTTATAATCTTCGCCGTAAACCGGCAGAATTCAATGTCGGTGATACAGTTGGGTGCAGAACGTTTCTACTTAGTGACAAGGATAAATACTTTAGCAAGAAATTGGCGCCTAAATTTATTAAATGTAAGATTGCCTCAAAAAAGTCACCCCTAGTATACAAACTGAACGACATGGCCGGTAAACCTTTAGGAGAATGGCACATCAAGGATTTAAAGTTGATTAATTACAAAGAATAATAAAAGCATAAAAACAACAATGTAAGACGCATATCTATACTAAGTTATAATTACCTACATAATCATTTGTGAAGGCCAACAATGGTTCTTATGTTTTCGAGTCGAAGCTCACAAGATAATGTATTGTGTTGTGTTAATGATTTATGTAAGCATGCTAACATAAAATGAATAAATGTTTCAGTTATAAATGGTAATAAAGTTTATTACATGTAATATTGTTACAAAGAATCTGTTGTTTATCTAACTATCAGTTATGGCTCAGTGGTTAAAAAGTCGTTGTCGGATCGGTCTGGTGTTCGATTCTCGCATGTGTATTTTCTTTCCGCAAATCTATTTGTTGAAATGCATATTGATTGGCGTATTGTTTTGCGCCGTGCCTTGTTCTGAAGTTCTGTTGTTATTCTTAATTCTGTATAAATTCCATAATCAAATTGTTATTATAGGTACTTTATAAACATCCAGAGTAATTAACCGTGCGTCGCGAGCTCGGAACAGTCGAATAGTACCTACCATTTAGATCGTACCTACCTAGTTGTCGTTATGACGCACGCGCGTTCACTCAGCGACGCGCCGATAAATAAATGCCTAACTAATGATTCACCATTGTTTACATTCAAAAGGTGTTTACTGGTCGTGTTGTAGTTATTAATTAGAGCAAAATATTTATTAAATTCTTTCCTTTGACATTGAGCGGTCCGGTCGTGTCTGCGGCTTATATTATTTTTGTTCATCGTTACGAAAAATCTGTTGTTACACCTAACTATATTCAAAAAGTTTACTTATCTAGTGGCAAAGGCCGAACCCAAGATTTTTAAGTCGTAGGGCTAGATCAAGTTCTTATATCTACAAATCATTATTACCTAATAATTACCCTAAGCGCTTCTCCATAGATTGTTATCTTTGCTATTGGGCTATTACACTGGCCTTGGCATTTACATGTAGGTATGTGTGATGAATTATGAATGATAAATGTTTATGTTCAAGTTCAGACTGCCGTTGTACGCGTGAAGAATGCAAGCGTGGGTCATTATTATTTAGGTATACTAATTAGCGTATAGGGTTGTCACTTGTTCAAGGTACTCATGCCCTTGTTTTCTCTAATTTCAGGGAGTATCTTCAGGGCTGCTACGCCCGTTGGGCTAGGGAATTTTCCTTAGGGAAAATCCCGGCCTAACGGGGGGGTGTGTGACGTCGTGCCTCGGCGCTTGCGAGCCTCGCTACGAGTGACGCACTGCAGTGGGGAGCCCTCTCCCGCTCGCCGACCCTATATATACCGGCGACACACGTGGTTGGGCCCTCTTTCTGCTGGGAGACACACGACAAAGCTGAGTACCCATCCGAAGACCTGTGGAGTGCCAACCTACCACCCACGCCCTGGATAATTGTCTAGTCGGTTAATCTCCAGTGTCAGTTCTTTTGTGTAATTAAAACCATTGTGAATCTGGAATATAACGCGAGTTTAATCTTTCCTGGTGATATTTTTTATTTATTTCCCGTAAGACAACCTAATTATCTCTCTTTAATTGCTCGGCGAGTGATCGATCCCGGCTATCCCGGGAAATCAATCACTCGTGCGACACGCCTCAGATTTGTGAGGCGCCACTCGAAGGCCCAGCTGGCTGATTCCCGAGACGACCAGTGCCACGCCAAGATTGGCGAGAGCCACGACAATGCGGAAGCCGGTTGTCCCCCGCGCCAGCAACAACGGGTCGTCCGCATAGCAGACAACGCTGACATTAGAGGGGAGACCGATACGCAGGACTGCATCGAACGTGATGTTCCACAGAAGGGGTCCTAACACGGACCCCTGTGAAACTCCGTTTGAGAGCTCCCTCGTGAGCAGAGCTCCGTTCCGATCTTTTATCCTGATGGACCTCCCATTTAGATACGACCCGATAATATCACGCAGATAGGAGGGCACGTTATGATAAATCAGCGCCCTCCTAATTGACTGCCAGGGGAGGGAGTTAAAGGCATTGGCAATGTCAAGACCGACCGCCAACGCAGCGCCTCGCTCCCTGAGCACCGGCTCTGACAGGGAGCGGACGCGACGGACTGCGCCTATAGTCGAACGCCCCTGCCGGAAGCCGAACTGGCACTCAGACAAATCGGGGCCCACATTCGACAGGTGGTCTAGGAGGCGGGCAGCAATGGTGTGCTCAAAGAGCTTGCCCACCTCGTCCAGCAGACAAATGGGTCGAAACGCCGAGGGAGAATCGGCGGTCCTGCCGGGCTTCTGGATTAAGACCAGATCGGCCTCCTTCCAACCGGAGGGGAATACGGCACAACGAAGGCAGTCGGTGAACAATCGCTCAGCCTGTCCTCCAAGATTGCAAGCGCAAGCACCCACGCCCGACCCGGGATCCCATCGGGACCCGGGACAGTGTTGCGGGCTCGGAGCCGTCAAATGGCTCGGTCCAGCTCGTCTTCTGTCACGGCAAGTCGGTCGTCCCAAGAGACTTGGGACGACTGTGACGGAGGAGGTGTCGAGTTACTTTCCTCGGCCCGCGGGAAGACTACCCTCTCCAAAACCGGCGAGTCCAGGGTCGCGTGATGGGAGGGACCCACGGTCTGAGCTTGCCCATTACAAGTTTGTAAGGGCGCCCCCATGGGTCCCTGTCCAGACTAGTTCTTGCCAGGAGCGGGCCTTGGCCGCAAGGATGGCACTTGAAAGTGCTTTCCCGACGGTCCGATACTGCAGATATGCTCCAGCAATCTCTTCAGCAGTGGCTCTCCTTCTTCTCCGGGCTCGCAAGTACTGGCGGCGCGCCGCGACATGATCAAGGCGAATGCGCTCGATATCGCGCGTCCACCAGTACTGCGAACTGGGTCTCCTCGGGCTGGATCGGGGCTTAGACGTGTCACAGACAGATGTCATAATGTCCCGAAACCAGTCCGCCTGCGACTCGGGATCGGGTGGGATTCCCAAATTGGCGGCCTCCCACTTGGCCACGTGGGCAGCGGCTGCTAGTATGTCTCCGTCAAGTTGTCGAACGTTCCAGCGACGCGTCGGAATCGCGTTTGGGCGCCACGGGATGTCGCGGGGTGGGCGGAAGATCACGCTGAATTTTATCAATCTGTGATCTGACAGCGTGGTCACATTTTCTGCGACAAACCACCCCGAGACGAGACGCTCGGCAGAGGGAGTCGCCCACGAAAGATCGACGATCGACTCCCCCTGCCAGCGGACGCATGTACTAACTGACCCCCGGTTTAAAAGCCGGAGGTCAAGTTCAGTCGCCCATTCGAGCGCCGTCTCTCCACGCAGGTTGTTCCGGGTGTCACCCCACACGCTAGAGCGCGCGTTGAAGTCACCCAGGACAAACACCGGACGGGACTGGTAAACCCTAATGTTTAGGTTGGCCAGCTCATCGAGGTAGGCCTCAAAAGCGGCAAGGCCGCTGTTTGGGGAGACGTAGCAGCCGACGACGATTGCAGGACCCCATTCGACAACGACGAAACCCGGCCCCTGATGGAGCAGGCGGCAATGGGGCTCTCGTTCCCCTCCCGCCCAGTACACAGCGACGGAGCTATCTGATACCCCGAACCAACGAGGGTGGTCCAGGACGAAATACGGCTCCGCCATTATTGCCAGGGCAACCGAACGCTGTGCAATGGTCTGCGCAAGCAAAGCTTGCGCAGCATGGCAGTGGTTTAGGTTGCCCTGAAGAACGACTAAAGGGGAAAAGAATTTTATGCCTCCATAGCCTCCCCAGAGTCGGTAACCGACTCCAACAACCCAAAACCATTGCTGGTTTCGGTAGCCGCCGTGGCAGGAGCGGCGGTAATCGCAGCCCGACCTCTACCACCCCTCTTCTCAGGAAGGAGGGGTGCAGGCTTTAGTGCCCACCCGGTGGTTGGCCGGGCGCCCCGCATCCGTGCACACAGGGCACCACGGAGCACTCTCCTCACAACCGCTTGCCTTGTGGCCCGCCTGGCCGCAGACAAAGCAGAGAGCGCTTCGGTCCCTATCACATGTGCAGCGGGCGCGCACGTGCCCCTTCTACAGGCACCTGAATCACTAGCTAACAAGCTGTGAGCGGGCAGCGGACCCATGCAGTCCCCAAGCCCGCCGCAGAGTAGCGAATTTGACCAACCTTCACGTCGGCCGCATCGCAATTGCCCTCCGCAGCAACTGCTTCGGCAATATCCTTAGGGACTACTGCGTCGTCCAAGTCTCTCACCCGAATTTCGGCCATTTTTACGGGACGCGCCACGATCGCACCCGTTTCGGATAACGCCGTCTGAAGGCGTTTTTTTAGGTCTTCCGCCTTGTCCGAGCTCTGTTCACCGGGAATTTTGAGTATAAGGCCTCCGGTGATGGCCCGTTTCGGACGGAGGCCCTCAGTGAGCCCCAGCTCGTTGAGGTCAACCCTCTCCCTGGCCAGTCTCATCACCTCGGCTAAGGTGGTGTTGGACCCTGGTGGAAGGGTCACTGTCACCGCCGATGTTGACGGCACCTTGGGCAACGTGGGCTTCTTGGTCTTTGCCTTCCGGGCCCTGGCCTTTACAGGGCGACTTGTCACTGTGGCCCAGGAGGCACTGGACTCAGCTGCAGGTGCCTGCCCAACAGGGTCGAGAGTTGACAATGGGGCAAGTGCGGGTGCAGGCGGCGCCGTTTTTCTCCTCCTTTTCTTCCTGCTCCCGTCACCGAGCGTGACTGCGGCTGCAGTAGTGGACGCGGTGGCAATCGCGACGTCTGGTGCAGCTGTGAGCGCGGCGTTATATGCCGCGGCTATTGGCCGCGCGAGTCGCGGCCGTGGCACACGGTCCGGGAAGATCTGGGCCCGAAGTTTTTCGAACTTGCGATCCATCTGAATCGCAATTTGGGCCGAGATTTGATTGATATAAGTGTAGCCATCGTGGCTCACGCATGGACAAGGCGCCGCGACAACTTGTTGCTGGACCCGATCGCTAGTCTGAGCCTGGGCGGGGCGGAAGGGAGGAGGAGGGAACTCCTCTCGGCGAAGTGGGGCCCCACTCGTTGGTGGCTTCTTGGCTGGTGCGCTCATTGTCGGGTGCTTGGCAACCGCAAGAGGAGGTGACCCGGACACCTGGGGAGGAACGCAGGTCTCCGTCGTTGGCATTCGCGGTGACTGAGCAGCGGCGCACTCTTACGGAGCTGCTCGAGCTCCCTGGACATCGCGTCCATCGCAGCCTCAAGGGAGCCTAGGCGGGAGTGGAGTTCGGCGTTAGATGCCTCCTCCCGCCCGATGCGCTCAGTCTGAGCCGCAATTGCAGCAGCGATGTCCTGAGCCGCGTCTATCAGGGCCTTAATAAAGGCCCTCTTCAGGCTGCGGCTCTCCTTGGCCACTCTCTCTACAACCGGAACTGAGAGGAGCGCTTTTTCCTGTATTACGGCTTATTATCGGTTGCCCGCGCAGCTCCTCTAAACGCTGCTCGATCTCGCGAGCGCGTTTTGTTGAGTTGGACGAAGAAGCTAACGGGTCTGACAATAACCTTAGTTCTCCGTCCGAATCAGAGACCTCTGCCGTCCTTGCCCTAACCCGGGCCACCCACTCATTCGGTCCCTCTGGGTGACGTTTCACGACGCGTTTTCGTGCACCTCGGGTCGAGACTGATGCTACAGACATGGCGGAGCTATCGCTCTCAAGCGCACTATCCGCGGCCCGCTCAACTGACGACTCCGGGGTATGCGCAGCTGGATCACCCAAAGCTTTCTTCTTCCCCGAGCGGGTTACGCGGCCTCCGCCATCAGAAACGTCTGGCAACGCCCGCCTAATCAACCCAGGGCCTTCGGCCCCTAATAGGGTGGTGGCGGTGGTCTTGGAGACCGCCGCGGATATGGCAGTGGCTGGTACCCGTGACAGCCCCGGGCAAGGGGTGGCTGAACGAGAAGGACCCGAACGCCCTCGCGATCTGCCCAAGGACCGAGAGCGGCACCGGTCACAGGCTGCAACACCAGGTAAAACTACCCTTGGTAGTGATGGATCCTCAACCTCATCATCAGCGTCATTATTGACGCGAAGAGTGGAGCCAGAGTTTAGTGAGCTTTGCTCCTCGCTCGAATTAGTGGCTTGCGAACTATTCATTTGGTTCCCACGAGAGTGGGGGAATAGATGGTCCGCCCGGGTGGTGCCCCCTATACCCGGGTAAGCCTAAATTTAGTACCCAACCAAGGGGACGGCCTTTGCCCTGACTGGAGGAGCGCTCGCGACTGATCTTCCCATCAGCCATGCATCCATCGACGCGCGCCAAACCTTGGAGTTGGGGTAATTTTTATAGAGGTTTTCTTCCAAGGTTAAGCCAAGACCTTCGCTCCCAGCATTAGGTCACAAAACATGACTGCGACCCAATGCCGGGGTTACGATTTGCCACGGTTGGCAGATTTGCCTGTCCAACCACTCGTAAAACGTGAGTGCCTGGACCCGTCGCAGCCGTACCCCTCCGAACAAGGGGTACAGCGGGATATCCTTCACTCCTCTATGACAGGAGCAAAGGTGACTGCTTGCAGTGACAAGTCACTGGGCGATGGGGACGTCACTGCCCGACGCTGGGCTGCCTACCCCTACCTTCGGGGATTACAGGCGTGAGTCTATAAATAAAAAAAAAACCACGGGCTCAGATATTTTAAATACATGTAAGTTAGTCTAACAAACTTTATTTAAACTATCTTTACAGACAACTTAGGTTGTCCATTAAGATTTTATACCACCACACCTATTCATACGAACAGTAATTAATGTTTCGACATCTTTTCTAGAAGTGATGTATTTCGTTCTCTTTTCCTTACTTATATTATACTAATATATAAAGCTGAAGAGTTTCTTTGTTTGGTTGAACGCGCTAATCTCAGGACTACTGGTCCGATTTGAAAAATCTTTCAGGCTTAGATAGCCCATTTATCGAGGAAGGCTATAGGCTATAATATAACATCACGCTATGAGCGATGAGAGCAGAGCAGTAGCCTTAAAAAACGTGAGTGTAACCGCGGGCATCCTCTAGTATTTAAATATAACATTACGTTAAGATATAACTTTATTACGCCAATAAAACAGAGAAACCTTCGTCATAAATTTTATCAGTTCTGGTGAAATACTTTGAATTATGAAGCTGTTTTATTATTTTGTACACTTGTTTAGAATTTGAACTTCAAATACTTCTGACATAATATGAATAACATTATCTTATACTAATATATAAAGCTGAAGAGTTTGTTTCTTTGGTTGAACGCGCTAATCTCAGGAACTACTGGTCCGATTTGAACAATTCTATCAGTGTTAGATAGCCCATTTATCGAGGAAGGCTATATAACATCGCGCTATGAGCGATGGGATCGGAGCAGTAGCCTTAAATAACGCGGGTGTAACCGCGCGCTCATGAAGTTACATATATATACGAGGTTATACGTAAGTATATTATTGTCCGAATGCCTATGTCTATCTATCACTTCTTCACTTTTGTAGTGACCTATTAATAAATTATAAAGATTTATATATTGCCAAAATTGTAGTACCTCTGTGGTCCAGTGGATAGCGTATGTGACTGCTGATCAGAGGTCCCGGGTTCGATTCCCAGGTCGTTCAAAAAGTGTTACTGGGTTTTCTAAATTCTCAGTAGCAGCCCGGAGTCTGGTGCTGAGCCCGGTAACGGCAATAGGCTCGCCCTTATTACGTGGGACCTAAAAATTCATGGCGAAATGTGGGTGTAATTACACCTCTGCCAACCCCTGCGGGGATACAGGCGTGAGTCTATAAAAAAAATGTAGTACTAGCAATGATGATTTAATATATATGATATAAATTGAAAAGATGTTGCTTAGGCATTGCTTTCTTGATACAAAGGAAACAGTCAAAGTAATTATAATAATATGATTATTTGTCTGCTATAGAAAAGTACAAAATCTTCTCATCTCAGCCTAGAAACTTCTCCTGATGGACATAGGCCTCCCCCAAGACTCTCCACACAGACCGATCTTGAGCCGGTCGCATCCAACCACTTCCCTTGCGGGAGGTTGTTGGAGCTTGCCATAAATATGTATTCAACTAACACATAGATAATATAAACCACTACCCCGTACATACCGGTTACACTAGACAGCTATAATGACCAGCTAAATATAAAGAAAATTACAATTGCCGTGCATTTTTTGCATGCTGGTTAGTGCCAGATGTTGACGTTCTCAAGTCATTAGGAAATTTCTGACTCCCTAGTGAATTACGTCAGTCGCAAGTATTTTTAGTTACCAACTGCGAGGGGTTCACAAACTTGACTTTATAGCAATTCTGGTAATTTCGAGTTGAGGCTGCCTCTAGTATATACATAGCTTTCATATTTTGACCAGTTTATATCAATTGTAAAAAAGAAGTGATCTGACAGAGAACAAATGTAATCGACTTAGATCAAAGAATAAGTAAGCTGAAGTGGCAGAAGGCTGGTCATATTTGGGTTTATTCCCAGTAGTCCCCTCTAGCCCTGTCCCTCGGAGTTACAGCTGGGAATCGTCTTCCCACATTTGGCGTAGAACCGACAAGAACTGATAACCGTTGGCGTACCTATCTATTCGTGTTCTCGAGTGGAGACCGCGCCTAGGAATGCGTAGCGTAGTACGCTCTATAATCAAATGAAGTGATGATATCCAAAAAGTAGATGGCAGCGGCTGGACACGATAAGCCGGATATTCAAGCTCAGGGGCGTGCCATTGGAGAGCATATCCAGCAGTGGACTATTGCAGCTGATGATGATGACATCGGTTGTAGTTGCAGATAATATTATATATAGGGAATTCGTAATCTTGATAGCTTAACCAAAGAGGTCAGTTAATTACATAGAGGCGCATTTCCTATGGGCGCTTTGAAGAAACACTTTCTGCGACCCAACTTGCCGCTTGACAGCGTGGCAGTCGTTCGCCCAGTGTAAGAGCAAGGGAGACGGTGCAACTTAACTATGAGAGCAAGAGAGACGGAGAACGACGCCAGCGCCGCCAACTGAGCCAACTACGAACTAAACTGGGGCCAGTCCCTACTTGGAATCGGCACACAAAATCCTTAAGGACTGCGATTCTATGTATAAATCTGTATTCATTGGCTGAACGGAGATATTTAAATCTTAAATAAGTTAGTTCATAATATGCTAAATTCGAGTTTAAATAAACTCGTATTAAGCATTTTTTTAGCTTACAATGTATAGAAAAATATGCTTATGTCTATCAGTATTAGTTACATGTAAATTGTACACTGCTAATGATAAGCAGAACATGATTAGTTATTAGTTACCAAATACCAATGGACATTTGCACGATGTAATTGAATATTATCGAATAATGGTAGCAATTAGATTTGACATATATTTTGTGGGTAGCGCACCTACAATGGTAGTTTAATAAATAAAATATGGTGGTATTAATATTCCGAGCTTATTAACATGTAATTTGGAAAGTGCAGATTAATACATAACGGCTATTGGGAATAGCTTTGTTTATATTTACGACATTTAAAATTACCTGAGTCTCGGACTCAGCCTTTGATATTTTTGGATCGTGTTTGGCTCTCATAGTAGAATTGTTAATGGATGATGTAGGAATATACTTTATCAAAATGTCCCTTGGTATTACTTCAATTCGCGGTATTTTGTTTAGTAAAATTTTAGGGGTGCATAGAGTTCCCACCAAGAACTTAGGGTCCCAAACCAACCTCACCTGCAAGTGGTGCACCTGCCGAACAACGGACGAGGCTCTGGCAAACAAAATATCCCGATAAGCGGCATTAGGCTCGCCACCTGTTACGTGGGGTCAAAACACTGGCGAAAAGTGGGCGTTTAATATGCCTCTGCCTACTCCTTCGGGGAAACAGGCGTGAGTCTATGTATGTATGTATGTACTATATAATACATACATACATACATACATACATAGACTCACGCCTATTTCCCGGAGGGGTAGGCAGAGACTACGGAACGCATCATACTTGCATCTTCAGCGGAGGAGTTGCAGGAGATGGTAGCAATCATGCATGGTGCGTTAGAGAGGAAAGGAATGAAAGTGAATGTAAGTAAAACGAAAGTTATGGTTTTTGAAAAGGAGGAATGCGTTACGGCTTGTAATGTTTTGATCGATGGACAGCAAGTGGAACAAGCGAATGAGTTTGTTTACTTAGGTACGTTGTTTACAAGAGATGGTAAGAATGAAGAAGATATTGAAAGGAGAGTTAATGCAGGTAATAGTGTGAATGGAGCTCTGAAAGCGTTTATGAACAGTCAAAACGTGTCCAAAAAGGCACGTTTGGCTGTACATAGAGGCGTGTTAGTGCCTACCCTTATGTATGGTAGTGAAAGTTGGGTATGGCAGAAGAGATTTGCAAGTAAAATAAATGCTGTAGAAATGAGAGCACTGAGAAGTATGTGTGGTGTGTCTTTGACCGACAGAGTAAAGAATTGTGTGATACGAGAGTGGTGTGGGGTAAAAGAAGATGTAGTGACAAGCATTGAGAAAGGCATGTTAAGATGGTTTGGACACATGGAGAGGCTGGATGACGATAGATTGACAAAGAAGATATATAAGGCAAGTGTGAATGGAACAGGACAAAGGGGAAGACCTAGGCGGACGTTCTCTGACCAGATTAGAGACATCCTGAAAAAGGACAAGTCAGAAGTACCCTTAACAGAAGAGCATGCATGAGAAACTTGATGGGAGTGAGTGAAGCAAGTGAGGTATGTCAGGATCGTTGCAAATGGCGTTCCGTACTATATAATATAGCTAATAATTAACACTTTTGGAAATTTTGCCTTAATTTGTGCTATAAGAAATTGCTTCATACCAAATTTCAGGATTCTGAGTAAACGGGTAGTACCCTGTAGGTTTTGAATCTCTTGCAAGTTTTTAAATTTGCGGAAATTTGCAGCATAAACGGCTGTATCTTTTGAACGCGATAGCTTAGAAGTTTGATTTTGTTACAGATTAAAGATACTATTAGTAACTTGAAAGTATAAAATATTACATACACGTAAAGACATGAAATGCTGACATCAGTTATTATAAGGCTACTTATACACTGAACTTACACACTACAATATTTTTCTGATATGATGTAACAAAATATTTCTGATTAGTCCGTTTAATCTATCTTTACATACAACTTAGGTTGTCCATTAAGATAGTTTTAATACCACCACACCTATTCATACGAACAGAAGTTAAAGTTTCGACATCTTTTCTAGAAGTCATGTATTTCGTTCTCTTTTCCCTACTCATATTGCGATATGCTTAGTCAAATATAACTTTACGTTAAGATGTAACTTTATTACGCCAATAAAATAGAGAAACCTTTGTCATAAAGATTTGAGATGGCGCTGTTCCGTCATGTTTACATCGTCTCCGTACTAAAAAAATCATTATATTAGTTTTTATAAGAAAATTACTGTAAATGAGTTATAAAAGTGTGTAAAAACTTAGAAACAAACTGTGAAATTGTTATCCAATAACGAAAGTGTAAAATAATCCAATAACATTAAAACAATACGTTCGTATTTCAAGTGCTCCAAAATTGTAAATAACTAAGTGATAATGCAAGAAACTGCTATAAACGGACACCAACAATAAGTAAGAGACATTTGTGATCATTATTAATCTTGCTATAATTTAAAGTAAAAGTGATAAAGTTATAACTAAATACGAACCGTTAAGAAAATATTTTCAATTCGATAAATGACAATTACAATTTGATAAATCTGACATCTGTTTTTGTGTCGGGTACTACAAAAAATCAAAAAGAAATATTGACATAAGTAATTCTAAGTTGCCTGGAATAAGAAGTACAATTTCGAACAATCTGCAACTGACTATATGGCGCCGATCGAAGCATAGCTCGGTCTATAAATCAATGAGGCTTGAGTTCGAGACCGAGGTCCGAGAAATCTTTTTGAGAGTTATTTAGCTTGTATCGTTAAAATAATGTCAACAGAAAAAGACTACAATGTTACAACACGACGAGGTGGGCGTTAACAGTTGTTTAAATCAAAATCTATAGATTCATTAAGCAACGAGTCGTCTTTCGACGGAACAAACTTAGACTTAAATACAAAGAGTCTTGACCTCTCCACGAGAGTATGCGATAGCGAAATAGAGGAAATGCGAATTGAGATATTACAGTTAAAAGAGCAAGTAACAACAACGACAAATGAATTGGATAACCAAATATGCGAAAATAATGAACTTAAAGATACAGTAATGCGGCTGCAACTTCAAATAAATACACTAAAAAATTTATGTACCAGCCCTGCAAAATCACAAAGATCAAAATTGCAGTCAGCAAGGAAAAGAAACAGGCATTCCATTACTGACAATCAACGTAATGTTTCACTAGATCAATCGGAAAACTCACCGTACCACAAAACTGGTCCAGAGATAACATCAAACCCAGACCCGTTAGCTGAATCTTACAATAATACTTGCGACAACATTGCTACCTTGGAAACAATACAGCAAAGGAAGGATAAACAAACACAAACAGAATTGTGCAATACATGTACTGTTGATAGGCCATCAACATATCGAGAAATCAATAGCAACAATAGTAAAGAAGGCCCACAATTATTAACTACGCACAGGGTTAACAAGAGAAAGCTATGTATTCTTAGTAATTGTAATTATAATAGTACGATAGATATATTAGGTGATACTTTTAGTAAGCAATTTGAATACTGTCATTACCTATCACGTAATAATTGTTTTGTTCTTGTTTCAAAAATGGAATCTCTGGGAATACGCGGCACTGTCTTAGAAATTTTCAAAAGTTATTTAACAAACAGAACTCAATATGTTAAAGTTGATACGCATATGAGTGAAGCAGCCAGTCCCATTTTTGGTATTCCGCAGGGTAGCGTTCTTGGTCCGACTCTCTTCCTCATTTACATAAATAGTCTGTGTACTAAAGCTCTACCTCATTGCAAAATACTAGCATATGCAGATGACACAGTACTGTTGGTACATGGGAAGAACTGGGAACAAGTTCGTCAATTTAGTGAGGCCGCTCTACGGGAGGTAATGCTGTGGCTCAGAAGTAATTTATTAACATTAAATACTCAAAAAACTAAGTACATCACTTTCTCCTCTCGGTATAATTCACTTCCTCCAATTGACTCACTTCGCCTAAAAGCCCACTGTTGCAACTCACAAATCGAAATATGTAGCTGCGTTCAGATAGAACACGTCAACGAGATAAAATATTTGGGCGTAATTCTAGATAGTATTTTATCATGGCAACCACATCTAAACAACTTGGTCGCTAGGGTCAGAAAGCTGATGCCGATTTTCAGAAAGCTAACATACTCTGCTAATCACGAAACACTGATTCTTGTCTACTATGCACTCGCACAATCAATAATGTCATATTGTATATTGGCTTGGGGTGGTATAGGTCCTACGTGTAAGGCTAGAACGCGCGCAA
This sequence comes from Euclidia mi, assembly GCA_944739405.2. Lineage (NCBI taxonomy): Eukaryota > Metazoa > Arthropoda > Insecta > Lepidoptera > Erebidae > Euclidia > Euclidia mi. Next base: position 2,716,689 of record OX123194.2, on the reverse strand, counting down.
AGAGCAGTGCTTAAAATAATACTTGCTAAGCCAAGACGGTATGGCACAACTGCTCTATACAAAGAAAGTAGAGTCCTTACAGTGAGACAGCTCTTTGTTAAGCAACTATTACTGCGTAAACACATAAGTTTGCCTTATAACCAGGCAAATGTTAATCGCAGGAACAAAAGAATCTGCTCTACTGTCACCCACAGAACTGCCTTGGCAAGTCGGCAGTATTATGTACTAAGCGCTCGTATCTATAATAGAGCAAATGAGTTAATTAATGTGTACAATCTCAACTCAAGGCAAGCCAAACATCGTATTAATATCTGGCTACAGAGTCTAACATACGCAGAAACGGAAGATTTACTTAAATAAAACAAAATATTATACAGCTAACACCCAAACACTTATTCATCATGCATACATAGATACACACACATACAAACACAACCACCTGTAGAGACACACATACACACACACACACACACACACACACACACACACACACACACACACACACACACACACACACACACACACACACATTTGTTGCATGCCTTTATCTTATAAATAATATGTAACTTTTCTCTATTCAAACCATAATTAATAATTTAAATTTATGTAATTATACCTAATGTTGTTTTGTACAAAAATCAAACCTTGAACTGATGGAAGGCGCTGACAGCCGTCACACAGTTTTATACTAGTACAGCTGTCAACGTTCATAGTTTGTAACAGCATTTACTGTAACACGTCCTTATGTACCTATAATGACAACCTATAATATTGTATTTTTTGGTAACCAATAAAGTTATTATTATTATTATTATAATAATAACCTTCAAAATATTATATGTAATTCTATCAATAAGGTAAAAAAATTTAGTTTATACGACTACTGTATTATAATGATCGGGGAACAAGATTTTAAAGGTAATTTGGCATCCACTGAAATGATCAGGCAGATCAAAGAGTCTATCGCAAAAATTACAAATACAAATATTATTATATGCTGTCCCACCTATGTTCAAGGGGCTCCAATATATAACTATAAAATCGAAATGTTCAATAATTTGCTTTTTAAGAACTTAATGAACCTAGAAAATACTTATATTTTTGATAGTAATCGCGAGTTATCCCATGAAACATTCTCATATAAAACAGGCAAAGTAAATAGGCTCGGTGTAAAAAATATTTATAAAAGTATTTATGAGCGCTTACTTGTAGACATTGAGACCTATCCAATTGTGTACGATAAGAGTCAACCGACAAATAATTTTTTTCGTACGAGTGACTAAAACACTCCTACCAAATACCAGCAAACAATATGTTGAGAAACAGCAATTCGTGTTACTACATCAAAATATAGCTGGCGTTCTTAATAAATCAGAATTATTAGATTTGACAATCAGCAATTTAATAAATCAGATAGGTGCGATAGATTTCATTTGTCTTAGTGAAACTTTTATCAAGGCGGGTCATGAAAGTAATCTAAGACTTACTAACTACAGACTAGCAGCCAGTTATTCAAGGCAAGGCCAGAAACGGGGTGGTATCTGCATTTTAGTAAGGGAAGGTGTAGGTTTTAATTCATTACCTATAACAAAAGAATTTGGAATGGATCTTTGTTTCGAGTGCTGCGGCACAGAAATAATTAACTATAATTTGATTGTTATTTGCATTTATCGTATACCAAATGCCGACATATGTACGTTCTACAACAAATTGGAATCCCTATTGCGCAAACTTACTCAAAAAAGTAGGAATATAATTATATGTGGTGATTGGAATATAGATATTTTAAAAGACGATAAAAATTCGAAAGAACTTAGATCAATTCTAAATAACTTTAATATGTTACTGCATGTTAACGTTCCCACTAGGAAGAATGCTAGCATAGACCAAATCGCAAGTAATATATTTACAAAGGATTTGAAATGCAGGACGCATAACTTAGCTCTCTCTGACCATGATACAGCCCAAACGATATCATTCCATCTAAACAAAAGAAATGTAAAAGTGATAAAATTCTGGTATGAAACAAAGAAAGATTACAGTAAAATGAATATTAATAAATTTCTTCAATGCTTAGAAGCCTTAAGTTTTAATGAAGTATACGAAGTAACGGACTGTGATACAGCTTTCAATTTATTCCATGACTTGTATACGCTTTTCTATAAACTATGTTTTCCTGAAATACGTGTGAAAAAGAGTAACAAACCAATAAAAAATAAATGGCTTAGTAAAGGGTTAAAAATATCATGCGTTAAAAAAAGAATGTTATACTATGAATATCAGCATAATGCTATCGGCAAAAGATACCACAAGAATAAGTATAATAAGTATACAAAAATTTTAAAGAAATGCATTTATACATCGCAACAAATTAACAACAATTATTTTTTTAATAGTTCTAAAAATAAATGCAAAGCGACATGGTTCATAATTAAAAATAATATTAGTAATAATACTACCAAGAATGACATACCAGATTTAATCATTCATGACAAAATAATTAATAATCCTTTTGACATATGTAACCAATTTAATATTTTTTTTATCGATCTGACACATAATGACAATTCAAATAATAATTCTTCTATTCCTAATCATATTAACATTAACTCCAACGGCAATAGTATATTTTTGACTCCTATAAATGTGACTGAGGTTATAAAAATCATTAGTTCTTTAAATGATACAAAATCAGCCGGACATGACGACATAAACACAAAAATAATCAAACTCAGCGCAAGAATTATAGCTCCTGTTCTTAGCTATCTTATAAATTTTTCATTTCAGGAAGCTATTTTTCCTACTAGACTGAAAGAATCTGTAATTAAACCACTGTTTAAAAAAGGTAATCCGACAGATATGAATAATTATAGACCTATTGCACTCATACCAATACTTGCAAAAATTTTTGAAAAGGCTATGCATGAAAGGATTACCAATTTTATAAATAAACAAAACCTAATAGTTGACAGCCAGTTCGGCTTTAGAAAGAATAGCTCAACGACACTTGCTTGCTTTTCACTTGTAAAGCTTATAACGGAAGCACTAAAAGACAAAATGTCAGTTTTATCATTATTTATAGATATGAGCAAAGCATTCGATTTTGTGTCACATCAACTATTATTAAACAAATTAGAGAAATACGGTATTAGGGGAAAGGCACACGATTGGATTAAAAACTATTTGTCGAACCGTAAACAAAGGACAGTGATATCAAAAATCACAAATAATACAAAAATCACATATAGTTCAGACCTAAAAGACAATAAATCCGGTGTCCCACAGGGAAGCGTCCTAGGACCATTATTATTTATATTATATATTAATGACCTTAATAAAATAATGAAACACAAATCTATACAATTTGCTGACGACACTACACTAACCATAAAATGTTTAAATAACAGCGATCTGATAAGCGATGCAAACAATGAATTAAATAATATCATTCAATGGTTACGAGGCAATAATCTGCACGTCAATGTCAATAAAACAAAACTGTTAAAATTTCGAACAATTAACTCTAAAATTTCACCGGTATCAATAAAATATAAAAATTCAATCATAGAAGAGGAACAAATGGCAATTTTCTTAGGCATAGCAGTAGACAATAAACTCAACTGGAAGGAACACGTAAAAATAGTATGCACTAAGCTTGATAAATTTGTATTCGCCCTCCGTAAGCTTAGACTAATATCTGGCACACAAACAGCCTTAAGCGCTTATCATGGGTATGTTTCATCGGTGTTACGTTACGGGTTAGTGATATGGGGTAATTCAGTGGATGTGGATAGAGCTTTCCTTGTGCAAAAGAAGTGCATTAGAGCTTTAAGTGGTGCAGAATACCTTGATCATTGCAGGCCATTGTTTAAGCAATTGCAAATTCTTCCACTTGCATGCTTATATATCTTAGAGATAAGTTTATTTGTGAAGAAGCACCCTCACTTGTTCCCTCTAAATGAACAAGTCTCTGACAGGCTTAGTAAAAAGAACCCTGGCAAACTCCTCGTGCCATCACAAAGACTACATTTACATAGTAGAAATGCATATTGTATGGCAATAAAAATCTATAATAAATCACCACCTGATCTAAGACTGCTTTCAATTAGTAAGTTTAAAACGATAATATTTTCTTGGCTCCTAGACAAATGCTTCTATTCTGTAAATGAATTCATAAATTATAAAATTTGACATTGTTAGAGAATTAGACTTTTAGGAGTAAATATTGTCATTCTTAATTATTAAATTGACATTTCGGAGTAAATAATGACATTTTTAATTATTATATTGACATTTCAGAGTAAATTTTGACATTTTTAATTATTATATTGACATAATTATATTCGTTTCAATTGTTACTTAATTTCACTTCCATTTTTTTATTGTATTTTATTGTATTAGTACCTAATAAATATAATTACGCGATTTTAATGACGACATGACATTTGTTTAATAAAGTTTGCATGCGTCATTTAAATATTTCTACACCAGTGATGGTAGTGTATGTGATTCTCTGAATACATGTAAGACCATAAATGTACCATATACTTAGAAATAAATGATTTATTATTATTATTATTAAATTTTATCAGTTCTGGTGAAATACTTTGAATTATGAAGCTGTTTTATTATTTTGTCCGCTTGTTTAGAATTTTAACTTTAAATATTTCTGACATAACATAAATAACATTATCATATACGTAAGTATATCATTGTCCGAATGTCTATGTCTATCTTTCACTTCTTCACTTTTGTGGTGACCTCTTAATAAATCATAAAGATTTATATATTGCCAAAATTGTGGTCCAGTGGATAGCGTATGAGACTGCTGATCGGAGGTCCCAGATTCAATTCACGGGTCGGGCAAAAAGTGTTACTGGGTTTTCCGAATTCTCAGTAGCAGCCCAGAGTCTGGTGCTGTGCCCGGTATCGGCAATAGGCTCGCCCCCTATTACATGGGACCTAAAAATTCATGGCGAAATGTGGGTGTAATTACACCTCTGCCTACCCCTTCGGGGATACAGACGTGAGTCTATAAAAAAAATGTAGTACTAGCAATGAAGATTTATAATGATCATCATCAATCAGCCTGCTATAATCCACCGCTGGATATAGGCCTCTCGCAACGGCACGTCACTGAGCCCGATTTTCGGCTTTTCGTGTCCAGTCGCTGGCAACCACTTTACGATTAAAAATACGTAAAGTAAAACAATGTATTTTTGTCCACATTAAATATATGGAAAATATATTGAAAAACCTGATATTGAAATATCGGGTTTTCCAATATATTATGTTTAAAATCTTATACAAATATCTATCTACATTTAAAGTGCTTTAAAATTTGTTCTTGAAAATGTACAAAGGCCACCGTTTCAGTGAGACCTAGAAATACAAAGGGTAAGAGAATGATTCGTTTATTTGGTGAGTCTCGTTATTGGGACCTGATTATGCGGGCTCACTAGTGTTAAACATCTTTTGTAAGTAGTTTCAATTGGGTCATATTGGACTATGTATAGAAGAACTACTCGTTTAAAATGGCTGCCAGATTTTCAGTGTGAATTAGATATGGTTACAAGCGATGGAAGTAAAAACTACATTTGTAGCGATTTATATAATTACTAGAGGGTGCCCGCAGCTACGCCCTAGATTATTTAAATATAACTGTTTCTGCCCGACGCCGTGGGAACTTTAGTAAATTTCTTCTCAGTTCAACCTTACGGTATCCCAAGAAACATACATTTGGCTGTATACAGTTTTGGCTGCAGCTTGTCTATCAGTCAGACAGTAATGAAAAGATGTTGCTTAGGCATTGCTTTCTTGATACAAAGGAAACAGTCAAAGTAATTATAATAATATGATTATTTGGCTGCTATAGAAAAGTACAAAAAAGCAAACTTACAAAGAAACTTATACTATCTTCTCATCTCAGCCTAGAAACTTCTCCTGATGGACATAGGCCTCCCCCAAGACTCTCCACACAGACCGATCTTGAGCCGGTCGCATCCAACCACTTCCCTTGCGGGAGGTTGTTGGAGCTTGCCATAAATATGTATTCAACTAACCCATAGATAATATAAACCACTACCCCGTACATACCGGTTACACTAGACAGCTATAATGACCAGCTAAATATAAAGAAAATTACAATTGCCGTGCATTTTTTGCATGCTGGTTAGTGCCAGATGTTGACGTTCTCAAGTCATTAGGAAATTTCTGACTCCCTAGTGAATTACGTCAGTCGCAAGTATTTTTAGTTACCAACTGCGAGGGGTTCACAAACTTGACTTTATAGCAATTCTGGTAATTTCGAGTTGAGGCTGCCTCTAGTATATACATAGCTTTCATATTTTGACCAGTTTATATCAATTGTAAAAAAGAAGTGATCTGACAGAGAACAAATGTAATCGACTTAGATCAAAGAATAAGTAAGCTGAAGTGGCAGAAGGCTGGTCACATTTGGGTTTATTCCCAGTAGTCCCCTCTAGCCCTGTCCCTCGGAGTTACAGCTGGGAATCGTCTTCCCACATTTGGCGTAGAACCGACAAGAACTGATAACCGTTGGCGTACCTATCTATTCGTGTTCTCGAGTGGAGACCGCGCCTAGGAATGCGTAGCGTAGTACGCTCTATAATCAAATGAAGTGATGATATCCAAAAAGTAGATGGCAGCGGCTGGACACGATAAGCCGGATATTCAAGCTCAGGGGCGTGCCATTGGAGAGCATATCCAGCAGTGGACTATTGCAGCTGATGATGATGACATCGGTTGTAGTTGCAGATAATATTATATATAGGGAATTCGTAATCTTGATAGCTTAACCAAAGAGGTCAGTTAATTACATAGAGGCGCATTTCCTATGGGCGCTTTGAAGACAAACTTTCTGCTTGACCCAACTTGCCGCTTGACAGCGTGGCAGTCGTTCGCCCAGTGTAAGAGCAAGGGAGACGGTGCAACTTAACTATGAGAGCAAGAGAGACGGAGAACGACGCCAGCGCCGCCAACTGAGCCAACTACGAACTAAACTGGGGCCAGTCCCTACTTGGAATCGGCACACAAAATCCTTAAGGACTGCGATTCTATGTATAAATCTGTATTCATTGGCTGAACGGAGATATTTAAATCTTAAATAAGTTAGTTCATAATATGCTAAATTCGAGTTTAAATAAACTCGTATTAAGCATGTTTTTAGCTTACAATGTATAGAAAAATATGCTTATGTCTATCAGTATTAGTTACATGTAAATTGTACACTGCTAATGATAAGCAGAACATGATTAGTTATTAGTTACCAAATACCAATGGACATTTGCACGATGTAATTGAATATTATCGAATAATGGTAGCAATTAGATTTGACATATATTTTGTGGGTAGCGCACCTACAATGGTAGTTTAATAAATAAAATATGATGGTATTAATATTCCGAGCTTATTAACATGTAATTTGGAAAGTGCAGATTAATACATAACGGCTATTGGGAATAGCTTTGTTTATATTTACGACATTTAAAATTACCTGAGTCTCGGACTCAGCCTTTGATATTTTTGGATCGTGTTTGGCTCTCATAGTAGAATTGTTAATGGATGATGAAGGAATATACTTTATCAAAATGTCCCTTGGTATTACTTAAATTCGCGGTATTTCGTTTAGTAAAATTTTAGGGGTGCATAGAGTTCCCACCAAGAACTTAGGGTCCCAAACCAACCTCACCTGCAAGTGGTGCACCTGCCGAACAACGGACGAGGCTCTGGCAAACAAAATATCCCGATAAGCGGCATTAGGCTCGCCACCTATTACGTGGGATCAAAACACTGGCGAAAAGTGGGCGTTTAATATGCCTCTGCCTACTCCTTCGGGGAAACAGGCGTGAGTCTATGTATGTATGTATGTACTATATAATACATACATACATACATACATACATACATAGACTCACGCCTGTTTCCCGGAGGGGTAGACAGAGACTACGGAACGCATCATACTTGCATCTTCAGCGGAGGAGTTGCAGGAGATGGTAGCAATCATGCATGGTGCGTTAGAGAGGAAAGGAATGAAAGTGAATGTAAGTAAAACGAAAGTTATGGTTTTTGAAAAGGAGGAATGCGTTACGGCTTGTAACGGCGATGGACGAGCGAGGATGGGCGAGTGGAACAAGCGAATGAGTTTGTTTAACAACGTACCTAAGGTACGTTGTTTACAAGAGATGGTAAGAATGAAGAAGATATTGAAAGGAGAGTTAATGCAGGTAATAGTGTGAATGGAGCTCTGAAAGCGTTTATGAACAGTCAAAACGTGTCCAAAAAGGCACGTTTGGCTGTACATAGAGGCGTGTTAGTGCCTACCCTTATGTATGGTAGTGAAAGTTGGGTATGGCAGAAGAGATTTGAAAGTAAAATAAATGCTGTAGAAATGAGAGCACTGAGAAGTATGTGTGGTGTGTCTTTGACCGACAGAGTAAAGAATTGTGTGATACGAGAGTGGTGTGGGGTAAAAGAAGATGTAGTGACAAGCATTGAGAAAGGCATGTTAAGATGGTTTGGACACATGGAGAGGCTGGATGACGATAGATTAACAAAGAAGATATATAAGGCAAGTGTGAATGGAACAGGACAAAGGGAAAGACCTAGGCGGACGTTCTCTGACCAGATTAGAGACATCCTGAAAAAGGACAAGTCAGAAGTACCCTTAACAGAAGAGCATGCATGAGAAACTTGATGGGAGTGAGTGAAGCAAGTGAGGTATGTCAGGATCGTTGCAAATGGCGTTCCGTACTATATAATATAGCTAATAATTAACACTTTTGGAAATTTTGCCTTAATTTGTGCTATAAGAAATTGCTTCATACCAAATTTCAGGATTCTGAGTAAACGGGTAGTACCCTGTAGGTTTTGAATCTCTTGCAAGTTTTTAAATTTGCGGAAATTTGCAGCATAAACGGCTGTATCTTTTGAACGCGATAGCTTAGAAGTTTGATTTTGTTACAGATTAAAGATACTATTAGTAACTTGAAAGTATAAAATATTACATACACGTAAAGACATGAAATGCTGACATCAGTTATTATAAGGCTACTTATACACTGAACTTACACACTACAATATTTTTCTGATATGATGTAACAAAATATTTCTGATTAGTCCGTTTAATCTATCTTTACATACAACTTAGGTTGTCCATTAAGATAGTTTTAATACCACCACACCTATTCATACGAACAGAAGTTAAAGTTTCGACATCTTTTCTAGAAGTCATGTATTTCGTTCTCTTTTCCCTACTCATATTGCGATATGCTTAGTCAAATATAACTTTACGTTAAGATGTAACTTTATTACGCCAATAAAACAGAGAAACCTTTGTCATAAAGATTTGAGATGGCGCTGTTCCGTCATGTTTACATCGTCTCCGTACTTAAAAAAATCATTATATTAGTTTTTATAAGAAAATTACTGTAAATGAGTTATAAAAGTGTGTAAAAACTTAGAAACAAACTGTGAAATTGTTATCCAATAACGAAAGTGTAAAATAATCCAATAACATTAAAACAATACGTTCGTATTTCAAGTGCTCCAAAATTGTAAATAACTAAGTGATAATGCAAGAAACTGCTATAAACGGACACCAACAATAAGTAAGAGACATTTGTGATCATTATTAATCTTGCTATAATTTAAAGTAAAAGTGATAAAGTTATAACTAAATACGAACCGTTAAGAAAATATTTTCAATTCGATAAATGACAATTACAATTTGATAAATCTGACATCTGTTTTTGTGTCGGGTACTACAAAAAATCAAAAAGAAATATTGACATAAGTAATTCTAAGTTGCCTGGAATAAGAAGTACAATTTCGAACAATCTGCAACTGACTATATAGCGCCGATCGAAGCATAGCTCGGTCTATAAATTAATGAGGCTTGAGTTCGAGACCGAGGTCCGAGAAATCTTTTTGAGAGTTATTTAGCTTGTATCGTTAAAATAATGTCAACAGAAAAAGACTACAATGTTACAACACGACGAGGTGGGCGTAAACAGTTGTTTAAATCAAAATCTATAGATTCATTAAGCAACGAGTCGTCTTTCGACGGAACAAACTTAGACTTAAATACAAAGAGTCTTGACCTCTCCACGAGAGTATGCGATAGCGAAATAGAGGAAATGCGAATTGAGATATTACAGTTAAAAGAGCAAGTAACAACAACGACAAATGAATTGGATAACCAAATATGCGAAAATAATGAACTTAAAGATACAGTAATGCGGCTGCAACTTCAAATAAATACACTAAAAAATTTATGTACCAGCCCTGCAAAATCACAAAGATCAAAATTGCAGTCAGCAAGGAAAAGAAACAGGCATTCCATTACTGACAATCAACGTAATGTTTCACTAGATCAATCGGAAAACTCACCGTACCACAAAACTGGTCCAGAGATAACATCAAACCCAGACCCGTTAGCTGAATCTTACAATAATACTTGCGACAACATTGCTACCTTGGAAACAATACAGCAAAGGAAGGATAAACAAACACAAACAGAATTGTGCAATACATGTACTGTTGATAGGCCATCAACATATCGAGAAATCAATAGCAACAATAGTAAAGAAGGCCCACAATTATTAACTACGCACAGGGTTAACAAGAGAAAGCTATGTATTCTTAGTAATTGTAATTATAATAGTACGATAGATATATTAGATGATACTTTTAGTAAGCAATTTGAATACTGTCATTACCTATCACGTAATAATTGTTTTGTTCTTGTTTCAAAAATGGAATCTCTGGGAATACGCGGCACTGTCTTAGAAATTTTCAAAAGTTATTTAACAAACAGAACTCAATATGTTAAAGTTGATACGCATATGAGTGAAGCAGCCAGTCCCATTTTTGGTATTCCGCAGGGTAGCGTTCTTGGTCCGACTCTCTTCCTCATTTACATAAATAGTCTGTGTACTAAAGCTCTACCTCATTGCAAAATACTAGCATATGCAGATGACACAGTACTGTTGGTACATGGGAAGAACTGGGAACAAGTTCGTCAATTTAGTGAGGCCGCTCTACGGGAGGTAATGCTGTGGCTCAGAAGTAATTTATTAACATTAAATACTCAAAAAACTAAGTACATCACTTTCTCCTCTCGGTATAATTCACTTCCTCCAATTGACTCACTTCGCCTAAAAGCCCACTGTTGCAACTCACAAATCGAAATATGTGGCTGCGTTCAGATAGAACACGTCAACGAGATAAAATATTTGGGCGTAATTCTAGATAGTACTTTATCATGGCAACCACATCTAAACAACTTGGTCGCTAGGGTCAGAAAGCTGATGCCGATTTTCAGAAAGCTAACATACTCTGCTAATCACGAAACACTGATTCTTGTCTACTATGCACTCGCACAATCAATAATGTCATATTGTATATTGGCTTGGGGTGGTATAGGTCCTACGTGTAAGGCTAGAACGCGCGCAAAGAGCAGTGCTTAAAATAATACTTGCTAAGCCAAGACGGTATGGCACAACTGCTCTATACAAAGAAAGTAGAGTCCTTACAGTGAGACAGCTCTTTGTTAAGCAACTATTACTGCGTAAACACATAAGTTTGCCTTATAACCAGGCAAATGTTAATCGCAGGAACAAAAGAATCTGCTCTACTGTCACCCACAGAACTGCCTTGGCAAGTCGGCAGTATTATGTACTAAGCGCTCGTATCTATAATAGAGCAAATGAGTTAATTAATGTGTACAATCTCAACTCAAGGCAAGCCAAACATCGTATTAATATCTGGCTACAGAGTCTAACATACGCAGAAACGGAAGATTTACTTAAATAAAACAAAATATTATACAGCTAACACCCAAACACTTATTCATCATGCATACATAGATACACACACATACAAACACAACCACCTGTAGAGACACACATACACATACACACACACACACACACACACACACACACACACACACACACACACACACACACACACACACACACACACACACATTTGTTGCATGCCTTTATCTTATAAATAATATGTAACTTTTCTCTATTCAAACCATAATTAATAATTTAAATTTATGTAATTATACCTAATGTTGTTTTGTACAAAAATCAAACCTTGAACTGATGGAAGGCGCTGACAGCCGTCACACAGTTTTATACTAGTACAGCTGTCAACGTTCATAGTTTGTAACAGCATTTACTGTAACACGTCCTTATGTACCTATAATGACAACCTATAATATTGTATTTTTTGGTAACCAATAAAGTTATTATTATTATTATTATAATAATAACCTTCAAAATATTATATGTAATTCTATCAATAAGGTAAAAAAATTTAGTTTATACGACTACTGTATTATAATGATCGGGGAACAAGATTTTAAAGGTAATTTGGCATCCACTGAAATGATCAGGCAGATCAAAGAGTCTATCGCAAAAATTACAAATACAAATATTATTATATGCTGTCCCACCTATGTTCAAGGGGCTCCAATATATAACTATAAAATCGAAATGTTCAATAATTTGCTTTTAAAGAACTTAATGAACCTAGAAAATATTTATATTTTTGATAGTAATCGCGAGTTATCCCATGAAACATTCTCATATAAAACAGGCAAAGTAAATAGGCTCGGTGTAAAAAATATTTATAAAAGTATTTATGAGCGCTTACTTGTAGACATTGAGACCTATCCAATTGTGTACGATAAGAGTCAACCGACAAATATTTTTTTTCGTACCCGTGACTAAAACACTCCTACCAAATACCAGCAAACAATATGTTGAGAAACAGCAATTCGAGTTACTACATCAAAATATAGCTGGCGTTCTTAATAAATCAGAATTATTAGATTTGACAATCAGCAATTTAATAAATCAGATAGGTGCGATAGATTTCATTTGTCTTAGTGAAACTTTTATCAAGGCGGGTCATGAAAGTAATCTAAGACTTACTAACTACAGACTAGCAGCCAGTTATTCAAGGCAAGGCCAGAAACGGGGTGGTATCTGCATTTTAGTAAGGGAAGGTGTAGGTTTTAATTCATTACCTATAACAAAAGAATTTGGAATGGATCTTTGTTTCGAGTGCTGCGGCACAGAAATAATTAACTATAATTTGATTGTTATTTGCATTTATCGTATACCAAATGCCGACATATGTACGTTCTACAACAAATTGGAATCCCTATTGCGCAAACTTACTCAAAAAAGTAGGAATATAATTATATGTGGTGATTGGAATATAGATATTTTAAAAGACGATAAAAATTCGAAAGAACTTAGATCAATTCTAAATAACTTTAATATGTTACTGCATGTTAACGTTCCCACTAGGAAGAATGCTAGCATAGACCAAATCGCAAGTAATATATTTACAAAGGATTTGAAATGCAGGACGCATAACTTAGCTCTCTCTGACCATGATACAGCCCAAACGATATCATTCCATCTAAACAAAAGAAATGTAAAAGTGATAAAATTCTGGTATGAAACAAAGAAAGATTACAGTAAAATGAATATTAATAAATTTCTTCAATGCTTAGAAGCCTTAAGTTTTAATGAAGTATACGAAGTAACGGACTGTGATACAGCTTTCAATTTATTCCATGACTTGTATACGCTTTTCTATAAACTATGTTTTCCTGAAATACGTGTGAAAAAGAGTAACAAACCAATAAAAAATAAATGGCTTAGTAAAGGGTTAAAAATATCATGCGTTAAAAAGAGAATGTTATACTATGAATATCAGCATAATGCTATCGGCAAAAGATACCACAAGAATAAGTATAATAAGTATACAAAAATTTTAAAGAAATGCATTTATACATCGCAACAAATTAACAACAATTATTTTTTTAATAGTTCTAAAAATAAATGCAAAGCGACATGGTTCATAATTAAAAATAATATTAGTAATAATACTACCAAGAATGACATACCAGATTTAATAATTCATGACAAAATAATTAATAATCCTTTTGACATATGTAACCAATTTAATATTTTTTTTATCGATCTGACACATAATGACAATTCAAATAATAATTCTTCTATTCCTAATCATATTAACATTAACTCCAACGGCAATAGTATATTTTTGACTCCTATAAATGTGACTGAGGTTATAAAAATCATTAGTTCTTTAAATGATACAAGATCAGCCGGACATGACGACATAAACACAAAAATAATCAAACTCAGCGCAAGAATTATAGCTCCTGTTCTTAGCTATCTTATAAATTTTTCATTTCAGGAAGCTATTTTTCCTACTAGACTGAAAGAATCTGTAATTAAACCACTGTTTAAAAAAGGTAATCCGACAGATATGAATAATTATAGACCTATTGCACTCATACCAATACTTGCAAAATTTTTTGAAAAGGCTATGCATGAAAGGATTACCAATTTTATAAATAAACAAAACCTAATAGTTGACAGCCAGTTCGGCTTTAGAAAGAATAGCTCAACGACACTTGCTTGCTTTTCACTTGTAAAGCTTATAACGGAAGCACTAAACGACAAAATGTCAGTTTTATCATTATTTATAGATATGAGCAAAGCATTCGATTTTGTGTCACATCAAATATTATTAAACAAATTAGAGAAATACGGTATTAGGGGAAAGGCACACGATTGGATTAAAAACTATTTGTCGAACCGTAAACAAAGGACAGTGATATCAAAAATCACAAATAATACAAAAATCACATATAGTTCAGACCTAAAAGACAATAAATCCGGTGTCCCACAGGGAAGCGTCCTAGGACCATTATTATTTATATTATATATTAATGACCTTAATAAAATAATGAAACACAAATCTATACAATTTGCTGACGACACTACACTAACCATAAAATGTTTAAATAACAGCGATCTGATAAGCGATGCAAACAATGAATTAAATAATATCATTCAATGGTTACGAGGCAATAATCTGCACGTCAATGTCAATAAAACAAAACTGTTAAAATTTCGAACAATTAACTCTAAAATTTCACCGGTATCAATAAAATATAAAAATTCAATCATAGAAGAGGAACAAATGGCAATTTTCTTAGGCATAGCAGTAGACAATAAACTCAACTGGAAGGAACACGTAAAAATAGTATGCACTAAGCTTGATAAATTTGTATTCGCCCTCCGTAAGCTTAGACTAATATCTGGCACACAAACAGCCTTAAGCGCTTATCATGGGTATGTTTCATCGGTGTTACGTTACGGGTTAGTGATATGGGGTAATTCAGTGGATGTGGATAGAGCTTTCCTTGTGCAAAAGAAGTGCATTAGAGCTTTAAGTGGTGCAGAATACCTTGATCATTGCAGGCCATTGTTTAAGCAATTGCAAATTCTTCCACTTGCATGCTTATATATCTTAGAGATAAGTTTATTTGTGAAGAAGCACCCTCACTTGTTCCCTCTAAATGAACAAGTCTCTGACAGGCTTAGTAAAAAGAACCCTGGCAAACTCCTCGTGCCATCACAAAGACTACATTTACATAGTAGAAATGCATATTGTATGGCAATAAAATCTATAATAAATTACCACCTGATCTAAGACTGCTTTCAATTAGTAAGTTTAAAACGATAATATTTTCTTGGCTCCTAGACAAATGCTTCTATTCTGTAAATGAATTCATAAATTATAAAATTTGACATTGTTAGAGAATTAGACTTTTAGGAGTAAATATTGTCATTCTTAATTATTATATTGACATTTCGGAGTAAATTTTGACATTTTTAATTATTATATTGACATTTCAGAGTAAATTTTGACATTTTTAATTATTATATTGACATAATTATATTCGTTTCAATTGTTACTTAATTTCACTTCCATTTTTTTATTGTATTTTATTGTATTAGTACCTAATAAATATAATTACGCGATTTTAATTACGACATGACATTTGTTTAATAAAGTTTGCATGCGTCATTTAAATATTTCTACACCAGTGATGGTAGTGTATGTGATTCTCTGAATACATGTAAGACCATAAATGTACCATATACTTAGAAATAAATGATTTATTATTATTATTATTAAATTTTATCAGTTCTGGTGATATACTTTAAATTATGAAGCTGTTTTATTATTTTGTCCGCTTGTTTAGAATTTTAACTTTAAATATTCCTGACATAACATAAATAACATTATCATATACGTAAGTATATCATTGTCCGAATGTCTATGTCTATCTTTCACTTCTTCACTTTTGTGGTGACCTCTTAATAAATCATAAAGATTTATATATTGCCAAAATTGTGGTCCAGTGGATAGCGTATGAGACTGCTGATCGGAGGTCCCAGATTCAATTCACGGGTCGGGCAAAAAGTGTTACTGGGTTTTCCGAATTCTCAGTAGCAGCCCAGAGTCTGGTGCTGTGCCCGGTATCGGCAATAGGCTCGCCCCCTATTACGTGGGACCTAAAAATTCATGGCGAAATGTGGGTGTAATTACACCTCTGCCTACCCCTTCGGGGATACAGACGTGAGTCTATAAAAAAAATGTAGTACTAGCAATGAAGATTTATAATGATCATCATCAATCAGCCTGCTATAATCCACCGCTGGATATAGGCCTCTCGCAACGGCACGTCACTGAGCCCGATTTTCGGCTTTTCGTGTCCAGTCGCTGGCAACCACTTTACGATTAAAAATACGTAAAGTAAAACAATGTATTTTTGTCCACATTAAATATATGGAAAATATATTGAAAAACCTGATATTGAAATATCGGGTTTTCCAATATATTATGTTTAAAACCTTATACAAATATCTATCTACATTTAAAGTGCTTTAAAATTTGTTCTTGAAAATGTACAAAGGCCACCGTTTCAGTGAGACCTAGAAATACAAAGGGTAAGAGAATGATTCGTTTATTTGGTGAGTCTCGTTATTGGGACCTGATTATGCGGGCTCACTAGTGTTAAACATCTTTTGTAAGTAGTTTCAATTGGGTCATATTGGACTATGTATAGAAGAACTACTCGTTTAAAATGGCTGCCAGATTTTCAGTGTGAATTAGATATGGTTACAAGCGATGGAAGTAAAAACTACATTTGTAGCGATTTATATAATTACTAGAGGGTGCCCGCAGCTACGCCCTAGATTATTTAAATATAACTGTTTCTGCCCGACGCCGTGGGAACTTTAGTAAATTTCTTCTCAGTTCAACCTTACGGTATCCCAAGAAACATACATTTGGCTGTATACAGTTTTGGCTGCAGCTTGTCTATCAGTCAGACAGTAATGAAAAGATGTTGCTTAGGCATTGCTTTCTTGATACAAAGGAAACAGTCAAAGTAATTATAATAATATGATTATTTGGCTGCTATAGAAAAGTACAAAAAAGCAAACTTACAAAGAAACTTATACTATCTTCTCATCTCAGCCTAGAAACTTCTCCTGATGGACATAGGCCTCCCCCAAGACTCTCCACACAGACCGATCTTGAGCCGGTCGCATCCAACCACTTCCCTTGCGGGAGGTTGTTGGAGCTTGCCATAAATATGTATTCAACTAACACATAGATAATATAAACCACTACCCCGTACATACCGGTTACACTAGACAGCTATAATGACCAGCTAAATATAAAGAAAATTACAATTGCCGTGCATTTTTTGCATGCTGGTTAGTGCCAGATGTTGACGTTCTCAAGTCATTAGGAAATTTCTGACTCACTAGTGAATTACGTCAGTCGCAAGTATTTTTAGTTACCAACTGCGAGGGGTTCACAAACTTGACTTTATAGCAATTCTGGTAATTTCGAGTTGAGGCTGCCTCTAGTATATACATAGCTTTCATATTTTGACCAGTTTATATCAATTGTAAAAAAGAAGTGATCTGACAGAGAACAAATGTAATCGACTTAGATCAAAGAATAAGTAAGCTGAAGTGGCAGAAGGCTGGTCACATTTGGGTTTATTCCCAGTAGTCCCCTCTAGCCCTGTCCCTCGGAGTTACAGCTGGGAATCGTCTTCCCACATTTGGCGTAGAACCGACAAGAACTGATAACCGTTGGCGTACCTATCTATTCGTGTTCTCGAGTGGAGACCGCGCCTAGGAATGCGTAGCGTAGTACGCTCTATAATCAAATGAAGTGATGATATCCAAAAAGTAGATGGCAGCGGCTGGACACGATAAGCCGGATATTCAAGCTCAGGGGCGTGCCATTGGAGAGCATATCCAGCAGTGGACTATTGCAGCTGATGATGATGACATCGGTTGTAGTTGCAGATAATATTATATATAGGGAATTCGTAATCTTGATAGCTTAACCAAAGAGGTCAGTTAATTACATAGAGGCGCATTTCCTATGGGCGCTTTGAAGACAAACTTTCTGCGACCCAACTTGCCGCTTGACAGCGTGGCAGTCGTTCGCCCAGTGTAAGAGCAAGGGAGACGGTGCAACTTAACTATGAGAGCAAGAGAGACGGAGAACGACGCCAGCGCCGCCAACTGAGCCAACTACGAACTAAACTGGGGCCAGTCCCTACTTGGAATCGGCACACAAAATCCTTAAGGACTGCGATTCTATGTATAAATCTGTATTCATTGGCTGAACGGAGATATTTAAATCTTAAATAAGTTAGTTCATAATATGCTAAATTCGAGTTTAAATAAACTCGTATTAAGCATTCTTTTAGCTTACAATGTATAGAAAAATATGCTTATGTCTATCAGTATTAGTTACATGAAAATTGTACACTGCTAATGATAAGCAGAACATGATTAGTTATTAGTTACCAAATACCAATGGACATTTGCACGATGTAATTGAATATTATCGAATAATGGTAGCAATTAGATTTGACATATATTTTGTGGGTAGCGCACCTACAATGGTAGTTTAATAAATAAAATATGATGGTATTAATATTCCGAGCTTATTAACATGTAATTTGGAAAGTGCAGATTAATACATAACGGCTATTGGGAATAGCTTTGTTTATATTTACGACATTTAAAATTACCTGAGTCTCGGACTCAGCCTTTGATATTTTTGGATCGTGTTTGGCTCTCATAGTAGAATTGTTAATGGATGATGAAGGAATATACTTTATCAAAATGTCCCTTGGTATTACTTCAATTCGCGGTATTTCGTTTAGTAAAATTTTAGGGGTGCATAGAGTTCCCACCAAGAACTTAGGGTCCCAAACCAACCTCACCTGCAAGTGGTGCACCTGCCGAACAACGGACGAGGCTCTGGCAAACAAAATATCCCGATAAGCGGCATTAGGCTCGCCACCTATTACGTGGGATCAAAACACTGGCGAAAAGTGGGCGTTTAATATGCCTCTGCCTACTCCTTCGGGGAAACAGGCGTGAGTCTATGTATGTATGTATGTACTATATAATACATACATACATACATACATACATAGACTCACGCCTATTTCCCGGAGGGGTAGGCAGAGACTACGGAACGCATCATACTTGCATCTTCAGCGGAGGAGTTGCAGGAGATGGTAGCAATCATGCATGGTGCGTTAGAGAGGAAAGGAATGAAAGTGAATGTAAGTAAAACGAAAGTTATGGTTTTTGAAAAGGAGGAATGCGTAACGGCTTGTAATGTTTTGATCGATGGACAGCGAGTGGAACAAGCGAATGAGTTTGTTTACTTAGGTACGTTGTTTACAAGAGATGGTAAGAATGAAGAAGATATTGAAAGGAGAGTTAATGCAGGTAATAGTGTGAATGGAGCTCTGAAAGCGTTTATGAACAGTCAAAACGTGTCCAAAAAGGCACGTTTGGCTGTACATAGAGGCGTGTTAGTGCCTACCCTTATGTATGGTAGTGAAAGTTGGGTATGGCAGAAGAGATTTGAAAGTAAAATAAATGCTGTAGAAATGAGAGCACTGAGAAGTATGTGTGGTGTGTCTTTGACCGACAGAGTAAAGAATTGTGTGATACGAGAGTGGTGTGGGGTAAAAGAAGATGTAGTGACAAGCATTGAGAAAGGCATGTTAAGATGGTTTGGACACATGGAGAGGCTGGATGACGATAGATTGACAAAGAAGATATATAAGGCAAGTGTGAATGGAACAGGACAAAGGGGAAGACCTAGGCGGACGTTCTCTGACCAGATTAGAGACATCCTGAAAAAGGACAAGTCAGAAGTACCCTTAACAGAAGAGCATGCATGAGAAACTTGATGGGAGTGAGTGAAGCAAGTGAGGTATGTCAGGATCGTTGCAAATGGCGTTCCGTACTATATAATATAGCTAATAATTAACACTTTTGGAAATTTTGCCTTAATTTGTGCTATAAGAAATTGCTTCATACCAAATTTCAGGATTCTGAGTAAACGGGTAGTACCCTGTAGGTTTTGAATCTCTTGCAAGTTTTTAAATTTGCGGAAATTTGCAGCATAAACGGCTGTATCTTTTGAACGCGATAGCTTAGAAGTTTGATTTTGTTACAGATTAAAGATACTATTAGTAACTTGAAAGTATAAAATATTACATACACGTAAAGACATGAAATGCTGACATCAGTTATTATAAGGCTACTTATACACTGAACTTACACACTACAATATTTTTCTGATATGATGTAACAAAATATTTCTGATTAGTCCGTTTAATCTATCTTTACATACAACTTAGGTTGTCCATTAAGATAGTTTTAATACCACCACACCTATTCATACGAACAGAAGTTAAAGTTTCGACATCTTTTCTAGAAGTCATGTATTTCGTTCTCTTTTCCCTACTCATATTGCGATATGCTTAGTCAAATATAACTTTACGTTAAGATGTAACTTTATTACGCCAATAAAACAGAGAAACCTTTGTCATAAAGATTTGAGATGGCGCTGTTCCGTCATGTTTACATCGTCTCCGTACTAAAAAAATCATTATATTAGTTTTTATAAGAAAATTACTGTAAATGAGTTATAAAAGTGTGTAAAAACTTAGAAACAAACTGTGAAATTGTTATCCAATAACGAAAGTGTAAAATAATCCAATAACATTAAAACAATACGTTCGTATTTCAAGTGCTCCAAAATTGTAAATAACTAAGTGATAATGCAAGAAACTGCTATAAACGGACACCAACAATAAGTAAGAGACATTTGTGATCATTATTAATCTTGCTATAATTTAAAGTAAAAGTGATAAAGTTATAACTAAATACGAACCGTTAAGAAAATATTTTCAATTCGATAAATGACAATTACAATTTGATAAATCTGACATCTGTTTTTGTGTCGGGTACTACAAAAAATCAAAAAGAAATATTGACATAAGTAATTCTAAGTTGCCTGGAATAAGAAGTACAATTTCGAACAATCTGCAACTGACTATATGGCGCCGATCGAAGCATAGCTCGGTCTATAAATCAATGAGGCTTGAGTTCGAGACCGAGGTCCGAGAAATCTTTTTGAGAGTTATTTAGCTTGTATCGTTAAAATAATGTCAACAGAAAAATACTACAATGTTACAACACGACGAGGTGGGCGTAAACAGTTGTTTAAATCAAAATCTATAGATTCATTAAGCAACGAGTCGTCTTTCGACGGAACAAACTTAGACTTAAATACAAAGAGTCTTGACCTCTCCACGAGAGTATGCGATAGCGAAATAGAGGAAATGCGAATTGAGATATTACAGTTAAAAGAGCAAGTAACAACAACGACAAATGAATTGGATAACCAAATATGCGAAAATAATGAACTTAAAGATACAGTAATGCGGCTGCAACTTCAAATAAATACACTAAAAAATTTATGTACCAGCCCTGCAAAATCACAAAGATCAAAATTGCAGTCAGCAAGGAAAAGAAACAGGCATTCCATTACTGACAATCAACGTAATGTTTCACTAGATCAATCGGAAAACTCACCGTACCACAAAACTGGTCCAGAGATAACATCAAACCCAGACCCGTTAGCTGAATCTTACAATAATACTTGCGACAACATTGCTACCTTGGAAACAATACAGCAAAGGAAGGATAAACAAACACAAACAGAATTGTGCAATACATGTACTGTTGATAGGCCATCAACATATCGAGAAATCAATAGCAACAATAGTAAAGAAGGCCCACAATTATTAACTACGCACAGGGTTAACAAGAGAAAGCTATGTATTCTTAGTAATTGTAATTATAATAGTACGATAGATATATTAGATGATACTTTTAGTAAGCAATTTGAATACTGTCATTACCTATCACGTAATAATTGTTTTGTTCTTGTTTCAAAAATGGAATCTCTGGGAATACGCGGCACTGTCTTAGAAATTTTCAAAAGTTATTTAACAAACAGAACTCAATATGTTAAAGTTGATACGCATATGAGTGAAGCAGCCAGTCCCATTTTTGGTATTCCGCAGGGTAGCGTTCTTGGTCCGACTCTCTTCCTCATTTACATAAATAGTCTGTGTACTAAAGCTCTACCTCATTGCAAAATACTAGCATATGCAGATGACACAGTACTGTTGGTACATGGGAAGAACTGGGAACAAGTTCGTCAATTTAGTGAGGCCGCTCTACGGGAGGTAATGCTGTGGCTCAGAAGTAATTTATTAACATTAAATACTCAAAAAACTAAGTACATCACTTTCTCCTCTCGGTATAATTTACTTCCTCCAATTGACTCACTTCGCCTAAAAGCCCACTGTTGCAACTCACAAATCGAAATATGTAGCTGCGTTCAGATAGAACACGTCAACGAGATAAAATATTTGGGCGTAATTCTAGATAGTACTTTATCATGGCAACCACATCTAAACAACTTGGTCGCTAGGGTCAGAAAGCTGATGCCGATTTTCAGAAAGCTAACATACTCTGCTAATCACGAAACACTGATTCTTGTCTACTATGCACTCGCACAATCAATAATGTCATATTGTATATTGGCTTGGGGTGGTATAGGTCCTACGTGTAAGGCTAGAACGCGCGCAAAGAGCAGTGCTTAAAATAATACTTGCTAAGCCAAGACGGTATGGCACAACTGCTCTATACAAAGAA
Source organism: Euclidia mi (assembly GCA_944739405.2). Classification (NCBI taxonomy): domain Eukaryota; kingdom Metazoa; phylum Arthropoda; class Insecta; order Lepidoptera; family Erebidae; genus Euclidia; species Euclidia mi. The sequence continues at coordinate 2,693,689 of OX123194.2, read as the reverse complement.
AGTAGAGTCCTTACAGTGAGACAGCTCTTTGTTAAGCAACTATTACTGCGTAAACACATAAGTTTGCCTTATAACCAGGCAAATGTTAATCGCAGGAACAAAAGAATCAGCTCTACTGTCACCCACAGAACTGCCTTGGCAAGTCGGCAGTATTATGTACTAAGCGCTCGTATCTATAATAGAGCAAATGAGTTAATTAATGTGTACAATCTCAACTCAAGGCAAGCCAAACATCGTATTAATATCTGGCTACAGAGTCTAACATACGCAGAAACGGAAGATTTACTTAAATAAAACAAAATATTATACAGCTAACACCCAAACACTTATTCATCATGCATACATAGATACACACACATACAAACACAACCACCTGTAGAGACACACATACACACACACACACACACACACATTTGTTGCATGCCTTTATCTTATAAATAATATGTAACTTTTCTCTATTCAAACCATAATTAATAATTTAAATTTATGTAATTATACCTAATGTTGTTTTGTACAAAAATCAAACCTTGAACTGATGGAAGGCGCTGACAGCCGTCACACAGTTTTATACTAGTACAGCTGTCAACGTTCATAGTTTGTAACAGCATTTACTGTAACACGTCCTTATGTACCTATAATGACAACCTATAATATTGTATTTTTTGGTAACCAATAAAGTTATTATTATTATTATAATAATAACCTTCAAAATATTATATGTAATTCTATCAATAAGGTAAAAAAAAATAGTTTATACGACTACTGTATTATAATGATCGGGGAACAAGATTTTAAAGGTAATTTGGCATCCACTGAAATGATCAGGCAGATCAAAGAGTCTATCGCAAAAATTACAAATACAAATATTATTATATGCTGTCCCACCTATGTTCAAGGGGCTCCAATATATAACTATAAAATCGAAATGTTCAATAATTTGCTTTTTAAGAACTTAATGAACCTAGAAAATATTTATATTTTTGATAGTAATCGCGAGTTATCCCATGAAACATTCTCATATAAAACAGGCAAAGTAAATAGGCTCGGTATGCTTAGTCTATTTACAAAGGATTTGAAATGCAGGACGCATAACTTAGCTCTCTCTGACCATGATACAGCCCAAACGATATCATTCCATCTAAACAAAAGAAATGTAAAAGTGATAAAATTCTGGTATGAAACAAAGAAAGATTACAGTAAAATGAATATTAATAAATTTCTTCAATGCTTAGAAGCCTTAAGTTTTAATGAAGTATACGAAGTAACGGACTGTGATACAGCTTTCAATTTATTCCATGACTTGTATACGCTTTTCTATAAACTATGTTTTCCTGAAATACGTGTGAAAAAGAGTAACAAACCAATAAAAAATAAATGGCTTAGTAAAGGGTTAAAAATATCATGCGTTAAAAAGAGAATGTTATACTATGAATATCAGCATAATGCTATCGGCAAAAGATACCACAAGAATAAGTATAATAAGTATACAAAAATTTTAAAGAAATGCATTTATACATCGCAACAAATTAACAACAATTATTTTTTTAATAGTTCTAAAAATAAATGCAAAGCGACATGGTTCATAATTAAAAATAATATTAGTAATAATACTACCAAGAATGACATACCAGATTTAATAATTCATGACAAAATAATTAATAATCCTTTTGACATATGTAACCAATTTAATATTTTTTTTATCGATCTGACACATAATGACAATTCAAATAATAATTCTTCTATTCCTAATCATATTAACATTAACTCCAACGGCAATAGTATATTTTTGACTCCTATAAATGTGACTGAGGTTATAAAAATCATTAGTTCTTTAAATGATACAAGATCAGCCGGACATGACGACATAAACACAAAAATAATCAAACTCAGCGCAAGAATTATAGCTCCTGTTCTTAGCTATCTTATAAATTTTTCATTTCAGGAAGCTATTTTTCCTACTAGACTGAAAGAATCTGTAATTAAACCACTGTTTAAAAAAGGTAATCCGACAGATATGAATAATTATAGACCTATTGCACTCATACCAATACTTGCAAAATTTTTTGAAAAGGCTATGCATGAAAGGATTACCAATTTTATAAATAAACAAAACCTAATAGTTGACAGCCAGTTCGGCTTTAGAAAGAATAGCTCAACGACACTTGCTTGCTTTTCACTTGTAAAGCTTATAACGGAAGCACTAAACGACAAAATGTCAGTTTTATCATTATTTATAGATATGAGCAAAGCATTCGATTTTGTGTCACATCAAATATTATTAAACAAATTAGAGAAATACGGTATTAGGGGAAAGGCACACGATTGGATTAAAAACTATTTGTCGAACCGTAAACAAAGGACAGTGATATCAAAAATCACAAATAATACAAAAATCACATATAGTTCAGACCTAAAAGACAATAAATCCGGTGTCCCACAGGGAAGCGTCCTAGGACCATTATTATTTATATTATATATTAATGACCTTAATAAAATAATGAAACACAAATCTATACAATTTGCTGACGACACTACACTAACCATAAAATGTTTAAATAACAGCGATCTGATAAGCGATGCAAACAATGAATTAAATAATATCATTCAATGGTTACGAGGCAATAATCTGCACGTCAATGTCAATAAAACAAAACTGTTAAAATTTCGAACAATTAACTCTAAAATTTCACCGGTATCAATAAAATATAAAAATTCAATCATAGAAGAGGAACAAATGGCAATTTTCTTAGGCATAGCAGTAGACAATAAACTCAACTGGAAGGAACACGTAAAAATAGTATGCACTAAGCTTGATAAATTTGTATTCGCCCTCCGTAAGCTTAGACTAATATCTGGCACACAAACAGCCTTAAGCGCTTATCATGGGTATGTTTCATCGGTGTTACGTTACGGGTTAGTGATATGGGGTAATTCAGTGGATGTGGATAGAGCTTTCCTTGTGCAAAAGAAGTGCATTAGAGCTTTAAGTGGTGCAGAATACCTTGATCATTGCAGGCCATTGTTTAAGCAATTGCAAATTCTTCCACTTGCATGCTTATATATCTTAGAGATAAGTTTATTTGTGAAGAAGCACCCTCACTTGTTCCCTCTAAATGAACAAGTCTCTGACAGGCTTAGTAAAAAGAACCCTGGCAAACTCCTCGTGCCATCACAAAGACTACATTTACATAGTAGAAATGCATATTGTATGGCAATAAAAATCTATAATAAATCACCACCTGATCTAAGACTGCTTTCAATTAGTAAGTTTAAAACGATAATATTTTCTTGGCTCCTAGACAAATGCTTCTATTCTGTAAATGAATTCATAAATTATAAAATTTGACATTGTTAGAGAATTAGACTTTTAGGAGTAAATATTGTCATTCTTAATTATTAAATTGACATTTCGGAGTAAATTTTGACATTTTTAATTATTATATTGACATTTCAGAGTAAATTTTGACATTTTTAATTATTATATTGACATAATTATATTCGTTTCAATTGTTACTTAATTTCACTTCCATTTTTTTATTGTATTTTATTGTATTAGTACCTAATAAATATAATTACGCGATTTTAATGACGACATGACATTTGTTTAATAAAGTTTGCATGCGTCATTTAAATATTTCTACACCAGTGATGGTAGTGTATGTGATTCTCTGAATACATGTAAGACCATAAATGTACCATATACTTAGAAATAAATGATTTATTATTATTATTATTAAATTTTATCAGTTCTGGTGAAATACTTTGAATTATGAAGCTGTTTTATTATTTTGTCCGCTTGTTTAGAATTTTAACTTTAAATATTTCTGACATAACATAAATAACATTATCATATGCGTAAGTATATCATTGTCCGAATGTCTATGTCTATCTTTCACTTCTTCACTTTTGTGGTGACCTCTTAATAAATCATAAAGATTTATATATTGCCAAAATTGTGGTCCAGTGGATAGCGTATGAGACTGCTGATCGGAGGTCCCAGATTCAATTCACGGGTCGGGCAAAAAGTGTTACTGGGTTTTCCGAATTCTCAGTAGCAGCCCAGAGTCTGGTGCTGTGCCCGGTATCGGCAATAGGCTCGCCCCCTATTACATGGGACCTAAAAATTCATGGCGAAATGTGGGTGTAATTACACCTCTGCCTACCCCTTCGGGGATACAGACGTGAGTCTATAAAAAAAATGTAGTACTAGCAATGAAGATTTATAATGATCATCATCAATCAGCCTGCTATAATCCACCGCTGGATATAGGCCTCTCGCAACGGCACGTCACTGAGCCCGATTTTCGGCTTTTCGTGTCCAGTCGCTGGCAACCACTTTACGATTAAAAATACGTAAAGTAAAACAATGTATTTTTGTCCACATTAAATATATGGAAAATATATTGAAAAACCTGATATTGAAATATCGGGTTTTCCAATATATTATGTTTAAAATCTTATACAAATATCTATCTACATTTAAAGTGCTTTAAAATTTGTTCTTGAAAATGTACAAAGGCCACCGTTTCAGTGAGACCTAGAAATACAAAGGGTAAGAGAATGATTCGTTTATTTGGTGAGTCTCGTTATTGGGACCTGATTATGCGGGCTCACTAGTGTTAAACATCTTTTGTAAGTAGTTTCAATTGGGTCATATTGGACTATGTATAGAAGAACTACTCGTTTAAAATGGCTGCCAGATTTTCAGTGTGTATTAGATATGGTTACAAGCGATGGAAGTAAAAACTACATTTGTAGCGATTTATATAATTACTAGAGGGTGCCCGCAGCTACGCCCTAGATTATTTAAATATAACTGTTTCTGCCCGACGCCGTGGGAACTTTAGTAAATTTCTTCTCAGTTCAACCTTACGGTATCCCAAGAAACATACATTTGGCTGTATACAGTTTTGGCTGCAGCTTGTCTATCAGTCAGACAGTAATGAAAAGATGTTGCTTAGGCATTGCTTTCTTGATACAAAGGAAACAGTCAAAGTAATTATAATAATATGATTATTTGGCTGCTATAGAAAAGTACAAAAAAGCAAACTTACAAAGAAACTTATACTATCTTCTCATCTCAGCCTAGAAACTTCTCCTGATGGACATAGGCCTCCCCCAAGACTCTCCACACAGACCGATCTTGAGCCGGGCGCATCCAACCACTTCCCTTGCGGGAGGTTGTTGGAGCTTGCCATAAATATGTATTCAACTAACACATAGATAATATAAACCACTACCCCGTACATACCGGTTACACTAAACAGCTATAATGACCAGCTAAATATAAAAAAAATTACAATTGCCGTGTATTTTTTGCATGCTGGTTAGTGCCAGATGTTGACGTTCTCAAGTCATTAGGAAATTTCTGACTCACTAGTGAATTACGTCAGTCGCAAGTATTTTTAGTTACCAACTGCGAGGGGTTCACAAACTTGACTTTATAGCAATTCTGGTAATTTCGAGTTGAGGCTGCCTCTAGTATATACATAGCTTTCATATTTTGACCAGTTTATATCAATTGTAACAAAGAAGTGATCTGAAAGAGAACAAATGTAATCGACTTAGATCAAAGAATAAGTAAGCTGAAGTGGCAGAAGGCTGGTCACATTTGGGCTTATTCCCAGTAGTCCCCTCTAGCCCTGTCCCTCGGAGTTACAGCTGGGAATCGTCTTCCCATATTTGGCGTAGAACCGACAAGAACTGATAACCGTTGGCGTATCTATTCGTGTTCTCGAGTGGAGACCGCGTCTAGGAATGCGTAGCGTAGTATGATCTATAATCAAATGAAGTGATGATATCCAAAAAGTAGATGGCAGCGGCTGGACACGATAAGCCGGATATTCAAGCTCAGTGGCGTTCCATTGGAGAGCATATCCAGCAGTGGACTATTGCAGCTGATGATGATGACATCGGTTGTAGTTGCAGATAATATTATATATAGGGAATTCGTAATCTTGATAGCTTAACCAAAGAGGTCAGTTAATTACATAGAGGCGCATTTCCTATGGGCGCTTTGAAGACAAACTTTCTGCGACCCAACTTGCCGCTTGATGGCGTGGCAGCCGTTTGCCCAATGTGAGAGCAAGGGAGACGGTGTAATTTAGCTACGAGAGTAAGAGAGACAGAGAACGACGCTAGCGCCGCCAACTGCGCTAACTACGAACTAAACTGGGGCCAGTCTTGGAATCGGCACTTTTTTAGCTTACAATGTATAGAAAAATATGCTTATGTCTATCAGTATTAGTTACATGTAAATGTACACTGCTAATGATAAGCAGAACGTGATTAGTTATTAGTTACTAATTACCAATGGACATTTGCACGATGTAATTGAATATTATCGAATAATGGTTGCAATTAGATTTGACATATATTTTGTGGGTAGCGCACCTACAATGGTAGTTTAATAAATAAAATATGATGGTATTAATATTCCGAGCTTATTAACATGTAATTTGGAAAGTGCAGATTAATACATAACGGCTATTGGGAATAGCTTTGTTTATATTTACGACATTTAAAATTACCTGAGTCTCGGACTCAGCCTTTGATATTTTTGGATCGTGTTTGGCTCTCATAGTAGAATTGTTAATGGATGATGAAGGAATATACTTTATCAAAATGTCCCTTGGTATTACTTCAATTCGCGGTATTCCGTTTAGTAAAATTTTAGGGGTGCATAGGGTTCCCACCAAGAACTTAAGGTCCCAAACCAACCTCACCTGCAAGTGGTGCACCTGCCGAACAACGGACGAGGCTCTGGCAAACAAAATATCCCGATAAGCGGCATTAGGCTCGCCACCTATTACGTGGGATCAAAACACTGGCGAAAAGTGGGCGTTTAATATGCCTCTGCCTACTCCTTCGGGGAAACAGGCGTGAGTCTATGTATGTATGTATGTACTATATAATATAGCTAATAATTAACACTTTTGGAAATTTTGCTTAATTTGTGCTATAAGAAATTGCTTCATACCAAATTTCAGGATTCTGAGTAAACGGGTAGTACCCTGTAGGTTTTGAATCTCTTGCAAGTTTTTAAATTTGCGGAAATTTGCAGCATCAACGGCTGTATCTTTTGAACGCGATAGCTTAGAAGTTTGATTTTGTTACAGATTAAAGATACTATAGACTGAAATATTTGTTATTAATTTCAATATAATACCTCGTATCTTTTATAGTCTATCCAAACATAAAAAAGAAATATTTTGATGTAAGTGTAATAAAACATTTCATTTCATTTTGACACTAGAGGACCCGTGCTGCTCCACAGCATACTTTAATATTATAAAAAAGCTCTTACATATAGGTATGATGAGTACATTGTAGCCTTAAAACACAACTACTCACAAAGAATACGTTATTAAATCAGAAACTTAAGTAACTAACTTACGCTAACTTCACTTTTTTATTTTATCTGTCAATATTTTGTTATCAATATTAAAATATAGATCTTAGACTGATTAACGAAATAATTAAAGTTAACTAAAATTATTAATTTAATAATTTAAAGTTAAGGTTACCATTGAAATCTTTCGAAAAACCTGCTAAGTCCGGAAAATAAAGCGATTGCTCCCAAAAAAAACCTGTTTAGTCATAAAAATACTTACCTATAACTTATTAACGATATAAAATTACTATGTAATTAGTTTCTAATAATGTGGAATATCCGAAAATATACCAACGATATTTTTGGTACTTAATACATATGCTACGCCTTTTTGCCGTCGGGGTAGGCAGAGACAACGGAATGCCACTTGCTTCTATCCTTACAAACCTCACGCACTTCCTCTACATTCATTACCCTTTTCATCCATGCTCGCCGGTTCCGGGTGCTTCGAACCTTGCCGTTTCTCAGAACGTCACCAATATGGTCAACGAATGTCCATACACGTTTGCCTATATTTTTGGTTTTAACCTAAAATTGCAAAATTCAAATATATTAAGTAAGTTTTATTTTTCTATAGCAAATTATCACGATCGTCAAGTGTTTGTCTAAAATCTTCCAAACTAAATTAGGCCTTCTGAAATTGAAGGGAGGCACGATCCCAATATGCTCGGTTACATAATTATATTAAATCACCAATCGAGAGCAGGCTGCAGTAATAAGTGAGTTAACTAATACGTAGATAAGAAATAAAATTTAACTTCAGGTTCAATTTAAAATAAAATGTTTTACACATAATCAATCACATTTATTTAATGAAAAATAGAAGAAGTCTCTGACAATGTCATTGGCTTAGTAAAAAAAAAACTCAAATCGTTACAAAATCGTATTATTATATATACAGGTCAAATTAATTACACCCTTATAGATACGCCTAGGTCTAAAATAAGTGAGAAATAAAATAATTTAAAAGAATTAAACCAGGAGCCCGCATGATGAGTAAGAAAGAAAATAAAACTGTGTGCGTACTTCTAACTGGCACCGAACTCAAAAAGTGTTGTTAAAAATATTAGTTTTTCTGCTGCCCAGTGCGAGCATCTTTAGATGTTGGTAAAGGCTCTTGGCGATTAGTCCATTTACTGACACAACTATCGGCACAATGATCGCCGAGTTCACATCCCACATATCGACAAACTCATGAGCTGGGACCAAATATTTGATCTCCTTCTCTTTTTCTGCTTTTACGAGATTGCTGTCATGCGATGTGGTAATAACGTCTATCAATGCGAATCGCTCTGCTCGGTCGATCACTACAATATCAAGCTTATTGGCTACAATAAACCTGTCTGTAATGATAGACCTTTCCCAGGACAACAACGTACGACCATTTTTTCGAGAACTGAGAACAAATATTTTAAGGGTTCACAGCAGTCTACTTGTCATTTGCATGACGACAGGTTTATCATGGCTACGATTATATAATCATGATAATGACTCACACGATTAGCATCATGGTAATTTATCGTTTTTTGGCAATCTGTCACCACTGCAAAAAAGGAGTCAATGACAACTCAGTGCTTAGTACAGTTAATAGTATCGTCCTACATGTGAAGTCTTGCATTTAATTACACAAGCTTTAAACTTAGTTGCTAGCAGCAGATGGTTTTATTTGAACTTATATAAACACGAAAGTTTGTGATGATCGATGAAAACACTTTTCTTGAGATATATAATTATATTCAAGTATACTTATTTTTCAAAGAAATATTGCAGTATAGCTTCTACATCACAATAGTGCAAAGGTCACCCAGATCGGCGAGTACGTGGGCCCAAGCTAGTCTGTAAAATAAAAGTATCGATAAAGTTATAACGTCACTATGTTTATGCGTCACATTTTTATACGAATAAATCGAAATGTCCATGAACGAAGTATCAAAGTTTCAAATGAAGTTCTATTAAATTTTGACGGGTAATCTGGCCCACACTGGAGCCCAGTCCCAGACCTTTGAGTGATGGGATTCCTCCGTCTATTTACATAATATATATAGTCTAAGATATATTATTTTATGATATAGATAAACAACTTTTATTTTATAAGTTAGAAAATAGGTTTTATTTCTGTTATCCAGCTAAATATTTCTGTGAGAAGCATGATTTATTTTGTTTTGTGTATGGGTGTGATTAATCCATCATAATTTAGAAAGGTAATGGTAACTTTGGTAGAAATTTTACTTTTGATAGAGGTGTTAAAGATGTTAGTTTCGGTAAGAATGTAGGAATTTTAAACTTTCGTGGTCATTTAAACTTAATTTAAATTGTTTTTCGGGATATATACCACGTACCTTTGTTTGGAGTAACCGATATTTCGGCACTGTTGCAAGCGCCATGTTCACGGATGTACTGATGGTATTGCGGGTGGATGAATGTTACGAGCAAGTATAACGGTCTACCCGCTTTCTTACTCATTTTTTGCGTTCAACACCACTAGCACTGTTATCACTATCACATTGTACCCGATCACGACATACCACACTCACTACGTCAGCTCGCGGTTTGATTTTGTTCTTTTCACGGGTTTTACATAAACGTACCACTGGATGCCAGATACTCGACAGTTGAAACCCATCCTCTCTATTGAAATTCTTGAACTTTTTAATTTCAATAGCCTCCCTAACCATTCGAGGTATGTAGTGGCGTTCTGTCGAAAGTACCTGAGGGTTATGTAACTCAATCCAGTGGTCGGTACCCGAGTCCAAGAGGTGTTGAGCTATGGCCGACTTGTGTGGTTCATTATTTTTGACTGCCTTAATGTGTTCCTTTATTCGGCAAGAGATGGTGCGTTTGGTTTGTCCTATGTAGGAACTCCCACAGCTGCAGTCCATTTTGTATACACCTGGCTTTTCTAAGGGAAGACTGTCTTTCGGCGTTCTTATATATTGCGACAGTTTCTTAAAAGGAGTGAAGATAGTTTTAACTGAAACCTTCTTAAGGATGTTGGCGACCTTATCTGTCACTCCTTTGACGTACGGTAAGTACGCTGGGTGTCGTTCAACCTTGTAGTCCAGGTGTTTCTGAGTATGTCTGGGTGGTCTAATTCGCCTACTGTACCCGTTCTTGTGTAGAACGTCGCTTATATGTGAAAGTTCTATATTCAAATGTTCCTCGTCACACAAGCTGTATGCCCGGTCGGTAAGCGACGTTATAACGGAATTCAGTTGACGTGGGTGATGATGTGAGTCGGCGTGTAGATAGCGATCTGTGTGCGTTGGTTTTCTGTATACGGAGTGGCCCAGGGAACCGTCATCTCGTACGGCGATCATAACGTCAAGGAACGCCATTCTTCTATCCCTTTCCATTTCATACGTAAAATCCATTTTACTGTGGATGCTGTTTAAATGTGCCAAATACTGTTGAACAGCTGAGCTGCTCGGTAAGAATGGTAGTTTAAAACTACCATATATGCCAAAAATACCATTTCAACCAAAACTACTATTACTACCGAAAAAACTATTCCTATCAATACCTATTTGTTTCCGACGTCACTCGTCTTGCACCGAGCGTGGTCGCGGAGAGACTGATGAGAGCTCAGCGCCGTCTTGTGGAAGTGCGGGTTTCGACACCTACCCTCACTTGGTCTTTATTTAAGTTCGCAATGTCGGTACTCCGACACACTACACTAATGACGTCTACACACTGTTGAGATTTATCACTGCGGCGGTGTTTACATTTGCTGATGACTGGATTCCAAGTAGCCGATAATCTATATCCATCCTCCCGGTTGAAATTGTTATACTTCTTGATTTCTACCGCTTCACGTACTATCCTGGAGTGATAGTGACGAACGGTGGATAAGACTTGTCGTTGATGCAGTTCAATCTAGTGGTTTGTTCCAGACTCCAACAAATGCTCAGCTATCGCCGACTTATTAATATGTCGGTTTTTTACAGCTGCGATATGTTCTTTTACTCTTTCAGCGATTGTACGCTTAGTCTGCCCGATATATGAACTACCACAGCTGCAATCGACTTTGTAGACGGCAGGTGGTGTTAGAAGGAAATAGAAAGACAGCATAGGTTAAAATGTTAATAAAATAAGAAATTATTGGTTTGAAAATTGCGCGAGTGAAAAAATACAAAGTTCTTTAGAGACCGTTAATTATTAACCTCAAATATTAGTTGAAAGTCAAAACAGTCATGCAGCTAAATAATTTATCTTGGTCGCTGTTAAATAATTCTAAAATACATAAAACAGAGAACCAACCAAACATAGCAATACAAACGAAGATAAAACGGGGCGAAACAATAATTAATAATAAACACAACGCTATTGCGAACCTTAAAAGCATATATTCGTGGCAAATTCGCAGGTTTGTTATACCACCAGGGAACCATCTACTATGACTATCAACTCATTTGGGACCAATTAGTTGCCTAGTTATGAACTTTTCATTTGTCAGATTTATACATAACGGCTATTGGGAATAGCTTTGTTTAAATATTTACGACATTTAAAATTACCTGAGTCTCGGACTAAACCTCTGATATTTTTGGATCGTGTTTGGCTTTCATAGTAGAAATATTAATAGATGATGAAGGAATAAATTATTATGATGTTAATTTTATCAAAATGTCCCTTGGTATTACTTCAATTCGTGGTATTTCGTTTAGTAAAATTTTAGATACCTTAATGTGAAAGCTACTACATATCATATATTTTCCCAATTAATAATTATAATACACGAGTAAACTTGAAATTACTGACATTACTAATTAAAATAAAAGGTAATTATACAATACAGAATACATAAAATTAAAACGAACTTTGATAAAAAATAAAACTGATATTTTCTTTGGTAAAACAATTTCAATTACACAAAAAGCTTTCTTTAGAAATCTGAAATAAAATTGTGAGTTTTTATTCTGCTATCACAGCTCTACTCGCCTGCCATGTCAATACATTTTGCCAGGCTTCAGAAGACCTTACGAGTCATTCGATTCTTAGATGTTCATCTGCTATCAAGAATCTTAAAATCCATGAATGTAAATGCAACCATTACAACAGTTGCTCCCAAAATCTCAAAACATCAGAAAAAAATCCAATATCGAAAATTTTATGGAATAATAAATGAAATAGGAAACATAATGTCCAACGGATAAACGCTGAGTGTACTTCCCAACTGACATGAAAACGTCATTCTCACAATTTATAACGATTCGGAAAATTGTGACAAGCCGACACGTAGAATAAAGCATAATCCAGTACGTAAGTAGGTCAGTATGGCAGGAGATCCCTTGTCAAATTAACGCTTCCCTCTGTCTCGACGTGACAAACGACATGGGCATAATAAAAACTTGCTCATGAATGCTCTGAGTTGAAAATAAAGCTATATTCACTGACGTTTACAGGGCTATAGCGAGAGAATGGAAATTACAAGAGGAAATTAAAAATAATTTACACGGAAACGAAGCGTAACTGCCAGAGTTACACGAAAATCGTGAGAGACAACATCAAATGGCTATACTTCCCGAAGAAACTCACATTTCCGCATATGAAATGCGATATTTTCGTGATAACAGATAAGCTTGAGAACTTTTGTGACAATATTGCCTTCACTTGGAAACTAATTTATTATGTTAACGTAATAATGTAGATAACATAAACATAACTAGTCTTATAACTGTTCATGCAAAAAATATTTTAAAAGTCATTGTTGTAATAGTAGAATTAGCACCTCATTAAATAAAATTAGTGTTCAATAAACTGTGTCCACAATTCCAAATATTGAATATTATATCACACAACATTTATGTGACCTATTTGGTTTGAGAAAGAATACTTGCGTTTCTTGCCAAATTTATCTAACCTGAATTATACGTCCGCAGCTTCTATTCGATTTAAGGAATTATGAAAAACATTGTACCAATGTTGTCTAGAGTTACCGCAGCCAGGTGGGAAACTGTTGAGAACAGAGTTGCAGTGGAAGCTGTAATACATCCACCTGACCACGATAGACAATTTATCTAAACACCTTCACTGTGGTTGCACAGCGATGACTTATAATCTTAGTTATATGAAGATTTTACCTTATATATCCTGGTGATGTTCTTGAAGTGGACCTATAGATTAACTTATAATTTTGGCCAAAATAACAAGAGAATCAATAGATACCAGTTTACAATTCGGCGAAGTCCTTCTCCAGGCACCAATCAGGAATTCACACACGTGTTTTACAAAGTTCAATATTTCACAAATGTTCATTAAGATACAACAAACTTTGCCGGAAGTCAAAAGCGGCAATAACGTATTAAGTTAATTACAAGTTGATTCAATTCGCGTTAATTCAAAGGGCGATCAATTTAATTTAGGTACAAGGCACGCGAGCTTGCAAAACGGCGAGTTAATTTTTTCCAGCGGAAGACGGAAGTGACAGTTCAGTGTGACCATTGTCAGAAATTTTCAATAGACTAAACAAAATGTTACTCAATCGATCTAATCGATTTGACTTATAATAAAAACTAATTCTATTTCAAACATCCACCCGCCCCGGACCGGCCTACCGGTCCGCTAATCGGTTGGTAGACGTGACAATGTTGCAACCGCTCTCCTCAGAATCGAACCGTCCACCAAGACCTCAGCAAATCGGGGAACTCCATCAGCCCCAGTTACCAAATGAAGGATGCGCCCCCTGCGCCATCTGAGTGGCGGAAGGTTAGCCTCCTTGATCAAAACGAGGTCACCAACCTTGGGTGGATCGGTCTTGTCGGTCCACTTAACGCGTTGCTGGAGTATGTGCAAATATTCCAAGTTCCAGCGTTTCCAAAAGCTCTGAGTAATCTGGCGTACCAATTCAAAACGCGAGAGACGACCAAGTCTCGTATCAATATAGGGGTACTCAGGCAAGGCGACAAGTAGGCGACCAATCAAAAAATGGCCCGGCGTAAGGGCCTCCAAATCATTCGGATCTGAGGAGATCGGGCACAATGGCCGAGAGTTCAAAACGGCCTCAATCTTACAAAACACAGTTGCGAGTTCCTCAAATGTAAGAACAGACTCACCGATTGTCCTGCGCAAGTGTGTTTTGGCCGATTTTACGGCGGCCTCAAATATACCACCCCAGTGTGGACAATTTGGTGGGGAAAACAACCAAGTTATCCCACGTCGGGCAAGCCTATCACCTATATCGGCTTTGTTGGTTTCAAGGAAATTAACAACATCATTCAAATAATTATAGGTGCCCTTGAAGTTAGTGCCGCAGTCAGAACGGATCAAGGAAGGCATCCCTCTGCGGGATACAAATCTGTCAAATGTGGCTACAAACGCCTCGGTCGTAAGCGAGGAGACCAGTTCTAGGTGTACGGCCTTTGTGGAGAGACAAACAAAAACACACAAGTAGGCCTTAACAGTCTTGCTGTTTCGAAGTGTCGACGTTTTCACCAAGAAGGGACCAGCGAAGTCCGTGCCAACACCGTCAAACGTCCTGCTCTCAGTTACGCGATCTGCCGGTAAGTCTCCCATCAAGGGCTGCATGGTAGAAGCCTTGAGCTTATAGCAAGGGATGCAGCGAAAGACTACACTCCGAATAATTCTTCGGGCAGACAAGATCCAAAACTCGCGTTGCAAAATAGCCAACAAGGCATTACAACCAGCATGCGAATTTTTAAGGTGACGGTCAGTTACCAACAAGCGTACCAAATGACCGTCCTTAGGTAACAAAAGGGGGTGACGTACTCCGTAAGGGAGGTTGGCGTTCTTGAGACGCCCTCCAACGCGCAAGAGACCCGTATCGTCCAAAAAGGGGTTCAATTTAGATACAGCGCCCGATAATTTTAATTTCCCTGACTTGAGGATAGCAATCTCCTTCTCAAAGTGCGCCAATTGCACAGAACGAACCCAAAAGGTGAGGGACTCCTGTCGTTCCTGTGGTGAGAGAAACGGTGTCAGTCGTTTCTGTTGTGGGTGCCTAAAATTAAAAACAAAACGCTTTATCCAAGCAGTGACACCTAACAACTTGTCGAGGGAGCTGTAACGATTCAACAAAAAATCGGGGTCGAAGGCGCATTCCACCTTCTCAAGAGCGAGTGTTCGTAGACCCGGCAAATTAGAAGTATTCAAAACTGGCGTTCGAGGCCAATCAATTTCTGGTCGACTCAACCATTCCGGACCCCACCACAGCGAATGACCTATCAAACTAGGCGTCAAGCATCCGCGCGAGGCACAATCAGCCGGGTTGAGCTCACCTGGCACAAGTCTCCAAACAAGTTTGACTTCGGATTTCTGGATTTGGGAAACGCGATTAGCGACAAATACCTCCAAGGTGTGAACAGAAGCCTTCAACCAACAAAGAACAATTTGGCTGTCCGTCCAGGCGTAGGTCCCATTAATACAAATGCTTTTACCCAAAGTGTTAGACACGTGGTTCAATAAGCGTACAAGTAGGGCTGCTCCCGAGAGCTCCAATTTTGGAATGGTCAGAGATGTCCGAAGGGGTGCCACCTTGCTCTTTGCCATGATCAGGGAAACTCTCACCTGACCTGAGGCACTGACTGTGCGCAAGTACACCACAGCCGCGTGACCACGTTCCGAGGCATCACAAAACCCGTGAAGGGTGGCCTTGTACTTCCCGGGAGGAAGGATGGGACGAGGCAAGGAGATCTCATTGACGGCAGGAAGCGAGGATACAAAAGAGGTCCATTCCTCAACAAGAGTGCCGTGCAGAGGTTCGTCCCAGGTCAATCCTGCTGTCCAAAGCTTCTGCAAGAAGCATTTTGCCCAAAATATAATTGGACAGATCCAACCGTTCGGATCAAAGGTTCTGGCGACAGTAGACAATACGAGACGTTTAGTCCAAGAACACGGCAATTTCAAGTCTACGTTATATGTAAAGATGTCTTGGACTGGTCTGTACTGAACGCCGAGAACAGCCATCATGGCGGGGTTGTCAACAATCTCAAACAAATGTGGATCCTGCTGATGATCCTCTGGCAAGCCTTCCAAAAGCGCTGGTGAGTTGGAAATCCATTTGCGCAACTCATAACCAGCGGAGGCCAAAATACCTATCAATTCGTCCCGCAGGAGGATCGCCTCGTCCGCGGTGGAGGCGCCCGAGCAAATGTCATCGACGTAAATATCGTCTTTCAAGATGGCGGAGGCTCTTGGGAAGCGTAAGCCTTCGCGGTCTGCGAGCTCCCAAAGAGAACGTATTGCCAAATAGGGGCTCGACCTTAACCCGTACGTATTGGTATTGAGCTCGTAGACGACCATGGGATCACGAGGAGACTCTCTCCAAAGGATCAGTTGGAAGCGACGGTCATCAGGGTGGATAATCGTCTGCCTGAACATCATTTTTATGTCGGCCACGAAGACAACCTGATGTTGTCGGAAGCTGGTGATGACGTCACAAAGGTCCTTGACTAACTTGGGACCAGAATGCAAGCACTGGTTCAAGGATACGCCTGTTGAAGTCTGCGCAGAACCATCAAATACTGTGCGCAGCTTCCCAGTCAATGGCTTCAATACCGCATGATGCGGGAGAAAGTAGTGCTCCACCGAACGCCAATCCAAATTTGACACATACATGTGTCCTAACTGTTCATATTCCCTCATGAACTCAATGTACTTCTGTCTGAGCTCCGGATCACGACCCATGCGGCGCTCCATGGCCAACAACCTCTTTTCGGCTAAAGGTCGTGACTCACCAAGCGGAGGCCGAACAGACAGGAAGGGTAGCCTCGTAATGAGCCGACCAGAACGGAGTCGACCAGTGTTGTTCTGGAAGAACAGCTCGCACTCCTCATGTTCTGGATTCAAACGGGCAACTTGAGGGGGCTCCTCTACCTCCCAAAACCTCTGAACTGCATCAGAGAGAGCAGACCCTACAGCCAACAAATTATCAAGTTCGGGTGGAGGGGGGTCCCTAGGTACAGGTCCCATCAAAGCAAATCCAAATATGGTCGGGATGGCAGTCAAACCATTTGGCACCAAGACCCGTTTCCCACCAATCAAAATTCCACCGAGGACATCAGAGCCAATCAACAAGTCGATTTGTCCCGGTGTGTCAAATTTGGGGTCTGCCAGTTCCAATCCCGATGTCAAATTCACCACAGCAGTGGATAGCTGTTTCTGTGGGTGCATACCCAAAATATTCTTCAACACAATAGCCGAGGTTTTAATCCTCGGGTGTGAAGATTCAACAGGGCCAAACAAAACCTTAACTTGCCCTTCAACATTAGAGGCTACGTCCCCTATGCCCCGTATACAATTTGGAAAAGTACCCATATTTAATTTAACCTGCCCTACCAAATAAGTGGAAACAATGCAACCTTGTGAACCTGTGTCCAATATAGCACGGACAACAACAAAGGTCCCCGTGGGTCCCCAGACCCTAACAGCAACCGTTGGTAGGATAACGGTCTCAATGGGGGAGGTTGGAGTTATAGGGCAGGGGTCAATGACCTATTGTTGCCTGGGCGGCGACCGTTGGCCAGGACCAGGCAGGTCAAAATGAGGGTGCGGCTTGAAGTCCTCAAAAGCGCGATGACTCGATCCGCGCGCCATCTGTGGGGGGTCATAATGACGCACCCGCCCAAAACGAGGTGGGCGCGAGTCAAGGCGGGGACGCTCCGCCAAAGGAGGGGAATACCTGGGGCAGCAGTCATGGTGCTGGTGACGCTGAACAGCACATTCAGGTGCGCGAGAGAGAGGAGGCGTGCGCACGCTACGGTTCTCCAAGCGGGGTGAGCGGCGATCAATTAAGCGAGGCGACTCTCGGCTACGCGCCGGTGAGCCTCGGCTGCCACCTTCAAAACACCCGCCCGTGCGCGGCGTCGGCTGGTAAGACAAGCGGCCTACCTCTCTGGCATTCATGCAGAGAATGTCCAAATGCTGTCCTCCACAGTGAGGACAGGGGCGAGAATTTGGGCAGTCTCGCTGGTAGTGGAACCCCAAACAAGAGAAGCAAAGGCGGCGGGCATTCGCGATGCGCCTACGAGAGGTGACATGTAGGTCCAAGAATGCCCTACAACTGGCCGTTCTGTGCCCCGTGACCTTGCAGTAGGAGCACTCCACTGGGCTCTGCGTGACTGCAAAGCGAGGAGGGCGCCGGTCAACACTGGCTCGGGTGTGAACGCGAGCCTGCTCCTTGACCTTGGGCGGCTGCGACTTAGCCGGCGTGTCACCACCGGAGTTGTCCAAGACCCGGCACTCATCCTCCAGGAACCTCTCCAGGTCAGCAAAGGGGGGCAGATGGGTCGCGCTATCCCCACCAAAGCGCTGTTCAAAACGCGACCTCAGGTCGGCAGGCAGCTTCTTCAGCACAATGTGCACCAATAGATAGGACCATTGGTCCACGGGCAGGTCAAGGCACTTAAGTGCGTTGATGGCCACCAAAAGCGGGTTCAAAAGTTGGGTGCGCAACCCAGAGACCCGGGTGAGCGTCGGCAAACCCAAAATCTGCTCAATGTGCGTGTCGGCGAGGCCACGCTTATTATGGTACCTACGGGTAATTAGGTCCCGAGCCGTCTGGTACGCCTCGTCAGACACGGGCAGATGCTGGATGAGGCCCTTAGCCTCCCCATCCAGAACCGACATTAGATAGGCCAACTTTTGTGCCGGCCGAAGGTCAGCCCTATCATGGACTAGGCTGTCGAACAAATTAACGAAGCCCAGGTAGCTTCCTAGGCAGCCATCAAAATGGGGGAGGTCCAAAGTAGGGAGCCTACTCACCAGCCCCGGTGCTGACCTAGGAAACTCCTGCTTCAGGCCGGGTTGCCCTTCCCTATCGGCAACTAGTTGTCTCGCACTATTGGAGACAGCATCATACAGGTCTAAGACCTGGGCATAGTCTTCGCTGACCTTGTTTCGCTGGTCAGCAGTGAAATCATTGATTGACACTTCAAGACAGCAAGTGCTGAAAGTGCGGAATTGCTGTTCCACACTTGCCAGGCGATCGTCAATCCGCTCGTACCTTTGAAGTAGGGCCTGCTGGCAATCAGGCCGGTTCACTAAAGCACTGGCTGAGGCAAACCAGCGCAAATCTGACGCAATAGCACCAGCAGCCGCACGCAAGTCCTTGATAGCTGACATAATCAAAATTTAAAAGAGCCCGGACAAGCGCTAAATAAAATTAACAATCAAAACTTAATTTTTCTTAATTCTTTGAAACCAACAAAGTATTAGCCTGTTTACTGCAAGTGAAGGCAAGTGACAGGTATTTACTGCCCAACAAAATTTAAGGTTTCAGTATATTGAAACAAACACAAAAGTTATCAAAGTTATAACTTATAACAAATTAATAAAGTTGAAACTTCAACTTAATTAATTAATTATTTGCAACAGACAGACTAACTGTGTTATTTATGATATACAATAGGAAGTAAGCACAGAATATGTGTTACCTAACAATATTATCTTTATAATATAACAAAACAAAGTTTATTAATGTGACCCGCCCAAGTGGCAAGGTCAAGTTGGTTGTTATGTTTATGAATATATGCAATAAACTAAATTTACTAAATTTATTGATACATACAGCTGTTATGTATCCAAACAAACTGACTTATTAATGCAACAACAAATTTGAGTTAGATTTTCCAACAATACAAATCAACAATTACTGATTGAGGTTATGTGACAATGTGTTTCAAATTATCTAGGTCAACTTATACAATTAAATATTATGTATTTTAGACAATAACTGACCTGACAAACACTACAATACTGTCTACAAGGTGATATATATAGCTCATACAACACCAATCTGAGTTCAGATACAATCAACGGCTAAGATACAAGTTTACAATATAGGCACAGTTAACCACGCTCTGCTACCAAAAATTATGTCTAGAGTTACCGCAGCCAGGTGGGAAACTGTTGAGAACAGAGTTGCAGTGGAAGCTGTAATACATCCACCTGACCACGATAGACAATTTATCTAAACACCTTTACTGTGGTAGCACAGCGATGACTTATAATCTTAGTTATATGAAGATTTTACCTTATATATCCTGGTGATGTTCTTGAAGTGGACCTATAGATTAACTTATAATTTTGGCCAAAATAACAAGAGAATCAATAGATACCAGTTTACAATTCGGCGAAGTCCTTCTCCAGGCACCAATCAGGAATTCACACACGTGTTTTACAAAGTTCAATATTTCACAAATGTTCATTAAGATACAACAAACTTTGCCGGAAGTCAAAAGCGGCAATAACGTATTAAGTTAATTACAAGTTGATTCAATTCGCGTTAATTCAAAGGGCGATCAATTTAATTTAGGTACAAGGCACGCGAGCTTGCAAAACGGCGAGTTAATTTTTTCCAGCGGAAGACGGAAGTGACAGTTCAGTGTGACCATTGTCAGAAATTTTCAATAGACTAAACAAAATGTTACTCAATCGATCTAATCGATTTGACTTATAATAAAAACTAATTCTATTTCAAACAAATGTTATGGAAAAGAATAATAATATAATTTGTCTTTCCTTGCATAATACATTTGACTTAATATTTAAGCCATATCAAACAAAACACTACTTTGTTATTGATTAAAAACAAAAAAGGTTAACATTTTTGTTGCACAAATTCTGACCCAAATTGTTGTTTACGTACTACCCACTATTAAATAACTTACAAGAAAACTAAAACATAATGTTAGCAATTTCGCCAGAAAGCAATTTGAGCTAAACCTCTTAGCAAAATAAACAGTATTAATCTCGGCTACCTCATAAGTTGGACAGTCCACTTCATCAAACTTAAGAGCATTAAATGTAAAAAGACCACGATAGTTTGAAAGCTGACGTCCTGCCAAGTACCGGCCGAATCTTGAGACCACCATAGGACCAATGAGGGAAATTCGATTTCTTCATAATAAAGTTTAGCGGTCGCAAACTTTGCAGGCTTCGATTTAGTAATGACACATAACTTTTCACCTATGAGCAAGTTTTATAAGATTTATAATAGTTGGACTATTTTATGGTGTTTGGACGCGATTGATGCTTATATTGCAAATGGTGAAACATTTTAGCAAGTGGGTTTACTTATTTTGATTATAAATAATAATTACTGCTTTATTGCAAGAAAAATATTTCAGAAAGTTTATTATTCGTCTTAGTTCAACATTTTTGCTTTTGTAAAACATTCCAAAAATGGTGATAGCCGTAAATTTTTACGAACTATTAATTCAAAGTATGCAAGGTCTCCACGCTTAGAATATAAGACTTGATTTTGGTAAGTGCTACAATATTTTGTATTCTGCTTGTATCACGCGGAGAATTTAAAAATAGGCATCCATAAAATTTTATCAGGCTACGTGTAGATATAGAAGACTCTCTTACGGTTTTTTGGCTGGTTATCTTGATATACATTATGGTATACGATATACAAGCTCCTGCTTCATTTTGAGGTGATTTATTTGAAGAAGATTTAGGTATAATAACAAATAAAATGAAGAATAACATAAAAACTGTGTTTCATTTACCTATTAAGCATAAAACAGTGTTGTTTTAATGCCAACTTTGTAATAAGGTCCAATGGAATGAGCTTATCTTTTGCGAACTAGCCTCACTGAAATTCTCATTATTTGAACCACATGGTATTGAGAATTCTCAGTAAGAAATATATCAGACTGAAAAAACCGCAAACTAATATAATGTACAAGCGTTTGTTTCGTAGCTCCACTTCTTTTTACAACTATTTTCTATATTGTATTATATACACAGAGGCTTCTAATAAATTCCGGTAATATGATTAAATCATATCATCACAGTCCTAGAGTTATGTCGGTTGCATCCAAGACTTCAACGCCTAGGAGCCCTGGGTCCGCATACTAGTCTAACCTGATATGACAGAATATTAGCTTTTCCATAGTCTGACCGCCATAACCCAAAGGGAAAGCGATATTGTATGGTTTAGACCAGTAAGTATCGGTTTATTGGAGGGTACTGACTCCCCGTAACGACGTGCGATGGTGAAAGATCTTCATGACTACTGGGACCGACGGCTTAACGTAAGTACTCTTCGAAGCACGGGCGATAATTAACTAATTTACTACTATTTATATGATGTAATTCATGTAACTATCACCATACTTAACCTCAAAACGACCGAGCCTGGCTACAAGCGTCATTGCCTATACGTCTGGGTAGGCTCGGTGTACGCAAAATTTCTAGTGTCAGTTTACCGGCGTTTCTGTCTTCGGTTCACAGCACGGAAGAGTTAACTAGGAAAATTTTATCACCTACACTAGTTAACTCTGAAGTGCTGTGCAAAACCGAAGCTGTAAATGCCTGGAAAATGGCTTGTCCAAGCACTGATTTGCCTACCAACCTATTCTCCCAAAGACAGTGGGACGCGCCGCTTTGTGACATTGTAAGGAAAAGTCTTGTAGATACAACTTTTAATGTTGCAGAGCGTGCTCGCTTGCTGGCTGTGGGAGAGTGGGAATCGGGTCTGTGGCTTCAGGCACTACCATCGTCCAACACTGGAACCATGTTGGACGATGAGACGTTCCGTATCGCCACTTGTCTTCGTTTAGGTGCTCCGTGTGTTTCTCCGCATCGATGTCATTGTGGAGAAGACGTCGATAGCATCGGACACCATGGGCTATCTTGCAGCAGAAGCGCTGGTAGAATTCCCTGTCACGCCCATCTGAATGATATAATTCGTCGTGCTCTTGTCGCGTCTGGCGTACCAGCTGTACTTGAACCAAATGGTTTTGTACGCGACGACGGTATGTCATTGTTGCCTTGGAAAATGGGTAGGCCTTTGGTGTGGAACGCAACATGTGTAGACACCCTCGCGCCATCACATGTTCCAAGCACGAGAGGCCATGCTGGTGCTGCTGCTGCAACTGCGGAAACCCTCAAACGGCGCAAATACAGTAATTTAGTGAGTAATTACGTGTTTGAGCCGTTTGGGGTGGAAACGCTAGGCTCATGGGGTCCGAGCGCTCGTTCACTATTTCGGGAAATTTCGAAACGTTTAATCGACGTCTCACGTGACCAGAAGGCTGGTTTATTCTTTGCTCAGAGAATCAGCATTGCCATCCAGCGTGGCAATGCTGCCAGCCTTCTGGGCACGTTACCCGATGACATTGATGCGGAGGCATTTTACGACGCCTAAACCTTGTAAATATTTTCAATTTTTTATTTCTTTTTACGGTTTTTTTGTACATATACTACTTAGACATTAAGATTAGATTAAGCTACATATAGATTATAAAATTATGTTTATTTAATGTATAATTATAAAGACTTACTTAAATCTTTATTTTCCGATAGCTAAGAACTGCCGCCGAATATCGTTTTAATTTTTTCCTAATTTAATTAGGAGTATATTTACTATATTTTACTGGTCAAATCATCGAGAAGCAAATTAGCCCATCTTCCATACAAATTTGGTCATACTCCTTTATTCTGCATTATGTATGTACCTGAACATGTTATATTTTTAAATCTAAGTATAAAATGAAAACAGTTATAATATGACTCTCAGTACAACGTGAAATTTTGATTTCATAATAATAATTTAGTGTACGCCGATAGTCGTAATCCTCTTGGCTTGGTCCCAATTTATTGTAGGCCGGCACAGCACGTCATGAGCTGCCAATCTTCTATTTCGCCCGTCAACAGATAATGTTCGCCATTCCGCCATTCGCCATCAATTTCATATAGTCTTCGCTGATAGTGCATCCCAAAATTAATAATACACTTAATTTTTTTTGTAGAAAACCGTCAGTGCAAGTTGTTTGAAACATTACGTTTCATTAAGAAATTAAAATTAATTGTAAGAATCACCAGATATTTTCTGTCATCAAAAAGCTTCCGAACATTATTGCCCTCGTTACAAAAAGAGGACGTATAAGTGATATTGTCTAAAGAAATCGCGAGGTACAAAGAAAGCAACAAAAATAATGTTAGCTAAAATTGAATCATTTGTACTATTCATTCTCTTCTACTCTTGCTTTTGCGGTAGGTTTTTAAAAGTTGGCAACAGGATGTAAAGTGTTGGAATAGATATTCATTTATGAATATATAATAGTTGGTTCTAAGCAATAGCCTCACCGTTTAGCACTACGCTCAATTTGTGGGATTAAACCCCACACGGCACAGTTTTGACATCATTATTCTCTTGACGAGGTCAAGAGAATAATGATGTCAAAGCCCATTATTTGTGGACGGCTCAGTATGTCTTTCGCTTCCATACTTCTCTGTCGCCCATCATCCAATCATTCTCTGTCTCTTTCTTTTCCACCCTTATAACGTCTATGCATTGTTACATGGGCATTACTTTTCTTTTTAGTTCTTCTATGATCAGCATCCGTGGGTCATCGACAAAAAATAGTGGATGCAAATGATTTTTCTTTGTGTCCGTTAATTCTTAAATTCTACAAAGTTTCATCAAAATTCATTTTGTAATTTTGGGTGAAGTATTAACCTATTTATATTTATACATCCATCTATGCTCGCAAACCTTCTCGTTTATTAAAGTAGTAATATATGATTATATAAAAGTTGAAGAAGCCGAAGCCGATTTTTATCAAACTTTTCTTTGCTATACACGTGTACTTTGATTGAAATAAATTTCATTGAGAAATAACTTTCATTGTTATTTTTGTAAATTATTTTGCTTGTAATACTAACGAACTGTTTATTTCACATTTCCATGATAATTTCACAAGGGTACGGTATTTATCATTACGCCTACGTACGGCCTGAATTGACTTCAATTTTGCTTGAAAATATTATTTCAACAAGTAAGCATTAAAAAAGTCAGGTCTTCTTTTACAAAAATAATATTATGTAAGTCATATTCCTGTCTAATTTTCCAACCTAGCGACTACCCTTAAACATGTACTGGTGAAGCACAAGCACATAAGTGAGTCCTGGCGATCCCACCACATATTGCTTTAAATTGACAAAATCATAACTGACTTAAAGTTATATTATTTCTGCAATTTTAGTTGTTAACAACAAGTCAAGACCCTATTCTAGATGATGCCGTTTTTTTAGCTAAATGATTTTTTGAAGAAAAGTCGATACACAACTTGAAACATATCCAGTATTCTAATTCTTGGTCAAAGAAATCGTTTCCTCTTCTGCAGAATTCTGTTTGATAATCAACTGTCTTCAAAAACTCGTGACGTTACACAGCCGGGAAGTAAGAGTCGAATAATCCGGTTTTAAGTGTCCTTCATTAATGTTTGATATCGATTTGACTTAGTTACGTAAAATGAACTTATTTAGAGCTGCAATGTACGAAACTAAGAGTAAAATGTATTACGTTATTTATTATGGATATAATATTGGAGCTAGTACTTTTCACCAACAAAAGGAAAACCCATATGTGCAAAACACCAAAACTCTTTGGAACGGAGCTTACTCTATCGAATGAAGTCAAGTACTTGGGCGTAATACTTGACCATAAGCTAAACTGGGGTAAGCACATCAGCACTAAAACAACAAAAGCATGCACAATCTTCTGGCAATGTCGGAGAATCATAGGTAAGAAATGGGGTCTCAAACCATCTATCACCCTGTGGATCTACACTGCCATTATACGCCCCATGCTTACATATGGTGCAGTAGTGTGGTGGCCACGCACACAACTAAGCACAATCACAAAAAAGCTACAGAGCCTTCAACGCCTAGCCTGCTTGGCCACAACAGGCTGCATGAAGACCACCCCAACAGCCGCCTTGGAGATACTACTGGACCTAAGACCGCTGCACCTAATGATCCAGCAGGAAGCTGGTGCTGCAGCAATCCGTCTAGAGAAGCTCGGGCTATGGAGAAAGGATGATCGAATAACCCACGCACGCCTAAAAGGGACCTTAACCAAAGAGATCCCGATGCTAGAGGCCGCTTGCGTTCTCATCCCTAAAACCTTTGTCTTTGACAAAAAATATCGCATCCAATTACAGGAGGAACACAAAGACAGCTCTGGTATACACGAAGTCAGAGTATACACAGACGGCTCAAAAACGAAGCATGGGACAGGTGCGGGCGTATTCTCCTATGACTTAAATATAACATCTCAACATCCCTTGGCACTCTTAACACCATATTCCAAGCCGAGTGATTTGGGATAACAAGAGCCGCAACAGCAATCGCGTCTAGGAACGTAAGTGACCTGTCTATACGCATTATCACGGAAAGTGTCTCTGTACTACAAGCTCTGGGCAGCAACTGCTTTAACAGCGGCCTCATCATGGAATGCAACCTAGAGCTGCAAAAGATTGCAGAGAAGAATCGGGTTACGCTGCAATGGATTAAAGGCCACAGCAACTCCGCAGGCAATGACACCGCAGACCAACTGGCACGGCAAGGATCGGACACAATGATAATGGGACCCGAGCCGATTGTACCGATACCGGCAAGCCAACTCAAAACGTGGCTACGCGAGAGAACCGCACATGAACATGTAAAAACAGTGGGCAGACATAAAAGAATGCAGACAAACAAAAGATGCTATCCCCCGCTTGAACAAGCGACTCTCGCACAAGCTGCTGCATTCTAATAGAAATCTCTTAAGCATCTGACAGGCATAATAACCGGCCACTGTCCACTCAACAAGCACCTATTCAACATAGGCGTTACGGACAGCCCACTGTGCAGGGGCTACATGAAAACCGAAGAAACACCCGCTCACGTCATTCTGCACTGCACAAGTGTGAGCGATCAACGGGCAAAGCTGCTGAACAACCCCAGAACCATGTGTGAGGCTTTGAACGACATCAGCCAACTAATGGCTATCTGGAAGGAGCCAAGGTGGTATGAGTAGTCGGCGTCAATCAAGTCGCCACTTACGCACAATGGCCCAAATAAGTGGCTAAGTGCGGAAAACCCACGTCCAACTAAACTAAACTAAGAATATAATATTGTAATAATATTCTACCACATTTACATAACACTATCTAGTGCCAAAATAAGCAGAGTTTGTATGGTTCTAGACAATCAAATGGATGAACATACCTATAAACTCTCAAACAGCTCAAAAACAACAAGGCGCCGGTCGATGACGGAATTACGAGCGAGCTTCTGAAGGCTGGCGGTGTACCCGCTAGAGAAGCCCTTCGGAAGCTATTTAATTCCGTCATTCTCGAGAGTAAAACGCCTCAGGCGTGGCACGGAGGTTTGGTGGTGCTTTTCCTTAAGAAAGGGGATAAAACCCTCTTAAAGAACTACACACACACTTCTGAGCCACGTCTACAAGCTGTTTTCGACGGTCATCACGAATCGTCTCGAGAGCAAGCTACACGACTACCAGCCTCCCGAACAAGCAGGTTTCCGTAAAGGCTATAGTACCATAGACCACATACATACGCTGCGGCAGGTTATACAGAAGTCCGAGGAGTATAACCAGCCCCTATGCTTGGCGTTTGTGGACTATGAGAAAGCCTTCGATTCGATCGAAACCTGGGCGGTGCTACAGTCTCTTCAACGGTGCCGGATTGACTACCGATATATCGAAGTGCTGAAGTGTTTATATGAAAATGCCACTATGTCAGTCCACCTCCAGGACCAGAGTTCGAAACCTATTCAACTCCAGCGAGGAGTGAGACAGGGGGATGTCATATCCCCGAAACTGTTTACCACTGCGCTGGAGGATGTTTTCAAGCTTCTGGACTGGAATGGACTCGGCATCAACATCAACGGCGAGTACATCACTCACCTTCGATTCGCAGACGATATCGTAGTCATGGCTGAGACCATAGAAGACCTAGGCACAGTGCTCGATGGCCTCTGTAGAGTCACCCAACAAGTAGGTCTTAAGATGAACATGGACAAGACGAAAATCATGTCGAACGTCCATGTTGTACCTGCTCCTATTCAGGTTGGGAACTCTACGCTCGAAGTTGTCGACAAGTATATCTACCTGGGACAAGTATTCCAATTAGGTAGGTCCAACTTCGAGAAGGAAGTCAATCGTCGAATCCAACTCGATTGGGCAGCGTTCGGGAAGCTACGACATATCTTCTCGTCCGATATCCCGCAATATCTCAAGACGAAAGTCTTTGACCAGTGTGTGTTGCCAGTGATGACTTACGGATCAGAGACGTGGTCGCTCACTATGGGCCTTATCAGAAGGCTCAAGGTCACTCAGAGGGCGATGGAGAGAGCTATGCTTGGAGTTTCCCTGCGAGATCGAATCAGAAATGAGGAGATCCGCAGTAGAACCAAAGTCACTGACATAGCTCTCCGGATAGCCAAGCTGAAGTGGCAGTGGGCAGGGCACATAGCTCGAAGAACCGATGGCCGTTGGGGCAGAAAGGTTTTGGAGTGGCGGCCACGCACCGGACGACGCAGCAGAGGTAGGCCCCCCGCAAGGTGGACCGACGATCTCGTCAAGATCGCGGGAGGCGGTTGGATGCGGGCGGCTCAAGACCGGTATGTGTGGAGAACCTTGGGGGCAGCCTATGTCCAGCAGTGGACGTCGTTTGGCTGATATGATGACATATATACTTATTTTTTGTAAATACATACATAACATAAAACAACCATATCAAGACTAACATCCATGTTCATGCACATCCTATATTTAACTTGAGCGGGAATCGATCCCGCGATCTTCGGCGTGGCAGTCGTTTACAATCCCGTTTCGCCACCAGGCCATCATTTGCTTAATAAATATATGCATCACATAGAAAAAAATTTCATGTAAAATGTTGCCAAGATGAGATTTGATGGTTCGCACTGTCAAAAGGTTATCAAGTTTCATGTACAGTGGAGCTTCTTACTCGACGCGCCATAACTATACTAGCCCTGACTTCATAAACTCTACACTTTAATCAAAATATGTGGTTTGGCTGTTTCTTTAAAGACTATGGGAGCCATCATGATTTTTAAACGACCAAATATTTTTAACCAAATAATACAGACAATATAGAACAATTTTGTTTTATGTTTTAAATACTTGCTAGTCCTCTTACAATAAAATATATACAAAGGCGCGGTTATACTGCAGTAGGTACTCTGATCTTGCACCAACAACACTCTAAGCTTTCAAAGCCAAGGTTAAAATCTAAAAGAGTATTAAAAACATTTTCTAAGACCCTACCAAGACGTTTTTGACAACTGTAATATAACTTTTCGAAACAAATTTAGCCTCAGAAACCAACTATAAGTTAATATTATGCTTTCAGCGATATGTCACGAAGTTCTGTGAGATATTGGTTCTAGTTCTAGTAGTATAGCATTTTTACTTTGATGTTCACAAACTTTGAATTAGTCCACAGACTAACCACAAAATAAATTACTTAGAAATCTGATTTCTTACTCTTGTCTTGACTTAGGGGGAAATAAAACTATCGTTTCATAGTGAAACGGGGTCGGACATGTTACTGCACCCGGCGGTATGTGGGGTTTCAGTTGACCTCCCTCTTTTGTGGAGGGAGGTGCCGTAAGCCCCGTCACGCGCGATTCCGAGGAGCACAAATCACGCGAGACATGCACGCGAGCTGCAACCCTACTAAGAACATTAAAAAATCTATTAGATACGTAGCAATTCAAACTGTTGCACATACATTACTGTTTTTGTTAAGCACAAGCTTGTGGTATTCCAAAATAAGTTGGTAATGGATTTGCATGTTTTGGATTAAAGATGCGTCATTTCGTTCAAGTGTAAGGGTCCGACTAAAAGCTCACAGCGATATGTATTGACAAGACAGGTCTGTTTATTTTGCAGTTAACGCCTTTTTCTCTAATAAAAAAGTACGTTTGAAATAATAAGTTAGTTGTCAGGGGCAATAGATACCATGCCACATTCTTTGTCAGGTAGACAACACGAAACCTTATGCAAATGTGTCTCGCAGACTTTTAGCTTTTTGTAGTTTGACTTGTTTTATAGTGCCCCTTTAGTTCTTGATGGTTCGTTTACCATAAGTTTGTTATATATAGAATACAACATTCGAGTGTTATTTCATACACTCATTAATACACAATCATAAAAGTAGTATGCTTAAGGTCAAAGAATATAACGTACAACTTTACGCTTTATTCTGACAGTAAGAGTTGCTGAACTTAGATAGCTGTATGCGTGTTTTTGCCATTGATTCTGGAATAGATAAAATTTAGTCTATTTTAGGTCTTAATTTTCTTTTACTAATAAGAATATAGGCTTTTATAAATAGCGACATGATGCAATCATGGTTTATTTTGCATAATTATTAATTAAGTTTTAAATGAGTCAAGTTATTTCACTCAATGGTATTGTAGGAACTCTGTAAGTATGCAAGAAATGTTGGATCAGCAGTTTTGTGTGTAGGTATATTAGAAGTTTGTTAGCGTTATAGTCGGTTATCCTGTCCGGTCAGTAGGAACGTGGATAGAATATTATTTTTATAAAATAAACGTGAAGATCAAAGTTATATCTACTATTTTATTTGCTGGCAGTAACTTTTAATGCAACACACATACATAGATACAAAAGTATAATTATCCCAGGAGTCCTGATGGCAGCATCGTAAAATCAAAGAGTCGCGATACATTCCTTATTTATAATGGATATAAAATATTTATTTTAAACATTTAATTACTGATAACAGTGCTATTCTGTCAATCTTTTCACTTCAACTCATTCAACACCAGGGGGCCAATTCTGCTATTTTTATATGACATTGATATTATATTTTGAATGGATTTAAAAGTGGTATTCTGATAACCTGATGTCATTATCGTATAATTTAAAATAAACAGTTCGTCGTTGACACATACGATCTCGTTACAATTTCATTCAAATATCAGATAATTTAGAAGAATACGCTTTTTGTGACGTAAGTATGACACTGACATGATATCGAGACTATATTTATTTAGCAGAATTGGGCCCCTAAGCTTATAAATCGAGCCGCTAGCTTTAGGCCTCGCTCACATTGGTCGTGAGCGTTCCTCGAGCGTACGCTCGGTGTCCGTTCGTGTGCGCCCGGCGTTCACTTTGTACTACAGAGTGAACGCCGAGCGCCAGCTGGGCGAACGCTCGAGGAACGCTGACACCCAATGTGAGGTCGGCCTTACACTTGTCACCGAGATTGTACTGCGCTCTGCTCTTTTAAAAAGTACTCCATATTTTTTTTAAATAGACCTGTCAAAAAAGCCCAGCTTTCCTCTCTCTGCCCTAAATAGTTCTAGGTAGCAAAATTTAAACAATGACATTAATTTCGGCCGTTGATATTTTAATGTTTGCGTGACTGTCACAGATTATGGCAGTGATAAAAAGCTGTGCTGAATCGCTGTTATTAATTGTGTCGCGTTATCTGAGTGAAACATTTGTCTGCAAAGTGGGCGGTTTTGCCATCTGATTATACTATTATTAGAGGCTATATTTATTAGAATTTAGAGTCTAGGTTGTTACAACGTAAATTTTATGTTATACACTAACACCTATATTCCCGAAGGGGTAGGCATAGGTGTAATATTACACCCTGATTTCGCCATGTTATGAGTTTTACGTCCCATGGATTAGGGGCGAGCCTATTGCCGTTACCGGGCATATTGCCAGTCTCCGTGCTGCTGAGAATTCGGAAAAGCTTAGTAAAACTCTAGTCCGACCCAAGAATCGAACCCAACGCTTCTGAATAGCAGACGAATATGCTACCTAACCCACGGAGGCGTAAATTATGCTACTCTCTTTATCTCTATCTTGCTATCTTGCTTGTTCAGATCTCTCTTTCTCTGTCAGACGTTTAAATTGTGTTAACATCATTAGAGTCATTTCCAAAAAAAAAGTTTGAAAAATCTATTCATATTGTCCTTGATGTCATAAGTAACTGTGGATTATAGCCATAAACAATAGTAACGTCTTATAATCAGACAGAATGTATTATTTTATTCAGCAAAGTAATCAAGTAAAGTAATTAAAAAGTAGACCCAATAAGTCAACCGCTTTTTAACACATATTTAAAAAGCAATCAAAGAAACAGTAATAAAAACTAACCGCATAGAATTATTCTAATTTCGCAAAACCACAATACAAAGCAAAACAATTTTTTTACTAGCGGTAATAACTGTACAGTTACGCATTCCGCCCACTGTCACACCGAAGGCGGGTAGCAATTTAAAACAATAAGCACGCTTTCATTTCTAAACGATAGTTTATGTACGTGGAACACGCAAGCATGAAGTATTGGACTTAGGCTGGGTACCCACAGGAAATGTCCAAGATAGCCGGCCGAAACATGAAGTTGAAGCAGAATCTTTAACTAGCTTTAGTCTCTAAAGTTTAGTAGGTATTCAAGCCTTGCTACATTCAGCATTAATAGGCCAGCTCGACCGGGGAAGTACTACTCATTCATAGAATATCGAAGCATCGAAAGTTGCGTTTGGTTGGTGAGTGAGAGTGCCGGAGACAGCGCCCCTTTTTCTTCTTCCTCCACCCACTCCTTCTCATATCCATTTTCCATCTTCGCGACAGGTGGTAGCATACAGCCACGTGAATAGACCAGGGGCTACCATTTACCGTCAGGTGGGCTACTGGTTGTTACAATAAAAAAGAACACAAAATTACCACATTTATCAATTTTTAGAATAAAAACACAAAAAGTATTGTCCCGAGTGGAAACTTTAAACCACACTTCATCCGCAGTCATAGCTGCCTAGCACATTTCAGATGAGAACACAGCCTTACAAACAAGCTGGTGAATGCTTGTTGTTCTAGCTCTTAGAATTTCTACTTCTATGAATTTTGCAGTAGTTAAAAAGCTGCTATAACTCGTCGGTGACTTACTGCTTAAGGCGAGGTTGCAGTACTTTTTAAGATTTTTAAACGTCTGAAAGTCCTATGAACTATGATATTTTTAATGAATAAAAATTAAAGTATAAAAGTTGAACGTATCTTCTAGTAAATCGTAAAGATAGAAACACGATTTGGAATGATTGGCTCGATAAAAAAAAATGTCAAACATGGCACTAAATCACAATTTTAAACGTGTACTACTTAGAGATTCCATAATGAATTTATATGAAAGTATTATCAATAGAAACAGCTCTTTATTTTAAAATAAATGGTAAAAACAGATTTCGTAATTTCGTTATCATTTTTCTCCAAGAAAAAAAATAGTCAAAATGTTGACATTATATCGCTCGCCGGCCGTTCATCAGTGCCTGTCTAGGCGTGATTGAGGGCGGACGTACGTCGTTGCTCCGCAAAATCCCCCTCCACCCCCGCATTATCATTTTCGCAAAAGTACAAAGAAATTCGTATTCCAAACTCAATCGTTCAAACTATAGACATATTAGTAAGAAACCGTAGACACGTTACTGACAAGGTAACCGGCGCTTACGAGTGGCACGCATCGCGAAAAGCGTACGCACACTAATATAAATATGTCAAAACGACACACTAAGAATTAGATAAGAAGTGTAAGTGAGATAGCACATCGAATCGCAAGCGCGAAAAAGAGATAAACATATGCTCTCTGTACCGACGCGCATTGTGACGTCATGCTGACCGTTTCACAAACAATAATTTGACTCAGACGCGACATGATCACTTTGTCTGTCTTGAGTAAATTAAATTCGCCTCAAAGTAAATTTGATTAATTCATTTAAGGTAGGGAAATAAAAAGTCGATGTGATTTATTTATAACATTTATTAAAAAGTACATTTTATTCTTCTCATTTCATTCAATGGAAACCTAAAACAGTACGTTAATATAAAAACTGTGCGCTGCGGACCCACCGTAGCCCTGGCTACACCCCTAGGGGTATGGTGGGTCTTTTAAAGCTTAACCGTACTCCTGGCTGAAATGCTCGTAGTGTTGTACCAACGTGCTACGTGGACATTAACCCATATAGCCCAGCCGTCCCCAAACGAGGACACCTTAATAAATACCCTCAATTTATTAACATTATATATTTGACTTCTTTCTACTTGGAATACTTGAAGGTTAAGAAGTTTGTAACATGTAATTACATCGGAAAGTGGATAATAATAGTTTACAGTGATTTTACTGTGCATTTTGTGAAGCCATTTCAAGCATTAGAGATTACCTAAAGTAAGTCTTTTATAATTTTTACTTTTTCGTTGAGGATTATTGTTTTTTTTTACGTAAAATACATAAATATAGTGTATACTATTGAATATAGTCAAATTTATCGTAAATAGTTTAACAGTCAATAGAAGAAATGTGATTTTATATCAGTGTCCCCAATTGGGGCCACTGGGCACATCAGAGATATTTTTTTCGTGTTTTTGTCATTAGGTAATTTTTGGAGAAACAATGACTAAGAGAACATTCTGCAGCATCAACGAGTACCATGGGCTCGAAGAAGCACTCCATGATGTGATGCTTGAAGAAGACGATGATGCCATCATAGAATTAGTGACATTACCTCCAGAACCAAGTGTGCTTACCGACGAAGAAGAAGGTGATGAGGATAATATCCAAACTAACGACATTCCGCGTG
Organism: Euclidia mi; assembly: GCA_944739405.2. Lineage (NCBI taxonomy): Eukaryota > Metazoa > Arthropoda > Insecta > Lepidoptera > Erebidae > Euclidia > Euclidia mi. The sequence continues at coordinate 2,658,900 of OX123194.2, read as the reverse complement.
ATATACCAGGTAGAGTGGAAGTGTTTAAAGTGCGAGGTGAAGAGGAATGGGATAGCAGTGATGAGGAAACTCTTTCAGAAACTAAGAGACGGAAAACTAATATCGAAGCGCCTCGCTGGCGTAAGATCCAGCCAAATTACGACCCATTGGTTCCCAATGAAGGAAATGTGCAAGCGCGTCTCGATAAATTGATAAATGACTTGAAGATATTTGACGATGAAGTTTTTGTCATGATCCAGCAAGACACGCAGACTTACGCGAAACAATTTATACGGGGCAAGCCTGTGCGATTTGGTTACAAAAACTGGATGGTCACAAGTTCAGATGGATACTGTTACGCTTTCGATATTTTCTGTGGGAAATCGCCAGGATTCAATTCTGCAGAGCCACTGGGAACAAGAGTAGTGAAGCAATTGCTTGATAAACTCGGTACAAGTCCCAGAGATCATGTCGTGTTCTTTGATAACTTCTTCACTAGTTTTGATTTGCTTCGAAAACTACGTAAATCTGGTTTCCGTGCGACGGGTACTGTACGTGAAGGTAGAACTAAAAAGTGCCCACTAGCTGCTGTAAAGGATATGAAAAAGAAAGACCGCGGCGAGTTTGATTACCGTTTCGACAGTGTCAATCAAGTTCTTTTTGTTCGGTGGCTAGATAATACTGTCTGTACAATGGGGTCCAACTATGATAGCGTCCTTCCTCTAAGAAAAGTAAAACGCTGGAGCGCTGTTGAGAAAAAAAAAAGTAGACGTTGATATACCGCATGTTTTTCAAACTTATAATAAAGGTATGGGCGGTGTAGATCAAGCAGATCAGTCTATTTCACTGTACCGCACAGCCATACGTGGGAAAAATGGTGGTGGGTGTTATTTACATACATGTTGGATCTCGCAGTTGCAAATGCATGGCGCCTCCACCTGCTGACAAATGAAACCAAGCTAGATCAGCTTCAGTTTAGGCGCTATATTGCTCGTCATTACTTGAGACATTCAAAAGGTCAATCTTCGCGACTTCCAGCTTCTGTGGTGCCAAGCTTGCAGCATGACGGGATAGGTCACTTCCCAAAAAACTCCCCAAACAACTACGATGTGCCGTGTGTCATAGCAAAGCTCGTTGGTAATGCAAAAAGTGTTTAACAACCTTATGCATTGAAAAAATATGCTTCGAACATTTTCACTCCACATGATCCCACCGTCCCCATTTGAGGACGGCGATTTTTTCCACAGAAAGAAAATGATTTTTTCCATTTTTTTATGTTTTCCATTTAATAGTACTTGTATCAACCAATTAATAAAGATTTTCCTTAATTTTCACTGCTAGTTTTCCTTTGGGGCTAAATGGGTTAAACTGAACAGTGTTATCTCTCGTATGATAATGACTTACTACTTACGTTTTTGTATTTTTAGACAAGCGAAGACAAGCGCTAGTACGATGATATAGAGCAACAAGGAGATAAATTAGAGAATAAAACGTTTAGGTATTACTGCTAATGGTTAAAAAGCTTTATATATTATAGGTATAATCTGTGGTATTGTTGAAGACCCGTCATCATCATCATCCTAGCGCTGTCGGATCATTCCCACTAGTTCTATTGAACAGTTCTATGATAGAACTAGTGATACTCTTTTCCCACTAGTTCTATTAGCACAACTTGATGAGAAGAATAGAACTGGGAAACAGTTATAGGAAATTTCCCACTAGTTCTATGTATGTTTTACAAGCGTAGTGTCACAACATCGCGCTCACAATCCGAATAAATATGTATGTATAAAAATGTGTTAAACGAATGAACGTCTACAAAACAATTGAACGTCTACAAAACAAATGAACGTCTACAAAACAAATGAACGTCTACAAATGAACGTCTACAAAACAAATGACTACCAGAAAGTGATCAGCTATCGATAGTTATTGCAAAAAACAGGTGCATGCGATTTTCGACCTTATTGACAATTCATGACAAACTTTGTTTTTTGTTTCTTCTCGCTTTCTGGCATTATTACGGTAATAAAATTATAAAATCTGACTAATGTCAATTAGGTTGAAAATCGCATGCACCTGTTTTCTGCAATCACTATCGATAGCTGATCACTTTCTGTAAGTCATTTGTTTTGTAGACGTTCATTTGTTTTGTAGGCGTTCATTTGTTTTGTAGACGTTCATTTGTTTTACACCTTAAACAAATGAACGTCTACAAAACATATTCATTCGGATATATGAGCGCGATGTCGTGACACTACGGATCATTCTCAGTAGTTCTATTGAATACCCTTGTAAAAACATACATAGAACTAGACTGGGACATTTCATATTACTTATCCCATTAGTTCTATTCTCCTCATCAAGTTGTACTAATAGAATTAGGACAGTTCTATTATAGAACTGTTCAATAGGGCTACTGGGAATGATCCTACAAAATAGTGGAACTTTCCGCATCGCTTCTTGCCTTCGCTTGGGAGCTGTTTGCAATTCTCCGCATGGCTGTCACTGCGGTGAACCATGGCCTATCGTGCAGCAAGAGTGCTGGGCGTTTTTCCCGACATGCCCACATTAACGACATAATCCGTCGAGCTCTTGTCACCGCCGGAGTACCAGCTCATCTTGAACCGAATGGGTTGGTACGCGACGATGGGAAGAGACCAGACGGTATGTCCTTATTACCTTGGAAGATGGGCAGGCCTCTGGTATGGGACGCGACATGCGTCGATACCCTTGCGCCACCACATCTTCCAAGCACAGCTGGATCGGCTGGCGCTGCTGCTGCATCAGCGGAGACCCTCAAACGGCGCAAATACGGAAACCTATCTGGTAATTACGTTTTTGAGCCGTTTGGGGTCGAAAGCTGGGGCCATGGGGGCCTAGTGCACGCGCTCTGTACAAAGAAATCGCTAAAAGGCTGATTAACGCTTCCCGTGACCAGAGAGCTGGTTTATATTTTGCAGAGAGAATAAACATTGCCATACAACGTGGCAATGCTGCCAGCCTTCTGGGCACGCTACCAGCCGACAGCGTTGCGGAGGAATTTTTTGACGCCGCGTAGTTTCTATTTTGTTATTTTTATTTTTTTAGTTTTATTGGTTTAGTTTAGGATAGTTTAGTTGCATAAGTAGTTTTATTCACTTGAAATTAACGAACTGAAATTAATAAACTAATTACACAACAATATTATCTGGGAGTACGGTTAAGCTTTGAAAGACCCACCATACCCCCAGGGGTACTGCCAGGGGTACGGTGGGTCGGCAGCGAAAACTGTGCAGTACAATCTACTTAGTTGTTTAATACTAAAAGGAGAAAAACTAGAACAAGTGAATGGACTTTGATCATCCGTCAATGTTTGTAACTTACGTATGATTTTGTATTTCTATAATAATAATATATTGTGTTGATTCAGCCTCAAATCATTTTTATTACTTAACAAAAACACACATCAGTATTTTATTATTACGAATGTCCCATCTGGATACTTTGTTTTTTAGTATTTGTACACGCACAATACTGCTCCTCTTTTACACTCGCTAAATGCCAATTTTTTTATTCACTCTATTATTTGTGATACTGAATTTATTATAAAATGTAAATAAAACGTTGTAATATTGTAATACTCATGAATGAGAAGTGATTCCATAACTTTTAGTCATTTTCCTACTATAGTTTGTGCAAAATCTCATTACACACGACGGCATTTTCAAATGTAACGTACACACACGCGAGTAAAAGAGCGAGCGCTTCCGACCGCAGCGCGTACGCGACTAAAGCCAAATGAGACATTTAGCCTGTTTTTAATGTGCCACTAAAGCCAAATGAAACATTTAGCCTGTTTTTAATGTGCCACTTTTGAAGTTCGCATAACTCATCTACAGTTTTTTTTACGCTGCGCTGTGGCACACGCACACACGAAACCCCCCCTCCCCTCACCCCGCTCACTCGCTGACGCCACACCCGTGTTTTTGTTTTTGCGGGGGGTGAGGTCGAGCTACGCACTGTACTGCAACCTCGCCTTAAGTTTATAAATAAATTCACTTGGAATTTGTAATGGAAATAATAATATGTATTATGCGTCTATGGAATTTATATTTCGGTTAAATAATATTTCTAAAATATAGCAATTAAACGTTTTACTCTTTGAAACGAAGCAATTGTGTTATTAAATTATTTTATAACTTTCAGTAAATATCTCGATACGTCCGAAATAATCCTAGCAAAAAATCTAATAAAACTTATATTTAAAAGTGAAATAAATGATGTGACTTGACTCTCGACTCTATCCACCGACGTCCCTATGTTGTAGAAACATTGTGTGACGATATTTCTACATCAAAATTGTAGTCTATAATCAATTATCATATAAAAGAAAATAAATATGTTAAACGAATAAATATTCTCATTAAATATCATACGCATAATATTCATAATTTTTATCACATCATCTCACATTTGTATCCAAGTGACATAAAACCAATCTCGTTAAAGCCCTTACATGTCGATAAAGAATAGCAACAAAACAGTACTTTTACGCGTTCTCATAAACGTGTTAAAGCTATCATCGACCCTAAACTTTGGAGGGTTTTAAAGATTGAAGCCATTAAATTTTTATGAAGACCCCTGTCAGTGAACCGGCAATACTGACGATAAGAAACCCTGAGTCAGGACTTTTCTTGTACTTTCTAAGATACACTGCCTATCTGTACGAACTTCCGAAACTCAAATTTGTTAAAGGAAAATATTATTTATTATCGTCGCGATAAGGTTTACGAAGTCGTGCACTTTTGTAGCGAATTTTTCAAAACAGAATTGCTTTTAGGAAAGCAAATTCTAAGGTTGTATTTTTAGGTGGACAGTATTTTTCTGCAGCGAGAACGTGATCCGTATTGGTAGTTACTTCTTATAAGCAGCTTATCTAATTCTAAAATTGCATGCAGAAAAAAAATGAATTCAGAATACATGCAATGAATAATATTGTAAATAATGTCTTTTTGTATATCCATCAACTAAATACTTAATTATTTAAAATTTAATTACTTTTCAACAAATTTTGGCCAGGCAGTTAGTTCCTTTATTTGTTTGGTTGGTTGAACGCGCTTATCTCAGGAACTTTTGGGCCGATTTGGATAATAGGCTTGTGTCCTAAAATGTAATTAGCGATTGATTCGTTCCTATACTAGATGTAATGATGTCTAATTACGGCTTTTTAATAACCTTTTTGAATTTGACACGAAAACGCTGTAAACCATCATGGTGGTTGAGTGATATCACAAAGTCCAAAACAAAACAAACCTTGAATGAAGTCTGGTCTGATGTACCCACTTTTATTTTGCTATATTCGATTTGACAGGTAGAAAGTTTGACGTTTTAGTTGTATTTACTACTAAAACGTCAACAACATGAATGGCGGACGTACTGTTTGACGTAATGTTCTCTGATTGGTGTTCACTGTCACAAGAATAAATATATTATTTTTAGTTTTAGAATCCTAAAAATTACATTAATCTTACCTTTTTATAATAAACTAGAGGACACCAGCAGCTACGCCTGCATTTTTTTTTAATTTACCCGTTTTGGCCGATCCCGTGGGAATTTCGGGCAATCCCTTCTTAGTGCACCCCTACGGTCCCCAAGGAACATGCATGCCAAATTTCAGTTTCCTGTGCCTAATAGTTTCGGCTGTAGCGTGCCTGTCAGTCAGTCAGTAACTCAAGGATTTTATATATTAAGATAATAAACTTTATTGACATCTTAAAATCATAATGAATCTATAGATACTACAATCAAACCGATTTATTCTTAGTGGACACGCCTATTATTTATGTTGGAAATTCTTATTTATCGAAAATAACTATATTTTATATAACATCATGCTAGGAACCACGGGTCCGGAGCAGAAGCCATAAATAATACAGGGGTAGCCACGGGCTCAACTAGTTTAAATAATAAGTAAGTCTAACAAACTTTATTTAAACTAACTTCACAGACAACTTATGTTGTCGATTAAGATAGTTTTAATACCACCACACCTATTCAATATTCATACGAACATAAGTTAAAGTTTCGACATATTTTCTAGTACTGATGTATTTCGTTCTCTTTTCCTTACTTATATTCCAATATGCTTAGTCAAATATAACTTTCCGTTAAGATATAACTTTATTACGCCAATAAAACAGAGAAACCTTTGGACTAAATGTTATCAGTTCTGCTGAAATACTTTGAATTATGAAGCTGGTTTATTATTTTGTTTGGAATTTGACTTCAAATATTTCTGACATAATATGGATAACATTATTATATACGTAAGTATATCATTGTCCGAATGTCTATATCTATCTTTCACTTCTTCACTTTTGTAGTGACCTATTAATAAAGCATAAAGATTTATATATTGCCAAAATTGTAGTACATCTGTGGTCCAGTGGATAGCGTATGGCCGTATGCGACTGCTGATCGGAGGTCCCGGGTTCGATTCCGGGTCGGGCAAAAAGTGTTACTGGGTTTTACGAATTCTCAGTAGCAGCTGGAGTCTGGTGCTGTGCCCGGTAACGGCAATAGGCTCACCCCCTATTACGTGGGACCGAAAATTCATGGCGAAATGTGGGTGTAATATTACACCTCTGCCTACCGCTTCGGAGATACAGGCGTGAGACTATACAAAAATGTAGTACTAGCAATGATGATTTGTAATGATCATCATCAATCAGCCAGCTATAGTCCAGTGCTGGATATAGGCCTCTCCAATGGCACGCCACTGAGCCCCATTTTAGGCTTTTCGTGTCCAACCGCTGGCAGCCACTTTACGATTATAATAATTATTATAATTTCGTTCTGAAATACATAAAGTAAAACAATGTATTTTTGTCTACATTAAATATGTGGAAAATATATTGAAAACCCAATATTTCAAATACATGAGATTATACTAATCCTTTGTTTAAAACCTCATACAAATATCTATCTACATTTAAAGTGCTTTAAAATTTGCTCTTGAAAATATACAAAGGCCGTAACTATTTCAGTGAGAACTAGAAATACAAAGGGTAAGAGAATGATTCGTCTATTTTGGTGAGTCTCGTTACTGGGACCTGATTATGCGGGCTCACTAGTGTTAAACTTCTTTTGTAAGTAGTTTCAATTGGGTCAGATTGGACAATGTAGTCTAGGACTGCTCGTTTAAAATGGCTGCGAGATTTTCAGTTTGAATTAGATATGGTTACAAGCGATGGAAGTAAAACTATATTTGGTAGCGATTTATATAATTACTAGAGGGTCGCAGCTACGCCCTAGATTATTTAAATTTAACTGTTTCTGCCCGATCCCGTGGGAACTTTCGTAAATCTGTTCTTAGTGCAACCTTACTGTTCCCAAGGAACATACATGTCAAATTTCAGCTTCCTGTGCCAAATAGTTTTAGCAGCAACTTGTCGGTTAGTCAGTAATGGCAGGATTTTATATATACAGAAGTTGCTTAGGCATTGCTTCCTTGATACAAAGGAAATAGTTACAGTCATTATAATAATATGTTTATTTGACTGCTATAGAAAAGTACAAAAAAGCAAACTTACAAAGAAACTTATACTATCATCTCATCTCAGCCTAGAAACGATTTCTGCAGTAGGTACATAGGCCTCCCCCAAGACTCTCCACACAGACCGATTTTGAGCCGCTCGCATCCAACCACTTCCCGCAAGCTTGCCATAAATATATATTCAACTAACACATAATATAAACCACTACCCTGTACATACTGGATCAACTAGACAGCTAGCTATATTGACCAGCTACTCGTAAATATAAAGAAAAATTACAATTGCGGTGCATTTTTGCATGCTAGTTAACGCCAGATGTTGACGTTCTCAAGCCATTAGGCAATTTCTGACTCACTAGTGAATTACGTCAGTTGCAAGTATTTTTAGTTATCAACTGCGAGGGGTTCACAAACTTGACTTTATAGCAATTCTGGTAATTTCGAGTTGAGGCTGCCTCTAGTATATACATACTCGTAGCTTTCATATTTTGACCAGTTTTAATCGTCATACAATAATATTTAGTGGGTCTTAGTCGCGATTTAAAGGCATAAATACCTCTGTTGACTCCCTCCGCGACCACGACCATTGCAAGGCGGTAGAAACGTAGGAGAATAACAGAGGTATTTATGTTTAAATAAGTCAATTATCGCGACTGAGACCCGCTAAATAATATTGTATGATGTATACAAATCGCGGGTTAGTCACCAACTCGACACAAGAGACTGGACACACGTGTGTCCAGTTGGTGAAGTTCAAAATTAGTACTACTAATTATTTCGTCATGTGGACACGTCATGATTTTTACGCGTGTCCACATGGTGAAACTTAAATTAAATCACTTTAATGTTTTCGTCAACTGGACACACTCAGTTTTTTTGCAATAAAATGTACAGTGTGGTTGACGGCATAGAATACAAGTGTCACCAGCCCCTATCTTACCGTGGGTGTTGTAAGAGGCGACTAAGGGATAACACGATGCAAATACCATCTTTGCGTAGAGACGGAAAACTCGACATCAAACCCTATACGACTACCTCGTTGGTCTCGCGGCATGAATGTGCGCGTGGGATCGGGAGGTCCCGGGTTCGATTCCTGGGTCGGGCAGTGTTATTGGGTTTTTCTGTCACGAAATTCTCAGTAGCAGCACGGAGTCTGGAAATGTGCCCGGTACGGCAATAGGCTCGCCCCTTATTACGTGGGACTAAAGTATATCTGGCGGAAAGTGGGTGTAGAAATACACCTCTGCCTACCCCTTCGGGGATAAAAGGCGTGACGATATGTATGTATGTATGTATGTAAAAGATACAGTTAGGTTCATAATCGCCTCGTTCATTAAATTATTAAACGTGGCGATTTCATAATAAAGGTCGCGACACAGGGGTAAGCGCGTAGCTCGACCTATTTGCAAAGTCAAGCGACTCCGCCATCGTATGAATTATAGATGGGTGACCATATACAACATGTAACAAATTTAAATGCACTTCCTGAAAGTTGTTTGTTCAGAATCGGCTACTGAATCCATTACTGTCATTTTTAATATTGTTTATTTTTTGTTCTAAAATAATAAAAATAACGTAAATTATAGTCACTCATTTATTTCAAAAGTTGAAATATACGAAAATAAACCTTAAGTCAAAGCAGAACGCCTTCTTTTAAAATGAATTTGTTTAATGGTTCGACGATCGGTCACACGAACGCACACATTAGTACAACACAATAGCGGCAAAAGACAATACACAATTTACCACGAAAATATCTATCATCTATCACTTACGTAATAATCAACAGGCAAGAGCGAGACGCAATGTGTCGCCTGCGCTGGCCAATGACAAGCGCAGGCGATGCGCTTTGACAAGTTATGACAAGTATCTAGTCATCCATCGGGAATCTGTCAGCGAGAGTTGCGAAAAAATATTTTAATTGTGTGAATAAAATTGTAATGGTGCTGGTGTGGAATGTTCTGCATCATCTTGATGTTAACTTGTCGCCCCCGGACTTTTTCACTGTGGGAAAATGTTAAATCACTAGTTTATTGTGAGGAGGCAACATGTGCCTAGGAGTTAAGTTGATACATATTAGCTGCTTTTGAAACAGTGAAAAGATGTGATGCGTGAACAGTGAAGTGATAAGTGGACTAAATAATGTGATTTTATCCTGTAAGTTATTTGATTATTCTATTAATGTAACTATTAATTTACAACTTTAAACACGTCGATCTTGCTTTATTCTCTCATTGATATTCTTTTACTTTATCTATCAATAATGCTAGGTAACTAAATAGTCATTTACAATATTATGAAACAATGGATCGTGTGCATGTTATTAACAAATAATAAATAATTTTATACAAAGTCGACTGTCCACTCTGGTAGCGCCATCTACCTTCCTATCTATAACTAATCGCATCAAGATCAATCCTTCCACGTCTAGTGCGAGCGATACCATATTTCCGTCCCGCTCTATCCCACTCCCTGGAAGAGGCACTGCCTTCCGCGGATTCGTCGCCGCGATCGTCAACGCGAGTGACAGTCCAGAACATTCCGCTCGCTGAGAACGCCGTCTCGTTCGTATCGCGCCGCATCGCTGTATGTGATTATTACCGCATATATAAACCGCTCGCAAGTGGTAGTGACGGTGAATTGAAGTGAAAACAAGCAGCTGCATCACGAAACCACCAGGAGTCTGCCCTACGGAAACGAAGAAGGTTGTATAAGGTAAGTGCCCTCCATCCTTGAAATATCCTATACCCACTCAATCAACCCTTCCCGTAACCATCTCCTAGGCGGCGAAGAACCGCTATCCACTGTATACAGTCCATTTCCTTCTCCAAGTCGCCTAGAACCCTACGGTTTCGGTGTAACGCCGAACCATTTTTTTGATCCATACGAGTTGGATTCATTTACGTTTTTATACGTTATATCGCTATACCTAGGCAGTTATAGCACCTAGCTATACTCCTAATATATTCACATAACCGTCACATGGTTATTTCCGCCCGCATCAGTAGGTAAACTTTATGTAGCTACCTACTTATTAAATTATTAATTCTGGAACTATCATAGTTGTCTTATAAATCTCATATTTCAAGCAACTTTTAGTCCCTCAGCTCTAAAGTGTTGCCTACTTAGCCTACTTAGGTAAAAATAATAGATACATTAGATATTCTTATTTTGTTTCGTTCTCATTAGCTAATACTTACGTAAGCATGTCACAACAAAAGAAGTCACGCGTGTCGGAAGACAAAGAGATGACAATCTTAGAAGCAAAACGCAATATTCTATTTGAGCGCATTCAAAACATCTATGAACGATCAAAAACCGCATCTATGTCTGACAGTAATAGCGAAGCATTTCTCAGTTATTGTATAACAGTAGATAGTATTCGAACAGATTTTCATTAGTTGTAAGATGATTATAACGCAAGATTACTTTCTATCAATCCTGATGAAAAACCGAACTATCAGGCGTATACCTCATTCGAAGATCTTTATTGTATTATTAAGCGTATACAATCGCAATTGGAGGGTACATGTTCAGCAGAGCCCGTTGCCCGCAAACCGAGATTACCGCCAATCGAGATTATGTCGTTTGTCGGAGATATACGAAATTGGCCGTTATTCTATGCGAGTTTTAAGTCTACAGTGCACGATAATGGTTCTCTGACAGATGCTGACAGGTTGTACTATTTAATAGGTAAACTGTCACCGAAAGCCCAGTCCGTATTTGCAGGTGTCACACCCAGTGCTGAGAATTATCAGGTCATATTTCAGTCACTACTTGACAGATATCAGGACACGCGCGTCCTAGCGTCTACCTACTTTGACCAAGCTTTAAATCTCAAACTGTCCGGCAACACGTCTGTCTCGAATTTCCAGCTGTTTATTGATAACTTCGTAACCGCGGTTAATTCTCTTAGGAATTTAAAATTAGAAGATCTTTCCGACTTTATGTTGCTTCAACTCACTTTAAAAAAGTTTGACACTGATACAATTCGCGCATTCGAGATGACGGAACGCAATAATAAAATACCTACACTAGATAGTTTTATTTCGTTCATCAAAGATCAGTGTCGAATATTTCATAATACGCAGTCTGGTTCACCTGGCCCGTCTAACACTAACAGCAACAAACAAAGGTTGAATAAATCGCGAAATAGTAATAATAACTCGGTCCCTAAACCACAATCTTACGTTACTTGTTCGGAATCTAATAGTAATAATTCACAGAAGTGTCTGTGCAGTAATATAGTGCACGACCATTACTATAAGTGTCCCACCTTTAATGATTTAAATCCAATTGCTCGTTTTAAATGCGTAAAAGATAGCAAAGCTTGCATTAACTGCTTAAGCATAAAACATAAAACAAGTAATTGTTCTAGTAAGACAAAGTGTCGATCATGTAATCAAAAACATCATACACTGTTACATTTCGATAAAGATAACCCGTTGTCAAGCCAAGCCGCTAACCTTGACACACTTGCGCCGCAGGTGCAGACCACGGTAGCTGCGCCTTCCGCGTCTGAGGGCGAAGTATCGTTGTGTATGACATCCATTGCGCGGGCGACGCGCACGCGAGGACGGCACTCGCGCATCTATAATGATCCGCGCAGGGCCAAAACGCAGTGTACGGCGTCTAAGACGGTACTGTTGCGACAGCGCAAGTTATCGTATATGATGTTAATGGGTCGCCGCACATGGTACGTTGTCTGCTAGATAGCGCATCTCAGACCAATCTATTAACATCGGAATGCTTCAAACGCCTCGGATTATGGAATAACTTTAAAAATACTAACTCAACCGTCAAAGGGATAGGCGGATCAGAAAAGCATTGCAGGGGTTCCGTAGATATTAAAATACATTCGCGTTTTGATAGAAATATTAATTTTAACATTTCTTCGCTTATCGTGGAGCGTATCACGGACGCATTACCGAACGCTAATGTAGACGTAGCATCACTCACTCATCTCGAGTCATTGCCGCTAGCCGCCGCGGAGTTTGCGAATCCGGCAGGCATTGATCTTTTGATCGGAGCCTCAATATTTCCGCACTTGCTACTAACTAAAATAGTACGTAGTGAGCGATATGATTTACCGCCCGCTATTGAGACGGTACTTGGGTATGTGATTATGGGTACCGTACCTACGTTACATACTTCTCATTGTATTACGTCTTGTTGTTGTTCTGCTCTTCAAGAGATCAAGGTGGGTGCTAAAACTGTGTGTAAGATAAAGCACTAATTAGCTATGCTATGCTATGCTACGCCATGCTATGCTACGCTATGCTACACTATGCTACGCTATGCTACGCTATGCTTTGCTATGCTGTGCTATGCTACGCTATGCTATGCTAAGCTACGCTACGCTACACTATACTATACTACCATCAGCTTTGTATATAGATGACATTGCCTGTAATGTCATACCCGCTCCGCTAGCAATTTCGCTTTGTGAAGAGCTTATTCAGCTTTTCAAGCGAGGCCAAACTGATCTTGTAAAATGGACAAGCAAATCTAAGGAGGTTCTCGCACGCATACCAGATTCTCATAAAGCTTCTCCAGACATTGAGTTTGAGAAGTCTGTACCGCATAAAGTTCTCGGTTTACGCTGGGACAAATCCTGCGATAGTTTTCGGTTTGACGTCTCACCGCCAGATGATAAGTGCGCCAAGCGCACTATGCTGTCCACAGTGGGTCGACTATGGGACATAATGGGTTGTGGCTCTCACAATTTTGTACGCCAAGCTCTTGATCAAGGAGCTTTGGCTATCAAAGTGTGAGTGGGATGAAACACCCCCTGACCATATTGTCGCCGCTTGGGGCCAGTTTTGTATTGAGCTTACCGCGCTCAATCAAATTACTATTCCGCGTCATCTTGGGTTGGTAGATGGATGTACCATCAACTTAACAGGTTTCGCTGACGCCAGCGAGCGTGCTTACGGCGGAGTCGTATAGCTGCAAGTCCGCATTGGTTCTAACTAATCGGTGCAGTTAGTTTGTGCCAAGTCTAAGGTCTCGCCTGTTAAAACCATTTCGGTTGCGAGACTGGAGTTGTGCGCGGCCCTTCTGCTGTCTCAGTTGCTCCGCAAGGTTCAAGACACAGTTTTGCCCCACTACCCCATTAATAAATTATACGCATTTTCCGACTCCAAGGTAGTGCTCGCTTGGATTCATTCTTTTCCTCACCGCTGGCCGACTTTTGTCGCCAACCGCGTTAGTAAATTGATTGAACTTGTTCCCGCTACTTGCTTCAATCACGTCGCGGGTTATCGTACTCGTCTTCAGGAAGAACTCTCCATAGATCATATTGACTGGAAGTTTATTCCACCAGCATCACCACATTTCGGTGGATGTTGGGCAAGCATGGTCAAAGTAATTAAAACGCATCTTTTCAAAGTTATAGGTCAACAGATCCTCTCTTACGAAGAGCCTTTAACTGTCCTTGCACAAGTCGAGGCACTGATCAACTCGCGTCCGCTTCCAACTCAGTGAGATCTAGCCTGAAGTTGGACCTACCTCTTAGTTTAAGTATTTAGTTTGTAGTTTTCGCTATTATCGCGTTTGTAGTTTTCGCTGAAGTTAATTTAGATTAATTTTATTGTCATATCGCTGTCTTAGCCTATTGATGGGTTATGCGGTAGTACACCCAACATAGCTAAGTTCAATTCTATTTTTTTTAAAGGCAACCCTTTAGGGCCGGGGGGATATGGTAGCGCCATCTACCTTCCTATCTATAACTAATCGCATCAAGATCAATCGTTCCACGTCTAGTGCGAGCGATACCATATTTCCGTCCCGCTCTATCCCACTCCCTGGAAGAGGCACTGCCTTCCGCGGATTCGTCGCTGCGATCGTCGACGCGAGTGACAGTCCAGAACATTCCGCTCGCTGAGAACGCCGTCTCGTTCGTATCGCGCCGCATCGCTGTATGTGATTATTACCGCATATATAAACCGCTCGCAAGTGGGAGTGACGGTGAATTGAAGTGAAAACAAGCAGCTGCATCACGAAACCACCAGGAGTCTGCCCTACGGAAACGAAGAAGGTTGTATAAGGTAAGTGCCCTCCATCCTTGAAATATCCTATACCCACTCAATCAACCCTTCCCGTAACCATCTCCTAGGCGGCGAAGAACCGCTATCCACTGTATACAGTCCATTTCCTTCTCCAAGTCGCCTAGAACCCTACGGTTTCGGTGTAACGCCGAACCACACTCCAAAGCCGAAAAGTGTGATGGAAAGAAATAGGTAGGTAGTCATATCATTGGAAATATCAACAGTAGCTGACAAATTACTCAAACATCATTCGTGTAAACCCCACTCTATCAGAGTGTTGTATAAAGACTAAATTTGAAACATTTTGTTTATATCGTATCGTATTTCGTTCCTATCAGATCGCTGTCGTCTGTTTACCATAGCAACCGTTTCGTGTGTTTGTGTGCGACCACGCTTTTTACTTTTAATCGAGTTTATACTTTCTTCAAAAAACAATATTTACGCAAATAAAAAACAAAATTCAATGCATGCATTATGATTGTAACAAGTTAT
The DNA here is from genome assembly GCA_944739405.2 of Euclidia mi. Classification (NCBI taxonomy): domain Eukaryota; kingdom Metazoa; phylum Arthropoda; class Insecta; order Lepidoptera; family Erebidae; genus Euclidia; species Euclidia mi. The sequence continues at coordinate 2,643,843 of OX123194.2, read as the reverse complement.
TCTAATTGGGGTGTCTGAGGATGTGCGTTATTTCATTTACACGTTGTATAAAAAAATAGTCCGTGCCTCGGAGTGCACGCTAAGCCATCGGTCTCGATTGTCATTATCATCTTTAACAGTTGGTATAGATCGTCAGTACCCTCAAATAATCTGACATCTAGTTAACCTGAGAATCTCGAATTCCGCTTTGTGAAAAAAATATTAGGCAAATCTGGTTAGACTGCGAAGCCGAGTTAGAAAGTTCAATGTAATTTAAAAACAATAATGCAGGAGCATGTACGTATGTCATGAAAAAGTTGCTTTACTTTTTTATTGAATAACCTTATTAACTTTTATTTAAGACCAAATTTTAAATAAAACATATAACATAACAATTAAATAATATCATGATTTATTAATTTGAAGAAAAATAATTAATTACACTTCTAAGTATCTTTACGTACTTATATTACAACAGCATTCAAAATATTCAAAATACTTAATCCAAATATAACCTAACGATTTAAAATAATCACTTTAATAATCACAGAAAAATCAAATAAAGACTTAGATAATTCACCATTAAAACATATTTTGGAATCTTTCAAAGTTAAATGCAACGACAAACTAACTTGCACCGTTGAACCTCGAGTTGCTATATGGACCATAAAATTAAATAGAAAAAAACCTTATTGGAGCATAACAACAGTTAAATTGGTAGTTTTACAAACAATTATTTTTCAATCTACATAGCTCTGTAAAAACAATATTTGACTCTTTGGAAATATAGTAATTACCCTTATTATAATAATCAACAAGCTAAATAAGCACTTATCACAATCATTTTACTACAAATAGAGATAAAAAATTAACAGCTAAACATTACAAGAGAACATCAGTATAAGATAAACAATATTAGATTTTTTGGAAATACAGTAATTACCCTTAAGAGGAAACACTACGGGCGAGAGAAATGAAAAATAGGTATTTTTAAAATCTATTGCTGTCGCGCAACCTCAAGCCTCCCCCCGCAGAGCGCGATAGAGATAACTGCAGCTTGGACCAAAAATACCTATTAAATGTACACAAAATCAACGTTTCGTATTCCCTTGATTCCTTCTCCAAAACTTCATCGATTTAACTAGTTTTTCATATTAAATTAAAGAAAGGCTTTGGCCGTGTTCCTATGTTTTCCTTTTTTAAATAATCTAGCCAAATTTGTTTTTTGGATGTTTGAACATAGCGGAATATCTGGGCAATTTTTGAGGTATTTGAGGGTTCATATCTTTTTGAATATTTAATTTATGAGAAAAAGGAAAACATAGGGACATGCCAATCGAGGCCATACATCTTTTGTAAAAAAATAATTGCTCTACTGGCATTATCCAGGGAGAAAACAGGAGACTACTTTTGTATGGAAAAACGGCCGCTGTGTTTCCTCTTAATATATTTAATAATAAGTTTCTGGATCATTCGGATTCAATGTAATAACTAATAACCAGTGAAACTAATATAACACGATAAAATCCGTAAACTGTAGTTTAATTTCAATGTGTAATATTCGCGTAAACCCAAGAAAATATAAGTATCACAATCATTTTACTACGATTAAGATAATATCAAGAAAATCAACAGCTAAACATTACAAAAGAAAACATAAAATATAAATATACAAATATTTTAACTTACTTACTTTTTTCGATACTGTGACCGATGCTCATTTCACCTGATTCAAACCCCCTTACAGTGGCTGCGGTCATATTATTAATTCTGATTGTTTAAATTCTGTCGATCTCCGATATAATCCGCAAGCAACATGTCTTGAAACTGCTCAGGTACAACGGCGTCAGCTATATTATTAACTGATATGCGTCGAAGACCCAACGATCTGTTCCTTTTTCTATGTTTTGCGGGACGTTTAGTAGCCGTTGATAAATGAGTCAAAAACATTTATATGCATGACTGTACTTTGTCAAGAAATCGGGTAAAATACGACCGTGTGTCCAGTTGACGAAAACATTAAAGTGATTTAATTTAAATTTCACCATGTGGACACGCGTAAAAATCATGACGTGTCCACATGACGAAATAATTGGTATTACTAATTTTGAATTTCACCAACTGGACACACGTGTGTCCAGTCTCTTGTGTCGAGTTGGTGAATAACCCCAAATCGCGAAAGTTTAAAATCGGTTACAGTTTTTATCGACAGTAAAAAAGAAGTGATCTGACAGGGAACCAATGTAATCGACTTAGGTCAAAGAATAAGTAAGCTGAAGTGGCAGAAGGCTGGTCACATTTGGGCTTATTCCCAGTAGTCCCCTCTAGGCCTGACCCCCGGGGTGACAGCTGGGAATTGTCTTCCCATATTTGGCGTATAACTGACAAGAACTGATAAGTCTGATAACCGTTGGAGTACCTATTCGTGTTCTCGAGTGGAGACCGCGCCTTGGAATGCGTAGCGTACCTAGTACGCTCAATAATCAATTGAAGTGACGATATCTAAAAAGTAGCTGACAGCGGCTGCACACGATAAGCCGTATAATCAAGCTCAGTGGCGTGCCATTGAAGATGATGCTGATGATGATGATAACATCGGTTGTAGTTGCAGATAATATTAGATACAAGATGAGCCCGCGGTTACACTCGTGTTATTTAAGGCTACTGCTCCACTTCCGTGGCTCATAGCGTGATGTTATATAGTCTTCCTCAATAAATGGGCTATCAAACACTGAAATATTTTTTCAAATCGGATCAGTAGTTCCTGAGTTTTGCGCGTTCAAGCAAACAAACAAACTCTTGCCCTATATATTAGTATTAGATAGGGACGAGTATTAGGGGGATTCGTGATCTTATTTAAATCGTAAATAAGTTAATTCTTATGCTAAATTCAATGTTAAATAAACTCGTATTTAGCATATTTTTATCTTATATACAAAAATATGCTTATGTCTCTCAGTATTAGTTACATGTAAACGTACTCTGCTAATGATAAGCAGAACATGATTAATTATTAGTTACTAATTACCAATGGACATTTGGACGATGTAATTAGATATTAGCGAATAATGGTTGCAATTAGATTTGACGTATATTTTGTGGGTAGCGCACCCACAATGGTGGTCTAATAAATATATGATCCTATTAATATTCCGAGCTTATTAACATGTAATTTGGAAAGTGTTAGTGCACTATTGAGAGTGAAGTTTTTAGTACAAATTATATTTATACAGGTTGTCACAAGAACCATCACCAAGCTAAAGTCTACTAGTTGTGGACATCATGCCAAGTCATACTAACCAAACAGAATACCATGGAAACGATTTTCTTTAAGTTTTCACATTTTTTAAACCGCAATTAAAAGTGCGCGCGTGCAATGCTCGAAATACCTACTAATCCATGGGGTCATACAACTAATATGATCTAATAAGATTTACTTTACGTTGATTTTCTGTGAGACATATCATACAACGTGTTGTCTCGTGTGTGGATCGAACCTACAACACTTAGCACAATACTTTACATTAGCGAGTCCGCCGTTTAAACCACTGCGCCACCCATGCATCAAAAAGTTTGCTAAACATTTTAGTCATATTAAATAATTTATCCACGCTACAACACACGCGTGTAAACAAAGTAAAGTGAAACTGGGTCGCAGTTTCAATCAAAAGCTTTCAAATTTGTATCGGGAGTATTCATTTTGTCTATTTGTCCATATAGTACCGTTAGCAACACAAGTCGGTGTACATTTACATGATTCTGAATGGTTTTATAGTCCCAAACAATTGTTATTCTCGATATCTTGTAGGATTTCTAAACGAAGAAAACATTTTATAGTTTATCTGTTAACTGGAAATGATTATGAGAGTTTTTTGATTCATAGAAGACTCAGTAAAGGTTTTTAAGTGCGTGGTGAGTTTTGTTGTCTGGCTGTACATATGAACTCTCAATTACTCTGATGATATCCTATTGCTGGAATGCTACGAACCGTATAGCCAATACAGTTGAATAGGCAGTCAGAACTGACAGTTCAGTGTAAAACAATAGTTATTTGTGCAACAAGAGAGCAAAGTTGTTTTTTGTTTCGAGTGCTGATTTTGAGTCCCGAGCAAGCGAAGGATTCTATGATTGATTCACGAGCGTAGCGAGTGAATCAAAGTTAGAATCCTGAGCGTGGTGAGGGACTCAACAGCACGAGATACAAAAAACTTTGCTCTCGTGTAGCACACATAACTTTTCACCTCAGCAGTGAGAACACATATTAGGTACTTAGGAGACATAGAAATGAACAGGAATAGATTGAATTCTGCATAATCACTTGTTGATTTAACTCTTCTGGCATAAAGAAAAAGTAAAGTACAGTCATCACCGCTAGTTTCACTCATATTTTTAGATTATTTTATATTATTATATTAATATAATTTAACACGTAACGCTATACCTACTGTATCAGCATCAGCGAAATTTTTATTCCCGCTACTTTTTTAAATCGCGTTTTAATACCGAGTCCTTGATGTTTATTTTTCAAATCTATCATTGTTGTAATTCTAAATAAAAATGTATTGGTTAAATACTAATGTTATACTATTAATTAGACTTATTTTTATTAAAATCCAATAATAAATTAAACATGTAAACAATAACATATAAAAAAGTAATTTCTTTATTACAAATATCTTTTTTTTTTGCGTTGCAGTAGATGTTTTCTTTGAGGTCGAATTGCAAAATCGAATTTCGAATTCGAAGGGGTTTGTTTTTTCACTCACTTTTTATATGCATGTGAAAGAGACAGAGCACAGTGAAATTCGAATGTTTCAAATTTGTGGCTGAACAAAGTCAATTCGTGGCACTGAAGATTTAAAAATTAAAAAGCTACTTTGCCTCACGCTCGAATCAAAATCGCGTTTTGTTCACTGTTGTCTCGCAGCAAAAGCGGCATGTTTGAGCTGCTGTGGTGAAAACGTATTTTTACTGTTAAATAACATTGTTGTATCTTTGACAAGGTGCAGCTTAATTTTTCAAAAAATAAGTTTAATATTTGAACAATATTGCCCGCACTGTTGGCGTAGTGGTATCAGCGGCCGTCTCGCCGCTTGACATTGCTCCGACTGTCGTGGGTTCAATTCCCACACAAGACAACACTGTATGTTATCCATAAATTGTTGTTTCGAGTCTGGGTGTTCATTGTGTCCGTTGATTGTAAATTGGAAAGTCCCCTGCGATACTCGTTTTATTCCTACTGTGGGAGTTGTAAAAAAAGAAATACCAATTTCTTGTTTGGTTTTTGAGTGATGGATTACCTTGTTTCGCTTTCAAGAAAATATCTGTACAATGAATATGTAAACGTCTGGCTGGCCCGTTGTTCTAGTGATTAGAACCTGATATATTAAGATGTAGGTCGCAGTTTCTGGGCCTAGTAAAATAACTTGTGCTACATCTGGGTGTATGTATTTGCCCGCAATCTAGCTATAGTAGTATAGACCATGTCGAGTTTGGAGTCAGATAACCGTGTGTGGCAACACATACATACACGCCTGTTTCCGAAGAGGTAGGCAGAGACTACGGAACGCCATTTACAATGATCCTGACATATCTTGTTTGCTTCATTCACTCCCATCAAATATCTCACGCATGCTCTTCCGTTTAGGGTAGTTCTAACTTGTCCTCTTTTTAGGATGTATCCAAACTGACATTACATATTCAAATTCTAGAATATTCCGAAAAAACACCTTCACACGACATATCTCGAATATTAATGACACATTTTGTCTAGTGTAGGTTAAGAAGGTAAATGTAGGTACAAAGAAATGTAAGTAAGAAGGTACGTATACACGTAGGTTACCCGTGCCTCATGGCACTTTATTATTATCCCTTCGAGAGTATTTTTGATGGAATGATATTGTTTGTAGTAATTACAAGAAGTATAAAACAAATACAAACTTGTTTCGCAAATTTATTGACGAGACCTTTGTTAATGTGAAGGTTAGTTATCTTGAAGAATAAAATAATGAATAACTAAGAACAAAGAAGAATATCAAAACTTTCTTAGAACTCAAAGTTTGTGGTAGATAAAATAAATACTAAATAAAATTATCTTATACCTAGTAACGAACAATGATTTATTTTGTCTCTAGAAATCTGAACTAATTACAGTGAATTCACAAGGGTACATGTATAAATAGAAAATTTATTTTGCGTAAGTAGACCAAACTCAAAAAAGAATTTGCAGATAAGAGGTTGAAATGAAACTATAATTTTTAAGATATATACAAAATCGTTTAGCAGTGGATAAAATTGGGCTATGAATGATGATGATGATGGTAGAAAATAACCTTTTTCCTATGCTAGCATCCAAATTCTGAATACCAATTACTAAAGAACTACTTAACTCTTATATCAAATTTCATCAAAATTTGCTCAGCAGCTTAGTCTTAAAAACAGCAAAACAAACACACCTCTTCATCGTATACAAGCCCAGCAACCCAAGTACATACAATCAATTTGCATACAATCCGCTACCACCTACTATTAATATGCAAGGGCTCACTTCTCATCAGTGTAAATCGGCTTTATCGATAAGTTTAATAAGCACACGACGTCAAAGCGGCCGAGCCCGCTGATGTATGCTCGCCTTAATCAATGGTGAGATAACGTCTCAAGATTGAAAAATTCTGACCATTTAAACACAGGGACGATGTTTTAAAAGACATTTTGAATTAACATGTTTAAGGCTGTTTGGACATGATGCGAGAAATAATGACTGCTTACGCACAAAATTGTTAATATATAAACACTGTAGTTCTAAATTAATTGATACATGTTTAGTAGATACATGACTATTACGTTCCAAACTTTGACTGCACGAATGGGCGGTTGCCTTGTCAATATCACACTGTGCCATGCTGTGTATTGCAGGTTCAATTCCCGCAAAGACAACACTTTGTGTGGTTCATAAATCGTTGTTTTGAGTCTTGGTTGGTCTTCTTTCCAACCGTCGGTAGTAATATTGTTCAGTCGCGTGAGACAATATATTCATATTGCGGGTGTTGTATATTATATAACGAAAATCGTTTAAAAAAACGCACGGTACAAAACCATCGATATAGTATTAAAACAACAACACAGAAATCGATCTTAATTAAGTATAATTTATTCATTTAACGTGTATCGAAAGCGCAGACACATCTTATGGGCTTTATAAACTCCTTATAGAGATCTTGCGATAGTACTGATTTATAACGAGAATCAGCCTATTGAATTAAATTAAGTTATGTTTGCTTAAAAATATCATTGGTTGAGGTGGTCGTTTTTTGCGTATAGATAGTGAATCGCAAAAAAAGTTAGCGTAGTATCTTAGTGATTGCGTTTGAAAAGAGGTAGATATTTCAAGTAATTTTACTCTTTATAATTAAAGTTTATGGCGGCCTTATCGCTATGAGCGATCACTCCGTGGCTTATTCATGACAGGCTACCAAAGAATTTGACTTGTTAAACAAAATATACTGTCACCATCATTTTAGGATTTAGGACATAGCAAAGAGCTCAGAATTTCTTATGGGCGCTCTGAAGACAAACTTTCTGTGACCCAAATTGCCGCTTGGCGGCGTGGCAGTCACGCTGTGATAGCTGTCTCTACGACAGCAAAAGAGACGAACGTTGCTTCTGTGTATCTTAACTACAAGAGCATGAGGGACGGACAACGACGCCAGCGCCGCCAACGGCGCCAACTACGAACTAAACTGAAGACATTTTCCACTTGGAATCGGCACACGAAATCCTTAAGAACTGCGCTTCTATGTAAATCTGTATTCATTGGACACAGTCCATCATCTTCCTAACGTTATCCCAGTTGCAATCCAGGGTCTGCTTATTAGTCTCAACGGATTTAACTGAATATTAACTTTTCCACTAAGCGACTATACCCTGACCTCGACAACCCAAAAGAATAGCGATATTTCATAGTTTAGATTAGAGTCAGTTTATTCAGATGTTTTGACTTTCTATTTTTAGATTTCACTAAATTCTTATGGGATCAGGAAAATGTTGTTTTAAAAAAATGTTTAAAAATGGGCGTAGCTGCGGGCGTCGTATAGTAGTAATATAACATAACATAACTGCACGCCTTTTATCCCCGAAGGGGTAGGCAGAGGTGTGTTATAAGTAATTTGGTGTCTAGTAGTAATATAAGTTAAATTAAAACCCAGTAAAAGTATTTACATTTTGCTCCAAGATCGACATACATACGTGTGTGTTCCTTGAAAGTACACTTAGGTACATGCAAATATTACTACATCATGGAAAGTATGATAAGATTTAACGCCATTTGTCAGTTTGATATTTTAACTGCCTCGTTGGTCTCGCTGCATAAAGGCCTTGCCACACAGCACAATTTTACGTCCAACTTGACTAAATCACTTGATGAAATCGTGACGTGTAGACGCTAGTCGTCCAACTCAAGTTCATCGGGTGGGCGGTACCACCAGATTTTAACCAATCGGGTGGACGGAATGAAAATCAGTGATTTGATTATGTCGTGTAGATGGGCAAAGCCAATGCGATTGAAAATTTGATCGGTGGTAAAATTGTGCCGTGTGGCAAGGCCTTTAATGTGCGTGTGGTAATGTGCCCAGTACGGCAATAGGCTCGCCCGCTATTACGTGGGACCTAAAAATTCCAGGCGAAATGTGGATGTAATATTATACCTCTGCCTACCCCTTCGGGGATACAGGCGTGAGTCTATAAAAAAATGTTAACATGTTTTAAACACAGTATGAGAGTATAAAGGGACACAAAAACAAGTCCGATAATTTAGTGCAATTTTAAGAAGCTCGCCCGAAAGCTTTTTGAAATTGCAAATGTTGCTCGGTAGCTTTACAAAATGCTGATTTTTGATTTCGCATACAATACTTTAGGCATGTCGTCATCATTGTTGTGTTCGGTTCTTGTGTTTCTAGTTACACGTTATCTGAAAAAAAAAACACTGTCTTGTCCATTACTTAGATTATATATGTACATATGTAAATAAATAATATTCCTGATTAAAAATGCACCTAATTTTGCTTAGAAGCTAGGGATTACTTATGTTATCGCAAGAATTACACAAACAATGAAACAAAAAATCATCTAGGCTTAAAATATCTATATTATTTATGTATGTAGATGACACAGAATTATCCGGTGTGGCATGCAAACCGCACTTTCGGCAATGATGAGACGCAAACTTAAGCCAATACACCAAGTACTAAATAATTATTAACACTCAAATAATCAAAGTTTAAATTAATACACACAGAACGATCCAAATTAATTTAATCTTTATAACGAGAATTCTTTGTACATTTTGTCCACACTTTAATTATAAGCTCCCAAAATCTGTTGAATGCATCTGTATACAGTTTGAACCATCTTAATTGCCATAAATAATTCCAATTCGTTTATCGATCCCAAACATTTCAATGCTGATGTTTTAATTAAAAGATTGGATGAACGCACCGTTCTTGATTTTATTTTTCTTAACAGGGTTTTAAAACGTTTTTGGGTGGAACGCATATCGATTTAGGTGAGGTAAAACTTGTATGAAATGAGACAATTATTAAGTATAAGTAAAATATGTCAGTGCAGCTTTGGATGTAAGTGTACGGCAGAAGTCGAGAATACAATTTAAAGCGAGAGTCTTATTTTACAATGTTATTTATAATACTACTGAAGTCATCATCATCTTCCGAGCGTTATCCCAGTTTCAACCCGGGGTCCGCTTTCTAGTATAACCGGATTTGGCTGAATAGCTGGTTATTAGCTTTTCCACGGAGCGACTGCCTGTCTGACCCTCGCAACCCGAAGGGATAGCGATATTCGATGGTTTAGACCAGTGACAGTTTATTTATAAGGCACTGACGCCCTATAACGATTGTCAAAGATCTTCATGACAGCCGGGACTGACGGCTTAACGTGGTCTCTGAGGCACACTCCGAGGGGCAAGTGACAATTACCAAATCAATACGCACATAACTCCGAAAAGTCATTGGTGCGCGCCGTGGATTCGAACACGATACCCTTTGCATGGCAGTCTGTTGGTATCTCCACTAAGCTATCGCTGCTTTTGCTTATAATACTACTGAAGTCCTAGGAATTATTTTGTATGGTAAGGAATTTTACAAAAATTTAATCAAGGGACCAAAAGAACATTCTGTCTTGCTTCAACAGCCTATGAACACACGAGATAATATAAACAGGTAGACTTACCATTACGCCATTCGTGTATTCATTTTCTGACTAGCATAAAGAAAACTGGAAATGTATATCTCCAAAGGCAGCAAATACATGTTTTAAAACATCCTTGAATCCTTCAACAGACTCCATCAAAAAGTTAAGAAAATTTTCTTTTTCATCGTATAGACATAAAATCTTCTAAAAGTCGCGTAGTCCTTTTCGTTTGGAAGCAATTGAAGATGCTCCTTGCTTCAATCTCTAATGTATTGTAAAGAAAGATAAATAGCTTCTACGTTTTTTATTGCCATTCCGACAAGAATCAAATAAAATAAAACAGATTCTTACAACGAAATATTCCTCGCAAAATTCTTTGGCAATGCAATTCGACGGACCTTTTGAAATGGAATCTACAGACCAGAAATATTAGTGCTTTTAATAAATTGAATTAAAGGGTTCTTGGAATTGAACTTGTACTGAAGAGAAATTGCAAACGGGCTGCCTTTAGAGATGTACTATTATTAGAGAAGTCCTCTTTCGTAGAGGATGAGTCTTTTTTTTTACCTTACATTTTTCTTTGATATTTGTTGGTGCAGTGTCGTGTTTTTGTATATTATTATAAGTTTGAAGATGTTCTATAGCTTTTAAATTTAAATTCAGATAAGGCAAACTTTTATGATGATTTGCTACTATCTCTGATTTTGCCATAAGGCGTGTCCTACCAACAACGCCTGAATGAAAACATGTACGCTTTATTCAAGGATATATACTTATATACAGGGTGTAAAAAGACCCTTAACGAAAACTGAAATTCCATGTTGCACCAATCACTACTAACGTTTTTTACTTCGGCACCATACCTGGGAAATTACTGGTTCAGGAGATACTGAGGCTCAAAGTTAGTATGGAACTTTTCTAATTAGGTAAAAAATCGATGCATTTACTCCACCAAAATGCTCTTTAGATGCCCTGTGACCCCATGGATAAGCAGGTATTTCTAGCATTGCACGTGCGCGCTATTTAAAAATGTGAAAACTCAAAAAGAAACTCGTTTCCCAGGTGTAAGTTTTGGTTAGTATGACTTGGCATGGTGTCCTCAACGAGTAGACTTCGCCTTGGTGATGGGTCTTGTGACATCCTGTATACAAAGGTAGTTGATTTTACCATTGTTTCATGAAGAATAAGGTTAATTTCACACATTGTGTCGTATCAACGGATTATAACATCATTTACATACAACTTTTACAATAATGTAAAATTTTGCTAAGAATGTTTCAGCCATCTCCATTAATCGTTTTTTACTTAGTATCGATATACAGGTAGGTATGATTGAGAGCAAGAACAGTACAGTGGTCGAGACGTGTGGTGTCTTAATTAAAGACATCATATCCACAGTCGTTAACAGATGGTACGTTCCACATTTAGTCTGCTTCGCACTTGCTTGAAGAAACGTTGCGTTCCGAAATTTGGTAAGTAGTCTATAGTTCAAACAAAACTTAGAAATATTGACTGTCTCCGTGGTCCAGTGGATAGCGTCTGCGACTGCTGATCGGAGGTCCTGGGCTCGATTCCCGGGTCGGGCAAAAGTGTTACTGGGTTTTGCCGAATACTTAGTAGCAGCCCGGAGTCTGGTGATGTGCCCGGTAACGGCAATAGGCTCGCCCCCTATTACGTGGGACCTAAAAATTTCATGCCGAAATGTGGGTGTAATATTTACACCTCTGCCTACTCCTTCAGGGATACAGGCGTGAGACTATAAATAAATATAAAAAATAATATATTTTAAATACTAAACCTTAACATTGTACACTAGGGTTTCGAATATTTTTTAAAGGTTTGGATCGCTCAAGAAAGTCATCTTATTATTTCAAAACGCCAAAAAGACACTTTTCAATGTTTTATTATAATGTATTACTTCAATGGAGGGGGATTTCGGGTTACAAAGACTGTGTTCAACCTCTAAATGACTTGTGAAATTTACTATAACATGAGACCAAACTATAAGTACTAAAGCCATAGACGCAAAAGAAAAACGTAAATTCACTTGAAAATATTAGTTGTATTATAAATCAAAGTATCTCCTTCTGAACCGCACCTTCTATACGTCGTTTTCAAATCCGAGTGCGTACAAAACCATATCCGATTTGTACTATGCCCAAAGTTTAGAAGTTACATGTACCAATAGGGTTTTACAGTTTGAACTGTTGGACCCAGGGCCCTGAACATGTGAGTTTCGGATTGTTCTCCATACATAACAAACTATATAATAGTCTCTCTTAATTAGCGGTCTTGCTCGTCTTAGTAACAGCTAATAGAGCGTATGTACACGGGTTATACTGTAGATCTAATGGCACCGATACACTTGAATATTCACTTGTAACAGAACAATAAGTATCAGCCGTTTTTTGTTTTGTAGAATTGATCAACGAAACCAAGGTAATCGACATAGCTCAAAGAATTAGCAAGCTGAAGTGGCAGTGGCCGGCCACATTAATTGTCGAAGAACCGATAACCGTTGGAGTAGTCGTGTTCTAGAGTGGAGACCGCGCCTTGGCAAACGTAGTGTAGGACGCCATCCGGCTAGGTGGAGTGACGATATACGCAAAGTGGCTGGCAGCGGCTGGACACGAAAAGCCGAAAATTGGGCTCAGTGGCGTGCCATTGGAGAGGCCTATAGCCAGCAGTGGACTCTTGCAGGCTGATGATGATGATGATGATGATCAACGAACAGAGCCAAACATTGCTACGAATATTTTCAAGATCTTTATACCGAGCCCTCTAATTAGCAAGCTAAGGTGTCCATTCGCTAGAATGTTCGCCAAAACGTTCAATAACACACTCTCGTTTGGTTACTAACATTTGCAAGAATGCTCATTACAGGTGAATGCTCAAGTGTATCAGAACCATAATTCACTATGGTATGTTGGGGATAGGTAGTTAGTTTAAAATTTCATGGAATCTATGTGCCGAATATGTAACGGTAGACCTTTGTTCCTGGTTGGTTTACTTGGTAGTTAGTTTTGTTTTAATTATGAGCACGTGTATTACTTTTTACCTACTTATTTTGAATTTGGGGTAAAGTGCCTCTACTCCTGAATACGCAGTCAATTGATTTTCTATAGTTTTCGTTCTTAGCACGATCGCTTGATTACGCAGATCTACTGGTTCAAAGAGCAATTAACTGAATTTTGTTCATAATTACCTATATGTATTAGACTCCTTCAATTTTTAGGGTCAAAGTAAACAAACCTGACGGTTCTCACTAAAAAAAAATCTTGTGTCACAGGGAACTATACACAAAGTGTTGACTTGTATATGGATGGAACCCACAACATTCTAGGCTAAGCGGCGAAGCTACCGGTTAAGCCACAAAACCATAGTGCAGTTTACTGTATGCAAAACTGTATATTATTAGTAGTATTCTTTGTTTTCTGATTGACAGTCAGACCAGTTTATGTCTAAGATAGTTCTGACTGTAAATTCTTTTAAACTATTATTTGGAGAGAGATATATATTTAGAATGAAAACTATTGACATATCCCCTAAGCTATTCTCGCAACAGCGAATATTTTGAAGAGAATCGTGTGAGCCATAACCTTTACCACACATATTCTAAGCTCCTGCTAATAGAAAACACAAAAAAACTACCGTGACAGTTAATCAGCACGCCCCATTAGTTAAAGTCAATGAAGGGGTGCAGATCTAAGTAATTGGTTATCCCCCAAGTACCGAGGCTGGTAACCAACAAATGAGGCAAAACTTGCACCCTCTCGCATTAGAACCTAATATGGTTGCCGCAAAATGTACGCAAGACTGTATTCCCAAGAGAACCCCTTTTAGAGATAAACTAGAGTATTTATTTAGAGGTCAAGATAATTCGCTTTCGGCCTTATTATAAAAGATGGACTTAATATAGCTCGGGGTTAGTGCTTATCTGTGTAGAAGTTGTAATACGTAGATACAGTAATGCTAGATTTTTGTAAATAATCTCTTAAATAATAATATATTTTGAAAGAAATGTCAAGTTATAATTAACTAGATTTCGCTCGCCCGGGGGGAATTATATATCTTAACCTTTCTCCGGAATCTCACCATCTTTTGGTGAAAACCCTACAAAAATCCATTCGGTGGCTTTTGAGTTTAACGCGTACTAAAAAAATCCTGAAGACTGCCTCCGTTGTCCAGTGGATAGCGTATGCGACTGCTGATCGGAGGTCCCGAGTTCGATTCCCGGGTCGGGCAAAGTGTTACTGGGTTTATCCAAATTCTCAGTAGCAACAAGGAGTCTGGTGATGTGCCCGGTTACGGCAATAGGCTAAAAATTCACGGCGAAATGTGGGTGTTATATTAGACCTCTTCCTACCCCTTCGGGGATACAGGCGTGAGTCGGTAAATAAAAAAATTACAAAAATCCGTTTGGTCGTTTTTTCAGTAGTTTATCGCGTTCATACAGATAGACAATCGTCCATGTGTGACGGATTAAGAATACGGAATGTCACCACCCCATATCATCCCATAGGTGTCGTAATAGCCGACAGAGGGAGCATATTATGCAGAAAACAGCCCTGTAAGAGAAGGAAAACTTGATACAAACCCTATACCAACACGTTTGGCCAGCGTGGTATAGTAGGCCAATTCCTCCTTTCAAAGGAGAGGCCTAGTCCAGCAGTGGTCTGTTAGAGGCTGACGATGTATACAGATAGACATGACAAAAAGGGGACTGCATGTTATAATAGGTAGGTAAAGTAGATAATTAACAGTCCTGAAACACGACCACACTTAAGAGTCACTCCCTTTATATGTACGACGTTTGTCTCACGTACGCACGTTCGCCTCCCTAGACGTCTCAATTTAGTTGGCTGGCTAACGTCTGACGCCTAGGCACGCAATAATATACCATTATATATTTAAGGAATCCGTCTGGAACAATATTGCGTTATGAGTTCATAATAATGTGCGTTGTATTTTTTACTACAATTGAAATTATTTATGTAACACATTCGGTGTAGTTATTTGAATCTAGTTGTTGCCCGCTGCTTTCATCATCAGCCCTTTAAACTGTCCCACTGCTAGGCACGCGCCTCTTCTCACTATGAGATGGGCAAGGCCATACTCCATCACGCTGGCCAAGTGCGGGTTGGCAGACTTCACATGCCTTTCTTTTCCCATTATGGAGAACTCTGAGACATGCAGGTTTCCTCACGATCGATGTTTTCCTTCACCGTTTAGCAAGCGATAATAAAACTAACAATTTAATACGCACTTAACTTCAAAAAGTCATTGGTGCGAGCTGAGGATTCGAACCTGGGACCCCCTGCAGTTTGTCGGTCTCTCCACTCGGCTATCGCTGCTTTGCTCGATATAAATTATCTCATACTTTGACCACCAGTAACAGCCGGTTTTTATATTCGTGCTGTTCTTGGATTTGGAGACTAGGGATAAATGTTTGATGTATTTTGTATGGAGCTTATGTCAATGTCATTAGTCCTTGATTTGATTAATTTCTCTGTGCGTGAAAATGACTGTCAATTTGCTTATACTGGCGCCTGTAAAGCAGCTATAAGTTATGTCTTTGTGCATTTGTATTTAAATGTACCTATTATTATAATTCCTATAAATAAAAGTTCTTTCATTTATCTTTTTAAGTTGTATTTTTATTGTAATAGTAGGTAGTAAAGATAACACGTCATCAAACTATTTATTAAATTCCTGAAATTCTATTTTAGAAATGCTTTTAAACCCTATATTGAAATTTATTTTATAGGGATCTGTTTGTGTCGAATTTCCTATTCGCTACGCTTAATTAAAAATAAAATGTTTAAATTTTCCTTTTTACAAGGAAACATTTTTGCCCAATAAAACCTAATGATGGAAAATATCCACCATTAAGTATACTTATGCATGTCTCAATAAAGCCAGTGATTGAAAATCTGTATTTATAAAATTCTTGCATTACTATACAGGGTTATTTGTAAAACCCCGTTAACTTCTTAGGGGGTGGTTATATTAATCATTATGAACAATTTTTGTTCTGGAACTTTTGCGAAATCGCGAAATAAATATCTGCTGTTTCATACAAAGTTGAACTTTGACCCCGACAAAATGTATGGAACAGCTGATATTTTTTTCGCGATTTTGCAAAAGTTCTAGTATATAAGTTGTTTATAATGATGAATATAACCACCCTCTAAGAGATTAACGGTGTTTTACAAATAACACTGTATAGACTGTTAGACAAGCTGCAGCCAAAACTATTAGCCGCAAAGGCTATAATTTGGCATGTATGTTGGAGTACGTAGGGGTGCACTAAGAAGGGATTTCCCTTATTCCCACGGAATCAGGCAGAAACAGTTAAATTCAAAAAAATGTGCGGGTGTAGCTTATCCCTAAGTCAAAAATAAAATGTATCAATTTTCCTGTTTGCAAGGAAACATTTGTACATCAATAAAGCCTAAAGATGGAAAATATCCAACATATTTTTACATATTCCTCAATAAAGCTTGGTGATTGAAAATAGCTCATAAAATGAATACGCAATTGTACAATAACAGCAATTTCTCTCAACAAACGCCCGTCATCCTAGTGTTAATTCATACTCATCTAAATGCGTATGCAAAAAGTTAATTAAAGGCTAAAGGATAGACATTGAGTGACGAGGTATCCACCCATTGCGTATCGCGATTTAAGGTAAACGTACGTAATTCCGGCAGTGTCCCGGTACCCGGTAACTAGACGGTTTTTATATTTTTTTAGGTTTCTACCAAAAAATAATTAAAGTTTGAGAATTGCAATACATACTTGATATTATATCGTATAATTATAATATTAACGCTGGCCTATATTTGTAATGGTGGCAAAACTTTACTACTATGAAAGTGTGGTGTGCGAAAATTTTGTAGAATTTCGAGGTTCTGTCACTAAACTACGAAGCTACCACATTGTATTGGTTTGCTTATCATATTGCTGTGGATAGCGGCACAGTGAGAGTGTTTATTTGCTTAAATATTTTAGTTAATTATCTAGCGATATAGTCCATAAGCTGCGATGAATTTTATTAAATAGTAAGTATTTTGGCATATTACATTTACTGGGACTCAAAAACCCCTACATGACCCAGTACCCGGCAATATTATACCCTTTTTTACCGGATACTGGTACACAAGTTAACTTCGTACTACCCGTTGCACCGGAGCCCGTTACTGCACCTTAATGCCTTGCAATAAGTATCATTATCCTTTGAAAGTATAGTAGTAACGTATTATAACAAATTCTGCCTGATGCTGGGACGTACACTACCACTTTTTACGATTCTAAGCCCTATCATATGAAAGGGCTTGATGTGTATATTTCAAAACGTGTTTTATTTCGAGGCATTAATACTTATTTATAATGAAAAATAAGAGAACGGTGCCCTGCTCCCATTTCTTAATTTATATAGAGCTAATCGCATGATGGAGCTGGAAAGTGGCCATAGGAACTCCGCAATAAAACGACACAAGCCCATCAGGTTTGGGCTCGTTTCAATCGTATTAAGGAGTACTCTGATTCTATATGGCAACCAGATTTTGATGATGCGTGGTCAAAGTTGACTTCAACTCAAGTTGATTTCAAATCATAGTTGAGTTTACCTGACATTTGAGTTCCACTGAAACATGAGTTCAATGTGACAGACCAACTGGGTGACCACAGAGCCCTCGACCACGAGCCACTTCATCGAAGTTACCTATCCCGGATGCCGAACAGAGCGAGGTACGGATGGCCTTTGAGCAACTTGGGAAAAACAAAGCACCTGGTGATGATGGCATCTCTGCAGAACTCCTCAGAGCAGATGGGGTCACAACCATGAGAGAGCTAGCAAGTCTTTTCAATACCGTCATCCACGAAGGATCAAAACTACGGACACGGAGCGGGAGTGTGGTGGCTCTTTTCTTCAAAAAAGGCGACAAAACTTGATTGAAGAATTGCAGACCCATTTCACTCCTCAGCCATCTACAAGTTGCTCTCGAGGTTTGTAACAAACAACTCGATGACTTCCAGCCATCAGTGCAAGTTTCGAAAAGGCTTCATCACCGTGGAGCACATCCATACTGAAGACCCTTGAGTAGAACCAGCCGCTGTGTATGGCATTCGTGGACCACGAGAAAGCCTTCGACTCTATCGAAACCTGGGCAGTTCTTGACAGCCTGCAACGATGACGCATTAGCTGGCGATATATCAAGGTGTTAAGATATTTGTATGAAACCGACTGGTGACCATGACCGTTCAGATCCAAGACAGATGGACATACACCATAGAGTTGCGTAGGGGAGTCCGGCAAGGGGATGTAATATATTTCAAGCTGTTCACCAACGCACTTGAGGATGTCTTCAAGACACTGTAGTGGGCTCAACGAATATAAACGGCGAGTACATCTCACACCTTCAATTTGCTAACGACATCGTCCTAATAGCAGAGACGTTAGAAGAGCTTAGCGGAATGCTGTACGACCTTAATGAAGCCTGCCCGGTGGATTGGTCTTGGCATGAGCCTGGCTAAAACGAAGGTGCGTGATCAATGAACACGTCGTGTTGAGACCGATCTGCATTGACGGTTCCTTGCTCGAAGTTGTGCAACAGAATGTTTACAGTTGGATGGACACAGCTTCGAGAAGGAAATCGATAAATGATACGAGGATCTTCTCGTCGCCTATCCCGCAAAGCCTCAAGACAAAAGTCTTAGACCACCAGTCCTACCAGTAAAGATATACGGTACCGATATCTGGACACTCACGGTAGTGCTGGTCCATACATTTAAAATAACTCAGCGTGCTAAGAATCGAGCTATTCTCGGAGTCTCTCTAAAGGATAGAATTCGCAACGAGGTCATCAGGAAGAGAACTGGAGTCACCGACATAGCTCACCGTATAAGCAGTCTGAAGTGGCAATGAGCTGGCCACGTCTGCCAAAGGACCAACGATCGATGGAGCAGACAAGTCTTAGAGAGGAGACCACGTTTCGGCAAACAAAGAGTGGTTGTTGAGCTGACTGCACGGTTGGCGTCGTGGTTTAAGGCGAGGTTGCAGTACTTTTTAAGATTTTTGAACGTCTGAAAGTCCCATGAACTATGATATTTTTAATGAATAAAAATTAAAGTATAAAAGTTGAACATATCTTCTAGTAAATCGTAAAGATAGAAACACGATTTGGAATGATTGGTTCGATAAAAAAAATTGTCAAACATGGCACTAAATTACAATTTTAAACGTGTACTGCTTAGAGATTCCATAATGAATTTATATGAAAGTATTATCAATAGAAACAGCTCTTTATTTTGAAATAAATGGTAAAAACAGATTTCGTAATTTCGTTATCATTTTTCTCCAAGAAAAAAAATAGTCAAAATGTTGGCATTATATCGCTCGCTGGCCGTTCATCAGTGCCTGTCTAGGCGTGATTGAGGGCGGACGTACGTCGTTGCTCCGCAAAATCCCCCTCCACCCCCGCATGTACGTTTTCGCAAAAGTACAAAGTAATTCGTATTCCAAAGTCAATCGTTCAAACCATAGACATACTAGTAAGAAACCGTAGACAGGTTACTGACAAGGTAACATGACGGAGCTTACGAGTGGCACGCATCGCGAAAAGCGTACGCACACTAATATAAATATGTCAAAACGACACACTAAGAATTAGATAAGAAGTGTAAGTGAGATAGCACATCTAATCGCAAGCGCGAAATAGAGATAAATATATACTCTCTGGACCGAAGCGCATTGTGACATCATGCTGACCGTTTCACAAACAATAATTTGACTCAGATGCGACATGATCACTTTGTCTGTCTTGAGTAAATTCAATTCGCCTCAAAGTAAATTTGATTAATTCATTTAAGGTAGGGAAATAAAAAGTCGATGTGATTTATTTATAACATTTATTAAAAAAGTACATTTCATTCAATGGAAACCTAAAACAGTACGTTAATATAAAAACTGTGCGCTGCGGACCCACCGTAGCCCTGGCAATACCCCTGGGGGTATGGTGGGTCTTTTAAAGCTTAACCGTACTCCTGGCTGAAATGCTCGTAGTGTTATACCAACGTGCTACGTGGACATTAAAACTGAACAGTGTTATCTCTCGTATGATAATGACTTACTACTTACGTTTTTGTATTTTTTAGACAAGCTAAGACAAGCGCTAGTACGATGATATAGTGCAACAAGGAGATAAATTAGAGAATAAAACGTTTAGGTATTACTGCTAATGGTTATAATGCTTTGTATATTATAGGTATAATCTGTGGTACTGTTGAAGACCCGTCATCATCATCATCCTTGCGCTGTCGAATCATTCCCACTAGTTCTATTGAACAGTTCTATGATAGAACTAGTGATACTTTTATTCCCACTAGTTCTATTAGCACAACTTGATGAGAAGAATAGAACTAATGGGAAACAGTTATAGGAAATTTACCACTAGTTCTATGTATGTTTTACAAGGGTAGTGTCACAACATCGCGCTCACAAAATCACAAATCCGAATAAATATGTATTTATAAAAATGTGTTAAACTAATGAACGTCTACAAAACAATTGCACTTCTACAAAACAAATGAACGTCTACAAAACAAATGACTACCAGAAAGTGATCAGCTATCGATAGTGATTGCAAAAAACAGGTGCATGCGATTTTCGACCTTATTGACAATTCATGACAAACTTTTTTTTGTTTTTTCTCGCTTTCTGGCAATATTAGGGTAATAAAATTATAAATTCTGACTAATGTCAATTAGGTTGAAAATTGCATGCACCTGTTTTCTGAAATCACTATCGATAGCTGATCACTTTCTGTAAGTCATTTGTTTTGTAGACGTTCATTTGTTTTGTAGGCGTTCATTTGTTTTGTAGACGTTCATTTGTTTTACACAATAAACAAATGAACGTCTACGAAACATATTTATTCGGATATTATATGAGCGCGATGTC
This sequence comes from Euclidia mi, assembly GCA_944739405.2. NCBI lineage: Eukaryota > Metazoa > Arthropoda > Insecta > Lepidoptera > Erebidae > Euclidia > Euclidia mi. Next base: position 2,622,698 of record OX123194.2, on the reverse strand, counting down.
GTGACACTACGGATCATTCCCAGTAGTTCTATTGAATACCCTTGTAAAAACATACATAGAACTAGACTGGGACATTTCCTATTACTTATCCCATTAGTTCTGTTCTCCTCATCAAGTTGTGTTAATAGAATTAGGACAGTTCTATCATAGAATTGTTCAATACTACTACTATACTGGGAATGATCCCACAAAATAGTAGAACTTGAAATTAACGAACTGAAATTAATAAACTAATTACACAACAATATTATCTGGGAGTACGGTTAAGCTTTGAAAGACCCACCATACCCCCAGGGGTACTGCCAGGGGTACGGTGGGTCGGCAGCGAAAACTGTGCAGTACAATCTACTTAGTTGTTTAATACTAAAAGGAGAAAAACAAGAACAAGTGAATGAACTTTGATCATCCGTCAATGTTTGTAACTTACGTATGATTTTGTATTTCTATAATAATAATATATTGTGTTGATTCAGCCTCAAATCACTTTTATTACTTGACAAAAACACACATCAATATTTTATTATTACGAATGTACCATCTGGATACTTTGTTTTTTAATCTTTGAACACGCACAATACTGCTTCTCTTTTACACTCGCTAAGTGCCAATTTTTTATTCACTCTATTATTTGTGATACTGAATTTATTATAAATTGAAAATAAAACGTTGTAATATTGTAATACTCATGAATGAGAAGTGATTCCATAACTTTTAGTCATTTTCCTACTATAGTTTAACTACTTTAGCAAAATCACATTACACACGACGGCATTTTCAAATGTAACGTACACACACGCGAGTAAAAGAGCGAGCGCTTCCGACCACAGCGCGTACGCGACTAAAGTCAAATGAGACATTTAGAAAAAAAAAGTTTGTCATGAATTTGTCAGTTTTTAATGTGCCACTTTTGAAGTTCGCATAACTCATCTACGGTTTTTTTTACGCTGCGCTGTGGCACACACACACACGAAACCCCCCCCCCCCCCGCTCACTCGCTGACGCCACCGCCGTGTTTTTGTTTTTGCGGGGGGTGAGGTCGAGCTACGCACTGTACTGCAACCTCGCCTTAAGAGGCCACCTCGCCACTTTGCACTTGCTTAGTGTTGTGGGTTCAATACTGGGTGTTCATCGTGCCCGTTTGCTGTATGTTGGTAAAGACTCCCGCGACACAGGATTTATCCCTAGTGCGTGAGTTGTTCTATTAAAGAAAGGGCCTTGCGAAGCTATAAATTGTACGTAAATTGTAATTAAACCAATCGCATACGATATTTTATTGTAAGTACCTGTTGTTAAATTTATTTAAACGGTAGGATTTGATCTGTGTTTAGAAACCTAAAAAACAATTTTGTTGTTTAACTTTAATCCAATGAAAATTACTGTAAGAAGACACTTCTTACAGTAATTTTAAGTTCAAAAATAATGTGACGTAGGTATACTTTTGTTTGTTTTAGTTTATTTTAGTGAAAAGTTTAAATTATATAAATTTAGTACTACGACAATTTTAATCCCGACTTGTGATATCCTTTGAAATACATTTCAATAAATATAAATATCTTTTCTTTGGCCGCTTTAAAAACATAACAATTACATTACACAATATTTATTAATAAAAAGTTCAAATATTATAAACTTCAACGTTAAGCAAATAGGGTTCAAATTCGCGGTTAAAATTTGCCGATATCTGGGACAATCTACCGTTTACTAGGACAAATCTACCGGATACTGGTACAAATGGGTCTTTTTAAATTTAATTTAAATTCAAGTATTCTTACAGTCATATATATCAAAAACTATAACATTATACGAAAACAAGAATAAATTGTCTATAAACTTCCGTAAATTTCATTTTTGTTAGTCTTTTAACCTTAAAATATCAGACCTGCAAAGTCAGCGAAGTTCAGAATTTCACGGCTATTGGGACGTTTACCTTATACAGTTCGCTACACACCGGCCTTTTTCATGCTCCCGCATTTATTATGCACTATGCCTAGTGTTTACAGGACAAGACATTGATTACAACAAGGCAAAATGTCACTTAAATATATAATAATAAAATCGAAATTTGCAGACTCTGTTATCTTTAGAATGCCTAGCCAACACATAAATGTATTCTATTGAATTTTTGACGTTATGATTGTGTCGTTAAGTTATTTTTTTCTTTGTATTTAAGTCTGATGTGTGTTCTCTCTGTATACAAGGCCTTACTGGTATAGCAGCGAGCTTAGACCGCCGGCGCCGGTCAAACTGCTGTAGACGTTAAAAAGTTGATTTATATTCATAGCTGCGTGTTGGTCAGCCAAGACTTATTGATAGTGCAGCCATTAAGCTTAACACAGATAGGGATTGAAGGATAAGGACTTTTTAGATGCTTTTATTAATTTTAGATATCGTAGATGAATTTTATTTCAATTTCAGAACAGGATTTTCTTTTTGTGTTTAATCTATTTACGTTGTAGAAATGTTAAGTTTTTCGCCAACATATTCTTTGTTACTATAAAGATATGTAATGTCTCACGGCAAGAGGTTTGTTGCATACAGGAATGTTTTACCCAGAAAAAAAAATCAAACACGGGTCAATGTTCCGGTTATGTTAAGATACAACAAACGAGTAGGCCACTGTAAGACCAACATTTTCAAATCAAATCACTTTATAAAACAAATTACTTTGCCTTTTGGTAAAATCAGCAGAGATTTCAGTTTAATAAACTTATCGCAAAATAATTTGTTCCAACGGGTACACAAAGTCTATTCCTCTAACAACTTTAATTCATCAATATTTCTACCAAAATAGTATTATAAATAGACAAATCTGCGCTTTCAACCGACCCTATTAAGTTATCTCTGGTGATCAATATTATAATTGGTTAGAGCGATTTTCTTTGAACCGACAGACTATGGTAATGAACTTAAAAGCAACTATATTGGCAAACATTTTGTTAATACATTAATTTCTGCAGTCTTGAGATTTCCTCCCTTGGGAGTTTAAAGTTTTGTGTTGTACGAAAAGTTTGAACATAGATTTCAATTGAGGTCGGATATGTTGTATTAGCAGTATCGCATCGCTATCGTCAAATCCAGATTATATCACCAGGTACCTTGCCATAAATAAAATGATTTTCTGCACACTATAACATCAGTTACTTCACAAAAAAAATATTTGCCGTAAAGAAATATAGAATAATACTGTATAGGTACTGTATATATATTGTGTAATACTGTATAGGTATTGTCGGACGTGGATTCGTATTTAAGATTGAAAATGTACTATGATTGCAATACTGAAAAACTTTAATTATATTGCAGCAGTTGGCCATAAATATAAATCTGCTGATGGTGATAATGACGATGAATTAACAATTTAGTGCGCACATAACTTCAAAAAGTCAGCTATGCAACCCTTAGATTTGAACTCAAGACTCTCTGCGTAACAGTATGTTAGACTCTCCACTAGTCTATCGCAGCCATTTTATATACAAAATCTATCACTGCCATTTTATTTAATACTAGACTTTGCCAGTGGCTTTGCCCGCGTCAATTATACATATAAACCTTCCTCTTGAATCATTCTATCTATTGAAAAAACTGCAGTAAAATCCGTTGCGTAGTTTTTAAGATTTAAGCATACATATGGAGAGACAGACAGAAGACAGATTTTGTTTTATTCTATGTAGTGACTACACCTTTAAACATTTAATAATTCAAAATCGTCTTCCAACAATAATATTCCATTGCAGCATTAAACTCTTAAACAAAGTAAGTTGATTACAACTTATATCATAATACTGTGAAACTGTACTCCTATCCTGAAGATACAAAAGATGAACGAAACTTTCTTGACAAACACAGCAAACTTACAACACTTGTTACCCCGCATAGTTCCCTTGAGAAATTGTATGAAATATTGTTCCTTAGTTTACTCAATCATACTTTATGAATTAATAAGACACAGTTTAGTTTCCTATAGCCTTGTTTAAGAATCGACCGGTGCCCACGGGGTTTAGAACGCTAGTAAAGGATTATTAATCAGTTAAACGGGTTTTGACGGACTACATTATCAGTTTCCTGATGAAAATAGGCTATAATATAAAGATTAATTTTGAGTATGTTCAGATTAATGTTAAGATAGTTAACTAGAGTTCCGCTTGCATGTATGTCGATTAAAATATAGCCTATGTTATTAGGGTATAGGCATTATAATGGTTAAATATTTTTATTTGAACGTGTAGTGTTTGGTTTTATGTATAAGAAAAAAACAAAAAAAAGCTCGTATGACAGTAGAGGAGTACGGTATTCTCAACCTTTTTTATTGCAATAGTTGGGGTGGTTAACCTGAGGGTGCCTCGTGAGTTCCTCTTTCCTTCCATGAGTAGACGATGATAACAGCTACACTGCTACACCCGATTGCGTAGACGGTTAGCCATGTACTCTCGGTAGCCTCCTTACTGCTATGCCATAATAAATACTAGAGGATACCCGCAGCTACGCCCGTCCTTTTTATAGTGCCACCCCTACTAACTGACGAAATTCAGCTGCCTGCCTAATAGCTTTGGCTGCAACTTGTCTGTAAGTCAGATAGTAACGCAAAGATTTCATATTTTGACGACCGGTTGGCGCAGCGGTAGTGTAAGCGACTGCCACGCCAAAGGTCGCGGGTTCGATTCCCGCTCAAGTCAAACATTTGTGTGCATGAACATGGATGTTGGTCTTTGTCTGGGTGTTTCTGTTTAATATGTATGTATTTTCTAAAAGAAAAAAATGTATAATTATATATGTATGTTTATCCATTGTCTAGTACCCATAGCTCAAGCTCTAGTTTGGGACTAGATGGTGTTGTGTGAATTTAGTAGAATATTATTATTATTATATACATATACGGTCCGTGTGGTGACGGATTAAGAATACGGAATGTCACCACCCCATATCATCCCATGGGTGTCGTAAGAGCCGACAGAGGGAGCATATTATGCAGAGAACAGCACTGTAAGAGAAGGAAAACTTGATACAAACCCTATACCAACCCGTTTGGCCAGCGTGGTATAGAAGGCCAATTTCTCCTTTCAAAGGAGAGGCCTAGTCCAGCAGTGGACTGTTAAAGGCTGATGAAGTATACATATACAGATTATATGAAGTTGTAAAAACTTTATTGGTATGGACGATGTAAACATTGCTATCTCAAAGATGGTTCGCTGGTTTGAGGTTAACAATCTGCTTTTAAATATACTAAAAACTAAATGTATTCGATTTTTGATGCCTAACGTCAAACAAGTGAACACCTCAGTAAAAGTTAAGAATGATGTGTTGGATCTTGTGGAAAGCACCGAGTTTTTAGGCATTACGTTGGAGTCTAAGCTGCAAGGGGCACATATTAGTAAATTGTCGAATAGACTCAGCTCTACAGCTCGCAGTCAGAAAAATTCGCCAGTTAACTGACATTGAAATAGCCAGGCTTTTCAATGTCAGGTAACTGGCAAATTTTCCTGACTGAAGCTATCACAGCTATTTTCATAGTGTAATGTCATACGGTATTTATAGACTCACGCCTGTATCCCCGAAGGGGTAGGCAGAGGTGTTATATTACACCCATATTTCGCCATGAATTTTTAGGTCCCACGTAGTGGGGGGCGAGCCTATTGCCGTACCGACCGGGCACATTACCAGACTCCGTGCTGCTACTGAGAATTTCCTAACGGAAAAACCCAATGACACTTTGCCCGACCCGGGAATCGAACCCGAGACCACCCAATTCCACGCGCACATTTATGCCGCGAGAGCGACGAGGCATTATATATATATATATTATATATATATATATTAATGTCATACGGTATTCTCTTGTGGAGAAATACGAAATGCTGCTGACAGACAATCTTTTTATTTAAATCTTTTTATAATTAATATTCCAATCTTATCTACAAAAGTGTTATCCACAATTCAAATACTACAAATAAGGGTAAACTAGTAGTGCCATCCACCCGTCTTGAGAAAATAAAAAAATCTTTCAAAGGCCAACTGTGCGCTTTTACTATAAAGTACTAAGCAATATTCAAAATTTAACTTTCGAAAAATAAAGCGAAATCTATGTCAAAAATACTAGATTATATTGAAGATAAAAATGCTTGGGATTAACTTGGTCTGTCTCACGGGCTATTTATTTTTTAACATTTTAAGTTTTTTGTGAACCTGAGCTGTTGTGTCTGTATTGTGCCAGCCTAGTTTAGTGCTTTTATATTATTTTTTAAAATAACTATATTAATTAACGACAACATTATAGACAATCCAGCTCATATAATATATGTAAAATGCAATGTAGTTTCTTAGTTACTTAATTGTATACAACGGGACGAAGAAATGATTGGCCACTAGTTTCTTGCCTGATTCTTTGTGATTCATGAGGCTCGACTTTCTGAGCAGTATTTTTTTTTTTCATTATTTTAAAATACTTTTTTTAAGATTATTATCTATGACTTTCTGAAGTGTCAATATTCTTTTTTTACATTTTTATGGAAATAAACGTGTTTGACTTTATAAACTTATGCAATACACACCTGCCCACAATTTATAGATACAATAAATTCTACTACATTCTGGCCAGAAGCCATTCTGAAACATCTGCATATGATATATTCGAGATACATTGATATTGCACGTTATATGTTCGTACTATATCAATTATGATATGCAGTAAAAGTTTTGAGAGAGAGAGACAGAATAATATATTTAAACATTAACAGTAAATTCACCTTGATCGGTTTCTAGCTGCAGTAGATTTGACTCAGCAATGTCACAGTCAGGACAAGTGGTTTTAAAAACTAGCTTTTGCCCGCTGCTTCACCGGCTTAAAGTAATAAAAAGTTTTATACAAATTCTGACCCCCCTTTTTAACCCAATTAGGTGAGAATTTACAGACATCCTTTAAATGCCCCGCTCTATCAAAACGTATCAAATCAAATTTAAGCTTTCTGCCCTATTAGTTACGACTGTGCATTGTCTGTCAGTCAGTCAGTAACACAAGAATTTTATATGTATTGATATCGATATTGATTATGATAGTGTAGTTTTGTAGATAAAGTGCAAAAAATTAATTTACATAATTGATTTTTTTTAAACTTCATGAAATTATATCATATTCACCTTTTGATAAACTTTTTACACTCATACCTATCAAAACTTACTCTTTAAGTAAACGGTGAACTCAGAATCTAATATAAAAGTGCTCCCATGGCTGTTTATTAAACAAACGCAGTTTCTTTGCAGTAGTGGCCGACGTATTAAAATTTCTAAGAACGCCGTCTGGTTCGCTTGTTTTAATTAAGGCTTTCATATCCAGTCACATCTGACGCTACAGATAATAAATAACTGAATTTAAAGCAGCTATGTGTATATAGTTTTGTATCTTATACTAATATAATAAAGCTGAAGAGTTTGTTTGTTTGTTTGGATGAACGCGCTAATCTCAGGAACCGATTTAAAAAATTCTTTCTGTGTTTGATAGCCTATTTATCGAGGAAGGCTATAGGTAATATAACATCACGCTATGAGCCACGGGAGCGGAGCAGTAGCTTTAAATAACGCGGGTGTACCGGTGTAATCGCGGGCATCATCTTTTTTTATTTTTATTTAGATGCACAAAACACATTACAATCATTTTACAAAAATACATATTAAACTAGATTTTTCTCTTCTGGATTGCAACGTTACAACAGTGCATACATCAAAAACTAAGTTACAAATAATACAGTGGCTCAATTATGGAAAATGGAACAAAGAATCGAAGCTTAATTGGACGCTACATACATTTTTAATATTATGCATATAGATATCAAACTAGCATTAGATGCCTCTGACATTTCCGATGTCTGAAGCATCCAACCTCAATCTACCTACTTACTATGGAGGATGTCTTTAATGTTATTAATAAATATGTTGAGATTGGGATTCTCTCTCTCTCTCTCTGTGGTCGGTCCCTCATGACTGAGGATCGTGGTCATCGGTGGATGTGGATGGTTTGCACCTGGTTTCGATGATCTGCCTCCACCGGTGCCTGTTCATGGCGTCTCGGGTGACAGAGCAAAACATGGTTGATGATGAGCCTCTCACTTGATCGCTCCATCTGGTTGGGGACCTTCCCCGGGTTCGTTTACCCTCCGTGTTCCCAACAACGATCAGCTTTTCAAGGCTCTCTTCACCCCTCCTCATTATGTGGCCAAAGTATGTCAATATGCGCTGCTGGCAGATGGTGGAAAGGCGTGTTTGGACACGAAGCTGCGAAAGGATCGATGCATTGGTGCGCTTGGCGGTCCAGGGTATCCTCAGCATGCGTCTCCAGCACCACATCTCGAATGCATCAATCCTTTGCCGTTCTCTGGCTCGTATTGTCCATGTTTCCACACCATACAGGAATATGGGGAATACTAGAGCGCGTATTAGACGGGTCTTGGTGGTGTTGGTAATACCCCTCTTCTTCCAGATGAAATTGAGTCGGGTCATCGCGTCCTTAGCCATACCAATACGCCTCTTTATCTCCGATACGCAGCTGCCATCGTTGTAGACTAGTGCGCCCAAGTATGTACAGTGGTCAACAATGTCAACCCCTGGGATGATATTAGTTGATCTGGGGAGTTTTTCGGCACGGTCAACTACCATTAACTTCGTCTTGCTTCTGTTTACTGCGAGGCCCATGCAGTTGCTCTCGGTCTCGAGTCTCTGAAACAGCTCCTGCATGTCTTCCATAGACGTCGCTAAAAGGACCGTGTCATCGGCATATCTGAGGTTCGATATCCGCTTTCCTCCTATCGGAAATCCCTTGTCCCAGTTTTCGAGTACTTTGCGGATGATGTACTCCCCGTATATATTGAACAGGGACGGGGATAGGATGCAGCCCTGTCGCACTCCCATTTTGGTTTCGAACACATTAGAACAATCGGTGCCGATTCTGACAAAGGAGCGGTTCTCAACATATAATTGTTGGATCAAGACAATTAAATGCTCCGGAGCTCCCATCTCGCTTAACACACTCCACAACTTATCCCATTGCACGCAGTCAAAAGCTTTTGTGTAATCTATGAAACATAAGACTACTGGACAGTTGAACTCCCTGCTCTTTTCAATAACTTGGCGGATGTTAAAAAGCTGTTCCCTTGTTCCTTTGCCCTTCACGAAGCCGGCCTGTTCTTCCGGTATCTGGCTTCGGAGAAAGTGGTTGAGGCGCTTATTAATGATGTGCAGGAGGATTTTACTCGCATGGGAAATTAATGCGATGGTTCTATAGTTGCCACAAGTCTTAGTAGAACCTTTTTTGTGTAAGGGAATGAACACTGATTCTGTCCACTCTGTCGGCCACTTTCCCGTTTTCCACACATCATTACATATTTCTACCATTATGTCTGTTCCTGCCTCTCCCATGTTTCTCAACAGCTCGGCAGGGATGCCATCTTTGCCTGGTGACTTTCCATATTTGAGGGCTGTAATAGCGCTTACTACTTCCGAACGAAGAATCTCTGGTTCGTCTGGTGTTAACTGCGTTCCCCGAGTTGTTATTGGGTGTCCTGTGTCGTATAATGCTGCACAATACCGCTTCCAGCGTTCTAGAACCTGAGACGTGTCAGTCAAGAGTTTCCCCGTTTCATCCTCAATGGCGCACGTTTTAGAGCTTTGCACCCTAGACAGCTCTCTCACTTTGCGGAACAGGTCTCTGGTTTCACTTCGTATGCTATGTTGTTCAAGCTTAATGCACATGTTGTTAAGGTAGGCATTGTAATCCTGGCGGCACCTTTTCTGGACTTTGCGACTGAGCTCTGTGTATCGTTCCCGGTCAGCAGCTGAACCACCTTTCTCTTTCAGCTCTCGTCGCTCCAGGATCACGTGGCTTGTCGCAAGTGTCATGTAGTCCTTCATGTCTTGTCTCTTGACAATATGTAGACTGGCAGACTGGGTAATCACTTGTTTTAAGAGACTCCATCGATTGTGTGCTGATCCTTCGCATGTGATGCTCGTAATACGTTGGCTGAAGTCCTGTCTGTAACCAGCCAAATCCACGTTACGTAGGCTGGATTTCGTTTTGGGTCTTATGATTTTCTTAAGACGAATCCGTATGGTTGCAACAAGAAGTTGATGATCTGAGCCACAGTCAGCACCAGGGAGCGTAGTAACGTTCATTATAGAAGACCTCCATCGCGTTCCTATCAAAACGTAATCTATCTGGTTTCGGTATCTATCGCCAGGAGAAGTCCAAGTATATATTCGCCTAATATGATGGCAGAAACAGGTGTTGGCGAGGCAAAAACTTTCCTCGCTGCAGAATTGTAGCAAACGTTCCCCTCGTTCGTTGCGTTCACCGATACCATATTTTCCAACTACTCGACGTAGGTGTTCGTCGCCTATAGTGTCGCCTACTTTTGCATTAAAGTCCCCTATAATGATAGTAATTTCTCTTCTCGGAATGTCTCTAAGAGTTTTCACCAGTGTGCCATAAAAATTTGAGAGAGATTGGGATTAAAAATGTCTAACTCTATCTAGTACTTTATATTATCTGCAATGTTCCGTATAGTATACTTAGGCGTCTGCCTGTTAGAGCAAAACATGAATTCGATTTATAAACGATTTGAGTCATCGGTTACACCGGCGCTACTTAGGGCTACTGCTCAGCACCCGTAGTTAATAGCGTGATGTTATATAGCCTTCATCGATAAATGGGCTTCGTTCACTTGGGTATCAGTTATTAGAACAATACGTAGCTGCATAATTCTCATCGAAATCCTTTCAGAAGCTTTTGTATGAAGGAGTAACAAACATTCATATAATAATAATAATATTCTACCACATTCACACATCACCGTCTAGTCCCAAACTAAGCAGAGCTTGTACTATGGGTACTAGACAATGGATAGACATACTTATATACTTTTTTTTTTGTAAATACATACATATTATACATAGAAACACCCAGACCAAGACAAACATCCATGTTCACGCACACAAATGTTTGACTTGAGCGGGAATCGAACCCGCGACCTTCGGCGTGGCAGTCGCTTACACTACCGCTGCGCCAACCGATTGTCAACCCAAACGTCCGAAAAATATTACACAAATTCGTATTGAGATTATATTCAATTACCCATTATTTATGAAAAACCTATCAAGCCGGAAACCGGAGTAAAAAATAACGCCACCGTGCAATTTCAATATTCAGTAAACAACACTAAAGAAATTGAAGTGACAAAAAAAACAATGACTCTGAGTTTGTTTCGGCCTTTCTTCTCAAGAAGTCATTTAGCTAGGAAAAGCCGGCATCATCTAGAATAAGGTTTTGACATGTATAAGTGTTGTAAACAACCAAAATGCAGAAATAAATATGTCTTTATGTCTTTAACAAACAACTCAATTACGAAGCTAAAAATACCATAACGAACACCTATTAATAAATACCGCCATCAATTTCCTTCAAAACTACACACTACTCTATTAAAATAATCCACTGAATTTCATTTCTCCGTTCTATAATTTACGTTCAAGTATCGGCGAACTATAGAACTTCCGAGTTCACTATCCAATAAAAAGTAAGCATTTCTTCTGCTCTTATTAAATTTTTCAGTCCCCTTGAGTTGTCCTAGTGAAATGTTGGAATATTAAATGGAGGAAAGTAGTTCCGTTGCGAAGTCCTGCCTTACGTTTCCAATAACGGACTATTTACGTGATGGGGTTAACAGACATCTTGTGAATCTACAAGGATGTGTGCTGAACGGATGTTTGCGATATGGATGTACAAACTATGTATACGACTGGTAACTGCAGGAGTAACATTCTGTATTGGATATTACTTTTGTTTGGCTCTTTTTTCTGTGCTGTTTTATTTGTCTGTGTTTCAACTCGTTTGCATCCATATAGATATTTTGCGTGAAACTTGTTGTTTTTTTCCGCCTTAATGTAGTTGGCCGTTATGCTTGCTACTTTTTAGCACTGCAGATCAACTGCAGATTGTCTAGGAAATACGACAGGACTAAGAGAAGGCTTGCATAATCCCAAGATTTAGGTGATATATATATATCATTGGCCACAGCATCTTTTTGTAGATGATTGTTGCAGCGCCTGTAAATTTAATTTCTGCAGCGTCTTTGATGGCTGTATAGCCCTATAGCTGCACGACATTTCTTGCCACATCGGCCACAGATAAAGCGCGAGTCTGTAGGCGGTGATCGGGCCCGACGAAGACTTTTCTGCTTTAAATGCTTGAGTACTCCTACTTTAATATCATGACGCCATTCTGGTCTTGTTTTGGCGCGAATCTCCCAATTCTCTGTATCAATACCAAAGCTGACCATGTCCCGCTTGCAGGAGTCTTTAAACCTCAAAAATGGTCGTCCGGTGGGTCTTTTTGCGTCCGCTATTTGACCGAGCATGATTTGCCGTGGTAGTCTTTCTGGGGCCATACGATGAACATGACCCAGCCAGCGAAGTCTTCTTTGCTTCAACATAGCAGTTATACTGGAGCAGTGCATTTTTGAAAGAACTACCTCATTACTCATTTTGTCCCTCCAGGTGACTCCAAGTATCGTTCTCAGGCATCTCATGTGGAAAGCATTTAGTTTACACTCTTGTTTCGCGTATGAAGTCCAAGTTTCTGAGGCATAAAGTAATGTACTCAAAACACAAGTCTGATAAACAAGGACCTTGGTGTGGGTAGTCAGCTTGCAGTTTCTCCACACGCGCGAAAAGAGTTTTCTGAATATAGTCGACGCTTTACCAATCCGAGTATGCATCTCTTTGTCGTTCGAAAGGGAGTTTGTGGTGATAGAGCCAAGGTAACAGAAATTATCTACAACGTCTAGTATAGCTCCTCCCAGTGTGATTTTCGGAGGTTGATGTACGCCTTGCACCATGATGACCGTTTTCTTTGTATTTACGCTCATAGAGAAAAGATGACAAGCGTGACTAAATCTCGTTACGAGCTCCTGCAGTTCGCCTTCGGAATTAGTAATAAGTGCAGCATCATCTGCGTTAGTTAGTTAGTTAGTTGGACAGGTGTTTTCCGCACTTAGCCACTTAGTTGGGCCATTGTGCGTTAGCAGGGACACGGTTGTCGCCTGCTGCTCATACCATGCAAGCTCCTTCCAGAAGGCCATGAGTTGACCAGTGTTGCGTATGGCTTCACTCATGGTTCTGGGGTTGTTCAGGAACCTCGTCCGTTGGTCGCTCACGCTGGTACAATGTAGGATCACATGAGCGGGTGTTTCTTCGGTCTCCATGCAGCCCCTACATAGAGGGCTGTCCGTGACGCCGATGTTGTAGAGATGCTTGTTTAGTGGACAGTGGCCGGTTATTATGCCAGTCAGATGCTTGAGTGTTTTCCTGTTGGAGTGCAACAATTTTTTGCACTCCAACAGGAAAACACTCATCATCTGCGTAAAGGAGTTCTCTGGTAATTAAGTCGAGGCGTTTATTTTTTTGACTTTAGTAGATTTATGTTGTATAGCCTTCCATCCTTTCTTGTGTGCAGATGCACTCCGACATCACACCCCTCAAAAGCAGTTAAAAGGAGTACCGAAAAAAAGATACCAAAGAGAGTTGGAGCAAGCACACAACCTTGTCTGACTCTTCGGTTGACGCCAAAGGACTCTGAATTATCACCGTCAAATATTACTGAGCCATTCATGTTGTCATGGAAGGACCGGATAAGCAACAAAAGTTTTGGGGGACATCCAAGTCTGACCAATATTTCGTAGAGGCCTTCCCTACTGACGGTATCGAATGCCTTATTAAGATCGACAAAAGCCATGTAGAGTGGTACGCGATGTTCGCGACATTTTTCCTGTAGTTGTCGAAGGCTAAATATCATATCAGTGGTCGACCGACCAGCTCTGAAACCACATTGTGATTCTGGGTAAATCCGTGATGCTAATGTGTTTAATCTTTGCAAGATTACCTTTGCAAATGCCTTTCCTGCTACACTCAACAAGGATATGCCCCTATAATTGTTACAGTCGCCTCTATCTCCTTTACCTTTATACAAGGTGACAATGTCGGCGTCTCTCATATCTTGTGGAATAGTCCCCTCATCCCAACATCGCACTAAAAGAGCGTACAGAAGAGAGGAGATGCAGCCAAGTTTGATCAGTTCTGCAGGCAAGTTGTCACGACCAGTGCTTTTACCCAGCTTCAAGCTCATGATAGCCTCTAGAAATTCTTTAGCAGTAGGGGGCTCATCAAGTTCTGTCATCGTGGGTCGGGAGCTGAAATGTGACAGCGCATCTGAGTGTATGGTAACCTCTTGAGAATATAGTTTTGAGTAATGTTGCGCCCATCTCTCAAGCTCCTTGCTTTTGTCGGTAATTGGGTGTCCATTAATGTCTTTGATTGGTGCGCGTTTTCTTTTCGTAGGACCAATCGCAATCTTTATTCCACGGTACATACCCCTGAAGTCACCTACATCTCGGCATTCTTGAATTGACTGGCAGAGTTTTACCCAGTACTCGTTAGCACATCTACGACTTGTGCGTTGTACTTCTGCTTTGGCTGCCTTGTATGCGGATTGCTTGGCAGGATCTCTGGGGTTGTTCAAGAGATCTATGAGTGATGTCCGTTTAGTCTCAATTAATGGTAGCAGAACTTGTTCATACTTAACAAACCAGTCGCTAGCTGTCTTTTCTTTCTTGCCGAACACCTCATTAGCAGCCTTCGTTACTTCCGCCTTTATCAACTGCCACATACCTTCAGCGCTAGTAGATTTCTCCAGAATTTCTTTGCTAAGTTTGCCTTCAATTAGCTTCTCTAGTTCTTTGTACAAGTTCTTAATGGACATAGCTGCGATGTTGAGTGAGATTTTTCTAGGAGCATTCTTAGCAGAGTGTATTTTTTTGGGAACGTGACACGATTTAACCATAACTAGGGAATGGTCAGTGTCACAGTTAGCACTATGATAAGTTCTGCAGTTGAGTATATCACGTAGGTCCTTCCTCCTGGTTATAATAAAGTCGATCTGATGCCAGTGACCTGAGCGTGGATGCCTCCAAGACACCCTGTGAGAAGGTTTACCTTTAAAATAGGTGTTCGTTACGGACAGAGACAAAGATGCACAAAGCTCCATCAAGCGTTGCCCGTTTTCGTTGATGTTGCCAATTCCATGCGATCCGATGCACCCTGGCCAGTCATTGGATTTGTTTCCTATTCTTGCATTGAAATCACCAAGTAAAAGAAGTTTATCAGTTGCATGGACGGTTTCCAGGTATTGCCTTAAGTCGTCATAAAAAATATCTTTAGTGTCAGCAGCGGCTTTTAGAGTTGGCGCATAAGCCGAGATGAGAGTAATTGGACCTGAGGCTGACATAAGTCTTAGGGCAATGATGCGTTCGGACACGCATGTAGGTGTTTCTATACTTCCAAGTAGGCAGTTACGGACGGCAAACCCAACTCCATATTCGCGCTTCTCTCCGTCATTTTTGCCTTTCCAGAAAAAGGTATAATTATCTTCTCGTATACTACCTTCCTCAAGAAGACGGGTTTCCTGTAGTGCGGCTACATCAACGCGAAGGCGTAAAAGTTCTCGGTCTATGATCGTGGTTTTTCTGAGCTCTGGTATATCATTGGTGGTTGACATCGGATTGTCCATTCCAGTGAGCATATTCTCACATTCCACGTAACAAATCTTGTGATCTTAAGTTTTTTTGGTTTATAAATGTTGTTTTTATTCCTTGTTTTGCTAGGTGCGTCGATTACCCATCCCGTTTCAGACACTAATGTACCTGTTGCCCCACACACCTATAGGAGCTAAGGATGAGAGACGGACCAGTACCTTATTGGCCGGGGGCTGCCCAGCTTAGGCAGGCGGTAACTGGTCAATTAGCCGCGATGGACTATCCTACCGTCAGGAGTCACCCCTGGCGCCCGCGCACACGCCTATTAGCGCAAAGCTTATCACCGGTAACTGCGACTCCCCGTGTTGTTCCCAACACCTTTCAGGCTCGGGTGGAGTGGCCTCTCCACAGGCGCTGCATGCCTGGGACATAGTTTAGAGAGCACGGACTTGCCCAGCATCCGTGATCCCCTCTCGACCTCGTCAGCTAATTCTCCAGGAATGACAATGTCATTACGTGGGGAGCCAATTTGGTTGCAGAGGTTGCCGACTTATTCAGGTTGAACCCTAATGTCGCCTACGGTACCTCAGATCCGTTGCCTCTTCCGCCACACTACGCCGTACCAAAGTCCTTCTTCTCCGCCGTAGTTGCCGTTAAGGTCTTCACCCGTAACGCTGGGCAGGGGACCACGTTATACCCCGTGGCACTGGGTCCCTACTCGAACTTAGCCACCCACACACTTCGGCCTACTGAAGCGTGGGGTGCCCACCCCCGCGGCGAGGACGCGTCGAGCAGGAATTACTCCGGTGGAAGACAGAGAAGTTGACTCTGACCCCCCCGGAGCCGGGTTAATGGTTCGTATGATGCCGAAACCAAGGCATTTAGGTGATAATTGTTACATTATTGCCGATTTTGGGAATAAACGCTTGCATTTTGCGTTATTTATTAGATTTAGATTGCAAAACAAATCTTGGGCTCTAAGGTAAAGAAGCGGACAACCATAGTTATGCTAGAATGTTGATGATTAAGGACCATTACACATTGCTGCTTCATAGACTAACGGCCATTTTCAATATTCGATCCACACATGGATTTTGAGATTCGAAATTCGTGTTTGACATATTTTGTATGGAGCTTATGTCAAAAACGAATCTAAAATCTACAGACCTATCTTTAGTTCGAATACTGAATTTCGTAGTAAGTAAACAACTGAACTTGGCAGGTGGTGACACATATGTGTGTATTAGGCTATTATGTAGTTTAATTAACTACATACAAGCCCTATTACATATCCAATAGGCAACCTAAAAGAAACTCTATAAACAAAAATCTATATCAGAGTGCGTCTTATAGATATTGGGACCAACGTGGACCAACGATATTTAGTCAACATTACTGTGAACCTTCAATCCAACTACATTCTCCAATCCGTTACCAATATAATGATATTGTAATATTCTCTAGAAGATTACAATCGACACTTTGACTTGCAAGTGTAAGTCACCGGGGACACCCGTCGTAAGACTACTCACGGAGATTGCTTCGCCGACTCTTTCATATTGTGTTCAGAAGTGAAAACTTACGGTGCACTCGAACCCTTTGGGAGGGTAAGTAGAATTGAAATGAAACTAAGATATTTTATAAAGAAATGTGGTGTCGTTAAAATTTCTTCCAATGTGTACATAAGTATACCTATCATTTGACTATATCTATGATTCTAATTTGATTTTTCATGAGAGTTATGGATTGACATCCGCTGTTTTTTCTCTCGTTCTTGCTAAATACTAAATATGGTACGGGGTGCAAAAATTTGAATCATATCGCGCATTAACTTTTTGCATCAAAAGAATATGAATTAAGGTTATGCCAAATTATAATTTGTCGATTAAAATGCAGTAAGCTGTATGTCGTATAATATAGCATATATAAAAAAATATCGGTGTAGGTTTGTTAAAATATTTTCAAGCCATCTACGCCGATGCCGTACCAGTACTGTAAAGGTTAACAGGTACAAAGTCGGTAATAATTAATCAATTCGTAAAATGTTCTGGACCATAGTTATAGATTTTCTTACATTCATAATCTTCATCTATTAGGCTTGAGTCCACTAAGAATAAATCGGTTTGATTGTAGTATCTATAGATTCATTATCATTTTAAGATGTCAATAAAGTTTATTATTCATTATAAAAAGGAAAGATTAATGTTATTTTTAGGATTCTAAAACTAAAAATAAAGTATTTATCTTGTGACAGTGAACACATATCAGAGAGCATTACGTCAAACAGTAAGTCCGCCATTCATGTTGTTGACGTTATAGTATTAAATACAAATAAAACGTCAAACTTTCTACTTGTCAAATCGTATATAACAAAATAAAAGTGGGTACATCAGACCAGACTTCATTCACGGTTTGTTATGTTTTGGACTTTGTGATATCACTCAACCGCCATGATGGTTTACAGCGTTTTCGTGTCAAATTCAAAAAGATTTTTAAAAAGCCGTAATTATTAATGTTGCTGATCGATCTTTGAAGAAAAAATCAGGTATTTCAGTTTAACATCTAATAAAGGAACGAATCAATCGCAAATAGGCTAGTTGACAAAAAAAAAATTATAAGTCCGTCCTTTAGATTATTCAAAAATAAGCGATACATATTTTTTTATTTGTAAATTAAACCAAAAATGACCAAGATATAGCTCATTAAAGTTACGTATAACGTCACGCCGTGCTGCATTTTTTCGCACTAGATGACGTCACACGTAACTTTAAAGGGCTTTAATCTTTGTTATTTTTTATTTGATTTTAAACTTTCGCGATTTGTATACATCATAGAAAGACTTCAGAAATAAGCAAGACGAGCGAAACGTCGGTAACAAATAGGTATTTATACCTTAAATAAGTTAAGTTAACACGATTAAGACCCGCTAAATTAATTTCTATGATATTTTTTATTTAATCGAAAAAAGAAAAAATACGTGTCCAATATTTTTTTATAATCTAAAATTCGGACTAAATAAAATGTAATTATTTTGACCCTGGCAACTACCCTATTACATTTTAGTACACAAGCCTATTTGCTGCATTATACAGAACCTACTTTCTTATTACCAGAAGGCCGTTGTCGCTAGATATATCACATTATCATAACCTTAAATATGTCCTTGCACGAGTCGTCAAGACAAGGAAAAGAAGTGTGGAGACAATTAATACATGACAAAACCAAAGAACTCTTCAGACATGATGACAGGTCGCCAGTGAGGGAAAAACTGGATATAACAAAAAACAGTATTACATTAACTGCATTAATGTTATTGTGGGCTTTAAGTCTATGTTATTTATTTGAACATGGGAAAGCTTATGGATAATTAATATAATAATAAAAAGATCGAACATTCTTTAAACTAAAAACAAATGAGCACTGATCTAAAGTATTATCTTTTCACTGATTGTTGCGTGTTACTTTTTAATTTCCAACAAAAATACTATTTAAAATATTTCGACTAGAGTTCGACTAGAGTAGTAACTTAAACGGCCAGTGAGTGTTATGGAGTCGAAGGAACCAAAGGTTTTTTTTCGGATCTGTGTGTTTTATAGCCGCTAATTAAACTTGTTTAAAATATATCATAAAATATATACATCCATGCAGTCAAAACTCTGTGCTGCTTCTGTATTCCTTTTACTTCGCTCGATACCAATATCAAACCCAGGAACTGAATCTCGTGTGTAGTACCTAACTAGTAAGAAAAATAGTGAAGTACTAAATCCGAATTCGAAATTCACAAATCTGTTTTACCAAATAGATGTACTGGATATTTCCTAAGCTGTATTTTCTTTATGGATAGTGGTATACCCGCAAAATCCACTTATCTACCTCCCAAAATCTCTTAACAAATAAATTACAATACTCCAAACTTGCCAAAGGCGAAACTAATAATAAATCAACCACGACTCGCCTATTTCTATTCAAATATTCAATTTCAGAACAATCAGATTGAATATCGTATTACAAAGAAAATATAAAACAAAAATACGAATCTGATACTACCATTAACTATTACTATCGAAAATCTTTGAAATGTATACGAAAATATTAATTACTCACGCAACTTTCAGATAAGGCTTAAAAGGCAAATGATCGTAAAAATAACCACAAAACATAGATACTCAATCAAAGTCGTAAATTATAGCCATTTAATGGTCCATTGACTCATTGTTAAGATTGGTGATTCATGGTATACTTAAGTTTAACGCGATGCACGTGTGAAAAAAGCAGTAATTCTAGTTTAAATTTGACAAAGGTTTGACGAAGGCTTAGTGCTTAGCAAGTCATAGATTACTAAGAATAGGTCTCAAATTGCGCTCGATTCTACTTTTTTATTCTTTTGTGGACGGTTATGGTATCCATCTGACGTATTAAGATTTTGAACTACTATATTGCGTACTTTCACGGCAGAAAAATCAATTAATAAATGCTCCCTAAATTTTTTCATTGTTGTTGTAGTTACACTCGGGTTAAGCTTAGTATCCAATAACATTCTACCATTACCACTTATACGAGAGTGCAATTTCACATTTTTATGCTGAACGAAATGTTGCCACACATGACATCATTCTGACGACAAACAGACCAAGAAGACCTGGTCATTACACTGTGTTGCAAAATTGTATATTTATTGGTCTCAAAAATAAACATTGTTTTGCTTACATATCACTAATAGAGAAGCATTTGAACATTCAATTTAAAATTATTAATTTTGATATGTCGAACGTTGACAGCCGTACTAGTAATGAAACTGTATGACAGCTGTCTTCGCCATCCATAATTATACAAATCAGAAATCAGAAATCAGAAGTTTTTATTTGTTAAACATGGGTATACACATTATAAAGGTCTTAAAATAAAACATAGCGCTCCATGCCTTGTCATTGGACATACAAATAAGTAATAATTAAAATGTCATGCAGTATTATAATAATTATTAAACAAATTGGCATAATGAGAATTACAAAAAAATTAAAGTTCATTAACCTAAAGATACATCATTTAGAAAGTCATTCACTGAATAATAACATTTTTCTATTAGAATTTGATTTAGCATTTTTTTGAATTTTATAAGGGGCATATTTTTTATTGTGTCAGGTAACTTGTTGTAGATTTTTGGTGCGATGCCAAAGAAACTCTTTTGCATTAGTGCTGTTGAACACTTAATATTACACAATTGATTATTGTATTGTGCGCGTATTGGGGCCCTCCTAACATTAGACATTTTAGTGAACAAATTTAAATTACTTTTTACGACTAGAGCTGTTTCTAAAATATACAGCGATGGTAGTGTAAATATCTTTAGGGATTTAAAATATGGTACACAACTGTCCATTAC
Organism: Euclidia mi; assembly: GCA_944739405.2. Lineage (NCBI taxonomy): Eukaryota > Metazoa > Arthropoda > Insecta > Lepidoptera > Erebidae > Euclidia > Euclidia mi. The sequence continues at coordinate 2,601,749 of OX123194.2, read as the reverse complement.
CTTAAAGCCGCACATTGAACGGATACACCTTTTTTGCATTCTAAATATTAATTCACGTTCAGTCGAGTGACCCTAAAAGACAACGCCAAATCTTAGAATTGGTGCCACTAAACCGTAATATGCTGTTATAAGAACTTGTCGGCTAATCTTTCTAGACAGTTGAAAAAGTGCATATGCAGATTTATTCAATCTTTTACATAGTTGTTCTGCATGCGGTTTCCAAGTGAGTTTTTCGTCCATAGTTATTCCTAAAAATTTAGTGTTATTAACTACTTCTATTTTATGGTCTTTATATGCAATATTTATGTTTGGCAATTCACATCGCTGATGAAAATGAATTATTTTTGTTTTATTAAAATTTATTACTAAATTATTCTTTTCCATCCAGTTAACCATGTCATTGAGAGAGTTATTTATGTCATTTTCGTAATCTTCAAATTTAGAACATTTAATTACACATGTGCTATCATCTGCGAAGAGAACCATATTATGCATAGTTGATTTGGGCAGGTCATTTATATAGATCAGGAATAATAGCGGACCCAGCACGCTCCCTTGTGGTACTCCAAACTCTACATATCGTGGCTCTGACAGGAATTTCTTTTCGAATTTAGTTCTTGGACATAATCTTGTTATCTCTGTATATTGAGATCTATTACTTAAATACGATTCAATAAGGTTATAGGCGTTGCCTCTGATACCATACCCATGCAATTTATTGAGTAATGTTTTGCGGTTAACATAATCAAAGGCTTTCGTCATATCGGTATATATTGCACAAACTGGTATCCTTTTATCTACTGTCGGCATGATATAAGACAATAAATCAAATACAGCTCTATTTATTGTGCTATTTTTTCGAAAGCCTCTTTGTTCCTTGCAGAATAACTGATACTTATAAAAAAAACCATAAATTGAATTATATATCACTTTCTCAAATACTTCTGAAAACACTGGGGCCTTGGCAACGGGTCTATAATTTTTCATCTCCGTTTTGTTGTCCTTTTTATGAAGAGGCTTAACAATTACCTGTTTTAAGCTTTGCGGAAATGTAACTTCACTAATACATAAATTGATAACGTATGTCAATGTTGGAGCTATTACATCTTTAACAAATTTTACCACTTTTGTACACACTTCATCGTATCCAACTGTATTTGTGTTTTTAGGCCCGTAATTATACGGTTAATGTCATTAACTGTAATTGGTAACATAAATAAAGATTTCAATGTCATATTATAAAAAATATCACTATGGTTAGAATTATACGAATTTTTATTATAGTTTTGGGAATTATTATAAGAATTACAAGAATTAATATTATAATTATAAGAGTTATTATTAGAATTACAAGAATGAATATTAGAATTATAAGAATTATTATTAGAATTATAGCAATTGTTATTAGAATTATTATTATTATTGTTACTAGAATTATAAATATTAATATAAGAATTATTAATTATATTTGGGTGTATGTCAATTTTTATATTATTTTTAATGTCATCAATAAAATAGTTATTAAATTTATTAGCTATGTCCTTGGGTTGTGTAATTATTGAATTATTATGTTTTATACTCATTATTTGTTCTTGTGGCATATTAAATTTATACTTATTAATAATTTGCCAAGTGGCTTTCGATTTATTTTCAGATGTACTAATGTAATGATTATTTTGAGCTTTCTGTGTTAATTTTATTATCTTTTTGTATCGTCTAGTGAAGTTCTTAAAAATGTTTTTGTTTGTTAAGTTAGGTTTTAATCTGATCTAATCTCGTCGGTTCATATAGGCTTAATTTGAGGTTATAGCTAAGTAGAAAATATTCTAGTTCTAGAGTTATAGTGTTTCTTTTAAGGACGTTAATGTTATAATCGCCACATAGAATAATCTGTTTATTAGACAGCAAACAAATTTTTGTTAACACATTACCCAACTTTTCATAAAATATCTGATATTTATGATTAGGCACCCGATAGATGCATATTATAATTATATTATGCATAAGTATTTCTATGGCACAGCATTCGAACACACCAGACACAGACTGTTTATTTACATCTATAAGTTCGCGATATTGAATTCCTTGACGGACAAAAATGCATGTTCCCCCACGCTTTACATCTCTTGAATAAGAACTAGCCAGACAAAAATTAGGTATGGACATAAAAGACTCATAGCCCCTTTTAACAAAATGTTCAGTTATGCAGATAACATCAATTATTTTACCCTTGTATATTTGTTATACTCGTACAATACCATAAATATATTGAGAAGCAAGTGCTTAGTGATATAAAATGAAAATACAATTTTAATAGGAGACAAACGATACAACCTAATTAAATTATAATGTAAGAACGTGCGTCCGTTTACGTGCGTGCGTGCGTGCGTGCGTGCGTGTGTGCGTGCGTGTGTCTATGTGTGTGTGTGTGTGTGTGTGTTCACACACACACACAGACACACGCACGCACGTACAACAGTACATGCTAACAATTTATATAATTAGTGCCTCTGCATCTATGTAATCTAGATATTTAGTTTGTAATTGATCCTATTATATATACGTGTGCTTATTATATAGAATTCGCGCCCTGCTAGAGCCGTTTTATAAGATTCAGTAAAGCATAATATCGCTTTTCTACGGTTAGAATCAGTTGAGCTGTAACAGACGTTCGAGTGCTTTCTCATTACAACCTGCAAAATAAATAGCTGTCTAACCGTTAAAAGACCGCATTCCGCATAGAGGTCAGTTGTACTGTATCGCCTAGGTTTACCAAACATGACCTTTAAAACCGTAGTAGCGTTTAAGGACTCCTTAACATAACAAAAGAACAGTACCTTTCTGGTCATGTTCAAATACAATAAACAAGTAGGCCACTGTAAGAAGAACAAGATGATAAATACAATTTGTTTCAACATTTTCAAATCAAAGCACTTTATAAAACAAATTACTTTGCCTTTTGGTAAAATCAGCACAGATTTCAGTTTAATACACTTATCGCAAATTAATGTGTTCCAACGGGTACACAAAGTCTGTTCCTCTAACAACTTTAATTCATCAATATTTCTACCAAAAAAGTATTATAAATAGACAAATCTGCGCTTTCAACCGACACTATTAAGTTATCTCTGGTGATCAATGTTATAATTGGTTAGAGCGATTTTCTTTGAACCGACTGATAATGATCTTAAAAGCAACTATATTGGCAAGCATTTTGTTAATACATTAATTACCGCAGTCTTGAGATTTCCTCCCTTGGGAGTTAGAAGCTTTGTGTTATACGAATAGTTTGAACATATAGATTTCAATTGAGGTTGGGTCGGCTACATGATATGTTGAATTAGCAGTATCGCATCGCTATCGTCAAATCCAGATTATATCACCAGCTACCTTGCCATAAATAAAATCAGTTCATCAGTTACTTCACAAAAAATAAAATTATTTGCTGTAAAGAAAGATAGAATAATACTGTAGAGGTAGGTAATGTCGGACGTGGATTTGTATTTTGGATTGAAGAATTACTATGATTGCGATACTGAAAAACTATATATTGCAACATTAGACCATAAATATAAATCTGCTGATGCTGATAATGACGATGAATTAACAATTTAATGCGCACAAAACTTCAAAAGGTCCGCTATGCACGCCGTATATTTGAACTCAAGACTCTCTGTGTAACGGTATGTTAGAGTATCCACTAGGTTAGTGCTGCATTTAACAATACAAAATCGTCTTCATCATTCTCTTAGCGTTATCCCAGTTTCAATCTGGAGTCCGTTTCCTAGTCTAACCGGATTTGGCTGAATATTAGCTTTTCCACAGAGCGACTGCCTGTCTGACCTCTGCAACCCAAAGGGATAGCGATATTCCAAGGTTTAAACTAGTGTCAGTTTATTTAGAAGGTACGCCTTGTAACGACTGTCAAAGATCTTCATGACAACCGGGACCGACGGCTTAACGTGCTCTCCGAGGCACGGGACAAGCGATAATTAACAATTAAATACGCACATAACTCCGAAAAGTCATTGGTGCGCGCCGTGCATTCGAACCCGATACCCTCTGCATGGCAGCCTGTTGGTATCTCCACTAGGCTATCCCTGCCTTCAATACAACATCGTCTTCAAACAATAATATTCCATTTCAGCATTAAACTCTTAAACAAAGTAAGTAGATTACAACTTATATCATAATACTGTGAAACTGTACTCCTATCCTGAAGATACAAAAGATGAGCGAAACTTTCTTGATAAACACAGCAAACTTACAACACTTGTTACCCTGTACAGTTCCCTTGAGAAATTGTATGAAATATTGTTCCTTAGTTTACTCAATCATACTTTATGAATTAATAAGACACAGTTTAGTTTCCTATAGCCTTGTTTAAGAATCGACCGGTGCCCACGGGGTTTAGAAGGCTAGTAAAGGATTATTAATGAGTTAAACGGGTTTTGGCGGGCTACATTATCAGTTTCCTGTTGAAAATAGGATATAATATAAAGATTAATTTTGAGTATGTTCAGATTAATGTTAAGATAGTTAACTAGAGTTCCGCTTGCATGTATGTCGATTAAAATCTAGCCTATGTTATTAGGGTATGGGCATTATAATGGTTAAATATTTCTATTTGAACGTGTAGTGTTTGGGTTTATGTATAAGAAAAAAACAAAAAAATAACTCTCGTATGACAGTAGAGGAGTACGGTATTCTCAACCTTTTTTATTGCAATAGTTGGGGTGGTTAACCTGAGGGTGCGTCGTGGATTCCTCTTTCCTTCCATGAGTAGACGACGGACGACGATGATAACAGCTACACTGTTACACCCGATTGCGTAGACGGTTAGCCATGTACTCTCGGTAGCCTCCTTACTGCTATGCTATAATAAATACTAGAGGATACCCGCAGCTACGCCCGTCCTTTTTATAGTGCCACCCCTACCAACTGACGAAATTCAGCTGCCTGCGCCTAATGCTGGTTTCAGAGTCACGCGTTTGACCGGCGCCGGCCACACGCGCGCGCTTACACACTAGATTAGTAGTAGCGTTTCATAGTCACGCAGTTCAAACGCGCCGCGTGTGAGACGCGCGCGCCGGCCGCGCTGCCGAAGCTTTATACATTGCAATGAGAAACGCCAACTCGTTTCACAGTGGTCCGCGCACCAAACGCGCTGTTGAGACGCGCTGGCCGACGGCGCGTGCCGCGCGCGTCACTCTGAAACCAGCCTAATAGCTTTGGCTGCAACTTGTCTGTAAGTTAGATAGTAACTCAAGGATTTCATATTTTGACGACCGGTTGGCGCAGCGGTAGTGTAAGCGACTGCCACGCCAAAGGTCGCGGGTTCGATTCCCGCTCAAGTCAAACAATTGTGTGCATGAACATGGATGTTTGTCTTGGTCTGGGTGTTTCTATGTATAATATGTATGTTTTTACAAAAAGAAAAAAAAGAATAATTATATAATATGTATGTTTATCCATTGTCTAGTACCCATAGTACAAGCTTCTGCTTAGTTTGGGACTAGATGGTGTTGTGTGAATGTAGTAGAATATTATTATTATTATATACATATACAGATTATATATAAAGTTGTAAAATCTTTATTGGTATGGACGATGTAAGCATTGCTATCTCAAAGGTGGTTCGCTGGTTTGAGGTTAACAACCTGCTTTTAAATATACTAAAAACTAAATGTATTCGATTTTTGACACCTTACGTCAAACAAGTGAACACCTCAGTAAAAGTTAAGAATGATGTGTTGGATCTTGTGGATAGCACCGAGTTTTTAGGCATTACGTTGGAGTCTAAGCTGTAATGGGCACATATTAGTAAATTGTCGAATAGACTCAGCTCTACAGCTCGCAGTCAGAAAAATCCGCCAGTTAACTGACATTGAAATAGCCAGGTTTTTCAATGTCAGTTAACTGGAAAATTTTCCTGAATGAAGCTATCACAGCTATTTTCATAGTGTAATGTCATACGGTATATATAGACTAACGCCTGTATCCCCGAAGGGGTAGGCAGAGGTGTTATATTACACCCATATTTTGCCATGAATTTTTAGGTCCCACGTAATAGGGGGCGAGCCTATTGCCGTACCGGGCACATTACCAGACTCCGTGCTGCCACTGAGAATTCCCTAACGGAAAAACCCAATAACACTTTGCCCGACCCGGGAATCGAACCCGAGACCACCCAATCCCACGCGCACATTTATGCCGCGAGACCAACGAGGCATTCTCGATCTGTAGAAGAGAGCTATCCGAACAATTTATAATATGGATTATAGGCTTCGTTAAGGAATAAATTTAAAGAAATAATTATTTTAACAGTTGCAAGCCAGTACATTATATTCCAATCTTATCAACAAAAGTGTTATCCACAATTTAAATACTACAAATAAGAGTAAACTAGTAGTGCCGTCCACCCGTCTAGAGAAAATAAAAAAATCTTTCAAAGTCTAAAGTGTGCGCTTTTACAATAAAGTACTAAGCAATATTCAAAATTTAAGTTTCGAAAAATAAAGCGAAAGCTATGTCAAAAATACTAGATTATATTGAAGATAAAAATGCTTGGGATTAACTTGTTCCGTCTCACGGGCTATTTCTTTTTTAACATATTAAGTTTTATTGTGAATCTGAGCTGTTGTGTCTGTATTGTGCCAACCTAGTTTAGTGCTTTTATATTATTTTTTAAAATAACCATATTAATTAACGACAACATTATAGACAATCCAGCTCATATATGTAAAATGCAATGTAGTTACTTAATTATTTATTTGTATAAAACGGGATGAAGAAAAGAGTGGCCCTGAGTTTCTTGCCTGATTCTTTGTGATTCATGAGGCTCTACTTTCTGAGCAGTAATTTTTTTTCATTATTTTAAAATACTTTTTTTAAGATTATTATCTATGACTTTCTGAAGTGTCAATATTCTTTTTTTACATTTTGATGGAAATAAACGTGCTTGACTTTATAAACTTATGCAATACACACCTGCCGACAATGTATAGATACAATAAATTCTACTACATTCTGGCCAGAAGCCATTCTGAAACATCTGCATATGATATATTCGAGATACATTGCAGAAGCCATTCTGAAACATCTGCATATGATATATTCGAGATACATTGATATTGCACGTTAAATGTTCGTACTATATCAATTATGATATGCCGTCAAAGTTTTGAGAGAGAGAGAGACAGAATAATATATTTAAACATTAACAGTAAATTCACCTTTATAGATCGGTTTCTAGCTGCAGTAGATTGGACTCAGCAATGTCACAGTCAGGACAAGTGGTTTTAAAAACTAGCTTTTGCCCGCTGCTTCACCGGCTTAAAGTAATTAAAAGTTTTATACAAATTCTGACCCCTTTTTTAACCCAATTATGTGAGAATTTACAGACATCCTTCAAATGCCCCGCTCAATCAAAACAATTTACGCTTTCTGCCCTATTAGTTACGACTGTGCATTGTCTGTCAGTCAGTCAGTAACACAAGAATTTTATATGTATTGATATCGATATTGATTATGATAATGTGGTTTTGTAGATATAGTGTAAAAAAAAATTACTTAAATAATTGATTTTTCTAAAATTTTATGAAATTATATTCACCTTTTGATAAACTTTTTACACCCATACCAATCAAAACTTACTCTTAAGTAAACAGTGAACTCAGAATCTAATATAAGAGTGCACCCATGGCTGTTTATTAAACAAACGCAGTTTCTTTGCAGTAGTGGCCGACGTATTAAAATTTCTAAGAACGCCGTCTGCTTCGCTTGTTTTAATTAAGGCTTTCATATCCAGTCACATCTGACGCTACAGATAATAAATAACTGAATTTAAAGCAGCTATGTGTATATAGTTTTGTATCTTATACTAATATAATAAAGCTGAAGAGTTTGTTTGTTTGTTTGGATGAACGCGCTAATCTCAGGAACCGATTTAAAAAATTCTTTCTGTGTTTGATAGCCTATTTATCTAGGAAGGCTATAGGTAATATAACATCACGCTATGAGCCACGGGAGCGGAGCAGTAGCCTTAAATAACGCGGGTGTACCGGTGTAATCGCGGGCATCATCTTCTTTTTTTATTTTATTTAGATGCACAAAACACATTACAATCATTTTACAAAAATACATATAAACTAGATTTTTCTGTTCTGGATTGCAACGTAACAACAGTGCATACATCAAAAACTAAGTTACAAATAATACAGTGGCTCAATTATGGAAAATGGAACAAAGAATCGAAGCTTAATTGGACGCTACATACATTTTTAATATTATGCATATAGATATCAAACTAGCATTAGATGCCTCTGACATTTCCGATGTTTGAAGCATCCAACCTCAATCTACCTACTTACTATGGAGGATGTCTTTAACGTTATTAATAAATATGTTGAGATTGGGATTAAAAATGTCTAACTCTATCTAGTACTTTATATTATCTGCAATGTTCCGTATAGTATACTTAGGCGTCTGCCTGTTAGAGCAAAACATGAATTCGATTTATAAACGATTTGAGTCATCGGTTACACCGGCGCTACTTAGGGCTACTGCTCAGCACCCGTAGTTAATAGCGTGATGTTATATAGTCTTCGACGATAAATGAGCTTCGTTCATTTGGGTATCAGTTATTGAAACAAAAGGTAGCTACATAATTCTCGTCGAAATCCGTTGAGAAGCTTTTGCATGAAGGAGTAACAAACATTCATAGAACCCAAATTTTCGAAAAATATTACACGTATTCGTAGTGAGATTATATTCAATTGCCCATCATTTATTAAAATCTCTCTCAAGCCGTATAAAGGAGCAAAAAATAACGCCACCGTGCAACCTCAATATTCATCATCATCATCATCATCAGCCCTTTATACTGTCCCACTGCTGGGCACGGGGCTCTTCTCACTATGAGAAGGGTAAGGCCATAGTCCACCACGCTGCCCAAGTGCGGGTTGGCAGACTTCACATGTCATTCGAGAACATTATGGAGAACTCTCAGACATGCAGGTTTCCTCACGATGTTGTCCTTCACCGATTAAAAAGCGATTAACAATTTAATACGCACTTAACTCCGAAAAGTCATTAGTGCGTGCCGTGGATTCGAACCCGAGACCCTCTGCATAGCAGTCTGTCGGTCTCTCCACTCAGCTATCGCTGCTCTGCTTGACCTCAATATTCAGTAAACAACTCAATTACGAAGCTAAAAATATTATAACGAACACCTATTAATAAATACCGCCATCAATTCCCTTCGAAACTGCACACTGCTCTATTAAAATAATCCACTGAATTTCATTTCTCCGTTCTATAATTTACGTTCAAGTATCGAACTATAAAACTTCCGAGTTCACTATCCAATAAAAAGTAAGCATTTCTTCTGCTCTTATTAATTTTTTCAGTCCCCTTGAGTTGTCCTAGTGAAATGTTGGAATATTAAATGGAGGAAAGTCGTGCCGTTGCGAAGTCCTGCCTTACGTTTCCAATAACGGGCTATTTACGTGATGGGGTTAATAGACATCTTGTGAATCTACAAGGATATGTGCTGAACGGATGTTTGCGATATGGATGTACAAACTATGTATACGACTAGTAAGTGGGAGGGTAACATTCTGTATTGGATATTACTTTTGTTTGGCTCTTTTTTCTGTGCTGTCTTATTTGTCTGTTTTTCAACTCGTGTGCATCTTTATAGATATTTTGATATAAAAATAGATGGCGTGAAACTTGAGGCAGCGATAGTCGAGTGGATATACCAACAGACTGCCATGCAGAGAGTATCGAATTCGAATCCACGGCGCGCACCACTGACTTTTCGGAGTTATGTGCAAATTGTATTGTTAATTATCGCTTGTCCCGTGCCTCGGAGAGCACGTTAAGCCGTCGGTCCCGGTTGTCATGAAAATCTTTGACAGTCGCGACAGGGTGTCAGTACCTTCTAAATAAACTGACACTAGTCTAAACCATGGAATATCGCTATCCCTTCGGGTTGCGGAGTTCAGACAGGCAGTCACTCTATGGAAAAGCTAATATTCGGCCAAATCCGGTTAGACTAGTAAGCGGACCCCTTTGATTTGAAACTGGTATAACGCTAAGAGGATGATGATGGCGTGAAACTTGTTGTTTTTTTTGCCTTACTGTTGTTGGCCGTTATATTTGCCACTTTTTAGCACTGCAGATCAACTGCAGAATCTCTAGGAAATAAGACAAGACTAAGAAAGGCTTGCATAATCCCACTATTTATGTGATGATTGTTGCAGTATTGCCGATTTCGGGAATAAATGCTTGCATTTTGACTGATTTATTAGATTTAGATTATAATAAAAATCTTGGGCTCCAAGGTAAAGTCATGGACAACCAAAATAATGCTAGAATGTTGATGATTATTGACCATTACACATTGCTACTTCATAGTCTTGTAAGTAACTGAATTGATGTGATTTTAATAAATTGGAAAGTGGTGACATATACGTATTAGGCTATTATGCATTTTTAAGGTAGTAGAGCCTTGCTGATTTCGGCATGAATGGGCCGCCGGCTCAACCGGGGAAGTACTACCTTCTCACAGAAAATCGCCGTAAAGTAACAGTACCTAAACTGTTGAGTTTCGTTTGGTGAGTGAGAGTGCCGGAGGCCCTATTCCCTATTCCTTCTCCCTCATCCCACTCCTCATCTCATCCCCTTTCCTAACCCAAAGAGGCGGCAACGCACTTGTGTCCATGTCCATGGGCGGCGTTAATTGCTTTCCATCAGGCGATCCGTCAGCTCGTTTGCCGCCTATTACTATAAAAAATGCAGTTTATATCAACTATATACAATCAAACCCTGCTACAAAACCAACAGGCAATCCAAGAGATGATAATCATCATCGTCCTAGCGTTATCCCGGTTGCATCCAAGACTTATACGCTTTGGAGCCCGAGGTCTGCTTACTAGTGAAGCATTGGCTTGACTAGTAAGCTGACCTCGGGCTCCAAAGCGAAAGGATTGACAAGAGAAGATTTATAACAAAAAAACTACGTCATAGAGATATTGAGACCAACCACATTCAATCAACATTCTATGAGCCTTCAATACAACTTCATTCTCTAATCCGTTACCAATATAATGATATTGTAATATTCTCTAGAAGATTACAATCGACACTTTGACTTGCAAGTGTAAGTCACCGGGGACACCCGTCGTAAGACTACTCACGGAGATTGCTTCGCCGACTCTTTCATATTGTGTTCAGAAGTGAAAACTTACGGTGCACTCGAACCCTTTGGGAGGGTAAGTAGAATGGAAATGAAACTAAGATATTTTATGAAGAAATGTGGGGTCGTTAAAATTTCTTCCAACGTATATATCAGTTAACGAGCGGCTGGTCTGAGTATTTGATCTAACCATGAATTTGATTCATGAACAAGGTTCATACAAAATATGTCAAGTATCTCTAGTAGCCGAATTCCTTTTGGTCGGATTTTGAAACCGGCAGTTGAACCATAGAGCATAGATATTTACATAGAGGCGCATTTCTTATGGGCGCTCTGTAGACAAACTTTCTGTGACCCAAAATGCCGCTTGGCGGCGTGGCAGTCGCGCTGTGACAGCTGTCTCTATGTGTGCAAGAGAGACGAATGTTCCTCCTGTGTATCTTAACTACCAGAGCAAGAGAGACGGAGAACGACGCCAGTGCCGCTCACGGCGCCAACTACGTACTACACTGACGACAGTCGCCAACTCGCCATTTGGAATCGACACACGAAATCCTTAAGTAATGCGCTTCTATTTGTAAATTTGTATTCATTGGTTTAACTGAACAGAGCTATGATACGTCACAAGAATTATCGATTGACATCTGTCTTTTTTTCTTGTTCGCACTAAAGTATTAAGTTGATTTCGATGTAAAAACTATGGTACGGGATGCAAACATTGAAAAATTATCGCGGGAAAATTTGGCCTGTCTTAAAGATAAAGATAAGGATGTATTAAAATATTGCGTAACTGTGTACAATACATAGGTCTACACTATAAAGTTTTTGGACACAACAGTTTGCCCATATCGGACATGCAACATAGTTTTTGAAATGAAATAACAAATTAAACAAAAAACTCATTTAGAGTATAAAAAGTATGCTCAATCAACCACTTTTTCAAATTTATTTTAAATTTACGGCCATCTAATTCTTTTATGGCGGTAGGTAAATTGTTAAAAACGCGAATTGCAGAAATGTAAGTGCTTTTATAGTAAATCGTATTATTAATTATAGGTAAGTTAATATTATACTTATATTTATTTCGTATGTTTCGTTTTGAAGCAGATCTAAAATTAAAATATTCTTTATTATTTTTCACAAATAAGCATAATTCAAAAAGTAAATACAAGTAAGTGTAAGAAATCCCTTAGTTTTAAAAATATTTCTCAGTGATTCAGTGCTATGCATTTTAAACAATGTCCTCAGACATTTTTTCTGGAGAATAAATGTAGACTGAACATTTGTAGAGTTGCCTTAAAAATATGAATTAAGGTAACGTCACATAATTCAGCCAATATAACGAAAAAGCTTTAGCCCAGCGAACAACTTGTCGATTAAACTCGACCAGTAACTTGTACGTCGTATAACTATATAAAATGTCAACAGCGGGTTGTCAGGGCGCTTGCTGGTACCTTTCAACGTCAAGCCAGCTGCGCCAGTTAACCAACAACAACAGCCACCAGCTAAAAACGTCGGCAATTGATCAATTGGTAAAATGTTATTTTATTATTTGGTATCACAGCAAATATAACCACTATACGAATCGATGTAACACTGGCTCACCACTACACACAGACCCGAGCGCCAGCGCACATCCAACCCGCACCGCGTCTAACTACCAACTGACTGTCCGCCGTAGTGACAGCTGTGAGGTGGCGGCTACTCCCTCTACTGGTGTATATGAGACAATGTATTATATCTATTGAATAAATACAAACACTACAGTTATGAACTGCTGTTACTGATTTTTTTTACATTCTTCTTGAAATTATTAGCCGCATTATACATAACCTACTTACATATTACCAGAAGGCTGTTGTCGGTTGATGTATCAGATTATCACCACCTTAAATACGTCCTTGCATGTGTCTTCAAGTCAAGGAAAAGAAGTGTGTGGAGACAATTAATAAATGACAAAACCACAGCACTTCTCAGCCATGATGACAAGACGCGAGTGAGGAAAAACTGTAATAAAGAAAATACAGAATTACATTGACTACATGAATGATATTGTGGGCACTATGGCATTAAATCAATGTATTTTTTATATTAGAAAGCTTAGACTAATAACACTAACTGATATGGTCATATATGATTTAATATAAAACAAATGACCATTGATTTACAATATAATTTTTCACTGATTGCTGATTGTGGTCTTTATATTTAAAACAAAAAGTAGTAAGAGTAGTGACTTACTACGGAATTCAATATTCGAATTACAGATAGATCTGTAGATTTTAGATTCGTTTTTGACAGTTCTTGACATAAGCTCCATACAAAATATGTCAAACACGAATCTAAAATCTACAGATCTATCTATAGTTCGAATATTGAAAATGCCGTTAAGCGGCCACTGATATGGAGTCGATGTAACCAACTTTAGTGGATTTAAAACATTTTTCCGGCTGTGCGTGTTTTTATGGCCGTTGATTTAAATTGTACAACGTGTTTAAAACATACATTCAGTCAAAACTCTGTGCTGCTTCTGTATTCCTTTTACGTTACTTGATTCGAGTATCAAATGGGGTACTGAATCTCGCATGTAGAAACTAGTAAACTGTTCTATACTAGTACTAATTCACAAATCTGTTGTATCCCATAGATGAATTAGATATTTCCTAATTCGTATTTTCATCTACATTATGGATAGTGGTATACCCGCAAAATCGACATATACATACATACATACATACATATCGTCACGCCTTTTATCCCCGAAGGGGTAGGCAGAGGTGTATTTCTACACCCACTTTTCGCCAGATATACTTTAGTCCCACGTAATAAGGGGCGAGCCTATTGCCGTACCGGGCACATTTCCAGACTCCGTGCTGCTATTGAGAATTTCGTGACAGAAAAACCCAATAACACTGCCCGACCCAGGAATCGAACCCGGGACCTCCCGATCCCACGCGCACATTTATGTTGCGAGACCAACGAGGCAGTCGTATAGGGTTTGATGTCGAGTTTTCCGTCTCTACGCAAAGATGGTATTTGCATCGTGTTATCCCTTAGTCGCCTCTTACGACATCCACGGGGAGATAGGGGGTGGTGACATTTGTATTCTATGCCGTCAACCACACGGCGAAAATCGACATATCTACCTCCGAAAATCTTTTAACAAATAAATTACAATACTCCAAACTTGCCAAAGGCGAAACTAATAATAAATCAACCGCGACTCGCCTATTTCTATTAAAATATTCAATTTCAGAACAATCAGATCGAATATCGTATTACAAAGAAAATATAAAACAAAAATACGAATCTGATACTACCATTAAGTATTACTATCGAAAATCTTTGAAATGTATACGAAAATATTAATTACTCACGCAACTTTCAGATAAGGCTTAAAAGGCAAATGATCGTAAAAATAACCACAAAACATAGATACTCAATCAAAGTCGTAAATTATAGCCATTTAATGGTCCATTGACTCATTGTTGAGAGTGGTGATTCATGGTATACTTAAGTGTTAACGCGACGTGTGAAAAGAGCAGTAATTCTAGCTTAAATTTGACAAAGGTTTGAGAAGGCTTAGTGCTTAGCAAGTCATAGATTACTAAGAATAGGTTTCAAATGGCGCTCAATTCTACTTTTTTATTCTTTTGTGGACGGTAATGGCATCCATCTGACGTATTAAGATTTTGAACTACTATACTGCGCACTTTCACGGCAGAAAAATCAATGAATAAATGCTCCATATATTTTTTCATTGCTACTGTAGTTACACTCGGGTTAAGCTTAGTATCCAATAATATTCTACCATTGTTATTTTACAAGTGTGGTTACTTTTTATACGAGAGTGCAATTTCACATTTTTATGCTGAACGAAACGTTGTCACACATGACATCATTCTGACGACAAACAGACCAAGAAGACCTGGTCATTACACTATGTTACAAAATTGGAGAACTGAATTTAAGGAGTAGCATTTTTAAGGACTCCTTAACATAACATAACAAAATAACAGTACCTCTATATTAAAAAGAATGCATGCATTACGCGAGGCGTACTCCATCAAAAACTTCATGACGCATTCGGTTGCTAGCCAGTATCGGCATATTATGGTCAAGTTTGCTAACCACTTCAGTGGATTTCAATAAAGGATGTTTATAGCAACGAATTCATCCACCAACCGTAAAAATATCGTATATAATAGCCATAAGGTCGATTATTGCGTGACTTGGCGCAAAAATACTGCGGCTGACCGATACGAAAGCCAAATAAATTCGGAAACGAAAAGCTCCCAAGTTCATAATAAATTTACCAATATATCAACCAAAGCACAAAATTTAATATTTATTGAACCATCACTTGAAGTGTCGTAAATTTTATTGAGAATGTTTCCCAGATACCATTTGTACGCGAATGACTAATATTTGTAAACACGTTTATATTATTTTGCGGTTGTAATAAATCTCAGTTTATAGTTAAACAAGTTTTAAACTTAAACCGCTGAGATTTTAATTAGTAAAATCTCAGCGGTTTAAAGAAGTTTTTAAATTGCGACATTTTTATCCTTATAAAGATTTATGGATAGGGAAATTTGATTACTGAGAAGGAGCGGTATTAGTCAGTGCTTTGGAAGAGCAATAAAGCATTGTATATACCTAAAAAGGGGGTTTTCTAAAAATGAGAGTTACCTTTTGCGTAAGATAAACGACTAATAGGCAGAAAAACTAATAGTACAAATAAAATTTATATATCTAGTATAAATCAACGTTATTATAATACACATACATACATACATATCGTCACGCCTTTTATCCCCGAAGGGGTAGGCAGAGGTGTATTTCTACACCCACTTTTCGCCAGATATACTTTAGTCCCACGTAATAAGGGGCGAGCCTATTGCCGTACCGGGCACATTTCCAGACTCCGTGCTGCTACTGAGAATTTCGTGACAGAAAAACCCAATAACACTGCCCGACCCAGGAATCGAACCCGGGACCTCCCGATCCCACGCGCACATTTATGCCGCGAGACCAACGAGGCAGTCGTATAGGGTTTGATGTCGAGTTTTCCGTCTCTACGCAAAGATGGTATTTGCATCGTGTTATCCCTTAGTCGCCTCTTACGACACCCACGGGAAGATAGGGGGTGGTGACAATTGTATCCTATGCCGTCAACCACACGGCTCTTATAATGTATGAATGAAAGTTGTTTAAAGTCCGCTTCTGTACCTATGACATCTTGAATGAAAAAAACGTGATGAGTGGTGGAATAATTAAGGCGTTCACTAGCAATGAAACTAGCAAACGTATTAGGTATGCAACAGACAAAAAACTACTATACTAGTTGTATTTTTTTCTCCTGACACATTAACATGAGAGATAAGAGATAAGTGCGATAGATATTGCTCTTATTTTATTATTGTTATTCAGTTTACATGATTCTAAAACACGTTGTCGGTATGAAATACAAATCTCCGTAAACCATTTGGATTTTCTGAAATCAAATGAAACGTGAGCCATATTCACCATAAAATAATAACAATTTCCGAAATATTAATTCGTAGTATTAACCACAGTGAGTTCACGATAACGATTTATCACCGGCGATCGTATAATAATCGATTTCATTAACGCTTTCATTCGCAGGGGTCGAAAACAGCGGGGCGCGTGCACAATGCTCAGTTTTTCGGACAAAACGAACGGAATTTGTATCTGAACCAAGATTATGTGGTAACTGGAATGTCCTATCTATTTTACGTATTTTAGAATTGTGTCTCGGTGTTAAATAATGTTCTAGACAAGATAGAATACATAAATATTACATACTAAATAAAGCGTTTAATATGATGTACAATCACTGTTCAGGAAATAACTCTTTTCTCAGACCCTTATATATTCGAACTGGGATGTAAAATAATATTTAATCTTGGGCATTCGGAAGTGTTACTATGTGGTCTAAATGAAATAAATGATTATTATTTATAAAAAAAAAAAAAAATTATAGCACAGTGGACCCCGGACTCCCAATTATTGGAAGCTGAAAAAGTAATGTCGCAAAAAAAGTTTTTAGACAGCCAAAACTAAAGCAAAAGAGTTTCTTATCCAGTATTTCACAATCCACGAACGGAATAGTTGGATTTTCGACCAGGTTTCCGGTAATGAACGGACGCAGGGAAGTAATGGTGAGGGGTGATTTCGGACGCCGCAGTTAGCGGTCACCGTGGTAGCACGGATGCAGTGGAAACCTATTTATATACCATCGGTAGATAGTGACGTCATCGGTAATGACATTTATTGCGGACCGTTGAACGTTTTTAAATCGACGGTATGCTTGGGGTAGATAGCTGATGAATTGTGGTGATTGTTTTAATTTATTGTTAATCTTGTTTACTTGGTTTGGTTTCGGTTTATTAATGATTTCTCTGTGAAAGTCCTGTGTTTTTTTAGTTTCAGATTTAACAGAGAAGTTCCCGGTAGGTTAGTGCAGGTTTTACAGTTTCTCAATCAAAAGAAATCAGCTGTACTTGTAATACTTGTAATACACCATTAATCAAACCAAAGTTTGTTTGCCAATGTGCATGTATAAAACTAAGTATGCTATATAACTCAGCAAAGGACAATGGCAGATCTCCATACATTAAAATGTCTGAAATTAAATTGAAGCGTACAGTAATAAAAATATATAAAAAAACTAGCTGACCCAGCGAACTCCGTTTCGTTTTTTTAAGAGTTTTTATTTAATTCCCTTTTTTCCAAGCCCTTTTTCCAAAGTTACCATTGACTTAGCGTTTAATCTCTTATCATTTCAGAGTCTCTAAATGCTGAACAAACAAACAGATTTTTATATAATATTGAATTCCCCATTCCTTAAAATATCGGAGACGATACCCATATGGACTTTAAAAAAAATCCCGTCCACCATCTTTGATTTCCTATCCGCCATCTTTGATCACGAAATAGATGTTGTATTTGGATTCACCATCCCTTAAATCATCAGAGATGATACCCATATTGATTTTTAAATTTTTTCCATCCGCCATCTTTGATTTCCCATCCACCATCTTGAATCACGAAATAGATGTTGTATTTGGATTTCCCATCCCTTTAAACATCGGAGACGATACCCATATTGATTTTTTTTTAATTTCCCATCCGCCATCTTTGATCACGAAATATATGGTGTTTTTGAATTCCCCATTCCTTAAAATATCGGAGACGATACCCATATCGACTTTAAAAAAAATCCCGTCCGCCATCTTTGATTTCCTATCCGCTATCTTTGATCACGAAATAGATGTTGTGTTTGGATTCCCCATCCCTTAAATCATCAGTGACGATACCCATATTGATTTTTAAAATTTTTCCCATCCGCCATCTTTGATTTCCCATCCACCATCTTGAATCACGAAATAGATGTTGTATTTGGATTCCCCATCCGTTTTAACATCGCCGACGATACCAATATTGACTTTTTAAAAATTTTCCCATCGGCCATCTTTGATTTCCCATCCGCCATCTTTGATCACGAAATAGATGCTGTATTTCGATTCCCCACCCCTTAAAATATCGAAGGCCATATCCATATTGATTTTTTAAATTTTCTCATCCGCTATCTTTGATTTCCCGTCCGGCATCTTGGATCACTAAATAAATTTTATATTATTAATCAGCGTCCCGAAAATCTCGATAACGATACCCATATAGATTGTATTCTATTCGTTTAGCCTTTTTTTGCCTTTGACCCAACCCTCCCACTTCTCGTTTGACAATTTTATTATTTTTGTCTGGCCCCTAAAAGCTGTGGCGTAATTTTATATAGCCTTTCAGAATAATTGGGCTATCATAAGCAATAACAATTTTTAAAATCCGACAGCTAGTTCCTGAGATTAGCCGACATTATCTTTTAGCCTTTGTCTTTGTCCGGCCCCAAAGGGTCGCAGCGTTATGTTATATAGCCTATAGCCTTCCGGAATAACTGGGCTATCGTATTCATAAAGAATTTTTCAGATCCGACCGGTAGTTTCTGAGATTAGCGCGTTCAAACAAACAAACAAACAAACTCTTCCGCTTTATTAAATTAGTAAAGATATATTTTTTTTTTATATTTGATACAAATCTCCTTTATGGGCCGGATACTTCCATAGCTGTCGTTTTAACTGTTTAAGAAATATAATTGCAAAAAGTATTTACACATACAAACTACTTTAAAGACTGTGTTATCCGGTATCTGCACGTTTCGCTAGATCGGCCAATATGGCGACTGTGATTTGTCTGTCAGAACCATTAGAATTTAACAAAATACTCGACAATCCAATTTTTGCGAATATATGTTGTCGACTCGATATCTTTATTTTTTAATGTTTTATTATTCAGGTAAGGTTTCCATGTACTCCTTGACGAAATAATTATTATAAGATTTAACACTGCGATAGCAGCGCAGTCCGTCGGTGCCAATGTGAAACATTCCAAAATCCATTACTTACAAATTAAAAATTAAGTAAAAAAACATTTTCCAGTGGACTAAATTGTGAATCTAAACCATTCTCAAGTCCCCTTGAACACACACAAAAAAAATAATCAAGATCGGTCCAGTCGTTTAGGAGGAGTTCAGTTACATACACACGCACACAAGAAATATATATATAAAGATTCGGCGTAAGTAACAGAATCTATAAATGATTCTATTTTCACTCGAGAAAGCCGGAAAAATAAAGATATCGGTGTTTTAATTTTTAGTTAAGAATGAATAATTAGTAAAGTAGGTACGTTTGAATTATCAAATGACATATGTCAGATTGACATCAAAACGCAGAAGCATTCTGTAGCATCTATTTGTCACAGCCAAAGAAAAAACAGAGCTGCACATTTTTATTCAATTTTATGTGAAATCAATACAACATTAAAACGATGCTGTGACGTTTAGTTCCTTTTTTATTTGATTTAAAAGTTGTTTTGCTTCAAAAATATTAGCTTATTGAAATAATGTTGATTAAAGATTAAATAACTGCATTTTAATTATTATATTTTAAACCAAATCAACCTTTTAAAGGTCGATCGTATCGATTACTTATTTAATAATCGATACAATGAGTTTTATTGCCCGTTCTTTCTCGTGGTTCTACCTATTGCATTGCGAACGTGGCAGTAAATGTAAATGTAGAATCATTAAGTAATTAACTAAAATTTTGACGTTCATAAGCGTCACTTTGTGGCCTAGATGAATAAATGATTTTGATTTTGATTGATTTTGATTTTCATAAGAGAAAATCTCATTCAGTAGTTTTTTCACTTTGACTGATAAATTGCCAATATACTTGAAATCGTTCTTTTAGTATTCACGCAGTAAAATATATGTATCCAATATTAGGAGATACGAATATCAGCGTAATGTTAAATAAATTCTCTCAGATACATTTCTATTATACAAAACGTTTTGCTAAAAGGCTAAGAATGTAAACGTTTATATTCTAGGTCGGCAATTTGATAAATGGTGGAGCTATCCAAACTTTAGGTATTTTACGCGCCCTGTGAGTTTACTTATTTACAGCAAGATGTTGTGTCGAAAAATCTTGGCTTTATTTGGTATTCCTATCAGAAACCCTTTAGAATTTTGTGAATAAAAATGTCTTCAATATCGCTAAACTCTGTTATTCAAAATTTAATGATTTATGTGTAATCGTTTTGGAATTCTGTAAAAGTTTTGGTATCAATTATAGAGTCTTCAAAAATGTATAACGTAAATATTTATAAAAATAATACATCTTGCTTTAAGAGAGCTTTAAATTTCCAAATTATAATTATACTAAGAATGAGCGCCAATCTCTTGATAAGCATATATGTAGGTATCTCGACTCTATCAGGACAATATCATGTAGAGCTTAGAGGATTTTTTTAATTATAAAAAAAAATTGCTTGTTGTTTCTTTTTGTACTACAGGCTGCTTAAAATTGTTAGCGGTAATATTCGAAATTGGTAAAAGCTAAGAATTTAAAAAGAAGGCTATGCTCGGTAAATACTTTTCTGGGAACGCGTTGTCTCACAAGGATATTTTTAAAATAAAAGAGGGATTCATATTCTAAAATGAGCAAAATTTATTCTATTTTATAATAATTTTGTACCTATTTCTCACAAATAAATATGTTTGATTTGATTGTTGGTGTTACACTATACCATGATATTTAGCACATTTGAAAAATGAAAAATAAATATTGTCTTCAAAAGTTTAAATCAATCATCAGCATGTTCAAACTTTTAAAGACAATATTTTTGAAAAGTAAATATTTTTTTTGGATTGTCTAGAATTACCGTAGGCTTACTGGGAATTGGTTGTAAGCACAGTGGAAGCTAATTTATATTCATCCAGTTGTCCTAAGGTAATCAAATGTCTGACACATATTGCTGAGATTCTCAGCGATGACAAATTATAAAGTAGTTATAAGAAGATTTTACCTTATAGCTCCTGGTGATGTTCTTGAAGTGGACCCATAGATTAACTTATAATTTTGGCCAAAATAACAAGAGAATCAATGGATACCAGTTTACAATTCGGCGAAGTCCTTCTCCAGAGCACGATGCACGTTAGCGGTTCACAAAACTTTTCACAAAAGTTCACTATGTCATCAATTTACAACAAACCTTGCCGGAAGTCAAAGGCGGCAATTACGTATTAAGTTAATTACGAGTTGATTCAATTCGCGTTAATTCAAAGGGCGATCAATTTAATTTAGGTACAAGGCACGCGAGCTTGCAAACGGCGTGTTATTTTTTCAAGCGGAAGACGGAAGTGACAGTTCAGTGTGACCATTGTCAGAAATTTTCAATAGACTAAACAAAATGTTACTCAATCGATCTAATCGATTTGACTTATAATAAAAACCAATTCTATTTCAAACATCTACCCGCCCCGGACCGGCCTACCGGTCCGCTAATCGGTTGGTAGACGCGACAATGTTGCAACCGCTCTCCTCAGAATCGAACCGTCCACCAAGACCTCAGCAAATCGGGGAACTCCATCAGCCCCAGTTACCAAATGAAGGATGCGCCCCCTGCGCCATCTGAGTGGCGGAAGGTTAGCCTCCTTGATCAAAACGAGGTCACCAATCTTGGGTGGATCGGTCTTGTCGGTCCACTTAACGCGTTGCTGGAGTATGTGCAAATATTCCAAGTTCCAGCGTTTCCAAAAGCTCTGAGTAATCTGGCGTACCAATTCAAAACGCGAGAGACGACCAGGTCTCGTATCAATATAGGGGTACTCAGGCAAGGCGACAAGTGGGCGACCAATCAAAAAATGGCCCGGCGTAAGGGCCTCCAAATCATTCGGATCTGAGGAGATCGGGCACAATGGCCGAGAGTTCAAAACGGCCTCAATCTTACAAAACACAGTTGCGAGTTCCTCAAATGTAAGGACAGATTCACCGATTGTCCTGCGCAAGTGTGTTTTGGCCGATTTTACGGCGGCCTCAAATATACCACCCCAGTGTGGACAATTTGGTGGGGAAAACAACCAATTTATCCCACGTCGGGCAAGCCTATCACCTATATCAGCTTTGTTGGTTTCAAGAAAATTAACAACATCATTCAGATAATTATAAGTGCCCTTGAAGTTAGTGCCGCAGTCAGAACGGATCAAGGAAGGCAGCCCTCTGCGGGATACAAATCTGTCAAATGTGGCTACAAACGCCTCGGTCGTAAGCGAGGAGACCAGTTCTAAGTGTACGGCCTTTGTGGAAAGACAAACAAAAACACACAAGTAGGCCTTGACAGTCTTGCTGTTTCGAAGTGTCGACGTTTTCACCAAAAAAGGACCAGCGAAGTCCGTGCCAACACCGTCAAACGTCCTGCTTTCAGTTACGCGATCTGCCGGTAAGTCCCCCATCAAGGGCTGCATGGTAGAAGCCTTGAGCTTATAGCAAGGGATGCAGCGAAAGACTACACTCCGAATAATTCTTCGGGCAGACAAAATCCAAAACTCGCGTTGCAAAATGGCCAACAAGGCATTACAACCAGCATGCGAATTTTTAAGGTGACGGTCAGTTGCCAACAAGCGTACCAAATGACCGTCCTTAGGTAACAAAAGGGGGTGACGAGCCCCGTAAGGGAGGTTGGCGTTCTTGAGACGCCCTCCAACGCGCAAGAGACCCGTTTCGTCCAAAAAGGGGTTCAATTTAGATACAGCTCCCGACAATTTCGATTTCCCCGACTTGAGGATAGCAATCTCCTTCTCAAAATGCGCTAATTGCACAGAACGAACCCAAAAGGTGAGGGATTCCTGTCGTTCCTGTGGTGAGATAAACGGTGTCAGTCGTTTCTGTTGTGGGTGCCTAAAGTTAAAAACAAAACGCTTTATCCAAGCAGTGACACCTAACAACTTGTCGAGGGAGCTGTAACGATTTAACAAAAAATCGGGGTCGAAGGCGCATTCCACCTTCTCAAGAGCGAGTGTTCGTAGACCCGGCAAATTAGAAGTATTCAAAACTGGCGTTCGAGGCCAATCAATTTCTGGTCGACTCAACCATTCCGGACCCCACCACAGCGAATGACCTATCAAACTAGGCGTCAAGCATCCGCGCGAGGCACAATCAGCGGGGTTGAGCTCACCTGGCACGTGTCTCCAAACCAGCGTGACTTCGGATTTTTGGATTTGGGAAACGCGATTAGCGACAAATACCTCCAAGGTGTGGACAGACGCCTTCAACCAACAAAGTACAATTTGGCTGTCTGTCCAGGCGTAGGTCCCACTAATACAAATGCTTTTACCCAAAGTACTGGACACGTGGTTCAACAAGCGTACAAGAAGGGCTGCTCCCGAGAGCTCCAATTTCGGAATGGTCAGAGATGTCCGAAGGGGTGCAACCTTGCTCTTTGCCATGATCAGGGAAACCCTCACCTGACCTGAGGCACTGACTGTGCGCAAGTACACCACGGCGGCGTGACCACGTTCCGAGGCGTCACAAAACCCGTGAAGGGTGGCCTTGTACTTCCCGGGAGGAAGGATGGGACGAGGCAAGGAGATCTCATTGACGGCAGGAAGTGAGGATACAAAAGAGGTCCATTCCTCAACAAGAGTGCCGTGTAGAGGTTCGTCCCAGGTCAATCCTGCTGTCTAAAGCTTCTGCAAGAAGCATTTTGCCCAAAATATAATTGGACAGATCCAACCGTTCGGATCAAAGGTTCTGGCGACAGTAGACAATACGAGACGTTTAGTCCAAGAACACGGCAATTTCAAGTCTACGTTATATGTAAAGATGTCTTGGACTGGTCTGTACTGAACGCCGAGAACAGCCATCATGTCGGGGTTGTCAACAATCTCAAATAGATGTGGATCCTGCTGATGATCCTCTGGCAAGCCTTCCTAAAGCGCTGGTGAGTTGGAAATCCATTTACGCAACTCATAACCAGTGGAGGCCAAAATACCTATCAATTCGTCCCGCAGGAGGATCGCCTCGTCCGCTGTGGAGGCGCCCGAGCAAATGTCATCGACGTAAATATCGTCCTTCAAGATGGCGGAGGCTCGTGGGAAACGTAAGACTTCGCGGTCTGCGAGCTCCCAAAGAGAACGTATTGCCAAGTAGGGGCTTGACCTTAACCCGTACGTATTAGTATTGAGCTCGTAGACGACCATGGGATTACGAGGAGACTCTCTCCAAAGGATCAGCTGGAAGCGACGGTCATCAGGGTGGATAATCGTCTGCCTGAACATCATTTTTATGTCGGCCTCAAAGACAACCTGATGTCGTCGGAAGCTGGTGATGACGTCACAAAGGTCCTTGACCAACTTGGGACCAGAATGCAAGCACTGGTTCAAGGATACGCCCGTAGAAGTCTGCGCAGAACCATCAAATACTGTGCGCAGCTTGCCAGTCGATGGCTTCAATACCGCATGATGCGGGAGAAAGTAGTGCTCCACCGAACGCCAATCCAAATTTGACACAGACATGTGTCCCAATTGTTCATATTCCCTCATGAACTCAATGTACTTCTGTCTGAGCTCCGGATCACGGCCCATGCGACGCTCCATAGCCAACAATCTCTTTTCGGCTAAAGGTCGTGACTCACCAAGCGGAGGCCGAACAGACAGAAAAGGTAGCCTCGTAATGATCCGACCAGAATGGAGTCGACCAGTGTTGTTCTGGAAGAACAACGCGCACTCC
This sequence comes from Euclidia mi, assembly GCA_944739405.2. Lineage (NCBI taxonomy): Eukaryota > Metazoa > Arthropoda > Insecta > Lepidoptera > Erebidae > Euclidia > Euclidia mi. The sequence continues at coordinate 2,576,393 of OX123194.2, read as the reverse complement.
TCATGTTCTGGATGCAAACGAGCAGCTTGAAGGGGCTCCTCTACTTCCCAAAACCTCTGAACCGCATCAGAGAGAGCAGAGCCTACAGCCAATAAATTATCCAGTTCAGGTGGAGGGGGGTCAAGGAGCAAATCCAAATATTGTCGGTATGGCAGTCAAACCATTTGGCACCAAGACCCGTTTCCCACCAATCAAAATTCCACCGAGGACATCAGAGCCAATCAACAAGTCGATTTGTCCCGGTGTGTCAAATTTGGGGTCTGCCAGTTCCAATCCCGATGTCAAATTCACCACAGCTGCTTCTGTGGGTGCATACCCAAAATATTCTTCAGCACAATAGCCGAGGTTCTAATCCTCGGTTGTGAAGATTCAACAGGGCCAAACAAAACCTTAACTTGCCCTTCAACATTAGAGGCTACGTCCCCTATGCCCCGTATACAATTTGGAAATGAGCCCATATTTAATTTAACCTGCCCTACCAAATAAGTGGAAACAATGCAACCTTGTGAACCTGTGTCCAATATAGCACGGTCAACAACAGAGGTACCCGTGGGTCCCCAGACCCTAACAGCAACCGTTGGTAGGATAACGGTCTCAATGGGGGTGGTTGGCGTTATAGGGCAGGTGTTAATTACCTATTGTTGCCTGGGCGGCGACCGTTGGCCAGGACCAGGCAAGTCAAAACGAGGGTGCGGCTTGAAGTCCTCAAAAACGCGATGACTCGATCCGCGCGCCATCTGTGGGGGGTCATAATGACGCATCCGCCCAAAACGAGGTGGGCGCGAGTCAAGGCGGGGACGCTCCGCCAAAGGAGGGGAATACCTGGGGCAGCAGTCATGGTGCTGGTGACGTTGCGCGGCACATTCAGGTGCGCGAGAGAGAGGAGGCGTGCGCATGCTACGGTTCTCCAAGCGGGGTGAGTGGCGATCAATTGAGCGAGGCGACTCTCGGCTACGCGCCGGTGAGCCTCGGCTGCCACCTTCAAAACACCCGCCCGTGCGCGGCGTCGGCTGGTTGGACAAGCGGCCAACCTCTCTGGCATTCATACAGAGAATGTCCAAATGCTGTCCTCCACAGTGAGGACAGGGGCGAGAGTTTGGGCAGTCTCGCTGGTAGTGGGACCCCAAACAAGAGAAGCAAAGGCGGCGGGCATTCGCGATGCGCCTACGAGAGGCGACATGAAGGTCCAAGAATGCCCTACAACTGGTCGTTCTGTGCCCCGTGACCTTGCAGTAGGAGCACTCCACTGGGCTCTGCGTGACTGCAAAGCGAGGAGGGCGCCGGTCAACATTGGCTCGAGTGTGAACGCGAGCCTGCTCCTTGACCTTGGGCGGCTGCGACTTAGCCGGCGTGTCACCACCGGAGTTGTCCAAGACCCGGCACTCATCCTCCAGGAACTTCTCCAGGTCAGCAAAGGGGGGCAGATGGGTCGCGCTATCCCCACCAAAGCGCTGCTCAAAACGCGACCTCAGGTCGGCAGGCAGCTTTTTCAGCACAATGTGCACCAATAGATAGGACCACTGGTCCACGGGCAGGTCAAGGCACTTAAGTGCGTTGATGGCCACCAAGAGCGGGTTCAACAGTTGGGTGCGCAACCCAGAGACCCGGGTGAGCGTCGGCAAACCCAAAATCTGCTCGATGTGCGTGTCGGCGAGGCCACGCTTATTATGGTACCTACGGGTAATTAGGTCCCGAGCCGTCTGGTACGCCTCGTCAGACACGGGCAGATGCTGGATGAGGCCCTTAGCCTCCCCATCCAGAACCGACATTAGATAGGCCAATTTTTGTGCTGGCCGAAGGTCAGCCCTGTCATTGACCAGGCTGTCAAACAAGTTAATGAAGCCCAGGTAGCTTCCTAGGCAGCCATCAAAATGGGGGAGGTCCAAAGTAGGGAGCCTACTCACCAGCCCCGGTGCTGACCTAGGAAGCTCCTGCTTCAGGCCGGGTTGCCCTTCCCTATCGGCAACTAGTTGTCTCGCAGTATTGGAGACAGCATCATACAGGTCCAAGACCTGGGCATAGTCTTCGCTGACCTTATTTCGCTGGTCAGCGGTGAAATCATTGATTGTCACTTCAAGACAACAAGTGCTGAAAGTGCGGAATTGCTGTTCCACACTTGCCAGGCGATCGTCAATCCGCTCGTACCTCTGAAGTAAGGCCTGCTGGCGATCAGGCCGGTTCACTAAAGCATTGGCCGAGGCAAACCAGCGCAAATCTGATGCAATAGCACCAGCAGCCGCACGCAAGTCCTTGATAGCTGACATAATCAAAATTCAAAAGAGCCCGGACAAGCGCTAAATAAAATTAACAATCAAAACTTAATTTTTCTTAATTCTTTGAAACCAACAAAGTATTAGCCTGTTTACTGCAAGTGAAGGCAAGTGACAGGTATTTACTGCCCAACAAAATTTAAGGTTTCCGTATATTGAAACAAACACAAAAGTTATCAAAGTTATAACTTATAACAAATTAATAAAGTTGAAACTTCAACTTAATTAATTAATTATTTGCAACAGACAGACTAACTGTGTTATTTATGATATACAATAGGAAGTAAGCACAGAATATGTGTTACCTAACAATATTATCTTTATATTATAACAAAACAAAGTTTATTAATGTGACCCGCCCAAGTGGCAAGGTCAAGTTGGTTGTTATGTTTATGAATATATGCAATAAACTAAATTTACTAAATTTATTGATACATACAGCTGTTATGTATCCAAACAAACTGACTTATTAATGCAACAACAAATTTAAGTTAGATTATTCAACAATACAAATCAACAATTACTGATTGAGGTTATGTGACAATGTGTTTCAAATTATCTAGGTCAACTTATACAATTAAATATTATGTATTTTAGACAATAACTGACCTGACAAACACTACAATACTGTCTACAAGGTGATAAGATACAAGCTCATACCAATCTGAGTTCAGATACAATCAACGGCTAAGATACAAATTTACAATATAGGCAGTTAACTACGCTCTGCTACCAAAAAATTATGTCTAGAATTACCGTAGGCTTACTGGGAATTGGTTGTAAGCACAGTGGAAGCTAATTTATATTCATCCAGTTGTCCTAAGGTAATCAAATGTCTGACACATATTGCTGAGATTCTCAGCGATGACAAATTATAAAGTAGTTATAAGAAGATTTTACCTTATAGCTCCTGGTGATGTTCTTGAAGTGGACCCATAGATTAACTTATAATTTTGGCCAAAATAACAAGAGAATCAATGGATACCAGTTTACAATTCGGCGAAGTCCTTCTCCAGAGCACGATGCACGTTAGCGGTTCACAAAACTTTTCACAAAAGTTCACTATGTCATCAATTTACAACAAACCTTGCCGGAAGTCAAAGGCGGCAATTACGTATTAAGTTAATTACGAGTTGATTCAATTCGCGTTAATTCAAAGGGCGATCAATTTAATTTAGGTACAAGGCACGCGAGCTTGCAAACGGCGTGTTAATTTTTCAAGCGGAAGACGGAAGTGACAGTTCAGTGTGACCATTGTCAGAAATTTTCAATAGACTAAACAAAATGTTACTCAATCGATCTAATCGATTTGACTTATAATAAAAACCAATTCTATTTCAAACATGGATTCTCACATAAATAAATAAAAAAATAATCGTTTTCATGGCATTACTTTTCGGTGAGTGACTTCTACATTTTCTAATGTTTATCTGATTTTATGGACATAAACACATAATATTTATTTCTGCATTATGGTTGTTTGCAAGTCTTATACAGGTCGAAACCCTATTCCAGATGATGCCGGCTTTTAATAGCTAAATAACTTCTGAAAAAAAAAACGCTGTATAAAACTCAGTGTAATTTACCAATGACTTATTGCATTTGCAGCAATTGAATAATATCAATAACTTGACAACACACGTAAACCATCCACCGTAGGTATCCATGTATAAAAAACCATTCAAAGAGGATCAAAGAAGCATATTGCTTCACAAAAATAATTTCCTTACAGTATCAAGCCATTTGCTCGTTCGCGGCGTTCTTTAGGCCAGACAACTCAATCATGCCGATTCTATATCCCGAACGTTCCGGAAAATTGGAGTTTCGTCACCCTTTTTTCTGACTGATCTTTCTCAGCTCGTGCAATTTGGCAACCATCTTTGATTGCAGTTACCGGATATCCGTACGAGGTTATCGTTTTCTTCGTCTATTGAATGAATGAATCCCTTTATCATTTAAGGTGGACTTTGATGCCCTTTATTTATTGTTGGCTATTTTTAGTAAAGGTGTTATTTTCGTTTTGGATCGTAAAGAAAATGTTCCTTCTAAATTAATATAGTTTCAGCTGGTCAGCATGGTATATAAATAACTTTGTAGAAAAGAGACAAATAAGAAACAGCCTACACGAGCTTAGTTATAAATATTTATAATAAACAAAGATAACTCTTAGACTTAGAACTAATATTTTCAGAACTCACAAAATAATAATGTTTTAAAATTTGTAAAATATTTATATCTTATCCAAATTGATTATGATCGTTAATTCCTCATGGCATTCCATACAAAGTGCAAAGATCACTTTTCCAGAAAACCAAGGAACCAATCTAAATAGTTAATTTGCTACGTATACATAAAATACTGAGCTTTAGAGAATCTAAAACGAAATATAAATGATTTATAGGTTTTCATACGAAATAAAAACAGCTACGATCTTTCTTGTATATAAATATTTTGGCAACCCCTTAAAGTTAGCAGCTTCTTTATTCTGGCTAACTTAAATGGATATAGATATGCTATAGCTTAGACCTTTCCGTGTGGTGACGGATGAAGAATACGAAATGTCACCACCCCATATCATCCCATGGGTATCGTAAGAGCCGACAGAGGGAGCATATTATGCAGAGAACAACACTGCAAGAGAAGGTAAACTTGATACAATCCCTATACCAACCCGTTTGGCCAGCGTGGTATAGTAGGCCAATTCCTCCTTTCAAAAGAGAGGCCTAGTCCAGCAGTGGACTGTTAAAGGCTGATGATGATGATGATGGTAGCTTAGACCAGTGTAAGTATATTCAAGGGAGCATACTCGCCATAATGACGCTCCTTTAAGCTATCACAATGCCTGTCGCACTACGCCAGGTTTAGAGATCAAACTTATGGGGATCCACGACAATTTTCCAAGTCTAGCTGTTCATTATTTCTATTATTTGAATGTTTGTAACGTTTTAGGCGGTATAATAGTCATTCCTGGTACAGGAGTAATCTTTGGGATTATGTCATTTTGCCAGATTTGCTATAAATCACATTATGGTTTGCCGCCGTGGTCCAGTGGATAGCGTATGCGACTGCTGATCGGAGGTCCTGGGTTTGGTTCCTGGGTCGGGCAAAAGTGTTACTGGGTTTTTCCTAATTCTCATTAGCAGCACGGAGTCTGGTGATGTGCTTGGTAACAATAGGCTCGCCCCCTATTACGTGGGACCTAATAATTCATGGCGAAATGTGGGTGTAATATTAAACCTCTACCTACCCCTTAGGGATACAGGCTTGGGTCTATAAAAACATTATGGTTTGACAATATTAGGCATATCCAAAACGAATAATGAAGTTTCAAGTGCTATTGTTTTGATCGTTGTTTATTCACATTTTGAATCTTTAATTGAAATCTTTAATTGAAAAAAATCTTTAATTTAATTGAAAATTAATTGTTTACGAATTATTTTCGTATTATTCATGCCATCGAACAAGCTAACAATAACAACAATTTGTGTTACGCTTTTCAGCAATCCACTTCAGTTATTATTACTGTCCAAAATAACTTTGTACGCCTCATTACGTTTTCGGTAAATATTTGTTACCAATATAAATTTGTTTGCGTTCGTGTATTAATTTAGAAAATGTACCACGTGAATCTTTCTTTAGATATTTGTTACAAGTTTTTCATGCGACAAAAATGTTATTATTAGAACTTTCAGGACCAGTTTGACTGTCCAATAATAGATATGCCAAATATAAATTAATTGGCAGGTACAAATTTTGTTCTAATTTAGAATTTATCCGGAAAATTTGTTCTGGAAATAGCGTATCTTATTAATAAATTAAGTATAATTATTAGCTCAAGTTTTATTTTGCTTATTTTTATTTAGATATAAATGAAAATAATTCTTATATCTCGTTGGTCTCGCGGCATAAATGTGCGCGTGGGATTGGGAGGTCTCGGGTTCGATTCCCGGTTCGGGCAAAGTGTTATTGGGTTATTCCGTTAGGAAATTCTCAGTAGCGACTCGGAATCTGGTAATGTGCCCAGTACGGCAATAGGCTCGCCCCCTATTACGTGGGAACTAAAAAATCATGGCGAAATGTGGGTGTAACATTACACCTCTGCCTACCCTTTCGGGGATACAGGCGTGAGTCTATAAATAAAATAAATAAAAATTAATAAATAAAATAAATAATTCTTAGGCATTATAATTTACACTTCATCCACGTACATACATCTACAACCCAAAGGAACTGTCGAAATAGCGAGTGCTTGAAACAGGCAATTTTATATTGGAATTATTACCACGATTTCGGATACGGTTTGACAGAACTTTATCCATCGAGACAGCTAGATTTTTATAATGACGATAATTACTTGTATTCTTTCTTTCTACGTACCTACGTCATGATTCCATACACATCATTTTCAAACACGTTTGCTCTATTAAATGTAGTAGGTACATATTCAGTGACGTTCTATTCACTTATTTCCACCACCGATGTTGTGATGCACTGATCATATTGTTCTACCGCATTCATTGCAAATACTGAAGCTTGTTCTCTGTTCTATTCAACTGATTGTTGTATTTCTTTCACTCATTCTGCTTTGTTTCTTTTTTTAATTAATTTATGATGTACTTCGTTTTCATTGCGAGTTATTCTTTTGTTTGCAGCTTGAATGGTTGCGATGCTGTAGTAGTTCCTGCGCTAGCTACAAATATTCAGTTTTTTTTTTTTCAATTCATTTATATAAGTATTTCAGGTAACTATGTAGACCCATAAAGGTTTAACAAATTTTACACATCATATAATTTAAAAATAGTGCAATAAAATTCCAATAATATTACATGTCAACAATGAATAAATATAAAAATATTAAAATCCGTTAAAATTCAATTTATAATAAATGTCAAAAATTAAAAATACAATTCAATAAAATTAATGTTTATGTCCGAAAGATAATAATAATACAGAATGTTATCAAAATTATATATACAATTACAGCCCCTACTCTTTACCTAATAGATACTGGACAGACAGACATACACTGTTATTAATATCGCCTACTAAAATGAAAGTAGGAAAGGCCTAATCATCGGATGGTTACCTAAGATCCAGTATACAGTATTTTTATTTTGTTGGTGCCATGCTTACAATAAAATTTGCAACAGCCAGTCAGGATGGATCGTGGACTGTACTGCTAACAAGACTAGACTATACTAACAAGAAGAGGCTGGTACCCAGTGGTGGAACAGATATAAACAAGGCTGAATATCAAACCCAATATGTAAACACTTCAGAAAACAATATGTAAACAATTCAGTATAATCAGATATGATTAACGATGGATTAGAAGTCATACGTTGAAAATAATTTTTATCGCAACAATCTGGGGGTCTAGTACGAGTTTGCACTCGATCGACCAATTCGAACAATTTCCATACATTTTCTAAATGCGCCTTCTAGCGGTCTCTATCGATCGCTTACAAAATGTATGGAAATTGTTCCCGTCGACTACGCTTTCGTCCACCGTGACGATCGAGTGCAAACTCGTACTAGACCCTCAGGCCGCCTTCTCATCAGCGGCCGGGATTTAATATGCGAATATTTATTTGTTCGTGTGACGAATTTACAAACATTAAAAAACTATCCCATTTCATTTCCTGGGTGTCGCAAGAGGCGACTTAGGAAAACACACGAATCAAACTGTATGTTTGACAAATGTCAAGAACCTCAACTTCAAACCCTATGCCAATCTGTCTGACGCAAATTAGGAGAGGTCTATGTCAAAGTGTTCAGATATTTACATAGAGGCGCATTTTCTATGGGCGCTCTGAAGACAAACTTTCTGTGACCCAAATTGCCGCAAGGCGGCGTGGCAGTCGCGCTGTGACAGCTGTCCCTACGAGAGCAAGAGAGACGAACGTTCCTCCTGTGTATCTTAACTACGAGAGCAAGAAAGACGGAGGAGAAACAGTTCCCACTTGGAATCGGCACACGAAATGCTTTACAACTGCGCTTCTATGTAAATCTGTATTCATTGCCTATGTCTAGCAATGGTCTGCAAAAGGTTGTGTCAAGATGCAATTTTTATGAGTCTATTATCCTTGTACACGATAACGTCGGTGCGGTAAAGCGTGAAAAACAGTTATTATTGCGGCACTCGACGCTCCACTCGACGCTTCGCTAGTCCTCTCGCTCATCGCAGGGCTGTTTTCGCCCTGCTGTTACTGCCGAATCGCCGTCCGCGTTACGTTAGGACACGGCCTTAATATCAAAAGTAGCCCTCTGACATTGTGATATTAGGGTGCGTCACCCGAATGACATGTATGTCACTGATTGGTTATTGCGAAATAATAGCGTACCCATAAAGTTTTGTGACGGCAAACTTTTTATACGGACACCATAACCATTGTAATCACTTAGCTTTATTTTTCTCAATAAATTGGGAAGATTTTTGGCACGTGTTGACCAAGCTCGTTAAAAATAATGAGATTGGTTTTCGGCGATAAATAATAGGTTTTGCGGTTTCTTTTCTCGTTAGATTTTAGTTGGACCCTTTATTCCTATTGTCGTTTGTTTGCTGTATAGTAAATTGAGCGTAAATATGTGATTTTTATGGACTGTACACTATTTTCGTGGTTATGGAATCGATGTTGAAAATACGTCCATAATGGTGTCATTTTTGATAAGGGTGATGTTTGATATTTCCGTTACTATGTTATTAGAAGTAATACTGCCGGGGATTATTGGAGATTTTTTAAAGCTAATTGATGAAAATGATAATTCTAGGTCGAAAGTTTAAAACAAATCATGTATAAATTGCGGGGAACAAACATATTATATCCAACGGTCACAAATAATACTACAAAATGGATAACACAAAGTGTTGTTCCATGAGGTGATCGAATCCACAGCACTTTTTTTTATAGTCTCACGCCTGTATCCCCGAAGGGGTAGGCAGATGTGTAAATTTAAACCCACATTTCGCCAGGAATTTTTAGGTGCCACGTAATAGGGGCCGAGCCTATTGCCCCTACCGGTCACATCACCAGACTCCGGGCTGCTACTGAGAATTCGAAAAAACCCAGTAACACTTTTTGCCCGACCCGGGAATCGAACCCGGGACCTCCGATCAGCAGTCGCATACGCTATCCAATGGACCACGGAGGCACTTCAAATAGTTTTACCACTACACCGTTTACCCCTCCAGCTAAACTTGTTTTAATGTTTCTATTAAGAATGGTTCCAAATCAGAAGTTAAAAATAGTTTATGTAGCTCATATATTAGAGTTTGGCTGTGTCTGACGATATCATCATCGATCTAGCCTTATCCAGATTGCATCCTAGACTTCTTGACTAGATTTGACATTCTGTCAAATTAGCCTCTCTGCCGTTATACCAATGATAATACGCAAAACAGAATACTCTACCACGCTGTTGCATAAGTTACACACAACACATGCAAAACAAACAGTATCACATTTTCTACACAGTCGAACCGTCAATAAATCACGGCTAAGTGCCTTAAGAAATAAACGTTAGGGATTTTCAAATAATTTGCCGAAGCTTCAAACAATTTAGAATCACGCGATGCAATTTCGAAGCTAGCATGTCGTTTCTTGCCCTTTGCGAGAATGGGGAAGCCCCTAAGACATTTAACGGTCAAATACCAAGTATTATTACGATTGGAGAAATACGAGCATTTTTTTCCCTGTTTTGATTTTACTGACCAAGGGTGGGGTATTGATTTGATCGATGGCTGAGCAATGTGCTGTATTTTATACATCGTTTATGTTATTAGAAAAGTTTTTTTATGAATGTTATTGTTTGGGTGATAAATTTATTATTTAATCTTTGCTAAAATGGTGTTCGCTGCACGGATGGCGTAGTGGTATAAGCGGCCGTCTCATCGCTCGACACTGCGCTGAGTGTTGTGGGTTCGATCCCCACACATCCATGTATCCATATATACAACACTGTACATGCTTCAGAAATTGTTGTCTCGAATCTGGTTATTCGTTGTGGCCGTTAATTGTATGTTTTCAAGGTTCCCCGTGACACAGGATTTAGTCTTAGTGTGGGAGTTGTCCATTTTAGCAGAGTCTTAATTATATTAAGTATGTATTGAGCAGCATACGGAATATATTTATTCACAGACTAACAATCTAAACTAAGTCCCAATATTGGTATGTTCCGGTAAGCAGTATCTCATAATATACACTAGTTACAATTAACATTTCAAAGACATTCAATTGGCAAGGTATTCTTAGAACGAAAGTAGCGTTGGAACAAGTGGTAATTACTGCACAAACCACTGTGTCTGTGAACATGGCTATCATTATAATTATTGCGACTGCAATAAGTGCGCCCTCAGGCTAAGTTCGTATTCTTGGTAAAGTGTACTTGTTTATTTTCTACTAGACCATTTGTTTATGATATGGAACGGTTTTAATCTGCTATAGATATTATCTGGAAAACGTTGCGCTTGATAGCGATTTGTTTATATTGATGTTCCAGGTTCTGAACTCTGGTATTTATAGTAAATATTTTTACAAAAATGCTTAGGACTAGTACCTGTCTAACTACGGAATTCAATATTCGAATTTTAGAAAGATCTGTAGATTTTAGATTCGTTTTTGACAGTTTTTGACATAAGCTCCATACAAAATATGTCAAACACGAATCTAAAATCTACAGATCTATCTATAGTTCGAATATTGAAAATGGCCATTATCAACACAACAAACTAATCAATAATTATAAAAAACATGACAATGAATATCATAAAATTGGCACTGACAAAATAACTGTACCAACTAACTCTGAACAGTAGTTTGATGAAATGGTATTCAAAAACAGTACCTAGTATTCTAATATTTTAAACCCTATCACCTCTTAAGTTAATGTTAATGTTTGCCCCTAAATATTAGAAGTGGATACACCCACTTCTAATATTTAGGGGCAAACATTTTGCGTTTGTCGGTTCTACCACGAGTTTTACACAGTGACGATAGACTAGTCGATGGGCAAAACTTTCATACATTTCCTAAATGCGCCTAGCGGACTCTATCGATCGCTACTCCCCGATAGGGGCGCTTTTAGAAAATGTATGAAAATTGTTTCCGTCGACTAGTCTATCTTCACCTTGACGATCGAGTGCATAACTCGTGGTAGACCCCCTGTTGGGTAACTTGCCAGTTCTTTCGAGCAATAAGGAATACAATTATTGGTGGTTAGGTAAGTGGCAGGTAGTAAATATTAAACCAAACAAAATATAAAATTGAACTTATACGTATACCTAAATAACATAACTATATCTACACTAATATTATAAAGAGGAAAAATTTGTATTTTTTTTGTTTGTAATGGATAAACTCAAAAACTACTAGACCGATTTTAAAAATTATTTCACTATTAGAAAGCTTCATTATCTGCGAGTAACATAGGCTATATTTTATTTTTGAAAAATAGGGATCCGTAAGATATTTGGGTTTTTCGTGTACGCGAAGTAGTGCTCTCTGGCCGCGGGTTAAACCGCGGGAAACGGCTAGTACCTAATATCTCACTAACTACTTTATTTCAGTCAATAATTGATACCCATAATGGACACAAAACATCGAAGAATAGATAAAGAACAAAACAAATAAATGCTTCTACTCATTTTTTTAGGGTTCCGTACCTAAAAGGTAAAAAACGGAACCCTATTACTAAGCCTCCGCTATTCTCTGTCTGTCTGTCTGTCCGTCTGTCTGTCACCAGGCTGTATCTCATAAACCGTGATAGCTAGAAAGCTGAAATTTTCACAAATTATGTATTTCGGTTGCCGCTATAACAACAAATACTAAAAATAAAATATTAATGGGGGGTCCCATACAATAAACGTGTTTTTTTCATATTTTTTTGCTCAAAATTACCAACTATGTAGATAGTATATTTATTACCTTTCAAAATAAATCATTTAATAAAATAAGTTAATAATAAAGAGGGGCTCCCATACAACAAACGCAATTTGGTACTCGATCTTAATAAACAGGTAGAAACTTAAAAAATATTTAAGTATACATACAACAATCGTGATTTTCTTTTATAGATGTTGGTACGGAACCCTTCGTGCGCGAGTCCGACTCGCACTTGCCCAATTTTTTTCAACTGCAAGTTCACCATTTTAAAATTAATATCGATAATATACAAACACAGTTTTTGTATAACCGATATATCACAGTCTTATGCATAATAGTCATACAACTCCATACCTCTGATATTCAATATCAAAAGTCAGTTGTTTACCGTTTAATCCAATTTCGATAACCGTATCTCCTGTTTTCGGCGCACCACGTTACAAGTTGCGAATCGAATCGACGAATTATTTACTGATTGAACTTTGAGAGTTATTCGAATAAACAGTACAGCGAAAGGGAGAGCTTAATAATAAGTTACAATTACGAGGGGGCTGTAGAGATACAGTACGTTTAGACTGTTTGGAAACATAGGGGGTTTGGATTTTGGGGACGGAATGTTGGTGGATTTAATCGCTTGGCACTTTTTGTTGTATTACTAGAACTTAACTTAGTTTAATAATATGGTAAAAATGACAATATTTGCGGGTTTGTTCTTGAGCTTTTGCCCTTGCGACTTCACTGTAATGATTCGAAATATTTCTGTTTAGTAACAACTGTGCTCAAAATGTTTGCCGCGTTTCTATGTCGGTCTCTTGGTTATGTTTTGGGCGTAGATGTAAATCTGGTTGACCGGAGCAATAATCCTATTTATTTTTTGTTATGTAAAGTAGGAGATGCGGAACAAAAATAAATAATAAGAAAAATACAGCCACTGGGTATGCAAAATCCAATGCTTAATCTTACTTTGCAAACTAAAAAAAACATGAATAATAAATTCGGTACGTTACGTTACCGTACTAAAAATAAAATGTTGCTAGTAAATAATCAAAACTCGTTTTATTATAAACTAGCCGTTTCCCGCGGTTTCACCCGCGCCCTGAGGGAACTACTTTACGTAACCGTAAAACCCAAATATCTTACGGACCCCTATTTTTTCTAAAATAAAATATAGCCTATGTTAGGTACTCGCAGATAATGTAGCTTTCTAATGGTGAAAGAAATTTAAAATCGGTGCAGTAGTTTTTGAGTTTATCCATTACAAACAAAAATACAAATTTTTCCTCTTTATAATATTAGTGTAGATAAAGACGACCTTAAGTCAGAAAAGCTCCGAATTTTGTGCCGTATATCGTTCCCCTACACTTGATATTCAGTTTGCAATATCTTTGTTTCAACTTGAGACAGCGTTCGGATTAGGTTAGATTAATTTTGATGGACTATTCAGAATTGTTTAGTTGACAGCCGGTTTAAAGGGCGAAATTATTTTATAATTTTCCAGTTATAATTTTGAATCGTTTTAATTAAAGTTTTGAATTAATAATAGGGATTTGGAGGAGGCGTTTCGTTGACAAGGGATTAGGAAGATGGATGGCCATTAGTGAATTATCCTAAAATACTTAAATAATAAATTGTCGATGGGGACGGATATGTCGTTTTCATTAGGGAAGTTTTGATTTTTTTAATAAAGCGCCATCTTGTGTTGACTAGCGGGCACTTTATTAGTTCAGTGCTCGATCGTTAGATGGCGCTAGCAGTATCATGCGCGTGAGCACTTTCTGAGTACAAATGAAATAAATATGTGATTTTGTGATGGTTATTTTTGTATTTACTAAAATAAAAAAAGGATAAGATAAAAAAAATATTTATAATTTGTGCGGATAAATGAGCATTAGGTACATGAATTTTTTGCAGATTGCAAAAAGGGCGGAAGTTCCTGAGTCAATTAATTCGGGTATTTAATTACAAGAACAGAATTGAAATTAATTATATTTTAAAGGTTGGCTTAGCCAGAGATAATATCAATTAGGCATATTAATTTATGTCTTTGACATCCTCTTAAAGTTATTTAGGTTCAGGCAAGAATTCAATAACCTCAAAAAATATTTTACTTTTAAATGTTTCGGCAAACGTTACTTTGCCTATTAACTGGAGGTGCTTTTTGGTGCCAAATCTTAGAAAAACAACATTTTGTCAAAACTTTAAACAGAAATCACATATGGCAATAAAATTTGCCGACGACCTTTCAAACATACTAAATATGCACAAAAAAATTATAAAAATCGGTCAAGCCGTTTTGGAGGAGCTGATATTAAATAAAATAGATTAAAAAACAACACCAAACAAGTTTCAGTAATGTGGTACCTATCCATTGTACTTATTTCCTTAAAAAAGTGAATAAAAAGTACCAACTATATATTTTGACAGATGTTGTTTATGCCTCCAAAATAATGACCGTCAGTTCCGCTTGGTCGCCATCGCACCCTCTCTGTGTCAATGTGACTAAAGGATTATATCATACGGACAGTGTACCTGCTTACCAACTGACATCTCTCTCTTAACGGTCTGCTGAGCTTTTTTGGAAGGTTACTTAGCAGTCTGATTAATTTTAAATTGTCTTTTGGAATACGTACTATGTACCTTCGTTTTGAGTTTATGAACGGATGTAACTTTTTATGGTATATGAGACAGGCGAGCGGATCATAAGAGGTAAACGAGTAGACCGGATTGCCTAAAGATAATATAATAATATTCTACCACTTACACACATCACCATCTAGTTCCAAACTAAGCAGAGCGTGTACAATGGGTACTAGACATACTTATAAACTTTTTTTTTTTTTTGGAAATACATACATATTATACATAGAAAAACTCAGACCAAGACAAACATCCATGATCATGCACACAAATGTTTGATTTGAGCGGGAATCGAACCCGCGACCTTCGGCGTAGCAGTCGCTTACACTCCTGCTGCGCCAACCGGTCGTCAAAAGGTAAGTGATTACTGGCGTCTGACACCTGCAACCCCAGAGGAGTCATGAGTACATTGCTGACGGAAAAGCAATAGAAAGAGGAGCAAGATTTGATTTGAGGAGTGGAAGGAACAAGGAAAGAAAGTACATGGTGCCTTCAGCGCTCTCACTTACTGATCGACAAATTAAAAGACTCAACAGATACTGTTACTTAACTTAACTTCTCTAACGGAGTAGTACGTTTACGGTCGGGCTGGCTCAATCATGCTGAAATCAGCAAGTCCTAAGTACTCCTGTCTGGGTGGTCCAGTGATAGCGAATGCGACTACTGACCGGAGGTCTCGGGTTCAATTCCCGGGTCGGGCAAAAGTGTTACTGGGTTTTTCCGAATTCTCAGTAGCAGCTCGGAGGCTGGTGATGTGCTCGGTAACAGCAATAGGCTCGCCCCCTATTACGTGGGACTTAAAAATTCATAGCGAAATGTGGGTGTAATATTACACCTCTGCCTACCCCTTCGGGGATACAGGCGTGAGTCTATAAAAAAAATAAACTAAGGAAATAGCTATACTTCAGTTAATAGCATTAATTCATTTCACGTTCTAGTGTGGATGTTACGAGCAAGTCGATCAGTCAATACAGTACATGTATCTTTTTACAACGCTCCTTTAAATAAAATGTTACATTTCTTTGATGTGGATGAGACATTTTCCGCCAACTTACTCAACTTCTTTGTCTTTGATTCACTGTCTTTGTTCACTGATACAAAATTACTTCAGAACTTCTTTCATCATTGCGAACTTATTACTAATTCGGTGTAAAACTTAAAACGTTGTTCATTAATTTTGAGCAACTCCTTTATTTGATTTTTAAACGGACGTGGGAAGACTTCACAGGAAACAAACAGTAAACAATGGCGTATATATAGTATTTATTAGTTAGTTATTTAATGTAAATTTATAAATCATTTATTGCAGATCAACGAGCTATTATAGCCCACCAAAATAGCAAAAAGAATAAACCACATTGCTGGAAGAGAGGGAGGCATAAAATAAAAGCAATTATTTCAGCAATACTAATAGTGCTACACGAACATACAAACTTTTTCACCACTCAACCCAAAAGCGCACCAATTCGAGCGATCCCAAATAAATTTAACACTCATAAACGGATTCCGTTCCATTTTAAAACGCAATTGTCATGTTTGTTTTTTCCTTTAATTTTCAAGTTCCGCCGTATGTAATTGGACACGGGCCGTGTTGGGCCCCGTGAAATCACTAATCCGACTAATTCTGACAGCCATATGTCACTGCATAACGACCACGGTGGCGGCAATCTTGGATATGACTTAGCGGGAAAAAGGAAAAAATATTCGGGTTCAGATGCTTGTGATTAAAGGCAGACTTGGTTTTGGTGTGTGGGTTAAATGTGTTATCGTTTATATGAATTGTTAAATGTCACGAGTGACTTAAATTCTTGAATTGCTAGAAAAAATTGTGAGCATTATCGCAAACTTCTACGGCTACTTAGGCTGCATATCAAACTTTGTCTAAAATAAAACAGGTGATGTATCAATGCATTTTTTTAAATGAAGTAAGGACAGAATTCTCAGTAATTTATTATTTTCCTCATTGTATGTATGTATACTTTGCTTGTAATCTTATAGCAGATTCGCTCGTTATCTAGGAGAGAATAAAACTGATTTGCTATATATTAATACATGCGGCAGTTATTATTAAAAATAAAGAAAGCATAATTATTAGTCAAACACTACGAGATAAATTAAATATCCACTTTCGAATTATGATTTTACACCATTAGGACACAAAAATATAACTTCTCATCTCATACGACAGAAACTAAACAAACCTTTTTGGTCTGAACATGAACTTTCGAATACATTTACAAAAGATAACACAATACTATTTAGGTACACCTGCAAAAGTACAAGCAGAATGCAGTATGAGACAGACCCTATACATATTTCAAGAAGTTTTTACACACACTTAGACGAAACAAAGGTGAGGTTGGTTTTTATTTTAGATTGATATCTCGCATTTGTATGACAGCCGTGAAAATTATAATGTGATATGCCTTGATGTAATGTTGTTATATGATTACTCGCTCCTATACAAATGATTTTTATGGTTATAGATATTATTTATTTTGTAGCAAAATAGAAAAATAAAATATACATCTGAAGATAGACACTCTTATAATATAGGGTTATAAAAATAGCTTGCGACCTACTCTTAGTCCAACAAAACAGTCATGGTAACCTACAAATTCATTAAAATCGGTCTAGCCATTTCGGAGAAGTTCGATAACAAACACTGTGTTCCATACGTACGGAATACGACATCGTTTTTTGACTAACACAAATCTAATTTATTAGGCCATCTTACTAATATTATCTAAGATATTATATTAAAATCTGATATAAGAATCAAGTCTTCTGGCAATAAATTTTCTAGGTAATCATACTTTATTATGTATTTATAATGAATTGGATGGAATAATATATTTTAAGCTGAAGTGATGTCTATAGCGATGGCTGTGTGTGTGGTTAGCCCCTACCATATCCAGAGTTCCCAAATGAGACAACAAATTTTTTCATCCACAAATTATTGTTGAGACTGTGTGTTGATTGAATCTATTGAACTCAAGGTGTTGAAATTCTCGGAAATTCTCTGAAGGATCGAATTCGTAATGAAGTGATCCGACGGAGAACCGAGGATCATATTATCGACGTAGCTCAAACAATTAGCAAGCTGAAGGGGCTGTGGCCTGGTCACATTTGTCGCAGAACCAATTGCCGTTGGAGTAGTCATGTTCTAGAGTGGAGCCAGCGCCTTGGCATACGTATACTCCCGGCTAGATGGAGTGACGATTTTACGCAAAATGGCTGGACATGAAAAGCCGAAAATCGGGCTCAGCGGCGTGCCGTTGGAGAGGCTTTAATCTAGCAGTGGACCAGGGCAGGCTGATGATGATGATGATTGCACTCAAGATTTATTTTCCCAGCGCGGGACTTTTTCCAGTGTTTACGTATTGCAGTTTTAAAATTATCAAAATCTTAATTGATATATAATTGCAAAGCCCTAACTACTAAAGCAGGAACGTGAAAGGACAGCGGGTTCCATTTATGACATAGGCACTCACTAGGAAAGGATTCTTAATATGACACCCTTTAGGGGGAAAATTAAGTTTGAGAGTTTAGGCAATGAATACAGATTTACATAGAAGCGCAGTTCTTATCAATTTTCAATTTCAATTTATTTATAAGTATAAATATAGACACAATACATATAATACACGCAACACCATCTAGTCCCAAACTAAGTAGAGCTTGTACTATGGGACAAGATAATGGATTGACTTACATATTTTTAATTATGATAGATTACCTTAGATACTTACTTACAATATAAAATTTTTGTTAGTAAGTATACTTATGAACTATGTTAATAAAACTTATGGATTTCGTGTGCCGATTCCAAGTGGGGACTGTCTCCAGTTTAGTTCGTAGTTGACGCCGTTAGCGGCGCTGGCGTCGTTCTCCGTCTCTCTTGCTCTCGCAGTTAAGATACACTCGAGCAACATTCGTCTCTCTTGCTCTCGTAGAGACAGCTGTCACAGCGTGACTGCCACGCCGCCAAGCGGCAATTTGGGTGACAGAAAGTTTGTCTTCAGAGCGCCCATAGGCAATGCGCCTCTATGTAAATATCTGAGCTCTTTGGTTTAGGGCAGGCGAAGGTGCGGGCATCTGCTAGTTATATTATTAAACCCTTATGAAAGAATGTACTTCTCTAATAATACATAAAACATCGTCCCTATGCAGGTGCTACAATTTTCTGGAAAATAGACGAACTGAATTAATATTTAGGTGTCGAATTAAATGCTATTTATGAACATTGCCATTGTAGCTTTAATTATTATTTATTGACCTTAAATGTTAGTCGTCTTAACTGACTTGTAAGCCTATTTATTATGTTAATACGTTTTAGACATTTGTAGACTAAGTGAGTTTACTAGTTGTTACTACAAAATTAATCTACGAAATCCTGTATTTTTATTTTTAGATCTCTCACCTCTCTAGTTATTTATTATACTATATTATTAAAGTGAACCAATAAAATTCTTATTAAGTCTTATTAAATATAAAAATTTTGTTTTATAAATTACTCATTCATACAGAAAATCTTTATCAATATTGTTTATTTATTTGTGAATACCCAGCTGCCTGAAACTAAAATTGAGGTTTTTATCAGTTTTTAATGAATATATTTAATATTATTACATTATTGTATTTGCTAATATTATAAAATATTTTACGTAACAAAATTACATATAAAAAGAGTGCAAACACGTGTTAGAGAGAGACGTAACATCTTTGACGATAGAGAAGTGAAATATCGTTCAGACAGATGCAGTATTACTGCGGATTATCTTAAACAGGACCACCTGTTTTCAGACACGAATATACGTGCCCTTTTTGGAACGGAAACATTTATTTTAATATTATATGCTTGGGATTCTTCGCGATTTACGGCCGAAGGTGTCCCTGGGATTTTGGTGTCGACTGCTTTGAATTATTGTGTAGTTTTCGGCTGTTATTGATAAGAGGAGTTTAAAGGTTAGGTTGTTCCACGTCATGTGTTTGAATCCAGGTTGAAAAAGGTTAGGCAGGTCTGCGTCTCGTCAAAAATGAGAAACAGAGAGGATAAGGAAGTTATTCTATCGTGTTTGTGGAGACTTGAAATAGTCTTAACAAGCAAGCCTGTATTGAAAAGGATCGTAAGAAAATGAAAGCCAGCATAAAGGTGATTAGAAAATTAAAAGCTGTTTGTCATGATGGAAGCATGTTGCATATTTATGGAATAGTCATGTGACAAAGTAACATAACATATCATAAAGCGGACTGCCGAGACGATGGTCTCGGGTTCGATCCCCAGGTACCCGGGCCACACACCTATGACTTTTCGAAGTTATGTGTGTATTAAAAATTAAAAATGTTAATTATCGCTCGCTTAACTATGTGCCCGGTAGATGGCAATAGGCTCGCCCCCTATGACATTGGGACCTAAACATATCTGGCGAAGTGTGGGTGTAAAACACCTCTGCCTACCTCTTTGGGGATGAAAGGCGTGAAGTTATGTTATGTGTTATGCTAGAAAATGAGATCACTTGTAGCGCTTTTATTTCGGTTCAAAAGCAGCAGTTCAATCCTAGTGGTATTTAGTTACTAAAAGGCAGTAGGTAGCTTATTAGTCAAGTATATTTCTTCTTCTAGTGTTTAAGTCTTATTGTATGCATAGATTGAAAATAGCTGCAGCTAAATATGGGCTGAATTGCACCCTTAAAGTTGCATTTTGTTTTTTAAACAACTGATACGTCGAGACTCGGCACGGGTAAAAGAAAGTTTACTCACTAAACCATTGGGTACAGCGTATAGTAATTATACGCAAACACTGTCCCTAGTTTAAAATAACACTTCGTCACATGACTATTCCATATGCAACACGCTTCCATCATGACAAACAGCTTTTAATTTCCATGCTAAGCCGAGCGCGTACGAAAAAATGTACCGTAAAAAACTTACTATTACACCAACGCCCTACATCATAAGCATCCTTGTTTTTTGTCATTATCGTCTATCATAGTTAAAACTCTTAATGAAGCTGCTACTTAAGCGGCGCGGAGGAAACAAGGGGAGATTAGATAAAGCAAGCGATGTAGTCATCTCGTTAGTTCTGTGTTTTTATGGCGTCCTGGTAGCTTGTATCACTTAAGAGCTCACTCTGAAGTTGGTAAAGTAAACTTATATCTTGTAGATGTTGTCCTAGAGGATTATATTATATTATTACATACATACATACATACATACATACATATCGTCACGCCTTTTATCCCCGAAGGGGTAGGCAGAGGTGTATTTCTACACCCACTTTTCGCCAGATATAATTTAGTCCCACGTAATAAGGGGCGAGCCTATTGCCGTACCGGGCACATTTCCAGACTCCGTGCTGCTACTGAGAATTTCGTGACAAAAAAACCCAATAACACTGCCCGACCCAGGAATCGAACATCTATGCCGCGAGACCAACGAGTCAGTCGTATAGGGTTTGATGTCGAGTTTTCCGTCTCTACGCAAAGATGGTATTTGCATCGTGTTATCCCTTAGTCGCCTCTTACGACACCCACGGGAAGATAGGGGTGGTGACACTTGTATTCTATGCCGTCAACCACACAGTGATTATATCATTATAGACCTATATTTGTGTAGGTAGATCATTGACACAGATACATACATGTATTTCGCTATAGTTACACAAAATTTGCCATTTTATTAAGTACTTTGATATCGAACCGGGTAGTGGTATCCTTTCTATGTCCATTTCATCGATCCCAATGCTTAAATAGTAAATATCGTCAGCCTTTAACCGCCCACTGCTGGACTAGCCCTCTCCTTTGAAAGGAGGAATTGGCCTACTATACCACGCTGGCCAAACGGGTTGGCATAGGGTTTGTATCAAGTTTTCCTTCTCTTACAGTGCTGTTCTCTGCATAAGATGCTCCCTCTGTCGGCTCTTACGACACCCATGGGATGATATGGGGTGGTGACAATCCGTATTCTTAATCCGTCACCACACGAACAAATGAAACGGAACGGACAAAATGCTTAAATAGTACGAGAAGTAATTGAGGGTTTAAATAAATTCTAGCATTTGTATTTGATACCGATGAAGAATGGAAGGCCACATGGAATGGACCAATTAATCGGATTAAAAATAGTTTAAATATTTTCACTTTAATCCGGTTGTCATTTAAAGTGAGACAGGATGTCAGACAAGACATGGGTTCAGGCGGCGAAATTAACTAAAACTTCGTCTGACGCGAGACGAAACCACAAAACATCTTTATGGATTAAACTGTGACAGGTATGTATGCGTGACGAGAAATGAGTTATCTATCTACACACATAAATAAAATTGGAGTGTCTGTTTGTAATATTAAAATAACCGCATTTTACTAAATGCATATGGATGTATACACGGCACTTTTTTTGTTTAAAGACAACTCCCGCTTTAGGTCTAAATCCTGTGTCACGGGGGACTTTACAAACATACAACTAACGGACACAATGAACACCCAGACTCGAAACAACAACTTATGAATCACACAAAGTGTTGTCTCGTGTGGGGATCGAACCTACAACACTCGGCGTAGTGTCAAGCGGTGAGGCGGCCGCTTAAACCACTACGCCAACCGTGCAGTCAGTACATATGTATACCGAAATGACATTTTTTAAATACTTTTTCTGTCTGTCTGTCCGTCTGTTTGTTTGTTCTCGCTAATCTCTGGAACGGCTGGACCGATTTTGACGGAACTTTCACTTTCGGATAGCTGATGTACTTACCAAAGAGTAACTTAGGCTATAAATTAACCGGGTACGCGAAGTAGTTCCCTCAGGACGCGGGTGAAACCGCGGGAAACAGCTTGTTACTAATATTATCAGAGCTGAAGAGATTTTTTGATGGTTGAACGTGTATAAGTGGACGAACACCACATCTTATACCTCATCATCATCAGCCTTTAACAGTCCACTGCTGGACTAGGCCTCTCCTTTGAAAGGAGGAATTGGCCTACTATACCACGCTGGCCAAACGGGTGGGTATAGGGTTTGTATCAAGTTTTCCTTCTCTTACAGTGCTGTTCTCTGCATAATATGCTGACTCTGTCGGCTCTTACGACACCCATGGGATGATATGGGGTGGTGACATTGCGTATTCTTAATCCGTCACCACACGGACAGCATAGCATCTTATACCTATTTCACATAATATCATCAGACTATCAGCAAACGCGAACTACAATATCAATTAGATAAAACAAGCTTATTAAGTATTCATTATCCATTGATTGTTAGCTATTATACAGCAGGATCTTTACTTACATTAACTACATCCGCAGTGTAAACCGTTTTATTTTACATCAGATAAAAAAGCAAGGTTCTAATGAAAATATAGAAGAAAATACAAGCTGCCCAGCTTAGCTAAGCTACCTGTATTACATTTTGCTGCGCTGAGCACACCGTACACTGTTTTATCTAGAAAATTGTATGTTACTTTGTAACTATGTTGGGAGATAGAACAATTGATTAGTTTGAGGGTAGATAGGTTCATTTCAGTCTAATGTTTATGATACTGGTGTTGCAAATATGTACATACATACATACGTACAGGATGTAAAAAGACCCTTAACGAAAACTGAAACCTCTATGGTACCAATCATTACTAACTTTTCACTTCGGCACCATACCTGGGAAATTACTGGTTCAGGAGATATGTAGGATGTAGAGGCTCAAACTCAACATTTTTTTTTCTAATTAGGTACAATATGGTTGGATTTACCCCGCCAATATGTTCTATAGATATCCTATGACCCCATGGATGTTTTCTTTTTTCTTTTAGAAAAGACAACTCCCGCATTAGGACTAAATCCTGTGTCGCGGGGGACTTTACAAACATACAACTATCATCACACAAAGTGTGGTCTCGTGTGGGGATCGAACCCACAACACTTCGGCGCAATTCAAATTCAAATTCAAATTATATTTATTTGTTAAACACAGGTTTATGGTAAGATGTTGCGAAATAACAGAAGTGCAGTTCTGTGTCCTGCCAATGTTGGCGTACAAATATTTAAAAATAATTAACAAAAAAAATTAAAAATAATGAAATGCAAGGAGAACACAAATAACATAAAATAACTATAATAACAAACCTTAAATCTAACACATAATAGGATATCAATACAATTTTACTGTTTAAATACTGTCGTTGAGGAAGTCTGTAATGGAATAATAGCACTTCTCAGTCAATAATATTCGTAATTTTTTTCTAAAAAGGCTGATGTTTAATGTTTTTATTGTCTCCGGTAGTTTATTGAAGATTTTGGGTGCTAAACAAAACACACTTTTCCACATGAGCGCAGTGTTAACCTTACGCATACATATGTTGTTTTTACGTCTACTACGTATGACGACATCTGACAAGGTATTAAATAAATGTGGGTTTTTTTTTCACAAATAACGCTACTTCAAATATAAATAAAGATGGAAGTGTCAAAATTTTATATTCAATAAAATACGGTTTGCAGCTGTCCATTACTTGAAGGCCAAACATAGCTCTAATGCATCTTTTTTGGGATTTAAACGCTATTTCTTTGTGGGTAGAGTTGCCCCAGAACATAATGCCGTATCTAAGAACGGATGCAACAATACCATGATAGGCAGTTATAAGCGCATCTATATTAACTACCCGTGATAGTTTTTGTAAGGCATAGGACGAGCTACTTATTCTTTTACAAATAACCTCTATATGGTCTTTCCAATTTAACTGGCTGTCAATTGTCAAGCCAAGAAATTTGGCGTTATTTGCAGAACATATATATTCACTTTGGTAATTAATTTTCATATTGTGACCATGGGACTGTCTTTGACTAAAATGCATTATTTGAGTTTTGTTTAAATTTATCTTTAAATTATTATTTTCTAGCCACAATATAATCGAACTAAGTGCCTCATTAATGTCCGACTCATAGAGATCAGGTTTGTTGCAAGCTATGGTAACCGTACTGTCATCAGCGAATAATGTTACGGGATGTTTCACTGCTTTAGGTAAGTCATTTATATACACAATGAACAACAACGGGCCTAAAACACTGCCTTGGGGAACACCAAATGCTACTTCACGCTGACTAGACATATATGTTTCTTCTCTTTTAGTTTTCAAGTAGAGTTTTTTTATTGCGACTAACTGTCTTCTGTCTTTTAAATAGGATTTTATTAAATTAAGGACATTACCCCTTATGGCGTAGGCAATGAATAGGTATTTCCAGCATTGCACGCACGCTCTTGAGTTGGGGTTTAAAAAATGTGACTACTTAAAAAAAAACATTTCCCAGTTACTATTTTTGCTTAATATGACTTGGTATGATTTCCAAAACAAGTAGACTTTGGCTTGATGATGGGTCTTGTGACATCTGTATACCCACGCCTTTTTCCTGTGGGGGTAGGCAAATATGTATCTGTTTATTACTCCATGACTGCTTAAAGTCGGGCGCTACGGAGTGGTTTTGATAGACAACAATAAAAAAAATGTCTGTCACTGGTCAGAGAACTTTTCTCACTCTGAGATGGGTTAGTCATAGTCTAAAAGAGTGTTGAAGGTTCGATCCCACATGGGACAAAACTCTGTGTGATCCGCAAATTATTGTTTCGAATCTGAATATCGGCTTTGTATCCGTTAATTTAATGTTTGTTAGGTCCCATACGACACAAGATATTCCCAAAGCACGTGTTCCTTTTTCATCATCATCAGCCCTATATACTGCTCCACTGCTGGGCATGGGCCTCTTCTCACTATGAGAAGGGTAAGGCCATAGTCCACCACACTGGCCAAGTGCGGGTTGGCAGACTTCACATGTCTTTCGAGAACATTATGGAGAACTCTCAGACATGCAGGTTTCCTCACGATGTTTTCCTTCACCGTTTAGCAAGCGATAATTAACAACTTAATACGCACTTAACTCCGAAAAGTCATTGGTGCGTGCCGTGGATACAAACCCGAGACTGCTTTTTTAGGAATAGTTAAATAAGGTAAAAAACATAAAAACTACTCGCGCCGCGAAATATAGCTATCAGCAACGATATCCACTTATACATCAAAGTTCTTTAACAAACCGTTATGCTTTTTACCAAATCTAAATCCACGCATACGTTTTCGGTTTCACCGCCATTATTTCAAACATAAGTTGTTAATTTTCACACGAGTTTTTATCTCTCCCCCGGGTAAGTGCGATGATTGAACACAACCCGCGACACGGATGTCGGTATTTCAACTGATTTACAAAGAATACTCTATTACAGCATTTCTCAATCTATAGTGGATCACTGGTAGGTCTAAGTCAAAGTCAGAATTATTAATTCATCTGACGACCGGTTGCCGCCTCGGGAGTGCAAGCGACTGCTACGCCGACGGTCGCGGGTTCGATTCCCGCTCAAGTAAAATATTTGTGCGCATGAACATGGATGGTTGTCTTGGTGTTTGTGTTTCTATGAATAATATGTATGTATTTACAAAAAATAAGTATATATGTATGTTTATCCATTATCTAGTACCCATAGTACACGCTCTGCTTAGTTTGAGACTAGATAGTGTTGTGTGAATGTGCTATAATATTATTATTATTATTATCTAGGCCACAAAGTGACACTTATGAACGTCAAAATTGAAGTTAATTACTTAATAATTCTACAGTTACAGTGCCACGTTCGCAATGCAATAGGTAGAATAAACGGGCAATAAAACTCATGGCCACTCTTTGGGTCGCTAGCGCATCTTGAGTGAGTTCGCTTTCCCTTTACGCCTTTATCCTCCCATTTACTACTTTCTCTTAGCGTTATCCCAGTTTCAATCTGGGGTCCGCTTACTAGTCTAACCGGATTTGGCTGAATATTAGCTTTTCCGCAGAGCGACTGCCTGTCTGACCTCCGCAACCCGAAGGGATAGCGATATTCCATGGTTTAGACTAGTGTCAATTTGTTTAGAAGGTACTGACACCCTGTAACGACTGTCAAAGATCTTCACGACAACCGGGACCGACGGCTTAACGTGCTCTCCGAGGCACGGGACAAGCGATAATTAACAATTCAATACGCACATTACTCCGAAAAGTCATTGGTGCGCGCCGTGGATTCGAACCTGATACCCTCTGCATGGCAGTCTGTTGGTATATCCACTCGGCTATTGCTGCCTTTATCCTCCCATTTATGCCCCCTTTTTTCTAAAACAGCTACGAAATGGATCTCAAAATTGGATTTTTTATTATGAGTCGTCGCTCAGAAAACTTTGGGAACCACTGCTCTATCACTATAAACCGACGCAAAACAACTCCTAAAAGTACTTAGCGATATGACAACTTGGGGGTACATTGTTTTTTGTTGCCGCAACCCCATTTTACTTAAAAATATGTGAGGAAAAAATATACAGCTGTTTTACATTAGCGAATATAGGATCCCGTTAAAGTTGATTAATGTATTCTGTCTAGCTTTCGCGCGCCTGTTTCACTGTTTTTATAAATAAAAAAATGTGTGAGCGGTAAAGTCGACAAGCTTTATTTTACTAAGAAGATTGCGTTTTAAGCAAATTGTATTTTCTGCAATCAAAGTTTAGGGAATGATGCAGTAAGCAAATCAAAATGGGAGCACCAAATTGGAGACGTTCTTAAAAACGGAAAGGTCTGATGCACTAGAAACCGACGAGCATGTATAAAAAGAGTAATGAATTTTTTTTTTATGGTATTAGGCGGCAAACGAGCAGACGGATCGCCTGATGGTAAGCAATTACCGCCGCCCAAGGACACAAGTAACACCACAGGAGTCACAAGTGCGTTGCCGCCCCTTGGGGTTGGGAAA
Source organism: Euclidia mi (assembly GCA_944739405.2). NCBI lineage: Eukaryota > Metazoa > Arthropoda > Insecta > Lepidoptera > Erebidae > Euclidia > Euclidia mi. The sequence goes on along the minus strand of OX123194.2, from coordinate 2,548,792 downwards.
AGGGATAGGATGAGGAGTGGGATGAGGGAGAAGGAATAGGGAGAAGGAATAGGGGATAGAGCCTCCGGCACTCTCACTCACCGAACGAAACGCAACAGTTAAGATACTGTTACTTTACGTCGATTTTCTGTGAGAGGGTAGTACTTCCCCGGTCGAGCCGGCCCATTCATGCTGAAATCAGCAAGGCTCTACTACCTGGAAAATGTTAGAGGAAGCGCGTGAGGTCTGTAAGGATAGTAGCAAGTGGCGTTCTTTTGTGCAGCCTGCCCCAACGACAAAAAGGCGCAAATATATATCTATGTATCTACATCATAATCAAGAAAGCTGTCCAAAATGTGATTGGTTGCCAGCTAGAGAAAAAGGACTTCTCGGAATGATGATGTTATATTTCTGTTCCCTTCTCTTCCATTCTATGCATATTTGCTTCTCTTTAGCAGGGAAGAAGAAAAAAAACATGACTAAAACAATCTAAAACACATGTCAATTACCTAATCACATAATCATATTGATTTACCAGAAATAGAACTCGGCACCCCGCAGGTAACCCTTCAGCAAATTAACCCACTTAACACTATAGTGTGCGGCAACTGTACTTAACTGTACGCGGCTTGCCGGCAGCTGTCTTTATGGCCTGTGGCTTGCAACTGTCACTTGCACGGATGACGTCATCGCGAGATCTTCCGAGCGAACATCTTTGAAACTTATAATAGAGGTATTCATCTTAACTATTCATTTCCATGTTATGGATTAGTTGCTATGTATAATAGAATTTAGTAATACTTGCTGATATTTGTAAAAGGATATAGCGCTTTTTTTGCTTTATAGCGTCACGTCTGTATCCCCGAAGGGGTAGGTAGAAATGTAATATTATTTAAATATTATGCTGAATCGTAATAGCGGGCGAGCTATTGAGGTTACTGGACACATTGCCAGACTCCGTGCTGCTACTGAGAATTCGGCAAAACTCAGTAACAGTTTTTGCCCTACCCGGGTATCGAACCCGATATGCGTATGGACGCATACGCTATCCACTAGACCACGGAGGCAGAGTATATGTATGTAAGTAGTAATAAGTATAGGCGCCGAACATTGTCTTCCAATCTACCTGCAGAGGCATATAATTCATCTGTGTATAATTATGTCAAAACACATCTTACGCTTCGGCACTAACTTGGGTGTTTTTTAAATATAATTGAAAATATTTGATTTGCAGGATAGGCGGAAAGACGTCTGCTGTATTTAAAGATGACTTATATTAATGTACTTGTGTATTAAACATGCATATTAAACAAACTTCATATAGGTATATACGTATATATACGTACCTAAACCTGAAAATGGGCAAAGTGTTATTGGGTTTTTCCGTTAGGAAATTCTCAGTAACGGCTCGGAGTCGGGTAATGTGCCCGGTACGGCAATAGGCTCGCCCCCTATTACGTGAGACCTAAAAATTCATGGCGAAATGTGGGTGTTATATCACACCTCTGCCTACCCGTTCGGGGATACAGGCGTGAGCCTATAAAAAAATAAAAATAAAAAAAAACCTGAAAATTTAAGTTTACATACATCTATGGCTAGCTTGAATTTATTTTATTTCATCGATTTAATGTGAAAGGAACATACATACATCAAAAGAAAAATAAAATAAAAACGTTGAAAGTTCGTTTCCAGTTCCACAAAACCCTAAAGTCCATTGAAAAACCGACGCGATACGAGTATTCATATTGAAGCATTGATTTAGTACTAATTAACCCTCCTGCTGCAGCGGGCTTTTTTCGAACATGAGTGTCCATTGTTTAAGCCAAAGGATGCTATAAAAACGATGGTCCATGTCCCACTTAAAAGTCCCACTTGAAACCTATTATACTTTTAACTAAGCGCCTGCCGGGCCCGGGCCGAAATACATTTCGGGCCCGCTACATATGAGGCGCATTTTTTCGCCCCGGCATCTCCAGCAGAATTAATTAATTGTAAACAAATTAGCGATCCTGTTTTTTACGTATAGTTGATGCAAAATCAGGTAAAAGAATTTATTGTAATGCTAGAAAGATAACAGAAGCCAGGATTAACGTTATTTATTGAACATTATTCAATAAATGTTTCGCTTTTAAATGTTAATTTTATTTGTGGAATAACGTAGTTTCGGGCTATGTGCGGTGGGATTTAAAAGCTTATAGACATTTAATATTGAATGGTTTATTTATGACAGTTCTGTGACAAAGGTGGATAATATCGGGCGTTATTAGAAACTAGGCTTTATTTGTTTTCTAATTTATTGTCTGTTATAATTATTCATTTCGTGTCTCCAAATTACCTTTTTAACTGTAATTTAAATGATATGCTATGAATTAATGGTTTTATTATTTTATTCTGTAAACGTAATACAAAGCTTATGTGTAATGTAAAGCCATTAAATTTAATTACTCCGAATGGATTATAACATAGCTTACTGTGTTAAAATTTACAAAGATTTTCTAGGTGTTTAAGCTGAGCCAATTATTTTCACTGAACCGATGGCGTATTGGCTCTGTTCCTGTTAAACTCTGCGGCGAGTGTAATGGGTTCATGTCACGTCTCTGTATAATAAACTAATTGGTTTGTTTTTAGGTCTCAGTGTTCTTAGCCCATGGTTATTTCCAAGACCTATTATTATGTATCACATACATTTTTGGCAAATAAACTATTATATTCTATGGTTGATGTTTGTATAGTCCCCCGTGATACAGGCTCAAACTCTAGTTGCGGAGCCATCTGTCCCTAAACATTCACTTTTTAAAAATGAATGTTTCACACTTAAATGTACCTAGTCTTCTCTGCAAAACCATTCAGTCGTATTTTCTTGTTTATTCAATAAATATTCTGTACATACGCAGCATTCGTATGTTTTCCTGTAACATTTATTTTGCGAGGAAAAACAATATGCATTTCCAGCGCAGGCTGTTACTTGATAAAACCTAAACGCATCAGTTTTAATTTAAAATTGCACCCGCCGCCAATGAACACATAACTCAATCAACATCAATCGAAATCGGATTCGACGTGGATTTAACAAGTAACGTCACTATTCGTAGCCATCCTGTGTTTGCGTATACTCGTAACGTAATTCGGAAAGCGAGTAGTGTGGGCCGGCCCTCCAACAAGCTTGTCACTGCAATGAATGTGTCCCACAAATCACCGCATCGGCTGTTGGACCATTTTTTGTCGTTTCGTTCATTTCGCAGTGAAATTGAGTTTGGTCCACGAATTTCGACTGGACAAGGTAAAAAGTGTTTGTAAACAAAATATACGGGTCGATATATCATTGACATCTTCTATGTCTTCCTGATTTCCGGGCGCGTGGTCATTTTTGACATGTGTTTTCGGGTTGCGGCAAAAAATGGTCGACTTAAATTGAAGTTGGCTTTGAAATATGCGAAGCGATTTTTTGTCTTGAGAACCTTTTGTACGGTCAACATGTCTTTCCATCCTGTTTGCAGATAAGACAAACATTCAGTTTATATAATTGACTCAAAAATTGTAAATATTTTGAGACGCAGATAGCGTCTCTTTCTGTGCTTTTGAATAAAAGTAATTACGAAATTATACAAAACAAATAACTTATTTTAACCAATGTGCCAATTGCATATTTGATTAAACAGCGAGTTAAAAATTTAGGAAGCATATTAACAATATAACTAGTAACACGATGTTAACACAAATCATTGCTTAAGAAAACATTTCTCCCTAGCCTTGTCTGTATGACTGGTCCAACAAAAACTTATTAACCAAAAGTGACCTCTTCCTTTAATAAATACTCAAAAGACAGCTACAATAACTTTCGAAATTGGGTTTTAAATAATGGACAGTAACTCACAAACTGGTTCTTCGATCATCAATAACTTCAAATATCATAAAACCGTTTCAGATTTTCAAAAGGCTCCTTCGAAGTGAACTTATAAAAATGAATTTATCGTTCGCCCAGTAATTTTAACTGACAAGTTATTATATTTCAAAGTTTTTCGGACGTAAATCTTAACGTGTTTGATTTTTATGTGACGCCTTACTTTCTGTGTCTCGGGCGGTTATGACATGTAACGGCCTTCTGTCAGTGTCTGTTTAATGCCAACTTTATTTTCATTTTAATGCTCTCGGAATGTGCTTTCTTCCACGTGAAATGGATTTGCATTTTGCTCCAAATTTGTAGTGGCATTTACATATTTTTATACTCTGTCTGTTAAACTCAGTCAACTGGAGTAATATCCTGGCAGGAACACTGTTGGATAGCCACTCAGATAATACTTTTGGTACATTTCTCAAAAAACCGTTCTCCATAATAATTTCGATCTTGAAGAAGTTGGTCAGTATGATTTTATCCAATCGGTAACATCAAATCAAATTATTCTTAAGCCGAAGACAGTGCCAAGCAGTGTCTCAGTATATTTAGGTCAATGTTAATCAAAAATAGTTTAGTGACATCAAAAGCATTAAAATAAATATAAACTAATGAGTTCGTAATATAAGACGGCCTCAGGCAAAAGTTGATTAACGAAATCCCGCAAAATAACATATAGCACGTCCATAAATTAAAAAGTTCTTTAAAAATAACCAAACAATAAATCATAAGGCTTCAAACTTCTAATTAAAGGAGAACCAATTTGCATTAACGTCATTAGTATCCTTAAACATTCAAAACTAAAAAGTGATTGATGTCCCTTTCCAAGAAGAATAGAAAATTACTTAGGTTTAAAAATGTACAAAAATTATGGACTTAGTATTTAAGATTAGTCTTCTCAGCTTTATGAGTCATCCATCACAGCAGTCCAGTATTAGCAGGATCTTTTGTGATGTTTATTACGCCACAGAAACCACCCAGTATTAGAATAAGTTAGACATTTTTATTATTCTATCATCTCCAATTTACGTTACATCTCACGTTAACATTATGTTAATTAGAATTTCTCAAATAAGTTACTTTTATTGAAAAAAAAAATATTTTACTATGAATTTATTTTAGCATAAGTAGCAAATATCGCAGCAACGATATCCATTAAATTCTTACCGGGTGTAATAGTACGTTAATTATTATTGTACTATTGTATTGTACTTAATAAATTGGCAGCGATAGCCGAGTGGATATACCAGCAGACTGCTATGCAGAAGGTATCAGGTTCGAATCCACGGCGCGCACCAATGACTTTTCGGAGTTATGTGCGTATTGAATTGTTTATTATCGCTTGTCCCGTGCCTCGGAGAGCACGTTAAGCCGTCGGTCCCGGTTGTCATGAAGATCTTTGACAGTCGTTACAGGGCGTCAGTACCTTCTAAATAGACTGACACTAGTCTAAAACATGGAATATCGCTATCCCTTCGGGTTGCGGAGGTCAGACAGGCAGTCGCTCCGTGGAAAAGCTAATATTCAGCCAAATCCGGTTAGACTAGAAAGCGGACCCCAGATTGAAACTGGGATAACGCTAAGAGGATGATGATGATTGTATTGTACTTAAATGTTGACTAGTGCCAGGGCAACTTTTCCAATGTTACTTTGAAACTGAAGAACCTTATTCATGTTATTAAGTATAACCATTATTAGTCATCCAATATTAGTTACAAAACTCTTGTCAACAATTACAGAACGAGTCACCATGTCCATTTCAGAAATAACTAGATTTTGATTTTTTTGTCGCAATCGATCCCACAATTCCCAACGCAGTAGGTAGTTAAGGATACTAACTAGACCAACAAAACAGACAAAAAATGGCAATTAAGGTATCATGATTAAAAATAACGAAATTTGAAGATTAAGATATGTAGTAAGGAAATGGGTATCAAATAATCGCAAAAAGGGTCATGGCCTCCAAAGTACAGAACGTCGTTGTACGTATATAATGAAATCGATAGACTACATCATTTAAAGCCAATAAATCTGCTTTATTCCACGCAATTATGACGCCTAGTCCTTCAGCTCAATTAAATAGCAATTCATTCATTCCAACATTGGCCGTCAAACAATATGTTTGCCGACAAATTAGCAAGCCCACAAACTCCGAGCGCATCTGAGTCAATTTAGGTAGTCCTTATTGAATTACAGACCGACACGTTACCGCGGCCGGTTTTCGTATAACCATGTTTATAACAGCTACAGTGGAAAAGCAATCCTATTTATCAAACCGCAAAGTTCAATTTGAAATTTCACCGTCTAGGTCATTAACGGGTACGAGTTGATTCAAATAGTGTTCTATCCTGTTTGTGGTAAAGTTCAGTTTTGTGTGGGGAACGAAAGGTGTAATAGTGCAAAGGGCACGGTACAGGCGAGAGCAAAATGGCGATGAGTGATGTGACGTACGTAGCCTCTGACTCGCGACGTCGTGCGATCGACTGTACCTCCTCGCTTCGTTGATAGTTATTCATAGTCCTGTTAAAAATATACTTTCTAATTACCATTAATCAGTTTGTAATGAGATTTATATTGGGGTCGATATTTATTCGTTCGTTTTTTCAAGGTGGTTTGTCTGAGAAATATTACTCTCATAATCATCCTTTTCGTCTCGTGTCATATTTTTAATTTCGTTTCTTTATTCGTTTTTAATTTTGCTTTATTTATCACAAGTAATTTTTTTATTCTTTAATTTATTTTATACTTCAATTTTTCTTTCATATGAACGAATTAAGTCCAACCAACAAATTATATAAATACCTTAATAGAGTTATTATTTCTTTTTGAATTTATTGGAACGTTTTGTAGTATAAGAATCGATGCTAGCAATTTGTGAATATCAAAGTGGCGTCTTCCATACCGCTCTGAATCTGACGTTACCCAAGCTTAATGTAGTTGAACGAGACAAACTAATATTTTAGAATTTCTCCAATTAAAGATCATATCATATCATTATTATGTTTATCTAAACTAATATAAATAATGTAAAAGTGTGTATGTATGTACTGTTGTCATACCAAAACCGCTGAACAAACGAATCTTACAAATAGATCAGACGTTTGAGAACATTAAATTAAAGGCATGAAAACTATAGCTTTTCAAAGTTTTGGATATTTGTAATGGATTTTGGCCATTTTTGCTCTTCGCATAGTCTAGAATTTCTTAAATATGTGTCGGTAAACCAGTCACCATAATAAAAAAACTTCAGGCCCGTCCTATAGATATCGTCGCATCAAACGTGAGACGCAAAGTGAGATGCATAATTCGCAGGCTGGTAAACAATAGCGGGCATTGTGTTTACTAGCTTGTGAATATTACAGCACCGTATCGTACACATTGTACCACGGTATATGACATTGTTGGGATAGTTTAGTTTAGCATGTTGTTGTGATAAATATTTTTGAAAATTACAACAAAGGTATGACATGAAAAGTTGGTAGGAGTTGGAATGTACATGCAACTAGTCTCAATTGCGTTAATATCATAAAAATAGTGGAGTGTATTGTATTTCTCTGGCAAACAAAATATCCCGATAAGCGGCAATAGGCTCGCCACCTATTAGGTGGGATCAAAACACTGCCGAAAAGTTGACGTTTAATATGCCTCTGCCTACCCCTTCGGGGAAACAGGCGTGAGTCTATGTATGTACTGTATTTGTCCTGACTTTTTTGAAAGAAAAAGAAAAGAAAGAAAATATATCTTTATTGCAAGCACGCTGTACAGTACTCCTTAATTTTACTTATACTAAATAACAAAAAAGAACCATACAAAAAAAAGAAAATTGTGGCGAAGTCAATATACCTACACTATCTAACTCAAAAGGCTAAGACGCTAATTGGCCGCTTGTTGCCATAATGACACTTGGCATGTCTTGTCAACTGTCATAAACGGAGTTGAGTTAGCTGACAATGTCCTGACACTTCTGACATTTAAGTGATACGTGTCACCACGTGACTCGCCACGTGTATCTACACCAGAGATTGAGCAATTTATACATAAAATGATTACTTTTGTAAATACAATAATTAAACTTAAACAATAATAACCGCATGAGCACTATACACCGCGTGCCGCAATTCGGGCTGACACTCAGCAAACACTGCGATGGACGCCATAGTTCCAATCACAGTACTGATTTTCAGTGCCGCCACGTATTATGTCAAAAGGCCACTGAAACGTGATGGTCATCTTCCTAGAATCTACGTATCATTACATATGGAACATGTACAACTATTTATGATTACTTAAGGCTTTTCGGCATAGGTTGCTCCAGTTTTAGCCAATCATCAGTCATCCCGTGAGGATGACTGGTGATTGGCGAAGAGTTTTCTGGTTGCATGTTTTACTGAAGCTGGAACGTGAAACTCAGCTTCGTAGTAAGAAATACAAGTATCATGTATTGTACTCCATCCATTTTAAAAGTTGGTGTCAAATTTCGATTCTTTTTACCACATTTGTCGTCAACTTTTATTTACCTTAAGTTTTATCTATATATAGTCCAAGACTAAACTTCTACAAAACTACCTAGTTCTTCAAGAATCTTGTTAGTTAGTAGAAAAATCAGATTCCTACATACAATGGTATCAGACACCCATTCGAATCTTTACAATGCGTTCGCATAACAAGATAGCAAAGTGATCGTAATAATGACGAATTATGATTCATTAATCATGATAAATGATAGCACTAGTCAATAGAGGGCGTAACCTAGGACTTGAAGCTAAAGAAATGTTTCGCAGTCATTATTGATAGGGCTTTGTCGGCTCTTGTTGCTGTTAAAAACTATTCAGCTGCTCTACTCGATATCGCATGAATGCATAGTAATGCCTCGATTGTGAAACGCCAGTAAGAAAGATAAGTTTGCTTGTAAGAATTTGTAGGTGATTGTTGTGGGGTTGAAATGAAAATGAATAGGTCTTGCTAGATTGCAAGCAAATGTACTTATTAAGTTTTTTTTTGATATTCTGAATAATTTTTTTATCGAAAATAACACAATCGTATACTGTTGATACATTTTGTAAGAAAGCTAAAGTATGTGTTAATGAAGCTAAAGTATGTGTTAAAAAAGCTAAAGTATGCGTTATGATTATTTAATTAGTCTTTCACTAAGAGTAATGCCGGCGTTTCGAAATAAAAGACCCGTGACATTGCATCAATTACACAAGGAACTGTGTAATTTAGAGATTCTTCTTCTTCGTCGTCTCACTCTTGGTAGAATGGTCGTGGTCGTCACGTCAGGGGTGGTGTTAAGCCTCACAATCCGTCGCCATTCCTCCCGTACTGCAGCCCTTCTCGAACATAATTTAGAGATTACTTGATTTGATATCATCTTAATGAATTTGTCCGAGTGGTGACGGATTGAGAATACAGAATGTCACCACCCTATATCATCCCACGGGTGCCGTAAGAGCCGACAGAGGGAGTATATTATGCAGAGAACAGCACTGTAAGAGAAGGAAAACTTGATACAAACCTTATACCAACCCGTTTGGCCAGTAGTATAGTAGTCTAGTAGGCCAATTCCTCCTATCAAAGGCGAAGCCTAGTCCAGCAGTGGACTGTTTAAGGCTGATGATGATGAATGAATTCAACAGTAAGCTGAATAAGCATTTTATGACAATTGCTATGGCATACTACTTTTTGACAAGCTATCCTTTAATCCTTTAATTTTAAAGCCAAGATATAATGTTCTGCTAATACACTCTGATGTTGGCCATATTCCACTATCGCACATACTTCGGTCGCATGCACGTAGCATCTTTAATCGCAACCATTTCACTTAGGTCGATCGTGAATTTCACTTAACTGTTATGGCAGCAGAGTATCGCTTTAACCCTACGCTGTTGTTGCTGAAGTAAATTTTAAAGGGTTAAGTAATAGCGTTAGCAGAATAGTTTCTAAGCGCTAGGATATCAAGATGCTACGGGTTTCAGTAATTTTAAAGTGTAAGAATGGCTGGGTATGTTGTTCATATACGGATTTTAAGTATAATTACTAAGGACTGCCTCGTTGGTCTCGCGGCATAAATGTGCGCGTGGATATGGGAGGTCTTGGGTTCGATTCCCGGGTCCGGCAAAGTGTTATTGGGTTTTTCCGTTAGGAAATTCTCAGTAGCAGCACGGAGTCTGGTAATTTGCCCGGTACTACAGGCTCGCCCCCTATTACGTGGCACCTAAAAATTCATGGTGAAATGTGGGTGTAATATTATACCTCTGCCTACCCCTTCGGGGATACAGGCGTGAGTCTATAAAAAAATACTAAGGAAAGTAGCTTTCTAAACAGCCAGATTACTAATTTTATTACGGGAGGGGCATTAAAGAGAGCAAAGGCTCTTTACTTTGCTTGTGTGGTTTGCCTGGATTATTTGTTTACTTTTGCGTCAAAAGAGCTTCAGCTAACGTAATCCTTGATTGACTCCAGAATATCGCAAACAGTTTTAAGAACCTTCTGCTTTTTGGCATAGTTTATTAGCTATTTTATTATCAGAACATCTAAATTAACATATCACATATCCGCAGAAAAATATTCCTTACAATTCATGGATGTCATCGAAAGCTAGATACCTAAGTCATCATAGAACAATGAATCTACGAGAATTAATCAAATGATCGGGTAAATTAATACATTAAATTTGATCGGAAAGGTAGGTTTGTGTCAGCCAGCTCTACTTAACTCAAAATTTCACTATCTTAGGGTTTTCCAGTGGTATCCAAGCCTTAGAGTTTGGGTTTCGTAGTCTAGTCTAACTTGATGTGATAAGTTATAAGTTTTTCTATAGAGTGACCACCAGACCATCGCTACTCAAAAGCATAGCGATATTCCAAGACTAATATTATCAGTATATTCAAGGGTCTCGACTTCTCATAACATACATACGTAGACTCACGCCTGTTTCCCGGAGGGGTAGGCAGAGACTACGGAACGCCATTTGCAACAATCCTGACATATCTCACTTGCTTCATTCACTCCCAACAAATTTCTCATGCATGCTCTTTGGTTAAACGTACTTCTAACCTGTCCTTTTTTTAGGATGTCTCCAATCTGGTTAGAGAACGTCCGTGTAGGTCTTCCCCTTCCTCCTGTCCCATTCACACTTGACTTCTTGGTCAGTCTTTTGTCATCCATCCTCTGCATGTGTCCAAGCCATCTTAGCATACCTTTCTCAATGGTTGTCACTACATCTTCTTTTACCCCACAATACTCTCTTATCACACAATTCTTTACTCTGTCGTTCAAAGTCATAACGACTATTTTCTTCTCATAACGACTATCAAAAATCTTCAAAACAGATCTGCCTACCTATTTAGATTTAATAGTCGTGAATTGCCACATATTAATGTCCAGTAATATATTTAAAAAGATATATTAACAAAAATAAATTGCGTACAACGCGAAAGTCATCAGCCGTTGAATCAAACAGCCTTAATAAATTTATGATCATTTAATCAACATTCTTCTCACTGAATATAGATACATCGGCTATCTAATTTTAAATTGTCACATTCTCAATCATATTATTATTGTTCTAATTTATATTTTACAATGAATAATAGCCCCATTTGTTACCTATCACGTTCTAATAGCCGACAAAGCTATTAAAAAAGTTTTTAATCTTGTCCGGATCCAACGGATAAAAAAATATTGACGTAAATTAAAAGTCTTAACTATCTGGTCGTAGAAACAATTCAAGAAAATTGGTCGTAATTTTGAATTTATGCTAATATGTTGCGGACCCACACGCCTACGACAAACAGTTTAATTTGTTTGCTGGGTCCGACAGACCGTCGTTTTTGACGTGGAGATCGTGTATAATTATTACCTTTTTGGCGTACTAAAATACTATGTCACATAATCATGTACTTAATTAATTTGTTACACTTTCAACTTAGACAAAAAATTATAACTAAACTAGATGGGCTGGGTGTTATTTAAGGTTATTTCTTTGCTCCACTCCCGGGGCTTATAGTGTGATGTTATATAGCCTATAGGCTTCCTCGATAAATGGGCTATCTAAAACTGAAGGGTCAATAGTTTCTGAGATTAGAGCGTTCAAACAAACAAACAAACTCTCCAGCTTTATATTATATTATTTATTAGATATGTGTTTAGCATAACTATCAAATTATATACTGTAGATTGATTGAGCATATACAGGCTGTAAAAAGACCCTTAACGAAAACTGAAATCCCATGTTGTACCAATTACTACGAACATTTTTTACTTCGGCACCATACCTGGGAAATTACTGGTTCAGGAGATATTGAGGCTCAAAGTGAGTATGGATTTTTTCTAATTAGGTACAAAATCGACGCCTTTCCTCCGGCAATATGTTCTTTACATGCCCTATGACCTCATGGATAAGTAGGTACTTCGAGCATAGCACGCGCGCGCTCTTAATTGCGGTTTAAAACTTAAAAAAATAGTCGTTTCCCAGGTATTATTTTTGGTTAGTATGACTTGGCATGATGTCCACAACAAGTAGACTTCGGCTTGGTGATGGGACTTGTGACACCCTGTACGTCTAGAAGAATTATTAAACCTTTTTGAGCTAAATGTTTCGACAAACCAGGCCCTGATTGTATGTCGCCCATATCAACTAATCGCGAGAATAACAGTTTATTTATTATTTTGAACAAAGCTATGACTACCTTAAACTGAAAATACAAGCTCATAAAACACCAGCCACATTTGTGCCAAAAACGCAGCGTTTTAACGCCGATCTACACAGCCCACAATCACAACCAACACACTAAATAACGCTTATTAATTTCTAGCCCAATCATATGCAATAACACTAATATCACCGACACAAAATTAAGACATTTTCGTTATATTAAACGATCTATGTTCCAACTTAAATCATTATTTGATTGGATTTTTAATTGTTTTATTAATATTTGATACATTTCATTTGGGAATACATTATTCTTGTGTATCGATATAATGTCACATTTTATTACATTTCTGATAGTGTACTCAATAATGTAAGTGAAAAAGATTTTTCTTAATTAAGTAAGTGTGTTTTGAAACTGGTTGCGGGCGATAACCTTTTTAAAACTAGTTATTCGTGATTATCAGTATGGCTACTAGTAAAATTGTAGTTTATTTTTAATACACCATTTGCAATAAACTAAAGAAGTGATGTCAACTTATTTGTTTTCTTTTTATAAATACATCTGCCCTGTTTGCATAAACATTTTAGTAATACGTAAAAAAAAATTGTGACTTTCTCACACTGTTGTCCCATGTGGGAATCGAATTCTAAACCATGCGATGATCGGGCATGGCGACCACAGGAACCACTACGTGTAGTTAATTGATTTAATTCCATTCAGATTTCGGCAGAGTAGTTTTGACCCGCACTTTGTTAGACATCATTGGTTGACCTCTATTATGATACCTAATATTATTGTCGTTATATTACAAAACATCGCTATATTACTACAATCCTCAAGAAACCTGAACAAACAGGAAACAAATATTTTAATATAGCAGAAGACCTTCCTTAAGTTCCATAACAAATATCATCGAAGTCATAGAAAAGTTCTAATTATTATTCGTTTCCGCAAAAGCTCTCTCATACCCAAGCTCTGAACTAAGCCCGTCGATGACAGTCGCATATAATACACAGATTTTACAGCCAAACAAAAATCCCAGCACGAGCCAGCTAAGCAGATTAATGGCTCAGCAATTACACATACCAAATATTGCTTAGCAGACATTACAAATCCTTAGAGTGCTGATACACAAAACCGAATGCTGACTGAAGGGATCCTCCCCTAGTTTTACAAATTTAATTTTGCTGGCCCTATTGAATCAGGTTTCTAATAAAATAGCAGAGGAAATTAAAGTGTGCCATCAGATTTTATGTCGGTGTCAACTCGGTAGCACATTTGCGTGGTGTTTAGAAATACAGCATTCAAAATTAATTGTGTTAATTTGCTGTCGATTCGCCTTTTGATGCATTGCATATGCTAAAAACGTGAGATGCAGAGTGCATCTTTCTATTTTTTCCGTTTAAATATGGGTAAATTTTAGTTCACACAAGATTCTTTCTTAGGTTGTATAATTATTTTACTAAAATAATTATTATCTTTTGCATGAGTGACAGCAATTTCACTGAAATATTGTTCTACAAAACACAAAAACTGCCTTCAAAGCTTTGTTTTTAATATCTCTATTACACCTTTTTATGTCTTGTTATAGAAAATTAATTATCAAATCCTACATATACGTCTTATTACAGCCTTATCCTAACATCTTCATACAGAAACTCAAATGTCAATGTAAATTGACACTCGTTGGCGACGATTCGCAGAATAACGATCTATTTGCCTTCAAATCTTCATAGGTAATCAAGATTTCCACCTTCCTAGAATGTAACAGACAGGATTTAAATTCAAGGTCGCAAGACACAATTCCATAACAGTAAACATAAGTTTGTCAGGTCTAAATCGTAATCCAATCATAAACTCATCAGAAGAGCGTCGAGTCGTGAACGCGCATTTCAAGCCGAGATAAAGGCCCGGACACACTGACGCACGTGGCCAACGCGTGCCGCCCCAATATGCCACTCATCCAAAATGGGCGCAAAAACATTTCGCCCCTAATACGGGTGACATCGACACGGTTGCTACTCCGATTTGTTATTGATTTTGACTAGTTGAAGGGGCTAAGTGAGACGAATCGTTGAAATTGCTCTGATTATTTTGTAGTGTTGTCCGTTTAAAATAATTAGTTAGCATTTTGTATTACCTTAAGTCCGTAAATTGTCTTAGCTAAGAACGTAATAAAGTATGATTTTATACAAATTATCTTGTATAACCTTTAATTTGGTCTATTGCTAATATTTAAATAATTTTTCTACAAAACTCTAATAAAATAGTTATATTTCTATCACATATTATTGCCTACGTTGGCAATATCTACCTGTGATTAAGCAAAGCTTTATTCTGCTTATTGAATACCCATATCCACATATTCTTAGAGAAACTAGAAATAATCAAATAAGCAAAACTCCGCGAAACATAATCCAAAAATAAATCCTAATGGAATCCAAACGTACCACTTAAACGTTACACTACATTGTAACAAAAAGAGCGACCTACACGTGCCTTTCCAAAAATAAACTAAAATAAAAGCAGTCCATTAACTAGTTAATGCGTTGACAATGTAGAATAGGGATGGAATGGTACATCGATGTACATTTGCGTACGAGTGGAACCGTCCAATCAAGCCTCTTCAAGCGAGGTCCAATACTGTCATTGAGAGTCCTCAACGGTTTTGCTTTTTTCGAATGCAGGTGAAAATTGCCGCATGCGGTATTCATTTGCGAGTTGTAACCTCAGTGAACGCGTGGCTTAATGAATGGTTTAATTGCGGAATACGGTGTTATGTGTTGTATTTTTACTTATTTATGATTTATGTTTGTATAAATGTGCTTAGCACAATGATATATTATCATTGGCTTAGCATTACACTTGTTTATGAAGGAATTATAATGTGGCTGTGTGCTAAGATCCTGATTTAATATTTTAGTTTATATTTTAAAGAGAATAGCTTGTGTTGTATTTTATTGCAATAGATTTTGCCACGAGTACCTAGTTATTTTACGATTTGTCGTCATCATCATCAGCCCTTTAAACTGTCCCACTGCTGGGCACGGGCCGCTTCTCACTATGAGAAGGGTATGGCCATAGTCCACCACGCTGGCCAAGTGCGGGTTTGCAGACTTCACATGTCTTTCGAGAACATTGTGGAGAACTCTCAGACATGCAGGTTTCCTCACGATGTTTTCCTTCGCCGTTTAGCAAGCGATAATTAACAATTTAATACGCACATAACTTCGAAAAGTCATTGGTGCGTGCCGTAGATTCGAACCCGAGACCCTCTGTATAGCAGTCTGTCGGTCTTCTCCACTCGGCTTTCGCTGCCAATTTGTCGTGCTGGGTTCTGATTTATAACAATTGCAATAAAAGTTATCTCAACTATCCTTAACGGAATATCATGTAAAAGCACATTTAAAGGCGTACTAATCCATTGGATTTGTTTCTGGCAGCTAGGCCATATAATCAACAAAAAACATTCTATGGGACTTCCTCGTATTTTTCAATAGTCTGAGCTAATTTAAGCTTGGATCATGTAAACATAAGGACATAATAATAATATCCTAGACGAGCGAGTCACTAGCAATGACACACGGTCATTTCATAAAGGCAATCATTATAGAAGAGTTATCCCGTTATCAGCGCATAATTATATATCCAGCGATAAACAAGCATCAGTTAATTTTAAATGACAAAGTACTCCTCTTCACTTAAGTTTAATACGACCTTCCTACTCTATGCAAGCCCGTGTAATTAGCTCTCCGACTTTTAGTATTTATGACGTGAAACGTTCCCAATTCAAATATATCCGTTAGCCGTGCACTCTTCGGTGAAGCTCAGCCATGCTTCTGGCGGGAATACGCAAAAACAGGTTTAAAATTTAACAGTATTTCCACGCGAAAACGTGCGAATATGAGTAACAAACTGCCACTAATGAAAGCCGCAATTACACCAGCATACGTCAAGGGCCTCGCCACCGGCAATAAACGTTTAATTAAAAATAAAAAAGTACGCCGAGTCCCGTTTCAGAGATAGTTTCTCATTAAACTTGGTTTCGAGCGAGGCTCGAGTTTCAAAGGCATCAAGTTGCGCCTCGGTGTGAATTAGGCCGAACTTATATTTTGTTGGTGTCATATCATGGCTTTTGATCATTTTGAGAATGTCTCCAAACGCTCTTTGACGTTCTCCAGATAAAATTTAAGTAGAGATAAAAGATGAGCTCCCTTAAATAAATCACTTTTTGGTACTATTAATTTTATATTTTTATTTAAGTGTGGTGTTGTTTTACGGCGTGTAATCAAGCTCTAAATTGCTCAAGTCGTTTTATTTTATTTTCCTGAAATGGTTGCAGGAAAAAGTGATTTTTGAATTACTTTGTTTTACTGTGTCAATGTATTTCGTTATTATATTTATTCATTTTGACGGGCTCGTTGGTTAAGTGGCCAGTGAGACTGCTAAGCCGAAGCTCGTGGGTTCGATGCCCATTCAGGATAAATATTTCTTTGACGGGACAAAAAATTGCAAATCATCTCAAAATTGACTTTCGTCCTTCAAAATGGTTCAACAAATATAGAACCGTCTACATTTGTTAAACCGAACCGATCCAACTGATTGTTTAAAAACTTCCGTATACTTAACCTAACACACGAAATCAATCAGAAATAGATAAAGATCCTTAAACATTTGTTCCTCAACTGCTACTTGTCCAGTAACCATTTGTTACCAATAAAACAGGGAACATACATTGTGACCGGTAAAGGGGTAAATAATGACAACTATTAAGAAATAAATTGAACTCTTTCGTGAAACGTTTGTTAAAAAATAGAGCGAGTGGAACTAATTAGTTGTTTTTTTCACGGATGATAGTTTAAAATAAATTGTGCTATTTAACAACATTTCCTTGAGGAAAACAATCGTGTAGTGTGCTAAAGTCATTTGTACCGCTCGAAAGCGCAAAGCGTAAAGTCCGTGTGGTGACGGATTAAGAATACGAAATGTCACCACCCCATATCATCCCATGGGTGTCGTAAGAGCCGACAGAGGCATATTATGCAGAGAACAACACTGCAAGAGAAGGAAATCTTGATACAAACCCTATACCAACCCGTTTGGCCAGCGTGGTATAGTAGGCCAATTCCTCCTTTCAAAGGAGAGGCCTAGTCCAGCAGTGGACTATTAAGGCTGATGTGATGTGATGTGATGAAAGCGTAAATATAGAGCCTGTATGAAAGTATCCTAAACCATCATGAGTATGAATTGTTGCCGCCATTTTAATTAGGTAGACTTTTTAAAAATGTGACTGATACTGATTAAAATCATTCGCCAGCTCAGTATCAAAAGGTGGAGAGAAAGCACTAATCATCTACTTTCGTCATTTTACTATTTAATGCTATTTCTTCCGTTACAAATCGAATGGTCGGGATGTCTCTTCTATACGTACCCCATTCAATACTGTGTCGTTGTCTCATATAATCATACATATTATTAATTAAAAAGCATACGTTTATTAGAAACGTATCATAAATACAGCTTAGTCACAATGAATCCTATTCCAAGTTGAATGTGGGGCTTTGAAAATGACGCTAACTGCTAACAAAACAAAGCCCAATTTGTATTCAAACAAAAAATCTATTAAAAATAAATTACTACAGCCTTTTCAAAACAGTTGTTTCTTGTTTGAACTTCAAATACATACTCCACAAAACTACATACATGCCAGTACTTTACAATGTACTACGAACAACTATTGTAATTATTTATATTTATTTTATTTATAGACTCACGCCTGTATCCCCGAAGGGGTAGACAGAGGTATAATATTACACCCACATTTCGCCAGGATTTTTTTAGGTCACACGTAATAGGGGGCGAGCCTATTGCCGTACCGGGCACATTACCAGACTTCGTGCTGCTACTAAGAATTTACTAACGGAAAAACCCAATAACACTTTGCCCGACCCGGGAATCAAACCCGAGACCTCCCAATCCCTCGCGCACATTTATGCCGCGAGACCAACGAGGTATTGTAATTACATTATACGAATCCTGCGCACGCAGCGACCGCGAAATCTTTACCCTCGAATTTCTATTTTTAAAGTTCCGCTTTAGGGTTCGATATATACAGAAATATACAAAGTTTTATGTTCGCTCATAATCACATCCTTTCGTGTAAAATGTCTCAATTAGGTACGGGGGAATGTGTGGACATGGATGGATTTAACGAGTTTTTGATACGACGCGTTTGACGGTCGCGCGATCGCAGCCGTGATGACGGCCTTATCGCTTTGTTATGGTGGATCAAATGTTTGTTGTTGGGTGTTTAGGACAGTGTACATATTGAAATATTTGCTATTAAATAAGGCAATGTGTTGGGCTACTCAAGGATAACAATACAAACAGATCAATATAGGAGTTAGCTGAATATAATTCTCGGTAGGGGCGTGTTTACACAAATAATAATTATTGAATGTGTCGTCCGTAAATCAATCTTGTAGGTTTCAACCCCACACAGGATATCAGTATGCGTGATCCACAAATAGTTCTTTCGAGTCTGAATGTTATTTGTGTCGGATATTTGTGCGTTTTTTTATGGTAATAGGCGGCAAACGAGCAGATGGATCGCCTGATGGTAAGCAATTACCGCCGCCCATGGACACAAGCAACACCACAGGAGTCACAAGTGCGTTGCCGCCCCTTGGGAAAAGGGATAGGATGAGGAGTGGGATGAGGGAGAAGGAATAGGGGATAGGGCTTCCGGCACTCTCACTCACCGAACGAAACGCAACAGTTTAGGTACTGTTACGTTACGTCGATCTTCCCGGTCGAGCCGGCCCATTCATGCTGAAATCAGCAAGGCTCTATTACCTTGTAAAATGAAGTGCAACGCGATACATGATTTAGGTATAGCTATTGAGGGCGCTGTCGCCTTAAATACATTGGGTAGGTATATAGTCGTTATCCAATTTCGAATGCAGGAATATAACTAGGATATAGCATGCCTTTCACCGCTTCATTCGAGTGACTCGACTCTATCCTATCGACACTATCGTACTCCGAAGCTAGCGCATTATAAATGCAGTTACGGAACACAAGTATCGAAGCAGTTAAAAAAATCGCTCGACTCAAATCCAGTACTATAATTACTTCGAATGTATACCCCCACGCCTTAAAGCCACTTGTTTCTTAAATAGTTCGAATATCTCATGCGCTATACCAACCGTTAGAAAGATTTGTTGCAATTACAGTTAAAATTTATATCTCTTGTTGGGCAGTTAGAGGTTTTAAACATCAATTTTAAAAGCAAACTGTATAGCAGGTCAAAAATTCACACACCTACAGTATGATGGAGGTGTGGGTGTGTGAATTATTTCTACGGTTCTTGTAGGTGCATTTAAAGCTTATATGGATGATTTAAGAGGTCGTGGATGAACTTTTGACTGCGTGAACGGTGTGATAGTTTGAATAGCAGCCACGGTGCTTGCCGTTGTGGGATCGATTCGCATACGCCACAAGACTGTGTAATCCAAAATTTGTTGTGTTGTGTCTGGTTTTTTTTTTATTTTTATTTATTTATTTATAGTCTCACGCCTGTATCCGCGAAGGGGTAGGCAGAGGTGTAAATATTACACCCACATTTCGCCATGAATTTTTAGGTCCCACGTAATAGAGGGCGAACCTATTGCCAATTTTAGTATGGTTATTATTTGTTACTTGGAAAAGTCACTCACGACGGATTGTTTCCTAGCTAGACTTTGCATTTATTAGAAAATAAAAGGTCAAAAATTGTTTCAAACACGTTGAAATGGGAAGACGACATACAATATTATAAAGCTAAACAGAGGACAATATACTCCAGGAAATTCCCAGAGAAGTGGACACAAAAACTAAAAAAAAACAGCAAATAAAAGCAAGTTACATATTTAATCTCTCTCTCTGCATTTTGCAGAATATTAATACACAATTATGGTGCGTGTAGATGTATTGAATACTCTACAACTAAATACTCCATAGGAATTTTTTGTTTGCTGTGTGAAACCTTTCCACCAAAAACAGTACACAACAAAAAGTGTGTAATACTAGGCCAGTTCATTTACCTACACTTGAACAATGAAGTCATATCGCCCCCGCATCGATCGGTATCTGATATCCATCGACGCCTACACACCAAGTAATGAATCTATAATGAGTACCACCATGAATATAAATCAGCTGACATAATAACGTTTGAGTGTCTGTCCATCTGTTTCGGTTGACGGAAATTTCATATATTATATGTGAAAACATGATCTGTAATGTGAAAGTACGAAAAAAGTTTGCGTTGCGTTTCACACTATTAATGTGATAATTTAAGGCTAAAGGTTTATAGCACCCATATGTAAATGTTATGAAAATCTACAGATCTTCGTTAAACCAGGTGAGTCTGTGTAGAAATTTACAAAAAATACGTATAGGTACATGTTTGTTTATCCGTTGTTTAGTACCCATAGTACAAACTCTGCTTATTTTGGGGCTAGATTTGCTTACTATGGTGACGTGTACATATCGAAAAAGCAAAAAAAAACATAGATAGGTACTATTACCTACACAAATTCCCAGCTTAACTATTAGCTGAATAATATTATAGTCTTAGTTAGAAATAAGATATATAAATCCAAAGAGAAAATATCGGGAACTAAGTTTATATAGTAGCAATATTATGTCATATATTATGATAAAATATGTACAAGCAAAGCCGAATGTAATACCTAGTGCACCTAAATTAATATTATTGTCATCAAAAGATACAGTGTTTGATTGAACATCGGTATTTGTAATTTCGTTCAAGAGTTTATTGACCTCTAAGGGTATTCAAGCATTCCAACTTAAATTATTCATATTAGTATTACGTTACTATTATCAAATGTATAATGTAATGTCAAATGTGTAATGTAATGGATTTGACGGCTGCCATCTCTGAATATTTGAGAAGCGGTGTGAATTCAGTAATTTGTATAGAGATATATTGGAGATGATTCGTGAAATTGGAATTGATGCTAATGGAGCTTTAGTCAAATAAGCTTAATGTCAATGTTTTATTAAATTTGTTATCAAATTAGGATCTTGTGATCATAGAGTCATGTTATCCGGAGAGGTGACATGTAGTACTACTTACTACTTGTCACCTCACAGGTGATGAATATAGGATTAAGCGAATAAAGGGGGAATAAAACCTAGGAAGAGTGTGAAAATTGAAAGAGAAAGAGGTGCATGATTGGGTGATGGGTGACAGAGATATATTAGGACCAGGGCAAGAGGATGGTGATGAAGCAGAAAAGAGAAATTTATCTACTCAAATCTTCTCATCTGACTATGCGCGTCAATATTTCAGGCAAAGGACGTCCACTGCTGAACATAAACTCAAGGTTTGCCATAGTAGGTACTTAACCGATTTTGAGTCACCTGCCTTTGAGTTTGTTGGTAAGCCTAAAACTACACGCCAAACAGAAATTTTATTTTTGTAATATTAATAATATAAAATAACTTTTTGCGAAGATTTTTGACAGTCGTCAAGGAGAAGCCTTGAATATCAGTAGATTCATTTAATTTCAATCCTCCGTTTCAATTTCAAATGCCATTTCTTATACTTTTTTTGTAAGGTGTTTTATTTACTATTAGGTACACCATTATTTATTTTATGACGACCGGTTGGCGCAGCGGGTGTGTAAGCGACTGCCACGCCGAAGGTCGCGGGTTCGATTCCCGCTCAAGTCAAACATTTGTGTGCGTGAACATGGATGTTTGTCTTGGTCTGGGTGTTTTTATGTATAATATTTATGTATTTACAAAAAAAAAGTATATATGTATGTTTATCCATTATCTAGTACCCATAGTACAAGCTCTGCTTAGTTTGAGACTAGAGTGTGTTGTGTGAATGTGGTAGAATATTATTATTATTCTCTTTATTAATCAGTATTCACATAATCTAATTTTACATAATTAAACCTTAGTGTAACTCAATAAATTTAACTATATAAAATGGGACCACGGAAACCCACCAGTGTCGGGTACAGGGACCAAGCCACCGGTGGTTAGGGCCTCAGAGAAAGGAACTTTCTCACAATGCGTGCCGTACCGAGAAGAACCGCCTTCTGAATCAAGGCCTTGATCCAGCTGCCCAGTGCGAGCCTCTTTAGATGTTGGTTGAGGCTCTTGGCGATCAATCCATTCACTGAAACGACAATCGGAACAATGATTGCTGAATCTACATCCCACATGTCGACAATCTCGTGAGCTAGATCTAAATATTTAATCTTTTTATCATTTTCCGCCTTCACGAGATTACCGTCATGTAGTATGGTGATATCAACAATCATTGCGAGACGCTCTGCTCGGTCTATCACTACAATATCAGGCTTATTGGCTACAATAGTCCTGTCTGTAATGATAGACCGATCCCAGTACAACAATGCACGACCATTTTCGAGAACTGGGTCGGGCACATATCTGTAGTACGGTACCTCAGAACCAATGAGTTTATATTTAAGGGCTAGTTGCTGATGGACAATCCTAGCCACTTGGTTATGCCTGTGCAAATACTGACCATTGGCAAGACTCGAACAACCGGACACAATATGCCTGAGAGATTCCCCGGGCTGGTGACACGCCCGACATATGTCAACCGTACCGTCCCTCAGGATATACTTGCGGTAGTTATTTGTCATGACAACTTCATCCATAATTGCACAGACAAAACCTTCGGTTTCTCCGATAAGATCACCGAAGCGTAGCCAGGAAACGGATGCCTTGAAATCTATATCAGACCCGTGTAAGGCCTTATAGAAGCGTCCATGTAGCTCCTTGCCCTTCCATACTTCTCTCCGGTCCTCGATACTAAGCACTGCAGGTTTGTGCCAGTTCTCTTTAGCCAGAGCGAGCGGGGTAAGTCCAGTATCCACTGCAACCACATCTCGATGCATATCCACACTCATTTGCAGAAAATATTCTCTGAGGTTATACAGCTCTATTATTATTATTATTATTTTATCAGCTTATTATACTTCAGTACAGTGGATTAAGACTTGGAATATCAGCTCTATCCTGTTGGGTTGCGGGTGTAAGACGTCAGTCACTCTGTAGAAAAACTGACATTCTGTCCTACTTGGCTAGACTAGAAAACGAAGCCTGGCCTTCCAGGCGAAAATCTTAAATGCAACAGAATCGATATAACGCTAAGAAGATGAAAATGAATACTACTGTCCAATATTATCTCGATGTGGAGTAGTACCCCTTTAGTAGACTGCACAGTTGGCGTAGTGGTTTAAGCGGTCGCCTCACCGCTTGGTACTGCGCCGCGTGGCGTGGGTTCGATCCCCACACGAGACAACACTTTGTGTGATCTACAAATTGTTGTCTCGAGTCTGGGTGTTCTTTGTGTCCGTTGATTAAATGTTTGTAAAGTCCCCCGCGACACAGGAATTTCTTCCTAGTGCGAGAGTTGTTTTATTTTTTAGAAAAAAAAAGAAAAAAATGTTAAACTAAGCTGAATATTCTGTCTAATCTGGTTGTACTAGAAAGAGGACGTTGATCTCTAAACGCAAAAGTCTTGAAGGTCACCGGGATAATGCTAGAACGATGTTGATAATTATATTGCCTTGCTGATTTCAGCAGGAATGGGCCGGCTCGACCGGGGAAGTACTACCCTCTCACAGAAAATCGACGTAAAATAACAGTACCTAAACTGGTGCGTTTCGTTCGGTGAGTGAGAGTGCCGGAGGCCCTATCCCCTATTCTTTCTCCCTCCTCCCACTCCTCATCCTATCCCCTTTCCCAACCGCAAGGGGCGGCAACGCACTTGTGACTCCTGTGGTTTTGCATGTGTGGCGGCCATGGGCGGCGGTAATTGCTTACCATCAGGCGATCAGTCTGCGCGTTTGCCTCCTATTAGTATAAAAAAAACTACTGCTTGTTATCCATAATATAGGTATATTTCTAGCTAGACCCTCTAGTCTGAAATCAGTCAATCAGACTTCGCAATAGTTCAGCATACTAAATCAACAAGTTCATCTTATTTGCATAAGGAAGTAAATTATAAAACTCTATATTCATTAATATAGATCTCACCCTCTCAGTGAATATCGCAATAAACTTATGAATAAATAAAAGGGAGATCTTTTGTCCCACCTCCCACGTAGGGTCAAAATAAAGGGCCTAATGAGGCTGTAAGCGAGTCTGGTAAAGGTTGGTACCCATTAGATTATAGCATGACGAAGGTTTGCAGAATTTTTACCGATTATTTATTTGAGCAACTTTTTGTGTTACTTGTGTAACCTATTTTTTTACTGTTCCTAGGAAGAAATCTACCCAGAAAAACTAGATGACACGGTTAATCTTTCCAGACACATTTGGAAACAGATCGGCAACACCTTACCTTACGCCAAGCTTTCTATTGGAATTGAGTATATGCCATTCCAGTATTAATAATAACATTATTATCCAATTAATTACTGTTAATTTTATTTTGCACCTGTGTATAAGATAACAAAAATCGAAGGAAATAATTGCAAGCTTAGATATACGTATGGAAATATCTCAGAACTTACATGCATAATATTCTTAATTTTTATAAGTAGTTGGAGCAAATTTTCGCAGTTTTTCAACTTATTGTGACAATTGAAATCCCTACTATATGTAATTATTATCCAGTAAATTAACTTGCTTATTTAACCCGAGCTCTTTTTTAGCTCGAATGTTTCTACCAATTCTAACTGAATTAAGGTACGATCTAGTAAACACCTACCCTAAAGTTATTTATGTTACTTAGTACTCTTATTATTGCGGCTTTCTGCTGTTGTGGATTGGACGTCATTTGTTTCTGGTTTTAATTTTATTGCGCAGATGAGTTTATGAGTTTTAAGAGCCTTTGTGTTCCGACATATTTTTATTTAATTGTGCGAATACAAAGGAGGCTTGTATCATAACGTAAAAATAACTGGCCGAAATACTTTAGTGTTATAAACCAAAAGTTTAAGTGTATGTGTCAAAGTACCGTATTCATTCTGTATTGGGATGTTTTATGAAGCCTGTCGAGTCTCATAACTATACAATAATATCAGTACTGTATGTATATTAGTATAGAATCTCATAGGTACTGCTGGGTACGGGGCTCCTCTCACTGTGAGAATGGTAAGGCCGTAGCAAAGGCAGATTGATAGACTTAATATGTCTTTGATAACTTTATGGAGAACTCTCAGACACGTAAGTTTCATTACGACGTTTTCTTCACCGCTTAGAAATCTAACAATTTAATACGCACACAATTTTGAAATAGTAGTCATAGCTAGTCGACACTCGACTGTCGCTTCGTTTAAATATTTTAAATTCGATATTTATAGTAATTATATTATTCGGTTTTCGTGGCGTCGAGACATGTACATATATGATAACAGTTTAATACTATATGCTTATTAAAATGAAACCTCAACATTTTTAAGACTGAGCTTACGACACATAATATAACTTCGACCTATAAAATGTACTTTGGTAGACATAACTTGGAATATTAGAGTTATAGTAACAAACATATTTCAATTATTTTGATAATTTTAGGCGACAGCCTCGTTACTTATTTTCACAATAAATATTAAACAGGCTCTTCGTTATGAAAGTAAATTATTATATCAAAGTTTTAGGTCATTATATATTTGGTCCAGACTATATTCTCATTTTTGTGATTTAAATTTTTACTCAAGAAACAAGGACGTCCTCTTCTTTATAACATGAATATCTTAGCATCCAAGCCAACAGCGCCGGTATTAGCTTTACAAGAAACTCGTTCCAAAAAACAATATTTGCCTCAAGGTAAAATCCTTAATAAGTAAGCAGATATCATCTTCGTATTTTAATAAATAATCCGCCATCCCCGTAATACTTCCGTTATAACAAAACGAAAGAAAAATCCGCCCGCGCTTTCCGCTTGAAGTAACCGTGTAGTGTGGGGGACTAAGTTTTAACATAAGACGACCTACAACTGTAGTGCTCCGGCAACTCATTAGGGACCCCGCTCTACTAGGAAGGGCCCTGAGGGGACTCAGCACAAGCAAAAGGGGTTCTTCAGCTTTCGAGAGTCATCCGTGTGCGCGCGTAACTACGTCACTATCCGATCCAGAGCAGCAATTCTACGTGTGGTGAATTGAAGCGCTGCATGTTCCGGCCGACTTTTCTTACTACCTTCATTAGTCTGTAAAACAAAGAATAGATAATAATAATAATAATAAAAATCATTTATTGCATCAAATATGGTATAGCACATAGGTGTTACAAAATTATATAGTTCCACATACTTGGCCGCTACACAGCATGCAACAATCGTTTAAAAGACACATTATAAATTAAAAAAAATTCACATTTATCACTAGACATACATTATTCCAACAGGTAGTAATTATTAAAATCTATACCTCACTGAACGCTCCAAGTTATAAAATTTGCATCTGTTTTCTTCTAGAAACTCTTCAACAGAGTAATAACACTCCTCAATCAACCAATCACGCAATGCCGTGCAAAATTCGTTGTATGGAAGTGATGTTATAGCACATGGTAAACAGTTGTAAATTAATGGAGCCATGTAAACACAGCTTTTCCTGAAAAGTTCCAACTTAGGAACCGGGATTTCATATTGAAATTGGTTAATTTTCCGTTTATTCACATTATTCCTACCTTCAAATAACGAAGAATTGCATCTCAAAAATTTTGCGATTTCATATATATAGATACTAGGAACGGTTAAAAGTTTATGTAATGTAAATATAGGCCTACAAGAATCGCTCCAATTCATATTAAACATTGTACGGATACACTTTTTTTGAGCAATAAATATTCGCGATATGTCAGTGGAGTTTCCCCAAACAACTATACCATAACGGATTAAAGAACATACATGAGCGTGATACACCATAAACGCAGTTTGTCTAGATGCGATATCTTTGACTTTTCTTAAGGCAAATACAAATCTATTAATTTTAGTGCTAAGTTCTTCAATATGACACTTCCATGTTAAGTGTTCGTCTAAAATGACACCTAAGAACTTTGTACTATGTAGTTGCACTATATTTTTATTATTTAGAACTACTTTAATCTGTATATTTTTCCTTTTATATGTTTTAAAGTTGATAATATTTGTTTTAGAAATATTGATCTTTAACTTATTGATATCTAACCATTTAACCAAATCACTAAGAGTATCGCCTATAACTAAATCAAAGTTCTGTTTTTCTTGCTCAATTATAATAGTGGTGTCATCAGCAAATAGAACACTTTGGTGTTTAACTGATTGAGGTAGATCGTTTATGTAGACGAGAAATAATAACGGACCCAAGATGCTACCTTGGGGTACACCACGGGGGTTTACTCTAGGTTCTGAATCAAAATTATCAAGTGTGTGTGATATCATATTTAACTTTGTTACCCTGGTAATTTGTTTTCTATCACTTAAATATGATTCAAACCACTTCTTAGCAGTGCCGCGAATACCATATTTTTCCAATTTATTTACTAGTCTAAAATGATCAACAAGGTCAAAAGCTTTGCTTAAATCTAGAAAAAGGGCACACGGAGATCTATTATTATTTAAACTGTTTATAACAGCTTTCACTAATGTAAATATTGCTAATGTAGTAGACCTATTTTGCCGAAAACCAAATTGTTGATTAACTAAAATATTGTATTTATCAAAAAAATTAAGTACCCGCTTATACATAATTTTCTCGAACACTTTTGATAATGTTGGGGTCAATGATATTGGTCTGTAATTGTTAACATCTGTTTTTACGCCTTTCTTATGTAACGGTTTTATCAATGAAAATTTCAACCCATTAGGAAAGCAACCTTGTTCCAAAGAAAGATTGATAATATGAGCTAATGGGTAACAGATGTACTGGGATATGGCCTTAAGAAGACTAGTAGTGATGTTATCGTGTCCTGCGGCTTTTGTATTTTTCAATGATTTTATTGTTTGGTAAACTTCACAAGCACTTGTGGGTTCTAAGAAAATACTATTATCATTTAATTTAATATTATGCATGTCAAAGAAATTATTATGTTCGTTAGATGGCATATCAGTATTTGTAATGTCAATAAAATAATTATTAAATTTATTAGATATGTCAGATCCGGATGTCAAAGTAAAAGTTTTGTCAATTAAACTACATATATGCTCACGACATCGATCACTTCCCATATGACGCCGTATAACATCCCATGTAGCCTTTGCTTTATTATTGGCAGAAGTTATGAGCTTTTGGTTACAACACAATTGCATACTATTGATACACTTTCTTAACAGTTTAGAGTAAGCGATATATTTATCTTTATTCTCGCTATTTTTGTTTGAGTAATATTTATATCTAAGTTGTCTTTTAGTCTTACTGCTAATTTTTATGCCTTTACTAATCCACTTTGGTTTTTTAGTATCATGTATTGTATTCTTTACTTTGATAGAAGGAAAACATAGTCCGTAAAATAATTTCAAGATGTCATGAAACTCATCAAAAGCTTTATTGGTAGATGAAATTTCAATTACACTACTGAAGCTTAGACAGCTGATATACTTAACAAATTTGTTGACATTTTCTCTGCTTAAGTCATCTATAATCATAAAATAGTGTCGATTATCAGTATTTCCACCATGTTTCTCAATTGTGACTAATTGGGCTGTATTATGATCAGAGAGATAGAAATTATGCGTAGTGCCTTTCACATTACTAATATTACTAATTATATTGTCTATGCATTTGTTAAGTCTGGTGGGTTCATGTATATGGTACTGCATGCCATAGTTTAAAAGAAGTTCTTTAAATTGCACACTATGCTTATCATGATTCTGTAAATCAATATTAAAATCACCGCAAATTATGATATTGTATTTATTATATTGAAGCTTTATTAAAATTTTGGCCAAACAATCAAAGAATATATTTATGTCTGAATTTGGCGTTCTATAAATGCAGAGTACTATTATTTTTAATTTTTTGATTTCGACACCACATATTTCAAAATGTTTATCTGTAGCAAACTGTTTTGTTATTTCTAATTCATTACTTTCATAGCCTTTTTTACACAATATGCAAGTGCCACCCCGCCGTTGCGATTGCCGAGCGTAAATGGCAGCAAGGTAGAAACCATGAATGTTTAAATATTGTTCCTCTTTACTCTTAATAAAATGTTCACTTAAACACACGATAGCTACATTTTTTTTGGAATCATGCAAATCTAATAATGCTATATCTAAATCATGCATTTTATTTAAAGCGCCAGCTATGTTTTGGTGCAGGATGGAATAGTAACTATTTGGAGCTACGAAAAAAAAAATCGTCATCTCTACGTACTTTTTTCAAAGTTGGAAAATAGTAAGGCATGGTACCTTTTTTCGGTTCCAGTGTGCTGCTATGATTGTTCAATTTCGGAGATTTTACTTCTTGTGTTCTCATGACCTTACTCAACTTACTGTTGTTAAAACTCAGAAATGTATTAGTGTATTGGGTTACCATAAGCTCATGTATTATTTGCTTTGATATGTTATGTTTTCCATAAGTACCTAAAAATCTGCAGTGTTTGAAATTATTCGTTAAAACTTTCAATTCATGGTTTAGTTTTTGTTCATTGAGGTATCGATTATAATGTACATTTACAATAATCACATTAGTATTTCTAAGACAATGCAATGCTATAGATATCTCAGACATGAATTCGATGGGGTTTGTATCGCTACTACCCGTAAAAATTATTACGTGATCATTCTTTGTTAACGTTTTACCCAAATTACAACAGTCTTTCAAAACATCTCTAGTTTTAGCATTTGGTTTTCTTATGGACTGAATTATAGTGTTTTCAGGTATGGTTTTACTGCTATGGCGTAAAACATGCTGAACGAGGCCTTTTCCTTGATTGTCCGTAAGTATAATTATTTTGTTACAGCTCTGGTAGCAATCCTGTGTACTTTGTGGTGGTTTAGGCATATCCTTGGTAATGCAGCTGCTTCCAATATTATCTGTATGTGGTAGAGACACATTGGTTGCCACTGGTTTTGTCTCTTCTGTTTTCGGACTGTTTCGATTACCGGTGTCTGTGGCGTTAATCGGAGAGCGCACCACGGGAGAATTATCCGGAGTGTGGAACTCTAATTTTCTAGCAGATGGGTTTGGTATCGGCGTTATCCCAATTTCACTGGTATGTCTCAGTCCCTTTCTATTTCTTTTACAACTCTTCGATTCAGTGCGGCATTTACTGGTGCTGAGGCTAGTGCATATTTTTTTGAGCTGATTATTTTTGCGTATTTGCTCTTGTAATTCCTGTTGTAATGACACATTGTTCAGGTTTAATATTTCAATTTCTGCGTGGGCGCTTTGTAATTGACCTTCCAACTTGTCAACCAAATTTTGTAGTTCTAGCAATTCCTCGGTTTTCATGTGAGTAGACAGATCAATCATGCTTTTAATACTGGAGCTCGATGTTGATCTGTTCAAAGATTCAATGGATAAACTGGAATGCGATCGTACTATACGACGATTTCTCAAAGTAATATTATTAATCTCGTTATGTGCCATTGTTACACTACTTGATCTGGTTACTTTGGCCCAGCTTAAACTCGACGAAATGTTGTCGACGTAAAACGGAACGCGACTTTGTTAAGCGCGATTAGATTGGTAGCACTGTTTATCACGCAATGTTATTGTTTTCAAATTGTTTATAACGATTTTTGAACACAAATTATTTTATTAGTGGGAATTGTTATATTTTATGTGCACTGTTTATGGTTATTATTGGCTTCTTACGTAGATTCACAAAACGGTGATTGTTTACTGTTAAAAAATCACTTTAAGAGCACACAAACGGAGTTGAACGTTTTACACAATTTACTGTTTCCAGTTTATTATATGGGCAGAAAACACTTTCACGTCCTAAATGTCACTTTTGAATAACACTGATACTACTTTCAACGATATTTGCTTGGTTTTACTTAATTATTTAAATTTACAACATAGAAGCTTAGTAGTTTAGTCGCTACCTCACGCACACCCACCACCCAGTCTAGGTCTAGATATTTGAGTGTTGTGTGCAATAATAGCACCTGTCTTCAAAGCAGTTAGGTTGTAAGTACCGTAACGTTACGTTGTGTGCCAACAATTCTCCTCTCACATATTTCAGACTTTGCAGTCACTGTTAATTTGAAATTGTCTTAATTTGTTTTGTCTGAGAGGCACATTTGTTTCTTGGCCTTCGGGGTGTTTGTGTAGCGGTACGTGGCCTTAGCAGTCTTAATGTGAACTTTAGTTGTTTTAATTAAAATTAATAAAGTCTCTGACGTTTATTATTCTGCTGAAATATAACGGGCGCTTACAGATTTTATTTTGTGTTACACACATTAAATAATATGTCTTAGCTCCAGCTTGCAGAATCCTGTTTGTAAAAGCGTGAATGCGCTGGCAGGAATATGGCAGTGCCACCCTCTCATAAAAATCGACGTAATAGTGGGTATTCATATATCGTTGAATGCATGTGCTGCTAAACCTAGACCAAAAAATTATGAGATGGTTCTCAATTGCCGTTCCTATTTTACTTTCCCTAAGTTTGGCAAGTGAATTGTTTTATTCTGAAGATTTTAGAAGCATTTAATTTTCTTAAAAAGCCTTATATATCTTACATAACATAACATAACTTCACGCTTTTTATCAGTCATTATCATTTCATCGTCAGACGTGTATTACACACTCACACTTAGCCAGTTATGTTTCGGTCCCAATGTAATAGGGGGCGAGCCTATTGCCTAACGGTCACATAATTAAGCGAGCGATGATTAATATATAATACACACATAACTTCGAAAAGCAGAGGTGTGTGCCCGGGGTACCTGGGGATCGAACCCGAGACTATCATCTCGGCAGTCTGTTACGTACACCATTGGGCTATTGCTGCTAAAAAACTTACCTTGATTTAAAATACAAATGCATACAACCTTGTTCTTTATGACATGACTACTACACTATTTTCAAGGCTAAAACTACAGCCCTCAACTTGATATACAACGTTCAGTTGACCACTTAATCCGCCGCACCATACTTCAAGATCAGCGTTTCAATGTTAAACAAACCTACAACGAACCTTACAATATCAGATTACCAATCGACCGAACACAATTTTATTTGCTCTCTAGCTGTTTTGTACCATTTCTATACACTCTCGTTAGCTCGCTTCTTGTATTTTAACCGTGGTGCCCCGAGTCTAATATATAGGATCATTGTAACATAAATTGTCACTTAAAATGCCCGTAGAATGCTAAGGCTCTTTGTACACAAGGCTACGTATGTCTCCGATACTAATGTTTGTATACTTTTTGTCGCAAGTGGCTAGTAGCTCGCCAAAAAGCGTGGGAGGTCTATATCCAGCTGTGGACGTCTCTAGGCTGAAATTATATTGATCTAGTAGCGCGATTCAGACAGATGACAGTCAAACGGAAGACAAGAGATGCCTATTTAATTTGGTATAGGCGTAGCGGCTACACTGGCTACATGGCTGCAACAAATAACGCTCTAGTTGGTAATTTATGGTCTGCACTTTTGAGCACTGCGACGAGTCTTATTTTGTAACTACAATTTTGGCAGACTATATTACGAATCTCTATGATATTTTATCGCAGACTCTTAGAAAACTAAAATAGACAGATTGCCAAGTTTAAGTATCCCTGTGTATAAAGAGCCTTACACGGCGTACTCATAAAGAAAAGTGTAAAAGGTCCATGGTGGCGTTATAATGTAAACAATCTAAGCGAGTAGGAAGTGTTACCAATGGTTGGACATTGTTTATGTGTGGCTGTGTTAGGCTTAGCCACGTAGAATCGACGCATTAAGATAGGTAAAGAGTTTATGAAAGCGCATTGTGAAGGTTATGTGTGTATTCTTCTGCTTGGTGTAGTTTGTAACGGTTCTCGAGTATGTTACAGTTTTGTTGAACAGATTTTGTTTATTGGAACGTGTGTTAAAGTTACTGCCCACATTTGAATTGGTGACGCTGGATGTAGTATCCAGTTAAACCTTTGATTTCTAAAGCAATGTGATGTGTTTACTAAATTGTGCTTTATTTATTTTTCTGAAACTCATACAATTAAGATATCTATGAGCAATTAGTGTTTTAACCTAAGAAGAAGAACAAAATAAAATAATAGAAAGATTACTAGCTGTTCAATATTGAACCACATTTTGAAGAACAAAATATTTTATGTTATCATTGTAAAGAAATAAAATATTTAAAAAAGTATACATAAAGCTTTTTTGGATTCCACTTTATGGATCTGGCCTTTAGAACCAAGCACTTATATTCAGACCTAGAAGTTGAAGCGATCAAGCGATTGAGCACTGTTCTATATTTTTAATTTGATTTTCTCCTTAGGTTACTTTGTTTTTATTTTCAAATGTAAATTTTGATATCATATCTTCACCAAAATGACACAAATACAAATGCTTTTCCATTGTATTTTACCCTGTAATAAATCAATAGAGTTGTATTCACAGATCCTTCAAATCCCCCTACGCGCTAAAGGTACCTGCCAAAATTGATGGAGCGTTGCATAGGGTAAATATTCAGGCGCGCCGCTACCCCTGAGGTATCGCTGTCCGTCTATCGTTAAAGGCTAAACCTCAGACAAATCTACACAGGGTCCGAAGCCATCACTCTTAATAATGAAGGATCGCGATGTAGATTGATAAGCGGACCCTTAGATGTTGTATAGAGAGGCTAATGTGATAGATGTTCCAAGGACAAAATGAGTTTTGAGAAACATTTTTTGGTGAACCCTTTTTCGTTAATAAAAACAATAAATAAGTAGGTCACTTATACACAATCGTCTGATCCCAAACTAGGCAAAGACTGTTCAATGGCAATTTTATTCTTGATATGTACCTATATGTTATTGAATAGTAGAGTCAGCTAAACTTATGGCTGATTGTACTTTTCGATTTTACGACTGCTCTGCTGCCTTCAGCAGAGCAGTCGTGCATAATAGTCCAAAAGTTATGGAACATCGATCTTCTAGCTAGCAGCCTGTGTTAAAGAGAAAACCATTTAATTTCTTTCCATTGCTTATCACTACATAGTATAAAACAAAGTATGTCTTCTGTCTGTCTGTCTCTATGTATGCTTCAATCTTTAAAACTACGCAACGGATTTTAAGTTTTATTTATTAGATAGAGTGATTCAAAGGGAAGGTTTATATGTATAATACATATATGGTGGTACTAAGTTCGCCCGGTCAGCTTCTTCTTTCTCTTAGCGTTATCCCGGTTTCAATTTGGGGTCCGCTTACTAGTCTAACCGGATTTGGCTGAATAATAGCTTTTTCACAGAGCGACTGCCTGTCTGACCGCCGCAACCCGAAGGGATAGCGATATTCCAGGTTTAGACTAGTGTCAGTTTATTTAGAAGGTACTGACGCCCTGTAACGACTGTCAAAGATCTTCATGACAACCGGGACCGACCGACGGCTTAACGTGCTGTCCGAGGCACGGGACAAGCGATAATTAACAATTCAATACGCACATAGCTCCAAAAAGTCATTGGTGCGCGCCGTGGATTCGAACCCGATACCCTCTGCATGGCAGTCTGTTGGTATATCCACTCGGCTATCGCCGGGTCAGCTAGTTAACTATAAAAAATCAATTTAAATTGGTGTTTAATACCCTTGACTCCGATCCGTTTAGAAATGAGCACAAACGTATGTTTTGTTATCAGAATGTATTTCACGAAAGTAGGACAAGAAAGAATTAATGAAATGCGAGGTTGTAATAGGAAGCCATACTAAGTAGCAGTGACGAAAATATCAAATTACCTCGTACTAATATCAGTGTTTCAATGTCTAGGTGATTTCGTAAACTAGTCGACCGATCATTATGATCATTTATACATATGAATTTTAAGTGTACCTTATTCCTTTAAACAAAGTGGTCCACATCTAATACTACTAGTAATATATAAAGCTGAAGAATTTGTTTGTTTGTTTGAACGCGCTAATCTCAGGAACTACTGGTCCGATTTGAAAAATAATTTCAGTGTTAGATAGCCCATTTATCGAGAAAGGCTATAGGCTATATAACATCACGCTATGAGCCACTGAAGCTGAGCAGTAGCCCTAAATAACGCGGGTGTAACCGCGCGCTCATCTAGTCTTTATTATATAGGTAACGATTATAAATGTTAACAAAGTTGCGCACCAAATTAAATTTCAGGCTATGATCACCCTCTACTAAAGTGTAATCCCCTATATTTTTTACTAGCCTTTGCCCGCGGCTGCGCCCGCGTGAATTATACACCTAAAAGTTCCTCATGAAAAATATTTATTAGTATAAACCGTATAAAAATCCGTTTGATAGTTCATAAGCTTATTGCAATGATTCGGACAGACAATAAGTACAGATAATAACAGCAGTGCAACAGTTCCAAACCAAATACCTTCGTCATTAAAACGATAGGTATGTTGTGGTTTAAGACGCAACCAATCCCCAAAGACTCGTTCATGTGGATCTAATGAACTTCTGGCATCCCTTGTGTCTGTACAGGGTGGATTCACTTTGTTGTACATTCTGTTAAGGAGGGTTTCGATTTTTGATTTTGAATTTCTGTGTGATTCTCTAATCCTTTTTGTTTATGCTGCACGGTTTTGGATGTTAGTTAGAGTGTTAAAGAAGTTTAAAGAGATTATTATTGTTTCGGTAGGTATACATATTATTTACTTAGGCCTTTTCAGAAATTGATGATCAGTACAAAGATATTATTAGAATTAGCTGATTTGTCAGTTAATATTAGTATCACCAAACAATAATCTGGTATTAGATATCTTTATTACAAAAAGCTACACACAGCACTAGGTACGGTCTTTTCAAAATTGAATTTGAAATTTGTATCTTTAAACCGTTGGATAAAAACGATATTAAAATATACAATTTGAAAAATTATTAGTCTTCGAATTTCAGATTTGAAAATACTGAACATTATTCAAATTCCTTTATTAATATCATATAGGTTACAAAACAACACTTCTGAACGTCTATTATTTTTTGAAAATGTTACATGCAAATGCGAACCTATTTCATTCATATGTTTTGTTTAATCAACTAAATTATTGACTTTATTGTAGTGATGCATTAGTTAGTTTGCTATATAAAATTTATTTATTATTTAAGTTTGAAGACAAAACTCAAGTCTTAGAGAAAGTGGCTGCAAACTTCTTAAGTAGTCTGCCCAGTCTCTTAATAGACTAAGAGCATTAAGCACGAATAGCGCTAAAATCTAGACGTTCTATGTTAATAACGTGCTTTAACGAATAAATCTTTACATTATTCTCCAAGAAAATAAGCTAATCATACTTAAACCGGAAATAAAATGTAATATTTCAAAATCGGCTAGCTAGTAGAATGTTTTTGCCAAACCTTACCTAAGTTGTGCTAAAATCATTTTTGGTAAATTCCTATAACTTTCAAATGCATTCAATAAAATTAAACCATAATTCTTCTACCTCCATATCAATAAATTCAAACGATATTTTAAGTTTATCACACAAACGAACTCATCTAAAATTTTATCAGTCTACATTTTGTACGTATTCATTACTTAAAAGGATTACAATTTTATCCTACGAGGAGTGGACTATCGTCTGTGTTACTCAGCCTCCTTTAGGCCCAGCTTAGCTCCACTCAGCTCTGTTCATCTCTGTTCATCTCCACAATGATTGATGCGATACGGATTAACTTTAATGTAATTAATGAGTATATTTGACATGGGTCCACTTCTTCCTCATTTAAATCGTTTGCGATTTGAATGTGAAAAAGTTTCACGATATATTTCGAGGGTTATTTCTGCGGCTGTTCCGTGTGATATTTATTGGACTTGTCAGATTAAGTACTGCAGTCGTAATTAATATAATAATAAAGGATTTGCCGTAAGTAACTTTGAGATGGGTCGGTATCAGTTACACTTATATTATTATGTATATTTATACTGTGAATGTTTAAGTTGAGAAGAACCCATCCAATAATAAAATTAAATTGATACGTATAGTAACACAATAGAGTCGACAGTTTATCGATGGGGAGGCAATATATACTAATTGCAGTTAATAACACACAAAAATTTGTTTATTCAGCGTTCTTACATAAAATCACCGTGTTTGGTGATATTATATGATATGAAGTTACCTTCTTTCTCTCTAAAGTTATATTATACGCTTTTCCTTATATATGTATAGGGTTCCCATCAGGGTGCATAGTGTTCCCACCAAGTACTGAGAGTCCCAAGCCAACCTCACCTGCAAGTGGTGCACCTGCCGATCAACGGACGAGGCTCTGGCAAACAAAATATCCCGATAAGCGGCAATAGGCTCGCCACCTATTACGTGGGATCAAAACACTGGCGAAAAGTGGGCGTTTTATATGCCTCTGCCTACCCCTTCGGGGAAACAGGCGTGAGTCTATGTATGTATGTATGTATGTTATATATGTCCTTCAATATACTGTAGCCTACAGTATTCTACCTTAATTAAAATATTTAGCGTACTTTTTCTAAATCATAGGCGAGCATCAGATGACCAAAAATCGGAATAAAATAATAATCACTACGATTATGTCGAAATGTATCAGGTTCCACGAAAACATTTATGATATAAAACACATAAGTACATACAAGCTGTGGTTTTGGCAACGTTGCTCGACCGGAAATTGCCTTTAAAAATATTCAATATAATGCATAAGCACGGCTTTGTAACCGTTTCATTATTTATACCGGCGGTAATTACCGTTTTAAAACAGCCTTTGTTTTGAAACGACATAGGTTTTGGTCTCTTATGTGGTATATGATTGAAAGACTGACCAAGCAGTTATATAAGGCAAGTGTGAATGGGACAGGATGTGAGGAGACATCCCAAAAAAGGACAGGTCAGACGTACCCTTAACCAAGAGCATGCATGAGAAATTTGATGAGAGTGCTTCATTCACTCTCATCAAGAGAGATATGTCAGGATCGTTGCAAATGGCATTCCGTAGTCTCTGTCTTCCCCTCCGGGAAACAGGCTTGAGTCTATGTATGTTTGTGGGTATGATTGACAACTTTGTACGGCGCCAGGCATATATTTACTTAGTTGTGAAGACCCAGGTCATGGTTTGCGCAGTGCTTTTCCCTTTAAAGTTTTCAGCTGCATTGATTGATTTTAGAGTGTAATGTTTTCACCTTTGTTTTGAATGCTTTATGACGTATGGCAGCTGTTGATAGGACCTTTCTCTATGGCTTATATTTATAAGACATAGAGAAAGTTAAGAAGAAGCAGAGATGAGCACTAAAAGCATAGTAAGCTTCAAACTTTGAAAGTAATATTGTGACCGACGATAAACAACAGTGTGCAATACAAACTGATATAATGTGACAATAAAGGAAAAATGCCTGCAAACTGCAGCTATTTTATATTCACAGCAATTAACAAAATGAAACGCATCATCATCAGCCCTTTATACTGTCACACTGCTGGGCACGGGCATCTTCTCACTATGAGAAGTGTAAGGCCATACTCCAACACGCTGACTAAGTGCGGGTTGGCAGACTTCACATGTCTTTCGAGAACATTATGGAGAACTCTCAGACATGCAGGTTTCCTCACGATGTTTTCCTTCACCGTTTAGCAAGCAATAATTAACAATTTAATACGCAAATAACTCCGAAAAGTCATTGGTGCGTGCCGTGGATTCAAACCCGAGACCCTCTGCGTAGCGGTCTGTCAGTCTCTCCACTCAGCTATCGCTGCCTATATGAAACGCATCACTATGCTACAATTGCTGCTCACTTACGACTCTAGCTCACATCTACTTAAACACGATTGTTTGTTTCATCACACACGCACCACCTACATTATAACCCTAAGTACATTTTAATACGAGGTGCTTATGCTAAAGAAAACATGTCCCTTATCATACATCGTTAGGAGCACGTGTCTCAATAAAAAAACACGCTAAGGTGATCGTTAAAATTTCTGCATGGGTCAACTCAAAGGCTAGGTACGCGAGGGGACGAATTTGGGGATCCATGGACATCATTATAGTAAAAATTTCATATTATTGTGCTCAACAATACGCATAGAAAATAATATTGAATAGAAAATAAAAATAGAAAATTTCACACAAGTTGATCGCACAGATTGTGAGATTCAATATTTTTTCGCAGTCTCATGTGAATTGTGAACAAGTGACAGATTTATTTGATACTTAAAATAAGGCTAGACATTCTTTACTTTTTGTGTTCAGAGAATCTATTCTTTGGAGGATACACTCGAAATCAAATAACATTTATTTCTTTGTCAATATTCTTAGCATTTGCATCGTAAAACTTAAAAATGTTTTAATCGCATCTTAAAATCGAAGATTTTCTTCTCTGAATTTTGTTTCAATTTTTAATATCAATTTAAATTGTAATCTTGTCCCTCATAATTGACTATAATTCTGTTAAAAGAAATGTTAACTAAAGAACATTTTCGACGAACAGGTCAGACAATTTAAACATAAAGACACAAACCAATCATTACTTTGAAACAATAACGATAAAAAATATATTAATAGAAGCAAGGAAACCCGCATTTACGACTCGATTTACTAAACGATCATGGGTTAAAAACTGTGATCAAGTAAATGTTCCAAAACGTCCATCGATTTGGCCGGAAAGCGGTTATTTCGAAGCTCACTTCTTCACGGCCTGGAAAATACCCATTTGGGACATCTACCATATATACGAAAATACTATCATTATACCTACGGGCTTTTGTGAACCAACGAAAATTTATGTAAATTCTGTTTAATTAATTTTATTATAGGATCTTGGGGTCTTGGGAAAGAATCCCTTATTACTTTAGTTCAGAGATTAATAAGATTAGGCGTTTTAATCTTGTTATCTTCTTTTGTTTTGGATTACTTACAATTATAGGATAATTTGCTCGAAACAATGTTGAGTTTAATTATAATGAACGGTCTGTTTCAAGAATACTTGGCAGCCCAGGTTAACAAATAAAGGCAATATATTTCAGTTAACAAACAAGTCTATAAAAAACGTTATTATAATAAACTGTTGAAATATCAGATTCAGATTACATTTTAATAATTCTTCGAATCTTGAACATTTATTGACTCAGTGTTATCCTTAAGCAAAAAAGTCACTTGATTGATATTTAATAGGCGACCGTTTGGCATCGAGCAGACACCTTGGTCTCGACGATAATTTGATCTAATAAAAAATTAAAAGCATTTTGAAAACATCATAATGGTAACAACGGCATAATTACTTAATGGCAACCCTAAATTGTGATTCCATATTATTTATTCATGAGACGAGCTTCGCCGATCTTCACATGCGATGGAGCGTTTGCATCGAGACCCGAAATTACCTATCCCATTATGTCATCAAGAGTTTTATGAATCTAAATTCTTTATGATATAAATTAAGTACCTTTTTATAATGGCCGTTGCGTACACCCCTCCCGATTCACTGTAATAACCTTTTAACAAAGTTTACATCCAAAGCGTATGAAGTATTTTAGTCATACATTATTAAGTTTTGGGCAAAATCGTTGCTCCTTTCGACGACCTAAGCGCTATTTGATTGCGGTAATCTGGTAGATGTATTTAGCAACATAATTTTGCTTATTATTATAATGCGTGATATCTTCGCAGAATTGATATGAATCACAAAATGTGATAAAGATTATTAAAGGAAGTTTCATGGGTTAATTTTTATAATAAGGCAGGTCTTTGGATTTCAAGGGATATCAAAACATAATTAAGCTAAAAAATGTCGTGCTGACTCAGAAATCAGATATGGCCGTTTAAATCATTATTTAATTTAGTCATCACTGGCTGGTCTGGATCATCTGTCTGTTTAGTATGTCTGTACTAGGTTGAAATATGATACGTTTTCTTATAAGATTGTTTTAAATATCAAGTTAGTCATGACTGATGAGAACTTAAACGGGCTCAGTGGCGTGCCATCGTAGAGGCCTATATCCAGCAGTGTACTACGGCAGGCTGATGCTGATCAATGAAAAGTGAAGGGTTCTAAAATGTTTGGCGTGGTGTATCTTTACAGATACACAGGCCTTTGTAGTACTTCAGGCACTAACACGGGCCTACAAGAGGTGCTCTTGTGTGAATAATAAAATTTTGTGTGCACGTGGCACTTAACGTGTTTAATCTTTTTTTCAAATTAAGTTTTAAGACATTTCGTCTTTATATTCATTGTAACTTTGATTTTACTCAGGCGGGCAGCTCGAGAACAGTCTATGTAAAGAGCCTATGGGGAGGCCTATGCCCAACAGTGGACTTCTATCGGCTGGTATGACGGTGGAACGTATAGGTACTATAAAAATAACAAAATTCGGACCTCCAATTTATTTGCTGCAAAATGATTAAAATATTAAACAACCGCTTATGCAAATGTTAATTTGTACAAGGAGGCATATTTTCTTGACTCTGATTTCTAATCGATTAATACCAGTAGCAGGCATACATATAATATTTTATTATTGATGACGAACTGTATTGATGAATCAGTCAGCTAGATCAAGTAATTATATGTCTAGATAAGAAACAGTTTTGTGATTTCATAAGCCAATGTATGCCATCGACTGAATCACAAAAAATAAATTGATAGCTAGACAGTAAAAAATGATAGAGCAAGTAGTCAACATTCAAAATGGCCATCTTTTCCGCTATGTATAATATAACATACATACAGCTGATGATTGCCGAATAAACTAGAGTTTAATAACAGACACCAGACCTGTATTTGATCGGCCTCAGTCGTTAAGCAATATCACTTTCAATTAAAAAACGATTTCGACAAAAATACAAAGTCACACGAGTCGACTATAAAGGGTTCGAAAATTTAAATTGTTTCGAAACATAACGGTGAAACAAAAGATAGTAATTTGTTAGCCAAACGTTTGGGAACACATCAACTTCGACACCGCGATCGTTGGCCCGTAAAATTAAATGCTAATACAAATTATTATATTCAAAGCCGAATGTTTCTAACAACATTATAATGAGAGTCTGGAAATGAGATCGCTCGTAGCGATGACTAATTTGAGTAATTCGTGAATAGATCTTTATATTTTTTTGCTGGACGTACCCAATTTTGTACACGGAACTTGCACTGTTATTTAAACAAGTAAAGTCAGTAAATAAACCGCCTTTTCGATGTTTTGTTTTAATTACACAGTATTGAAAGCAGCTTGGTTATTAAAAGGTGAAAATGTTGATAATTATTGGGGCTTTGTCTCATTTATATTAATACAAGTGCTGAAAATTGCTTTAAAGATATTAAACATGGCTACGGCTTGTGAGAATTTATTTAAGTTTTTACTCACTGCTTTTACAATAGTAGTTGCTGCCTTATTGTCTTATGATGTAATAGTATTATCTTTATCAGTAGCAATATCATCATCATCATCAGCCTTTAACAGTCCACTGCTGGACCAGGCCTCTCCTTTGAAAGAAGGAATTGGCCTACTATAACACGCTGACCAAACGGGTTGGTATAGGGTTTC
Source organism: Euclidia mi (assembly GCA_944739405.2). Lineage (NCBI taxonomy): Eukaryota > Metazoa > Arthropoda > Insecta > Lepidoptera > Erebidae > Euclidia > Euclidia mi. Next base: position 2,505,678 of record OX123194.2, on the reverse strand, counting down.
AATCAAGTTTCCCTTCTCTTACAGTGTTGTTATCTGTATAATATGCTCCCTCTGTTGGCTCTTACGACACCCATGGGATGATGTGGGATGGTGACATTCCGTATTCTTAATCCGTCACCACACGGAGATCAGTAACTATTATGTATTATGTATAGCGGTTTTTGGCATATTATTTGATAAGAAACACGCAATTGTGTCTTGGTGTCCGTTAGCAGCAAGTTGCCCGCAGTAGATCGTTATCTAAGCACCCTTATGCGTTGTCAACAACCGCTTTTGAATGGACGCCTACATTATTGGATATTATATGGCAGTTGATGGATATTAACGACCATACTCCAGTATCCGTGCATAGTCTTTTACATTTAATTGACGTTGTATTTGAATTTAACTTTTATTTTATTTTCTCAATTTTATCTACATATCATGATCTATGTATTGTTTCGACAAGTGTCACACTGATCCCATATTGACATATGGGATCAGTGTGATTGGTGAATATGCTAGCAGCATAGAAGCTTTTTTCATTTGTTCAGCTAATTTTATTCACTTGTGTGATGGATGCTGTCTGACAGTAAGCTGACAGTAAATTCATCTAGTAAAAGTACAATTGGAATTACAATCTGTCTGATAGTAAGTTGGCGGTAAAACAATCCAATAAAGGTACAATTGAAATGAAAATGTCGCGTGATGGTTTTCACCTTGTTGGCTCTGAGAATAGATTTTTCACGCCTTTTTTAAAACCTTCGCAGATGAAGAAAGAAACACATTTTATGGCACGATCAGTATCTTTTCTACTGCGTAAGAACCAATTATTCGTAATCTGTATACTTCGGCAGAGAAAACGTATTTTTTTTCATGTTTAGACATTTAAAATGATGCTTTAAAAGCAAAAAGTACTAAAACGAAGCTTCAAATAACCTTTATCTGTCTACTAAACACTTTATACAAGAATTTGTATCCAATTAACGTAACAATGACAGAAAATACGTCGAAGAAAATAATTTTAAGGCCAACAGCACCTCGTTTTCAAATAAGTTGTCTGACAAATTCAACTTAATTAAGAGCTAAGTAACACGAAATAGAAATACGATACTTTCAGAATTCTCGGATTAAGAGTCAACGGGTTTTTCGAAGCTTGCAAAAGTTTTAATGAATATTATAGTTTATTGTTTGCGACAGACGTTTAAAGTAATTAAAGTTTTCAACATGATTATGCTTAGTGCGTACTTGGTTGACGAAAATTCACAACAAACTTTGTGGAAATTTTTAATACGTTTGCATTAAGCTGAAAGCGTTCTTTTATATTAAATGGTGTTGTACTTTATAGAAAGAAGTATTCGTAACTGTAATTTGTGTTTAGAACGATGTGTTTGGCATGATAGCCAGCATTTGGAATAATCTTTTAAAACATAATGTTATGTCTGTTCATCATCAGTTCGAGGTTATTCCCGTAACATCCAAGACCTTATTGCCTTGGAAACCGAGATCCCCTTTCTGAATGCCGTTCTCCTTGAAAGAAAACTTTCCAGGAAAGACCTGCGTCTTCGAGGACACACAAATTCAATCAAGGAGCAAAGAACACACAAACTTAACATAAATGATAATTTATCACGCCAAGGGTTTTCTCGTATGGGGATCGAACCCACAACACTCGGTGCATTACCAATTGCTGGAACCAATACGACATCCATGGAAACCAAAATATTTAACCATTTACATAAGCTCTCAAATGTTGCTGGCACATTAATGTCAGTTTTGGAAACAACACAGTTCAAGCACTTTCAGTCTCGAAAAACCCTAAAAAGAAAAGTACCAAAAAGAAAGTGTATAAAATAATCATTTTTTGTCTTCAATTTACGTGGTACTTCACATACTAGAAGTAGCTCTTAGGAGTAAATGGTTCTTTAATATTATATTTCAAAAACGTGAACATTTTAGCTCATCGTCTACAAGTACACAAATCTATTTTGTCTCAAGTGAGCACTGAAGTTTCATGAACATAAATTGCCAATAGTGTCGGTATTGAATATGTTTTCGAGTATCTGAATATTTTATTATGATTTATAGAAATATATGAAGGTTTTAATATTTACTAAAGATACCTAGTATTAAATAGTTTAAGTCAAACCTACGAGGCTTGAAGTACTAATCCATGTCCTTTACAGACTACATTAGACAATCTTAATATATAAAATCCTTGCGTTACTGACTGACTGACAGACACGCTGCAGCCGAAACTATTGGGTGCAGGAAGCTGAAATTTGGCATGTATGTTCCTTGGGGACCGTAGGGGTGCACTAAGAAGGGATTTTCCGAAATTCCCACGGGATCGGCCAAAACGGGTAAATAAACAAAATAATATATATACCGAATACATGCAAACTTAATCGCTAATACCCTTAAAACTTATAATTTTGATGTATGAGCTATTAAATTTTGTTTTGTACACAAGTATTTAAAAGTACTTACTTCATTTTATGAAAGGTACAAAATTTTGCGTTACTATCTAATCTGTATATATAAAACTAGTCGACGTCAGCGGCTTCGCACGCACATATTTTCGAATTTCCCGTTTTGCCCGATCCCGTGGGAATTTCGGGAAATCCCGTCTTAGTGCATCCCTACGGTCCCCAAGGAACATACATGCTAAATTTCACCTACTTGCGCCCAGTAGTTTCGGCTGTAGCTTGTCTGTCAGTCAGTCAGTAACGTAAGGATTTTATATATACAGATTCTTGCGTTACTGACTGACTGACAGACACGCTACAGCCGAAACTTTTGGGCGCAGGAAACTGAAATTTGGCATGTAGGTTCCTTGGGGACCGCAGGGATGCACTAAGAAAGGAGTTGCCGGATCAGGCAGAAACGGCTAAATAAAATAAAATGCGGGCGTAGCTGCGGCCTTTCTCTAGTATACTAATACAATTGTTTATAAGAAACCAGCACGAAATAGTTTCAATAACGCGCGAATGAAAGTTACATGGCATACATTCTGTAAAAAAATAATAAATGTTTTTATTTATCCACGACGTGCAATATCCATTTGCCAACAATGCTGTTACATCAGAATACTAAAAAGCTCGTCAGTATTCACATATTCGAGACAAGGCGCGTAAGATTTAGGCGTACACACGGCGACATATCGACCTACACTTAGCCAATAAGAGTTGAAATATATTTGAAGAAAATTCTATTAAAAGACAAATGCGATCATCGTGGAACGTGACTTACTACTTGAAATAGATTGGCGATAGTAAAGCAAAGCTTCCAGTCGTTGACATTTGGATAGATGACTACTTGTTGTAGCTTTGGACGACGCTTAAAACCAGTCGTGGTTCTTGGTTTAGGTTATAAATCGTTTGGCCTCGTCGGAGTATTTTGGGTACTATATTATAAACCAGACGGTCCATATCAAAGTTGATTACACACTCAAATGAAAAGAGATTTTATCTTCTTCATCATTCCAATTCCTTTGGTTCAGCCTTCTATAACTAGCATAGGCAAATTTGACCAAATAACAGTCTTGACCCGGAGAGACAGCCAACCTTTCCAACCTAGAAGAATAAATGTCATTGTAGACTTAATCCAGTCCTCACAATATTTGCAATCAGTGACTTCCAAATAACAACAGCCGTTCGTTCATTGTCCATAAGACCCGAGACCGGCCTAAAGTGCACGATACACAGGTCAGCTTATACTGGACGAGTATATCTCGATGTTAAGCCGTTGTACGCCTGGAAACTGTCATAACAGGGAGCAATCCAATATCGTAGATACACACGGCTGAGAGCAAGGTGGCTCAGTTTGGGATCTTTGACACGGCGTGCTGGATACGTGGATACGTAACGTGTATATACATGTTGTATACTAAACAACAACATACTCGCACATTTTGGATTTAACCGTTTCTTCCTGATCTAATGGGAATTTCGGGAAATCATTACTAGTGCGCCCTTAAGGTGTCCAAAGAATATACATGATAAATTTTAGCTTCTTGTGCCCTTAGTTTTGTCTATGGTCAGTGAGTAATGCAAAAATGTTATAACATTATTTTGTAATAATGGAATATTAATAGTTCAGATGACTGCAGATGTTGTTTGGTTGCGCACTGTGCGTTTTTTCGTCAAATTCTTTTTGACTTCATATTCACGCATAAGAATGCCATTATGGTTCGTCGCTGAAGTCTGTGTTTGTGAAATCTTTATTCTTTTAAAATTTTAGAAACGATGACAAATTTTGATGACATTTTCGTCTAGTGCTTAGGGCGGTTTCAGATAAGCGTATTTTTCTGCGCGTATACGGTCGTTTCAGCATACGCGCTTACACGCGCGCTACGAGTACATTACGCGCTTCAAAAAACTGGACTGGCGTAAACGAACATATTTTAAGTATTTCGGCGTGTTCACTCGAAACAGTAGTGACATCTTGTCAGTGTCAACATGAATTCTGACGGCTCGCGTTTGTAGGAGCTTAGAAGCGCGTCAACACTCGTACGAGTTGCGCGTGTGTCAAAAGGCGGCGCGCCTTTTGACACACGCGCAATTGTATGCGCCTACATGCGCTTCCAAAAATGAGCTTATACGCCCGTATTAAACGCTAATCGCTAGTATAAATAGCTTTTTCAAAGCGTTTTGTACAGAATTTAATTGAATTTTTCACACCTAGAATGATTACAGTTGGAGGTAATGCAACCTTCGGTGAATGGGCAACAACTGGGCTTCACAAAAGTAGAAAGAGATTGTATGAGCCATATGACGATATAAACTTTAATTTAAGTGAACAATTTCAGGATTATGTTAGAAGCTATGCTAGGATATTTCGGAAACTTTGCAAGAAAGCTAAGTCTCTTTACCTAAGTTCAAGGATTACGAGTAGTGACGATAAAATGAAAATGACATGGAATATAATAAACAGCGAGACTGGGAATGTTAAAAGTAAAAGTTCAAAATTTAGTTTGAACATTGATAACGACACTATTACATCAGACTCAAAAGTTGCATCGGCGTTTGAAAGTTTTTTTACTGATATCCCCGTTATTACTACTAGATCTTTGGACTCATCAACCAATGCAGCGGAATTTCTTTTAAAAGAAAACATGAGTACAACCTATAGTAATTTCTCATTTCAGTATATAAATGATTTCAAATGATGTTATTAAAGCTTTTAATACTATAAATTTAAAGAAGACTGCAGACTTGTGGGGAAATTCCGTTACTATTACCAAGTCCATTATTGCTTTAGCTGCTAACAGATTAGCTTTAATATTTAATAAGTGTATTGACTGTGGTGTATTTCCTGATCTTATGAAAGATAGCAAGGTAATACCTTTGTACAAAGCAGGTAGCACATCAGACCCCACCAACTATAGGCCAATTTCTGTGCTGCCCACATTTAGCAAAATTTTCGAGAAATGGATACTAGACCAACTGCAAAGTTATTTTAATAACAACGAGCTTCTACACTCTAAACAATTTGGTTTTACAAAGGGGCGCTCCACGACCGATGTCGGTGTTGAGCTTGTAAACCATATCTTTGATGCCTGGGAGGATTCACAGGATGCTTTAGGTGTCTTCTGTGATTTGTCCAAGGCCTTTGATTGTGTCGAACATACTACATTGATCAGAAAATTACATCACTATGGTTTAAGTAGTTCTGCTCTGCATCTTCTTACCTCATATTTGAGTAATAGGATTCAGAGAGTTGAAGTCAACGGGACGCGTTCGCATGGGTCTGTAGTCAAAATGGGCGTCCCACAGGGTTCAATCCTCGGTTCTTTTTTATTTTTAGTTTATATTAATGATTTACCACACCTCGTTAATGACAAGCACGGGATAGTACTGTTTGCTGATGATACCTCACTTTTATTTAAATTAAAACGACAGCAAATTGATATGGACGATGTAAACATTGCTATCTCAAAGGTGGTTCGCTGGTTTGAGGTTAACAACCTGCTTTTAAATAGACTTAAAACTAAATGTATTCGATTTTTGATGCCTAACGTCAAACAAGTGAACACCTCAGTAAAGGTTAAGGATGATGTGCTGGATATTGTGGATAACACCGAATTTTTAGGCATTACACTAGATTCTAAGCTGCAATGGGGACCACATATTAGTAAATAGGGTATTTGACTAAAAAAATCGAATTAGTCCGTCAGTTAGATTATCGAAAAATATTGGATACGTATTTTTTGTTTTATCAAATCAGTAAAAAAATACGAAAATAAAACGCATCAAAGGTGGAGAAACGTCTAAGAGTGGGGGCTTGTAACGTCACTTGCCAGTAAAAAGTGTACTGGCAAGTGACGTCACACGAGTTTTCAGCGAAGTTTGTAGGCTTCATTTTTTGTTTCCGTGACTAAAGAAAATATACGTGTCCAATATTTTTCGATAATCTAACTGACGGACTAATTAGATTTTTTTAGTCAAATACCCTATTGTCGAATAGACTCAGCTCTGCAGCATACGCAGTCTGGAAAATTCGCCAGTTAACTGACATTGACACTGCCAGGCTTGTATATCATAGCTATTTTCATAGTATAATGTCATACGGTATTCTCCTGTGGGGAAATGCTGCCGACATTCAGACCATCTTTGTTCTGCAGAAAAGAGCTATTCGAGCAATTTATAATTTGGATTATGGGGCTTCGTTAAGGAATAAATTCAAGGAAATAAAAATTTTAACAGTTGCAAGCCAGTACATTTATTCCAACCTAATATATTTATTCCAAAACAAGGCCTCATACTCAAAGAAAAGTGATATCCACAATTTGAATACTAGAAATAAGAGTAAGCTAGTAGTGCCGGCTACCCGGCTAAAGAAATAAAAAAAATCTTTTCAAGGCCAATGTGTGCGCTTTTACAATAAAGTGCCAAGCAATATTCAAAATTTATGTTATAATAAATTCAAAAAGATATATATATTATAAAACGTAAACTTTGTCAAAAAGGGTACTATTCAGTGCTAGATTATATTGAAGATAAAAATGCTTGGGATTAATTTGCTCGGTCCCACAGGCTACTTATGTTTGATTAGTGTTAAGTTTCATGTGAGTGTGAGTTATTGTGTCTATATTATGCTAGTTTAGTACTTTTATATTATTATTAAAAAAGCCTTATTAAGAATATATATATATATATATAGACGGGAATTAACGCGAACATGCAAATTAGGTATTTACATACCTTATTTGTCTTGACGTTTCGAGACGGTTGCACGTCCCGTGGTCGCAAGCTGACTGGTGAAGCGATGTCACGTCTCCGAGTGCGAGGTAGAAGATTCTATTTCTACCCCCGGGTCGTTGATATTCGAAGTACCGGCGCAAAACACACTAACCGTATCTGTATATTGAACATTCGTCGACTGCGCATTAAAGTGGGGTTTTGTTAGCCGAATCACAGGATTCCACGCCGATGACAATTTGAAGCCCTCTTCCCAATTGAAATTTTTATGTTTTCTGATTTCAATCGCTCCACGCACAACTCTTGGGTAAAAGTGGCGTTCCGTGGAGAGGACTTGGGGACGATGAAATTCAATCCAGTGATTGGTGCCCGATTGAAGTAAATGTTCCGCAATCGCCGATTTGTTCGTTTGACGGTTCTTTACAGCTGCGATGTGCTCCTTTATACGTTCAGCGATAGTCCGCTTCGTTTGCCCTATGTAAGAGCTTCCGCAGCTGCAGTTGATTTTATAGACACCTGGGGTTTGTAGCGGTAGAACATCCTTTGCTGTGCCCACCATGTTGTATACTTTGGCCCCTGGTGTAAATACGGTCGGAATGGAGTAGTTTTTTAACTTGTCTCCTATTTTATCCGTAACTCCTCTAATGTAGGGCATATAGGTCGGTTGTCTATTTACCGCCGGATGTTTGTGAATGGAGATGGATTTGATGAATTCCCGTCTATATATATATATATTCTTAAACATGAAACGCGAGGGTTTAAAAGCCTTATTAATTGACAACAACATTATAGACACACCAGCTCATATACCTATGAAAAATTCAATGTAGTTACCATTGAATTATTACCTACAGAAACCAAGTACGCGCACGCAATACGCGCCGTTCATTTGGGTCAGAATCTGACCCAATCGGGCGGCCGCGTTGTCTGTGGTCCGAGTCGCACGGTAGCGTAAGCATCTTCCGCAAAATAATCGAAATTATGACATATTGTACAGTGTTTTGTGCCACAATGCTTCAGAAAAAGATTATAAGGTTGCTGGAGTATCATTCCACCGGTCAGACATAAATCTTATTACGTAGATTGTCTAATAATACAAATACAGTGAATCATAATAGGTACGAGCGGAGTGTTGCCAGTTGGGTGTGAAATTGTCCCAGTTTAATTTACACATTCCTTACCAAAATTTATTCTATTGATAGTAATAATAGAAAAAGGAATTAGGTAGTAACATAATTATATGTATAAACTTAACCTTTCAAACACCGCTGGCTGGTACATACCAATCGGTTACGACAAATTTGTCACGTCAAGCTCTAGCCGAGGTCGGCTAAGACGACATTGTCTCAAAGCACTCGATTTTTCCGTTTTTGTATTGAAAGGCTAGTATCTAAACTCTAGTATTGTCTTGTAATGTAGGTACGCGTAACTAATTTCGTTGTTGAACGAATGACGTTACCGACCGAATTATATTATAATTTTTAAACTTGTCGCCTTTTTTTGGTCACCATAGGGCAACGGCGCACACATAGTACTCGCTGTTGATTTTTGATAATTTTTTCTCACAAATACTTATACATAAAATATAAATACTTTTTATGTAGGTACTATAAAGAGCATTTAACTAGGAAATCACTCGGCACTTGTTAGCGCTCACGTTTGAGTAAGTTTCGTCAAGATTGATTTAGCCATCGTTAGTCAGTTGTAAAAACTTAAAAAGCAGACAGTGTGACTTTAGAATTTATAATATACAATTACTTATTTCATGCAAAAATTATGAATTTACCCTATTTTTAGGGGAAAGACGTTGTAACTGGCAACTCTGTAATGGCGTCTGTGTGCGTGATGCAGCAAGTAAACACAGCACAGTTCCGCACACATAGCGAATTGTCGGCTTAACTTCTGAGCTCGCGTTGTTAGAATACTGACTTTCTGTAGGTAATAAATCAATGGTAGTTACTAAGTTTTTAAATTGTATAGAATCAAGACGTAGAAAAGAGTGGCCCGGAGTTTCTTGCCTGATTCTTCTCACGCGGCTCTACTTTCTGAACAGGCATTTTTTTCAATGCTCAACTATGTTAATATGCATTTAAAGTTACTTTTTTATTTTTTTATTTGTATGACTTTCTGACGTGTCCAAAAAATTTAAACATTTTTATGGAATTTGAAAATTGAGTTTGAGTTGAATCTGAAACCGCCCTTAGTAATTTTGACTAGTAAATGCCAGACTGGGATGTGATGAGCGATATAGCTATTGGCTAAGTGCAAAAGTATATTGAATTATCATACTTCTTCGATATGTCAGATGGAGAATAAGTAGCTTATACTACTTTTGCAACCAACCGATAGAGATATTAGAAATCAGGAGTCAATACCTGATGTCTCGGTCTTAAAGACAAATTTCTGTGTAACGAAGGCTATTTTATTGTTAATTTATCTGTTAAAAGCTAGTATTACAAAAGTATAATGTATGCGCAGGCATTTTGTTAAGTGCATATTTTTGGTCTAAAATTATTTGGCAACGACATCTGAATTCCATTCAGTATGAGTCATTTACACAGATAAATGCGTTCAAACCATTTATACGCAGTAAGTATTATATAGATACAAGAAAAATATATATACAAAATGATACTACTCTAAATGATTTATTGCTACGCGACTAAGGCGCTATAACTCAGGTCCACTAATCAGCAGGTGACATAATAAAAGTGTAAAAACCCGTCCAACATAAATATAAGGCCCTTTCAGATGACGTCGCACGGGCATAAATATTCTGTGACTTGAATGAACAGAAGGATGCTACACCGTAAGTAATGGGCAAGTTAAAATGATATATTTAAATAGTAAAATATAGTATATATACATACAGTCTCACGCCTATATCCCCGAAGAGGTAGGCAGAGGTATATTGCTACACCCACTTTTCGCCAGATTTATTTTAGTCCGGCGTAATAGGGGGCGAACCTATTGCTGTGCTTATACTGTGAATTTTCTAAGGGAAAAACCCAATAATACTTTGCCCGACCCGGGGATCGAACCCGAGACCTCCCAATCCCACGCGCATATTTGTTTATTTAACACTTTATTGTACACTAAGTTGGACATTAAAATGGATCATTTTACAAACATAGCAGAATGGGCGGCCTTATCGCTAACAGCGATTTCTATGCGCATATGTATGCCACGAGAGCAACAAGGCAGTCAAATACGAACGAAATAGTAAAATAAATAAGTAATAATAAAACAATAAATCTTCTAATGCCTTTTCGTTATAAGTAATAATAAATTATCTTATACTAATATATAAAGCTGAAGAGTTTGTTTGTTTGGTTGAACGCGCTAATCTCAGGAACTACTGGTCCGATTTGAAAAATTCTTTCAGTGATAGATAGCCCGTTTATCAAGGAAGGCTATAGACTAGAGACTAGACATATAACATCGCGCTATGAGCGACGGGAGCGGAGCAGCAGCCTTAAATAATGCAAGTGTAACCGCGGGCATCCTCTATACCTATTATATGTATACAAGGTGTAAAAAGACCCTTAACAAAAACTGAAACCCCATATTATACCAATCATTACGAACATTTCTTACTTGGGCACCATACCTGGGAAATTACTGGTTCAGGAGATATTGAGGCTCAAAGTTACTATGGAATTTTTGTAATTAGGTACAAAATCGATGCAATTACCATGCCAACCTGTTCTATGGATGTCTAATGCACCCATGGATAAGTAGGTATTTCGAAATTCGTACGCGCACAATTTTAATTGCGGCTTAAAAAATGTGATTATTTGAAAAAATATCATTTCCCACGTTTCATTTTTGCTTAGTATGACTTGGCATGATGTCCAAAACTAGTAGACTTCGGCTTGGTGATGGGTCTTGTGACACTCTGTATAAGCCTAAACTCCGAGTGGCGACGGATGGAGCATATAAAATGTCGCTACCCCATTTCATACCATGGGTGTCGTAAAGCTCGACTAAGGAAAATATACAAAGCAAGAATGGATGACGAAAGACTGACAAAGAAGATATAAGTATAAGGCAAGTGTGAATGGGACAGGACGAAGGGGAAGAGACATCCTAAAAAAAAGGACAGGTCAGAAGTACCCTAAACAGAAGAGCATGAATGAAAAACTTGATGGGAGTGAATAAAGCAAGAGAGGTATGTCAGGATCGTTGCAAATAGTGTTTCGTAGTATCTGCCTACCTCTCCGGGAAACAGGCGTGATCCTATGTATGTATGTACAAAGCAAGTAATATGGTCATTAATCCCTTTACCAACCCATTTAGCTAGCCTGGTATAGTAGTTGGCCTCCTCCTATTGACACACAGTAATACCACAGTCTAATAATCACTGAGAAGGAACTTAGGAGAGGCTTAAGTCGAGGAAAGTTGCTGTACATTGATGAAGAGCTCCTATAACTGTATGCGGTTCCTTTAAGCAGAGCAGTCCTAAATCACTTTTAATTCATTCCGTGCGGGACAATAAAATTCACGTGGTCAATTTCCCATTAAATAAATGGCCAAAGAAACTAGCTAACAACAATAATCCATCAAAAAGACTGTTATGTTACTTTGCGATGCGTCAGCAAAAATATTTTCGACACATGTACTTACCACACAGCATCGAGAGCATTTAAAAGCAAAAGCTTAAGTGCTAACCGCCGATTATCCGGATTATATGACTATTGTAAATCATCTAATACTTAGCTCTTTACTCCACACTTCGATATGGTTTCGCGTGAACTATGAACTATAAAATTGAAGTATTGCCTTTATCACACAAAAGGTCTCCATATCTCATTATATGCCTCCAACAAAGGGGGTTCTGTCGTAAAAATTGCAAATAAGCCGGTTTTTATTATAGCCAGGGTGGATAATGAGATGAACGGGTAGAATTTATTGTAGTAAAAATGAGTAATATCAAATTTCTATATTAAACTTTTTTCGTATGAGTCACAGTGAATGCGATGGGTCGTAACTTATGTAATGTTATTACTAAGGTCAGTCGTATGTTGCTGACGACACATATTTTGGATGTATTAGCGATTAAGGTTTTAATACAAGACCTTCCCTAGCTCCAAAAAATGACAGGTAAATTTTAAAAATGTTAATATTTTTAGTACCTATATTTAGTGCTTTGATTTGTATAGAAATTAAAAAATCCTGCCCAGTTTGTATAAAGTGCGTATTATATAGGAATAATTAATAAACTTTCGTGGTCATTCAAACTTATTTTAAATTTTCTTTCGAGGTATATACCTACCACGTACCTTTGTTTGGAGTAGCCGATATTTCGGCACTGTTGCAAGCGCCATGTTCACGGATGTACTCATCCATACATCCGGGAATATGGCCCTTGCAACGGTGCCAAAATATCGGTTACTCCAAACAAAAGTACGTGGTATATATCCCGAAAGACAAATTAAAGTAAGTGCGTATATTATGAAAGATTTTATTATTTATTTTTCATCCGTTTACAAATAAAATCTTTACGTTACTGACTGATAGACAAGCTACAGCCAAAACTATTAGGCGCAGGAAGCTGAATTTGGCATGTTTGTTTCTTGGGGACCGAAGTAATAAACTAAGAAAAGATTTCCTGAAATTCCCATGGGATGGGACAGAAACAGCATTCTTGGCAGAAACAGTTCAATTAAAAAAGAAATGAGCGGGCAATAGTATAAAACAAAGTCTGTCTTCTGTCTGTCTGTCCCTATATAATTATGCTTAAAACTTAAAAACTACGCAACCGATTTTAATGCGGTTTTTTTTATTAGATAGAATGATTCAAGAGGAAGGTTTATATGTATAATTGACGCGGGTGAAGCCGCTAGCGGCGTCTAGTCTTATATATTATGCAATAAAAGAAACGAGGTCTGCCTCCGTGGTCCAGTGGATAGCGTATGCGACTGCTGATCGGAGGTCCCGGGTTCAATTCCCGGGTCGGGAAAAAGTGATACTGGGTTTTTCCGAATACTCAGTAGCAGCCCGGAGTCTGGTGATGTGCTCGGTAACGGCAATAGGTTCGCCCCCTATTACATGGGACCTAAAAATTCATGGCGAAATGTGAGTGTAATATTTATACCTCTGCCTACCCTTTCGGGGTTACAGGTGTGAGACTATAAATAAAATATAAAATAAAATAGAAGAAGGGATTTACATTTATAAAAAAGTATTTTTTTAATTGCTTAGTAAAAGGGGTTTTATCTTCGTCGGCTTAAGCACCTAAATGTGCTTATCGGCTGCATAGCTTTAGCTATCCGTTAGAAATTCTAGAACCTTTAAAATTCACAACAAGAGACTATACCAATTATATTTTCGAGTAGACACCAATATAATTTGAGATAAAACGTTAATTTGTAAGCAAACAAAGTGAAAAAACAAACCCAGAGCTCTGTCAATTTAAGATAGTGCCTCTTAAATTGGCACAAATAGACAATAGACAGATAAGATTAAGTCTATGAAAAAGAAAAATCTGGACATTGTTAAACTTTTCACCTTGTGGTCTGTTGACCTTTGACGGTCTCGACGGCTGTCGTTAGGTGTAGAGGTTACATAGAATTACATCTGTACCTGTTCAATAAAACAGATAATAATCATTAATTTAAATTCAATAAATTCATAGAAACAAAGGTAGGTAAATCTAATACTAATATATAAAGCTGAAGAGTTTGTTTGTTTGTTTGGTTGAACGCGCTAATCTCAGGAACTACTGGACTGATTTCAAAAATTATTTCAGTGTTAGATGGGCTTATTTATCGAGGAAGGCTATAGGCTATATAACATCACGCTATGAGCCACGGGAGCGGAGTAGTAGCCTTAAATAACGCAGGTGTAACCGCGGGCTCATCTAGTTCCTTCATAAAAAGAAAACAGTAAAATAATATCTGAGAATGTCTTGTCACGGTATTCCTGGTCGCGCTTCTCAGAAACAGCTCGACCGATTTTTAATGTTTCGTGAATAGTAGAGTTGACAGTAAAGTACTTACATATCGCTCGGTTATTAGGATATCTGTATATTTCTATTTTTTTTCAAACATCTTTTAATGACTTTTTTATTTTACACCCTTGTTTGGACAGATAATAAGGCTACGAGAAGAACATGGGAGATGCCGCACTTTTTAAATAGTTTTCTAAATATTAAGTTTGATTCTCCAAGGTTTATGGAAATTGTCCATTAGCTGTCAGTTCTACTGGAAATTTGTTAAGTTGAAGAAATCTGTAATTGATTCATGAAAAGATATAAATCAAATTCATTTATATTTTCTTAATAAAATTAATAAATTGTAAGAGAGAGAGTCTCTCGATATGAATTTTCCAAGAACAATCAAAGAAATCAGGTTCAACTCAGTCAATTATATAATTCACTATAAAGCAAGATAATTTAATGAAATACAAGTACATTTCGAAATCGTAATAATATTTACAAGAATAGGTAGCCTAGTAGAGAAATGTTAAAGACTATATAGAGATCAGACGGCTAGTACAAAATCTATACTTTTCAAGGAAGCAAGTTACTTACTTATTTATCATCACGCCTCTCTTCCATAGGGCTATCCCTATGGAAGAGAGGCGTGATGATTAGACGCGCAGAGACTACAGAACGCTAAATGCTACTGTTCAAAGACATCTCTCTTCTATATGATCTTTAATACGGGTGGTTTTTACTTTTTCCTGCAAAAAGAGCCAAACTAAAAATGTCTGCCTTTTCTTCAATTTGTCACCTATTTGTTCGGCGTACGTAAACAAAGCAAGTTAATGAAACCAAATCCATAAAATAACATTCTTTCAGAATATTTCCAAGAGCGTATACTCGGGTTTTTGTAACGAGTGTTTGTGATATTCAAGTGGTTGTCTCGGACAGCCAGACCAGCCGTGAAGTCTAGACAATGGACTGTTAGATGCCAATAAGGGCTCTTGTAAAGCAAAACTTGGCCACGAATTCGCAATAGCTGAGAGTAAAGTGCGTTTGGAACACGCCGGTGTAACTGCCTCGTTAGTTCTGAGGCGTAAACTTGAGGTACTGGCCACCGCAAAAACAGTTTAATGTTTTTTTTTACTCATTGTAGAAAATCGTGAGTAGAATTTAAAAGAAAGCGTTCAAAACTAGCCGAGATCTTTAAGCTGGATTTTAAATAGCAAGATTCAAGTTTTGCACATTTTATACAAAGTGATTAATCATAATCATAATAATCATAATCATAATACCTTATTTGTAGAATATAGGGCAGATACAGATCTTAATGTCATTTTGAAGTACCACTACATCCTACCACATTATGTGGTCTAAATAATAAATGTTCGATAAAATTAATGTTAGCATACTAATTACTTTTAATAAAAAAATATATAGCACCAATTACTCGAATACTAAGTTGCAATCAAAACAATAAAGGATAAGTTAATATAATACTTTATGTCACTATTTTAAATAATTAAAGCAATATACATGTCAAACTAACATTAAATTAAAAACTGATTAAAATCATTAATTGAAAAAAAATATTAATGTCAATATTAAAATTACAACATTTATTTTAAAGTATCACTACTTTCTACCACATTATGTGGTGTACAAATAATAAATGTTCAATTAAAACTAATGGTTGTATATTAATTACATGTTGAATAATAATAAAAGTAAAATACAAAGTAACATCAAATCCAAAATTAATCTGTCAATATTAAAATTACAAAATGTATTATTACATTATTTTATCATCGAGATATTCGTCAACAGAATAATATGCCTTATTTATAAGAAATTCCTTTGAAGTTTTTTTAGATATCTGTAAATTTTCTGCATTTTGAATACATTTGGGCAGCTTATTGTATATCTTCGGTGCCATCTCAAATATGCTGTTATGATATAGAGTGGTTTTAGAATGAACCATATGAAGTTTGCCCAATCTACGCCTACTAGTGACCTTTGAGAATTTTGACCAGGTTTTTTTTTAACAAATAAGGCTGTTTTAAATACGTACATTGATGGCATTGTTAGTATTTTTAGGTTAATAAAGTGTGGTTTACATGTCTCAGTAGAATATATATTACAGATTGCTCTGATGCAGCGTTTTTGAGACTTAAAACCTAATTCTTTACCTTTCTTTTAAAATATAATACCATATCTTATAGTGGCTGTAACTAGACCATGGTAGGCAGTAACGATTGTGTCTTGGTTAACAGTTTTTTTTTAACATGTGTAGTGCATATGCATTTTGGTTTATTTTACTACACACCTTTTCTATTTGTGTATTCCACTTTAAAGTGCTTTCAATTTGCAAGCCCAAAATTTTGTTACTTCCCTAATATGTTTATCGTTTTAAAGTATAGATTCTAATGTTTTGTTTTCTAAGGACACTCTTTCAAGCAGCTTTAAGTTTGCCGCGACGAATAGCCAGCTTTTAAAACAAATAAAGTTAAACAATGTCGCTAATATAATTGCAACACAGACTGGCAATTATTTTTTTGGAAAGTACATAAGCATAACCTCAAGTTTTTTATTGCCGAAGGGGTAGGCAGAGGTGTATTACACACCCACACTTCGCCAGTTATGTTTCGGTCCCAATGTAATACGGGGCGAGCCTACTGTCTTCTTCCGGGCACTTGATTATAATGCACACATAACTTTGAAAAGTCAGAGGTGTGTGCCCGGGGTACCTGGGGAACGAACCCGTGACCATCTCGGCAGTCCGTTACGTACATCACTGGGCTATCACAGCTTTTTGGAAAGTAAAACACTAATATTAAAAATCATTTTTAAATCTTAGCAAACTTGCTATTGTAAACTTGTTATTGCATCTTGAAACTTAACCAAACTACACCTAATTTCAAAATCAACATTTTCCGATACTTGAACCTTGTCTATATCACTAGATGCACTTTCATTCACAAGTAGCAACCTTAATATCCAATAAAGCCTCTTCGTAACTGAGTAGTTTGTTATACTCTAGAGCATTCCCAAAGAGAATTTACTTACTCGAAAAGCTATTCAACACTGAAAACTTACACACTTCTAAGTTATCTTTTGAATATAATTTTAAAGTTGCAAGTGATGTTTTAATAAAGATATGTTGTAGGAGTTTTTGTACAAGCTTGATTATGCAGTCGAGTGTTCTTTGATTTCATATTAGTTTCACGATTCTTGGAATTTACTATTGCTTTTGCAACTTATCAGACGTTTCTTGAATTTGTTCGTATATTTAAGGAATATTATTCACATAAATATGTTTGATATAATTTTATACCATTAAATGATAATTTCAATCAAGTCTACCTACATAAGCTACTGTGCTATAAAAAAGGTTATTAAGATCTTTCTGAATTTTAAGAAAATGTTATTAAATATCTTTTGACTGATTTTGATTGCGTAGATACTTATTTATTTTAAATGCCGTAATTATCAATTTTGAATAATCAATCGTTGTTTTGTTCTAGTGTTAGCGGGACAGAAAACAACTTTTTGAATTGTGGCTATTCAATTGAATATTAAAATCCATGGTTACCGCTGACGACCGAGAAGTTTAAATAAAAAAATAAATTAATAACACAAAAAAATATTTGCAATCTTTTTGTGTTTTATTTTTAGACTTCATCATGATAATTTACCAAAACTTTGTTATAGTAAGCTCTAACTTCATCATCACAGTCTACCAAAAAATATTTTCAATGACTCACTCCCATTTCAGTTTTTTTATTATAACTTCCAGTAAAAATCTCCGACAGCTAAAAGCTGTCTTCTTTAAAAGCTAAAACCGCATTTTCAAAGAACCTTGCGACCATAACCCGACTGCCAATTACAAAACGGCATCCATCATGATCCTCTGACAGTTCATTTGTACGTCACGCACTAACAATACTTTAGTGCTAAACGAAAGTCGAACTTTTGTTTTCATGGACTAATATATTTAGTTGTAAATTTCTTACGAGTTTTTAAAGGTGCAAATAAATTAAGTTTGTGTGAGATGTTTCTTAAGTGATATTACTCAGATATTCATAGACTCTTTTACTTTTACCTGGCTCCCGCGTCAGACATTAAGTATAAGTACGTACAATTAAACAAGTTGGCAGTAGACCTGTTTGAAAAAGAAATCCCTTGGCTCGCTCATAGAGTCGAGGCACACTAGAAACTGGTTTTTGTGTGTGTAAAGTAGCGCTGGAAGCGACCGATGTTTTGCTGAGCGATTCTCGCCCTTATGGTGGTCTAGCGGGAAGTTGTTCGACAGTACATACTGACTGAACATATTTTAGAAAAAAATCGGCAAGTGCGAGTCGGACTCGCGCACGAAGGGTTCCGTACCATCATCTATAAAAGAAAATCACGTTCGTTGTATGTATAATTAATTAATTAAATACTTTTTGAGTTTCTACCTGTTTATTAAGATCGAGTAACAAATTGCTTAAAAAATACGTTTGTTGTATTGGAGCCCCCTTTTATTATTTGCTTTTTTTATTTAATTGTTTATTTTGAAAGGTAATATACAACTACATATTCTGTGAAAATTTAAAGCGTCTACCTGTTACAGTTAGTAATTTTGAGCGAAAAATACGAAAAAATCACGTTTTTTGTATGGGACCCCCTCTTAATATTTTTATTTTTTTTATTTTTGGTATTTGTTGTTATAGCGGCAACCGAAATACATAATTTGTGAAAATTTAAGCTTCCTAGCTATCACTGTTTATGAGATACAACCTGGTGACAGACAGACGGACAGACAGACAGACAGCGAAGGCTTAGTAATAGGGTTCAATTATTTTACATTTTAGGTACGAAACCCTAAAGAGCGTAAGTCACATTGCAGTACAGATTATACCAGCAGTGATCTCAACAAGATCTGCTGAGACTAGACTGACCCCGTGCTCCAAGGCGAAATTTTTAAACAGAGATAAAGCTAGGACGAGAAATAATAATGCGGCGATAGCCCAGTGGTGTACGTAACCCACTGCCAAGACGGTGGTCTCGGGTTCGATCCCCAGGTACCCCGGGCACCTCCTACTTTTCGAAGTTATGTGTGTATTATAAATGAATTATAGCTCGCTTAATGATGTGCCCGGTAGATGGCAATAGGCTCGGCCCCTATTACATTGGGACCGAAACATAACTGGCGAAATGTGGGTGTGTATACACCTCTCCCTACCCCTTCGGAGATAAAAGGCGTGAAGCTATGTTATGTTATCAGAAATAATATTAATACACGATTTGTATGAATATCTGTAATTCTTGTTATATAACACTACATATTATACAACACATACCTATATGTACCCACCACTTGAGATACACAAAAAACACTCTTATGTAAATGCACAATTAAATCGACAGATTTTGTGTTTTTAATACACCTATTTGGTACATATGACATTATACTAAAATTTTATCTATATCTACATTCCTTTTCATATTTAGCGGTAGCTGATACATTAAATATTATTTAAATAACAACACAACCGGCTCAAACCTTATATCAGCCGACGTCAGATTCCATCGACCATTTGGGAACACCGATACATTTTTATATTCAACAATGCCATTATTGTATGAAAAATGTTAAACCCATACAATTTTAGCAATAACTGTCGGATTGCATTCTAATGTATAATTTAAAAAACATATTACCATTCCTTTTTAGAAATTCATGCAACGACAGGTATATCGGAAGCTTCGTATAATAATATCAGGTATGTTATACCTATTTGGTATAATATATTACGTCTTTAAAAACTTTAAGCTATAGGAAAGTTGTAGGCGGTTCTATAAGAGTTTTAATCTATTATTTGGTGAGTATTATATTGAGATTTGTTGTGTTCGGAGGTATATAAAGTGTGTGGGCGGCCTAAAGCTTCAGAAAACGTCGGATACAAGCGTTATACAGGTTGTTGGTATGCATTTGCAAAATATTTTAATAATACAACATAGGCAGTATCAGTATACTTATTAACCTTAAATTATTTTAAACAGTGTGTGATGATATAAAACCCTATTTTCATTCAATGGTTCTTAAATAGTAAATCAGAATAAACTGTTAAATCGTGCAAAATAAGACAGTATCGCGAAGTCACTGTAGATACGTGTGCTTGTGTGTGTTAAGCACCTGCAATGGCGATCAGCTGAGTGGCGGCGGCGGTTAATACACCGAGTTAAAGTGTATGATGCCGAAATTTTTTTTTTACTTTTAGTCACTTATTTTATCATGTATTTGTATTCAGTTATAGTAGTATATTCACCCCTTAAAATCTTTTGCAAATGCAAATCAACACCCTGTATTTGTAGACACTGCAAGTATATCACCGTGGTTAAAGCGGCTGCCTCGCCGTTGAAAACTGCTGCGAGTAGTGTGGGTTCGATACCCACAAGGATATAGAACTTAATGTTTCCTAGGAATTGTTCTGTTGAATCTGGGTGGTGGTACAAACATCCGATCAACGAACAACAGCGGGGGTAAACGCTTACCATCCAGCGATCCGTCTGCTCGTTTGCCGCCTATCACTACATAGTACAAAACAAAGTCTGTCTTTTGTCTGTCTGTCCCTTTGTATGCTTAAATCTTAAAAACTACGCAACGGATTTTAATGCTGTTTTCTACACTAATATTATAAAGAGGAAAAATTTGTATTTTTGTTTGTTTGTTTGTTTGTAATGGATAAACTCAAAAACTACTGGACCGATTTGAAAAATTCTTACTCATTCTCACCATTCAAAAGCTACATTATCTGCAAGTACCACAGGCTATATTTTATTTCAGGAAAAAATAGGGGTCCGTAAGATATTTGGGTTTTTCGGGTACGCGAAGTAGTTCCCTCAGGACGCGGGTGAAACCGCGGGAAACGGGTAGTTTATAATAAATAGAATGATTCAAGATGAAGGTTTCTAAGTATAATTGACGCGGGAGAAGCCGCTGCCGACGTATCTTACATAAATAAAAATAAACATTTGGTTAGCAAGGCGTAAATACCTACTTACTCATAAATGATAGCATATATAAGCATATAGCAAAGCAAGTGGCATATACTTTATGTCATATACCAGGTGGAAAACCTCTGTTGGAACTGCTAATCTGTAAAGCTAAAGAGTTTGATTGTCTGGTTGAACTATTATCGAGAAAAGCTGCTTAGGCTAATAACATCCCTCTATGAGCTACGGGCGCGGAGCTGTACCAATAAATAGTCATGTCACAGGTGTAACCGAGGACACAGCTACTTTCTTTAAAAATCAATATTTTCTAAAAGTAAAAATAAATAAAGCAGCGATAGCCGAGTGCTGAGACCGACAGACTGCTACGCAGAGGGTCTCGGGTTCGAATCCACGGCGCGCACCAATGACTTTTCAAAGTTAAGTGGGTATTAAATTGTTAATTATCGCTTGTTAAACGGTGAAGGAAAACATCGTGACATGCAGGTTCCCTGCATGTCTGAAGGTTCTCCATAATGTTCTTGAAAGACATGTAAAGTCTGTCAACTCGCACTTGGCCAGCGTGTTGGACTATGGCCTTAGGTACCCTTCTCATAAGTGAGAAGAGGCCCGTGCCCAGCAGTGGGACAGTATAAAGGGCTGATGATGATAAAAAAAATGCTAAATATATAGGTAGAGTTACTTAGCAAACAAGAAAGAAAGAACATCAATTAAGATTAAATTAAATGTTGCTTACTTCGTTCCATTGCTGAGCAATCATTAAAGGCGTGTGAATAAAAAATAAAAGCACTAATACCTAACATTAGTGGAACAGAATGGCAACGAGCTCAATAAAGCCCGCTACACACCTTAAGTTATAACTCAGTATATTGACTGAATAATGAGGCTAAAGAGATAAAATGTTAAATATGTCGAACAGACAGTTAAAATAGCTCCATTTTGCCAAACTTCAACTAAAATACAATGGCAATAGCCTTTCCTAAATAAAACTGAGCGGTTTAATCTAAATTACTGGATGTTTCAAGTAGAAAAAACAAAGCAGACTTGTAATATTTTTAGTTTCTAAAACCTTTTTTAAATACACAGTTAGAGGTACTGACATATTGCACATTAACTCTATCAAATAAAACTGAACGTATATAGCGAGCATAAGATATCCTTATTTACACATACAGGCTGTCACAGTAATAACTCAAACACTCCTAATGCCTTCATTACAAACATAAAAAGGCTTTCACGTCGATTCTAATAAGTCGTCGTAGAAAAAAATTACACGAATCGACTGCGAGGATAAAAAATATAAATTCTACAAGTACCCATTTAAATATCAAGTTCCGCGTTGCTTACAATTTTTATAAAGAGGCTAGCAGATAATTGAATAGGATTACACAATGTTTTGACATACGTCTGGGGAATAAAAAGTTCTATGCAATCAGGTATCTTGTGTTTTTTTTTCTATTAGGAGTAACAATGGGTGTTGGCGGGTTAAACGGACACATTGGTACAGGCGTGTATTATGAGAAACGTGTGTGAATGTGTGTGCTTAATAAGCTGCAGTAAAAAGTACCTATAAAAATATTATTCACTAGATAAACCCGCGGTTACACCCGCGTAATTTAAGGCTACTGCTCCGCTCCCGTGGCTCATAGCGTGAAGTTATATAGCATATAGCCTTCCTCGATAAATGGGCTATCTAATACTGAAAACATTTTTCAAATCGGACCCGAAGTTGTTCCTGAGATAAGCGCGTTCAACCAAACAAACAAACAAACTCTTCAGCTTCATATAGCTTCAAAAAAAATATATGAAGTTACAATAATATTGTAAATTTTAATAGAGAAATAATGCGTTAATAGAAATTTATAAAAATATCCTGAGACAACTATAAACTTGAGCATTTTTCTTAGCATTCTTGTGAATGTTATCGTCATCAGCCTTTAACAGTCCACTGCTGGACTAGGCCTCTCCTTTGAAAGGAAGAATTGGCCTACTATACCACGCTGGCCAAACGGGTTGGTATAGGGTTTGTATCACGTTTTCCTTCTCTTTCAGTGCTGTTCTCTGCATAATATGCTTCCTCTGTCGGCTCTTACGACACCCATGGGATGATATGGGGTTGTGACATTCCGTATTCCTAAAAAGCGCGTTTTAGCGAGCATTCTATCGAGCGTTAATCTGCTTCAAGCATTTTTCCGACTTGAGCGTTTGCTAGAAAGATAATGAAAATGCTTGTAGCTACGACTGGCTCTATGCTTGGCTCTGTGGTGAATTTCGACAGATTTAAAACCGGCAAGCTTAATGCTTTTAACAAGATCAAGTGTCATCCGAAACTAGTCAGTGCCCTTACTAGCAACTAGATATCAGATAAGCTAAGATACACTGTATTCCTAATATTTTAGACAAATTTCAAAGTCAAAGTTAAAATCGTTTATTCATCTAGGTCACAAAGTGACGCTTATGAACGTCAAATTATTAAATCGAATTACATAATGCTTCTACATTTACTGCCTCATTCGCAAAGCAATAGGTAGAACCACGAGAAAGAACGGGCAATAAAACTCGTGGCCACTCTTTTGAATCGCCAATATTACGGTACATATGTATTTTATTTTTGCAAGGAGCTGCAACTGCTTCACATTGTACTTAATTACTTGTAAGTAGTAAATTGCACCTAAGCACAAAGCAAATAATTTTGTTCATCAAACAATAAATGCACTGGGTGGGAACCAAACCCACGACCGCCGGCGTAGCAGTCTCAGGATACCCACTAGATAGACCAACAGGCCAGTAAAATTTTGTCATAGCAAAGCATCTCATGGGACAGTTTATATACGGGGCTGATGATGAGAGCATGTCATATAAGTGTATCAATCAAAACAAGATGTATAACTTTCGTTAGAGCTGTTAAATCTATGTTATTATATTATGTAAATTTTGCCCATGATTCTAACAACCAGATTCGAATGTAGTAGTTGCTAAATTATAGGTATTGTTCTACGAATTAAGAAAGTATTTTTACTACATATTCATATGTAGTTTCTCACACAAAAAAACAGTTCTTAGTTTGCATAAAATTCGTCGAACCTTATTCAACTTTAATTGAAACATCTACTAAAACTTCCAAAGGCGCTAGACAGGTGAATATGATTGATGAAGTGGTGACGGCGTATAAGCGAATATTACAGTGTGTTTTGTATGCGTTATTTAACAAGGAGAGAATACACTCTATCAGCATTCAGACAAAGCTATTATATCAATTAAGGCAACAGTCCGAGAGAACTAACCTACATTCGTTTCAATTGTTGCGTGCCATAGAATCACCAATTAAATTCTACTTAGAAGCATTTATTCAAACGACTGTCTACTTCATTAATATACAATTAATTGCTCCCGTAATGCCTCCCATATGATATTCTGTATGAATTATTTCGGCACGTAATTGCGAATAAATTATGGTTGTGTGAAATTTGATAATCGTAAGTATGAATTATGGTATTGCATACAAAAGAGCGGCATGAGTGTTTGAAATAAAATGGGTTGTTGATTGAAAATAGATTATGAGCAATATCAGTACATTTAGGTAATGTTACAGACGTCTCCAGGCAGGTGTATGGAAATTGCAGCCTGAAGTTTCTAGGTAAGTCCCGAACTCCGCCAAAGCAGAGGAGAGTCGAGCTGTGCGGAAAGAAGCTGTGTAGTGGGTCGTTAGTTTCTACCTATACGGAAAGAGACTAGAGCTTCGGGAGCTTGCTAATGCCCAAGACACCACTGCACTATCCACATCAATCCGTCCTCCGGTAACATGAAACTTAAAGTTTTCACACGTGCAATATCAGAACTTCTCGCAAGTTACAACCCATTAAGGTGGTTTTTAGCATTTGTGAATGTCATCTAGACAACTCATGATCTACTACTTATTTAGAATTTATATAGATACTTAGCATTTTTCAGTTTATTATTATATAACATTTCTAGTTCTTTTAAATTATTACTCGTTTATTATAATTAGGTCACTCCACTTACTACATTTACATTTGCATTGTTGTTCCACTAATTTTATTACAATTTACTGTACTGTAAGATGTAGATAACTCGTTATCATGGTCTGTGAACTAACGCTTTTGTGATTTTGTGTATTCATATATCGTCACTTCTGTAACATACATTTCCACCATAGTCCTGAACATGGTCACGAGTTGTATACATTATAAGTCGTAAGTGGATGCTCCTGTTACACAATATTCGCTGTTCGCATTGGAAGGCTAACTAAAACACATAATTTAGTAACTGCATTAATTGCTTAAGTATTACGTCTGTAACTATTACTATTTACAAGTAATTTAGTACAATGTGTAACAGTTGCAGCTCCTTACAAAAATAAAAATATGTACCATAATATTGCCGATTTAAAAGAGTGGCCTCGAGTTTTATTGCCCGTTCTTTCTCGTGGCTCTACCTATTGCTTTGCGAACGAGGCAGTAAATGTAAATGTAGAAGCATTAAGTAATTTAATTTTAAAATTGACGTTCATAAGTGTCACCTTGTGACCTAGATGAATAAATGATTTTGACTTTGACTTTGACTTTGACATCGTTCTATCAACTTCCTAACCTATAACTCTTTCTTCCCTATAAATAATGCATATTTTTCACTACGATCGTGCCACGTAAACAAAATTTGAACATGAGGTGAAGATACGACGACCTTTTGTTATTGCCAGGAATAGACCGACGTGTTACAAGATCACCTGACGGTAAGCGGTAACGGCATATTACCACAAATTATTCAGTCAAGGCTGTGGGTGAAAACACAACCAAGTGGCTGCCTATAACGAGGAAAGGAAAAGGAATAGGAGAAGAAGCTCGATGAGGGGAAAAGAAAGGAGATGGGACTTCTGGCACTCAAAAACTCCCTCGATTAAATGCAACTTAAACTTTGCATCACACTTATATGAAAAACTCATATTATATCGCAGCTAATTAGATACAAACAAAAAAACATATAATTACTTATAACAGTCACGTTGTACTAGCTGTAAAATAACAATATTGTCAACAAACATCTTAACATACACAGCTTATTGCACGTTCCTATTTGATATGACGACATACTAATACTGTGATAATTATGCATATTTAACTGATGTACTTAACATGAGATCCGGATTAATCTTTGACGTGCACGTAATCCTTTAAGTCCGTTTTGGTGATTAGTGACTGTGTAATTATATGTACTTGTTATAAGTAGGTATACAGACGACATGTTGGCAGCGGCTTAGGGCTATAGGTACCTACTTATCTCTAATACCTATTATTTACCTATATATTTTAATCTCTCCTCGACTGTAAAGTAGATTGAGAGGAAATGCCTAAGGCAATCATTATGTCTGCCTTGCGTATTTATAGTTATAAAATAAATTGAACATTTATATCGAATATTTATTATTTTATTTATATAACCACATAAAACGTACATAGTATCGTATAAAACTTAATATCATATTACCAAACGTAGTACTAAGTTGACACAATTTTAAAACGTCAATCACAGTAGCTCGTTTTTTTATTACAATTTGACATTTATTCCATAAAAATCTTTTTAAGTACGAATAGTAGACCAAAGCCTTCGTGACTCGCAATGCCATTTGATTGTGACTCAAATTAAAGTATGGTTATGTTCAACAGGGGACTGCGAAAGACTATATGATGAAGTTTGTCATTATATTAAACAATCTTCCATATACTTAAATAATTATATTCTACCACATTCATACAACACCATCTAGTCCCAAACTAAGCAGAAGCTTGTACTATGCGTAGTAGATAATGGATAAACATACATATACATATACTTTCTTTTGACGTGACAACGTCTTATAAATTGGTTTGCCGGGTGACACTTCAAGAAACTGCGTTACGCTCCGCTCACGTTATGCGCTCACAATGAGAGCGAGTGAGAGGCACGCGTCCCGCCTAAGAGCGAGAGAGACAGACATAAAAAGTGAAAGGCACGCGTCTTTCATCCTTCTTCCTACTATACGAATGAATATTCACATTAAAATTATTTTACCACTCAAAGTCGTTGTCACGTAAAACTTTCGCCCGTATACCGACTTTACAGGCAACCAATTTTTTTTTTTTGTAAATACCTACGTATTATACATGGAAATGAAGTTGTTCCATTACTGACTAACTGACAAAGAAAGCACAGCCAAAACTGTTGGGTGCAAGAAGCTACAATTTGGCATGTATGTTCCTTGGGAACCGTAGGGGAGCCCGAAGAAGGGATTTCCCAAAATTCCCACGGGATAGGGCAGAAACGGATAAATAAAATATAAAAATGTGCGAGCATAGCTGCGGGCATCCTCTAGTCTAATCATGAATTTTAATAATCATGTCGCCAGCTTATGTTAATGAACTAAAAGTATAACAAAATAATCATAACTCAATGTATATCAAAGAACTTTACAAGAGCAAGTAACGTGTGCAATTTAATATTTATGAACATTAAAACTCAAATGATTCTGCAATAATGCGTCAAACACAATCAAATATTCCATTGTATGGTAAAGTACAATATTTGATTGAATTTTAAATTAGTTTAAAAGAAAGTTTGTAGTTCTTTCAATTTTTTTGATTAATTTTAAAATAGTTACGTTTAAACTGTACATCTTAAGGCTATAATTCAAATATGTATTTTTTTATATAAAGTAAAAATGAATTTAAAGTTGCGACTGCCTCCGTGGTCCAGTGGATAGCGTATGCGACTGCTGATTGGTGGTCCCGGGTTCGATTCCCGGGTCGGGTAAATGTGTTACTGGGTTTTCCCGAATTCTTAGTAGCATCACGGAGTTTGGTGATGTGCCTGGTAACGGCAATAGGCCCGCCCCTTTTAACGTGGGACCTAAAAATACATGGCGAAATGTGGGTGTAATATTACAACTGTGCTTATCCGTTCGGGGATGCAGGCGTGAGTCTATAAAAATTAAAAAATATAAAAAATTAAAAGTTGTGAATACCATAAATACTTGCATGTTAATTCGTGTTTTTCACACATAACAGGTACCTAATCTGAACAATTTTATTGTTACATATTTATCATGGCTAAAACCAACGATTTAAATGGTTTACTGTTTAAAATAAAGTCCACAGACATAAAAATATAAAAATGTGTAATTATATAAAATCTTTGCTTTACTCACAGACCGACAGACAAGGCACAGTTGAAACTATGCACAAGAAGCTATGATTTGGCGTGTATGTATATTCCTTGGGAAGCGTAGATGTGCACTAAGAAGGGATTTCTCAAATACTCACAGGATTGGGATAAAGGATAAATAAAAATAAAAATGTGTGAGCGTAGCTGCGGGCAACCTTTAGTAACATTTATTACAATGTATAAGTTAGTGAGAGTGGATGTTTGTTAGTCCTTTGTGCAAAAATTATAAATTTTTCTGTCTTTAAAGGTAGTGGGTAGAGCCTTACTGAGTTCAGCATTAATGGGGCGGCTCGACCGGGGAAGTACTACCTCTCACAGAAAATCGACGTAACGTAACAGAGTACCTACCTATTTTGTTGCGTTTCGTTAGGTGAGTCAGAGTGCCGTAGGCCCCATCCCCTATTCCCTCTCCTTATTCCACTCCTCCTCCTATCACTTTTCCTAACCCCAAGGGCGGCAACGCACTTGTGAGTCCTGTGGTGTTGCTTGTGTCCATGGACGGCGGTAATCGCCTACCATCAGGCGATACGTCTGCTCGTTTGCCGCTTACGACATGTATAAAAAATACGACTGAACCTTTGTCCCGATAACCGACCACCGTATGGGTTATAATGAAACAATAACCCAAACTGAACAAACCAATCCAATTTAAACTGCGACTACAAATCAGTACCAACCGCTATAGATAAGAGAATTGCGACCAAAAGTTTTCTATTGAAAACTACGAACTGCAGTGCATGCGACAAGCTCTAATTAACAACCACGTTCTACTGTGACCGAGGTACATTGTAACTAGTCATCAGATTTATAAAGCTTGTCAGGGTTCTGTAGAACACTACAAGAAACCCTTATAAATTCGACATGTGGGTCAATCTGTTTATCCGTGGACTATTATGGTTTTACGAAGAAACTATAAGCACTAGTGGGTTGAAATTTGACGGGGTTAAACATTGTTATTGCGTGAACAAAACAGTACAACAAAATTTAAAAATTAATTATTTTTTTATAAAAGTTCACTATTGCATTTATTTTACTTTGAACTTGTGTCCAACAAGTTCAAAGTAAAATAAATGCAATAGTATTATTTTTTGTTTTTCTATTATGTCGAGACAGGTATTGCTAGATAGGTATTTTAAATACACCAAGTGTTTGCCTAGCGTTTTTTTTTATTTTGGGCTCCGTTTGCGAAATATTGACCAAAAACCACCAGCAACCAATGGAAATGTGTGTTCTACGGAACCCTTAATTGTGTGTGGCTCGATGTGTACTTGGCTGTTTTTTTTTTGTTCTAGACAAGTTAAATTGACTGCTATGGAATTGTCGTTGGCGATTCAATTGACTAAGTTATTGGTATGACTGTGCTGCAACGGAACATTAAAGTGCGGGTTTTGATATGAATAGTTGTTATTTTAATGGACAGTGTTGAGCGTTTGTTCTAGTTAATTGTCTAAATTGCCAGATTTATTTTTTAGGATATTTACAGCAGATATCCTCGCATGATCTTGTGTTAAATTGAGTTAAAAGAAAGATTACTTATTCTAAAAAAAAACAAAAAAGAACCACACTAAAAACACATTGTGGCGAAGTCAATATACACTAACTCAACTAAGACCGAAGACACTATTTTGCTATTTGGCAACTTGTTGCTATAATGACACTTGGCATGTCTTGACAACTGTCACAAACGGAGTTGAGTTAGTTGACATTTATGTGATACGTTCAAGGATTTACATATTTTATAGTTGTGCAAATTAACCATAGTAAAAAAACACTCACACTACCGAATCTAAATATGATTTATGTAGTTCACAAGAAACTATGGCATTTTTCATAGCAATTGACGCAACCACTCAAATTAAATTTTACCGATATTTAGGTGTTCAGCCAAGTTAAGGAGGATTCAAGTCAACGCAGAAGAAGTATCTATACATACATACATACATACATACATATACTTACGCCTGTTTCCCCGAAGGGGTAGGCAGGGGCATATTAAACGCCCACTTTTCACCAGTGTTTTGATCCCACGTAATAGGTGGCGAGCCTATTGCCGCTTATCGGGATATTTTGTTTGCCAGAGCCTCGTCCGTTGATTGGCAGGTGCACCACTTGCAGGTGAGGTTGGCCTGGGACCCTAAGTTCTTGGTGGGCACCCTACCCACCCAGAAGTATCAAATTTTTCAAATCACTCCAACTACCGAAGGTTTATTGCCTTTGTATGAAGAAAATTAATAGAATATAATAGAATGCAAAGATCCATCTTTTCCTCCTATACTTGCCAAAATAAGATACCCTTTCCATAGAGTCCTTAATTAGAGCGTTTTATTACACACTAGCGGAACGATGTGGAATATTTGGGAAGCTTCGTTAGCAGAGCGGTCTTGGAGGCTGTAGTTTATTTCTCATTAAAAATAACGGGCACTCAAGTTGCGTGGTGAGACTGAACTTAAGTTCGAAGCTGGTGGTGGTTGATTTTTATACGTAATATTTGAATTTAAATCTTCTGAATATATTTTATAAAAGACAGAAGAATTATACTAGTTGCTATGTTTATTTAATCTGGTAAATTGTTAGAAGCAAAGCCTGGCTAAGAGTTAGAGCATACTTTATTACTGTAACTGAAATCGTCTCCTGGTCAGGAGTAACTAATGCGTAGGGTCCTTCAAACTCCTCCTTGTTACAAATGAAAAATTAAATTACTTATATTTAGGTGGCAATGCACTAGCCATTATTCCTTCAAAAGCGTCGACAAAGTACAGATATATAGACCACAGATTCTTACGTGTTGTGAATATACCTGCTAATTTTACTATCCAAAAACTTTTCAAGCCTCATCTATGGAGGTTTAAAAATATAATGCAATTATTAAGAATGCCTAGTGGAGAGACCGACAGACTGCTACGCAGAAGGTCCGGGTTCGAATCCACGGCGCGCACCAATGTCTTTTCGGAGTTATGTGCGTATTAAACTGTTAATAATCGCTTGCTAAACGGTGAAGGAAAACACCGTGAGGAAACCTGCATGTCTGAGAGTTCTCCATAATGTTCTCGAAAGACCTGTGAAGTCTGCCAACCCGTACTAGGCCAGCGTGGTGGACTATGGCCTTACCCTTTTCATAGTGAGAAGAGGCCCGTGCCCAGCAGTGGGACAGTTTATATACAGGGCTAATGATGATGATGATGATAAAGAATGAAACAAAAAACTTTACAGCAAAACGTACGCTCAATATTCAATTACGTAATATAGGTTGCCTTTTTATAATCTCAAAGTTCCCATAATGGCTGCCACAACGTAATGTATGCAAAGTGTAACAATTTCACGCTGCATCGATCTTCAGGCAGTAATCTATTGGCGACTATCAATTCCAGCAAATAATAGGTCTAGCAACTTGAAACGGCCAATAGTTCACCTCTTTGTAAGGAACTTGGATATATTTTTAAATGCAATCGATCGCCAGCTTATGATTCGCATACGATAGTTTATTCATGGTGCGGTAAATATTTTTAGAATTGTGATTGAAGGACTCTTTATTGGTTGAGGATATTGTTTTCATATGTGGTTTGATTTCATAACAATGGCTTAGTCGTTAATTTGTGGCGAGTTTTGTGGATTCTCTGATTTTAGGGTTCCTCGTATTAAGAGGTAGAAATATCGACCACAACTTGTAAGTGCCGGCCTCGTTGGTCTTGCGCCATAAATGTGCGCGTGGGATTGGGAGGTCTCGGGTTCGATTCCCGGGTCGGGCAAAGTGTTATTGGGTTTTTCCGTTAGAAAATTCTCAGTAGCAGCACGGAGTCTGGTAATGTGCCCGATACGGCAATAGAAAAAAAAACTTGTAAGTGAGTAAGTAATTATATCCGTGTGACACAGATATATAAAAAATATCTGTGTCACACGGATTAATAAAATACAATGTGTGTATGTGCATGTAGGTCCGGTCTTTGCCACAGTGCCAAAATATCGGTTACTCGAAACCAAAGTACATGGTATATATCCCTAAGACAAATTTAAATAAGTGTTTATATCCACGAAGGTTTGAATTCCTATAGAATATCATCAAATTGACTCAGCCATGTTAGGGTCAGAATTGAAGCTAACCTAACTCTTAGTTGGTGATTCAATTCCAGACACACAAAACAGCTTATACACGACTTTGCTTCTACCCCAGATACATAATATATCGATGCCTTCTTACTCTACGCGACTAATTTAATACGGAAACAAAGGTAAAACCACAGTCCGAACTTCAGACAGTGGCAAGGTGAACGATTCAACGCCGTCTGCCACCGCAGGTCTCAGGTCAACCAGCCTCGCTCAACAACTTTCTATTGCACTCAGCAAATAAGTTGGGGACACTAATTAGAACATTCGGTCGCGCTCCAAACCTTGACAAAAGGCCGAAGTTTGTGATTGCTACACTATAACCACCAATGCTTTGTACTCCCTTCTATATTCCACCTCGCAACGAGAAAAGTCTGCGGCCTTTTCTCCGTAATGTTTAAACTTTTATTAATTTGTATGCTATACAAGTTTCTCTAATTAGAACCGATAAAAGTAAGTTTCAGTTGTTCGCTTTGTTGTAACGATTCCTTTGTTAGTTTTTCTTCGAATTCACTGAACAACGGTTTTTAATTAAAATTATGTCTGACATCTTTGATAATGTCGCGCAATAAATTTATTTCTATTACTTATTAAAATATAGTTTTATTATAGTTTCAGTTCTAATTGTACAAGCTTGTAACTTCAAGTTTGGGATGGCATTCTTAAAAATAAAACGAGAGTCAGTCAATTTCACACCTGGTTTGTTCCCTTTGCGGCCAAAGTTTCCTATGGGAGCGAGAAACGTGTTCCACCGACGGTGTCGGGTGTCAACTAATTAGTGCATGCGTTTACGTGGAATGAGTGGTGATGGAACGAATGCAAAGGTGTGGAGTGAAACGCTACGGTGACACCGCGGACGGCACGTTTTAGAAAAAAAAAATGCCGAAACAACTCCGTACGCTCCGACGCAATAGTGTTCATCATGTAAATTTTAACGACTTTTATTCCCCGGTGACATTTTTTTAAAGTAAACTCTATTAAGCTCGATTGGAAAATAAATATTCAAACAGATTATCGACGTAATAACTTACTGATTATGATTAGTATTGGTATCATATAGTATGAACGGTATCACGCAATCGATATTATAAATTAGGCATAGATTATGTTATTTACATTTTAAACTTCCATCGCATAATTACATTCCTTTATGTCATAAAAATTATGGAGAATACATTCTCAGAAACCTGCTCCTATGTCTGCATCAGCGGGATTAACTCAAGGAGCCAATTTAAATGTAAATGAAATTTAATAATATTAGAGTCCATTACCACACGTGCGCTCTGGAACTAACGACGTATCATTAGCAACGCTGGGGTACCCCACGAATAAAGATACACGAATCACTCTCAAAGTGTCACTAAAGCGTGATAATTCGCAAACTCCGACCACATGTTTTGTTCACATCGAAGAATAATAATATATTTTAGTAAAACCCATTGTCGCTTCCTCATCCCCTGAGCCACAGTCTAAAAATTCACAGAACAAAAAGTTGCATCGAATACCAGTAGGTCGAAATTCAGACACAGTACAAAATTTACAACAATCGCACAAAGAGGGTTGAGCATTGTATGAATTAGGGTAAAGGGTCAATAGTGGCCCCAGATAAAGATGGGCTGCAACAAATTGTGTTCTCTCGGGTCTTTTGTTATCGGTCCCTGCTGTACTTAATTGTGCTTTTGTCCGCTGTTAGGGTTCGACCGTGATTGGCCAACTTCCACTGGATTTGACCCGGGACTAAAATAATACACATGCGAAATGGCACATAATTAAATCCGCCTCGTTTATTACTCTATTTATATTTGGTTGACCTTTGCTGTTTGTGAATCAACTTAGAATTTTACAGAAATACAATAGATATTAATTCTACTACTTACTCTAGAGTTCTTATTGGCCTCTTTAAGATGCATAAATGTACATACAGGATCAAAAAGTATTTAATCTTATTTTTAAGTGTATTAATATATTATTCATCAATTGTGTTATTACCTCTAATACTGCAATTTACTTTTCATCTTTTACACATACATTATTATAATGTAATTGTTTACAAATACATTACTTCCAAACTTGTTTTTGCCTAAGCCACCTCTCCGTATTTACATAAGCGATATACGATTAGGGCTAAGCCTGCAGTCTAATTGCTTGGAGATCTTAACACCCACAAAAGGTCAAACAAAATTAGTTCGCGAGCACTGTTATTTAGTCGTAATTGAAAATGTTCTTGCGCAAGATATTTATGTTGCTGTTGTGTAAGACATTGAAGCAATGTGCTATGCTACTGATGAATATACTGATATTAAGAAGCATAAGAAGTTATCCGAAGTAATCGCGGAATTTGTAATTGATATATTTAAAGAAAATTATAAATGGGAGTTATAAAAAATAAATATAAAAAGTGATACATACTTGAATAATAATGAGACTGGATAAACGAGGCATACAAAATATACCAATTATCTCATGTATGATGCTTTACTACGTAATAAGCATACAAAATCTGTTAAGAGGATTAAAATTCAACAAAATAATAGCCCCGAAGCTTCTTCAACTTCAAATTCTGTACCCAAAACTATATCATCCGAAGAGTCAACGTCCTCATTTAAAACTCCATGAAACCCTTTTTGCGATCATTTTATCGGATTAATATCTCAATCCACCCCATGATTGCCGCAATGATCACTTCTGAGTGCTATCAGCATATCATTCTGCTCTTCGCAGCACTTCGTGGCTAACGGACAATCGCATTAATGTACGCCTCAAAAACGGGCCTTTCACCGCAAATCGCCATCCTAAATAAACAATAGCAAGGAGGGGCGCAGCTTTTAAACGATCTCCAGAGGCTCAGCTGACAGATTAGCTCACCCCATTAGCAAATTTATATTTATCATCATTATCAAAACCAACAACTCTTATGTGATCGCACTAAAGTTCACTTCTATGAAAAAGTGCATTTTTCGGACGAAATATGAATTGTATGCAGATCGGTTTGCCTGATAGGTGGTTATAGAATTTTTGAAGCGACATCGGGGTGTGATTCGGCCACGTGTTAATGTGCCGTATGGGCTCGATATTTCTTTTATCTCAACTGCATATCGCTTTTATTTTATACGCGATTATGGATAAATGCGATGAGATAAACCGAATTTGGATCAGTGTTATTTATTTCTGTGAAATATTTGATAATGCATAGGCTTTATTTGTAATTGATTATTATGTGTTGAAACATGGTGTGACTGATGATGATGATAATACATATAATATAAAACAACTTTAATTTAAGATCGGAAATTATTACTGCTGTTTAAAAACAAAAAAGTGCATATAAAAATTGGATCGAATATTTCACACACGGGCTAAAGTGTTACTCGTTAAGTTCTAGATCCTCGTGGGACAAAGAGCACATGCGTCTCGTTATAATTAGCGAACAATGTTTGGCTTTAGCAAATCCCTTTGGGGCGTAAATTAAGAGATTCAGCTCTGGACGGCTTATGGATACATTTGCATTAAAGCTTGTTCCGGTACTCACGTTATTTGTATGTATCTGTCCCGTATTTGCATGCCCCCGTTACGGGTATTAAGTCCGAAAATTATTTATTCCCATATTGTCGCCATGTGTTTGGAATAAATTCGCTGTTGTGATTCGTTCGGAGTCAATGATCTCTGTTTGCTGGGATTACTCTTCGCTGTCCTCGTTTATAGATTTAATGTGTTTCTTTGTTTTAATATTATTTATGATGTTTCATTTTGTGCTGGTTAGTATATCTGTATGAATCAGACTAACATAAGAACACAAAATGAGGTAGTCCTACTCGTCTATATAACGATAAAGTTAGTTTATTGTAATTCAAATGATTTCCAAAAATGTTTTCGAGAGAGAGAGACGTACCGTATGTGCACCACTGCTCCAGTACTCTAAAAACGACAATAATTGAGAATGAAAAGATGGTCTATTCTCGGTAAAAGAATGCTAATACTTTATAATGCGCGGATATTTGTTATTGCAATAGAGAGGACTTCCATATTTGTGACTGCATTTCTCAATCCCACAGTGAATATGATTTAAGACAGTTGTTTCTCGGAATTTTATTTCCAATTTTAAATTCCCGTAGAAGTTATGCACTTCTTAATTACAATTTAATGCGAAGAAAGCTTTAGAGAGAAGTAGTAAGCAGGCAGCTGTAACTGTAAAAAAAGTGATTGCGCCTTTGTTGCAAAAAAGGGGTGATGTATTGCACCTGAAAAAAAAATTACCCAATACAGACTGTGCTTTCATTGGTACCTAGCATTAGATATTTCTATTCGGGAAATGTCATAATAAATCGCAGTAAGGAATATTATATACCCTTTATTTTATCATTGGTAATAAAATTGCTATCGGATTATTACAATTCAACGCTTAAATTCCGATGTAAAGTTTATTACTGACAAGGTACCGATTAGAATACCTGAATTTTAGTACACCTACTCCATAAAGTGGTAATGGTTATAGGATTTCATAGCTGACACTTGAAGATATTACATCAGGATATATCAAAAAGGTGAATGTAAGTATTTATTGTACTTTTCCTGAGTAAGAATCGAAATACTCGATAATTGAAAATCTCTCGTGTGATCTAGAGAGGTCACATTTCAATATGTTCATTATTTTAAAACCTGCGCGGGTCGGCACTAGTAGCATTATGACTATATTGAAGGCACATAACAAAGTGCTAAAGACCACGACACGACACTCATAATTTAGATGCCTAGCCTTTGCCCGCTACAGGGAATTCACGTCTAATATTTAATTGGAGGCGTCGACATGAATATTAGTAAGTGGCTAATACAATTGTTAGTAAGCTTCATGCATTGTGTGTTCGTTTTTCCTTATTTTATGCTGAATTGGACTTTGGTGATACGCAACAGTAGCATAGCTTATACATCAGAATGACATGCTACCTTTCGTTGTAATAACCGACACCCATGTGGCCGAAGTCACGGGCAGTATCTAGTAAAAATTAACATAACTACTAGATCAACAATTTTTTTGAATAATCCTTTCGAAAAGGTACAAAAAAGTAAATTCTCCGTAAAAATATATATCATATCTGCTAACCTAAATCATTATAAATCCCGAGTACTTAAAATTTATAAAATCTCATAAACCTTTTCCTAATGTTTGCTTTACCGAGGGACGCTTTAGATTTATGAACATTCACATTCGTTCATCAACGTTTACACACATAATCTTGTTTGAATATCATCTCTACTGTCCACTGTTATTTCCATATTTCTCATATTGTCGTTGAGGTCTATAGGACCCTCGTTTGTGCCAAAATCAACACGTGGTCGACAGATAGGTTATTGTGGATGGATATTGTATAATGATATTGTTGCAATGCTATGTTTCGTGAATTCGTACTGGATTACCAACTGTTTTTTTTTGGGTCGTCATTTTGTTTAGATAAAACCGTAATGTGGTTTTTGTTGAATTTGTGTTTTTTTGTTGGGTATAGACCTTAGGCTATGTTATATGCTAGCGCTTATTAAAGAGTACTTTAGGTTCAATCAACATAATATTTGAATGTTCTGTTTCGAGTATTGTGTCTTGTTTTAGGCTGTTTGATGGTATATGTAACGTTTCTTAGAGCAAAAGTTTTCTTTAGTTTTTTATGATTCAATGATAGTGAAAAAGAAGTTATTGAATGAAATATTAAGAAATAGCAGTCTGAAGACTAAAATTAATATTTTCGAAGTATTTTTGTAACACTTCAAGAACATGACAGACAATTAAAAAAATCTCACAAGGAAGTTCGCCTATCAAACATGATAAATGAGACGTTTTTCTCCAAAATCGCGGTGCGAACTAATAGAGGACAAGGAGACATGTTCATTAACGTGTTTCAGATTCCTTTCAGTCCATTAGTCAGATATTTTAATTGTTCGCTTCGACTGAGTCTTCGCAGCTGTTATGAGCCTACCGCGACGAGCTATTTACAGACAAATTGCTTTCAAGTTGCCCCACTGTTTCCATAATATACCAAATTTAAAATTTATTGGGGAACTTAAGTTTTTGGTGTTTGGGTTTCGAGTGGATCGTCTTTGGATGAATTTGGATTTGGTTTATAAATAGAGTTATTGTTATGGCCGTAGTGTTTTTTGTGTGCTTTTATCTTTCTGGACGAATTATTTTTATTGTAACTTAATACATTGCGTGAGACCTACACCAAAAAAAATATGGATCTGAAATGATATCTTGTGAAAAATCCACTCCTAAAATTACGAATCGATGTATTGTATGGATGGTACCGTTGGTTTTCACCATATACCTACTGAATTTATCCTTTGAACACCAATTTTAACTCTCAAGTGGGACAAATATCAAAATTGGTTGATCACACAAATTGTAATCCGCGTATTTGCATTGATGATTTATATTAAGATACCAAGATTAATAAGTTTAAATAATCGCTGTGATGTTGTGACCGCTTCAAAACTGAAGTAAAGCTAGCTTTCAACTAAACTAAAATATAAACAGTACATTCTATGAAATATTTATGTAACCGCACAACAGTCATTAATAGAAACATTGGAACAGTGCGATAACAACACACATTCGTTTTCTTTGTATCAAAGATCGGAGCAATAATTCACTTTATCTAATCAAACGTACCCCAAAACAATTTCACAACGATTGTCTGCACCCCGGATTTAAGAAGCACCCCATATATCATATTCAAATGATAATTCAATACCGATGTGATTTCTGACCCACGGATTGTGAGGGGCCTGATAAAAATACATAACGTAATCCGAACAGGCATAAAATTGTTGTGGGGTTTTATTTAATTCTAAATAATTTATGCTCTCATACATAGATAGTCTTACCAAAGGAGATTAGCGTATAGAATCTATTAGAATAGGCGGTTTATGCGGTTCGCTTATCTTTAATGTTACTATGTCACGTGACTTAGCCACGTGACCTACTACTGTTCGTTAAAATTTGATTATAGAACATTAGGCCGCCACAACAAAATTAAAGGCTCTAAATTGTCACAACCCTATGCGCTAATGTAATTTAGTGGTGAATGAAAAATAAATTAGATGTAGGGTTAAGGTTTTTTATGATTAGAAATTTAATCACTTCCATCTCTTTAATTTTATTAAATGACTAGCTAACCCGGCAAACTTCGTACTGCCATATTTTTTTAAATATTTGCATACAAATTTAAAAAAAAATAAACATATAATCCTTCTCCTGACAATAACGAACACATAAAATAATGATTTGTCCAATTTGGTACAGCCGTTTGGAAGTTATGCGCATGCAAACATTTCGGTGATTCATTTTTATTTATTATAGATTTTATATGCTTCAGAATAAAGTCTTAGCGCCTTTAGTATAACCAGCGATTTATTCTTTTTTTTTGTTATCCTCGTACAAGACGACTACGGCTTGGTGACGTAATTTCATCTAAAACGTTCTGCTTAGAATAATTGCGAAAATTTATCACGTATATGTGTCACGTTTTATCGTAGTTTCAAAATTAAAAATCAGTTTTATTCGTTTCGTTAAAGTTGATAAAGAAGTGAGAATAAAATTGATGGTACTAATTAATTGGATATCTAATTTATTTATCTGAGTTGAATAAATTATGTACATGCGCTATACATATAGCTGTTTTGTAACGTATGTCCGGTACTTACCGCGTTGCGTCACAGTACCGCCCATACGCTCGGCCAATCAGAGAAAGCCATCGTCCGCACTCGCAAAGCCTGACCAAATATGGTCATAAACGGACTCTCAGCCTGATGGAGGGCCCGGTATATAAAGGGGCCGACAGAGAGGCCGGCACCGCTACTCTAACGTCGCTTCTACTATAACTAAGCGTACCTACTGACCCTACGTCGTATTTACGTGTATCCTGGTCCCAGCTACGGGTAAGCACTACATTTACTGCGTTAGCGTACTGCCCATCTCTCTACCTGCTAGCTGAGGCCGGCTGACGCCGCCTGCCTGACTCTATTGGTTGTGGCTCTCCTAATGCTGCTTTCCTTCAGGTTCCAGGTTTACCTTAAGCTCCGGGCTACACTACCTAGAC
This sequence comes from Euclidia mi, assembly GCA_944739405.2. Taxonomy (NCBI): domain Eukaryota; kingdom Metazoa; phylum Arthropoda; class Insecta; order Lepidoptera; family Erebidae; genus Euclidia; species Euclidia mi. Next base: position 2,465,173 of record OX123194.2, on the reverse strand, counting down.
CGCTACACCTGCTGCATCGCCTTCGGCGTCACCTCTGCCGAAGAGTCTGGCCTGCCCCGCTCATCGCACACACCCCGCCGGCGCCTGCCAGCTGAGCCAACGGCCGCTACGCGCAGCCCTTCGAGCAACCTGCCCTGCACACTACCGGAGGGAACAGCGTGGGAGACTGCAGCCCTTAGTGTTCAGGCCAGTGTCGTGTTGTTGGTCGGTCATACTCGTGGCAAGGGAAGTGAGGCAATACTCGGCAAATAAACGCATCTAGATCCTCTACTGCGTTTTACTACCAGAACCCGTTACAGTGGCGCCTACGTGGGTTATTGTCTCGCTTTCCGTGCTCGAGTTCTCATCTAGCAGGTCTCCATCATTGTAAGCGAGCAGGTGCGGCTACAGCGAACCGGTACGTATTGTTGTACTAATTGACTACCTTTTAGTGTAACTACCTACTACGTACTAGTTCGCAAATTTGAATCTAACGTTTTTCTAATTAGTCCTAACGGTCGAACTTTTACGCCTAATCGTAAAGTAGGCCATTTGTAAGGGCAGAACGCTTGCGCACTAAGTGTAGTGTGTAGTGTATACTTACGCGGTTATTCATACACCATGGGCTCACACCCCATAAAATACTTCCTGCTAAACAAGAACGAGTTAGCTTACGAGGTCGCGATTAGAGGTGAGGAGCCGGCTACCTCTGTCCTAGGTCTGCGGAAGCAGCTCCCTAAATTACTGGAAGCCATTCCAAATGATGACATTTTGGAGTCCGGTCTAGCCATAGCGGTGGACTTCGAGGGCGCTAGCGAGGCCGTCTCTGAGCTGGCCAAGCGACTAAATTCGTTATCTGCCTCTTACGACGCGAACCTAGCTAAGAGGTCTACCGCACTGCACAACCACTTATACCATAGACTCCGTAGGATGGAACGTCCTACGGCGTTTTCAAAACGGATTACCGAATTGTGCAGCCGGTTCGACAAGCTCTCGGCGGAGCTGTCCGCCATTGAGCAATCAGCTGTTCGCTCAGCTGATGCTGTGGCAGAGGTCCAACCTGCGCCGTCTACCTCGACGCAGGCAGGGTTAGCCCCAGTATTGCCTTGCGAGCATTTGAGAGTTAGCGAACTGTCTAAGCTAAAATACGACGGTACGGGATGCGTCCGAGCGTTCCTACAACGCATAACCGAATTCCAAACCGCGCGTAATCTACCTTCCACTAAAATTTTATCATATGCCTCCGAAATTTTCACCGGTAACGCACTTCACTGGTACCGCGGCCTAAAAGAATATTTCACTACATGGGAAGAACTCACCACTAAATTAATAGACGATTTCACACCGTACGATTATGACTACCGGTTATTAAATGAAATCCGCCGACGTACTCAAGGTGCTACCGAAACTATAATTATTTATCTCTCGATAATGAATCAGCTGTTCGCTAGGCTGTCTCCGTCAAAGCGATTGTCCGAACGCGAAAAGTTAGACATCCTATTGCATAACATACGTCCATGCTACTCACTAGTGCTAGCTCCGTCAATATCTTCAATAGACAGTATAGCAACACTGCAGACGTTATGTTTAAACTACGAACGGATGAAATGTTTGAACTCTCAATTCCGCGAACCGTATTATAATAACGACACGTTGGCACCAGACCTAGCTTACAGTCACAAACCTAATAACCGAGCGCGTAATAATTCCTACAATAATTATCCCGTTGCTACTATAGAGGGTACGTCCGAATACACTGTGAACAACGAACCTAGCAAACCTAAGTCTAAACCTAGCTCTGTCGCTCTAGTCACGTCCAAGTACTGCCCGCGCTGCCGAATCAATGATCACAGTTTGAATGAATGCAAACGCGATCGCTTCGCAATTTGCTTCAAGTGCGGCTGTAGGGATGTGACATTCCCTAACTGCCCGAACTGTAAATCGACGAAACCAAAAAACTAGTTGGTCAGGGTCGGGGCGTGTCAAAATCTAAATTAGGTTCTACAACCTATTCAACCAATTTTGACAAAGATGATTGGAGAAATTGGCTAAACACTCTAAAAGTGTATTTCTCTAGTTATTCCGTCGCCTCGATCCTGGATAATAAACCTAAAAATGACCTACGGCCCTATGTTAACGTAACGATTAACAGTTTACCTATTTGTGGATTGCTCGATTCCGGTTCAGCCATTACAATTCTAGGTAACAACTCCCATCTGGAGGTAATTACTAAAACCGGGTTAGAAATACAGCAGTGTCACAACACTAATTCCATTCGGTCCGCGGGTGGAAATATATTGTTGCCGCGCGGTTTTATCAACTTACCCACTACTTTTAATAATCAAACCCACTTATTGAAAGCTTATATTATTCCAGAAGTTACAAGTAATTTAATTTTATGCATCGATTTCTGGAAACTATTTAAATTACTGCCTAACCATATCGCATCCGTATGCATGTCTAAAACATTGCCGTGTAGTGTGTTAGGTGAAAATAAGCTAAGTAACACGAACGTATTGCAATCTTTTAGTGAGTTGAGTGAGTCACAACAGAGAACGGCTAAGTTAATTATAAAGCAATACGAGTCGATTTCTACTGAAAAAACCGGTTTAGGACGAACTCACTTAATAGAACATGCAATAGACACTGGCGATTCTGCGCCGATACGCCAAAGATATTATAGGTTACCTCCGGCGAAATTAAAAATAATTATTGACGAATTAGACGAAATGCTTGCATTGGGAGTGGTAGAAAAATGCGAAAGTCCGTGGTCGTCACCGATTTTACTAACGCCTAAGAAAGACGGTAAACTAAGGTTTTGTTTAGATAGTCGGAAACTTAATTCTATTACTAAAAAAGACGCGTACAAACTACCTTACGTATCCGAAATTTTAGACAACCTTAGGAACGCTAGATATCTAAGTAGTATAGACTTATCTAAGTCCTTTTGGCAGACGCCTCTTCGCGAATGTGATCGTGATAAGACTGCGTTCTATGTGCCTACTAGAGGAACATTTAGATTTGTGACTATGCCGTTTGGTTTAACGAATGCGCCTGCGACACAACAGCGTTTGGTGGATCACTTGTTTACGAACAGTCCTGAGTTCGAAAACTCTGTATTCGTTTTTTTAGATGATATCGTGCTTATATCGCCATCCTTTAATGCTCATGTGTCACTATTAAATAAAGTATACGAAAAATTAAAATCGGCCAACCTTACCATCAACTTGGAAAAATCTAAATTCTTCCGTGATGAATTGAAGTACTTGGGCTACGTAGTAAACTCTAAAGGATTACAAGTAGACCCATGTAAGGTGGAAGCCATTCTTCAATATGCTACGCCTAAGAATAAAAAAGAAGTCAAAAGGTTCTTAGGCATTGCATCATGGTATCGGCGATTTATACCTAATTTTAGTACTATTGCCGGTCCTCTGAACAAACTTACCTCTACCGGTAAGAAAGCCGCACCATTTCAGTGGTCGGTGGAAGCTGATGACTCGTTTTGTAAACTAAAACAATTGTTAAGCTCCGCACCAATATTATCGTGTCCCGATTACGAGAAACCTTTTCAAGTTCACACAGATGCGAGTGCGAGCGGCATCGGTGGGTTACTTACACAAGAAATAGATGGCGTGGAACTACCTATCGCTTACATGAGTAGGTCACTAAATGCACAGGAACAAAACTACAGTATAACAGAACGGGAGACATTAGCAGTTCTAACAGCCCTCGAATATTGGCGCTGTTATTTAGATAACGGGTTAAAGTTTGTTGTGTATACTGACCATTCCGCACTGAAATGGTTCCTAAACTTGAGCAACCCGACTGGTAGATTAGCTCGGTGGTCGGTTCGTCTGTCAGCCTTCAACTTCGAAATAAAGCATCGGCGCGGTGCGGATAATATTATAGCCGATGCGTTATCACGATCCCTACCTGTAAATATAATTAACGCGAATAATAATAACGTGAATGACCCTAATGTTAACACTGATCAATGGTATTCAGCCACCTACAATGGTTGTTTATCTTCGCCTAATGACTATCCAGACTATTCTATTAAAAATAATAAATTATATCGTTAGATTAAATCTAGGTGTATGCTACGTAAGGAGTTCGAATGGAAAGAAGTACTACCTTCTTCTGATCGAAATAATGCCATATTAGAGAACCATGCCGAACCCACTTCGGGGCATTTCGGTATATTTAAAACTTACAAGCGCTTAGCACTGCGTTACTATTGGCCCAAAATGCGCGATGACGTAGTTAAGTTCATAAATTCTTGCGACACTTGTATCGCGCACAAACATCAGAACCACGCACCATTGGGAACCATGGGACGACCCAAAGTGTGTTCACGACCCTTCCAAACCATTAGTGTAGATTTGGTGGGGCCACTACCCGTCACAAGAAAACAAAACGCCTACATCTTCGTAGTAACTTGTTGTTTTAGTAAATACTGTCTACTTTTTCCTATCAGGCGCGCAACTGCTGAAATAATATCTAATATTTTGGAAGAAAAAATATTTTTAGTTCATGGTATACCATCTACAATTATATTGGACAATGGTAAACAGTTTGTCAGTGCTACTTTAAAAGCTATGTTGCGCAAGTACAAAATCCCTAATCTTCATTATACTCCTAAATATTCCCCACATGTCAATACGGTCGAACGCTATAATAAAACCATTGGTTCTACCTTAGCGGCGTTTGTAGGAAATGACCAGAGATTATGGGACACTCTCGTACCTAAGGTGCAGTTTGCATTAAATACTGCAGTTAATGAAGTCACGGGCTATACACCTAGTTTTTTAGTCTATGGACGTGAACTAGTTCCATGCGGCTCACACTATGTCGACACAGACGCTGATGATATAGTATACATACCTAGGGACGATTACGCAGAAAACATAGGTCACTTATCAGGCATATTTGACAAAGTTCAGGCACTCCTCATTCAAGCTCATGCTAGGAATTCCCAAACGTATAATTTACGCCGTAAACCAGCTGAGTTTAATGTGGGAGACACTGTGTGGAAACGGACTTTTTATCAGAGCGACAAGGATAAGTCCTTCTGTAAGAAACTAGCCCCTAAATTCGTGAAGTGCACAGTGATTAATAAAAAGTCGCCTCTCGTTTACGAATTGTCGGACGCGTCTGGAAATTCTATTGGGTTTTGGCACATTAAGGACCTAAAACTTATACACTATGGTGCCTTACTATTTGTTACAAACCGTAGAAGACTTTCCCTTCCTTCTCTCTATATGCCGTCTTAGCTTGGACAGTAGCGGACTCATAGACCTAACGTAGCTAGTCGGATTTTCCTTGTTAGCCACGTAAAATCCTCTCCTAAGGTGGGCGGTATTGTAACGTATGTCCGGTACTTACCGCGTTGCGTCACAGTACCGCCCATACACTCGGCCAATCAGAGAAAGCCATCGTCCGCACTTGCAAAGCCTGACCAAATATGGTCATAAACGGACTCTCAGCCTGATGGAGGGCCCGGTATATAAAGGGGCCGACAGAGAGGCCAGCACCGCTACTCTAACGTCGCTTCTACTATAACTAAGCGTACCTACTGACCCTACGTCGTATTTACGTGTATCCTGGTTCCAGCTACGGGTAAGCACTACATTTACTGCGTTAGCGTACTGCCCATCTCTCTACCTGCTAGCTGAGGCCGGCTGACGCCGCCTGCCTGACTCTATTGGTTGTGGCTCTCCTAATGCTGCTTTCCTTCAGGTTCCAGGTTTACCTTAAGCTCCGGGCTACACTACCTAGACCGCTACACCTGCTGCATCGCCTTCGGCGTCACCTCTGCCGAAGAGTCTGGCCTGCCCCGCTCATCGCACACACCCCGCCGGCGCCTGCCAGCTGAGCCAACGGCCGCTACGCGCAGCCCTTCGAGCAACCTGCCCTGCACACTACCGGAGGGAACAGCGTGGGAGACTGCAGCCCTTAGTGTTCAGGCCAGTGTCGTGTTGTTGGTCGGTCATACTCGCGGCAAGGGAAGTGAGGCAATACTCGGCAAATAAACGCATCTAGATCGTCTACTGCGTTTTACTACCAGAACCCGTTACAGTTTATGAACTGTTTGGCAGAGACAGATTATTGTCTGTTAAAATATGATTCAAGTAGGTACGTGATAATAAAAATTATCTATTTGGTAAGGTCGATCTGTTGAGAGAATTCAAATTATCATATTAAGGTATCGTATATTTCCATCTTAATTAATAAACAATTTCACGGTCCTTATTCTGCTGTATGCGTATTTTTGGTAAAATGCCGGAGATAATTGTTTCTTCGCGTCTAAAACTTCAATTATAAATAACTATTTCAATATGCACTTAACAATTATTTGTGCTTGATAACGACACCATTTCTATAGATACAAAACAAATTTTAAGTAACTCTATCTCCACTAATTTACTATTTGGACCACGAATTCCAGATTTCGCTTTAATGCACCGCCAAAAATATAATATATTTGTGGACTGTAAGCAAATAATATTCTGGGACAGAGCAGCTTCTGTGGGAATATTTAGTTACACCAAACATAACCCTAACAGCTTCAATCTCGGGTTACGGCTAAGTGAGTTGCCGACCACCGCAGAATACCATTAAATTGTTTTCTTTACCCGCTATATTATACTCACTCACACACTCACTTCGCTCTCTGGTTCGTTCGTTGTATTATGTCTTACTCAGACTTGTCGAAACGGCATCCGTGGTCACATTGTAGCGTTGATCAGAAACACTTTTAAGTCTAACATAAGAACTTCTTCTTCATGTCAATGGCTTTATTCAAATACGTGACGCCCGCATAATACCGGCCAGTCTAATTGCGTTAGGAGTGGCCTCTCAAACCTCAGCCCAGTGCTCGGGCAAGATGGATGTAGCAGTAAAATGTAAGCCATTGTCTGCTATAGCTCACCACATGCACACATAGTTGAGTCCGTTTTCTGATTTATGAACGTTAGTACTAAACTGTTTCGATATTTTACAGTACGTGAAAGTAGGCATATTAACAGATGCTGAGATGTCCGCTCGCTTTTTTTTATAGCGTGCCCGCGTCAACAAATGTGGTGAGACCCTTACACAACAAATAATAGCCCATAATGACGGCATAAGATAAGGACAGCACGATATACTTGACAACGTTGTTAACTTAAAGGTAATTAAGTGTGTGTTAACAGCTATAGAGATAAGCAACCTGTTAAGTATTTTAATAATCTTGAGAAATAAGTTTCTCTTTCATATTTTGCTTGAGAAAATGTTTTTAGATTTTAAATTGTTGCAATCTTTGTTGCAATATAATATAATATAATATAATATAATATAATATAATATACTCAGTCTCAAAAATTGGAGAGACGACTATTTTTAGTTTACGTCTACAAGATATGAAAATAGAGTAGGTGTAATTAAAATTTATAGTAAAGTTATAAAGTTCAGTTCCGTTGACGCGAATAAAGAGTTTTGTTTTCACAATATACAAAAGTCATACTCATAATGTGTCTTTGTGTGATCTGTTATACAGTATACTACTGTCGTAAACTTTAGAAATAATATGAATAACAAATCATCCAATATGTCAGATCCTAAAAATGACATTATTGTTGCTCGAATCTAATAATATTAAATTAGGTATTCTAATGTGCAATGTATTATTTATTTAACTTGGCAATTTAGATCATGTTATCAAGAAGTCCACGAAAGGGCAGGAAACCGTGAGCAATGGCAATTTCCTCGCCGACAAGAACTAGGCTCTTAAATGAAAGAAGAAGGACCAAATAGGTATACCTTGCAAGACAATATTTTAGTCCATATTTATTTCATCATGGGATTATAGAATACAATTTAGTAATAAGGTATTTAGCAGCACTAGGCTCTTGACAGAATCGCTAGAACCAAAATATAGTAGGTAGGTTAAATTTTAAATCTCTCATGATGCTTATCAGTACACTAATATTCACAACAAAATGGCTATCAATACTTTTTAATAAATAAATACATCAAATATTCGAAACGTAAAATGGGTTCGAACCGTTATGAAATTAAAAAACAGGGTCAGTAAGACAATTTTTAAAAAACATTTTATAAAATCCACAATAAAAGTAGAGGATAAAATGCAGAAAAACCAAACAAAGAAAATGTGAATAACACAAAAACATTAAAACAAGAACAAATAACTTAGTAAAACAGCCCCCAACAAAACTGTGCAAACTCGAAATTCACGAATTCTAAAAGCAGTTAAGAAAATTCGAATTGACTCGTTTCAATGAAATAATGAATTCGGTTCTGTAACCCTTCCTTCTCTGCAGTGAAAATGGGTTAACGATTAGAGTGGTTCTAATTAATGTCATCAAACTGTTACAGTTCTTAATAGAGATATAAAAAGAAACAACTGTGAAATATTTTGATGCTGGAAGACATTAATATGGTTATATGTGTGTTGAGTGTGTATGTTTGGAGTGATTCTGGTGACGGCGCCGATTAATGTGTTGTGTATTCGGAGTTTTATTTTCGGTGTTAGAGATGTCAATAAGACACGGAGTGTGTTCTTGACTCGAAACATCGTGTTTGTCAATTTGGGTTTGGCTCAGGCAACACGAGATGGTCTTAATATCTGTGTTCTTTGTATTCTGTAAGAATTATATCTTTGTAGGACATGTCATGTGTTAAAAACTTCTATCAATATAAATAAAATGAACATGAAGATCACGTACATTCATAAGAAATTTTTAGCGCTGAATTTTAACTATTATTTATATAATATTATTTATATAATAACTATTTTTTATTGTTATATAATTATTTATATAACAATAAAAAATAGTTGGTACCGCTCAAAATGTTTATGTAAAATGAATACTTGTTTTTCAACACCGGCTAGTTTCATTAAGATTCCTTGTAATAAATTACATGCATTTAAGATAACAAGCTTTATATTCAAAATGGTATGTCAGTATTAAATCCTTGCGTTACTGACTGACTGACACGCTACAGCCGAAACTATTGGGCGCAGGAAGCTGAAATTTGGCATGTATGTTCCTTGGGGACCGTAGGGGTGCACTAAGAAGGGATTTCCCGAAATTCCCACGGGATCTGCCAAAACGGGTAAATAAAAAAAATGCAGGCGTAGCTGCTGGCGTCCTCTAGTATTTGAATAATACTATGAAATCTTATTTATTTACGAAACAGCTCGTAATCTAAAAAGCAATCACCAAATTAAATGAAATGAACCTAAGTTTATTACGATTTTATTTTTCGTAAACAAATTACGGCGCCATAAAAATTCCTTTCTTCGCAAACTTATGTTGGAAGACGTAACACAATTTCAGAAATGAGATAATAGAAAAACAATTTAATACAGTACAATTGTTTAGCTGGAGATAAAAGAGTTATAATATTATAATAATTGACGCAATTATGAGCTAGATTAGTGCCTCGGGTATACCATTATTGTTTGGTTGTTTATATTATATTAAACTAGTGGACACCAGCAGCTACGCCTGCAATTTTTTAAAATTTACCCGTTTTGGCCGATCCCGTGGGAATTTCGGGAAATCCCTTCTTATTGTATACGGTCCCCAAGGGACATACATGCCAAATTTCAGCTTCCTGCGCCCAATAGTTTCGGCTGTAGCGTGTCTGTCAGTCAGTAAGTAACGCAAGGATTTTATATATTAAGATTATTGAGATTGTGAGCCAAATATGGACAAGATCAGTGAGGAGAATGGAAAGTGGTGTGATAAAAAGGTCTATGCCTACTAGTGAACGAAGTAAAGTTACTAATGATGATGATCAAGATAGACTTACAGGTACAGTTTATTATTTCTAGTCGTAAAGTCATCGCGAAAGATTTTTTATAAATGCATTTGCTTGTATATTATGTAAGAAGTCTCATAGGTGAAATATCTATTCTATATTTGACTTTTTTAAGAACGTGCAAACATGGATTAATTTACAGTTACTATTTTGTATGTGTGTACCAATCGAGAAAGTTTGAAAAATATGTATATCAGCAGGTAGGCGGATTTTTGGATTCCTCATACACTTCTCAGAATTATTTTGATGTCTCGAAAAGCTACATCTTCAAAAAAAAAAAAACAACAATGACCATGCAGCTATTACGCTAGTGCAAATAATATTTCACGTAGTCTTGGAATTATAGTATGAGAAACTACAAGAAACTTTATAATGGGAAACGGCGTCAAAAGGGCACCCTTCATCGAGCGCCAAGCGAAAGCTGCTGGTCATAAACATAACCCTTTCTAATTAACTCTAATGAAAACTAATTTTATCTCGACGACCATCTAGAAACGCGATTGGAGAGATAACACATTGTATCGTTGACGCGTTTAATTTGTTTCGGGGAACTTTCATGGCACTTTGGGACCAATAATAGTGTAGTAATGAGGAATTGGAGCGGCAAAGCAACGAATTAAGTACGTGGGCTTCATATAAAGCGACTGAGTGTGACTAAAATAGAGCCTGGATTCCTTGTGTAAATAATAGTGATTTTCCGGATATCCGTATCCGTATTCGCGGATATCCGAGGAAGAAGAAAGATCCGCATCCGTTACTTTTCTCACAGATCTTTTACGTATCTTTCACCTTATTAATTTTCAATTGATAGTATGGAATGCTATAGGTGGTTAGGTAGACTAAAAGACTACTAAATCAGAGTATTTTTATTATTATTTCAATACAAGTCGAAAAATGATCTGTCTATTGTTCCGTCGGGCATACGTGACGTCAACTATCGTTTCAAGGTCGCACATACCGACATCGATTCAGTAAGAAAATATAGATCCGTATCCGTATCCGCGGATCTTGACATCAAATATCCGTATTCTGATCCGTATCCATAACATAACACGCATTTCCCATAAACACATTTTTAATAAACAAACAAAAGTCAATGTTATGAATTTACATAGGTACCTTTAGAATAAGTAAGTACGGCAACATCACTTACGTGTCTACTGACGAAAGATATTGCAATAATAAAATTGTGATATTATAATGTGTATAATTTGTTAATATTTATTTGCATATGCTCAGCTATATTATCAAAATAGTAAATTACGTAACTCCGTTCCAGTAGACGACGCTTGTTTGACAATTTTGTTTGTTTTGTTTATCCGTTTATCCGGATATACATTTTTTTTAACAGTCCGGCACATCACTATTAAATATGTGTTGGAATTAAATAGACCGAGCCTTTGGTGATCCAATGACTTAAATGCTCATAATGCACCAGTTTATCATCTCACCAACGGTAATGTAATTTATAGCGCGTAATATGTCATCGTTTTTTAAACAAAACACTCTTAAACTGTCAGATCATCAATGAGTTTCTACCATTTAACACTTCAGACGGGTTCCTACGAGACGTATTGGTCTAAAAATGGTACGAAATATTGTTAGTATAATGCTGTGTGCATAAATATGGAATATCTGTAATAAAATAATGAGCCAATTGAAGCTACCCCTCTTGACTCAAATCGTATAAGACATGACGCCACATCGGTTGCTTTTTCGTCCCAATAAGACTTAAGAGTTCAGAAACCGTATGGGAAAAAACATGATACTCACATCCAAAAACTAGCAATATTACCTACTCGGGTTACCAAAATCCCCTTGTAAAATTTTAAACAGAACATTATTAATATAAAAACAAACCAAAAGGCCTCAACTGTCCAACCCTCATCGGCACAATAAAGTCGACAACAGACTTGGCAATTGCAAACGCAACGTTGCCCCAGTTCCAACAAGTGCATTCGCATCGACGACATCTTCTATTGTCATCTAACTGTCGGCCATTTGCAACAATTAGCTAGAGCCGAGCGGACTTAACGAGCCAATTGTGCTGGATCGCTTATAATGAATATTGTTGATTAACTGCGTTTATCTGCTTCATCTTGTGTTTCGCTGATAGTATTAGATTTGGTTGTTGTTTATTGCGATTGGGTGTATTGTTTAGGGTAATGGTAAGTATAAAGTTTCGTGAGTTCATGTTTATATAAAAAAAACAGTGCGCTTATAATTCGTTAGTCAAATAAATTGTATCTCTATTTATTCATTCCCTTCTTTATCTCATCACCGCTTTTGAATAAAAGCAATGCAAATAAAAGTACATACGTTAAATAGTAAGTAGCTTTGAAACCTTGGTTAATGATTTAGTTTCTGCAGATCATGAATGCTCGTACGATTTGCATTTTGCATGACGCTGACCAGACGGACGGCTTGATGTTGAATTTTCTGTGCTGTGTAATCTGTGAATTTTACTTAGTCGTTTCTTACGACACCTACGAAATACAACGGCCTAATGGCCATACCAACTACGCATGTCTCCAGATGTGATAGTGGAGATGTAGGTACGTCCGTCATCGCTCTTTGCTCTAGCGCTGCGTTGCGCCAGTTTCATATAACACTTTTGCCATAGAGCCCGAGGAACGCAATATCCCCCTACATATAAGAAGCATCAATATAACACACAACTTACGTACACGACTTGGTCTGCCACTATATCTTATCTCACAGCTTCCTGTCAATTTAATTGTAATTGGTAAGGACCATAAGACAGATAAGGGTTCAGTAGTGTTGTTTGGAAGCCGCTATCTTGTCACTTTGATTTATAGAACATATTTATTTCGATAACATTGACAATTAGACACCGTACTGGGTTATTGTTGATTACTTCTGTACTGAGGATAAATATTTCTATTATTGTAAAACATTTTACTTATCCATACTTATGTTTCAAAACCAAATTCAGAACAATTGGTGTAGATTTTGTGCACATAATGAAAGAATTACAAAACGCAGGATTTTACTACGTTATACACGAGATCATATACTTCCGTGTGGTGATGGATTAAGAATATGGAATGTCACCACCCTATATCATCCCATTAAGGGTGTCGTAAGGGCCGACAGAGGGAGCATATTATGCAGAGGACAGCACTGTAAGAAAAGGAAAACTTGAAACAAACCCTATACCAACCCGTTTGGCCAGCGTGGTATAGTAGACCAATTCCTCCTTTCAAATGAGACGCCTAGTCCAGCAGTGGACTGTTATAGGCTGATGATGATGGTACACGAGATCAAATACTATACAATTAGACAAAAATAATAACCAAACATGAAACAACACTTAGTGTATAACACAAAGTGTATACCTAATTGATAATGTCACTTTGTCGCAAACGACGACAAAGAGATAAATAGGTCTGTCACTCCGAGATAATTCTTCAATTCTCAGTTAAATCGTTTGAAACGAAAATAGACTGTAATAAGAAGAAACATTAATCTGTATTTACACCAAATGCTTAAACTCTCAAATTATAATTAATAACAACTTTTCCGATCTATTAAGTTAAGCCGAAAACGCTTGAAACATTTTGATTCAAAATATTGTTGGGGACTCGAAAGATTAAAGGAAAGTACCACTTAAGTTTGAAACAGCAATTAACTTGACAACATCAATATTAAACACAAATTAAAGTAAATACATAGTTTGAGAAGATTAATTGGAAATTTATTGCCGTCTATGCCATATTTTGTTTCAGTTATTATTGATTCAGGGGTCGTCAATTCGAGTTTGATACGTCTTTGGGTGTTATGTACTTTGAGTTCTAGAAGATAGAAGCCTAGAATAATTATCTTATAATTACTTGATTTGTTGCTAGGCAAAATTTGTTTATTCTAGAGAGCACGAATTTTAAAGGGTGTGAGTTTCTTGCTAGACAAATAAATTTTTAATAATTTGAAAGTGAGTGAATCTGTCGCTAGGCAGGTTAGACTTTTATTCATTCTAGCGCGTTTGAATCTGTTGCTAGGCAGATTAGACGCTTGTTAATTATAGAGAAAACGTATCTGTTGCTAGGTAGATTAGACTTTTGTTTATTCTTGAGTGTGTGAATCTGTTGCTAGACCGATAAGACGATTGTTCATTCTAGAGAGAGAATCTGTCGCTAGGCAGATTAGACATTTGTTCATTCAAGAGAGCGTGAGTCTGTTGCTAGACAGATTAGACTTTTGCTAATTCTAGAGAATATAAATATGTCTTAAGACATTTCGAACAATATGTAGTGGGTATACATAAACATTTACGACACAACCGCACACACACACATACATTTATTCACACACATACATTCATGCACACACATACATACACTCACACACACATGCATGTTAGTTATACTTAATAACAAATTAAAAATTGTTGTTACGTACTTTATTTCTGAAAATCACATTTTAGATTTAGTAGTAAGCAAATGGTTAAATTACAACGATCATGGTGTCTAAGAGGTGGGAGCCTGCTGATCTGTGACTCAGGTTTACCTACTATAGACACCAGTCTCTCACAAAGAAGTAACAATTTATTGTTGTAACTATCTGTATTGTGCTATCTAAAATTAAGTTTACCTTTGTGAAATAGAAAAATAAACGAATTATTATTATTATTATATTTGTTTATTCTAGAGTGCGCGATTCCTACGCAAATAGCACTATTCAAAGTTTAGGAGAACGCGAATCTATTGCTAGGTAGCTAAACCTTACGTTAATTCTCGAGAGTACAAATGTGTTGTTAGGCCGAAAAGACTTTTGTGTATTCTAAAGTACGAATCTGACTCAGTTTGAAGCAGATGTTCACCTTGTAGCGGAATCACGGCTCCGACGTGAGGATTTTGGATCGATACTGAGACAGCGTTGAAATGATGATGCTGTTCACTAATTGTTGTAACATAAATAAAGTTCAATGTTTAAGCAAACTTTTAATTGTTTGTAAATGCAACAAAAATAGATACATTCATACATAGACTCACGCTAGTTTCCCCGAAGGGGTAGGCATATTAAACGCCCACTTTTTGCCAGTGTTTTGATCCCACGCAATATGTGGCGAGCCTATTGCCGATTATCGGGGTATTTTGATTGCCAGAGCCTCGTCCGTTGATTGACAGGTGCACCACTTGCAGGTGAGGTTGACTTGGGACCCTAAGTTCTTGGTGGAAACCCTATGTACAAAAAAATAACTTCTAGATATTTATGTGAGTACTCTTATTCTCACTGAAATCTTCATAATATCAGTATTTAAAAAAAATTAGACCCCTTTCGTCCAAAATAACCTAGAAAACAATTTAACTACACTCACAAACTCAGGTACACATTAGTCTTCATTTTCAAGACGTCCATCTACTTGTATAAACATAGCCTTAAGTTCTAAAAAAATAATCATCGGTAAGATCCCGGGACTCCGATGTAAGGCTGGCACGAAATAGCGCAGGATATAATCCCATCTTATTATGGCCCTGAGAACCGTTGCAAACAATTCAAGAGACATTTTTTCAATTATCCCCAGCCACCGCGAATGCAATCAGATTTTCATTTATTTACGCGCAACTTGTAATTTGGATCGCTTTATGCGGAATTAGTCAACTTATACTGTACGCATTTTAGTAATTGTGTTGTATGCGATTGTGTGGCAGTTTTTTTATATGCCTTGGTGGTTCAAGCTTACATATAACTAGAGGACGCCCGCAGCTTCGCCCGCATTTTATTTAATTTTACCCGTTTTGCCCGACCCCGTGGGCAATTCGGGAAATCCCTTCTTAGTGCACCCCTACGGTCCCCAAGGAACATACATGCCAAATTTCAACTTCCTGCGGCCAATAGTTTCGGCTGTAGCATGTCTGTCAGTCAGTCAGTAACGCAAGGATTTTATATATTAAGATTACTATACTACAGTTTACACTAAAAAAAATCGTAAACGAGTTAAGTTTTTTACTGCTGAAATTGTGAGTTAGTCAAAACTGTTAGAGTTTAATGAACTTTATTTTTCATAATTTCACATAAATGTCTTAAAATGGCAATGAAAACCAAGCCCATTTATAGATAACAAAAATATTAATTATGATCAGTACAAAGAAAGTATAAAGCGAACTTATATCGACAGATTAGTAGTCAGGGTCATGAATTACTAGATCAACAGGACAATCAAAATGAAATAAACGAATTGAAAATTTTACCTTAGTTGCAATAGAAAGCATAACAGTTGTCGAATACTGTGACCGTCTGTGACTTAAGTTTTGCCTACGTACGTAGACTAAGCTAAACTGCCTACTTACTGAATAACATCATCCATTTTGATATTCAGTTTTCTTTTTTAATATGCCATTTAACGAGTAGTGGTCTTACGTGGTTTAATATTCTTTATTTTGTGATTTTACTGTGATATTACGCTGATGTCTTGCCGCTTGGATTCTTAGTAGTCGTAAAAGTATGTAGTCATTACCTGAGTTATTATGATATAGCGAAGCAAGTCTCATTTGCTGTACCGTCGTATTGTTGTTCAGAATTTGAAGAATTTACTTATTTATTCTGTTTCATTGTCATTGATTGATATTGCCAAATTCATTGGTCCCCAGTGAAGATATTTGGAGGGAGAATTCATATTTTAGCGAAAGAAACTCTGATGTTATTTTTTTTACATTCTTATCTCTTGTACCCCTCTTGTACCTCTGTCTCTCTGTACAGAATTTTACACAAGTGTTCGGTATACTTTTCGGGACAGAGACAGTGACTTTAAAAACGATTGTACCGTTTTTAAAGTCATCTTCGTCCTAACGTTATCTCGATAGGTATACTGGACACCAGATACCTTTTGGTAACACGATAGAAGCATAGATGCAAGCATGCGCAGCATGCAGTGATAAACATATTCTCTTAATCACATTTAGAGTACAGAAAGAAACAATAACTGTCTACAAAACGGAAAAATAAGTGGAAACTAACTAATCTAAGAGAAAATGGAAGGCATAAGGACCAACAAAATGGAGCAACTTGTTGGCAATTCCAAATTTCCTATTCGACTGTAACTTGTGACCGTATATATAACAAACCTTCCAATAGAGCTAGACCATCCATAACTCAAATATCCATTACAGCATTATCACAAAAACTCGGCTATCTATAATGAAATTCAAATATTTGATTCATATAATTGGATAACATAATTAATTGATATCAATAATTCACAATGTGGTTGCACATTCATGGAATATTGATTCGCCGAATCAGATGCTGTATTAAATAATGATGAATTGGTTACTATGGATGAGAATTATCTCTAATAGTTTTGTATATTATTATGCCATAGCTAGTGGCGAAACTAACAGACTGCCGAGCAGCGGGTACAGGGTTCGAACCCATGGTGCACACAACTGACTTTCGAAGTCCTGAGATAAACACGCTAAACCAAACAAATTAGTATAGATAGATAGATAAATATTCTTTAAGATACATGAGTTTTCTAGAAATTATTTCCGACATACAAACTGACACTGACATATAACTTAGTCTCGTCCACATCCCACGCACCAACAGCCATCTCTGACGAGTGTAATCTTATTAAAATGACAAATTGACAACTTAGTCTTCTTCACACCTGGGTTATTCGTATAAGATAGCTTAAAATAGATCTACGCTTAAAGACAGTCTCGTTAACGTTACTTCAGTGGCAAAACTTAAAAAAGGTTAATGGAAGAAGGTTTTTAAATTGTTATTCCAATTTTTTTGTATCAAATAGATAAACACATACCTACTCTTTGAAACATCCCTGTCTATAGGTTACCGAGCTTACCAAGGTTGATAAGTGAAGGGAGAAGAAGCTCTCAAGAAACCTTTAGATAAACTTTTAAAGTTATAAAATCCTTCATGTGAAAGTTAATTTTAACTGTGTTTTAAGGGAACAAGTTTAGGTAGGTAATTACCCACTAGATGAGCCCGCGGTTACACCCACATTATTTAAAGCTACTGCACAGCTCCCGTGGCTCATAGTGTGATGTTATATAGCCGATAGCGTTCCTCAATAAATGGGCTATCTAACACTGAAGGATTTTTTGAAATCGGTTCAGTAGTTCCTGAGATTAGCGCGTTCAATCAAACAAACAAACAAACTCTTCAGCTTTATATATTAGTACTAGATGAGGCCGCGGTTACACCCGCGTTATTTAAGGCTACTGCTCCGCTTCCGTGGCTCATAACTTGATGTTATATAGCCTATAGCGTTCCTCGATAAATGGGCTATCTAACATTGAAAGAATTTTTAAAATCGGTTTAGTAGTTCCTGAGATTAGCGCGTTCAACCAAACAAACAAACAAAATCTTCAGCTTTATATATTAGTATAAGACTTCACCCGTGGCTTCGTTCGTGTGGAATTTGCCCATTGCGGTCAAAAGTCTATGTTGTTCTCCAGTCACTATCTCCACACACAAACAACATACTATAACATCGCTCCGATGCGACGTGAAAGAAAGATAAACAAAGATACACACTTTCGCATTAATAAATCCATACCAAGCGCTATGGATATGAATAGTGTGCCACGGCTAGGCAACATACATTATAGACTCACGCCTGTTTCCCGGAGGAGTAGGCAGAGACTACGGAACGCCATTTGCAACGATCCTGACATACCTCTCTTGCTTCATTCACTCCCATCAAGTTTCTCATGCAAAGTCTTCTGTTAAGGGTACTTCTGACCTGTCCTCTTTTTAGGATGTCTCCAATCTGGTCAGAGAACGTCCGTCTAGGTCTTGCCCTTTGTCTTCTCTCTCCCATTCAGACTTGCCCTTCCCAGTGTCTGGTCTGTGCTAAGTTGGGCCAGGTCTTATAGCGGTCAGATGATTAAAACAAATAACGTCTGGTATTTAAAGTGGGGTAAGCTAACGCCATCAGGAGTCTATATTCCCTGAGACTTGAAAATAAATTTTAGCGCAGGTGTGTAAAACGCTTCTGCCTACCCCTCCGGTTATAAAGCCGTCTACATATGCATATTAGGTATTTGAATGAGCTGGAAATCGGCAGACTTCGCAGTGAGAGCTCTCGCAGAATAAATTCATCTGTTTATGTCTCCTAAGGGAATATCAGTATCATCTTTTCGGTCTATATCTTTTTACGTTTGCCAAGATTTTAGGAGTACCTTTTAGCACTTATACTTATTTGCGGATAGTGTGACAGGCAACGCTAAAGTGTATATTATTATAATGTGCTCGCGTAAATTGCTCAGGCGTATTTTATATACGAAATATGTACTAAATAAGTAGAGGAGAGTGCTCAGTTGAAGTATTTTTATAGTATAGATGAATTTATAAATAGTGTACACAGTATAAATATGGTATTACAATAATTAAAACACCTGACATAAAACTACAAGAATGCAAGAAGCACGTCTTACGCAAATTGTGATTTCTTCGAGATAATCATAAAAGGAATAACAATATTTAATAATATACAAAATAGGTAGTTGATTTTATAGGTACTTTACGTAATGAAATATTTTATTTTTATTTATTTACTAGAGGATGCCTGCAGCTACGCCCGCACAATTTATTTTAATTCACCCCTTGCTACCCGATCCCGTGGTAATATCGGGCAATCCCCTCTTAGTGCACCCCTACGGTCCCCAAGGAACATACATGCCAAATTTCAGCTTCTTGCGCCCAATAGGTTTGGCTGTAGCTTGTCTGTCAGTCAGTCAGTAACGCAAGGATTTTATATATAGAATAGATACAGATAGTCTGACGCATGTATCCCCGAAGGGGTAGGCAGAGGTGTAAATGTTACTTACACCCACATTTCGCCATGAACTTTTATGTCCCACGTAATAGGGGGCGAGCCTATTGCCGTTACCGTGCACATCACGAGACTCCGTGCTGCTACTAAGAATTCGGAAAAACCCAGTGACACTTTTGCCCGACCCGGGAATCGAACCCGGGACCTCCGATCAGCAGTCGCATACGCTATCCACTGGCCCACCGAAGCAGTTTAGTAACTTATATGCCAATATTTAGTGTCTTTACTACAATCGTTATTTGTGTCACCAGCGTCCTAGTGTTATCTCAGTTGCATCCAAGACCTACGCTTTGGAGTCCAGAGTTCGCTTACTAGTCTTACTAGGTATGACAAAACTTTACACCAAAGATACAACTATTATTATTTGAACACCCAGACTCGAAACAACAATTTGTGGATCACACAAAGTGTTGTCTCGTGTGGGGATCGAACCCACAACACTCGGCGCAGTGTCAAGCGTCGAGGCGGCCGCTTAAACCACTACGCCAACCGTGCAGTCGTCAAATTGATTAAACTTATTATTAGCTGTAATTTACACTGTTAAAGTGCGTGAATTTCGAAACGCATTTTTCAACTTAATTTAAAATAAAAATATATAATTTCAGTGCAATTTCTTAGCTCCTCATACAAAACATTATTAAGGCAATGCATTGAAAATGAAAGAGTCATAAAATAGTTTTATGAAATAATAAATAATATAAAATAATAGATGTAACAAAAGTGCATCAGTGGTATCCTGACACTATGGTTAACTTTATGATAATTTATTTCACAGCATATTATAATGTTTATGTCGTTATCACGTACGAGAACTTACTTATTTACAAATATTATAATTATTCTAGTTAGGCGTTCTTTAATTTTTATTGACTTATTGAGAGGGTTGTCCAAGGGAGAAAATAAATTTGAGAAATATTATTCATCACAATTTTGTCTCGATTGCTTGATAAGCCAGGCGGCGTTTACATTAACTAATTATCAAATTATTTGTTGCATATTTTTTATAATGAAGCATAGGCACAGAATTTGGTTATTAGACAAACTTTCAATCCTTATTTTACTCCTTTAGGGTTAGACAATCAAAAAGACCTTCCGGATTTCCCAAATGTATATTCTTAGTTTTAATAATAATGTAATATAATTATATTAATATAATAATAATATATCTTTATTTGCTCGAATATGGTGGCAATAGTGTTTATAAATGATAGAAATGTTCATGCATATTCTATCATAAAGTGGCGTGCAAATACATTGAAGTCAATATTTCTATTAATTATACAATTTTATTCTTGTTAATATAAATAATTATTGTGTAACGACATTTAATTAATATATTTAGATTATGTAAATACATATTATATCAAGGAGGCTTCCATTGAATACCTGATTACATTTATATTCATTTGTATTTCATTACATTTAATTTTATTTGTATTTAACTTCATTACATTTAGTAGTTTCATTAGTTTAGTAGAAGTAAGCCAAGACAAGTGATTTTATTAAAATATTTATTATATCCGAGCTCATATATCTATTTCCCTTACAAAATTACTTTATTCACAGCATAAACTTTAAAAAGCTATAAACATTTCCACACTGTTTCACACTACACATAAAAAAACATTATGACGGCATCTTTGGTGCGAGGTACCATATATTATGTGTGATGAATTATAACATAGTAAATCTAGTATTAAACCGAAACAACAGTGAACATAATCCAAGATTAATCGTCGATTAATCACGTGAGGCGACACCTAGCGGCGGCGTTCTAAATTAGTACTATTTATGTTTAGGATGCCGTACGACCATTGTGCTGTTCGTATTGTGATTTAAATTTGGGCTTTAATATTTGTGGTTATCTGTCCCAGCACTTTGAGCAAGCTTCCTGTCCGCGTATTTGACATGGTTATCAAAAAGAAAAATATTCTGTCTGTTGATATGCATTAGCAAAATATTTTCAAGGGCGAGTATACTATAACTGAAAACAAATACATGAAAAAATAAGCCACTAAAATCAACAGTTTATTTTGATTTACTATAAGTAAAATTTTATGAAAAGAGGGTCTTATATCAATGCACACTGTTCAAAATAATTTTAGGTGACCAAGATGTTTTTTATTTTTACCAGATGGAAAATCCCTTCCCTCCTCCCTTGAAATGGAAGAGGGAGTATGTGGTGTTACCACTAAAAACCACCTCGACTGCCAACTAAAGACAGCCTACGGGACACGGCGCCATGTTCAACGGAACCAGTTCTCAGGGAAGGCTACACGCCCTCACCTGCCCTTACTACTAAGACGTACCTATTCTCTATGGTGTACCTATTATAAAATTATTTTGCTAATGCAGATCAACACATTGTATACGCCAGTTTGTAAAATGATTATTAAAACGACTTTTCACATTATTCGTACCTAAGGTAGGTGATTTTTCTATTACGTAAAACAGAGAAGACTTTATTAACGGAAATATAGAAATATTAAATATAAAAAATAAAGAAACCAATTGCTTTCACTTTGAGATAATTACAAATGTGTTTAACTAGAAAGATAAGTCTTTAGCTTATCATATTAGTATGGATAAATTCACACATTATTTAGATTCTAAAGCAGTACCTACGAAAATACATTTATTATCTAGAAGTAGGAAAAGCTTAAAATACTTACTAGATTTTTATGCATCGACTCTTTTACTCAATATGTAGTTATATATAATATTTTAACATCCAAATTTCCCTAGTAAGCGAAGCTTTCATAGACTTACAGATCAAATTGAGAGAAAATTAAAGCATCCTTATATCCCTTAATCCCTGTCGTTATTATCACCTGACTTGCCATTAAGGTTAGTACGTAAACAGATATAGTATCTTAAGCCTTCAGACCTACCTTACTGGGCTGTTTTCAATAAACATTAAGCTTAACTAGTAACCGCAAGCATTACGGTTATGCGATGTTCTTAGTAAGCGTAATGTACGTAGTTAGGTGGCGTGGAAGTACTTGAGTTGGGTAACAGTTTTATAAGGTTTTCTGGAAGATAAAGTTCGTAGGTATGGAAAATGGTACCTAAGTATAATGTTTTTTATTTTGAATTAGGTATATTAAAAAACTAAGGTAAGAAAGATTCGATCCTTTTTAAAACGGTTTTATTAGCTCCGGTTGTATGAATCACTTTGTAAGCGATTTTGACCGACTTTAAAACGTAAATATGTAGATACACATATGAAGTGAGCTATAATTATGAACGGTTTTCCCGAATAGCTCAATCTTATTGGAATCTTAATGGAGATACCAACAGGCTACCATTTGGAGGGTATTTTTTTTATTTTTTTTATAGACTCACGCCTGAATCCCCGAAGGGGTAGGCAGAGGTGTAATATTACCCCCACATTTCGCCATGAATTTTTAGGTCCCACGTAATAGGGGGCGAGCCTATTGCCGTTACCGGGCACATCACCAGACTCCATGCTGCTACTGAGAATCCGGAAAAACCCAGTAACACTTTGCCCGACCCAGGAATCGAACCCCGGACCTCCGATCAGCAGTCGCATACGCTATCCACTGGACCACGGAGGCATGTAGAGGGTATCGGGTTTAAAACCACGGTTCGCACCACTGACTTTTTAAATTGCTTAAAGTAACTTGCCGCATGCCTCCGAGAGCCCGTTACGCATAAACATCTTTGAGTTGTTATGGGGAGTCAGTACCCTCAAATAAACTGATACTAGTACCATTAAATATCCAAGTAGCTTACATGCAAAAGGTATTAGGCTAGGAAGATGATGATGATGATGAATCTTATTAGAATCCTGAATTTCCGAAATATTTAACATGGGATTACTTTTAATTTTTAAGGGTTAACCCTAATAAAATCAAAATTTTGATTTCACATTCTTTTTAAATAGTATTCTTAGAAATTTTTTGACTTGTGTTACCTGTTCCAAGCACACCCATAGCTGAAACCTAATTAAATAACCAACCGGCATGTAACAAGATTTACGAGCGCTATAAAGAACGACAACTCAATGAATCATGTCTTATGATAATGTTCTCTATTACCGGTATACACTTCTTTGTACTGACCATGAAAGTGCATTGCCGACTCGTATATCGATTGTACATACTCACGCTTGTTTTGCCGAAAGGGTAGGCAGAGACTGCGGAACGCCATTTGCAACGATCCTGACATATTTCTCTTGCTTCATTCACTCTCATCGAATTTCTCATGCATGCTCTTCGTTTAAGGGTACTTCTAACCTTTCCCTTTTTTAGGATGTGTCTTTTATGATAGATAGAAGGATACCAGTGTCATTTGAGCTAATAACCACCTTATTATCTGTATTTTAAGGCTAACGAGACTCCCTTACTATAAGAATATATTTAAATATTATATTTGGTTATTTTTAAGAGGAAGAACGTTGCCTGTTCCTATTATTCTTGTTAGAAAATCCTAATTTTTTTCCACTTGCTCAAAACTCAATAAGTTACCTTTTAGTTTCCTATATGTCTTCCAAATCAACTTCATTGTAAATGAAATCCTTTTAGCGTTATCCCAGTTTCAACCTGGGGTCCGCTTTCTAATGTAACCAGATTTGGCTGAATATTAGCTTCTCTACAGAGCGACTGCCTGTCTGACCTCCGCAACCCGAAGGGAACGCGATATTCCATGGTTTAGACTAGTGTCAGTTTATTTAGAAGGTACTGACGCCCTGTAACGACTGTCAAAGATCTTCATGACAACCGGGACCTACGGCTTAACGTGCTCTTCAAGGCACGGGACAAGCGATAATTAACAATCAATACGTACATAACTCCGAAAAGTCATTGGTGCGCGCCGTGGATTCGAAGCCGATACCCTCTGCATGGCAGTCTGTTGGTACATTCACTCGGCTATCGCTGTATCTTCTTCTTTGTCTATTAATTAAATGCTTACATTGTAAATGAAAACATTTAATTATATATATATATATATATATGTGTGTGTGTGTGTGTGTGTGTGTGTGTGTGTGTGTGTGTGTGTGTGTGTGTGTGTGTGTGTGTGTGTGTGTGTGTGTGTGTGTAGCGTCTGAAGTATGTGGTATGATCAAGAGAAGGAAAATACGAAAGGTTAAGAATACATGGTGGGACAAGGATGTACAATCAGCAGTGTCAGAGAAGAAGAAAGCTTGGTCAGATTGGTTGGCTGCCAGAGCAAATGAAAGAATGGGAAAAGCAACGAGTGTAGACATAGATGAAGCAAAAAAGGAGTTTGTTAGGTCAAAAAGAATAGTGAAAGAAATGGTTAAAAGGAAAAAAGAGGAAAAGAAAGATGAGTTTGATAGCAGATTATCTGACGATTTCCAGAGGAACATTAAGTTTTCTGGAAATCCGTTCGTGCAGTTCGAGGAAGAACTCAATCCTCAGAACACACATCCATCAGAGACGAGAATGGAAGTATAGTAAATGGTGAATTGTGCGTGCTGAAGAGATGGAAAGAGTATTTTTAAAGTTTATTCGAAAGAACGGCGATAGAGACACCGATAGCTGAAGTGAATTGTAATGATAGCAATGATGAAAGCGTTATTGGCGTGGATGAGATCGTGAAGGCACTGGGAAGTATGAAAGTAGGTAAGGCTGCAGGATATGATAGGATTACAGTCGAAATGCTGAAGGCTGGACAGGGCATCATAGTTGGTCAGTTGCAGCGGTTATATAACTTGTGTTGGAACACCGGCCGAGTACCTAATGACTGGACCACAGCTGTAGTTGTGCCTCTTTATAAAAGAAAAGGCTCGCAACAAGACTGCAAAAACTATAGAGGCATTAGCCTTCTCAGCATTGTTGGCAAATTGTATGCAAAGGTACTTATTGAAAGAGTTATGGAAGTGACCGACAAGAAAATATGGGATGTACAAGCGGGATTCCGAAAGGGTATGGGATGCACGGATCAGGTTTTTTCCTTGCGAAGCATAGCCGGAAAATTTTTGGCCAAAGGTCAAAAGGTCTATTGCGCATTCGTGGATTTGGAAAAGGCTTACGATAAAGTGGTGAGGAATGAAATGTGGTCGGTGCTGTCAATGAATGGGGTGGACAGCAGCCTCATTCGAGGTCTGAAATCCCTTTATGAGGATTCTAGAGCTTGTGTGAGGATAAACGGGGCATACACTGACTGGTTTACCATCGATAAAGGTGTTAGACAGGGATGTGTAGCGTCGCCGTGGCTGTTTAACCTCTTCATGGACAGTTGCTTGCAAGATTTAAAACATAGTGACTGCGGATTAAGGATGACTGAAATGGGTTACTCGTCAAATGCCTCCTTTATGCTGATGATCAGGTTATACTTGCATCTTCAACGGAGGAGTTGCAGGAGATGGTAACAATCATGCATCGTGCGTTAGAAAGGAAAGGAATGAAAGTGAATGTAAGTAAAACGAAAGTTATGGTTTTTGAAAAGGAGGAATGCGTTACGGCTTGTAATGTTTTGATCGATGGACAGCGAGTGGAACAAGTGAATGAGTTTGTTTACTTAAGTAAGAATGAAGCAGATATTGAAAGGAGAGTTAATGCAGGTAATTGTGTGAATGGAGCTCTGAAGGCGTTTATGAACAGTCAAAACGTGTCCAAAAGGCACGTTTGGCTGTACATAGAGGTGTGTTAGTGCCTACCCTTATGTATGGTAGTGAAAGTTGGGTATGGCAGAAGAGATTTGAAAGTAGAATAAATTCTGTAGAAATGAGAGCACTGAGAAGTATGTGTGGTGTGTCTTTGACCGACAGAGTAAAGAATTGTGTGATACGAGAGTGGTGTGGGGTAAAAGAAGATGTAGTGACAAGCATTGAGGAAGGCATGTTAAGATGGTTTGGGCACATGGAGAGGATGGATGACGATAGACTGACAAAGAAGATATATCAGGCTAGTGTGAATGGGACAGGACAAAGGGGAAGACCTAGGAGAACGTTCTCTGACTAGATTGGAGACATCCTGAAAAAAGGACAAGTCAGAAGTACCCTTAACAGAAGAGCATGCATGAGAAACTTGATGGGAGTGAGTGAAGCAAGTGAGGTATGTCAGGATCGTTGCAAATGGCGTTCCGTAGTCTCTGCCTACCCCTCCGGGAAACAGGCGTGAGTCTATGTATGTATGTATGTATGTATATATATATATATATATATATATTCAGGGACATTCTTATCTTCTCTTTCATTTATATTCATATTCACACTTTCCAGCCACCCGACTTTTAACCTGTAAATGATCTGAAGGTATATATAAAATACTTACGTTAGTGATTGACTGACAGACAACGTACAATCAAACCCAATGAGGGCTAGAAACTGAAATAGGAGAAGTAGGGTAAGAAGGCATTCTCTAGAGAATGTCCTAATTATATGAAAAAGTCGTGTCTTGTCTATTATCGTAATTACTTAGGTATATCCATTCTTTTGTACTATCAGCCACGCAAATACTCTGACGGCTAATTTATCTAACGACTCTGTTATGTCCGAATATACTCGTATATCCATCTACAACTACAGTTTACCGTGTGTTTAACAAAATAGGTAAATAGACTTACAGGAGTAATCGATGAACTATTTGTTTGGTAAGTATGGTGTAGGTACTGAAGTAGTGACATTACTATATTTTTATCAAATAAGGCTTTTCAAAATAATTGTTGCATAAAATAAAATATTACTTAATATTTTGATATCTTGATGCATTATTTAGATTTTCTCTAGATTTTCTATTAGTAGTAGAAGTATGAGTGATACTAATAAACATTAAAGAAAATGAATTTTACACTCTGGTTTGTTTATGAAGTAGGACTGTGTGAAGAAACAGGAGAAAACTGGGCCTAGATATGTCACGGCTGCTTTTTTGAATTACCAATGTTGGTATCCCCCAAAGCCATATTGGTCGTCTTTTATTGCTATCAATCATCGAACTTTTTAAATAAAATCCCATGAAAAACCTTCTATTGGAAATGTTAGCAAGCCTTTTGATTGGATTTTTAATGAATGAAGTAAATTGGATGTTAACACGTGCACTCGCCAACTATGCAAAAATTCAACTCGCCAAATATATATATACTATATAGAGTGTAGTAATAAAAAGGATTTCAAAGGTTATTAATATTTGTATCGATGTGTTACAAGGTATTAGTATTCCAATTTTTTTTATACAATAAGTGGCGAATCAGGACTCGTAGTGGGATGAGAAAGAAGGAAAAGGGATTGACACCTCCGGCACTCTCACTCACCGAACGACACCCAACCAACTTTACGTGGATAGTCTGTGAGAGGGTAGTACTTCTCTGGTCGAGCCGGCGCATTCATGCTGAAATCAGCAAGACCTAATCACAACAATATGGAAATGGATGAATATACATGATTGTCACAACACTGTTTAGAGAATGATAGCCAAATCATGGCTTTCAAATATTGTTATGACCGTCTATAAATTTTGTCAAAAAACAAAAAATGAAGAGTCCAAAAATATCTACCCTAAAGAAAAGAAAATGTTTTAGAATTTATTTTGTTTCTATTTAAAAACAATTGCAAACTATGTTTGTAATTGTTGTATTTAAATAACAGTTTCAGAAAATTTATTGCAGTGGTTTTTATTGCGAAATTAGCAATATGATCTGAAGGAACTCTAGCTTGTCAAGTATACTACCAGAATCCACCCACCTATATTACCCTCGTTAAACATAAAACACCTCAAATCAGTATTCAAAAATCATCACTCGGATATTCAACGCATTCACGCGTCAATTTTATTCCAACAAACCGAACTCTACCAAAACAACCGAGCATGATATTTACTCGCTTCGGAATATCCACTAGCGAATATGACACATTAGTTGCGAATATCTAACACGGTGTCTCCGTGTTCATTGTACAACATGCAGCGGGACTGCAAAGGCACTTCATGTTTTACGATAACCCGTAATTAATGTCACTGCATACTGCTTTATTGTCCCGAAGTTTGTCGGCTAGCGAACATCGAATAAATTATGCTCTTACTTCGTCGCATGCGAGTTTATTCCCATAAATTATTGAGAAAAATGTGTCAGCATTCATGTTATTAAATCCTTCGGTGTACAGTTCAAAGATGCGAGCGCTAAATTATAAATCTCTGAGACAAGTTGGAGCGTTCCCGGACATGATTTATGGGTGATTGTAGTGTGATGAACTATGAATGCGTTGTTTCTAATGCGCGATTTGTTTTGAGATGATTTGTTCTGAGATGATTTGTGACTGGATATGGGTTTGTATTTGTTTTATTGTGGGTTTAGTCAGCTTTGGATATAACCAGTAGCGAAATGAAATAGGCATTGCTACTTACATACAATATATATATACACATTTTAGAAAAGAGCAAACTTTTATTGTATTTCCCTCATACTATTTTATGTAGGTGTATATTTTGAATTCAGTCTGGAATTACCAAATGCCATATTAACCTGCGGAACAATACCTAATATAATATAACCCAATCCATGTCTCCCTATATGTGAATAAGTATGCATAAAATTTACGAAAGTTTAAAAGAACTAAATCTAAAGTTTTGCAGCAGAATAACATAGCTAACATTCATTTTGCGTCAACCGTAGTTAAAAACGATGCAGCCATTTTTCATAACGACTGAAAAATTATGATTGATTCTATATCATATTTACAACAGCAAATTGATACGATTAATCAAATAGTATTTACAACCTCAAATATCCCACACCAAAAACAAATATCATACAAGCCACATTATTTCACAACTATCGTCAAATTAGAACCGAGAACGGCGTCATTAAAGTCTCATATCACAATTAAAATCATATTTTTAAGTTCTCACTGGCTAACACGTGTTAGGAGTGAACTGGGCCAAAGTTCCAGCCAGACCTCGACTTTAGTCATAAGCGACGAGACAAGCGGCACGACAAGCGACGGTGTCGAGCAATGTGGCATTTATCCTGCGCACAGCGTACTACTTTAAACAATCTACCAATATTGATTTAAATATCAATCTAGTTTTAGAAATTCAACCATATATGTATACTATACGATATACCACTACATGCATATTATGTTACCTTGTATACAAATTAGAATATTATATTTCCTTCAGCTAATTTATATTGCATCGTAATTTTTCAAGAACTTAGTAACTTATTAATACATTTCCCTTACTACTCTATATTAAATGCTATCTCCCGTATGTTATTGGTGAATAGGTATGATATGTATTACTACTTTTATAAAAAACATAAAAAATGCTTATATAAAATGATAGCTTGACACCGCCGTCGCTAGACGCATTGCGGGCTTGTTCCGCGTCGCTCGCCGGTTGTCGCGCTCCGCGCCGCTTGTCGCTAGTGTGAGGTCGCAGTTGTATCGTACAGCTGCCAAACATATGCCACTTTAGTTTATAACAGTTATAATAGCGAAATATTAACCACTAATGCCAAACAATGTCGCTGTTATCTCCTGGATCGCGGCCAAATTGTGTGTTTTGAAAGTTGAAGCGGACGTAGTTTGTACTTGTTTTCGTGTTTTCGAATGTTTGTGTTAATGGTTGGATACTGGCTCTTTTAAAGGTACGTTCAATATCTTTAATAAGTATGTAGGCAAGGAGGTCTCTCCTTGTTAACCTCAACTGAATAGAAAACCTAATTAGATTGCTATTGGCCGCGGCGAGGTGGACACTTTTGAATGTGGTTGAAGCTTGGAACAGCTGACGGGGCACTCGCACGCCACGTGAACGGTGGACGTTAGTTTTGGATAGAAATTTTAACGATTATTGATTGTACTGTGAGTATTAGCAATAATAACTGAAGTGATACAACGGTTATTTTACTTACCATCTCCTTATCCGATAATTCACGCCCATATGTAAAGATATCGTATGAAACAAAGGACAGTCTAAGGAGAAAATGGAAGAACTGCATTCGAAAGCCTTCGACCCGCAGTCGAAAGACTAAAAGTACTTTTCTTTATAGACTCACGCCTGTATCCCCGAGGAGGTAAAGAGAGGTGTAATATGATTACACCGACATTTCGCCACGTTAAAATTGTTGGGTCCCACGTAATAGGGGGCGAGCCTATTGCAGTTACCGAGCACTTTGTCAGACTCCGTGTACTACTGAGAATTTGGAAAATCTCAGTAATACTTTTGCCTGACCCGGGAATCGAACCCGGGACCTCGTAATCAGCAGACACATACGCTATGCACTGGACCACGGAGGCAGTGAGATATATCTTATACATTTTGATATTCATTGTTTCAATATGAGCCCCGGTTTTCTACTGTGTTACGTGTGGATTTTGGTTACGACGCGGGGTAATACCATAGGCAATACTTTATGTATTTTTAAAATTTTTGTTCAAATGCTGAATAACCTTTTTGATTTTTAGCAAAGCACAAGAATTTTTCCCAGCACTTCAGAAGATTTTTAAAAGGAGTACAGTCTATTGAAACGGCGATGGCGCGATGAACTAGACTCCTTCAAAAAGGATTGGTTCGAGGAGAGAGAAGAAAGGGACTTGTGAAGAAGAGTAGGGAAGCCTTTGCCCTGCACTGGGACGTTACAGACTCATAAAAAAACAATCTATTGAGAGAAAATGTGAATTATCGCTGTTTACAACGTAGTGCATACAACGTTGTTCGATTCCCATATTTTTATTAGGGATATCCACAAAACAAACGTAAACCCAGTCTTATTCAGTGGAAATAGCGATAAATATCCGTATACGATAGGGAAGAGGTAATCATTATAAAATAGAGTGCATATAAACTACGACAACTTTGTCAATCCTACTGGGAAAGAAGTTTCATGTACTTTAAGTTGAGCGTTTTCCTACGTTAACTGCATATTAAATTTATACATTTTATTTAGTAAGTATTACTCGCGATATTTAACAATTTTTAAGGTGTAAAGGGTGTGGAGGGGCTCAATGTATTTGAATATAAAATTCTACTTATCCTTAATATGATTTACATCCTTATGATCGGAACAGTACATGCTTCTGCGTTCGGTGTCGCCCGCGTTTGAAAGCTAGCCAATGCTAAGCTGTGCTACTGCAAAGTTTTATTGAAATCCGTTCAATAATTTTGGTGTGAAAGAAAAACAACTAATAAGACTGCCTCCGAGGTCCAGTAAATAGCACATGCCTCTACTGATTAGGCGGTCGACGGCTTCGATTCCTTGTTCACGCAAAAGAGTTACTGAGTTTTTCCGAATTCTCAGTAGCAGCACCGAGTCTGGCAATGTGCTGCAGCGGCAATAGGCTCGCCCCCTATTACCTATGACCTAAAATTCATAACATAGTCCGTGTGGTGACGGATTAAGAATACGGAATGTCACCACCCCATATCATCCCATGGGTGTCGTAAGAGCCGACAGAGGGAGCATATTATGCAGAGAACAGCACTGTAAGAGAAAGCAAACTTGATACAAACCCTATACCAACCCGTCTGACCAGCGTGGTATAGTAGGCCAATTCCTCCTTTCAAAGGAGAGGCCTAGTCAAGCAGTGGACTGTTAAAGGTTGATGATGATGATGATGATGAAAATTCATAACATGATGAAATGTGAATATTACACCACTGCATACCCTTTCGGGATACAGGTGTGTCTAAAAATAAAAATAAATAAGTAAGATTTAATTTATTTTTATTTATAGACTCACGCCTGTATCCCAGAAGGGGTAGGCAGAAATGTAATATTACACACACATTTCACCATGAATTCTTAGGTCCGACGTAATAGCGGGGGAGCCTATTGCCGTACGTGGCACATTACCAGACTCCTTGCTGCTACTGAGCATTTCCTAACGGAAAACCCAATAACACTTTGCCCGACCCGGGAATCGAACCCGAAACCTCCCAATACTACGCGCACATTTATGCCGCGAGACCAACGAGGCAAAGTAAGAACAATTCATAAATCTTCATTTTCACAATTATAATCGTACTAGAACTTTGCATATAAATATGGCCATACTCAAGCCTAGTCAAAATAAAAAACAGATAAAACATATAACGAAAAAGCTACCGGCTTTATGATTTCAAAGCAGTTTTTTATTATTAGGCATCCACACAAAAAAGATAATACTGGGCGTTCCCCGGCCTTTGACATATTAAACATTACTTAAAGATAAATAAATTAAAACTTAAATACATTCTATTAACTACCTCTTATCTAGATCTAATGCCCAAACCAGTTTGGTCGATAAATTTTATTGTCATAAACGTTTACCAAACGCGAATTTGAAAAGTTATTTTTAAGACAATCACTTAAAAAATACTTAAAATATTTATGTTTATTTAACTTAATTTAATGCGTAGAAAATTAGCTTATCAATAAAAGACAGTTTCATGCAAATCGCCTCAGTAGTTTCAGAGATAGGAATTCTCCTATTTATAATTATTAAGGCGATATCCATACATGGCGTAGTGTTGAGATATCTAAAACTAGTTGGAAGATAATTGGCAATTTATATACATTGATAGAACAATAAATTAGATGAATTCAACGCATTTGTTCGTTCACCTACGCGAGAACCTTACACGGTACTAATGATAGTTAATAACGAATGCTTTGTTAGCTGTAAGGGGAGGTTCCGACTTGGCAAATTGTTATTGAGCGGAATGATTGCTGTATGTGGTCTCATTACTCTTTGTCTTTATTACAGTCACGCAGCAAGTAGTTCGTTTTCTTACGATTTTTATATTTTGCTTTTTGATCAATATGTGTTTTCTTTGGCTGTATAAAAGGTATCGTATTTTTAAATACTGTGATAAGCTTGATACGATAAACATAATAAAATGTTTACAAGATGTATAATGTTAAATATCTACCTACTAATACATAATAACAATGTTTAGCTTAACAGTTTCGAGACAGTCAGACGAGCCTCACCATCAGACTTTAACAGTCCACTGCTGGTCTAGGCCTCTCCTTTGAAAGTAGGAATTGGCCTACTATACCACGCTGGCCAAACGGGTTGGTATAGGGTTTGTATCAAGTTTTCCTTCTCTTACGGTGTTGTTCTCTGCATAATATGCTCCCTCTGTCGGCTCTTACGACACTTGTGTGGGATGATATGGGGTAGTGACATTCCGTATTCTTAATCCGTCACCACACAGACGACAGTCAGACGAGCCTGCTATCTGTATATTTCTGCCTAACTGCTTAGGGGTACTAAGAAGGCGATGTTAGGCATGATGTCAAAACCTTGTAACCTTGTGGTACTCTGGTTAAAGGGACATCCTCGACTTTACACAAATGGCCGCAGATTGACTGTTCAATCAAGAAATGGTTTAAAATCTTTGATAAGTACATATGGGAGGAACATTTAAATTTGATCATAAAATAATAACTACCCATAAAAAATATAATTATTATGAGTAGTCATTTCGCATCATTTTCTTCTAAATGATCGTCGCCGTATATAAAATTTAGAAAAAGATAAATTTTCGTTAAAAATTAAGCCACTTTACGTAAGCTTAACGTGGATATAACCTTAGACTTCAATATTTTAATCCCAAACAAATTATCGAGTAAACGCAGACTTATCAATAGTTATTTAATGTTTACTCACAACTACTTATTTATTTATATACTGTAAGTTTACCATTGTTATTTTACGATTGTATTTTCATGTACTGTGCCATCAAAATCTATTTTATGGCACGTAATATATGAGTCACCGTTTTATGGTTTGTAAAGCTTTTTAAGAATTTTACGACCGAAATAATATAGTGGTAGATGCATTGAGTCTAAAGTCCTATGAATAGATCACTATGACAATAATATACGTTTCACACCCAGTTCATAGTTAAAACTGGGTTAAGCAAGTTCAAAATGGTTTTTATTGTGTTTTAAATACTAATACCACTTTATCAATAGTAGAATGCTGCCATCCAAAACTTTAGACAAGCCTCTTTAGCTGATCAGCCAATGAACTATCAAATCAAAAACATAAGCTATTATGTAGCTTGCAGTTTAGCACCATCACATGTTCTTTCTTTTTGTAAAATTCTATGCGTAATTCAAATGTATAAGCTATACTTTTGTGCGATGGAATCAGCCATCCTCACAAATATTCGAGTTTATAATAGTAGTGGAATAAGGTTTTAATACACTCATCTCCAAATCCAGTTTAGTGTAACCATATACTTTACAAATAGCTCCGAATTTATGACCACTCTGAAGCAATTCACACGTACCATAGCCACATCATAACCACACCGAAACCAAACTACGTCGGCTGGCAGTAAGTCGTATGAAAATCAATAGTTGGATTCACACTGACTAGATTTTCAAACATTATCGACCAGGTGTGGCCTCCCCATGTTGATGATGATTCTCGTAATGGTATTGAAACCACATCGCGACAACCAGCGACAATGCAGTCAAGACCAGGTACAACACAATCGCAAGAAGTCGCAGCAGTAATATTCACAGCAATACTTTTGTGGTGACGGATTACGTCGACTCTTACGGACATCGTAAGAGCCGACAGAGGGGCCATATTATGCAGAGAATAGCATTTTAAGAGAAACAAAACTTGAAATAAACCCTATACCAACCCGTTTGGCCAGCGTAGTGTAGTAGGCCAATTCCTCCTTTCAAAGGATAAGGCCTAGTTCAGCAGTGAACTGTTAGAGGCTGATGATGATGATATGACTTTTGTCGCAACTGTCAAGTGTATTTCTGGTTCGTGTGAATCAAACTTTAGTCTTTTTATCAACCCACGCGACAAAATCCTGCAATCCTTATACCAAATGTTATGCTAAGCGGATTAATTATTATTTATAGGCGCTAATCTCGCTTTTATACGTCTAATGTCATAATTTCGTCCACCATTGAGTAATATTTCGTTTATTTTATTAACTACGACGCAAATAAGGATTTGTCACCAGTGCCTACTAAGTGATTATGGAAGTAAAGTAGTTTATTATTATTGGAGTAAATGCCAGAATTGGGAATACAATTAGTTAAGAATGAACTTTCGGAGATTTAAATAATAACATTTTTGGACAACTAACTCCTGGTCATCTTATCCAAAACTAGGCAGTACCTTAACTGTTTATAAAAACATAAATATTTCATTTAAATAACTGCCATACTTAGTACAAATATATCATCATAGAGTCGACCTCACGGCTTAGGAGCTAGGTAAAGTCAGATTCACTTACCATTAAACAAACACTTATATTTCAACTTGTTAATTGTTAATCCTACTAATGTTATAAATGTGAAGGTTTGTGAAGATGTATGTATAGATGGATGGATGGATGTTTGTTACTCTTTCACGCAAAAACTACTGAACGGATTTGGATGAAACTTTACAATAATATAGTTTATACATCAGAATAACACATAGGCTACAATTTATAAAGATTTTGTATAATGTTGCCATGATATAAGGAAAAGTATCAACTAAATCGCCAAAAAGCCTGAGATCTGAAAGTTATTAATTGGAATTTTACCCCCATTCTGATGACAGATTGATCTGATATTTGGTATATACTCATATTGTCATCAAGATTAAAAGATAATATTTAAATGATTATAATTTCAAGATGGCCGCCAATACAAAATGGCGAATCATATTATATTACTTCACAACAACCTCAATATGGGTATCAAATAAAAGGGCCTTATTCGTAGAATAGAGCTCACTATGAAAAATCCAAGATGGCTGTCGCCACAAAATGTCGATTACCTATTTTCTACAAATACCTCAATATGGGTATCAAATGAAAGGGCTTGATTCGTAGAATAGAGCTCACTATGAAAAATCCAAGATGGCTGTCACCGCAAATTGGCGGATTACATATTTTCCAAAAATACCTCAATATGGGTATCGAATGGAAGGGCTTGATTGGTAGAATAGGGCTCACTATGCAAAATCCAAGATGGCTGCCGCCATAAAATGGCGGATTACTTATTTGCCACAAATACCACAATATGGGTATCAAATAAAAGGGCTTGATTCGTAGAATAGAGCTCACTATGAAAAATCCAAGATGGCTGTCGCCACAAAATGGCGGATTACATATTTTCCACAAATACCTCAATATGGGTATCAATTGAAAGGTCTTGATTGGTACAATAGAGCTCACTATGAAAAATCCAAGAAAGCCGCCGCCACAAAATGGCGGTTTACTTATTTTCCACAAATACCTCAATATGGGTATCGAATGACAGGGTTTGATTGGTAGAAAAGGGCTCACTATGAAAATAGAATGAGAAGTATCAACTAACAACAACACTAAAAACTTGAAAATAAAATTAAGTAAAAATTAATTAATTTTGGGCGTAAGGTATCCAGAGTAAACATTATGATAGAAATTTCACTTGCCCAACGAGTTTATATTTGTCTGATCAAAACCCCAGATTGATGAGAAGATTGGCGCGATCTGGTAGCTAGAACTTACCGTATTACTTTTTAGCTTTTAGTACATAATCTAACTTTTTGTTGTAATAAAACAGTATAACATAAAAAAATATAAATGTATTTTACAATGCTCATTCTAGAGAAGTTATCAAATTGTTTTCAAAATTGATAGATTTAGCCTTCAGTATTTAATGTAAGTAGATTAACTTTGTCTTTTACAGTCAGATATCTGACCTAAAAGCAGCGTCATTAAAAGCGCTTTCTACGAGTTAGTGCGCTTAAGCACAGCGAGGCGGAGGGTCGGTCATATTGTCTGATATGTACTTTGTGGTACCTAATGCTTTCAGATTTTATGTTTTGTTGCTGTTATATTCAGTAGGTAAACTAATCTCTTCATAACTTCAATGATATACTTATTTACTAATCTTTACCTGAAATTCAACGATTATGTAAACAAAAGTAATTTTCATTATTATCTGTTTATATGTATGCTACACGGCTAATCTACAGAGCCGTTTGTGATGAAATTTGACATGGATAGTCTGAAACCCGGGGAACATAGGCCACTCTTTATTAAAATATCATGCTGGCGAAGCCGCGGGCGAAGCTAGTAGTATTGATATACCTAAAAACCTGTTCATGTGGTGACGGATTAAGAATACGGAATGTTACCACCCTATATCATCCCATGGGTGTCGTAAGAGCCGACAGAGGGACCATATTATGTAGAGAACAGCACTGTAAGAGAAGGAAAACTTGATACAAACCCTATACCAACCCGTTTGGCCTGCGTGGTATAGGTAGTAGGCCAATTCCTCCTTTCAAAGGAGAGGCCTAATCCAGCAGTGGACTGTTAAAGGCTGATGATGATACCTAAAAGCCTAGCGGTATAAAATAATGTTTTCGAACTATTTGTTTTGTATATATACTAAAATAACGGTCGAGTCGTTTCGGAGGAATGGGACCACATACGGTATAACACGAGAGTTCTATCTAAGTATACACCATGTATTTTAAGTCACTGTTTTCCCGAAAAGTATGTACTCAGCACATGATATAGAAGCTAGGTACCTATAACACTTATTTTAAACAATTTGTAAAAAATAATTTTTTTTTCGCCAAATACTATTGTTTCCAAATTCTCAGTAGCAGCACGGAGTCTGGTGATGTGCCCGGTAACGGCAATAGGCTCGCCCCCCATTACGTGGGACCTAAAAATTCATGGCGAAATGTGGGTGTAATATTACACCTCTACCTACCCCTTCGGGGATACAGGCGTGAGTCTATGAGTCTATTAATTTGTCATAGCATAATAACGTGCTTGTCGATGCGTAAGGTCAATGCACTTTATTTATAACCTAAGAAGTAGCTTACCCTTCGTTCACGACACATTTTGTAAAATAAATATTATAGGTAGTTTCTATACCATGGGCTGAGTACTTACATACTTTTGCGGGAAAACACTGACTTAAAATACTCGGTGTATATTAAATTTAAATTATTAATAATAATAAAAAAAATCCATAAACAATCAATCATCCCCATAAACCAGTAAATTAGCCTCCACATCATTGCAATAGTCCTACATTTGCTGCGGCTAGTTATAAATATTCTCGAGACGTGAACTTAAGTTCACTTTTCTTTTTCACTTGAACTTCTAACATTCTCACTCAATGATCTAGCCTACTATAGCCATCAATAATTTCATAATACCCTATTAATTTTCTCACACGCACAAAGGCTAATGAAGATAATAAAAAATGAGAGTATAAAATATTTATAGTAATTAGCGGCAAATTTACTAAGAACATGTCCTGTTGAATAATGCGAACTCATTGTGAATTCTTTAAGTCGACGAACTTTATCACGCCATATCAAATAAATCTGCAAGGGTGCTGCGCACGGTGGAAATTTTAATGGTTCTACACCGTCCGATGCAACGACGAGAATTAAAAAGAATGGCTAGGAAGCGGTCCCCGCTTTGCTTTTTAATTTTCCGTTCGCCGCCGGCTGGGGCCTTTGCAGTTTGCGGTTGATTCAATCTTTCGAGGACATGAACTCTTATTAGAAATATTAAACTAACATTGATTTCTTTTTCAATATCCTACGTCTTTGTAGCCTTTTTCTAAAGGGCGTAATTACAATGTTCGTGGGGGATATTCTACGGATCCTGTAATCCTTATCGGTTTGTTAACTTTAGTTGGCTGATCCGTTTCTCTTTAATTCATATTTTATATTAATTTGGAGACAAGCAAAAACTTCCGAAGTAACGAAGGCACATTCCGTATTTTATTATTTACACGTATGTGTAAAGAAGAGAAGAAAATTACATCGAATATCTTAATAGTTAAGTAATTAAAAACTATAGAAACGTATTCTCTCCATGACATGCTATTTTGAACTGCAATGCCATTTTCAACCCCAAACACTTTCAAATCAAGAACTTTGAAAACAATAATTACTGTAGTGGACAGTGGCTCTAAATTCCAGAAGCTGGAAACAATTTGAAATCTGTGAAGATTCCTTAGTAGAAGTTTCACGCTCCAAGCAAAGGCTGCTTCCAGTCGGGACGAATGTTCTAGTGTAATGAGATTCCTTCGATGTTATCGCGCTTGACAACGAATCCCCAATTTGTGGTCAGTCAATCTTCCCGAGGAGATTTTGTGGAATTCAATTTGCTAAGACAAAAGTAATGTCTTCCTCTAAAGCATTGAATTATTACTGAGTAAGGAAATTTGAGATTTACTGCTTTAGCTGGGTCAAAGGAACGTTTGTAAGGGAAATTTAGTGCTTAATGTAAGTTTATTAAGATTTCTAGAGTTACTTTATATTAATGTAATCTTATTAGATGACTTAAGACGCCAGCCGAAAAAGTATAAAGTAACTTTGATTTGATGACGTAATCAAACATATTATTATATTCACATTTTGTCAGCTTTGTTGATGGAACGGGGTCGCGGTAGTAATGCTAAAGTAGATGCCGTGACCCTGCCATTCAATGGGATTGGACAGAGGAACACCATGGTGGTTTTACTGGGTAGTCCCGGCGCTTCTGGTCGGGGAATCACCACACTCTCCCTAGGCTGAGCCCCTTTAGGAGCCCAGCCTGGGGGGGTAAGCCCGTAAATTGTTTAGTTTCCATCATGAGTAAAAAAAAGAGCTTAGTTTCTGGATTAGGTATCAAGATCAAATCAAAATCAAAATCAAAAGCAATTTATTTAAATAAGTAAATACACAATACATATATTACATG
The DNA here is from genome assembly GCA_944739405.2 of Euclidia mi. NCBI lineage: Eukaryota > Metazoa > Arthropoda > Insecta > Lepidoptera > Erebidae > Euclidia > Euclidia mi. Next base: position 2,424,910 of record OX123194.2, on the reverse strand, counting down.
CATCACCATCTAGTCCCAAACTAAGCAGAGCTTGTACTATGGGTACTAGACAATGGTTTGACATATATATTTTTTATTTAGATACATACCTTACATACTAACATACATACAATATACAATTTTTGTTAGTAAATAATAGAAATATACTTATATACTATGTTAAAATTGCTTCACTTATCTACGGCCACGATAATGTTGTGCGTTCTGGTGGCACTTGTCCGCGGAAGCGACGGAACACCACACCTTTCGGCCAAAAGTCCTCCTTCATAACAACAGGCAGAAAGCACGTCGGGATCCACACCACAAACGCCTTGAAGTTGACGTTGCGTCGCGACTCCAGCAGCTGACATGACATGCTAGTGGGAGATACAATTTGTCTTCTTTCTATTCTTGTGAGTGCGTAGCCGACTATGGTTTCGCAGTTTATAGCCTGCCCGAAGGCCTTCAACAAGGTCTAAGGATTCTTGGCTTAATAAGACTAAAACCAAGGCCGAGGGCTTTACGTACACTCCAAAGCACGGTCATCAATGCGTGCGGCAAACTTTGCTAACGTTGGTTTGCGTTGCCCATCTGCTACGAGCGGCAAGCTAAGATACACTATGATCGAATGATACAGGATAGAAGAGATCTAAAAATTGACAAGATTGAAGAACACACGGTAATGGGATTTACTATCGTTCGTCTATAAAGAAAACAAGGCAGTCATATCAAAATGCATTTTATTACAAAATCAAAAGCTACTTACATGTACTGAAAAGGAGTTCATATCAATAAATGCGATTTTACAGGAGACGCAAAATTGCTCCGCGCGCTTTGAATTGCACGTTTGAATGCCTCTGGCATCTAATAGATAGCAAAATAAATGCCATTGATAAATTTCATACGTGAAGGATTTGTGCTCTCATTACATACATATATAGTCTCACGCCTATAACCCCGAAGAGGTAGGCAGAGGTGTATTTCTACACCCACTTTTTGCCAGATATACTTTAGTCCCACGTAATAAGGGGCGAGCCTATTGCCGTACCGGGCACATTTCCAGACTCCGTGCTGCTACTGAGAATTTCGTGACAGAAAAACCCAATAACACTGCCCGACCCAGGAATCGAACCCGGGACCTCCCGATCCCACGCGCACATTTATGCCGCGAGACCAAATAGGCAGTCGTATAGGGTTTGATGTCGAGTTTTCCGTCTCTACGCAAAGATGGTATTTGCATCGAGTTATCCCTTAGTCGCCTCTTACGACACCCACGGGAAGATAGGGGGTGCATATCGTGTTATTTTCCATGTGAAATTAGTGACTGTGTTTATATGGCAAGTTATAGTTTTTTAGATTACAATACCTAGCATCATCATAATATATAAGCCGAAAGACGTACACTGCTGAACATTGCCCCCCCCCCCCCCCAGGGCTCTTTCCACGGACCGATCTTGAGCTAACCGAATAATACCTATACTATTTATTTTTAAATATATATTAATAGAATAAGTTGAGCGTATTAAGTAGTTTAGATCATTCCAAAATGCATTTTTTTTATTAAGGACTTAGACTTTACTAAATTCATTGCTTAGCTTTTTAAAATTAATATTTAATACAAATAAAATGATAATACTCCAGAAACAGCCGCAGTAATCCAAATAAGCATTCATTTTTGGCGAAACAGTCCGCAAAACCCTCCACAGATAATTCCTTAAAAGAAAACAAACGGAACTCCTTTAAAAGCTTTTAAAAAACAAATTTAAATTCACATCGCATTACTAGGGATAGCCCCCGGCAACGTTTGAATTTAAACCCACCTAATTTTATAGTACCCGAATATCTTCTCGATACTTTCACGTACAAACTTTAATAGGTGATGCGCGCTACACCGTTCCACCGAAGCCTCCAAGGTGTTGACGTATACTAATGTCCAATTAATATGCCGTTTTATTCGAGACCTCTCTAATTTATTGTGTACCTCGTCCGAATATATTCTCATTAACTTGACACTCACAGCCTATTATAAAGTGACCGATCATTAGATCCCGCTGATAAATATTCCGATACGATAGCACCGAAACGAAATAGAGATATTTTGTCTATAAATTTTCAAAGCTACCGTTGTGATATGGCAACATTTTTCTTTCCCTTTTTTTCGGTTGGCAAGCTCCTTATCAGATGTTCGGACGCGGCAGAGTTGTAACTTTTTAAGTGAGAGTGCGAGGGAATTAGTGGCGGTGTTTCCATTTTAATTGCTGGTCTTTTAGTATTAATGGATGGTGTGAAACAAAATGTTAATGGGTCATTAACGACTGTCGTCCTGTGTGACCGTGAACCGAACAGAGACAATGGGCTTTTAATTTTACCTTTAAAAATCGTTTTGTTGTTGAAATTCGCCCAGGGCACCAAAACGCTTATACGGCGGAAAAAAGTCAACAAAGTATTTATTATCTTAATCGAATTCTAGTGTTCCCTACGAAGCTGCATGTGGTCTCATAAAATCGTAAACATTTTATTTTAATCTTTAATGATGAGCTTGTAGAAAATAAAGTAATCGATTTTTACGACCGAAGGACCAACGGGCTTATTCCGTGCGTGTTCATTTTGAATGAACATCCGCGGGGAGCGACTAGAAATGTCTCGGAACAAGCGAAAAAAGGACCAATAAACAGAGTAAGAACAGTTTAATTCTTAAATTATTGACGTAATAAAAAACAACGTGGCCGTAATGTATTCAAACTGTGACCAGCGAGATGTTCGGAACGCGATCGAATCGATGTTTATGTTAATACGTTACTACGACTCCTTATATTGAGACGTTGCGTTTGTTTATGGCGACTCTCTTCTATGTACGCCGCTTTAAAGGTTTAATTATAAAAGTGTCTTGATTATTTCGTTATTTTCTTCGGTAGGTATGCGAACGAGGCAATTAAGAGACCACAAACACCTTATTTCGTTTTAAATACCTTGTTTAAAGAAATCCGTTGACGCTGTTATTTACGCTAATTAGAGTTGAAGTCCAGAACTTTTAAAGACAAGTTTATTTTCAAAATAATACAGTACACGTTTATAAAGAGCTATTATATAGATTTAAAAAGCATGTAACTTAATAATTAAAGTACAATAGTCAAAATTTCAATTCATTCATTTATCAGAAAATAACATAATTGTTGACAAGACAATGATGTCTGCCCATCAATCTTATATAACTTCAATATGGACAATGTGTACAAATGAAAGGGCCGTCACGCATCAATTTATGGGTCATTAGAGTGTTACATCCTTAGCCACCCAGGTAAAAGAAACTCGGCGAACATGTCTCAATAGTTTAACAATAAAAGTTGCTACTGTTTTGTACTGCACTGTGTCAAATCGTGGCACGCTTCCAAAACTCCAAGGCGGTGTATTAAAGCTACTAGCAATTGTTTCACCCAGGGGGATCTCATTCTAGTTCTCGGAAGGTTGTAAAAAGACAAAAGCGATGTGCTATTTGGTGTTACAATAAGTTTTTGTCAGTGACGAAAATATACTGGGACAATTTAAGTCTGTTTCTTCTTGAATTTTGTGTTAAATGTATTTTTTTATTTCGAAATAAATTTATTGTTCGGTTTTTGCTATACAATGCGAGTAAGAAGGTTATTATATAAACATGTTTTGTGCGTTTCTTACGGATAATGGCCGACTGCTGACTTAATTTTTGAATATCATTGACTCATTAGGCAAAAAATGGTGCGTCATTACTGAATAAAAAGTTGAAGCGAAAAGAAAATATTAATATTGATTTTATATTCGAAACACAAAAGGTTCTGAACATTGACTCATGTCTAGAACATTCATAATAATATACTATTAAACATTAGCTGTACCTGCTGTGTAGTTGAGTGATTTTGTTACCTATTTTGTAACGTTATATTTAGAATTATCACTGAAATATTAAGGGAAATTTTAACATAACATAACTTCACGCCTTTATCCCTGAAGGGAGAGGCAGAGGTGTATTACACACCCACACTTTGCCAGTTAAGTTTGATGAAATTAAAAATTAATAAAATAATTAAATTCGGCGGCGATCATAGTCGAATATAATTTTCAAATCACATAAAAATATAAACCTAAAAAATAAAGACGATTATTTCGTATAAGGCGCGTCATTTGGGACGTCTGCCCTCGACCTATGACACATGTCAGTGTAATAGGATTAGTGTGACGAACGTAGAATTCGAAATACAGGTGTCATTTTTTGTCCACAAGAATTTGATGTTGTACCATTGGGTAGCAATACTATTGGAGATATGATCGTAAAAGGACCACACAGTGTAGCAGGTAGCTTAAAATCATATTTTAAAGGAAAGGTTTATGAGTTTCGAGATGGATATGAAGCTGTTGAGGTTACACACGTATGAAGTGTTTATTACGTCACATCGAAGTGCAATATTGCGTGTGATGTGTAACGCCAAAGAATTAGAATATTATGAAGAAACAACTACATAATTGTTAGATAAGATTCTATGCTACATGTATGGAACAATTCCGTTCCATTCCGTGTGGTGACGGATTAAGAATACGGAATGTCATCGCCCCATATCATCCCATGGCTGTCGTAAGAGCCGACAGAGGGATATGCAGAGAACAGCACTGTAAGAGAAAGAAAACTTGATACAAACCCTATACCAACCCGTTTGGTCAGCGTGGTATACTTAGTAGGCTAATTCCTCCTTTCAAAGGAGAGGCCTAGTCCAGCAGTGGACTGTTAAAGGCTGATGATGAAGTATGGAATAATTGTTTAAGCGGCCGCCTCGATGTTTGTCACTAAAGTGACTGTCGTACGACTTTGTATGATCTAAGTGAGATCTGAGTGTAAGTTGCATCCGTTGCTTAACATTTTATGAAGTCACTAGAGGACGCCAGCAGATACGCCTGCATTTTTTTTCATTACCCGTTTTGGCCGATCCCGTGATTTCGGAAAATCCCTCCTTAGTGCACCCCTACGGTCCCCAAGGAACAGACATGCCAAATTTCAGCTTCCTGCGCCCAGTAGTTTCGGCTAGCGTGTCTGTCAGTCAGTAAGTAACGCAAGGAATTTATGTATTAAGATGTGTCTGATCCAAGGAATGCGACGTACTTTACTACAAAAAATGGAATCGTTGTATGAATATTTTTTCCGTTAAAATAACATAAGTTAGGTTCTAGGTATGTTTGTCAACGTCAAATAATCAAACGGTGATCGTATTTCTAGACACAAAAGTAAATAAATAACTTACTTTGTAGGTGAAAATATTGAAAACAAAATATGTCTTATTTGTTCATGCAAAGAAATGAGTAAGATTTGATTTTATAAAATGTGTAATCACAAAAAGAGTATTGTCTGTCTCTTTGAACACCTAAAGTCACTCCCAGCTATCTTCGATAGTCGAATATACTAACACATGTCATGGAATATCGCTCTCCTTTTGGACTTCTATTTTTAAAATTCGGTTATATCTGGCTGGACTGAAAAGCGAAACGGTCTCCAAGGCGAAAGACTTCATTCGGGATTAAAAAACGGCGATAGCCCAGTGGTGTATGTAACAGACTGCCGAAACGATGGTCTCGGGTTCGATCCCCAGGTACCCCGGGCACACACCTCTGACTTTTCGAAGTTATGTGTGTATTAAATTAAAAATGTTAATTATCGCTCGCTTAATAATGTGCCCGGTAGATGGCAATAGGCTCGCCCCCTATTACATTAGGACCGAAACATAACTGGCGAAGTGTGGGTGTGTATAACCTCTCTGCCTACCGCTTCGGGGATAAAAAATCTGAAGTTATGTATGTGTCAACCGGGATTTTCGGGATACCTCTAGGCCGATAATGATAAATATGATGATGAAGACTGTCTGATTCATTTCTCGCTTTTAACTTATATTTTGAAATCCAGTGTGTACCAAATGATGATAGGTATATTTTGAATAGAAAATGAAACTGACCAAAACGCTTTCTAAGCCCTTTCTAGCAATACAATACATCTGTACGCTTGCCACAATTTACCGACGCAATACTACGGTGGCTGAGTGCTTGTGATTAAACAATAAATCGTAGTAGGGACCCCGGGTCCTAAGAATATTCCGCCATATTAGCCCCGGGTATGTCGTTATGTGTTGCGTTGTATTTATTGCACTTTTAACAGTCTTTATGTTGGCTTTATTTGAGTGTATTTTGGGGAGCTGATTGTGGTTGATAAGTTTCATATTAATTAGGGTGCTTGTACACGGCGCATGTAGCTTGAGCATGTTGAGGCACTTGCGCGGGTTACATGCACCGTAAACATATCGTTTAAAACAATGTGCGGGTCCAGCGACTCGAGCATGTACCAAAGCGAGCCACCCGCGCAAGTAATTCGCGTGCTCTGCGACGCGCGCGGGTCACTCGCGCATGTTATCTGTTAAAATAACATTTTTAACATATGATTTTAAAATAATTTTCGTTCGTCGAGACATTTGACGCGATTCAAGTCATAAAGCTACCGCGCGAATAGCATGCACATCTAGCTCTTGACCACGAACAAATAACTTGTACATAGGTATATAGCTTGCGCAAGTAGCCCGCGTCTTTACTTGCTCCAGTTATTTGCACCATGTACAAGTACAAGCAAGTAACTTGATCAAGTAGCTTGCGCATATTACCCACGCGTGTAACCCGCACCTTTACTTGCTCCAGCTACATGCACCGTGTAGAAGCACCCTTAGCTACAGAACTAGCAATTTTCTAAGGCACTGGGCCTTTGTCTGGACATGCATTATCTTAATATATAAAATCCTTGCGTTACTGACTGACTGACAGACACGCTACAGCCGAAACTATTGGGCGCAGGAAGCTGAAATTTGGCATGTATGTTCCTTGCGGACCGTAGGGGTGCACTAAGAAGGGATTTCCCGAAATTCCCACGGGATCGGCCAAAACGGGTAAATTTAAAAAAATGTAGGCGTAGCTGCTGGCGTCCTCTAGTCTTATTTTATAAATAATGTTGTATAGACTTATCTGTCAAGTATTTTAACCGAAACTTATCTGATATGGGTAAAAGTGGTCCTAAGTATTTGAAATGTTTGATTTGGATATTACAAAATTCTGACGCCTAGCCCATAACGATGTGTTTTCTTTAACCACCCATCTTTTTGCTGTAAAACTTTGTTTTATATTAACAGATCAGTGTATACGATCTGCAATCATCGAATAGAGAAATGTATGTGACTTTCTCATATCGTATCTTTATTTTTAATTAAATTTTCTCGATATATAAAAAACAATACATTTTATAATCACGCATATAATAAAAATACAACGGAACAACGAAGAACATTCATAAACACAAAAACAAAAAAAAATCTAACCTTAACAAACAAAAGATTTGATGAAGAAAACAATGAACTTTGAAACGTTTCACGAACAAAATTATGATGGACAAGCGTAGAAACGTAACTCCAACAAAAGACCATATAATGTAAATCCTTTGAACTCTTTTGAAGCAACAACTAAAGCCCACAGGGTGCGAATGCTCCCCGCTGGCCAAAAAAAATTTAAAAATTCGTATTTTTGTAGTCAAAAGTGATTCATAATTAATTAATGCTCGCAATGCGTATCGCAACGGGCCAAATGGGACGGATGCCCAAATTCCATTGTAGTGTAACTTACGCACATCGTTCATCAAGTTGACAACCGTTAATCCAGTTTCCGGGGTACTACCAGTGGTGTGCTTCTCGAAGTGCTTTGGTTCTATGAAAGATTAAATGCAGATTATGGATAGCCAGCGCTTGGAATGTACGGTGATCTTTATAATACTTTAATGCACTATTAATTATAATCAGTCCAAGGAAATTGACTTATATACTTATGAAACCTTGCTTAAAATTTCATTTGTTTTTGTTTAAATTATCATAGCCAAAAACTCAAATGATATTCGTGCAAGGACTACTTTCTTTTTAATTATACTTTCTCTTGAAAGGAGAAATATGCTAATATCAAAGCCATACTGACTTTAGTATATATCTTGAATTACAAATAAAAGTAAATTTACTTTCTCAATAGAAAGAAAAAATCCAACATAGTGCATCCAATATATGACTTTAACAAAACCGTATCATCATAGAAGCATCTCAGAAGTACCTTTTATAATTTTCATAACTGCAAATCTAATCATGCAACGTACAAAACATATATTCGTCGTATCATTATCAATTGATAAATTATAAAATGCCTTTACAACCCTTGACAAATAACTAAAATGCCATTCGTATAACAAGCTGCATGTCAATTAAAATTCTTTCGAGAACTACCGTCCATCTTCAGAGACCATTAGTAGGAGCCCGCTAAAATGTTCCGCCCCCCTACCACCAAATCGTTGCGTAAATGATAGTGTTCGCTCGGTCGTACGGCCGTCGAGAGCAGTGTTTTTGTTGTTTGATGTATGTCCGCTCTTTGTTGCATCCGTCCACCCTATTGTTCAGGGTTAGGTTGCACAGTTTTTGTGACGCTTCATTGCGTCGTCAGGTGACCGTTGTCATTGCTATCAAATTCTAAATTCGGGTGTTTCGTTTATTTTTGTGTTTATTTGGAGGCACTACAAAAGTAATATTTTATTTGTACCAATGAAATCTTTAAAAATTGACACTTTTATATTTATAACAGTTTCGCTCGCCCTTTTTTATACTGTTACTAATCAAAGACAATTAAAAAATGCTTGTCCTGATATCTGATCGGAAACACATTCCAGATTTGAACAAGGCTCTTTAGTTATATGTTACTATATTAGGCATAATCAATTATAATACATTTATTATTATTTTTGATACAACATTATGTACTACATAAATATTTGCTGCACATTTCGATTACCTCACATCGGTCAAAACCCATCTAAAATTGACTCTTCGCACTCAGCGTTGAAAACAGGTGTAACTGTCGAGTCCTAATGATACAGTTTAAAACATCCGTAATTTAAATAGCTACATTACGATCTAATAGTACAGGGAGCCCATCACTAACGATAATTACAGCTAACTTTATAAACAAGCTTTCCGTGCATACAATGACTGTTTTCACCACGTCATTCGTAAACACCAATTATGTTTTCACTTACATCAAAACTACATTGTTGTACAAACGTTTTGAAACTAGCTACTAATTTAAACCCTTTCACGATGCAATCAGATAAACAGCACCTGGAAGATTAAACTGTCGGGTGGGGCCCATGATGACATGGACTAAATTATAATAATTAATCACTATTTTGTACTGGACCCTTCGAACAACGAATATAATGACGATTGCCTGCGGGTGGGTTTTTCTATTACCATACACTTCCTGCCTTCTGGACTAAGTCAGTTCTATTAATCAATATTTCGTGTTTTATGATGTATTGTCCAAAAGTATTGTTTTCTTGGGTTTTATTGGGATGTATAAAAGAACACCTTGGAGCGGGCCAGAGGAAGGAAACAGCTTTATGATAAGATGGGGTTCTGATGGGTTATGTTCGGTTGTAATATTTTTTTGTAATAATAGAAAGCTTGAGGGTTGTTCAGATCATGTGATTGAGTTGTTGATAAGAAATGCATAGCAACTGAATCGTTTCTTGGGACCTATCCGCTAGTCTGCAATTTATTTTTAGATCTGCGTTAGAAATAAAATATGCACGATAATTATATGGATGCCAATGACCGAAGACCTAAAGGTAGGTATATATAACGCCATAAGTCCAACAACAATGCATACATTGTTCCGCACTCCAACAGCAAGCAGACAATATTCTTTACTTCACTTAAAAAACTTCTTCATATCAAATCAATTCCGAGACAGAGCGATACTCGAACCTTTGAGTCGCGGACAAAAAATTAAAAAACACCCTTAAGGGCGTTGTTCGTATTTCAATTATCGACCGACATATTCACGGGATCGTGTTTTGCTTTCATTCATTCCAACCGAAATAATCTCAACCACAAACAACGTTTGTACAGTCGACTTGTCAAACATAATGCTTCTTTTGTGTCCCAAAAATCGATTATGGCCTTTTTGTTGTCAAAATTGAGGCTAGAAATTCTCGAGTTTCAATAGTAACGATGTTTATCTCACCAGGTGCTGCTAAACGTATTTTAATTGAGTTTAGACGGAGATTAAGTAACTGACTAAACAAAATTTTGTTATTTTAAAGATTTATGGTTATAAAAATGTTGGACTTATGAAAATAAACTTGAATTTTGCGCCTATTTTGGTTAGAAGATTTGGATTGTCTTTATAATTGTCTTTGATTGATTTTAGGATTGTCGTTGAGGCCTTACAAGGAGATCGTATTGAAGAATCTATTTTCAGCCAGAAACCAGAAATCTTAATTAGTGCAAAAACCATGCAGTAAGTTTGGCCGTATAAGTATTATGAAGAATAGGAATTGAACCCACTAAAATACCGTCGCGAATACTTCCTTTAAATCAAATATAAATATATCTTTCGAAAATTGTGCCGACTTAAACAATTCGTAAGAACCCACATTTATTTATAAAAGCGAGGGGCTATGCATAATAAATATGTATTTATTTAATATGCTGTTATCTGAACACAAAGAGAGTAGTCTCAGGTCGGTCGGTCAGTTAAACGTTGTCCGTTCTCATACAAATTGACCGCAGTCTTGTGGTTTACGTCGCTACAGTAAACTTGAAATACTTTAGAAGTTTTTGTTATTACGTTTGCACTACATACTGATTGCATGACTCGCATGTGGCGTTATTTTATTTTATTTAAAGCAAGGGCGGTAAACTGTCGGGCTGACGTATGGTAAGCGGCTAACTGTATCCTGTAGTCGTCAGTATATGTTAACCAAGCATCACTGCGTGTTGCTAATCCGGCAAGTCACTGTGCTTTCTTATTCTCTTTCTTAGCCAATGGTTTTCTTCCTTAGAAAACAGAGATCGCCTATACTGCTCACCGTTCCACACATAATAGCTCTGACACGAGACAACACTTTGTATGACCCCTAAATTGTTGTAAATCGAGTCTGGGTGTTCAGTGTGTCCGTTGATAGCACGTTTATAAAGTCCGCCACGACATAGGATTACAGAAACCTGGAGCGGGAGTTGTCTGTTCAAAAAAGTAAAAAACAAACAATGAGACATATTGCTACTTTTCGTCGACTTTCATTGAGAGAAGAAGCGAGAGTCACAGCCAACTTAAGAATAATTTTCACTAATACACTTACTCTGAACCCTTTGAGGTTAATCTAGCATGAATTAAACATTATGCATTTAAATAGCTGTGAAAAAAATATAATCTAGCAGAACATTTTCATAGTAAACGGACTAACAGGTTAGAACACTTCTTTGAAACGGTCAGTTTTATTATAAAACGAAGTTTTAGTCGTATAAGCGTCCAAAAGGATTTAGAATTATCTCTGTTGAATAAGTTAAATGAGTCAAAAATGCTTGTCAGCGACCGAGTGTAATCTTCTCTAAACAGATGGTAAATTATATTTATGTAGTGAATCTCAATTGCGTAGTTGTATGAATAAATAAGTTGGTATTTAGTCTTTCTGCGATCATAGCTCCAGTAGTTATTGGCGAAACTTCGGGCGAATGTAAGGTATTTAAATATTCACTTAATGGTGAGAAAAGAACAACGAGTATCGTCTTTTTCTTGACAAACTGAACAACGAGCATTGCCGAATATTTCTTCGAACATTTTCACGATCATTCTAGCGAACATTAAAATCAGCAAAAATGTCGAAGCAAATTTACCGTCCATTCGCTAGGATGCTCGCCAGAACGCTCGGTAGAATGCTCGCTAATACACCTCGTTTGTTTTTCTGTTCTTTAACATTCGCAGAACGCTCACTACAGGTGAATGCTCAAGTGTATAGGCACCATTATATCATTGTATACGAGATTCAAACTCCTTACAGAAACGAATATTTTGAAAGAGAATGTTTGAATTTTTAAGGAATTAGTAAGTATAAATTGAAATTAAATTATATATGTTTTATGAATGCGATGAATAATTAGAATACATAATAAAAATAATCTTTGAAACTGTCAATCATAATTAAAATGGAGTCCGAACGAAAGCCGACACGAAATGCTCTACATGACAAGAGGTGTTTTTTTAAAAAGATATAAGAAATATCACCATTTTATTATTGTGTATCAGTCAAATTGGAATGTAGTCTGCTGCTACAAGAAACTAAAAAAAAACTACTTGCATGACTCTAGAACCAAACCCAGGGCTCTTCGGTCAATAAGAGTAAGTTCCAATTAAAGCCTTAGAACCAAGAAGAAATTAAAGTCCATTTACTATTGATTTACTTAATCGTTTAGCACTGATTGAGGCAAACCAAATTAATAAAAAATTTAAGCTCCCCTAATTAGAAAACTTAGATGTAGTTAGGCATAAAAACTGGATGGTACAGCGGTACAGACATGGCGTTAAATTAATTATTAGTGGAAGTGGACCGAACGAGACGGCCGCGACCCGTGGCCTGTTGGCATAGGACTGGGTTATGCTGTTGAGAAAAGCGGGGTTGAGAATTTGGTCAACCGAAATTTTGCTTGGAAAAAGTAGCCAAGTCTAGAACTGGTGGTAGGGCAAAAAAAACACGTTTCACGTTTCATAAGCACTTTAAAAAGTTACACGAAATAAAGATCCATTTCAGCGCTAGCGTAGTAACTCCGTAAAGTAAAGCAAACTTTGCAGAGGACAAAGACATTTTTGGCATTCTAAATTATCATTTTTCAAGACAAAAGCTTATAGCATGACTTGACTTGTCATTCGTACTAGATCTACAAAGTTAAGCAACGTTTGCACAGGTCACGACTTGGAACGGTGACTGCATGATTGTTGAGGCATTTTCATCAGAGCTCTACCGTACTTTGGAGCACACATAAAACCGTCGATACTGATTCTTGCTTTAGGACAAGAATTATTATGCCATGTCAGATGATTTCAAACGAACTTAGGTACAGAGTTGGCCCCACTCACAGGAAAAGGTCTCTCGAATCCAAAAATCCAATAACATTCATTACAATACACATTATTACAGACGAGAGTTCATTTGAAAAATTCACTTATTGTCTTCAATACAACGAAATATTTAGTCTACAGAATAAAGGTGGGACAGACATAGATACAATTGTTTGATGTACAGAGCACCCTTGTGTTATAACAAAGACTTCTCTGTGTGACGAAGCGCGTGCCTGTCTTTGAAAAGTCAATCAATATTTGCAATACTAAATGGTATTCATTATTGTAATGTACAACTGTTGTTTTGTAAAGTATTTCCGCTTAGAACTTTACTGTTGATTTTTTGCTTTTGTTTAGATCTGTAGTAGGACTTTTTGTTGAAGACCACTTTGGACTTTGAAGGACTCAAAGAGAAACTACGTAGATTTTAAGCAAAACTTTCTGGGGCATCCTAAATATACTATTACCTTTTCTGGGTCTGTTGGCAGGTGGAAGCGGTGTTCGTGAAATTGATTTAACATAGAGGCCTCTATACAGGCTTTTTAAATTCTCAGATCGCATAGTCAATAGACTGATGATAACCTTATGTTTTTCACATCAGCAAATTACACATTTTGTCTTGCAGGATGGTGCTTTTATGAGTTTTGGACTAATTCTTGCACTTGCCGTACCTATAATCTGTTTTTCTTTAAAAGTTATGATAAAAATATTAAGAATCAAATAAAAAATATTTTGGAAATATTTTCCAAATGCAAACAAAATAAACCTCAGCCATGCTGAAACTAGTCCCGCTACGTCCACCAACATATCTCGACCAATATAAAGCCGGTTGCAGACACAACGCGCAACGGGCCGACGACACGGCCAGCCTGCCGACAAAGCAGCACCAATTTGCAGATTAGCTGATGCGTAAATTGTTGCATTAGCCATACGTTCAACGGTGAAGGTCCGACGTCCGACCAATTATGGCGGTAATTCGATACCATACCGTAATCCTGTGTGTACGCACCTTTATGTTGTTTGTAATGTTAATGTACCGTGAATTTCTTTATTGCACAACCGCGAGTGTTTTTGTTTTTGTGTTTCGGAACAAGGAGTATACTAATTGGGTTTTGGCAAAAACTCATTATAGCCATAGTATCACGCTTATAGGAAGAAGCTTATGGATTAACAGATTTTAAGCAAAGAGGGGGTTTTATTGTTCTTCTTTATAAAATAAAGATGCTTCACGCGTCTGGAGGCACATATTTTTGAAACTATGCAATGAATTTTGTGGTAATTTTACCATAGGTTGTGTAATAACTGCCGATGGTATAAAAGCTTAAAACATGCGTGATATATTCTTATAACATAATCATAACAATACATGTGCAAAGCTAGGACAGGTCACTAGTATAAATTTTTATATAAGTTCGTTTTAAAGGACTAATACTATCGCAAAGAAAACATGTATCGTACGATACGTGACAAGCATTCTGTTGATTCAATCTATTCACATATTTTCATCTTCCAATTCATATTGCGCGTACATGAAAACGCTCCTCAAACAACAGTATTTTATTCAAATATTCGCACACTGCAGAAGTTTGCTCACTCCAGTATCGAATGACCTAATTCACTTACTTTATAAACAAAAGGAAATAAAATATAGACACACAATATAAATATTAAAAGAGCTATGAAGTGCTCGAAAATGATACTGTCAGGGACATAACCTATTCAATAATCATCTGTTTATTTAGTGCATTAGAACACATATTGCTATGAAGTTTATGACGCCGGCCCGTATTAAAAATGTTGATCCATTTCACTTTATGTAAATAAAGTAGCTAATATAATGTTCATATGCAAACAAGAGAGGATATAGTTGTTTGCAGGATGAATCTCTATGTTGATATTGAAGAGATATGAAAATGTGAGATGGATAAATCTCGAATTAAAACAACAATGGCTTAGAGGAAATATGCAGGGTTTTACTCGCTTGGGACTTGTTAGTACTTAACCTAGATTTGCGTTTAAGTAGCAGTCATTAATTATGAGAAGCTGAGATGTTTTCTGCGAATAAATGTTACATTATTTTATCGGGGTATTATCTTGTTAGTTATTTAAGTTATGTAGTGATTAATTAATAATAATATAGCTTTACCAGATCAGATGTAAAATATAAATCAGAAAATTTAATAAAAATATAGATCCATGTTAGTCCAGAAGGCAGATTCCCATATTTATTAGACATCGGCACTGTATTTTGAATGAACTGCGATTTAATTTTGAATTGGCTCACAGTAGGTAGAAGGTTTCTGCTACATTTAATATCATTATAGTCTAATTTCATCGACATAGAGATCGACGTTGACACATTGTTCAGTTTTAGATCTAGACACGATATTATTAAAATATAAGTCAATTTAAGAGAATACCATTTCTAACATATAAGTTGGACAACGAGACGAAAAAGAAGCCGAATTCTGATCAATCATTTACAATACAGAATAGATATGCATTACATTCATAAATTTTTGACGAAAGTTAATACTTTTTTAGTCTTGACATTGAACCTAGGACGCTACGACTCACTGCAACATAAAAGTATGTTCTTAATAAACTTTAACTGGCAAAATAATATTTCAAATTATTTGAAAGTGAAAATTTGTGGGCAAGCCGGTTGGGGCAGACCTCGTAAGACGTTCATCGACCAAATTAAGCACCCGTAACCGGCGAGCATGTATGAAAAGAGTAATGAATGTAGAGGAAGCGCGTGAGGTTTGCAAGGAGAAAAGCAAGTGGCGTTCTGTTGTCTCTGCCTACCCCGACGGGAAAAAGGCGTGAGCATATGTATGTATATAAATTATTTAATGCTTTCTTACTGAAAATTGACTCAGCATGTCACCAAGAGGCGGCTTTAAAAGAATTACTTAAAACGCCTTTTCTGCAATCAAATTCATCATTTATATTACACTATTTTCCACATATTTTAACTGTAGCAACCCACAATGAAATCGTACAAGATAATTTAATTTCAATTACATTAACTTATAACATAATTATTAATTCAAACCAATAACAATAAAACGATGTACCATCAGATTTAGTTTCAAATATTATAATAAAATTATACGAGTACACAAATATTGTGACCACAAAATCAAATTGCTGCTTCACAAAATAATATAAAAATAAAAAGATATTGTACCATCGACAATGTCATTGTTTCCCACGTCTATGGCAGTCTATGGTCGTATTTATGGTCTACTAAAATAAAATTTACTAGCCACAAATAAGTTACACGCTCTTAGAGATGTTACAAGCCTTCATTGACCGTTTTGTTGGTCTTAATTAGATTGATGTCTTTAACTATTATTTCTATTACGAAAAGCAACTTTATAGGTGTAGGACAGTTTGAGCACTGTTCTATTAATGATTGCAATATTCAGTTTTTATGAAGCTGTTATCTTTGAGGTGTGTTAAACGTTAGGTAATTGACAGTTCGTTAATGAACCTGACTTTCAAGACAAGTTATTAGTTAGCTTATCACCAATATGAGTCGACTCATATGCGCCAGTCTGAAGAAAAATATATTTACTATCTATTACATCCTGATTCATTAACTTAATAATTATAAGCATTTACAGTATAATTATTCTGTTTCAATTTATATACTTAGGCACTAATCGAATTTAAAATTATTTAACTTTTTATTACGTATCGTGGTGATGGACTGCCACTAAGTGACGACATAATATCCGTACAGTTCAATAAAATGGAACACCTTTTTGGTTCCGTACCACAGAGTCTCCTGGATCCATCTAATTGTCTCTGCTCCTGACCAAGTATTGTGTCACTTTAACCCTATCAGTTAGATTATTAAAGAAGAGAAGAATTTTGAATTTTAAAGAATACATAGTGTCATTAAAACATCAATCAATATAAAATAGACATTAGGATAAGAAATGTATAATATTCAACGAACAAAATCATCACAAAGTAATCTCTATAAAAGAGACCTTAAAATCCAAGCAATCATTCTTAAACTCAGAAAATACTATCACCCGTAATATCAGTCGTAAATACAGCTCTTATTTATTCATGAAATTTCATACCCATTAGGAAGAGGTCTGTTCGTTTAATACAAATTTATGCCAGCGGTGGAGCGCTTGCATATTATTTTAATATCGAAGTAATAGTACGCGGGCATTTCACGATTCATCAATATTGCTTGCCAGTGATATTTTATAGATCAAAGGATTTCTATTTCTATTTGAGTCCCGACTTCTCTTTGACTAAGCTCGTCTAAGACCAGCCACCGTAATTCCTCAGTAATTTCCTCTGGGCTCTAATCTCGCCTATGGGTTTGCTGAAGAAAATTCACGCCCTAATAAATACCCTTTTACTGTTCCTGATTTTCACTTAATGAATTTTAATTATTTGAAAAAGATATCTTCTAAAGAGAACTGAGAAACAAACCGGATTTAGATACAAAAAATAGTGGAATCTCTGGCAAGCCGTTCAAATGAGCAGAAATTGTGTCAGTAAAGACAGATTACGCATATATAGCAAAAACTGAACATTTCAATACCAAAGCTAACCGTTTCAATTTGCGATTTGCAAAATCGGCTAATACTGGAATTTGGTAATTATTATTTAGAGAATAAAGTTAAATATACCGTGAGATTGTTTGGTAAGACGGCAAATAACTTTTGGGAATAAATCAGAAGCTTGAAGGATAAAAACGAAAGTGTGCGTTCGGGTAGAAAATTTATTTCTTTCTTCCACATTTCACTGGTTCTTGTAAAAGTTTTAATTATTTGCCGGATGCGGTCGGACGCCGCTCCGTTTGGGATCAATGTACTGTTGACGTTGACTTTTTAATTCTGATGCTTCATAGCAGATACAAATTAAGTGTGACTTTTTCTTCTTTTGGTTGGTGATTGTTTTAGATAGATATTTTTTCTGGTGTCGAATTCAAACAGAATATAAAAACGTCAGCATTTTTACGGTGTGAGTTACGAGTTGAACTGAACTTTGAGAGACAATTCATTGTTATTAATGGATTTGTTTTTACTGCTTTGTTGGTATTGCGGTATAAGTAGGTAACGGTGCTTTTTTTTACAACTTGGTTTCAATATCGATGTCGCTAACTAAGAAATTTAAGTTTTAGCGTTGTACTAGAATATTAATTTATGTCGGTAGTATTTTAAGCGGCGATAGCCCAGTGGTGTACGCAACGACCGCCGAGACGATGGTCTCGGGTTCGATCTCCAGTTACCCCGGGTACACACCTCTGACTTTTCAAAGTTATGTGAGTATTAAAAATGTTAATTATAGCTCGCTTAACAATGTGCCCGGTAGATGGCAATATGCTCGCCCCTATTACATTGGGACCAAAAACATAACTGGCGAAGTGTGGGTGTGTAATACACCTATGCCTAACCCTTCGGGGATAAAAGCGCGAAGTTATGTTTATGTTATTTTAAGGTAAAAGCTACTGTATAACATATTATTTAGGTTCGAAAATCACTCGAAAAAAGTAGGATTGTATAGCCGTACTTACCTGGTTTAAGCGACTGGCTTGCAATTCACTGAGCAACGAGTTCTGGAGTTAATCTTCATGCTTGACAACACTTTATGTGGTAAATGTAAATGTGTAATTATTTTTTAAATTTGACGTTCATAAGTGTCACTTTGTGATCTAAACGAATAAAGGATTATGACTTCGATCTACAAATTGTGTGTTTTGAACCTAGGTGTTCTTTACTGACAGTTTATTAGTTATCTGTAAAGAACTTAGCGGCATCCATCACTGTAGGTATTGCGAGGATTATTAATGTTGTATTTCAACTCACTTAAAGAAATAACCTTTTTGATAAGAAGAAAATGTTATACCGAACTGTAGCACAAAACTCTGTCTTCACCAAAAAGGACTCAACCTCAATACTAGTATAACCTAGTTATATTTAGTAAGACAAAACTTTTCTGTTAGGTACTGTGTCCAAAAGATACAAAACAATTACATCGCACAGAACTAGAACAAGACAGCCTTCTAACAATAAACAACGGCGAAGTATTTCTTTGAGCACGTACTCTTATATCTACGAATCACAAGAAATAAACATTACGAGAACTTAATTACATCTAATAAGAGTGTTATATTGAATAAAGCAATGAATATTAAGGCTAGTTTTTATATATTTGCTAGCATTTGGTGAAAATTCAATTATTCTTCGCAGTAATTGATTGGACAGATGTAAATAGATTGCATGGTTTCTGACCCGATATTTCTGGTAGTTTTTATATGGTAGAGCTGGGCTGGCTACAAAGCGAATGCATTTTTTCTTTTTCTTAAGAGTAGTAATGGGGATTCGAGTTAAGGAGAAGAGGTCGAGGACACTTATTCCTTCTTTGTTCTATCTTAATGGTTGGTAACGCGCCAGTAGTTCCTGATTAGCATAAGGGTTATAGTTTGTTTTCCGACCTAAAGCTGAAGAGTTTGTTTGTTTGGTTGAACGCGCTAATCTCAGGAACTACTGGTCCGATTTGAAAAATTCTTTCAGTTTTAGATAGCCCACTTATCGAGGAATGCTATAGGCTATATAACATCACGCTATGAGTGACGAGAGCAGAGCAGTAGCTTTAAATAACGTGGGTGTAACCGCGGGCATCCTCTAGTAATATTATAAAATGAAGTCCCCTGACTATCCTGTGTAATCCAAAACTACCGAACGGCTTTTTGTGAGGTTTTCTCCAATAGCTAGGTGATTTCTGAGAAAGCTTTAGGTGTATAATGCACGCTTACAGAGCCGCAGGTGAAGTTTAGTATTGTATGAAAGTCATAATTCTCTTAGCGTTATCCCAGTTTAACTCGGGGTCCGCTTTCTAACCGGATTTGGCTGAATATTAGCTTTTCCACAGAGCGACTGCCTGTCTGACCTCCGCAACCCGAAGGGATAGCGATATTCCATCTTTTAGACTAGTGCCACTTTATTTCGAAGGTACTGACACCCTATAACGACTGTTAAAGATCTTCATGACAACCGGGACCGACGGCTTAACGTTCTCTCCGAGGCACGGGACAAGCGATAATAAACAATTCAATACGCACATAACTCCGAAAAGTCATTGGTGCGCGCCGTGGATTCGAACCCGATACCCTCTGCACGGCAGTCTGTTGGTATCTCCACTAGGCTGTCGCTGCCTAGTATTGTATAAAAGTAACATTACCTTAGGGTAAAACTTGGTATTACGCCCCAGTTGACAAAACGCCCCACTCACCTAGCACGCACACTAAGAAAGCTAGACAGCACACGTATAGCGCTGCGAGTAGCCATCAGTCGCCAAACAACATGGCTGACGTGCACGCGTGTTTTATTAGGCTCGGTTAAAAAATATTGATAAATTTCGTTTTTCGGTGAAGATACAATTTATGGTAATTTGCAAACTTTTTTTTATATATATTCATACTCATTATAGTTACGTTAAATTGTCCTAAACTGTGAAAAATACATATAAATACGCTTTATTATTCTCGTTCACTCAGCGTTATAACCTTGAGATTGCGGCTTTGTCCTTGATGGGGCGTTTTAAGAAGCAAATTTTACAATACGCCCCAGTATTCAAATTACATGTGTAATGTAATCAAAAAGAAAGCAAAAAGCTATTATTCTTACATCCACAGAAAGCAAGCAAAAGAAAACAAAATGGCATGGGAGAACACACAATTGAAAAAGCAAAGAAGAAAATATCTAAGACGAGAAATGACAAAAAGAATTACAAAAATAAGAACTCTGCTTCAGATCAAGACGAAAATCATAAACGATTAACTAATGTGCACGTGAAATAAAACCTATGAAAAAAGACATTAATTTGAAATTGATGGATGTATTTGAAGGTGAAATATCAAAAAATGACCGAGTAAAACCCAATGAGAAATTGAAAATAGTAATGAAGAGAAAACCTGAAAATAAAAATAATTCAGAAGATGACGAAGATAGAACGGATGCATCTCCAGATGAGAATTTACATGATAACCGAGCTGAAAAATATAGGCATGTTGAAAATACAAAGAAGAAAAAACCGGCAAATGAAAAGAGGGAGAATAATGAAAAAGAAGAAACCAAAAGAAATAAAATAGATAAATTTTCAAAAGAAAAGAAAAAGCTGAGGAAATTTCATCCAAAAACTGAAAAGCATTTTGTTCATCGTTTTCTGAAACAGATGATGAAACCGGTAACAGAATTGACATTTCTGAAGAAGAATTTTCGGATATGGATGAAAATAAATGCATTGAATGCAAAGAAAATTACTACAAAACTAAGTCTTCTGAAGACTGGATTCAATGTTCTGGACTGGATTCAATGTGGATTGATTGTTGTTGTTGTGATGAATTTTGCACCATTTATAGAAATTTCTGCAACAAATGTGGACGAAAAGCTACGAGAGAAGCTGTTAAAACCAGCAAAATTTTATTTAATTTTGTTTAATTATTTTTACGATGACTGTTAATTGAAAAGATTGTTAAGTTAATCATCGATGCAGAAGACTGTTTTTGGTTCTTTATTAATTTCAACTTTACAATTAGTTACAATGATTACGATGTTAAAATGATACTTTTATTGAAAGCTTTTAAAGACGTTAAATCTTAGCTTACCATTAAATTAATGTATGGATATATACCTACTGGGGCATTTTAAATTACCCGGGGCACTTTATAATACAAGAGAGGCGTATTAGGTGATGTGTACCTGACAAAACGCCCCACTCCATGTCAAAAAATATAGAAATAAGTCTTTAACTAACGTTCCTATTACATTTAGCGTTTGTCGTATTATTGTCAACTAACCAAATACTAATAAATAACTAAAATAATAGAAATTATTATATATATTATTATTTCAGTTTTGAACCTTAATAAAAAAGCGGGGCGTATTACCAAGTTTTACCCTACTGTTAAATTAAAACTAGGGGCTAATTTGAATTCAACAATACCACCCAAATAAACTACAAAAAGTACATACAAAGGAAACAAACTCCGAAGTACTTTACCTGAGATTAACAGTGAGATAGCAAAGCTTGCTAGAACAGATAATGTTCGGTTCGAACCAGATTTAAATGTAAATGCTAAAACAAATTGTTGCATTAACATGGACAATCTTATCTATACTATTCAGGACATAATTTTCAAACAAAGTGCAGTTGTCAATAAAACATTTCAAAGTTGTATTGGCGATGATAATGTTTGAAGCATTATATTAAATTTGACGCTGCTGGTCGAAGGTCTGGGGTTCGATTCACGTGTCGGGCAAAAGTGATACTAGGTTTGTACGTATTTTCAGAGTCTGGTGATGTGCCCGGTAACGGCAATAGCTCCGCCCCCTATTACGTGGAACTAAAAATTCAAGGCGAAATGTGGGTCATTAAATAAAAAATTGATGCAATGATGGCCTAGCGGAGAAACGAACAGACTGTTAGGCTGAGAGTCTCAGGTTCCAACCCACGGCGCGCAACATTGACTTTTTCTGAGTCATTAAGAGTATTGAATTGTTAATTATCGATTGCATTGCATGTTAGAAAGTTATCCATAATGTTCTCAAAAGACAATGTGAAGTCTGCCAAGCCGCACTTGGACTGTGTGAAGGACTATGGCCTAACCCTTCTTGTAATAAAAAGAGGCTTTGGACAAATTATAAACAAATTATTTTATTAGTTTCTATGTATCTAGATAAATAGAAATGTTTATTATAATACGAATACACCTTGATGATGCCTTGACGAGATCGCCGCTCACACCTCGATCTACACCATACAGCCGTCACAATAGCACTGGGAGAAAATAGAAGGTTTTGGCTTCATCATCATCATCACACCAGCCTAAAGACGTCCACTGTTGGACATTATGCCTAGGGGGAGACTAAATACAGTCCCATCACGTACCTATATATTTTTTCACAGCTCATCTTCATGAACTCATGATGATTCATATTTTTGGATACTGGCAATATTTTCATTATGTGGATATTTGATTGTGTATTGTGGATCACGTTATTATTCCATAAAAGCGATGACCTTCAGGGAACAATAATAAGGCGAAGTATGAATAGTTAAAGCCATCAACTCATTTTTATTATGATTAAAGCGATAGTACCTATTTGACCAAAAACCTTTAAATTATTATACTATTCATATGTTCGATTCTTGAAATCACTGTCAGGTATTTTCAGAAAATATGATAAACATATTAGTGTGTGGTCCCGGATTGAATAAAAATGTGTCACTACCCCATTTCTTTCATTGGGTGTCGTAAGAGGTCACAAAGAAAATACACAAACCAAATAGTTTCCTTCAGGGGGGACGAAAAACTCGATATTAAACCCTAGCCGGGCTTGGGTTTAGTTCCAGCTTCGTTCGTCTGGCCAGCTTGGTATAATAGACCAAATCCACCAATTAACTCACATTGCTTTTGCGACATCAATTACGAAAGGCCTATGCAGAGCAGTGGGCTGCGAAACGCTACATGATATGATAAAGAATATTCATTTCATAACCACAAAACTTTTGGTTTTCATCGTAAGCTCAACGAACATGCACAAAACCACACATATATTTTCACCCAGATACGTGCATTGTACAGAAACTATCTGAGATCAAAGATAAGACCGTAGTGGTCATTACATCGCCATCGAGACGTCTCCATCGCCTCACAGTGCGTAGGCATCGGTATCGCACGATAAAAACTAAGGGTGTATTTACATTTTATTGGTATAAAGTCATATGACATGTGAGATATTCGTGGGACGTGATGTCTGTGGTGGATATTGATAGTTGTAAACGGCAGTTGCTGTGTGGAAACCAAATATGCCGTAATATTTGGATGGACTAGAAAGCTGACTTCGGGCTCCGAGACACAAGTCTTTAACTTGATTTACCAATGTTGCAAGCGCCATGTTCACGGATGTACTGTACACCGTGAACATGGCGCTAGCAGTGCCGAAATATCGGTTACTCCAAACAAAGGTACGTGGTATATATCCCGAAAGACAATTTAAATCAAGTTTAAATGACCACAAGTCTTTGATATAACTGGTGTCTGTGGTAGACAAAGACTGTTATAGAAGGCAGTCGTTCTGTGGCTAAATTAATATTCCGTCATATCTAGTTGGACTTTCTAGTTGGACTTTTATATCGTCAGACCTCGGACTCCAAGATAAAAGTCTCGGATACCACTGAGATAACATAGTTCTGGGTAATTGTGGTTCAGTCGTTGCGTGCTATCCGGGCTTTAAGAAAATATGGCTATTTGTGACCGGACACACCATCCATCCATAAACCAGTCGGCGATTAACGCGCTTAACTTTGCGAAACGATTAATTCGTGCGGTTATCTCGCACTGGCGTTTGGAGGCTGTTAAGAAATTGATCAAATGAGTATATCTGCTTTTTTATGTGTAAAATAGATTTTGAATAAAAAATTGAATCACTTTTCTTTTCATCGCCAGTAAGACGTAGCCTTATATCTTAACTTTAAGACAACGAGAACATTCCAATGCAAAGAAAATATAAAATTATATTATCAGACGGGCCAGTGTCATGCTGTTTTTTTTATTTCTTTCTTATGGATACGCAATATCTAAAATATCTTTCTCGATATTGTTTTACAAAAATCGTGAAAGTTTTAGTAGCTTTTCGATTTTTAATACTGATTGATAAAGTGGGAATGCGGTTTAGTTAATTAATTCCAAGTTTGAACTATTGGTTTATTTATTTAATATGCACTTAAAGTTACTATTGCTATATACTATTAATAATAGAAGCCATAATTTATGACTTCTATTATAAAATTGTAAAAATAACGGTTTGTTTAAATTAAAAACGTTAAAGTACCTACAGTTATTTTATGTCAAAAATAAAATTGCTTCTAAATTCGAAACGTTGAATTGTTTCTGTAGTGTCTTTTTGTTCGTGTAGGCATAAAACTAAAAAAAAAATGAACGGATAATGAGTAGACTTCTTCAAAATTTGGAAACATTATTTTGAAGTTTATATGACTGCCGAAATAAACCCACACACAAAGAAAAGCAAAGTTTTCTGTTTAAATAAGCAATATTCTAGGCATTTGTAATTTTGCTACTGCACAGGGTAAAAAAATTCATACACTATTTATATTAACAGCGATAGGCTCGTGGCGAGACCAACACACTGCTACGTAAAAAATGGCTTTAACCTTTTATTACTTTTCGAAGTCAGGTTGTTAATGTATTTAAACTTATCACTAAACAGAGACGGAAAACATAATGGGGAACCTACATATGATATACAATTTTTATTTCTCTCAAATAACCTGTGAACTCTACCAACCCACACTTGCCTGCGTGGTGGACTAAAATTCTACTTTCACACAGTAAGAAGAAACTAGTGCCCCGCGGTGTGACAGTTTACAAGAAGCTGGTTTTGTTATTATTTTATCATTAGGTATCCAAATATCGTAAACAATGTGTAAAAACTTTGACGCTAAAATTATTGCCTTCCTCATTAAAATTTAGTTCCACCAAATAAAAATAAAAGCTACAATTTAAATACTCAGTATGAGAACCATTTCGTCCAATTAACTGAGTTGGCGAATTTTAATGAATCAAGTTCTGAATTGATTGAGTATTGTATCGACTTCTCGGTAACTCGAGTAAGTGTAAAAGCAATTCAGTAAAGAAACAAATCAATGGTGATTCAACCAAGTTTAAAATGTTGATGTTCATTTAGCTTTGATTGAACATTTATAATAAACGAAAGTCTTCGTAGCATACAATTTTAATTAAGCAAAGATTCTTTTTGTCTATGTTTCGTCTGATAGGCGTATAAGCAATTGTGTTTTAAATTAAGGCAACAGTCGACTTACCGCTGAATTCAATATTCGATCTACTCTTTTTATGGTTTCGTAACTAAAAGGTAAAAACCGGAACACTATTACTAAGCCTCCGCTGTCTGTCTGTCTGTCTGTCCGTCTGTCTGTCTGTCACCTGGCTGTATCTCATAAGCCGTGATAGCTAGAAAGCTGAAATTTTCACAAATTATGTATTTCGGTTGCCGCTATAACAACAAATACTAAAAATAAAAAAATAAGGTGGGGTCCCATACAAAAAACGTGTTTTTTCCGTATTTTTTGCTCAAAATTACTAACTGTAACAGGTAGACGCTTTAAATTTTCACAGAATATTACCTTTCAATATAAATAATGAAATTAAAAAAAAGTTAATAATAAAGGCGGGCTCCCATACAACAAACGGAATTTTTAAGCAACTTGTTACTCGATCTTAATGAACAGGTAGAAACTTAAAAAGTATGTAATTATAGATACAACCAACTTGATTTTGTTTTATAGATGATGGTACGGAACCCTACGTGCGCGAGTCTGACTCGCACTTGCCCAATTTTTATGATATTTTAGATTCGATTTTGACATAAGCGGCATACAAAATATGTCAAAAGGTAACTCGAATCTCAAAATCCATGGACAGATCGAATATTCAAACCGGCTGTAAGAGTCAATGTCACATCTTCTATAAGTGCCGTAAAATTACTCAGCAAGTGCTTGCCGTTACCGGGCACATCACCAGACTCCAGGATGCTACTGAGTATTCGGAAAAATCCAGTAACACTTTTGCCCGACCCGGGAATCGAACCCGCGACCTCCCAATCCCACGCGCAGATTTATGCCGCAAGACCAACGAGGCAGTCACGAGGCATTTTTAGAAACTTTGTTTTAAGGTATTATTTATAATCCCTTCGAGGTCAAAGTAGGCGTGCATCAAGGGCCTGCTCTTAGCCCGCTATTGTTTAATATTGTTATGGACTATCTCACCAAGGATATCCAGTCCCCCCTTCCATGGTGCCTGCTTTACGCAGACGATGTTGTCCTCGTTGATAAATGTGCAGAACAACTGCAACACACCTTAGAGCTATGGAGGCATGCCCTAGAATCCAACGGTTTAAGAATTAGTAGAAACAAGACAGAATACTTGCCGTGCCACTACAGCCTCACAGAGAACACAGCACCCACAATCAGCATAGATGGACACCCAGTACCGAAAGTCAGCCAGTTCAAATACCTTGGTTCGGTCCTGTCCGCGGATGCAAATGTGGACATGGACGTAACACATAGAGTAAACGTAGCTTGGCAGAGGTGGAGGGCGCTCACGGGCGTGCTCTGTGACCGCCGTATGCCGATAAAGACCAAAGGCAAGGTCTACAAGACAGGTCTGAGACCTGCTATGGTATACGGCGCTGAGTGCTGGACGACCAAACAAGCGCATGAACAGAAACTCCATGTCAATGAAATGAAAATGCTAAGGTGGGCGGCTGGTGTGACGAGACTCGATAAAGTGCGTAACGAACACATCAGAGGAAGCTACAAGGTCGCCCCTATCGCCGACAAGATAAAGGAATCCCGCTTGAGATGGTACGGGCATGTCATGAGGCGCGACGAAGACCATGTCGTGAAGAAAGCCCTCGCACTACCAGACAACAAGAGAGGCAGAGGTCGCCCGCTGGCTACGTGGTGGTCCACAATATCAAAGGATTTGAAACAAGCCCAGCTGAACGAAAAGACAACCCAGGATCGACGGACCTGGCGCATGAAAATGAGGAGGGCCGACCCGAAAGAAGAAGTTTTAAGGTATTATTTATCTGAATCATATGGCCTTTATATTCCAGACTTTGTGTTCTTATCATCATCATTTCAGCCAGAGAATGTCCATCACGTGTGCCCATACGATTTCCACACGAGACCACCTTGTGTGATCCACAAATTGTTGTGTCGAGTTTGGGTGTGCAATGTGTCCGTCGATTGTATGTTTGCAAAGAAAGAAAGAATCTTTATTTGCCAGAAACATGGTTACATAGATGGTAGGGTTATATTTTAGAACAACATGTGCCACCGTATATATGGAATGCAAAAGGACAATAAATTAATCGTAAAATAGAAATTTACACACTATAAATTTACACCATATAGAAATACTAACTAATTTACACTATTTTTTTATATAACCTTATTTATCTATTTAAAAATCTAGCTTAAAACTCTTAACTTACACATAATATATAAAATCTATGTAAAATTTTTGGTAGATATAAATTCCGAAACCGTGTAAAAACATTTTTCTATGAGCCATTTTTTTTTATTTTACCTAAAACTAGTAAGAGGCGAGTCTTCTAGCTTCTTCTTACTTTGAGTAAGTTGAATTTTTCAGGTAATAGAGCCTCGCTGATTTCAGCGTGAATGGGCCGGCTCGACCGGGGAAGTTCTGTAGTGACATCATAATTATTGTTAAATTTACATATCATATTTTTATAGTTAATTTAGTACTCTAAAAATATTAATCTTTGATTAGCATAAAAAAAATAATTGTAATTTTAATCAACCTAATAATTCAACATACACGCAAACATTGTACAACGATTTTATATAGATAAAATATTACTAGATGGGACAGCGAGGCGGTGACGTCGGAGCGGCCGTGTGTCGCGGCTCGCGTCGCAGGTAGCTCGCGCGAGCGAGAGAGCACTATCGGTTGACCGCTCACACGGTCGGTGCGCCCGCGTCGCCGGCCTATCAACAGTCTATGATTTGTCTTGACGCGAACCGCCTTATATTTAAATCTTATTAGTACTTGCGAATAATTGTCATCGCTTCCGCGCGTACGAAATTCTTGTGCCTATTCTAAAAACTTTCTTCTCGCTATCTTTCACTCCTTCTGCTTGTGTGTGTGCCTATAAACTGTACCTGTGAACTTTTCCATCTCTTAATAAACTTTCATACTTCGTTTCTTCAATCTGTGACTTTTACTTCGCATTTCACACAATCTTCTACAACCCTACATTGGTGACCCCGTACAAGGACACGGTAACAGGATGGCCGAAGAAAAAGGGTGTGGCAGCCAAGACTGCGACAAGTTGGCAGCGGATATTTTTCGGGTCGGTGTCAGAATACCCCCATTTTACCCCGAAAAACCGGCGCTATGGTTTTGCCAGATGGAAGCGCAATTTCTCCTGTCTGGTATCAAGTCAGATGACACCAAGTACTATTACGTCACGGGCAACTTGGACTCCCAGTACGTGTCTGAGGTGGAGGACATAATTACAAACCCGCCGGCGACAGACAAATATGAGAAGCTGAAGACGGAGCTGGTGAAACGACTTTCTGCGTCCCGGGAGAAGAAGGTGAAGCAGCTCCTCATGCACGAAGAGTTGGGAGACCGGAAGCCTTCGCAGTTTTACCGACACCTGCTGAACCTGGCTGGTCCCGGCGTCCCCGAGGAGTTTCTACGTACCATCTGGACCAGCCGTCTACCCAGCAGTACGCAGGCCATCATCGCGTCCCAGGGCAAGACTCCCATGGATGATTTGGCAGACCTGGCAGACAGAATCCACGACGTGGTCGTCCCTCAGGTTGCATCCGCAGCCGTCGCTCCTTCATCAGCCGTTCCTGCTTCTCCGGAGGTATCAGCACTCGCCAAGCAGGTGGAGCTACTAACGGAGAAGATAGAGAGGATGTCCCGGGACCGCGACCGCAGTCGACAGCCGAGTCGAGGTCGGCAGCGCTCCAGTTCCACCAGATCACCGTCCAGTTACCGTAATCAACCATTATGCTGGTATCATATTAGATTTCGAGATAGGGCTAGACATTGTGTAAAACCTTGCGATTATCGTCCCGCGGGAAACGAAAGGGGCAGTCAGTAATGGCGACAAATGATTGCCTCAGTACCGGTCGCCTATTCATCACTGACTGTCGAACCAAGGTTCGATTCCTGGTCGACACAGGCAGTGACCTATGCGTATACCCCCGATCGGCTTTATCTACTCACCGTACTAAAACGGATTTTCAATTGTGTGCCGCTAATGGAACAATTATAAATACTTACGGCTATATTAATTTAAATTTAAACATAGGATTGCGCCGTGACTTCCCCTGGCGATTTATCGTCGCAGATGTAACAAAGGCGATAATAGGCGTGGATTTTTTATGTTTTTATAATTTGACGGTCGATTGCAGGAATCAACGCCTCATCGACTGCCATACAACTATGTCCACCCCGGCTTCGCCTGCTCGTCGTTCTGATGACGTCTCTTCGGTGAAAGTAAGTCTCGGTAATTCCGCATTCACTCACATACTACGGAAATTTCCCGACATCACTCGTCCACACGGTACACATCGCATATCTAAACACCAGACAATCCACCACATACGCACTACACCTGGGCCACCGGTAACCTGTTCACCGCGTCGTTTGGCACCGGATAAACTTAAAATCGCCAAGACTGAATTTGAGGCCATGCTACAGTGCGGCACGTGCCGTCCGTCCGAATCAGCTTGGTCTTCTCCTCTTCACTTGGTGCCTAAGAAGAACGATGGCTGGCGTCCTTGTGGTGACTACAGGATGCTGAACGCACGTACCATCCCCGACCAGTACCCGATCAGGCACATCCATGACTTCGCCCACAGCCTATCTGGCTGTACAGTCTTCTCGCAGATAGACCTGGTGAAGGCCTATAACCAGATCCCCGTCCATCCGGACGACATTCCGAAGACCGCTATAACGACGCCGTTCGGTCTCTTCGAATTTCCGTTCATGACGTTCGGACTTCGAAATGCCGGTCAAACGTTCCAGCGCTTCGTGGATGAGATGCTCAGGGGTCTGGACTTCACTTACGCGTACCTTGACGATTTCCTCGTGTTTTCAAAAGACCATGCTACGCATGAGGTGCACCTGCGTCAGCTATTCACCAGACTCCAAGAGAACGGTATGGTGATCAACACTAGTAAGTGTATTTTTGGAGTGTCGCAGGTAAACTTTTTGGGGTACCATATTTCATCCAAGGGTACGAGGCCGTTGCCATCCAAGGTCGAAGCTGTACAGAATTTCCCTACCCCCAAGACTGTTAGAGAACTGCGCAGATTCCTTGGCATGGTAAACTTTTACAGGAGGTTCATACCTGGGGCCGCCGCTTTTCAAGCGCCTTTGAACGCTTTACTTGCAGGGTCTGTTAAGGGTTCTCACCCTGTCAATTTTTCAGCGGAAGAGTTGGAGGCGTTCCAAAACTGCAAGACTAGTCTTTGCCAAGCAGCACTTTTAGCTCATCCTGACTGCAACGCTAAGATGGCGTTGGTCACGGATGCGTCAGACAAGGCCATCGGCGCAGTTCTGCAGCAGCTTAATGATGGAGCTTGGGAGCCTCTAGCCTTCTTCTCGCGTAAGTTAAGCCCGGCACAGGTTAAGTACTCTCCTTACGACCGTGAGTTGCTCGCCATTTACGAGAGTGTTAAGTACTTCAGGCACATGTTGGAGGCGCGTGACTTCGTTATTTACACGGACCACAAGCCCCTCACATTCGCCTATCACTCTCGTAAAGAGAATTGTTCTCCCCGACAGTTCCGTCACTTGGACTTTATATCGCAATTTACCACTGACATTCGTCATATCTCTGGGAAAGACAACGTCGTGGCTGACACTCTCTCACGCGTGGAGGAGA
The DNA here is from genome assembly GCA_944739405.2 of Euclidia mi. NCBI lineage: Eukaryota > Metazoa > Arthropoda > Insecta > Lepidoptera > Erebidae > Euclidia > Euclidia mi. The sequence goes on along the minus strand of OX123194.2, from coordinate 2,393,441 downwards.
TTACTCAGCCTGTGCACCCGGAAAGAATCGCAGAAGCTCAGCAAAACGACACCGAGCTAAAGCAACTGATTGCTGGCGACACCTCACTGAACCTCAAACAGGTAAGTATTCCCGCGTCACGCAGTCAACTTTTCTGCGATTTTAGCGGACCTACTCCAAGACCTTTTGTACCCAAGGAACTGCGTAGGGCCGTATTCTCTAGTCTGCATTCGTTGAGCCACCCAGGGACCAAGGCTTCAGCAAAACTGGTTGCGGATCGTTATGTATGGCCTGGAGTTAGAAAAGACTGCCGTGATTGGGTCCGTTCATGCTTGGACTGTCAGCGTTCCAAGATCACGCGGCACGTCTTTAGTCCCGTAGGTACGTTTAAGCTACCGCAATCAAGGTTTGCATTCGTCCATATCGACCTTGTTGGACCTTTGCCACTGTGCCAGGGCTACCGATACTGCCTCACCGCCGTCGATCGTTTCTCGCGATGGCCTGAGGCTATCCCATTGGCTGACATAACGGCTGAAACAGTCGCAAAGGCCTTACTCAGTGGGTGGATTGCTCGTTTCGGCTGTCCTACCAATATCATTACTGATAGAGGTAGACAGTTCGAATCAGCACTCTTTAAATGCTTGTCCGAGACCGTGGGCTTCGAACATCGCCGGACCACAGCTTACCATCCTGCCTGTAACGGACTGGTGGAGAGGTTCCACCGTCAACTGAAGGCCGCAATAACTTGCCATGCTACTGCTAACTGGGTGGAGTCCCTTCCACTCGTCCTACTTGGCATTCGCAGCGCTTTCAAGGAGGATTTGAAAGCATCGTCGGCCGAATTAGTCTATGGCCAACCTCTCAGGCTCCCTGGTGAGTTTTTCAGCTCAGAGTCCGACGAGACGACGGACATGACCGACTACTTGTCTCGCCTGCGCAGTTTTGTTCGGCGTCTGCAGCCGTCACCCGGGTCTCGTCATAAGTGTGAGACCAAGGCATTTATTTTTAAGGACCTGTCAAAGTCGACACACGTCTTTCTGCGAGATGATACTACGGGTCGTTCCTTAAAAGTCGCATACTCTGGTCCTCATGAAGTCATATCTCGTGGTGATAAGTTCTTTAAAATATCGGTAAATGGTAAACAGGTTACAGTATCGATAGACCGTCTCAAACCGGCCTTCATACTGCGTGACCCAGACAATAACTCACACCAACCACCCAACATATCACACTCACCACCCAACACAAACACTCACTCAAACACCCCAATCGCGGAAAACCGGGACTTACTTCGTGCTGACGATGGCGTCGTCAAAACGACGCGGTCAGGACGTCGCGTTAGATTTCCCGACTATTATCGCCCTTGACGGTCTCTGGAGGGGGGTGATGTAGTGACATCATAATTATTGTTAAATTTACATATCATATTTTTATAGTTAATTTAGTACTCTAAAAATATTAATCTTTGATTAGCATAAAAAAAAATAATTGTAATTTTAATCAACCTAATAATTCAACATACACGCAAACATTGTACAACGATTTTATATAGATAAAATATTACTAGATGGGACAGCGAGGCGGTGACGTCGGAGCGGCCGTGTGTCGCGGCTCGCGTCGCAGGTAGCTCGCGCGAGCGAGAGAGCACTATCGGTTGACCGCTCACACGGTCGGTGCGCCCGCGTCGCCGGCCTATCAACAGTCTATGATTTGTCTTGACGCGAACCGCCTTATATTTAAATCTTATTAGTACTTGCGAATAATTGTCATCGCTTCCGCGCGTACGAAATTCTTGTGCCTATTCTAAAAACTTTCTTCTCGCTATCTTTCACTCCTTCTGCTTGTGTGTGTGCCTATAAACTGTACCTGTGAACTTTTCCATCTCTTAATAAACTTTCATACTTCGTTTCTTCAATCTGTGACTTTTACTTCGCATTTCACACAATCTTCTACAACCCTACAGTTCTACCCTCTCACAGAAAATCGACGTAAAGTAACAGTACCTAAACTATTGCGTTTCGTTCGGTGAGTGAGAGTTCCGGAGGCCCTATCCCCTATTCCTTCACTCTCATCCCACTACTCATCCTATCCCTTTTCCGAACCCCAAGGGGCGGCAACGCACTTGTGACTCCTGTGGTGTTGCTTGTGTCCATGGGCGGCGGTAATAGCTTACCATCAGGCGATCCATCTGTTCGTTTGCCGCCTATTACTATAAAAAAAGTCCCTGCGACACTGGTTGTATAGTGCGGACACTTGTAGTCTTACAGTAATATGTTTTAATAAAATGGTTTTTGAAGCAATCCTATAGTAAAGAAGGATAACACACTCATATAACTTAAGTTGACGACTTTTGAATCTTTAGTGAAAAATCCTACTCAACATCAGGCCGTACACGCCGCATTGCGGAATATCAACGAATCCCAAGAGCCACGTTCCGAAGATGTCAACAAAATCAGGATATTTGATACCAGAAAAAAGTATAAAAATGTTCCTTTCTGATTTCTTATAAATGTCACTCTTGTTCAAAGCATTCTGTGTAATAGCCATATTTTTGTCTATTATTGTCAATTATTAAATGGGTCGAGACTCTACTTCGTTCGATGTTAAAAAGTTGGGTAAACTGAACTGACTCATGTACGTTTGGATTCAATTTGGTTTTTAGACAGGCTAAAAGTCAATTCCACAAAAAAATTCCTTTCTTTAAAGAAAGTGAGCAGTCAAATAAACATCATGGACGGTTTGTATAATTAGAGGCAAATGCGTGTTGACCTTCAGCACTTACACAAACAATACACCCACACCTTAAAAAAGCTATAGACCGCAAATAGTGTTCCATTTATAGCTAAACTATTTACGACAGAGGTAAAAAATAAGAACTCTATTTTATTGTCATGGCCTCTTCAAATTACAATTAGTTAATTTACTGTCATTAGAATTTGTCCTAGTGGTAGTGAATTAAATTAAAATAGAATTAAAGACTCATGAAAAAGTGCTAGTCTAGTTGACAAGTCCTTTTGCGTATTATTTGCTTCTTTAAATCAATGACGTATTTTAAATACGTCATTGCTTGGGACGCAATATATATGCGTTTTTCTTTCTGAATCAATTTCAAATCGAACTTTTGCCGCTTCAGTTTTATTTCTATAGTTTATCTGATGGCTCGACCATATTTTGTAATGAAAGCAATGAAATATTTTTGTAGTTAGGATACATAGTTTTCTTCTAGATTCATAAATAATATAATTTTGATCGTTTTTGTCCCTGGCATTACAAAGTAAATCCAATTACAAATCACATTATACTTACGGATGGTAACATAATCAAAGCAGCCCAAAATCCGTTCCAAGATTGAACGAGTAACTAGTCGATATTAAAACATCAATCACCAATAACTAGCGTTAGTTAGCAGCACGGAACATGGGTGAAACGGAATAAACAGAAACTACTCCGGGGACCTGAGAGTTAGGACTTACGTCTAGTGACGGTAGAACACTGCTAAGAAATTTTTCACCAAAAGCAAATGTACCTTATGTATTGCAATATACAGTTTAGATTTCAATGACAATCGTTAGAAGTACATACAATAAGGAAAGGGGCAATATTAAAGCTCAAGAGCCCGGAAAATTCAATTTTAATAACAACTAATTAAGTTATGTTTTTCTGTGTCGCAAGAAAAAGCCTTGCCATGCTGTGAGCGTTGGGCCTAAGTTGGCCGATAGACGTTGGACGGATATCGATCCATTAACCCTTGGAGGCCGGCATCAATCACCCAACGCAAACATTGGGACCATTATATTGGACAAACAACGCCCCACGACTTCTGGACTTATGTTTGTTTCTTATAAAGTCATTTGAAATAGTAAAGTTTGTTGTGATTGTGGCCAGTTATATTTGGAATTTTCTGTTTGTATAGGAGTGTATACAACCTACATTGCGTCACGCGATAAATATATACACGAATATTATAGTACGTATAGAAAGCACATAACCTTTTCCAGCTAAGTTTTTTTTATAGACTCACGCCTGTTTCCCCGAAAGGGTAAGCAGAGGTGTAATATTACACCCACATTTCGCTTTAAATTTTAGGTCCCACGTAAGAGGAGGCGAGCCTATTGCCGTTACCGGGAGCATCACCAGACTCCGTGCTGCTACTGAGAATTCGGAAAAACCCAGTAACACTTTTGCCCGACCCGGGAATCCTATCCACTGGACCACGGAGGCAGTCTTTCCAGCTAAGTAAACTTTTCAAATCGCTTCGCTGTCTTCAAACTTACGAGTACCGTACAATAAATGCACATTTGGTATGGTACTTTTCATTGTCAAATCGGTTATCAGTTTAATGTTCATAGTAGTTACCCTATAAACATTCAGACACCTACATATTACGCAGTCAAACCATATCTCACCTCACGAATATATAGGTACCATTGCTTTGACCTGTATTGATTAGTGTCAATTTACTCAGCACCTGAGATTGGTTTCATACCCTTGGTCATTTAATGAACCCTTCATTGGACACAAAACATCTGCTACACACATAGCTACTTCTTTATTTATTTTACAAAGCAAAACTGTCACATTATATTCACACACATGTAGGTACACAGTTGTCAAAACAAAAACGCATTTTGCACTGAATTAGAGATTTTAACAAGCACGGCTGTCAATCAAAGAACCTTGTTACTTTATTCAGCAAACGTGTGTGATATTTCCAATACAAGTTTTTATTCAAAAGGATGTGAATATATCATGAGCGGATTTTTTAAATCTGTTTTACATAAACAAATATTTTTATGTTCGGATTTTTCTTCGGACTTACTTTTCTTTGATTTATAAGCCGATGTTTTTGATATAGTTAAGTCAATTTAGCTAGTTTGAATTTAAGAGCAGATATTTGTTTGAATTAACGTTTACAAAAATCTGGGGCTTGTAATTTAGAAAAAGCATTTGAAAAATAATTCGCGACAGATTTGTCATTCTTTCTCTTATTCTGTATGAACGTTTGTCACATTCAAATACAATAAAAAACCGGTCAAGTGCGAGTCGGACTCGCGCACCGAGGGTTCCGTACAAACCTGTAGGTATATAAGTAAAAGTTCACCAGTCATAGTTATGGTATTTTTATTGCAAAATGAAAACCATGACATTACAGTATGGAAAGCTGGAGGAGACAAAGAGGCCTTTTTCCTTAATTTATTTAAAGAAAAAGGCCTCTTTGTCGTTTGTAATCAGTCATCCTTTATTTATATTAACATATATCGCTTCTTTTATAATATAACTTAAATACCTATACTAGCCTTGCAGCAGCCTTGCAAAAGTCTGCTGATGAATGATGGTGAGATTTTTTATCAAAGTTATTGATTTACAAAGTTTTTAGTGACTATTAGAAATCTGTAACAAAAATATTAAAAAAGTATTTTTTATAATTATAGTATTTATTTGCGATGAAAATAAAACTATTACTAGGTGACTATTCAAAATAAAACAATAATTAATATTCTTAGTAAAAATAAAATAACAAAAATAAGTAAGCGGCGATAGCCCAGTGGTGTATGTAACGGACTGCCGAGACGATCATCTCGGGTTCGATCCTTAGGTACCCCGGACACACATCACTGACTTTTTGGAGTTACATATGTGGGTGTTTAAAACGTTAATTATCGCTCGCTAAGTAATGTGCCTGGCACAGAAATAAATAGTAATAGAATGGTGAATGTCACGTCATCGCGTACATTTCGCGCGTGCCACATTTCAGCAAGCCCCGCCCACAGTGACGTATAGATAATGAGGGGACACTAAGGAATTATTATCGATGTGTGTGTGTGATGTAGCTGTGGAAAATGAAATTATGTTATTGTTTATATAAAAACTCACCATTGCTGATTGTCAGGCAGAATAATGTTGTACAACATGTGTCAACACATGCGCTATAGTGCAATAGTTTGACACGCGCACCACGCCCATGTCACCGTTCTATTACTATTTATTTCTGTGGTGCCTGGTATATAGCAATAGGCTCGCCCCCTATTACATTGGGACCGAAACATAACTGGCGAAGTGTGGGTGTGTAATACACCTCTGCATACCCCTTCGGGGATAAAAGGCGTGATGTATGTAAAGAAGTGATACGTTATGTAAATTAAAAAAAAAACATAAAATGGAAATGAAAATTTTAAAGTATGGAATTAAGTATCAAATTTGAACCAGACCTGTAAATGGTGACTGAAAAAGGTAGAAATAGTACCACATTGAATATTGAAGTTCGAAAAAAAGTTATCTTTAGTTGTACTACTTCGTGTTGTGCTAGTGTTTATTAACGGAAACATGTTTATAGATGAAAAATATGTAGAAATTCCATTTTGGGGATTCATTCTAAAATCAATATTGAAGTCTCCCACGACCATCAGACGAGAATATAAATTTTACCTATTGAGGTTACTGCCGTATATTGTTGTATTTATGCAACGCTACAGCTGGCCGTTCTTGTTCTGAGCAGTACATTTCAGATTTTTTAGGACGACCACTTTTATTGCGTTTAGGACGGCCAACCTTTGAATCTAGAGTTCTTTTTACCAAGCTTACCTTAATATGATTGTATGTATTATTAAGAAATCCTTGAAAAAAACACAATTGGCAAACAAAAATCATAATGACCTGATGATAAATTGCCTGAAAGGAGTAAACGCTTTATTACATATCCTTCTCTGCCAAAATACACCCCTCAGAATACCCGTATTATGTTCATACACTTCGAACCTCGCTGGATACAAACATCCTGGTGACTTCACCTCAGCAGTACCGCCATATCTAAAGGATTGGAGCATCGTAGCTTTGTACTCATGTCGTGAAGAGAAAGGATCTCTCCGGGCATCACTTGTATATAAATGAAACTCGTCCCAGTTATTATAAATATAAACAAGTATTGTGGTCCTTAGTATTTGTGTTTGTTCAAAATTAGTGGTATTATAAATAGAGAACGCTATTGCATGAAATAAACAACTTCCATCGGGAGGCATAGGTATTATACTATGTTAAATAGTATTTTCGTTGACAATTAATGCAACTATAGCCATAATTATATTGTGATAGTATGTTATACTGTCCACACCATGTTCACACTACGGTTATAAAAGAGCGCGTATGTCATAGTGACGTCTACATGACAAGCTGGCTGGTCGACAAACAGAATAATTAGCAAAACGGTTTGAAGACTATGTAATTATTTGAAATCTCAATCTCAATCAGCCTATCGCAGTCCACTGCTGGACATAGGCCTCTCCCAACACGCACCACAGTACACGGTCCTCAGCCTTCTGCATCCTTTATCTCTGCGATAAGACGTTGCATCGTACCAAATTTCAAGATTTTTTGTTCATGGGTACCCTGTAGGTTTTGATTCCCTTGCGAGTAGTCGCGAGTTTGAAAACATGATTATATTGCTCTTTCTTTTGATTGCGTAGACATAGAAGTTGAATTTTGTTACAGCCTAACGGTGTTATATACCTGGGTATTTGATATGAATTTCATTTTAATACCTCTACGCGTTCTAGAGAAAGGGATAGGAACTTTAAATTTATTAAAAATATTTTTATGATATGATGTAATTGAAAATTTACGGTTTTCGCAATTTTTCATTTATATGTGATATAAAACGTTGCTTCGTACCAAATTTCAAGATTTTGAGTTCAAGGGAAGTACCCTGTAGGTTTAGATTCCCTTGCGAGTAATCGCGAGTTTGAAAATATGATTATATTGCTCTTTCTTTTGATTGCGTAGACATAGAAGTTTGATTTTGTTACAGCCTAACGGTGTTATATACCTGAGTATTTGACATGAATTTCAATTTAATACCTCTACGCGTTCAAGGGAAAGGGGTAGTAACTTTAAATTTATTAAAAATATTTTTTTATATGCTGTAACTAAAAATTTACGGTTTTCGCAATTTTTCCTTTGTATGTGATATAAGACGTTGCTTAGTACCAAATTTCAAGATTTTAAGTTCACGGGAAGTACCTTGTGGGTTTTGATTTACATGCGAGTTTTCGCGAGTTTGAAAATATGCTTATATTGCTCTTTCTTTTGATTGCATTGACATAGAAGTTTGATTTTGTTACAGCCTAACGGTTTTATAAACTTGAGTATTTGATATAAATTTCAATTTAATACCTCTACGCGTTAAAGAGAAAGGGGTAGTAACTTTAATTTTATTAAAAATATTTTTTTATATGCTGTAACTAAAAATTAACGGTTTTCGCAATTTTTCCTTTATATGTGATATAAGACGTTGCTTCGTACCAAATTCCAAGATTTTGAGTTCACGGGAAGTACCCTGTAGGTTTTTATTCACTTGCGAGTATTCGCGGGTTTGAAAATATACTTATATTGCTCTTTCTTTTGATTGCGCTGACATAAAAGTTTGATTTTGTTGCAGCCTAACGGTGTTATATACTTGAGTATTTCATATGAATTTCAATTTAATACCTCCACGCGTTCAAGAGAAAGGGGTAGTAACTTTAAATTTATTAAAAATGTTTTTATTATATGATGTAACTAAAAATTGACAGTTTTCGCAATTTTTCCTTTATATGTGCTTTAAGACGTTGCTTCGTACCAAATTTTAAGATTCTGAGATCACGGGATGTACCCTGTAGGTTTTGATTCACTTGCGAGTAGTCGCAAGTTTGAAAATATGCTTATATTGCTCTTTCTTTTGATTGCGTTGACATAGAAGCTTGATTTTGTTGCAGCCTAAAGGTGTTATATAGTTGAGTATATGATATGAATTTCAATTTAATACTTCCACGCGTTCAAGAGAAAGTGGTAGTAACTTTAAATTTATTAAAAATATTTTTTTATATGCTGTAACTAAAAATTTACGGTTTTCGCAATTTTTCCTTTATATGTGATATGAGACGTTGCTTCGTACCAAATTTCAAGATTCTGAGTTCACGGGAAGTACCCTATAGGTTTTGATTCCAATGCGAGTTTGAAAATATGCTGCAATTTGCAGCATAATCGGCTGTATCTTTTGATTGCGTTGGATTAGAAGTTTGAATTTTTTACAGCTCTATGGAACCGTAGATTTGAGTATTTAGTATAAATTTCAGTTTAATACCTCCACGCATTCCTGAGAAAAAGGGTCTTGACAGACGGACGGACAACAAAGTGATCCTATAAGGGTTCCGTTTTTTCCTTTCGAGGTACGGAACCCTAAAAATAGCCGTATTTAATATTATTTATGGAAGTTTTAGAATTCAAAACTTTTAAGTCAATAGCATTGTCATATGTGTATAATAAGGATCGTGTTCCTTCAAATTTTTAAATAATAAAGCAATGGAACCTGTATCCATGCTCTCAACATCTCCCAACCACAATACAACCCTGATACAGCTCCAAAGAAAATAAAAATAAATGATAACAGTTCATAACAAAACAGTAGCTACCAATAACAACCTGACTGTTGTTTTAAAGTTACCATTAGCTCAACATAGACCAGCAAACATTGTACAGAATACTCAAAATCTGCATAAGACGACAGCAGACTCAGTTTCCCATTCCCAACATGGCAACCAAGCAACTTATTTAGCAACTTGCCATAGAATAATAAAGGGTTCTGCAATAAATAACAATATTATGTTAATACAAGTTTATATTCAGCTTTAACGAGATTCGAACGAGCGATGGAAGTTAAACTACTCGTTAACGTGGAATCAAAATATTTATTATGAATGAATTTACATAAGCAGTAGAAAATATGCATGTTTAAAGAATGATAGGAGATTTTTGACGTTTGTTCTTACCGACGAATTTAATGGCGTGGCTTAAGCTGTGTGTCCACTGGAGGCAGTTGTGAGTGCACTGCTATTGACTGGTCGAGGTCCGCGAGTAGTGGTTGATGTTCGTGTAGAAGATGGAGACGGCAACGACTCAACTATGGCTACGGATTTTTTTGACGGTGAAGTGATTATTGCCGCTCATAGCCATCTTCAACACTAGAAGAGACACAAGAATAGGAGAAAGAGAGGGATGAGTAATAGGAGAGAGAAAAGAAGTAGGGCCTATCTACTACTCTCATTCACCGAACCAAAAGCAACATTATAGATAGGAAGAGATACTTTATGTCAATATCAAGGCAGCGATTGCCTAGTGGAGATACCAATGGATTGCAATGCAGAGGGTATCAGGTTCGAATCCACGGCGCGCACCGATGACTTTTCGAAGTTAAATGCGTATTAAATTGTTAATTATCACTTGCCCCGTGCCTCGGAGAACACGTTAAACCGTCCGTCCCGGCTGTCATGAAGATCTTTGACAGTCGTTACAGGGAGTCAGTACCCTCAAATAAACTGATACTGATCTAAACTATAGAATATCGCTGTCTCTTTGGGTTACGGAGGTCAGACGGCAGTCGCTCTGTGGAAAAGTTGATATTCTGTCATATCTGGTTAGACCAGTAAGCGGACCTCGGGATCCAAGGCTGTAAGTCTTGGATGCAACCGGGATAGCGCTAGGGTGATGATGGACTTTATGTCAATATTCTGTGAGAGGGTTGTGCTTCCCTCATCACACCGGCCCATTCATGCTGATTAAGCAAGGCTCAGCTACCTCTAAACTAAATTTAATCCCACTAATCACATTCTTTGGCACTAACATAATATAGCTCATGTTTGGTTTAACAAAACTGGATGTAATGAAGATGTACTCGGAATGCGTGCTATGAATGTGCGCTAAAGATATTATGTATAAGGATATAAGTATATTTTGTTTGACCCGAGGCCGTCTCTAGTGTGAACACTTCTTTACATGTCACGGTTTCTGGTTTGTACAGTTTGATATTTTTTATAATAAGTGACTTAATTTAGTTTAGTTAATTTCACGGATTAAATTGTAAATTTTTGTGTAAAGCCATATCGTCTTTTACGTTTCGGTGATCAACTCAATAAGTCTCAATGCTTGAAAATTGTTGCTTAATTGTGGAAACTAATTGTGTTTGTTTTTTAACTCATCATGGTGACGTAATTTTCTAGTTCTAAGTACCGTTTAAATTATTTTTGCTTTTCTTTTTGGTTCGGCAATATAAAGTAGCGGTGTTTTATTTTTGATTTTTAGTGAGAGGTATTGTTAGTGAGAGGATGCGATACCGAAGTCCCAGTTTCCATTGCCTTTTCGGGGAGACTGACGAAGGAAGAGAACTTCGTTTGCAATCAGTGGACAAGTCTTATCTTCGAAATTTAGCTAGGATTGGAAACTGATTTTTAAGGAATATGGTCAGCCGACCGATGAGAAGACCCTTTTCCGCTCTTGTCTTTTGTATAAAGGCGAACGTTTGTGAGGATCGCATAGTTTGCGAACTAATGAATGGCTTTTAATAAAACTATTTATAGTAATGTAGCTTATTATACATCAGAGTAGCATATGGGCTTAATCTTAACTGACCAACGTGCGGGCAAATCGTGAAACGAGGACCGGTTGGCGAAGCGGGAGTATAACCGACTGCTACGCCGAAGATCGCGGGTTCGATTCCCGCTTAAGTCAAACATTTGTGTGCGTGAACATGGATTTTTGTTTTGTTTTGGTGTTTCCATATAATTATAAAATGTATGAATTGACAAAGACTAGTATGTATGTTTATCAATTGCCCGGTACCCATAGTAGTTTGGGACTAGACGGTTTTGTATGAATGTGGTAGAATATTATTATTATTATTGGATAATGACCAAACTGGTACGCTATTTTTAATTAATATATAAAAAAAGCGGTGATAGCCCAGTGGTGTACGTAACGGACTGCCGAGACGATGGTCTCGGGTTCGATCCCCAGGTACCCTGAGCACACACCTCTGACTTTTCGAAGTTATGTGTGCATTAAAATGTTCATTATCGCTTGCTTACTAATGTGCCCGGTAGATGGCAATAGGCTCGCCCCCTTTTGCTTTGGGACCGAAACATAACTGGCGAAGTGTGGGTGTGTAATGCACCTCTGCCTACCCCTTCAGGGATAAAAGGCGTGAAGTTATGTTATGTTATAAATACATTTATAACAATTTGAATTCACATGCAAATAAAAACTAGCCATAGACGTAGTAGGCTTAGTCCGATCATTATCTTCAAGTCATTATATTTAATGACTATGTTAAAGCACATTGTTGCCAGTATACAATTATTTGTTATTGTTTAACATACAAAAGACCTTGTTTGTGTATCGACTGGAGTTTATTTAATGAACGAACGAGAATACGTTTTTACAATATTATGGTATATTGGTTACACTGGTTTTAAGTTTGCATTGTTGATTGACCTAGGTCTAGTGATGAACCTGACTATTAAGCCTGTGGTCGTCGGTTCAATTCAAACGCAAGTTATATTTTGTGTGAAGAGCATGATTTTGTTTGGCCCTGGGGTGGTTTTATCCATAATATACTCAAACTCAAACTCAAATATGTTTATTTCCATAAAAATGACAATTTTTTTTTGGACACGTCAAAAAGTCATAGATAAGAAAAAAGTAGATAATATAAATGCATATTTACATAATTGAGCATTGAAAAAAAATGCCTGTTCAGAAAGTAGAGCCTCTGAGAAGAATCTGGAAAAGAAACTCAGAGCCACTCTTTACATCGTCCAATTTTATACAATTAAATAACTAAGTAACTACATTGCATTTTTTATATATGAGCTGGATTGTCCATAATGTTGTCGTTAATTAATATAGTTATTTAAAGAGTAATATAAAAGCACTAAACTAGACTAGCACAATATAGACAACAGCTCACATTCTTAAAACACTTAAAATGTTAAGAAGGAAATAGCCCGTGGGACTGAACAAGTTAATCCCAAGCATTTTTATCTTCAATATAATCTATAAGTATAAAAATTGTTTTTAAGAATCTATTATCAGAAGCTCCATTTCTAATACCGTTTCAACAAGCAGATAGTACTGTAGCAGTCATAGCGTGAGATAACTTGGCGTTCCTGACCTGCACAAGACATCACTTGGATGGGTGACCCTTTAAGGGACTTGCATCAGAGCGCTTCTGTGCTTGGGAACTTCTGCCTTCATCATCATCAGCCCTGTATACAAATTGTCCCACTGCTGGGCACGGGCCTCTTCTCACTATGAGAAGGGTAAGGCCATAGTCCACCACGCTGGCTAAGTGCGGGTTGGCAGACGTCACATGTCTTTCAAGAACATTATGGAGAACTCTCAGACATGTAGGTTTCCTCACGATGTTTTCCTTCACCGTTAAGCAAGCGATAATTAACAATTTAATACGCACATAACTCCGAAAAGTCATTGGTGCGCGCCGTGGATTCGGAACCTCTGCGTAGCAGTCTGTCGGTCTCTTCACTAGGCTATCGCTGCCTGGTGCACTTCTGCATTCGAGCGGTCTAAAATAACCAAGCGAAAATTAAACAATACGTGTGATCATGCTGGATTTGGTTGTCAAAACTTTGCACTAATATTGCCTATTTAGTAGCTTTACTCATATTTTTGCTTTCCTAGCATGGGTAAAGGAGCATGCGTTCGGTTTAGCGGTCAATGACATTGTTAAGCCAGATGTCGTGGGCTCGATTCCCACCAAGGACAGATCTATGTGTGTATTTTTCTGTATTTGGTGGTAATTTGTATAGGCAAATTAGTAGGCGTGAATTTTAAGAACTTATAAAAATATTTGTCAGTTATCTGGTTACCACAATACAGCCATAAACTTGTTCTGGTATCACATTAGTGTTACTACTTTGGTCGATATTTCGCATATAGTACATAATAATACAAAAAATTGGGCAAGTGCGAGTCGGACTCGCGCACGAAGGGTTCCGTACCATCATGTATAAAAGAAAATCACGTTCGTTGTATGTATACTTAAATACTTTATAAGTTTCTACCTGTTTATTAAGATCGAGTAACAAATTGCTTAAAAATTACGTTTGTTGTATGGGAGCCCCCCTTTATTATTTACTTTTTTAAAATTTAATTATTTATTTTGAAAGGTAATATACAACTACATATTCTGTAAAAATTTAAAGCGTCTACCTGTTACAGTTAGTAATTTTGAGCAAAAAATACTAAAAAAAACACGTTTTTTGTATGGGACCCCCCTTAATATTTTCATTTTTTTTATTTTTAGTATTTGTTGTTATAGCGGCAACCAAAATACATCATTTGTGAAAATTTCAGCTTTCTAGCTATCATGGTTTATGAGATACAGCCTGGTGACAGACAGACAGACAGACAGACAGACAGACAGACAGACAGCGGAGGCTTAGTAATAGGGTTCCGTTTTTTACCTTTTAGGTACGGAACCCTAAAAAAATATAAAGGCAAAGCAATCTTAATATATATATTTCTTGTGTGCGTGTGTATGTCACTGAACTCCTCCTAAACGACTGGACCGATCTTGATGAAGTTTTTTGCGTGTGTTCAAGGGGACTTGAGAATGGTTTAGATTCACAATTTAGTCCACTGGAAAATGTTTTTTACTTAATTTTTAATTTGTAAGTAGTTGTGGATTTTGGAATGTTTCACATAGGATCCGACGCACTGCGCTGCTATCGCAGTGTCAAATTTTATAATATTAATTTCGTCAAGGAGGACATCGAAACCTTACCTGAATAATAAAACATAAAAAAATAAAGATTTCGAGTCGACAACATATATCCGCAAAATTCGGATTGTCGAGTATTTTGTTAAATTCTAATGGTTCTGACAGACAAATCACAGTCGCCATATTGGCCACTCTAACAAAACGTCACAGAGTCACAGATATACCGGATAACATTTTGAGTATAATGACAGGGACAATCGGGATCATTGGCGTGCCATTGGATCTCTAAGTCTTAGTAGGTAAATACTTTTTGCAGTTATATTTCTTAAATAGTTGAAACGACAATTTATAGAAGTATCCGCCCAATAAAGGAGATGTGTTACGCCGAACATAGATGATATACTATATCTAGAGAACCCCGAATTTACGCGAGCGAAGCTGCGGGCAAAAGCTAGTTCATATATAAAGATTTACGCTAAACGTCAAAACATATCAACTTTGTTTGTTACCATTATCAAACAGGAGTACTCACATAAAACAGAATCCATTTAATATTCAAACACCAACACGTCTAACAAGAAAGGTTCCTTCGGACGAAACAATAAGTAGGTACATTATCATACTTTATTCACGACAAGGAGATTTCAAAACCCACATCGGCCGTCTCATTACGAAGTCTGGTATAAACGTTTATTTCCTTCTCATCGGTAGCTTTGTTACTGTCTAAACAACATACTAATGTTTTGCCAAACCCACATTGAGCTGTCAAACTTTCGTCAGATAAGCGTAGAGCGTATAATTATTTCTCTGAATGTAGCATTTATGTAAGTAGAAAGTATTAAATTACATGGTTGAATCCAAGTCAAATGGAAGCGTTGGGAACGATTTTTCACACGATAAAACCGAATATTTTTAATGACTAATGTCTTCATTGTTTTAGAGAATTTTGACTACTGACTAATTATCATTTTAATAAGTAATTTGGAATGCGTCATAGAAGTGTTTCTGTGCAACACTTCAGGTGATTTTATTGTGTTTTGGAAATTATAGTTTGAGTTTAGACGTTTGAGAAATTTATTAATAACTTTATTGTGAACAATGTTCACCGAGTGCTGCACTGTGAACGTAGTAGTTAGTAAAAGGCACATAACAAAGTGGCCGCCGCAGAAACTTATCAATTTGAACGATTTCATACCTGTCCAGTTTAAAGATAGGTCACTGACAAAAAGTCACACTACTACGTGTTTCAGAGAACTTATAGGAATCGAACCTACAACTCTCAATGCGATTTTTAACTGTGAGGTGGCCACATAAACAACAACGCCATTTACAATGTTCTGAGGAGTTTAAGAAAGTTTATTCTTCCAGTTATCTCACTTACCTTGACGGTGATGCATCATAAATGTATAATCAACTTACTCTGAGCATTAACGAAAGAAATAGGCCT
The DNA here is from genome assembly GCA_944739405.2 of Euclidia mi. Taxonomy (NCBI): domain Eukaryota; kingdom Metazoa; phylum Arthropoda; class Insecta; order Lepidoptera; family Erebidae; genus Euclidia; species Euclidia mi. Next base: position 2,377,470 of record OX123194.2, on the reverse strand, counting down.
GAACCGTATTATAAGAGACAACCGTGTAAACCACTGCACTCTCCCGTTCTAAAAGAGACGATCGTTCAACCCATTGCACACTCCGTGAAGTCCATTTGTCAAAAACATAAATATTTCAACCACTTTCTCACCAAATTCAACTAGCCGAATACAAAAGTTTTCATTAATGCATCACCACCTTCTGTTTCCGTAACTACAGATTCTCAGCGCCAAAACAAATATTATTTTCAATAATTTATTTAGTAAGAAACCGGCTCCAGATACTGTTTTGAGAACAAATATTACGTATGTCGCTTTATTTTTACAGTCTCTGTGATCTTAGAGTTATACCAGTTGTTTTAGGGTGGCGATATTGAGACATTATACGTGGGATTGTCCTTACTTGTTTATTGGTTTAAGGGTCTAACCTTTCTTTGTCAATTATATTATGCTACCGTGTTATCGTTTTTTTAGATTGGTGATATCAAGACATTTATGTGGGTTTTGGCCTCATTAGGTGGATTAAGGTCCTGACCTTTCTTTGTCCGTTTTAATAAATAGTTAATTTTTAGGAAGTATTTTTGTTTTCAATTTTTGCCACATAGTTATTGCGTATGTTGCTTGTAGTATAACAACATCAATACATAATGTTTTATGGAAATATTTTTGTATTTTGCCGCTAAAATTATCTCATATTTATATCATACACTTATTATTGCCTTTTTTTTGTAATTTGGAACTAGTCGATGCATTAACATCGTAGAAGGCAGCAATTTATTATGATGACCTATCCTGTACAATTTGAATTTGATACACAATACTATTCAAATGTTGACCACAAAACCGTGGAATGAACCTGTTCTAAGTTCAAATATTAATCTTAGATAAAGGTTATTCGGAGCATAAAGTAAAATAGAGCGTATCGTATAAAGAGGTCTATATTTGTCTATTGTCAACCGCTTTGTTTGACTCTTTCTCTCTACTGAGAAAAAAGGAAGATGGCTATAAATTATGAAGTGTGGACAAGCTCATAACTTCATTCGATTATAAAGGTGATGTCACTTGGTGTCTCTATTTTGGTATTATTTTCTAAAAAGACGTCATATTTTCAGATGTGATACAAATTATTTTATCAACAATTTTAGTTTTTTTTTTTGGGAATGAGGATAATATAAAAAATCCTATTTATAACTCTGCTGTAGCTAGGGCCAGTTGTTAAATGTTTGAATTTGATTTACTATGCTGTAATGTAGGGGAAGACCTAGGCGGACGTTCTCTGATCAGATTGGAGACATCCTAAAAACAGGACAGGTGAGAAGTACCCTGAACAGAAGAGCATGCATGAGGAATCTGATGGGAGTGAATGAAGCAAGAGAAATATGTCTGGATCGTTGCAAATGGCGTTCCGTAGTCTCTGCCTACCCCTCCGGGAAACAGGCGTGAGTCTATGTATGTATGTATGTATGCTGTAATGTAGAGATCTAACGATGTAGTTTAATGACCATTATTAATCATTAGTAAAATATATATTAGTTTGTTTCTTTAGCGAATCTTATTGTGTTGCGTTAAATATTTTATTGTTTTGGGATTTTATTCCGTATGTAAGCTCAGTAATTTAAATTTATATATACATTGTGCTGTCTAAGTCTAAACTCTGCGCTAGATAAAACATAATGTATTTATATATTTTTTTATTATCACCAATTTTGGTACTTAGCCATAAGTAGGTACATTTTTTCAAAATATGTAATAAATATTTCATTTTAACATATTACCTAATAGATCAAGTATTTAAATAGTTATGGCAAGAACGCCCGTAATATTATCACAAAGATTGAAATGTTTGTGTCACAAAAGGCCCGTGCTACGCCATAGAAACATTGCATATTTAACAGTCCCTTTTTGTCTACACCCTTATGGTTATCGTTTAAACACACCTGTTAATATGGTGTTTGCTCTCTCGTAATGAATGGAATGCTTTGACGATGATTATGCTAATGAGATTAGCTTTTGTAAGGTCAATAGTTTTGGTGCTTGTGCTTTGGTCTTTGGGTTACATAGAGACTTTTCTAAAGAGTTAGGGAAAAGTAGCTGCTATATGTCTAATCACGTTTGTTCTTAATATTGTCACGCATAAAACAGTTTGGTGCACTACCTTTGCTTTACTGTTACACGATAATATTAATTAACTGTGGAAAAACTTATATTTTGTCAAATCTGGACGGACAAGAAAGCAGACCCCTCCAGGCTCGTAGGTGAAATGTCTTGAATGTAACTGGGATAACTATAGGACGACGATGATCATGAAGTTAATTAACTAAAACCCAAACATGGTTAAATTAATCAATTTGTGTAAAGCAACTCGTAATATAGATATTTTTGATATCATCATCGTCAGCCTTTAGCAGTCCACTGCTGGACTAGGCCTCTCCTTTGAAAGGAGGAATTGGCCTACTACACCACACTGGCCAAACGGGTTGGTATAGGGTTTGTATCAAGTTTTCCTTCTCTTACAGTGCTGTTCTCTGCATAATATGCTCCCTCTGTCGGCTCTTACGACACCCATGGGATGATATGGGGTGGTGACATTGCGTTTTCTTAATCCGTCACCACACGGAAAGTGCTTATTACTTTCAGACGTGTCGATCGAATTGCAACGGTCGTGGAAAAGATATTTCAGCATAAATAAATAGTGAGGTATTTATGCCTTAAATATATTAGTTACTACAATTAAGACCGCTGAATAAGCTTGTATAGTGTAAACAAATCGCTAAAGTTAAAAATCGCTAAATAGAAGCAGATGGAATGTTTATACTACGCGTTTAATTCTTTGTAAACATATCGCAACTTTCATTAAAGTTCAACTTAACGGAAAATTATTAATCGCCTTCATATTAAACAATACATATTCATATTTCTACGCACTCCTTATAAATACAACTGATCTATTAAGCTCTTATAAAACAGTACCTTTAATATGGTGTTTTTATAATACCATGAAGAGTATTCCAACCAACACATTACTGGGTATACAACACTTTAGCCTTTAAAGTTCAGGGCACCAGGATATTTTTTATGATTTTGAAATGTCAGGTATCATTACTTCAATAAAACTGTCAAATTGCCTGGTAATATGTCACCGTTTATGATATAGATAATCTATAGAGTGTAGGTGTTTAGAGGAAATTGTAAAGGTCAAAATTAATATGACTTTCTGACCTATCTTCAGAATAAATTTATTTCATAATATATTAAGGTCTATGATTTTGTTCATTGTGTAGAGTTAGTTTTTTTGCAGCGGTTTCTTTTATTCAGCTCTTTAAAACTATGCGCGCTGCATATATATTTTTTTATTTCGTCGTATATAGTAGTTCATAATATTATAATGGATCGGCAGTTCCTAAGATTTACATTCTCCAAAAATTATCAGAATCAGCAACTAAAGCAAATATTTGATTTAAAGTGATTGCAACTAAAGATATAACCATTTTTCCGAGAACATTAAACTCCAAGCTAATTGAGTATTATAATACGGTTTATTGTATTATTATTCATTGATAAATGTAGCCTTAACATTTTGAGAAAACAACTGTTCAAGCAACACTTTGTATTTTATGCGTAGTAAATAAAGAGCAAAGAAAGTCTTACGTAATGGATATCCTTATGGAACAAAATTAAATAAAACCTCCATTGCCTAAAACTCAGCTACATAAAAAGTTCAATTTATATTTTTAAGTCGAACGGTTTCGGAGGATGATCTGAAATGGCATCGACGTATTTCCACAGTAAATCTCCGGGACTCAGCTGTTAAATCTCGAACGAGCTTGAATTTATAACGCAATGAATAAAAGCCGCGAAAGCATAAATCACGAATTTAATGAACAGTTTTATTTGTTAATACTACGACATCTTTGCCAGTATTTACTAAATGACTTTGTTCAGTGACAAAATGTTCCGGTAGTTTGCTTCTTAATTACTATAAGATCATTTTCGCTGAGTTCTGAGACGGTATTATTTTCCTTCACGGTTTGTTAAACACCATAAATGGGTATATTACTTCACCATCTAATTTTCATTTGTGCTAAATTTAATTCCTTGGTAGTGATATGGCGGCGGGAGTTGGTTCTTTACCACATATTAGCCGTTCTAAAGTGTTCGCTGGTTGTTCAAAGCAAAATGACACGGTTTCGTTACTAATGAATGCTTGTGTCGGGCGCAATGGAAAACTCCAACATTTACTTTAATTAGAATCTAATTTTCGTTGTGTTTGCTTTGTTAATTAGTCGACTTGATGGCTGTGGTACGTTATTTTCTTGTACTGTCAGTAAAATGTACATGTTTTATATATTCGTGTCTTTTAAAACTGCCGATGCGAATATAAATGTTTTTCCTCCTACCTAATTTACGTAAACTTCTGTTTTCATATTGGCGTTTTTCCTGTATGTACGAGGTATATGGTAGTCAAAGTCAAAGTCAAAATCAGTTATTCATCTAGGTAGTTTTTCTGGACTAATTTTCTGTTTCATCACTTAGTCAAAGCAAGTACCGATATGTCCTCACTTAGACTTAATGGGTGAGAGGAATTTTGACGGGCGTATGGGCTCACATGGGGGATGTGAAATTTTACGAAATATATCAATTATTAATAAAGCTTAAAAAATCGAATTATCGTTCGGGATATATACCACGTACTTTTATTTCGAGTAGTCGGCACTATTTCTAATGCCATGATAACGAATAGCAGGTACAAAAAAAATCATCTTGAATAATTAATTTAATTATAAAGTAGCGAAATGCATATTTGCAACATTCATAACTATGCTGGCCCTTTGGCTAGTTTGCTGCCTGCAAAAAATAAACATAGGTACAGTATAGTTTTATCATATCCTCTCAATTTCAACTCCACAATATACATAGTTGCATCAATTCTCTCCACATTGCAAATTTGTACCCTACACCTTTACATCTGACATTATAAATGTATATTTAGCTCCAACGGAAGACATTTAATTTAATATAACAGATGTTCCCATCTCAAGTGGCCACGCTTCGGAGCAAATCCTTTGAGTTTGTCACGGCGAGGCTCAAAAGAACCGTCAACAAAAGGATTGTTATTCCAAGTGTGTTCAAACTTATATAAACAAGTTTGACAATCGAGCGTAGACTTGGAATTATTAGAAGAAAAAGACGTACTTTTGAAATTAATTGCTTTTGTATTCGCGGTTTTCTTGGGAGAGAATCGATTGGAAAGATATATTAATGGTCAAAGTATTTAGCACCTACAATAGGATTAAAAACGCATAATGGTGATATGTAAACATGGGTGTGTTTTTTTCTGATATCTGTTATTTTATGAGCCATGTATAGAACGTCTATAGATGTCTTTGTGGGCTTTCAAAAAGATATGGGATTCTTATCTATGTTGTCCAAACTGTCAAGTTGTGGGCCTGTTAAACCTGTGATCTGCCCTGGGCCATTGCTGGTCATTGCTTTGATGTCTTATCGATTAAATGCATACCCTCTTTGGTTGTTCCTTAGCATATACCAAAAGGCAAACCAACAGGATGTATATTTGTAACGAAAACGGCAAACCTTGATGAATATATTTGAGGGATAGAAAATACATTTATTAAACTATTTAAAGTTGCATTTGCATTCATTCTTGTTTTAAATCGGTCCACAAAACACTATATCCTCCGCGTAAATCTGAATAAAAAGCTACTCAAAACACGCAGTCTTTCTAGCCACAATCCGTGCAGGTTTGTTTCGTTTTACGTTCAGAAAACAAATGGTTGAGGTGGATAATTGAAATCCGAACTAGGGCAGGCTTCCCGTCCACTATGAATACCGATGGAGTCCTCTTTAAAACTATTTTCTATCTCTCCACATACCGCGTTTGTAGGCGAGTGACCGAAGCTTGCGGGTGAGGCCGTAGTACGAACTATGTGCAAGCTGTGACCCACTTAGAGTTAAACGAGGCGAAATTATTAAAGGAATTTTAACAAAAACGCGCCCTGTTTACGACTATGCTTTAAGTTACAATGTTACGGAGAGTCGATTATGGAAATGTGATGTAGCGCCAGAAAATACGGTTTGTTTACGAGTTATTTTTGTTTTGGAGTTGTGGATGGGTTGTAGATGAAGTAACAAGAAAGCGTGGTGATAGTTATAGAGACGTTGTAATGGTAGATGTTTGTGTGCTACGTAAATTGTGCCGTATATCCGCTGCTCGTATGACGGATAGTTTAAAGAATCACTTGTTTGATGAAGATGATGAATATTGACAAAACTTAGGTAACACCGTGTGGAAGCAGTCACAGTCTGTCCAATTTTAATGGAGTGATCTACAATATGTCAGATACCGCGTTGGTTTCAAAGTGATGTATGTAACTTATCGCTGAATTCAATTATTGATCTATCCATTTTTTTTCGGAGTTTAGATACATATTTAACATAAGCTTCCAACATTTTTTTATAGACTCAAGCCTGTATCCCCGAAGGGGTAAGCAGTGGTGTAATATTATACCCACATTTCGCCATGAATTTTTAGGTCCCACGTAATAGAGGGCGAGCCTATTGCTGTACCGGGAACATTACCAGACTCCGTGCGCTGCTACTGAGAATTTCCTAACAGAAAAACCCAATAACACTTTGCCCGAGCCGGGAATCGAACCCGATAACTCCCAATCCCACGCGCACATTTATGCCGCGAGACCAACGTGTATGTCAATCATGTACCTATCTCGAATCTCGAAATCCATGGATGGATCGAATATTGAAACCGGCCGTTAGTCCGTGTAAATCGGATGGGAAGTTGTGTGAAAATGATGATATTGAAACTAAATTGAGTTCGTGTATGAAACCGCAAAACTCTCTGTGTCAGAAATAGGTTAGATCGTTTCATTGAAATACAGTGTTGCATTCACATCAAGTGTCACGTTTTGAAACCTGTAAACGATAATTTATAAAATATTACTAGAGGACGTCAGCAGCTACGCCTGCATTTTTTTTTAATTTACCCGTTTTGGCCAATCCCGTGGGAATTTCGGGAAATCCCTTCTTAGTGCACCCCTACGGTCCCCAAGAAACATACATGCCAAATTTCAGCTTCCTGCGCCCAATAGTTTCGACTGTAGCGTGTCTGTCAGTCAGTCAGTAACGCAAGGATTTTTTATTTATTTATTTTATGCACATAAATTGTACAGAGGCGGACTTAATACCGTAGGCATTATCTGCCAGTCAACCTTTGGGTGATGCAGAGATACAAGTAATAGGTTTTATATATTAAGATTTTGTAAAATTAAAATGAAAAGGCTACTAATATTATGAACACGAAAATGCTTGCTAAGAGCCTGGGGTCCGCTTACTGGTCCAACCAGATTTGACAGAACCTATTCCACAGAGCGCTTGCGTTAGACTTGAGCTACCCATACTGATAGGGATATGCCATAGCTTAGACCAGTATCAGAATATTGAACGGTATTGACTCCCCGTAATTACTGTTACAGATCTTCATAACAGCTTGGACCGACAGCTTAACGTGCTTTCCGAGGCACGTGACAAATGAATAATCAACAATATAACGAAAGGAACAAACATTTAGTTTTATAAAACCTATTTTTACTGATATTCAGTATTCCAAACCTGCGGAATAACATTCACAATCTGCTAGTTATTTTCAATACTGGCCTGTGTAAATGGAGAATATTATTTTTTTCATGCGAAGCGAATACTGATTTTGAATCACAAAGATAACAGGCGTTTATTTATTTGTAGTGAGAATTTACGCCAAATGTGTAGATTTTCGTGAAAATATTTTTATGATACGTTGATTTAGGTGTTATTTATTCGGAGGAAAGCTTGATAGGTTCAACTGACAATAGCGTATTTAATATTTAGAGGAAAGGATGTGGTGAGTCTTCGAAGAGCTTTGAACTCAAAGGACAAATAAAGATATTAGTACTGACCGATTTCATATTGTCTTTTGTCTCCTGATTTGTACTGTCATTGAAATATTACTTGATCTTTTACGTATTGTATTGAAAAAGCACAAGAAGTAAGTTATTTTCAACGTGCCAATAGTCAATGCAATTGTGTTTTGGTATATACACCACGTACCTTTGTTTGGAGTAAGCGATATTTCGGCAGTGCAAACACCATGTTCACGGAAGTACTTATAGTACATCCGTCAACGTGGCGCTTGCAAAAATGAAAAAAAGAAAGTGTAGCAATATAGATACCGTTACTTTACCATTATATAATTATTCTGTAAGAGAGAAGTACTTCTCCGGTTAAGCAGATCCATTCATGCTGAAAGCAGCAAAGCACTCTATCTACAACCTACATGTAAACGATATTTGGATAAATTGTGAGTTACACTTCAGTAAATAAATAAATAAATCTTTATCTTTATCATACAATCAGGGTCTTTAGATAAAGCTACATTCTCGCAAGTACTCAATCCTTTACAACAGAAATGACGGAAGCAGCAAAGTGTCAACAACAAAATCATTGTAACATCACAACTCAAAGGGGAATAATAAATAATCGTAAGCAAACATGGTGGTCCCGTCAATCTTCAATCTGAATGCATTACCGAGACTGAAATTCATGTTATGATTACAAGGTATCTCACACGTGAAATTAATGCCGTTCTCACAGAGACTCTTTGTTGATACGGCAATTACATACAGCGAGGCGTAACAGCATTTCACTTAGGAAGCTAGTGAAGATGAGTGGGAGCTGAACGAGGAAAATGTAAGCTGAGCTGGAAAATAAAGTAACTAACTTTTGGTTGATCTGCAAGTGAGAAAAGGTAACATTAAATCAAAGAACTAGACGCCAAACAGTATAAAGTATCTACAGTAAGAAAAGTCTTTGCCCATCAGTGAGATAGTTCATAATATAGACTAGCAATAAAGCTTAAAAAATGCTTGCTGTCTTATTTTTGCAACAAACAGTAGCTTTTGTGCGTCTACAATGTGTGAACTATTGGAATGCTATAATTCAAGAAATACAATAGCAGTTTTGATGTTGAAAACGAGTCTTAAATATGTTTAATATTAAAATAGGGCAGGCTTATTCCTTTTTTATAAGCTAATATTCTGTCACATCAGAATCTGGTTATACTAGAAAAGCGAACCCCGGCCTCCAAAGACGCAGGTCTTGAATCCAACCGGAATAACTGGGGAGATAGTGGTATTTATGGATTATTTCATAACTGACTGCTCAGCTCTGCTCGTTCATTTGTGATAGCAACCCACAAAACTTACTCATATTGCGCATTCTAAGACTCCCATTATTTTACGTTAATCAATCAGCCAACAAGATCTTCATTGCCTTTGTTATAATAATCGGCGAATTATATTCGTCTTACGGTTGTTTCGCTACAATTATATGATAAATTGATGCTATTTATCAATTCATAGTTTGAGAGATCTTATAATGTTTGTGGTAAAAGGTAGACAGCTTGCCTTTGATAATGCAAAGTCGTTAGCGATAATAGTCTCTTTGCTGAGTGAAAGTAAATATGTTAAGTGCTATTTCAGTAGAAACTAGTTTGTATTATTTTTGGGTTTCTTTGCAGTGCCCTTAATGAGCTGTTTTTGGGCTATATTCTAAAGTAACTGTCATTACTATTATTTTTTATACATTTATGTGTTCGCAGTTGATTGGTTTCACAGTTGTTTTAATAGTGTTCTTATTTTGAATTCCTTTGCTATTTCATAATTATTTACAATTGCGGCCACCTCGCACACATTGACTCCACATCAATGATTTTAGGGCTTCTATATGTACATTATTTTGCGTTCTACCTCCTAAACATTGTTAGCCTTGACTGCAGTACAGGGAGGCACTACAGTATCTTACTTTGACTAGATCTTACAGTGACTGGCACTACAGACCGGGTCACTGTATGCCTATGGCGATGATACAATGACAATATTATCATCGATGATGATCATGATTTCCATGATTATCACTTCTTCTTGTTCTCGAGTCGTTAGTACAGAACTGATATCAAATGGCACCAGCCCACACTTGTGACCTCAGCAACAGCATTGTCGGTGGCTCGGCATAGATCGGTGTCCTAAGTGTCTGCACAATGTTCGGCCGAACATTTGTGCAGACACTTAGGACACTCCAATAGGTGACTCATGGTCTGTGCTGGAGCGCCACAGTCGCACTGCGTGTAGGCCGAGTCAATCATACATGTTTACCAAATTAACACTAATTATAGCTACATATATAGTAAAATTTTCTAAAATTATAGCTCTTTGAATCAAAATAGTTAGCATCTAACCTATTATGATTTACATTTGTAGTGATAAACTCATAACTCATAAGTAAAGTAGTTTAATTTAAATTTATAATTTGTTTTAGAATCGCTTGAAATATAACTTATTTGAATATTGTGTTTAGAGTCTAGACGAACATTATCGTTAATGTTATTCATCTTGAAGACCACTATTGAGTTTGAGATGTAATTAACGATGTGTAAAGTCTTGAAGGTTAAATTTTGTAGTTATGATATATACATAGATGTAATTTTATTATTATAATTATACTTATTCATGGAGCAGTCAATTTCTATGAAAATACTTAATTATTTTGCATTATATGTAAACTTAGTATAATACACTTTAAATGTACTGATTTGGAATCATCATCAGCCCTGTATTAATACTGTCCTACTGCTGGGCACGGTCCTCTCCTCACTATTAGAAGAGTAAGGACATAGTCCACCACGCTGGAAAAGTGCGGGTTGGTAGACTTTACATATCTTTCAAGAACATTATGGAGAACTCTCAGACATGCAGGTTTCCTCACAATGTTTTCCTTCATCGCTAAGGAAGCGATTAAATTAACCCGAGATCCTCTGCGTAGCAGATGAGGTAGCAGTCCGTCAGGCTCTCCACTAGGCTATCGTTACTATGTCGTATATATTGTTATGATTTGGAATAGCTTGTCTAATATACATCTACACGTCATATAAATACAATTGGAGTGTCTGTTTGTAATATTAAAATAACCGCTTTTTACTGAATGCATATGGATGTATACACGGTACAAGTACTGAAATGATTTTTTTTACAATTTTTGTCTGTCTGTCTGTCTGTCTATCCGTCTGTCTGTCTGTTTGTTTTCGCTAATCTCTGGAAATGCTAGACCGATTTTGAAGGGACGTTCACTGGCTGATAGCTGATCTACCAAGGAGTAACTTAGGCTATATATTACCGGGTACGCGAAGTAGTTCCCCCAGGACGCGGGTGAAACCGCGGGAAACAGCTAGTCAAAAGTATATTTAAAAACATATGTGTTTCGAATTATGTCATTCTGTGTGACTATGAAAGGTGTGAAAGTATGCTAAAACGTCGGATATTCGCGTCGCGTCGGGGTAAGTATATGGTACTTCACATTTGTTTTCGAATAATTATGCGATTGAAAACAGTTACAGTATACCTAAATATTTGTTTACTATATCATTTTCTACATAGTCCTCACTGACATTTCATTGCAGAGCCTAAACTACTGAAGCTAGACACATTTGGATAGTGGATTCTATTTAATATGATATAAACACCAGCTACTGGTAGCCGGTCATCGTTGAAGCAGAAAGGTTTCGGAATGGTGGCCATGAACCGGACGGCACAGCAGAGGTATACCTCCTGCGAGGTGGACCGACGATATGCTATAAAACATCACGCCACGAATCATGAGTGCGAAGTAGTGGCCTTGAATAAGGCGGGTGTAAACGCGGGCTCAGATACCTACTATCCACAATATAATATAGGAATTTAAACTTATTTTAAATTGTCTTTCGGGATATATACCACGTACATTTGTTTGGAGTAACCGACATTTCGGCACTGTTGCAAGGATTTACTGAGGGTATTGCGGGTGGGTGAATGTTACGAGGAAGTATAACGGTCTACCCGCTTTCTTACTCGTTTTTTGCGTTCAACAACACTAGCACTGTTATCACTATCGCACTGTACCCGATCACGACATACTACACTAATTAGTCAGCTCGCGGTTTGACTTTGTTGTTTTCACGGGTTTTACATAGAACATGGAGCTTGCAACAGTGCCGAAATATCGGTTACTCCAAACAAAGGTACGTGGTATATATCCCGAAAGACAATTTAAAATATCCGCTATATAGTTTACAACAATACAATATGATATATTACAGCGTCAGTTCTATTTGCGTTTCCAAAATTGAATACCTATTCAAGATCTTCCTACGTTTGGAAGGATATAATTGAAGCAGGCACGTAATTCGCATATAATCAAACACTCATAGAGGTAATTATTCGACATGCCACGAGATATCATAGAGACATCGTTAGTGGTTACATTGTACGTTTAAATACGGATTACGTATTTCTTGATTGATAGTAGGCTGATGTACAATGTAAGGAACCATATACACTAGCTAGCGAATCGCGCGGTTTTAAAATGAGGATCGTTTTGAAATATAAAGGATATTCTCTTAATTTGTGAGGCAGATCAGGTACATCACAAGTTTGGCTAAGTACCTGACGATCTAGGGACTTATCTGAAAGTAAGCAACAACATAGTTAGCGAGTGCTGTTGTACCGTGGTTCATAGCCTCACCCTAATGAAGCGTGAATCCTATTCATGACAAAGCATTGTATGGTCCACAAGAATTTACACTAAGTGTTCAATATGTCCTATTTGTATTTTGTCGTGATCAAAACGCTTGCGAAAAGTGGGCGTTTAATATGCCTTTGCGTACCCCTTCGGGGATACAGGCGTGAGTCTATGTATGTATGTATGTATTTTGTCGTTACTTAAGTTGTGAATGAGGAGTACAATTAGAAATCCAATAGAAACAATACTACTTGAATATACGCTTGTTCTAGTGAGAAGGTTCTCTTCTCACCTAACGGGACTATTAATATACTTCTGTGTAAGGTAGTACCCAGGTATGAGAAGGCTTTTTAAGGCTCTACTATTACGTTTCCAATCCAATTCGACATTGAAACCTTTAAGTAGCGTGCATATTCTTTTTTTAAAGTTCGACAACGCACTTGTGATCCTTCAGGCATTGCAGGTGTCTCGGGGCGGTGGTGATTACCAGGTGACCCGCTTGCTCGTTTGTCTTCCTATAATATAAAAATAACGTATTTTTTACTTCAAGAATCAATCATATTGTCATACTATACCCACGCTTTTACATACCCAGTCTGAAAGGCTCTAATACAAAATTTATTAGTTAATATAAGTTTTTGTTAAGTTAAAGGTTACAATGTTTTGCAGATTGATTACAAGATCACAAGTAATGTGGTCATTAAACATGATCTTTATTGCAACTGGAACTGATGAGCGATTAAATATTCTGTGGTAATCTTTGAGAAGTATATTACCTCATTTTGAGCAAGAATAATATTGTAAAGCATCATGCGCATGTTTCTAAAATTGTGCACCTATTCTGGAAGACGTGTTATCTCTATCAACTGTTCTAGTCAGCAGCGTCTGGTAAGCGTTCAGAACACGCAAGCTGCTTACATATATCAGGGATCATTCATTTTAAACCATCGCATGGTTTGTCATATTTTAGTTGCACGTGAACTTTCTTTCGACCACAGTAACTTGGAAAATATGACATAATATTATACGGGAAGATATGATGCCAGTATAAGAAATAGTAACCTACCTTTCATGACATGGCCTTATAATTTTTTTTAAGTCGCAATGAAATGTTTCGTTAAGTGTTTTGTGTATAATATAAATTGCGCTTATGGGCTCTTGTTCATCTTGCTCTTTGCAAGTGAAGAGCTTCTCAATGTTTTTCTGCGTCTAAAATCTATCAATATTCTAGTAACATTTGCTATGTTAGAATATCAAAGTACTTATCACATGGAATTATTTTGCTTTAAACATATACTTATTGCTGTAGTTTTATAACAAACTACTGAGTTTCTAATTGCGAATTTCCTAAAAGAAAACCTGATAGTACAGTACACATTCACGGAATAATTTCAAATTCGCATCACATGATCTGGATACTAATATGGGTTTTTTTATTTACGTAATAGTTATTCCGAATATTCCGAATGTCTTAGCATACTTGGTTCCATATTTGGCAAGTTAGCTTTCTTTTGAAAACGACCACCGACCAATATAATAAATAAAAAATGGGCAAGATGATTTAAAAATCCTATCGACAGTAAATAGTCCTTTATGAATCTGTTATGCCCCTTCACTTTTTTTCGACGTGGTTGCGCTTTGTGGAATAAATTAGTTGCGCTTTTTTAGTTGCGCTCAAAAATAGTTGCGCTTTTAGGAATACCCCTTCTTTACATACTTATTATAAAATGAAACTCAAAAACCGGGTATTTTTTTAATAAATATTGTGATACCTGCGGCAGGTTTAGGTATAATTCAAACTGGCAGAGCTACGAGCGAAGTCAAGTACATGTTTATTACTATCATGAGAATTGCCTTCAGCAAAAATAATTCTAACATCTGATTTTATAGCAGACAATTTTATGTTTCATCATCAATAGACGCAGTCAAATATTCAGGCGAAGACACTGGGTGGACATAAAAAAGCTATACGAATTTTAATGAGATCTGTGCTACGCGCTACGCCATAAACTGACGACCCTTGCAGTAAGTGTCAACGGCTATATCAAGCTGCGAAGCATATTAACTGAATAGCAATAGGTTATTTGACTAATTTATTTTTATGTCTAGATTTTGTGGGCAGTTTCGTAGTGTTAACTTCAAACTTTTAACCCTTACTTTGTCCGCTTAGTAAGTATATTTTGCAAATGTTATACATAAGTAAAGTTTTAGCTCTTTTTCTTTTGTATGGAAATCTATTAATCATTCCTGTTTCATCAACTGCATAAATAACTTTGTAATCCCATATAAATATAAAGGATTACGAAATTACATTTGCAGTTAGAGCTTAAATTAAGAAAATTTTTGTTGGTTTACAAGAAGTAGAAGGTACCGGAAAAGACAAAAGTAGGACTATCTACAAAAAGAAATGAGATCCCATAAAAACAATACTTGTCAAAAATACCAAGCCTCGCGACCGTAAAGAGTTGTGAGGTCCATGTAATACCAAGTCGTTTAATTAAAAATCTTTAATGTTTTAAAAAAATATATTGACTTGGCAATCGAATTCAACAATCTAATTTATGTATGACTGTAACACTTATATATTGTGTTTCCATGCGATGGCCGAGTCAATCTATTTATTTAAAACATTAAAGATTTTTAATTACCCGACTTGGTATTACATGGATCTCACAACTTTTTACGGTCGCGAGACTTGGTATTTTTGACAAGTATTGTTTTTAAGGGATTCAATTTTAATAGTAGTCAACAACCCTATTTACAAAGCATTGTCAGGGACAATAAAACTAAGAATAGGACAAAAGTAAACATTTGTGTAACATTTATAGGAAAAAACAAAGCTTGAAGTTACTTAGGAGAATTTATGCCATGGTCTCTCATTTTACGACTGCCGTATTTATGTCAATAGCGAGTCAACAATGACTCATAACCTGCCATGTGTTTTATGGCCTCTCAAAGAGGTTTTTTTAGGTAATAATGCTACTGTTTAGGAGACAATAGATTTAGATATCCGGGGATTTTTTTGGTGTTGCCTGGTGGGTGTGCTTTGCTTAAAGGATTGTAATTACTTGTTCAGGATGCAGGCTCTTGACTCGTGACATGAGACAATGCAAGATAGGTTCTCTATATACTGAATGTAATTTTTTACATGTTTGTTAGTCTAGTACTTAATTCTGGGGCCCAATTCTCCTAAATAAATATAGTTTCGATATCATGTCAGTGTCATACTTACGTCACAAAAAGCGTATTCTTGTAAATTATCTGACAATGGAACGAAGTTGTAACGAGATCGTAAATTGAAACAAGTGTCCAACGACGAACTGTTTATTTGAAATTATACGATAATGACATTAGGTTATCAGAATACCGCTTCTGAGTCAATTCAAAATATAATATCAATGTCATATAAAAATAGGAGAATTGGCCCCCTGATTGCTGTCCCGGTGCACAAAACATTCTGTGATTAATATAATTACTTATATCTGTGACTGGGTATAATTTAAACAAAACATTGTAATTAACTGTGTAATATATAAC
Source organism: Euclidia mi (assembly GCA_944739405.2). Taxonomy (NCBI): domain Eukaryota; kingdom Metazoa; phylum Arthropoda; class Insecta; order Lepidoptera; family Erebidae; genus Euclidia; species Euclidia mi. The sequence continues at coordinate 2,361,336 of OX123194.2, read as the reverse complement.
ATGTTTTCAAGTTAACTGGTATACTGGTAAGATACTAGAGTAGATGCTCTGTCTGGAATCAAAATTCACGCGTTAGTCGTTCTAGAAAAATATCTCATAAAATATTTGATACGGATACTTTTTTGCTCATGATTCATCAGTAGCCGACAAATAATGCTTTATTTACTACATAATAACAAATGATAAGAACTATCTAACCACGGGTACTAGTCACTAAGATTTTGTAGCTAGGTTTGTATATTTTGGGTTTAATTTTACTCACCACCTAACAATACAATACCGTGTGCTGTTTTAACACATAATTATACAAAAAATGATTCACAATATAAGACTTTTATTAATCTGGTCACAAGAATATCTAGCACACATATGGCATCCTATACTTACTTTTACGAGTAAACACGGTACTTTTTTGCTGTCGATCGGTACCGCATACGTCATATTTCAAATATGGCGACATATACTGTGTCCTCGCCGCTCTTGTGGACTTCCTGTAGTCTCGGACGCTTGGCATGTACGGTGGAAGCGTACGATTTTATAGCATCGTATAGAGGTAAAGGTGTTCCAATATTATTTTATGAAAGGTTATGAAGAAATTTCGTTGAAATTTTGTGGTATTCGATTTATTGTTCAGTGTATATTTGATAATCAAGGTACGTTGTCTGATAAAGATTTCTATACAAATGTGTTTCACATTTTTATATAAAAAAGCTTATAGAAAAGCTTTTAGTAAAGTAAAAGTAAAAAAGTAAAAATATTTTTATTCTGAACACGCACAATAAAAAGCTTAATAAGAAAAAAAGTAATACAACTAAATCAATACACATAAAAAGAAATAAAACAAAAGAAAATAAGAATACAATAACAAACAAAAGTATGACGTGTTAGAACAGGGCACAGTTCAGCATTTGTCAGGCAAATGCCTGACGCTGATTTGCAACTGCGCCCCTATTTTTGAGTGACTCACGCACGTCAAAACAAACATTACAGAATAATACAATAAAATAAATATATTATCTAAAAGAATATATAAATAAATAGCATGCATACCTAATTAAAACAAATCAATAAATATAACTTATAACTACATATTATATATTACTGTAAACTGTACGTATACATCAAGGGCGGATCCAGCTTTGGCGCCAGGAGGGGGTCACATAGTCATGGTCAAGTCAAGAACTTATAATTTAATTTTAATAACAATAGATACAAGTAAAAAGTAGGTATTTCATTAATATACGTAATAGACCAGTGCAGATACGTTAGAAAACGGTAAAAAGTAAAATAAAATTACAGTAGAATGAGACCCATTGGAAAAGAAAGAGAATATAGCAAAAATTTAAGGAAAAATAAATTACGGGCGATCTGAAGTCGGGAAATGGATGGGGTTGCGAATTTAAGGATAAAAAAGGGTTTATCTCGATTGCCAGCAAAACTTCAAGTCCTACGGGAAAAACGTCAATGGCAAAGTTGTAGGTAATAAAAAGATCTACAACTTTTGTATTTACACTTTATTTACACAACGTCTTAAATTATGTGAAAAATTCAAATACTTAACCAAGTTTTTGTTTTTTTTATTTTTAACTTTTACAATAGGTAGTTATTTTCTTTTTCACGAAATTTGATGAAAACTTGCCTTTTTATGTTCCAAACACACTGTTAGTGTTTTTTTATTTAAAATATTTATTTTTGCACCTTATTTTGACTTAATATCGAAATAAAACCCTAACTTTCAATTGAAAATTCTCACGTCAATACATCAGCTTTCTTTTTTAAATTTTTCGGCGTTTTGTTCGTTGAAATCTCTACTTTCTGATGGTGTAAATAAAATATACATTACTAAGGTAAACGTTCTCAAAAAATGCAAAGAAATGAAACAACCTCGAGACCGATTTTTTAAATTATAATGTGCAATTTTGAGCGATTTATTACAAATTAACACTTGACTTACTCGAAAAATGTAAGATTCCTTGCTACATTGATGAAAAAGAACTTGCAAATCAAAATATACACAACTAAAATAAGTTAATATTTAATAAGACATCTACAATATTTTGAGAAAGTTATAGAATCTTCTTTAAATTATAGCGTAGACTTCTATTTATTGCTATTTTAAGATAATGTATATACCTGAGTGACCCACAGACAATTTGAGCCCATCAATAGTTACTTTAAAGAGAAGTGTGGAAGGGCTAGGTGGATCCAAGCCCTGACATGTATTTTTATGAATAATGTTGTTCACTGTTCTGTATTTCAAATACTGACTAACTGTTTTTATAGCTGATATGAAATCTATAAAATAACGAATGATGGACATTATCTTAAAATAGCAATAAATAGAATTCTGCGCTATAATTTAAAGAAGATTCTATAACTTTCTCAAAATATTGTAGATGTCTTATTAAATATTAACTTATTTGGTTGTTAATTTTAGTTGTATATTTCGGTTTGCAAGTTCTTTTTTATCAATGTAGCAAGGAATCTTACATTTTTCGAGTAATTAAAGTGTTAATTTGTAATAAATCGCTCAAAATTGTACATTATAATTTAAAAAATCGGTCTCGAGGTTGTTTCATTTCTTTGCATTTTCTGAGAACGTTTACCTTAGTAATGTATATTTTATTCACACCATCAGAAAGTAGAGATTTCAACGAACAAAACGCCGAACAATTTAAAAAAGAAAGCTGATGTATTGACGTGAGAATTTTCAATTGAAAGTTAGAGTTTTATTTCGATATTAAGTCAAAATAAGGTGTAAAAATAAATATTTTAAATAAAAATCATTAACAGTGTGTTTGGAACATAAAAAGGCAAGTTTTCACCAAATTTCGTGTAAAAGAAAAAAACTATTGTAAAAGTTAAAAATAAAAAACCAAAAACTTGGTTATTTGAATTTTTCACATAATTTAAGACGTTGTGTGAATAAAGTGTAAATACAAAAGTTGTAGATCTTTTTATTACCTACAACTTTGCCATTGACGTTTTTCCCGTAGGACTTGAAGTTTTGCTGGCAATCGAGATAAACCCTTTTTTTCCCTTAAAATCGCAACCCCAACCACTTCCCGACCTCAGATCGCCCGTAATTTAATTTACCTTAAATTTTTGCTATATTCTCTTTCTTTTCCAATGGGTTTCATCCTACTTAAATTTTTTATCGTTTCAAAAATTATGTACCTACTTACCCTGGTCTAAAACCTTTGCCATCATACAAAGTTACTATATTATCAACTAATAAAAAATTGAAGGTAAGTAGGTATGTAGTTACATAAAATCTGTATGGTGACAAAATATATAGGTACCTACTTAAATAAATTTTTATGTTTAATTAGCGGTCCACCTAAGTCCTCGAACCAGCTCAGGGGGGGGTCATGACCCCCATGACCCCCCCCCTGGATCCGCCCTTGGTATACATACACTAAATAAATGTATCGCCGGGGAACCGAACGGCAGCGCAGCGGTTTTAAAGAGACTACAGAACATAAATGCCAAAGAGTATGTTTGTTTGTTATCTTTTTTCAAACCACAACGGAGCGATGTCATTGTATGATTTCTGTGTATAGAGATACTTAGGAAGCCAGAGTATGAGAGGTTTTTTTACCCCGATAACTTAGTACCACATGGGCGCTATATTATCACTCCAAGAGGTTTTTGCACGAAAGAGTAACAAACATCTCTCCATCTTCACACATTTTAGCGTTTCAAACAGTACTAGAATCTATAAACATAAACAAAATTGGAGTGTCTGTAATATTAAAATAACCGCTTTTTACTAAATGCATATGGATGTATGCATATACAGAAATAACATTTTTTACAATTTTTGTCTGTCTGTCTGTAGGTCTGTCTGTTTGTTTTCGCTAATCTCTGGAACGGCTGGACTGATTTTGACGGGACTTTCACTGGCGGATAACTGATGTACAAAGAAGTAACTTAGGCTATAATATTAACCGGGTACGCGAAGTAGTTCCCTCAGGACCCAGGTGAAACCGCGGGAAATAGCTAGTTACGTTATAAAAATACAACACATGGTCAACCCGCAAAACATTAACCCATATATCATCCCACATCAAACAATTTTACCATCATAATTAGCCATTCACTGACTGACCTATTTTTCTCCGTGAGAACACTTGTGTGAGAGTTTCTTTAGATCAACTTTATGTGTCATTTGTAATGCAATGATAGAGATTATTACCACCCACGCAATGCTGTACGACTTATTTCATCAATTAGACTATTCACACCCACTGAACCGTTTTAATGGTTTGTTTACTCATTTAATGTTAAAGAATGTGTTGCTTGGTTTTAATGAGTTTTCTTTATGATTGTACGTAGGTGAGACAGTGTATCTGATCGTAAGTTATAATCTTTTTACATCGCGCTTATGTTATAATGCAGAAAATAAGAAGGCATTCATTATTATTATAATACCTAGGCAGCTATGGTCTAGTGGAGAGACCGACAGACTGCTACGCAGAGGGTGCGGGTTCAAATCCACGGCGCGCACCAATGACTTTTCGGATTTTGATCTGTGTATTAAATTGTTAACTATCGCTTCTTAAACGGTGAAGGAAAACATCGTGAGGAAACCTGCATGTCTGAGAGTTCTCCATAATGTTCTCGAAAGACATGTGAAGTCTGCCAACCCGCACTAGGCCAGCGTGGTGGACTATGGCCTTACCCTTCTCATAGTGAGAAGAGGCCCGTGCCCAGCGGTGGGACACTATATACAGGGCAGATGATGATGAATTATTATTATAAAGATTACTGCACGGTCGGCGTAGTGGCTTAAGCGGCCTCCTCGCAAATTGACACTACGCCAAGTGTCGTGGGTTCGATTCCCACTCGCGACAAAACTATGCGTGATACATAAATTGTTGTTTCGAGTCTGCGTGTTTATTGTGTTCGTTGATTGCATGTTTGTAAAGACCCCGGGATACAGGAATTGTACCTAGTGCAGGAGTTGTAAAAACACCACAGCGCCGAGATCCATACGTTGGTATGCAAAAAGTTTTCTGTTCCAATCCAATGTGTTCATCACAGTCTTGCCGAAGTACGTGAGTATCAATTTCTTCATTATCATTTGCTAAACATGAAGGAAATCGTCCGTGTGGTGACGGATTGAGAATATGGATTGTCACCACCCCATATCATACCATGGGTTTCGTAAGAGCCGACAGAGGGAGCATATTATGCATAGAACGTAAGAGAAGGAATACTTGGTACAAACCCTATACCAACCCGTTTGGCCAGCGTGGTGAAAGAGTGGAAAGGAGTTGGCCTACTAGGCCAACTCCTTTCAAAAGAGAGGCCTAGTCCAGCAGTGGACTGTTAAAGTCTGATGATGATGAAGGATATCATCGTAAAGTGAATCTGCATGTCTGGGAGTCAATGTGTATTACGTTCTCCATAGGTGGCTGCCTTCTTCCATGTTGCCAACTGCTACAACCAAACGATCTTGCAGAAAAACTTACCCACTCTAGAATGGACACTCTTGATTGCCCACTGATAAAATTAGCATAAAGGCTTGTAATGTACTAAGATAATCTACATCTAGATTGATTTTGGTAATACAGTATAACCGTATTTCATCGCATACAAACCTAACTATGACCTATTCATTGAATAAACACGAACACCAGGGAATACCGGAATGTGTGCAATAATCGATGATAAGCATCAAACTAATATACAGTGAATCACTCAAGCTGAGTAACCATATTCAATGTACTAAATTAGTTCTAACAGATTAGATCGCTATGTGATATCAATATGAAGTGACATTTCCTTCGTTAGAAATGTGTCATCAATATTGTATGAATATACGCTATTTAAAAAGTGACTAATATACCTTTGGTGTCCTTGCATGAAATTTAAATTTAGTATAACTATATATCAATTTATAACGACTTCACTCGACTCGCAACTATTAAGATTAAATGTTGCATTGCGGGGATCTTGGTTCATATCTTTTTTGCTCTGTGTTTGGTGCTGATCCACAGCCAATCACTTAAACCCTTCATGAGTGTGATCATAGAGCCTTTCGCAGTCCACTGCTGGGTAAATGTCTCTCCATATTTTCGTCAGAATAGCCTTAGGGGATAATAAGAGGATTTGGTCTTCTATTCCATGCTGGCTAAACGGGTCGTTATAGGATTCGATGTTGTATTTGATTATAGAAAATATCATATACCTATAATACCTCATACCGTGGGAGTCGTAAGATGCGAGTAAGGGATTTACAGGAAGCAAATAATACCTCTATCAGGAAGGAAAACTCGACACCAAACCTTGTACCAGCCACTTTCTTTTTCTTTGGGGAGACAACTGCCACAGTAGGATTAAATCCTGTGTCGCGGGGGACTTTACAAACATACAACTAACGGACACAATGAACACCCAGACTCGAAAAAACAATTTATGAATCACACAAAGTGTTGCCTCGTGTGGGGATCGAACCCACAACACTCGACGCAGTGTCAAGCGGCGAGGCAGCCGCTTAAACTACTACACCAACCGTGCAGTTAAATCAGTTTGACTCCAGCCATTCGTGGTATAGTAGGCCAAAACCTCTTATTGATTCACAATGCTACTGTGTACCAAAGTAGGAGAGACTTAAAACCAGCAGTAGACCGCAAAAGGCATTTAGATAAACAGAAATAATATACTGATTATCTCTCAGTTCCCATGGAGTATATTGTGCAACCTAAATAATATAACTGCCTCCGTGGTCAAGTGGATAGCGTATACGACTGCTGATTGGAGGTCCCGGGTCGGGCAAAAGACTGGGTTTTTCCGAATTCTCAGTAGCAGCACGGAGTCTGGTAATGAGCCCGGTAACGGCAATAGGCTCGCCCCCTATTACGTGGGACCTAAAATTCATGGCGGGTGTAATATTACACCTCTGCCTACCCCTTCGGGGATACAGGCGTGTGTCTATAAATAAAAAATAATAAAAAGAAATTGCAACCAAGACCATTCAATCACTTAAACACTTCACAAGATTGTCCAAGTATGTGTCTAGACGTCACAGATTCATCTAGCCAATTGTCGGACGCTGATATTCAGCTCTCGATCCCGGATTGGCTTCAATTAGACCCACTTGTGCTAATACAGTCCTGCTGACATTGATGGCTACGGCTAATTCTATGCAATCAAGTGTAACTGAATCTTGTCCTCGGTTTTCCATCTTCTTATTAATGTAGAGTACCTATATTAGATGTTGGCGAACGGCGTGTATAATGAAATTGATTAGGTTTCGCTTAAGCTATCATTAACGGTATACTGAACAATTCTTTGCTCGTGTGAACCCTCTCAAATACTTTATCTATTGCTCACATGAAACAGCTTCTTGGCGACTGATTTTTAGCCAACTTCAAAAGCCCGGAGGTTCTCAATTCGACTGCGTATGTTTTTAAATATGAAAATATAACACATTTTGAAGTGTGTGAGTGAAGAAAGATTGACGAATCAAATATATATCGCAGAGGTGTATGGGCAAGTCGGTTGCGGCAGACCTCGTAAGACGTACGTTGACAAAATTGGGGACGCCTTGAAAAACAGAGAAGTCCGAAGCACCCGTAAACGGCGGGCATGTATGAAAAGAGTAATGAATGTAGAGGAAGTGCGTGAGGTTTGCAAGGATAGGAGCAAGTGGCATTCTGTTGTCTCTGCATACCCCGACGGGAAAAAGGCGTGAGCATATGTATGTATAACATATTTGGTGTGTAATGGAATCATTAGGTGATCAAATAAGTCTGGGTATCTGTTGTGACAGTTTATTAAGTGATTGTTTTATGCCAAGTACAAAAATTTATAAAATAAAGAAAAATATTAATACCGCGTGCCTGTGGGTCTCTGAGCCCTTGTATCTCATATATATAAACACAAAAATATATTTCTAATAGCGCAAGTAGATTTGAAATATTATCGTCAAAACAAGTAAACATCAGCTCTATGTTATTTTACAATATAAATAAATTAATTAAATTCCATTCAGCCATGCTGCCATTTTGAATAAAGCAATACAATACTAATTTAATTCAGTGTACTAACCGCGTGAATAGTAAAATTTCAAACAGAATTTATAATATAATTTGACATGAAATAACATTAGCGATAATAATTGTGTTTAAAAGATGCTAATATAAATTAATTTTGAATTTTAGATAATAAAAATTAATTCAAATAGACAATGATGAGTTCACTGTTTATGATTAATTGGTGCAGATAATTATATCATATTTTCAGCCTAAGACGACCACTGCTGAACAGAGGCCCTGACTGATGTATTAGCCACCGGAATCCAACCGCTTTCCGTGACCCCAACAACATGATTGGTCCACCTTGCGGAGGGCATAACGATGCGTGGCCATCACTACATAACCTTTTTGCTTGAAAGGCCAACGGTTCTTCAAGCTAAGAAAATTAAGTAATGGGCAATAATTTTTTTATACCGAGATGTCCTTATATGACAATTTCAACATAGAAAGAGCCCAATTACGCGATTCATACAAACCGCTATTTTTCGTTTTGATTTTTAATGCCTAGTCTATATATCTATAAATTCCATACATATAAATAAAATTGGAGTGTCTGTTTGTAATATTAAAATAACCGCTTTTTACTAAATACATATGGATGTTTACACGGTACATATTCCGAAATGACTTTTTTTTTCAATTTTTGTCTGTCTGTTTGTTCTCACTGATCTCTGGAACGGCTGAACCGATTTTGACGAGACGTTCACTGACGGATAGCTGATGTACCAAGGAATAACTTAGGATATAAATTAACCGGGTACGCGAAGTAGTTCCCTCAGAACGCGGGTGAAATCGCAGGAAACAGCTAGTCTAAAATAAAATACTGGAATATGTATGGGATCCATGCAAGATAAGCAACTAACAATGATCTTCTAATTAAAATCTCATATTGAAACTAAAACTCGATGTTCACATACTTTTCAATAGCTTTCTAACATCCCAACAATTTAAGTGAACAAAAGCTCAAATGAAAGAGCACGTTCCAACGAGTGTTCTTAGATAAAACGAACCGCGTACCTCAATTAGTACCGGAGCCTTAGAGGAAGAATGCTATGAAAACCGATATCGGGTTTGAGTATAATTTGCGATGCTAGAAAGAAAAGAATTTTCCAATTCTTGATTAAAAATCCGTACATTGATACAAGTCATGTAAAATGTAATTAGAAAATCGGCAACAGAATAATAATAACCGTAATGGAATGTACAATAAAGACTATGCTTAATGAAAGTTATGATTATAACCATAAGTTTTGTTATGTATTAAATAATTATGATTGTATGTACGACGGTAATATCTATCAAAACTTGGCAAATAAGGTATAATACATTATGATCTAATACATTAATTCAATATTGCGTCCCTAGCCGGGCATAAAAATTCACATAAAATAATGTTTGGTAAAATCCAACATACTGGCAAACCTAATAAACGAACTTAATCAGTATATTAAAACATATTAATTTTACAAATTCTCATACTGCTTGAATTGATTAATTTTGTTGTGGTAGGCGTTTAGCTATTCAAAGGCAGCCATTTAAAGGCAGCGATAGCCTAGTGGAAATACCAACAGACTGCCATGCAGAGGGTATCGGGTTCGAATCCTAGGCGCGCACCATTGACTTTTCGGAGTTATGTGCGTATTGAATTATTAATTATCGCTTGCCCCGTGCCTCGGAGAGCACGTTAAGCCGTCGGTCCCGGTTATCATGAAGATATTTGACAGTCGTTATAGGGAGTCAGTACCTATCTCTGAACAAACTGACACTAGTCTAAACCATGGCATATCGCTAGCACATTGGGTTGCGGAGGTCAGATAGGCAGTCGTTCCGTGGAAAAGCTAATATTCAGTCAAATCCGGTTAGACTAGTAAGCGGACCCCGCGTTGTAACTGGGATATCGCTAGGAGAAAGAAGAAGGCGTTTAGCTATTCATTCTAATATTTAGTATATATACAAATGTATGGTAGATGCATACTAAATAAAGGAAAATCATTATTGAAAATGGCTTCAAACGTTTCAGAGTTAGTCATCAATAATAGCAAATAAATATGTCATCTTTAGTCGCAGAAGATGCCAATAGAAACAGAACGGATTTTAAGAAAAAGGGAAGATAAAAAGAGATGATGAAAAACAAATAGGATTTTCAAAGCAAGCTGGCAAGTAAGAACAAAAAAATTAAGAAGTAAATAATATACACACCAGGCAACCATGAATACTAAAGTCATAGGTTAATACTGAGCCAGATGATGAGTTACCAAGTTGGTTGACATCTTGCATATTTAAGTTTACCTTGGCCCAGTTTAGTTTGAGCGTCTTTGTTGCTGAATTGTAAGGAAATTACTAGGAGAACATGAATATTACGGATCATGTGGTTGCAAGGGATGCTAAACATAGATTGGTTGACATTACTATTAATATTCGACTCAAGGGATGATAATGAGAACACAAGTTATAGTGGAACTATAATACATGTAGATGGAGAGGATTGTTGCTTGAGAAGCTGGTCTCATATACATCAATAAGCAAGTTCGAAGAGCCAACAAAATAGTGTATATAATAGACAAAATAAGGTTTGGTTTTCTACATACATTATAAAGATTATGAAATTGATTTATTTATTTTATAACTTTATAAACAGAGCGTGTGAAGGTGGACTTAATTTCTCAGGCATTTACTCCCAGTCTATCTTAGAGTGGTCAGAGATTCGACTACATGTTAGGTGAGAACGTTTGTCAGTAAATGTAATTCATATTTGTTACAGTTTTTTAAACATCTACACACATAAACTGATAGACACAAATAACTTCTCAACTTGTGGATCGTGCATTTTCTCCAACATCTGCACGAATCAAAATCTCAACACAGTGGCACGTCTCATCTCCTATTTCTCGAGTACTATCGGCTTTGAAGGGACTCGCACCGTTTTACCCATACTACGATTTGTTTACTGATAAATATCACGTAATGATAATGGAAGGGTGAGTGGAAAAGTAAGAGCCTTATCGAAGTAGCTACTGCAAGAATCAATCACTTTGAAGTTAAGCAACCTTATCACCACCTGATTTCTAAATAATCTTTCAGTCAGTCTTAGCTGTCATTAATTCATCTATGATTGCTATTTTCGCAAGTATTATTTTATAAATGAATCGCTACAAGTAAAACCTTTAAATAAATAGGTAGTCAAACTATTTTAACCAACATCGCTACCTGTGTAAAATCCCGAATTAATTATATTTCATAATTATTATAATTATTAGCTAACGATTTTTGTACATCTTTATATCCTTATAAAACTTGAGCACTTGTACCTACTACGTTCAGCGAAACCTATAAATCCGTACTCTGATTTCCCAAAGTGAAAACCATTAGATAAAGCTCTAAGTTAAAAAAATAGACTTGTAAATTAATTCCTTTTATACGTTCCTATAAAATTCGTGCAAAATAATAAAATTTTGTTACGCAAAGTTATGTTTTGAAAGCAGAAAAAGCATAATTAATCAGGTTACGTCCAAGGACGGAGTTTCTTTGCGGTTTTACGAGAATATTTTAGAATTCAAGTGGTGGATCTACGCGATTATGATATGGTTGGGATGACCGGAGTATTCTGGTCACGTCGGCGAAGCTTTGTCAGATTTGGCTGCAGGTACGCGGTCGACCTGATCTCCCGAGACTTCAAAGTCCATTGAGATTTTTTTAAATATACCTAGATAAATCTTACCATTTTATGCCTCATTGCATCAGTCTATGAAGTAGTGGTCGCCTCGACGCTGTTGTGGATTCGATTCCCAAACAAGTGCAGTCTCGAGAATTAGAGTCATCACTTTTTATGATACACAAAATGTTGTGCCCAGTCTGGGTGAACCTTATGTCCATTGATTGAATGTTTGTAAAAGCCATGACTTATGATTATTTCATGTGTGGGAGAAAATATATTTCTCGTAACCTTACAATTTATTTTATAAACCTATTCTTATTGAAGTAATTCTGTAAGCATGTGCTTATAGAATTATTTCATCAACGTATGATCTGTCTACAATGAATAAACTATTAGGAACTAGTGTGACAGCTGAACCCATTCTTATAGACGAAATTTTATAAGCATGGGCTCATAGAATTACTTCTTCAACGTATGATCTATCTAAAATTAATAAACTATTTGGAACTGTACTGTTTGTATAATCCCATGAGCAAGTCTATAAGTGCAACCTATGTTGAAAGTTCAAGGCAGTCAAATTAGAAGATATTCAATCTTCTTTAAATAATTACCCAGCAAACACGTCTTTTCAGTTATTGGTATGCATACCTAATGCAATGTAGACATCTGCTGTTTTATACACCTCTATATTGTCACCAATATAAATACTTCCAGAGATTAGCGAGAACAAACAAACAGACAGACAGACAAAAATTGTAAAAAATGTCATTTCGGTATATGTAAGTACCATGTATACATCCATATGCAATTATGCATTTAGTAAAAAGCGGTTATTTTAATATTACAAACAGACACTCCAATTTTATTTATATGTAGAGATAAACAGAAGTAATATATTACTTTTATAATTTTCAGCGGGATATATACTACGTACCTTTGTTTTGAGTAACCAATATTTCGGCACTGTTGCAAGCGCCATGTTCAGGGATGTAATATAGTGATTATCTCTCAGTTCCCATCTAGTATATTGTCTAACCTGAATAATATAATTATTGCAACTAAGGCCATTCAATCACTTAGACACTTCACAAGATTGGACAAGTATGTGTCTAGACGTCACAGATTCATCTAGCCAATTGTCTGGCGCTGATATTCAGCTCTCGATCCGGGATTGGCTTCAATTAGACCCATTTGTGCTAATACAGTACAGCTGACATTGATGGCTACGGCTAATTCTATGCAATCAAACGTAACTGGATCTTGTCCTCGCTTTTCTATCTCCCTATTAATGTAGACTATGTAGAGTATATTAGATGTTGGCGCATGGCGTATATAATGAAATTGATTAGGTTTCGCTTAAGCTATCATTAACGGTATACTGAACAATACTTTGCTCGTGTGAACCCTTTCAAATACTTGATCTATTGCTCGCATGAAACAGCTTCTTGACGACTGATTAGCAAACTTCAAAAGCGGCGGCGGCGGTTGTCAATTCGACTGCGTATGTTTTTAAACATGAAAATATAACACATTTTGAAATGTGTGAGTGAAGAAAGATTGACGAATCAAATAAATATGGCAGAGGTGTGTGGGCAAGCCGGTTGCGGCAGACCTCGAAAGACGTTCGTTGACAAAATTGGGGACATCTTGAAAAACGGAAAAGTCCGAAGCACTCGTAACCGGCGGGCATATATGAAAAGAGTAATGAATGTAGAGGAAGCGCGTGAGGTTTGCAAGGATAGGAGCAAGTGGCGTTCTATTGTCTATGCCTACCCCGACGTGAAAAAGGCGTGAGCATATGTATGTACATATGTATAACATATTTGCTTTGCAGTCATCATCATCAGCCTTTAAAAGTCCACTGCTGGACTAGGCCTCTCCTTTGAAAGGAGGAGTTGGCCTACTATACCACGCTGGCCAAACGGGTTGGTATAGGGTTTGTATCAAGTTTTCCTTCTCTTACAGTGCTGTTCTCTGCATAATATGCTCCCTCTGTCGGCTCTTACGACACCCATGGGATGATATGGGGTGGTGACATTGCGTATTCTCAATCCGTCACCACACGGACAATTTTTGCTTTGCAGTAACCTTCGTAAGTTAGAAGTAATGGAATCATTAGGTGATCAAATAAGTCTGGGTATCAGTTGTAACAGTTTATTATAGTGATTGTTTTATGCAAAGTCCATAAATTTATAAAATAAAGAAAAATAATAATAATACCGCGTGCCTGGGTCCGCGTCTCTGAGCCTTTGTATCTCATATATATAAACACAAAAATATATTTAAATAGCGCAAGTAGATTTGAAATATTAGCGTCCAAACAAGTAAACATCAGCTCTTTGCTATTTTACAATATAAATAAATTAATTAAATTTCATTCAGCCATGCTGCCATTTTGAATAACGCAATACAATACTAATTTAATTCAGTGTACTAATCGCGTGAATAGTAAACTTTGAAACAGAATTTATAATATAATTTGACATGAAATAACATTAGCGATAATAATTTTGTTTAAGATGCTAATATAAATTTATTTTATACTAGAGGACGCCAGCAGCTACGCCTGCATTTTATTTTTAATTTACCAATTTTGGCCGATCCCGTGGGAATTTCGGGAAATCCCTTCTTAGTGCACCCCTACGGTCCCCAAGGAATATACATGCCAAATTTCAGCTTCCTGCGCTTAATAGTTTTGGCTGTAGCGTGTCTGTCAGTCAGTCAGTAACGCAAGGATTTTATATATTAAGATAATAAAAATGAATTCAAATAGACAATGATGAGTTCACTGTTTATGATTAATTGGTGAAGATAATTATATCATCTTTGCAGCCTAAGACGACAACTGCTGAACAGAGGCCTATCGAAAAGCTCTCTATCCAGACTGATGCTAAGCCATCGCCATCCAACCGCTTACCGTTATCCCAACAACATCGTTGCTACTTTGCGGAGGGCATAACGATGCGTGGTCATCACTACATAACCTTTCTGCTTGAAAGGCCAACGGTTCTTCAAGCTGAGATAATTATGTAATGGGCAATATTTTTTTTATACTGAGATGTCCTTATATGAAAATTTCAACATAAAAAGAGCCCAATTACGCGATTTATACAAACCGCTATTTTTCGTTTTGATTTCTAATGGATAGTATAAAATAAAATACTGGAAAACCTATGGGACCCATGCAAGATAAGCTACTAACAATGATCTTCTAATTAAAATCTCATATTAAAAAACTCAAGCTCTATGTTCACATACTGTTCACTAGCTTTCTAACAACCCAACAATTAAAGTGAACAAAAGCTCAAATGAAAGAGCACATTCCAACGAGTGTTCTTAGATAAAACGAACCGCGTACCTCAATTAGTACCAGAGCCTTAGAGGAAGAATGCTATGAAAACCGATATCGGGTTTGAGTATAATTTGCGATGCTAGAAAGAAAAGAATTTTCCAATTCTTGATTAAAAATCCGTACATTGATACAGGTCATGTAAAATGTAATTAGAAAATCGGCAACAGAATAATAATAACCGTAAAATGTACAATAAATACTATGCTTAAAACCTGACAGTTATGATTATAACCATATGTTTTGTTATGTATAAAATAATTATGATTGTATGTATGACGGTAATATCTATCAAAACTTGGCAAATGGTATATACATTATGATCTAATACATTAGTTCAATATTACGTCCCTAGCCAGGCATAAAAATTCACATAAAATAATGTTTGGTGAAATCCAACATACTGGAAAACCTAATAAACGAACTTAATCTGTATATTAAAAATTTTTATTAATTTTCATACTGCTTCAATTGATTAATTTTGTTGTGGTTGGCGTTTAGCTATTCATCCTAATATTTAGTTTATATACAAATGTATGGTAAATGCCTACTAAATAACGGAAAATCATTATTGAAAATAGCTTCAGAAGTTTCATAATTAGTCTTCAATAATAGCAAATAAATATGTCATCTTTAGTCGCAGAAGATGCCAATAGAAACAGAACGGCTTTTAAGAAAAAGGGAAGATAAAAAGAGATGATAAAAACAAATAGGATTTTCAAAGCCAGCTGGCAATTAAGAACAAAAAAATTAAGAAGTAAATAATATACACACCAGGCAACCATGAATACTAAAGTTTAATAGGTTAATACTGAGCCAGATGATGAGTTACCAAGTCGGTTGACATCTTGCATATTTAAGTTTACCTTGGCCCAGTTTAGTTTGAGCGTCTTTGTTGCTGAATTGTAAAGAAATTACTAGGAGAACATGAATATTACGGATCGTGTGGTTGCAATGCATGATAAACATAGATTGGGAGTTCACATTACTATTAATATTCGACTCTAGGGATGATAATGAGAACACAAGTTATAGCGAAACTATAAAACGTGTAGATGGGGAGGATTGTGGTTTTAGAATGTTGTCTCATATAGATCAATAAGTTGAGTTTAACAAGTTTGAAGAACCCACAAAATTGTGTTCATAATAGAAATAATATGTTTGGTTTTCTATTAGATACCTTATAAAGAATATTAAATCAAAATATTTTTATTTATTAACGACCTCAAAATTAAATTAATTTTAACGTAAAACAATTATAACTACTTATATACTACTTACTACTAAAATTAAATTAAAATATTAAAATATGGTACAATACAAAAAAAAAGAAAAAAAAATTAAAGGCCGTCGTGAAAGTCCTCCACATCGCCGTCTATTGGGAACGTGCCCAGAAGACTGGCTGCATTATGGCAAATGTAAAGCAAACAGCTGTATGGCAATGCTAATTTTTTGAGCTAGATACATACCAGACTTCTGGTCACGCGAGGCGTCGACAAGTCTCTTCGCAAGTTCTCTATATAGAGATCTAGCACTTGGGCCCCATGAATCCAACGTTTCAACTCCAAACGGCTCAAATACGTAATCCCCTACGAGATTTACGTATTTGCGCCGTTTCAGAGTCTCCGCTGTGGCAGCAGCAGCGCCCGCACAACCCGCTGTGCTAGGAAGATGATTATATTAAATTCATTTATGTATTTTATTACTTTATAACAAGCGTGTGAAGGTGGACTTAATTTCTCAGGCATTTACTCCCAGTCTATCTTAGCGTGGTCAGAGACGACAAACATATTAGGTGATAACGTTTACTTTTCCAGTAAATGTAATTCATATTTATTAAGGTTTTTTAAACATCTACACACATAAACTGCAAGACATTTGTGTCTGACGTTATTTGTAACGTCTCAACTTGTGGATCGTGCATTTTCTCCCTGTACGAATCGAAATCTCAACACAGTGGCACGTCTCATCTCCTATTTCTCGAGTACTATCGGCTTTGAAGGGACTCGCACCGTTTTACCCAGACTACGATTTGTTTACTGATAAATATCACGTAATGATAATGGAAGGGTGAGTGGAAAAGTAAGAGTCTTATCGAAGTAGCTACTGCAAGAATCAATCACTTTGACGTTAAGCAACCTCATTACCACCTGATTTCTAGATAATCTTTCAGTCAGTCTAAGCTGTCATTAATTCATCTATGATTGCTATTTTCATAAGTGTTATTATATAAATGAATCGCTTCAAGTAAAACCTGTAAATAAAATGGGTATTTAAACTATTTGTCACAACTACGCTACCTGTGTAAAATCCCGAATTAATTATGTTTCATATAATTATTAGCTAATGATTTTTGTACATATTTATACCCCTAAAAAGTTATTCATATTTGTGAACAGCACTTATACCTACCACGCTCAGCGAAATTCAATAAATCGGTACACTGGTTGCCCAAAGTGTAAATCATTAGATATAAGCTCTAAAAAAATTAATGCCCTTAATACGTACCTATAAAATTCGTAAAATAATAAAATTTAGTTACACAAAGTTATGTTTTGAAAGCAGAAAAAACATAATTAATCAGGTTACGTCCAAGGACGGAGTTTCTTGCGGTTTCACGAGAATATTTTAGAATTCAAGTGGTGGATCTATGCGATTATGATATGGTTGGGATGACCCGAGTATTCTGGTCACGTCGGCGAAGCTTTGTCAGATTTGGCTGCAGGTACGCGGTCGACCTGATCTCCCGAGACTTTAAAGTCCAGTGAGATTTTTTTAAATATACGTAGATAAAACTTACCATTTTATACCTCATTGCATCAGTCTATGAAGTAGTGGTCGCCTCGAAGCTGTTGTGGATTCGATTCCCAAACAAGTGCAGTCTCGAGAATTAGAGTCATCACTTTTTATAATACACAAAATGTTGTGCCCAGTCTCGGTGAACCTTATGTACATTGATTGAATGTTTGTAAAAGCCATGACTTATGATTATTTCATGTGTGGGAGAAAATATATTTCTTCGAACCTTACAAGTTATTTTATAAACCTATTCTTATAGAAGTAATTCTGTAAGCATGTGCTTATAGAATTATTTCATCAACGTATGATCTGTCTACAATTAATAAACTATTAGGAACTAGTGTGACAGCTGAACCCATTCTTATAGAAGTAATTTATAAGCATGGGCTTATAGAATTACTTCTTCAACGTGTGATCTATCTAAAATTAATAAACTATTAGGAACTGAACTATTTGTATCATCCCATCACCAAGGCTATAAGTGTAACCTATGTTGAAAGTTCAAGGCAGTCAAATTAGAAGATATTCAATCTTCTTTAAATAATTACCCAGCAAAGACGTCTTTTCAGTTATTGGTATGCATACCTAATGCAATTTAGACATCTGCTGTTGTATTGTCACCAATATGAATACGGTTTGAAACATTTTTTAGACTTATTTTGAACATCATACACTTACTCAAATTAAAAATAATTATAAGCCTAAGTCCTTGAAACGTAATGTTCAAAAAGTAACAATTATAGTGCTTAAGTAGTCATTTAAATTATAATGGCTCTGAATTCTAAGTTGAAGTATATAGTCCTCATTATATTTTTAAATGAACATGCCACTTTTAATTAGTATGATTCTTGTCTACGTAACGTTATAATTAATGTAGATTACTAGATAGGCTTATATTGTATCATCACTGACAGTATTGGCCTTTGGTAGATTGTAATAACATATTTCTTTTAAAAACTCTGAAATGAATTAAAATTTCAATTGAAGCTTCTGACGAGGGTTTTGAAATAAAAATAGTTTTATAGCAAAAATTATCACAATGGCTTTATTAAAATACATAAATAGTATACTCGTGACTTATATGGACATTTATTTACAATCTATATACAAATTCACATAATAATTTCTACAGCAGTCTTATAGAATGTATTTACACCGACTTTACGAGACGCCCTTTGTAACGGCGAGAAATTACAAAAATAGATTAAAATTTTAATTATTTGGTAAAGCGCGCGTTGCGTAATACAAGTATTCACATTAAGCTTTGACTAAAAGATTTTACATGAGTTAATGAGAAGCGCAAAGACTAGACAAGGTAGGCCTGACCTGAAGACTGAGTGTCTATGAGCGGCGGTGGCGGAGGCCAGTGCCTGAACTCTCGTCTTCTATTCGGATTGTTTGCACCTAGTTCTAACGAGGAATAATCAGAGTCTATAGAAGAATATATATGATCTGAAGGAGGACGCCCTTCAGGCCCGTACGAAACAGTTTGTGCGTGCTGCGGACGATTCTCCACAAACTCCGGCGTACTACTCACACCGTCTGCCGACCCTCTCATTTTCTCAGTAAACGAAAACGACCTCATCGTCCCATTCTGCATACCACTTCTCATCGTATAGGAATTGATATTATTTCTGTATTTAGAAGATTTAGATTTATATTTCTGATCTGGCATCGCATAACGCAAGTTCTCCCAAAATTTGTTCTGACCCCATCTTATCCGAGAACTCGTTTTCAAATATGGCCTCAAATCAGGATCGCATTCCGCTTCAGGTAATACTGAACTTTCTTCTATCATTATTAAGGTATAAATTCTCGGTTTTAAGATTTCGTACAATGCTTGTCGAAATTCGAAACGCGACCATTCCGTTTCTATGAAGTTCCTTGTGAGTACGATTATAATACGTTTAGAAGCTTCCGCGGCCTCTGGTAGCGGTAGCGTGCATTGCATATAGGCCACGTTATGTTGTGGGATGTCTCTGTAGTGTAAACAAAGATGATACGAAGGGCTTCCATTTTCCAATTCAGCGGCCAACGTTTGAATAACAAAATCGTCATCCTTTGGGCTGTAGCAGACATAAGCATCGTATAATTTATCAGTGTCGTCATACGCTCCAGTGAATGGGAACAATCTTATACCGCAGCTTGTATAAAGCCATATGCGAATCGTGTCTCTGAATAAGAAAATCACAAGGATGACTAGCATAATCAACATGAATCCAGAGAGCGTAGTTACCATCATGGGCATGTAATTTGAGACCAACATGTTATCTATAACAGAATCTCCGGCGTAATAGTCGCTACATATTGTACCATTCAAATTGAGTTCTTTCTTTTGTGTGGATTTTGGGTCAGTGTTCCAACACCAAACATCGGTAATGTCAGCAATTTTACCGACGTTATCTGATATATACGATGTGAACTTTTGTAAATATCTACATTTACAAGACCACATGTTATTTCCTAAAGATAGTGCGTTGAGATTTCTATTAATGTTTAAACTCCACACGTTGAAATCTACTAATCTATTGCCATCTAATCTTAATATTTTTAACGAGTTTAAAGTTAGAAATGTTGAGTTTGCTATATGGCTGATAAAATTGTCTTGTAAGAGGAGCTCGTTAAGCTGCGTCAGATGTTCGAACTCGTATCCATTTAAATGCTTTAGTTTATTGTTACCGAGATGCAGCGTAATGAGGGAGGATAAGCCGGCGAACGTTCTATTCTGTATGTTTTCAACTTCACTTGAATTTACATACAGCGATCTCATATTTTTTCGGCCGATGAATGCATAATTTTGCAATTCTTTGAAGTCATTGCCATCTAAGTATACTTCGGTTGCGTCCATGGGTATTTTCTCTGGTATGTCAATAGCACGTTGGCTCGAACAATCGACAACGTTTTTATTCCAAGTTGGGTCGTGATAACAGGAACAATTAGTCGGGCACGTCATTTGGCAATCACAGGCTACATAATCGCAGCAGCGGCATAAAGTGAAACAATGAGTCTCGTATGTACACAAGAAGTCAGTTGACTGCAGATTGCTTAATGGGACGTGTGTTACGCCTCTAGTATGCGTCATTTTGCACAACACGTTCTCAAGATCCATTATTCTCGGGTGCTGTCTCATTGCAGTCATATTGTTTATCAAAGGCAACCATTCCATGGAGCAATCGCAGTTGAACGGATTTCCTCCGATGTAGAACTCAGGCAATGACTTGTTCAAGGGGACCGGGGACAACCGGAGGCTGTTGATATCTAAATGAGATATCTCATTTGCGTAAATATCAACTCTAGTGAGATTATGTTTCTCCATAAACGTGTTCACTTGGATACTGTTTATGTGGTTATTATTTATGAACAGTAACTCTACGCTGTTCGGGATCGCTAGCGGCGAAATATCTACGATACGATTATGACTCACGTCCAAAGTTTTTATATGAATTTCATCTTGGAGTTTATAATAATTGCCTAAGTGTTCGATGAAATTTCCATGTACGTCGAGCCACTTCAGATTACTAGGTATGAAGGCGTAGTCGAACCAAACTAAATGATTTTCGGATAGATTGAGCCACAACAGACTCAGTAATGTAGCAAAAACTCCATTAATGTCTGAGATGAAATTTCCATCTAATCTAATCGCCTCTAACTGCTTATTATATACAAAGGTGCCTCTTTCTACAGCCTGGACTTTATTTTTGGCCAAATTTAATACCTGTAAGCTTGGCAAATCAAAAAACATACCGACTGTAAGGTTGCCGATTTGATTGTCAATTAGACGTAAACCGGTTAATTGGTCTAAATTTTTAAAGGAGCCGTTTTTGATATCGGATATTTGATTCTCGCCTAGATCCAAGGTCTTTAATAATGATAATTCCCAAATAGCACTCGGGATGTCTGCTAACTGGTTTGAACTCAAATCTAATTCCTTCAGATCAGAACAATTCTTAAAAGCTTGTGGATCTATATTTATTAATAAGTTATTATTCAAATTTAGTTTACTAAGTACAAACAATCCGTTGAATAGGAACTCGTCTATCGTATGCAAGCGGTTTTCAGCTAAATTCAATGTGTGCAAATTATATAAAGGTAGAAACGTATTCTCTTCAATATAACCTATAGAGTTATTCCTTAAATCTAATATCTGAAGAAAGAACAAATCCTTAAATGTCTTCCCGTCTATCCTCGTCAAGGCGTTATTGGATAAATTCAGAATTACTAAACGTATAAGGCCAATAAACGTTCCACCGTCTATGTGAGCGCTCGAGAGTTGATTATTCGATAAATCTAAGACAAGCAACTGTTCTAATCGGTGGAACACGCCTCTGGCTAGTTCAAATAACAAGTTATTATTCAAATATAACTCGCGCAACTCCTTGGTGCTCGCAAATGTGCCCTCCGGTACAAACTGGAGGCTATTATAGGAAATATTTAATATACGGAGCGAAATAAGCCCATTAAGCGTTTCACCTGAAATATCTGTTATATTATTATATTGGAGTCTTAAATCTTGTAGCCGTTTTAATCCTGTAATTTCCGACTCCTCGGAGAGAGATTTGAGCTTATTGTGGCTTAAGTCTAGGCTTCGCAGGCCCGAGCCGCAGCTCTTACCGAAACCGAGACGATCAACACTTTTGATACTGTTATGAGTTATATTCAACACTTGCAAATTATCCAACGGGCAGAAAACATCTTGCGGTATCGCCTTCAAATTGTTTTCACCTAGATCCAACGTTTGTAGTTCCCGCAGACCGTTGAAAGTTCCAAGTGAGAGCTCCAAGTTCTTGTTTGGACTCCAATCGTAGTTTTTCGATCGTATCGACAACTTTTTCAGTTCGCGTAAGCCTTCGAACGCGTTGCCAGGTATTCTCAAAAGTTTGCAGTTCTGCAGTGTTAATTCGGCGAGCGATGAGAATCTTTGAAAATAATTTGCCTCGACATAACTTTCAAAGAGTAGCAGCTGGTTGCACTCCACGGAGAGCCGCTTAGTATTCTCCGAGGGTGCAGATGTTAAACTGGATCCATCGGCGTCAAGTGTCCGCACCCGGCACAAGGTGTCGTCCTCACCTTTTGATAACCGGCTGCAGTTATCTACACCTCTCGGAGCATAAGCCGCGTTAACACCCAAAGTCACTAACAAAAGAGTCAGCAATTGAAACATTTTCTTCACACATTTGTCTTTACCGATTGAACAGAACGAACGAACGGTAAGTGCTAACGTTCACTGATTTTGAGTCAATATCATATTACGGAGATTATTATTGTGTCACTTCACAGAGTAATGTTTACGTCGCGGCGCACGTACGTTCGGTGTCGGAGGCGACGCGGACGCGTGCCGACTTCATCGTGGTTCGTGTGCGACTGACGAGGCGAGCGGTCCGTCAGCTCGGCGAGAGTGGTGGCGTTCATAGCCGCCCCTCTGTCCCCCTCACTCCCCTCTCCGCGCGCCCTGCCACCCCCACATAGTTACACGTTCCCTCGCATGGCGCCACTTGCGCGCCCGACAGCTCTCGCACAATTATGTAATGTTTTCTTAATCGAGCCACCGCATCGGGTTAAAAAAGAAACCTGCGCTACGTCTCAGAAATTATGGTAATAGATGCAGACTCGTGTCTCTCTTTGAATGACCGATGAGCTATTGAATAGTTTAAAGAAAGAAACCTACCGACTACGTGCTGAAGCTTAACGCTTTTATTTTATGGGTGATGAATTTATTAATAGCTATTTGATGGGGTTAATTTATTCTTATTTCGGCGGCCAAAGTTTGAGCGGAAACGAAAGACATGTCAAAGTGACAATGGGATACAAAGTGCAGGTTATGTTACCGCGGGCACCCTTAATTCCTTTCGCCGTCACTTATTGAATTCCCAACTCGCATACTTTGGCGAAGATACCCAATAAAGCTTGTTTGGCGTCGCGTGCCCCTACACATATTTTTGTCTTAGGAAACGTATAGAATTTTCAAATAGTGAAGGGCGACCGTTTTTGGGCAACAAATTCCGGTATCTCGTACAGACTGGAAGAGGTGCGAAGTTGGTAGGAGTTGATAATTTGATTTCCTTGTTCGACACGTAAAGTCGTTTACGGGTCTAACTGGAAGTTAGTTACGTACAGAATACGGGGCGAGTTTAGAGGCAGGCGCCGGGAATAAAGATACCCGACTTGTTTGTTCCCGATATATTAGCTTTGATACTATTATGAAGTTACACCGTAATGGGCGGGGATGTTAAATCTCGGAGTAGTTTAATGGTGAAACTTTTAAGATAATGTGTTCGAAAGTGGAAATATAATATCTCACTAAAAGCGTTTTCTTAAAACACGAAGCATTTGAAACGCATCAAAGAAAACTACTGTCTCCCTTATGTAGGTCGCGGTTGACACGAGAGTGGAGCAAAAACTCTGTGACGTTAAGAGGAAAGTTTTAGAGCTTAAGTGATAAAACACGTTGAACACATCCTAAAACACTCCGGGTACTACGATATCCTTATTATTAATGTCTAGCGCCAGCGTATCCTGTATCAAAAGTTCTCCTTGTCGAGAGTTCTTAGTGCTAGCTTGATAAATGACTTCGCCCACTTTTGTGAAACTTGCTCGTGTATTATTTTTTCTCTATATCTGAGCTTGTGTCACCGGCTGGTACAAGACGTGCCTTGACTGTCGATGACGTTTCACTAACGCGACCCGCGTATTATCTCGTCCTATTATTTGGATCGGTGTCGTTTTAAAAACTTTTTTCTTTTGTTTGTTCGTGAGGGTATATTTTGTTTTTCCCGTTAAAGATTTGTTTTGATGTTCTCGCGATCCGTATTGTTGTTTAGATACTTTGGCACAAGTATTTTTGTTTTCTTTTTATTTTGTGTATTAGATATCGTTCAATTTTATCCTTAAAGTAAGGAACCTTATTGTACAATACAACAACTTTATTAGGAAATTTGTAGTATATTTTTAGGTTTGTGTTTTTCTAAAGGCTTTTATATTATTATGTGTGATTGATACGTTGTTTTATTAACATTACACGGAAGAAAACAGATCAAATCTTATGTTTTCCAGTATGATTTGTAGGGAAGAATGATCTAGATAGAACCTACATTTGAATATGTATTTTACGTATCATTCAATTTTAAACACATGGTTGCTGTAATGTTTGTTGTTTGCTTTGCATAATATTATCTTTAGTTTACGCACACACTCGTACCTAATACGATCGATAAAAGCTATGACAAAAAAAATTTGCCTATTTTTGTAAAAAGCTGTATTAGTTACAGTACCGACATAAACATTCGAAGTACCTATCTAATGACTCAAGGATAATATGATTTACCTGATTTGAAACCATAAAAAATGCGTAGTATCACTATCAGCGACAGCATAAAGCTGTCATATCTTGGGCCACTACATTTTTTTTTCAGTAGCAGTCTCCAGATAACAAGCCAACAATTGTTTTATTTTTCTTTTGTTTTTCTTAAAAAAAATTAAATATATAGCTGGTTTATCCGCTCAAGACACCAAAAGGTCAATTGCAAAAGAACATTAAAATCAAACTAAAATAACTTTAAGTTGATAAAAAAGTTGACAATAAAAAATATCTGACATTCTATGGCATGTAGAGACCGCAGCTTTATTATTCAATTAGAAAAAAAGCCTGCCAGAATTTGGTACACTTATTAGGTTTTTAAAGACATACTTGTAAATAAATAAATAAAAAATATAGATACTCGTAGTTATGAGTCACTTTAAATACGAAATTGGTCAAAGTAAAGAGGGTAAACTTTTATAAGAGGTCTATGCAGGTAAGGAGGCGATCTCTAGAGGATCGAAAAGTAGAGTAAGAAAAAAAAAACGATATTTCTGTCTGCTCAATTCCTAAGCCTTTTCAACAAGGGAAGGGTTAACCCAAAGAAAGTATAAGATAAGAATGAATACAAAGTATCCGAAGCACCAAGTTGTGACTTAATGGTATCGATTAAACAAAGAACAACATTAATCTGATATCAAATATCTAAAGACGCGCAATATAAAATATATAATCGT
Source organism: Euclidia mi (assembly GCA_944739405.2). Lineage (NCBI taxonomy): Eukaryota > Metazoa > Arthropoda > Insecta > Lepidoptera > Erebidae > Euclidia > Euclidia mi. The sequence continues at coordinate 2,335,457 of OX123194.2, read as the reverse complement.
TTAGGATTTTATCCGTGCCATTAAGAATAACGACTTCTCTTTGCATAATTCAGAGGCAAGGAGATGTAATTAAAATGCACATTATTCGAGCCTCGAAGCTAGGCTGTAAGGATGCGGATATACTAAAGATGTGCTAGGGAGCTGAGCGGTAAGGTAGGAAAACGAATAGCTTAGTGCATTGATTTCTTTACATCCCTTTACATCCACAAGATGGAACAGAATATAATAAAATTAAATCGAATAACGAAAATAATATACGCTTGTATCCCCCGAAGGGTTAGCCAGAGGTCAAATATTACACCCACATTTGCACGGTTAGCGTAGTCGGTAGAGCATGAGACTCTTAATGTATAGAATCATTTTAAAGTTGCATATGCATTGCTAATCATACAAAACTGGTCAAAGCAGAGCTAAGACACTACTTTTTTCTAACTTCATATTGATATTAATCTGCGGCTGCCCCATGCAAATTCATTATTAGCCTTGTTTATATTATAATGTCCCACTACTGCACACAAGCCTCTTCTTACTAAGAGAAGAGTAACGCCACATTCCACAATGCGAGCTACTTAGCCCACATCGTGGACTGTGGCCGTACTCTCCTACTCGCAGGTTGACAGCCTTCACATGTCTTTAGGAAACGTTATATAGTACGTTTCCTAAAGCGTGGCTATAATAATATAGAACTCTGAGACATGCAGATTTCCTCACAATGATTTTCTTCACCGTTTTAAGCATAACATAATTAACAATATAACACGCACTTGCCTTCGAAAATTCATTGGTGCATGCCGTGGAGTCAGTCAGTCTACACTATGCCATCATTTCAGTCAGAGTTAGATGAATAAAAAAAAACATAAATAATGAATTACATTGCCAAAGTCTATTACATGTGGGTTAAAAATAAATTAGAGTACTGGTGAATATTGCCCTCGCATGCCACTCAGCTCAGCTGCCCCGCTCATTTCTAATGAAAAGGCTTCCTAAGTCTATTCTTCGTGACCATGTTTCGTAAAATATGTTACAGCAACTGCGCTCCTTATCAATATGAGTATGTGGATCGACGCATTGATCTTTTGTTATCAGATTATTCAGTTTTCTTTTTTAAAGAAATGTTTATAAGAGTTAGGCATGAGGTATCGGTTAATTTTATACGACTACCAATAACTATTTCGTTCTTTGTTCTGCTGGTTATCTACAGAAAAATAAGAGGAGAAAAGAGACGAAGAAAATGACAAGTAACATTAGTTTATTCCTAGTCTCATAAAAATAAAATCAAATAAGAAAACCTATAGATTCATTTGGGCACCGCTTCCCATGCATCAAATATTTAAGTATACAATCAAATATTTCTTTTAAGCTTAAAAAAAGAACAGCGTAGAGTTTCGGTTTGGATGTAAGGAGTACTCTGGGTAGACAATCATGAGCTCAATGCCATTCGATTTTATTATCATATGGCTTCACATATTCATTGAATAAACACATGAATGATAAACCATGCATCCTGTAAGACTGTGCTAGAAAGTAAACCAATAAGAAAATCACTCCACTGCCACCGAATCCCACTCAATACCTATAATTCCACACCAAAGAGCAATCTAACTTGAACTGGGCTCAATACAAAGTTAAATAGTACCGTACTTGCATAGTACTGCGTGTCTGTATCTTGCTAGAGATCGGTTCTAATCGGCACCTGAGGCCTATTGCGATACAACCCCATTCGGCACCGCGACAACGGCAATAGCGTGTTCTATTCAAATCACCGGGCTTTGCGTACTAGAGTCAGTTTATTGAGAGCATATAGGTTTAGTATTAGCAGGCCTTTGTAGACGAGAATCGTCTTTGTGGCCCATCTAAAGGATAGGAATTTCAGAAGCATTATTAGAGACGGAGAAGTGACGGAATTAGTAAAACTTCGGTCGTATAAGAGAAATGGTGACAACCAAGAGGTATGAAAATTTGTTTAACTTTTTACGATGTTCTTTGAAAATATTTTTAAAGTGTTGCAATTTCTGTATAACAGATTCGCAACCGCAACCGCGTTAGTAAAGTCAAATTGATAATTAGCTGAATTACGTACATATTATTCCCGACGTTTCATAGTGACAACAGCCATGAAACAATGACGACTTTTTAGACTTTATTAGATTCCTTCACTTTCTATTTGAAATGGTGCAGTTGTTAACTGTCATTTATCATTACAATGTTCAAGTTTTTGTGCCGAGGTGTTTCTTATGTTTATTACATACTAAATGCCAGCGGTTATCGCATTTCTTTTAGAATTATCCGTTTCTTACCGATTCCGTGGCAATTTCGCGAAATCATCTTAGTGCACCCTACGTGTTAAGATGGGTTGGGCACATGGAGAGGATGGATGACAAAAGACTGATAAAGAAGATATACAGGGTGTTGATTTGCATTTGCAAAATAATTTAATAATTCAACATAGACCGTATGCTTATTAACCTAAAATTATTTCAAGCAGTGTGTGATGACACAAAACCCTATTTTCATTAAATGTTACTTAGATACATACATACATACATAGTCTCACGCCTATATCCCCGAAGAGGTAGGTAGAGTTATATTGCTACACCCACTTTTCGCCAGATTTATTTTACTCCCACGTAATAGGGAGTGAATGAAGCAAGAGAGTTATGTCAGGATCGTTGCAAATGGCGTTCCGTAGTCTCGCCTACCCCTCCGGGAAACAGGCGTGAGTCTATGTATGTATGTATGTAATAGGGGGCGAGCCTTTTGCCGTATCGGGCACATTACCAGACTCCTCGCTGCTACCGAGAATTTCCTAACGGAAAAACCCATTAGCACTTTGCCCGACCTGGGGATCGAACCCGAGACCTCCCAATCCCACGCGCACATTTATGCCGCGAGACCAACGAGGCAGTCCTTAGATAGTAAATCAGTATAAACTGTTGAATCGTGCAAAATAAAACTGTATCACGCAGTCATTGTAGGTACGTGTGCTTGTGTATGGCACCTGCAATGGTGATCAGCTGAGCGGCGGCGACGGTCAATACACCGAGTTAATTTTCAAAGTGTATGATGACGAATTTTTTTTTCTTTTAGTGACTTATTTTTTCATGTATTTGTATTAAGTTATAGTAGTATATTCACCCCTTAAAATATTTTGCAAATGCCAATCAACATCCTGTATAAGCCAAATGTGAATGGGACAGGACCTGGGCGGACGTTCGCTGACCAAATTGAAGACATCCTAAAAAGCAAGAGAGGTATGTCAGGATCGTTGCAAATAGCGTCCCGTAGTGTCTGCCTATCCCTCCAGGAAACAGGCATAAGTATATGTATGTACACTACAAGGAGCATGCATGACAAATTTCAGCTTCTTGCGCCCAATGGTTGCGGCTGTACGTTGTCTGTCAGTCAGTCAGTAACGTAAGAATTACACATGAAAGGTGTCAAAAGACCCATCACCAAACCGAAGTCTACTCGTTCTTTCTGGAAAACATTTTCTTTTAAGTGGACACATTTTATAAGCAACAATGTAAAATGCGCGCGTGCCATGCTCGAGATACCTACCTACTCATCGATTTTGTACCTAATTAGAAAATTTGTATGGTGACTTTGAGCCTCAATATCTCCTGAACCAGTAATTTCCCAGGCAAGATGCCGAAGTAAAAAAAAATTCGTAGTGATTGGTACAATATAGGGTTTCAATTTTCATTAAGGGTATTTTACAGCCCGTATCCAGAGTCACCAGCGCTACGGGAGCAACTTTGTTTTGGCCTTGCCAGCTGGCCTTAAGATTTTTTACGATATAGCAAGTGACTTTTTAAGCGTCTGCAACACAGAACAATAGAATATTCAAATATTTACATGAAAAAAATAATAATAGATTGAAACTATAGCATTTTGCGTATTTGTAAGCAAAACATTTCACCACACATTAACCCAACAATACAATCCAAATTCAGTCGTCGCCATTTTATGCGTATCTTAAAATCTTATTCTTCAATCCCAAGAGAGGACTCGGTTCAGCCATCTAGTATTAACAAAAACCTTTCAATAAAAGCTGTTTTACTTTCCATTTCTTGATAAAATTTTTGTTTCAAGAAATTTAAGTACCTAGTCACCGAGGCTTTTAGAAATGTATTATTCAGAATCCGTCCGTTTCTTTTCATTCTATCTTTTGCGGATTAAATCAGCTATCTAACTTATTATCTTTCTAGGTAGTGCCTCCAATGTTATCAGATATCAACTTTATTGAAATAAAATACTACGAATACAAAAAATTTTTGTCTCCTAAACAGAGAATTCTTTGCAATAAATAGTACTTTTTTACTAGAGCTGAAATATCTTAAAATTGTCTGATATTTCGGCATGTATGCCAGCTGTGGTCAGGAGACCACTCATATATTTTAATATTATATATATTGTATGTTTATAGCCTCACGCCTGTATCTCCAGACAGGTAAGCAGAGGTGTTGAAATATTACGCACATATTTTCCATTCGTAGGTCCTACGTAACGGGCGACGAGCAGGTGTAAAGGTTTTTAAGTGCTGTTTCTGCGCAAAAACAGCACTTTGGGTAATCCACATACTATTGCTTAAAGTCTGGGTATTCCTTGTGTCCGTTACTTGAATGTTTCGAACGTCCTCCGCGGAAAAGTATTCATTCTTTTTGCGGAAGTGGCATTTAAGGGAAAATACTTAGAATAGCAAAAATTATATTTAAAGATACTTTACAGTATATTATATTGTGTCACGGTACACAATCATCACCATCCTCTTCCCGTTATCCCAGTTTCAACCTGGGGTCCGCTTACTAGTCTAACCGGATTTGGCTGAATATTAGCTTTTCCACAGAGTGACTGCCTGTCTGACCTCCGCAACCCGAAGGGATTGCGATATTCCATGGTTTAGACTAGTGTCAGTTTATTTAGAAGGTACTGACGTCCTGAAACGACTGTAAATTTTTTTTATGACAACCAGGACCGACGGCGTAACGTGCTCTCCGAGGCACGGGACAAGCGATAATTAACAATTCAATACGCACATAACTCCGAAAAGTCACGGTACACTACATAGGTAATATGGCATACATAATTACTTTGTACTGTTCCTACGGGATATATACCACGTACCTTTGTTTTGAGTAACCGATATTTCGGCACTGTTGCAAGCGCCATGTTCACGGATGTAAGTACATAATGATATTATGCATCAGCATTACAAGTCAATAATGTTGTAAAGCTAATCGGGCACTAAAACAACAACTTATTTAAACTAGCTCAAGGCAAACAGACATATCAGTATCTCTAAAACAGACAGAACGGGTGATATTTAGTAGTGAATTCTATTGGTTTGAGATGTGGAGATAACGATAAATGTTCCATTGTTAACGGGTTCAAAGTAGTTCAGACTAGATGTAGATTGGGCTTTGTGTACAATGGATTGTGTAATTTTTGAGGTGGCAATGATACAGTAGTAGGTTGTGTTGGTATTTCAATAGATATAAATAGTTAATTTTTATTTCTAGGTATATTAGGTTTCAATAAATGAATCTATCTATTGGAATAAATTGATTTTTATAATATAATATTATTATATATATATTATATATATTATTTTCTTAAGGTATTTTATCACATAACGTGACTTCGAAAAGACAGTGGTGCCCTCCGTGGGTTTGAACCTGAAACCCTCCGCATGGCAGACTGTTGGTATCTTCACTAGGCTCTTGCTACTTAGCTATATAATATTTTTTTATTTTTTTATTTTATAACCTGGTAACTAGACCTTTAGGTCAAGTCTTATTTTATTTTAACGAACACTGCACTATCACTTAATTTTTTAATTGTTTTAACAGTATTTATAATGTATTTATATATCGGTTTGTAAGTATTTTTGTCTTTCAATAAATCATCGAGTGGCGGCGGGCGGGAGAAAGAATCGCACTTAATGTTCACATCACTGAGTTCACTAGCCAACACTAATCTGTCAAGCAGGAAATTTTGACAGTCAAAAATAAGATGTTCAACGGTTCCTTCTTGGGATTCACAATGTGGGCATGTATTGCTTGTAATACTGCCAATTCTAGCAAGGTGTGACGGAGCAGTATTATGGCCAAAGCGCAATCTATTTATCGTAGTGATAAAGTCTCGGCTGGCTTCCTTCAGTCTATTGTACCAGGGTCTAACAGGTAATTTTTCTTGAATACATCCGTACCATTTTCCTTTTGTGTCTTGGTCTTTCTTCCACAATTCTAACCATAAGTTACAAACATTTTCATTAATACATTGCAGGAAGTCAGTCATAGGAATTTGCATTGCATTTCTGACATCAATAGCATTACTACCTTCATTTGCGGTTTTATCAACTATTTCATTGCCGTGTGGTTGACGGCATAGAATACAAATGTCACCACCCATCTTCCCGTGGGTGTCGTAAGAGGCGACTAAGGGATAACACGATGCAAATACCATCTTTGCGTAGAGACGGAACACTCGACATCAAACCCTATACGACTGCCTCGTTGGTCTCGCGGCATAATTGTGCGCGTGTGATCGGGAGGTCCCGGGTTCGATTCCTGGGTCGGGCAGTGTTATTGGGTTTTTCTGTTACGAAATTCTCAGAAGCAGCACGGAGTCTGGAAATGTGCCCGGTACGGCAATAGGCTCGCCCCTTATTACGTGAGACTAAAGTATATCTGGCGAAAAGTGGGTGTAGAAATACACCTCTGCCTACCCCTTCGGGGATAAAAGGCGTGACGATATGTATGTATGTATGTATGTTCATTGCCAGAGATACCTCGGTGTGAAGGTACCCACAGAAATGCAATATTTTTGTGCTTAACCCTTTACCGCTTGTCGTGCCATATTTGGTACATTTCATAATTGTGATAAAATGTTTATTATAGAGACATCTGTTCAACTCCACTAAAAGTATAGTTGTAGACTAGTGTGTTTCCAAACGCAAAAAGTCTCTGGTAAACCTCTATGCTGTCAATCGTTCTATATTTCAGTGTCAGAACTCGTCCGTTGGGCATAGGCATTTTGTCGGAAATGTCTAGTTGAGTTGTTTGTTTCACCGATTGTGCAAATAAAAATATAATACAAGTTTTAATCGCAAGAAAAATAGATCAGAGGAAGTTTTATGGCATAACACGTAAGTTAAATTAACTGCATTCTAGCAAAAAACATCCTTAAACTTTGTTCCTAATTTGGAACACGATGCGGTAACGGTAGATTCATTCGGACATATTTGGAACTCTATGAAGTAAGGGGTGTATTTACCGTTGGCCAAATATGGCACAGTATGTAAACAGTACATCATAAATTCATAATACAATTAACTTTTCAGTTTTTATTTAGTTATGTCACTATTTTTATTTTCACTTTGTATTTTAATTTATTACAGGTACAACAATTTGCATAGATCGATAGATCTCGAGAAGTGGCTGAAGACGAGATTGGGCATTGGCCTAGTTGGGCAAATGATCGTCAGCGTTGTAAAAACTGTGGACAAAAGTCTCACGTATGCTGCAGTAAATGTGGTTGCTACTTTTGCTTTAGCAAAGACCGAAATTGTTTTAAGAGTTTTCATGTTTCCACAAATAAATAAACCTTTTAATGTACTATAAATGTTTGATTATATATCCTTATTCTTATCCTTATCTAAAATATACAACGTACCTGAAAACTATTTATATATTTATTTATTAAACCCATTAACTTTACCGTACCTGCATGTTGTTCCGAATGTGGAACGTCTTTCAAAATAACCATGAACGCATGTTGTTCCAAATATGGGACAGGGGGCTTTTCTCGATTTTTATACAATTTTATATGCATATATTTTTTTATTATTTTTGTAGGCTGTTTTCTGGGGTAAGAAATATCATAAATTAATTTGAGCGAATTTTAAAAATCCATGCGGTAAAGGGTTAAGGTAATATTGATAAATTATTTCTTTGATGAAATATAGAATATAATTTGACTTAAAAGAAACTGTAAGGTTAGTTAAGGCTTTAATCAAACTCAGTGAATCAGAAACAATCAAAAAGTATTTACTATTGTTAATTTGGCGAAAATTTTTTAATGCCTGATAAACCGCAAATGCCTCTGCAATAAATATGGTGCATGTATTGTGTAGAACAAAACTTTGAGAGAATTGAGCTTGTGCATCATATATAGCAGCACGCACATAATCACTTCCCTTACTTCCATCAGTGTAAATAACATAATAATTCTTATTATCTGCCATAAACTGTAACATATCTAAATTGTTATTAATGGGATTTTGCAATTCTTTAACGGGATGTGTAATACACTGATAAGAGAAGGAGTAACATGGCCATGGGCATTGTTTTCTAATACCAGTAAAACTGTTTTCTGTTTCCAGCAATATTTTGGACAATGTTGGGGATTTACCATTCAAGAGAATCTCTCCTGTTGTTAGAGGTCCAGGATTTCTACATACAGAAGGTACTATTTTGTTTATTATTTTCTTGTTATTTGCAGCAATTAATTTAAGACAGAATCTCTCTGCATGTAGAATGCATCTCAAAATTATGGGCATTATTTTAGTCTCCACTTCCATGGCCCTTATGGGGAGAAGAGCACATTGCACCAGAAATTGTTCTCAAAGCCCTGTTCTGAAATAGATCCAGTTTATATACATGCGTACTATTAATATACACTAGTGAACTATAACCAAAATGACTTCTAACTATACTTTTATGCAAAGTTGACAATATTTTCGGGTCAGCTCCCCGTGTAACGCCTACAAGACATTTAATTACATTTAATCCTTTAAGAGCATTTTTTTATATGGATTCAATATGTTCCTCAAAGCTTAGCTATATAATAAGCGTATCAAAATAGTGATGTTTGTTCCTAAGTTGTACCAAAAAATATTTTTGGTACTGCAAGTACAAAATGCTTCAAAGTTACCATTGCGTAAATGAATAAAACGGTCAAACGAAATTGTGAATCCCGGCAAACCAAATTGATAGCTTCATTTTTTTTGTTAATAAGCATAATATAAACTTAAATAACAATATGTAAATAGCTATTTAATTATTATTAGAAATATACATAAAAATATAAAATAATCAATATATTGTCGTCAGCGGCTTCCTCCTTTCTTCTTTTATAAATTGGCGTGCCCGTCAGGGTCCATATCTGATCTATTTATGTATGTAACACCATGAAAACATATGGAAGAAATATTTGAATTTAAATTTGACTATCATCATTCGAATTTGAATAACAATATGTAAAAAAAATAAAATACGTCATGAAGTTATAAAATTTGCCCGATTGCGGCAATAGGCTATCCTGCAAAATAAGTAAAACACGAACCACTGAAATTCAGAAAAATATAGACACCACTTAAAGCTAGTAAGCGCTAACTATGGCACATAAACATAAGTTTTGCTAAATCATATGGACTGTACAGGTAAAGAAATCAATAATTTAATATATTTTCTCTCACATAGCGGGCAAGTTTTTTATGGACCGTTTGATAGTAAGCAGTGAACCCAACCTACTATTTTACAGACCATCCCAAGCCTGGGAGAAGAACGAAATGTTTTCTTGCTCACCTGTCCCGAACCGACATGATCAAGCCTGTGGCGTAGCATGTTGATTTATGGGTTGAAATCACAACACTTTCATCATGAACGACGTAGGTACACTGCTGGACATAAGTCGCAAGGATCTCCACACAGATCGAACACGAGGCACACACATACAACCGCTTCCCACGATTCCAACAAGATCGTCGGCCCTCCTTTTGAGTGCCTACCGCTGGTGTGTCGTGTGTTAGTATACTTTATGTTGATTTATCCGCAATATCACACAAAATCGAACTACAGAAGACGCATAATGAGAACTACACGAAAAACTCACTCGTCTAAACATCGAGTACACTTAGTATCGCCCATTGTTTAAAGCACTAAGCTACATTCTACATGAGGAAATTAAAGGCCCTAGACTATTGTAATTGAGTTCTCACGAAGGATATTAGTTGAAGATTGCTCGTCAGCCGGGTTCTCGCTTCAATCACTGCGAATAGTTCCAATAGTTCCAATCTGGGGGCGTTGATTAAACAGAATCGGATCAGTAGGACACCAGTGATGTACGATCGATATATACCTGCGTTAGTTGTGTCGTGTTTTGTCTTTGGGTATGACGCGACATTTTAAGCGGTTTGTTAGCTAAGTAGAAGGTAGGAAAAAGGTACTATAAATGTTGAGTGTTAAGGTTTTGTTTTGTTTTTCGTGTGAGCGTGTGCCCAACTCTGGTGTCGGAGATTTTGAGACCACCCGAAGGCCGCCGATATGGCCTAACGATCCTTATCCTTGTACATGAACCGGGACCGACAGCTTTACGTGCCCTCCGAAGCCCGGTCTCGCTCAGATGTAAATGCTACACACGGTCGCCCATCCAAGTGGTGACCTGTGCAAGCGTTGCTGAACTTCTCCGATCTGTTCCTAACGGCAAGCCAAGTCTCGCTACGAGCGCTACTGTAACTACTACTGTACTGCTAGTTAAGGCCATGGCACATTATGCAAGGATGGCAATGTTAAAAAACTTGTGTCGCGGGGGACTTTACAAACATTCAGTCAATTGACACAAAGGACACACAGGGTGTACGCAAAGCTTTTAATTTGTCACGTTTATTTAATATGTAGACAGAATGCCGAGTCTAGGTGCTGTTTACTATATAGCCTCTCTAAATTTCGACTACAGCCAAACAAACTGAAAAAAAAGACTGCCTCCGTGGATAGCGTATGCGTCTGCTGATCGGGGGTCCCGGGTTCGATTACCGGCCAAAGTGTTACTGGGTTTCTCCAAATTCTCAGCAGCAGCACGTAGTCTGGTGGTGTGCCCGGTAACGGCAATAGGCTCGCCCCCTATTACGTGGGACCTAAAAAATTATGGCGAAATGTGGGTGTAACATTACACCTCTGCCTACCCCTTCGGGGATACAGACGTGAGTCGAAATAAACTGCCAGGCCAAAATTGTAAATTGAAACTAGAAATTCTATACGTATTCGAATCGGGAACCAAACCTGTGGCATCAAAATAAGATAGTGAAATCGACGTCTCTAACCCACGAAATAACTTACACGAACATACGAATTTGAAAATAAACAAATTTATAACTTTGAAGTTGTGGAGACTTTAGATCGAATGTCAATATTACCAAGAGTTTATTTAACCGGTGCCGAGGTAACATTAATTAAAACTTACCAGAACATTACTAATATCACATTCGATACCTCCGTTTTATTTACCGCGTTAATTTATTTCCTCATTACGGTGATGTTAATAACGCCATTAAAATGTAGTTTATTTGAATTTCATATGCAATTTTTTTTAGATTGCTACATTCTCAGATTTTATTTTCTGCATTGATTATGTAACAACTCTCTACTTTTTATGTTATAGGAGGAAAAAGAGCGGATGCATCGCCTGATGGTAAGCATTTACCGCTCCTCATGGACACTAGAAACACTAGAGGAGTTGGATTTACATTACCGTCCTTTTGGATCCATCCAAAAAGGGATAGGAGGAGTAGCAAGATTAGCGTCAACGTTTAGAATAATGACAGATACTCTCACCTCAGCTGTAATGAGATGCAGGCTATCATTAAGCCAATAAATAATAGAACTGCACAACAGAATTATTGAATGCCAGAGCTTGTTAAAAAACTTGTTAAAATATTATTGGACTTTAAGAAAATAGAACTAAACAGCAAAAATATAAAAGGTGGCCAAGTTTATTAACTCGAACGTGTGAATTTCAGAAATAATCAATCAAATGAAATCGGATTATGTATGTACTAGAGGACGCCCGCAGCTACGCCTGCATATTTTTAAAATTTATCTGTTTTGACCCATCCCGTGGGAATTTCGGGAAATCCCTTCTTAGTGCACCCCTACGGTCCCCAAGGAACATACATGCCAAATTTCAGCTTCCTGCTTCCAATAGTTTCGGCTGCAGCGTGTCTGTCAGTCAGTCAGTAACGCAAGGATTTTATATATTAAGATTACGTACTTTCTTAGATTGCATCTCATCTCGTTCATGCAGTAAATCAAGAAATGATTGACTGTGAGAGATATGTAATAATATCTAGGCTTTGGGCTGAAATTACTGATATCCAAGTATTTATACATAATATGTAAGAGGATAGTGGCAACTAAATGACACTGACATGACGTTTGACAGTTAAACTGTCAAACGTGTAAATAAGGTGTACCTATATAAGTCGACAGGCTCGGCTAGCTCGTCCTATTCTCCTTCGACGACGGCTCAGGTACGATATGGTTCTGACTATTTATTTGCCACTGTGTTCCAATATTCTGTGTTGCTTGTTCTTTTGTTTCACCATCTAGGAAACAATGTAAGATTGTGTAATCATTATCTTATTGATATTGTGTTGTGGGTAGTTTGATCGTTTGTGAGATATTATAGATTGTAATATAATACATTATAGAATAATATACTGTGGATCAAGTCGTATCAATGAGATTCATTAGGTATATACCTGTGATAAACATTTAGTAAATTGTATTGATGCTAAATAATGCTTATTATGTTCTGTTGTAAGAAAGAGCTTTCTAGTAATATAAAACTACCCACACCATCGATATTTGATATAAATTGGCTGTACCATTGTTTGTTAATTATTGTTATATACAGTTATTGAAAAGAATGATCAAGAGTTTTATTGCCCGTTCTTTCTCTTGGTTCTATGTCTTTGCTTTGCGAACTGGGCTGTAAATGTAAATGTAGAATCACGACGTAATCTAAAGATATATCCTTGTGCCAAACTGAATAAATGAAAGTATGATTTGATAGTAGTCTCTTTTATTTATCAAAACTGTCTCTACACTATAGGAAGCTTCCCTGATTCTGACATCAGAAGTGGGATAAATTTGCGCCCACAATACTAATATATCCAATTGCAAGTTCCAGAGTCTCCTCATCGTGATGCCATGATTCTGCCTAAGCCCGTCACTGCACCGTTCAGCTGACGACGGAGAACGATTGCCCTACGATCCAGTAGCAACGTTGCCGAGAGCAAGCCGGTGGATGAGTACCGACTACATATCTTAACGATCTGCAACAGTATGCTGAAGCCAACAGCAACAACCAACTGCAAACGCTGGTAATGTACTTCCACCAAGATTATAGCCATGAATGGTCGAAAAATATGACTGTTGTACCAGGTTATTTTAACATGTTCATCAAAAAGGTATCTGAGTATAAAACTATGTAGGTAATGAAGAAAAAGTTACACAAAATGTATAATAGATTTTTAAAGTAGCCGATATTGTTCTAATCTGTTGGAATTTAAATAGGCAACATTTGTAGTGATTGACCGAGACTCTGTATGAGCATTGGCTGTGTTGTGCTTTGTTGATAACTCTTTCTAGTGTTTGTTATTTTATGCTGTTTGCGCGATTATCACTTGTTATTTTGCTAGTACGAATGTCTGTTTAAAAATGTTATAGTGGAAGGAACTAACGTCTAAGATACAGGCTCGGCCTAGTTTAGACGTTAGTGTTCATTTTGGAATGTGTATACTTGCAGTATTGTACCTTGGATAAAAGCAAAAATGTAAGTGATGTGTTTGTGTCAATAAAGCTTTTTATTATTTATTATTTATTTAGTGTTAGTACTGATTAGCGTAATCGTCCTGCATATTTGAATTCCAAAAGTGCTCTGAAGAATCTTTTCATTACAAGTCGAATATGAAATGATGGTAGGTAGAATACATTTCAGAGATTTCTTCATTAATTTTGTTGGCTGTGTATTCATTACATACAGACCAATATTGCGGTGTAGGAATGTGCCTTAGCTCTGTTCCATAAGCTGTTGTTAAATTTTCGCCACAATTACCAAGTTAATCAGTTCATGCTATATAGTTTTATTAAATCGGATCCAAACTATAACGAAAGAAAAAAAAATAAGAATATTTTAATGTTAAGCTCTTGAATGTGTTGCCCTGGAGATAAGAATACGAAACTGTATATTTATCTTCAACATATCTTTGAAATATACTTACTCGTATTTTTAACTGGTTAATAGTTGTTTATGGCACAAACATTTGTGTATAGAATTACAATTAATAATGCACTTTCTATAATTGTGTAGTGAGTAATTGTCATGTACCCAGATAATTTCCACCAGTTTACTTGCAATAGACATACTTATGATTTTGTCACTTTGATTTCCATTGGAAGAACAAAACCAAATAGCTTCCATTTGTCTCAGAGGCACCACATTTGAATGACATGTTGTAAAGATAACCTATGAGTTTTGTATAACTATTACTACAAGCGAACTTTTGTGTGTAGGTACAGAAATATTCTATATTATATCAAGCGGGTCTGTGCCTAGCTAGATCATATCGATAAAATGATAGTTTCGTTTAGTAACTATTTCCTTTTATTTTTTAAACATACCTCATCCTCCTGAGGCCTGAGGGGTCATATATGCTACGTCTAAATATAAAGCTCAAGGTATTTTTATTAAAAAGTAGTTATTGAAGAATGTTTTTATATTACACAGGATTAAATTGACTTGTTAAAGAAAGTGACATCTTTTTGCTTATGTCTGGCACTATTAGATAGCAGTGTATCCAATATTTTCAAGTAGTGTTATTTTGGTTGATAATTTTCTGTTATTTATTACGATAATAGCAGATAAAATAGTTAAAATGAAATGTGTAATAAATGCAGACATCTGTCTAATTAAATGGATCTGAAATAAGCTATTCAACTAAATTGATTCAATTTGAAAATAGTTCCAAATTACATCACTGATTTTTTTTCGAAAACATTCTCATAGTTTATTTATCCATTCTCGGAAATAATACAAATAAATAAAATAAATTAATAAAATATGAGACGGTATTTATTTTTATCTGCTTTTATTCATTGAAATTATGTATTTTTATTATGAAGTGCCATGTGTTAAACTGTAAACCTATTTAGACCATAATTATAGTAATAATCAATCTTAGGATTAGCCCTCGGTAATGAACTATCTTATCAATTTAGTATCTCTGGTATAAACACTGCGATAGATAAGCTATTTAGAGATATTTTTTATGCAAAGATATATGTGTACATGTACTTTGTGTGGTTCAATTGTAGGAGACCATGGCAATAATGATTAAAATGGTATTTAATCATTCTAGGTGCTTGAAGGGTTTTGTTTATTTATTTTAAACAATATCTACTTACATGTTAGCTTACTATTTTTATACCAAACCTCTTACGAATCGTCAAATCTTAATTATAATGAAACGTGTAAACGGAATGAAAATAGCCACAATCACATGATGCAATTGATAAATTAAACTGAAATTGATTAAATTAAATAAGATATTCTGCTTAACCTCTTGTATGCCGGAACGCAGATCTACGCGAGACACAATAAAGTACATTGATGTTTTTAAGTGTTGCGACCTAAATTAATAAATCTAGGTATGTATATTTGACTTATAGATATTGAAATATTAACCGGCTGGTCCGAATTCTAACTAGTGTCTGGTTTGACTTTCTACACGATTATTTATTATACCGTTTCTTACCAAGAGTACTTTTACTGGCATTGGCGTCTAGTTTAACTTTAGGCAGTTCACTGACTATTGGTAACATAAATAAACTATTAACTAAATTGGTTAATTCTTGATTACTAGTTATTTATTTATACTTTGTACTGTTTGTACCTGCAATACATTCAGGTCAATTCAGTTTATAGCATTCCATACTGTACATTTACGGGTGGTGGACTTACAATTAGGAAACAATTATTATGGAACACTTTTAGGAGAGAGGAGCAGTTTAGTAATATACTTTAAACATCTAAGTCGCATTCACAGTGTCGGTATAATCTAAATTTTTAGTCACACAAGATGTTTTCCGACTTGTCTCTATACTTTATTAAACAACGAAGAGGCTATTTAATCAATGCCATCATTACATTAGTCAGCACTCAGTTCGCCAGTTAAGAGTTTAAGACATTAATGCTGAAATACCAAAAGTCGAAATCAAACTCGACATTTTCAATGTATCAATCGTAACACAATTCTTGCTACACTCATACGCTCACAGACGGAAATTACTCACAGTGGGTCTATTATACCGAAGTCATTTGCACGACTTAGGGTGTTAGGCTAGCTATCGCGTCCAACAAATAAACTGAAATCCCCCAATTCGGATTAACCCTCCACATGCCCACGAATTTACAAGTTGCCCTTAATTTCTGATATCGTACTAGGGACTCGAGAATTACTGGTATAATCGGCATGCGATTGGCTATTATCTCGGCAGTCAGTTCTTGGTACAATTGGAGTTTTTGATCCTGCCATAAACCCTGTGTAGACTTAGTTGTTAATTAAGGCCTTGGAAGGACGATACCACCTTTGTAATGTGAATCGATAGTACTTCGGTACGGCGCGTACATTGTTCCTGTTTTGTTTCGTGCTTCTCGTAAAATTGTAATGTTATTGATTTCGGCAAAGGTTCTGTGAATATCATTTGAAAGTTTAGTTAGGGTACGAAATATGCGTTAAATAGGTACTGTTTTATGTCTACCCCTATGTTTTACATTTAATTATATTAAATTCTGGTCCACCCGATAAATAAAGTTTACAATGTATCGTCAAGTTTTAAATAATATTAATGACATTAATAAATTACGTTACCTGTAAAATATTTTGCAATAAAGTTTTAGATGATAATAATAAAATTGAATTATGCAAAAATAATGAATCTGACTTCCATTTAGTTAATGGTCAATGTTATGATAACTTACCACATAATAATATGATTAACGATCACAGGCCTTCTAGCGTTTTCTCGGCTTTATATACCAGTAATCCGAGGTTTGCTTTCGAATCTAGCTATATTAAGCAAAAAAAATAAACTCTTCTACGGAGTAATGAGACATTCTGGGTAACAGTGTATAGTATCCGTGTGGTGACGTAATAATAAAACAAAGCACATGCAAAGTGTATGGACAGAAAGCAAATTACAGGACGCAAATAGAGTTTTGGGAAGAGACGGCAAACTCATCATGAATCCGTCTGCCCAGCGTGATATAGTAGGCCAAATAATCTTATTGGCACACAACGATATTGTGAAGTAAATTAAAAGAGGCCTTTTTATAGCATTGAACGTCTAAAGGCTGTAGGATTAGTTCAATTATTGGTCTCCGTAGAGTGCTTATGCTAATCTGAATGTGCGTATAATGTATACTATCTACATGACTATTGATATCGCTCAATTAGTTCATACTTTACTAGGATATTGTTACCTATATTGATTTGCGAAACGTTGTCAGAAACATGTTACAAAACCATATGATGAAGCCAATGTGTCATCGTTATAAGTCACATACTCAAACCACCTAGTTTTAGAAAACAATTTGAGGAATTCACAATTTTCTCAGTTTGTATTAAACCTTTAATACTTAGCACTACCAGTAGCAATATTACACATTTTAATCCAACATCCAACCACTCGTTAGAAACAGAGAAACAGTTTCTATGTCAACAACGTCATCACCTCCACAAACAGTAAATATAAATCTCCATTCACCCGAGTCTATTCAGAACACGTTATTCGGACGCTGAAACTCAAATAGAGGGCCTACGTGGACGTATCTCGACCTGAACGTACTCCATTACCATAATTAATCACAAACATAGTGCAACGGTGACAATTCAAACATTGGGGGTATTGGTGAAAATTGTGCGCAAATAATATCTATCAGATATTATGTTTGCTAGGAAAACTTTGGGGGTATATGGTGGAGCTAAAATGACGCTTTGTGGATAGGTGTTATACCGAGGCATTTTTTTTATTTTCGACATAAGGCCAGTTTCATTAGGTATTACTTATATATACCAGTTATTTTGCTGTGAGATGTTACGAAGTCTATATTATTCTGACTGGCTGTACATACATATACTCACGCCTTTTTCCCGTCGGGATAGGCAAAGACAACAGAACGCCACTTCCTTCTATCCTTACAAACCTCACGCGCTTCCTCTACACTCATTACTCCTTTCACACATGCTCGCCGGTTTCGGGTACTTCGGACCTTGCCGTTTTTTAGGACGTCCCCAATTTGATCGAGGAATGTCCGACGAGGTCTGCCGCGACCGACTTGCCCACACACATTTGCCTTATAAACCTGATTCGTCATTCTTTCTTCACTCATTCGCTCCACGTGTCCAAACCACTGCAGCATTCCCTTCTTAATCCTAGTCACGACATCTCCTTTCAGACCACTGTTCTCTTGTATAGTTACATTCGGAATTCTATCGATCAGTCTCACCCCACACATACTACGCAGTGATCGCATCTCAACTGCGTTAATTCTACTTTCCTGCCTTTTCTGCCATACCCAACTCTCACTTCCATACATCGACGTGGGCACAAGCACTCCATTATGAACCGCCAATCGCGCCTCTTTTGGAACAGTTTGGCCGTTCATAAAGACATACAGTGCTCCATTTACACGATTGCCCGCAGTCACTCTCCTTTCAATATCTTCTTCACATCTTCCGTCCCTTGTAAATACGCTACCCAGATATACAAATTCTTTTACTTGCTCTTCTTTTTCATCTTCAATCGCAATATTACACTCAGTCAAACTTTCATCTTTTTCAACCACCATCACGTTCGTCTTTCTTGCATTAATTTTCATACCTTTAGCTTTAAAGCTCTCATTCATGCAGTTGTCAGAATCAGGGAAGCTTCCTATAGTGTAGAGACAGTTTTGATAAATAAAAGAGACTACTATCAAATCATACTTTCATTTATTCAGTTTGGCACAAGGATATATCTTTAGATTACGTCGTGATTCTACATTTACATTTACAGCCCAGTTCGCAAAGCAAAGACATAGAAGCAAGAGAAAGAACGGGCAATAAAACTCTTGATCATTCTTTTCAATAACTGTATATAACAATAATTAACAAACAATGGTACAGCCAATTTATATCAAATATCGATGGTGTGGGTAGTTTTGACGTGACAACGTCTTATAAATTGGTTTGCCGGGTGACACTTCAAGAAACTGCGTTACGCTCCGCTCACGTTATGCGCTCACAATGAGAGCGAGTGAGAGGCACGCGTCCCGCCTAAGAGCGAGAGAGACAGACATAAAAAGTGAAAGGCACGCGTCTTTCATCCTTCTTCCTACTATACGAATGAATATTCACATTAAAATTATTTTACCACTCAAAGTCGTTGTCACGTAAAACTTTCGCCCGTATACCGACTTTACAGGCAACCAATTTTTTATATTACTAGAAAGCTCTTTCTTACAACAGAACATAATAAGCATTATTTAGCATCAATACAATTTACTAAATGTTTATCACAGGTATATACCTAATGAATCTCATTGATACGACTTGATCCACAGTATATTATTCTATAATGTATTATATTACAATCTATAATATCTCACAAACGATCAAACTACCCACAACACAATATCAATAAGATAATGATTACACAATCTTACATTGTTTCCTAGATGGTGAAACAAAAGAACAAGCAACACAGAATATTGGAACACAGTGGCAAATAAATAGTCAGAACCATATCGTACCTGAGCCGTCGTCGAAGGAGAATAGGACGAGCTAGCCGAGCCTGTCGACTTATATAGGTACACCTTATTTACACGTTTGACAGTTTAACTGTCAAACGTCATGTCAGTGTCATTTAGTTGCCACTATCCTCTTACATATTATGTATAAATACTTGGATATCAGTAATTTCAGCCCAAAGCCTAGATATTATTACATATCTCTCACGGCCAGACTGACAATTACTTCGTCCTCGAAGTACAATAAATTAAATAACACTTTACTAAACAATCGCCCGACGGGCGCCCTGTATTATGTAACAATTAATTCTTACCATATTGATTAAAACCATCTAAAAACTATAGTATCGTTACGTCCGCTACGGCTATACTGACTTACGTCGTCATCTAAGTAAGTTCAATTATAAGAATAGTATCACAACAACAATCCATTTGTACGAAACAATTACACAAAAATAAACTGGACTCATATTTACAGTAATTAGGGTTTCATTTTGCGAGTCTAGAAATAAGTTCTGTGTCAGCTGCTTTGATACCATTGTTACAAATTGTATTTACTATTCTATGAAGGGATCATTAACATTCACAATACACATGTTACATAGAAGTACAGTTTAATTTTATAATATTAAACCACTGCATTATCCATCCACAAATTGACAAAAATAATATAGTACAAAAGGAGCCACTACGAAGCATAAAATTTAAGTAAAGGTTTTAAGAATAAAAAAATTAAAATAGGCAATTCTGCTTATGACTGATCAATAAATGAAATAAAATGAATAATTTAAATTCACAACCGAGTTAAGTATTTAAATTCGATTTCACTAATTTACAAGTATACAGGTACCAACTTGTATGATAACAGTAGTGTAATACTAGGACAATACTTTCATTCTAATACACTCATTGCCATTGCCTTTCCTTTCACATTAAATAGACAAGTAACAACGGTCAATCTCCTTGATACTATCTAGCCCCACACCTGCTGCACATGAGTCCAGGCTAGAACAAGGCGAAAGACTTCAGCAGTTCGTAGGCAATATGATCAATATCATCAACATCAAAATGATTATCAATATCATCAACATCAAAATGATTATCAAAATCATTTTGAAAATCATTGTCAAAATCATTATCAAAATCATTATCAAAATCATTATCAAAATCATTATCAAAATCATTATCAAAATCATTATCAAAATCATTATCAAAATCATTATCAAAATCATTATCAAAATCATTATCAAAATCATTATCAAAATCATTATCAAAATCATTATCAAAATCATTATCAAAATCATTATCAAAATCATTATCAAAATCATTATCAAAATCATTATCAAAATCATTATCAAAATCATTATCAAAATCATTATCAAAATCATTATCAAAATCATTATCAAAATCATTATCAAAATCATTATCAAAGTCATTATCAAAGTCATTATCAAAATCACATCAACATGGTCATCATTGCCAGCATTATCATCAACTTCTTAACCATCGGTAAGTTAATCATCAATAATAATTCAATCATCGTCAACTATTTGATCATCAATGAATAAATCGATGTTATCACATTATTAGAGATATTTACAGATACCTTTATATCATCACTGCTACCTACATTATCGATCCTTGTTTAGAAGAAGTTTATATGTAATGCTGTGTATGGTTATCAGAACCTCTAACCTATAGTAAGACCGCCCTTTTATTTTCTTTGTATATGTATTTTAAAATTTAACTTAAATACTTTAGTAAGAAAACTAAAAAAATGTTATCTGCAAAAGCTACTATGTCATCAGAGAATATCTAACCGTTATTAATCTATAAATCGTAGCTATCTAAAAGTACAAAGTTCTTTATTATATTCCACAAAAATTAACTGTAGGAAAATCTATAAATGTAACTTATCATAATCAAAATTGATATCTATATTAATAATACACTAAAATGTTATTAATCTAGAATAATAAATGCAGCAGACCCTATTAAAGCATGTTACTATAAAACATCTTTTAACTATAATATATCAAATGTACCTAGGTATAATATATAGACTAATAATTTTACTTTTACGTCATGTAGGATATCTGAGGCAGCGATAGCCTAGTGGAGATACCAACGGACGCTATGCAGAGGCTATCAGGTTCGAATCCACGGCGCCCAAAACAGAATTTTGCGAAGTTATGTGCGTATTAAATTGTTAATTATTGCTTGTTACGTAACTGAGAGCACGTTAAACCGTTGAAGATATTTGATAGTCGTTACGGTGAGTCAGTACTCTTAAATTTAATAAACTGTCTAAACCATGGTATCGATATACCATGGTTTAGACAGTTTATCCGATTAGATTTTTTTTAGATTAGACCTCCGATTCCCAAAGATATAGCGATCTATATCTTTGGGAATCAGAGGTCAGACGGCAGTCGCTTTGTGGAAAAGCTGATATTCTGTGGTTAAACTACTAAGCGGAGTCTGCGCTCCAAGGCGCATAAGTTTTGGATGCAACCGGATAAAGTTAAGGCGATATGGTCATGTAGGATTTCATAAGGAATAGACGACTAATAACATTGCCCCAAAACCCTTATTTAGGTATACGTTTAGATTTGTTTAACATGATCCATTTATTTTACCAGCCGTTCCTTACCTACTGATATTTCTGTGATATCTATTGGAGCACCTCTAAAGTTATTTTAAGCATTTGCTAATACTTCCCTGGCCGAAATAACAGCAAGTTATGGAGTTTGTATGTTAATAAGCAAATTTTCAGTGCAATGGGTACGCTGAAACAAACTTAAATTTGCATCGGTACACAATTACCAATTGGCTATGTAATATCGAATAGTAATTTATGGATATGGAAAGTTAATTTTAAACCGAATACGGAGTATTGTGGTTGATTTGATAATTTGGACTGGTAATTCGTATGGTAGTAATAATTATGTTTATAAAGTTAAATATATTCCTTATAGATGTTTTATATACAATCTGGCGGGTATATTATGTTGCTGAAAAACGTTAAAATATTTGTAATCATTGTAGGGCCAATATGTCAATATTGGAATATTATTTATTGATCGGTATGATGGCCTTCGTTATAAGATTTTTCTTAATCATTTTGTCAGCGTTATCTCTTAAAGTTAGAGAGATATAACTTATCACTAGCTGGTACCCGGGGCTTCGCACGCGGATGAAAGTAACATTTCATTTTTTTTTTTCTGCCAAATCTTATCTTTATACGCGGCAATATACCAGTTTTTTTTTATCAGATGACGATTGACTCTGCTTTTATATGCTATAGCTGGTAGCCACGGCTTCGTACGCGGATAAATGTACCAATTTATATATTTCTCTGCCAAATCTAATCTTTATAAGGCCGGCGATTTATCATATTTCATGACGACTGACCTAATATTACACTAATATACCTAATATTACAAATAGATATGTATCACAACAACAGCGCCGCTCTAC
Organism: Euclidia mi; assembly: GCA_944739405.2. Taxonomy (NCBI): domain Eukaryota; kingdom Metazoa; phylum Arthropoda; class Insecta; order Lepidoptera; family Erebidae; genus Euclidia; species Euclidia mi. The sequence continues at coordinate 2,312,348 of OX123194.2, read as the reverse complement.
CCGGCAAATTGTATTTTGAAATCACAGACAGACACTTCAATTTTATTTATAACTAGAGGACGCCAGCAGATTCGCCTGCATTTTTTTTAAATTTACCCGTTTTGGCCGATCCCGTGGGAATTTCGGGAAATCCCTTCTTAGTGCACCCCTACGGTCCCCAAGGAGCATACATGCCAAATTTCAGCTTCCTGCGCCCATTAGTTTCGGCTGTAGCGTGTCTGTCAGTCAGTCAGTAACGCAAGGATTTTATATATTAAGATTATGATGTATAGATGAGTGGTGAAGTATAGACACGGTATCGCGACAACAGCGCCACCTACCGGGTCCTTCCAGTGAAAGCCTCATTTGAATCGGTTTAGCCATTCCAGACATTACGCCGGACAAACAGAAAGACAGACAGACATAAATGTTAAAAAGGGATGTTTTGGACTTAGAATCGTATAACGACCTATATGCACTTGAAAAAACATACCTAATTATTTTGAAATCGCAGACAGACACTTCAAATTTATTTATAATTATGTATGTATAGATGAGTGGTGAAGTATAGACTCGGTATCGCGACAACAGCGCCACCTACCAGGTCAAATTGTAGCCTATATGTAGCGCTATAAAGTCCTCTACCTTTCAGTTAAAGTGTCATTTGAATCGGTTCAGCCATTCCAGAGATTACGCCGGACAAACAGAAAGACAGACAGACATAAATGTTGAAAAGGGTTGTTTTGGACTAAGGATCGTGTAACAAACTATATGCACTTGAAATAAAAAAAAATAGTTTAAAAACTAAAACCCGACTACGTCAAAATGGGGTCTAAAAAGAACGAAACAAGAAAATAGCTCATTCAGATACAAATCCAGAAAAGTATAATTAGAGAAATGCTCAAGCTAGAGCCGTGGTCGCACCTACTTTAACTAGTATACATGTAGTTACCTGCCATGTTTGTTTAATGCAGGTGAGTGTTCCTGGCACCCACAATAAGTATACAATAGGACTTAGAATCGTGTATATGCGCTTGAAAAAACATAGTTATTTTAAAATCATCGACAGACACTTGAATTTATTTATATTTATAGATGAGTGGAAGAAGTAAAAACTTATGACGATTACAGGTAGTAGAGCCTTGCTGATTTCAGCATGAATGGGCCGGCTCGACCGGGGAAGTACTGCCCTCTCACAGAAAATCGACGTAAAGTAACAGTACTTAAACTGTTGCGTTTCGTTCGGTGAGTGAGAGTGCCGGAGGTCCTATCCCCTATTCCTTCTCCATCATCCCACTCCTCATCCTATCCCTTTTCCCGACCCCAAAGGGTGGCAACGCACTTGTGACTCCTGTGGTGTTGCTTGTGTCTATGGGTGGCGGTAATTGCTTACCATCAGGTGATCCATCTGCTCGCTTGCCGCCTATTACTATAAAAAAACTCGCTATCGCGACAACAGCGCTACAAGGTCCTCAAGCCTCATTTGAATCGGTTCAGCCATTCCAGAGATTACCCCGTAGTGTTTTATTAGATAAATATAACGTCTCATTCATATAAACTCGTATTGGTAAAGAAGGTCATGAATGGTGAACTATGAATTTTGTTGAAATTGTAATAATTGAGTTCTTTATAACGAAACCAATAATTAAAAAAACATAACTGTTCTATAAATAATGAACTTTTTTCATAATATGCCAGTATAGCGATGTTTTCAATTTTATTTACATTAACTCTGCTTACTGTGAGTGAAAAGAACCTCATAGCAACATGTTATCCTCTCCACAAGGCTAGCTTTTTTATAGTAATAGGTGGCAAACGAGCAGACGGATCATTTGATGGTAAGCAATTACCGCCGCCCATGGACACAAACAACACCACAGGAGTCACAAGTGCGTTGCTGCCTCTTGGGGATGGTAAAAGGCATAGGATGAGGAGTGGGATGAGGGGGAAAGAATAGGGGATCGGGCCTTCGGCACTCTCACTCACCGCACGAAACGCAAGTTTAAGTAGGTACTGTTACTTTACGTCGATTTTAGGGGTTAGAGGGTAGTACTTCCCCGGTCGAGCCGGCCCATTCATGCTGAAACCAGCACGGCTCTACTACCTTTTCTGCGACTTTAGTGTTTTAAATAAACCTGTATCAAATTATACTCATTCCACAGGTCTACAATCACCCATAAAGCCTACGTACCAAACTGCGAGAAAATTAAAAAATCCTTTATAAAAACGCAAAGTGCACAAAACTGCGAAATATAAACGTCCTTTGTTCGACATCGTTGGAGCCGTGAACAATATTTTGATTTATATATTAACGTTTTATAAACGATATTACGCGCTGGCAGTTTTGCACACCCTATATCTACTATTCATATACTTACTGTACGCTAGAACAAATGTTGTAGAGACTTCACTTATTTAGTATCTTATTACATAAATATTTTAATATTAAAATGCTTGAATTACTATACTATTAGTTGTATGTTACTATTTAGCGTATATAATAAAATGAAAAGATAGAAATTCATATTCCTAAAACCGACCTATCAACCAACAAATTTATTCCAACTAACTTTGAAGCTAAAAATATAGCTGAAATCAGTGTACCAGCTACAATTTGACTATACGTCAAAAACTAACTATACGTCATTGACTTCAATTACTGATAGTTGAATAGCTCTAGTTTGAAACCGTTTATGTGTAATCAAAAACTTTAAATTACTTTAGAAAGAAAATGTAGACAGACGCTATTATTTTAAATGAGAACACAAATTACTTTTGATAAGCTTAATTATGCAGGATTACAAATTTATAATATACACATTTTCCAGAATATCTTAACAGATTATCTGAACTTAAACGAAGCAGATTTTGTACAATGGCGATTATATTAATTAGTTTCTTTTTTCGGCGGCGATAGCCTAGTGGTGTACGTAACGGACTGCCGAGACGATGGTCTCGGGTTTGATCCCCAGGTACCGCGGCCGGTAGATGGCAATAGGCTCGCTCCCTATTACATTGGGTTCTAAACATAACTGGCAAAATGTGGGTATGTAATACACCTCTGCCTACCCCTTCAGGGATAAAAGTCTTGAAGTTATGTTATGTGTTTCTTTTTTAAGGTAGCTTCTAAATTAATTTTAGCACTCTCTATGCATTTCTGTAGTCGCGTTTGCTAGCTCTGACGTTCCGTGGTGACCGGCTGCCTCTGACGATGAAATATTGATTGAAAACTAAACAAATCTACACGCCCAAGCCTCTAACTATAACGTCACTTTTTATTTCACCTCACTTCGAACATTTTCCGCCTAAAATTCAAACATGGAAAAAGATTGACGTTTTTACATTTCGTATTTCGAATTCGAAAAAATCAAACAATCGTTTTCTGATTACAGCAAAAGTAATAACCGATGTATGGAATTGTAAGCCAAGCTTTTTAAATTTTAATCGTACCTCCCAGAAGCTTTTTGCGAGTTTAACCATACTCAGATACCATAAGTTTACAGACCTACATTGTAAAAAATACCAATAAAAAAACATGCATTGTCCCGCTTCGTTTACAAACAAAGATTCGTGAAAACATGAACCACCCAAAAAAACCAGCATCGATATAAAACCATGTCATAATATATCTCAGTTACCAAGTCTGTTGGTAAAGTGTGAAATATACTATTGTTCAATATTTATAGGATTTTTATTTGTGTTATTTATTCACGAGGCACGTTTGTCGTTGAGACAAAAGGCGAGTGTGCCTCCGTATCTTATTTTTCGTTAGTATCTGCATTCGTTTTGGTCGTCTTAGGGCGTATAAATAATGCATTATCACGCGTTGGGTCTCGCCACGGGAATGGTCAGCGGGAATAAAATTATTTGCCGTGGCTTAGCACTTATAAAACAAAACAATTCATTGTCGCACGTTGTACAAAAATATTTTATTAAGCTTTGAATAATAAAGCTGAGAGCGGAAAGTCTTGTTTAATCCTCTCAGTATAAAATAACTCCTAAGAACTTTGGTTATAGTTAGGGAATTGGGTCACGTTGGCTAAGTTTTTTATTCTAGGTAGCATTTTTCAATAGAATCTTGAAAAATTTACTCGCCTCGCAGTTTGTCTGAAGTCGTTGTTGGAGCGTTGAGTTTGTGAGAATAGTGTTCGTAGTATTGGGCGTCATATAATGGTGCTTCGTGCTCAGAGCATCGTTATCGTGTTATTCTTGTCAAGTTGACGCGATGTTGTGCCTCTTTGTGATCTATACAAGGTTCAGCGAAAGGTTACGTAACGTGTCCTAACGATCCCCTATTAGTATTTATGTTTTCGTGAATCTAAAATGCTTTTATAAAAATAAACATTTTGTGGTTGTTTAAATTTCGATACGTTGGATGTTATTTTGTAAGTTTGACGAGATGAATAGTGGCTAAATACCAAGCCGTTACCAATACAATTCGAATAAAGGTATCTTCTATCTTCCGACCCAGGTGAAATCGAACCATAAACCCAATCATCATCATCAGCCTTTAACAGTCCACTGCTGGACTAGGCATCTCCTTTGAAAGGAGGAATAAACCCAATCCTTGATCCCAGATAAGAACTGCAAAGCTATATACTAAGAAACTGAACTAAAATCTCTAGTAGACTTCAAGTGAACTAATTGAAACATCTCATTACAAAGTAAGTGCCTCTTTAGTTCCTATGAGAGTCTTGATACAACAGGACCCGAGCATACAATCCTTAGCTTATTTACAAGCGCTAGTATTTACAAAATAAGCCAATACCGGGTGTCTCGTTTTAATTAGAATGCAAATTTAATAGCCTAGAGGAATTTACATGTCAATGGTTGCCTAAATAACGCAATCTGGTGTACAAAGGATTCCACTGGGGAGGTAGTGGAGGCTTATAGGCTTCAACATATTGATCTACAGTTTAGAAGGCATCGAGCGTTTATGAATACCAATAAGTGTTATGAGAATTGGCACTCAGAATAAAGGCTACTCTTCACTGCGTTGTAATGGCTTTAGTTGTTTGTATGACCGTGTATTCAAATTTCAAGCGCTTTGGTTGGTACTTAGTGTAGAACTAACACTATGTAAGATTTAGTTTTAAGTTTAGAAAATTAGGTATTTCGGTACTTTATAAAGTTCTTAGTAAGCACTTCTGATCCATAAGTTACAATTAAACAGGTGTTTATATCTACTGTATGTGACCTAATATTTTGGCGACAAGATACCACTCGAGGCTAAGGGTGTGATTATTTGGCATTGCGGTTTACGAAGGAGGTATATGAGACCTAATGACGTTCATTGGCTACTTACAAAAACCACCGTGGTGTTCTCAACGACACGTCTCATATTTTACGCAATATAAAAATGATATGAAATCTATACCTTCATATTGTTATTGTGTCTACATTTATATAACTTTCGGCTGCCAAATTCAGGCATTCGTAGTATCCTCAATTTATTTACCTTTTTTCATGTCAGGCCTCACCTCAGCTCTTACTGTAAAATAGCAGCTGTCTAACAACCTTGAGTTTTATTATTGAATGGAGGAAGAACGACTTGACTGGCAGATTGGTTTTTAATATTTTTATTTGCATGCATGTGGGGTGCATGATAGGAGCCTCCACGAGTGACGTACTTCTAGAACCCCGTACGTCCAGCGCACCCTGGTAACAATCAGCGAGCCTCACACGCTGATTGGCCAATCCTTTCACCGCGATGGCAAACACCATCAATCCAGCCCTAAAACCGGCTCTATGTACAAACGATGTCCCATCTTACATCGTGCCCTGCGTGCCCGAAAACTTGCACGCAGGAGGAACTTATGACTGCCTCCGACCATGCAGTCAGCGTGGCTACTTTCTGGGCCTCAAAAATATAAGTGTTTAAGAAAGGGATACGCTAAGAAGAAGAAGATGTGTATGTAATCCTTACTAAAATTATAAATGTATGAAAGTATGTTTGTTTGTTGTTTTGTTCTTCAGTCACGTCAGAATGGAGCAACGGATTGATGTAATTGTTGGTATGGCTTTATTTGGGGATTTTTGGATGTAAGGCAGTGGAGACGCTGAAACTAATCAAATGGAATTTGTGGAGAGAATCTAATTTACACCTGCTTCGTTGGTCTCGCGGCATAAATGAGCGCGTGGAATTGGGAGGTCTCGGGTTTGATCCCCGGGTCGGGCAAAGTGTTATTGGGTTTTTCCGTTAGGCAATTCTCAGTAGCAGCTCGGAGTCTGGTAATTAACGGTACGGCAATAGGCTCGCCCCCGATTACGTGGGACTAAAATAAATCTGGCGAAAAGTGGTGTATACCTCTGCCTACCTCTTCGGGGATATAAAAAGCCTATGTTATTTTTCAGTCTCCTATCTCCAAAAATCATAGAATAACATCGCTCCTTTGTGACGTGACGTGAAAGGAGGAAAAATAAAGTAATAGCAACACTTTCGTATCTGTCATATTACATTCGAATTCGCGGCTTTGCACTCGTGGGAGTCGGTTATCGCGGTAAAAAAGAGCCTGTCACTTTTAATGTCCTAAATATCTTCACACATAAAAATATACCATAACTTTGCACAGTTGGCGTAAAGGAAGAACAGACAGACAAACTAATAATATTCTAACGTACACAAAACGTATTTTGGATGGATAAAGCAGTGGAAAACAGCTACGTTATTATGTAGATTAGACTAGATAATTATTTATTGTACACCACAAGTCACATTACAGAGTTAGAAGAGAAAAAAAAGAAGAAGTTTACAAATACAATGCACAATGGGCGGCCTTATCGCTAAAAGCGATTTCTTCCAGGCAACCTTTGGATGGAAAGGTATGTATGTATGTAGGTTACCATATTACCCAAAAAAATTTTTGCTGAATTATCAGGACAAAAATCTGGCAGCACGGCAGAGTCCCCGCTAAGTCGAGCGCGAAGCAACACTGCCAAGTCATAGGTTCTTTACTGCAATTTCTTTGTTATTGTATTTTATGTGACTTGGCCGTTAACCTGTAATGTGTTGGGAAATGTTCAACCATTGATCTCATTTTTTCAATATCTAGAGCGTGAAAATATCTTCAACCGTTGTAAATTTTTTCACGTTAGTGGGCACAGGTCCACGGCCAAGTCACAGAACGCCAAAACACCCAGCGGCCGCAGAGGATAGGGAGGACGGCAACACAACACCGCGTCTCCTCTTCCTCTGTGGCCCCACCGCGGCGCAACGATGGTGCGCCCCCATTTGGTCGCGGGAGATAGGGCGCGCGGCAACGCAACACCGACACGCCTCTCCTCCCGCGACCGCGCCCGACTGCGAGGGACAGAAGAACTGTCCCTCGCAGCCGCACTATTGGACACATCCTGCGCAGGCCTCCGTCGAGCACACGTGGAGCGTCCACTCCTGGGATCTCGCTGAGCTTCACCGTGGGTGACCTAACCACGGTTACTGAGCCCCTCCACCACGACAAGGTGGAGATCCAACTTCAGTAAGGAACCTAAGACTTTGCTCAACTTTGTCTAGAGATCTCATTGCTTTTTAGAGATAAACAAACAGCTCCATCAAGACTTGACTATTTTTTTACAGAATGTTTTGGTGGGTTAGTACTATTATTGAATTACTTACACTGATCGTTTACCTTTCACACTGGTGCATAACTACCTTAATTCATTCAAGATGTGGGACTACCACCATCAACACTTTATAATACATATGTTAGTATGATTGATAACGTGGCCCTGAATACCATGCACACAAACAGGTCCAACTTTTATCGCTATATTTTATGAAGCAAATGAAATTCCGCTCTTGTACGTAATCCAGTCTTGAATTGAATTTAAATATATTGCGTGATCGGTTGCATAGGCTGAAGTTATAAACCTTTTATGATTTTACTAGGCACTTAGCTAAGGTGAACTTTTGTGAATGCATAAATGGAAATAAATTATGACCGGGATTTCATTAATCATGTAAGTTGGAGGTATAACTGCAGTCATAGAAATTATTAATTGCAGTTGTATGAAGTTCGTTTACAAGAAATGCATTAGGTATTTGTACGTAAATTAGTTTTCTAGGACCTTAATACTAAATTGAATCGTGACAATACTAGACATTTATAAAGTGGGTATTAAAAAGACATATAATATTACTAGCGACCCGCCCCGGCTTCGCACGGGTGCAATGCTTATTAGGCATATAGGTATTATACATATAAACCTTCCTCTTGAATCACTCTATCTATTAAAAAATCCAAAAAATCACTCTATCTATTAAAAAATTCAAAATGCATTGCGTAGTTTTAAAGATTTAAGCATTCATAGGGACAGACAGACAGAAAATAGACTTTGTTTTATATTATGTAGTGATGGCGTTTAAAGTAGCTTTGTGACGCGTTATTGGCCACGCACCTATGTTTCAAGTATCTGATATTTTCTTGTACAGTTCAGTTAATACAAAGTAACAATTAAATAAAGTACTATGTGAAACAGTTGCAGCTCCCTACAAAAATAAAATACATATGTACCATAATATTGGCGATTGAAAAGCGTGGCCACGAGTTTTATTGCCCGTTCTTTCTTGTGGTTCTACCTATTGCTTTGCGAACGAGGCAGTAAATGTAAATGTAGAAGCATTAAGTAATTTAATTTTAAATTTGACTTTCATAAGCGTCACCTTGTGACCTAGATGAATAAACGATTTTGACTTTGAATTATGATTAGGGCTTGTAATATCGGAAAGTATTGAGTTACGATATTGGAGTGGCAATTCCGAAATTCCGGAACTGGTTCCGGAATCGGTATGCTCTTGAAAGATTTAAATTTCTAATTTAAAATAAACGTGTATAATGCCAAAATTAAACAAGTTTTATACGTTTATCAGTCTATAGTTTGTTATACGTTAGATAGATCAAGATGATTGAATTTAACCATTAAATTTGGACACCTCAACGTTTTTAACAGTTTTTCTTAACATGCCATGAACATTCAAGCCTAAGTTGTAATAAGTTCAGAAGAAAAATAGTACAATAAAACATTGTTATAAAATCAGACAATCAAAAATTTAACATTAACCAGACCGATTTTCAAAATTCCTAGCTCATGGTTTGCCAACATGCCATGTAAAGTAGCGTGTTAGGTGTACTAAAAACAGGTATCATCGAAATGGGCATCAAAGCAGCGAATTTAAAATAGGATTGGGTGGGATATGTGGGTCTGTCGGATGCATTTCTAAAAGTGAACATCACTACACAATGGAACGGTGAAGGCGACACAGGGGCAGACCGAAAAAACGATGGCGGCATGGCTTGATACTTATCTAGCAGACTGGCAAGATGAAGCCAAAGATCGGTATTTATGGAAGAGTGTGGGGTAAACCTTTACCCAGCAGTGGGACAGTAACGGTTAAAATAAAAAAAAAACAAATATTACTAACATTAAAATAACATTTGAGAATAAAGTGAGAATTTATGCACTTTTCTCGTGTTATGGGCAGACGATTGATTCAATCGTTGAGAAAATCGTGGGGGTGAGATTCAATAAAATCTTTGAAAATATTTTTTTACTATATAAGTATATGAAATTGTATGAAATTGTTCAATTTCCAAAATACTGATAATCTATTGCAGCAAGTTACAGGCTCTAGGGAGTTAGTACCTCAGACAACAACCAATACTCTTTCTGAATTAACTTTCTCTTGTGCAGGAGTTGGCCGGTTCTCCTTGGTTCAAGCGCTTTGGTGAGCGATTTCTAATATTCCTATTGTCGGACCGGACCCATTTTTTCATCACAAGAAACGATAGGTTTCAATATTCCCTCTATATTGTGACGGTTGAGTAAACTCACATAGCACTCAATGCGTGTTTGTTAGTGTACTTCGTTTAATAATTTCTGCAATTGTATCCTTTCTAATTATTTATTTTAAGAGAATTAGAATTGTTTCATAAATCCTTACTAACACCGAAGCTAACGCTGATTTAGTTTGCATTGGATCTGCTTAGATTACATTTAATTCTTCGTTGTCAACTATGGTCTCGGGTCGTTCACGGAATTTGCTAAATGTTGGGTACATAGGAAACACTCAAGGGGGAGTGCGGGGTCACTGGGGAAGTAATGCTGACCTAACACTGTTTATTATTGGCAACGTTCTCAAAAAAACGTTATCTAGAAAAGTCACTTTGTATTATTTATGAATAACGGAATTACGATATTTCGGCCCTCAATTCCGGTATTATAATATCGGGAAAAACGTCCGAAATTCCGGAATTACGAAATCTCGGAATTCCGGGATCCATGCCCTAATAAAATTATGATCGTCAAAATAACATCCAAATCAGGATAAATATGAGAAAGATATTATATACCAAAACCCAGAAGAAACTCATGACACTCTTTTAAAAAATTGGCGATTAAAAATAGTAGCATATGTTTCTATAGCTTATTAAGTATTTAAAATATTGTATGTCTATGTAAAAATAATTATTGTTATTTGCATATCATTATTATTCCACAGAGAACATAACTCCTAGTTCAAAGTTGCGTTCGTGACCCGCCGCAATCCTTGCATTAAATGTCTTCATATGGAATTTTCAATTGAAATGGATTTTTACATGCAATATCGTAATTATTGTAATATTTCGCATTGTTCTTGTTATACTGGGATGTAGATTTTATCACTCAGGTCATTAAATTAATATTAATTTAATTCAGCCATATTTAAACAATTATATCGACACACGCCATCAAAGTAAAGTTTATTTCTTTAAATTTTCCTTTAATATGAATACAAATTATCACTTTTTATCTATTCTTATTAAAGCTGCGTCATCATCGTGGTCGGCCGGCCATAGTCCATTCCTGGATATAGGGCTCTTCAATGGCATACCACTGAGCCCGATTTTCATCTCTTCAAGTTCAGCCTCTGCCAGCTACTTTGCTTATATCGTCATCCATCTAGCCGAAGAGCGTCCTTCGCTACGTTTGCCATGGCGTCTCCACTCTTGATCTATTGGATAACTTCTTTTAGACAGAGCGAATAGAAGATGTTATTGTAACGTGTATATTTAAGAACGGCAGTTTTTAAGTGATCTAAAGCTAATAATGGAAAAGTCCCATAAAAATACGTAAAGAAAATCGGAGAAACAACGAATAGAAAATAGTGTAATAATTGGAAATGGAAATGTAAACGGCGCTGGTACCTGACTGATCCTACTCAATAGCAGACCGAGTGTCGTACTGCGGATTGAGATTGATGTTTTCCAATACAAAATAGATCTTCTGAGAGCAATAGGAGACAGAATTGTGGTGCGTCTTTTGAATAAAACAGTCTGTATATGGAGATCGGGTCTTATAGCGTACCCTAGGATAGGCTACCCTCCAGTGTTGCAATCTGGTAGACTGCAACAGGCTGATGAAATAAAGTAAAATGATACAAAACGACATTTAGTCTACCCATCCAATCTGATCCCTATAATTGCTACTGCTATACTCGAATCTATCTCTATAACTGATATATCTATAAGGCCACTGCTATACATAAAGTCTTTATAACTATCATAATCTGTAATGATAAATAATAATCTTTTTAAGATAGAAGAGCCTTGTTGATAACAGCATGGATAGGTCAGCTCGACCGAGGAAATACTACTCCCTCAGAGAAAATCGACGTAAAGGAAAAGCTCCTATATTGTTGCCTTTCGTTCGGTGAGTGAGAGTGCCGGAGGGCCCCATCCACTATTCCTTCTCCCTCATCCTACTCTTCGTCCTATCCATTTTACTCTGGCGTTGCTTGTGTCCAATGGGCGACGGTAAACGCTAATCATCAGGCAATCCGTCTGCCCGTTTGCCCCTTATGACAGAAAAAAGAAACTGTAGAAAAAATTTACCTAACGCCAAACCGTAATGTGACGTCAAACGATCCATACCGACGAAAGCCGAGCCATCAACTCACAGAGCACTTCAAGTTATTGCTAAAACTTTTTACTAAACATTAAAATTAAAACAATGAAAGACGTTTTAATAAATAACGACGCGTTTACGAGACGCTGTATAAATAAAGACATGCGAACGCCATTAGTGTTATTACAGTTTTATAGCGGAGTATAGCAGGTGTATCAAATACAGGGATGGCAGTGGCGACGGGAAATCTCATTATGGTGGTGGCTTAAGGGAGAGGAGGACTTCTTATTTATAATCTCTTGGCCATGCTCATGTTTTGTTATTATATTTTATTATTATAATCATAAATTGAAATACTAGTATACATTTCGCCATGAACTTTTAGGTCCCACGTAATAGGGGGCGAGCCTATTGCCGTACCGGGCACATTACCAGACTCCTTGCTGCTACTGAGAATTTCCTAACGGAAAAACCGAATAACACTTTGCGCGACCCGGGAATCGATCCTGAGTCCTCCCAGTCCCACGCGCATATTTACACCTCTGTCTACCCATTCGGGGATACAGGCGTGAGTCTATAAAAAATAAAGAAATAAAACTAGTATAAATGCATTATTATGATCTTTTGCTAAAAGAAAATAGCTGAACGGAACTGGTTGAATTATAGCATATAAATAGGTTAGAATTTAAAGACATTAGGCTACTTCTTATTGCAAAATTAAACTTGTTTCCGGTTGCATAATATAAGGAAAACTAAGCCCGCCTTCGGTAATATATGGAAATCTATGACATTATCGTATTAGAGAGCTCTTCTTAAACAGGCAATTAATTATTAATTTTCAGCTATGTTACCATTTATTTAAAGTATTTTTTAAATTTTTGACTTTCCGACGTGTCCAAAGATTTAAAAAAATAAACTTTTAATAAAATAACTATGTTTGAGTTTGTGCATTGATTTGTCAAAAGCGATTAAATACTGACACATTCTCATAACTTGTACCACCAATAATCTTATGGTGTTTGCGGCTGTCAGGAATTAGGTTTGTGAGTGATACTTGATTATATGGGAGGAAATGATTCAGTGAAAATTAAGTGCAATTAGGTTTCGTTGTAACAGATATCTTAGTACATAGAAATAAATTGCATCCGCCTTGATTCATTTGATATTTGAACGGCCCAGTGATGTTTTTATCCTTGTTTTATTATTTATGTCTTTTGTATTAACAAATGACTGCAAATGAAATTGGTACCATTCATATTCTGTCTTTTAAATTTAGTAAACATTACTTTTATATGCTTATACCTATTAAGGCAGCGATAGCCTAGTGGAGATATCAACAGACTGCCATGCAGAAGGTATCGGGTTCGAATCCACGGCGCGCACCAATTACTTTTCGGAGTTATGTGCGTATTGAATTATTAATTATCGCTTGTCCCGTGCCTCGTAGAGCACGTTAAGCCATCGGTCCCGGTTGTCATGAAGATCTTTGGCAATCGTTGCAGGGTGTCGGTACCTTCTAAATATACTGACACTGGTCTAAACCATGGAATATGGCTATCCCTTCGGGTTACGGAGGTCAGACGGCAGTCGCTCTGTAGAAAAGCTAATATTCAGCCAAATCCGGTTAGACTAGTAAGCGGACCCCAGATTGAAACTGTGATAACGCTAAGAGGATGATGACTTTTATATGCTTATAATTATTAATTGGCCAGGTGTGTATCCAATCTTGCATGACGCATTTAATTTTGTCATCCAGCAGAAATAAAAAATGTTTCAACCGTGATGACGGTGATATAGCCTTCAAAGCAGAAGCCTTAGCTATGCAACCGGGATAACACTAGGACGCTGATGATGAATCTTCATTTATACCGTAAAACTATGGAGGCAATAAGTTACTTAAATATAACTATTTGTGAATTACACAAAATTATAGTTACTACTCTACATTGCTGCAATTGTATAAAAAAATCTACGGAACCTTTGGTGTGTTACTCAATTTCGTAATTGTTGTCCGGCCATTTTATTTATGGTACAACAACATTGCTTTTATCAATATTTTGTTGTATAATTCGATAACCATGTTCTGTCGGCGGTATCCTCTGTGATTCATCAATCTCAGTCACCCTCCCGTTTCATACTTTATAAATGCCTGACTCAGCAGGAGACCAAGCTAATGACGTCATAATGCTTGGTAAGTAGAACATTCTACCAACATTTTGATTTTCCCGCGCTATTTGTTTTTTAGTCTTTTTAGTAGCAAAATTTTAATTGTCACGTACTTTGCTAGTTTAAGGATATTCATAATTATCAGTCTATTTTAGACCACTGTTGGATAGAGTTGGTTCCAATAGTTCGATCTTCGTCTCTATGCGTTCAGCTGCTACCAGCCACTTTGCGTAATAGTAGGGGAGCCCATAAAGGGATTTCGGAATTTACTCGAGCGCGTCAGATATTGCTAGCATCCATGTCCTATGTAAATTTAATAAAGTAGGAATGTTAATCTGATCGTTTGCATTGTGGAGGTGGGCGTATGAAAGATTTTATAATGCATAGAAAAGAAAATTAATCGAGCGTGTCAGATTTTCTAAGGGGATGTTAAGTGAACCTATAAAAAGGCTCTCATTGAATAATCTGACGATTTGGGTGTGACGCAAACTCGTGGTCACTGTTAGAATGTGCAAAAAGAATTCACCATTTTGAGATACTCAAGCGCGTCAGATTAAGATAATTAATAAAGTAATTATACGTCCTAGACGTGCTTTCTCTTAATCTGACGACTATCTGGAGGGATTAATGCAACAATTTCTTTTTTATGTTTTGATAATCAATAGCCGCTCCCCCCACCGATGAAAACATGAGACGGTAGAAGGTGAAGGTATACATTATTTACATTTTTATCATCTTACTTTGCAACCCAATAGGTCTTAATGACGCTCTAGTAAATCCCAATTTAGCACCCTACTATAAACCGTCACTCCACCTGGCCGGAGAACGCTACGTCAAAAATAATGGCAAGCAAGTAATTAAGTACGAAATAACCGAAACTTTTACAATACATTAATAGCATTTATCAACGCCTGCATAGTATCATGGACGTTCGTATTTAAAGTATTAATAACCTGTATAAAATAAATAACAATGATTTAAAATAAAGCACTACAGTCAAGCCAAAATTTAAAAAGGTATTTAAATTAAATTTATTACAGCAAAATTTCATATAATGTAATATCAATATTACAAGGCCACCAAGTCAATATTACGATTAATTTACAAATGTCTGTAATTTTGGAGCACCTTTAGCTTTAACGTTTCAAACACGATAACACAATTTATACATGGAAAACTATTCCTGCAACCGTGCAGCAAATTAAAAAAATCTAATTTCAGTATTACTCCGTTTCAACGCTTTCCCAACTCAGCAACGATCTAGAGCACACCGATTCGATTAAAGACAACGATCGCGTTTCCTATTAGGTTCTGTTGCAACGGCCTGTGACGTGATACCCCCCCTACTTTCCACAAGCTTTTTTTTGCAATATTCTTCCAGACCACTCGAATGCTATTGCCGTAATTGGAGTACTGAATATTGTTCCGCTGAAGTTTTATGAGTTTGAAGAGCGCAATTGCCTACGCTTTTTGGTATTGAATGCACTTTTTCGAATTGGTTGCGGACTCTGTTATGCCAGAAATAAATTTGTTCACTCATGCATATTTAATAGTTTCAATAAGCTTTACCAGAGTACATTTTACAAGTCTGCATACCTTTTCTAAAGAATTTTACCGCAATGCTTGCGAATACAGTGTTTTGAAATAGTTCTTATTAAATCGTCAAATACTGTGAAATGTATTGTTTGCCGAGCCCTCGTTGAAAGTAGGTGGTATAAATTAATTCTATACACGCTAGTAGTTAACACATTTTTCTGGCATTAATAAGGTTTTATTTGCTACTGAATAGTTGACACAGTTGACGTGAATAGTCTAGAAAACTAACTTGAACTAGTGCTAATTAAATACGTAATGAGGTTTTATTTCAATATAAGCCTGGGGAAAAGTGAAAATAATATTATATTTTTTTAATGCTCAACAGCTTAGACTATTCCTCTTTTCAGTATAATGACGCTAAGGCTGAATAGCAGTTGGCTGGTTCTACTTAATTTCGGACTTCAAAATTCCAAATTTTGAATACCGAATCCAATCCCATTGGAGAGGCCTATATTCAGCAGTGGACTATGGTAGGCTGATGATTATATTTATATGATTAATCCAATCAACTGCTACTAATAAGTAAAAATCAATCTCAAAATGAACTGCCCATAGATAATCCTATGCCCAATATTTGCATTAATCATAATGGCCGAATCGTTAAGAAAACTGGCGAAGATCACACTCTCACCATAAAACAGATAAACACATTATTTTCGTCAACATATTCTCCTTCACCACATTATAATATAGAGAAAATTAAAATAAAATACACCTACGGAGCGGCTGCGAACAGATAAGCCTTAGCAAAAAGAGATTTCATATTATACTTCCCCATATCGTGTTATTACAAGTGCCGAGTGCTCATCTACACGGGGATGCGGGAAAACGCTGTAAATGAGTTTTTATTTGTGAAAGAAATGAATGTTTCGAGTCACTATTATATTAATAGAAAGTGTTAAACCATTTCATTCTGTGGAAGTCGTAAGAGGCGACTAAAAAATACTCATATCAAACAGTAGGTACCTTTGTTTGTTTGTCTGTTTTACGTGTGAGCATGTGGCCAACTCTCGGTGTTTTCAGGCCGTCGGCTTTCGACATGGCATAACGATCCTTATCCTTAGACAAGAACCGGGACCGACAGCTTTACATGGTCTCCGAAGCACGGTAGGGCTCAGATGTAAATGCCACACCCGGTCACCCATCCAAGTGGCGACCTGTGCAAGCGTTGCTTAACGTTGCCGATCTGTTACTAACGGCAAGCCAAGTCTCGCCATAAGGCGCTACCTTACTTTTGTGAAGAGACGGAAAACTCGACATCAAGCAATATGCCACCAATGCGTCTGGTGACAATGGCAAGTTAGGAATACTATGCCCAAATTTCCAGCGGACTGCACAAGGCTATGATTTCTTGTCCGCTCCTGAAAATCTTTTTTGTAATACTTAGCTATGTCCATTATTATTGAAAGTCATATGTATTTCAGTTATTAATTATGAGTAGCCTTGGTGAAAAACAATTTATGCCCTGCTTGATGAAATGTGTGTTTTCTGGTCAAAAGTACATCTAATTTCCAAATTTTTGTGTCCCTTTATCTATTGGGAGTTGTCGTTAAAAGCGAGCTATTTATCGTTAGAATTTTAGGATCGTAAAATGGGAAAGAGAGCTGGTTATCGAAGTTGAAAACCATAAATGTGGACAAACAGCACTGTTTCAATGGTTAAAATACTCAGTATTGAATATTCACTTAATTAGACCTCTGTTGTCCACATACGATTGTTATGCGTGATAAAATAAGCATTTTCAATACTCTGAAACACTCAATACACCTTTTATAATAAATCGAAGAGACGTATGTAAATTGTGATAAATTAAATGAAAATAAAAATACGTAATACAATACAGATTAAAAACACAAAATTCCAACAGCTTTTGTAAAATAAACTCGACTGTATTCCTGTACTATCCAATCAAGAGATTTTTACGTGACTGTCGGTCATTTTCATAAAATTATTATTTTACGAACAAACTTGTTTTTAATGAAGTTTTTACTCCCGCCGTTGAACACGTCGATTTTTGATCATAATTTTTTTTCATGCCCATTAAAATTCACGTTGTTAAAAATTTTAACAAATTAACGCCATTAAAAAGTTCACTCCTCTCAAAGTTATTGTCGAATGTATAAAAGTGTATTAAATCTTTTTATGAGATGGATGGCATTAAGAGTGAAGATAGAGAATCTTTTTTTCATGAATAATCGATGTGTTTTTTGCAACTGTTTCAGGTGGATGAGTATTATCATGATACATAGTATAATCGATTTTGGTAGAAATACAGACTTGTGATCACTTTACTTAAGAGCTTTCTGGTGTGCGTCGACTTCACTCAGGCTCTAATTATGTAAGACAAGCAAATGATTAGAATAAACTTTTGAATATTATTTTGATTTTGCAACTATTTTTGTTTTTGAGGTTGATATTTTAGGGTGTCAGTATCTTTGAATAAAGTGACACTAGTCTGGTCCATGATATATTGCTATCCCGTTGGTTTGCGGGAGTCAGACAGGCAGTCGCTCCGTCAAGACAAATATTGAGTCTAATTAGGTAGGACTAATAAGCGAAATCCGAGTTGCACCTGGGATAATACTAGGAGTATGATGTATTATTATTTTTACGTTTGCCGTCTATTTCGCATATAGTCAGCGTTCTAAAATTGTCCCATGAATACCGACTTTGTATTTACCAAAAAACCAAAGTTGAAGTTCTTTATTGAGATCTCTCCTTCTTCTTAGAAATGCAAAAGTAATGTCAAGAAAATACTCTTGCCAAGAAAAAATAAAAGAACAAGCGAGTAACTAGAAATCAGTGAATAAATTATATTTTAAATACGTTCATAGAACTTCAACAGAGTACAGTTAAGTCTCTTTTTCTTTGAATGTCATAATTTTAAAAGACCTCGTACCTTTTAACCTTTCTATGTTTATAGAATGCTTATATATTGCCTAATTTGTAACACATACATACATATATTATCATAACATTGGTCTTGAAACTTAAACAAGATAGATTAGCTACTTTAGTTTAATGTCGAAGCGGTATCATCATGATTGTCCAAATGTATCACAGTTGCATCTAAGAGATTCTCGCCTTGGAGTCCGGGGTCCGCTTCCTTAGCAAACCAGATTCCACGGACCACTAGTTACATTTCTAAGCGAATCAATAAGTACTAAACTATTTACTTTTTATGAAAATCAAAAATTTACATCCTCACTTTAATTTCGATAACTACATTGAGTAATATTAAGGCAATGGATGCAACTGTTGCTCAACTGAATTATTACCAAAAACCTCCTGACGTTTGGCATTACCTCTTGGTAAAGTTGGAAGAGATAAATATTTCAGTAGTTTCTAAGCAGTTTCTACATTAAATGGTGATGTGAAATGTTCACATACCGCGTTCTCCCGGACAGCCGAGGTGCCGAGACGCGCGGCTTACAACGCCACAGCGATGGTTTATCCAAGACTGTGATGAATATTAATTCAGAACTGCGTGCCTAACTGTGTGTGCTATTAAATTATCCGTTTCCTAGATAAATATTTTTAGAAGACATTAATTATTTTGTAGGTATTTTTAGCGAAGGGATATCGTATTTCGGATTATTTTGAGATACATCCTACGCTACCGTTTACTTTAGATCCGCCTAACTGGGTAAAGAGTTTTGCGTACAGTTTTTAGTGGGTTGTAGATGTATGGGTAGCTTATTTTTCTTGTGGTAACTGACCTTTCCTGTTAAGCCAGGGACGTGGGAATTACTTCCGTAAAGGATAAAGGGTAAATCATTATGTAATGAGCACGATTATTTTTTGTGTATCGGGGTGCCATTTGTACAAAACATGTTTTTATTTGAGAATATATAAGTATGTTTATCTGTTATCTGGTTACATAATACAGGTGTTGCGTAGTTTAAGACCAGATGGGAATAATATTATTGACTTATAATAAGGCGTAACTCAAGGACATTATTATATTACATTATGTTTTGCTGTACCCTAAATACTTGTTAGTTTGAATTGCATCAAACAAGCGTATGCACCTATTAATAATGTCAATATTTATAGCAAATTTAAGAGAAGCACGTCACTGAACTAAGACATACAAACGTGTGAAGATGAATTGTACCATAGAAAACACCTGCTTTTCCCAAAATTGTAGTTATTCAAAGTACTCCGAAGTTACGCAACAATGCGAAGTACACAGCACTTAGGAAATCTTTTCATCATTTTGCGGCAAACAATAGAATAACACAATGTAGGGCCTATTTCAGGTTCCCTGAGTAAAAGCTACATTGATGATAAACTTCGGCCGATTCATATCTCTTAGCGTAAATAGGAACGATGACATAATATTTATCTTTAAAATTAAGTAACAGTTATTTCAGAGGCTTCTAAAATAGACTGTTATAAACAGAATATTTTGAATAAAATTAAGTTTATTAATAAATAAGGCTTGTTGGAACGCGGTTATCCTAAGAATGTCAGAGCCGAATAGTTATTTTTGCGAAATATTCTGAGCTCTTACAATATAGTACAATACAAAGAATTAGCAGTAAATTAACATTTATGTAACGAATCGCAATTAAGTACTTAAATAGCATGTATTTATCGCGAAGATTCAACTTGGGTTCCATCGGGTTATCTTTTGCCATAAACTAAATTCAGTCGATTGCAAAAAGTTCATCTACGTTTTAAAATTTTGGCTGACGAGGAAATATTTATTTTAAAAGGCATAAATACTTCTTGTTGGTCCCAATGCAATGGCACTTCAACAGGATTATATAGGCTATCGTCACGGCAAGACTGCTTATTATTTTATTATAAATGACTGATTACAGGTACATAGGTTATTACAAAGAAGTCGACTGCTACTTTACTATTTGAAATGCAAAAAATGTATACTACAGAGCCCCAATACCTTCCTCCAAACATACACAAGCGTGAACCTACGCAGGAATACACGTGAATACATTTGATGAGATACACTAGACGGTAGATGACAGTCTTGTTGTGTATGATAGATGTCATCAATACAACATCCTCTAGAGATACGTCAATATTGGTACAGCGTGCAAATGAGGAGTGGATACTCGAAGGCGGACTGTTTGATATCGTTTCTAGAGTAAGAAATACGTAATTCTTTGTTTTATAAAAGCAAGTGGTGTTCTGATGTCCCTGCCAACCCCGACGGGATAAAGGCGTGAG
Organism: Euclidia mi; assembly: GCA_944739405.2. Classification (NCBI taxonomy): domain Eukaryota; kingdom Metazoa; phylum Arthropoda; class Insecta; order Lepidoptera; family Erebidae; genus Euclidia; species Euclidia mi. Next base: position 2,291,531 of record OX123194.2, on the reverse strand, counting down.
TATGTGTATGTATGTATTTTTAGCGAAGGAAAATCGTGTTTCAGATTATTATGAGATACATCCTACGCTACGGTTTACAATAGATCTGCCTAACTGGGTGAAGAATTTTGCGTACGATTTTTAGTAGGGCGTAGATGTATGGGTAGCTTATTTTTCTTGTGGATACTGACCTTTACTGTTATGCTGGAGGACGTGGGATTTACTTCCGTAAAGGATAAAGGGCAAATCATTATGTAATGAGCGCAAATTTTAACTTGTATGTTCCGGTGTCAAAATATTTTTGTACTTAAATATAGATATCTTCTTAAATCTTTAGGTGTATATAAAATTCTTGCGTCACTCGCTGACTGACAGACAACGCATATTCTACTGTTACACAGAGGAAGCTGAATTTTGGCATGTACGTTCCTTGGTGATCGTAGGGGTGCACTAAGAAGGGATTGTCCAAAATTCCCACGGGGCCGGGCAGAAACGTTTGAATTTAAATAAAATGAGCAGGCGAAGCTGTGGGCATCCGCTAGTACATACAACATATTTTGTATTAATTAAATTGTTACCATAATGCTCCTGCTTCACCTAACGCGTCAATTAGCGCGTTAATTTAGGCGCTACGTAGATGTGGCCAACGTTTTAACGCGTTAAAATACTAATTTCCAACGCGTATTTTGAACGCGTTAACTAACGCGTAGTTGGCCATTGGCATAAACGCTAACGCTAACGCAGGTGTAGCAGTAGCATAACTGCATAGAGTACCACTAGGGTATTAATAGTGATAACTTATATTCTGTTGTACCCTATAGGTATATTTGTAAAATAGCATTGCAATGGAGAAGCATATTTTTTGTACCTAGTATGACAATATCTTTTTGCGAATTTAAGAGAAGCACGTCACTGAACTAATACATACAAACGTGTGAAGATGTAAAAACACCCACTCCTCCCAAAATTGTAGTTATTCAAAGTACTCCGAAATTATATAACAACGCGGCGTACACAGCACTTAGGAAATCTTTTCATCATTTTGCGGCACACAATAGAATAACAAAACTTAGGGCCTATTTCAGGTTCCCTAAGTAAAAGATACATTCATGATGAACTTCGGGCGATTCATATCTCTTAGTGTAAATAGGAGCGATGGCATAATATTTATCTTTGAAATGAAGTAACAGTTATTTCAGAGGCTTTTCACAGACATTCTAAAATAGACTGTTATAAACAGAATGTTATGAAGAACATTAGGTAAGTTTATTAATAAATAAGGGTTGTTGGAACGCGGTTATTCTAAGAATGTCAGGCCCGAATAGTTATTTTTGCGAAATATACTGGACTATACTATGATATTATAAAGAGAGAGAGAGAGCAATAAATTGATATTTATACGAAAATTGATATTAATAACGAATCCTTATTAAGTAATGAAATAGCTTAAATTTATCTCGATCTTCGGCGTAGGTTACACCGGGTTGTCTTTGACTAAATTCGGTTGATCGCAAAAAGTTCATCTACTTTTTACGATCAATTTGCAATTTGCTGATGAGTCTTCATGGAAATACTTATTGTAAAAGGTATAAATACTGCTTGTTTGCTCCGACGACGCTTCAACGGGCTAACATAGGCTATAGCTACGGCAAGACTCCTCGTTTCCTAATTTGAATGGCTTCCAAAATGTATTTTACGTAGATATACCAACTGCCTACCTCCGAATATACACAAGCGTGAAGCTATGCCCATGCATAGCTTCACGCCACTACATGTGTATATCCATATACACACGAATATATTTGATGAGATACACTAGATGGTAGATGACAGTCTTGTTGTGTATGATAGATGTCGTCAATACAATGTCCTCTAGAGATATGTCAATATTGGTACAGCGTGCAAATGAGAGGATACTAATATGTTTTTTTTTTTATCTGGTGTGTGTCCGTTGGTTATATGTTTATAATGCCTTGTGATACAAGAGTAATTCTTAGTGTTGGCTTTGTCTTGAAATTAGAAATAGTCGATTATTAACATCTAGAAAGGTAAGTAATCATTCTTTGATTGAATTGGCATTATATGTATCTATACAAAAACCAAGGAATATTGAATCCTGGATAGTTTTATTTTATTTCAGCAATGATTTTTTTTTTTTTTTTCGTTGAAGTTGACTCATTGAGGAATCTGGTTTTTAAGTATGTTAAACAAAGGTAGGTTTATTTGGTAGTTATTATTATAAGTCTACTCGAGAATCAAGTAGTTTAGCATGTGAGCAACTATTGGTTATGATACAATTGTGTACACGATATGCCTGGCAATCAGTACTTATGTTGCACGTAGCCGCCTTCAATGGGAACTGAATTGAACCTGCCTTTTTATACATCTATCTGAAGTTGTATATACTATTGTTTGCATAATTGGCATAATACTTACCTTTTAACAATAATTATATAACCGCCTCCGTGGTCCAGTGGATAGCGTATGCGACTGCTGAGCGGAGGTCCTGTGTTCGATTCCCGGGTCGAACAAAAGTGTTACAGAGTGTTTCCGAATACTCAGTAGCAGCCCGGAGTCTGGTGATGTGCCCGGTAACGGCAATAGGCTCGTCCCCTATTACGTGGGACCTTAAAATTCATGGCGAAATGTGTATGTAATATTTACACCCCTGCCTACCCCTTCGGGGATGCAGGCGTGAGACTATAAATAAATAGAAAAATAACTATAATTATAATCATGACCATGACCTAGGGGCCCGAGTTCCGCTTTCTAGTCGAACCAGATCTGAAAAAATATTAATTTTTCGCAGAACGACCTAACATTGCAACTCAAACGGCTAATGATACCTATGTATTGTCATGGCTCAAACCATTGTAGATATATCCCAAGGTACTAACTACCAATAACGATTGTCAAAGGTCTGACACGGAATAAGCGATGATTAGCAATTGAACACGCACATTATTTCGAAAAGTCAGTCGGGTGAAGTGTGGATTTGAACTGAATCTGCTTGGCAGTCTGGTACTCCTGTACAATACTTTTCGCAGAATAAAACCACGTGAGTGTAGCGGTAGCTACATACAACTGGTGTCATCTAGCGAGCGACTAAGAAGTCTTAACAACAACAATACAGTGACATCGATCGGACACAATGTGACTGACCCCAAACTGTCGTATCTGTGTGATGGATGTGAGGATGGTTTGAGGCAGATTCCCGAGCTGCGAAGGCTAGTCACTGAACTCCAGCATCAGGTTCAAGGGTTAAAGGAACAAGGCGCAAGTGCGGTCAACTTGGATGTGATAATTAATGAAATTGAAGACCGCAACAATCGCAGTCGTAATGTTATCATATATGGATTGCCAGAATCAACATTTTCCAATACGGAAGATCGAAAAGTGCATGACAAAAACCTTGTTATTGATACGTTAGCGCCATTGCCCATAACAAAACCTGACATCGTAGCTACAGTCCGCCTAGGTAAACCAGGAACGAGTGACCAAAAAGCACGTCCTCTAAAGGTAGTTCTTGCAAATAAACACAACGCAATAAGTGTTTTGAAAAATAAAGGTAAGGTGCCTAAAACAATAAAAATTCAATCAGATATGACTCCTTATCAACGCGAACAACTGAAGAAGCTGCGTGAAGAACTGGCTGCCAGAACAGATAATGGTGAGCGAAATTTAACTATTAAATATATAAACAAAGTTCCTAGAATTATCGTCGCCCCACCTACAAAAAACTAGGCATTGCGGCGATCTCTGAACTGCGTTTTCTATATACGAACTTGGCATCCTTAATGGCAAAAATCGATTTATTTCTACTTGAAGTTACAAGCTACCAACCTGCATTTATTTTAATCACGGAGACCCATCTTCATTCGGGCATAGCCAATAGTTTAATAAACATATCTGGATACACTCTCTACCGCTTAGATAGGAAGGACAGAAGAGGTGGCGGCGTAGTCATATATGTTGCAAATGAAGTTAATAAAATAACAATTATCTCAAAAACAAATAAGTTGTATCAACAGGATAATGTAGAAGCACTATGGCTAGACATTAAGTTTGGTGAACTGGATCTTCTGTTGGCATGTGTTTACAGACCGCCGTCAAACTGCTTTTCGAACTCGGACGAAGTCTTATTTAGTACTATTGGCAGGGCTGCCACTGAAAGAACAGTCCTTTTGGCAGGTGATTTCAACTTGCCCGGTATTAAATGGCCGCTTCAGAATTTACAGAGGCATGATAAATTGTATGATGCATTTCTAGACATGTACGCTAACAGCAATCTTAGACAACATGTAACACAAATCACTAGAAAGAGAAACCAAGAAGAATCTCTACTAGATTTCATACTATGTAACGAAGATAACTTATTATGCGACATCGAATACCATCCGCCTATAGGTAAAAGCGACCATTTGGTTATTACAGCTACAATACAGGTTGTGCATGCTGCTAAAAAATACCACAAAACACGAACGCAATTTAATTATCACAAAGCAGACTTTGAAGCATTAAGTAAAGACTTTTCTGATAATTTAACAATCAACGCATATACAGTTAATGATATGTGGCTCTCCTTTAAGAATCAGATATATTCCACAGTAAAGAGGTGCGTGCCTATCAAGTCAAGAAACAAAAATATTAACAGTAATAAACCCTGGATAAATAGAGAAATAGTAGAACTAACTAAAAGGAAGAAGGAGCTGTGGAGCATGTATCGTATAAATCCTAATGAAATGTCATATCAAGAATACAGAAAAATTAATAATAAATTGCTCACAATTAGTAGAACTAGGAGAATGAATTTTGAGTCAAAAGTAATAGATACCGGTCCTAAAGCGTTTTACGGCTACATGAGAAAGCAACTTAATACAAAGATATGCATTCCTAATGTTCTCAAAAGTAAATCAAACAAACTTGTTATGATACCTGAACAAATAGCTGAAGAATTTGCCGATCAATTCGAACAAACATTTGTACAAGAACCAGATATACCACTACCCGACATTAATTACCCGAGAGTCACAAATACAATAGATAATATAAATATCACAATGGACATGGTACGAAAGGCACTTCTAAGTTTGGACGATGCTACAGCTACGGGACCTGATGATTTACCTTCCATATTATTGAGAAAATGTTCATCGACCCTTGTCGAGAGCGTAACTATGATAATGAACAGATCAATGGAGGATGGAATAGTACCTACTGACTGGAAAATTGCCAACATAGTACCAATATACAAAAAGGGTAACAAACTTCTACCCGAAAACTATAGACCTATTAGCTTGACAAGTGTACTGTGTAAGACCATGGAAAGAATTATAGCTAACAAGATAAGGAAATTTCTAGCACACGAGGAAGTAATCTTAGAGGAGCAGCACGGATTTGTACCAAAGCGTTCAGTAACTACTAATCTACTTAAATGTCTGCACGAATGGACGAAAAACTATGACGAGAACATACCAACAGATGTTATCTATTTAGACTATGAAAAGGCGTTTGATCGCGTGCCTATTAAACGCTTATTACATAAAATCGAGCATTTAGGTATACGAGGGAATCTACTCGCCTGGATAAGCGACTTTCTCTCAAACAGAACTTTTCGAGTGCGTATTGGTGAAGCTCTATCTAGGCCCCGAAATGTACTAAGCGGTGTCCCTCAAGGCTCAGTCCTAGGACCTTTATTGTTTATTCTCTACTTGACAGACCTCAAAAACATTCTTAAGCTTCCTTTTTCCTTGTTCGCGGACGACACCAAATTTTTGGGAATCCTTGCAGTCAGTCGCTGGATATACAAAGGGATCTGGATGCCATTCATACCTGGACCCAAGATTGGCTGCTGACCCTAAATGCTGACAAATGTACAGTGCTGCATATTGGTAAAAACAATCCCTGCAAGAATTACTACCTTGGCAATCAAGAACTAACATCGGTCGAGTCTCAAAAAGATCTAGGCGTCACTATTTCAAATGATCTCAAATGGGAAACCCACATATCCAATGTTGTTAAGAAAACGAATGCTATCCTGTACATCATTCGCAAAGCATTTATGTGTCTTACACCTGGCACATTTCTAAAATTGTACAAAACGTATGTGAGACCGCTCCTTGAGTACGCATATATTATTTGGGATCCCTATTTCAAAAAAGACATTATACTCTTGGAAAACGTGCAAAGACGAGCTACTAAAATGATACGCACTATAAGAAATATGACCTATGATGAACGGTTAAAAGTTCTTGGCCTCACCACATTGGAACAGCGTCGACAGAGGGGTAGTCTCATTGAGACTTACAAAATACTCAAAAAGCACTACGACATGCCCAAACTTCAGGAACTCTATGCAATGAACGAGAATAAGCACTTGAGAGGGCATACCTTGAAACTCTGGCAGAATGTTTCAAAGAAAAATCCCAAGAAGCATTTTCTAGCCAACCGGGTTGTTACAGCCTGGAACAGCCTTCCAGAACATGTGATTATGGCACCCTCACTGAACAGCTTCAAGAACAATTTGGACAAACTGGAAATCTCCAAACTATTCAAAACACACGCATCAGCATATTAGCTGCTAGTGTGTCTTCCACATAATAATAATAATAATAATAATAAACTGAACTAAAGTTCTGAATCGCATAAGCAGAGTTTGCGCACGAAGTTGACTATATATAGAATTTCTCAAATATGTCCGTCGGTCTGACAGTCCACCAGGCACGATCACCCAGCCTGGTTAGAGGATCCTCCCTCCAGTTGGAGGAACACCACACCTTTCTTCCTCCACATGAGCATAATTATATACTTTAATCATTTAACCACGTGATCATATGTACTTCAATAATTGTGTTACTAGCGCATTGCTAAAAATATCAGTATTCCAATATTCCTATTCTTAGAAACCAAGTAACCTTCCAATATATTCACAGTTTACACATAACATACCTAATACACATTTTGTAGATATTATTATACGGACTCAGTAGGTATATTTCTATCAACGTAATATAATACAATATTCATATTTATAAAAAATGTTCATGAACGTACCGAATGATGTTATTGAATACTTTTCATAACACATATTCATTTTTTTCGTCTAAGAATTTCCTCTTTTGAGATGAAATTGTGGCGTCGTAATGAAGTTTATTGGAATAATATTTCTGTAAAAGTAAATTGGTAATTTTCTTTCAAATTGCTTGTGAAAATGTGTGTGTAATCTATTTGAAATTAAAAGCTATTAAGATTTCATTTTGTAACATTTCTGGGTCAAAATTGAGGAAATCTTTTATTCATAACATATTGGTTGAGTCGAGACTGCATAATATGACTAAAGGTTTCATAAATTTAACATTTTAAAGACGGTTTACTTTACCGCCCTTAAACAATCTATACAAAAACTTTCCAAATCAAAAAGGCTTTATCACATTTCTATACTAAATTACTACAACTGTAAATTTTGATAGCAACATTGAAATTTACAATTAGGTATAATCTAGCAAACATAAGAAATAGAAAGGCTTGTAAGGAAGCCCTTAATCTAGAATTCACAAACCAAACAAGAACTAAACCAAACCTAACCATTCACAGTTCCCAGACTGGCGAGGTCGCGACATCTCCGCCGATTAGTCTGAGCCAGGCTCCCTAGGGGCGAAGCGTAATGAATATTAACATCAATGTACTATCTAACAGCTTGTGTACCGGGCCTCACTCTATACGTCTGTTCTTCCCTACAGCACTTTGTTCGATCATTCTTCAATCGTCCAACTAATCTTCCAACTGATAGCCCAACCAATCCATCAACTGATCGACTATCCAGTTGGATACAGACACAGTCAAAGGTGCTTGAGGTCTTCAAAGATTTTTTTATTGAAAAGATTTTTCGATGAAAGTAAAAGGTAGTCATCACAATATCTGCTGGAAAAGCCCAATTTATTAGAAAGGGAAATAAAGAGGGTAAAGTGAACGACGCTCCAATGGGGAAGTTAAGTTTAATTAGTGGTTTCCGTGAAAGACAAGTTGATTAACGGTAACTATATAAATTATTACGTAACAACTGCAATTATTTTGATAAGTGTGCTTTTAAATTAATACTCAATTATCTGCCACCAGCGTTATCCCGGTAACTTCCAAGGCTCTTTGCCTTTAAACCCGTGCCTTGGAAGTCCGGTCTCTAGCCTTGCCATTAGAAACAACAAGTATTAGACTTTCCACAAAGGGAGACTACTTTATATGTGTCGCAACGCAAATTATATCATCATCACCAGCCTTTAATAGTCCGCTGCTGGACTAGACCTACCTACCTACTGTACCACGCTGGCCAAACGGGTTGGTATAGGGTTTGTATCAAGTTTTCCTTCTCTTACAGTGCAGTTCTCTGCATAGTATGCTCCCTCTGTCGGCTCTTACGACACCCATGGGATGATATGGGGTGGTGACATTCTGTATTCTTAATCCGTCACCACAAGGATGATTACGAACGCAAATTATATAGGCGTATTTTATGGTTGAAACCAGTGTCAGAAAATTTGGGAGCAGTCACTTCCCATGACGGCATGGATATTTATGACAGTTCGCACCGACTTTGGTGCTCACCAATACACGAAAGGTTTATATTACGATACAATTACCGGCCACCTACCTATAAACCTGACGTTGACAATCGCTTGCGAATCAAAAAAATTTTGTGTACACCTTTTTGACACGAGCTGCGCAATTTGATACTGAACACCATAAAGTACATAATAATAAATACTGTTTGGCATGAAATTTTGTAATGCTAAGTTTCTTCATCATCATCATCTTAAGCCATTCTCGACCATTTTGGTGTTGGCCTCCTTTAACCACTTCCACTAGGTACGTTTTGTTTTAAGCTGTCCTCAACCAATTGGTGCCCGCCAAAAATGAAAAGCTAAATTGATCTTGGCATATGACAATGAACAAATCAGATCGATTTTGTGCACATTTTTGTCCCCTACGGGGATTGACCCTACTATACGCGACGCAATATAATGCTGATGCCAGTATTGAAATCCTTGCATTATTGATGCAATCAAAGAGGATTATCGACGACCGGTTGGCGTAACGGTAGTGTAAGTGACTGCCACGCCGAAGGTCGCGGGTTCGATTCCTGCTCAAGTCAAACATTTGTGTGCGTGAACATGGATGTTTCTCTTGGTCTGGGTGTTTCTATGTATAATATGTATGTATTTACAAAAAAAATGTATATATGTATGTTTATCCATTGTCTAGTACCCATAGTACAAGCTCTGCTTAGTTTGGGACTAGATGGTGTTGTGTGAATGTGGTAGAATATTATTATTATTATTATTTTCTTCATACATTTTTTGTTACTCGGCTGTTTGCCGGATTTATAGAATAGTACGGGCCAAAGCCAAGTGCTACCCTAGGGAGAATGATAAGTCTATGCTTGTGTCTGCTCTTGATGTTGTGTTCTATCATGAGTGTTTGTTGGTCGAGTGTATGTAATGTGGTTTAATTTTCGTTCTGCAGAAATTTTCGGACAATCCTGCAGGTGTTCAATATAGCCGCTTTCTGAAGAATTTGGTATGTGTAGGGTGGTAAATCGAGTGTTTTTAGTGATTGATGTAGCTGCTTAGGTATAACACCTGTTGTTGATAATACAATAGGCTATGTCAATAATTTGGGCAGTCCTATTTATTTTATCTATTAATGTGATGTCTGGTCTGTTGTAGTGCGTCGTTCTGTCTGTTAGAATAGCTCGGTCGTAGTATAATTTGTGAGAAGTGTTTTCGAGAACAGTTTCAGGTTGGTATTTGTAGTATGGCACTGGTGGTGTGGTGATCAATTTATATTTAATTGCCAGTTTTTGGTGGATTACATTAGCTATTTGGTCATGTCTATGTTTATAATCTGTTTAGACTATTGCTTTACAAGCTCCTGTAATGTGCTGGATAGTCTCTGAAGAACTATTGCATCTTCTACATATGTCAGTTGGTATGGAAGCTTTCATTATGTGTTTCTGATAATTGCGAGTTTCTATCACCTGATCCTGGATCGCCATCAGGAACCCTTCTGTCTCAGGGAAGAGTTCACCACGCCTTAACCATTCGTTCGACGCTAATTTGTCGACGTTAGGTTGATTAAGGTCCTGCCTGTGTCTCCCGTGTAGTGACTTTTGGGTCCATTCAGCGATTTCTGTTTGTCGGTCTGTCTGTTTTTCAGTAGGTTGAGGAGTTTTATCAGCCATATTTAATGGGGTAAGTTTCTTATCACTAAATACTATTGCCTTGTATAGATTTGAATTAGAAGCTTTAGCATTAAAATATGTTCTTAAAGTGGTTATCTGCTTGTTATGGAGATTTGTGATGTCTATTATGCCCCGTCCCCCTTCAGCTCGCGGTAGTGTCAGCCTTTGTAAACAAGATCGTGGATGGTGTCTTCTATGTGTTGTCAGAGTGGTATTAACAATTTGTTGTAAATTTTTGAGGTCGGTTTTATTCCAATTTATAATGCCAAAAGAATATGTAAGAATGGGAATAGCGTAAGTGTTAATAGCCTTTATAGTGTGTTTTGCGTATATTTGTGTGTTGAATATCGTTTTTAATCTATCTTTAAATTGCTTAATCAGTGTTGTTTTTATTTGTTTATCGAGAATCTGTTTAGCCTGTATGTATCCTAAGTATTTATATGTCCCGTTTTCATCTAATGAATCTATAGTTTCACCTGTATGTAATTGATATGAGTGTATGTGATTTTTTTCTGCTCTTATTGAATTAATTTTGCATTTGTTAATACCAAACTCCATAGCTATATCATTTGAAAACTGTTCCGTGATGTTAGCCAACTCAACTAATTCGTCCGATGAGGATGCGTTGAATTTAATATCATCCATATATAAAAGGTGGTTGATTTTACAGTTTTGATAAATGTTCTCTGATTCAAGTGTGGTATCCTCGTACTCAAGTTGGTACCCGGACCTCAGGGCATTTAGTTTGTTAGAGAGAGGATTAAGTGCAAGGCAAAACCATAGGGGACTGAGTGAGTCTCCTTGGAATATACCTCGTTGGATTTTAATAAATTCAGTTTCAACCGTTCCTGTAGATGTTATTATTATTATTATTATTATTATACATGGTTTTCATCAGTGAAGCTGTTATGGATGGTGTTTATCATCAGGCATTATTTATAATAACCGGGAAATGTGTCAATTTATTTATTGTTTGTTTCCGTCAATATAATTATCAGAACGAGATTCTTACTTAAACGTACTATAAATTATCGGCATCATAGAAGAGTGCTTAACTACCTTTTTGATAAAATTACCATTTCGATAGAATCACAGAACTCAGGCAGTATTGGCCTCTAACAAACATATGTTTTGCCATCCCATATTCAGCCAATAGAAAAAAATTATATATCTGTATCTGATACGAATTGTGTATAAATCCAAGTACAAATATTTAAGGAAATCAAACTTTACTAACGTAAAGTTTTGCAAATCATCCTAACGTAGCTTTAATTATAAACCAACATAAATAAAACTATCCAACGGGCACAAACAAGAACCTCCAAAAAACCTTATCCCCTACCACTTTTACGAAACTCACGTCAAACATAACGCGATTAACGGGCGAGTTTCGTGTTTGCATAGCATGCAGCTGCCGGCGCATTAAAAGAAAATTAACGGAATTTGATGCATGGATTATGCAAATCGAAGCATATCCGCCAACGTTCTTTGTTATCACGTACACAAAATGAGTTTTGATGGTAATGCCGGCGACAATTTGTGTTTCTTGCGCTAGTTTTATCTTTTTGTTAATTAATTTTGAGAGGGGTTTTGTCGGGATTTGCGGTGTTTCCCGTTTAAATATTTATTTGGAGACATATTTTCCTAAACGGTTCGCTGCGAATCAGTTTAAGCTCTGTACACCGTATAGATTTTCGGATGTTGGCTGCTGGATTACGTTTGTTTCTGTTGCAGTTGAATTGATTTTTTATTTAAATGTGAATAATATTGTTGTCTTTACACAGTCAAAAGACACCATGGTATTTTAAGAAAACAGGGTCTAAGTGACAAAAACTGTTTGCCAAAATAGCGCGGCATATTTTGTTTAGTATTCTCGCACTGCTTAAACTGAGTACTGTATAATTTATTGATCTTCCAGAAGCTTTGGACTGGATTGAAATACAGTGATCAATTTCTTTTATTTGGTTCAATTTCAAGCACGCAAGTCAACGCTCCCTCGTAACGTAAACAAAACACAATTTATAAAACCTGAAAAACCAATCTGATCCCCTCCAAATTACGGTATCATGAAACAATGATTGAAAATCTCGATACCAACCTTATATTTCCATTAACATGGGGAGGGATAGTCATGCGACCGTTATCTGCACAGGTATCTATAGCTTGATTTGATAATAATAACTTTCAGACAGGAAATGTGGAATCAGAGGGCAAACCCTGCGAGGGCGTCAAAATGTTTATACACTTTCATAATTTTGAGGGGATGATATCGAATACAGTAAAGAGGGTTGAACAAGGAAAAGGCTTTCAACGTAATACTTAATACGGAAAATACGAGGTAGCAAAACCTGGTTATTGATGACCATGATCTAGGGGCCCGAGTTCCGCTTTCTAGTCGAACCAGATCTGACAAAATATTAATTTTCCGCAGAACGACTGCGACCTAATATCGCAACTCATACGGCTAATGATACCTATGTATTGTCAGGGCTCAAACCGCAAATTGAACACGCACATTACTTCGAAAAGTCAATCGGGCGAAGTGTGGATTTGAACTGAATCTGTTTGGCAGTCTAGTACTCCTGTACAATACTTTTCGCAGAATAAAACCACGTGAGCATAATAGCATAATTATGTACAGTCGAACAACTTCCCGCTAGACCACCATGAGGGCGAGAATCGCTCAGCAAGACATCGTAGCTTCTAGTGCTACTTTACATGCAAATTGACACTCATATACAAAACCAGTTTCTAGTGTGCCTCAACTCAATGAGCGAGCTAAGTGATTTTTTTTTTCAAACTGGTCCAGCGCCGACTTGTTTGATTGTACTTCAATCATTAAACCACGTGATCATATGTACTTCAATCATTGTGATACTAGCGCATTGCTAAAAATATCACTATTCCAATATTCCTATTCTTAGAAACCAAATAACCTTCCAATATATTCACCCGTTTACACATAACATACCTAACACATATTTTGTAGATATTATTATACGGACTCAGTAGGTATATTTCTATCAACGTAATATAATACAATATTCATATTTATAAAGAAATGTTCATGAACGTACCGAATGATGTTATTGAATACTTTTCATAACACATATTCATTTTTTTCGTCTAAGTATTTCCTCTTTTGAGATGAAATTGTGGCGACGTAATGAAGTTTATTGGAATAATATTTCTGTAAAAGTAAATTGGTAATTTTCTTTCAAATTGCTTGTGGAAATGTGTGTAATCTATTTGAAATTAAAAGCTATTAAGATTTCATTTTTGTAATATTTCTGGGTCAAAATTGAGGAAATCTTTTATTCATAACATATTGGTTGAGTCGAGACTGCATTTGACTGAGGTTTCATAAATTTAACATTTTAAAGACGGTTTACTTTACCGCCCTTAACCTACCTATTACAAAAACTTTCCAAATCAAACAAAGCAAATTTATCACATTTCTATACTAAATGACTACAACTGTAAATTTTGATAGCAACATTTAAATTTACAAGTTAGTATAGCCTAGCAAACATGAGCAATGAAAAAGGCTTCTAAGGAAGCCCTTAATCTAGAATTCACAAACCAAACAAGAACTAAACCAATCCTAACCATTCACAGTTCCCAGACTGGCGAGGTCGCGACATCTCCGCCGATTTGTCTGAGCCGAGCTCCCTAGGGGCGAAGCGTAATGAATATTAACATCAACGTACTATCCAACAGCTTGTGTACCGGGCTTCACCTTATACTTTTGTTCTTCCCTACACCACTTTGTTCGATCATTCTTCATTTGTCCAACTAATCTTCCAACTGATAGTCCAACCGATCCATCAACTGGTCGACTATCCAGTTGGATACAGACACAGTCAAAGGTGCTTGAGGTCTTCAAAGATTATTTTATTGAAAAGATTTTTCGATGAAAGTAAAAGGTAGTCATCATAATATCTGATGGAAAAGTCTAATTTATTAGAAAGGGAAATATAGAGGGGTAAAGTGAACGATGCTTCAATGGGGAAGTTAAGCTTAATTAGTGGTTTCCGTGAAAGACAAGTTGATTAACGGTAACTATATAAATTACTGCGTAACAGCTGCAATTATTTTGATAAGTGTGCGTTTAATTTAATGCTTAATTATCTGCCACTAGCGTTATTCCGGTAACTTCCAAGACTCTTTGCCTTTAAACCCGTGCCTTGGAAGTCCGGTCTCTATCTAGTCTTGCCATTAGAAACAACAAGTATTAGACTTTCCACAAAGCGAGACTACTTTACATCTGCCGCAACGCAAATTATATCATCATCATCAGCCTTTAATAGTCCGCTGCTGGACTAGGCCTACCTACCTACTGTACCACGCTGGCCAAACGGGTTGGTATAGGGTTTGTATCAAGTTTTTCTTCTCTTACAGTGCTGTTCTCTGCATAGTATGCTCCCTTTGTCGGCTCTTACGACACCCATGGGATGATATGGGGTGGTGACAATCCGTATTCTTAATCCGTCACCACAAGGAAACAGTGTCAAAAAATTTGGGAGCACTCACTTCTCATGACGGCATGGATATTTAAGACAGTTCGAACCGACTTTGCTGCTCTCTTTGTTCTTATTATCTACCGGCCACCCACCTATAAACCTGACGTGGACAATTGCTTGCGAATCAAAAAAAATGTGTGTACACCTTTTTGACACGGGCTGCGCAATTTGATACTCAACACCATAAAGTACATAATAATAAATACTGTTTGGCATAAATGTTTGTACGGCTAAGTTTCTTCATCATCATCATCTTAAGCAATTCTCGACCATTTTGGTGTAGGCCTCCTTGAACAACTTACACTACGTTTTGTTTTAAGCAGTCCTCAACCGATTGGTGTCCGCCAAAAATAAAAAGCAAAATATATCTTGGTACAATTCTGCATATAAGTCCTGAACCAACTTTACAAACATAAAAAACAATGAGCAAATTAGATCGATTTTGTGCACATTTTTGTCCCCTACGGGGATTGACCCTGCTATTCGCGACGCAATATAATGTTGATGCTAGTATTGAAACCCTTGCATTATTGATGCAATCAAAGTGGATTATACATGGTTTTCATCAGAGAAGCCCTTACGGATGGAGTTTATAATCGGGCATTATTTATAATGACCGGGAAATGTGTCTTTTTTTTATTCCTTGTTTCCGTCGATATAATGATCAGAACGAGTTTCTTACTTAAACGTACTATTAATTTTCGGCATCATAAAAGAGTGCTTAACTACCTTTTTTATAAAATTACCATTACGATACAATCGCAAAACTCAGGCAATATTGGCCCCTAACAAACATATGTTTTGCCATCTCATATTCAGCCAATAGAAAATTTAATATATCTGTTTCTGATACGAATTGTGTATAAATCCAAGTAGGTACAAATATTTAAGGAAATCAAAGTTTACTAACGTAAAGTTCTGCAAATCATCCTAACGTAGCTTTAATTATAAACCAACATAAATAAAACTATCCAACGGGCACAAACAAGAACCTCCAAAAAACCTTATCCCCTACCACTTTTACGAAACTCACGTCAAACATAACGCGATTAACGGGCGAGTTTCGTGTTTGCATAGCATGCAGCTGCCGTCGCATTAAAAGAAAATTAACGGAATTTGATGCACGGATTATGCAAATCGAAGCATATCCGCCGACGTTCTTTGTTATCACGTACACAAAATGAGTTTTGATGGTAATGCCGGCGACAATTTGTGTTTCTTGCGCTAGTTTTATCTTTTTGTTAATTAATTTTGAGAGGGGTTTTGCCGGGATTTGCGGTGTTTCCCGTTTAAATATTTATTTGGAGACTGATATTTTCCTAAACGGTTCGCTGCGAATCAGTTTAAGCTCTGTACACCGGATAGATTTTCAGATGTTGGCTACTGGATTACGTTTGTTTCTGTTGCAGTTGAATTGATTTTTTATTTAAATGTGAATAATATTGTTGTCTTTACACAGTCGAAAGACACCATGGTAGTTTTAGAAAACAGGGTCTAAGTGACAAAAACTGTTTGCCAAAATAGCGCGGCATATTTTGTTTAGTATTCTCGCACTGCCTAAACTGAATACTGTATAATTTATTGATGTTCCAAAAGCTTGGGACTGGATTGAAATACAGTGATAATTTTTTTTTATTTGGTTCAATTTCAAGCACGCAAGTCAACGACCCCTCACATCACCGTAAACAAAACACAATTTATAAAACCTGAAAAACCAATCTGATCCCCTCCAAATTACGGTATCATGAAACAATGATTGAAAATCTCGATACCAACCTTATATTTCCATTAACATGGGGAGCGATAGTCATGCGACCGTTATCTGCACAGGTATCTATAGCTTGATTTGATAATAATAACTTTCAGACAGGAAATGTGGAATCAGAGGGCAAACCCTGCGAGGGCGTCAAAATGTTTATACACTTTCATAATTTTGAGGGGATGATATCGAATACAGTAAAGAGGGTTGAACAAGGAAAAGGCTTTCAACGTAATACTTAATACGGAAAATACGAGGTAGCAAAACCTGGTTATTACTAGCCGATGCTATTATTTGGGTTGCGATGATTCGCGAGGATTCCCTGTTAGTATTGCATTACCATATTTTTGAGCGCAGCTTGATGTATTTTTTTAAAGCAGTTTGCTTCCCCTTGTTTGGAGAAGAGTTTCAGACAGATTGTTGATTTTAAATTTGATGTAGATGTTTGGTTACTCTCTTTATTAGATTAGATTTAAATAAATTTAGGCTTTTGTAACAATACTTAAATAGAATATATAGAGGTCGCTTCTTTAAAAGATCTTATCATCGTAATTATAATTAAATGTATCGTTTGTCATAAGGAAAGGAACAATTAATTACAACCGATGGTGAAATATATGTGCATTTGACTTTGAAAGTAGGTACGGTTACAGGTAGGTTGATAATAACTGTGAACTTGTTATCTTTCTTGATGTCCCGATGGAAACACCTCACTTGTAGGTCTTCCTCCCATAATTGAGTTCAGATCAGAGCCCGAAGATTAACCGAAGAGCATGCATGAGAAATTTGATGGGAGTGAATGAAGCAAGACAGATATGTCAGGATCGTTGCAAATGGCGTTCCGTAGTCTCTGCCTACCCCTCCGGGAAACAGGCGTGAGTCTATGTATGTATGTAGATCAAAGCCCAAGAGGGTGTTCTCACGTCTCTTGATAACATCGGCCTACACAGCTAAAATACCGCGTCTTCCCCGCTAATCTACCACAGTGTGGCATGTCATGCGGGAACCCATTGGAGAGCTAGTTACCTACACTTTTATCTTTGTCTGGCGAGAGAAAGAGATAGCTAGCTTGATTTTGCTCTCTCGTTTTCACTGCAAGGTTGGATATTTAAAAGATTTGCTTTGTTTATATAAATTACTTACTCATTACTGTTCCTCAATTATTAATATAAAAACCTCTTAAGATTATAACTTCATTTAAGCTTAGCCACCGTTAATACAAACAAACCTTTTCTCGAATGATTACCGAATACTTTTTTTAATTAAAAGGCCGTTGAACGAAATTGGATCGGCTGCCTTTGTTCTAAGGCTTTAGGGGTATTTATTCTTGTATTTTTTGCACAAATTATTCAAGCTTATTGAACATTGGCCGTCGGAGAGGGCAATCTATCACAGGGATAGACGAAATACGAAACCTTGTAAAGAAATCTCCCCGGATAAGTGGGTCACAAATCCTTTGGAACTTGGACCTTTAAAAATTGGTTTTATTCATCCTTATGTTTTCGGATTACATAAGGCTGATATAACTTATGAGGCTGTGGAACTGCGGTAAGTTTTGGTAACGATTTAAACGTGAATTATTTCGTGCCGAGCACTTTTTCAGTGGTGGAATAAATAACACATTTTTGTTTTGAAAGTGAATTTGTATACTTGGTATGAATGTGAGTTTATATAATAATAATATTCTTCCACATTCACACTACACCATCTAGTCCCAAACTAAGCAGAGCTTGTACTATGGGTACAAGACAATGGATATACATAATATACATATGTACATATTATGTATGTTTATCCATTGTCTAGTAGTTTTTTGGTAAATACATAGAAATACCCAGACTAAGACAAACATCCATGTTCACGCAAACAAATGTTTGACTTGAGCGGGAATCGAACCCGCGACCTTCGGGAGCTTCCACCGCACCGCTTCGCCAACCGGTCGTCATATGTATATTTACATGCCTTAAAATTATTGGTTGGTAGTGTACCCGAAATAACTTGCGCATCAATTGTTATTTAAACTTCTAGGCAGTGTAGCCAAAATAACTAAATGGTAGTAGAGCCTTGCTGATTTCAGCATGAATGGGCAGGCTCGACCGGGGAAGTACTACCCTCCCACAGAAAATCGACCTAAAGTAACAGTACCTAAACTGTTGCGTTTCGTTCGGTGAGTCAGAGTGCCGGAGGCCCTATCCCCTATTTCTTCGTCCTCATTCCACTCCTCATCCTATCCCTTTTCCCAACCCCAAGGGGCGGCAACGCACTTGTGACTCCTGTGGTGTAGCTTGTGTCCATGGGCGGCGATAATTGCTTACCATCAGGTGATCCGTCTGCTCGTTTGCCACCTACTACTAAAAAAACAAACTTATAAAGTGGCGCAAGGAAATGCTTGTTAGTGTGAGAGTTCTCCATTTCTCCATTGTTCAAAGATATACGAACTTTTGCTAGCATGCTGGATTATGGCCTAAACCTTCCCACATAAGGCTGATGTTATTATTATAGTACAATATACTTACTTAGACATATGAAATGTTGTTGACAATAACTTATTGCTTAACTTTGGTTTCACTTATTTTAAACGATTCTTAACTTCGGTGATTTGTACTTATATTAGTTCATCATCCTATCAGTCTTGTATATATATATTGTCCCACTGCTGGCACGGGCCTCTTCTCACTTCATAGTGAGAAGAGGCCCTCATGAAGGGTAAGGCCATAGTCAACCACGCTGGCCTAGTGCGGGTTGGCAGACTCCACATGTCTTTAGAGAACATTATGGAGAACTCTCAGACATGCAGGTTTCCTCACGATGTTTTTCTTCACCGTTTAGCAAGCGATAATTAACAATTTAATACGCACTTAACTTCGAAAAGTCCTTGATGCGTGCCGTGGATTTGAACCCCGACCGTCTGCGTCGCAGTCTGTCGGTCTCTCCACTAGGCTATCGCTGCCTCAACTTATGTATATAAGTTGCGGTACCAATTTAAATAACAGGCAAAAAAGTCAGTGTTCAAAACTATTTCAGTTTTTTGGCCAAAAATCTCGTTAACCATTTAATAATAAACTAGAACTTCAAGACAAAATTTTCAAATCATTAAAACTTTTCACTTTCAGGGGTCTATGGACTTAAATTAAATAAAAACAGCGTTCTTACAAATCCTACGGATTGCAATCTATTTGAGTGATATAAAATAGTTATTTCGGGTCTAATTGCATAGTTGCTTGAAATCTATCCAGCTTTCAAACTATTTCATTTAAAATAGTTTGCATTCCATTTTACCAGATTAAGAAAATGCCAAATATGTCTTTAGTTTATACTTCAAAATATCAGGTATTTTAAATTACGGTTTATTATTTAAAAAGTCTAATGGCATACCTTGGTGAAAAGAACAAGAAAGTACATATTATTATAGTGCCGTTAAAGATACTTTTAATATTAATATTTATTATACCAATCATTTCGACTGTTTTTATAATTTTTTGAATCGTAACAACAAAATAATACGTTAGTCAAGGTCTAATTAAAAAACTGAAGTGCCTAGGCAATGAAAACTAAAAATCTTCACAAATATATATAAAATCAGTTTACAAGAATGCGGCATTGAGTTGTACAATTCTAATAGTAATCTTAAAGTCTGATAAGAAATCAATTGATCGTAGTCTACAATAAGAAGACATAGAACTAAAATATAACGTTGTGTTATCCCGTGTCAAAGTCGAAACAACGATAGACAACGTACCGTTGTCCCATAATAATTATATGTGCAGACAAATTAATATTGTAGATTTTCTTTTTATAGCTTTCGCAATTTAACTGCCCAATATTAGACTGCCACTGTACAGTGGATCGCGTATGCGACTGCTGATCGGAGGTCCCGGGTTCGATTCCCGGGTCGGGCAAAATTGTTACTAGGTTTTTCCAAATCCTCAGTAGCAGCGCGGAGTCTGGTGATGTGCCCGGTTACGGCAATAGGCATGCCCGCTAATACGTGGGTCCTAAAAATTCTTGGCGAAATGTGGGTGTAGTATTACACATTTGCCTACACCTTCGGGGATACAGGCGTGAGTCTATAAAAAAATAAACATTAAAACATAACATAAGCATGCTGTGCACATTTATTGGCTAGTTATATTTCACACAAGACCGAAAATTGTAATGTTACTTGTGTTTGACAAATAAATGACAATCAAATAAAAACAAATAAATAATATTCTACCGAAACCGTTAACCTTTTCGGCCAACATACAACAAAATCTACAAAAAAAAAAACAACTCATAACTCGTTACAGAATATCCACCAATAAACACTGATTAAACATCACAAAACAAGCGTAGATGAAAAAGATTTATCCATGAAACATTGTTCGGTCAAGCCGACCCACATATTATAAGCCTACCAATTCAGCCTAGCCAAATCCATAAAGGAACCAAACTACTTGCCATATCCTCGAGACTAAGAATCAATCTCCATTACACTGTAGTAGTGTCGTTTTGGAAAGCTATTCGCGACCACAGAAGATTACCTTATACGGGCAGCCTGCGTATCAGGCTTTCGCAGGCTCCCGACCCTCATTCCCTTTGGATATCCTGGCAGCTTTTATTGCCGCTGTAAAACACGGAACGATCGGCCAAGTAAGGTTTTCGTAACAGGTAAATGTTTCAGCTACTCGCGTAGATAAAATAGCTTTTAATTTATTTGAGTAGCACTATATGAAAGATATCGCGATTATTTCTAGTACCTTTACGGCGGCGCATTAATACTTGAACATAATATCGGTAAACAGTATGAAAGCGGGTTGGCTAAGTGCCCATCCGAGTCGATCAATATTTACGTATCTATCGGACTCTCGGATATGCTTTGAGTTCGCTGATGCAGGAAATTTCTGAAAATATAAGCAGCATGGCGATAAAATATATGCTCAGAATCAGTGTTCGACCGGAAATGCTGCTTTTTATAAAAACAGTTTTTAATCAAATTCATAATGGTAAGGAATTACATCAAGACGCAGGCAGTATTAATTAAACTATTGACATTTGACATACATTGTATGCAGGACTAACATTATGTTAATTTACTTAGCATTCAATTAATGTATCCTTAATTAATACATTCTTAGCAATTAGGTGTTAAATTATTCTTCTAATCTTGAATTGACTTAATTCATTGATTTACACCTAATATACTAGATAGTAAAAAAAAATACATGTTTTATTTTTCAATAAGTCAAAATTTTTATCTAGGTCATGCCTGTGGTAGGCACCAAGGTAGGTCTTCAAACTATCTCACCTAAATATACACTACAAAACATCAAATAACCCAACAGATACAAAATTACAATACCTTACACAAGACACAATTCTACAAAATTGTAAAGGGTACATTTTCCTTTTGTTCTTAGTTGTACAAGTAGCTACACTTTTACATTGAATACAACAGTTTCCTATCGGGCTTAAGGTCAAAGGCGAAATGCGTCCGGGGTTGTTCGTCGGACATGTAATAAGGGAATAGCTGGAAACAATTTTTCCAATCTCTTTGTGCGGGCGGCGGAGGCTCGACGATAAATTTTATGACAAATTGAAACCCTTCGAGTTTGTCAGATTACGACTTTGTACAAGTCACAGGCGAATCACTACTTACATGATTCTATCGGGCGAGTAAATATTGTCTACTATGTTTGAAATACTCATTATGTCTCTACGTTTCGTGCTATTAAAAACGAATGGCATCATCAGCCTTGTTTATTATTTATCCCGCTGATGGCACAGGCCTCTTCTCGTTTTGAGAGAGGTACTGCTATAATCCGCCATGCAGGCCAAGTGCGCAATGACATGTTTACATGAATGTACCCTTTTCATATGCTGGTGCCCATCAGTGGGACAGTTTATAGACGTTTTGAGAAAATCTCATATACTTTAAAGATTGATTAGATGAGAAAGTTTGTCCTGAAAATATACATACAATATTCCATTCGCTTTTAACTTGAACCTAACCAACACTGGCACCCGTGCGTAAGTCTAAAACATGTTTTTCATCCGTTAAACGAAAAAATATATTTTATTTATATGTTGCTTCAACGATTCTGTTTCAAAGTCTTTCTTTCACTATCTATCGTAAATTTCGTTAAATAGCCAACATTTTGTGACCCAAAATGTGTAATATTTATAAGAGACATGTGACAAATGTAGAGCGTTGGAGACCGTTCTTAGGAAACGAAGTAACTATGGTAGAGTATCATTGAAATAGATATGCTTGATACATGATTTTGTTTTGTATTCTGTAGTATAACAAGTAGTGTTTTATTCAAATGCTGTGTAGGTTACTATTGGTATCACGTACTTTTTCTGAAAAAACTTACTGATTGC
This sequence comes from Euclidia mi, assembly GCA_944739405.2. NCBI lineage: Eukaryota > Metazoa > Arthropoda > Insecta > Lepidoptera > Erebidae > Euclidia > Euclidia mi. The sequence goes on along the minus strand of OX123194.2, from coordinate 2,268,673 downwards.
ATATATCAATAAATTAGGTACGTTAAACTGACATGTAAATCCCTTGTTAGGGGGAAACAATACCTTTAAAGGTTCTGACAATACTAAGCGCCCTAGGTTGTTGGTAATGAGATGCAAGGTGTTGTCACCTTGCATCTCATTACCAATAATTAAGATTTTATTCAAACATCAGGTAAGATATCCTTAATTCAGCAGCGTACGACCATAAGGCCGTGCAAATGGTTGTGCCACCAGTAGAGATATATAAATAGAGCAGTAGCGATAGCCTAGTGGAGATACAAACAGACTGCAATGCAGAGGGTATCGGGTTCGAATCCACGGCACGCACCACTGACTTTTCGGAGTTATGTGCGTATTGAATTGTTAATGATCGCTCTCGGCTGTGATGAAGATCTTTGCCAGTCGATATAGGGCGTCGGTACCTCTTAATAAACTGACACTGGTCTAAACCACGGAATATCGCTATCCCGTCGGGTTGCGGAGGTCAGACAGGCAGTCGCTCCGTGGAAAAGCTAATATTCAGCCAAATCCGGTTAGACTAGAAAGCGGACCCCGGGTTGAAACTGGGATAACGCTAGGAGGATGTGAATGGCTGTGCCACTAGTGGTATTTTAATGAGATAGGTATATACCTATCCCATCCTCTTATTTTTTATGCCTAGGTATATACTTAGGCAGAAAAAATAAGTAAATTGATATTTTTTTTGTAAAATTCAAAGACATTTACACGGTATAAGGACCGATTTCAATATAGGGACGGCATTTCATGCTAGTCTATGTATGTATGAGATTCTTCAGATTTAAAAACTGCAATATACAGATCTCGTAAAAATTATTTGTCAACAAATTGTAACGCAGACGTATTGTTTTAAATTGTTCTTGGCAGACTTTAACATATCATAACATAACATAACATATCTTCACGCCTTTTATCCCCGAAGGGGTAGGCAGAGGTGTATTACACACCCACACTTCGCCAGATATGTTTCGGTCCCAATGTAATAGGGGGCGAGCCTATTGCCATCTACCGGGCACATTATTTAGCGAGCGATAATTAACATTTTGAATACACACATAACTTCGAAACGTCAGAGGTGTGTGCCCGAGGTGCCTGGGGATCGAACCCGAGACCATCGTCTCGGCAGTCCGTTACGTACACCACTGGGCTACCGCCGCTGATAATATATTCCGACAGACAGACTTTATTATAGTGAAAATTTTCTAAGAATTTAGAACAGCAGTGTGATTCTGTAAGACTTCATTCTAAACTTCGAATCTGAATCCGCTGTGAGTTTCTTGATTGGCATTCTAAAACTTGATAGATATTTCGAATCTACACTAGCGCTACTTTTGCGAGCGTGTTCACGAGTTGAACTAAATTTACCTCGAGATTTTGACAGATAAAGTATGAGATGGCGTAAAAATGGGCATTCTATAAGGTAATACCCCCGTCAGATTGACGCTCACTTCGCACTCAAAATCAAGGTCATTTTGAACCTTATTCGAAGTGAGAGCGAATAGCAACGTGAAATGCGAGTTGTTGTTTGAATTTTACAGAATCGACGTGCTGATTTAGTTAATTAAAAGCAAGAATCGTTTAAGCATGAAACGAAAGATAAGTCACTTTCGGGGGCTGTATCTAGGCAACGACTTAATGACCTACGCTGACGTTTCTAAACCTTTTCAAATTTCAGAGAATTTTACTTAATCTTTTCTTCTATAAAAATAGTTTTTGGGAGTGGATGGATATAGCATGGATATTTGTTACTCTTGCACACGTATTTGATACTGTGCAGCAATATTATTATGTATGTATGTATATTATAATTTAATAGCTGGCATTACTGCACATCAAACCATTGGCAGATCTACAAAAATGCAGAAAGAAATTGAAGGAGGAGGGGAATTTTCATTTGATAAAATTAGAGAAGTGTAATATAGCTAGCGGTACGCATCTTATGGCTGATAATATGTTTACGTGTGATGATGATACGTGTGGTGGCGTATTAAGAATACAAATAATAATAATAAATATATATTTTTTTTATTTCTCTCATAAGGTACAAAGATTACAAACACAAAGGGATTACAACAAATTACCAAATAACTTATTTACTTTCCCGCTAGATCACCATAAGGGCGAGAATCGCTCAGCAAGACATCGTCGCTTCCAGCGCTACTTTACACACACAATGACACTCGTATACAAAACCAGTTTCTACTTTGCCTCGACTCTATGAGCGAGCCAAGGGATTTTTTTCAAACTGGTCCACCACCGACTTGTTTGATTGTGCTCATGTGCTTATTTGCTCATGTGCGAAACCCCCGTAGAGAAACAGTGCACTAGACCTTGGTATGTATTTAATTAACTTTATGAAGGTTAAAATGTTCTTGTTACGTAATGATGCTATATCGTCTCGTTAAGTGAACCAATCTACTTGTATTATGTGATTAGTGAGTTAATTATACAGTTTGTTACGGCTCAAGAAATTTTACTGGCTCGGTTGATGGTTTCTGACCCTGTAGCTAAGCTAGAGGTCGTGGGTTCGATTTTCCAAGGACACAAATATTTATGACTAGAAGAAGGCCGCAGCTACGCCCGTTTACACATACATTTACCTGTTTCTGCCCGATGTCGTGGGAATTTCGGAATATATTATCTTTTCTTTGTGCACCCAACGGTCCCCAAGGTATATACATGGCACATTTCAGCCTCTTGCGCCTAATAATTTTGGCTGTAGCGTGTCTGTTTGTCAGTCAGTAACGCTAGAATCATCAACGGATAAAATTATCGTATATATAAAAATATACAGATGAGCACGATGATTTTATCCATTATAATAAAATTATGTATTTATGATTTAGTATCTGGTTGCACACTGCTGCTCAGATGGTCCGGGTTCGAATCCACGGCGCGCACCAATGAGTTTTCGAAGTTATGTGCGTATCAAATTGTTAATTATCGCCTGCTAAGCGGTGAAGGAAAACATCTTAAGGCTAGTGGTTCTCGAAAGACATGTGAAGTCTGCCAATCCGCCCTAGGCCAGCATGGTGGACTATAAGCCTTACGCTTATTTTAGTGAGAAGAGGCCTGTGCCCAGCACCGGGACAGTTTTTATACAGGGCTGATGATGATGTGGTTGGCATTTATAGGCTCTGCCTAGTAGGGATCTGGTTGTTGTTTTTGTGAATTGTTCCAGAATATTATATTATAATTATGATATAAAGAAGTTTAACATTTACCTTGTTTCATAGACTTAAACATAAATTTCACTTAAAAATAGATTTTAATAAACTCTGCTAAAAACATTATTTACCCAAAAGTATATCAAGGATTAGTTTGCCGTCTTCAAAATTAAATTAAGCTTAAAATAATTAACCAAGTTCTGAAAATCCTTAAAGCTTCTCCTTAAAGGCCTACCTAGAATTCGTCACTAAATTCTATTGAAGAAAGTACATCAGCAATATTTTTTTACATTAGAGTAGATGTACATATAACTTTTTATTTTACTTTTATTTATAGTCTCACGCCTGTATCCCCGAAGGGGTAGGCAGAGGTGTAAATAATATTTACATATTAATTCATGGCGAAATGTGGGTGTAATATTTACTAAATATTACACCCACATTTCGCCATGAATTTTTAGGTCCCACGTAATAGGGGGCGAGCCTATTGCCGTTACCGGGCACATCGCCAGACTCCGGGCTGCTCTTGAGTATTCGAAAAAACCCAGTAACACTTTTGCCCGACCCGGGAATCGAACCCGAGACCTCCTATTCGCAGTCGCATACGCTATCCACTGGACCACGGATCCATTTATATTAAATTTATGATACCTTATCGCAGACAATATTATGAACATCTGATAAAAAGACACAAATAACACCCAAACTTGAAACAAGAGTTTGTGGATCTCAAAAAGTATTGGTTACAACATTACCGAACTTACCAGATGTCAATTTACGAATAAAATTGATTTATTATTGTTTGTTTGCTGCACCTGTAAGTCATAAAATTGCTACAGTTGGAAGTTGAACAAAAGCTTACAAATCTTAGGTAAAGTTCCTGTGAAAGCAATTTAAGATGGTTGTGTGGTATACCATTAATGCTATATTTTCTCAAAAAATCGTCCAATGTGTTTTAGTTTTATGTACTCAAGGTCAGCCAAATGAATAGAGTTGTATATAAACTCTCACTGACCCGTTTTTTTAATCCATATAAATTACCATTGTAACATTCTTAAAAACCAATATTACGCGACCAAACTAAGAAAACAATAACACCAAAAAATCGATCAGTGTGCAAAGAGTATTAAAAATTGAATTAGCATAAATGAAATACATTAGGCAGATCCCTAAAGGGAATAACAAAATGAAGGAGATTTCGCAACATTGTATGCAACCGTGCACTTGATTCGCCGATGGGGCGCAATTTTTGAGAATAGCGCTACAAAATCACTCGTATTGAGATTCTCGAAATAATTTATTCATCCATTCTTCGTGGGGGAATTTAAGGATATTTATCTAAAGTAGCAATTGGTAACGGTTACCGGCTGAAATAATGAATTTTTATTTTTATTAAAAAATATCGTCATAAGTCGTCTTTATTAAAGATTTTGAATAAATCATATAAAAACAGAAAAAAATATTAATATAAAATACATAATTATTTCGTTTTTCCGAAAAGAAGATAACATTACTGGAGTATTAGGTATTTACATAATCGAAAGTAAACATAATATAATTGTATATACCATATACATAATTATTTTATGCATACTTTTAAAATTTATCTCAATTTACTTCTCAGTCAACGGACGTACTTTTAAAAAAGTTACATCTGCATCACATTTTGATATAACCGAACTCTGAACAAACACGCCAGAGCAAATAAAAACCGACACTTATTTCGCCAATGTTTACGCACGCCACGAGAATATGACGTAACGAAGGCTTAGTGCACTCAAGTAACAGTTTTCTTTGCGCCTTCCCGTCTCGGACGCTCTCAATGCAAATTTTATTTATTCATGTAAATTAATATCTATTCTCTGGGACACCCAGTGAGGCGAGAAATTGAGTACGTGCAAAAATAATGGTGGGCTGGCACTCGTCCGGCTTATGCAAGCGCTAGGCAGCGCCGATGGGTACTAATTAGATTGGGCTGTGTCGCTGCGTCTGTTTATAGTGGTTTGTAGGGTACACAGTGTTGCAGTGGTGCAGTGTCGACACGGGGTCTTGGGTTGCTGAATACATATTGTCAATCAGACGAATGTGCGTATTTGGATAGCTGTTGGTGAATCCTCTAGTTGTCTACGTTGTAGTCATCCTGTCAATATAAGCGATAGAAAAGATTGTCATCTAACAAGTTTACAAATAAATTCATTCATTTGCATAAAAAACACAGCAGGTCATAATACATCATGGTGAAGGTTACAGAAGACTGCAGCTGAAACGTTTAAAGTCGCATTCTTGTAGCTGACTTTGATTGCAACATTCTCACTTTGGGCAGCATCCTATAATTTAGTTGGTCGAATGAGTCAGGTTATCCTTGGTATAAGAATAGATCCAAAAGCATTTTATCCACCTTAGCAATATCTTAATATATAAAATCCTTGCGTTACTGACTGACTGACAGACACGCTACAGCCGAAAGTACCGGTCGTAAGAAGATGAAATTTAGCATGTATATTCCTTGGGCACCGTAGGGGTGCACTAAGACGGGATTTCCCGAAATTCCCACGGGATCGGGCAAAACGGGAAATTTGAAAATATGTGCGTGCGAAGCCGCTGGCGTCGACTAATCAGAAATAAATTTCGCCTGTGGCTTCGCTTGCGTGAATTATACACCTAACCCTTCTTCAAAAACCGTAGAGAGTCTGTTCCGTAGACAAGCAGGACGAAAGCAGGACTTCACCTTATACTAAGTATTGATTATGAAGAGAAGAATACAATATGCACAAACATATTATAATCTGCAAAAGACCACATGCACGCTCACCCTAATCAAAAAACGAGGTCATAAAAACAACACAACTGGGACACGAAAACAAATACTCAACAAATAAACACAACTATCCCACTATCTAACAAATAGCATTACAATATGATAAACTGTAACATAACCCGATGACTTGAGGAGTTTTTCCACGGACCATTTACCGTGAAAGGGAATATGAAAAGGGTTGGGAATTAATTGTGATGTCACTTGTCAGATGGCTCGATGAACGTTGAGCTCAGTATTCGTACGAATAGTTCTATTATTATCAGAGTTTTTTTCAGGAGTTGCTTGGGTAAGTAACATGGTATTATATGGGTGATAAATGTGGATATCCATATTTTTGGATGAAGTAAGATTCGATTCGATTCATGGATGGCGCGAAGGTTAAGGTAGTCACTGTATTGACCAATGTGTATTATATCTCCATACGTGGTGTATTATATCTCCGTATGACATTGTCATCGGGCAGCGATAGCCTATAAGAGAGATCAACAGATCGCCATGCAGAGGGTATGAGATTCGAACCCACGGCGCGCACCACAAATATTTTTCGGAGTTATGGGCGTATTAAAATGATAACTAGTGTTACTGGGTTTTTCCAAAATCTCAGTAACAGCATGGAGTATGGTGATGTGCCCGGTAACGGCAATAGGCTCGCACCCTATTACGTGGGACCTAAAAATTCATGGCGAAATGTGGGTGTAATATTACACCTCTGCCTACCCCTTCGGGGATACAGGCGTGAGTCTATGCTATAAAAAATTAACTATAAATGATAAAATGAGAACTATACAACATACATTTCGAGGCACGAGCTTGTCTCGTGCCTCGAAATGTATGTTAAGCTGTTAGTACCAGCTGTTTTGAGTCTTATCCAGTCCACTGCTGGACTCAGGCCTAATTGGAATCACAATAACATTGTGAGTCAGTAGGAGGATTTGACCTACTATATAACATTAGCCAGACTAGTTCCTATAGACTATAGGGGTCAGTAGTTTCAGGGTCGGGCAAAAGAGTTACTGTTTTTTTCTCAATTCTTTGACTCTGGCAAAAGTGCCCTGTAACGGCAATAGGCTCACCCCCTATTACATAGGACTTATTTATTATTGTCAGACGGCAGTCACTCTGTGGAAATCTGGCGGATACCGAGCGCCAAGGTGGAAGTTTCGAATGCACCTGTATAATGCTAGGACGATGATGAGGCTAACATTTGTGTGTCTCTCGCATTTAAACCTATTATGTCTGGACTTCAAAAGAATATAAACCAAGAGATGAAATATAATGAAATGACAAAAAAAAGCAATGACTTTGAGTTTGTTTCGGCCTTTCTTCTCATGAATTCATTTAGCTAGGAAAAGCCGACATCATCTAGAATAGGGTTTTGACTTGTATAAGTGTTGTAAACAACCAAAATGCAGAAATAAATATGTCTTTAAATCTTTACTTTAATGTAGTAGTTGCAAAAAGTCTGAGTGCTTTTATGTGTCATAACATAACTGTAAAGTCTTCTACGACAAAAGTTGAAACAGTAAAATGATCTAGACGTAACATATTAACATTGTACTAAAATGTGGTTTATGGAAGGGCTCTAGAAATTTTCACATTTTTGAACACAAACTTTCTAGAAATTTTCTTTTCTGTTGTTTGTCGTTAATTTCCTGACTTTGCCATTTCACCATTACATCTTTTCTGAACCCACATTTTCGTCAAATATATCTTCACACCTTTTTGCACCAAGTATCTTCTAAAAACACCTGCAATTCAATACCCTAAGGCCCATTTCTCCAAGGCAATATGAAGTAAGGGGCTGTTAATTTTAAACACAGAATCAGTATCTAAGGAGACATACCCCAGCAATAACTATCTCATAAGCCAGCCATGTGGTTTTGCTAATATAATTTTATCTTCCATAAATTTGTTTGTGGCTTGGTAAAGGGTGACTAAGAAATTAGTTTCGGTATCTGCATTTAGTTGCTTATTGAATTTAATAAGAACTCTGCATTATATCGTACAGGAGAACTGTAGTTGCGGGGGTGAAATTTTCTATAGAAAATTTTACTTACATAATGCTATTTTTTGCCGCAATTTAGTTTTCTGTTTACATTTATATGGTTGTCTTATGTCACTTCTTAAATTTTGCACGGTACCGTTTCTAGACATATATTTTTTAACCTATGCTTGGCAAAGTGTAAAGGAGTCCTTTATCCAGCAGTAGGAAAGCGTATATAATTCAAGAAAATGTAATTTTGAACTTTATGAACACATATTAGTAGGTACAGTCTATTTCCCTTGCACTAACGTACATACTGAGGGCGGTGGAAAAACAGTCAAAATAATCATAAATTATCATAAGCATTCACTCGTAGCTAATGGCATATCGTAGCCATTTCCTATTTCAATATCATAAGCAGCGATATTATGACAAATCTAATTTACTTCCGCTATCGAATGCCTCCCTAATCAACTCAAACCGCGGATCAAACTGCATTAGAGAACAAACACTGCAGGCAGCTTAATAACCCTCCAACACCTAGTTGATAATTTGATACACGTCATATCCATCAAAACTTCCCAAATATTTTGAACCTTATGTCTCTACAATAAGGGTGTTGCTAAACCAAATAAATAAGAGCCGGCGAAATGGGGGGTACTAATGGAAGTGTGAAATACGATAGCATTGAGCGAATACATTATTCAAATTTAGTAACAACGTTTTTTATTATGTTTTTCTTTTTAGGAAGGTGTGGAAGGAATATTCAAAAGTACATTTTACGCCCGTATTCATGATCCGGGTGCGAAATGAAATTGTGGAATGTCAGCACATTTTATGCGTAAAAAATAAGTAATGGAAATTACTTGTTTTGATGTTTTCACGGAATAAGTTGACGGATTCTACCGGCGAATTTATTTCTAAGTGAAAAGTGGTTTCTTAGCAAGGTAAGTGACTTATGCCAATATCAATTCGAAGAAATAATGATTTACATAAAAATATGTGTTACCTACGCGAAAACTAAAATTAATTGTGGAAACATTGTTAACAAATTCTACAGGAATTGAGCTCAATTATTTATGGGAATAGATTATATTACATATCCCAAAGAACACAAATGTCTTAAAGTCTTTCTATAGAAGGCAAAGGCCTTAAGTACATACAAAAGAAATTGTCCCCGGTAACGGCAATAGGCTCGCCCCCTATTTCATGGGACCAATTATAAAACTCATGGCGAAATGTGGGTGTGTAATATTACACCTATGCCTACCCCTTCGGGGATACAAGCGTGAGCCTATATTTTTTTTATAATAAATAAATAATAAATTAAACCACAGATGAGTACTTACAAGCAAAGAACTAGAAGTCCAACATAACACATCACATTCACACGTCACATATTATTCAATATTCGACGTTCCACTCGTCATGTTATTTCCGCTATGCCATTTTTTCTCACGTGGAGAATGCGTGTTTGCATGGTTCATACAAAACTATCTGATGTCTTTGTTAACAGACATTCCCGCGGATATGCTTCATGGATGTACTCGTTACAGACTTTCACGTTGTATGTGGGTTTCTTTGTTGTTTAATTGTGTTACATTTTTGTCGAAATATTTATTTTGTATGATTAAAGGAAATGTATAAAGAACAATGGCAGAATTTGGTCTGGGTTTGCTGTGGCGAACTCAAACTTCATATGAACAAAACAAATTGTTTCTTTTTTTCTACGATTTTTAATATTTTCACTTTGTCTCGTTAAAGCTGGAGTATTTTATGATGATAAAAAGCATTCCAATTGATTACGAATACTTTATTTTTTTATTGTTGCCGTAGACAATGGTGTGACAGAAATAGACGTGAGTGCTATATCCGTATCGATTATTAAATAAGTAATCGATACGATCGACCTTTATAGAGTTGTTTTGGTTTAAAATGCAGTGATTTAATATTTAATTAACATTATATCAATAAGCTAATGTTTTTGAAACAAAACGACGTTTAAATCAAGTAAAAACGTCACAGCATCGTTTTAATGTTGTATCGATTTCACATAATATCGATTTAAAATGTTCAGCTCTGCTTTTGTCATTGGCTGTGACAGTTAGATGCTACAAAATACTTCTGCGTTTTGATGTCAACCTGACATATGTCTTTGATAATTCAAACGCACCTACCTACATTGTTTAACTTTCATACTTTAACTTTCCTTTTACCTACATTGTTCATTCTTAACTAAAAATTCAAACACCGATATCTTCTTTTTCCGCTTTTCCTGAGTGAAAATAGAATCATTTATAGACTCCGTTACTTACGCCAATTTTTTTTATATATTTTCTTACTGTACCTACGCTTCAATTTAATTTCAGACATTTTGATGTATGAAGATCTGACATTGTCCTTTGATATTATATTAAGTAAATGTTGATGTTGTAGTTATGTAGCTAGTTTTATTGGTTATAAACAAAACAGTGTTTAAATTATTTTTATATTAATCACAGCTAAATATTTACTCGATCATCAAAGCGAAAAAGTCTTTCTCAATAATCTTTTACTTCTTTAAATCATATAGAACTCATTATTTTTCGAATATGCTACATACTATGAATATTTAAAGTTAAATACCGTTGCTCGCCCTCGGGTTTGATGGAGTGACGATATCCACAAAGTGGCTGACAGCAGCTGGACAGGACGCCACTGACACTGTTATTAGAGAAGCTGCCACTCTGACCAGCCAGGAACTGAATATCATTTCATCTGATAAAACCTCAAAATAATCTTCCTCTTCTTCGGTTTGCTCTTTGGCAGAGCGGTCGTGGCCATCCTGAAGGAGTGAGGAAACTCAAAATCTAATATCTAATCTGTATATATAAAATCCTTGCGTTACTGACTGATTGACAGACAAGCTACAGCCAAAACTATTGGGCACAAGAAGCTGAAATTTGGCATGCATATTCCCTGGGGATCGAAGGGGTGCACTAAGAAGGGATTTCCCGAAATAACCACGAGAACGGATAAATTAAAAAATATTGCAGGCGCAGCTGTGGGCATCCTCTAGTACTAATATAGAAAGCTGAAGGGTTTGTTTGTTTGTTTGCTTGAACGCGTTAATCTCAGGAAGTACTGGTCCGATTTGAAAGATTATATCAGTGTTAGATAGCCCATTTATTTAGGAAGGTTATAGGATATATAACGTCCCGCTATGAGTCACGGAATCGGTGCAGCAGCCTTAAATAACGCGGATGTAACCGCGGGCTCATCTCCTATATATCGTGATAAACACACGTTGTATCAACTCATGCTATCTCGAAATACACATACAACAAGAATACGTACCTATGAACAATATTACACCTCTACCAATCCACAAAGGCATAAAATTCAACCTTATTCTTCAAACATAAACAGGTACACGATTATCTGTCGCACTGTAACCCACTCATCCCTTCCTTTCCATACTATCAGACATTAAACCATTTCTCCCAGCGGATAGTCATAGATAAACAGAAATACCAAATGTTTATGTTCAATTCCTACGTGGAAATGTATGTTGAAGGGTTACCTAAATAACAGTAACAAATATCTAAGGAAATAGTCTCGTATAGAATCGTTTGGCTTTGTGGCACAAATAAGTACATTTGCAATCCTGTTGCTATATTTATTCCATTTTCTAGCGTATCCCCGGAGAATTATCTCATTAATGGGAACAACACGTGTGTGCATTGCCTAATATGTGTGCGGTTGGTAAAACTAATGCTAGTCGGTTTTGGACTTTATTGTTATGTTGTAAGGGTTTACGGTTTGTAATTTGGATGTATTCGGTATATCCTACCGATGTTCGTTGTGGTGAACTAATAACTTAATACATACGGTCACGCAATGTAGACAGCGTTTAATTTTGTTAAGGTACTCTGCAAGTGTATGTACCTAATATTATGAAATGGTTGTATGCTACAATTACTTAAATAGTACTGCTTAAATATGTAGTAAGATAATGTTATGTCATGTTTTTGTCTACCGGTTTGCTAAGTGGGAAAAATAACAATTATTTTCACACTACTTCAATATTCTACCGATAAAAATTCTTTGCCAAGACAGTCTAACTTTCTCCAATACTTCATGAGTGTCTAAATAGTTGTCTTCAATGTTGCTAAAACTTGTTTTGCCGAATTTGACAAAATAGTAGATCCTGGAATGTTGGTAACACTAGGTGCTTGTATACTACTCGATACGTGAGAGGAAAAATGATTAAAATAAGGCATATCATCATCACATTTATAAAGATTTAGCTGGTCTCCACTTTGCCACGGGTCCCTCATACAACAAAATCATGCAAATTTTTTCAGCGTCGATAAGTAAGTTTATCCATTGTCTAGTACCCATAGTACAAGCTCTGCTTAGTTTGGGACTAGATGATGTATGTATGTGGTAGAAGTTGCTATGTTATCTCAATGGGTAGAAAATAAAAAATAATGAAGGGACTTGTTTATTCCAGCTTCAGCTTCATCATGTCCAACGCCAAAAAGCGGCGATAGTCCAGTGGTGTTCGTAACGGACTGCCTAGACGATGGTCTCGGATTCGATCCCCAGGTACCCCGGGCACACACCTCTGACTTTTCGAAGTTATGTGTGTATTAAAAATGTTAATTATCGCTCGCTTAATAATGTGCCCGGTAGATGGCAAAAGGCTCGCCCTCTATTACATTGGGATCGAAACATAACTGGCGAAAAGTGGGTGTGTAATACACCCCTGCCTACGCCTTCGGGGATAAAAGTGTGCAGTTATGTTATGTCCAACATTTGAATTATGGCGTCCAATACAGAATTTGGCCCAACAAGTCCTTCATCAAAAATAACAGTATGTGACGGAATATAATTTAGTTTGTCATACACAAACTTATTCCCCCAGTAAACATGCATCGGTAAGTGTTAATGGTCTGTCATTATAAGTGTTTATTTTGTTCCCAGTACGCTTTGTGCATTGTTTTGTACATCGTTTTATTGTGCTGACGGTATTACAATTTACATGGTCCTTATAAATACATGCTCTTTGACAGAAGATTTGACTCTCATGGGTTTTCTGTATTTTAACGCGATGTGTGTTTTTTATTACTCACACATAACACACACTATCTGCGGACTTCGGGCTCCAAGACTGGGGTTCTAGAGCCGCGACAATGGTAACATCATTGTGATGATATAGTAAACCCTATTGGAAACATTGCTCGTATGAAGACGTGTCTATGAACTAAACGAGTTCAAGACTGGAACTCAAAGGAAAGGCTTTGAATGAAAACAAAGGGAAGAGCTCAAGAGACCCATTTGAGTATGTTTTTTTTTTATCTTATGAGTATAAACGCCTGGATGCCAAAGAAACAGCCCGGAGGAATTAAAAAGTCACCAATCTCCCCTATGTACTAAAGATTTACTCCATATCCTATCAGGCAATGCATCTTAGTTGCATAAAGTAATGAATGTACTTGCCCTTAGATGAATGAACTAGCAGCTCTTCTTACCTAAAAAAGTAAATTCACAGCATTGTGCAACCACATAAAATTAACATGTCAATTTGAGATCTCTACAAAGATACCTACCAACTCCTATATTCCACAGCAATAAAACTTCATATCACTAGGAAATTGTATGCAAATAGTGTTACGAGCAAAACATTCAATATTATCACGCAACGGAATCGAACCGAGACAATAGTATTTCGCAATAGTTTTTTACAGGTAGCATCGTGCGATATCAATGCGGTGCTCGCGCATGCGATTAGATGCCACGATAAACCAACATTTTGCACTTAGGTGTTTGGCATACTGACGATTTTTGGGTGGAAGTCGCGCGATTTTTACCCGTAGAAGCGACGTTTTCGTTATTTAAGTATAGGATCTAAATTGCGTATTCATAAAAGATGAAAAAGGTGCTGAAATGTGAAGGGAAATAAAAATTATTTCATTAGCAAAAGTCATGTCAGTTATGTCAACCATTCGCAAAAGCTGGTTTTTATTTTGGATGTAATTGGGAATAACAAAACAAGAAACGTATACATAGAACTACAGCGGTATAGTCCACTATACATTAGTATACATACATACATACATAGTCTCACGCCTATTACCCTGAAGAGGTAGGCAGAGGTGTATTTCTACACCCACTTTTCGCCAGATATACTTTATAATAGTAAATAAGTCAGCTATACATTAGTAAAGCTGACTTAATTACTATTTGGAATTAGGTGATACTAATTCTCAATACTTACTGAAGTCAAGACGATTGCAATACTACATCTATAATTAGTTTAATAATATATTTGACATTTCTAATAAGTAGCTGTTAGATTCAGAATGAAATATTATTTAGTTTGCCATTTTTGTCAGTATTTCAAACAGTTGTCACGCACTTCGCGTGAAGATACTAAATAGATTTTGTAGTTCAAATATCATATCACAATTACTTCAGCTTTCTAGTAAATGATCTACGAGTGATTCTATCGACTATTTGCAGGATAGATTATAGAATCTTATCAAAAACAGTATATTCTATAGGAAACATAACACACCAATATCAAGCGTGGCGTCTGCGTAAAAAATCTTTAGTATGTACCACCCTTAAGTTTCACACGGCACGTTCGGCTGTTTATTTCATTGTTTTCTATGCTAACTTAACCCTTTTGTTGGCTTGTGTTGCATAATTCAAACCTTTATTGGTGTTAGTTTCGTAATATGTGGTAATGGTGAAATTGGTCCGTGATCTGATCTGTTTTGAATTAGAGTATCCATTGTTCATTTTTGTGCGACTTTTTGTAAAGTACCCTGTATAAGATGTGTTGTAACTATTTGGAGTCACGTACCTTTCTTTACAATTTGGTTACATATACTTAACACGTTGTTACGTTACATATTATACGAGATTTCGAAACAAATCAATAATGCTCTGTATACTGTATTGTTGCCTGCTTTTACATGAGTTTTATACATTTTTGGTGGTCCTTTGGCAGATGCTCGTCAATTTGAAAGTATAGTGAAGCATTTATAAATTTTGGAAGCAATTCAGTTTTATGGAACTAAAATATATTGATAGACAAAAACGACGCCTAGCCTCGCGGATAACGTGTAACGAATACAATTTTACTGAGAATTGTTATAATTATGTAGTTATGTAAATATTTTTGACAAGATAATAGAATAAAAATATTTTGAATGATAACTTGACAAAATATCGTTCAATTTGAGATAACAGTATCCAATAAAATTATCATATTCTATTCCTTAAACTATATCAACAAGAATGAAGTAAAATAATCCACTTAAATGAAGACATTATGACACAAATTCAAACCAATTTTTTTAGTGCTTATGAACAAGAAATTATACTTATACCGCTCATAATTAAAACATAAAGACCATTTTAAATATTTTTTATACTCTTAAGTACCTATTTTATCAAGACGGAAGCATCCATAAGCCCGATTTAAGTCGCAAACTCATTTCAACCTTTTTGTGTCAGTGAGCACTAATCTGGAAAGAAGTGATTCAGCCGGTCGTGACAATAACATCAAAAATAATGTCAATAACAGTTTCGTACTCAGTCGTCCTCATTCGCCCTCCCTTTCTACTCATCACAATAAACGCGGCATTAGGGTCCGAATTAAGTACCATTAGTACGTTTCTATATCTTTAAGAGCACGATATGGTGGATGAAATTATTCGGTGATGACTGTTTGTCTGTTATATCACATAATCGTCTTCTAAAGGTTATATGGTCTCTTGGCATCAACTTTATCTTAGTCCCCTATCGATCCAAAAGGTGTACCTACGCTTGTCACAGGAATAAATTTAATCATCAGCAATGTATTTTGCTCTATGCTCTAATAGAATAAAAGGATTTGAGAATACCTATTGTTATCTCGTCAAGGAGTTGGCAATGCCGATTTACCACAGTGTGCCGAGATCTTTTGCAGCGTATAGTTTTTTGCAGTGACGCAGATTCAGACTGAAATATTTGTGATGCTATTCATACGAATTTGTGCTGCATTTGTTCGTTCATACGAAAAGCTTTTTTAAAGCGTTGAGAGTCGGTTTGACTTAATACTCACCATAATAGATCTTATTTAATTTCATTTAATCTGCCTTTTGCAGTCTAGTTCTGGACGTTGGCCTCTACCAGGGTACGCCAAATGATCCGATTCCGCCCCGGAGGATGTTTACTGCCAAAACCTAGACTTCATTCGAGAACCTGCTCCTCTCTCCTACACTATACATACAATTCAAAATTATTCAACAACGTAATGGCGCTTACTGAAATATCGAATACTCAAAAGAAAGATACATGTTACATAACTCGATATAATATGACTACGTTATTCAACTGTGATTTGATGATCGATTCTAAACTTTCACGACTTGTATTGTGTATACAATATTATTAAAAAGTTCTTAATTACTATCACTAAGTTTGGTATAAAAATCTTCGTTCATCCGACGTTTCGACTGTCTTACAACGGTCGTGGTTCCGGAGGAAGTGACGTCAACTCAGCGCCGTCCTTGCGACATTCTATTATTGTGTCGAAAAGTATTAGGTGATCTAAATTTTGTTAAAAAAAATCTTGTGTTCCTTGGTCACCCCTGAACCAGCCTACACAGAGGATACGGTAGCAGGAATATAAATGGGATTTGATCTCATAATACATACATACATACATACATAGTCTCACGCCTATATCCCCGAAGAGGTAGGCAGAGGTATATTGCTACACCCACTTTCCGAGAGATTGATTTTAGTCCCACGTAATAGGGGGCGAGCCTATTGCCGTACCGGGCACATTACCAGACTCCGAGCTGCTACTGAGAATTTCCTAACGGAAAAACCCAATAACACTTTGCTCGACCCGGGGATCGAACCCGAGACCTCCCAGTCCCACGCGCACATTTATGCCACGAGACCAACGAGGCAGTCAGTGATCTCATAATAATCATATCATAATAATATCCTAACGTGTTTGACATATTTTGTATGGAGCTTATGTCAAAAACTGTCAAAAAAGAATCTAAATTCTACAGATCTATCTATAATTCGAATATTGAATTCCGTAGTAGGACAATACACACACGGTCAGCTGATCTTAAACTAAACAGCAATAAAATTGAACTATGGTAAGCAGATAACTAATAAACTCACTTATATATTTAATAGCACACGTATGTGAATCTAACAGCAACAGCTAACATTAGAAAGACGTTTTAAGAGCCATTAGTTCGCATTTCTGTTTAAAAAAATTCACTTGCTTACGAAATCACATAAAATATACCGACATAATTTATTACATCGTTTGTCGTTTCACATTCAACCTCCATAAATTGTAAGTTTCATTTTATTTTTTCTCTCTCTCTAATTTGTTTCCTTTTGCATAATATGTTAGGTCGGTATTAGCTAGGCATATGAATGAGGCTACTGGTTATGTACGTGTAATCAGTTGGAGCAGTGAAATATTGTTGTAAGAACTAAAGTTGCGGAAGCCGTGCTTTTTAGTTTGAGTTACTTGTAACTTATCAACTGTAGGTTGAGCATGTCAGTTAAAAGTATGTGCATGGCAAGGCATGCCAGTGAAGAATAAGCACGTGCTAGTTTTATTAGAAATGTATAATGCAAAGAAAGATAACATAATCATTTTACAATGTATAACAAGGGTTTGATAATTTCATTCTCAATACAAGCCTTTCTAGCAAAGGCTTGTATTGAGCACTATATCGCGAAGGACTTTAGAGGTATTCAATCAAAGGATTCAAGTAAAAGTCAGATTCGAAACAAGAAATTACGGAACACACAAAATATTGTCCCTTGTTACGATCAAAACCACAGTAAATGGCAATGAGATTGCTTAAAACACTATATCATCCTACCAGTGCATAAAAAGCATTAAGAATCTTAAGAATGTAGTACATGACGGCGAACCGCAGAATTTAATAGACATAAATTTGATTGCCAAGTCTTACATTACAAAATAACACTCCATCTTTTCTATCAGCGAAGATATTAAAACACAAATGCTCAGACATTATATCAGACAGAATGCGATACATCCACAAGGACAGCTACAATGGCATCTATAACGATCGAGATTCGATTTCACAACTCATTTTCATTAAAACTAAGGGTCTTTTTTTACCGTTCATCTTGCGACGAAGTATTTACGACTGATGTAATTGATGATTTCTCTCGTTAATACGACGTGATTCTCTTAAATCGCCCTAATTGTATAGAATAAATCATGAGAAAAAAGTTAAACTTTTTTATCACCCAACGTATTTATTGTGATCGTTTTGAAACTTTGATTTGTGGCTGACAATGATAGCTATGGCAGAGAAATTAGAAGAACATTAGTATAGCAAAGTTGTGAAATTGGTTCGAAATATACGATATTAGTTAGATCAAAGGAGAATAGACATTCTATATTAGTTGCCAACCAGAAGCAATCTAATAGCGATATAGTTTTCTCATAGATAATTAATTTATTTGAAGCTAGTCTGCTCATAAGTGTTGCAACAAATGGCTCCAGTATTTTAGTCACGGCTATTAAAACCTAGTCAAACCTGTGAAGCCTATGAAGATATACAAATACTCAAAAGTATGATCGCTGTAATTCTTATGTTTCTTGACAATAAATATTGCATTATGTCGTTTTCTTAGGAAGCGTGTTCCATCTATAGCCGTATCAACGCTAAGCATCAGGAGAGATCAAATGACAGTCACCAATAAAAGTAAATGGTAGAGCGTCACCATTTACCATTAGACTGGCCACTGCTTCGTCAGCAAAGATAGGGAAAAAGTTTTATTTCATTCTGTTTCTAAGTTCTTAAGGATGATCTTGACTATTATTTTGATCGCTTATGACCTTTAAGGGATTTTATAAAATAGGCTATTGTTTCATGCAGTCATTGACAATGTGGTCATAAAAGCACATATGTCTTAAGCCATTTTTATTTTGTACTTTTTAGCTTAAGGTAATACAAGCAGTGAATCTAATGGGAACAACGTAAAAGTATGCTTCATCATGATAAAGAATAAAAAATGGCTGCCAGGCAAAGCTGGTAGTAAGTTACTGTCAAAAAATGTATACCTTTCTTCACAAAAATCCTATCGAGAATTTTTAATCCATAAAATTTGTAACGTAGTTGGAATATCTAGCTTGACTCGGCGAATTAATGTACACATAATTTTACCGAAAACTGTAATGTAATAAAGCTGGCATTTTCTATTTCATGAATGAAAATGCTTTTTGTACATTCTTGATGCATAGCTTCTAGCATACATAATGTACTGAATTAATATGCACTTTAACATTACAGAGAAGTCTCGTAATAAATTTTCAGTTATAAATCTTAGTACTTCGTTGGTGTTACAGGTAATAATTTTAACACATCGTTTCCTCATTTTCGAACTCCGACCATGTACAAAATAAAAGTTTATTAAGTCATAAACTGGTAAAGATTTAGGAATTATTCAAATTACCTGAATTGTTCCGCCTATTACTTCTAAAAAGAGGTTATAGTTTAAGTTGCAATCGAGTTTGACATTCGAATTCTCTAGAACTCGATTTACATGTGAAATAAAAATGAAACCGTAATTTTAAAAAGAGAATTCACTTTGTCGGCCATTTCCGAGTCATTAGAGCGGTGGGTAAGAATTGCTTCTTAAAGTCTCGCTTGATAAAGCACGCCACATGGTTCGTTTTACGAGTCGGCTGTAAAAGTATATGTCGTCTTAAATGAGACATAAACACAGGGACGTGTAAACGAATGTCGCACATTTATTTTATTAGCGTCATTAATTCCTACGCTTTCGACGCGTCCACGCTGACACTGGACGCTACATTGATATTGCGTTGGTTTTTATTGCTTACAAATCAGTATTTTTGGGATCTAATTCCTTTGTTGGCTTTGTAAGAATTCGTTTTCGTTTGAACTCATGCTGTAGCAATTTTCGGCTCAGTAGCGAGGAGGCATTTATCCTCCAGTAGACTAGGGCAGGCTGATGACGATGATGAGCTACTTTTAAAGATACTTTTGTTTTTTAAAGGCGAGCTTTTTAAAATAATGACAACTAAAGTACCTACACATTGTATTTTTTTATCAAGCGGACAGACATACATGGGACCCAAAGAGCAATCAGAGTTAAAACAGCAAATTGAAGAAGCAAAGTAGCACAAGACTTGGTACAGTATTAAACGTTGAGAAAGTCACTTGTCCTTTTTATTATGGGTATTATATACCTTCAAATAAAATTCCTATTAAATTTATCCAAATTGGATCCAAAAGTTAAAGATTTTGTCAATATCAATAGTACTTATCTTCGAAACCTATAAATTGTATAAGATTAGACACTGTCGCGTCTTGATTAAGATCTCCGATTGGAACCAAAACCAGTCGGGCATACCCAAACAACATAATTTGAATTGAACGGTTTTAAAATGTATGTTATGTCCACAGGTCTGGATGTACAAGAATTTTATCTGAGAACCATTTATCCAAACTGCAACTGGCCCGATGCATAATTTATTTATAGTCTCACGCCTGTATCCCCGAAGGGGTAGGCAGAGGTGTAAATATTACACCCACATTTCGTCATGAATTTTTTGGTGCCACGTAATAGGGGGCGAGCCTATTGCCGTTACCGGGCACATCACCAGACTCCGGGCTGATACTGAGTATTCGGAAAAACCCAGTAGCACTTTTGCCCAACCCGGGAATCGAACCCGGGACCTTCGATCAGCAGTCGCATACGCTATCCAATGGACCACGGAGGCAGTCATAATGAATTATTTAAATTTATGACAACTTGATGCACGTGTATAAAACACATTTTTGCTTCCATTTGCATGAACTTTGGACATTGTTTTCTGTTTATGACGTCGGATCTAGTCAATTTACGTCATTAAAGGAAGAGTTAGTTAATATACCACTTTAAGGCGGTAAAATTATTAGAAAGCTCAAAGTAACACAAAGGTCGATGGAGAGAGCTATGCTCGGAGTTTCCCTGCAGGATTGAAACAGAAATGAGGAAGCCCACAGGCGAACCAAAGTCATAGCTTACCAAATAGTCAGGCCGAAGTAGCCAGAAGAACCGATGGCTGTTGTAGGAGAAAGATTTTAGAGTGGCGACCAAGCACCGGACGTCGTAGAAGAGGTAGGCCTCCTGCAAGGTGGACTGACGATCTTGTTGGGATCGCGGGCAGCGGATAGATGCTGATGAGATGGGTGGCTCAGGATTGGTCACGTGTATAGCTATGTCCAGCAGTGGACGTCTTTCGGATGATATGATGAAGGGTTAAAAATTAAAGTTGAAAGTTTAGGGCAGGCAACTAGAAATATCTGATTACATTGCTTTTGGATTGACTTTAACACAGGTTAAATCAAAATACAATTTGAATAAATAATAAAATCCAGATGTAAATCTATTCTTGTTTCAATCCACCCTCAGTCTTCTGTATGTTGGTGTTTCTTTTAGTGTAGACTAAACTTGGCAGTTTTCAAGTGTCCTTTAAGACAGCAAGTAGCGAAATCCGCAAAATCGCGTTACGCTCGCGGCCGTATTCTGGTAGATACAAGTAGATAAAAGTTTTTTTTACGTTTTACAACCAATCTGTTCCAATATAGAATTTTTTTGTGATACTGACTGACGGAAACACAACCAATGCACACCTGAAATTACTGAGCGAATGAAACTGCAATTTGCCATGTATGTTCCTTGGGGAGTGTTATGTAGTATTGTAGTAAAATAGTCCCACGCGGGCAGAGCTGCGGGTGAAGTCTAGTCTTGTATAGTTTGTTAGTAAGTTGTTATTCTTATTTTACGAATGGGTGTTACTCAAAAGTTGATTTGAAATTTATTCAGCACGGTTGGTTTGAGCGCCGGCTATTGTCGGGAACAGTAATTTTTTTTTTGCGGATCTGGCCATTCTGTGTCCGTCAGTTCTTGAATGTTTTTAAAGTTTCTTGCAGCAGAGAATTTATTCTTAGTTCGAGCATTGTCCTATTACTTACAATAATTGTAATCTTCTCAGCTTTGTCCCGTTTGCAATCCTAGACACTCATCTAAGGCCCCAGGATCCGCTTTCATAATACAACGTGTCCTCTTTGCCCGTACAACGACCGTTCTTTATGGCATCCTTACTGGTAAGTCGATTGGCACTCACATCTCTTACGTTAACAAGAAGGTAATATTTGTAATTTGCTTCTCAATTCTTTGTTGAAAAATATTACATTCACATTTTTATCACACGCAGTATATCTAAAAATCATTCAACGATACTACATTGGCACCATCTTTAAAAGCCAGCACAGAATAGTACCATCGGATCACTTATCTACTCCGAGTGAAAATCGAAACTCCGAGAACAAATGCTGATAATGCATCCAACTTGCGAATGCACTTTTGTACCAATACCTTTTTATACGTTTCAATTCTACACAAAGTTCACTGCTGTTTTTTTGAGATGTTAGCTTTCTTTAAGTATCTGGTCTGATCTTTGGTATTTAAATAAAATTGTATAAGATAATGGTCTGAGTTTGATTCTTGACTAAGGGTTATAAATACGACTGTTACATGAATCTTGGTCAGTATGTAGAGTGATAATGGCTTAGGTTTCATTCTATTTCTATGGGACTATAAAGATAACTTTAATACGATGAAGAAAAACACTAGCGTAGACACTCTATTATCGCAAAATGAAACCAAAAAATGGTGAAGAATGCTTATTCTTTGCGTATAATTATGGTGATCCTTCTGCAGTAAACAAAAGTTTTCAGCAAATATTAAGAGTGAGCAGTAAGTGAAGCAGCGATAGCCGAGCGGAGAGACCGACAGACTGCTACTCACAGGGTCTCAGGTTCGAATCCTCGGCTCGCACCAATGACTTTTCGAAGTTAAGTGCGAATTAAATTGTTAATTATCGCTTGCTAAACGGTGAAGGAAAATATCGTGAGGAAACCTGCATGTCTGAGAGTTCTTCATAATGTTCTTGAAAGACATGTGAAGTCTGCCAACCTGCACTTGGCCAGCGTGGTGGACTATGGCCTGCTCATAGTGAGAAGAGGCCAGTACCCAGCAGTGGGACACTTTAAAGGGCTGATGATGATTACGAGTGAGAAGCCATGCCCAATAAACAAAAACCTTTTAATATTAATAGTGTGCCGCTGGATTGACTTACAAGTTCTACTGATTCTCATATTCTTACAAGAATACATCAATAAACACATAATACGTCAAACCCTGTAACTGATGATGGGTTTATTATGCCACCAATTTATAAATAGAGCAGACTACCCCAAATGTCGGAGAAGATTATGCATATTACGGACGTCAAAAATTCATAATAAATTGCTCAACCATGCACCTAAGCACTTCCACCCTTCGAAATCCAAAACACGGAACCGTAAGTTCTTTTTTGGAAAAATAAAAAGTCACTGTTACTTTTCGTAATAATGTTGAAAATATGACGCGCGATATATCAGCACCGCACCCTACTATATTAACCCGTGTAACGCTTGCATCGGCTAAGCCTGGCTTATTTTTCACCATCATTAGTCCCGTCAGAATGTGAAAGGATAACGCATTATTTGCAGTAACGTGATAATATGCGATATAACTTATGATGGAAACCCACTGTAGCGTTCGCAGGGTTAGCAGTGAATGGAAAAGTTGCTTATTTTACCCTAGTTTTTTCTTGGTCAGCATGACTTTGCAGGAATGAAAATAATTCATTGTGCATGATTTTTTGCCTGTCTTCACAATATTAAGACATGCAATGCGTTTCATTCAATATGACTTTGTTTTATTGTAGGAATACAATACTTTGTTTTTAGTTTATTCATATTTGCTGGTGAGGAACGGCAGCATTTTAACTTTATGATATTATGATATCATATGGATTGGTCGATGATTAGCAATTTATACCCAATTTTATGAATTAGTTTGATGATTGCTGAGTCGTAGATATTTTTAGAAGGGCTTATAAACAAACAATCATAATCGATGCAACGAGCTATGAAAGAGTTATGCCCGAAGTTTCTTTGAAGCATAAATTTTGAAACAGGATTATCCCACAAAGAACCGAAGTTAACAGCATAATTTAGCGAAAATGCAAGCTTAGCAGTCATAAACTATATATATACGCTAGCTATATCTACATGAAGTCTGTCCACATTTGAAATGGTCTAACCTGATCAGATGAATCAAGGACCCGAAGAAGATTTTTGGGAAAAGATTGGCTTCCAAAAGCGGTTAAAATTCGATTCCAAGAAAATTTACTTAATGTGTTCATAAACAAATATGACATATAAAAAAGTAAACTTGACACTATTCCATAACCAACTGTATTGGCGATGCTAAGATTCTAACTAGCAACTCTAGCGGCGAATTTGGAACTTGTCCGGGTACGACACTTTTGACAGCTCTCGATAAAATTACCACTATAACCTCGAAGGATAATCTTCACATCGCCAATATGCAGTCACATGTTTTATAACATGTGTTTGATTTGCTTTGACCTTACATTTATATTTATCGTAAGTATTTACAAATAGTATCAACATGACATTCAGACGCTATAAATATTGACCGGAAATCATACATTTCCATTCTATATCGGGCGTTATAAGCCCTTAGTGACCTTTAGAAGGTCTTAAAATAGTTTTCAAAGTAAGCAAGTCAAGAGTTATAATTTCAAGAACTACTTTAACTTGGTATTTCAAATTTTCTGACTACAGCATCACTTTGTTCGTTAACTCTAATTGTTAAATAACTTAAGCACTCTTACTGCTAAAGATTTAAAAGTTAGTTCGTTAATTTTAAATTAAGCTGTTTCGCTAAATACTAAGAGATGGCGTTGTACAATTAAGACTTAAAATTACATCGCGGTGATACTCGGTTTTTTGTGAAATGGTTTACCTTTATTTTGTACGTATTTAAAGCCTCAACGTAGTTTAAGAGTGTACATTTTACCGTTTTAACACCAAAAATTCACATGCTCTATATTGTAGATTATAATATAAATATAATTTAGTCTTGATTTATCACCAATTATATTATTGAGCTCTCTTGATCACTTCTTATCTTCAGTAGTGTATATACGGTGAATTATAGTCCCAAGCACCCTTTACTCCTTGGTGATCACAGTTTTTTTCCTATAGTGATGCTATTTTAACACGTAATTAATATAGGAACCTCTGAAAATTAGTATCTAATAATTGCGTTCGTTAACCGCATAAATAGTTAGTTGCTTATTATCTATAGCACTCATTGAACCAAAAAGCCCGTCAACAATTTTGCAATAACACGTCAAATAAACAAACCAAAATTTTACTGCAGATTGTTACCAAAACACCGTATTTTACGAGTATTTAAACTTGAAAATGCTTCATCAAAAGGCAAAGCAGACGGCATCGCGTGATTCTACGACAATAACACTAAGTAAGGTTCATAATATAACGCGATTCTGTGCAGTCTCAATAATGTCGTTCGATCATGCGAGTGCATGGGTCCTAAGTATACGAGGTGACGAAATTTATCGCTATGGGGTGAACGGACCGGATGATTTGTTATAGCTATTGTGATGGTACGGCTGAAAGTTGAATTCACGAGGTTTTATTTATCACAAACAAAAGAACCAGACGTTTCCAATAACTGTATAAGTTTAATGGTGGATTAGTTCGTTTTAAAGGGCACCATTCTATTATAACTAAACAGTGCCGGTGTAGGTAGGTATTGTCTGAGACATCTGATGATATTTGTTTAAACTATCTAACGATATTTCTTATTAAGTCTAAACATTTTTCAGTATATTTTGCCAAGTAATCACAGACAAAAGTAGAACATTTTGTTTTTACTTAGTTATTTAGTTACAACATGCCGCACCAAAATCTTTTCTTCCAGATTATTCTTGTTCATAAGAAATATCAATTTATCAGGTCGCTCTATTTATAAGTTACCCTCGTTATCACACTAACATCGAATAGTCCCATACTAAAAGGCAACAGGTACCTGATCAACCACACAATAGTCATATTCATACTAAAAAAATAAACAATAAATAATTATAATACACAGCAATAAAGTCATCACTCACCGTCCAAAAATCCATCCACCGAAAAGCTAAACGGCTCTAATTAAGCTCATTCCACTGAGCAGTAAAAAGCTAAAATATATATCATCTGTGAACACCAGTTTACCAGCTAAGCCTTGTTTACGTTTCCCTTTGACCGGACTCCGCCGTTATTCTTCTTCAAGATAATCTGGATTACAAAAAACATGTCTTGATGCTTATAAAGGCGATCAGACTGGCGGTTCGAACGCGGGTCAACTTTGTTTACAGATGTGATGAGGTTTATGGGTTAGAATAATTTATTGTATGTAGAATTTTTATTGAGAGTATGTTTATATATGTATCGTAGCTGGAACGAATGACCCCAAGTGGAAGCAATAATATAAGAAACATGCGTTGTCAGACTTTAAAAAAAGAGTTTATTTGTAAACCCTCGCCTGATATGGGGCATTAGAATCATCATCATCATATCAGCCAAACGACGTCCACTGCTGGACATAGGCCTCCCCCAAGGTTCTCCACACAGACCGGTCTTGAGCCGTCCGCATCCACCGCCTCCCGCGACCTTGACGAGATCGTCGGTCCACCTTGCGGGGGGCCTACCTCTGCTGCGTCGTCCGGTACGTGGCCGCCACTCCAGAACCTTTCTGCCCCAGCGGCCATCGGTTCTTCGAGCACTGAAATGCACATATCAAAACATAATATACAGCAAATTCATTTACCTGCCTGGAATTAATAGCAGATCCTGTATTGTCAACTTGATTTTCTATACCTAACGTTGAACCTGAAAGCACAGTAAAGCAAAACACCCATACAATCTCCCAAACATCAATCAAACGTAAGTAGGTAACGTTACAAGCTGCTCATAAAGTCTGCTGAAAACGCCAACAGAACTTATCGCGTGAATTTAGCGCAATATTGTACTCATTTTAAATATTTGTGATAACAAAGGATCACCCATCCTATGTATAAACAGAAAACTCCAACATAAAACTTAGCACGGAATGGTTACACAAAATAGAAAGAAAGGAAAGACCAAAACATCTAATAACACTTTGGTCATTCATGATCGGCAAACATTAAAACAGATCTATACCATTAGCCCCATTAAGTTATCAAGCTGTAAGCCTTCCATCATTACGATATAAAAAGCCTTAAAATAACACATTATAGGCAATAAACCGCTCGTATACAGAAGCTAGTTATTCAACTGGCAGAATTCCACATTCAGTCGACTTTCTCATTTTAGGTCACAACCGCTGAAAGTAGTGAAGGAAAATGTGAGAAAATAAATAACAATGTTAAATACATACATTTACATGCGAAGCTCGTTAAAAATACCCTAGTTACGTGAAGAAAAATAAAAATATGATTGCAGTGTAACACGATTGTAGGGAATTCCTTTGAACTTATAACGTTTCCTTTTCTTTGATTGTTTGAGCCGTTTCTTCTACTAAGTGTTCTTGAGGAATGTTATTTAAGTATTTATGAAGAGTTAGCTTAGTGCAAGTAGACGAGGAAGTGGCTGTTTGTGCTTTGGTTTGGAGTGAAGTGGAAGTAGCTGGTTATATAGATGCTTATAGAATATTCAACTTCAGATGGAGTCCAATGTTCTTCTTGTAAGGCTTTAAGTAATAGGATATTTGAGTACACGAGAGCGATTTTTGTTTTATTTTCGGTAATGCAACAGACACTTTTATAACGTTTATACATATATGACTAGGAAATGTGTGGCATTTCCAAAATTTACCTGTCTCACTTTTAGGGCACTACTTAATCATAAGGCCTTTTTACCTAATTAATTAGATGAAAACTGCTGGATTATCAGGATTTTTAAATTATATGATATCGGGGATAGTCTTTGTAAAATAATTGAAATGATACTTCGTGTTGCAATCGTCATAAGTTAAAGTAACCATTTTCTATAGGAAGCAATGAGGTCCTCGTTTCAAACACGCATTGCTGATTTTCTGGTAGAAATCAGCACAGAGGTCAGATTTCTGCTCCTATTTTAGCACATCACAACCGTAAGGAGATTTGTCGATGTCCTGCTAACATAAAAGTATCAATTCAAGGTTATTCTATTCCAGTTTTCGGTTAGGTGAAGTCACAAACACCTTAATGTATTAAATTATAAAAACTATATCCCGACTACGCAAAAAGCGGTCTAAATAGGACGAACCAAGAAAATTGCTCATTCAGAAATGTATAAGTACAGAAATTCTCAAGCTAGAGCCGTGTCACCTGAGTTATTATTACTAATCTATTGACACCTCATTTATTAAAATCGGTTCAGTAGTTTAGGCGCTACGGTGGTGTTCCACCGTAGCGCCTAAACTACTGAACCGATTTTACACAATATACATACAATCATACATAAATACATACATAGACTGCCAAAAACATTACCCTTTCTTTTGACTTCGCCGTAGTTGGGTAAAAGTGACAACGCTTCGTTTGTGAAGAACATAATTTAAATGCGCATTCAAAATTAAGAAAGTATCATTACAACGGACCGTCAATGTAAAAAAAATATACCAACATAAAATATACGGTGTAACCATTCGTTAAAGATCTTCCCGCCCAAATTTTCCCTACCCTTAAGCAAAATTTATGTGCAAATATTTTGAAAGTCTATACATTAGTTAATGAATGCAGCTCTTGGCAATGTGTACGCAACATCTCCCGACTCCTTATTCTGAGAGTTCATTATAGTTTTGGCGTCGCATAATGCTTTGTTTTATAAGTAAGAATTTATGCACTACAATTTTGTGAAATAGTTACACAGGCAATAGATAGTTTATTAATTTGATTGTAAGGTTTGCTTACTCCCAGCAACTACCAGTTAGCTTAAACGCGGCAAGAGTCTACAAGCAAACATTATATTTATAAAATAAAACACTTTATATGTAGATGAATATTTTCTTTCGCATAGATCACCAAACTTCAAGGAGCTACAAACAAAAATCCTTAATATAGGCATTAACTATTAAAAGAGTCAAAATGGTTATTAAATTTTAAATATGTGAAAGATGCTAGACTTTAGCAGTGACACAAGATTTGCCAAAGACTAATGTCAAATCTAGAAAGAACACTATTCCATTCACCGCTTAGAGACCAAAATCCGCGCTGAAACCGCGAGTAGCCTCAGCACCTACATCTTACTTGCCTCTCAAGAAGAGATACGATTGACGCAGTAGCAACGAAGTACCAGAATACGGCCAAAGTTATAATGGATGGCATCGAGACAGTCACTTGACGCACCCTTGCAATACCATTATAGAGCCTTCCGACTCCCTCCTGGCATAACGATAATTCGTTTATATTATACGTATCCTCCTTATAAACGACTATGAACATTTTTACTTCATTTATTATTTTTACGGTTTAAAAGTAAGTAAATTTGCATTGCTTTAGTGAATTAGTAGTGTTTAGCGTGACGAAGTTAAATTGGGGTTCATTTATAGAGGGTTCATCAAAAGAAAGTTAGGTATTTATCAGATAGCGTAACTATATTAGGGACATTTTTTTTTATAGACTCACGCCTGTATCCCCGAAGGAGTAGGCAGAGGTGTAAATATTACACCAAAACAAAAACAAAAGAACAAAAAATATTTTATTTGTTTCTCCAAAACATTACATACATAATTATATTTTCTTACTAAGCTTAACAGAAGGCGGTACGTGGAGAACAAATAAGGCAACTGCGTCAGCTATTGTTGCAGTTGTATAACTACAACGCTGGTATTCTCGCAGGCCTATATGCAATTATAATTTTACTACAATAAATTTACCTATAAATAAATGAAATGAAAATAAAATAACGAAAAATTATTATATGTATACGAGGGTCAAACTGAAAGTTCTTAGAAAATCAAAAACTGATTACATTAGCCAGTTATTAGTTTTATTATATCTTTTCAAAATATTGTCCATTGACGTCAATACACCGCTGCATGCGATGGAACCACTGGGAAAAGCACTTTGCCCACTCGTCCTTAGGGGTCTCT
Organism: Euclidia mi; assembly: GCA_944739405.2. Classification (NCBI taxonomy): domain Eukaryota; kingdom Metazoa; phylum Arthropoda; class Insecta; order Lepidoptera; family Erebidae; genus Euclidia; species Euclidia mi. The sequence continues at coordinate 2,238,576 of OX123194.2, read as the reverse complement.
TCAATGGCATCGCGATACGCAGCCACCGCTTCTTCAGCATTCATAAACCGCTTTCCTTTAAGTTTTTCTTTAATTTTTGGAAATAAATAAAAATCACAAGGCGCGAGGTCGGGGCTATACGACGGGTGACCCAGTAATTCAACGTTTGATGTCGCCAAATAGTCGATCGTTCGCTTGGCGGTGTGCGACGAGGCGTTGTCGTGGTGAAGGAGGATCCTACTGCGAGGTCGTTTCTCTCGAACTTTTTCCAAGACAAGTGGCAAACAATTGGTAGTGTACCATTCTGCAGAAACTGTTTTTTGATCCTCTAACACAATTGTTGCGAAATGACCTATCCTTCTAAAGAACGAGGCCACCATTTTTTTTCCCGCACTTCGATCTCTCTTCACTTTAGTTGGCAACTCCTCGAAAGGAAACACCCACTGAGCAGATTGTCTTTTGGTTTCAGGATCATAACAGTAAATCCAGCTTTCGTCACCTGTTAGTATGTCGAACACAGCATTTGAGTCACCTCCGTTAAATCTTTCAATCATTTTACGGCACCAATCCACACGATGGAGTTTTTGAGCCTTAGTCAAATTATGAGGTATCCACCGGGCGCAAAGCTTCCTGACCGCTAAATGTTCGTGGAGGATTTTGTGCACTTGACTCATACCGATGCCTAAGCTTGTCCGAATCTGCTGATAGGTCACTCTTTTGTCAGTCTCTATCATACGCCGCACAACACAGATGTTATTTTCAGTCGTCGCCGTAGAAGGCCGTCCCTCACGTACATCATCAGTGAGATTAGTGCGACCACGTTTAAACTCATTAAACCAGTTGTAAACAGTCGCACGAGATGGGGCTTCATCGTGAAAGGCCAATCGTAGTCTATCATAACTTTCTTGTTGACTTAAATGACATCGAAAGTCATAAAAAATCATTGCACGAAAATTTTCTCGTGTTAAATTCATGTTGACGTGACACAGACAATTTTCAATTTGCCGCCAAATCGTAAAACAAATGACAAATGAATGAAATATATACTCAGTAATATTGGCAAAGAGTTCTATTTTCAAATTTTAGAATATTTTTTTTATTATATTGTTTATAAGTGGCCAGTTCTAAGAACTTTCAGTTTGACCCTCGTATATACACACAATTATATATACTAATATATACGTATATAGTGTTCAAATTATTAATAGGTTTTATATATATGTTATTATAATTATACAATACACAATGCATGCCTCAGTTACATTAAAATAAAAATTAAAATAGCAACGAGTAGTGTGTTTCCGAACGCTACTCGTACTTGACAGACTGACGTTTCACCGTAGGCCAAAGATTCCATCTGTCATCAATGTCAATTGTGATGTCAACCAAGCGTCGTCTACCAGAGTCTGGCGCGCAGTTATTAATATAATAAAGTCACTGCGCATACGCAAATAAATAATAACAAATTATACACATCATAATATCACTATTATTCCAATACCTTTCGTCAGTAGACACGTAAGTGATGTTGCCGTACTTACTTATTCTAAAAGGTATGAACATTCATAACATTGTCTTTTATTTGTTCATTAAAAATGACTTAAACTTATTGCGGAATACGTGTAATGTTCACACCCACATTTCGCCATGAATTTTAGGTCCCACGTAATAGGGGGCGAGCCTATTGCCGTTTGACTTTACCGGGCACATCACCAGACTCCGTGCTGCTACTGAGAATTCGGAAAAACCCAGTAACACTTTTGCCCGACACGGGAATCGAACCCGGGCCCTCCGATCAGCAGTCGCATACGCTATCCACTGGACCACGGAGGCAGTCACAGACGGACAAATATTTACAGTTTTAAAACCTCCCTCGATTCTTAGTTGTTTCGTAAATATTGCTATATTTACATAAAAAGGTCTGCCTCCGTGGTCCAGTGGATAGTGTATGCGTGTGCTGAGCGGGCGGTCCTGGATACCCGCATCGGACAAAAGTGTAACTAAGCTTTTCCGAATTCTCAGTAGCAGCACGGAGTCCGGCAATGTGCCCGGTAATGGCAATAAGCTCGCGCCCTATTACGTGCGACCTCAAATTTATAAGGCGAAAAGTAGGTGTAATATTACACCTCTGCCTACTCCTGGGGGATACAGGCGTGACAATAAAAAGAAATTTACTTTATGTAACGTCTGACTTGTTTAACTTGTGCCTTTGACGTTACTTCTGTCTATCGTCATCTGCCAATTAGCAATATCCTTGTAACTGGCGCAGTATAAAACGTCTACCATGATGCTTTCGATAAGAATTATTTGCATTTTATATTGTTGACGTCAAAGTAGTTTATTTTACTACTATACAATATATATTCAATTCTAATTTTATTTATCAACTTCCTCTATCTACAGCCTTGGTAAACTAAACGTATTACATTTAGCCATGAGTTTTTTGGTCCCATGTAATAGGGGCGAGTCTGAGAATTTCCTAACGGAAAAACCCAATAACACTTTGCCTGACCCGGGAATCGAACGCGAGACCTCCCAATCCCACGCGGACATTTATGCCGCGAGACCAACGAGGCGGTCTTTAATATTATATGTATGCTTATTGTGTTCCATTTGTTATTATTATAAGAAAATATAATTTAGTATTATTGTATAATTTAAATATTTAAATTTTCACATGCCTATTGCAGGCAAGATGTATTATTATGTAACAACTTGTAAAACCATCTCATGGGAATCGATACCGGGACCTCAGCTCAGCAGTTGCATACGCTAGCCACTGGACCACAGAGGCAGTACTTAACAACCCCACGCGCACATTTATGCCGCGAGACCAACGAGGTAAACTAAATACTTGCTTTATTCCAAGCATTCTAAGCTAAATTGTTTCCTATGTATAAAGTACTATGTTCCAAGCTAATTTGCTATGCTCGTATTCACTTTTAAATTTCAAATGAGTCATCATCCTCTAGCGTTATCCCAGTTTTAATCTGGGGTCCGCTTACTAGTCTAACCGGATTTGCCTGAATATTAGCTTTTCCACAGAGCGACTGCCTGTCTGACCGCCGGCACCTGAAGGGATAGCGATATTCCATGGTTTAGATTAGCGTCTGTTGATTACGAAGGTACTGACGCCCTGTAACGACTGTCAAAGATCTTCATGACAACCGGGACCGACGGCTTAATGTGCTCTCCGAGGCACGGGACAAGCGATAATTGATAATTCAATACGCACATAACTCCTAAAAGTTATTGGTGCGCGCCGTGGAATCGAACCCGATACCCTCTGCATGTCGGCAGTCTGGTGGTATCTCCACTCGGCTATCGCTGCCTTAATTCTAAATTCCAAACGAGTATACAATACATTCAAAATGTCTATGTTATTGAACTTAGTATTTACTTACCTTGAATTTACATTTAAGTTTCAAATAGTCTGAAATTACACACCTGTAAAATTACAGCCCAAAAATGATGTTTCTATTTGAACTAGATTAACTGAGTAAACATAGTTACTTAGTAAACACTAACTATATTTATTTTATAAATAGGGCTGCTGTTACGGTTAGAATCTTCATTGATTTCTGTAACTGTACAATCACATAATTTGATTGAATCAGTTTCAACAACAAATCATCATGGTCGTAAGAAACTTTTATCCTAAGTAGGAATCAAACCTGCGGCATTTACAATCAAAGTACAACTACTTAATGAAATGAAATGAAGTGAAATTATTTATTATATTTTTATCATTTATTATATCTTACAATTCAAAAATTCCTGTACAGAGTAGAAACATATTTCAGCAAAAAATTTAAACTACTGATTTTTGAATTTTGTTGTTATACATCCTGATAGACATAACATAACTATTTCTACTGGATATATCGGTTCTTACATTTGGTAACACTAGTTTGTTAGGATATCTAGTATTAAAATTACAAACACATATTTTTGTCGTGTACATATCAGGGTTCATTTTAACAAATATACAGCTTTCAAATATATAGAGACATGGCACAGTTAACAAAGACAACTTTACAACTTTAACCTACAGGATGGTCAAAATCGTTCAATTCAGAAGATTATAGAATGAAAGAAAAAGACAGATAGGGAGGGAGAGCTCTCAAAGAACTTCAAGAACATGGAAGACTAAAATAAAATACTAACCATGTTACTGTCAGATTCAGAGAAAGAAACTCTATAAACCAAAATTACTTAACACAGAGTAAAAAGAAAGTCCTTTGTTTCCACGTTTCACGGTTACAATAAAACCATAAAGTAAAATGTTATCACGGTGTTTTAATTCCTCATGGATTGAGCTAAATGGGTCCGTCATAAGCACAAAGACAAGCTTTAGCCGCGGCTCTGTCCAGATAAAGTCATCTGAAGTGCACATTTTAAAACTACATTAATAACCTGCTAGAAGGAGACGAGGTACAATCTCGAACTTAAAAGTTTAAACACTGATGTAGGTTATCTAGATGGAATAAAAAATGGATGGTATAAAAATCAGGTTTAAAAATACTGTATATAAAGATTGACTTGACTGCACGGAGGGCGTAAGGTGTGTAGTGGATACCTCACATTCAACGCTGCACACTTTACTAGACAACTTAGTTACACAAGATAACATTATATGTGGTCCAGTAGATAGCGTATGCGACTGCTGATCGGAGGTCCCGGGTTCGATTCCCGGGTCGGGCAAGTTTAGTGTTACTGGGTTTTTCTGATTTCTCATTAGCAGCACGGAGTCTGGTGATGTGCCCGGCAACGGCAATAGGCTCGCCACCTATTACGTGGGACTTAAAAAAATCTTGGCGAAATGTGGGTATAATATTACCTACACCTCTGCCTACTCCTTCGGGGATAGAGGCGTGAGTCTATAAAAAAAATGTATTTCGAGTGTTTTTTGTGTCTGTTGCGTACGTTTATACGATCCTGCGACTCAGAATGAATTTCTAGTACCAAAGTTGTCTTTCTTTTTAAAATCAGTGTGCATTTGGATGGTAAATTTAAAATTAAATACATACTAAGTAATCTTATAATATCTAAATGCACTGACTGTCTGCCTCGTTGGTCTGGCAGCATAAATGTGCGCGTGGGATTGGGAAGTCTCGGGTTCGATTCCCGTGTAATATATAAAGCTAAAGAGTTTGTTTGTTTGTTTTGCTTGTTTGTTTGGTTTAACGCGCTAATCTTAGGAACTACTGCATACTGGTCCGATTTAAAAAAGTCTTTCAGTGTTAGATAACCCATTTATCGAGGAAGGCTTTAGGCTACATAACATCACGCTATGAGTGACTAGAGCAGAGCAGTAGCTTAAAATAACGCGGGTGTAACCGCGGGCAACCTCTAGTAAATAATATATTACATTAAGCAGATATCGGATTTGATAGGAGTCCTATCAAATCTGTTAGAAGCTGTATAGTTGCCCTATTGTAAGACAACTATTGATGGCAACAAAAACAATATGGCAAATGAAGCGAATTTATGTCTATGGTCCTTCTCTAATGTAACCTGTATCTCGATATTGAATATTCCACTTTATTTAAGAAATATTACAATTAAAATCGAAAGTGAACTTCTTTGCCGCTTCCATAAAAGCTAACATCATTGTCCCCGCAACTGCACCGAGACAGTGCAAGTCTAATATCTCAAGACGTCGAGACAGCGGCGCAATCACGCCGCCCGTGACACATCTCAGCGCAGTTGCTTTGTCGCTTGACATTTTCTTGTTAACAGCACTCCGCTTGCGCCTTCCAGTTTTCCTTTACAGCTGTTTCCGTTATTTGATTGTTCGCATAATGTGTGTTATTAAATTTTGCTGGCGCTGTAATTTTGCTGTTTTGTATTTGTATCATATTATGTATTTTAATATATGTATTTGTTTAGCGACTAGTTGTTAGATTGTCATCCTAATGGACATTTATAAGCTCGTGTATTGTGTAAACAGATAATTATTTATGTAATGACAGTAATAGTACCAGTCTTGTTTTTAAACTGTCCCACTACTGGTCAAGAGAAGGTTACTGAACTCTATATTAATATTTCTTTAGAGAATATTCTGTAGAAAGAACTTTAAAATACGGCTTTCCTCACGATGAAACATTTTATACGCACTTCTTAACGGCTCGGCTGTCACGTGGGCATGTTTTCGAAACCGAGAACCGCCGTATAATGAATTGATAGGTAGGTACCGATCTTTATTTAGTTCTACAGCTCTTATAGTTAGTTCTTATTCAATATATCGTCTAAAACAATAAAATTACGCTTTAAATTGTGCAATAGTCTTTCGGAATATATACCACGTGCCTTTGTTCCCAGAAAAGTTAAAATTCTTAAATTTGATGTATCTTACATGTTACAATAACAATTTATTTCCTTTCTCTCTGTTCATCCTACGCTTATATATGCACACAAATGTACGAGTATGCATTAAATTTTCTGCTACAGTGTCTAACTAAAGTTTCGAGCTCATACCAAAAAGCTAAAAGAATGGTAACAAAATCTTAGACGTCTAAGTTGTTCGTTAGTACGTTATTTTAAGACCTGAATAATAATATGTTGTTATTAAAATAAGGATATTATGCTTACTAACAACTACGAAGTCTAATCTAGTAGCTAATTACGTATTTGAGCCGATTGGGGTGGAAACGCTAGGCTCATGGCGTCCGAGCGCTCATTCTTTATACCGAGAAATATCTAAACGGTTAGTCGACGCCTCACGTGACCGGAAGGCTGGTTTATTCTTTGCTCAAAGAATCAGCATTGCCATCCAGCGTGGCAATGCTGCCAGCCTTCTGGGCACGTTACCCGATGATATTGATGCGGAGGCATTCTACGACGCCTAAACACACCTGTACATATTATATATGTTCACTTTTTTTTAGATTTATGTACATATATATTCTTAGAAAGTATGATTATTTTAGATAGTAATGTATATAGTTATAATTAATCATCTGTAATGTAATTATGAAACTTTAACAAAATAAATTATTAAATTTCGAAGTCTATATACTACCTCTTATTATAATATAACACATTATGAAAATATAGCAGGATCTCTAGCTCGTTATAACTTGGAGGTTTACATAAAATAATTTCTATCAGAGCCGTCAGCCCATTTAATAATACGCTGTGATACCAAACACGACATTTTCCGTGTCAGCCACGTCAATTAAGGTGACGTTAAAATGCGTACTGACGTCATATGTTTCCAAACAAAATCCCTTCTTGTACGCGAAGCTACGACGCTGGTATAACAGACGTAATTATGAGGTATGAAGTAGACTTTTAATACGATGTTATAAAAGATTTGGTGTATATTTTTGATTGACAAGTATTTATCTACCATTAAATAAAATTCATTTTGTAGCTAAAAATATAGGTACATGTATATTCCATTATTTTAAGTACTGAGTATAATATATGCTGCTGAAGCTGAAGAGACAAGAAGAGCTTAAGCTATTCGATTTTTAAGTCCTTCTTGTAATGACGATAGGAGTTTTACGAACTGCCAGAAACTTCTATCATCGCACCAAAACCACATAAAAAGCATAGTTTCAATTGCGGCTGATATATGTGTAGATGATGAAGCTTAAGTAAGATATGTTGCCGTGCATAAATGAGAAATGGCACTGAAACACGTTTAGATTAGATTTCCACTCTAAAAGTTAGCACGTATAATGATTTATTTCCTGCCAAAATACTGCTAAGCTGAAACTTTGAAGCGAAATCCTGCTTATTCAAATCGCTCAGCGCTAAATAAATCCTGAATACGCTCTAACAAACACATTGGAAAATTCAGCAAAATATTCTAATAGAGAAACATTTCAATTCACCATAAAAAGCTTTATCTTTTCTCAGTCGAATAACCCGTAAATGCGGATGCGGTCGCTTCTACCGGCCGCACGCCGCTTGAATGAAAGGCGGTGGCAGGGCAGTCAGCGCGGTGGCATTGTCCGTCACTCCGCGCGAATACGAACGGCGCGCTCTCCGACGTCGTCAGAGGCGCCGCACCGACGTCCACCGACGTTATTTAGGGCTTCATTGTGCCATTGCCCATTCAGACCGACAGTCGCGATTTGACTGTTGATAAGCGAGGATTGTTTCGACTGATGGACTGTCACATTATCTCTTTAAAAAGCTTATTCAAATAACGAACGAAAAAAATCAATTTACGATCCGTTTAACCATTTACGGGGCGTCGTTTAGCCATCCTCATCGAATATATTTAGTGTCAAATTAACCGGCAAAACACATCATCACCAGTGAATTGATTTTACATGCCGATTCATCAATCTTTTTTGACTTATTGATTGATGAATGCGCGTCCCATTGACGGAAGGTAATTAAAAAGCTACGTAGAAAACGAATCGTTGTGATGGCCGGTATTTTTTCGATGGCTGGTTAAGAATGACCTGTGGTTGTGGATTAAGGTTTGGTCTGTTGAATGTGAGATATTAAGAATTTTGAGAAGAGTGAGAGGTCTAAGTATGTTGGTAGATTGCGAGTTGTCAGAGTGAAATTATTTTATTATCAAGTGTACAATCGCTACTCGTAGGCTGTCTGTGCCATTTTGCAGTGACAGGTTATTTATTTTCAACGGAATACGAAATGTGATTTCGGTAAGGTCGTGCAAGATTGAAAAGAGGTTTCTCTAATGAGGTGTTGTGACATGTCCCGCTTAATAGAGTGCTGCATGCCACCCGCGGCTTCGCTCGCGTGCTATATAGAAAGTTAATTTGACGACATGCAACGCTATGTTGTCATCCTATTTTCTTGAGATATTAGCTCGAAGTAAAGGCAGTGTAAGCTCTATCTGGCTATGCGGCTTTCCCACATTAGTATGATGAAATTATATATTATCGTTGAAATGTTGACAACACAAGACACTTGGCTAAATAGCTGGATATCGTCTGTAATAAACAATGTGTATGTTTAAGAAAAACTGAAACAGGGATACTCCTCCGACTCTCTTCTTACTTTTGAAATATCTATGGTAATTAGCAGCGATGTCTTTTGGATATTCATCCCCGCAAGATAAAGGACACTAGAGTCTTAGGGGACAGAGTATTCTTTGAACCTCAGCCACTCTGGAATACAAATCTATTAATGGCTGACTTCAGAAATTGTTCTGAAATGATTAACAGACATTTCTAAATACCCTTTTAAACATTTGCGTATTTGAGTCTGTATCTTTAGCAGTTACATAGGTACCTAATATTTCTCTCTTCTAATACCTTACAACTTAAGGACAGCCTTAACCCTATTATGCCATTTTACGTAAGTAACATGTTACTTGGCCCAAGTCGTGTCGATAAGAAGTATGGCACACCTTCAAGTAGGAAATGAACAGCTGCTTGCGGCTACACCTCAGTACTAGTTACAATTTAGTGTCCGCATTCGATTACTAAACGATTACTAAACGTATATATATTGCGTAAACAATAAGTAGATCGATTACAGTTTATGCAGTTAAATGGATTGCTTGGTTTATATGCGCTATTTTTTTTGTTTCCGCTACAGCGTAACACAGTGGAATTTAGTACAAAGTTAATCTGTGGTCTGAAGTTTCGTGCTATATAAGAGCTGGTGGCCAAACTTTATAAACCTAGTTGTACTTACATTTTATGGCTTTTTCAGTAAATGTATGAGTGTGGACTTTTGCTTTTGAATTAAGTTGCCACAATTTACTTTAAAATACTATTAAAATACAAAATTACTTATATAATTGTGCATGCATAACAGACAGAACTATTTATTTTACATCCCGCACTAGAAGTTAATCTTGTCTCGGAGGGGACTTTACAAACATACGACTAATGGACACAGCGAACAATTGAAAACTCGGACTAAAAAAAAACAATTTATAGAACACAAAAAGTGTTGTCCCGTGTGATAATCGAACCGACAACACTCGGCGCAGTGTTCAGCTACAAGGCGAACACTTAACGCGCTACGCTAAACATGCAGTCAAATATAAAACAAAACGTATGAAAATATACAGGGTGTAAAAAGACCCTTAATGAAAACTGAAACCCCATAATGTACCAATCATTACGAACATTTTTTACCTCTGTACCATATCTGAGAAATTACTGGTTCTGGAGATATTGAGGTCTAAAGTTACTATGAATGTTTTGTAATTAGGCACAATATCGATGCATTTACCCTGCCAACCTGTTCTATAGATGTCCTATGCACCCATGGATAAGTAGGGATTTCGAAAATTGCACGCACGTACTTTTAATTGCGGATTAAAAAATGTGTTTCCTTACAATATCGTTTACCAGGTTTTATTTTCGCTTAGTATGACTTGGCATGATGTCCAAAACGGGTAAACTTCGGGTTGGTGGTGGGTCTTGTGACAACCTGTATAAAATAGTCGAATTGTATAAAGTCAGCTACCACTAGCATATACACCCAATAAGTATAACAACTGCCTCGTTGCTCTCGCGGCATAAATGTGCGCGTGGGATTAGGAGGTCTCGGGTTCGATTCCCGGGTCGGGCAAAGTGTTATTGGGTTTTTCCGTTAGGAAATTCTCAGTAGCAGCACGGAGTCTGGCAATGTGCCCGGTACCATATTACGTGGGACCTAAAAAAAACCATGGCGAAATGTGGGTGTAATATTACATCTCTGCCTACCCTTTTGGGGATACAGGCGTGAGTCTGTAAAAAAGTATAACAAATATCAATAAATTGCAAATTTAAGCTCAAAGTACTCAAACAATTCCATCGAAATAAATTTCACAGCTTACTTTAAAATTGGTTAAAGTTAAAGTAATAAAGTACCAATGTTATTTTATGCAACTTTGTTAAAAAAAACATAATTTACTGGAATTTTGAAACTTTGTAGACTTGATCAAGAAACTTTATGAATTTTAATTGACAAGTGACAGATCGATTTTCGGTAAAAGATACGTGCGTTGAATATCGTCAAAATTGTAAGTAACCATAAAAGAAAACTTGAGTGAGTTCTGATACTTCTATCTAAGGCGATAATTATCTTTTATCATTTTCGAATCGAGTTATGGAAGTAGCACTCGGTGTTCAGCAGAATATCATCAGCATAATAATCCAGCATTACAAACTGTTTGTGCCAATTCTATACAGACTTGATATATTACAATGTATAAAATGGTTATGACTGCCTTCGTGGTCCAGTGGATAGCGTATGCGACTGCTGATCGGAGGTCCCGTGTTCGATTCCCGGGTCGGGCAAAAAGTTTTACTGGGTTTTTCCAAATTCTCAGTAGCAGCACGGAGTTTGGTGATGTGCCCGGTAACGGCAATAGGTTCGCCCCCTTTACGTGGGACCTAAAAAACCATGGCGAAATGTGGGTGTAATATTACACCTCTGTCTACGCCTTCGGGGATACAGGCGAGAGTTCATAAAAAAATTGCTATATACGTAGCAAAAGTATAAGGCATTGGCAGGCATTGGCTTCTTTTTAGCCAAATTTACTTTTTGTATCAGAAGTAACAATATAAATTCGTAATATCGATCTACACCCATATCCTGTTTAACGGATGAAAATATTTTATATCAAAACCGTGTTAAAATATGTTGTAAACTCACATGCTATTCTAATTCTATATAGGCGATATTGCTATAATTCAACATCATCATCAGCCTTTAACAGTCCACTGCTGGACAGGCCTCTCCTTTGAAAGGAGGAATTGGCCTACTATACCACGCTGGCCAAACGGGTTGGTATAGGGTTTGTATCAAGATTTCCTTCTCTTACAGTGCTGTTCTCTGCATAATATGCTCCCTCTGTCTGCTCTTACGACACCCATGGGATGATATAGGTCGGTGACATTCCGTATTCTTAATCCGTCACCACACGGTATAATTTATCACAATGGGTAAATAAATTTGATTTAATGTGAAAGACATACATCCATCCGTCCTACACACTTTCTCGTTTATAATAGTATGTCATAAGAAGTATGGTAAGCTGGACAAAGCCTGTGCAAATCCATACATCGCTATGCAACAACTCATTATTTGATAGTATTCAGCAACCCTATTACAGTATCGCAACAAAAAACTCCCTAAGCCCCAATATCTAGCACAGAATGTATTCAGTATACAATCTGTAATCTATTCAAACCACATACAAGGTTCTATTAACCTAATACGTGTTCCCTATTTATTACGTAATGAAACGGCTTACTCCTTATAAAAGGTTGTTTTGATAACAACTAGTAGAACTATAGACTTGTATTGGACTGCTCGGTTCGTTGTGTGGCTGTGAGAACAGCGATTTACGTTGTTTATTATTTAATGATGAAGTGGTATTGACAGTATGAATGGCGTAGTGCTTAAAATAGTTGATTGTTGCTTATCACTGCCTCCAAGGTTGTGTGTTCCATTTTGACACGGGATAACACTTTGTGCAATTCAGAAATTGCTTTACGCACTCTAGGTGTTCTTTTTGTCCGTTGATTGTTTGTATATTTTCACGTGACACATGATCGAAATCTACTGCAAGCATTAAAAAAATAAATATGATAGGATACATTTCTATATGGCTCTGTTTATGAGGTAAGGGATATTGAGTGTTTGAAATAGGAAATGATTAAAAACGGCAGCTTGTTCAGTTAGTTGGCAAAGGAGTTCGCTAACTGAGCAAGTTTTAATTACCAAAAATTACCAAGAAAATTTTACTTATAATTATTATTAATAATTCTAAGTATAAGGAAAAGCAACATTATGAAGTTTGTGAATGGTCGCTATAGATATTATGACCTTGAAATCGAATGTATGTATGTATTTTAGGAACTTTTATAAATAAATCAACAAGTGCTTCAAAATACATTCATACTGAGAACAGTTTTCGTGAATGACAAATCACTACCAGTACTTTAGTATTGACGTGATTACACAATACCATATTGTCTAGAAAATTTATATTCTAACAACATGATCCCCTTAATATCTATCCGACCCTAAAAGGCTCAGGAATTACCCAGCATCTAAAAACTCTACCCTACCCGCTGTCTTCATAACCGTACCGAACACCGGTCAACCGCCCCGTCCGTGTTCAATTAAACCAGTGGCAAGATAGCCAGCGTCACGTACCGGAGAACCGTCGATTGTATCTTGTCACATCTGTACTATATGACCTCGAGTTTTAATTAGTGCGCATTTGCCTGAGGATTAGGCGCTCGGCTGGTAATGATGTGAGAGGATGTATCATTAACGAAATACTGGAGTTTGGAGGGATTATTTTATGGACAGTTTCCAGTGTGTGGATTAAGGATACAAAATGCCATTGCCCTATTTAATTTCGCGAGTGACGTAAGAGGTAACTAAGGAAAATACACGACACGAATTAATAGTAATCGGCGATACGGAAACTCAACATCGCAACTAATCTGTAATCAGAACCTATACCAACCCATATCGTGAAGGAAAAAATGTAAACTAGAAAGAAATTTTGAGGTGACCACTAATTTTAAAGTGTACCACCTTGTCTAACAAATATACACAGTAAAAACTCATATTTTTTATATTGGAAAGAAGATATAATTTGACTATGGACAGTATGTTTTTAAAACAATTTTGTTCATATTTCTACAACGGACTTCGTAAAAAATTACAGCATATATAGTAAATAATAGTGTTACTAGTTTGAAGGTAAGATTAGTAAGTAGTAGGTAGTAGAAACTATCGATTAGAATGTTACCTTCGACTATAAAGAAACCTTTGTACTGATATTATAAATACATAAGGTATTGTCACGTATATCCAGGCATATCATATAGATTTTTCAGTAAACAATTGGGTTTGTTTTCTGCGGAGACCTGTACTGTTACTAAAAATGCTTTTCTTTTATTTCTGACAAAGGCAACTAGGAATAAGCCCGTTATACATTCGATCAACGGCCAAAAAGAACACCCACACTTGAAACAACAATAAAATTGGTGGTTCAGATCTGCGTTTCTGTGGTGCAGTGCTAATTTTTGTCCACAATGTTTTAATTTCTACTCTTGCAATATTTCATGAAATTTAGAACCATTATTGTAGGTAGGTATTGGGTTTACACAAGGAACAAAACTATTGTGCCAATATTATAACAAAATGTACTTGTGTCTTATCGAAATTATCTATTAAATTTGTATTGAAACAATTTTCTGTACGAACCGAATCAATTCACTGCTACCAGCCGCTGCTTAAATGGCTGCTCTAAAATTGACGAGAGGGGAGCCTATTATTATCGAATCGAATAGCTAGCTTATTAACTCTAACAATGCTGATTGGCCTCGTGATTGGCTAGTTTGCAAGTAAATTGCATGTTTAATTTTATATTAGATTACGTCTTGAAACGATTTAAAAATAGGTAATTATACGGAACTTGCTGTAATAGGTAATAAAAATGTTTATGTTGTAAGGTGTTAGCGATAAAAGAGAAAACTAAAATTTGAATGCAGAAAAACAACTAAATAAGTATGGAGTTAAAATCTATTTATAGTTAAAATGTAACGTTTAAAAGTTGGTTGTTGGTTGTTAACACTAAAAAACTTTTAAGTGGATAATGAGTATGGAAATAAAATAGAAACATTAAATTAATGTTATATTTCATAAGTGCTAGTGAATATTAAAATATCAGTTACTAGTTACTTACTTATTAAGCTAGTTGCGAGTATCAAGAAAATCTGGGTATTTTCGTTTGTGTTAAAAACACGGCTTAGTGCTTATTACGAACGTTCTTCATTCTTGTTTCCCACTAATATGTATATGTTTAGAATGACGTTTTATCAAATTAAAACAAGGCGACACAGTCAAATAAACGTCAACGTCAAAGAAGGGGCACCCGGCAAGGTGAAGTGATGCTATATGAAAAGTAGCTATATTTGCCCACGAAGAGACGAAACTAGAGATCAGTTGACGAGATATCATCATCAGCCCGCCGACGTCTACAAAACAATCGCAGAATCATGTGTTGCTGTCTGCGATTCTTCTGCATGTCAATTGTACGATTTCTTTGATGATTGAAGTAAAAGATGGTATTAGAGATTTAGACACGGTTTATTGATATTAGACAAAAAAGGGTAATTAATGCTAAATGATAATGCTATGATAAATGCTTGATAATGAGTACACACGCGGCTCGGTTGATGTCCGGTAATAAACTGAATTGCAATTAATTATATAATAAGAAGTGTGAAACAAATATGCTGACTCAAGCGCACGAGCGTACGAAGTCGCGATTTACGGCGAAACCGTAGATCAATATTTCAATGATGCTAGCATATTCATCACTTACATTGGCTCATCGCTCATGATAGTATTGACTGCCTAAAATAAAACCTGCTTAAAGCAACAAGTTACAACAATTCCAGAACTATTTCATTTCTCTAGCAAAGCCCATCCTCCGAAAATTCTAGTAAATCTACAAAAAAGCTTCTCACAAAAACAGAGCTCGTAAATTCAGTTTCGAATTCAAATGTAACATGGAGTTGTGTATATCGTAGTTTGAAGTTTTAGAGACAAGTTTATGACAGGTTAGGGAAAGAACTTTATAGTTCTTTATCTTTATAGACAAGTTCTAGATATTTACTGTGTCTTTTTATGATAAAATTTTGATTAGGTTTTGACGACAAGTGTCGAATGTTGAACTGGTATTCTTCTACACTAATAAGCACGTAGTTTTATAAATATTTAGTTACGTGTGGCATTTATTGTACATCTCATACTAATATATAAAGCTGAAGAGTTTGTTTGCTTGTTTGGTAGAACGCGCTAATCTCAGGAACTATTGGTCCGATTTGAAAAATTCTTTCAGTGTCAGATAGCCCATTTAATGAGGAAGGCTATAGGTATAACATCACGCTATGTGCGACGGGAGCAGAGCAGTAGCCTTAAATAAAGCGGGTGTAACCGCGGGCATCCTCTAGTCAAAATATATTTTTTATTAAATCTATAGATTTAACATGATTTTATATAGTACAAAAAAATTTGGTAAGTACTATATTTTATTTATATCGATTCGGGAGAAAACGTGGCATCACGATTGGTCAGTATACGCTTTGTAATTATAAAAAAAAATTATAGAAAATGTTCACCTTCAGTTTGAGTCTTCTAATCGAATAAACGTTTAACGGTATCTCTACAACAAACTATCGTCCTACAAAAATAATAAACAATTTATATCAAACGAATCAGTTAAATCGTGTCGAAACTATGAAACATTTTTAGTTTTCAGCCAAACAAATAATTTTAAACTACCTTTTAAAATATTTATTGTATTATATTTTAAAATATAGCTAGTCGACCTATATTGAATTCAGAAAACGTTTCAGTTCCCAGTCATAACTATGACAGGTATGTCTAACACTTTACTGCCCGTGTATTCACTAGGGACAAAGTTAAGTGGGGATACTCGCAGACTTGTCAACTTTCTGTTGCAAAGTACCTTAAATGATGATTATAAAATAAAATTTTATACGTATAAAATTGCCAACATTATCGTTATCATTGTCCTAGCATTCCACGGTAGTATTTCACGGTAGTAGAGCCTTGCTGATTTCAGCGAGAATGAGCCGACTGGTGAAGTACTACCCTCTTATAGATGCTGGCGGGAAAAATTCCGAATCATTCCCGTCGAATACTTCGGAAGTATTCCGAAATATTCCGAAACTTTGGGAATATTTCAACTGTCAAAAAATAACCAGGAAAGTCGACCTTACTAACTATTCGCTCTTGGAAGTTGTAAATTATATTATCTTTGTTTGTTTGCAAGGTTTGCCTTTATTTGTTTTTATTGACTGGGCTATTATACGCGTTAAGTACTAGTCGACCAAGCCAACTAGACGAATGTCAATGTGACAAAATTCAACATAATTCAACAATTATAATCCAGAAATTCCTAGTACCGATTGCAGGCGCATTGCGCAGTCGGGCGTGCGCGGCGCGGCGCCAGCGCGGCGGCACCGGCCGGCGCACAGAGGGGCGGCGGCGACCGACGATCGATGCAAAATACGATTTTTCAGCAAAGAAAACATAAAAATCTCAATTAAATCCATTTTGAATAATTCAGATTTAAAGAAACTTTCCCAGAAGTATTCCGGAATTATTCAGAATATTTCAGAAGTTTTGCAACTATATACCCTCTTACAGAAAATCGCCGTAAAGTAACAGTACCTAAACTGTTGCTGTACCTAACTTGTTTTCGTTCGGTGAGTGAGAGTGCCCGAGGCCCTATCCCCTATTCCTTCTCCCTCATCCCACTCCTCATCCTATCCCTTTCCCACCCCAAGGGGCGGCAACGCACTTGTGACTCCTGTGGTGTTGCTTGTGTCTATGGGCGGCGGTAATTGCCCGTCTACTCGTTTGCCGCCTATTACTATTAAAAAAAAACTATTCTGGTTGAATCCACGACTTACACGCCTCGGAGCCTCAAGTCCGCTCACTAGTTGAAACCGATTTGACAGAATATCAGCTTTTCCACTAAGTTGTCTGATATTCAGTGTATGGATAATACTCAAGACACAAAGACATGTAGCATTCATTTTGTCTTGTGCAGAATACCCGAGATCTCATTTACTGTAAAGCAATTCTATCCTCTGGTAATGTTAAGATACACATAATTCAACATATTCCCTTTAAAATAAAATAAAAGATACCTAAAAATCAATAAATGTGTAGTCATTTAATTTTGACTGTAGACTGCAGCGATAGCCGAGTGAAGAGACCGACAGACTGCTATGCAGAGGGTCTCAGGTTCAAATCCACGGCACGCACCAATGACTTTTCGAAGTTATGTGCGTATTCAATTGTTCACTATCGCTTGCTAAACCGTGAAGGAAAACATCGTGAGGAAACCTGCATGTCTGAGAGTTCTCCATAATGTTCTCGAAAGACATGTGAAGTCTGCCAACCCGCACTTGGCCAGCGTGCTTGACTATGCCTTACCTTTCTCATAGTGAGAAGAGGTTTAAAGGGCTGATGATGAAATAAAAATAAAAAATACCTTAAAATCAATAAATCTGTAGTCATTTAATTTTACTTTTACAAATTTTCATTCAAAGCCACGTTAAAAAAACAACTCCACCACTTACCACAAAGGAGTCTACATCAACTTCATACATAAGGGAAACTGATGCCGCAGAACTAAATAAAACATACACACATGCCGTTACTTCGCTCGTAAAATCTAGCAGAATCTTTGCAAGCGTTTCACGTGGGACATATCTTGAAGCTTACGGTTTTTATAGGCAGCCGTACTGTTATAGCTTAGATATACATACCTCGCAGTGTTTGACACTAATTTATACAACAGTTTTTATAAGGACTGTAGATGGTTTAGTTTGACGTTCGATCGATAAATGCCGTATAGGTACGATATTGTTCCGTTTATGAGATTCTTTAAAAGCCTTAAGATTTATAATTCTTTTAAACAGGTTGACAATGATTGTTTTTGTTATATTAATTAATAGAAAATATATAGAAAGTATAGATAATATACTATACAAACTAAAAAATGTATATATACAATTTTCTGATATATTTCCGTGAATAGATGGTGAATAAATACTCTATGGGCTCCAGCAAAAGTAGCAATGAAGTGAATATTGTCTTGAAATGTTACGACCAATGTTAGAACTAATTATAGAGTGACAAGTAATAATGAATGTAAGGAAAATACTTTATAATTACATGGAGTTAATAAAAAGACGATTTAAATAGATACGTAGTCAAATAGGTACCTTGTATAAAAATAAATGACATTTCAAACATAAAAAGCCGATGGACCTGCCAGTATATTACATTTTTAAATACTACTAGAAATAATCTAGCAATGACGCATGTGAATACGAATGGTGACGTTATAGAATAATTAATTAAAGTTAATAAAATAACGAGTGAATAATACCTCCTTTTAAAATTAAGTGATGCTTGTTAGTAGTTTTATAAATATGCATGCATTTCGTATTAAAGAAGTATGTGGACGTGAGTTATGGGTAAGGCAATGACTCCAGCAATACATGGGAAAACGTTCATGTAGCAAGTTGTTGAGTTCGTAGTTGCACGATAACTTGTTCTACATTCAGTACTGCTAATATTACCATACGTATATAGAATACTAGAGGACACCAGCAGCTACGCCTGCAATTTTTTTAAATTTAGTCGTTTTGGCCGATCCCGTGGGAATTTCGGGAAATCCCTTCCTAGTGCACCCCTACGGTCCCCAAGGAACATACATGCCAAATTTCAGCTTCCTGCGCCCAATAGTTTCGGCTGTATCGTGTCTGTCAGTCAGTCAGTAACGCAAGGATTTTATATATTAAGATTTTAAACTAATTTAGTAAAAGGTCACAGGTTTCAGTTTCCATCAAAAATGGTTTATTTGTGGGGTATTATTTGCTCGTTAGTAGGCGGAGGTATTTGAATACACCACCTACGATTTTACTCCGAAAATTTGATACGAGTAAGCCGCAACAGATTTCAAGAAACCTTTGAAGAGAATCTGATCGGGAGTCTTGTCATTTTAACAGATTTTTACAATCTACTGCTAGACAAAGGGTTTTCTTAATTTGCGTTACAACAGCTTTGTGAGACAGTCAGTCAGACCAGATAGGTTGATACATGATCTCAATAACCGACCATATCTCTTCCCTTGACTGCCTCCGTGGTCCAGTGGATAGCGTATGCGACTGCTGGTTGGAAGTCCCGGGTTCGATTCCCGGGCCGGGCAAAAGTGTTACTGGGTTTTTCCGAATTCTCAGTAGCAGCACGGAGTCTGGTGATGTGCCCGGTAACGGCAAAAGGCTCGCCCCCTATTACGTAGGACCTAAAAATTCATGGTGAAATGTGGGTGTAATATTTACACCTCTGCCTACCCCTTAGGGGATACTGGCGTGAGTCTATAAATAAAAGAAAATCTCTTCGCAAAGATACTATTTACTTCTGCATTGACACGTCATGTTCTTCATACGTCACCACATAGACTAATCCGGTATCTGAGGGGTTATGAATGCCAATACTCTATGCTCTCCATTAAGTACAGCATCTTTTCCACTCTTACCCCAACCTATATTTGTATCACCTGTATCGCCAGATTCAGAAACGACCACCATAATAGAAGACTACGAGTTTTGAGACTTCCTCGCACAGAGTACTTTACTATATATACAGGCTTCTTCTCTATGAAACAATTTTCTTCATCATTGAGGAATAGGTGGACCTATATCTACCTAACTTATTACAAAATTCTGTTCACCATTAAGTATCACCTACCAGGTATAATAAGAAAATTGGTAAATAAAACTAAACTGGTAAATACAATCTATTTCAATTTTACCACTCCATAATACAGCATAAAGTGAATAGTTT
Source organism: Euclidia mi (assembly GCA_944739405.2). Classification (NCBI taxonomy): domain Eukaryota; kingdom Metazoa; phylum Arthropoda; class Insecta; order Lepidoptera; family Erebidae; genus Euclidia; species Euclidia mi. The sequence continues at coordinate 2,218,245 of OX123194.2, read as the reverse complement.
CAGTAAATGAATGTAAAGTAAAAAGTTTATATGTTAGATAACCCTCTGACAGTGATAAGTAGTCTGGATGTCAACTTTGGTGATTTGTATTTTTACGAGTTGTGTGACACTATACGAACATCCTACTGCATTGCAGACATTTGCAAGTGGTGCTTTTTATTATTAAAATATTTTATTTCTTGGCGATGTTAACAAAACCATGTAAAAGTGTCGTACAATGAACATAAGACAATTACATAAACAATGACAGTAATAAAAAATGTGTGATTCAGTAATTGCAAAACAAACAAAAAAAAAATCATGTGATATTTCTGAGTCATTCAATAAAAGTCTTTTACATAGATATTTTGGCAATTTTTCCTTTTGTGCATAGGGTTCCCACCAAGAACTTAGGGTCCCGCGCCAACCTCACCTGCAAGTGGTGCACCCGCCGATCAACGGACGAGGCGACGGCAAACAAAATATCCCGATAAGCGGCAATAGGCTCGCCACCTATTACGTGGGATCAAAACACTGGCGAAAAGTGGCCGTTTAATATGACTCTGCCTACCCCTTCGGGGAAACAGGCGTGAGGCTATGTATGTATGTATGTTTTCCTTTTACCTATGAATGTAACCTTGGAGAGTATACCCACTCCGATTAAAATCACAGTTGAATGTACGTCTCGCACACCTACACCAACCAAAAAAAAGGGCCACTTACAGTTCACAATGCACCACGCCATAATCTACCTCGCATGCATGAACCAGACAACATCCATCTTCAAAACATACAAGTGACGTCATTAGAAATTCAAATATTATTTCTAGCGAAAACTTTTACAAATCCACTTTGCATGAAAGCGTATTTTATGACACGCCACACCACCCTAAGGGTGGTTTCACCCTTAGTTTTCAATATAAACATAGAGCGTCTTATTATTTGACGCGGTTCGGCATTGAAATTGCTTTTCGTTGTATTTGCTTAACATAAAGATTAGATATAATTTGGAATGTGATGTGAATTGAATTTGGGATGAAATGCTACTCCGTATTTGATATAGTCTGTACCTACTTGATGTGGAAATGTCTTGAAAAAGGTTCTGTTAATTTTAATAATTTGACGGAAAAGGCTAGTCTGTCGTAAATTTGTTAGTTTGTAGTACAACATCTAATAAAAGGTTTTTATTATAAATTCCTTTGTTTAATAATAAGATAATTTAAAAAACATTATTTGGTTTGTTAATGTCAAGATAATGGGCATAATTATTTGCCCACGAACAAAAAGTGCGTGGGCTAATTGCGCCCATTAGCAAATCAAAAACTAAAAAGTAACTGTCAATACTAAAATATTTCGCTTAGGCCACATGTCCCATAACCACACCGTGGCCACTATGAATTGAACCATTATTTTTTGTGCTATATATACTCATCTTACAACGTTTAAAGATATACCTCCGAAATCCTCACCAAAAAAGTAAAAGACATGCTTGCACACAAGTCCTGCATATGACAACAGAAACTCCAAAAAGAATCTCACGGTACAAAACAATTTTTCTACTTGAGTCGTTACAGTGGATTTATGCATCACATGAACGAAAAAATACTGCAGCAAAGCACGAAACGAAAATGTATACGGCTGCAATGCCTTGAATACTATTTAAGTTTACGTTTGCCAATGAATTTCGTTTCGCACGTTTGGTTGCGATTTTGAATGCAAGAAATATGGGATTTTGAAATAGCTACGTGTGTTTATTGGATGCCCATTTGTCTGCTGTTTATAAAAAGGTTTCTTGCCACATTTTTGAAGGATTGCTCTAGTGGTGACGACCTTGACTGAATTCAGTGGTTGTGGGTTCGATTGCCAGCCAGGACATATTAGTATGTAGAACGCGATGATCCGTTTTATTTTTGCGTAGTAATCAAAATAGGTGTGTTTATCAGTTGTACCGTAGTACAGGATCTGCCTTGTTTTATATCTAGTGACGAAGTAATAGTTACTCGAGGATACAATAAATTACTATCGTTGTGTTATTGATACGGTCTACTTGTGTTTTAATAACGATGTAATTATAAATAGTTTTTTGTAGAATTATATTTTATAATATTATTTTTATAATTATATTTTATAATTTTATTATATTTGTTTCACTGACATGTATGTATCCTCTTCGCCATTTGTAGTATTTGCTATCACAGCAAATATAACCATAACACGAATCGATGTAACACTGGCTCACCACTACACACAGATCCGAGGAAAGCACGTCCAGCGCGCACCGCGTCTATCTACCGTCTGACTGTCCGTAGTGACAGTGACAGCCACAGACTATACAGATATACTAGTAGTGACAGGTGCCAAGTGACGCTACTTCCTATACTGATGTACATGAGACAATGCATTGTATCTATTGCATAGATACAAACACTTCAGGAGTGAATGAAGCAAGAGAGATGTGTCAGGATCGTTGCAAATGGCGTTCCGTACTCTCTGCCTACCCCTCAGGGAAACAGGCGTGAGTCTATGTATGTATGTATGTACAATTTTGTGAACCTATCCATTTAAAAATCCAATTTTACGAAATTTGAGGACAATTGCTAATTATGTATTAAGACTGAGCACGATACAAGTATTATAACTTTGAAATCTTATAAAAATCAAATTCTCGGTATCTTCAGGATACAGAAAATTCGATTTTTATAACCTTTATAAATAAATCAACAAGATCAAAATAATACTCGGACGGAAAACATATTCGTGAATGTCACAAATCATTAAGTGTAACTTAGTATTGACGCGATTTCATATCCATGTCATTTAGAAACTTCAAATTCCTACAAGATGTTCCTCGAAGTTTCATTCATATTCTAATCTGTATATATAAAATCCTTGCGTTACTGACTGACTGACCGACAAGCTACAGCTGAAACTACTCGGCGCAAGAAGCTGAAATTTAGCATGTATGTTCCTTGGGGACCTTAGGGGTGCACTAAGACGGGATTTTCCGAAATTCCCACGGGATCGGGCAAAACGGGAAATTCGAAAACATTATGTGCGTGCGAAGCCGCTGGCGTCAACTAGTAATATCATAAAATCGTAGCCAACATCTTAAAAACTCAAGCGTACCCGCTGTCTTCATAACCACACCGAACACCGGTCGACCGCCCCGTCCGTGTTCAATTAAACCAGTGGCAAGATAGCCAGCGTCACGTACCGGAGAACCGTCGATTGTATCTTGTCACATCTGTACTATATGACCTCGAGTTTTAATTAGTGCGCATTTGCCTGAGGATTAGGCGCTCGGCTGGTAATGATGTGAGAGGATGTATCATTAACAAAGTGAGTTTGGAGGGATTATTTTATAGTTTCCCGTATGTGGATTAAGGATACAAAGTGCCACTGCCCTATTTAATTTCGCGAGTGTCGTAAGAGTAATTAATAGTAATCGGCGATACGGAAACTCAGCATCAGAACTAATCTGTGATCAGAACCTATACCAACCCATTTAGTGAAGGAAAAAATGTAAACTCATCAGCTTCATTAGAAAGAAATTTTGAGGTGACCACTAAATTTAAACTGTACCACCTTGTCTAACAAATATACACAGTCAAAACTCATATTTTTTTATATTGGAAAGAAGATATAATTTGACTATGGACAGTATGTTTTTAAAACAATTTTGTTCATATTTTTACAATGGACTTCGTAAAAAATTACAGCATATATATTAAGATAATAGTTACTAGTTAGAAGGTAAGGTAAGTAGTAGGTAGCAGCAACTATTGATTAGAATGTAACCTTCGACGATAAAGAAACCTTTGTACTGATATTATAAATACATAAGGTATTGTCACGTATTAAAGTAAGATTCGTAAAGATTTTTCAGTAAACAATTGGGTTTTTTTTGACGAGAACTGTATTGTTACTAACAAATGCTTTTCTTTTATTTCTGACGAAGACAACAATGAATAAACCCTTTAAACATTCGATCGACGGCCAAATAGAACACCCGCACTCGAAACAACTATTTGTGGTTCAGATCTGCGCTTCTGTGGTCCAGTGCTAATTTGTGTCCACACTGTTTGAATTACTACTCTTGCAATTTTTATGAAATTTAGAACCATTATTGTTTACACAAGGAACTAAACTATTGTGCCTATATTATAACAAAATGTACTTGTGTCTTATCGAAATTATCTATTAAATTTGTATTGAAACAATTTTCTGTACTAACCGAATCAATTCACTGCTACCAGCCGCTGCTTAAATGGCTGCTCCAAAATTGACGAGAGGGAAGCCTATTATTATCGAATCGAATAGATAGCTTATTAACTCTAACAATGCTGATTGGCCTCGTGATTGGCTAGTTTGCAAGCAAATTGCATGTTTAATTTTATATTAGATTACGTCTTGAAACGATTTAAAAATAAGGTAATTATACGGAACTTGCTGTAATAGGTAATAAAAATGTTTATGTTGTAAGGTGTTAGCGATAAAAAAATACTAAAATTTGAGTCAGAAAAACAACCAAATAAGTATGGAGTTAAAATCTATATATAGTTCAAATGTAACGTTTAAAAGTTGGTTGTTGGTTGTTAACACTAAAAAACTTTTAAGTGGATAATGATTATGGAAATAAAATAGAAACATTAAATTAATGTTGTATTTCATAAGTGCTAGTGAATATTAAAATATCAGTTACTAGTTACTTACTTATTAAGCTAGTTGCGAGTATCAAGAAAATCTGGTTATTTTCGTTTGTGTTAAACACACGGCTTCATTGCTTATTACGAACATTCTTAATTCTTGTTTCCCACTAATATGTTTATGTTTAGAATGACGTATTATCAAATTAAAACAAGGCGACACAGTGAAATAAACGACAACGTCAAAGAAGGGGCAGCCGGCAAGGTGAAGTGATGCTATATGCAAAGTAGCTGGCAGTGGTTGCTGACGTAGAGACGAAACTAGAGATCAGTTGCGTGCTATCGACGATGCTTAGCAGTGAACATCGGCAGGCTGATATCAGCATCAGCCCGCCGACGTCTACAAAACAACCGCAGAATCATGTGGTGCTGTCTGCGATTCTTTTGCATGTCAATTGTACGATTTCTTTGATGATTGAAGTAAAATATGGTATTAGAGATTTAGACACGGTTTATTGATATAAGACAAAAAAGGGTAATTAATGCTAAATGATAATGCTATGATAAATGCTTGATAATGAGTACACACGCGGCTCGATTGATGTCCGGTAATAAACTGAATTGCAATTAATTATATAAGAAGAAGTGTGAAACAAATATGCTGACTCAAGCGCACGAGCGTACGAAGTCGCGATTTACGGCGAAACCGTAGATCAATATTTCAATGATGCTAGCATATTCATCACTTACATTGGCTCATCGCTCATGATAGGATTGAATGTCTAAAATAAAACCTGCTTAAAGCAACAAGTTACAACAATTTCAGAACTATTTCATTTCTCTAGCAAAGCCCATCCTCCGAAAATTCTAGTAAATCTACAAAAAGCTTCTCACAAAAACAGAGCTCATAAATTCAGTTTCGAATTCAAATGTAACATGGAGTTGTGTATATCGTAGTTTGAAGTTTTAGAGACAAGTTTATGACACGTTAGGGAAAGAACTTTATAGTTCTTTATCTTTAATACACAAGTTCTAGACATTTACTGTGTCTTTTTATGATGAAATTTTGATTAGGTTTTGACGAAAAGTGTCGAATGTTGAACTGGTATTCTTCTACACTAATAAGCACGTAGTTTTATAAATATTTAGTTACGTTCTGGCATTTATTGTACATCTTGTACTAATATATAAAGCTGAAGAGTTTGTTTGCTTGTTTGGTTGAACGCGCTAATCTCAGGAACCATTGGTCCGATTTGAAAAATTATTTCAGTCTCAGATAGCCCATTTATCGAGGAAGGCTATAGGTATAACATCACGCTATTTACGATGGGAGCAGAGCAGTAGCCTTAAATAACGCGGGTGTTACCGCGGGCATCCTCTAGTCAAAATTAAAAAAATATGTTAAATCTATCGATTTAACATGATTTTATATAGTACAAAAAATTAGGTAAGTACTATATTTTATTTACATCGATTCGGGAGAAAACGTGGTATCACGATTGGTCAGTATACGCTTTGTAATTATAAAAAAAAGATATAGAAAATGTTCACCTTTATTTTGAGTCTTCTAATCGAATAAACGTTTAACGGTATATCTATAGCAAACTATCGTCCTACAAAAATAATGAACAATTTATATCAAACGATTCAATTCAATCATGTCGAAACTATGAAACATTTTTAGTTTTCAGCCGAACAAATAATAGATATCTATTAAACTAGCTTTAAAAATATTTATTTTATTGTATTATATTTTAAATTATAGCTTGTCGACCTATATTGAATTCAGAAAACATTTCAGTTCCTAGTCATATGACAGGTGTTTTCGTTCTCCCCCCCGTGGGATCTCCACCTTGTCGTGGTGGGGGGCTTAGTAACCGTGGATTTGATTTTCTCCCACGGTGAAGCTAAGCGGGATCCCGGGAGGGGACGCTCCACGTGGGCTTGCATGAGGCCTGCGTAGGATGCGTCCATAGGTGCGGGTGCGGGGGACAGTTCTATCTGTCCCTCGCAGTCGGGTGCGGTCGCGGGAGGAGAGGCGTGTCGTTGTTGCGTTGCCGCGCGCCCTATCTCCCGCGACCGAATGGGGGCGCACCATCGTTGCGTCGCGGTGGGGCCGCAGAGGAAGAGGAGATGCGGTGTTGCGTTGCCGTCCTCCCTATCCTCTGCGGCCGCTGGGTGTTTTGGCGGCGGAGCCCAACAACTTCGTCCGCCGCCAAGGGGGTTTCGTTCTTGGCCCGCCTTACCATCTGGCGGGCCAATACCCGTCGGGGGTAGCGAGGAATGCTTCGGTGAAACCCTACCCTCCGACACATGGGTACATGAGGAGAAAAAAAAAAAAAAAAATGTTTTCGTTCTGTCTAACACTTTACTGCCCGTGTATTCACTAGGGACAAAGTTAAGGGTACTCGCAGACTTGTCAACTTTCTGTTGCAAAGTACCTAAAATCGAAGATTATTAAATACAAGTTTTACAAGTATAATAATCGCTGAAAATTTCCAATATTATCGTTGTCATTTTTATTTTATTTATCTATAGACGCACGCCTGTATCCCCGAAGGGGTAGGCAGAGGTGTAATGCCACGTCTCCACGCTTGCCAAGGCTCAACAAGCATCTACAAGCCCCAAGCCCCAAGCGTCCACACATCTTGCTTGGCATTTGGAAGTCGTTTACACGCTTGTGAATGCGTCAGTGTGCTACGTACATCCAAGCAAGGCGGACGCCGAACTGCTATCAGCTATTACGTATGGTTTTTTTATAGACTCACGCCTGTATTCCCGAAGGGGTAGGCAGAGGTGTAATACTACACCCACATTGCGCCATGAATTCCTAGGTCCCACATACCCCACACAATAGAATAGCAGTCGCATACGCTATCCATTGGACCACGGAGGCAGTCACGTTAGGTTTAACCTACTTTTATTTGAAATACAAGTAAAGTAAATTAAAAGCAAGGAACAAACAAGGAAAAGAAGCTCAACCAGCCACTCATTTTGAGACAGAACTAGAAGTGCGTTCGTTGCGAGATCACAGCGGCTACTCAGCGCGTGCCAACGTGTGAACGCGTTGCAAGCGCTTGCCGCAAGCGCCCTTTGATTTGTGTCCAAAAACCGACACCAGACCGGATCCTGTTCAAGCGTCCACAAGCTCACGCAAGCCAAGCCAAACACCCTCTTTACACGCTTGTGCTTGTGGATGCTTGTTGAGCGTTGGCAAGCGTGGAAAACTGGAAACGCATCATAATATTACAACCACATTCGTTATCATTGTCCTAGCTGTTCCGGTTGAATCCACGACTTACACGCCTCGGAGCCTAGAGTCCGCTTACTAGTTTAAACCTATTTCACAGAATATCAGCTTTTCCACTAAGCTGTCTGATCTCAGCAACCCAAAGGTATAGCGATATTCAGTGTATGGAGAATACTCAAGACACAAAGACATATAGCATTCATCTTTGCCTTGTTCAGAATACCCGAAATCACATTTACTGTAAAGCAACTCTATCTTCTGGTAATGTTAAGATACACATAATTCAACATATGCCCTTTAAAATAAATTAAAAAATACCTTAAAATCAATAAATCTCTAGTCATTTAATTTTACTTTTGCAAGTTTTCATTCAAAGCCACGTTAAGCAAACAACTCCACCTCTTACCACAAAGGAGTCTTCATCAACTTCATACATAAGGGAAACTGATGCCGCAGAACTAAATAAAACATACACACATGCCGTTACTTCGCTCGTAAAATCTAGCAGAATCTTTGTTAGCGTTTCACGTGGGACGTATCTTGAAGCTTACGGTTTTTATAGGCAGCCGTACTGTTATAGCTTAGATATACCTCGCAGTGTTTGACACTAATTTATACAGTAGTTTTTACTAAGAGGAGATGTATTAGTTTGACGTTCGATCGATAATGCCGTATAGGTACGATATTGTTCCGTTTATGAGATTTTTTAATAGCTTTATCATTATTTAAAGCAGGTTGACAATGATTGTTTTTGTTTTATTAATTAATAAAAAAATACAGATACATAATATACTATACAAACTAAAAAATGTATACAATTTTCTGATATAGTTCTGTGAATAGATGATGAATAAATACTATATTGGCTCACACCAGCAAAAGTAACAATAATGTGAATATTGTATTGGAATATTACGACCAATGTTAGTACTAATTATTGAGTCATCATCATCATCATTAGCCTTTAACAGTCCACTGCTGGACTAGGCCTCTCCTTTGAAAGGAGGAATTGGCCTACTATACCACGCTGGCCAAACGGGTTGGTATAGGGTTTGTATCAAGTTTTCTTTCTCTTACAGTGCTGTTATCTGCATAATATGCTTCCTCTGTCGGCTCTTACGACACCCATAGGATGATATGGGGTGGTGACATTCCGTATTCTTAATCCGTCACCACACGGACAAATTATTGAGTGATAAGTACTAATTAATGAAATAAAAATACTCCATAATTAAATCGAGTTACAAAAAAACGATTTCAATAGGTACGTAGTTAAATAGGTACCTTGTATAAAAATAAATGACATTTCGAAACATAAAAAGCCGATGGACCTGCCAGTATATTACATTTTTAAATACTACTAGAAATAATCTAGCAATGACGCATGTGAATACGAATGATGACGTTATAGAATATTGATGACTATGCCTTAATACTGGTAGCACATATTCGGCTCCTCATTACTCAATTCAATGTACGTACCACTTAGGTATGTCTTTTACCTTTAACTTTTACTTCGAATACTAATTTTGACATATTTGTGCTCCAAAAATAACGAGTGCATAATATATATATTTTATTATAGACTCCCGCCTGTATCCCCGAAGGGGTATGCAGAGGTGTAATATTACACCCACATTTCGCCATGAATTTTTAGGTCCCACGTAATAGGGGGCGAGCCAATTGCCCTTACCAGGCACATCACCAGACTCCGTGCTGCTACTGAGAATTCAGAAAATCCAGTAACACTTTTGCCCGACCCGGGAATCGAACCCGGGACCTCCGATCAGCTGTCGCAGACGCTATCCACCGGGCCACGGAGGCAGTTGAGTGAATCCTCCTTTTCAAATTAAGTGATGCTTGTTAGTGGTTTATACATATGCATGCATTTAATATTAAAGAAGTTTGCGGGCGTGAGTTATGGGAAAGGCACTGACTCCCGCAATACATGGGAAAAAGTTCATGTAGCAAGTTGTTTCGTTCGTAGTTGCATATTAATTAGTTCTATATTCAGTATTGATAATATTACAATGTGGATATAGAACATTTTAAGCCAATTTAGTAAAAGGTCACAGGTTTTAGTTTCCATCAAAAAAGGGTTTATTTGTGGGGTATTATTTGCCCGTTAGTAGGCGGAGGTATTTGATTACACCACCTACGATTTTACTCCGAAAATTTGATACAAGTAATCCGCAACCAACTTTAAGAAACCTTTGACAATAATCTAATCAGGTATCTCATCATAGCTGTCCGTGTGGTGACGGATTAAGAATATGGAATGTCACCACCCCATGTCATCCCGTGGGTGTCGTAAGAGCCGACAGAGGGAGCATATTATGCAGAGAACAGCACTGTAAGAGAAGAAAAACTTGATACAAACCCTATACCAACCCGTTTGGCCAGCGTGATATAATAGGCCAATTCCTCCTTTCAAAGGAGAGGCCTAGTCCAGCAGTGGACTGCTAAAGGCTGATGATGATGATCTCATCATAGTTACAGTCCTTTGCAATGTCCAGCCTATGTCCAGCAATAGGCTGGACATCGGCTTGTCTAAGTTTCCGTCGCAATAGGATGGTACGTCAATAACAGTATTTAGAATTCTAAACCACGTTGGTCAGACGAGTTGGTCTATGGTCGTTGGTGCAAGAGTTCCGTCTCTTCAGAAAGATACAATTTGCTTCTGCATTGACATTTCGTGTCCTTCATACGTCACCACATAAACTGATTTGGTATCTGATGAACTACAAATGCTAATGCTCTATGGTCTCCATTAAGCATCCTTTCCACTCTTACCCCCAACCTATATCTGTATCACGTTTATCGCCAGATTCAGAAACGACCACCATAATAGAAGACTACGAGTTTTGAGACTTCCTCTCACAGAGTACTTTACTATATACAGGCTTCTTCTCTATGAAACAATTTTCTTCATCGGTGAGGAATAGGTGGACCTATATCTACCTAACTTATTACAAAATTCTGTTCACCACCAAGTATCACCTACCAGGTATAATAAGAAAAAGAGCGTAAATAAAACGAAACTAAAAAAAAGCAAATATAATCTTTTTCAATTTCATCACTCCACAATACAGCACTAAGTAAATAGTTTCTGTAAATAAATGTAAAGTAAAAAGGTTATATATGTTAGATAGCCCTCTGATAGTGATAAATAGTCAGGATGTCAACTTTTGTGATTCGTATTTTTACGAGTTCTGTGACACTATACGAACATGCTACTGCATTGCAGACATTTGCAAGTGGTGCTTTTTATTATTAAAATATTTTCTTTCTTGGTTGTTAACAAAACAATGTAAAAGTGTCGTACAATGAACATAAGACAATTACATAAATAATGACAGCAATAAAAAATGTGTGATTCAGTAATTGCAAAACAAACAAAAAAATCATGTGATATTTCTAAGTAATTCAATAAAAGTCTTTTAGATAGATATTTTGGCAATTTTTCCTTTTGTGCATAGGGTTCCCACCAAGAACTTAGGGTCCCGCGCCAACCTCACCTGCAAGTGGTGCACCCGCCGATCAACAGACGAGGCGACGGCAAACAAAATATCCCGATAAGCGGCAATAGGCTCGCCACCTATTACGTGGGATCAAAACACTGGCGAAAAGTGAGCGTTTAATATGCCTCTGCCTACCCCTTCGGGGAAACAGGTGTGAGTCTATGTATGTATGTATGTTTTCCTTTTACCTATGAATGTAACCTTGGAGAGTATACCAACTCCGATTAAAATCACAGTTGAATGTACGTCTCGCACACCTACACCAACCAAAAAAAGGCCACTTACAGTTCACAATGCACCACGCCATAATCTACCTCGCATGCATGAACCAGACAACATCCATCTTCTAAACATACAAGTGACGTCATTACAAATTCAAATATTATTTCTAGCGAAAACTTTTACAAATCCACTTTGCATGAAAGCGTATTTTATGACACGCCACACCACCCTAAGGGTGGTTTCACCCTTAGTTTTCAATATAAACATAGAGCGTCTTATTATTTGACGCGGTTCGGCATTGAAATTGCTTTTCGTTGTATTTTCTTAACATAAAGATTAGATATAATTTGGAATGTGATGTGAATTGAATTTGGGATGAAATGCTACTCCGTATTTGATATAGTCTGTACTTGATGTGGAAATATTTGATTGAGTTGTGACTATATAGAGGACGGTCTTGAAAAAGGTTCTGTTAATTTTAATAATTTGACGGAAAAGGCTAGTCTGTCGTAGTTAGTTTGTAGTACAACATCTAATAAAAGGTTTTTATTATAAATTCCTTTGTTTAATAATAAGATAATTTAAAAAACATTATTTGGTTTGTTAATGTCAAGATAATAATTATTTGCGCACGAACAAAAAGTGCGTGGGCCAATTGCGTCCATTAGCAAATCAAAAACTGAAAAATAACTGTCAATATTAAAATATTTCGCTTAGGCCACACGTCCCATAACCACACCGTGGCCACTATGGATTGAACCATTATTTTTTGGGCTATATATACTCATCTTATAACGTTAAAGATATACCTCCGAAATCCTCACCAAAAAAGTAAAAGACATGCTTGCACACAAGTCCTGCATATGACAACAGAAACTCCAAAAAGAATCTCACGGTACAAAACTATTTTTCTACTTGAGTCGTTACAGTGGATTTATGCATCACATGAACGAAAAAATACTGCAGCAAAGCACGAAACGAAAATGTATACGGCTGCAATGCCTTGAACACTATTTAAGTTTACGTTTTCCAATGAATTTCGTTTCGCACGTTTGGTTGCGATTTTGAATGCAAGAAATATGGGATTTTGGAATAGCTACGTGTGTTTATTGGATGCCCATTTGTCTGCTGTTTATAAAAAGGTTTCTTTCCACTTTTTTGAAGGATTGGTCTAGTGGTGACGATCTTGACTGAATTCAGTGGTTGCGGGTTCGATTGCCATCCAACAGAGCTCGTAAATTCAGTTTCGAATTCAAATGTAACATGGAGTTGTGTATATCGTAGTTTGAAGTTTTAGAGACAAGTTTATGACACGTTAGGGAAAGAACTTTATAGTTCTTTATCTTTAATACACAAGTTCTAGACATTTACTGTGTCTTTTTATGATGAAATTTTGATTAGGTTTTGACGAAAAGTGTCGAATGTTGAACTGGTATTTTTCTACACTAATAAGCACGTAGTTTTATAAATATTTAGTTACGTTCTGGCATTTATTGTACATCTCATACATAAAGCTATAAAGCTGAAGAGTTTGTTTGTTTGTTTGGTTGAACGCGCTAATCTCAGGAACTATTGGTCCGATTTGAAAAATTCTTTCAGTGTCAGATAGCCCATTTATCGAGGAAGGCTATAGGTATAACACCACGCTATGTACGACGGGAGCAGAGCAGTAGCCTTAAATAACGCGGGTGTAACCGCGAGCATCCTCTAGTCAAAATAAAAAAAGAAAAATCTATAGATTTAACATGATTTTATATAGTATAAAAAAATTAGGTCAGTTCTATATTTTATTTATATCGATTAGGGAGAAAACGTGGTATCACGATTGGTCAGTATACGCTTTGTAATTATAAAAAAAAATATAGAATATGTTCTCATCAGTTTGAGTCTTCTAATCGAATAAATGTTTAACGGTATCTCTATAACAAACTATCGTCCTACAAAAATAATGAACAACTTATATCAAACGATTCAATTCAATCATGTCGAAACTATGAAACATTTTTAGTTTTCAGCCGAACAAATAATATTAAACTAGCTATTAAAATATTTATTGTATTAATTTTAAAATATAGCTAGTCGACCTGTATTGAATTCAGAAAACATTTCAGTTCCTAGTCATATGACTGGTCTGTCTAACACTTTACTGCCCGTGTATTCACTAGGGACAAAGTTAAGTGGGGATACTCGCAGACTTGTCAACTTTCTGTTGCAAAGTACCTAAAATAGAAGGTTATAAAATGAAATACAAGTTTTATACGTATAAAATTGCCAACATTATCGTTTTCATTGTCCTATCATTTCACGGTAGTATTTCTCGGTAGTAGAGCCTTACTGATTTGTATGTGTGATTGGGCTGGCTCGACCGGGGAAGTACTACCCTCTTATAGAAAATCTACGTAAAGTAACAGTACCTAAACTGTTGCTGTACCTAACTTGTTTTCGTTCGGTGAGTGAGAGTGCCCGAGGCCCTATCCCCTATTCCTTCTCCCTCATCCCACTCCTCATCCTATCCCTTTCCCACCCCAAGGGGCGGCAACGCACTTGTGACTCCTGTGGTGTTGCTTGTGTCCATGGGCGGCGGTAATTGCCCGTCTGCTCGTTTGCCGCCTGTTACTATAAAAAAAGCTATTCTAGTTGAATCCACGACTTACACGCCTCGGAGCCTAAAGTCCGCTCACTAGTTGAGACCGATTTGACAGAATATCAGCTTTTCCACTTAGTTGTCTGATATTCAGTGTATGGATAATACTCAAGACACAAAGACATGTAGCATTCATCTTTGTCTTGTGCAGAATACCCGAGATCTCATTTACTGTAAAGCAACTCTATCCTCTGGTAATGTTAAGATACACATAATTCAACATATTCCCTTTAAAATAAAATAAAACATACCTTAAAATCAATAAATCTGTAGTCATTTAATTTTACTTTTGCAAGTTTTCATTCAAAGCTACGTTAAACAAACAACTCCCCCACTTACCACAAAGGAGTCTACATCAACTTCATACATAAGGGAAACTGATGCCGCAGAACTAAATAAAACATACACACATGCCGTTACTTCGCTCGTAAAATCTAGCAGAATCTTTGTAAGCGTTTCACGTGGGACATATCTTGAAGCTTACGGTTTTTATAGGCAGCCGTACTGTTATAGCTTAGATATACCTCGCAGTGTTTGACACTAATTTATACAACAGTTTTTATAAGGACAGTAGATGGTTTAGTTTGACGTTCGATCGATAATGCCGTATAGGTACGATATTGTTCCGTTTATGAGATTTTTTAATAGCCTTTAGCTTTATAATTCTTTTAAACAGGATGACAATGATTGTTTTTGTTTTAAAAATGTATACAAATTTGCTGATATAGTTCCGTGTATAGATGGTGAATAAATACTATATATATGGGCTCACACCAGCAAAATTAACAATGAAGTGATATGGCCTTGGAATATTACGGCCAATGTTAGTACTAATTATTGAGTGACAAGTAATAAATAATGAATGAAATGAAAATACTCAATAATTACATGGAGTTAATAAAAAGACGATTTCAATAGGTACGTAGTGAAATAGGTACCTCGTATAAAAATAAATGACATTTCGAAACATAAAAAGCCGATGGACCTGCCAGTATACTACATTTTTAAATACTAGGTACTAGAAACAATCTAGAAATGACGCATGTGAATACGAATGGTGACGTTATAGGATATTGATGACGTAAGCATGACTATGCCTAAATACTGGTAGCATATATTCGGCTCCTCATTACTCATGTACGTACCACTTAGGTCTTTTACCTTTTTTTTTTTTTTTTTTTTTTTTTATTTTTTTTTTTTTTTTTTACGAGGTGGAAAATCCCTTCGGATCTCCGACTCTTGGGGGAAATAAGAGCCGGAGTATGTGGTGTTTCCACTAAAAACCACCTCGACTTCCGCCATGTACCCGTGTGTCGGAGGGTGGGGCATCACCAAAGCACTCGTCGCCACCCTCCGACGGGTATTGGCCCGCCAGATGGTCAGGCGGGCCCCGAACAAAACCCCCTTGGCGACGGATTAAGGTGTTGGACTCCGCCGCCAAAACGCCCAGCGGCTGCAGAGGATAGGGAGGACGGCAACGCAACACCGCATCTCCTCTTCCTCTGCGGCCCCACCGCGACGCATCGAATGGTGCGCCCCCATTTGGTCGCGGGAGATAGGGCGCGCGGCAACGCAACACCGACACGCCTCTCCTCCCGCGACCGCACCCGACTGCGAGGGACAGACAGAACTGTCCCCCGCACCCGCACCGTTGGACGCATCCTGCGCAGGCCCCTCCAAGCCCACGCGGAGCGTCCCCTCCTGGATCCCTCTTAGCTTCACCGCGGGTGACGAATCCACGGTTACTGAGCCCCCCCACCACGACAAGGTGGAGATCCCACGGGGGGGTTAGGTCTTTTACCTTAAACTTTTACTTCGAATACTAATTTTGACATATTTGTGGTCCAAAAATAACGAGTGAATAATATATATAATTATTATATTTTTTTTTTATATAATCACGCCTGTATCCCCGAAAGGGTATGCAGAGGTGTAATATATTACACCCACATTTCGCCATGAATTTTTAGGTCCCACGTAATAGGGGGCGAGCCAATTGCCCTTACCGGGCACATCACCAGACTCCGTGCTGCTAGTGAGAATTCGAAAAACCCAGTAATACTTTTGCCCGTGCCGGGAATCGAACCCGGGACCTCCGATCAGCTGTCGCATACGCTATCCACTGGACCACGGAGGCAGTTGAGTGAATAATACCTCCTTTTCAAGTTAAGTGATGCTTGTTAGTGGTTTATACATAATTATGCATTCATTTCGTATTAAAGAAGTTTGCGGGCGTGAGTTATGGGAAAGGCAATGACTCCCGCAATACATGGGAAAACGTTCATGTAGCAAGTTGTTGAGTTCGTAGTTGCACGATAACTTGTTCTACATTCAGTACTGCTAATACCATACGTATATAGAATACTAGAGGACGCCAGCAGCTACGCCTGCAATTTTTTTAAATTTAGTCGTTTTGGCCGATCCCGTGGGAATTTCGGGAAATCCCTTCCTAGTGCACCCCTACGGTCCCCAAGGAACATACGTGCCAAATTTCAGCTTCCTGCGCCCAATAGTTTTGGCTGTAGCGTGTCTGTCAGTCAGTCAGTTAGTAACGCAAGGATTTTATATATTAAGATTTTAAACTAATTTAGTAAAAGGTCACAGGTTTCAGTTTTCATCAAAAAAGGGTTTATTTGTGGGGTAGGTATTATTTGCTCGTTAGTAGGTGGAGGTTGTTAAATACACCACCTACGATTTTACTCCGAAAATTTGATACAAGCAAGTAAACCGCAACAGATTTTAAGAAACCTTTGAAGAGAATCTGATCAGGTATCATATCATAGTGGCAGTCTTTTGCAATCTACTGCTGTACATAGGCTATTCTTAATTTGCGTCACATTAGCTTTAGAAGTGATAAAAGGATTTTGCCTGCTGTACAACGTTGGCCAGATGATTTTGTATAGGGTCTGATGTCCAGTTTGCCGTCTCTTCTTCAAGATACTATTTGCTAAGGGTACTCCCTACTCTTGTATCACCTGTATCCAGATTCAGAAGTGACCACCATAAAAGAATATGAGTTTTGATACTTTTTGTCTTTGAAACTACCTTCTTCATCATTGAGGAATAGGTGGACCTATATCTACCTAACTTATTACAAAATTCTTTTCACCACCAAGTATCACCGAAACCAAACGAAACTTGCAAATATAATCTTTTTCAATTTCATCACTCCACAATACAGCACTAAGTAAATAGTTTCTGTAAATAAATGTAAAGTAAAAAGGTTATATGTGTTAGATAGCCCTCTGATAGTGGCAAATAGTGTGGATGTCAACTTTTGTGATTCGTGTTTTTACGAGTTCGGTGACACTATACGAACATCCTACTGCATTGCAGACATTTGCAAGTGGTGCTTTTTATTATTAAAATATTTTATTTCTTGGCGATGTTAACAAAACTATGTAAAAGTGTCGTACAATGAACATAAGACAATTACATAAATAATGACAGCAATAAAAAATGTGTGATTCAGTAAGTGCAAAACAAACAAAAAAATCATGTGATATTTCTAACTCATTAAATAAAAGTCTTTTACATAGATATTTTGGCAATTTTTCCTTTTGTGCATAGGGTTCCCACCAAGAACTTAGGGTCCCAAGCCAACCTCACCTGCAAGTGGTGCACCTGCCCATCAACGGACGAGGCTCTGGCAAACAAAATATCTCGATAAGCGGCAATAGGCTCGCCACCTATTACGTGGGATCAAAACACTGGCGAAAAGTGGGCGTTTAATATGCCTCTGCCTACCCCTTCGGGGAAACAGGCGTGAGTCTATGTATGTATGTACTTCGGATATTCAGTGACGGATTTGTGCGCCGCGGGTTTGAACTCGAGAACTACTGCGTAGCATTCCTTTAGACTCTCCACTGAGCAATCAGACAGTATAATAAGAATCAATAATTGTATTGCTTGTCCAATTACGTACATATACTCGGAGCCGTGGCTTATTCTCAGCTAGCATAAAATTTAATGACCTAAAATGTGCTACCGAAGACAATGTGAGAAAAATAATAAACAAAACAAATAGGTACATACGTGAGAACCAATCGGAGGTCGGAGCGACCATTCGGAGGCGTCATGTGTCAACTTTAATTGGTGCTGTATTTCAAGCCAAGCAACAGTTCGTGCGAGGTGCATCCTAAGGTTTTGGCTCAGTGAAAGCGGGTTTGAGGCAAAAGATTCTCTTGAATATGTCGAAATTTGGTTATTGTGGTACACCATAACATACATATATGATAAGACTATATGAATATAAGACTATAGGTACATAGTTAAGGTTATAGTATAGCTAAAAGTATCAGTTATAAGGGAGGGATTCCCTTCTTCTTCATTTCGTGTGAGTGTGTGGCCAACTCTCGGTGTCGGTGTTTTCAGACCGCCCAAAGGCCTCTAACATGGCCTAACGATCCTCATTACCTGGGGCTGGGCTAAATTGCGAAAAAATATCTGTTGCTTCATAAATCATCACCTATTAAATTATATTTGATATCTTATTGGGCGGAACCAAACTACTGTAGAGCGACATAATATTCTTCAGTAGGTACATATTTTATTCCTTTTCAAGGTATACTGTACTGTCGTAAATCGTAATATATATTTCAGAAGTATTGTTTGGTTCTTATAAACTCGCTTGCACCGCGTCCCTACCTCATGAATTTTGAACGTGCGATATCGAGGGTTCTATTGTACGTTTTTTGAGTTTCACTCCAAAGTGCGTCTAATTGGACGGCCTGAGGCTGAAGAGGAAGGATTTCCATTCAACTCCTCTTTTAATACCTTTTTTATCAAAACAATGCCTTGGAAATGAAAAGCATTGAACTTTTGCTCGGTGTTGCCGAATATTTCGTTATTACTGTGAAAGTTGCCATGGGAATTAATTGCAAAGCACTATTGTAATTTTTGAATGAAGTCGTTAAAGTGGATTTTTACGTGATTGATTTTAGCGTCCATGTGGTACAGGGTTAAAAATAAAAAGTGTCGCAGATGTCATACGACTAAGGAAAATATATGAATTAGCGATAGCCTAGTAGAGAGACCGACGGACGGACTGCCACGCAGAGAGTTTGGGGTTCGAATACATGGCGCGCCCCAATGACATTTCGAAGTTATGTGCGTATTAATTTGTTAATTATCGCTTGCTAAACGGTGAAAGAAAACATCGTGGGGAAACCTGCATGACTGAGAGTTCTTCATAATGTTCTCGAAAGATATGTCAAGTCTGCCAAGCCGCACTTGGCTAGCGTGGTGTACTATGGCCTTGCCCTTCTCATAGTGAGAAAAGTCCCGTGCCCAGCAGTGGGACAGTTAATATACAGGGCTGATGATGATAAAGTTGTGTCTTTGGGAAGAGATGAAAAACTTGACATCAAACACTATGCCTACCTATTTAACCAGCGTGGTATTGTAGGCATAATTCTCCTATTTACTTGTGTAGTCACGCAAATTAGGAAACGCCTATGTCCAACACTGGACTGCGAAAATGATCATATTTTCATTATTCAGTTCTATAGCAAACAGGAGTCTATAAGCAACCTACCCAGTGATAAATCTTTTCATTACATGTAGTTTTTTATTAATCGGAGACAGATTTTATAATAAACTAGTCGACGCCAGCAGCTACGTCTGCATATTTTTTTTATTTACCCGTTTTGGCCGATCCCGTGGCAATTTCGGGAAATCCCTTCTTAGTGCACCCCTACGGTCCCCAAGGAACATACCTGCCAAATTTCAGTGTCTGTCAGTCAGTCAGTAACGTAAGGATTTTATATATTAAGATTATCATTAAATGTGTCTGCCAGCCACTTTGCGTATATCATCACTCCACCTACCCGGAGGTCGTCCTACATTGCTTTTACCAAGTGGTTGGCAGCGGCTGGACACGAAGAGCCGAAAATCGGGTTCAGTTGCGTGCCATTGGAGTGGCCTATATCCAGCAGTGGACTATACGGCAAGCTGATGATGATGATGAAATGTTTCTGTGAAAATAAGACGAATAATCCTTCTCTTCACGTCTAATAATAGCCATCGCATTCACAGCAATTATTTCCATCTGCATATTGCTTGAGAATTCTCAACGATTTCACAGCATCTGCAAACCTAAGGTAATAATTAAAGCACAGATAGTGTAATAACTTTAGCGGTCGCCGAGAGCTATAGTGGGTTCGATTCCCACATTTTGGGTTAATGATAACAATTTACTGTCACAAATTGCTGTCTTGAGTCTGAATGTTACTTATGTGTTTCTGTTAATTGAAAGCATGTAAAGTTTCCTGTGACACAGGATATATTACAAAGTATAACATCTAAAGTGAAACTTACTTTTTAAATACTCAGTTGCGGGTTCAAGTTCTGCTTCGTCGTGGAGACTTCTCCAGTTTATTCTTTATTTATAGACTTACGCCTTTATCCCCGAAGGGGTAGGCAGAGGTGTAATAGTACACCCATATTTGGCCATGAATTTTAGGTCCCACGTACGTAATAGAGGGCGAGCCTATTGCCGTACTGAGCACATTACCAGACTCCGTGCTGCTACTGAGAATTTCCTAACGGAAAAACCCTATAACACTTTGCCCGACCTGGGAATCGAACCCGAGACCTCCCAATCCCACGCGCACATTTATGCCACGAGACCAACGTGGCAGTTATTCTTTTAAAATATATTTTTTTACATATCGTCACGATTCCTTCAATACTAAGTAAGAGCAATAAATCAAAAATGTGGATCAACGTAGTTTCATTTTACGCAGAATTCTCTGCAAGTAAACCATTGTTCGAAGTTAAAACGTGCACTATAAAAAATCATTCGCACTTTATTACATAAAAAGCTGTAAGTTTGATTAAACTGGCAGGTCAGTAAATGTAGTAATGCTCCCTTAATTTTCGTTCGAAACGCGTCCAAAAAATCGTGGATCCGATAACTCTCTGTTCGCAGGCTTATTTTATATTAGCTTAAGGATATTCGACTTTTCGAACGAAAATAAAACAAGCAAACTCCAACCTTGTACCTCAAACATAGAGTTTAAAATCCCTTGTATGTTTTAAAAGGATAAAATACAAAGAGATCAGTTAGCATGTTTGCAGGCTTAAGCTTTAGCTGTGAAAAAGGTTACTGAGTTCGCAACGGTGGGAATATTGATTCGTCTTATCAATATTGGCATAATGTTGCGTGTACAGTGTTTACCTTCGAAAAAATGTAAAAGGGTCGTATGTAGATATTTAACCTCCGTCATTACATTTGATGGAACGGTATCTTTTTTTTACTTGCATTGTCTTGGCATGTTCAGTGTCGTGTTTCGTGGAAATAAAATTCATATGATATGATCCATTTAATAAAAATGATTGCTTCATTAACCTAGTGGTTAATCAGGTCGCAAATTCTTGAGTAATTTTTTTTTATTTATTTTTTAAAGGTAGGTATTCTTGTGTGGTTTTCAGACGTGTGACGGTGGCGCTTGGAAAGCGAGAATTTAATTAATATAAGTGGTACGCAGCTCGTTCTAATTAAAATTAATTAACTATATTTCTTTTATAAATTGTACTAATAACTTTTGAGTAGGATATGTATAGAAGTGCTAATTAGGAATTTTATTCAGAATTACGGCAATAATAGAAATTAATGATAAAAATAATGAGTTATTAACTTATTACTAACTTATATTTTTAGGAATATACGTAAAAGGTCTATCACCTCAAAACAAAATTGTCATATTTAGCTTGTTAATATTACATTTATAGAATACAAAAGCTGCAATAATTTGGAACAGCTTTTGGTAAAAGGAATAGGAGAATAAGCTGGATGAGGCAGAAGGAAAGGCCAATAGGGCCTCCGCCGCTCTCATCGACTGAATTAAACTCAACAAGTCAACAGTATATTTATAGATACTGTAACTTTACGTAGATATTCTTTAAAAGAGTAGGACTTGAAACTGGATAAGAATACTTGAAATAATAAAATAATACTATTGTAATATATAAAATCCTTGCGTTACTGACTGACTGACAGACACGCTACAGCCGAAACTATTGGGCGCAGGAAGCTGGGCATGTATGTTCCTTGGGGACCGTAGGGGTGCACTAAGAAGGGATTTCCTGAAATTCCCACGGGATCGGCCAAAACGGGTAAATTAAAAAATAATGCAGGCGTAGCTACTGGCGTTCTCTAGTTGTATTATAAACTTAGCCTGGACCAAGTTGGTAATCAAATGTTGTAACAACCAATTTAATAATTGTGTCAAACCATAATCGTTGGCTTCTAAATGTTACACTATATAAATTATATTATTTATGATTGTATTCATAAATAATAGATCTGATTTCTAACATCATGATAAATAGTAAAACTAAAACACTCACAAATAAACCAAACGTAAAACTATAGCTATCCTTCATCCCATCAATTTGCATCTGACTAAGAGCACTATTATTACAAACTCATGCTGGCAACATTACTCCCCTCATATATTTCAAAGTAAAAGAGTTTCAATAAGGCATGGCTGATTTAAGTGTGCACTGTCAATAAATCGAAAGCTTGGCAATGAACGTCCATGTTCAAGTCTAGATACTGAGAACTCGTGAGCAAAATTCACGTGTTAAAGACAAGTTTCTTTCGATTATTTTGAATAAAGTGATTCTCATGTTCCCCTCAGGTTATGTTGATATGGAAACTCGGAATTTACGGCGTTTTGTGCAGTTCACGCCAAATTTATAGTTCGACTAATGGTAATACTCCAATGTTGCTGCACTTCATATTTTCTCGCTAATGTTTTGTTTTGTTTTATGTGTTGTTAACCTATTTTGGTTTCAAGTGTTTACGGCTTGACAAATATTACAGTTTATATTATGCTTATGGCTTCTAGCTAAGTAAAATATTTTTTTGGTTACTTATGATACTGGAAAAATTCAAGTTATGTAATAACAGTGATTTTATTGACTTGGCAAAGAGTTTACGATTTTACTGGAAAAAGATGGAGCGGTATTTAACGTGTAAGTAGACAAAAACTATAACGGCGAATGCAGTTACAAGGCGCCGTGAGAAAAATCCGACATAACAGATGATTATAAACCAAAGAAAGTGAAAAACATAAACTAGAAAAATAGGCACGCAACATTCCTTGGCGTAGTTATTATACGATCAAAACAATAAACCTGTCGCTCGTGACAATCCATCGTGGCATTCAATCAAACATTGACAATTCAATTTGCCATAGTTGCACGTTTTTACCACTTTCATTACATAAATGTTTTACAATTGTTATGTAATGCCAACAAAAAATACCTATCTCTGATAATGATCGGTTAGGCATCAACGCCACACAATAGATGAATGAAATGAATTTTTAAATCAAAAATTTATTATCATCTCATTCTATTGTCGATGGTAGAGGTACGATAACCATAATTGAAGCCCGTCCAAAAGGTATCGATTACTTGATAATATTTGATAAAAAAGACAGTAATTCCACTCGAGTTTATGATCGAGTAATCACAGCCAAGGTTCGAGAGCTCGCAGCTTTCCTCGGGATAATTAGGTTTTTTAAAGCGAGCTTGAAGCGACATAACTCTTAAATATTAGTCATTATAGACATTTGCTTGGACGGAGTATCAGGCCACAAAGTTAATATACATACTCGGCAATTTGCATCGCAAAATGTTATGAGACGTTAGGCAATCGGGGAACGTGTTTGAATTTAAACTGATCGAGATTTCGATAAGACGGAAGAAAATTGTGTAAGTATAGGAATAGGTTGATCGTTTTTGATGTTGTTAGAAACTTGTATTACTAAAGACCGACGGCATATACTTAAGTATTATTGCAGAGTATACTTGTTACGTAACTGACATGTCTATATTTTTTTATTGTTGACAAATCTAATAACTTATTACGACATTTCACTCAACATGATGATTGTCATCATCATATACGTACGCAAATCAAGTGAAACACTTTCGAGTCATTCAATTGCTCCTATTATGACATCACTTTATGTCTCTTATTATTCACAATTTAGGTTACCAAATAATCACAAACATGTTGTTATTTCGTCTATCGTGCTATTGTTTCTGTTGTGTCGTAACATTGATGTAAGCTCCGATTACAAGTTGTCGCTTATTATCTGCTGTAACTGCTACGTTGTCAAGGACTTACGTATTTGTACGTGCTTATTAAGCTTCTGGGTCAATGGGAAAACGATAATGATAGAAGTTTAGATATTTTAATGAAGGTTTTAGGTAGCGGCGTGTATTTTACTTTCTATTTTTAGATTGAAATTGATCGTGTGAGGTCGAAGGCCTGCGGTAAAAGGTAATTTGCAGATCGATTTGTTACGAAGTTTTATCGCAGTGTTTGAAATTTTAAAGAAAGTAAACTAACCAACTGTACTGTTTCATTATCATCATCGTGCTAGCGCTATCTGGCTTGCATCCAACACTTTCGTCTTTGAGCCCAGGATCCGTTTACTGGTCTACATTGATTTGACAGAATATTAGCTTTTTAATGAGCAACTACAGTCCAATCTCCTCAACACACAGGGATGGCGATAATCCATCGTTTAGACCAACCAATAGCTCAGTTATTCACATAAAAAACTGAAATATTCTAATCAATTATAAACTTTCGCGATTTGTATACATCATACAAAATTATTTTGCGGATCTCTACGCGACCACGATCGGTGCAAGACGATCGAAACGTCGAACAAAAGTGATATTTTTTTATTTTCCTAAATACTATAATTTTTCTTTAATAGTGGGTGGAAGCCGTTAGTACGTACTGAATAGTAATTTCAATCATGAATAAATGTCACTAGTTGTGGGCGTACAATGGCTGATATAATTTGGTTTACTTACTTTGAAGCTTGGCACTTATCGATGCCAGTTTCAGAATAATTATTAACAAAATGTACTAATATACCGCGATATCATATTCCCTTTTACCCGCCTACGGTGAAGCTAAAAGGAAGGGTATATTCCACCGTAGCGCCTTTACTACTGAACCGTTTTTAATGAATGGGGTCAATAGATTCGCGCTAATGGCCTCGGTGACGTAGGCTATATAAATGTTATCTAAATTTTATATTACGCAATTAATACCTCAGATTCCAACCTCGACAAAAATTTCACTGAGATAAATAATCATTACGTGTTTGGTATCAGAAGAAAGGTATCGGTGAGCACATTACAAATACATTTATATTATATTATACATAATTATTTGTAATTGCTTGATTATCTCAAAATATAAGTTTAAAAGTTGTTTTCGGGTTATAGTTATTTAAACTATATTTTTAAAACGAAATTGTTTAAAAGTATTATTTCTGATTGGTAAATTAAAAAATAACGACCTTTAAACTTTTTAAAACCTAAATTCGTTTTAAAATTGACAAATAAATAAAGTTCATTTTGGTTGAAACGACACAAAGTGTAAGTCGCACGGATGGCAGGTTTTTAAATATCGTCAGGTGTTTCCGCCCATGTGTGTGCGTAAATGACATACTTTTAAATGGCCGCTTCTGCAGTATTATGTTATGAATATGAGCCTTTTTAATGACTTGATCGAGTACAGGGAATTTAAGTCACTTGGGGCTGATACTTCCTTTAATAAAGTGTAGTAAGTAATGTTTATTTAAAACGTTATATTTGTAGGCGTTATGGAAATGCCATATTGTATTGCTATAATCTCGAAAATATTTTCGTGATTATAACTGGCGATAACATTTTTATGGTGACATTTTAAAACTATGAACAAAAGTTGCTGTTTCATAATGACAAGAGTACCTATCTCTGAATTTGGTTGGCACATGAACTTATCCATGTACAGAAATGTGAGAACCATTACTTCTTATTTTTTGCGTATGCATAAAAGTTTTGAGTGATTTTGCTATTTTAAAATGGCGACAATAATGTAATAAGTCTTTCTTTAACCGTCTGATTTTTATTAACCGTAGTTATTTTTCTTAACTGTACGTTAGACTTTAAAGAAGGTATTTATTTTTCAATTCTACTCCTTGTAACATCGTACCTCTTCCAAACTGCTTCTTCGTTTTTGACTGTTGATTGAACAACAGCAATTACTTCTGGTGCAGTCTGCCCTGAGGCACCCGACTATTCTTTAGCATGACAGATGTCAGGGAAATTAATTAGGATCATTTATTAACAGAGGGGAGTATCGGTGAATTAGTAGGTAGGTATTCTGGCTGTACGTTGATCCTTGTGGTGATATGTTTGGTGGTTCATAGAGCTTTGGGCAGATAGGGCAGTGGCGTTGTGACGGTACGGCACTGCTTCGAGTAGTACTGGCATTGTAGGTTCCATCCTGACACGGCACAGCATTTAGTATCCCAATACTACAAATAATGATTCATGCGCACGTGGCATTTGTATTTTGGGTTCTTTGATAGTTAAGTCTTCCATGATACATAATTTATTCGTGGTGTAGAAAGGAAAATTTTTAAGAAAGTAAGTTTAGGGATATTTCGAAATTACCAAGTCTTGAAGGATATGATGCTTCAAGACAACGCTATGTTTTATTGTGTGTTTGCTCCTGCCGCCATCGGTAAAAGGTTCATCCTTACGTCATATCAAAACTAAAATTGTGAAGAGTACCAAAAGATTTTAGAGACATTTCCACATTCAATGTACAGGCCGTACAACCCCTGTCTCAGTTATCCCTAGAGATATTAGCTAAGGGTTCATTAAAGAAGAGCTAAGGGTTATAAAGAAATTATTTATGGGTCGACAGGTAAGTCTGATTAAAAACAAGACCGCTTCGGTAACCTCATATTTTGTCAAATATATTTGCAAAACTTCATTTATTTAATAAAAAATAAACAAACACACATTAAACAATAACTGCTTACTACCTAACCCTTTCGTCCAGTTATATATAATTCATAAAAAAGCAGAATTAATAAATCAAGCACTCAAGTCAACACAATATAAATTCAAACAACTAAATTAAAGACCTGAACAAATATTGTGACTTAATCTGCTTTGCACACACTAAAAAAGTTTTTAAATAGAGCCAGCACAATATATCACTAGAGATGATATAACATCGTAATATTTTAAAATATTATAACAATTTACTGCGGATATGAAAAATTCCTGGTATGGGTGCGGAATATAAATTTTCCTATGACCCATAAAAGGGGGTGTGTTCAACTCATAATTCCTTTTTCATTGAGACAAATATTCATATAACCGTGATATTAGAAGTGCGTGCATGCTTCGCATGAAGAGAATACAGTCTTAGCGAAAATACTGAATTCAATTGCGGAATTTTTCCTTCCTATGAATTCCTTTATGTCAATTTAGTGATACGAATATGAAGTAGAATTATTTGCGGCTTTTTTATGTTGTGTAGTAATGTAGTGTTTATGGAAAATGAGAATTTTGTCCTTTGTTGATTCGAAAAGTTTTAAATGATTTCTTTAGTGTGAATGAGCGTCATATGTCACGTAAGAGGTTTAGATGTTTACTGACGCTACTTTGGTAGCTATGGCTATTACAAAGTGTATTTAAGAGATTTCCAAGGAGTAAAGCATTTGGTTAAGTACCAATCAAACTTAAACAGGCTGTAAAAAGACCCTAAACGAAAACTGAAATCCCATGTTGTACCAATCAATACGAAGATTTTTCACTTCGGCACCATACCTGGGAAATTACTGGTTCAGGAGATATTGAGGCTTAAAGTTAGTATGGAGTTTTTCTAATTAGGTACAAAATCGATGCATTTACCCCGCCAATATGTTCTTTCGATGCCCTATGACCCCATGGATAAGTAGGCATTTCGAGCATTGCTCGCGCGCGTTTGCGATTTAAAAAAATTGTGAAATGCTAAAAAAAATTCGTTTCTCAGGTATTATTTTTGGTTAGTATGACTTGGCATGATGTCCACAACGAGTAGACTTCGGCTTGGAGATGGTTCTTGTGACACCCTGTATAATATAAATGAAAATTTCTATCAAAACCACTCTTGTGTTTACTCGTAACTATTAAGCCATTTTTTTAAATTACATTTGGCTTCTTTTTTTTCTAAATAATTGAGCTAATTGTTGTGAGCGAGCATTAATAATGGATTTGGACCAAAATACATCAGATAAATCTGTTGGTACATTCTTCTTGGTTTTGAGAAACGCAAGCCTAAAAGAACTTTTACTCCCTTGGAAGAAAATTTCCATAAAAGCCCTACCTACAATTCTCAAAACCATACATGCTTATCACATCGTTGCAATAAAGTGACGTTATGATATGATTTGTGGAGATACACGGTAGTATAGCCTTACTAATTTTAGCATGAATGGGTCAGCTTGACCGGGGAAGTACTACCCTCTCACAGAAAATCGACGTAAAGTAACAGTACCTAAACTGTTGCGTTTCGTTCGGTGAGTGAGAGTGCCGAAGGCCCTATCCACTATACTTCTCCATCATCCCACTCCTCGTCCTATCCCTTTCCCAACCCCAAGGGGCGGCGACGCACTTTGTAACTCCTGTGGTGTTGCTTGTGTCCATGGGTGGCGGTAATTGCTTACCATCAGGCGATCCAACTGCTCGTTTGCCGCCTATTACAATAAAAGAAAGATACTTAGTTTTAAGACTGACGTAGTTATTTATAACACTACAAGTCCACCACAATATATGGACATTTATAAGCTGATATAACAGAAGCCTGTTAACTCTACTTAGTATATACAACATCAAACCTGTTTAGCTAGCTAGCTATGATCTGTAGAAAATTTTCGTTCTTAAACAAGATCCAATTTGTTCAAAGGTCCCTCCTAAGAAGACTGCATAAGTTCGACGAAAACCCTTACCCTACATATCACTGTCTTGTTATCTCCCCAATTATTAAGCTAATCTTATTGCTTGAACATTAAGTAAACATAATTGTATGGGAGTAATATAAGATTTAACCCCATAGGGCAAAATCAGCTTAATAGTAATTATATTACACTTTTGGCAGCGGCTTTGCCTGTTTAGTATGTCGATAAAAAGCAGATAAGAAATGACGGTGTATAAAATTTCATAAGAGTTTCATTGACTATTTCAGTCCTTTAGGGGCATATAAAATAGAAGTCAAGTAACAAAATTAAAGTTTATGTTTTCAACTCTTCCCATGCTTAACATGAAATCAAAATCATTTCAGGGGTTAAGCTGTGAAACTGTTACAGACAGACAGACACACCGATATACTTATTAAAATAATATATTAGTCCCCATGTTTATGGATATTTTGCTACATAATCTCAAAACACGACACCAAACCTTGTAAATCACGCCCAACCTAACCTCGTACATTAAACAAATTGTTCATACTGTTATAAGAAAATTCAATGTACAATAATGTAAGATGGAAACGATACTTTAATTCTATGTTCATTTCGTGTCACTCGATTCTCGGGAACGGCTCGACGCCTCCTTGGATCGTGACGTGTATGAATTAAGGAGCTGCCGTGAATTAACATTCAACGATGTTCTAGAGTTGGAAGTGGTTTGCATTGAGAAAAAATTGATGAAAAGTGCTTGTTTGTTTGCATGTATTTAGTATAAAACCTTCAATGAGACGCTATTCCTCCTTTTAAAGAATAATGGATAATACTGAATGGAGCCTGTACCCCACAAAACAAATTGACCGTAGCATTATTCGGGTTCGATTCCCGCTCAAGTCAAACATTTGTGTGCATGAACATGGATGTTTGTCTTGGTCTGGGTGTTTCTATGTATAATATGTATGTATTCACAAAAAAGTATATATGTATGTTTATCCATTATCTAGTACCCATAAAACAAGCCCTGCTTAGCTTGGGACTAGATGGTGATAAGTGTATGTTGTAGAATATTATTATCATTTTTATATATTATATTATGAACTATACCTGGTCTCATAGAGTAGTTCAGATAATTATAAGACAGCATGTCTGAATTCACTCGGAGACAAATATATCCAAAGAAGTTGTTGTCTTGTCTCGGAAAATATCGTCATGGCTATATTCAAGACCAGCGCATAAGATCAAAGGCCTGCTGTTATGGACAGATGAGAAAAGAGATCAAAAGCGAAGACATGACAGATGAGTAAAAGAATTTTCAAAATTCTTAGTATCACTTAGCGATGACTGCCTCCGTGGTCCAGTGGATAGCGTATGCAGTCGCATATCTCATAGCTGGTCGGAGATCCTGGGTTCGATTCCCGGGCCGGGCAAACGTGTTACAGGGTTTTTCCGAATTCTCAGTAGCAGCACGGAGTCTGGTGATATGCCCGGTATCGGCAATAGGCTCGCCCCCAAGTACGTGGGACCTAAACATTCATGGCGAAATGTGGGTGTAACACGAACGATCCCCAGGTACACACCTCTGACTTTTCGTTTTTAATTATCTCTCGCTTAATAACGTGCCTGGTAGATGGCAATAGGCTCGCGCCCTATTACATTAGGACTGAAACATAACTGACAAAGTGTGGGTGTGTAATACACCTCTGCTTACCCCTGGGGATACAGGCGTGAGTCTGTAAATAAAAATAAAAAAAAACTTAGCGATGCTGAATCCGTTTCCAAAGTCAATTAGACTTTACGCGACTTGGTAAGCATACATACATACATACATAGACTCACGCCTGTTTCCCGGAGGGGTAGACAGAGACTACGGAGCGCCAATTGCATTTATAGATGGTATCTTGTCATATCTCTCTTGCTTCATTCACTCCCATCAGATTCCTCATGCATGCTCTTCTGTTCAGGGTGCTTCTAACCTGTCCTGTTTTTAGGATGTCTCCAATCTGGTCAGAGAACGTCCGCCTAAGTCTTCCCCTTCGTCCTGTCCCTTCCACACTTGCCTTATATATCTGCTTGGTCAGTCTTTTGTCATCCATCCTCTCCACGTGTCCAAACCATCTTAGTAAACCTTTCTCGATGCTTGTCACAACATCTTCTTTTACCCCACAACTCTCTCTCTTGGTAAGCTATCGTCATTATAGATGGTATTTTATATTGTAGACTACCATATACATTGCCGGAATCAAAAACAGCATTCACCTTCACGGCCTTGAGAAAACTCACGTCTCCCTTGAAACATGCGATCTTAAAAAACGGATGAAACCCTTAGCCAAGCAGATCCACATTATCATCCCAAAACCCGAATCATAAAATATACGTGACACATCCAGTTACGATACCTCTTTCAACATACGCGCCGTATATTGCGGGGAGGTGTATCCTCATTTTGGAGTCATTACACGAAATAGTATCAGCGTATAAAGTCCCTAGGGAGGTAGGGAGTGACTTTGTGCCCGTTTGTTTATACACACCCGTATATATTTTGGTTAATTAAGTTTTTGTGCGGTCGCGGATTAGTGAGTTTGGAGGGGAGTGGAATTGGCGAGTGTAATCGTAATATAGTGGAATGTTTGCTGAAAATGTTAATTAAATGAAATGATATTGGTAATGTTGGCGTAATATCTGGCGTGAATATAAAAATAAATTGTTGGCTTGTTTATAGCAAGTTTGCATTCGATTTGAATATTTTGAAGCGATCAATAATTACCTGAAAAGACGGTTGTTCAGCATAATTCATTACGTATTATTTTTACATACATCAAAAATATTTGATACTATTTTAATATGAGATAGCTTTTCTGAAATCATTATTCAGAGCCGTAAATATCAGAATGTCAATCATTCTACGACTTAATTCATCTTCTTTGCATTTTGAAGACATATTCCTATCATGGTATACTTATACTTACCGTAGTTAAATATTTAAATAATTTACGAAACAGACGTGATTGATCACATAACTTATAACATAACTTCATGCTTTTGTATCCGAAGGGGTAGGCAGTGTATTACACACCCACACTTTGCCAGTTATATTTCAGTCCCAATGTAATAGGGCGCGAGCCTATTGCCATCTACAAGGCACATTATTAAGCGAGCGATAATTAAAAACAAAAAGTCAGAGGTGTGTACCTGGGGATCGAAACCGAGACCATCGTCTCGGTAGTCCGCTAAGTGCACCACTAGGAAATTTTTCTTGATGAAAAGTAAGCGGCGATACGCTTTTTTTTTTAGAAAAATACTAAAAACTGCTAGATCGTACACACTTCAGTGTGATTTTATTCCAGCAAGCGTAAACTAAGCTAAAATAATGATATAGTCCTCAAAAGGGCCTGGTGTAGGATAATTTAATTTTGTCAATCTAACTAGGTCTCTTGGAATCTCAGAAAACGGTAAAGTTCGATGTCATAGGGCTATTTAAATCATAACTTGGTGTCAGTTTGACACGAACTGTGCCGCGGCTTGACACGACAGACGAATCTGATTTAACGGGAGTAGTGTTATACATTACAATGGTACTTATAATGATGTGGAGACATTAATACCCAATTATAAGTATTTTTTTAATAAGAAAATTCTTCCAAAATAATATTTAAGCAAATAATAGATGTAAAACCAGACTTGTAGCACTATTTAATTAACTTTTTGTGCAAGGAAAAATTACATATACATGCAAACAGACGTCAGTCTATGTAGACAGACGTCTGTTTGCCGAAGGGGTAGGCAGGGACTACGGAACGCCATTTGCAACGATCCTAACCTATCTCTATTGCTTCATTCACTTCACTCCCATAAAATTATTAATCTAAAATATTGGTTATAAACTACCCTAGTTTATATTTATACAGTGGAATCAAGGCTTTTACGCGAGTCTTGAATTTTAACCAGTACAATGTTATGATGATTATAATTTGAGTGTATGAAAGTGGCAACGCGAGTTTGATATATATCGTGTTCCCGAATCAATCAGCATTACTTAATTAATCATATAAATCACATATATATACCTACTTCAGTACACACGTAAAAAGTCACGGGACATAGGCTAGCAAAGATCCTCTCAAAAACTTATTTTTTTTATAGTCTCACGCCTGTATCCCCGAAGGGTTAGGCAGAGGTGTAATATAACACCTACATTTCGCCATGAATTTCTAGGTCCCACTAATAGGGGGCGAGCCTATTGCCGTTACCGGGCACATCACCAAACTCCGTGCTGCTACTGAGAATTCGGAAAAACGCAGTAACACTTTTGCCCGTCCCGGGAATCGAACCCGGGATCTCCGATCAGCAGTGGCCTACGCTATCCACTGGACCACGGAGGCAGTAAAAAAAACTTATAACAATAGATATTTAATTTAATTAATAAAAATTATCCAAATTCCCAAAGCCATAACCTTTATCTTAAGATAATATAAGACGTAGCGCTAAAAATAGAAAACAGGCTTGAAACGCCCACTAAAAGTAATCGCTGTATAGATCGAGAAAAGTTTCGAGCGCTGATGTTCGCCGGAGAGATGGATGCAAAACTCTTGAATCTCTACCATATTTCAAGCACTAATCACTCTTCGGTTACCACAAAACATTTGCGTAAACAGGCAAAAATTCACCCGTTTTGCTTACCGTACAGCAATTACTGAGTTTTCCGTAAGAGATTGAACATCAAACAAGCCTTAATTAAGCCTTAGAACGTCCATAAATAGCGTCCAAAGTAAGGCGGATGCTACACGGATGGAAAATTTGACGGAGGTCTGTTAGAATGCTCGCTTTGTAAACTAATTTGCAATATAAATATGACATTTGCGAATGGCGTGGCGTTAGTATAGCGACAAAGTGGCATGGCGTAGCCATTTATAAGCTGATCGCCATACGCCGTCGTAATACTCGTCGTATGGAGGGGCTGTACTTATCCTAGCATGTCTTTTTACGTCGCCTCTTCATATTCTCTACGAGGTGAAATATAAAGGGTAGAACATCGGTCAGTGCGCTTTATGATCTCAGAAGTGACTATCTATTTAATTTTCTTATTAAACCTTTTTGTTGACCCGACATTTGCCGTGTCTTCTATGCTTCCGTAACTAAAATAATGTTTAAGACGTATATTTGAGTAAACATCATCAACTTCGTCCATGTACGACCGGCCTAATACTGGAATATTTATTTAGTCCTATTAATGTTTTAATTGAGTCTAACGAAATTTCTTATGGCCGCTTTGAACTCACAATTTTAGCGATAAACGTTCCAAGGTAAATAAGATATTAATTAGTATCGCCTATTATATGATCCGACTAATTAATACACGCTTCATAAATAATTGTTTGGTGTATTTCGTCTTATTTGCTCTCAGTAATTAATACTGACCTAATTTCTAGAATGAAGGCGATAATTTCCTTTAATTTGTACTTAAATTATTTGATTTGTTTCATAAACTTGTTTGTGTTATTATGATCTTTAATGTTTAAAAGGTCTGCTTGATGTTACAGAATATAGTATCACGGTTAAAAGCTCTAAAAGGACAAGCAGAAATGTGTTTTGAACACAATTTGTTAGTTGAATTTTTATCTGTACGATCTTGAGTTTAGGTCGTGCATGTACGTGGCACGTTTTCAGATGCCTCATTGCCAATGGATAAGTAAATTAAACGGACTGTTATTTTTGAGAGGGGATCCTGTTAGCTATTTAAAAAAGCTTTAGCCTAAGTCGCTTGTGATGACGTCAAATTTCTAACCACACCTACAGAATTCGTTTATGAATCTTGTAGCTCTGCTATGGATTAACAAAGAATGTTACGTTATGTTACAATACATTTAGTATACCGTATGTAAACTCTAAAACCGTTATTTCTTAAAAAAAAATTACAATAACAAGGTTTATATCTGTGAATTACTGAGACTTAGCATCTTAAGTTTGAGGATACAGGCGTCAAAATTCTAAAAGCACCTACAGAAAATTCGTTTATGAATATTGTAGCTCTGCTATGGATTAACAAATAATGTAACGTTATGTTACAATACATGTTGTATATCGTATGTAAACTTTAAAACCGTTATTTCTTTAAAAAGTTTTAAAATAACAAGGTTTATATCTGTGAATGACTGAGACTTAGCATCTTAAGTTCGGGGATACAGGCGTCAAAATTCTAACCACACCTACAGAAAATTTGTTTATGAATCTTGTAGCTCTGCTATGGATTAACATAGAATGTACGTTATGTTACAATACATGTAGTATACCGTATGTAAACTCTAAAACCGTAATTTCTTTTAAAAGTTTTACAATAACAAGGTTTATATCTGTGAATGATTGAGACTTGGCATCTTAAGTTCAATCCAGTTAATTTAAAATTTTGTTTTCAGACTTTGAAACCTAACTTTTTAACCTACACTACAAGCTAATTTATATGGTAATCAGTAGGGTTAGCAGGACTAGATTGCGTGGCTACTATCAGAAGATGGGCATAAAACAATAAATCTTCCAATCGTTATTTCGCACATATTTTTGACGCTTGCATATTATAAGACACTAGCTTTTGCCCGCAGCTTCGCTCGCGTAAATTCGGTGTTCTTTAGTTATAGTATATCATCTATGTTCAGTCGGGGTAACACAAATCTCCTTTATTGGGCGGATACTTCTATAAAAATTTCGTTTTAACTGTTTAAGAAATATAATTCTAAAAAGTATTTACACATACAAACTACTTAGTATTCAGACTTAGTAGTATTCAAAATGTTATCCGGTATCTGTGACGCACATGACGTTTCGCTAGAGTGGCCAATATGGCGACTGTGATTTGTCTGTCAGAACCATTAGAATTTAACAAAAAACTCGACAATCCGAATTTTGCGGATATATGTTGTCGACACGAAATATTTATTTTTAATGTTTTATTATTTAGGTAAGATTTCGATGTACTCCTTGACGAAATTATTAATTTAAGATTTGACACTGCGATAGCAGCGTAGTTCGTCGGTTCCAGTGTGAAACATTCCAAAACCCACAACTACTTACGAATTAAAAATTAAGTAAAATTACATTTTCCAGTGGACTAAATTGTGAATCTAAACCATTTTCAAGTCCATGTGTGTGGTCACACACACAAAAAATTTCATCAAGATCGGTCCAGTCGTTTAGGAGGAGTTCAGTGACATACACGCACACAAGAAATATATATATTAAGATAATACTTTGAAGAAGCTTTAAGGGACTCACGAAATGTGTACCAAAAATAATAATAGTATACTTTATCTATGTACCGTGAAACATTACGTGGGTATGTTTCAAATTAATTAAACACAGTGAAATGAAAGACCGAATAGAATTAATATAAATTGAGAAAAGGGAGTTTAATTTTCCCTATCATTGAATTCTTAGAACAGACAAATACATTATTTATGAATCAAACAACCTTTCTCACAATTGGAGTTTGTTTGTGTTTTTACTTCTATTTAATTATAGGTCGTTGACCCCTTGTCACGATCTAAATTAGATTTAACCTTGTTATTTCTTACCAAAAGACATTGTAAGATATACTTTAAGTAGGATGTGTATTAAAGTGCCTCTTAAGGTTGTTTCGGGGGAAATGTACCTCGGTTTTAGTATTGTGTTTTCCTTAACGACGACAATGGCAATGGTATAAACAGTCGAACTTGGGAACTTTGTGGTAATATTGGATTACCAGTGAATAAAATGATACCGTGAATATTCTAAATATAATACTTATCTATACACGTATAGCTAAGTATCGATCCTATTCCTCTAATTATTGAGAATTTACAAAATAAAAATTCGGGAAAGTGCGAGTCTGACTCGCGCACCGAAGGTTCCGTACGCATTTTACCTTCTTTGAAGTTGAATTACGCTAGTCCTCTAAATCTGTATGAGCGCCCATACAACTTAGAGGACTATCTTAAATGGAGTCTACTATGTATGTATAGGGACACCCTTAAATTTTCCACATTTGTTATTTTTTGTAATTTTTCCTTTATTTGTGCTGTAAGACCCTGCTTTTGGCCAAATTTCGTGATTCTAGTTCAACGGGAACTACCATATAGGTTTTCGACCCAAAACTTATTACTTAACTTAACCCAAAACCAAAAAAAATTTGGTCAAAACTAAGGTCTTGCAGCACAAGTACAAGAAAAATTCCGAAAATTAAAAAAAGTTGAAAATTAAGGTTAATTTTGGTACTTACAAGTTTTCGCAAAAATCTAATTTTCAATTTGCTAGGTCCACCCGTTCCTAAGAAAATCGGTGGTGACACACGGACAGACAGACAGACAGACAGACAGACAGACGGACAAGAAAGTGATCTTATAAGGGTTCCTTTTTTTACCTTGAGGTACCCTAAAAATAAACGTGGAACTTATTTATTTTAATTTGAGGACTCTTAAAAGTACATCTCAGTTGCGGAAGCATCCTGCGAGCTTTTGAACATTAAAATGTTATAAGCTGGAAAGCTTATGACGTTAGGATTTTACAAAATATATCTGCATATTATTTTCTATTATTATTTTGCACGAGTCTGCTGCTATACCTTTGTATCAGTAGACAAAAACGTCAACTGTGACCCCCGTTCACAGCTGGAAGGATACTTTGAAGGCAACGCTCGACAAATTCATCACATGCCCCATAGTCCTGTCTTTAGTTAAAAGCTTTGTTGTCTAGAGCATTCAAAAGGTTCCCCGAAGAAACTTATTGAACCGCAAATGTCTCTGAATGTCGAAATCAGTTTTATTTGATCGAATACTGAACAAATCGCGGATATGACTGAACTTGAATATTGAAGTCCCTCAAAGACATTCGTTCGAGCGAAAGATTCTTTCAAGCTAAGTTGCCACTTTTATAACTAGGAGTTATAGCATATAGGAATCTTTCTGTATCTAAATGCCCGAGGCATTCGGAATTTTATTAAAACTTCTCCCCTTTGAGATAACTTCTGTTTGATAGAAACGGGGGGGTTGAGGAGACAACCCACCCCCACTCGGCCCGACAATTAATGCCACCATTTACGAAAATTTTATTTCATTTGCGAATGCGAACTCCCGTTATTTGATTATTAATAAAATGAGTTTTATTTTGTTGCCGATTTGCATAATTGTTTCATTTTCGTTTTTCGTCCGCTATATTCGATAAAGTCCGCGCTGAAATCTTTTAAAAAGAAATTAAACTCGAGTTTGGAGTCTTGGAGAATTTTAGTGTTTTCTGTCAGGAAATTTAATTTTTCAACGCGTTCCGCAAATTGTGTTGGTGCTTATTTCGTCAAATCTGATTCAGTAAGTTTTTCTTGAGTATAAGACGTGAATAAATCTAATTAAGTATATAATTAGTTGTATAATTCTGAGGAGTTGGTAGTTTTTTACGTCGGAGTAGGAAACTATTAGTCTTTGGGGAACTATTATTGTGAATTGAATGGACGAACTTAGGATGGAGATACTTTTTGTTTAATTGAACATTTGTTTGTTTAACGACAATGTTGTCTTAATGAGCTTAGGTTCTTTTTAGCGCACCAGCTACTTATTGGTTTAACAAACGTAACACATTATTCACATTCATTTCACTTGTTTACTAATTTGCCATCATGAAAATTAAAAAAAAAAGACTAAACAATAAACACGTAAAAATATAAACTTAAATAGGTACTTTTTGATTTCCTGATTTATATCGATTTTATTTTTTCATAAGTGGATTCATTTCATTTTATGTTCGATGGATTCGAACTTAGACCAGCTTCGCAGTTAAGGTCACTAACCTTTAAGGTGTTATTTATAATTCCTTAATTTCTACACAATTTATAGACAATATCTAAGATATTGTGGTGCCATTATACCTAAAATAATACAAAGCAACATTACGATCTAACCAAAATTGAGAAATCTTACTCAGCACTTGTCTCCATTAATAGTATTGCCAATAGACAAGTCTCAACAGATATCTCTTGTCTTATTATCCTCTTATGAAATACATTTCTGTAACTGGCAACACAGAAAATTTACAATAATATCATTGAAATTGGAACGTTTCGATCAACTGAACATGATCTTAAATTATTAAAACATAAAGACGTTAATACAAATACGGTATTTAAGTGACAATTTAAACAAACTGATTTTGACAGGGAATTGGACTACTGGCTCTTGTTATAATTATTTTACCGTGTCTGCTTAGACCGTTGTATGATTTAAGGCAAATCTACCACTGAGATAAAAGTAGGAGCTATACAATTGCAAACTATTCTATTATAGACTCACGCCTGTAATCCCCGATGGGGTAGGCAGAG
This sequence comes from Euclidia mi, assembly GCA_944739405.2. NCBI lineage: Eukaryota > Metazoa > Arthropoda > Insecta > Lepidoptera > Erebidae > Euclidia > Euclidia mi. The sequence goes on along the minus strand of OX123194.2, from coordinate 2,178,885 downwards.
GTGTAATATTACACCCACATTTCGCCATGAAATTTTAGGTCCCGCGTAATAGGGGGCGAGCCTATTGCCGTTACCGGGCAGATCACCAGACTCCGTGCTACTACTGAGAATTCGGGAAATCCCAGTAACACTTTTGCCCGACCCGGGAATCGAACCCGGGACCTCCGATCAGCAGTCGCATACGCTATCCACTGGACCACGGAGGCAGTCAAACTATTCATAATTTTTTAATCTCGCCAACATTTATGTTTTGGATCTAGATGTGTTTATTATCCATCGATTGTATATTGGTAAAGATCTCCTGCGGTACAAGATTCATTAGATATGTGGGGTGGTGCAGTCATATAAAAATAACTCAATCTTACGTACAAGAATACAATGATGCTATTGACAGCACACCTTCTGAATGACAAATATTGACCGCACTTGTCACTTGATGCCTGTGGTATATGTGAATCAAGCCTAAGTGACCTATATTTTTATCTTTGAAGAATGCTGCCTAAGCCATACATTGTATTTAGAATGTCTGCCAAAATTCAACATCTTAAAATAGCTAAAGTAAATACTTAGAAAATCTTTTTGAAACCTCAATTCTTAGACTGCTATATTTAGTCGTTCTACCTGCATGTAGGCGACCGGCATTATCAGTCTTGTCCTCAATATCTTTACACAATAAGAGTCTGATTGGAATGCAGAGCTATAATTTGAGTGGAATAAACGCTCCACATTTAGAATGTACCAAACCGAAACTGTCATATTGCTTAAGTTAACTGTCTCTAAGGTCGTTTGAGGTATTTACTTTCGAGTGGTTGAAATATTAATTTCTTGGTATTGTGGTTCTGACTACTTAAGTTGTTTAGTTCTGTATAATAGTTTATTGTAATGAGAGCCAAAATTATTAGATATTACACATTTGTATATATACAATTCTTAGTAGGTATTATAGTAATTATATGTAGAAATTTTAAATTACACGCAAAGGCAGCGATAGCCTTGTGGAGATACCAACAGACTAAGACTACCATGCAGAGGGTATCGGGATCGAATCCACGCCACAGCGCGCACCAATGACTTTTCGGAGTTATGTGAGTATTGAATTGTAAATTATCGCTTGCCTCGTGCCTCGGAGAGCACGTTAAGCCGTCGGTCCCGGTTGTCATGAAGATTTTTAACAGTCGTTATAGGGCGTCAGTACCTTCTAAATAAACTGACACTAGTCTCTCTCTATCTTTATGCAACTATATCATACCCTACATAATTAAGTTACTATTACACTCCCCTCACACTATATAATACACCTACTTCTTCCTCTCTGCACCACTCAGTCAGGTAGACTGGTAGATAATGCCTATGGCATTAAGTCCGCCTACGTACTCTGTGTATGTGAAGTTTAAATAAATAACTTAATTCTATCATTACTGACTGACAGAAAACGCACAGTCGAAACTACCGGGTGCAGAAAGATAAAATTAGGAATGTAAGACGTAAGTTCCTTAGGGAGTATATGAGAGCACTAAGAGAGGATTTATAGAAATTCCGACCCTGAAGGTTAAAATAGTCTTACACAGGCGGAGCTGTATGCGAATTCTAGTTTCTTAAATTTCTTTTTTATAGACTCACGCCTGTATCCCCTAAGGGATACACAGAGGTGTAATATTACACCCACATTACGCCACGAATTTTTAGGTCCCACGTAATAGGGCGCGAGCAGATTGCCGTTACCGGGCACATCACCAGACTCCGTGCTGCTACTGAGAATTAGGAAAAACCCAGTAACACTTTTGCCCGACCCGGGAATCGAACCCGGGACCTCCGATCAGTAGTCACATATGCTATCCACTGGACCACGGAGGCAGTCTAGAATCTAGTTCGGTAAAAGTCGGTAAAATAGTATCTCCTGTTACCATGGACGCATTAGACTCACAAAGTAAGTTAAAACGCTTACAATAAAAAATCTATGTACTAAATTAGCATGTTTAAAGAACCTTACTAATGAAATATTATAATTTTGAACGAAATTGATCTAAAAATTGTGTGGTAAATTCAATATAACATATTTGTCCTGGGATAGTAATTAATACATCATTTAAACTCGAGCCAGGCGAATTTTGCTCTATGGAGTCAATTTCATAAAATATAAACATAACTTCGCAGAGGTGAGAGTCAATTTCAAGCAACAAAATACAATCTACCATATAAATATTAAATAGCTCATCGCAGATCGACTATTTATTAGTAAATCGAGCTTACATTGGCCGGGTAACAAATTGCAAGGTCATCCCGGGTGAATGCGCTGTTACTCAACATCGCATCGTTGTAATGGATATGCTTTTTAAGAAAACATCTAAAACGAAACCATCTCAGACGCCAGAAATAACCAAATGGTGGAACGTAAAAGGAGACAACATTCCCAAATTCTGCAACCACTTACACAACTTAAAAGTTGATACTGATTCGGACGTTGACACTGTATGGAATTATCTCAGCAAATCCATTCTAAAAGCCGCTTATATTACTCTTGGTCGTACAAAGGGTGGTACAATAAATTACAGAGAGTCTTGGTGGTGGACAGAAGCAGCGAAAAATGCAATTCAAAGAAAGAAAGATGCCTTTAGGACCTGGCAGTCTACCCAAACTTCTGAAGACCAGGCAGAATATAAAAGAGTTAAGAAGGAGACCAAAAAAATTATAGTAGTGGAACGCGCAAATTCCCAAAAAACTATATACGAGCAATTAGAGACCAAAGAAGGTCAAAAATGTATTTACAAGCTCGCAAAGCAACGTTGTCAGAGCACAAAGGATCCCGCTAGATGTAAAACCGTTAAAGGCCCAAATGGTGAGCTGCTGTACAAAGATAAAGATGTCCTATCAGCCAGGCATCAGTATTATCGACAGCTACTCAACCCTACTCAAGCTGCTCCACAGCTCGAAATCACCAGTAGGAACATGGGACTTATACCTCCAATACATCCCAGTGAGGTCAAAATGGCGCTAAAAAAGATGGCCAACAACAAAGCCATAGGGCCTGACGGTATTCCAGTCGAAGCTTGGAAGTGCCTTCGCGAACAAGGAGTCGTACTGCTTACCGACCTCTTCAACTGTGTGTTGCTCTCCTCTAAAATGCCAGAGGCATGGAGATTGAGCACCATAGTTCCAATTTATAAGGGGAAGGGCAGCAAATACGAATGTAATAACTATCGCGGAATCAAGCTGTTAAGCCATACTATGAAGCTATTTGAAAGAGTGATTGACAGTCGCTTAAGATCAGAATGTTCGCTGTCCAAAAATCACTATGGCTTTGTACCGGGCTTATCTACTACCGATCCTATGTTTGCTCTAAACACGATCGCTGAAGAGTACAGAGCGAAACTTCGACCATTGTATGTCGCATTCTTGGACATGGAAAAGGCATTTGATCGTGTACCAAGGGATACGATTTGGTGGAGTCTTCGCATGAAGAACGTCCCCGAACATTATATTAATATCGTAGCCGACATGTACAAGGGTGCGAGATCAATGGTACGAACAGTAATGGTGCATCAAGGCTCAGTACTGAGTCCCTTCCTGTTTTGCTTGGTATTAGACGCACTCACTGAAGCAGCACAGTCTTCAGCCTCGTGGACTTTCATCTACGCAGACGACGTTGCTATCTGCACCGAGAGCCGCGCAGAGTTGCAAGAGCCGCGCAGAGTTGCAAGAGGCGCTTCTGTCGTGGAAACATCAGTTACAGGCCGGTGGCCTAGTGTTGAGTGTTGCAAAGACCCAGTACATGTCTTTTAATGACCCAGATCCAGATAACAATAGTCCGATTCCTATCGACGGCCAACTTGTAACCATGTGCGATGAATACAAGTATCTTGGTTATATGATGCACAGATCTGGACTTTTAGAATGCAATATCCAGCACAGAATAGCCGCAGCGTGGCTTAAGTGGCGAGAAGTGACTGGTGTTACCTGCGATAAGAGGATGCCTGTCAAACTCAAGGGTTTGATCTATAAGACCATAATAAGGCCAGTTCTCTTGTATGGCAGCGAAACATGGGCTGTAACCCAAAAGAGCATGCATACCATCCAAGTTGCTGAAATGAAGATGCTAAGATGGATGTGTGGCGTAACCAGGCTCGATAAAATCCGCAACGAGTACGTGCGAGGAAGCCTTGGTGTACGCGACATCGCCGAAAAAATGCAGGAAAGTAGGCTGAGATGGTATGGTCATGTGAAAAGGAGGCCACCAGACTACGTCGGCAATTTGGCACTACAGCTCGACCTCCCTGGTCGGAGACCTAGAGGACGACCCAAAACAAGGTGGCGAGATGTAGTGCTTAAGGACAAGAGGGAATGCAAGGTCACTGATGATGATGTCATGGATAGAGCGAAGTGGAAGTGTAACGTGAAGAAAGCTGACCCCACCACCATGTGGGATTTATAGCTAGGAAGAGAGCGCGAGATAATAGTGGATAACATATAGTGTCACTTACCAAGAGACACAAAGACTAGTCTTATTTAAAATTTGCTCTTCTTAGGTTTCTGTGAATTACCTATGCTAAACCCCAAGTATTACTTACAGGTAACTACATAATACGTATACCTGAAGATATCCGTCTGATGGCATTAATTGATTGAATACCTATTGGTATTCACGATAGTTCAATTGAAATTATTTTTTTTTTATTTATAGTCTCATGCCTGTTTCCCCGAAGGGGTTGGCAGAGAAGTAATTTTACACCCACATTTCGCAATGATTTTTTAGGTCCCACGTAATAGGGGGCGGGCCTATTACCGTTATCGGGCACATCACCAGACTCCGAGCTGCTACTGAGAATTTGGAAAACACCCAGTAACACTTTTGCCCGGCCCGGGAATCGAACCCGGGACCTCCGCTCAGCAGTCGCATACGCTATCCACTGGACCACGAAGGCAGTCTTGATATTACTACCGCAAAGTAATACTGCGAAACTAAGAAGATAATCTGACATTCAAAGATTGACATATCAACTTTTTATATTTTGTCCATGAGTAATAAAATGACATCTGTGCACGAGCTTATTCGAGCGATATGATTATACAACCATGCCGGCTGTATGAGTCAGCTTGATCAATGTCGGTGATGGAATAATATGCTAGGACGACATGGTTCCGTAGCGGGAGTATAACCGACTGCTACACCACCACCTTCTTACTAGTGCTTGGTTCGACTCGTGCTCGAGTCAAACACTCGTGTGCATGAACATGTATGTTCGTCTTGGTCTGGGTGTGTCTATGTATAATGAGTATGTATTCACAAAAAAGTATATAATATAGTTTATGGAAGTGGCAACGTGTGAATTTTCAAGTAAGACACTCCCAGTTATGTGGTTCCTACTACCTAGCTGAAAATTACTTACATGAAGTAAAAAATTGGGCAAGTGCGAGTCGGACTCGCGCACGAAGGGTTCCGTACGTAAAAGAAAATCACGTTTGTTGTATGTATACTTAAATACTTTTTAAGTTTCTACCTGTTTATTAAAATCGAGTAACAAATTGCTTAAAAATTACGTTTGTTGTATTGGAGCCCCCCTTTATTATTTACTTCTTTTTAATTTAATTATTTATTTTGAAATGTAATATACAACTAAATATTTTGTGAAAATTTAAAGCGTTTACCTGTTATAGTAGTAATTTTTAGTAGCGCTCACAGCGAGGCTTGGCTTGCCGTTCGTAAAAGATCGGCAAAGTTAAGCAACGCTTGCACAGGTCGCCACTTGGATGGGTGACCAAGTGTGGTATTTACAACTGAGCGCTACCGTGCTTCGGAGGGCACGTAAAGCTGTCGGTCCCGGTTCTTGTCTCAGGATAAGAATCGGTAGGCCATGTCGGAGGCCTTCGGGCGGTCTGAAAACTCCGACACTAGAGTTGGCCACACACTCACACGAAAAACAAAACAAACAAAACAAAAAAAACAAGTAGTAATTTTGAGCAAAAGATAAGACACGACATGTATAAGAAAAAACACGTTTCATGGGACTCCCCCTTAATATTTTTTATTTTTAGTATTTGTTGCTATAGCGGCAACCAAAATACATAATTTGTGAAAATTACAGCTTTCTAGCTATCACGGTTTATGAGATACAGCCTGGTGACAGACAGAAAGACAGACAGCGGAGGCTTAGTAATAGGGTCCCGTTTTTTACCTTTTAGGTACAGAACCCTAAAAAGTACTGTCCTATTCTGGAAAAAATCATGCAATAGGTATTCATACTAATATTATAAATGTTTGTGTTGTTTATTTGTCGGTTTCTCCTTCCACACTAAAACTACAGAACGGATTTTGATAAAGCTCTGCAAAAATATAGCTCATGATACATCAGTAAAACGCATAGGCAACCTTTTGCCAGAATGACCAATCTACGCGCGGGTGGTACCGCGGGTGGAATCTAGTATAAAACAAATTACTTAACTTAAACAAACTAATACATCTAACTTATCCATCTGATACAAACCAAAGACCTCTTTAATGGACTTTACTGGCTTGTAACAAATCTACCAAGAACGCAGGTTCATAACTAAGTTTTACAATGGAAAGCGTGCTCAAAACAACGAACATTAGTTATGTTTTATAACCAAATACAACTTGATAATAACTCAGTTGGACCAGTTATGGTACAGCTGGTTTTGCTCAGAATTAGAAGGGGCTGGGCGTTTTGCAATTGTACCACCTGAGACGTCAACTACTACCAGTATTTGTAGTTCAACCGTCGCTTGTGGCTACGGCAATGTAATCTATATATCTGGATCAATATTCGGACGTCGCAGCAGGTATAGGTCTCCCGCAAGGTGGACAAATGATATCTTGTTGGGGTTGCGGGAAGTGGTTGGATGCGGGCAGCTCAAGAGCTGTCTATGTGGAGAGCCTTGGAGGACGCATATGTCTTAGACGTCATTGGACGTCTTTGAGCTAAGACGATGAAGATGGGTGAACATTCTTTTGTTGTGCTGAATATGTATAGCATACAGTATCATTATATGGAACCTATTGGAAGGAAACCCTCGGATTGACCACCCCCACTATTGCAATAGAAAAAGGTTGACAATACCGAACTTCTCTAAAAGGATAAGGGATATAGGAATGGTATGGGTTCCAGGAAAACACCTGACTTGCAGTATCCCGCTGTATGCGCCGACTATTCTTCTACACGTGTTGTGCCTCTGCACGAGGCATCCTCAGGAGCGATGGGAACGACCGTGGCCCAAGCAGTTAATTTTTTTTTTTTATTGTTTTGTAGGGCCAGGCAGTGGTGGTCTAGGACCTAGGTATTTTAAGTGTTTTGTTATGTCTGATTTCAAAGACAGGTGACAATATGTTACGTTAAACACAACAGTGGATGTCGTTTGGTAAAAATTAACCCCTCGTATGCTGGGTTACCAGACATAATTAAAATCTATTGTGTCTCGTGCAGATCTGCTCTTAAGCATACGAAAGGTTAAGGAGTATCAATAAAACAGTAGCAAAGACGTTTGGAACTTCGAAGAGTGTGCAAGAATGAATCCATTTTGGCGATAAGGTAAAATTACGATATTTTCTTCATTGTATCCACAATGAAGATTATATATATATTATATAAAATTGGAACCTGTGCGTCTTGAAACTTTTTTAAGGCTTTTAAATGTGTTATATGTATGTTCATACACGTTTAAAGCCTATAAAATAATATAATCGTAACTATATTCACTATAGTAAGCTAGTAGTACTAGTTCTAAGACTATGCTTGAATAATGCAGGTATAGCTGCACCGTCTTAGTATTCCGAGCTGCTATGCAAAACTCGTGATAATAACTTTAGCGTGAAACTCAACTTACATGGAAATATAAATTTCTCTTATGTTATGTAAAATCGATAACTATTATCTAGGTCATGAAAGGAAGAATAATGGTTTTTAACTTTCGCTCTTTGTGTATATTTTACGATATATTTTAATCTGGACTGCCTCCGTGGTTCAGTGGATAGGGTATACGACTATTGTTCGGAGGTCTCGGGTTCGATTCCCGGGTCGGGAAAAAGTGTTACTGGGTTTTTTCGAATTCTCATTAGCAGCACGGAGTCTGGTGATGTGCCCGGTAACGGCAATAGGCTCGCCCCCTATTACGTGGGACCTAAAAAAATCATGGCGAAATGTGGGTGTAATGTTACAACTCTGCCTACCCCTTCGGGGACTACAGGCGTGAGTCTATAAAAAAATATAAAAAATATTTTAATCAAGTTGGTAGCCATTTTTAAGACCTTTACCTTTTTAAGAGATTAACCTGTCTATAAAGAATATCTTCGTATACTTCATTATTCGGCTAACGGACCGAATTAATCTACCTCCAATTAAGAACAAAATACACGCGTAGCAACATATCGAAATGATAGTAAGACTTCTAAATCAAAAACACTCAAAATCAACCTTTATACTCAAATTCTGATAGATATCAGGCGCCGTAATACTAAAAAAAACTTTCAAACAAGAAAGATTGGGTGAACACTTCCAAGCGGCAAGCTTGCTTGATTATCTCTAACCTTTAATTAAAGAGCCGCTGAACAAGAATGGCCGAACTAAATATTGATTTTTATAACCGTATACATCATGTTGTGACAATCAATTACTCACTGCACCGACATTAGCAGTACATTAGTATCAATCAATGTCGAATTAATTAGATCTGATACACCCACGGACCTATGTTGGTATCTACCGGAGGTTCTTGGGAGATTTGGGTGATGTACTAAGATGGGTTGCTTCTAAATGGATTATTGGTTTGGTCTTCTTTATCTGCGTAGTTTTTAGAATGCTTTGTAGGTTCTGGAATGTTTTGCAGTATATGTTAAAAATTAGACGGTAAAAGATTCTACTGTATTATACAAATACTGGAAAACGCTATCCCTTGGGTTTGCAGAGGTCAGACGGAAGTCGCTCCATAGAGCAGCAGGCTAAGCATTATGTTAAACATAGTTAGACCAGTAAGTGTGTGTCAAAATTAAGAAATTTGACTCGTTATAATTTTACTTACTTAAACTAGGTACTGGTCCAAATTGAATTAAATTTGAAATATACCATGTTTATACAACGCCTGCTTGGTAACTCAAAAACAGGCTTCTAGTTTTATCCACAACGAAGTTATAGGGAGTCGAAAATGGCCTGAATTGCTTCGAGTAAAGGATGGTACGGCCGTGCCGCTTGTTTGCTCAACTTGGTGGGGGCACTGCCGTGCCGGCAGATTGTTGGGGGCTCTACCGTGCCCCCAGATCCTATGTTAGATCTACGTCCCTAACTATCTCAAAAATGACAGTCCAAATAACTGGGTACGAATATAATTTGTAAAACAAGATTGTTGAATTACTAAGGTAGCCATAAAAAGACTAAGTACCTTCTTTTCCCCATTGTCATCTTTATTAGGTACTAAATACATATTTAATGTTGGTAAATGTTTAAGAAATGTCTCCGTTAACTCATTTTTGTGGGACATTATGCCATTTTAACTGCCAAGAGGTTCTCGGTATTTATTCTGTTGAGATTTGAAGGACTTTCCAAGATAAAATAAAATTCGAAACTGTTACAACATTAAAGTAATTCAAATTTGTAAGAATGACACCGTGGATAGCTCAGTAGTTTAAAACGACTCACCTCTGAGTTCTGCGCCGGTTGTTGTGGGTTCGACACACTTACGCAACAACACTTTTTGCTATCCAAAAATTGTGGTTCCTAGTCCGAAATCGGCACAGTAGCTAAAAGAAAGAACAAAGAACGTCCAAAAAATATGTAGAAAGAACCATATTAGAGAAACAGCTAATCACCCACAGTATCATCATCCTCCTAGCGTTATCCCATTTTCAATCAAGGGTCCGCTTACTAGTCTAACCGGATTTCGCTGAATATTAGCTTTTCCACAGAGCGACTGCCTGTCTGACCTCCGCAACCCGAAGGGATAGCTATAGTCCATGGTTTAGACTAGTGTCAGTTTATTTAGAAGGTACTGACGCCCTATAACGACTGTCTAAAGATCTTCATGCAATTCGGGACCGACGACTTAACGTGCTCTCCGAGGCACGGGACAAAAAATTGACAATTTAATACGTACATAACTCCGAAAAGTCATTGGTTCGCGCCGTGGATTCGAACCCGATACCCTCTGCATGGCAGTATGTTGGTATCTCCACTAGCTATCGCTGCCTAGCTAATCACCCACAATATACACGACAAAAACTAACAGAGCATCGTCAAAGAATGCAAGTTCTCTGGGTAGTTTTCATGACATAAACTGACGATATGCCGCGCTTCTTCCTTCAATTTTCTTCTTATTCATGTAATGCGTGCACTCGTATACCACGGAACCAACGACTGATATTATAAATAAGTGCACCTAGCCGCATAAACTTACTTTCTTTAATTGGGGATAAAAATATACACAAAAGATTATAAAAAGATGACTGCAGGTCTCATTGTTCTTCCCAGCGTATTATGAAGGCTCTTAATTACCGCGCGCAGTGAGTAATCGATCGCCCCCGTAAAACGCCCTTAATATTTCGCTCAAACGATCAAAAATAATAAACTGCGATGTGAAATTCAATAACAGGTCCTTCCAACCGTGTCTTGTATGTGCCTTATGTTGGACGAAAGGTGTATATGGATGTGGCAACAAACAAAAGCTGTGCGGGACTTTGACCTCATACTATATCGCACACACCTACTCAGCTAAAACTGAATAAAAAATAATCATTATTTGACATCTTCTTTATACATTTCTTGTTACGTTTACGACACGTTTTACTGGCGGAGCGCCAGCTAGGTGCAGCTGAGTTGATTATTTCTTATATAATCATAATGCACGATATGTCTCTTAGTTTACTCTAATTCTAACTCTAAATTTACTCCAATCATCTTAGTGTGCTCGAAGATCAGAGTGCATAAGCCACCTCAGAAGCAGCATATTTTCATACTACAGCAAAGCAACTGAAGCAGATGCGCAGAGTACCATAGCATCCACAAGAAAGCTTCTATAGTGCTCCGTACTCCTTAATCGAACGGAGATATACATTACGAAGCACCTTATTTTGAGGCCTTGCGGACATGATTCCTTAACAAGTCATTTTTATAATCCAAATCAAATGTTTTATTACTGTAAACTGGTCTCTTAGATTGTAATATTCTTGGTTACTTTTAAAATAATATTTTTATTTAAAATGCCGAGCTTAGTTCTGTATCATTATCAGCCTTTAACAGTCCACTGCTGGACTAGGCCTTTCTTCTTTGAATGGATGAATTGGCCTACTATACCACGCTGGCCAAACGGGTTGGTATAGGGTTTGTATCAAGTTTTCCTTCTCTTACAGTGCTGTTCTCTGCATAATATGCTTCCTCTGTCGGCTCTTACGACACCCATGGGATAATATGGGGTGGTGACATTCCGTATTCTTAATCCGTCACCACACGGACAATCAAGAGTCAATCGTTATTGTCTTCCTAATATTTTTTTAATATTAATTTTTGGCATGTCTTTTATCCGTCCCATAACTGCTCATTTAACCTTCCGTCCACAATGTGATGTCGTATCCTTTCCCCAAGGATCTCTATACAAATGTTTCTCCATAGGTATGCAATGTTTATGGCCACAAGAACAATGGCACTGTTTTGAAGAATTAACCCCTGGATTAATTAACATATCCACCGTCCGTGACTAATTACCGGGCCTTTTTAATTAAAACTTTAAGCCTTTACGGTTTATTAGCTACCGTCCAGTCGCGAGTTGCGATACTTATTCTAGACTGGCAACTTTTTGGTCTAGAAATTCTAGATGCCTTTGTGTTTTTTTAGCTAGTTTAATTAATATAAAGCTGGGAATATCACGTTGCATAAATGAAATATTGAAGGCACTGATTTCATTATTGATGTTTTTCCAATATTCGAGCGATGATTGATGAAGTTTTGTGCGTGTTTTTAATATTGTGTACATGGATACAAAAATAACGGGTTTTTGTATATCCATAGTTGTGAACGATATACTTTTTTTTAGAACTAACAGTTTAGATAAAATGTCGCAATGAAATAATTTATTATTCTTGAAAAAAATAATTCTTAATGTTCGAGCTTTCATCCATACTTCCAGCAGAACATGCGACGTTAAGTATTCAGCTAATCAAAGGAGAGAAATTTTGCATTTAGCAAGAAAGTATCTCAATTATCAATTACATTTCAACTGACTTGAAGGACGTATTTACGATCTACATGAGATTCAACTGCCTCCGTGGTCCAGTGGATAGCGTATGCGACTGCTGTTCGGAGGTCCCGGGTTCGATTCCAGGGTCGGGCAAAAGTGTTACTGCGTTTTTCCGAATTCTGAGTAGCAGCACGGAGCCTGGTGATGTGCCCGGTAACGGCAATAGGCTCGCCCCCTATTACGTGGGACCTAAAAATTCATGGGGAAATGTGGGTGTAATAATACACCTCTGCCTACCCCTTCGGGGATACAGGCCTATAAAAAAAGAGAACAAAAAATGAGAATCGCTTCCAGTAGGTGAAAAGGGAGGACATTTATTTACATCCATCCTAAAAGCTTTAAAATTTTGCCAACTGTATATTGTTTTATTATTCATCATCATCATTAGCCCTGTATATCAACTGTCCCACTCCTTGGCACGGATCTCTCCTCACTGTAAGCAGAATAAGGCAATAGTCTTAGGCTTAGCCAGTTGGCAGACTTCACAAGCTTTTTTCAAAAATAATACTGTTACGGACCGGGTAACAGGATTGGAAGGAAACACCGAGTAGCACTGATGACACTTTATTGAACTTGAAAAAATTTAACACACGACGCGTCGTTCGATTTCGACGCGGACAGCACCAACACTAACGTCTTTTGCACTGTACTTCACGGCGCGTCGTTAGTTCTCAACGCGGACAGCACCAACACTAACGTCTTTTGCACTGTACTTCACGGCGCATCGTTAGTTCTCGACGCGGACAGCACCAACACTAACGTCCTTTGCACTGTACTTCACGGCGCGTCGTTAGTTCTCGACGCGGACAGCATCAACACTAACGTCTTTTGCACTGCACTTTTCACTGCACTGAACTTCACTTCACTTCATTACTACTTCTTCCTTTTACTACACCGCCTTTTATACCCCTAGGAATGTTCTAGATCCACTAATTTCGATTTTCATTTCTTAATTCATGTGTTTGACATGATACCGGCTGTCACAATACAAAGAACTCTCAGACATGCAGCGTTCCTCACGATAATTTTCTTCACCGTTTATCAAGTAAATAATTGACATAACATCGAAAAGTTAGTGGGTTGGAACCCGAGATCTGTCGCCTCGTAGTCTGTTGGTCCACTAGGCTATCGCTGCCCTAAGATACAAATACATTTTTATTTTGAGCCAGCTCAGTGCGACTTTGGCAACATGCTTTGCAGTATATTTGAGTAAAGTTTCCTCATTTTTGAGTAAAACTATTGACTAATACACACGTGAATACCTTCAGCGTTATAGTTGAGTGCCCGCTATAAACGTTTATGCGAACATGTTCTTAGAAAACCTCAATGAGCAATCAGTTACATTTTCTTGGATTTGGTAATAAATACATACATACATACATATCGTCACGCCTTTTATCCCCGAAGGGGTAGGCAGAGGTGTATTTCTACACCCACTTTTCGCCAGATATACTTTAGTCCCACGTAATAAGGGGCGAGCCTATTGCCGTACCGGGCACATTTAATTATGTAATAAATTGGTCATAAAAATAGTCAAATGTGGGTTTGTTGACAAGAAACATTTATATGTAAGTTTTAAATAATGAGTATTTAAGAAATAGGCATGTGAATCGTTTTATGGCGCTGATACACCTGAGAATTTACTTGTAACAGAACATAGAGCATTCGCCGTTTTTAATTTGCCGTACTGAACAACGAATACAGCCAAGTATAGAGCTAAACATTGCTACAAATATTTTTATATTATTTCTAACGAAAGCAGTCAATCCTCATCAAAAAAAAGTTTCGTCATGAAGATGTCAGATTTGACAGTTACGTCACGTCAATTTCGCTAGTCTGCTCAATAGAATCGATAGAATGACAAGTGAATGATCAACTGTATCAGTGCGATTAAAGGTTATGTTATGTAGAACATACAAGTTGTTACTCGTATTTTGTATGAAGGTACCATATTTTGTTAAGAAACTTCCACAATAATAACAAAGACTTGGTAAAATATTATGTATGAGCAACTAGTGACGTCATATTAATTACCATGTGCCTACTATTCGGGAACTCCCTAACAGAATGTAATATACACGAAAATGTTTAGTTCAAGTCCGACATTGAGTTCTCCAATCAAGCTTCATGGTTTTGCTATAAATTTGAAAGAAATATTCCGTCAGTTGGACCAACGATAAGGGATATTGGTCCTGCTGATCATCCTACTGATTTTTTAATAATTAAGCTGCCATTACTCGTGATGATAACCGATGTCAGGCGGACAAAACATGATATTTTATAAAGCTATTGTAAACAGTAAATAGTTTGTTATGAAGTCTACATCAAAACCACCCAACAATACCATGAAAATCAGAAAGATACTGACGTAAGTTATCCATAATCAAACATCTTTGAGACCAGTATTATAAACTTAGAATAAACAAGCCACAACAACGCTAATACAACAGCCACTCCTTAACAACACAGTCTTGTCTGTTATTGACCCACTGCTGGGCAAAAGGCCATTTCCATTGATGTTATTATCACAACGGGATGTAATTGGCGTAATCACCGGCTAGCTATCTGCCTACCTATCTATCTATCTGCGAGGTCGGCTTAACCAAAGGGTCTAGGTATAAAATGGCCTACTGTTTGCGGTGTAAAATGAGTATGCTGATGTGTTTATATGCAAATTTATTGGTGTAGTTTGAAATCATATGCAGCTGCAAAAATGCCGGAGGCACAGCTGACGAAATATGGTGGATTATTCGGATAAATGCTATTTTATAAAAGCTTACTACCACATGATGTAGTGATGGGTTCGATTCAAACACGACGACACTTTGTGATTCCTGTTAGTACCTAGTCCTACTATTTGCGGTGAATAAAATGCTTACGCTGAAGTGTTTATATGCAAATTTATTGGTAGTGTAGTTTGGAGTTATATGCCGCTGCAAAAATACCTGAGGCACGGCTGATAAAATAAGGTGGATGATTCGGATAAGCACTGTTTTATAAATACTACCCACCACACTAAGAATACACCTAATAACCATAATTCTGATCAGGAATATGCTTAGGGATCTTACTTGAACATACGAAAAAAATAAAGAATGAAAAAGAATCTTGGAGGAGCTTTAATAGTAAATTAAGCGCAACAGTCAAATGGCATACACGTTACCCAATTAGACACATCAAACATATCTTCACGCCTTTTATCCCCGAAGGGGTAGGCAGAGGTGTATTACACACCCACACTTCGCCAGATATGTTTCGGTCCCAATGTAATAGGGGGCGAGCCTATTGCCATCTACCGGGCACATTATTAAGCGAGCGATAATTAACATTTTAATACACACATAACTTCGAAAAGTCAGAGGTGTGTGCCCGAGGTACCTGGGGATCGAACTCGAGACCAACGTCTCGGCAGTCCGTTACGTACACCACTGGGCTACCGCCGCTACCCAATACCCAATTAGAGTAACCAATAAAAGTATATCTCTTTTCAGTTTCGGCAAAATATTTGCTTAAATCCTAGCAAAAGTTGATACTTCTGTACCAATAAAAATATATCTCTTTTTGGTTTCGAAAAAATATTTAATAATATACTAACATACGTTTTAAAAGGAAATGTTAAGTAGGCAGCATAATCTCTTATTAAACAGCTGTGCTATATTCCGCCAGGACAATGTCACAGGCAAAAGCCAGTTGGTATCACAAATAAGATCAAATTGAATAAAATATACAGATGTCACCTTACTTTATCTGACCGAGAAATGCGGCCGGTTCGTATCAGATCGCAACACGGTTGCATAATGAGAATTACAAATCGATTACTTGCATATAGGCTGTACGCATTTGCATTGAAGATAGCAAAGTCTTGCTAATTTTAGCATGAATGGGCGGTTTAGACCAGTGTAGTACTTAATTTTCATAGATTATCGACGTAAAGTAACAGTAAAAAGACTGACAAAGAAGATATATAAGGCAAATGTGAATGGGACAGGACGAAGGGGAAGACCTAGGCGGACGTTCTCTGACCAGATTGGAGACATCCTAAAAAAAGGACAGGTGAGAAGTACCCTAAACAGAAGATCATGCATGAGAAACTTGATGGAAGTGAATGAAGCAAGAGAGGTATGTCAGGATCGTTGCAAATGGCGTTCCGTAGTCTCTGCCTACCCCTCCGGGAAGCAGGCGTGAGTCTATGTATGTATGTAGTAACAGTAGGTATGTCCGTATCCGCCTGCTTGTTTGGATCCTAGTACATAAAAAAGTAATGGAAATGTATTATGACCTATTACGTAGCATTGTTAGTATTTGTTTCAAGAAGTCGATGAAATACACCTCTGTTTATCCCCTACGCGTGTAAATAGCCTCAAAGTGGATGATATGAATTTTCTAACATTAAAGAATGTGGAACTTTGACTCAATTGAGGAAAATCATCGCATTACTCATACTTCTTAGAATATTAATTGTCACAGATTGAAGTTCGGATAAGGACTTGATTGCGGACTTAAACAGGATTAAAGTGACACTTTAAATAAAGCACCGGATCTCATATTAGTCATAATAAGGACAGGTCCACGCTATAGTGCTCGATGAAGTGCTTATGTGCTCCTCTTGCTCATATGTTATAAAATTGGTTAATGCTTGATAGAAGGCTTATTATATACAATGAAAGCATCCACAGCCTAATCAACATACTTACATGCAAAGAGCATCGAAATCAAACTCACGGCGCGCATTACTGCTTTTTCCAAGTTATGTGCATATTTATTAAATGATATTTTTCCCTGAAAATAAAATATTTTTACTGTAACCAGTAAGTTTGTTGTGGGAATTGATTAAAAAGAAAAATGCACAATATTAGGAATGAAATCCAAACATAAATGTGGACTCCATTAATTGTTAAATTCGAGCACCAAGCTCATTCACCGAATGCAGAACGAGTGCTATAGCATGGATCAGGTTTTATAATACATAAAAACCGCAAAATTTTATAGCATGCATGATACATATTAGTCATTAGTATATGTCAACCGTATTTAATTAGTCAGAAAATTTATAGCCAAGGCTTTCGACGAAGAAACCTGTTATTGTGTAGGCGTGAGGTCGCATGATATTTCACCGAATGAGAAGGAAAGGTATATTTGAATGACGTCACAATGTGTCAAAGTTTAAGTACAGTTTATTTATTCAAGAAATTCACACGTTTCCGTCTGATCTAGGTGGAATCTATATTCGTCTTTTTCTGTTTGGTGATGATTGATCCCGATCCTACCAGGGTCCCTGCTCAACTTTTTCGATGCTGCTCAATCTTCTACATCCTCCAAAGCCAATCCGTAGGCACTGTATCGCTTCTTACGAGGTCGATCAAGCGCTTTTTAGGGCGCTTCAGGGCATTCCAGGTAGAATCTATACTGTAGCAACTACACGTTAAACTTTATGATCAAAAACATTAATATTAAAGAGCCAGGCACAGAACAAAAAATAAAAAGAATTTTGGTTTTCACACACATTGATACCTTAGGGAAGGTATCAAATCCTGGTGACGACTTTCACTTTAATAATCAGGCTTAATAACCACCACTAACAAGCCAAGCAGAACATATAGCATAGAATTGTATTCTGAGTCAGACTTATTATATAATCTCTAGGTTTCGAGCAAATTGGCGCACCGGCAGTGTTAGCGACTGCTACGCCGAAGGTCGCGGGTTCGATTTCCGCTCAACTCAAACATTTGTGTACATGAACATGGATGTTTGTCTTGGTCTCGGTGTGTCTATGTATAATATGTATGTATTTACAAAAAAAAGTATATATGTATGTTTATCCATTATCTAGTACCCATAACACAAGCTCTGCTTAGTTTGGGACTAGATGGTGATGTGTGTATGTGGTAGAATATTATTATAAAAAAAAAGAACTTTTATGAAAATTTGCAGGTCATATTTTTTACTACATTATCCATCAAGCAATCTTTGAATCTCTACTGTGTCTCCGAGTGTTGGTTTACTTCTTGCGCAAAATTTTAAATTGCTATGTGTAGTATTTACAGTTACATTTGCTACCAGTCTTTTTACAACAGGCATGTAAGGAAAATAAGTGTTAATTTTCTAGAAATATAACAAAAGACATAATGGCTCTAGTTGCGAAGATAGACAGATATCGTATCAGATGCTAAGACGGGTTAGCATTCCAAGCAACCGCGTACAAGATGTATTTGCATAGAGCTGTTACATAGCCATTTTGAGTTGTGTAATTATTAGAATAAAGTAGAACGAGAAATGTGAAGGATGTGTGTGTTGTGATTCAAGAAACGACACAAAAGATCAGAAACATATTGGAAGAAAAGAGATGTTTAATTTTCACACGAGTTACAAGTTAACAAGATCGCCCACAGGCCAGAAATATTTCCTAGTCACACTCGTTCTAAGAGAAGAAATAATTAAGAAGGTTCTTTCTGAAGGCACGGTACGGACATAATGTGCATATAAACAAAAAGCGAAACACTTAGCGAACCGAGTACAGTTAAAAATAAGTACTACATAACTTAACAGATCTAATAAGAACATAAATCCGCATAGTTGTAGCATTCTTAGGCAAATCAACAGCAATATAATATGTTGTAAAATTCGTCTCAGATATTTTTGTATAACTTTATCTGATCCTAGAATTTGTTGTTATTTACGGCAAGCGACGTTAATTTGTTTAACAATGTATAACCCTCACAATAATACTAGAGCGTTCTCTAAAACTAACGCAGCACACACCAAAATAATTCGTACCTTTTATGAACTATCTACTCTATTTGTATAAATAATTTGCGAATACATACTCATAATACGAACACCATTGCTAGTGGCTGGCTATTAAACAAGTGCTATTTGATAACAGTATGTATGATGTTTATATGTGTATTGAAGTGGATTGTAGGAGGCTTAATTTAAAAGAAGCTGCGTCGGCGTCGAAGCAATACTTGTTACTAAAGTAACGGAATAACCGTCGTCCGACTGATGTCCCGGCTGAATTCAAGGTTTACCAATTGGACTGAATCCCCGGTTAGGGTTTCCTATCTAACCAAATTTGACAGAATATTATCTTCTGCGGACAGAATAGTATCAGGATATTTGAGGCCACTGACTTCTCTTGACAGCTGGTATAACCTTCGTGACTAAGAGTGGGACTTTTTGTGACTGGCCACACTTCTATAAATCAGATGATGAAAATTTACTTAATTCGACGAATTGATTAATTCGATTACTCTACTCGACGTTGCATTTACACTGGCTATTGTGAGCTCTTCAGACCGGACAAAATCATCCACCATTCTATTCGTATTGCTGTACCTGTATGTTTTTTCACTTTAAGGTAAAATGAGATTGTTTAAAAAATAAAATCGGTCAATTTGAATGGGGTTCTCTTTGGTAAAATATTTGTCGGATCAACTAATACACAATAGCATTGATTAAAACATCAATGTACACAATCAAACATAATAACATTTTCATTTCCATATTACCGTAGCTAATTCGTCCGTCTAATCGAATTCAACATTTATCGCCTACCATTCCATTTCTAACAAAACCCATTACAGTATGCAGTTCAGCTTTTATTACACCATAATCTAAGTAACACCTATCGGTATCAGATCGCAAAATAAAATATAAAATAATGTTATTCTCTAGTACATTGTCCATTGTGCTTCAGTGCTGCGAGGCGCAATGAATTCTAATATATTAGTGCCTTAAGTGACTATCAGTTGTTCTTACTATTGAACGCTAAAATTGTTTGATACAAAGTAGTTATAATGTCTGAGAGTAGTAGCTGGTTAGAGGTTTCTTCCGACAATCTTATTTAAATTGTATTTTAATTCTTGTACGTTTAGTGAGTCCGTGTAGTCAGAGACTATGAATACATGTCACACTCCAACACCAGAGGTCGCCACACACTGACACGAAAAAGAACAGAAGACTATCCCATTTCATTTCGTGGGTTTTGGCGAAGGTAAAGAAAATACAGAAATTTAGGAAAGTATCTTTTTTTTATAGAAATAGACGGCAAACGAGCTGACGGATCGCCTGATGGTAAGCAATTACCGCCGCCCATGGAAACAAGCAACACCACAGTAGTGACAAGTGCGTTGCCGCCGCTTGGGGTTGGGAAAAGGGATAGAAAGAGGACTGGGATGAGGAGGGAGAAGGAAAACGGGATGGGGCCTCCGGCACTCTCACTTACCGAACGAAACGCAACAGTTTAGGTACTGTTACTTTACGTCGATTTTCTGTGAGAGGGTAGTACTTCACCGGTCGAACCGGCCCATTCATGCTGAAATCAGGAAGGCTTTACTACCTATTAAAATAAAATCTTTGGGAAGAGATCGAGAAAAATTATTGAATACTGCAATAAGACTGCATTACAACGTACTCAGTCTAAACTCATTCTAAATTTTTATACAGTGAGTACAAAACAAGAATCAAACCCAGAATAACCTGTACAGAAGTACCGAGAATAACTGTAGCATACTTTCATTTCACACGACTTAAATAGGATACAGAACAAGTTTTCATTTCCTTTATTTTAAGTGTCAAATACTTAGTTCATTTTCATACGTCTCGCATAGCTAGAACAAAACGCCCAAATGATATTACCCAGCAAATCCGCAGCAAGTACTAGTCACAAACAATCCAAACACAATTTAGAAACAGAGATAGTGTTCAATAAATTCTTATTCAATTAACTTGTATTCAGTGGCACTAAATTATAAGTAGATTTGATTTCACCCGGCGTAGGCTGTTCGCTTTAGTTATTACATTACCCTATATAAATTGCAAAGACACTTATTGCGTATGGCAAAACTGTTTTACTGTAAAGCCTAAGTATATTTCACGGTTTCTCTCTAATATATTGAGAACTGGCGTAGGCTGATATTAGTTGGATGTTATGAGTCTGGCTCAAATGTTGGTATTTGATGAAGGTAATAATATTGAGAGAATTTATTTTGTGTTTTGGGTATCGGAATCGTTGGAGATTTGGGAAGTGATTGTAGTTGAAAATATTCATATGGCGTCTGTGATATTAAAAAATACGGTTAATTAAATCAAATTGGAATTAATCATCGCGTTCATGAGTAGATATATGAAGACCGTCTAAAATTATGATAATTATCTTAAACGTGTTTAAAAAGCATGGTTATTGATTTGAGGGCATACCTTTTTGTTTTTTTTTTTGTTTTTGGTTTACGAGGTGGAAAATCCCTTCGGATCTCCGACTCTTGGGGAAATGAGAGCCGGAGTATGTGGTGTCACCACTAAAAACCACCTCGACTTTCTCATATATCCGTGTGTCGGTGGGTAGGGTATCGCCGAAGCATTCGTCGCTACCCCCCGGACGGGTATTGGCCCGCCAGATGATCAGGCGGGCCCCGAACAAAACCCCCTTGGCGGTGGATGAAGGTGTTGGGCTCCGCCGCCAAAACACCCAGCGGCCGCAGAGGATAGGGAGAACGGCCACGCAACACCGCATCTCCGCTTCCTCTGCGGCCCCGCCGCGACGCATCGAATGGTGTGCCTGGTGGTGGCATACGTTAAGGAATTGAGTAAATAACCTTATGGTTTGGAAACACTTAACGCTCGGAGAAGTAGATTTGACATAAAACGTTAAGTTTATTTTAAAATGTAGCTTAAATAATGATTCAATTTTATAAAATATTAAAAAGTAATTTTGCCAGGTATATTAGCAATTGTGACACTTGAAATCATGGTTTTTGAACAGTGTATAAATTATTCATCGCATCTTTTTGCCATCTTTACAAAGGAAAAGAAAATGATGACATGTTATTAGTCAATATTCATAAGACTTAAACATAGTCTGTGTATAATTTGTACATTGAAACTTAAACATTGAATGTAATAAGTCGGTTCCGGTCGTCTATGACAGCTGGTACAAAATGTCAGGTGCGCAGTAAAACGGTACCTCTGGTCAAGGTTACAAAAGTCGTCTAAGTTGATACTAGTCTAAAGCAAATATTACGAGGCTTGCCTATGTAAAATGAGAGTTTTTTGAGTAAATTATTATTTGCTCAAAAAACTCTCATTCACTTCACGTCACAGCTTTAAAGAGTTGCTTGCTGAATCTGATATGTGTCATTTCGATACGATAGCAACAAAAATGGTTGCATAAATGCAGATACATTGTCTGTTGCTATTTTTGCATACTTTATTGGTTTCTATATACCTCATAATATGACAGTTTCTAGTCTACATAAATTGTATAAAAGCAATGATAACTTTATTATGCCTGTAACGTAGAAATTATCTGTCCCGATCTCATATTATTACCTACTTTAGAATATCTAATAACCTATAAGTTAATTGTTTTTTTAGAAATATATTAATAATAATAATATAATATAACTTTATTGTTTCTCTCTCACATAGTTACAAAATACATAATTGCACAAAATAAGCTACACTTTCTTTTCAAATCAATATCAGTACTAACAACAATATATGTATTTGATTACTAAATCAAACAGCTCAACATCTGCTTATCAACTCTTACTCACACAACACTTTATCCAAAGCCACACACAAAAAAATCAAAGCGAGCGGTCATAACTTATGTTGACACCAGTTTAGTAGTCTCTCCATCTATTTGTGCAGAGGTGTCAATAGTATAGTACTGTTCGATTTGTGAACAAAATCGGTAAACATTGACGTGTTATCTTTGGTAATGGGTGTTCGTATGTCGTCAAACATGAGGTGTGATATTGGTAGCGGAGTTTCTGAACTTGTGGTTGTTTAAAATGTCGATGGTGCGGTGTAGCTGGTTGGGTATTTATTGATATGTGTGGATAATCGCTTCTGTTGCGCACTTGTGTAATAAGTAGTTGATAGTATGGACATATTTGTTTTGCAGTAATTGATCATCTTAATATATAAAATCCTTGCGTTACTGACTGACTGACAGACACGCTACAGCCGAAACTATTGGGTTCAGGAAGCTGAAATTTGGCATGTATGTTCTTTGGGGACCGCAGGGGTGCACTAAGAAGGAATTTCCCGAAATTAACACGGGATCGGCCAAAGCGGGAAAATTAAAAAAAAATTCAGGCGTAGCTGCTGGCGTCCTCTAGTTTTATTATAAGTTTGTCACTAAAATCTGAAGTGGGGAAAAGTTACCGGATATTTTAGACAATGTTTTAATCAATCCTGCATAGCAGGGATTTTCAAAACATACACCAAATGCAAAGATGCACAAAGATTAGGTACACAAAATGTTAAGTTGCACCATTCGGGGACAGCAAAGTAAGCTCGCTACGCCATCCATTCAGTGTTCAGTGAGTATATTTTATAGTTGTGTGACATTGTTATTTTATGGGCCACGGTGAGTTATTTAACTATGGCAAAATTATGTTATTACATAATGATTAAAAATAATATTTATGCTTTGATTGTAAATATTTAGCCCTTAATATATAAAAATAATAATACAAATAGAAGTTAAAAGAAGGTGTTTGATGTTAGTTACATATATAAAACAAATCCATCATAGTGAAATTAAACTACTATGGAAGTCTTCCGTGATCACAGTTTCTGTAGAGTGACCGAGACGTCAGATAATAATAAATAAGGCCATTCCTCGATCATTCGGTTTAAATGAAACCAATAAATCGCGATAAAATCTGTGAAAAGTACTATCATCAGCCCTTTATACTGTCCCAATGCTGGGCACGGGCCTCATCTCACGATGAGAAGGGTAAAGCCATAGTCCACGCTGGCCAAGTGCGGGTTGGCAGACTTCACATGTGTTTCGAGAACATTATGGAGAACTCTCAGACATGCAGGTTTCCTCACGATGTTTTCCTTCACCGATAAGCAAGCGATAATTACCAATTCAATACGCACTTCACTTCGAAAAGTCATTGGTGCGTGCCGTGGCTTCGAACCCGAGACCTTCTGCGTAGCAGTCCGTCGGTCTCTCCACTCGGCTATCGCTGCTTCCGTAAAGCGTAGTTCAATTTAAATGTGTAACCTACGCGTAAGCTCAATAAAATATTATCAGTATATAATACCATTATAGTTTTACTTTATTTATTAGTTACCTACATAAACACACATATATCGATAGAATGTACTACATCTATATTTAGATAGTAAGATATTAGCAAACATAACTTTGCAGCGAAGTTTTGCTGTGCATATTAAAGTTTTTGGCACAGGTTTACCTTTTGTTTGGAACTCTATAAATAACGGAGGCCCCGGGCTTATCATTAATTCACATAGTTGAGCTTGTTGCACCAAAACCTATCTCTTGTCCCAAAGGCTTCAAATTGTCTTACTTTATAATAGGCACGATTTTGTCCTGTGTATCTGAGAACGTAAGCTTTCTTCTGGAATAGGTCATACCTAACCTGGTTTTATTGTATGTCCGTATGGTGATTAAATGAGAATACGGAATGTCACCACCCCATATTCCCATAGGTGTCGTAAGAACCGAGAGAGGGAGCATATTTTGCAGAGAACAGTACTGTAAGAAAAGGAAAACTTGATACAAACCCTATACCAACGCGTTTGGCCAGCGTGGTATAGTAGGCCAATTCCTCCTTTCAAAGGAGAAGCCTAGTCCAGCAGTGGACTGTTAAAGGCTGATGATAATGATAAACCTGGATTTATGTTATAAGAGGTAAACGAGCAGACGGGTCACCTGATGGTAAGCGATTACGCCATGGTCACTATTGAACATCCTACAAGACACAAAATACGGGAGGAGTCCCAAGTGGGTCACCATCCTTTAGGGTGGAAAAAATAGTAGAAAGTGCGGGATGAGGGAGACGGAAAAGAGAAATACGCCACACTCTCACTCACGTCACACCTACAGCACTCTCACTTACCGAACGGAACGCAACAGTATAGATATTGTTACTTAACGTCCATATTCTCTGAGAAGGTTATATTTTCCCGGTCGAGCCAAAATTAGGAAGACTCTATTACTCTAATCTTCAGCCTTTGTTTGCAAACTGATGGAATACCTAGAAGAAAACCATTTTATCAGACACTACCTTCAGCAATGTATCTTTATAACTGAAGGACGTGTCGAACAACAAGAGAGGTGGACTAGGTCTAGCGCCTTTAGTATCCATTTGTTGCTAGCTATGTAGCGTATTTACAGACTATACAACGCCAAAACGCAGCCATAGGGAACTGGTCGCGTACATGTTGTAATGCTATATTTAAATCTGTGATTACAATATATGCACGAATTTTGCGTCTTGTTCGTGTATAGTTCGTAACGTGAATACATGCGTCCTAGTCCCGGACTATACTACATTAGTTACACCTGCCTGACAAGACAAGAGATATAGTTTAGTGAAATAATGGGTTCATATATGAAATAATATTTGAACTTTATTAGTGGAGGATTAAATTGTATGTAATTCATGTAACTAAATACGTTATGTTAGGTTCTCTTTTGACCCTTAACCCAAACATAGGCTTCGTCAACTTAGTTTATTAAAAACTATTTAATTGGACATAATGTCTACTTACCTACATATTATACGAGGGTCAAACTGAAAGTTCTTAGAACTGGCCACTTATAAACAATATAATAAAAAAAATATTCTAAAATTTGAAAATAGAACTCTTTGCCAATATTACTGAGTATATATTTCATTCATTTGTCATTTGTTTTACGATTTGGCGGCAAATTGAAAATTGTCTGTGTCACGTCAACATGAATTTAACACGAGAAAATTTTCGTGCAATGATTTTTTATGACTTTCGATCTCATTTAAGTCAACAAGAAAGTTATGATAGACTACGATTGGCCTTTCACGATGAAGCCCCATCTCGTGCGACTGTTTACAACTGGTTTAATGAGTTTAAACGTGGTCGCACTAATCTCACTGATGATGTACGTGAGGGACGGCCTTCTACGGCGACGACTGAAAATAACATCTGTGTTGTGCGGCGTATGATAGAGACTGACAAAAGAGTGACCTATCAGCAGATTCGGACAAGCTTAGGCATCGGTATGAGTCAAGTGCACAAAATCCTCCACGAACATTTAGCGGTCAGGAAGCTTTGCGCCCGGTGGGTACCTCATAATTTGACTAAGGCTCAAAAACTCCATCGTGTGGATTGGTGCCGTAAAATGATTGAAAGATTTAACGGAGGTGACTCAAATGCTGTGTTCGACATACTAACAGGTGACGAAAGCTGGATTTACTGTTATGATCCTGAAACCAAAAGACAATCTGCTCAGTGGGTGTTTCCTTTCGAGGAGTTGCCAACTAAAGTGAAGAGAGATCGAAGTGCGGGAAAAAAAATGGTGGCCTCGTTCTTTGGAAGGATAGGTCATTTCGCAACAATTGTGTTAGAGGATCAAAAAACAGTTTCTGCAGAATGGTACACTACCAATTGTTTGCCACTTGTCTTGGAAAAAGTTCGAGAGAAACGACCTCGCAGTAGGATCCTCCTTCACCACGACAACGCCTCGTCGCACACCGCCAAGCGAACGATCGACTATTTGGCGACATCAAACGTTGAATTACTGGGTCACCCGCCGTATAGCCCCGACCTCGCGCCTTGTGATTTTTATTTATTTCCAAAAATTAAAGAAAAACTTAAAGGAAAGCGGTTTATGAATGCTGAAGAAGCGGTGGCTGCGTATCGCGATGCCATTGAAGAGACCCCTAAGGACGAGTGGGCAAAGTGCTTTTCCCAGTGGTTCCATCGCATGCAGCGGTGTATTGACGTCAATGGACAATATTTTGAAAAGATATAATAAAACTAATAACTGGCTAATGTAATCAGTTTTTGATTTTCTAAGAACTTTCAGTTTGACCCTCGTATCTATACTAATATAATAAAGCGGAAGAGTTTGTTTGTTTGTTTTTTTGTTTGTTTGTTTGTTTGTTTGAACGCGCTAATCTCAGGAACTACTGGTCGGATCTGAAAAATTCTTTTTGTATACGATAGCCCAGTTATTTCGGCAGGCTATAGGCTATATAACATAACGCTTCGACCCTTTGGGGCTGGGCAAAAGGCTAAAAAGGCTAAAAGATAATGTCGGCCAATCTCAGGAACTAGCAGTTCGATTTTAAATATTGTTATTGCCTATGATAGCCCAATCATTCCAAAAGGCTATAGGCTATATAAAATTACGCCACAACTTTTAGGGTCCAGAAAAAAATTATAAAATGGTCAAACGAGAAGGTGGAGGGTTGGGTCAAAGGCAAAAAAGGCTAAACGTATAGGATACAAACTATATGGGTATCGTTTTCGAGATTTTCGGGACGCTGATTAATAATATGAAATTTATTTAGTGATCCAAGATGGCGGACGGGAAATCAAAAATGGCGGATGAGAAAATTAAAAAATCAATATGGGTATCGCCTTCGATATTTTAAGGGGTGGGGAATCGAAATACAACATCTATTTCGTGATCAAAGATGGCGGATGGGAAATCAAAGATGGCGGATGGGAAATCAAAGATGGCGGATGGGAAAATTTAAAAAAATCAATATTGGTATCGTCGCGATGTTAAAAGGGATGGGGAATCCAAATACAACATCTGTTTCGTGATTCAAGATGGTGGATGGGAAATCAAAGATGGCGGATGGTAAAATTTTTAAAAAATCAATATGGGTATCGTCTCTGATGATTTAAGGGATGGAGAATCCAAATACAACATCTATTTCGTGATCAAAGATGGCGGATAGGAAATCAAAGATGGCGGACGGGATTTTTTTTTAAATCGATATGGGTATCGTCTCCGATACTTTAAGGAATGGGGGATTCAAAAACACCATCTTTTTCGTGATCAAAGATGGCGGATGGGAATTTAAAAAAATATCAATATGGGTGTCGTCTCCGATGTTTAAAGGGATGAGGAATCCAAATACAACATCTGTTTCGTGATTCAAGATGGTGGATGGGCAATCAAAGATGGCGGATGGTAAAAATTTTAAAAAATCAATATGGGTATCGTCTCTGATGATTTAAGGGATGGTGAATCCAAATACAACATCTATTTCGTGATCAAAGATGGCGGATAGGAAATCAAAGATGGCGGACGGGATTTTTTTTAAAGTCGATATGGGTATCGTCTCCGATACTTTAAGGAATGGGGAATTCAAAAACACCATCTATTTCGTGATCAAAGATGGCGGATGGAAATTTAAAAAAATTCAATATGGGTGTCGTCTCGGATGTTTAAAGGGATGGGGAATCCAAATACAACATCTGTTTCGTGATTCAAGATGGTGGATGGGAAATCAAAGATGGCGGATGGGATAAATTTAAAAAATCAATATGGGTATCGTCTCTGATGATTTAAGGGATGGTGAATCCAAATACAACATCTATTTCGTGAAAAAAGATGGTGGATAGGAAATCAAAGATGGCGGACGGGATCCTTTTTAAAGTCGATATGGGTATCGTCTCTGATATTTTAAGGAATAGGGAATTCAAAAACTCCATCTATTTCGTGATCAAAGATGGCGGATGGGATAAATTTAAAAAATCAATATGGGTTTCGTCTCCGATGTTTAAAGGGATGGGGAATCCAAATACAACATCTATTTCGTGATCAAAGATGGCGGATAGGAAATCAAAGATGGTGGATGGGTTTTTTTTATAGTCGATAATTATGGGTATCGTCTCCGATATTTTAAGGAATGGGGAATTCAATATTATATAAAAATCTATGTTTGTTTGTTCATAATTTATAGACTCTGAAATGATAAGAGATTAAGCGCTAAGTCAATGGTAACTTTGGAAAAAGGGCTTGGAAAAAAGGGAATTAAATAAAACTCTTAAAAAGGCGATACGGAGTTCGCTGGGTCAGCTTGTTTGTGATATAATATCATATAATGAATGCCTTACAAAATCCAGAATAATCTTCAGATCTATACACGATTAGTCCGTATGCGTACTGGCCACAGATATTGTGGTACTGGCACTGTATATTATGGTATAAGCAAGTCAGTTAGATCTCTATGAAGTATACTCGAGTATTTGCGAACTAATTGTGTATAGATTGGAAGACCTCAGCAAAAAAGTAATTTCCAATCTATACGCGATTAGTTTCACACCCCTGCGTTCTGGCCTTGTATATAATGTAAATACGCAGCTATGTAGAGTTTCTGTTTTGGTTGTTACTCTACCTATCATGAAAATGTCTCATTACGCCTCGTTTATTTGGATAATACTTTACAAAAATCGATCTTAGATGATCTTCATTCATAATCTGAAGCTTATCATAATTAATTTATTTTTAAATGTAACTGAATAGTGAATACACTATTTTTGGATCAATTATTTGAAGTATCAGCAAAGGAATCGAATATGTTACTCGATACTAAAGGATGTTTTTTGGCGGTAGGTGTAAATAAAGTTAAGACACATCTAAAGAACAAGAAATTAATTTAAAATAGTTTTACTGTTACTTTTCCAATTAATTATAGTTAAACAAGTGTTTTACATACGGTTTGATCTGTTCCTGTGTTAGTCGCACTTTATGTGACACACTGACAAAGATATATTAAACACCACCTGCCAACTGACACCATCAACTTTCTTGAAGACACTTTTTCTGACAATAAAGTACAATGGCACAAATTTCGGACATCCATTTGGCACAAAAGAGTTTGGAGGAGTGTGTCAATAGAAAAATGGACGAACTTCAGGCACAACTGCAGTTAGGAGGTTCAGCGAAGGACACTGTGGCTAAAGTCGCTGAGGAGTTCCGGACGTTCAGAGAGCTGACCTTCAGCATGCTTCGTTTGCTTCGGAACCAAATTGCTGAATGCACCAGGGCAGTGGATGAGATAGATACCAGGCAGCGAAGAAAAGCACTTATATTCTCCGGGATTCCTGAGCAAGACAAGGAAAACTGCACTTCCGTGATACTGGATGTCATCCACAATAAATTGGGTATGAAAGACCTCAAGGAAAATTCCATCAAGATTTGCCACCGTATAGGGAGTTCCAGCAAGGATCATCACCGTCCCATTTTGGTGAAATTTTCTTGTTCGGACCACAAGGCTGCAGTCTGGAGATCTAAGACGAAACTCAAGGGGTCCCCGGCATCTGTTAAAGAGTTTCTGACTAGGACCCGACAGTCAGTATTCGCAAAGGCGCGGCTTCACTTTGGTATGAAGAACTGCTGGACTCAGGATGGCATCATCAATATCAAGTCCTCGGATGGCATTCGACACAAAGTCGTTTCTATGGAGGAGCTCAACCCCATTCTCGAGAAGTATCCCAAAGCCTCGTCTGCAGGGCCGGTCAAAGCCACCTCGCGTTAGAGGTACTCATACTGTTATTTCTTGTTCACGTTTGTCGATGTTTTTATAAGTATTTCTGGTGTTAAAGTAACGTTCTAGATAT
Source organism: Euclidia mi (assembly GCA_944739405.2). Classification (NCBI taxonomy): domain Eukaryota; kingdom Metazoa; phylum Arthropoda; class Insecta; order Lepidoptera; family Erebidae; genus Euclidia; species Euclidia mi. Next base: position 2,148,270 of record OX123194.2, on the reverse strand, counting down.
TTATTGTTAGTATTAGCATTACTACAATTAATATTACTATCTTTTGATTTGTTTTCAAGTTTGTTGTTGCTTCACAAATTAATTGTAAGTTTATTTCCGACTTTGTTTTTAGTTTTGTTTTGACGTTTCAGAGCTGTCATACTGACAGTGACACATAAGGCTACTTCGAGTTGCGTTCGGAAACGTGCTACTTAAATCTTAATGATAATGTACTTTGTTTCGGTTTAGTTCTCGTTGTTGTTTTTATTTTTGTGTCTTTTATTTTAATATTGTATATTTTACTTTTTTTTTCTGTGTGTGACAGTTGGCGGGTGGTGCAGAGTGCTTTCTAAAGGAATCCACCGTGCACCGTAAATAATTTTAACTTATACATACCTTAGATTAGTTTATATTATTTATTTATATAAGTATTATATAATTTATTATTATTTATTTTGTATATTATGATGTCTTTACATGATGATTCTTCTTTTTATTCTGCCAATGATTCTGCTGAATTATCTGCCAATGACAGCTTTTGCTCTCTAGACGAATTAACACTTGGTGACATTTTACGACAAAATTTCAATCTAAATACAAGTCGGTTATTTAAAGTGTGTCACCTAAATGCACAAAGTGTTCCCAGCCACTTTAGTGACCTCTTGGAGGCATTTACCGATACCGATGTTCAGGGCATCCTGATTTCTGAGAGCTGGCTCAAACCTCATCTTCTTTCTACTACTTACCCTCTCCCAGGTTTTATTCTCGTCAGGAATGATCGAATTGATAGGAGAGGGGGTGGAGTAGCTATATATCTGCGTAGTAACCTTCCTTACAAAATCATTGCTTCTTCTCCTTCACAGTATTCTGGTTCTGCAGAATTTCTCTTTCTAGAGGTTTGGGTCAGGGGAACTAAATTGGTTCTTGGAGTAGTTTACTGTCCACCTTCTATCGATTACTTCACCGAATTAGAATTGGTACTAGAATCCTTGGGGTCTGAGTATACACATTACATCATCATGGGAGATTTCAATACCGACCTTCTATCCTATCGGTCTTCCCGTTCACTTCGTCTTCTCCGCATCCTCGAATCTGCCAGCCTTCACGTCTTACCCCTTCAAGCTACGCACCACAATCCCAATGGGGATAGTACCTGGCTAGATTTAATCCTTACCTCCGAACCCTCCCTTGTTTCGTCCCACGGTCAATATCCTGCTCCAGGCTTCTCTCACCATGACCTCATTTTCCTTTCTTATATCCTTAAACCTCCTAAACCCTTGCCCAAAGTCTTGCACAAGCGTTGTTTTTCTCGGATGGATGTGGATAAATTGCGTCTAGATGCTTCGGAAATAGAGGGTCCAAATTTTTAACGAGACTGTAATCAGGTTGTACGACGCTCACGCTCCTGTTAAGAAGATCAAACTGAAGCGTCCTCCGGCGCCTTGGATGACCAAGGGTGTTCGGATGGCGATGAGGCGCAGAGACCGAGCTTTTCGAAAATACCGAAGAGATCGGTGTGACGACAACTGGACCTCTTATAAGACTGCTAGGAATCGGTGTAACCAGATGATACGTAACGCTAAACGCCGACATATTCTTGCCAACATAGAGTCTTCTTCACCAGCCAGTATTTGGAAATTTTTGGGCTCTCTCGGTATTGGGAAGCACCGGAATATAGACTTTCCTAAGACTATTGGATTAGACGACATTAATTGTCATTTTACTGCTGCCAACAATCTGGATGCCAGTACAAAGTGTCAAACTTTATACTATATGTCCGGATTAGTGCGTCCAAATATCAGTTCTTTTAATTTTTCACCAATCGCGTCGGAAGAGATCAAAAAGATTATCCTGTCTATTAAGTCCAAAGCGGTAGGCTGTGACGACGTGAGTCGTTATATGGTCACCGCCATCTTGGATTCTCTACTTTCCCCACTTACCCATATCCTAAACTTTTCCCTTGAGTCCGGTCAATTTCCTTCCTTATGGCGTAAAGCCTTAGTTCGCCCATTACCAAAAATATCCAATCCTTCCCTCCCTTCACATTTTCGTCCTATTTCCATTCTCCCATTCCTATCGAAGGTGCTGGAGGCATGCGTCCATAAGCAGTTGTCCGGGTTTGTCTCCAAAAATAACATACTTTCCCCACTACAATCGGGATTCAGACCCGGACATAGCACTGTCTCAGCACTACTGAAAGTGACTGGCGACGTCAGGGCGGGAGTGGAGGACACCAGGATCACTGTTATGGTCTTGGTGGACTTTTCAAACGCCTTCGGCGCCGTCAGTCACGATATCCTCTTGTCCGTCCTCTCCTACCTTATGATCTCTTCCGACGCTTTGGAATGGTTCTCTTCTTATCTTCGAGGACGTCAGCAGTCGGTACGCGTAGATGAGACCTCATCATCGTGGCGAGATCTTGACTCTGGCGTTCCTCAAGGCGGTATAATTTCTCCTCTTCTTTTTTCATTGTTTATAAATCTTTTAACCTATGAACTTCGCTGTGCGTATCATCTATACGCCGATGACCTACAGATCTACACGCAGGAAAGGGTTGAAGACCTCAACATAGCTATCGATGGGATTAACCGGGACTTAGATACGATTAGTGCCTGGTCGAACAGATTCGGCCTACCTGTAAATCCCACTAAGTGCCAAGCTATTCTGATAGGTAGCCCACGTATCATGTGCAAGGTTGATTTAAATTCTCTCGCTCCTATAATTTTTAATGGCTCAGTAATACCCTTGAGTCCTAGTGTAAAAAATCTCGGCCTACACCTTGACTCTACCCTTGACTGGCGCACTCAGGTAGCGAGTGTTAGTCAGAAAGTCACGAGTACACTGCGTTCTCTCCATCGCCTAAAGAACTTCCTCCCGACTAAGACGAAAACAATGCTTGTGCAAACCCTAATTTTCCCAGTCATCGACTATGGTGATGTATGTTATCTCGACTTGAATGCAGATCTGCTCAATAAACTGGACCGACTTCTCAACAATTGCATTCGATTCATTTTCAATCTCCGTAAATATGACCACATATCCGTTCATCGTTCACAATTGCGATGGTTGCCTATCCGTCAACGACGTAATCTGCGGACGCTGACTACTCTCTATTCTCTTTTAAATTCTTCAAACGCTCCCACTTATCTTACACCTCAATTCCAATATCTATGCAGCAGTCATAATAGGGACCTTCGCTCTACCAATAATCTCCTTCTACTTTGTCCGTCCCATAGCTCTACTCTTGTTCATTCCTCCTTCAATATACAGTCAATCCTTCTCTGGAATGCACTCCCTCTTGAAATCAGGATGTCTTCTTCTCGTGAACTTTTCAAGGCCAGAGTCCGTCGGCAGTATATTGAACAGTTGGCAGAATGTTCATAGTGTATTTGTATAATCGTAATTACTAGGTATATACATTTATGAATATCTATACGTATATATATTTTTATTGTTATTATTAGAATATTATATTCACATACTTATATTTTTATATATAAGTATTAATATGTATTATATTATATTATATAGGTATATATTAATATATATATATATATATATATATATATATATATATATATATATATATATATATATATATATTGTGATATTTAGGTATATATTATATTTTCAGTTATTATTCACTTCATGTTTAGTAATAGCTATATGTGGTTTTGCTCTCGGATTACGGCTCTCTTACGCACCTACCTTGAATTCTCTCTGCACCACCCAAAGGTTGACTGGCAGAGAATGCCACAGGCATTAAGTCCGCCTTTGTGCATTATTTTGTAATATTGTGCAAGAAGTTTTAAAATAAAAAAAAAAATAAAAAAATAATAGACTCTGTGCAATAAAAATATTTCTTCTTCTAAGACCCAAAACAAAAGCTTTCCTTTCCTGTAAAATATTTTAATAAAAATATACGAAACAACCGCTTTATATCTGGGATGTCTGCCTCAAGACTAAGTATTCAAGACTAACTTAATAAGGCAAGTTTCGTAACTTAAGCAGCAAGCACTATAGTTTCCCTCTTAAAATACTTTTAAGTGTATGCTAAAGTTATTTCCTTGTGTTAAACTGTTTTCATAATGTAATAACGTCGCTTTCCATTTTTAATGTTTTCTTCATTCGAAAGGAAGGAGATTTAAATGCGCAAAATTGTATAATCGACTGTCTCGTTGGTCTTGCGGCATGAATGTGCGCGTGGGATTTGGAGGTCTCGGGTTCGATTCCCGGGTCGGGCAAAGTGTCATTTTCCGTTAGGAAATTCTCAGTAGCAGCACGGAGTCTGGTAATGTGCCCGGTACGGCAATAGGCTCGCCCCCTATTACGTGGGACCTAAAAATTCATGGCGAAACGTGGGTATAATATTACACCTCTGCCTACCCCTTCGGGGATACAGGCGTGAGACTATAAAAAAAATGTATAATAACTATTTTAGTAGCTTTACTTGCTTAACTTGTAATTTTAAAGGGGGGATTATGGAGAAGATCACAAGTTTATTGAATTTTTAGAAACTTGTTCAATCACCATTGAACTATAATTTCATAAACGAAATCTACTCTTAGATTTTTGACTGCAAATTTATAATTTCACTAGATGAGCCCGCGGTTACACCCGCGTTATTTAAGGCTACTGCTCCGCTCCCGTGGCTCATAGCGTGATGTTATATAGCCTTTAGCCGTCCTCTATAATTGAGCTATCTAACACTGAAATAATTTTTGAAATCGGACCAGTAGTTCCTGAGATTAGCGCGTTCAATCAAACAAAAAAACAAACTCATCAGCTTTATATATTAGTACCTATTAAATAATCTACTGCTGTACTCATTCAAATGAGAAAATGATGACAACAAATCCCAAGTATCGCTTACATGTCTTTGCTTCCAAGACGTCTAGTTCGTAAGACTCATTACAATTCAGCATATTATATCACAGACCGTATGCACAATAGCATTCGTCTACAGCTTTCCCTTGCGTAATAGGTTAGCTTTATTAAAGGCATCACACATATTTCCAACGTACATTTTATCGCAATTTGATTACGACAAAATTATAAGTTCTTTTGTAGCATTAACCTTTCTTACAATGGCCTTACGTTCAAAAGCATAATAGATTACGTAGCTACTGCATAAAGACATGCCTGTTCGATTCAATAAAATTAATTATTATCTTTCATTAATTGTTTGAGCAATGTTCGATGGATATTTCTGGGTCAATGATGTTCGTAAATTCTTGCTTCTTAATTTCCCTTTGTCGCTACATCTGTCTAATGTCTTATTATTAATTGGTTGTTCTTTTAATCACATTTCGTGTGTCGAAATGTTTCTGAGAGCTTCAGTGTTATTATTTGTATTACGTAATTTTGTTGTTACTTTTGTTAATTAAAGTTGCGTTATGATTTAGGAAATGTTTACGTAGGTAAATCATTTGTATCAATTATTTCGTCGTTTGCGCAAACTATAATGTGCACAAGGGAAGGAGTTACAATTAATGTAGGTTAAGCTTTCTTACCTACCAGATATTTTAAGTCTTTGTATTCGGACAAATGCAAATATAATAGCAATAACAATCACGTTCGTGGCGACGACGTACCGCCAATAACAGAGGATGAAATAAGTAAAGCACTGAGCACCATGAAATTGGGCAAAAGTCCTGGCAACGATGGCATATATACAGAAGCATTAATATTTGGAAAACGTACTCTTATACCTTACATTACAAAATTATTTAACACTATCTTACAGACAGGCCAGATTCCCTTAAAATTTTGCCATTCTAATATTATCCTTCTCCACAAAAAAGGCGAAAGACAGGACATTAGTAACTACAGACCCATTAGCTTGATTTCCCACCTCTATAAAGCTTTTATTAAGGTTATTGAAAACCGCATTGCCGGGCAGTTGGACCAACATCAATCTACAGAACAAGCGGCATTTAGACCATCCTTTTCTACTATCGATCACCTCCAAACCCTTAACCAAGTAATCGAAAAATGTAACGAATTTAATATACCCCTATACATAGCATTTGTTGACTACGCCAAAGCTTTTGATAGTATTACCCATCACGCAATAGAAACTGCCTTACAGAACCAGAACATTAACCATACCTACATAAATCTCCTTAAAGCAATATATGACAATAGCACAGCAGACGTAAAACTGCAATCCACGGGTCAGTCGTTCCAAATTGAAAGAGGTGTTAAGCAGGGGGATCCACTATCTCCCAAATTATTTACAAGTGTCCTACAACAAGTTTTTAACAGTCTGTCGGATCAATGGACATCAAGAGGTATTGATGTCGGCGGCAAAAGATTAACAAATCTTCGATTCGCCGACGACATCGTCCTCTTCTCATCTTCGGCACTGGAGCTCGAGCTAATGCTCAAAGATCTCAGCTCTGCAAGTCTTCAAGTTGGACTTCAAATGAATCGATCAAAAACTCAGCTGATGACCAACAGCACAAAACGTAGGGTCATGGTAGATGGGCAGATAATACACTATGTTGACGAATATACTTACTTGGGCCAGATAGTATCCTTCGATAACAGGCAAGACAAGGAAATTACAGTTAGAATCCAAAATGCCTGGAAGAGCTTCTGGTCCATGAAGCAGATGTTGAAGGGAAACCTTCCGTTGTCACTGAAGCGGAAACTCGTTGACATGTGTATACTGCCCATCCTAACCTACGGTGCTCAAACATGGTCCCTGACCGAGATTCAGAAGTCCAAGTTGAAGATTTGCCAAAGAGCCATGGAGCGTAGCATTCTGGGGGTGAAGAGGACCGATCACGTCCGTAACTCTACGCTGCGCTCAAAAACGGGCTTAATGGACGTAGGAGCAAAATCAGCCCGACTAAAGTGGGACTGGGCCGGACACGTTTGTCGCATGCACACAGAAAGGTGGGCCCATGTAGCTACCAATTGGGTTCCAGGTGGTCGGCGGCGACGAGGACGTCCTAAACGGAGATGGCGGGATGACCTGGACGCTTTTGAGGACGAATGGCCAGAGATTGCAAAGCACAGAGATTTGTGGAAATCCAAGGGAGAGGCCTTTGCTCAGCAGTGGGACAATACAGGCTAATAAAAAAAAAATAAAAAAAAAAAAAAGCTTTCTTACGAAATGATCATGTTCGTATATATTTTGTTGTAATTACCACAAACATAGCCATTAACATTACGTTTGTCATGAAACAATGGATAAGGTTATGGAGACAGTGCAATAAGATTCGCAATAACTATTTATCATAACGAAACGTTCTATACAAAGATTCTACCAACCTCATAGTTTCACCTATACGGGCGCCGGTGTGTTATACTTACGAGCAATTGTGCCACTATTTCAATTATACAATCTGACCAAATTACAAGCTTTTTATCTTATTCATACCCTTCCGCGCAACTAAACAACAACAATTACGTCTTTAACGCGAAATTGGTACGGTTGAGCAGAAAGAAACACCATCTGTCCCCAGTGTCGCCGATCCAAGCTCGTATTTCAAAAGCCTGTCAAAATTTCAGCTCGAAGACGAACATTGAAACAAAGAGCGAACGGCATCTGTTGAACGTCCAGCCTCCGGCATAGTCTCTCTGTAATCATCCGACATTTTGAAGAACGTAATTGGCCCACTAATGAATGCCGCCTTAGGCAAAGCCCCAGTTTACGCTACGAATTGACTGTGTCATTCGTGGTCCTTTAAACTTACTACAAGTAATATGAGACGTACTCATAATGATATATAATTTCGCTTGATACTTAATTCGTTGGCCTTTCGTTTTGTGGTTGAGTACATCTGTTAGTAGTTTTGGATAATTTCTACGCACTAAAATAAATGCTTTATAAACTATTCAGTCGATAAGAACCCGGGCTTATAAGTTTCACGGAACTGTCGATGCCATAACAACTTGTGTTAATGTATATTACAAAGCACAACCTTATTGATGCTGTAGCATGAATTAAGATTTCACTCTTTTATGCAATGACGTGTGGTGACGGATTAAGAATACGGAATGTCACCAGCCCATGTCATCCCATGGGGTAAGAGCCGACAGAGAGAGCATATTATGCAGATAACAGCACTGTAAGAGAAGGAAAACTTGATACAAACCCTATATCAACCCGTTTGGCCAGCGCGGTATAGTAGGCCAATTCCTCCTTTCAAAGGAGAGGCCTAGTCCAGCTGTGGACTGGTAACGGCTGATGATGATGATGATGATGCAATGACGACTTTCTGGATTCCATTCTCAAGCACGACATAAAAATAGATAGCAAGTTAAAAGCAAATCATGCGTTCTGTAGACTATAAACAAGCTTATCCTATGGATACTTAATATCTGTGAACAATATGATAGGTACTTAATATTCTCTACAAAGTAACCTGACGTAATGTCATCATAGTAAATGGTCAAAGCAAAAGTAATTTGTAAAGCAGCAAAATATTGATGTAGTATGCCAGCTTACCAAAAACGTCAACCACGTATTAAAAATATCTCTCAATGATGTGAAAAGGCTTCCATTTACAGATAAAAACAAACCTGCCTCTCAGTTTAAACTGAAAACAAATGTCAATAAACCAAAATTATTCAACAGAAATCATTCGGCTTACTTATAATCCAAGATCGGTAGAATCCGTTATTAGCTTAACAAATTATTTATAGGAAATCGTAAATTTAAAGTATATTTGGCACTCAGAAATTCTTTGAATTTCCTTGAGTTTTTTAGAAGATATCAACTGACCCGAAATTCTGACTCAAATTTTTTCCAAACTGATGTTATTCATTATCAGTTTTGTCATTATGACTATGGCCACTATTTTCTCATTTATCATCGTAATACATAAAGGAAATATATTGGATATTTAAAAATATGTATGTATTTTTACTTTATCTAATTTTCTTGCCCAGTGCCCCTTCTAAACTGCTGCTTATAGCTAAATTAAATGTAATAACATACATACATACATAGTCTCACGCCTATAGCCCCGAAGAGGTAGGCAGAGGTGTATTTCTACACCCACTTTTCGCCAGATATACTTTAGTCCCACGTAATAAGGAGCGAGCCTATTGCCGTACCGGGCACATTTCCAGACTCCGTGCTGCTACTGAGAATTTCGTGACAGAAAAACCCAATAACACTGCCCGACCCAGGAATTGAACCCGGGACCTCCCGATCCCACGCGCACATTTATGCACCGAGACCAACGAGGCAGTCGTATAGGGTTTGATGTCGAGTTTTCCGTCTCTACGCAAATATGGTATTTGCATCGTGTTATCCCTTAGTCGCCTCTTACGACACCCACGGGAAGATAGGGGGTGGTGACACTTGTATTCTATGCCGTCAACCACACGGCATATAATTACTGTGCCTTATTAATACCTTGCAACAATAAACACACATTTATCTTATCCCGGACTATACCAAGCTTAGACGATGGCAACCAGATAACTCATAAACATACTTTTATAAACATACACATATATATATATATATACATATATGTATGTATGTTTACGTACATACATAGACTCACGCCTGTTTCCCGGCGGGGTAGGCAGAGACTACGGAACGCCATTTGCAACGATCCTGACATATCTCTCTTGCTTCATTCACTCCCATCAAATTTCTTACGCAAGCTCTTCGGTTAAGGGTACTTCTTACATACATATAAGCTATTGATAAATAACACCAGACTTAGAAAAAAGAAAGTTAAGTTCATCACATATTTTTATGTTTTACCTCAGCGACTTCTGACTATGTAAGCAGAGCAAGGACCACTGGACCAACAGGCCAGTCACTATGTGTCAGAATGAAATTATTCCACAACAAATACATAAGTCATCATCTTCTTGCCCTGGTCCCAATTTATTTAGGGTCGGCGCAGTACGTCCTTCGCTTCCATTCTTTTCTGTCGCCCGTCATCTTATCATTTACCCCGTTCTCTTTCATATCCATCCTCACACAGTCCATCCATCTTTTCCTTGGCCTCCCTCTGCCATTCTATCCCTCTACCTTCATCATCATCATCTCACAACAAATACATAAGTAACAAATTAAATATTACACTACAACTAATATACGCTTTATTTATTTCTCAATAAAGACTAAAATTTATACATTTTAATCGACTCTGCAGATCAAATAAATAAACGTATTAAAATACGAGTACACGAGGAAATTATAATCTGCTTTCTCTGATGTACAAAGATTAATGTTTCCTGTTTGTAAGGATGTAATTGAAATCTAATGAAACGAAGAACGTTTATACAAGCTAAGATTAAATTAATTAAATTTTCAGTCAAAATTAATAGCTAATGTTTAAAAAGGAAGTTTTTTTTGTTTTCCTTGAAAAGTTTAGTTTAACTAGAACTATGTAGTGTGCCCTATTTCGAAATATGCTTTGATATTCATCATCAGCCCTGTATATAAACTGTCCCACTGCTGGGCACGGGCCTCTTCTCACTATGAGAAGGGTAAGGCCATAGTCCACCACGCTGGCCTAGTGCGGGTTGGCAGACTTCACATGTCTTTCGAGAACATTATGGAAAACTCTCAGACATGCAGGTTTCCTCACGATGTTTTCCTTCATCGTTTAGCAAGAGATAATTAACAATTTAATACGCACATAACTCCGACAAGTCATTGGTGCGCACCGTGGATTGAAACTCGGACCCTCTACGTAGCAGTCTGTCGATCTCTGCCCTAGAAAATCGCTGCCATAGTAAGATGATGATACTTTGATATTAATTAAGCATTTTTCTAAATATAAGAAGCAGTCAGGAATATTATAATTCTACATCATATCGTGAAAAACTTATTCAATCTCATATCAATAAAGTTACCATTTTAATGAACATTTATTTTGATCACAAACAACAATAAAATATGTAGTCGTGAAAAACATTTTCTTAACATCAAAAGCAAAGTGACTATCTAAAAATGGCTAAGAAACCAATGTTATAATTTCCTCTCTACTTCCATTTATTTCTTATTTATAGTATTTTTCGAAGAGTCAAGCTCGTCCCACCATTTTCGTCTAAGCCTGTTGTTATGCCATTTGCCTTTTAAAAGGCCGTTTCGGTGCCTATTTTAGCTCTTTTGACATGCGACAGATATGTCTCCATATGAATAACCAATAACGGTATAGCAAAAAACAGGCGACTTAATTTACCAGAATTTTTTCCTCTCGTTGTCAAAGCAATCTTTATATCAGTACTTCTCAATAAACTGACACTAGTGTAAACAATGGAATACCGGTTGCCGAGGTCAGACAGGGAGCCGCTCTGTCAGTCGCTCTGTGGAAAAGCTAATATTCAGTCAAATCCAGTTAAGTTAGTAAGCGGACCACCGGTTGCAACTGAGATAACGCTAGAAGGATGATGTGTAAGCAATCCTTAACCGCAAGCTGTTCTAAAAGTAAAACACTTAAATAAGTCATTTTTATAGCTTGAAACTGTGCTTTCACATCAACACTTAAAACGGTTTCACTGTCACACACTGCCTGATTCAGCGTAAAATGAGTCAGTTAAAAATTTGCAATAAAATTCATTAAAATGTCGACGGTAATGCATGTTTCCCACAATTTTTGAGGCCTCAATTCTGTCACGGACATGGACACCGGTTAAGAGGTGGTCTGTGGATATTTTAACTCGTTATGACATGCCGCTACGTTACAAAGCTTAAGACATTTGTGAGGACATAAAGACACTACCAAATGTTTGTGGACGGCTTTACGCTGTGGTCCAAGTTAGAGGTGAGTATACAGTATTATATTTTCTATTTTTGTTAAAACGCTGTCTAATACTGGTTGACTGAGTTATTTTTTCTCTCTAACATGTATATGTTTGTTCCCTTACACAAAAATAATTAAAATGAGTTATTTTTGTTTTTTAAAAAGTTTATATATAATTTGATATTTTTATGATACATTTACTTTTACAAGTATCCGCTGATTAAAACATATAACCAAAATAACGAACTAATTTCAATATTGATATTGTCTTCATCACTATTAACTTGTGAGTGTAGTCGGTGGCCCATCAAATCGCCGCCATTTGTCCTGCACTGCTATTTTCCTTGGGCGCTGATGACGCTGATATATACTTCAAATTATTGTTTCCAGTCTACGCTTTAAGAGTATTTCTGTACCCGTTTCGTGCACCTGCTTGGAATAAGTAACCATGAACTTGATTATAATGATTGAAACACATAACTAAATTACTTCACACCTTCTCATTGACGAAACGAAATAATAATTTCCACACAAAAATAAAACCGCTTGTCTCTCTACACTTGTTCCTAGACACAAGTGGCTATAAAGAGGTGGACAGCCCGCAGCCATTGTTAATCTCAGCCGTAGAACAGGTTCGAAGAGAGAAAAATAAAGGCAGCCAGATAAGAACACCATGTGAATGTTTTTTTATTGCAACCGTTAACTTTAAGATGTTGTGTTGACATAAAAATGTAGTGAACTATGTTTGTCTTAGTTTTAATTTTGTTTATGTAGTATTTTTGACTTGCTTGTCTTGTGGACAATTGGCGAGGCGAAGTTGTTGCTCATTCTAGAAATATTATATACATGGTAGTCTATTATATCCTGTTCTATTCTAAGTATTTATATTTTATATTTTTTGTTCACTGTTTAGTATCCCTAGTACAGGATCTGCTTAGGTTGGGACTAGTTATAGTCTTTCATTATGTAAATTCAGTAACTCATAACTGTTGATCATGTTGTGTGATAATGATGACTTAATTGGACTGTATGTACGGCACGGTGATTTGAGCTGTCGCCAAGTCTTTTTCCATCGGGCTAAATGTTATGTCTGGTCAAAGATGGGACAAAAGTTTGTGCAATACTCAAATGTTGTACCGAGTGTGTGTGATCTTTGTATCAATTGTTTAAGGCGCTGTTATACCTCAGAAGCCGTGAAACACCTAATTTTTCGTCGCGCATCTAGCCATAACGGTACATATTACAAACTAGCAAAAATTAGAGCTTAAAGTCAAAAGTCTGAACAAAAGACTTTTGAAAGAATTTTTCATGTACGTAAAATAGAATCACGGTAAAAAAAACACAAAATCGAGGCAGAAAATAATCTTTCGTCTCACTGTTTGCAATATTTTGATCGTAAGCTGTCATATTTTATTTGATAATATTGTAGGAAATCTAATGAACTAAAGAATTACCCTATTTATTTTCATATTATACGTGTATATTTTGTAAAATTAAATAAAATCTGCCAAACGTCTATGATTTTGACGCTCGGTAGATCCCATCAATATCAAACGCTTCAGCAATTTAAACCTTATTAGCATAAGCGGTGTACTGAGTGTCAGTTGCTAGTTTACGCCCCGCCCAGACTGCCTGTACTGTAGCCCTGTGAGAGATAGGTCATGTCGCTTGCGTCTCCGCTGCACGAAATTTTACGTAAACCTGTTTGTTATTATAATACGCCGATTTGAGTTCGTATTCGTTCTTATAGACTGAATACTTTGAATAAAATAGGCTTTTCATGTAACTATGGGCACATATAATTAGGACCTAAGTTTATACTCTTATTGCGTTTAATGTTATTGTTTCTGTGCTTATAAATATATAATTAGAAGAATAAAATATGGACAATTAGAGAAATGAAGTTCTACGAAGGATTTGTACAAGAAAGCGTCGTAATAAAATAGAAATTCATCCATGGCCAAGTGATTATGAAATATGTAACATTTTTACACAAATTATTTTCATAAGAGTCTTTTATGACTAACTATGTTATAGATTATCTAATCGATAATCTATAACATAGTTAGTCATAATATAATTATATAAATTATTCTCACAATACATAGCTGCCACAGTTTTAAATTTTTGAAAGAGTAATAACATAAAATCGAATCATTTTATGTACCTATATTTCAAATTCATTAGCTTGTCAGAGCGCCTGGAGCGCTAAGATGCCGCCACGGCGAACAATAATGATGACAGCGCTAATATGGCGCTCCGCAATCCGCACACAAGCGGTAACGAATTGTTGTTGTAGTATTGTGTTTTGAACATAAACCTTTTTAGGTACATCGGGTAAAACTTTGATTATTCATAAACTATTAGGTATGTCTCAGTACATCTAATATCTTTTTAATTTCTAAAATCAATTATTTATAAGTAAGAAGGTAACTTCTCTGTTTGCTATAACACAATATATAGTATTTTTTTAATAATAAAGTACGTAACTAATTATCATTATTGTAATTACAGTGAAGTTAAAGATAACAGTTCTGCAACGTCTTACACACATTTGACTTCAGTCATTCCTAACACGATCTGTTCAAGAGCTAGCCAATAAATGCCAAACAATTTTTTTTACAAATTTGACTCATATTCCGTAGTGATAAGCAAAAATTACAAGAGGGATAGCAGTGACTGGTTCGAATTGCGTAAGAATATGTTGAAAATTTTTGTATAGTGGTAAAAAGAAGAGATAACAGCAGTAAAGCCAACTTATTAAAAAATATTTTGTACAAATAAAATATTTGCAATGTAAAATCAGTTGCGCATGGAATCTAAAATGAACAACTGGCTTTGCAACAACTGGCGAAGCAAGAAAATGTAACAATCGAGCCTTGTGGATTATTCGATTATTGGTGCCACGCCAGATGGATTAATAGGTCCAAACACGATTGTGGAAATTTAATGTTCTAAAGTTGTCTATAAGAATGGCCTGGAGAATAGTATAAGAGCAAATAAAATACAAATATGGAAACATGATAAAAAAGTGAACTGACTAGTCTAAACAAGTATTGTAATTGTTATTACCAAATTCAGGGGCAACGCCACGTTACACGCAAACAAAAGTGTTTATTTGCTGTGTGGAGTGGCGAAAGTATACCACTAAAAATAGAAATTATAGAAAGAGATGATGTTTTCTGGGAGAAGCTTGTGGCGTTTTATATGAATTGGCAGTTGCTTGAAATTGTTGATTCTCGTCAAGCTCAAGGGATGGCATTGCGAGATCATGGAGAGGCAAATGTTTCATCAGTGCTTGAAATTTCTACAATACCAAGCCGTAAAAGGAAAGTAAATGAAACTGTGCCTCGTGAACAACAGCAAATAATAAGTATTGAAGCCTTATCACCTCACACACTGCCTTTAACATTCGATGAGAATAAAGAAAACCTGCCGGGTTGTAGCAGACAGCTAACTTTTGATGAGCTGTAAACTCTGTATTTCGTTAATAAATTATAAATGAATATAAATAAATATCTTTTAATATTTATTTTCTTTGAAACAACACATATTTGAAGCGAAAGAATTTTTTTATATTTTTCCATACAAACATGTATGACGAGAGCTAACGAAAAAGCAGTAACTCAAATTCTAATTCTATAATTTTCTAAGCGACATAGCAGTATCTCATGAATAAGGTATATCCACATATATTTTTGATGTTTCATCTATTTTGAAAAATAATAATGGGTTGGGTTTCGAAACGAGTCGCCTGAATTTGAGGGTATTGGTAGTGTAGGGGGCTTAAGGTAGTTCGTTTTAATCCCCTAAAAGTAATTTTGGCTGCCGGAGTTGCGTCTAAATATTTTTAAACAATTTCCAAAATTTCATAAATACTTCGGCAATTATGCAAAACGGAACATAATTTTTATACTTTAGTACAGTTTTACAAATGTAATTTTTAGGTTTTATGTGAAAAACGTGAAACAAAACGCAAAACTGCCATCTTGGAATGATCATATTGACAACTAATGTCAAATTTGTGCGTCATTGCTTTCGAGTGCCTTGGGTTAGGTGCGACTGTAATAAGTAAATAAATAGGTTATGTTAGGTTCTCTTTTGACCCTTAATCCGAAAATAGGAACCCTTCGCAGGGCTCCGACAACCTTAGTTTATTAAACTAGTGTGATGAATGTGGAAGTTGGCAGTGCCATACACACTGATGTTTGGAGAATTTTTTTTCAGAGGAAACCAAGTATTTCCGGCAAGTGAAAATGGTGAAGGGGGTTTCAAGACCTCCCCTGCTCCCTCTCCAATCACTCACAACCCCTAAAAACGGCGACGTATTTCGAAACCTTTGCCATAATAATTATACCTATAATAACAATAAACATCCATAAATAAATAAAAGAAATCAACTTTTACTAAACTTTAATTATCTCGTAACTCGCTTTAGTTGAGATACGGCTTTTGCGCTTAGTAGAGCAGTATTGTGTTTTTTAGGGTACCGTAGCCAAAAATTTAAAAAACGGAACCCTTATAGATTCGCCATGTCTGTCTGTCTGTCCGCCCGTATGTCACAGCCAATTTATTGCAAAACAGATTTGAAAACTGGCAGGAATGGAATAAGATGTAGGTATTCTATGAACTGCTTCACTATTTTTATACAAAAACAAAACAAACATAATAATGGCCTCTCCATACATGGAACTGACTTAATTATTTTTATCATCTTACGGCACGTAGGTATTTACCTACTTTCGTCAACATGTAATACCTATAACGTCTAATGTAAACCAGTTTTGCTCCTGGCTGCACTGAGAACAAAAATTGCGCTATGCCTATATTGTACATACAGATTGATGTATGTAATATAAATTTTAATATCAGTATCTCAATTCAATATGCTAAAAAGTTTTGCTTGCGATTTTGAAATATTGGAATACGGATGTCGCCAGAATACGGCCGCACGCGACGAGAATGAAGGGGGGCGCCCCGCAGTAGACGGAGCTAAGCTCCCTTCACCTCCCCTGCTTCACCCCCTCATTTACCAAAACAGTCGCTTAGGACAGCGCCTTAAATGTTTGTAAAGATTTGTACCGCAACATAGGATTAATTCAAGAGCGGGATATTATTAAGACATTTTTGCATGGTGTAGGACTTATTATAACTTTATTGTCACTTTAACAACATACATATATTTTTCATAACTTGGTCTTCAAATATATGGACATATATAAATATTAATATAGAAGTGAGTGATTGTATGTGATATGTATAGATCTATACTCTGGCATATTTTATGAATGTTTAATGTACACCTAAAGTTGCTGTGACAAAAGCTTTGTCGACCTTGGCACTAAAATAATAATATTATTATTTCGTAACGTCAGTAGAATAATAAAATGTTTAGAACGTACGTACAAAGTACTTGTATTTGGCATACCTAGTAAAAATAAGGTATATAATTATGTTTTTAGTAATACGTAAATAGTTCTCTCTAGTCTAAACTAACTATTTGAAGTTTAGAAATACGCTTTAATTATTCCTCTAAAATATTTAATTTCTGCGTTCAATTTTCCTTAATAAGTTTTGTCTGTATTTAAAATAGACGTTCTTAACACCTTCAAAGGCAAACTGAGTGAAAATTTAATGAAATAATAGTAGCAGTAATCCTATTTATAACTTGAAGCGTACTATATAATTATAGTTCCCATGAATAAATGTCTATTTTAAGTTGAACAAACTGTCCTGTCTAGATTTTATAAGGTCGTCGTCGGATATGGCAATCAGTTTGATGCTGACTGTATGCTGTTAACGTCACTTGTCTATGAATGAGGCAGTACTTTGGTTGCTGGTTTTATAGGCTGGCTAGGAATTGTAACTAGTCATTTTTTACAGAACCAAAAATATATTATTACCTATCAGTGTTGTCATGAATTGCTCGGTAAGTAGAAGAAGCAAAAGCGTATTTTAGCATTAACGTCATGTGTAAAAAAAAACACCTGTGTGTCCTTTGTTTTTTGCATACATTTGGAATACCCCGAAAACCCAATATAAATACAAAAATGGTCATCCTTAGAAAGTTTCTGCTAAGTTCAATTTATAGACTACCATTTTGAGTTTCTACTACGCTAAGTCTTGACGTTTCCTATTTATTTTATTCATATCTAGGATGTCCCAAAACTGACGCGACACCAGACTTATTTGCTTACAATTCATAACTCAGTCTGCCTGACAAATTCATGGAACTTCCTTTCAACTTAAAGCAAGCAGAATTTAGGACAAACAATTAGAGGATTTGCCATGTGATGGGCATTCGAGACGAATGATTTGCATAATATTATATGAATTAATTAGATAAGTGTAGTCTTACTGGGTTTTGTATTCTGCATCGTTTGCAATTTGGTTAGCTATGTATATGCTAATATAATTTTAAGACCCATCCAAAAGGAAAAAAGTGTATGGATATTCGTATCTGTACCTATATATAAAATCCTTGCGTTATTAACTGACTGACAGACAAGCTACAGCCAAAACTAATGGGCGCATGAAGCAGGAAATTTAGCATGTATGTTCCTTGGGGACCATACGGGTGCACTAAGAAAGGATTCCCCGAAATTCCCACCTAATCGGGGAGAAAGGGATAAAAAAATGTGCAGGCGTAGCTGCTGGCGTCCTCTAGTATACATTTAAAAGTCTTGCGTAACTGACTGACTGACAGACAACACTAATAATCATATTGAAAATAATACAGAAGAAGTATGAAGATACCAACTTCGCTCGTATGGAATTCGCCTATAAGTTGATATAAAGCTACATTATTGCAAAATTTTATCAAAATCCGCTCAGTAGTTTCTGCATGAAAGAGTGGCAAACATTCATAATTATCATCTTCACAAACTTTCACGTTTATAATTACACTATACTTCGCCAGCGGCTTCGCCCGCGTCATTTATACATATAAACCTTCCTCTTGAATCATTCTATCTATTAAAAAAAAACGCATTAAAGTCCGTTGCGTAGTTTTTAAGATTTAAGCATACAGAGGGACAGACAGACAGAAGACAGACATTGTTTTATACTATGTAGTGATTACATTATTATTACGACTCTTAACTTTTAGTTCAACTCGACGATGATGATCGAGTACTAGTGGGCATTCATATTATTAATGGAATTATGCTTTTAAATAATTTAACAACAGCATTTTAAAAGGCAACTTTTGTATCGTGCCATGTAAAACACAATTACAAAAGAATAACCATAATCTTCAAGCTAAACACCCGTAGTTCTTCAATATGTAAATTCCTATAAAGTCCTTCAATACAACATTTAGTGCATCAAGCGTGTTATTACAATAGACAAATCTACTTGACATGGTTACCTTCGACAAGCCTTTCAATACAGCTATTTATGCAAATACATAACCGTTTAACAAAATGTCAACTAGAGTACCTAACCGTCTTGCAATGCGTTTGAACGGTGAAGGTGAAATGACGCAACATTGCTCCAATAAAAATATGTCTCTAAACCAATCAAGATTTGCGCAACATAAGGATCAGATATCGAAATTCGATCGCAGTTGATAAATAAACTAATTATTGATATAGTTCTAGTTGTGATTGACAAGAATATCAATTATCTCAAGACATGATGTAATTTGATTTATCTCTGCTGGTTGGTATTGTGAAATAATTATTGACGTTACTCATTAATTAGGTAGTTACAATCTGGAACCATGATACTAGGAATGACAGCCGCAGCGAAACAAAATACATACATAGACTCACGCCTGTTTCCCGGAGGGGTAGGCAGAGACTACGGAAAGCCATTTGCAACGATCCAGACATATTTCTCTTGCTTCATTCACTCCCATCAGATTCCTCATGCATGCTCTTCTGTTCAGGGTACTTCTCACCTGTCCTGTTTTTAGGACGAAACAAAATATACGTAATCAATATAAGTATAATATAACCCTAGGTACCTATTATAAACAACATGATGTATTATAAGAGTACATACATTACCGCCATCAGAGTATTTAATAGGCTACCAACTGACCTGAAAGAATTAAATGGACGGCTATTCAAAATAAGAATGGTTAATTGAAAAATTGAAATAGTTATTTGTGCAACAAGAGAGCAAAGTTGTTTTTTGTTTCGAGTGCTGATTTTGAGTCCCGAGCAAGCGAAGGATTCTATGTTTTTATTTAGTAGTTAGAATCCTGAGCGTGGTGAGGGACTCAACAGCACGAGATACAAAAACTTTGCTCTCGTGTAGCACACATAACTTTTCACCACAGCAGTGAGAACACATATTACTTAGGACACATAGAAATGAACAGGAATAGATTGAATTCTGCATAATCACTTGTTGATTTAACTCTTCTGGTGTTATAGTACAGTCATCATCGCTAGTTTCACTCATCTTTTTAGATTATTTTATATATTAATATAATTTAACACGTTACGCTATACCTACTGTATCAGCATCAGCGAAATTTTTATTCCCGCTACTTTTTTAAATCGCGTTTTAATAACGCGTCCCTGATGGTTACTTTTCAAATGTAGCATTGTTGTAATTATAAATAAAAATTTATTGGTTAAATACTAATTTTATACTATTAATTAGACTTATTTTTATTAAAATCCAATAATAAATTAAACATGTAAACAATAACATATAAAAAAAGTAATTTCTTTATTACAATAGTTATTTGTGCAACAAGAGAGCAAAGTTGTTTTTTGTTTCGAGTGCTGATTTCGAGTCCCGAGCAAGCGAAGGATTCTATGATTGATTCATGAGCGTAGCGAGTGAATCAAAGTTAGAATCCTGAGCGTGGTGAGGGACTCAACAGCATGAGATACAAAAAACTTTGCTCTCGTGTAGCACACATAATTTTTCACCACAGCAGTGAGAACACATATCACATAGAAATGAACAGGAATACATTAAATTCTGTGTTAATTGTTGATTTAACTCTTCTGGTGTTAAAGTAGGTACAGTCATCATCGCTAGTTTCACTCCTCTTTATAGATTATTTTATATATTCATATACTCTATACTGTATCAGCATCAGTGAAATTTTTATTCCCGCTAATTTTTTTAATCGCGTTTTAATACCGCGTCCCTGATGTTTATTTTTCAATTAGATAATGTATCATTGTTGTAATTCAAAATAAAAATGTATTGGTTAAATACCAATTTTATACTATTAAAATTAGACTTATTTTTATTAAAATCCAATGATAAATTAAACATATAAACAATAACATATAAAAAAAGTAAATATCTTTTTTTATTTGCGTTTCCGAAGGTGTTTTCTTTGAGGTCGAATTCCAAAATCGAATTTCGAATTCGAAGGGATTTGTTTTTCACTCACTTTTTATATGCATGTGAAAGAGACAGAGCACAGTAAAATTCGAATGTTTTTAAATTTATGGCTGAACAATGTCAATTCGTGACACTGAAGATTGAAAAATTAAAAAGCTACTTTGCCTCACGGTCGAATCAAAATCGCGTTTTGATCACTGTTGTCTCGCAGCAAAAGCGGCATGTTTGAGCTGCTGTGGTGAAAATATCTTTTTTTTGCGTTGCCGTAGGTGTTTTCTTTGAGGTCGAATTCCAAAATCGAATTTCGAATTCGAAGGGGTTTGTTTTTTCACTCTCTTTTTATATGCATGTGAAAGAGACAGAGCACAGTAAAATTCGAATGTTTCAAATTTATGGCTGAACAATGTCAATTCGTCGCACTGAAGATTAAAAAAATAAAAAGCTACTTTGCCTCACGCTCGAATCAAAATCGCGTTTTGTTCACTGTTGTCTCGCAGCAAAAGCGGCATGTTTGAGCTGCTGTGGTGAAAATGTATTTTACAACTTCAACGAATTTTTTGGAAGCAGTAATGCATGTAGTCCATGAAAATGATATATTTGTTTCTCTATTTTTTCTTAATCACTTAATTTCTTTATTCATTTCCTATTTTTTGTTTTTATATATTGCATGTCTGATATGGATAAACTGTTGCGTCTATTGCTTTATGCTTAGTAATAAGAACTACTGTACACATATATATGCAATAAATAAATCTTTATCTTTATCTTATCTTTACAGGCTGAAAAGGTTTACTCAATATTTTGTACGTATTTAGATAGAGCAAGAGCAAATTAGTTTCTGTCGGCTGTAAATTTTTTAAAACCAATATAATCAGCCTTGTTAATAATCTGTCTCATTGTAGAAACAGGCTACTTCTCGATATGAGAAATGTTAATAAGCCGTAGTGCAACTTAGCAAACTTCACACATCTTTCGAGAACATGATGAAGAACACTTTGATATGCAGCTTCCCTTACGGTGTACTTTCCTACGCCATTACGCAAGCGAATTTGAATATATCTGTTTTTTAAGTTCTGCGGTCATCTTTAAAAGCTTTAGAATATGGTGATTTCAGTCGAAGTATTTCATTTAGGCACTAAAATCTATCAAGTATTCAGTATACAAATTTAATATAAAAGTCTGTGAAGTCGACCAAAAATATAA
Organism: Euclidia mi; assembly: GCA_944739405.2. Taxonomy (NCBI): domain Eukaryota; kingdom Metazoa; phylum Arthropoda; class Insecta; order Lepidoptera; family Erebidae; genus Euclidia; species Euclidia mi. The sequence continues at coordinate 2,126,041 of OX123194.2, read as the reverse complement.
ATACCACTTAAATAGGACGTCTAAGAATATTAAAAAGAAAACTAAATTTTTAAATTTAATATAACTGAAAGAATACAGAATGTATTGAATAGCGTCTAAAAACGTATTTCTAAATTAAAACTTCGAAAGCTTTGATCCACTATTAACGTAAAGCCATCTTCAATGAATAAATAATTTTGGTACGAAGCGAAATTGAAGGAAAATCTAAATTTGTGGAGGCAACATTTATTTTATAGTAGAAGGAGCTATAACTTGTTGCTTCCTTTCATATTATGTTTAATGTTTTGCGTTGCCGGAGGTCTTCTAATCAGCTTCCCAATCTGTGAGGAGTTAGATTGAGTTACAAGTTTGCGAAGAATCGTCCGCTTTGGGTTCGGGGGAAGTATCGTCACTGTGTTTGTTTTGTGTTGAAAGGAAACGTTTTGAAGTTTCCTGAAGTCGAACAGTTTGATGTATACTTATAAAGATTGAGTTTGGAAATATATAAGATTGCCTCCGTGGTCCAGTGGATAACGTTGCGTTGGCTGATAGGTAGGTCCTAGGTTCGTTTCCCTACTCGGACAAATGTGTTAGTGAGTTTTGCCAAATTCTCAATAGCAGCACGGATTCTAGCAATATGCCTGAGCAATTGGCTTGCCTCCTATTACGTGGGACCTAAAATTCATAACATAGCAATGTGTGCGTAATGTTACACCTCTGCCTAGCCCTAAGGGGATACAGCCGCTAGATTATTAAAAAATATATAATTAAATTGCTTTATAAAACCATTGAATATCTCGGCCGGTATGGGGAGTAAGTTGACTTAAATATAACATAACATCGGTTCAAGCCATTGAATATTGTTATCCCTATGGGTTGCGTTGCTCTGTAAAAAAGCTAATATTCTGTACCAGCTATGTTAGATAAGTAACTGAACTACGAGTTGATGGTGGTGTGTTAGATATTAAGTTATATTGTCAACGAATAAAATTGCACTAAAATAAATCCTGTATTAGGAGAGACTTTACAAACTTTGAACCAACGGGTACAAAGAACACCCACCCCTAAACAACAAGTCGTGAATGCCTCAAAGTGTCCGATGTGGGCATCGAATCTACAACAATTCATAAAAGTCTTAAACGACGCGACAACCAGTTAAATAAACCACTACGCCATCAATACATCATCATCATCAGCCTCTAACAGTCCACGGCTGGACTAGGCCTCTCCTTAGAAAGGAGGAATTGGCCTAATATACCACGCTGGCCGGGTTGGTATAGGGTTTGTATCAAGTATTCCTTCACTTACAGTGCTGTTCTCAGCATAATAATATGCTCCCTCTGTCGGCTCTTACGACACCAATGGGATGATATGGGGTGGTGACATTGCGTATTCTTAATCCGTCACCACACGGACAACGCCATCAATACAGTGCAAAGTAAATCAGGAAATTTCACAGGTACATTCGCGACCGATATCCACTTCCTTGTCGTGCGATTAAATCGCCGCTCTCAGAGTTGTAACGCATTTTTGCGTACAGTATTACCGCTACCGTGTAGGTGCGTAGGGTGCCCACCAAGAACTTAGGGTCCCAAGCCAACCTCACCTGCAAGTGGTGCACCTGCCGATCAACGGACGAGGCTCTGGCAAACAAAATATCCCGATAAGCGGCAATAGTTCAAAACACTGGCGAAAAGTGGGCGTTTAATATGCCTCTTCGGGGATACAGGCGTGAGTATATGTATGTATGTATTACCGCTACCGTGCCAGTATGCATGTGAAGTATTACAGTTGTATCCACACCGCGATAACACAGTTATTTTCACCCGCCCCGGCAACGGCACGCCTAGCACACAATATTGCTCTTTCATTAATTATGACTTTTAATTAATCACATCAAATAGTACCTCAGTTGGGACCGGCGGTAATAAATGAGCTTTTTATTTGTCCATTGCTTCGTTTCATGGTACCAATATTATTTATTATGTTTCTTTTGACGCATGTTAATTGAATTATCTTATTTGTGAATTTCATGTCATCGATATGTGTGACGTTATGAATTTTGTTGTTGATATTTAAATGATGCTCGGCAGTGGAATATGTTTGCAATATATTTTATAATTGCTTGTAATTCATTAAACTTTTAACTACATGAAATCAATCAATTTGATAAAATATATGTAATGTGTAGCTCACTAGCTCGAAATAAACATAAGCCGTCATAACGTCACCTAAACCTAAGACATTTTTTATAGTCTCGCGCCTGTATACCCGAAGAGTTAGGCAGAGGAGTAATATTGGACCATATTTCGCCATTAATTTAAAAGTCCCATGTAATAGAGGGCGAGCCTGTTGCCTTTACCGGGCACAGCACCAGACTCCGTGCTGCTACTGAGAATTCGGAAAACCCCTGTAACACTTTTGCTGGAATCGGAAATTGAACCCGGAACCTTCGAAGAGGCAGTCAAATAAGACAATAGTACAGAAATTACCTCCTATTTAATTTGATTCTTAGCACTAGAATAGAATCCTCAATATTTCAAATCATATCAGCAACGTCAACTAGAACAAGACGTTGTTGAACATTACAAACAATCTCCGCAATAGAAAAACACAGTCGTCCTCATATCATCCGCTATAATCACAGGCAGTAATAGAAATTAAGTACAGACCAGGGCTGTATACTATCTCAAAACATGACTAAGAGCCCCTTCACATTAGCGTTCGTCGAGCGTGTATGCTTTCGTAGGCACGGCTTTTTTTTTGCAGTGAGCTGAAGCTATAGTAATTTAAATTGTAGGATGGAAATGGCACTTTTGTGCCGCAAGTGGCATTAGCTTCTCATCATACTTAATATATAGAGCTGAAGATTTTGTTTGTTTGTTTGTTTGGTTGAACGCGCTAATCTCAGGAACTACTGGACCGATTTCAAAACTTATTTCATTATTAGATAGCCCATTTATCGAGGAAGGCTATATAACATCACGCTATGAGCCACGGGAGCGGAGCAGTATCCTTAAATAACGCGAGTGAAACCGCGGGCTCATCTAGTTTCTGATAAAGGTATAGTTTGGTTGCCATAGAAAAACGTTAAGCTGTTCGTTTTTGTCGAACAAGTGACATGTCAATCAAAATCTCATAAACTTAAGTCGCAAAGTGACGCTTATGAACGTCACATTATAAATTAGTAACTCAAAGATTCTCCATTTACATTTTGTGACACGTCCGCAATACAAGGGTGTAGAAACATTAGAAAATACGTACCTATTACTTTTATGATTAACAATAAAAATTGGGCAAGTGCGAGTCGGACTCGCGCACGAAGGGTTCCGTACCATCATCTATAAAAGAAAATCACGTTTGTTGTATGTATACTTAAATATTTTTAAGTTTCTACCTGTTTATTAAGATCGAGTAACAAATTGCTCAAAATTTACGTTTGTTATATGGGAGCCCCCGTTTATAATTTACTTTTTTAAATTAAATTATTTATTTTGAAAGGTAATATACAACTAAATATTCTGTGAAAATTTTATGCGTCTACCTGTAACCGTTAGTAATTTTGAGCAAAAAAATTAGAAAAAAACACGTTTATTGTATGGGACCCCCCTTAATTAATTCTTTAATTTTTTTATTTTTAGTATTTGTTGTTATAGCAGCAACCGAAACACATAATTTGCGAAAATTTCAGCTTTCTAGCTATCACGGCTTATGAGATACAGCCTGACATATAGACAGACAAACAGACAGTAGAGGCTTAGTAATAGGGTTCCGTTTTTTACCTTTTAGGTACGGAACCCTAAAAACTACTTATGTAAGAACCTGCAACTGTTACACCTTTTAAAACTTGTGTATTGAAGATGTGTGATAGTTTCATTGATTTTTATATCCATATCTTTGATCGTGTGCCACTTATCTAAAGCAGAGGAAACGTTGCGACAACGCGAAGAAAGCGCGAGCGGTGCGTTTTGATGACGTCTGCGCCGCGCATCGAACGCTAATGTCAATAAACGCTAGTCTGTAGCCGCCCTAAGTATGTTCTTTGTGTGACAGGCATGTTGTCCTGCAATTTATGGATTGGTCCCTTTGTGTGTTACGTATTGACGTTCGATTGAAGATAGTCTATATAATGGATGGCCAGCTGCTAAGGCTGTCAATAACAATTAATTGTTATGCCGTTACGTCTTAGTATGTACTGTATTGATTTTTGATGTGATGGTAACATGATAGGTGGGCGAGATGTGTTGCTTGTCTGTTGGTGAATGAATCATACTTTTTCAGAGGACGAGGGCATTATGAAATTAATTAGAAAAATTGAAAAAATATATTCAAATTGAGAAGAATATTTGAGGCATATAGAATCTTAGTTAGATAAATCTATGTACATGCGTTGTGTCATAGCTAACTTCTATACGCTTCATTTTTTTAAGGCAGCACACATACAGCCAGCCAAAAACATCTCGACTCGTCTAGGAGGAACAAGACAGACATAAAGTGATGTCCCCGGGACCGATCCAAAAACTTAACATTCGGCGCAGTGTTAGACTGTGAGGTGTAAGTATGACTACACTAAAAGCTATTAAACCATTTGACTACCCCATTGCCCATAAAGCTGGATTTGATGACATTTTACTATATGTCAATAAATTAAGCCACACGCCCGTTCATGCAGTCATTTTAGCTTGAATGTTATAAATTTCAGCAGTACCTAACCCAAATTGCAAATGGCGCTTACCGTTCGTTGCCTGTTTATTGAGAGATACTAGTATAATGCGTACGTTACATATTGGTGGTTATAGTATGGAAACATGAGCTGTACACTTGACTTAACTTGCTAATGGGTGTATTACCACGATATATATGGGGCGTGGTGTGGTTATAACGCCTGAAAGTGCAATACAGGTTTATTGATTGGAAGGCTTTAGGTGCCAAAACCAGATCTACGTCATAGTTATATTAGATACAGTTATGAACCTAAAATATTAATAATACAGATTGACTGCAGGTGCAAAGAAACGGAGCTGTTCTCATTTTCTGTTTATAATAAAAAAAAATAACACACTGCTGGCGGTCCAAGAGAGAATCCTTTGCCGAGCAGAGGGACACTTTAATAGGCGAAAATAAAACACATAGCTGGTTATATTTTTCTGCAAGACCAAATTAGCTTTTATCTATTGCTCACTTGTTCTTTATGATGGTTTTAGTAAGCTGGGTATTAACATGAATGTTCATATTAAAAATATATAATAATTATGAAATATTGTCCGTGTGGTGACGGATTAAGAATACGCATTGTCACCACCCCATATCATTCCATGGGTGTCGTAAGAGCCGACAGAGGGAGCATATTATGCAGAGCATTGCAAGAGAAGGAAAACTTGATACAAACCCTATACCAACCCGTTTGGCCAGCGTGGTATAGTAGGCCAATTCCTCCTTTCAAAGGAGAGGCCTAGTCTAGCAGTGGACTGTTATAGGTTGATGATGATGATGAATAATAATGAATGTTTATTCATTGTTCTGAACTCACAGTACCTGTGTAGAACACATGGAGACGGCACTTTAGACGGAAATAAATCACTGTCGAATAGTTAAGGAATATAGTTTGATGTCAGCGAAACATATTTTCTCATGTTTTGCGTTCATCAAAGACGACAATAGACTTATGGCTACTATAAATTAAGCTTTTCAAAATCAATTTAAAGCGAGAGAAACCTAAGAAAAGACTGCTACAGTCAACATTCGTCCCACGTGGCTTAGAATAATATACCATCTGATATTTTCAAAATGTCTTCCGCATACAAGACCTCGATTTATAACAGTGTTGCCCACAATTCGAATAAGAACTTGTACTACAGTTATCGCAAGCCTCGGACTCCACTTAAGTATTGTTGGCTTAACCTACTCAGATTTATGCGGTGTACCCTTTAAATGGTTGTAATACAATTTACAATAGAGAAATGGCATTGACTAGATTGTATTTACGATTGTTTTATATTGTAGGGTCTGGACATGCGGGTTGCTATATTAAATGTTGGAAGTAATTAATAGTAATATTTATTTATAGCTGAATATTCTTGTTCATATTTTAATCTATCTTGTGTCAGTAATAAGCTTCTGCTGATAGACAGCCGGCTTTTATTCTAAGGCTGGTTTCAGAGTGACGCGCGCGGCACGCGCCGTCGGCCAGCGCGTCTCAACAGCGCGTTTGGCGCGCGGACCACTGTGAAACGAGTTCGCGTTTCTCATTGCAATGTATGAAGCTTCGGCAGCGCGGCCGGCGCGCGCGTCTCACACGCGGCGCGTTTGAACTGCGTGACTATGAAACGCTACTACTAATCTAGTGTAATTGTAAGCGCGCGCGTGTGGCCGGCGCCGGTCAAACGCGTAACTCTGAAACCAGCCTAAAACATAGACTAAAATTAAACGATGTACATCATTTGAAGTTTATAAAATTCATTTAGTTTTAGTATTTTTAGTGTTTTAGTATTTTCAAAAGGCTCTTCCCACTCTAGGATATAATCTTGTGTCGCGCGGGACTTTACAAACATTCAACCAACGAACAAAAATTGCACCCAGACTCGAAACAACACTTTATGGGAGATGGTAAGCGAATACACATGCCCATGGACACCCGCAACACCAAAGGAGACATAAGTACGTTGCTGACTTGGGTGGGCTACAATATTTTTTTACATCATCCTCCTAGCGTTATCCCAGTTTGAACCTGGGCTCCGTTTACTAGTCTAACCGGATTTGACTGAATATAAGCTTTTCCACGGCGCAACTACCAGTCTGACCGCCACAACTCGAAGGGATAGCAAAATGCCATGATTTAAACTAGTATCAGTTTATTTAGAGGTACTGACGGCCTGTAACGACTGTCAAATATCTTCATGACAGCTGGGACCGACGGCTTAACGTGCTCTCCGAGGCAAGGGATAAGCTATAATTGATAATTCAATACGCACTTAACTCCGAAAATTCATTGGTGCGCGCCGTGGATTCGAACCCTCTGCATGGCAGTCTGTTGGTATATCCACTAGGCTATCGCTGCCTCTCCACTATGCTATCGCTGCCTCCTTAAAATATAATACAATATTTTAATACATGACGAAGCCATATAAGTCAATCGTCATACGAAATAACTACTATTCAATAAGCCAAACTCTTAAGACATATCAAAACATATCTGACATTTAATCCGAAATATGAATCATATCCTTCATAACTAGATCGTCCAGTTTTTGCTTCAAGCAATATCGTAATAAGCCTGATATTTTATGCATTCTTAGAAACATCAAAAGTAACCGCAAATCGCTCTGAGTAACACAGATGTGATACTAAGATATCTTACGGAAATACCGCATGGTCCATAGTATCACTTAATTTAATTCACTATAATGAAGGCAAATTACATGAATCTTTTACTTAAAATAATTTGTGTATGAGATAAGAATGGTCGCTTATTAAAAAGATGGAAGTTACACTTCTTGTAGCGCTCATAGAGTGATTTGACTTGCCGATCATAAAAAGATGGCAAAGTTAAGCAATGCAAGCCAGGTAAACACTTGGATGGGTGACCGCGTGTGGCATTTACTCTTTATTAATCATGCATAAATTGACAGCGAATCAAAGACTTTTACTTTTTAGCCATCAAACCATCAGTAATGTTCGAAATGACCAACCTAAACGTTTCACCATCAGCCTAACAGTCCGCTGCTGGACTAGGCCTCTCCTTTGAAAGGAGGAATTGGCCTACTAAACCACGCTGGCTAAACGGGTTGGTATAGGGTTTGTATCTAGTTTTCCTTCTCTTGCAGTGCTGTTCTCTGCATAATATGCTCCCTCTGTCGGCTCTTACGACACCCATGGGATGATATGGCGTGGTCACATTCCGTATTCGTAATCCGTCACCTCACGTAAACGTTTACGATGATTCTAAAGATCGGGGCATTAAGACATGAAAAAACACAGGAAACGAAATCAAAGATACACAATTATTAGTAGTTTACAACTTCATCAGCGTCTCATGAAACGCCATATTAAGGTCTTTGACAGGATATTAATATAACCTCAGACGCCGCCGGTAGCGATAATCTCTCATGACTTTTAAAATACCTAAATAATGTCAGTAAATATTTATTTATTTATTTATTTATTACTTCATATACACAGAGTATATAGGCGGACTTAATGCCATGGGCATTATCTACCAGTCTACCTTAGAGTGGCGCAGAGAGTTAAGCAGTAGGTGTATTATATGATGCATCGAAATAATTGTAATTGTCGAATTATTGCTCATAATAAACATACATACTTACATAACTATATAATATAAGAAAATACATAAACGAAATACATACACAATTAATACATAATTAAGAATAAAATCACAGATAAATTATACTTAGACTTACATACACTAATACATATAAATATACATACATATACACATAAACATAATATATACCTAGTTCAGATAGCGACTTATGATACATTCGCCTCAGCCAACAAGAGTTTCCTTACTTTGGCCTTGAATGTGAATTTTGTTTTGGCCATTCTGATTTTAAGAGGAAGAGCATTCCATAAAAGAATGGACTGAATAGTGAAAGAAGAGTGAAGAAAATCAGATTTGTGAGAAGGCACCATGAGTTGAAGATTATTAGAAGAGCGAAGATTTCGCTCATGATTAGAGCATAAGTATTGAAAGTAAGGAGTCATATACAGAGGAGAAGTAGGAGATGTGAGAATAGTGTATAGAGTAGTGAGAGCACGCAAACTACGGCGCTGACGAATAGGGAGCCATTTTAATTGGGAGCGATAAGTAGACACATGGTCATACTTACGAAGATTAAAAATGAATCGAAGGCAGTTATTCAGAAGACGGTCAAGTTTATTAATAGCTTTATTCAAGGTAACAAGTTAATGAATCGGTATCATTTCCCCGACTCTGGCATCAAATTAAAGACATCTAGGTAAACCCTAGATGCCTTATTATAAAAAATGCCATGAATATAGTAAGCTTGGTGCTAGCCTTACACAAATAAAATCATAGTCTTACAGTTTTACGTACATGACCAGTTGAATTGCCTGTTTATTGGTACTGTACCTACTTACGGTGGCAGGTTGATATCTGTGTATTTAAAATATTTTGTGCATAGGGTTCCCACCAAGAACTTAGGGTCCCAAGCCAACCTCACCTGCAAGTGGTGCACCTGCCGATCAACGGACGAGGCTCTGGCAAACAAAATATCCCGATAAGCGGCAATAGGCTCGCCACCTATTACGTGGGATCAAAACACTGGCGAAAAGTGGGCATTTAATATGCCTCTGCCTACCCCTTCGGGGAAACGGGCGTTTTTTTATATTGACAGGTATCATACAGCCAAAACTATTGTGTGCAAGAAGCTAAAATTTGACAAATATGTTTCTTGTGTTTCGTAAAGGTGCAGTAAGAAGTGATTTCCGGAAATTCCCTCGGGTTTGGGCAAAGCGGGTAAATTAAAAAATGGGCAGGCGTAGCTACGGGCATCCTCTAGTATAAAATACAAAATTCTTGCGTGACTGACTGACAGGCAACGTACAGCCAAAACTATTAGGCGCAAGAAACTGACATATGGCATACGTACAGTCGAACAACTTCCCGCTAGACCACCTTAAGGGCGAGAATCGCTTAGCAAGACATCGTCGCTTCCAGTGCTACTTTACACGCACATCGACACTCGTATACAAAACGAGTTTCTAGTGTGCCTCGAGTCTATGAGCGAGCCAAGGGATTTTTTTCAAACTGGTCCAGCGCCGACTTGTTTCATTGCACGTTTCCTGAGAAACGTTGGGGTGCATTGAGAGGGGATTGCCTGACATTCCCACGGGGTCGAGCAGAAGCGGTTAAATAAAAAGAATATGCGGACATAGCTGCATCCTCTAGTAATCTATATTATGCCGACCGGATGGTGCAGCGGGAGTATAAGCGACTGCTACGGCGAAGCTTGCAGGTTCGATTCCCGCTCAAGTCAAATATTTGTGTGCATGAACATGGATGTTTGTCTTCGTCTGGGTGTTTCTATGTATAATATGTATGTATTTACAAAAAAAAGTATATAAGTATGTTTATCCATTAACTAGTATCCATAGTACAAGCTCTGCTTAGTTTGGGACTAGATGGTGATCTGTGTATGTGGTAGGACATTATTATATGAAGTTTCTAGGTTTGTTGATGAAAACTAGCCAATTCAAGTCTTCAGGTTGAATTTCGTGTTCTTGTAACTAAAATTTGATAATTGTTTGCGATGTCGTCAAAGACACTTTCTTAATATTAAACTTGGCTCTCAGCTCATTTTCATATTTTTGATAGGATTTAATATGCATACATACAAAGACTAAAGAAAGAATCTGCTTCTTAAAATCGTTGGAAACAATTTAGAATTGATATATGAAGATTTGCCAAAATACTCACCATATCGTCCTAGCGTTATCCCCGATGCACCCAAGGCGCAGTGGAGCCCGAGTTCCGTTTGCTAGTCTAACCAGATATGACAGAATATCAACTTTTCCAGAATAGTATAAATGGAAAACTCTCGTCCCGCTCTTCTAAAAAAAATCTTAATGTCTAAATTGTTTTTATTGTCCAAATTTTGCAAAGATACCTTCCTATCATCCAATTCACATCGCACAATACAATTTTAATTCTAAACAGTACCCCTAATTCAAGGTACTTACTGAAGATAAAACACTCATTGTCCTAATTGATATAATCGCTAATAGAAATAGGTTACTAATGGTAGTTCGAGAACAATTGTTTGTATAATCAATAGTTTGTACTTGCAAACTCAAGCGGCTCAACTCTAATTAATCGAGACTTAACAGATAGATATGTATGTAGTACGGTTTCAAGAATAGACGCATTAATAATTTGAATACCCTGCCAGTACCGTGTGTGCATTAATATTAAACGAATTTAAACAATTATGTGTTTGTAATGCTATCTGTTTATAAGTATCTGTTTTGTTACCCACTGTGCTATATTATTATGTCTGGTATGGTTATAGAACAACATGAGCGAATCTAGTAGAATTACATTTCTGTAAAAATATAGAGTCAAATCTTTAAAAGATTTTGAGCTAATTAAAAATACCTCTTTAGTCGAGTTGGCTCTTGCGACAACTAGCTCTATTATATATTATTTCCAAATGCTAGCGACCGATCGTGAGATCCTTGTTATGTTGCCGAGGTCAGCTCTGAACTATGGGTCTTTCCTGTTACTCATTTCTAAGAAAAGGCTAGTAGACTGGCCGTGTCCTCGATGAAAAACTTCGTCCTTAAACTAAAACGAAAATGTTCCTTAATGTTATTTTGAGGTGCTGGTGTATTGGCACTGCTGCAAAGGCCATATTCAGAAGTGAACCCACTACTGCATAAATATTAATATTATTTGTAACTTAAGCAGCTAACAAAATCATAGTTAAATATGCATGTGTAAATTCCATCTGGAGATCAGACACAGACATTGATATTGATACAGGTATATGCAAACATTCAAGCAAGGGATAAAAAACCGGCCAAGTGCGTGTCGGGCCACGCGCAATGTAGGGTTCCGTAGTTGCCCATAATGACTTGCTGCAAAGTGTATTAATGTACAACAAATCCGACTGTTTATTTTGCTGAAAAAATAATTTTAATAACACTATTATAAGAACCTAAGTTTTGTTTAGAAAAATACTAGGTATGTATCCAGTTATGTATTGTAAACATAAAATGTGGTTTCCAAGATATACTACTACTATACATAGTGTATACATACGTAGTACCGTAGTACATTACATACCAAAGCACGTATATCTTTAAGATTAAGCCAGCGCGCCCAATGTAAACTCACAGAAATAGGTATTTATAAGTTAACCGACGATTACTCGTAAACTAGTGATATCTACTTAGCCGTGATAGTTTTCCTTTTAAATTCGTTATATGTACTACGTTTATGTTTTTTTTCACCTCTTCCAAATTAATAGTTTAGCCTGCAGAGGGGGAGGGGCCACTTGAGTCTAACAATTTTTATCACTTCAAAGCTTGATATTTGACAGATTTGATATTAGAAAAATGATTTGAGCAAACTAATAATATTTTTTTAAAACCTATCCAATGATACCCCACATGATGGGGAACCAAAAAAAAATTCAACCCCTCTATATATGTAGGGGAGATACCCTTACAAAATATTTTCCTAAATTTTATTCTACAGTTTTGTTGCAATATCTTATGTCTATATTCATGTCAAATATCACCTTTCTAGCACCAGGCGTCCTTGAGCTAGACTGCGGACGGACAGACGGACGGACATGACGAAACTATAAGGGTTCCTTGTGGACTACGGAACCCTAAAAACGGCAAGTCTGAAAGCAACCATTTGTGGACCGCATAAAGTCTTGTCCTATTTGGGGCATTATGAAAGTTCAAGTTCATTCTTATTGAAGTATTGTTAAGAGAATAGACAAAGTTTTGTATACTGTTTAAGTTTTTTTTCATTTTAGACACAACTTTTATGTTATGATAATTTTTTGAATCACATAATTCCATTTATTGTTACAGCTTGAGATTGTACGTCAATCTATACAGATTACTTAAATATCCTAGTTCCCACAATCCAAGAAACATCACAGACATTACTCAGACAATTTATTCTGTTGTTTAATTGTTTTCATTATCTTTTCACACACTTGGTGGTTCTATTAAAGACTTATAATTGTACACTGCTACTACCAAATATGTAATTATTTCATCAGGTTTAGATCCAAGGATTTTATAGTCGATTTTGTTTCTTAAGGTCGACATTCTAGACTGAGTAATAATTACAATCGGTGCGACAGCTCGCGGCCTAGAGGTGAAATTTAATAGTGTATGATTAAAATTTAATGTCCACTGTCTCCGCGTGACAAATTGCAATGGAATTTTATACTGTAAACGAGTTTGGTTTGAGTTATGTGGCTAGTGTTACTGAAGGATCTGAACTTGTACCAGGTTGTTTATTATGCGTATCATTTATTGTATGGGATTAAAATTATATTGTGTCTGCTGCCTTGGCGAAATGGCTGTGATGTTTATTAAGCGTAGCATTTATAGTATGGGATTTAAAATGCTGTCGCATTGGTCTTTCTGTGTAAGGTTCGCCTATTTTATACTGTTGTATGATAGTCTGTATGCAATATACATCTTTGTAGGTTTTACAACCCTAAATTTCCTATGCAAGGAATTGAGACTTAAAAAACAAGGTATTCCTTTTCAAGATTACTACCATTATCAACCTTGCGTAGCCCACAGCACGATATACCTCTCCAACTTAAGTTACTGACTGAAAAATATTAATAAATAAAGCTAAATTTTAGTTAAAATTATGTTTTATAAAAAACAGCGGCAATTAGAAACAAAAGAAATATAATCCCCACTTCAATATTTTAAAATGTAAACAATTTAATGATGCTTATTATGTTTTATTAACCGACTTCAAAAAAAGGAGGTTCTCAGTTTGACCTGTATGTTTGTATGTATGTTTGTCCGCGATTATCTCGCATTTGGCTGAACCGATTTTAATGCGGTTTTCAGAAAAGTATTTATTACACTTAGGAGAAGGTTTTAGGCCCTTAACCGACTTCAAAAAAAGAAGGTTCTGAGTTTGACCCGTATATATGTAAGTTTACCCACGATTAACTCAGTTTGGCTGCACCAATTTTAATGCAGTTTTCAGAAAAAAGTATTTGTTACACTAAGGAAAAAGTTTTATTTTTTAACCGACTTCAAAAAAAGAAAGTTCTCAGTTTGACCCATATACATACAGGGTGTCACAAGACCCATCACCAAGCCGAAGTCTACTCGTTGTGGACATCATGCCAAATCATACTAACCAAAAATAATACCTAATGAAATACGATTTATTTTTTAAAGATTTCACACTTTAGGACGGTTTCAGATTAGCGTATTTTTCTGCGCGTATACGGTCGTTTTAGCATACGCGCTTACACGCGCGCTACAATACGCGCTTCAAAAAACCAGACTCACGTAAACGGGCGTGTTCGCTCGAAACGGTAGTGACGTTTTGTCAATGTCAACAGGGATTTTGACGGCTCGTGGTTATACGAGCTTAGAAGCGCGTCAACGCTAGTACGAGTTGCGCGTGTGCCAAAAGGCGCGCCTATACGCGCCTACATGCGCTTCCAAAAACGAGCTTATACGCGCGTATAAAACGCTAATCTGAAACCGCACTTATAAACAGCAATTAAAAGCGCGCGCGTGCAATGCTCGAAATACCTACTTATCCATGGGGTCATAGGGTATCTAAAGAATATATTGGCGGGGTAAATGCATCGATTTTGTACCTAATTAGAAAAACTCCATACTAACTTTGAGCCTCAATATATCTTGAACCTGTAATTACCCAGGTATGGTGCCGAAGTAAAAATGTTCGTATTGATTGGTACAACATGGGATTTCAATTTTCGTTAAGGGTCTTTTTACACCCTGTATATTGGTTCTTAGTATGTTTGTATGTATTATCTGTGTGTGTTTGTACGTGTGTACGTGTGTGCGCGCGCACGCGCGTTTGTGTATTTGTATGTGTACGTGTGTGTGTGTACGAGTGTGTGCGTGTGTGTGTATGTACGAGTGTGTGCGTGTGTGTGTGTACGTGTTTACGTGTCTATGTCTCTGCGATTAACAAGAAACAAAGAAAGTCGGTGAAAGAATCTAATGCGAGAGCATATTTCTCATTCTTGTAATTTCGGATAAGGCTCTGTTGTCGTGGGTATGGTTGAGTAATTTGTTCGAGTCAATATCACTTAAAGCCATGCCTTTTAGGGATTTGACCCGCCTCAAGGCAACATAGCATTGGCCTATAGCAAAGATTTTAGGCCCTAGGTCCGCGGAACTAAGTGTACATCCTTGCAACTTGTGTACTGTCACAGCCCAACTCAATATGACTGGCCACATCCGCCTCTCGATATCACCATAACCGCGATTGCCTTGATCGGTCGCTGGCACTGGAGCTATGGAAATGTATCCATCATCATCTTTAAGACGCAATGCTATTGATGGATCATCAAATAATATCAAAATGGCATCAGGCAGTTCACCTGGCTCAAGTTGATCTCTTCTTAGTGCCGGCCATTTAAATCCTTTAGGAACACCCATTGCCCCGTTCGCTAAGTGCGGTTTCAGATTAGCGTTTTATACGCGCGTATAAGCTCGTTTTTGGAAGCGCATGTAGGCGCGTATAGGCGCGCCTTTTGGCACACGCGCAACTCGTACGAGCGTTGACGCGCTTCTAAGCTCGTATAACCACGAGCCGTCAAAATCCATGTTGACACTGACAAGACGTCACTAACGTTTCGAGCGAATACGCCCGAATACGTGAGTCTGGTTTTTTGAAGCGCGTATTGTAGCGCGCGTGTAAGCGCGTATGCTAAACCGACCGTATACGCGCAGAAAAATACGCTAATCTGAAACCGCCCTAAGCCATCCGTTATTGACATATTTCTCCGGAGCATAGTACGAGAGCTCACAGCGAATTCAATAGTATGTACAAGTCCACCGCATTTGCTTGGATCAGCCGGAGCAGCATTTGCGGAGGGCGTCCTTCCGTATGTGGCTAATTCCTTAGACTCATCTCTCTCTTCCAGCATCAAGCCTAAGCCAATAGGCACACATAATAAAAGTAGGTACCTATGTTAAAGTCATGATTACAGACTGATACTAGCAGAAAACTTATCACTAAATAATTGAATCTAACTATAAACAAACTATTAATTAGCCCAAAACTTAAAGTAAATGGAGTATTTTAAATTTTATTAATTCAGATATTTTTGAGGCTTTATTGATTTGATATATTCGTCGTATTATTTTCTATGTTTGCCAGTATTCTTTTTTTGTTTTTGATGGTTTGGCACCGACTTCTAAAACTAAGTATTTTCTATAAGTTATATACTATGTATTAGCGTATGTAAAAATTATTTCGTACTTTTCAGTGGGTTGATTTTTTGAAAGCGGTTCGCTTTTTTTTAAAAAGAAACTATATACCTTGTTAACATTTTTGTTGCGATTTTTAAGTTTTCATTTTCGTTTCGTTTTTTTTTTCTTATTATGTATTAGCTGATTCTATCGTTCCTGAGAAAGTTGTTACAGAAAAGAGAACTGGTTTCTAGATTCCTTGAACTATTACCAGCTGTTACTGGTAAATGGCGACATAAGCTTACAGTACTCGATTCAATGTGCAGCATACGCCTCGATTATTGTTTATTTGACGTTATGATTATGAATTATGATTAGGTAAACTTTTGCTGTCGCGGGAAGCGGTTGGATGCGGGCGGCTCAAAATCGGTCTGTGTGGAGACCCTTGGGGAAGGCCTATGTCCAGCAGTGGACGTCTCTAGGCTGACATGATGATGATGATGATGAAATTTTTGTTTGATTTTGGTATCTAAAGATTTGTTGTCATTAATATAAGCGTAACATTGTTTTTCAGGATAAAATAATATCATATGTAGGTATAACATATTTCATTGTAGGCGCAAATAGCTGTAAGTACTGTGTAAAATGTTTACGTATGATTTTTTATTATCTGACAATCAAGATCACATTTTTGACCAACCAGATATATTTGTATTCTACGTACCACTTATACTTCAGACTGTTTCCAGGTAAAATCCAAAACAATTAATTATACCTACAACTTAATTTGCAACACAAAAAGCCAACAAAACTCTTCCAAATTTATAAACCAGCAACTTAACCCAACAGCAGCGTCCTATTGTTGACCAACCGAAGCCAAAGAACATTCAATTACTCCAACAGCCGAAACAAATGCTAATCCAAAGGAACGCAAACTTAATTGGACCCCAGCTTACATAACACAAAGGAATCTGTTGCGCAATGCTATCTGATACAACAGAACAAATAGTCCGAGTAAGATACGACAAAAGGCGAATAATAGATTTTATCACGCACTCCAAGTAGTCGACTAGCAATTAGGAACAAAATTCAACAACTTTATCTTGACGATCGAATGCGAACCTTGTATAATATAGGCTCATTAAAAATGTATCGGTACTTATTAGAAAGCAAGGTCATGGTACTGGCTTTAGTCGAGTGTTGCGAAGCTCTGATCTATACGATGACAGCTTGATAAATGTCATAAATTATGCTCTATGTTTTATGGTGGATGATTTATTTGTGAAATTCGAGAGGCGTGTAAATATTGCACGGCTGTAAATTTAAATACAGAAATTATGTGTGGATGTATCGTGTTATATTTATGGCTACGGGATCTAGGACAATGTGTGTATGATATATGGATCGAATTTTCTTAGATTCGATTTGTGGGTCAAATGTAACTGACTGTCGAGACGATGGTCTCGAGTTCGATCCCCAGTTACTCCGGGCACACACCTCTGACTTTTCGAAGTTATGTGTGTATTGAAAATGTTAATTATCGCTCGCTTAACAATGCCCGGTAGATGGCAATAGGCTCGCCCCCTATTACATTGGGACCGAAACATAACTGGCGAAGTGTGGGTGTGTAATACACCTCTGCCTACCCCTTCGGGGATAAAAGGCGTGACGTTATGTATTATGTAGATCCCCCCCGTGGGATCTCCACCTTGTCGTGGTGGGGGGGCTTAGTAACCGTGGATTGGTCACCCGCGGTGAAGCTAAGAGGGATCCAGGAGGGGACGCTCCGCGTGGGCTTGACGGAGGCCTGCGCAGGATGCGTCCAACGGGGCGGGTGCGAGGGACAGTTCTTCTGTCTCTCGCAGTCGGGTGCGGTCGCGGGAGGAGAGGCATATCGGTGTTACGTTGCCGCGCGCCCTATCTCCCGCGACCAAATGGAGGCGCACCATCGTTGCGTCGCGGTGGGCCGCAGAGGACGAGGAGATGCGGTGTTGCGTTGCCGTCCTCCCTATCCTCTGCGGCCGCTGAGTGTTTTGGCGGCGGAGCCCAACATCTTTATCCGCCGCCAAGGGGGTTTTATTCGGGGCCCGCCTGACCATCTGGCGGGCCAATACCCGTCGGGGGGTAGCGAGGAATGCTTCAGCGATACCCGACCCTCCGACATACGGGTACGTGAGGAATACGGGTTGGATTTTAGTCAATAAGAGTCTGACAGTCCCCTTCGCCCTTCCCCCAGGGCGGAGGGACTCCATGAGGATTTTCCAACCCGACACCAAAAAAAAATGTATTATGTAGATGTTATAAATAAACTAGATTTCACCCGCGGCTTGGCACTCGTGAGTCACCTATACCTACACCTAGAAGCTCCCCAGGAATCACACTATTTAGTAGCGAAAATCATAGAAAAAATCTGTGCCGTCGTTTTTGAGTTTATCGCCTTTATACAGGCTAACATGTTGCGGCGCGCAAAGATGTTACAAAAGTTAAAAGAAGTAGATACGTTACAGGCGTACCAAAAGCAGGACGCTAAACATAAGCCAGTTGGCAAGTCTGACATATGTATGTGTGACGTCGCGAGCCGACGACAAAGCGAAGCTGACACATCTTGTCAACCGAAAATAAAATAAAATATGGAGTTATCGATGTTAGTGTACACTTTCTACGGATTGATTACTACGTAGGTGACGTATCAACCTCTTTCTTGTAATATCATTGGCGGCGCGGACTTCATTTTATAATATAAGTTTAGAAACGATTTGACACACGTTCACATCGCGTTCATCTCATTTCAAACTAGGCAGAGCCTGTACTATGAGACAACTGATCAATATATTGATATATTATCCTTAAATTCGTACATATTATTGAAAAATGCTGCTCAGGCACAGATCAATTGTGCTCATTACAAAAAGATTATTGTCCTGGATGGGATTCGAACCAGCCAGTCAAAGAATAGAAACGAAAAGACCATTCAATATATTACTAATACTAACCAAAATAACATACATACAAACATATGTTCACGCCTTTTTCCCGTCGGGGTAGGCAGAGACGCCACTTGCTTCTATCCTTGCAAACCTCACGCGCTTCCTCTACAAACCTAACCTACCCAAGATTAGTTCTGTTGTACTTATTTAATTTAGTAAGATTAAGTAAAGAAAATAGCAAAGATTCTGCGTTTTTAACGGTTCTATTCATACGTTATAAGTAGATGAAATCTATTTCTGCCCTAAGGATATTGTTCTATGTACATTGAACGTTAAAGCAATTTGTCATATTTATGAATGACCGTCACGACTTTGATATAGCAGTTTACAAAACGATAACATAAGTAGGTTATTGGGTTAAACTGCAGCTACGTATTAAAATTGACACTAGCTCGAAATGTCACCTTCCTTTTGTTAATAAAGAGTTATTTCAGATGATTACCATTGCCCTTTAAGTACGTCTGCAATATTTACGACACTTCGTTATAATTATGACACTTATCCAAGCTATAAAAAGATTCGCAGACGTGCCGATACATTCGTGTACATCGTTAATATTTAATAGTTTTTATATGCACACACTTTGGAGTATGTATACAATATTTGTTGATAAGTTCTCAGTTAGACAACAATGATAACAGAAATTTTGTAAAATCTGGTAAGACTCGAAAGCATTCCTAGGTGGACGAAAGTCTTGAATACAACAAGATAATGCCAAAACGACTCACTAGGCGACTAGGCAACTCACAGACGGCCATTTCATCTAAAGCTAAACAATACTTGTAAGTACCTACTATGATAACCAGAAAATGTAAATAATAAATAATTGATTATTTACAATTTGAAGGCCGTAGATAGGCGTCATAACGAAAATCGTTTGTGAATTATTGTTTTCTGTTTGAAAAAGATACAAGAAAAATTTACACCTAACTCGATTTTCACCCGCAACAAATATATGTGTTAGTAACACATAGATTTGTTGCGGGTGAAAATCGAACCCAAAACCAACACTCCAGCCAAAGTAAAATAAACAATAGAAGTATATAGTTGTACAATTTTACTAGAAATATTGATTGACGTCAAGGACGTACCTAATACATGCATTTGACTGCACAGAAATATTTCTGTAGAATATTTTACTTGACATAAATCCCATGGCAGCAGTCCAAAGGGGAACACTGAATTTGCTATCGAGGAATATATTTATGAAACATGATACCTATACATACAATCTTCACTCTAATAAGAACTTATTTCATCAGCATATAAAAACTGTGCCCTTAATGAAAACTATCGCACTGCTCTATGAATAGTTTTTTCTCACTGTGACAAAGATAAGGCTTTAGTCCATCACGCTGGCCAAGTGCTGGTTGGCAAACTTCACATGTCTTTTGAGAACATTACGAAGAACACTTAGACATGCAGGTGTTGCAAGTAATAATTAACAATCTAATACACATATCTTCAAAAAGTTTCTAGTACGCCCATGCATTTGAATCAGCATGTCATACATACATACATACATAGACTCACGCCTGTTTCCCCGAAGGGGTAGGCAGAGGCATATTAAACGCCCACTTTTCGCCAGTGTTTTGATCCCACGTAATAGGTGGCGAGCCTATTGCCGCTTATCGGGATATTTTGTTTGCCAGAGCCTCGTCCGTTGATCGGCAGGTGCACCACTTGCAGGTGAGGTTGGCTTGGGACCCTAAGTTCTTGGTGGGAACCCTATGCACCCTATGAATCTGCATGTCAGTCTGTTAGTATCTCCAGATTTCATCTACTTCAAAACAATCCTATCTAAAACTTTTCTAATCAAAATCTCAAACATTACACTATTTCATAGAAATCTCGTCAGTAAAACTAGTTTATCGCTATATCGTATAACTTGTACATCTAGCAGTAGCTCCATGAACCAGTTAGAGACAAGTCACAAAGGCGTCGGTGACAAAGGCTGGGAACTGGAGCGGTTACCGGTACAGCCTGCGACGCATTTGTCTCGGCGATTCCGTTGACGGTACAAGGATGTCACCGAGATTACTTTGGACTACGAAAATTGTAAAGTGTGTTAGTTAGTAATGGAATGTTATTGAAAATGTTTTAGAATTTTTCGTTATGGGATAAATCATAGGACAAAAAAATTCAAATGGGAATGTTTATTGAATAATAATTATAGTCAAAATCATTTAGTAATCTAGGTCACAAGATGACGCTCATGATCGTCATTTTTTTTTAAATTAAATTACTTAATGATCCTACATTTAGAACCACGGGAAAGAATATAAGTAATATATGCTTTTATTTAAAATAAATGTTTTATTGGATTGTCAGTCGTCTTTATTTTTCGTTTGTAAGTAATTTACTGTAAGCTGAGCATTGCAACATATTTATTTTGTTGCGTGTAAAAATGAGATACTTAGCTATACCTAAATTATTACACAATATCTTCAAACTATAGTCTAGCAATGTCAAATCAACTCATTATTGTATACAAGGACCTTTGCAGAAGCAACATACTTTTGTTTTTATTGTGAAGATTTTTTTCCTAATATCTTTGATTGAATTACCTACCCCTAAAGTCTTATAAACTGCTTTAAAACGCTTGTTTGCATAGAATACGCGAACAAAACCTTTGCATTTGACAAAGTTCTTAAGGCCACAATTTACAAATTCGTAATACCAAAGATATTATGCATATACATCTCTCAAGGTAGTTCTCTCTACAAAACCCACACGAAAGTATGTCAACCTGCAATTGTAGGACCATTTCAAGCCGTCACTCAAACAATAACACTAATTGAGTTTGTCATAAACATATTAATAAACCGGTTAGGTGTAGGCAGCAGGTTTTGTATCTTATGAATAAATTAGTCATTTATTTCGTAATAACTTCTGTCTTTATATAGAGCACTTGCATACATAAGTTTAGAGTATGTAGTGTAGAAGATTAATTGATTGTACGGAGGGTGTAATATTGTCGAGTGTTGTAAGTTCGATTCCCTTACGAGGCAACACTTTGTGTGAAATTGTTTTTTTTATGTCTTAAGCGGCAAACGAGCAGACGGATCGCCTGATGGTAAACAATTACCGTCGCCCATGGACACAAGCAACATCAGAGGAGTCACAAGTGCGTTGCCGCCCTTTGGGTTAGGACAAGGGACGGGAGGAGGAGTGGGATGAGTGAGAAGGAACAGGGGATGGGGCCTCCGGCACTCTAACTCACCGAACGAAACGCAACAATAAAGGTACTGTTACTTTACATCGATTTTTGTGAGAGGGTAGTACTTTCCCGGTCTAGCCGGCCCATTCGCGCTGAAATTAGCAAGGCTCTACTACATATACCTAGTTGTTTTAAGTTTGGCTGTTTTTTGTTCGGTGATCTTTTATGACCTTGGATTTCACAACCAGTGCGTATACTGCCTATACATACAAAAATAATTTACATTAAAACTTTTAAACAGCCCATGCAACTTAGAGCCAGTTCCCCGTGTAATGACTCCCAAAAGAACTCGTATTCTTACAACGTGAAAAGTTAGAAGAATAACTGCAATTGAGATAACCGCGTATATATTTAAAAAAATCATGATGTCAGGTTGCCAATAGCTCTGTCACTATCTTATTCTTAAAAGTAAACATTTGCAATCAAACGATAGAAAAATACAAACCATAATTATGCATATTTCTACGCCATCAATTGATGTTATTGCAGACAGCAACTGTTTAAGACCTATTAATCCGATTATAAAAACATCTGACCAAACAGGGACTAACTCGCATGCCCCCTTGGGGGTGTAAAATGGATACAAATCAAATTAACACAAATAATAAGACTCGCCTCTCGAAACGAAATTCATGAAATCTTTAAAAGCAATTTTTGAGACTGGAATCATGCAAACATCGCGTGGCGGGAATCGTAATGAAACCTACGCATTAAAATGCACATTTTTCAATAATACAATTATAAAACCGTAAAGTGGTTCGTGATCAATGATTTACCGACACCATAACCCTTTTAAATATCATATTCTTCTTACTTTAATCCTTTCATACATTGGCGCTTATATTTTTAGTTGTCAAAACTTAAAACTGTAATAAATAATTTTAAATAGCGCGCTATAATTCAATAAGCTGTTGCGTGTTAAAAGTAATATGCGCGGCACAGAGTTGTTGTCGAAAAAGGCAATACTCTGCGGGCCACTTAATCCTTTTGTTGCAGAACATTTCTCAAGATGATACACAAACACCTTTTGCTCACACTGAGGTGCACTATTTACGAGTAAGACTTCATAATTATTCGGTCTGCATATTAAGCTTTAAATATTCTTAGGATCGATAATTATCTTTATTTTTTGTGAAAACCTTCTAGTTCGCCAAATAGTGCATGCAGTGGCTACTAACAAACATTTAGCACTTCATACATTATTGTATCGGGTAACCATTGGTGGTCCTAAATAAATTAAAAAATTTGACGATCGGTTGGCGCCGCGAGAGTATAAGTGACTGCTACGCCGAAGGTCGCGGGTTCGATTCCCGCTGAAGTCAAACATTTGTGTGCATGAATGTTTGTCTTGGTCTGGGTTTTTATATGTATAATAATATGTATTTACAAAAAAAAGTATATATGTATCTATATCCATTATCTAGTACCCATAGTACAAGTTTTTAGTTTGGGACTAGATGGTGTTGTGTGAATGTGTTAGAATATTATTATTATATATAGGCATATACGTATATTGTCAGTTCGAAGCTGCGTTATGGTTAGTATACTTACACTGGAAAATGTATAACTTGACAATGTTCATCATCATAATCGTTAGCCTTATCCTGTTTGCATCCTTGCATACACATTACACCCACATTTCGCCATGAATTTTTAGGTCCCACGTAAAAGGGGGGGAGCCTATTGCTGCTACCGGGCACATCACCAGACTCCGTGCTGCCACTGAGAATTCGGAAAAACCCAGTAACGCTTTTGCCCGACCCGGGAATCGAACCCGGGACCTCCGATCAGCAGTCGCATACGCTATCCACCGGACCTGGGAGGCAGTCATGCTATTTGAAGCAATGAAAATAATAAACACATAACTTTAAAAAGTGGTGCGCGCCGGAGGTTATACCCGATACACTCTGCAAGTCAGTCTGATACTGTTTGCATGACGACTAGGCTATCACTTCTAAATTGCCATACCCTACATTTTATACAGCTTCAAGAAAACTTAGGACTTTAATAGAAGTCCTTGTTTCACAATTTTGTCCAAAATTTACATCTAAAACCAAATAATGCAACACAGCCCGCTACAGCAAAACACAGATAAGTCAAAACTTCTATATTTTAAATTCCCCCGATTACACACTACTAACGTGGCAACGCTGCAATCTAGTGCAATTAAAACTTTACCGGAGTTTCTATATGAGTGCACCTTTCGCCCGAAATTTGCTAAGTTGGCCGAGTTTCGCAAAGTTTGTTTGGCGTTTATCACAATAGAGCGGGGAACTTCGCTTCTGGGACGCCGTTGACTCAATATTGTTTGAAACTCTGAGAAATATTGTGTCATAGGTATTACGTACGATACCCAAGGTGCTATCGATCAGGAAATATGAAATTAAGGCTGCGTTTTGTGTAGTTACTTTCTAGTTTCTCGACTACTTCGATTAAAAAGTTTGCTGATGATGTCTAATGTCTGAGTTGACGGCGAAAATAATATATTTTCTATAAATATTATAATTTAACGATTATCAAGTTATCACATATTATCGCATGGATACCTTGTTAACTCAGCTGATTATTCATCTATAGCAAAAATCTAACATGATTAAAGTTGCACAACAAATTATACTGTAAGACAAAACACAGCCCATTAAATAACATGTACAAAACTGAGATAGTTTATATTTTTGAGCAATAGTTATGGGGAGCTGTTGAAATTCTTATTTAAAGTAGTGAATATAATAAAGTTGTTTGCCCTCTGGTGCCATTATATAATATAGTAGGTATTTAGAGGTACGAAACCTAAGATGTGGCAGTCATGAAACTCTAAAAAGTTCAACGACTAATCTCGTGTGATATTGTAGCGGGAGGATATCCTGAGAGACATATTGCAAATATGTCCTGGGCCATTTTTCGTACGGCAAATTAAACGTTCTTTACATACAAAGGAAGCTGGCGAGATCTTCCTTTAAATAAAGAGAGACTCCTTGATCAGGCTGAGCATGACTATCCAAGTTGGCAAACTGTCTCGCGTAAGTAAAGTAAGTTCTGATAGCAGATTTAATCTTTCAATTCTTGATAGTTCTTGTCCCTTGAATGTCGCATGTGTTTGTGTTTTTGAAATTGCACGAAAGATTTCACTAGTTCTATGAACTAATAAGAAAACAGCATAAACAGAAAAATCACCGTAATGCGAATCTACTTTTGTATTATTTGTTATAAATGTATTTATGTCAAGCATAAAAAAATCTCAAATGATAAATGCTTAAGCATCGAATTTCAAATTCATTCAAGTAATGGATAATCAATAAACCAATCAGAACTTCAAAACAACTTTTTCGTCACAATCTCATAAAATTCTCATCTTAGAAAATACTAGTATGAATAAGAACATAAACCAAAACTATTTAGTGTAAAGTATAGTAAGTTGCGCTTACAATGAACTACTTAGTATATACTCTCCATTTGGCAAACTCCTTTAAGGCTCTTGTGGGACTCAAGGAGTGCCTCAATATTGCTTTTAAACTTTATAAAATATTATCCTCATATATTGTCTACACTTGCACCGAGAGCGGGACTTTGGAAATTTATATCAGCCGGTGTATCCTGAATTATAAGAACAAGTATCTATTATTAGATGTCGTAAATATTCATATGCCATGCTCGCATAAATGTTTTGTAATAACTTGGACCGAGTGAATTATGAAGTGGTGTGTTTTGCCGCAGTTTCACTCTTGGCTGAAGTTTGTTTGGTCCGTGGAAATTTGGAAATTGAGTTTTTGGAATAAGTTAATAGTGATTTACCTAGTATGTTGTGTTATGTTTTGATTTAACTAATTATATAATAGCTTTTTAAAGAAAATGCTTACCCGTATCGTAGTCAACCTAAGATTGTTTGAAACTACAGCTATTTTTAAATATCGTGTTAGGAGCTTGAAAAGCGTGAAAATTTCGATCAGTGATATTACAGAATTCCGAAAGCTAGTTATATTAACGTAAGATCGCGAGACTTTGAACGTTACAATAATATTATAAACAGAGTGTGTAAATGCATTAAATATTTTGAAAACATAACAATATTGGCTACATCCTGATTAACACTATAATATGTCAAAGTAAACTAAAGCTAACGTTTTTATCAACGTAATTTGGACTACTCAACTTCATTTGGAGTACCTTCTATTATTTAAAATCGCCATTATCACGACGATACTGATCGGATATATAAGTACTGGTGATGAAGGCATGTGTGGTGACGGAATAAAAATACGCAATGTCACCACCCCGTATCATCCCATGGGTGTCGTAAGAGCCGACAGGGGACCATATTATGCAGAGAAAAGCACTGTAAGAGAAGGAAAACTTAAAACAAACCCTATACCAACCCGTTTGGCCAGCGTGGTATAGTAGGCCAAATCCTCCTTTCAAAGAGAGAGGCCTAGTCCAGCAGTGGACTGTAAAGGTCTGATGATGATGATGATAAAGGTAAGTGGCACATATCCCGAAATGCTATCTAAAATTATATAGAGTCGATATACATTTTCGATCTTGAACGTAATTCAACTCTTGCTCTACTGAAGTTTATATCAAGTAACTGGGCGTACCAGGAGTGGCAGGAATACAGCAATTACTATTCAAACCAAGCCGGATACAACTGAACACATAAACTGTCACTGACCCAAACTGCAAGTCCAATCACACTTACTAACTAGTTCGACGTCTAATCAAACAACCAGTTAAGCAACGCAAATGATTGTCCACGATAATGGATAACCTTTGATGAAAATCTTGACGTTTTAAATTATAGAATACAACTCCTTGGAAACGCTTAGATATTTCGATAAACAACAACATAAAGAGTCAATATCTTACATCTATACGGTTTAGGTATTGTTCAACCAGGCGACGTGGCCACAACAGCAAAAGACTATAAGTCAAAAACTAAAGAAAAATATCATAGTTACATTTTTAGCTAAAAGCATACCGAGTTGAAAGTATTTGAATTTTACATAATTTTTGCTGCAACCACGCAAGAGTTCGTAAGTGAATTTCCAAACAAGTACTTAAATTAATTTAAAGCCTCACTGTGAGAGCCGGGAGGGGCCGTATTAAAAATATTTTCGGTATTTTATGGCGCTTCGGAGATCTTTTCTCTGCGAAAAATCAAGGTTTTTTCTGTAAACTTCTGATTTAACTTGGTTATTTGTACTTATTTTATGTAAATTCTTATGAGTTTAGCAAGAAGTCGGATTATGAGCGAACTTATTGATTTTATTATTCAAATCAGTTCAGTCCAATAATCGGGTTCCTTTGGGTCGGGTGAATTCCTAGAATGAAGAGAGATCAGAATATTTTTTCAGCCTACACATGTTTTGAAGATATGAGCATGGGAACTCAGGGTTGCGTTAGTTTAAAAAATCTAATGTAATTTCTTCCATATATTTTTAAAACCAATAATATTTAAAAGGGTGCTTAAAAGCCTCGCCTTAAATGCTTGTTGTCGAAGAATTCGCTACTTAAAGTATGGCTATAAAATTTGATTAGTAAGGCAATGACAACATAGTTTGTTGAGGCCGTGAATTTAATTCGTTGTAGACTTCATCTAGCTTATGCCTTTACAATATAGCCTAGCATGCGAAATGTCCAAAACCTATGTCATAAAACAATCTGTGATTACTATTATACTTTCTAATTACAATTATTTTCATTCGTTGGGTGTTTTCTTCGTGTGTCTACAAGACAGTCATTTTGTGAAATAATTATCCTGGACTAAGAAAATGCATTAAGTCCGGATCATAATTGGAATTAAACTACAGTTTTTGTCGCACACGGATTTTATCGCATTATATTGGTTTTACTGAGTCATTAAATTTAATCCGA
Organism: Euclidia mi; assembly: GCA_944739405.2. NCBI lineage: Eukaryota > Metazoa > Arthropoda > Insecta > Lepidoptera > Erebidae > Euclidia > Euclidia mi. The sequence goes on along the minus strand of OX123194.2, from coordinate 2,098,051 downwards.
ATGATCTAGAAACTACATTTTTTAATTTGGTCACGGCAGACTGAGGTGATATTTTGAATCATAAATTTCAAAAATAAATATACAATTAAAGACATTATGAATTATTTGAATAAAAAGCACATCCAACAAAAAATGTCATGTTTATACGATGTGGTGTTTTACATAGGTACACACAGCCATGTCAAACCCTATGAATTCGTTGAAAATGCCAGCGGTGTCAAACCGAACGTGACAAATAAAACGGCACCGTGCGATTGTACGGGCACCTCTCACTTTTGAATATTAGGAGCGGCGTGCACTAACACTATATTAGATTTAATGTGCTTATTTGCTAAAAATTGTTTTGTTATTATTTACGTTTTGTTTTCCAGTTTGGATCATCGGGTTCACGTGGGACGTATATTATTATTATTATTGTTTTTGTTTATTCCCTAACGATGAGAATTGCTAAAATTTCTCTCTTAGTGCTCTACTCCTACGCTCCCCAAGACCAGTAGTTTCGACTGTAGGTTGTCTGTAAGTCAGTAACGCAAGAATTTTATATATATACAGGATGTTGAAATGCATTTGCAAAATATTTTAATACTACAATATAGACAGTATTATTCACCTAAAATTATTTTAAACAGTGTGCTATGAAATCCCCTACGACCCTATTTTCTTTAATGTTTACTTAGGTAGTAAATCAGAAAAGACTGTTGAATCGTGCGAAATAAAACTGTATCGCGCAGTCACTGTAGATACGTGTGCTTGTGTATGTAAGGCATCTGCAACGGCGGCGATCAGCTGAGCGGCGGCAGCGGTCGAAACACTGAGTTAATTTTTAAAGTGTATGATTCACCTCTTAAAATATTTTGCAATTACAAATAAACATCCTGTATTGAGACTGGATTTGACTTCGTCACCAACTGATGCATTTATGTTGCAATAACATCTATTAGTAAGTATATTCTACTAAATTTTGCAAACACATGAACCAGCGACTCATCGGACTGCAAGTAATAATGGTTTATAGACATTCATACTAGTATTACAGAAGTACTGTCGATGAGAGACTGAAGAGAAAATGGATTCTTACTTGGTAAACTTTCACCTCATATCAGTCATAAGTTTTATTGTCTAAGTTTATAATACTTCACTTCACTTCATCAGTCACTGTCCGTTCCGCCTTAAAAATATACGCTCAATATTTCAAAGCGCAGTGTAGTGTTGTACAAAATTATGCAATACAACATTTTCATAATAATCCGATCAGTTTGCTGTTTGTCTGCAAACTTAATCAGTTACAACACTCAATGTGATTGCTTTTTGTAATATCTAGATAATTTGTCTTTAGTTTGACATTGTTAATCTGTGCGCTGATGGTGTCTTGATTATATTGACTAATAAATTAGTTACTGATATTAGTTGGTACCTGGTAGTTGGAACTAAAATTGTACAACAAATTGATTACACAGATTGCGTGATAGTTTATGCAGCTGCCATGCCAAGTGCAGCAGCAAGATAGTAGGTTTGATTCCCGCACGGTATTATACATTTTGTGATGATGATGTATTCGTTCATTTAGAGTTTGAAAAGTGCTCCGCGATTTTGAGAGAAGAAATATATAAAAAAAATTTATGGGACTAGTCCCACCCTTATTCCCACTACTGTGTCACCTGTGTAGCCAGGGTCAGCAGCAGTGACCATTGATGACAATGAGTTTTGACACTCGTGAAGTCCCGGGGAAAGTTAAGCTGTCTTGGAACCCGTAACGAACTTAATCAGAAGTATATTGGAGGAGTTCGAAAATAAACAATCCACCAGAAAAAAACAAGGAAAATAAAAAAGAAATATATAACAGTCACATTATGATTTAATTTTGTTATTTCCGACAATATTACATTATAAACACAAAGAACAATCAGAATAGACACAACACTATGTGGATCAAAGTGTCGTCCTAGATGAGAATTGAACTCGTAACACTCCATGCAGTGTTAAAGCGACAAAACCAAAGCATTACGCGACACAACTCATGCAAAGTAGTTTATGTTACTATCACAATTTCATTTATAAAACGTACAACAAAATGTACTCTAAATTTTCAACTCAAAAGCAGTATTTATTTTGCGCGTTACTTTTTATTACATTGACCATTCAGCCTGTGTTGATCCAAAATAAATGTGTCATAATTTGGGCAGGATAACGACGCGTTTTAGTTGTGTTGAGTATTATTTCTCTTTACGAGGGCAAACAAAAACCATAGTCGTATCTGTCGTGCTATTTTCAAATGAATATTTTAAACATGTAGGGATAGAAACGATAGTCCTATGCTCCGTAGAAATACTAAAATTCTACTAAATCTGGTTGGATATGAAGCTAGTCTGGAAATCAAAGCTTGCAATGTTATGATCATCAGCCCTTTATACTGTCCCACTTCTGGGCACGGGCCTCTTCTCACTATGAGAAGGGTAAGGCCATAGTCCACCACGCTGGCCAAGAGCGGGTTGGCAGACGTCACATGTTTTTCGAGAACATTATGGAGAACTCTCAGACATGCAGGTTTCCTCCCGATGTTTTCCTTCACCGTTTAGCAAGCGATCATTTAAAATTTAAATTACCTATGCAATGTTATATTACATTTTTTTTTAAGAATAAAGGAAATATTATTATTAAGATATTGAGCCATATTTCTGAAGTAGCTTTTGGGTTATGAACTAATAATGATGATAATGACGAATATTTATATTTTAGATGTAGCCATAACGCTGGGATGGTGATGATTGATGACATGAACTCATGGTTGTTTCTATACAAATACTAAGATATTCAGGGTACTTTTATGCCCTGTCTTACTGAACAATATACTAATTAAAACTTTTCCAAAATACTAATGAACCCTAATCCATTGAGTACTCTAAATTTTCCTTCTTAGCGGAACGCCAAAACATTTTAATATACGAGTGATTTATACGAAAACTGGGTGCAGGTGCAAGGAGCCGTTGGTCGGTTTGAGCCGACCATTTGACTAGTCACCACATTCAGCGGGCATAATTCACAAAATGCATTTACAACGCCAACTTGACCGCAGTTGGAGGGAAGTGCTACTATTAAACTTTTGGTCGAGTTATTAAATAGTATGGTATATGAATGTGAGTGGTTACTCTGTTACTCAATGTCATATTGTTGCTTAGATCGATGTAAGTGAGAGTTTTATCACAATCTCGATGAAAAACATGAAGAACGCAGAAATGTTCTGTTTATTTTTTAAAAGAATTATATCTATGCACTACTGCCGCTGCTGTCACGTGGTAAGATGAAGTGAAGCAAAGGTTTTATTTCGCTACTGCCTTCGAGAAAGCATTAAGATAATGACTAAGACACTCTCTTAGTCCAGAAACATATTCAAGTACATAAATACATATTTATATTTGAAACTTGTATTTATATTTTCAAACTTGGATATCAGTTTGTTTGGGTGAGAAATGGGCGTATATTTGTTAAAAAAGCCGCAGATTCTGCTCAAATACTTATAAGAAGTTTTGAAAGCCTTAAGTTAATAAGTTGAATTTGTTATTTTCTCTTAATACCTTTTAAGTGATATTTGTACCATATTGATGTTAATAATGTTACTGTCTTTATACTATCAAAATGTTAGAGGTATGAAAAGCAAGGTTGTAGATATTTATAACGCAATCCAATGTAATAATTATGATATAATTTGCTTAACAGAGACTTGGCTTGATAATACAATACTATCCTCGGAACTTTTTGATGACAGATATTGTGTGGAGCGCAGAGATCGCGATGCTAGGTTTTGTTCTCAGTATAACAAGAGTCACGGTGGCGGTGTGCTTATTACTTACTTAAAAAAGTTACAAGTTGTACTGAAAGATGATTGGGTATCCATGGATTTGGAAGATTTATGGATTCAAGTTGTGTTAAATGGAACTGTTGTGATAAATTTAGGTGTTGTATATTTGCCGGACTATTTAAGACCAAATATCGTCAGCGAATTCTTTGATAAATGTAGAAACTTACTTGATGGTGCCTCTAATCAGATAACATGTATATTGGGAGACTTCAATTTAGGTAATGTTAAGTGGTCGGCATTAGACGGGTGTCCACTAAATTATAACTGTGAAAAGTCGAAAACTTTACATGATCTTTTTCATTTAACAACCATATACCAACTTAACCACACGGCAAATAGTAATGGAAGAATCCTGGATCTGGCTATTACTGACTGCCCGGATCTAGTAAACATTTTACCTGATTTACCTATTAGTCGTATTGAATCACACCATCCGCTTTTTGAACTTATAGTAAGAATTTCTGTGACCAATAATATTACACAAAATACAGCAATTAAAAGGCTATGCTATAGAAAAACCAATTTCGAGGGCTGCAAAACAGATATTAATGGAATTGATTGGAAATCACAAGCGTCACTGTTGTGTGTCTTCGTAATCTTGTGATGAGTTTGTTCAATATTTCTACAATAAAATTTATTCGATTATAGAGAAACACACACCAAAAACAAGAAAAACGTCTAATCGTTATCCTATATGGTTCTCCAAGAACTTAATTAAGCTAATTCGGTCTTAACATAAAGCCCACTCTAACTTTAAACGATACGGGAATCCCCGCGATTATGACGAGTTTTCTATGCTTAGAGCTAGGGCCAAGGATGTGGCTAACCAGTGTTTTAGAGCTTACATTGAGCGAATAGAGAATGATCTTAAAATCAATATTAAGGCTTTTTGGCGTTACACGATGGGAAAGCGAGTAACTAACAACTATCCAATAGTATGTTTTATTTAAACACTAGGAGTAATTCTGGGGAGGATATAGCTAACCTTTATGCGATTTTTTTTTCGTCAGTGTACAGCTCTAATTCGAGTAACACGAGTAATTACATTCCCAATTTTCCAGCGTCTAATTATCCTATTGGTACGGTATATATACCAAAAACCGATTTGGAAAATAAATTGAAGAGCATAAACTTGGGCAAGGGTAGTGGGTTTGACGGGATTCCACCTATCTTTATTAGACTTTGTGCATCAGCGCTGGTAGAACCCCTTTTCATAATATACAATAAGTCAACAAATGAAGGTACATTCCCGGAACTATGGAAGATTGCCAAAATAACACCTATATACAAATCTGGAGATAGAAGTGATGTCTCTAATTACCGCCCTGTTTGTATACTCAGCTGGTTTGCCAAAATTTTTGAAGGGTACATCTACAAGCATATAAATGCTCACTTGAAACAACAACTGAGTCCCCGAAAACACGGTTTTATTTCTGGCAGGTCCACTACCAGTAACCTCTTGAGTTACACACACTATTTATGCTGCTCATTCAATGATAAAAAGCAGGTAGACTCTATTTACACTGATTTCTCCAAGGCGTTCGATCGTGTCAATCATTTTATATTACTTGCAAAGACTTAGCATTTAGGAATTCATGGCAATTTACATCGATGGCTATCGTCTTACTTACTAAATAGGACGCAATTAGTTGCCCTCAGTGGGTATGAATCCGTGCCTTTTTTGGCCACATCTGGAGTTCCGCAGGGATCCAATTTAGGGCCTCTTTTATTTTTATTATTTGTAAATGATTTATTATTTCAATTTAATAGTGAATGTTTAGCTTACGCAGACGATTTAAAGATCTTTAGGTGTGTCTCTGATTATGAGGATTGTAAAAAACTTCAAGCTGACATTGATACTCTTGTGCATTGGTGTAATACAAATTCAATGTCCCTTAATATCAAAAAGTGTCAGATTATCTCCTTCACTAAAAATAAAAGGCTGCTGAATTATGCATACCATATAAATTGTGTTAATTTAGAGCGTGTACTTGTGGTGAGGGATTAAGGGGTGATTTTTGATTCAGCAATGTCCTTCAAACCTCAATATGACCATATTTGCAGCAAGGCCCACCGTATGCTATCTTTTGTCCTCAGGAATGCGAAACCATTCAAGGAGGTTGACTCTTTGTTGATCATCTACAACTCGTTAGTAAGGAGTATAATTGAGTACTGTTCATGCATTTGGTCACCTATATACAAAACTCATATTGATCGAATAGAAGCAGTGCAGAGACGATTTGTTAGAGCCTTATGCTCCAAGTTGGGTCTGAGACGAAAGATTCACGCTTACAGTGATCGTCTCCAGCGGTTCAAAATGATGAGCCTTGAAAGGAGAAGGAGGATGAGTGATTTGTGCACCTTGCACAAGATTATAAATGGCTCAATTGATAGCCAACTTATTGAAAAGCTTGACTTTAAAACGCCAGCGCGATCTGTGCGCATCCCCAAACTGTTTTCTATACCTGCTACCAATAATAATGTTTCGCAGAATAATCCAATATCACGAATGTGCTATCTGTACAACTCTATTTGCTCAGAATTTGATATTTTTCACGACAGCTTGTATGTGTTTAAATGCTCTTTATTAAAAGAAAATATATCTGTACTATAATTCTGAAAATTAAGATTGTAACCCAAGCATTATATAAATTCTCATCATATTTTTATTTTTCTCTTTTGTTTAACTTAACTTTAACTATTTTGCATGTATTCACGTTTATTCTCACAGATTCTTTATAATTAATGAATGATGTGTATAGTTATAATTGGACATTAAGTCTAAAACTATTGTATTGATCTGGTTTTTGTGATCAAGATTGATTTGTTGTCTGTTACTATACCTATGGGAACAAATAAAAATAAAATAAAATATTACTTTCTTTATAACTAAATGTGATTTTAGGTTTTAGACCAAGCGTGGTGTGGATGCGATGAATATGGATAATAAAGCGTCGCAAATCATTGCATAAAGTTCAATATTGTAGAAACAAATATTTTTCTTCTTATCTTGCACATGCACTCACTAACTCCAAACCATTTAGCCATAAGACAGGCATGACAATTTAAAGCCGCAAAACGGGTTCAGTGACGTGCCATTGGAGAGGCCTATATCCAATAGTGGAATATGCCGGCTGGTGATCTTGATAGGTATGACGTGGATATCAAATCGTTCCGTACAAATCATCATCATCAGCCTTTAACAGTCCACTGCTGGACTAGGCCTCTCCTTTGAAAGGAGGAATTGGCCTACTATACCACGCTGGCCAAACGGGTTGACATAGGGTTTGTATCAAGTTTTCCTTCTCTTACAGTGGTGTTCTCTGCATAATATGCTCCCTCTGTCGGCTTTTACGACACCCATGGGATGATATGGGGTGGTGACATTCAGTATTCTTAATCCGTCACACGGACAAATGTTAATTCTTATCCATCCAATTTAGGCCCAGCGGGTTTGAAAGCTCTTTTCTCTTCGAGCATTACAACGTGACTTAAGATCGAGTTGCTATCGAGAACTTGCCATAACACAACTGGGCAAAATTTATCGGAAAAGATTTGTGGCCAACGCCGATGCAGCAATTTGACTATCGGAAAATATATTTTATGACGTCCATGGTACTTTGTTGGACTTAATGGGGTTTTTCGGTCGTTTTTAGACCAGACGTGTTGACTGGATATTGATTTGTAGGTATACTGTATCATGGTGTAAATGCTAAGAGAAAATATCAAATAGTATAAACATTTCTTTTTAAGTTGGTGCCGTGTGGTTGACGGCATAGAATACAAGTGTCACCACCCCCTATCTTCCCGTGGGTGTCGTAAGAGGCGACTAAGGGATAACACGATGCAAATACCATCTTTGCGTAGAGACGGAAAACTCGACATCAAACCCTATACGACTGCCTCGTTGGTCTCGCGGCATAAATATACGCGTGGGATCGGGAGGTCCCGGGTTCGATTCCTGGGTCGGGCGGTGTTTTTGGGTTTTTCTGTCACGAAATTCTCAGTAGCAGCACGGAGTCTGGAAATGTGCCCGGTACGGCAATAGGCTCGCCCCTTATTACGTGGGACTAAAGTATATCTGGCGAAAAGTGGGTGTAGAAATACACCTCTGCCTACCCCTTCGGGGATAAAAGGCGTGACGATATGTCTGTATGTATGTTTGTTTTTAAGAAAATTGTAATACAATTTTACCATAAACTTAGTGGATATACCTAATGGTTATTAGCTTATAAGGATGTTCTTTGCTTGTGTAAATAATGATACTGACTGATGACCTCCACGGCCAATAAGATGATAAAATGACCATTGAAAATACTTAAAGGAAAAAAAATACCAACAATCAGTCAATATTATGCAGATGTACATAAATTACTCAATTGCTAAAATACCAAAAACACAGAAACGAGTCAATTAAAGGCAGCAGCCATTAAAAATGACAAAAAATAAAAAAATACAGTTGTTAATAACCAAGAACAGAAAACTAATTCACTATGCTAACCTAATACATCTATTCATTCAATTTTCAACTTCTCTTGAAGGGAATAAAGTTGATATTGCAATTGATGAAGATTGTTCATTTGTTTCAAAGCTAGCAGATGCTGTACAACCTGTTAATTACAAACAACTTTTTGAAATATGTACTAGTTTTGCAATAATTGCTCAGCAAGGCGCGCGACAGAAGCTGGTAAAAAGTCTGATAAAAACTGCTCGTCTCAATATAGAACTTGTTGATTGCACGTAAATAATGTAGATAGGACAACTCTTTGAATATGTGGTAGAGGATACTAGCTACCCCTCTTGGTGTTATTCGAGTAGCAATATAAATAATATAATATTTTCAAATAATGTCTAATTTTTCTTCAGTGAATCACTTTGTCTATAGGTGAGATTCTTTCGTAATTTTTTAACATTATACACGTTTATATAGCGGGTCTTAATTGAGTTAACCAAGATATCTCCGTGACCACGACCCTTACAAATCGATCGAAACGTCGGAAAATACCCATGTAGTTTCTCTTATAAATAACTTTATAAGAAAAATAAATTATACTGTAGTAATTGTGTATTATATTATTTAATTAAGGAAACTAATGCTTAGTAAATAATACTTTTAATTTTTGTTTGATATTATTTTGATTGAAGGCCGAGCTTATTGGCGTGTCATAGGAGAGGCCTTCTAGCAATGACTGACTGTGGACTGATAAAGGCTGATGATGATACTGATTATTTTGATGTTTTATTGCAATGTCACCTTATGAGTTAGTACTTGTTTGTGAAATGATAAACGTAATGTAATGGAAGCCTTCAGTCGGTATGAAACACAGATGGAACTATTTCTGTGATACAATGTTCTAAATTAGTGCTGAGACATCGCAATTTAACCGTCTGAGTAAGCAACAATTGTATTCATGGCTAGGTCATGTTAGGTATGTAATAATAATATTTTACATAAATGAAAAGGTACGTACATATTTTAGGAACATCGAAAATAATATATTATTTCAAAGTACGATAAAATAACAACTCCTAATCGTATACACGCATGAAAGCCAGGTATTGAAAGTTCAAATAACAGTCATTAAAAAAGGAATAGGTATAGGCATTTCATGTATTATATTCATGTCTACAGATGTGTAATCTTTGACACATTACAATGGACACGACAAACTTCACCGTCTGTCAGCTGCCATCAAGGACAGTAAATATATGAAAACAATGTTGCTACCACAATTATGGGGTAGCAACAAAAATATCCAGACACCTAACTTACGACCGACATATAAAAAATCGGTTCGTTAAAAAGACTTCGAGGGGTCTAAGCAAATTGGTCGGTGCGTCTGTAATTAATATCGCAGTGTGCGTTTAAACGAACGAAGTGTGACGTCATTCCGCTAAATTAAGCGACAAGCCAGCTATGATGTAATGATAGGTATTTATTTTGTTTGCAATTGTTGCATGGGTTGTATGTTTGACGTAGGGATTTAAGTATCACTGTTCCACTTCGTCGAATTTAATTTTACGAAATCTGATACTTCTGATTAACTGCTGATATAAACTGCTCCTCGTAACATATTGTAAAGACATAAAGACATATTTATTTCTGCATTTTGGTTGTTTACAACATTTATACAAGTCAAAACCCTATTCTAGATGATGCCGGCTTTTCCTAGCTAAATGACTTCTTGAGAAGAATGGCCGAAACAAACTCAGAGTCATTGCTTTTTTTCACTTCAATTTCTTTCATATTTTCTTATTTTTTAAAAGTCCAGGCATTAGATGGGTTTAGTATACGAGTACAACGCAGGGTATCGTCTGACGCTTTTGACTGACTCAGCCCACTGATGGCCCGCATTCCTGCCTAGTTAGGTAAGACCTGGGTACCATCATACTAATGTTACTAATATTATAAATGAGAGTGAAAAGTTTATGAGATTGGATGGATGTCTGTTACTAAGTCATGTTAAAACAACTGATAATAATTTGAGCATTGAGAGTCAGAACAGTGCTCGGAATTTTTGTACTGGTAATAGATCCCCACGCAAGCTAAGCTCTGGGCCAGTGCTTCTTCTTCTTTCTTCTTCCATTTAAGAGCTAGGTAGCTCTTGTCGGTGGAGCAATTGCCATTGGCTTCGGTTTTCTGCCTTTTCTTTGACCTTTTGAAACGACCCGTCTCCAACTTTTTCCTTCAGCTGTGTTACATAGGTACGTCGAGGCCGTCCTCTTCCTCTTCTCCCTTCTATTTTGCCTTCCAGTATTGTTTTGAAGAAGTTGTCGTGTCGTATCAAGTGGCCAATCATCTTCCCTCTCCAATTTTCTATTAGTTTTAACAACCGTCGCTCTTCGTCAACCATTCGCAGAACCTCTTCGTTTGTAATTTTTCCGTCTACCTTATGCTCTTCATCCTCCTCCAGTACCACATCTGCAAGTTCTAGTATTGGTAAATTAAATGATTTTCTGTTCTTGACCATACGCGACTAACTTGAATAACATGAGGTTATAAGTTGTTCATACAACTTATAATCGAACTCCTTGACTTAAAAAATGGCGCAAGTAGTTGTTACGGGATGCACGGATGTGCAAATGTATTTTTACTATATCCTTCAATCGTAATTCTTGCATTATTCACTGTTGATGAGTAAACTATGCAATGTTTGCCGTGTGGTTGACGGCATAGAATACAAGTGTCACCACCCCCTATCTTCCCGTGGGTGTCGTAAGAGGCGACTAAGGGATAACACGATGCAAATACCATCTTTGCGTAGAGACGGAAAACTCGACATCAAACCCTATACGACTGCCTCGTTGGTCTCGCGGCATAAATGTGCGCGTGGGATCGAGATCGAGGTCCCGGGTTCGATTCCTGGGTCGGGCAGTGTTATTGGGTTTTTCTATCACGAGATTCTCAGTAGCAGCACGGAGTCTGGAAATGTGCCCGGTACGGCAATAGGCTCGCCCCTTATTACGTGGGACTAAAGTATATCTGGCGAAAAGTGGGTGTAGAAATACACCTCTGCCTACCCCTTCGGGGATAAATGGCGTGACGATATGTATGTATGTATGTTGCCACAAATTACTTTGAAAAATATTTTGAATGAGTTATTTACGAATATTAAATAATGAGATTCCATGACCACAGCTGGTGTAACCAAAACGATAGGCTAAAATAGTTATCATCATCATAGCTTACCACATTTATAAACTGTCCCACTGATGAGCACGACCTCTTTTCACCATGAGAAGGGTTAGCCACCGTCCATAATGTCGGCCAAGTGTGGATTGGCAGACTTCACGTGTCTTTCGAGAACGTTATGTAGATCTTATAATACGTATTTTGCTAAAACCATGTCCACTATGTCAATTCCAAGATTATGAGTAAAGCAACAAAACTCGTTCAAAATTATTCCAAGAAGAATGCCTAGTGCTTCGGCCTTGTAGCAAGTAATGGCTAATGTCAAACTTACTCACTTAATGAGACAACTTTACAGTCAAATGCAGTCCGGATAGGCATATAACTACTTTATCTAGAACTTGTGCAACAAGTTTTGTCGTCATACCAGTTGAAACTTTTGAAGTGCAGCATAGACTTTTTGACAGCTAGGAACTGACTAGTCTTTTCGTGTTTTGCACCTGACAAGAAGCTAGAATAAACTATAGACACTAGCTTTCGTGGTCCAGTGGATAGCGTATGCGACTGCTGATCGGAGGTCCCGGGTTCGATTCCCGGGTCGGGCAAAAGTGTTACTGGGTTTTTTCGAATTCTCAGTAGCAGCACGGAATCTGGTGATGTGCCCGGTAACGGCAATAGACTCGCCCCCTATTACGTGGGACCTAATAATTAATGGCGAAATGAGGGTGTAATATTACACCTCTGCCTACCCTTCGGGGATACAGGCGTGGGTCTATAAAAGAAAATAGCTTCAGTCTTGTTTCTTTTTCTACTCTAGGTTCTTGTTATGGTCTTTCCTTTGGTTCCTTCTTCTGTCTTTCATCTATTCTCTAGAGACTGTAAGAAAGTGGTTAAATTGTCTTGTAAGTTATAAAGATCTGGCGTATAAAGGGTACTGTTCCGATCCTGAGCAGGAGTATTCAAACCTAAGTGCGATGCAATTGACTTTCCTACAAAAGTTTTTATTTATTTTTTATTTATTTATTTATTACACTCACAAGTACATCTACCATTACAGGTCACCCCAATTCGATAGTGTAGTCAACTTTATCGCATGCACTAATAACATTTCCAATAAGGCTGTTTAAATAATTATCTATATAAGACCAAAAAAAAAATCGAATCATAAAATAAAATTCATAACATAATTCATCTATATCTAGAGTCAAAAATAAATTAAATTCATTTATCATAAGTAATCATAACATAAAATTCATCAATTGGACAATAGTTAATCACTTAAATACATACATATATAATAGTCAATAACATAAACCGTCATCAATTGGACAATAATCAATTAAATTCCTTTAAAATAACAATAATCAATTAAATTCATATATAATGTCGTAAAAAGTCATCAATTGGACAATAATCAATTAAATTCATATACCTATAATATCGTAAAGGTCATCAATTGGACAGTAAGTAATCAATTAAATTCCTTTAAAATAACAATAATCAATTAAATTCATATACATATAATGTCGTAAAAAGTCATCAATTGGACAATAATCAATTAAATGCCTTTAAAATGGACAATAATCAATTAAATTCATATATAATATCGTAAAAGTCATCAATTAGACAATAATCAATTAGATTCATAATTATAAAATAACATAAAAAGTCATCAATTGGTCAATAATCAATAAAATTCATTTAAAATAACATAAAGGTCATCAATTGGACAATAAATAATTAAATCATATATAAATAATAAGATTACAGAAATATCTACAGGTCAATAATAAATTAAATTCATTCTTAATACATACATACATACATACATAGACTCACGCCTGTTTCCCGGAGGGGTAGGCAGAGACTACGGAGCGCCATTTGCAACGATCTTGACATATCACTCTTGCTTCATTCACTCCCATCAGATTCCTCATGCATGCTTAGTACACCTGGATTGTTTATTTTACCGCGGAGTAATTTAAAAACAGAGAGTGCCAGTGATAAATCCCTTCTAGTTTCCAACATATTGTATCCGACCATGCCTAACACAAACAAGGTTGGATACATCAAGGGATAGAAAGTTAAGGTGGCTATTTGAATGATCGATGACTAGACGTCGCCAGCGGTTTCGCCTGCGTCAATTATACATATAAACCTTTGTCTTGAATCATACTATCTATAAAAAAAACCGCATTAAAATCTGTTGCGTAGTTTTTAAGATTCTTTTTTTAGAAAACAGCCTTAGCTTTGTACTATGTAGTGATGACAACAGATACTGAAAAAATAAAATTAAGTGCTCATGTATCTTCTCATGTCTATGTCCAGCAGTGGACGTCTTTCGGCTGATATGATGTATCTTCTAAAAGCTATGAAATATTCAAATAGTCTTATCGTTGTATTTATATGTACAAACTATGGTCTTATATTTACTGCAATTTTAACAAAGTATGCTAACGTGCATATGGCTTCTTCGAGAGGAATTAAAATTAAAGTGCGCTACCGTTTAAGGCCCTTAGATGGTACATTATCATTAGGCTAATAACCTGTACTAGACAAGTTGTTAGCCTAGACTTAGTTACTGTCAGTTACATTGCATTAAGTTTGGTGACTAAGTTCACAATGCCACATTGTAGAATCCAAAACTCTTTTCTACTGTATGTATTCAAATACATGTGTAAAGTAAAATAAGTGAAAATAATACCTTTGCATAAATTAAAAGTAAAGCCCAAACAACAAAATGACTCATTACATTGCAATGCGTAAAATTCCTAATCTATAAATAAGACCACAAGTTCGCTCAAACGCATGCTTTTAAATCTAAAGAAAACTACAAAAAAATCTAGTTTGACCACAGATGCAAAGAAATCTTCGAACAACCACCTGCTGTCTTAAAATGGTTAAACGACATTACAGTGATCACCTATAAAATACTTACATCGAAAGCTTTTTCAATAGGGTAGTTTCCAGGGTCAAAATAATTACATTTTATTTAGTCCGTATTTTAGATAACAAAAAAATATTGGACACGTATTTTTTCTTTTTTCAATTAAATAATAAATAACAAAGATATAGCCCATTAAAGTTACGTGTGACGTCATCTAGTGCGAAAAAATGTAGCACGGCGTGACGTTATACGTAAATTTAATGAGCTATATCTTGGTCATTTTTGGTTTAATTTACAAATAAAAAATACGTATCGCTTATTTTTGAATAATCTAAAGGACGGACTTATAAAAAAATTTTTGTCAACGAGCCTATTGGGCTACCAGTCATATTAACGGTCTTCTGTGAAATGCTTTACATGACACGAGACGACAACGACACGGTTTTTTTGTTTTTAATTTAATTATGATAAATACCATGATATCGATAGCCTAATGGACATATCAATGGACTGCCAAGCAGAAGGTATCGGGTTCGAATCCACGGCGCGCACCACTGACTTTTCGTAATTACCTTTGGGTTGCGGAGGTAATGACAGCTTTGAGGAATAGCTAGAATTCAGTCAAAACCGGTAAGACTTATTAGCGGACCCCGGCTAGCAACTGGAAAAACCCTTGGAGGATGATGATATACCACGATAATATAATCAGTCTTATATAAGAACAAAAAATGATTTATCAAATAAATGCGATACCAAATCTTTTTTCTGTCAAACTTAGCTCAAGACTAAAGTGTTTAAAGTAAACTTAATTTAGTATTAAATTTAAATTGGCATGCAAATTTGAAACGAAAACAAATTAAAATATATTCACTTTATTTTAATTCATGTGCGTCACGTCACTTAGCCAAGTAGCTTCCATTTCGTAAGTTAATAAAGACGTCATCAATCTTCGCATTAATCTTTCCCGTCTTGATACAATATATTGGGCGAGTTCAATAAACTAAGCAAATCCTAACCTCTAATGGCCTTACGAACGTGATTGATATACCTTGTGTCGATAATTCAGCTGAAGAAATTATTACTGATATGTTATATGTATAGTTGTATTGTTATTAACGGAATTCTGAAGTAACAAACATAAAGACCGCAAAATTGAGAACTTCCTCCTACTTTTTAAGAAGGTTTTAAAATGGTTATAGCTAAACTTTAGACTTTTCACTGCCTCCGAAATGTGGGTGTAATATTAAACCTCTACCTACCCCTTCGGGGATACAGGCGTGAGTCTATAAAAAAAAAATAATATGGAGATATATTGGACGATGGAGACGGACATAGGCTAGCATAAGTTGCAAAAAATTAAACTGGGAGGGATTGTAGGAAGGGTAGAAGTTTGTACGACACAAATTTACCTCTTGGAAGTAAGAACGCATGCGCTGTAATAATTGAGTGCTGCACATGTGCTATCGCATATCTGTCAGTACTGTCACATCATATATAATGTCATATTTTGTGCAGGGTGACTACATTGTTCGCATATAAACTAATAATTATATACTAAGCTTAAATGACTGAAACGATTTTCTCTACTAATATTAAAAATGCGAAAGTGTTTATAGATATATATTGGACATGTATTGGAACATGGCTTAAAAATTTGACTGTCTGCAAGGTCATGTTATTATGTACCTTTCAGTAGATAATGAATGTTATGGATACTGACTGTGTTACTTTGTACCCTATAGTTTCTGAACTCTTTAGAATAATCTAAAGTGCCGTCACACAACTTGAGACTGAAAGTAGATTTGTGTTACCTCGAAATTAACGAGCGCAAAGCCGCAGGCAAAATCTAGTAAAGAAAGTAGTATCCATAATAATATGAAGAAGAAAATTAAATATTTATTAAGATGTTGTAGCGCTCAGCTACATAACACATATCACAGCACCATCTACCCAATGACGACCCTTCCTCTAGTTGGAGGCACACCACACCTTTATCCTCCACATTGGTGACCCCAACGTGATCTGAATAAGCTCTCACCGGTCAGATCCACAACAGCAGCATCGTCGTTATCTCCACCTCGCCTCACTCCGCACGTCACCTGATGGTCAGCAATCAAGTCGCCGCCAGCCAGCACCTTCGGCTAAGGTTCATCCGTAGGCCATGCAGACTTGCATGCCTGGTCCTCCCTGCAGCCTCTCCAGCGCCACGGCATACCCCACTGCACACACGGTCCTCGTAAGCAGCACACATCGCTCCCGTCCACGCAGCAGTGCAACTACGCAACCGCTTTGCAGCATTACGCAGCCACGACGCAGCCGCTACGCAGCAACTCCCCGACTCACTGTGGGACACTCACTGCTCATTGCCTACTGCTCATCACCGACTGCACATCACCTTCGCAACCTCTCCCCGACTCATCGTGGGACTTGCGAAGCACACTGCGACAAGCAACTACAGACTCTCCACTGGCACGCTCCTCAGAAGCCTCGACAACTGACCCATC
This sequence comes from Euclidia mi, assembly GCA_944739405.2. Classification (NCBI taxonomy): domain Eukaryota; kingdom Metazoa; phylum Arthropoda; class Insecta; order Lepidoptera; family Erebidae; genus Euclidia; species Euclidia mi. The sequence goes on along the minus strand of OX123194.2, from coordinate 2,081,174 downwards.
ACCTTCAAGAACGACCTCCGGTCTTGGGGGGAGGAGTGTTGTAGCGATCAGCTACATAACACATATCACAACGCCATCTACCCAATGACGACGGAACTACTACGACACGACCGTACCTATCGAAGACGACCCGCCAAATTCAAAAATCCTGAACCGCGCAAGCGACTTTCGCAAGCCAAGCGGCATATATACAACTTCGAAAGTATGTCCGTCGGCCTGTAGGCCACCAAGCACGAACACCCAGCTTGGTTAGAGGCTCCTCCCTCTAGTTGGAGGAACACCACACCTTTAACCTCCACAATGTCAATTAAACTTTTATGGTCATAAGAAAATATTTATAGTTTTACAATAAACTAACGCTTATTGATTAAACTGATCCAACCATATTATTCACTACAATTTACACTTAAGCCCGACCCCGTATCGGTTTCGTCCCGTCGCATCTAAACGCCTACCCATCAATGTCAAAGTCGTTGATGTCGCAGTCATCGAATACCAGCTCAACTCGTTTATCAGACACCAGGTGTCGTGTTATAAATAGACTAAGAAGTACGTAGTAATTGCCATACTAAGTGTGCGCTTTAATTTCCTTCGGAGTAAATTAATCCGTTGCTTGTCCAGTGTCATTACAGGTGCAGGGTGTACTTTGGCTTTAGTTGTGCGCTTTCGAACTGATAATGGGAGTGACGCGGTTTTTGAACTCGTGAGCTGGACTGAACTGTTGTATTGGATAGGACTTGCATATTTTTTATTTGTTGAACACAGATAGCAGAGTTCGCTAATTAGCGGTGTTGAGAGAAACGAAGGTGTATTAAACGTAAACAAAATTATTTGTTCTTACCTAATTATTTAACAGTAACAGCACGGAGTCGTGGGACCTAAAAATTCATGGCGAAATGTAGGTATAATATTACACCTCTGCCTACGCCTTCGGGGATACAGGCGTGAGTCTATATTAATTATTTACACGACAAGATGCTTAAATAATCATATTATTTAAATTAATAAATAAACTAAATTAAGATTATTTTGTAAACGTAAGTATTTGTAAAGTAACGTACTTGTACGAATGTAAAGAAATGTAGAATTCTTATATTGAGACGTTACATAGAAATGACCGCACGGTTGGCGTAGTGGTTTAAGCGGCCGCCTCACCGCTTGACACGCGCCGAAGTGTTGTGGGTTCGATCCCCACACGAGGCAACACTTCGTGTGACTTATAAATTGTTGTTTCGAGTCTGGGTGTTCATCGTGTCCGTTAGTTGTATGTTTGTAAAGTCCCCCGCGACACAGGATTTAGTCCTAATGCGGGAGTTGTCTTTAAAAAAAAGAAAAGAAAAATGGAACGATTTGCCAATAAATATTTTAAATTCACTCGGTGAACCAACTTGTTAAAATGTATTGTATTTAAGGTTGCAGGCATAGTGGTTTTAACGGTCACTTCACCGTTTGGCACTGCGCTACGTATCGTGGGTTCGATTCCCATACTACGCAATACTTCGTGTGATCTACAAATTATGGTTTCGCGTCTGGATTGTTTTTTGCCTCCATTTACTGAAATTTAAGTACAAATTAAATACCCTAGGGCACAAGATTTATTTCTAGTGCGAGCATATCCTTTAACCAAAAAATATTAATGAGAAAGCTTATTGCTAAATATAACAACAAGACAATAAACCAACAGTATTGACAGTCACCCAAAAAGTAAAACGCCACAACGTATTACCAATGAATACAGATTTATATAGAAGCGCAGTTCTTAAAGATTTCGTGTGCCGATTCCAAGCGGAGACTGTCTCCAGTTTAGTTCGTAGTTTGCGCTGTTGGCGGCGCTGGCGTCGTTCTCCGTCTCTCTTGCTCTCGTAGTTAAGATACACAGGAGGAACGTTCTCTTGCTCTCGTAGAGACAGCTGTCACAGCGCGACTGCCACACCGCCAAGCGGCAATTTGGGTCACAGAATGTTTGTCTTCTTCTAGCCCATAGGAAATGCGCCTCTATGTAAATATCTGAGCTCTTTGCCGTTACTTATGCCATAAAATTATCACAACAACCTATTATACATTAATTAAAAGAGCAGTCAAAGCAAGTCATTTCCCAAGCATACGCAAGTCACAATATTTTACAACACAGAAGATCATAATCACAGTCTAGTTAGTTCATTGATGCCAAATCACTTACTTGAAACATCATTATTAGAAGTTCTCACCACAAGTCAAACATATTTTATTCAATAGAATAAACAGCGACATTTTCGTAGTGCTTGTACCACAATCCGATATTTAGGTTACAGCCAAACCGAGTCTATTGTGCAAAGTGAAACGTTGCCGTTTATCGTGTGGAGTAAGGCATAAGCGGGAGCGGGAGATTTCGTGACTCGTGACTCGTGCTTTGTGCAATATTTGTTGGAGAGAACTGTAGTATTTTATTATTATTATTTATATTTCCTCAGCCGAAGTAAAAAGGCCGTAATCATCATCGTCGGCCCTGTATATAACCTGTCCGAATGGTCATGCTAGCACGAGCTTCTTTTCACTATTAAGAAGGAAATGCACAGTCTACTGTTCACTGGCCAAGTGCAAGAATTCTTAGACTGTCCAGGTTTCCTAACGATGTTTTCCTTCACCGCTTTAATTAACAATTTCACTTATAACAGTCAGTGGTATGTACTGTGGGGTTAAACCCGAGAACCACTGTATACCAGCCTGTTAGTCTCTCTATTAGGCTATCGCTACCTTATAGAGGAACTGACGGAATTCTTCCTTTACTGACTGACTGACAGACAACGCACAGCCGAAACCAATGGGCACAAGAACCTGGAATTTGGCATGTATGTTCCTTTCATGCTAAGAAGAGATTTCCCGGAACTCCTAAGGGATCAGGCAGAAAGTTTACACTAAAATGAATAAAATTAAAAAACGGCGATAGCCCAGTGGTGTATGTAACGGACTGCCGAGACGATGGTCTCGGGTTCGATTCCAAGTTACCCCGGGCACACACCTCTGACTTCTGAAAAGCTGAAATATCGGGGCAAAAAGAGTCAGTTATACCGTAACGTTAATATTATACAAAATAAATATGTATCCACAAATTTTATGAACTATAGAGCGTTATGACTAATCTTTCTTGCCACTACCAGATTAATAAAAAATAGATATGTCGCATTTGCAAATAAAAATTAGAATTATGCAATTCGATATCATTTGATAGCCGCTACCGCTAGTCACACGAGCCAATAGCTTAGCAATGTTTTATTCAGACGCGGGACTCGTTAGCGTGGCGCATTGTGGCCGCTAAACAAACCGTCAGGGCGGCCACTCTTCAATGCATGCCTGATTTTTCAACAATAATGTAATTCTGACATCCTTCACTGAGATATGCCGAGGTTTGACAAGACAGTTATGAGGTTTCTGCGTGTTTTGGGATCAACGACCTAGGAAAATATTTGCGCAAACGTTTTGGCATAGGTACCTATAATTTTTTTGCGAAGAAAAGCTTGTTGTGTTCGCTGATGCTTGCTCATACGTTGCTTGATCAAATAAATAGATTTATTGTAAACTAGAGCCCGCAGCTATGCCCGCACTTTTAATTTTATTACATAAACATAACATAACATAGCCTTTATCCCCGAAGGGGTAGGCAGAGGTGTTATACACACCGACACTTCGCTAGTTATGTTTCGGTTCCAATGTAATAAGGGGCGAGCCTATTGCCATCTACCGGGCACATTGTTAAACGAGCGATAATTAGCTAACATTTTTAATACACAGTTGAATTCGAAAAGTCAGAGGTGTGTGCCCGGGGTAACTGGGGATCGAACCCGAGACCATCGTCTCGGCAGTCCGTTACGTACACCACTGGGCTATCGCCGTTTTTTTAATTTTATTCATTTTAATGTAAACGTTTCTGCCCGATCCCTTAGGAGTTCCGGAAAATCTCTTCTTAGCATGAAAGGAACATACATGCCAAATTTCAGGTTCTTGTGCTCATTGGTTTCAACTGTGCGTTGTCTGTCAGTCACTCACTAAAGAAAGAATTTTATATAAAAATACAAATATAAGTTTGACGTTCACTTTCTGTACATTAAATGAATATATTTTATAGACCCACGCCTGTATCCCCGAAAGGATAGGTGGAGGCGTAATAGGTATAACACCCACATATCACCATGAATTTTTAGGTCCCACGTAATAGGGGGCGAGCCTATTGTCGTTACCAGGCACATCACCAGACTCCGTGCTGCTACTGAGAATTTGGAAAAACCCAATAACCCTTTTGCCCGACCCGGGAATCGAACCCGAGAACTCCGATCAGCAGTCGCATACGCTATCCACTGGACCACGGAGGCAGTATTTAAATATACAAATATAAGGTTGACGTCCACTTTCTACACATTAAATGAATGTAAGGTTCCGAAATGATATTTTATCCGTAACTGAATCATTGAGGAATCGATTCTTAGAAGTTGTGTATACTTCATTTTATAGTTATGGCTTTAATCAATCTATTTTAATTACATACACAGCTAAGACGTTATTAGTTATTAACAGATAATTCGCTTCGGAGTGTGATGGTGCTTCAAGGATTCTTAGAGCTATGAAGTGAAATGTATCTATTCCTAGATGAAATGTTCACGCCAGCATAAGGCTATGCTCACATGAAACAGAATATTTCACGCAAAGAAAGCTTTATGCTTACGTAAAACACAAAATTGAAGGCAGCGATAGCTGACTGGAGAGACTGACAGACTGCTATGCAGAGGATCTCGGGTTCGAATCCACGGCACGCACCAATGACTTTTCGGAGTTAAGTGCGTATTAAATGGTTAATTATCGCTTGCTGAACGGTGAAGGAAAACATCGTGAGGAAACCTGCATGTCTGAGAGTTCTCCATAATGTCCTCGAAAGACATGGGAAGTCTGCCAACCTGCACTTGGCCAGCGTGGTAGACTATGGCCTTACCCTTCTCATAGTGAGAAGAGGCCCGTGCCCAGCATAGGATAGTATAAAAGGCTAATGATGATGAAAAAACAAGCGGACTTTAAATTCTTTGATTTCAATGATGATTGTATGTCACAGGTGGATCAGGGTTCAATTTGGCTTTATTTATTATGCTAAAATGATTCAACTTAATAGAGATTTTTCAGACATAATTATAGCAAATAACATGAAAAATACGATCTATGCAATGCTAAAAATCTTGCAGCATTCACTTTCTTGAATACTGGTAAACAAAATTAAAACGACGAAATAAAGAGCATTTTGTTGGCAAGTAGAATCTAAATAAAACACACTAAGCGAAACACCCTCGCGAAATCGCAACGTTTAACACGCCATTCTTAGCACGATCATTAATTTGTCATTTTCTAAATCACAATATGTCCCCCTTATAATCAAGAATTTACTATCAGAGGGAACCTAGAATGAACACCTGTGTTATAAAGCTTAGTACTTAAAGATGTGTCCGCATTAGGCGCATAATTTGTGGCAGATTGTTAGCTGTGTTATAGTTTACAGGTTTTTGTATTCGATTTGGTCTTAACAGGAATATTGTCCAAATACGCAACGATTACATATAGGCACATAGCCAGAAGAATAGATGGCCGTTGGAGCAGAAAGGTTCTGGAGTGGCGACCACGCATAGGACGTCGTATCAGCGGTAGGCCTCCCGCAAGGTGGACTGACGATCTTATTGGGATTGCGGGCAGCGGATGAATGTGGGTGGCTCAGGATCGGTCTATTTGGAGAGCCTTAGGGAAGGCCTATGTCCAGCAGTGAACGTCTTTCGGCTGATATGATGATGATGCAACGATATCCTAAATCTGTCAAAATATTTTAGTCTTGGAGGTAACCTGGATAAAGTTCGGTGGCTTAACTCTTTTGATAACAAAATCTGATAGTATTTGAATTCGTGCAAAAATCGTCTAACTATTAATACATATCGCCTCCGTTATGCTTATTTGTAATTGGTACTGGCTACATGTATGTCTCCTACGCAATTAGTCAGCTTTTTTTATGTAGATCTATTGGTAAATATAATTTAATATAAACACAAGACGATACGACTCAGCTGACTCTAGGCGTGCTGACAATGAGCAACAAACTCCTAGCTCTGCGTGTATACGTTCTCTACGTTCCCTCCGTATGTCACGGTTGTTTTGATGTGTAATTACATTGCACCCCACAAACCATTCGCACGCACTCACATTTACCGATGCCTAATTCGCTGAACCCTTTTAGTATTCGTGAGACGGAAGTTTTAATTACATAGAATTTTTATTTATGCACAAATTCGTAAGACTGATAAACGTCAGGTACAACCGTTTGCAAAAATGCTATTAAAAGGATGTTTATAAAAATGCAGCAAAAACCTTAAGTAGCACTGTGCACAAATAGTATTTTTGGTGTAACTAAGGTATATTTTTGGTAGAAATAAATGATAAATTAGAAGAGTTAAATTAAATACAACCCATTATTAAATACTTTCAAGCTTTCGCATCTTCTAAATGTCAACAACTATTTGTGTAATATCTTCCAGTGTTTGAAAAGTAAACGAAGGAAAACTGTTGTTAAAGGATGGCAGTTTTAAAGACTTTTACTTTCATTTTAAATAACGATGGATAGCAATGACGCCATTTTTAGACGCTGCCTCTTCAAAGAGCCAGGCAAGATTTTATCAGCTTGAGCTTTGTACTGAACCAGTACATCCGCGATCATTTCGTGGTCTGTGGCATACAACTAATACTAAAGACCATGAAAGTTTAAATTTATATATTGAATTTATGCAGTCCGTGAGTACAGTACCTAAACTGCGTGACGATCCTAAAATAGCTATTTTATTTAAGGTACTATTGGTAACATAAAATATAACATTATCAATTATATTTCTGCAATATTCCACTATCGCATAAACGTCAAAAGTTTAACCAAACGAGTTTGAAAGATGCGACGCACATTAAGTATTCAAAGCCTACATTCAATGAGCAATCATGCAAGCGATCTCGTCAAAATAAATTACACCACATTCTCGTTTAATATAAGATGTACTGGACAGGTGGGATGACAGCCTTAAGCCATACAGCAGCCTTATTTCAACCAACGTGTGACCAATTTGCCTAAATACTCGCTCAATTTGAGACAATTTTATTGGTCGTGAATATAGCGTATGAAATTATAGGTTATGGCGTCGTTCGTCAATCCGGACGTTTGATAAAAGACGTAGTTGAGTTTCTTAAATGATAAGAGAAAACATCGAAGATGCGAAATAATGATCCTGGGACAATCCACATACTACCACTTAAAACGGAAATGACTTGTAAGACATAAAAAAAATAATGACTCTGAGTTTGTTTTCGGCCTTTCCTTCATCAAGAAAATAAATATTGACTTCTATTAGAATTGTAAACAACCACAATGCAGATATAAATATTGTCTTTAATCATATTCTTAAATACATATAGAGGTAAACTTTTATCATCATCATCATCAGCCTTTAAAAGTCCACTGCTGGACTAGGCCTTTCCTTTGAGAGGAGGAATTGGCCTACTATACCACGCTGGCCAAACGGGTTGGTATATCCCATAGGGTTTGTATCAAGTTTTCCTTCTCCAACAGTGCTGTTCTCTGCATAATATGCTCCCTCTGTCGGCTCTTACGACACCCATGGGATGATATGGGGTGGTGACATTCCGTATTCTTAATCCGTCACCACACGGACGTCAACTTTAAGCAAATCAAATCACCCCCATTACACAAAGTTTTGTCCTTAATCCCACCAACCGGTTCCAACATAGCACTCAGGGTCCATAACCAGTAGACCAACAGGCCAGTGCATGTCTCAATAGAATATAAAACTTATTTATATTGATTGAGATTATTCGCAACCTTATATAATACTAACCACAAATGAACTTACACACGCATAAAATCGGTGCTTATTTTACCTTTGCAAAATCTTGCAGAAAGTTTCAAACCTGCCACTCACTTAGGTCTGAACTAGCATTGGTCGAAAATAAAAGCCAAATGTTTGATCAAAGCAGGATCTACAACTACTACCAGACAAAACAAACACTTTTTAGAGTCTCCGTTCTCAAGTAACCGACATTCCAAATGCATTCCATAACAATAATGCTTAAAGCAAAAACGTTATATTAACTATTTTCGTACTATCTGTACTGGCCCACAGTTGGTTGATTCGAGAAAATGTCCTGCTAATTACAGACTAGCTACCATAACACAGGTAATTTGCTTATTCCGGTTTTGTCTGTCGGTTCGACAGCTGGACAATAACAGCTATTATACACAGCGTGGTCTGTCCACATAATTGTAATGAAATCTCGGTAGAAGCACAATGTTTTGATGAAAGTCCGTTGATATATAATTGGAGAAGCAGATGGGATTTTGCATGTTTTTCGAGCTTCGGGCTGTGCGATTTGGTAACAGTGTGGTTTGTGGTAAGGTATTTTCTTTTTTTTTACATAACCGATACAGGATTGATGTTACTGGTCAACAGATTGATGTAGTGATCGATCATACATAATTATTTAAAGGCTCTTTATCGTGTCAATTAAATATTGTGAGGTAAAAATGCCTGTTTTCGCTGAAGCGGCTATGTTTTAACTGGTCGTGATTACAGATGGACTAACTGCCTTTTCCAATATATTATTATTATCTATCGATGGATTTGGCTACTAGAGATTATTTGAGATAGTTTTTATAAAGCATAATGTCAAATATATATCTTTAGTTAGAGCTTAGAAGATGTTTACTAGTCTGACAGGATTTGAGAATATATGCTACTTTAAGGAGCAACTGACCACCGCAACTCAAAATATTGTTCTATATAGCTTAAAACAGTGTCACGATGTCTAAAGGTTGTAGGTAGTGCCATAGGTCTCCATAACAACCGTTACAAGTATTTTTTAAACTTGTCTGCCAATGACTTAATGATAGTCACCTTACAAGCCCTTAGGGAAAAAGAAGTGCAAATCGACAGAAACATGTGGTCACCACTCTTACAAAGGAGCGTCATCTCCACCCTTTATATATAACTAGTTACCATCCTCATAGCGATATCCCAGTTTCAACCCGGGGTCCACTTACTAATCTAACCGGATTTGGCTGAATATTATCTTTTCCACAAGCAAATGCCTGTTTGCGTATTTACAAAGGCTGTACTATTTGAGTCACGAGTCAGACTCTAATAGAAGAGCTTTTGTTTATGCATATTACTCGACAATACCTAATCTATCTCAGTAAAAAAAAAATATTCAAATGGATTAGCTTTTTGCCTTAATATTTTCAAAGAAAATACACGTACAAAACCTAGTACTGTATAATTCATTTTCACTCAAATAGATAAGCCTTTGTCGAGATATTTTCAAACATGGTTTTGGTTTGTTAGGTGCGACGACTGTATGTAATTCAAGTAACTAAATAGGTTATGTTAGGTTTTCTTTTGACCCTTAACCCAAAAATCGATCGTCAACTTAGTTTATTAAAAACTATTTAATTGGACATAATGTCTACTTACCTACATATTATATTATTTGTGACATAATATAATATAAACTAAGCTGACGGAGCCCTGCTTCGCAGGGGTCCTATTTTTGGGTTAAGGGTCAAAAGAGAACCTAACATAACCTATTTAGTTTATTGAATTACATACAGTCGTAGCTAACCAACCAAAACTAGGCACATTGTGGTCCTAAACCTAGTCCCAGATTATATGATATGGTCCTTTTTATATTTCAATGAATTTCGAATTTGTGAAGTAGACGTTTCGAACCTAAAGGTATTATTGAAGTTAACGATCGGTATCAAATTGAATAACATTTATTGCTGCAAAGTTAGAATGAATTTATCTTACAAAGTCTACGCGATTTCGGTTAATTTTTGTACTAGAATAGACTAGGGTTTTGTCAAGTTTTTTGTCAAACAAAAGCTAAGCCAGTTCTGTTTGCACTTGCACTGTATGGCTATAATAGCCTTTGTAAATATGCTGCCTGTCTGACCTCCGCAACCTGAAGGGATCGCGATGTTTCATGGTTTAAACTAGTGTCAGTTTATTCAGATAAATAATAATAATAAAATTAATATTTATTTTATTAATATTTTTCACAATAGTTGGTACAATGTTACATTAGTTACATATCGCTTACAATCTACACATGACCTAACATTGTGAGAGATTGGTGCCTGAAGTAGGTTTGTTAAAACCTGTGTCACAGGTACTGACGCCCTATAACGACTGTCAAAAATCTTTACAACATTCCTGACCGACGGCTTAACGTGCTCTCCGAGGCACGGAGCAAGTGATAATTAAAAATTAAATACGGCCATACCTCCGAAAAGTCAGTGGTGCGCGCCGTGGATTAGACCCTCTGCATCGCAGTCTCTACTAGGCTATTTCTGCTTTTTAAATAATAAACTATATTAAAATAAACATTGTATTTTTTATGTTAAAAAGCGGCAAACGAGCAGACGGATCGCCTGATGGTAAGCAATTACCGCCGCCCATGGACACAAGCAACACCACAGGAGTCACAAGTGCGTTGCCGCCCCTTCAGGTTGGGAAAAGGGATAGGATGAGGAGTGGGATGAGGGAATAAGAATAGGGGATAGGAACTCCGGCACTCTGACTCACCGAACGAAAAGCAACAGTTTAGGTACTGTTAGTTCACGTCGATTTTCTGTGAGAGGGTAGTACTTCCCCGGTCGAGCCGGCCCATTCATGTTGAAATCAGCAAGGCTCTACTACCTTGTAACGTGTCTCGAAAAAAAAGCTGCTAGAGATGACCAACCCTTTTCAACAATTAGGACACAGCATAAATTATGAAACTCCAGAGATATTCGAATAAACCTTCCTCATGATTCGTAATCAAGTCGTATTAACAATTCAAATCTATTTGACTTCAATCAATTCTCAATGCATAATTAAAATCCATTATGTTTCGGTTTAAATATTGAATATTTTACTTCAAATAATGTCGGTTAACAATGAAAATGCCAATCGGTTTCATTCTGCCTATCTCTCGATATTACAAAATGGTGGAGGTACATAATATGTTGTAATTATATCTGTGATGGTTATTACACAAGCCTTGTCAAAGTATAAAACGGTAGCCGGAATACAATAAGCTAATCATACGCTTGCAAGAAATACTTGTAAATAGTTTGAGACACACGGGCGAGTTGTTCGCAAAATGAGCTTTTTAATACATTGTGAAGAAAATTTCCTTCTGAAAGTGTCTGAGTCAGAAAATAGCAGTCAATGCTGAGATCAAGTAAAAAAGGTATACGAATCCTTTTTTACTTGATCTCACAACGAACAACAGAATCAACTTCTTTGCCTACAATGGCAAAGAAGTTGATTCTGATAATTTTTCACTATAGTGAAAAATGAGCATCGTCTACGATGCCGCGGCTTCGCCCGCACATTTTATTTAAATTTAATCGTTTCTTTCCGATTTCGTAAAAATTTCGAGAAATACCCTTTTAGTGCTTCTTGCTCCCGCTAGTTTTGGCTGTTCATGGTCTATCAGTCCATCAGTAACGCAAGGATTTTATATATTCAGATAAGTCATGGTTTTAGTGGGTGTATTAAATAAGTAGATTTACACTTGGTTAAAGAGTACATATTATATTTTATTTTTGTATTTGTAGGAACAGCAGTTACCATGGAAGACTCCAAGTTTTGATACCCGTGCTCTCTCGGAGAATATCATTGTAGCCTGCACGGATATCTTAGTGGCTTTAGTGATCGCTTCGCCGTTTTACACTACATCTAATGCTGTTAGTTCGATATCCCCACTTATACAGGCTGTCACAAGACCCATCACCAAGCCGAAGTCTACTCGTTGTGGACATCATGCCAAGTCATACTAACCAAAAGTAATACCTGGGAAACGATTTTTTTTTAAGTTTTCACATTTTTAAACCGCAATTGAAAGCGCGCGCGTGCAATGCTCGAAATACAGTAGGTATTTCGAGCATTGCACGCGCGCGCTTTCTTTCTTTATCCATGGGGTCATAGGGCATCTAAAGAAGATATTGGCGGAGTAAATGCATCGATTTTGTACCTAATTAGTAAAAATCCATACTAACTTTGAGCCTCAATATCTCCTGAACCAGTAATTTCCCAGATATGCTGCTGAAGTAAAAAATGTTGGTAGTGATTGGTACAACATGGGATTTCAGTTTTCGTTAAGAGTCTTTTTACAGCCTGTATATATACGTGACAATACTTTGTGTGATCCGCAAATTGTTTTTCGAGTCTGGTTCGTAACTAGAATGTTTGTAAAATCTGCCGCGATATAAAATAATTACTTAATCCAGAAGAATATTGATTGTTGAATGCTCGTTGGTATCGCGGCATAAATGTGCGCATGGGGTTGGGAGGTCTCGGGTTCGATTCCTCGGTTGTTATTGGGTTTTTCCGTTAGCAAATTCTCAGTAGCAGCACCGAGTCCGGTAATGTGCCCGGTACGGCAATAAGCTTGCCCCTAATTACGTGGGACTTAAATAAATATGCCGTAAAGTGGATGTAGCAATATACCTCTGCCTTCCTTTCCGGAGACATAGGCGTGAGACTATGTAGGTATGTATATAAGAATATTGGTGTGTTGGAAAAAAAGTTACATTTATTTATAGTAAGCGTCCATAACAGCCTGTGTGTATCAAGTACCGGCGATAGAAAGATAGATGAATGGAGGTTCTATTCACGTGCGGCATTTCAATATTATCGCGAACCTTGTCAGGTGAACAATGGCTCTGAAGCGAAGAGATGAAGTAGCATCGTTAGAAGGAAAAACTGACACACACATCACTCTTACTCCATTGTGATAAAGACTATTTTTGAATGAGATCATTAATAATTATGTCAAGGATGCGTAACGGTCAGCCCGTTGAATAAGGCCTAACCTTGATGGAGCGATGTTAACAAATCGCTGACTATTTAATTAAGAACGCTTTTAATTATGGCTGACATTTTTAATTTATTTAAGGCTGCATAGGTTAATTAGTTACTAGAACTATAGATAGTGACATTTATTGTGTGTATCATGAATTTGATAATAGGTATTGTACACTATTCAGGGTGTTGATTTACATTTGCAAAATATTTAAAGGGGTGAATATACTACTATAACGTATCATCAGCCTTTTACAGCCCACTGCTGGACTAGGCCTCTCCTTTGAAAGGAGGAATTGGCCTACTATACCACGCTGGCCAAACGGGTTGGTATAGGGTTTGTATCAAGTTTTCCTTCTCTTACAGTGCTGTTCTCTGCATAATATGCTCCCTCTGTCGGCTCTTACGACACCCATGGGAAAATATGGGGTGGTGACATTCCGTATTCTTAATCCGTCACCACACGGACACTACTATAACTGAATACAAAAAATAAAACTTTATCGCGTAGTCACTGTAGGCACGTGTGCTTATGTGTGTTAGGCACCTGCAATAGTGATCAGCTGAGCGGGGCGGTTTTTTCATTTATTTGTATTCAGTTATAGTAGAATACAAATAAATAAGAAATGTGTCGTGTGGTTGAGTGCCGTGTGGTTAACGGCATAGAATACAAGTGTCACCACCCCCTATCTTCCCGTGGGTGTCGTAAGAGGCGACTAAGGGATAACACGATGCAAATACCATCTTTGCGTAGAGACGGAAAACTCGACATCAAACCCTATACGACTGCCTCGTTGGTCTCGCGGCATAAATGTGCGCGTGGGATCGGGAGGTCCCGGGTTCGATTCCTGGGTCGGGCAGTGTTATTGGGTTTTTCTGTCACGAAATTCTCAGTAGCAGCATGGAGACTGGAAATGTGCCCGGTACGGCAATAGGCTCGCCCCTTATTACGTGGGACTACAGTATATCTGGCGAAAAGTGGGTGTAGAAATACACCTCTGCCTACCCCTTCGGGGATAAAAGGCGTGACGATATGTATGTATTTATGTACAAATAAATGAAAAAAGAAGTCACTAAAAGTTGAAAAAAAAATTTAGTCGTCATACACTTTCAAAATTAACACGGTGTTTTGAACGCCACCGCCCCGCTTAGCTGATCACTATTGCAGGTGCCTAACACACATAATAAGCATACGTGCCTACAGTGACTACGCGATAAAGTTTTATTTTGCACGATTCAACAGTTTATTCTGATTTACTACCTAGTAAACCTAGTAGGGTCTTTCTTATATCATCACACACTGTTTCAAAATAATTTTAGGTGAATAAGTATAGGTATTATCTATGTTATATTAAAAATATTTTGCAAATGCAGATCAACAGCCTGTATTATTTTTTTTAAAATCAATACTGTAGTATACTGTATGTGGCTGTAGTATGTGTATAGGTCTCCGTACCTGGAAAGATGAGTTTGACTTGTAAATAGGTATATGGCTTTAATTCTTTTCGCACGTATTTATTTATCAACTAGTAGTAATTTAATTAGCATGACATATTTTATGCCAAAAGTATATAATATTTATAACTTTTATATGTATATTATAAACCTAATATATATCTTTAGAGAATTTCTTTATACACAATATTAACTGTTTTACCACCTTCACATAGAACATGTAAATTATTTTTACCGCTCACTCGTGAACATGCCTCATATAACTGACCATGTGAAAAACAACATGTTCGAAGGTCGATTCCAGCTGTTTCAAGTGTCTGTCCCTGTGATTTATTTAGAAAATACACACAGGACTACGAATATCCAGCCCTGCTGAAAGTAAGATAGCCCCGTTGAGAAACTCAAGAGGTGTCTGAATTCAGGCCTCAGTCTCCCGCCCAAAGATTCCCACGTACGTGACGTGAGGAGTGGGAAATTGGGAATAAAGAGACACCTGTATAAGATTAAGAACAGAACACGAACGAACGAAAGAAATCAAAGAAACACAATCAATAATAAAAAAATCTAAAGAAACGACAAAGACACCAATCGAATCATAGTAATCCAACGACGACGAACTTTCTCTCTCTCTCCCAGGTCTTCTCACGATTCCCCTAGAGAAACTGAGGAGAAACTGATACAGATGGTGTGCTGTTTCAGTGGTGTAAGTTGCCGCCTGCAGCTACAGAATGATAAATTAACCAAGAACCTCATCAATCCTCGGAGAATCATAACACCGCCATTCAAAAAATTACGTCATTTGCTCAACGCCATCTGTGTTTACATAATAATACAAACCGACCGAGATAGAAAATAATATGGACTAATCGACAATTTATTGAAAAAAGGATCTATAGTCATTGTTTTTATCATTTAAATAAAATGAAATGATTATATAACTATTATATGAACATAATAATTGGAAATATATGAGATTGAACGTTTAAATTAAGTGGACTTTGTAATAAACTTTGACACAGACTCTTTATGTTTATGAAAGTGCCGAATATTATACTCTGGTACTTTTTAATAACAGAAAGATAACTCGACACATAATTATTGTCTTTTTTTGCAAGAAACATTTATTTGGCTAGAAAATTATTTGACAATAGTGACATCTATCGGTAGGAAGGACAACTATAATTATCTATGCTCGGTTTCAGTAATTTATTTATCGAAAATACATAAAAATATACTGAAAAAAATTAAAAACCTCCTTTTTTAATGTCGGGTCAATAGCCATAAAGCACTTTGAAACATTTAGACTAACTATACTTTTACTAACAAACTTATAATGATCATAGATGGCATCACACATATCGCACCTTTAGAATTGTACTGATCTAATTCGAAATTCGTATTTTTTGGTAAACGCCAAAAATGTATTCGAAGAATTGGTCGTTTCGTTAGTTATTGGATTATAATACTTGCAGATACCAATTTAATGTCAACATTTTACTTTTAAAGTTTAGAGTAGGAATTGTTTTAAAGATTGTTTGCTAAATTATAGATATAATTAATAAAACATAATGATTAATTAATTATTTAAAAAAATGTGTCACTTATTTACCGAAAACAATTAATTTGTTTTTGGCTTATTTTACTTTATGTCTATTTATTTCTAAAGAACACCAATCAAAAAGAGACCATAGAAAGAGGCGATTAATTTCTAAAGTTGTGTTTTTGCAATATGCCTAATTGAGTAATATGCTAGTTTAATTGTTGATAATTTGCTAAATTAAAGGAAAGTGAAAAACATATCATGCTTTCATAATCGTTTATTTTGATATTTTGCATCATCATCATTACACACTCACCACAATCAACACCTACTAACATCAGGTAATCATCTTTACTAAAAACCTGTGGTGCACCTGGCGATCAACGGACGAGGCTCTGGCAAACAAAATGTCCCAATAAGCGACAATAAGCTCGCCACCTATTACGTGGGATCAAAACACTGGCGAAAAGTGGGCGTTTAATATGCCTCTGCCTACCCCTTCGGGGAAACAGGCGTGAGTCTATGTATGTATGTACTTATACTTATTACAAAATAAATAACTACATATAACAATGAATAACAGAATATGTAGAATAATAGGTAGTAACAAATAAAAAAACTGTGTCATGAAACCAGGCGTATGTACTAGGAATTACTTTAGTTCTTATAATATTCAAATCTTATTTTATTTTCTGCTAGCTCTATTTTATTACAATAAGCGTTTGATAGTGTCTGTCCAGCCTTCAGCATTTTGACCGTAATCTTATCATATCCTGCAGCCTTACCTAATTCCATACTTCCCAGTGCCTTCAAAATCTCATCCATGCCAATATCGCTTTCACCATTGTTATCATTACCATTTATTTCAGTTGCGGGTGTCTCTTTCGCCATTCTTTCAAATATTCCTTCAAAATACTCTTTCCATCTCTTCAGCACGCACGATAACCCATTCAGTATATCTTCCCATTCATGTCTCTGATCAATGTATATTCTGAGGAGTGTGTTCTTCCTCGAAAAAAAATCATCTTTCTTTTCCTCTTTCTTCTTTTTAACCATATTTTTCACTATTCTTTTTGATCTAACAAACTCTTTTCTAGCTTCATCTATGTCCTCACTCGTTGCTTTTCCCATTCTTTCATTTGCTCTAGCAGCCAACCAATCTAACCAAGCTTTCTTCTTCTCTGACACTGGTGATTGCACATCCTTGTCCCACCATGTATTCTTAATCATTCGTATTTTCCTTCTCTTGATCACACCACATATTTCAGATGCTACACATACTACCTCTTCCTTAAGGGACTGCCATAATTCTTCCATATCATTGATGCAATCGAACCTCTCCTATCTTGCTATCAATATTCGTTTATATTCATCTTTCACATCTTTCTCTTCTAGGTTTTCAACTTTTATTCTTTCCAAGACCCTCTCTTGATTGTGTTTTCGGTGTCACCATCTTTTAAAGAGCCCACTTATCCGGCTTAACACTAAAAAGTGGTCTGTATGGATGCCAATCCCCCGGTACACCCTCGTATCTATTACATTCTTTCTCAATCGTTCATCTACTATTTCAAAATCAATCATACTTCTTCTAACATTTTTCGCCTCACGTAAACACCATGTTTGCTCACAAAAGGATACATAAATGTATCCTTTTGTGATCAAACATGGTGTTTGTGACACAAAGGTTCCACTGCAAACAAACCTCGAACAGTAATTTTCCATTTTCATTCACGCTCTCACCACCGAATCCACCTAAAACCCTTTCAAACCCATCTCGCTTTACTCCCACCCATCCATTGAAATCGCCTAACAAGATCAATCTTTTGTTATCCTTACAGTTCCTCAAAATCTCTCCTTAACTCTCCCAAAACTCCTGCCTTTCGTCTTGTTCTTGTTGTGATATGCCCGTTACTATATTGACCGGGGCGTAAACTCCTACAGTAAGGACACGAGTAAGTCCTACTTTCATTCTAATCCATATTAGCCTAGCAATACACATTCAAAGTCTTTTACGCACTCATTCATTCGCGCAGACAGTATTATACCAACTCCCTTGCAGGCTCTGGTGGTACTGTCTAGCCCAGACCAATACACCGTGTATGCACCGTGCTGGGTAGTGTCTCAACCCTTCCTATTTGTTTCATTCACACACAGAACAATCTTTCTATCATCCATTATCTGACATACTTCATCCAATATACCGTCCATCCCTCCTCCAACATGCAACGTTGCAAAACGGCTTTCCATAGGCCGCTTTTCGCCCTCGCGGGGAACGAGACGAACCGCGTTGTTGCCGTATGGAGAAGTAGTTTTTGTTCCCATAACGTTCCCACGAGAATTAGGGATCTAGACTGTCCCTCCCCGCAAGGGAAGGTGAGGCGAAGGGTAGGGAGCTCTTTCGGTTTTTCCCGGACGTGGCGGCTCGGCTCAAGTACACTTGGGTCGAGCCGGACTATCAAGTCTCGCAGCTTCTGACTGGACATGGGTGCTTTAGGAAACGGTTGTGCGAGATGAGGTTGTGCGAGGTTAGTGTGTGCTATTGCGGAGAAGAGGAGGAAAGCCTGGATCATGTGTTGTGGCGATGCCCCCTGTACGACGACTATAGGACCGAGATGATGGATGGGATCACTGTCCCAGCGGTCGGGCCCCCTTTTTACGCCGAGCTTGTGAGCTCTGAGGCGAACTTCCGGCGGTTTAGAGACTTCGCCCACAAATGGCATACGAAGAGAGCAGACATAGAAAAAGAAGAACGGACCCGGGCCGGCGACGAAGCCGTGAACGTGACGTCGGCTGTGAGAAGTGCAGCGCCTAGCGTACTACAGTAGTACAGCCGCCCCTGAATGGGGAGAGTGGCTCAGGGACACATATAATTTGTAGGGAGTTTACAAAGGGCGCGCGGGAAAGAGCATACAGCAAGTACCGTGCGCCTCTCCCAAGATTCGGTCCATATACCCAGATG
Source organism: Euclidia mi (assembly GCA_944739405.2). Classification (NCBI taxonomy): domain Eukaryota; kingdom Metazoa; phylum Arthropoda; class Insecta; order Lepidoptera; family Erebidae; genus Euclidia; species Euclidia mi. Next base: position 2,062,312 of record OX123194.2, on the reverse strand, counting down.
GGTGGTGGGACCATGAGGTGGAGGTGGGAACGTGTCCCTCCCCGCAGAGCCCTTTACGGGGGTAAAGTGGAATCACAGATGTGCCGTGGACCACCAACACAGGCACCCTCCGTTTACGATCAGCTTGCCCTATTGCCACGAATCCCTCGGCACGAGTCGGTTCACACCTTAGATCGGGGTTTTGTGTCGGGTATGCTCCCTCAAAGTTGGTTTAATTTCGGAGTTTTCCTTCTTCTAGACAGGTTGCCAACCAAGGCTAACGAGGCCCAACCCCCGAAAGTTTGGTTTAATTTCGGAGTTTTCCTTCTCCTAGACAGGTTGCCTACCAAGGCTAGTATTTTCATTTCGGATGTTCAATAATTGAGAAATGTGGATTGCTCTTCTTTTTAACCTCTAACTTGATCTGAAATAAAAAGACAATATAATTATAAACTCACAAAGCAGGTTAGAATTAATAAAAGATTAAACATATTTACGTTTAAGTCTCCGTAGTCACAAAATCTGTTAGTAACGTAATGCTATAATAAAAAAATCGGCTCCACAATTCATGCAATGTTTAATAAAAAAATGACGGCAGTACAAATACGTCACCACAATATTATCCTCTTTAATATTGAAACGCCCTAAACCAATAAAATGTAATTTCAAAATTAAATACTGATCAAATAACTTACCATAAGTTTAGAATTAAAACGGCGGAATACGGTTTACGTTGCTTACGGAGCGCTAGCGCAAAACCCGACGTTTAGCATTATCGTCGCAACACTGAAACGGGTTCTTTAATACTGAGGGACGCGCGGGTATGGCGTGATTTAAAAGAGACAGAAATAGTACGTTTGTCCTTTGCCGGCCCAAAAGCGTCGGTTTAATTTTAATAAACTGATAGAATACGTGTTTACAAATCGTTCGGTGTATTAAACTCATTTTCCTAAATTTTTGAGTTAAGGCACTTCAATTCTAAAGGTGCGATATAACCAGTTTTGGATGATCCCTGTTTTGTTTGGGACTACGTACAAAGGAGAGGTCAAGCTGTACACCGAAAATCACTTAGCCGATTGTGATGTAACATATACTATTTTATAGGTTTGAGTATTCTTTGTACATGAGTGTAAGTTTTATTGAAATCAATTTTGCCATTTTAGAGATCTTTAGCAATATAGGGAAAGACAGACAGCCATAAATTCTAAAAAATATCGAGAATTGCTTTTTAGCATTTTCCTAGATTTTTTAGCTAATTTTCGTCAAAAATCATTTACGTCCCTGATGGGGATCGAACCCACAACACTGGCTGCAACAACTGCGCTATTGCTGAAGATTGCTAAGGATAGCTCGTCGTAATCCGTAGAATAGATCTTATTCACTTTCTATAAATTAAAACATTGTATTGCATTAACGCGAATGACGGATTAAGAATACGGAAAGTTACCACCCCATATCATCCCATGGGTGCCGTAACAGCCGATAGAGGGAGCATATTATGCAGAGAACAGCACTGTAAGAGAAGGAAAACTTGATACAAACCCTATACCATTTGGCCACCCGTTTGGCCAGCGTGGCGAATTCCTCCTTTCAAAGGAGAGGCGCAGTCCAGCAGTGGACTGTTAAAGGCTGATGATGATGATTACAAAAATATATGTTCGGTCTTTCAATAATATATATTTCTAGTAAAACGTATCTATTTCGAGTATCCAGTAATTATATTTAGAATACAATGTGACGATGTCTTAAAAATATATTAATCTAACTTCAACCCAAATATACATGTCAATGATACGAAATGTACTTTGATCTAATAAAACCCAATTTTATAGCCGCACTATAATATATGGGTCGTTCCTAAATTTTTAATTATGACATTCGGCTTTATATAATTATATATAGCTATTTTTTAATTAGGCTTTGTGGCTGGCGTGGTAAAGTTTTATTATTCACTAGAACGCCTACCACTTGAATATTCAAGTGATGAAATGTTTGTATTAAAAAATATACCTTTTCATCATTGTTATTTAATTTACTGCCGTACTTTGGACACTGTAAGCTTTTTTCATCCAAGCAAGCTCTCGTTTCTTATACGTTGATATTTATTAATATATTAGTTTTTTTATTTTATTTATAGTCTCACGCCTGTATCCCCGAAGGGGTAGGCAGTGGTGTAAATATTACACCCACATTTCGCCATGAATTTTAGGTCCCAAGTAGTAAGGGGCGAGCCCATTGCCGTACGAGCACATCACCAGACTCCGGGCTGCTAGTGAGTATTCGAAAAAAACCAGTAACACTTTTGCCGCGACACCAACGAGGCAGTCTAATATAATAAAACTTATAATTTTAGCAGCCTAACGTGCTACACTGCAGGGCAAAGGCCTCCCTACCCTCTTTCCGCCTCTCTCGAAGAGTAGGTAACATTAGCTCTTGATAGAGCTAATGTTACCTACTTTTTAATATTTTTTATACTTAATGCTGCAAATCATTTTAGAACCTAAGTTTAGGTCTACCGCGAGATCTCTTTCAATCCCAATCATATTTTAATTTTCCTGCTTTCGACAAAAACGCGATTTGTGTTTTAGAGCGCAGTGTAGTATTTTTGACTCGATCTAAGAGTTTTACATCGCTGATACAGCGCCCCATATAATAAATTATGTTTAAGTTGTGGGTTTGCCCCAGGTAAAAACTAATGATGTATCATTAAATAAACTGTTTCACTCTGAACATTGCTTTTCCCATAATTTTCTGGTTATACATATATGCAGTCTCCATAATCATAAACCATTGTATGTCTAAGGTCTTAGATTTTTACTTTTTTATCGACTTTGCATCGCCATCATCTCAGTGAAGAACGTCAACTGCTGGAAATATGCCTACCCTGAGGCACCACTTTGCATCCTTTATAGCATTTTTGTTTTACCTACATATAGAGTACTATTTATTTCAATCATTGCCATTCATCAAAGCATGAATTTCGATCAAAATTGTATTAAAATACTTTCAAAGATTAACTTAATATGCAGCTAAATTACCTTTCCTACCTATCCGTACATAAAACATCAAACAGAATAACGAAGCATAAAATAAGCGTTAGATACCGCGCCTAAATCGTGACATTAATCTGTTACAAATCCCTCTTATTCCCACTTAAATAAAGTTGTTAAAAACCCTTCAACGTGCTCACGCAATGAATAAATTTGGTACAACGCGTGCAATAAACATGGAACATTAATATACATGATGTGTGATATTTTCTCTTGCAGATTACTCTGATACTGTATGAGGCCTCAGGGAGGCGTTTAACTAACTTAGTTTGGCAAAGATTATGTAGGTGGCTACTATGGAGATAGGTCAGTTGATTGAAGTATTGTGTAATAAAATTTCGTTTGATATTGAAATTGACAACGGTATGCTTTTATTGACTAATCAAATCAAAATGTAGCTAGAATTCAATTGCAGCTGATTGTAACTAAATTATTATAGTATCGGTATAATTATGTAGACTAGAATTCCGATGATTGTGTAATATTGTTAAATTTTCTATATTTAGCTTTAATATTTGTGCTATAACGTTATGACGTAGATATAGCTATAAATAAGCATTTCAGAATAACGTTATCGGTATCTACATAGCAAAACTGTGTATTTATTTATTAATGATATCGTACGTAACCGTGGAGTAGTCGAGTTCTAAAGTGGAGACCGCGCCTGAGCAAACGTAGTGTAGGACGCCCTCCGGCTAGGTGGAGTGACGATATACGCAAAGTGGCAGCGGCTGGACACGAAAAGCCGAATATCGAGCTTAGTGGCGTGCTATTGGAGAGGCCTATATCCAGCAGTGGAGTATAGCAAGCTGATGATGATGATGACGTAACCCTTTTAGAACAGCACAGGTCTAGTTAGAAATACTCTAAATCGATGAACATGCAAAATTGGTGAGAGTGAATGGATCAAGAGAGATATTTATTTTTAATTGTCTTTAGGGATATATGCCACGTACCTTTGTTTGGAGTTACCGATATTTTGGCACTGTTACAAGCGCCTTTTGCCAAAATATCGGTTACGCCAAACAAAGGTACGTGGTATATATCCCGAAAGACAATTCAAAATAAGTTTATATGACCACGAAAGTTTAAATTCGTTTTCGATCGGTTCGTAGTCTCTGCCTACCCCTTCGGGAAACAGTCGTGAGTTTTACTGACTGCAATGCCTTAGTCAGTGCGGTGACGGATTAAGAATACGGAATGTCACCACCCCATATCATCCCATGGGTGTCGTAAGAGCCGACAGAGGGAGCATATTATGCAGAGAACAGCACTGTAAGAGAAGGAAAGCTTGATACAAACCCTAAACCAACCTGTTTGGCCAGCGTGGTAGAGTAGGCCAATTCCTCCCTTCAAAGGAGAGGCTTCGTCCAGCAGTGGACTGTTAAAGGCTGATGATGATGAAATACCTTTGTGATTCAACAAAGTCTCAAGCCAAAGTGGATAAGCTTCGTAAGCCAAAACCACTAACACAGATAGGCTCACTGAGTTTCCTTAGTCAGAGAAAAATATATATAATAAATAAAATAAAAATGTAATATGTAAAATATTAAGATAAAATATAGGTATAACATATAACAGTGAATGAAAATTACTTCATAATATTTGTGTAAAATATAATAAATCCGAAATATATTAGGTTCAAAATCTTTAGTTAGTAATGTTTAGTTTAAATCTTGAATGTATTTACAATATCTCGTTGTATTTAATAGCGTTACGAAGATACATAAATCTGCCAATTGGTTGGCTAAAGATACATTGTATCAAGCTTGAGGCTTCGATAATGTAAACATTTCACTGTAATATTGACGAAATTAAACAACATTTTGCGTAGGTTTTAACTAAGAGTACAGTCAACTCTGCATCGGTTAATGACCGTTCTCTAACCCTAGCTTAAACTGAAATATGTTATTTTTTGTACACGTTAAAATAAGTTTTTCAAAGAAATGCCCGCTCAAGAAGTTTAGTTTTCATGAGACGAAGCAGGAGGGAACTTATGACCATAACCAATAAATGTCTCATCATCATGTCATTATAAGCGTATAAAAAAATATTTGCCCTGAGTGACATAAAGCTTTTTTCATATCGCCCTTTTTAATATTTTCCTTCGTGGGGCTAAAGATGGGGTCGAAATTTTAAAACTAGCACTATAGGACTGCGGGCAAACAGCTAATGCTTCGGTAAATATAAAATGTATTACCGCAGAAATCTAAACAGTGTCTTATCTATATTTTAATCTTTGTCCCATCATCGCAACATCCTGTAATAAAGTGTATAAAGGACATAAAGCTGTCTAAAAAAAGTAGTGAATTGTCCTCAACTATATTATACAGCGTCTTGGGACTCGTTGGAAAAACTAACGTAAAACATGATCGTATTACATCTTCTAGTTTAATGTGATACTCGCTACTAGGGCATGTTAATGTAGGTAACATTGCTGCTATACTGTCTTAAAAGAATTTTGATAGACCAGTGGGTTTACCGATAGACTGCTATGCAGAGATTAGTTCAATCTTCGTCACGCATTTCGAAGTTATGTGCGTATTTGTCTCAGAGATCAGGTTAAGTTCAGTCCAAGCTGTCATGAAGACTTTTGACAGTTGTTGGGGAGTCAATGCCCTCGAATATGACACTGGTCTGAGCCGTGATATATCGCTAGGCATTTGAGTTGCGGAGCTCAGACGGCAGTCACAATGCGGGAAAACTAATATTATGATACCTGGTTAAACTAAAAAGATGATCCTGGGCTCAAGAGAGAAAGTCATAGATACAATCGGTATAAGAAAGGCGTTAGATTCTCAGACGGAAAAAGAAAAATACGCGATTAGGATGTCAATATTTGCGCGAGATGCGATATGTCGGCTCGATGGGTGTCATGAACTAGGTATGGCGGTTGAAACCGCGGGGCACGGTTAGTGATACTATAATTTACGTAGGAAATGCTAAATGAATGAAAGACTCAGTAGCAGCACGGAGTCTGGAAATGTGCCCGGTACGGCAATAGGCTCGCCCCTTATTACGTGGGACTAAAGTATATCTGGCGAAAAGTGGGTGTAGAAATACACCTCTGCCTACCCCTTCGGGGATAAAAGGCGTGACGATATGTATGTATGTATGAAATGCTAAATGACTATAAATTCACATATTGGGTTAGAAATTTTCTCTGAATCGTATTATTACCTACCAGAAATACGAAATCCTTTGAAATTATTATTAATAATAGGTAATTTTAATGTGCTGAAACGTACAGTAAGCTGTAAACGACAAATTCTAATGTCGATCATATAACGTTATTACTAAGTTATAGGAATATTAATTGTTATTATTATTTTATTGTAAGCTCCTTAGAACTTTTACTATTAACTGTAATTGCAGCGTTTAACAGTTTTCTGTGTGGTCTTGAAGTATTGGTCATAATTGAATACTATATACGTAGTTGAAATGAGCTGTGAAGAGCATATGAACTCTTGCTCATACCCTAGTTTTTTTTATTTTTTAAATACAAAACCCGCACAAGACATGAATCCTGTATCGTGGGGAATTTGACAAACATACAACCAACGGACACAAAGATCGTCCAGACTTGAAACAACAATTTATGAATGACACAAAGTGTTTTCCTGTGTGGAGACGAAACTACAAACACTCGACAAAGTGTCAAGCAAGGAGGCGGCCGCTTAAACCACTACGCCAACCGTGCGGTCATGATGAGACTAGATGCATTAAACAGGATCGATGGAGTACCATCAGTACAAAATTGTTACGTTAATAACTGACTGACAGACAGCAAACAACCGAAATCACTGGGCGTGAGAAGTTGTTTGGCATGTATGTTTATTGGGGAGTGTAAACTGCCTCCCTCTCTTTCTTCCACAGGTCTCTATTTTGTGCCAGCACAGGCCAGTCCTTCCTGTACGAGTGCAGTTCGTCCCGCCATCGTCGCCTCGGCCTTCCACACATAGAACTTCAAAAAAATGATTATTGTTTTTTTTACATAAGAGAGTAAAATAGAAGACCGTGGACGAAGTCTTGTATTTTATGTGTTACAACCTAGTGGAGAGACCAGCGGACTGCTAAGCAGAAGCAATGAATACAGATTTACATAGAAGCGCAGTTCTTAAAGATTTCGTGTGCCGATTCCAAGTGGAAGCTGTCTCCAGTTTAGTAATAGTTTCGTAGTTGGCGCCCGTGGCAGCGCTGGCGTCATTCTCCGTCTCTCGTGCTCTCGTAGTTAAGATACACAGGAGGAACGTTCGTCTCTCTTGCTCTCGTAGAGACAGCTGGCACAGCGCGACTGCCACGCCGCCAAGCGGATATTTGGGCCACAGAAAGTTTGTCTTCAGAGCGCCCATAGGAAATGCGCCTCTATCTAAATATCTGAGCTCTTCGGCAGAAGGTATTAGTTTCAAACCCACGGCACGTAGAACTGACCTTTCATAATTATTTGTGTATTCAATTTTTTATTATAATTAACGCTTGCCAAAGGCTTTCTGAGAACATCTTGGTAAATCCTATCTTATTTCTGTGAGATCTCGATAATATGTTCCCCGAAGAAATTTACCGTGGCCTTAGCTTTCTCATAATGAGAAGGGGCCTAAGTCCAGTAGTGGGACAGATCATATTAATAATGATGACTAAGTCCTGATTTATTTTCATTTATCATTTGAAACAAAATAGTTGTGAGTAAAATAAACTTACAACATTCAAGTTACCTGGCATAATTTATTTTAGTTGGTATTTGCCGAGACTATCTTCAGATCGTGTATAATAATACTAAAACAGAAATTATGTTTAAGGGCGTTAACCCTTTGACCAAATGAAGTCCATAGCATTATCCATGTTTCCCTTCCACGGACGTACTTTTAATGCGGAACAGAATTTCCAGCGTGTTTGTTTCATACATGGCATTTTGTTGTTGTAGGACCGCTATTGCAAAATAAACTTGAACTCCCCCGTCCCCTGTAGCACTCCTAACATGTTCGTGTAGAGGGGTACCCCAAGGTAGTATGGTAGGTCTAGGAAAATTGGTGGCTATATACGTGAGAGCATGCTTCATTTGTTCCTTGCTTGAGGCGCTAGCACCCGTACCATTGTTTATGAGAACGGCCAATTATGTCTTTACAACACACTTTCTTTATACTTTACGGTATTTTTACACAGCACCACGAGTTATTGCTACAACTCATTAAAACTTAGACTTTTTGTTGTAATGGCCTTTTGTTTGCACTTGTTTACAGTGTCTAGTGTTGTTGATAAAGTTGTATAACCGGCTATATAGCTGTACATATTGTTCCTATGTATTTACTAACTGATTTGTATGTTTCAAAGATGCTTTCAGAGCTACAGCATATGATTCTAAAATAATTTTAGAAATACATTATGCTGTAGCTTGTTCGATTTTGTGTATAGGATGAATCATGTAGCCCATCATGTTCCTGACCTGATCAATCAATAATTCGTTATGTTCTTAAAGTCTAAACAAGATCAGGTGCGAGAATATTTTTTGTTACTTTTACACTGTAAGAAGTTTTTGGCCATGATTCAAAGGCAATAATTAAGTACAAGACAGTTCTTTAGTTAGAGTTAGAAGGTTAGTCTACTTGTGATGACAGACGTTGCAATACTGCTCATAGCTCCAATACTACTAGCTTCTTTCTTTTTGTATGTGCGTGGCTAACTCTGGTATCGGTGTTTTTAAATCGACTGAAGGCCTCCGACATGGACTAACTACAGTTCAGCCAATGAATACAGATTTAGGTAGAGGCGCAGTTCTTAAGGATTTCATGTGCCGATTCCAAGTGGAGGCTGTCTCCAGTTTAGTTCGTAGTTGGCGCCGTTGGCGGCGCTGGCGTCGTTCTCCGTCTCTCTTGCTCTCGTAGTTAAGATACACAGGAGGAACGTTCGTCTCTCTTGTTCTTGTAGAGACAGCTGTCACAGCGCGACTGCCACGCCGCCAAGCGGCAATTTGGGTCACAGAATAGGAAATATCATATCCATAGGAAACGCGCCTCTATGTAAAAGTCTGAGCTCTTTGGTTCAGCTCTACCGTAAATGCCACATGCAATGAGCGCTAAAATTACTTTAATCATGTAACCCGAAAGTAAAAAGGTTATCAAAAAATTTTGTAACCAAGCAACGTACTCAATGTATTCATCTTAATTGTTTCTCTTGGGCGGTATGAGTGTAGGTGTGTGCCCTAAAATTACCTCAAAATTTTATGAAATCGTTCAAGAATTATTAATTTAAACACAATGTATCATAACTCGTGCCACGAGCTATAAAATAAACTTGATTTTAATATACCTTTTAATGATTTAATTAAAATGTAACTGCTCCATGTCTTTTATGATCTTTTTGTTAAAATTTCGGTCCCTTTGCTATTGTTGTGTTTATTGTTAAATCGTTTTAGGTTAATTATATATTATTCGTTCTATTCAGACTGTTGTGCAGGTATTTTATTTACTGCCAATATTATTTTATTCTTTGGAAGAAACAGCGCTATATTAGAAAAACTCGAGAAACAATACAGAATGTTATACTCAATTTGTGGATCAGTTAAAGTGTTGTCTTTGACCGCAAGAAACCTAAAGCATGATAGCAGCAGCAGATATTTACATAGAGACGCATTTCCTATGGGCGCTCTGAAAACAAACTTTCTGTGACCCAAATTGCCGCTTGGCGGCGTGGCAGTCGTGCTGTGACAGCTGTCTCTACGAGAGCGAGAGAGACGAACGTTTCTTTTGTGTATCTTAACTACAAGAGCAAGAGAGACGGAGAACGACGCCAGCGCCGCCAACGGCGCCAACTACGAACTAAACTGGAGACAGTCCTTACTTGGAATCGGCACACAAAATCCTTAAGAACTGCGCTTCTATGTAAATCTGTATTCATTGCCTAAAGTACTAAGCGGGCGACGCTATAATCAGTACGCCATCTGTGGTGTCAAGTTAGTTACATCCAAAGAACACCTGAGGAACTACCATACTCTCCACTCAAATCAATTTTCTGCTCCTTTTCTCATATACTTTTCTAGCAGCGGATTGGATGTTTTGATATTCTGCGAAACAAAAAACTACATGTTACCAGTTTTATTGATAGCTGGCCGTCCATCAAAAGGAAAAGTATTTAGGACTGAAAATAAACGACTCAATTTGATATTGATGCCTGTACCACCAAAAACAAATATCATCATCAGACTTTAACAGTCCACTGCTGGACTAGGCCTCTCCTGTGAAAGGAGGAATTGGCCTACTATACCACGCTGGCCAAACGAGTTGCTATAGGGTTTGTATCAAGTTTTCCTTCTCTTAAAGTGGTTTTCTCTGCATAATATGCTCCCTCTGTCAGCTCTTACTTGACTTGATACTTGATGGCACGGGCTGTTTCCGCAACTCCACGTCTTGGCGTGTATTTTGCGTGCGGTTGGGAATGGTGTCGTCATTCGTGCCACCCCAGCTCTTCGAGGAAGGCAAGCAGACTCTTGATGTGGTCCACTGCTTCCCTCAGGGTGCCGTATCTGGACAGGTACTGCTGCTTACCCGTACCTGTATCCGTCTTAGACCCATCTGTGAAGATCGTGAGCTCGTTGTGGTTAACAACTCCTTCGCTGTAGATCCTCGTACAGTTGGATTTTGTATTTCTTGTCGAACACAAATTGTTTCGGTTTTCGGTCGCCAATGGCTTGTGTGAGAGGAACTTCTTTAAAGTCTCTGTCAGCTCTTACGACACCCATGGGATGATATGGGGTGGTGACAATCCGTATTCTTAATCCGTCACTACACGGACATCAAAAACAAATATGTGCCACAAAAATCAAATTTGTTCCACCAAAATATAATTTTCGGGTTTCACTCATAACTTACCTTACGTTTCGTGCTAACTTGTTCAATCATCCCAAACCTTACCATATCATCATGTACTTACAATTTTCTTTTTTCATCGCTCCTGTGATTTACGCCTTTTGATAGTAGCCTGCAGCGACCTACATTGTTGCTTTAGGCCTTTGTACTATTGTAACGTCAAGTATTGTCAGGGAAATGATATGATATTATCGAACTATTCTAAATCTAAAACTTCTGATAATGTTTTATGAATATGTATTATGTATTATATGTACTATTCCTTTATGAACGTGTGAATGATAAATAAATAAAATAAAATTTATCTATATATAAAATGGATTCGAACCCGGACCCTCTGCGTAGCAGTCTGTCGGTCTCTCCACTAGGCTATCGCTTATGGCGCGCTCCGATGACTTTTCGGAGTTATTTGCGTATAAAATTGTCAATTATCGCTTGCTAAACGGTGAAGGAAAACATCGTGAGGAAACCTGCATGTCTGAGAGTTCTCCATAATGTTCTCGAAAGACATGTGAAATCTGCCAACCCGCACTAGGTCAGCGTGGTAGACTATGGCCTTACCCTTCTCATAATGAGAAGAGGCCCGTGCCCAGCAGTGGGACAGTATATATACAGGGCTGATAATGATGATGATACATAAAATGGAGCCCTCTTTTTCCTGACCAAGATAAACTAAAAAAAAACGGATTTCTGTACGATTTTCACTAATGTTATTCCTGAGAACGTTACTCGTGTATAATATGTATGTATAAAATTACATCCAGACACGAAGATAGTACACCCAATAAGATTTATGCTGAAATATCTCTTTTTACCCGATCCCGTGGGAATTTTGAGAAATCCCTTCTTAGTGCATACCTACAGTCCCCAAGGAACATACATGCCAAATTTCAGCGTTCTTCGTCTAATGGTTTTGGCTGTAGCTTGTCTGTCAGTCAGTCAGTAACGCAAGGATTTTGTATATATAGATGAGGATCCAACTCACGACCTCTAACTTAGTAGTTTGGTTCATGATATCAGCAGCAATCATCATGAACTTAGCGTTGTATTACTTTTTACTTAGAATGACTGACGTCTGACTTCTACAAACCAAAGACAGCGACATTTTATAGCTTAGACCAGTAGCTTAGATCAGACTGCCTCCGTGGTCCAGTGGATAGCGTATGCGACTACTGATCGGAGGTCGCGGGTTTGATTCCCGGGTCGGGAAGACCAGTGTCAATGTAGCCAAGGATAGTGACTCTCCATAACGACTGTCAAAGATCTTCAACCAGAACCTTGCCGGCTTATCATGTACTTCAAGGCACGGGGCGAACTATACCCAATAAACAATTTAGGATAACTACTTAATATACATATACATATTAAGTAGTTATCGATATAATATATTGTTATGTTTATGAATTGCCCGCCAAAATTAAAGGTAACCATTCGATTGCCATTTTAACTAATTCAAAATAAGAACAAAACGGCACCAAACATATTGAAGTAAAGTTTTTTGACCTCCTTTTTATCATACTTTTTTAAGTATGGAATTCAAACCGAATTTGATTGGACGAAAACAAACGGTTATTTATTACAACCGATAATTTCTCGCACGGGTTTAAACTGGTTACGTAATAATAAGTGGTGAAATAAAGGCTCCTTGGTACAGTGCAGCATCTTGTGAGATAACTTGTAATCTTAGTATCCATAGTTAACAATCACATGAGACGGTTGGCCGGCGTAAATTGTCCCCTGAGGGTTATTCGAAGTACGCATTTAGAAGAATCACTTTTAGCCTTGAGCTGTGCGCCTGTACTGGCGTAAATGATATTTAATTATTTATGTAGGGTATTGATGCTCGGATGGCGGAGGTTTTAAGCTGCGCGTCCACCGGATCGGAATCGGAGCGTACGGAGCGGACGGAGCGTCGTCATTTACAAAATGCCGATGGGGTGCGTCCACTGCATTCGGATTCAGCATCGGCAATTTAGGTATTTTTAAAGCAGGAGGATAGTGACGAGGATATTGTTATAATCAGATTAATTTTCGGAGAATATTATACATTTGATGAATATCATAAAAAATGAATATCATAGATTTTTGGGTACATTCATATGGCTCTACTAAAGTAATTAAAACATCGTCGTTCATCGTGAATAAGTATTTTTGCCTACAGTTTAACCCCGCAAACACGTCATAACTTGAAACGCTCGGAATCCGAATGATGCTTTCACTGCGGATGACGTCATCAGCACAAATACCGGTCTCAGGCGCAGAAATGCCGATCCAGTGCACGCAGTTTCATAGAAATTAATACAAAGCAACAAATCCTTCCGCTCCGTACGCTCCGATTCCGATCCTGTGGACGCGCAGCTTTATTGGTGCACATTGTGAGTGTTGTGGATCCGATCCAGTGTCAAATTGTTGACAGATCTGAGTGTTTTTTGTGTCGATCGGTTGTGTGTTTGTAAAGATCGGTGCAAGATTTTTCCTAGTATGGAAGCTGTGTTTTAAAAATAAATTAATTTAATGCAGTTAATATCACAGTAAAATACGGCTGCTACTATTGTGAACAAAAAAGTATGAGGACTCGTGGATGGATATTTTGTAACTCTGTTTTTTAGCAAATTTTGACAAAACTTGGTAGTAATTTAGCTTATATACATCAAAATAGCAATTAGGTCAACTTTAGTCGCGACCACCGCCACATAAGCGGGCGAAACCGCCGGCAGAAGATAGTAACTATAATGTTCTTGACATAGTCGTAACTTTTAATTGAATACGCAAAAAGTATGGTAACAAAAAAGAAAAGCAATAAAAAAAGTTACGGCTTCGATTTTCAAAATGCAGTTCGCGACGTTGTTCGAGGTTGTTTTTTTTTATTCAGTTCCGGCCTCAGTGGTGGTTCGTAAGCACAGAGGTATTATACATATAGAAAAGGCGGATCAAACAAATGTTGTTCGCATAGATAGAGAGAGAAAGATAAGGAAATTTGTACACGTCGCAGATTTTAAAATAAAATACACGTGCACTGTCAGCCAATCAAGAAGCCATTCAGATAGGATTCCATAATACACATGCATTTAAAGGAAATAAATACGTATAAATTCCAAATGATATGTTCTTGCTCTTTCTATCAATACGACAATTTCACTTACATAGCTACGCTTTACTAAGTCACCTGCTCTATCTACGTATTATCCCTATACTAGTAACCAAATACGATTTAAAAGCGAACAAATATCACAAAAACACCATGAAATCACTAATCCGACCTAATTTTGAACGCTATACGTCATATGAATAACGACAACAGCGTTAACTTGGAATCTTAATACGAATCGTTCGAAGCTCCTGCTTATGCGTTTAATTTTGAGGACCGTCGCCTCTTTTGAAATGAAATGTTAATGGAGATCGATGTTTAGTTTTAGTGTTAGAGTTGCTTTGATCTTATATTTCTATACGGTAAATTTTAATTACGGATATTGGTGAATCATTACTAATCAAATTTTATAACAATGTTAACTATCACTGTATTGCATCGGAATTCAATATATTTTCATCGAAAATTTTACATGGACTATAATTAAGTATTTGGATTTGAATTCCTATAAATATACTCAATTACCAACTATCATATATTATTAACGAAATAACTAACAAACATACTGTTTCATATGCTTAAAATAATAAAACGAACACCAAAATAGGCAGTAGATTCAAATAGTGCTGTAATAACTGAATATTAGTGGTGTGCATTGGAGAGACCTACATCCTTGCATCCATTGCAGCAGGCTGATGATGACGAATACAATATTTTTAACCTGTCTAAGCTACTAAAGAGCAACAACAGTGGATATCGTAAATTACTCCGTGTCATGTGAGCGAAATGCTGACAAATGACATGTGTTTGGTCCCAACGTTTTATTTTTAGTGCGACCCACACAAACGTAATCAGATACCGTATGGGCCTCGAACAAACGAAGCTAAGTGTGCAACGGGCCTTAGCGAACCAATTTTGAATTCCGAATAAAGAACTACCAGCCTTCTTTTATTGAATCGTTAGGGTTTTGAGTTTGTGCTGGCCAGTGTATGGTGTGATGTCATTCATTTCATTTTATATAATTGTTTTAAAAGTAATTATTATTATTATTATCATTTTATTTGAGAATAAGTTTTCCATATAAAATCATTAGTAATACTTATAGATATGTTAGTAAACTAAAATTAACTAGTAACTTAAATTAATTGTTTCACTTTATTAAAAATCCTATTTTTGTACTTACCCAGGAATTTCTTATTACTTGTATAAATTCAAATTCAAATTCAAAATCCTTTATTCATTTGGGTCACAATGTGACGCTTATGAACGTAAAAATAATAAATTTATAAAATAATTACTTATACTCAAATTTAAAACATTATTACTGTATGCTTCTACATTTACATTTACTGCCACGTTCGCAAAGCAATAGGTAGAACCATGAGAAAGAACGGGCAATAAAACTCACGGTCACTCTTTTTCATCGCCAGGTTTTGCATAATACACAATTTACATTTTGTAAGGTGCTGCAACTGTTACACCTTCTATATCACTTGTATTAATTTACTGTACATCATAATACTCAAGCATAATACTTTTGGTTAGCCTCCTCAGAATAGACATGGTGAAACAGGAGCATCCACTTATATTATATATACCTAATAATGCAGGCAATCCGCGAAAGTGATCAGAACCATGATGGAAATGATTCAGATAAAAATTAAAATCTAATACCAGCCCGCAAGACCGTCATCGACCAGTCATCGTAAGTAGCACCCGTTCACGAGTATGACGCATGTGCCAGCCATCATCCCTCTCGCCATATTAGAGGGACAGGGATGACCCGACACACGACGCCACCACAAGAAATGACATTTTAGTTAGCATGACGACAACGGTATACGAACCAGCAGTAAGAAACAATCTATTGGTATACTGACCATGACCGCCAATTACCTCCATTTTCCAGATCGTTATTATTAACATAAGTTAGTGGAACGCGTGAAGGAATGCAAATGTAGAAAGAATTTTGTGAAGGTGACAAGTGAACAATGATATGATCAGAGATAAATAATGTTAAACTACATTCAACAAATCATAAAAATATCCAAATCCTGCAAAAATCATGTGTTCACGAAGCACCTCCACTTAACATGTAAATAAAATAATCGTGAGTTAAACAAGCCTAAGCCTATCCCCACGGTGTCTTATCATTTAAAAATTCCTTAATAGTGTAATAACCCCTTTGTAAAAGAAAGTTCCTAATTGTCCGTTTGTATTGGTGCATGGGTAAATCCATTATTTCAAGAGGCAATTTGTTGAAAAATCGTATACCAATCCCCGCAAATGAGTTCTGAACTTTATGTAGACGGTAGTTAGTTCCCACCAGTTTATGCTTATTCCTTGTGTTCACGTTGTGCAAATCACTATTTTTGCGGTATAGAATTAAGTTTTTCTTAATGTACATTAAGTTAGCATATATATATTGCGATGCAACTGTCAATATATCTACTTCTTTAAATTTATCACGTAAAGAATCTCTAGCACCTAACTTATAAATTGCACGTATGGCCCTCTTTTGAATGATAAAAATAGTCTGTATATCAGCAGCTGTACCCCATAACATTATTCCGTAAGACATTACGCTGTGAAAATAACTAAAGTAAACTAGTCTAGCAGTATCTATATCTGTGAATTCCCTAACTTTTCTAACTGCAAACGCTGCGGAACTAAGTTTTACTGCGAGACAGGATATTTGGGCGCCCCACTGAAGCTTACAATCTAAAGTTACACCTAAGAATACGGTTGATTCGACTAGTTCAATTGTTTCCTTATTTAAAATTATATTAGTAGGAACACTTTTGACATTAGGCAAAGAGAATTTATTACATTTGGTTTTGCTTGAGTTGAGTACCAAATTATTTGTCGAAAACCAATCTAATACTTGTGCAAGAGTGTTATTGACGGTATCAAAGTTACTTAAATTACGATCAACTTTAAAAATTAGTGACGTATCGTCGGCAAACAAAACAATATCACATAAATTTTGTACAAAGAACGGCAAATCATTAATATATATTAAAAAAAGAAATGGACCGAGAATAGAGCCCTGTGGAACGCCCATTCCTACTGGCAAACCTAGAGACCTACTCCCATTAACATCTACATACTGAATTCTATCACTAAGGTAGCTGGCAACAAGATTGAGTGCGGTATCACTAATACCATAAAGTTTCAATTTAAGTAAAAGCGTATTATGGTCCACACAGTCAAAGGCCTTTGATAGGTCACAAAAAACACCAATGGCGTCCTTCGAGTTTTCCCAAGCATTAAAAATATGCTTTACCAAAGTTACACCGGCATCAACGGTGGAGCGACCCTTAGTAAAGCCATACTGTTCACTGTGAAATAAATTATTTGTGTGAAAGTGGCTCTCTAGTTGATGCAAAATAATCTTTTCAAAAATTTTACTAATAGCAGGCAAGATAGAAATTGGCCGAAAATTACTAGGGTCGCTCTTTGATCCCTTTTTGAATATTGATAATAAAATATCGCACCTTTTACTCATAGCAATTTTTTGTTCATTGCCACTATTTATATACCACTAGCTTTCGCCCGCGGCTTCGCCCGCATGAAATTTTAATAAAGAGTAGCCTTTGTACTTCCCCAGGTTTCAGACTATCCATATCAAATTTCATCACAAACGGATCTGCACATTAGCCGTGTAGCATACATATACACAGATAATACTTAAAATTAAGGAATGATTACGTTAGAGGTAGTATTAAAGTGGCGCCCATTGATGAAAAGGTAAAAGGGAGTCGACTGGCCTGGTATTTACATGTTATGCGGAGACATGATAAGTGAGATGAACAGTGATGAATATGCATGTAGAAGACGAAAAGGGAGAGGACGGCCAAGGAAAAGATGGATGGACTGTGTAAGGATGGATATGAAAAATAAAGGGGTAAACGATCGGATGACTGGTGACAGAGAAGTATTGAAGCGAAGGACATACTGCGCCGACCCTAAATAAATTGGGACCAGGGCAAGACAATGATGAGTCGTCAAACTTCAGGTAAAGATTAGTATGTAAGTATATTATTAAAGTTATTGAAGAGCTTATATACCTACTGAAGAGAATAGCAGCAAAATAAAAAGTGAAAACATTACCACAAAGTACATAATCAGACCGCCCCTCCGCCCCGCTGCGCTTAAGCGCGCCAACTCTTAGTAAGCGCTTTTAATAACGCTGCGCATAGGTCAATTATATCGTGATAACTTTTAAACTATTCACCCAAACTACTTACTGTAAAAGACAACGTTCATCTACATTAAATACTGAAGACAATAAATTTATCAATTTTGAAAACAATTTGATAACTACTCTAGAATGAGCATTGTAAAAAATTATGAAATATAATTATTTTTACGGACCACTTTTTAGTGTGTATTGGCTTCTACATAAAAGGTAGGTATATGCTGCCGCGGACTTTTATTAAGAACTTTTTAAGATTAACAATATCACCGTACATTATCTTCATGTAACTTCAACGGTTTAGGCAACGCACGCGAATTTTAATTAATATTAATTTCAGAGCTCAGGATTTTTACTGACTTAATTGATAATTTTCCTTATATTATGGCAACATTACACAAAATCTTTATAAATTGTAGCCTATGTGTTATTTTGATGTATAAACTATATTACTGTAAGGTTTCATCCAAATCCGTTCAGTAGTTTTTGCGTGAAAGAGTAACAAACATCCATACATACATCTTCACAAACTTTCGCATTTATAATATTAGTAGGATTTAAATGAATTAAAAAATATTTATTTTATTTAGAACACAGAGTAGTGCGTAAATGGTAAAATACTAACTGCCCCGCAGAACTAACTGCTATAGCCGTCGGTCCCGGCTGTCATGAAGTTCTTTGACAGTCGTTAGGGGAAGTCAGTATCTAATACGACTCCACCAAACTATAAATTATGAAGACTCTGTTGTTATTGAAATTGTCTAACACTATGATTATTATGTAATTTACTTAAACTAGTAAAGGCAGCGATAGCCTAGTGGAGATACCAACAGACTGACATGCAGAGGGTATCAGGTTCGAATCCACGGCGCGCACCAATGACTTTTCGGAGTTATGTGCGTATTAAATTGTTAATTATGCCTCGGAGAGCACGTTAAGCCGTCGGTCCCTGTTGTCATGAAGATCTTCGACAGTCGTTACAGGGCGTCAGTACCTACCTTCTAAATAAACTGACACTAGTCTAAACCATGGAATATTGCTATCCCTTCGGGTTGCAGAGGTCAGACAGGCAGTCGCTCTGTGGAAAAGCAAATATTCAGCCAAATCCGGTTAGACTAGGAAGCAGACCCCAGATTGAAACTGGGATAACGCTAAGAGAATGACTTAAACTAGTAATGGTACACAAAAGCTTACGAACAAACGATATGTTAAAGGTAATGATCATAGGGTAAAATAAAATTAGTTTTAAAATAGCTCTTGTAAATTTTTCCATCACTAGCCAGCTTAATTCAAATATAATTCAACGGATACTATTTACTTAAATATTTTAAGCGTAAAATAATTGTAATGGCCCTAATAAAGACATAATTTTCGTTCTTAACTCATTTTTTCTAAGATCTCTAATGATAACCATTATTAAACGTTGAACTCTGGGTCCGACAACAAACTTATAAGAACGTTTGAAACTTAAGTGTCTAAATATAATGGTTTATGTTACGAATATTTAGTACCTTGAGGCTAAATCCCATGATTGTAGAATACTAGGAAACGTGTATTATTTTTATAAAGGTTAATATTTATGTTATAAGCTTAAAATTATCCAATTTTATGTAAGAAGTTACAATTATTTTAATGTTTCTAAACACACTATTACTTTTTAAATTACAACAATAAAAGTAAAATTTAAAAGACGCAATAGCTCAGTGAGAAAAGAAACAGATTGCTGTACAAAGGGTCTCCAGATCAAAACCCATCGTGCGCCCTAATGGCTTTTCGAAATGAAATGAGTAATTCATTGTTAATTACCGTTTGCTAAACGGTGAAGGAAAACTTCATGATGAAAGATGCATCTTTGATTCTACTTAATTTTCTAAAAAGACGCAATAATTTTGGTAATTCACATTTAATAATTTTTATTATTAAATGTGAAATTATTAGATTATTAAAAATTAAATTACTTAATTTTCTAAAAAGACGCAATAATTTTGGTAATTCGCATTTAATAATTTTTATTATTAAATGTGAAATTATTAGATTATTAAACATTAAATTTCTTAATTTTCTAAAAAGACGCAATAATTTTGGTAATTCAGATTTAATAATTTTTATTATTAAATGTGAAATTATTAGATTATTAAAAATTTAATTACTTAATTTTCTAAAAAGACGCAATAATTCTGGTAATTCACATTGCGACAGGGTATAGGAATATGGCCCATCCCTAACATTTTCATAGTGGGAAGAGGCCTATTTCCGGCAGTACGACAGCTATTTACAAACAGTGTTCTTAGTAGTACTTCCTCTGTTTATTTTGAGTATCGCCGCTTATCAATATATGTATTAAAATAACGCAGACTTTGAGTCCCCTGTGGATCTCTTCATTCCTGATGCGATCTCTCAGGGAAACTCGGAGTACATTTTTAATCATCTCTCCATTGCCCTCTGACCGAATTTCGACCTTCTGATAATAATAATATGATCTTTTTTATCACTGGCATCTTAAAGTTGTCATTAGCCAGTACCTTAGTTTTATAAAAAGGAGGAATCATTTTAAAGACCGATTATCGAAAATGATATAAAAATGACTTATAACAGTTTTTAATAATGGTTATTGATATACGCTCGCATAATATAAAATGGTGCCTTTAATCGTTTTATAACAACATCTCTTAAGCATCAGTAGTAATGATTTGCTTGTACCTCTGGGTTTAACAAGGCGCAAGAAATAATACACCTAAGAAATCTCTACATGAATCTTAACACGTTGCAATAAGGTTGAAAATTGAATGGCAATTTCTGAATGACTGTTACCCAAGTTATGGTTTATGCCGTAAATATTTTCACAAAATGGCTTTCTAAGAACGATTACACTGAATTACAGAAGCTCTAGATGGACGGTAATGGATATCTGATGTTTTTAGTTCTACGCTTAGTAGGTACTCTATTGAGACCTCAACCGATATCAATATATTTGAACTAAAGTTTAGATATATTATGGACTCGTTTTTGCCCGCCCGTTTCTCGGTAGGATAAAAATATACACGGTCACATTGAGAACCTCCTTCTTTTTAAATTTTTTAGAGAATTTTCAGTAACAATACAAAAGAAAACTTATAACACAATTTTAAGCAATGAAATTGTGTTATATTATAGCAGCCCCGAGTCTGCAGTGGTGATGTGCCCGGTAACGGCAATAGGCTCGCCACCTATTACGTGGGACCTAAAAGTTCGTTGGCGAAATGTGGGTGTAAAATTTACACCTCTGCCTACCCCTTCGGGATACAGGCGTGAGACTATAAATAAATAAATAAATAATTTAGCAATGAACAGTGTTCTTTTAAATATAATAATAGGACCATGACATGGTCCATGTAATTTTGTAAAACTAATACTTTTTACTGTTTCTACGGGATATATACCACGTAAAAAGTATTGATAGTGACCACGAAAGTTTAAATTCCTATTTGTAAAACTAGCTGACCCGGCGAACTTCGTACCACTATATTTTTTTTATCTGCATTTTCTTTAGGTAAAAAACATATATAATAGAGATTTATCCAATTTGCTGCAGTCGGTTGGAAATTATGAGCGTACAAACATTTCGGCGATTCATTTCATATATATAGATAAGATGTCTTGTGCAAATGATAATTTATTACGATCATGGCAGTCTTAAAATTTGCCATTTCTGAAATATTTTTGCTCAGCACACAGCAAAAATTCGACATCAAAAGCAGCCCACCCTAGCTAAGTTCAAATCATATTTATCCGTTTTTTAAAGCGCTCATTACCTTCTACTTTCTTTCTTCAAAAGCTTAATAAATTATTAATTAGGCGATGATTGCAGAACTCTTTTGCTCTTAAAATGTTAAACGTGAAGAAAATTCAATTTTAATGTTACTTTGCAAATAAATGTTTAAAATTATATACGAAATAAGCTGCCTCTCATGGTTCCTACGTTATTTCATAATTTTATTTACGATCGAAGCGCCCTATACTGGATCCAAATAACTCCACTTTAAATTAAGTTCTATCATTTTCAACTCAGTCGTTTGGGAGGTAACTGACAATCATACGTACAAATACAATGCAAAAGTAAGAAGAAATTTTATAGCAAGCGAGATTTGAATAGGATAAAACATTTTTTGTGAAGGAAATTGGGCTAAATATGTTTATAGGTACTATTCTGATGATGGATTGCAGACATTTTTCAGATATAGATCATGGAGCAAAATGCTCAACAAACGCATTAATTTTTGTTTTAAATTTTCGATCGAAAAGACTGCCTCGTTGGTCTCGTGGCATAAATGTGCGCGTGGGATTGGGAGGTCTCGGGTTCGATTCCCAGGTCGCGCAAAGGGTTATTGGGTTTTTCCGTAAGGAAATCAGTAGCAGCAAGGAGTCTGGTAAGGCTCGCCCTCTATTACGTGGGACCTAAGAATTCATGGCGAAATGTGGGTGTAGTATTCCACCTCTGCCTACCCCTTCGGGGATAGAGGCGTGAGTCTATAAAAAAAATTTTTTTTTTCGATTAACGCTAGTAATTATTTTATAAAGATTTATCCTTTTAAGACGACTCAAATGAGTTCATTTCGATCCAATAGTAATATGTAATTTGAATACCACTTAATTTCAATTTTAGATTAGAAAAATCAAATGCCTACAACTTTTGTCTATATTGAGCGTTTCAAATCGCTAAACTGTAAGTAATTTAGTACCGATAATTAACCGTTTAATGAACTTTCCAGTCAAAAATCGTGTCGCATGCTCACAACGTGTGTTAGATACTACGTTCATTCAGATCTGTGTGGTTTTGACATTTACATGCATTGATTTGTGACCTAAATGAAATGAATGACTTTGATTTTGACTTAAATAATAAAATCTGCATTTATGAAAGGGTAATTACAGACCCTTGCCCTTGTATTGTTAAAGTAAATCTTAGTTAGTCCTGTATTGGATACGGACTAAACCAGCGAGAAATAATTGACCCTTTTGTAAAATTGAATACGCTATTTCACTAGTTTCCAAAACCGACATAAAACCACACTCACGGAAACTTTGGTACTGTAGCTGTATCAAATAATAATAGTATAAATAGTTTTCAATAAAAATAAAACAGCTAGTCATAATTATTTTTCATGAATGTTCATTCCTTGATCATTGTGTTAAAATACTAAATTGTAATTGACACTGACGTAGCCTAAACTTTATACCCTATACATAGATTAGTGTCAAAAAGTATTTTAAAATTATCTAAATGTAGACCTGGGTCCCGTATTATACTAACCTATTTCTTGTATCATAATAAGGGCTTCAAGTTTCAAGTTAACTAAGTTAAGCGGGACGTCCATATCTCCTCTTAACCCGAGGTTTGACGTGAATGCAGAGAAGCAATCAATCAAATCTACTCATAATAGTCCTCTGTCTAACCATTCCATAGGCGAGTAATGAGCGCTTACACCATGATATTAACATGATTAACTAAACTGGTAAGTTGGCTATAAACAAAAAAGTATTTTTCGTTTAAGTAATTATTTGATTGATCCGTGTGGTGACGGATTAAGAATACGGATTGTCACCACCCCATATCATCCCATGGGTGTAGTAAGAGCCGACAGAGGGAGCATATTATGCAGAAAACAGCACTGTAAGAGAAGGAAAACTTGATACAAACCCTATACCAACCCGTTTGGCCAGCGTGGTATAGTAGGCCAATTCCTCCTTTCAAAGGAGAGGCCTAGTCCAGCAGTGGACTGATAAAGGCTGATGATGATGTAGTAAGAGCCGACAGAGGGAGAATATTATGCAGAGAACAGCACTGTAAGAGAAGGAAAACTTGATACAAACCCTATACTAACCCGTTTGGCCAGCGTGGTATAGTAGGCCAATTCCTCCTTTCAGGGAGGGCCTAGTCCAGCAGTGGACTGTTAAAGGCTGATGACGATGATGATGAATTCTTTGATAATATTTTGAATTTAAACTTTCGTGGTCTTTAACATTTGATGAATATTGTCTTTAGGGATATGGATCCATCCGCAATCATGGCGCTTGCAACAGTGCCAAAATATCAGATACTCGAAAAAAAAGTACGTGGTATCTAATTCGAAAGACAATTTACCTACCTACATCCAACCTTTATATAGTACTAGACGATGCCCGCGGTTACACTCGCGCTATTTAAGGCTACCGCTCCGCTCCCGTCACTCATAGCCTATAGCCTTCCTCAATAAATGGGCTATCTAACACTGAAAGAATTTTTCAAATCGGACCAGTAGTTCCTGAGATTAGCGCGTTCAACCAAACAAACAAACAAACAAACTCTTCCGCTTTATTATATTAGTATAGATAAGATTTTCTTAAGTTTACACGAATGTTACACGTTGAAATTAAACTACTGTTTCCCATAATCGCGATACATTGGTTTTACTGATATCTAATCTAATCTTATACATATACAATATATAAAGCTGAAGAGTTTGTTTGTTTGGTTGAACGCGCTAATCTCAGGAACTACCGGTCCGATTTGGAAAAAATCTTTCACTGTTAGATAGGTAATTTATCGAGGAATGCTATAGGCTATATAACATCATGCTATGAGCCACGGTAGCGGAGCAGTAGCCTTAAATAACGCGGGTGTAACCGCGGGCATCATCTAGTAACATATCAACTGAAATATCAAGAAACTACATTATTTACAATTGTCCAATGTTTCGGCTACTTTTCAGGAACAATGAGTGAGTGAGTCTTTCGTGACCACGAACGGTTTTATTTGTACTCAATATATTTCAATAAAATCCGTAAACAGTAGTTCAAATTCTTTACACCTTATAGGAAGTTTTATTTTTATAGTAATAGGCGGCAAACGAGCCGACGGATCGTCTGATGGTTAGCAATTACCACCACCAATAGACACAAGCAACACCACAGGAGTCACAAGTGCGTTGCCGCCCTTGGGGTTGGGAAAAGGGATAGGATGAAGAGTGGGATGAGGGAGAAGGAATAGGGGTATAGGGCCTCCGGAACTCTCACTCACCGAACGAAACGCAACAGTTTAGGTATTGTTACTTTACGTCGATTTTCTGTGAGAGGGTAGTACTTCCCCGGTAGAGCTGGCCCATTCATGCTGAATTCAGCAAGGCTCTACTACCTATAGAATTGAAATATTACAAGATCGTTCCTCAGTGGGTGCCCACGGCGTTAACACAGACTGCAGTCCTATTATGTTCCTAGCTGCAGGTTGGAGCTACGATGATATCAGGACACTTGATTTTGTATACCTATGGGTATGGTAGGTATCTGGTTAAGAACGCGGGGAGCGGTTGGATGCGGCCGGTTTAAGATCGGTCTGTGTTGAGAGATATGGGGGAGGCCTATGCCTAGCAATGGAAATGATGGTGATGGGTATGATGATGATATAAGTAGCCAGCATGGATTTTAAAACTCTGATGCGTTAGATTCCAGGTAGTTCTTTGTCTTTTGCTACGTCGTCTCAATTTCATTTGCTTCACACTATTACTGGCTAATAGCAGCGATAGCCGAGTGGAGAGACAGACAGACTGCTACGCTAGTCTCGGGTTTGAATCCACGGCACGCACCAATGACTTTTCGAAGTTACGTGCGTATTCAATTGTTAACTATCGCTTGCTTAGCGGTGAAGGAAAACATCGTGAGGAAACCTGCATGTCTGAGAGTTCTCTATAATGTTCTCGAAAGACATGTGAAGTCTGCCAACCTGCACTTGGCCAGCGTGGTGGACTGTGGCTTTACCCTTCTCATAGTGAGAAGAGACCCGTGCCCAGCAGTGGGACAGTATATAGGGCTGATGATGATGGTTACTGGCTAGAGTGACTTGACTAAGTCACACTAGAAAGTAATACAAACTCTATACCAATCCGTTGATTGTACCAGCGTGCTATAGTAGACTCTTTTGCAAATCCTCCTTGCAAAGAAGAGGCCTAGTTCAACAGTGAACTGTTATAGGCTGATGATGATGAAGATTTTTTTACTTTCTTTTGTATAATTTTGATTATAATAATTTATGATACCTAACCGTTTGAATCAAATAAATAAATTAACATATTTTCTTCCCAAGCCCACAATATTGCACAAGGCATCACAACAAACAAGTCATTTTCACCATTTGAAGCATTGTCTAACTGACCGGAGTCTAACGGACGTACTATGACCCCCTTAGAGCGCTTCACGCCGCCATAAAAGCAAGGTCACACTGGCTTGTATGAGTGATGTTGACGCGACTCGCCTTTGACTTCGAGTCGTTCAAACGTCGATCTAGCTCGAGGCAGTGTTGTATTTATAGTGAGGTTTATTTGGTTGGGTTTTGAGTGGTCTTAGGAACTTAGGAGATCTTAGTACATTTTTGGATCACACACTTACTCGTAATTAAACTGCTGACAGAAGAGAAACATCATCACCTGATGTTTATTTTTAACTAATACTCTACTATTTAGCTATTACAATGAAAATGTCAAGGGTTCAAAACCAAAAACTCAACTCACAAAAGAAATGCAAACCACGGTTATTTGATAGTGATTTTCTAAAGCTTTCTTTCTACCTTTCTGAGAAAGTATATCAACTTTCAGTAAAACACATTATGTCCATTCCATTTGTAATAATTATGCACATTGTGATTTTCACTCATGACTTGGATAAGCTATGGTATAATTATCATATCCTATCATCCATGTTGTTGATGTAATGTCGTCTCATGATTTGAATAAGCAATGATAAATACATTCAAGCTATTTTTAAATCAAGAGTTACAACATAACGTTATATTGCCACAACCAAACAAAAATCCCCGTCAAACAAATCAAATCAAACCGAACACCGTATTCACGCTGAAAAACCTCCGTCATCCTACCCAAGGGACCACCAAAAAACGTCACATGTACCATTGATGAAACCGAACCGGCTGACAAAAATAAAGTAAAAAATATTAACAGTTAAATGCTGGACTATAAATTGTGCTCACATCAAGTCGGTTGGCTCGCTGTTGGCCATAATGATTCATTAAGTGCCTCCCCGGGATTACCTTTTTGTAATTGACCGATGATGCGAGAGCCATATCACTGCTTCTCTTTTACTCAGAACGTGCGGTTTAAACGAAGAGCTGATTAAAGCGAAACTCTTTGATCTGGGACCGTTCAAACCGGATGATGCGCTGCTTTATTATTTATATTTATAGTATGCTTGGTTTTAGGAGGTTTTGAGTGTAATCTTTGATATTGAGCTATCAAAATAAAAAACAGGAATGCTTCAAATATACTGGATAAAATATAAATAATTATGCAACTCGTCTTAAAAACCTAATTATATAAATATTTTTTTCTTGTAACTACGCAAATGAAATCAGTTGTTTAGTTTGTACATAAATTGCGAATATTTTAAAACACAACATTTATATTCAACAAGCTCATTTTTCAAAGTCAAAGTCAAAATAATTTATTCATCTAGGCCACAAAGTGACGCTTATGAATGTCAAAATTTAAGTTAACTATTTAATGATTCTACATTAACATTTACTGCCACTTTTGATGTACCTACTAAGGTTAAAATAAATAATACTATACTCTCTTCCAAAGTAACAACATTACCGACACTGAAAACTGAAGTAGATAAAGCAATTTGAATTAATTTGAAAATATGCATGTACATTCAGATTCCGTTTGGTACGCTATACATTGCTTTTTAATAGAATAAGATTCATTTTTCATTAGTAATTAAGTGTGTTTCATGCAAAAAGTATAATAATAATATGAAAATATCATCCCGCGTCTCGCTTATGACTTAAACTCACAAGCTTATGAGTATTAAACGTCCATCGGCGTACATTGACCATGACTGCCCATGACTTTAAGCCGGACATTAAGTTTACTATGAAACAGCAAAGTTGTATAACATTGTAGCATCACTAACCATGCGTGTATATTTTTTGCCTCCGATTAAAGTATCGAATTGAAACCGTGATCAATTAGTTAACGTTTTTTTGGAAAACAAAAAAGTTAACGATGAAGAAATAAAAAGCTGATAAGCGATTTTTGTAGATAATTATGATAATTAAAAGTGTAATTAATACTAAAGTATGTATTATTAACGAGAGCCGGCGTGACTGTGCGTTTTCACTTTACCTGCCAATATTTCAACGATATTATTAAACATAGATAATCGCGATGTATAATATTCCATTGCGATTTACGTCATAGTTTATTAACCTTTTGATAACTAACGAAAATACCTCTCATTTTTTATAGTAATAGGCGGCAGACGAGCAGACGGATCGCCTGATGGTAAGTAATTACCGCCACCCATGGACACAAGCAGCACCACAAGAGTCACAAGTGCGTTGCCGCCCCTTGGGGTTGGGTAAAAGGATAGGATAAGGAGTGGGATTAGAGAGAAGGAATAGGAGATAGGGCTTCCGGCGGCACTCTTTTACCGCACCGAACGAAACACAACAGCTTAGGTACCTACTGTTACCTAACGTCGATTTTCTGTGAGAGGGTAGTACTTCCCCGGTCGAGCCGGCCCATTCATACTGAAATCAGCAAGGCTCTACTACCGTGAGATTCACATATTGTAGTTTCGAGTCTTGGTGATCTTTGTGTCCGTTAGTTGAATGTTTATAACAACGCCCGCGGTACTGATTTTATCCCAGTTGCAATCCTGGGTCCGCTTACTAGTCTAATTTCTCTGGAGTTGACTGAATGTTAGCTTTTCCACAGAGCGACCGTCTGTCTGATCTCCGCAACCCAAAGGCCTTATCAACAAATAATATATAGATTATATTTAAACGATGAAGCATGTAAAAATTGTTTGCTCTTTTTGACGATTACAAGTGATGTGATCAGATAAAAAAAAAGCTTTAAAGAACGTCTCCTTGGAAAGGAAAAGTTGACTTGAAATCCTAAGTAAAAAAAAATTGGTTGCCTGTAAAGTCGGTATACGGGCGAAAGTTTTACGTGACAACGACTTTGAGTGGTAAAATAATTTTAATGTGAATATTCATTCGTATAGTAGGAAGAAGGATGAAAGACGCGTGCCTTTCACTTTTTATGTCTGTCTCTCTCGCTCTTAGGCGGGACGCGTGCCTCTCACTCGCTCTCATTTTGAGCGCATAACGTGAGCGGAGCGTAACGCAGTTTCTTGAAGTGTCACCCGGCAAACCAATTTATAAGACGTTGTCACGTCAAAATTCATTTCATTCTCCTGTAAGCTGATATAGTCATGACACTTAGACCAACGACAGTATACTAATTTTAAAACTACTCTTACAAAAATTGCTTAAATGTTGGAATCTGGTTTATCCACACTACAAGAAAGCATTTCTTCATCACTCTCAGAATATATCATCCACATTTCCGACTACAAAACTAATTCAACACACGAAACTCCGAACTCAAACTCCACATATTGGAAAGCAAGTTGTTCTTTAAATGCTAAGTTTCATGCCTTTATTAAACTAATGCCACTCTTGCGACGACTATTACGAATTATCTATGCATGAAAACTTTGTAGAGTACTAACATTCTATTAGGCATAATTATAGGTTGGTACATGGGTTATGTTTTGGTGTGGGCGATGCCAAATACTTCCTCAACGGAGAACGGAGATAGTATACTTAGTCATACGGCTTGATGTACCAGGGAGTGGTCAAACTAAGTTCCTGAAACAAAAACAATACAGTCTAAAATATGTACGACTCAAGATTGACTGCGACTGCCACGCCAAGATTGCGGGTTCGATTCCCGCTCAAGTCAAACATTTGTGTGCGTGAACAAGGACGCTTATTGTCTTGGTCTAGGTGTTTCTATGTATAATATGTATGTATTTTCAAAAAAAGTGTATATTGTATGTTTATCGATAGTCTGCTACCCATAGTACAAGCTCTACTTAGTTTAGGTCTAGATGGTGATGTGTGTACATACATGGTAGAATTTTATTATATTGTACTAGCCGTTTCCCGCGGTTTCACCCGCGTCCTGAGGGAACTACTTCGCGTACCCGAAAAACGCAAATATCTTACGGAACCCTATTTTTTCTAAAATAAGATATAGCCTATGTTACTCGCAGGTAATGTAGCTTTCTACTGGTGAAAGAATTTTTAAAATCGGTCCAGTAGTTTTTGAGTTTATCCATTACAAACAAAAATACAAATTTTACCTGTTTATAATATTAGTGTAGATAGTGTAGATAATATTAGTTTGTTTGGTTGCAGTCTATGCAAGGCCAGCGAAATCGTTTTCTCATTTAAGTGTATGGGAGCTACCAGTAAAAGTAACTTTTAATTCATTATTCTATAGTTTTGCCCATGTAATAATAAATATATAACTCTGCTTTGTTTACCTTGGCGGCTATTTAGAGAGGGCCCATCTAGTGAGTTGGCGAGTCACCGTCTACCTCTTTTCGACGTACTTTAAGAGTGCTTAGGGCAGGCGCCGGCATTCATCTAAAGTTTTCAACTAAAACAAACCATTTAACACCCATCCCAATAGCCCAGAGCAATTAGTTTCCATAAAGTAGCAATAGTCCCTCACCTGCTGCGGATAACCCGTGACTGTACTTAATAGTGCAGTTATAGAGGCTGCTCACTAGGTGTCCCATCACATTCTAGATTAAAACTCTCAAAGAGCCTCTACACCGGCCAAAGGGCCGGGTATTGTTCTAACAAATTAGAATAATTCCCGTGAAAGAGAAACAAAAATAAAGAAAATATATAACTCTCCCATATTTTAGCCCTCTAGTGCTTATAGTTTCTGCGTAAAACTGCGGACACGGATGGTTTCTAGTTTACTACGGAACCCCAAAACTGTGCAGGCGGAGGTGCGGGGATCCTCTAGTACCGCAATCACACTTTACTTCCACACTTTATATTATTATCACAGACATCCTTATCTCAAATTTTCTCATACGCGCGTATGAAAGCAATAATTCCTCCATTAACACAATCCAAGAACGAAACAAATCCATTAAACGCTACCAAGTGTGTATGAATTAAAACATCACACATTTAGTAAGAACATCGTATTGCTTTTTATTTCATAATTCATAACGTCTTAGTAATAGAGCCATTGTGTACGATATTGTGTTGAAATAATAGAATTTTAAAGTTTCTAAATAAATTTCGTATTGTAAGCTATTGTGGAGGCTTCGGTTTTGTTTTTGGTGACGATATATCACTACTACACTGCTACTCTTGTGTTAATATTTTATGACAATATTTTTCTATAGATAGTAAAAAACCTCTGCCTACCCATTCGGGAATATAGGCGTAACTGTATAAAAAAATAGTAAATAAACTTTTTCCAAACCCAGGTCCCTAGTCTCAATGATGATAAAAATTGGAGACACTTAACTTCAATAAATCTATTTGTTATAAAAATATAAATATTCGGCTGTCGTTGGCTGACCAAAAATATTCTACAAAAAGGATACGATGATATTTATAAACAAACATCTTCAGGTTGTATATTCGCAGTTAAGGATCAAGAAAAATGCGGCCTTGTTTAGTCTTTATTGTAGAAACTTTTGTTTGGAAACATTATTAGTTCAACTTATAGTTAGTATTAGTTCAGTGTCTTCCCGAAACAAGCACGACGCTATTCACAAAACTAATAATATATGAAGTACTTAAGTACGCTCAGTTTCTTAACCACCAATTCATGACACATTAATTAAAATCACTTTCTACAGAATTCAAACAATTTAAATAAGAATATAAAATACTAGACGACGCCAGCGGCTTCGCACGCACATATTTTCGAATTTCCCGTTTTGCCCGATCCCGTGGGAATTTCGGGAAATCCCGTCTTAGTGGACCCCTATGGTCCCCAAGGATCATACATGCCAAATTTCAGCTTCCTGCGCCCAATAGTTTCGGCTGTAGCGTGTCTGTCAGACAGTAACGCAAGGATTTTATATATTAAGATTGGATTAAAACATTGGAACTTTATTTCCAAGTACTTAGGCACTCATAAAAGTCGTACCAACGCCCACCACGTAATGTTTCTACTGTCAACGAGCGAACGCAAAAAGGTACTTAAATACACAAGGTTAAAAAGACATCTTAATGTACTTTGAGCAAATGAAATTATTTTCATATGATAATTTGATATTTGTACTGTCGATACAATTTTGCAACTGTGTGTTTGTTTGTTGCACATTTCTAAACTTTGATTGAAAGCCGAAAATCACGAGATCTGGTATCTATTTTCCCAGACTATCAAATGTTAGAAGGAAAGGTCTGTGGCAGTACCAAGGCCTTTTAATAGAATACTTACACGCATATTTTCAGGGAAGTAAGTACCTCAACTTTCAAAATGGTCGACGCGTCATATTAGATTGAATGTTAATTTGCGTATACGAGATGTTAAAAAAACAGGTTGACACAGTTCATCTGAACTGAAAGCTCCGTACACTGTAGGTCCAAGACTAGAGGATGCCAGCAGCTACGCCTGCATTTTTTAAATATACCCGTTTTGGCCGATCCCGTGGGAATTTCGAGAAATCCCTTCTTAGTGCACCCCTACGGTCCCCAAGGAACATACATGCCAAATTTCAGCTTCCTGTGCCCAATTGTTTCGGCTGTAGCGTGTCTGTCAGTCAGTCAGTAACGCAAGGATTTTATATATTAAGAAGATAAGGAGGCGCAATCTTCTTCTCAATCAAAATTCAGTTTTTTACTCTCTCATCCTTCTAGCGGCTTGAGGTACCTTAGCTATTGCTTGAGTAATGATCCGTGAACTGTGTAATTCGCATTCCGATTCAATTCAGTCGTCCTCGTTTGCCTCCAACAGCAATATAAATCCATATAAATTGGCCTCAAAATACCCGTCCAAACCCGCAGGCTGCAGCTAGCGGTAATATAAAAATACTTACATTTAAAGCCACAATAAAAACACGCGAATAAGTATTTAAGAATCGTAAGTTATAATACTGAACGTATGCAAAACAAATGAATTTATTTGTGACTTAATGTATTTAAGGGCATAAACACAGTCATAAAAATCGCATTTAAAAGGCAGCTGCACACTGGGCCTCGCTAATTGAGATGTTCGACCGGCGAACAGCTCAAAAGGACAAATTAGCGATGCATATAAAACGTTCCTGAGAATTTTCATAGCATGAAATCTGATATGCTAATTCTTGATGAAGCGTTACGGTGACTGCTATAAATGAATTATAATAATTTAAGAATATTTTCTAATAGGAAAAGGAATCTGAGTCTCACGTTCGATTAGTGAGAACAAAAAATTTGTTGTTGCTGTCTTCTATGGACACATAAAAAGGGAAAAGGCAAGGCAAAGTCTTAGATTGAATTTCGTGACATATATTATCTCGTTTGTTTCCATATCTTTCTAGTTTTATTAAAAAGAACCAAAGAGAGCGTTTTTCTAACTACCGCATGCCGACCGGCATCGAAAAGCGAAAAAATCTCTACTATGCTCTATCTTTCTTTCTTTAGATAATATAAAAAGATTTTGCTCTTCTGTAGCTAAAGGATATATAGCAGACGAAAAATAACATTTAACTGATTTAATAATGTGTATGTATTACAAATTGCAACAAAATCCATTTAATATTTAGGCAAACATGTATGCAAAATAAAGCATGCGCTTGTACGCAGTTTTCCTCCTTCTTATAAAGATAGGTTATTCAAACTCAAATGTGTTATTTCCATAAATTTGTTTAAATTTCTTAGACACGTCACAAGGTCATACAAATAATAATAAAAAAGTAACTTTAAATACATATTTACATGATTGAGCATTGAAAAATAAATGCTAGTTCAGAAAGTAGAGCCTCGTGAGAAGAATCATGCAAGAAACTCCGGGTCACTCTTTTCTTCGTCTTTATTCTATACAATTTAAAAACTTAGGAACTTTATTGAATTTTTCATAGATATATGCACTGGTGTGTCTATAATGTTGTAGTCAATTAATAAGGTTTTAATCTATGCTAATATAATAAAGCGGAAGAGTTTGTTTATTTGTTTGTTTGTTTGAACGCGCTAATCTCAGGAACTACCGGTCGGATCTGAAAAAATATTTTTGTATACGATAGCCCAGGTATTCCGAAAGGCTACAGGCTATATAACATTACGCTTCGTCACTTTGGGGCCGGACAAAAGGCTAAAAAGGCTAAAAGATAATGTCGGCTAATCTCAGGAACTAGCAGTCGGATTCTAAAAATTGTTATTGCATATGATAGCCCAATTATTCCGAAAGGCTATAGGCTATATAAAATTACGCCACAACTTTTAGGGGCCAGACAAAAATAATAAAATGGTCAAACGAGAAGGGGGGAGGTTGGGTCAAAGGCAAAAAAAGGCTAAACGAATAGGATACAATCTATATGGGTATCGTTTTCGAGATTTTCGGGACGCTGATTAATAATATGAAATTTATTTAGTGATCCAAGATGGCGGACGGGAAATTAAAGATGGCGGATGAGAAAATTTTTAAAATCAATATGGGTATCACCTTCGATATTTTAAGGGGTGGGGAATCGAAATACAACATCTATTTCGTGATCAAAGGTGACGGATGGGAAATCAAAGATGGCGGATGGGAAAATTAAAAAAAACAATATTGGTATCGTCTGCGATGTTAAAAGGGATGGGGAATCCAAATACAACATCTGTTTCGTGATTCAAGATGGTGGATGGGAAATCAAAGATGGTGGATGGGAAAAATTTTTAAAATCAATATGGGTATCGTCTCTGATGATTTAAGGGATGGAGAATCCAAATACAACATCTATTTCGTGATCAAAGATGGCCGATAGGAAATCAAAGATGGCGGACGGGAGTTTTTTTAAAGTCGATAAGGGTATCGTCTCCGATATTTTAAGGGATGGGGAATTCAAAAACACCATCTATTTCGTGATCAAAGATGGCGGATGGGATTTTTTTTTTTAAATCAATATGGGTATCGTCTCCGATGTTTAAAGGGAAGGGGAATCGAAATACAACATCTATTTCGTGATTCAAGATGGCGGATAGGAAATCAAAGATGGCGGATGGGAAAACTTAAAAAATCAATATGGGTATCGTCTCTGATGATTTATGGGATGGTGAATCCGAATACAACATCTATTTCGTGATCAAAGATGGCGGATAGAAAATCAAAGATGACGGACGGGATTTTTTTTTTAAAGTCGATATGGGTATCGTCTCCGATATTTTAAGGAATGGGGAATTCAAAAACACCATCTATTTCGTGATCAAAGAGTGCGGATGGGATTTTTTTAAATCAATATGGGTATCGTCTCTAATATTTAAAGGGATGGGGAATCCAAATCGAACATCTATTTCGTGATCAAAGATTGCGGATGGGAAATCAAAGATGGCGGATGGGAAAGTTTTAAAAAATCAATATGGCTATCGTCTCCAATGTTTAAAGGGATGGCGAATCCAAATATGACATCTATTTCGTGATCAAAGATGGCAGATGGGAAATCAAAGATGGCGGATGAAAAAAAATTGTAAGTCAATATGGGTATCCTCTCCGATGTTTTAAGCTATGAGGAATGCAAATACAACATCTATTTCGTAATCAAAGATGGCAAATGGGCAATCGAAGATGGCGGATGGAAAATCAAAGGTGGCGGATGGGAAAATTCTATTAAATCAATATGCGTATCGGCTCCGCCGTTATAACGGATATGGCATTCGTATATAACATCTGTTTGAAACGAAATGAAAATGTTTCGTGATGAAATATGGCAGATGGAAAATCAATATATTATTTTATTGAAATTATTATTATTAGGTGTTTGATGTTTGATGCAGATAATGGCTATGTTCAGTGGATTCGTCTACTACGGAACCCTTCATGGGCGAGTCAGACTTGCACTTGATTTAATTATTTAATAGCCAAATAAGTAATTTTATCAAATCACTTGATCAGTTATCTGCCCCTATCACTCATATACCACGTCCGCTTCTTCTTACTTTTCGTAATAATTAAATAAGTTAGTTTTTCTACCCTCGAAATAATGTATACGGCAAAACAACTTTGCCTGGCAATTAATAGATTAAACACTGATCTTTGTGGTAACTTTGTTCTGAATTCTGAGGAGAAGAGTTAAAAAAGAAAATGAAAAAGAAAAATACTTTAAAAAAGCGATACGGGGTTCGCCGGGACAGCTAGTAATAATATAAAAGTACTAAACTAGCTTAATATAGACACAAATTAATAATCTTTATCATTATTATGGTAATGATATAAAAGTAAAGTCAATAAATACATATTAAAATATGGATTGCGTCGCGGACGCAGTCAATAATTGGCAAACGACATCACGCGGCGATTCACCCGCTGTGTTTGTAAACCTCTTTATTAAAGATATCCTTTAATAAACAATAAATATTATGCCTATATACCTATGAGACATCGGAAAGTCAAGAAAATTAAGACATAAATTGCTGTTTTAATGTTATCTTCATTTTTTGTGGTAAATGAGTTTTTGGAACTTCAGTACGATTAATTTTTGGCCAAATATTATGTTTCCGAGTAAAAGATTTTTAAGTTTAGAAACTGAAACTTTCCCTTGCATAAAGGAAAACGACTATAACATTTTGGGTTTGAAGGCCACTTGTAATATTCAAATCAATAATAATTAGTCACCATAATAATTCTAGATATTAATTAATTTCAAAAAAGCATGAATCATCAGTAATAATGAGATATTTTTAAGTGTGACGCCTGGGGATACAGTAGAGATGGGCAGTGTTGCAATATTATACCCACATTTCGTTATGTTACGAATTTTAGGTCCCACTTTATTGGGGTGAGTTTATTGCTACTGTTGACCACATTGCAAGACTCCAAACCACAATTCGGTTACGAATTTTTGGTCCCACTTTATTGATGTGAGCCTATTGCTGCTGTCGAGCACATTGCAAGACTCCGAACCACAATTCGGTGAAACTCAGTAACATTTTTGGCCGATCAGGGAATCGAACACTGGATCCGATCAGCAGACATTTACTATGCGCTGGATCATGGAGGTAGTCTTGAGCAAAGAAAATAAAATCTCGGAAATAACGAAACATTGTGATGCTTTGGTAATTTTGATTGTACGTTAATTATGTAGATACGTACTTTCTAACTAAATTTATATTCCTTTTTGTGGTTATACATAAGAGTATATATTAATTTTTTATACGAATCGGAACACACATTTTGTTTCACATGGTTTTAGGGAATTTGACGCCAATTATTCTGGCCCGAAATATATAATATACCTACACCGAATAAAATTTTATTCAAACACAATATTTTGTTTGGTTTTTCATAAAGTTTTGGTACCTATAATGTTATTAACAAAATACTATAATAATATGGATATTTCTCTTGGTTTCATTATGACTAACTTATTGATATTCGAAAAAAATACATGATATCTAGTAGGTACCTACAGTATTTTTTTTGGGTTTACACTGTTTATGAAAATTTGTGAACTGTAGTTTAATTTAAATAATACTTTTTAAAATAATTTAATTTTATTCCAGAAACGTTAAAATATCAGTCATGCACTAGATATTCATACGTGAAGCATAGAAAAAAAAATTAAACACCTACCTTTTTTAGTTAGGTTTTTCATCGTATACTAGTAAGGTTTTATAAATTAAATCTACAAGATTTCAACAGTGATTGCCACATAACGTTCCAAGTTACGGGAAATACACATTAAATTTTGTTTTGAATTATATTTGCAATAGGTACAATTAAAAAAGAAATTATTGAAAATTGTGATGTCCAGACCGATTTCGATCACGGTGACTTCTTTAACTCCGTGTAGATAGTTGTCGCTGATGTGCTCTCATATGACTGCAATAACCAAACTTATTTGCGAAGGTCCGCGAACATTGCGGCCATGTGAGCACACCATTATTGAAAGTAAGCTCAAAAAGTATTACCCATAACTTCAAATCGCTTAAAGAATTTTTATCACACAATTTACGACATGATCTAAAATATACTTTATTAATAAAATTCACAGTACTAATAAATAATTTATTATCACGCCTGATACTAAGTACGTACGAAATAGAGAATCAATCAGGTTTTACAATCGTTTAAACGGGTAATACGAAATAAGTAGATTTTTATGGGTGGTAAAATTTAATCACATTCTACACAATAGCATACTATCCCAGACTTTTCTTTGATTTTATCGTTGTCGATATTAAAATAAAATGTATACCGTAAAATTTTATTAATCTACCATTTTCAATACCAAGTTTTTTTCTTACTTATACGTGTTTAGAGTGCGTTTTGTAAGGATTATCTCATTGACCATACAGAGATGGTCAAGCCGACGTCGATTCTATACAGCCGTTAACAACTTTACACCTGCGGTTTTCAAAGTCAGAATCACAACATAAAGCACTTTTTACATTAACACAAGGCTCAATATTGGGTGTGATAAATTCCGTAACTACACACTAACTTTGTTGACAAGTATTATAAAATTATACGACCCCGGTGTTTGAAAACATACGTTCGAATCGTTATATCTTTGTATGGACGTCCTGTTGTGGCTCACCCGTATAATTTTAATGGCCTTATTAGCTTTAGCTTTCAAAACACGTAAACAGGAGTTAAATGGTTTATAGCCAACATTAAATATTTTTGCAATAGCACTTTAGGATGTGAGTGAGATTTTATACAAGTTGACAATGGTGTCAATGTGTACTTCTATTTATATGGCTCATTGTTAAAACGATTACAATAGTAAGCTTGTTCGTGCAGGATTTGAAATATATATGTTTATAGCTGCTCCCATAATCAAGTAAAGGACAGGCCTCGGCAGAATTAAAACTTCCGTCAGGAGCGGGACAGAGCTGCCCGAAAAAATTGTAATCAAAAGAACAACCAATACGAAAAAACTACAACAAGGCTTAAAATACACAATACGCAATAAATTTGTATATAAAGATATTCGCTGCATGCCACGAAATTCCCAGTTCGGCATATAGGGCTTAAGTACCTACTAGATTAATGATTCTTTGAAAAGTGTTGAAAACCGCAGATCCGTCTCATTTTGCTGGCTCACTTTACGAATAATTCATAATAAACATTATTAAAAAGAAATTCACTTATCGCATCATATCATAAACACCATCATGCTTGGAATATAAGTCAATATTATTAGCAAATAAATAATCAATCCAATACACAAACATCGAAACTATTTACACGATTAAATAAGTCCCAAGTAACTATTTGCTTATAATTTAAACTTATAATATCAGTAAGCAGATATATCATTTAAACGTGTTTATTAAAAGTCAATATTAAAGCTGTAGAGTTTGTGCGCTTTAATGCAATAGAATAAAAAAATGGCAATTAAGTTAACAGGTTTGCAGCCTATATACCTAACATGAGGTAAATTTACGAGAGTGGTGTGGGGTAAAAGAAGATGTAGTGACAAGCATCGAGAAAGGCATGTTAAGATGGTTTAGGCACATAGAGAGGATGTATGACGAAAAACTGACAAAGAAGATATATAAGGCAAGTGTGAATGGGACAGGACGAAGGGGAAGACCTAGGCGGACGTTCTCTGACCAGATTGGCGACATCAAAAGGACAGGTCAGAAGTACCCTAAATAGAAGAGCATGCATGAGAAACTTGATGGGTGTGAATGAAGCAAGAGAGGTATGTCAGGATCGTTGCAAATAGCGTTCCGTAGTCCCTGCTTACCCCTCCGGGAAACAGGCGTGAGTCTATGTATGTATGTATGTAAATTTAAGCAGCTTAAGAGTAAGACCAAGAACTGCTACTTGACTTGTCAAAGTTATATGCGGATTACTTAATCATCGCTTGATAAACGGTGAAGAAAAACGGTGAATTACTGAAAATTCTCACTCACACATACGCTCACTCTGAATATAATGTTTTCGAAAGACATGTAAAGTATGATAGTCCGCATTTGGCCACGGTGGTGGACGACCAGGCGGAGCAGCGCGTCAGTGTTGCGTTGCCGCGCGCCCTATCTCCCGCGACCAAATGGGAGCGACCAGGCGACCAAAGGCCGCAGAGGAAGAGGAGATGCGGTGTTCAGGTTGCCGTCCTCCCTATCCTCTGCGGCCGCTGGGTGTTTTGGCGGCGAAGCCCAACACCTTCATTCGCCGCCAAGGAGGTTGTGGCCTTCCGCATCGGCATCCGCCGGGGTGTCAGAGTAGATTGCTAGCGCGACCCCCTGGCGCCGCCAACATGGCGTTGAAGTATGCGCTGTGGTTTTAGTGGGTATTACGGCCTTGCACTCCAGCCGTCGAGTCCACGTATACGTGCGTAAATGCATTTCCACAGCGAAGAAAAAAATGGGGAGGTGGACGACGGTTTTATCCTTCTTATAGCAGTGAAACGGTTTATATACAGGGATGATGATTCCTCAGTGCCGTAAAAATGCGTCAAAATACCGAAACCCCAATTTTCCCATACCAGAAACTACCATAGCAAAAGCTTTGGTTGAATACGCTATTTGCGGTTCGCATACAAAATATTTTCGAACCACAACGCCCGGGAAACGTGACGATACTTAATTATTGCATTAATATGTAACAAGCGAATTCCACATAAAAGGCTTAACACATAATCCATTAATTTCCGAGTTGCCCTGATTACATGCGTAGTTATTTTCATAATAATATAGCCGCTAGAGATTACTATGAACATCGATATTTAATATTAACGTAGTTAAATCATTACAATTGCGCAAGTACTACTATTGACATGAATAACACGAAAATCACGTTTCATTGTTATTGGTAATACAAATATGATAAGGTTGGACGTAACACTAGAGGATGCCCGCGGTTACATCCGCGTTATTTAAGGCAACTGCTCCGCTTGCATTGCTCATAGCGCGATGTTATATAGCCTATAGCGTTCCTCGATAAATGGGCTATCTAACACTGAAAGAATTTTTCAAATCGGATCAGTAGTTTCTGAGATTAGCGCGTTCAACCAAACAAACAAACAAACTCTTCAGCTTTATATTTTAAGCAAAAGTATAAGATATACTAACTAATAAAGCTGAAGTGTTAGTTTGTTTGGTTGAACGCGCATCTCCTCTCATTAACTACTGGTTCGATTACAATAACTACATATTTATATGTTGGATAGCCTATTAATCGAGGTACACTATAGGCTATATACAAATAACATCACGCTATGAGCCACGGGAGCGGAGCAGTAGTCATAAATGACGCGGGTATAACAGCGGGCTCAGCTAATATTGAAAAAACCCATAACATGTTGTAATTATGAAGAAAGTGGAGTCCTCATAAACTATTTAAATGATGATGGTAATGTACTAATAAAGCATAATCATAAGCATTCCAAGAGTAGCATAGTGATTGCTTGGGCCGTCCGTTTACCACTGCATTTAATAATGCATACATACATACATACATATACATATCGTCACGCCTTTTATCCCCGAAGGGGTAGGCAGAGGTATATTTCTACACCCACTTTTCGCCAGATATACTTTAGTCCCACGTAATAAGAGGCGAGCCTATTGCCGTACCGGGCACATTTCCAGACTCCGTGCTGCTACTGAGAATTTCGTGACAGAAAAACCCAATAACACTGCCCGACCCAGGAATCGAACCCGGGACCTCCCGATCCCACGCGCACATTTATGCCGCGAGACCAACGAGGCAGTCGCATAGGGTTTGATGTCGAGTTTTCCGTCTCTACGCAAAGATGATTTGCATCGTGTTATCCCTTAGTCGCCTCCTACGACACCCACGGGAAGATAGGGGGTGGTGACACTTGTATTCTATGCCGTCAACCACACGGCAATAATATCTAATATAATAAATAATATTGCATTATTAAATGCAGCAAGAATAATCAAGTTTGTGCTGTTACCATAACAATACCTTGCTACAATAATCACACTATAAAACAATCCGTCTACGATAAAATTTAATATCCAACTGAAATAATCGAAAAATACCAGTTCAGTCAGGAAAATAATCCAAAAATAAGAACGAAGAAAATGTTCCTTAAAAATGTTAATGACAACTAAAAGATGGGAATTCAAAAGAATTTGTCTATATAATCTCTCACGCTTAATCCCTTTATTTTGCGGACAATTAAACAAGGGATTTATGGCAAATCGAAAAACGTCTCAGGAGAAAATCCAGCCGTTGTAATATGCAGTAACTATTGATTTACCATTATAGTTTTTGCCCCTATAGACACGATGGAATAGGTAAAAGCTGTTTTTAGTCATTATGTTGTATGAACGTTCATATTATCTGATCTAGGAATAGGTTTTGTGTTAAATGATAAAATTGTGAACATAGATTGAATTTTAATGGGATTGACGCTAAATAATAATAAGTAATCATCAGTATATTTTGTGCTGCTTTTAAACCATTTTAGAAAAAGATTTTTAATGTACCAGCGGTAAAAGCAATAAATATAATGTGCCAGACCTAAATAGATGTGAATACTATAGTTATGTATGAGTCTCACAAAACGTTAATAGGTATGATTAATAATAAATATATACATTTTTAATGAAGGGTATAAAAATAATTATATTAACGAGTCAAACAAGTAGCAATTATTGTCTACTGCAATTCTTAACGAACTCTCAACAGAACAAATTAATATAAAAAAATCAAGACACTTTAATTTTCTTATTGCAACGACAATTATTCAGGTGCACTTCGACTAATATAATATTACTTTCCAAAAACTTAATTACTGCCTCCGTGGTCTAGTGGATAGCGTATGCGACTCCTGATCGGAGGTCCCGGGTTCGACGAAGCATTAAGTAATTTAATTTTAAAATTAACGTTCATAAAAGTAACCTTGTGACCTAGATGAATAAATGATTTTGACTTTGACTTTGACTTTGATTCCCGGGTCGGGCAAAAGTGTTACTGGGTTTTTCCAAATTATCAGTAGCAGCACGGAGTCTGGTTATGTGCCCGGTAACGGCAATAGGCTCGCTGCCTATTACGTGGGACCTAAAAATTCATGCCGAAATATGGGTGTAATATTACACTTCTGCCTACCTCTTCGGGGATACAGGCGTGATTTTATAAAAAAATCTTAATGAACTGGTTTAATGAATGCATTGCCAAATAAGTACATAATACTTATAATATGTTAAAAGATTAAAATTATACTAAAATTTATGCATGGCGAATATTTTTCACAATTACGTCCTGGCAAAAATTGATATCGCATATTCGTAATTGTACAAAATATATTTTAAATAAAATACAATCATGTAGCTGAGAGATTGGATTCATTTATTATACATCATCGGAGTCTGTAATATGAGCTCAGTTGACGACCCCTGCTTTATTTTTTAATACTTCGTACGTCACGTTCAATCTTTTGAATTCATTTTCAGTTTTAAATGTTACAACCAGGGGTAAAAAAGACAAAGCGCAGACGAGCGCACATTAATTTATGCAATTATTTTTTCATCAAAAATGATATATTATGATTTTGGTACAGTCAAAAAGGTAGATATCATGTAGCAATATAAAATCACCTGTTATTGCGATTCTATCTGCAAATGTTTTTGTTGCGCTGCAAGTGATATGACAGCTAGTTCTTTTTCCAGGGGTATTAGGACTCTAAAAACTTTTAACAAAAATACCGACGGAAATGTAAACGAAAATCTAAAGCTGATATTGTCTTAAGTTAAATTAATTACCAATAATGACAAAGTTGAATCATCATTGACCTAGCGTAATCCCGGTTCCATTCAAGACTGCCCGGCGACCCCTTATTATAAGTGAAACCAGATTTACACACTTTAGTATGCGCACAAATTGCAAAAGTTTCACATTATGTATAACAAACCCTACTTAATTCCCCAAACTTTCTCCTATCAATCGTCCTTGTACAAAATAAAAACATTTAATCGCGGAGAGCGTTCCCAAGGGACCATCCTGGTACCAGTTCTCGTTTAATACCATTTTATACTGACTGACAGCATCAATTAGTACTTGACATAGCGGTGTTGCATTACAAAGAAACGATACATTGGACAGGCTTACTGGTAATGGACTATCAATATTAAAGGGATATTTTTAATAACGTAGATGGAGAGAGAAATTAGTTAAGCACCTGTGTAGAGGTCTTGTAAAGTGTCCGCCCTTGTCGTGTTTGAGATGTGGAAGGTGACATGTGATCGTTTTGTAATTTCACTTGAGTTGCATAAGCGTTTTAGTATGTACTGGTAAATATGAAGATCATATTAGAAGCCTTAAATGGTTTTCTTATCACTACTTACTTATTTTCAAACAGAAGTGAAACTGGAAGGTTGCTGGTACTTATAGCTCAGGATTTCCTATTTTAAGTACCAGCAGAAGATAATAATTGATATTCTCTGTACCTACATTAGTCCTCTACTGTATTATACCCTACTTGTAATTTTGTGTCAATAAAGAATTTTATTATTTAAAAAAATATATATATTCTTAGCATGGTTGAAAAGCAACAGAAACGTTGGTAATTAGTGAAAATATAGCTCTAGAAATTTTTGTTTGAATATTTAAAAAAGAT
The DNA here is from genome assembly GCA_944739405.2 of Euclidia mi. NCBI lineage: Eukaryota > Metazoa > Arthropoda > Insecta > Lepidoptera > Erebidae > Euclidia > Euclidia mi. The sequence goes on along the minus strand of OX123194.2, from coordinate 2,017,561 downwards.
CGCCGTAAAATGAGTTTTACAGAAAATCCTTTTGTTCAGAATATATATTTGAATAATTACCATCTACCATTTTTATCAGTCTTCTTTTCAAATTATAACAAAAGCTTAGAGATTGAAGTATGTACATTCGATAAGGTTTCACCAATTGCAAGCTTACAAACATCTATGACTCATCTCAGTGGCTGTGTTATTAAAGATGACTAAGGTAAGTTTACTACATAAATGATCTTGGTACTTCAGATTAAATGACTCTCAAGAAGATGAATTAAGCAATAATGCATAATTTCCTATACGCACATCAGTCATCTATGCTAGGCAAACGTGGTCTATAATCAAAGTGGATAGCATCACGGTAGTATATGCAAGGATAAAATATAAACACAGCTATTAACTAACCATACTCGTTCGATGGATGGATAACGGATCTCAGCAATAAAACGCTGATTTAATACCAACAGCTGATCCACTATAAGCAAGTTATAAAGAAGAATAGGGTCATCACATTATTTATACGACGCTGAATGAAATATTTTTTACGGCCTACACCAGAATGATATACGGGAAATACGAAACTGGTATCGGATGATGTGGAGAAACGTATTTAGGTTGTCAACGTATTGTTGGAAATGTGTGTGGCACGAATTCTTAAGCAAATCTGCCTTCAAATTATTGACTTTATTTAGAGCAATATTTTATGTTGTGCAAGAGACTTATGTTTCGATACAAACTGTAGGATTATGATAATTTTTCGACTAAGATATTATCTATAAGCGTGACTGTAATCATAAATTTATGAAATTCTTACTTAATACTTCCGCAAATGCGACACCGACATGTGGAAACAAATAATTCTTAAAAACACGTCCTTCTAATTACTTTGGATCAAATTCGATACGCTATGCGACCGATTTTTCTGTAGCAATGATGTGAAATAGAGTAAACAAATATTAATAATAATTATTTTGTAATTAACAATGTATTTGCTGGTACATATTGAGCTAGTGCCAAGAATTTTAATATATTTTATTAGAAATGGATATACGTGATTGTTACGTCACTTTCACCTATATTTACATTTTTATTATCCTCATATACCTAAATCATCGTTATTCAAGGTATAAAACATTCTGATTCTACAAATAATAAACCTATCGACATATATAATAGTCTATTTTATTTACTAGTTATGTAGGTTGAGAGCTGATATTCTGTCATATCTGGTAAGACTAGTAGGCGGATTCCTAGGCGTGTAAATCTTGGATGCAACCGGGATAACGCTAGGAGAATTATTATGATTTATTATATAGGTTTAGAAGCCTATTTAAACGAAAGTCTGGTAAAAGCAATATACAGGGTGTCACAAGACCCATCACCAAGTCGAAGTCTACTCGTTTTGGTCATCATGCCAAGCCATACTAAGCAAAAATAATACCTGGGAAACGACTTCTTTTAAGTAATCACATTTTTTAAACCAGTATGAAGTGCGCGCGTGTAATGCTCGAAAACCTTACTTATCCGTGGGTGCGTAGGACTTCTACTTATAGAATATATTGGCAAATTAAAAAAATGTATGGAGTCTTTGAGCCTCAATATCTCCTGAATCAGTAATTTCCCAGGTATGGTGCCGAAGTAAAAAATGTTCGTAATGTAGGTTGTTGTTCGTAGTGATAATATACGCGTATACAAAATGGAACTTTTAGATTATGTTAAGAATATTTGATATTTTATATGTATTACTTAGTCCAGGCCCAGAGGAAGAAATGTTGTTAAATTTTAGTAACTCTGTATCTCATTATAAGTGAACTTCATGTTTTTATGAGAAATAAAGTCTTTAAACCCAACGTCAAACCGGGAATGCCTGATGGCCATGGAATCTTGGACTACGAACCTTAACCCTGACCTTACCTGTTCAATATATCTTTCCAATTTTGCATAGTACTGTATCACCTTCTTTTTCAAATAATTAGCAATGTGCGTATAAATAAATCACTACATGTGTTACGGCGCCATTTGCAAACATTCTCATACTAAATTAATTTATACATGATCGTGACACGGGATGATAAATTGCCCACAAATAAACAATTTGAATTTGAATGAAATAATTAAAATTTGTAGAATGTATTTGTTTACGTGGGCGTATATATAATAATATACCAAACAGTATTAAGAGTCTACCTGCTAATATGTTCAGCTCTAAGTTAAAGAAATGGTTGGTAGATCAATGTATCTATACGGTTTCTGATTTTATGAGTAAAAAAGCTATAAACGAAGTACCTACCTGCTCATCATTTTCAATTAAAATTCTATTAATATTAAGTGGACATTTAATATTTTGATTAATTTGTTGTTAATATTTTAATTAATTTGTTGAATTGACCTGTATGTACGTAATAATATTCTATATTGACATTGTTTGTATTGATAATTTGTTATAATTCTTTATTTTATTCTGAAATTTCTTTTTATATCGTACATTGACATTGTATTGCCTACTGATATAATTCGCAGGTATTAATTATTAATGTTATGTAGTTGCAATCAATCACATTTATTCACAATTGTACTTGTATGATTATATGTACAAAACTACTCCATTCCGACCGTATTTACACCAGGGGCCAAAGTGTACAACATGGTGGGCACACCAAAGGATGTTCTACCGCTACAAACTCCAGGTGTCTATAAAATCAACTGCAGCTGCGGAAGCTCTTACATAGGGCAAACGAAGCGGACTATCGCAGAACGTATAAAGGAGCACATCGCAGATGTAAAGCACCGTCAAACGAACAAATCGGCGATTGCGGAACATTTTTCAATCGGGCACCAATCGCTGGATTGAATTTCATCGTCCCCAAGTCCTCTCCACGGAACGCCACTTTTACCCAAGAGTTGTGCGTGAAGCGATCGAAATAAAAATACATAAAAATTTCAATCGGGAAGAGGGCTTCAAATTGTCATCGGCGTGGAATCCAGTGATTCGACTAACAACACCCCACTTTAATGCGCAGTCGGCGAATGTTCAATATACAGATACGGTTAGTGTGTTTTGCGCCGGTACTTCGAATATCAACGACCCGGGGGTAGAAATAGAATCTTCTACCTCGCAGTCGGAGACGTGACATCGCTACACCAGTCAGCTTGCGACCACGGGACGTGCAACCGTATCGAAACGTAAAGCAAAATAAGGTATGTAAATAGTTAAATACCTAATGCATGTTCGGGTTAATTCCCGTATTACAATATAGATTATATATAATATTCTTAAACATGCAACGCGAGTGTTTAAAAGTTTCTATATAGTTGCTGTTGCATTGCCGGATGATTTTCTAGTCTTATGATATTTGCTGGTTTGTCGAAAGTGCGATGGAAGGATGTTCCAAACGATTGTTCACAAGAAAAAGTTTGAAGAGCTTAGTAGTAACTCATGAAAGTGTTAGCTAGGATGTTTACTAACTGCCTGTGTTTACTTAATGTTTTCCCTGAGGGAACAACTATTCTACAAGGCGTATATCAATGCTGTATTAGGACTCGATTCCCCTAGCGTTTATTGTTGTTAGTGCGTATTACGTTTCAAGTATCTCAACACAGCGTGAACGTATCGTTTTCGTTGCGAACGGATTTTTGGATAGTTTTCATCAATAAACAGTTTGATTATTGAGGAAGGTTTTGGTGTATATAGCATGCGAGTGAATCCGCGTGTGGAGAAAAGTTAAAAAAAATAATTTCATTTCATTTTTAGATATAGACAGACAGCTGGATTCGATGTACAATCCCTTTAATCTTCTTAATATATAAAATCCTTGCGTTACTGACTGACTGACAGACACGCTACAGCCGAAACTATTGGGCGCAGGTAGCTGAAATTTGGCATGTATGTTCCTTGAGGACCGTAGGGGTGCACTAAGAAAGGATTTCCCAAAATGCCTACGGGATCGGCCAAAACGGGTAAATAAAAAAAAATGCAGGCGTAGCTGCTGGCGTCCTCTAGTCATAGATAAATAAACAAATTCGAATCATTGCTTGTTTTGCAAGTAAATATTCCTAGCTAGTGATTCTCTCTTTATTTTCTTTGTCTAGTTTCACACTGCTAGCAATACCAAACATAGGTAAGTACTATTTCAATCCCAAGCAGTCGTTGACCGAACTTTTTTCATCGTGAAATAATAATTCTAATTAGGTGGCGTATTCACGAAAACAAAAGGCACGCGCTCAACCTCGACAATATAAATCAGATCGTGTGTCGCGTGTTTGTACGTCGACACGCAATCGTAACACTTTTATAAATATACTAGCGGCCGTCTTCTGAGTCGCTTACTTTGTTCTTGAAAAGATCTTCAAGTATTTCTACAACTTATAATACAATGGTCTCGGGTTCGATCCTCAGGTACCCTGAGCACACCTCTGACTTTTCGAAGTTATGTGTGTATAAAAAATGTTAATTATCGCTCGCTTAATAATGTGCCTGGTAGATGGCAATAAGCTCGCCCCCTATTACATTGGGACCTAAACATAACTGGCGAAATGTGGGTGTGCATACACCTCTGCCTACGTCTTCGGGGATAAAAGGCGTGAAGTTATGTTATAATACGGAAAATATGGTCAGAAACAAGACTAGTTCAGAGACCATCAGACTGTTTTGCTAGGGTTCAGACCCACTTGACTACGTGTAGGTCCCACTGACTTTTCAAAGTCATAATTATGCGTAAATACCACAGAAGAATAACTGAAGCATGGAAGGAACGATATTTTTAAGAACAAATTGAATATAGCTACACTCTTCACTCATATGATAAATTAGAGTTGCCAGAAGAAGATGGCACTATGTTTGTCAGTTAGGGCTAAAGACAATTTGAACACAAATATCGTAACTTTTTAATTTAATAGTGACTGAGCAAATCCGCTATCGATATCGATTAAAGTTTCAATATAGGTTCAAAATCAAACGGACTTGTAAAGTATATTATTTATATGTTATACATTTTAAATTCCGTAACTTTGTGTCCACAGCAGTCAGAACGCTAGTTGATGGACAGTCTTTAAATAATTATTACACAAACTTGCATTTTTAAACTGAACTTATATATTTTTGTTTCAAATGGGTACTCAGTAGCACATAATCTTTCGAGGCATTATTTTCTAATTTTTATGGTATTTTTCTTTACGCATCAACAGCCTTTTCCAGTCCACTGCTGGTCTTAAACCTTCCGTGGTGGAGGTTTGGCCTACTATTATACCACACTAGCCAGACGTATTCGTATAGGGTTTTATTTTGAGATTTCCTTCTCTTGTGTTTCTCTAAGTCGCCTCATACGACACCCTCGGCATAAATGTTTATTTATACTTATTTATAGTTCGTTTTTCAGCTGTAATGATAGCTGTAAGTGGGATTAATAAATATTAAATAAATAAATCATCACCCCCAAATAACATATTTTTATTAGAGAAAGCAAATAATTAAGAAAAAAGCAAAACTCATAGCTTAAGCATTATGATAACTGAGAATGGCATATCCAAATTAATTCTTTACAAGGATAGGACATAGTCGACATGGATTTTATCAAGCAAAAAACATAAAAATTAACTTAAAATAGATAAATCAGACAAAACCTTGAATAGTGCCCAAAGGTTTGTTATTACCAATAATCACTTTATTGATATTTTCTCATTACATAGTGTAGGTAATACAAATCTATGTGTAACAAAATGTATGTGCGGGATCGGACACTTTTCGATCATACATGTGACACACAGGATATTTAGAAAATGTGTAATTTGGCCAAATTACACATTTTTGCTAGAGAAAGTAAACAATTAAGAATAAGGCAAAACGCATGCTCAGGCATTATGATAACTGTAAATGTCATATATTATCCAACTCGACACATTATAAGAAAAGGCATGGTCGACATGGATTATTGTATCAAAACACATAAAATTAAAGTTAAAATAAATAATTTAGTGAAAATCTTCAATAGTCCTCAAAAGTTTGTTATTAACAATAATCACTTTTTATTGACATTTTCTCATTTCATAGGTAAAACAAATCTATGTGTAAAAAATGTATGTGCGGGATCGGACACTTTTCGATCATATAGTGACACACAGAATATTTAGAGAGAAAAAAATTGTGGCTAGACTAGCCCTTCGATTTTATCTTGGGATCGACACATTATTAGTCCACTAGTCGAACAAGAACAACCAAGTTTTGATCTCTGGGTAGATGACATTTCACAAAATTTCTTTCAAATGAAGATTCCCTTATTTTGATGCGTAACCACCGAGCCAACACAGATTAGCTGAATAAATTTTGCGTAAAAGCAATCCTTTTGACTTTAAGCTGTATAAAGTATCTGTATAACTTCTGTGTAAGCGCTTATACAGATGATATTCAAGCAATTTGGGCACAAAATATCTTGCTTCAATTTGGATAGCATTTGATTAACAGCCACATAGCAGCTGAATAAATGTACAACACACTGCATATCTTCTGCATAAATTCTGATTGTTCTTTAGTCCAGAAATTATACATATTTTATTCAGTTGTTAATTCGTGAGTTTAGATATACAAATGATATTCAAAATTCCGATCTCAGGAGTAGTTTTACAAAGAAATTATGCAAGTAAAAAAAGTATGAATGTATTTTTCATTGTGACAAAATCATTTTGTGTTACTTAGTTCAAAAAATTGTACGTCTTCAAAAATTTGGTAAGTACGTAAATTGTTTCATACATTTTAAGTAAGTTTAAGGTGAATTATATAAACGCATGGCACTTTACTGTGATTTATCAATATGATTCATGTACATTTTTTGAGCGCCTTAAGATAAAGCTACAATTTAAAAGGTAAACAAATGTGAAATAATATTTAAATTAAATTATCTTTACTTTTTATTAAATTTCAGTCCCAGCAAATAATGAGAATCAAATTTTGTATAACTGCTAATGTTTCCTACTCACTAAACAAAGTGTTTCATAAGATAAATGTTGAGGATTTTTATAAAAAGAGGTTATATCGATCGTTAGTTAATGGCGGACGGCCAATTTTAATAAAAGTGTCTATTTCAGTGATTATTTTGCTTATTTCTGCACAATAGTTCACATACGACTACATATCCAGAAATTATTTGGTTTAAAGTACAATAATTATACATTTCGCAGAGAAAGGTCTTAAATTACATAATGCAGTATACTCTTCTTCAGCTTTTTAGGGTTCTTTTTTATAGAAAATAAATCCATGAATATTTGAGGTTGATGTCATCTGTAGGTACTAATGTAGGTAGGTACTCGTAGGACCCACTATTAGGTATTTAAGGTTATCTACAGCACTACCTACTATGAATGATTTTGAGTTTGAGTTTGAGTTTGAGTTTGAATGACGCATTGCGTAATATTTAGTTGTTTGACAATTGTTTATATTACCAACTAAATACATAATTATAAACACACAGTACATTGTAGGTAGTCGGAAGCAAAAGTATCGCGCTTTCTTTCCCACCACAACGGTTCGAATGGCCACTCGGCTAAACTCGGCTTGCTATCGGTTAGCGCTCAACCACGCTCGCAGCTCGCTGCGTTGTTGCTCAATGCTCATTGAGCTCATTACAAATTGTAACTTTACGAGTAGGTAGAGAGGTCCCCGTTATCGTAGCTTCCTTGTCGCGCTCGTGTAGTCAATAAGTAAGATACAAACGTAAACATTGAGATTTATTATATAAAATTAGTATTTATAATAGTGTTGTTGTTGTTTGTAATAGTGTTGTAGTATTTTTGAAGTGTTATAGAAAAGTTATATATATATATATTTTTTTCAGAAACATGTTCAAAATCGTTTCGACTCGTAAAAAAGGCCGGGTTGAATTATCAAGAGTGCCCACTTCTTGGGAGAACAATGGAAAGTTATACTGGCCAAAAAAAATGGCGAGCTACCTACTTTGCAAGAACCCTGCAATCCTACCACAGCCGGACTGGAACACCTACAACTGTACATTAAAACGCAATCATTTCAAAACTTTTGAAGAAGCTGAGGAAGAATTATGTCAAATTTTGAATAGAACTGATACGGATAATACGGATTACGAACAACAACAAGATCCACGCGTTAAATACATCTTCTCGTATTTCACAAAATAAAGATTTTAATTCGATGGCAAATTGTTTTCTTCCAAATCAGTTGTACTTAAATCACTATCAAATTCTACAGTCTGTGATTGAGATGCAAAGTTGTCACACATATAACTCTCGTTATCTGCACCTAAAGTTGGACCCGGTCTATTTGTTTGAATCACTTATCCTGATGATGATGCACAATCATCGTGTACAGAACCCTCTTTAACTGTATTGGTCGCACTTGACCCGGGCCTATATGTACCAGTTGTCAAACCCTTTTCTATTACTGCACAGATACTATTTTTATCTTTACATAATCGCGTGAACACTTTCTTCTTATTCCTCCCGTTCTCTTTCTTTTTTTCCATGAATCATTTACGCTTTTGTTATTATTTTTCTGACGAGGCATATGGATGATGAGCATTTATCAGTTTTGTCACAAAATGGTGAAATATCTGGATATAAACATACGATATCTTCAACTAATCAGTTATTTGCTGCTTAAATACCCACATTTGTAACTGATATTGTTTTAAGCTGAACATAATGACAATTGTACGCTTATAGCGCTATAAGTTAGGTAAAACAAGGAGTTTATTTTCAATTATGCAGAAGTCAGCTGTGTAAAGAAGAAAAAATCTAAAATATTCAGCATCTGAATAAATGAGTACCATTTCGTACACTATGCAGCTTAAAGAAAATATTTCGTCTAATATTCAGCGTTTTGCTGTTTAACTTCTTTGCTTAAATATGTTATACAGGACAATGCAGAAACTTCAGCTACTGTGCAGATAATAGCTGTTTCAATTACTTTTATTTGAATATCGCTTGTTTAGCAGATTCTACTCTTGACTACTATTCAGCTTAAAAAAAATACGGCGAACTTTATACAGAATTTAGTAAGCTTACAACATTATTTTAATTTAAGAACTCTCTTATTCAAAATAAAGCCATAACATCAGCTGTAATACAAAAGTAATAAAGCTTGACACTGCTTATTGTGGTAAATTTTCGCTACTATCTGACTTATGTGTTGGCTGGGCACTCAGTAGTCGTGACTATGAAAGCAGACAGTTCTTATCAAACCTTCAAATTACTGTCCTTTAAATATTACTGTCTTTGTAAAGAAAGATCAGATTTTTTCTATAGGTGCATTAATTTTTTTTGTAAGATGATGGATTCTAACAAGCTTCGGAATTCACTACTGATAGTTTAATTATTAGCAAGTAATTATTTAAACACTCACACTGATATGTTTAGAAGGGAGGAGCCATCTGTCATTACTATAAAAACATTCCGCAGTAAAATGCTTGGAACAAATTCTATGGTGCTTTCTAGCCACCCAATTTTCTCCACGACATACTGCAACAATCCACTTATTTTATAAATCTTTATAACGTGCACATAGAATCTAAAAAATAACGAGGTAAAAATATACGGTGGATAGACATATCGATAAGATTTTTTACAACACTTGAAAAGTCAATATAAATATTATACGGCTAAATTCAAAATCATGATAGAACTGTTATAAAAGAAAAATCACTAGGGTTATATAATTTGATGGCATAAATTGTCTAAATTGTATCTTACACGTCAGTTGACTGTGTTCAATTTGGGAGTACTAGGACTACCTCTATGTATATTATCCAATCTCTTTGGTAAATACAATCCCATAAAAACAATACTTGTCAAAAATACCAAGTCTCGCGACCGTATAAAGTTGTGAGATCCATGTAATACCAAGTCGGTTAATTAAATATGTTTTAAATAAATAGATTGACTCGGCCATCGCATGGAAACACAATATATCTCATAAGTAATACATATATAAATTAGATTTTTTAATGCGATTGCCAAGTCAATATATTTATTTCAAACATTAAAGATTTTTAATTAACCGGCTTGGTATTACATGGATCTCACAACTTTATACGGTCGCGAGACTTGGTATTTTTGACAAGTAATGTTTTTATGGGATCTCATTTCTTTTTGTTGATAGTCTTACTTTTGTCCTTTCCGGTACCTTCTACTTCTTGTTCACCAACAACGAATTTTCTTAATTAAAGCTCTAACTGCAAATGTAATTTTGTAATCCTTTATATTCATATAGGATTACAAAGTTATTTATGCAGTTGATGTATCTCGAAAACTGGACCGAAATTGAAATATATTTTAGTTTTTCCTTGGTTTATACACTAAACACTAATTGTTTCCAAAATTTGAAGCTTATATGTCTGCTAGAAGTGCCTTAGACTTTTGATGATCGGTCAGTGAGTGACAAAATTAAGTATTTTGACTCGTTATAATTCTTAAACTACTGGTTTAAATTCAATGAAATTTGAAATACACTATCTTTATACAATGCCTGCATGGTTACTAAACAATCAGTCTTCTAGTTTTATCCACAACGAAGTTATAAGGGATCGAAAATGGCCTGAATTGCTTCGAGAAAAGGATGGTACGGCCGTGCCGCTTTTTTACTCGACTTGGTGGGGGCACTGCCGTGCCGCCAGATGTAATAATAATTATAATATTCTAACACATACACACATCTCCATCTAGTCCCAAACTAAGCAGAGCTTGTACTATGGGTACTAGATAATGGATAAACACACATATATACATATTATACATAGAAACACACAATGTGTTCCGTAATGTGATTTCCTTCGATGTGGGTTTCATTTCCATTCTTAAGAGTCTTACTTGTGCATTAACCTGTTTCTATTATCAAAATACAGAAATGATGATCTTTTATTCCAGTTTAAGAACAAATCTTAAAATTTTAAAAGACGATAGTAATTATGTTAATACGTTAAACTTCGTTAAATAGGTCTAAATTAGTTCAATTGCAATAATAAAATTTTCCCTTATATTAACTTACTTAACAGTACTAACTACTCCCGAACTTCTGCCAGAACGTTAATAATTGTAGAACGTTATACATTGTAGTTCAGTATGAGGATGCTTACCGTCAGTTGTTGCGCAGCAGAGGTGGGACGCTAACCACGACGTGCAGACCAAATATTTCACGCTAAAAGTGTTTGGTATAGACGAGCGACTTGCTTTCATACAATATCAAGTTACGAAGTTACTTTATGGGTGACTTGGTGGTTTAAATCATATTATTATTTAGGTATAAAATGGTATTGTATACTTGTTTATGTGGAAAAGAAAAACGACCTGACTGACATATTGGCGGAGATCCTAGAACTACCAAAGAAACATAAATTAAATTTTGACAGAACTTTTTTTGAGACATACCCACTTATAGGTATTTTTATATTATTTCTTCTTAAATAAAATGTTTTATACTTTTTTTTTAATTCATGTGTACATACTTACTTCTGCAATGTTTCATATTTTAGAGATGAATGAATAAACCATCAAATGATGGTTTATTGATTCCTGAGGGCGATGGTCAGTTATTAATAAGTTTTTGACTATATTTCCATGTTACAGTTCACAGTCCTCAAGAATGAATATCAAATCAATGGGTGGTTGGTTAGATCACGAAAACATGTCTCTATTGGTCTTCTCTTCTCTATGCCAAACCTAAATATTTTTCGGAGATGGTTATGACGTTAAGTCCGCCTGTATCCACTATATTATAGTTTTAATTTATAAATAAAGTAAAAAATACCTCGACTACAGAAATTAAATCTGTAACATTTACACAAAGACTCCTATGAAATAAGGTTTGTTACAAAACACATTCAAATTGATTTTTGCATCGGCTCCTGCCCGTTCAACCGATCAAATAAAATACTATTTTCTATATTTATCGCTGTATTCCAGATCTTATTGTAATACAAAACATATTTTTACTGTGCCAGTGCGATATCAGTTTACATGTTTATTTCAATACAACTATTATTTTATATCGGTGACAGGAACGGCTTGACAGTTGATATCGGTTTTATATCTGGTATTATTTACCCATGCTACTACTAAACTGTGATTATAGGTACTAATAATAACTGTCATTTGTAGTTTTGCTATGATATTAGTATTTAGTATTTATTTTAAATTTCACGCTAAACGCCTACTGATATGTTATTGATATAAAATATCAATACTGATTTTCTATGCAACTTGAAAACTAATTCGTTTTGAATACTCCATACATATTTATTAATTCCTACATGTATATGATACAATTATGTTTAAAAAAAAACAAATTAAATACCAAATAAAAACAAAACAGAAAAGTTTAAATAGTTATGAAAACTTACTACATTAAAACGCGGACTACCAAAATTGCATAGAAAGTAGCATTATGAGTATGACGTGTCAGAAGATAATTAAATAATCCTAAAATAAAGAATGATAGTCTTAAAACAACAAAAAACAACAATAACATTACTGACACATACGACCTTGTCCTAAATCTGCAAAAAGCACCCTAACAATAGTCAGAACTAAACATTAGGTATACTAAGCAACAAGTACCTACCACCATTCCGACACACACATCACCTACACACTTGCCGTGCGACCATTATTTACTGACTCATAACAGTATCATGATTTACTTGAGAGAATATTATACCGTATTATTTGATTCTAACCTCATGTATTTAATTGTACGGCAATAGTAATGAGCTTCACTTGAATTGTTATAAATTGATAGGTAAACAATGCTATTGTAATGTACGTTTGTAGAATTTATGAGTTTAATCACAGTGGGACTCTTCATTGAAGAGGCCTATATGCAGCAGCAGACTATGGCAGTCTGATCATCATCAGTCCTTTACTGTCCCACTGCTGGGCACGGGCCTCTTCTCATTATGAGAAGGGGAAGACCTAAGTCCACCACGCTGGCCAAGTGCGGGTTAGCAGACTTCACATGTCTTTCGAGAACATTATGGAGAACTCTCGGACATGCCGGTTTCCTCACGATGGTTTCCTTCACCGATTAGCAAGCGATAATTAACAATTTAATACGCACTTAACTACGAAAAGTTATTGGTGCGTGCCGTGGATTCGAACCCGAGACCCTCTGCGTAGCAGTCTGTCGGGCTGTCCACTCAGCTATCGATGATGGTAGTCTGATGATGATGATGAATCCCATTATCTCTCACTTAGAATTTTGCTCAGGTTTTAAAAGTGGCATTTAATATAGCCAACAAGCTTTCTTGAACATTGGGCTATCAAGATCAAATGATTTTTCTAATATTGTGGAGAGCGTTGGGGTTGACGTATGTCCAGCAGTGGATGTCTATAGACTGATGTGATGATTAGTATTGCATACGAAATACTCGTTATGCAATCAGTCTTAAGGCATTCCAATTAATTGTTATTATTATAATTATTATAATGATTGATATTTGTAAGTCAAAAATCGGTCTTCACGGCTGGAACGACTTTATGGGTAGTAAATACATCTCATTGCAGACGTCTACAACATATAACTGAGCATTTGCAGCCAAATTTTGCAATCCTAGCAGCTAAGTCGCAACGCTCAGGCCGCCCGTATGCCAACTACATGACCGCAAGTGGGCCAAACTCTGGAACAGATTAAAACTTGTGATGAATCGCTATTTTCGTTTCCCCTCACTCAAACTTCAGGATACGCGGAATTTACTTTATGTGTGAAAATGTAAATACGTGGCGAACTTCGACGCTTGCAAGGAAATCGCGTTCGCAAAGTGTTGACATAGACTTGTCGGCTTTTCGTAGTAGATTATTTGAAGGATTTGCTTAATGCTGTATGTTTGCTTGTATGAAGGATTAGCGAACGTTTACGCAACGGATTACTTCACACAAAGTAATCTATCGATGTTTTTACAGCCTAATGGCAGCTTAAGTAAGTACTCTTCGGTATGATTAATGAGTTGATGTTGAGATTGAATGTATAAATGTCAGTTCGCAGGAAAGGTCAAAGGCTTCTTGCAGTACATTGATACTTTAATGAAGGTTGTTGATTGGACGGAAGTTTGCTAAAACTTTTTTGTTTCGTTTGACTCCGTAATGGGCCACACACGACTAAAGGTAGGGTTATTAATTATGAGATTCTGCTCCATTAATAATCGTGGTTTTTTGGTGAGACATATTGTTGTGAGGAACCAGTTTGGAGCATACATTAGTAATGTAGTCCGATTAACAGTTTCGACATTGGTGATGAAGAGGATGAATATTCCGCTATGAAAGTATATCGAAGACTTTTATGCCAGCCAAGACCGGCGCACCGTATTCTTGCTGAGGCACGGGACAAGCGATAATTAACGATTTATTATATAACCACAATTTGTATGTGGTGCGCGTCAGAACTTTGAACCTTATACCCTCTGCATTGCGTCCGTTGGTATATCTTCTAGGCTCGCAGTTTTATGAGGATTCCCAAGTTATAATATGGACTAATAAGATGCGAATTAAAAACAGAATCGGTTAAAAGTTTGTTAATATAGTGGATATCTTTACTACTTAAACATCTATGTACTGAGAAGATTGACAATAATTATAAGCACTAAAAATCAAACTCGAGAACCTTACGAGCATCCATATATCTGTACCAAACGTCCTAGAAAGCATCTAATTGGCTATAATTAACTACTCCAGTCTGCATGTTACAATTGCCGGTTAAATTTAGAGTTGGATAACGACAGATAGAATGCGTGAAATGCAAATAAAGTAACAGGGATAGATCAGACTTAGCAATCTGGTAGCGATACAAACATTGCGTACGCTTCTGCCAATATAAATTTGACTAATGTACCTATTTGTTGTCCTACTGCATAATATATTCCGTTACACTTTTCCTTTGCATGTTTTGCACTTAACTCTGCCTCGACATGAATCCTTTTTTTAATTATTATTTCTTGACATAGGCCTCGCCCATGCCATGACATTCTTATGACGCAATACTTAATTATTATTATAAACTAGCAGAGCAGCCATATGGCTCTTTCCATGCATCTCTTCCTTATCCATCCCACTTCTTTCCTTCAAGCTAGCATAGCCTTAAACGTTAACAAACTTCATTCCAATAAAACTTCCAACTAATATGCCATCCAATCGCCATTATACCTTGTTACTCATCCGTTGATACTCAAATTGACAGAAATAAACTGCGGACTATTTTGCTTACAATGCCACATTCTTACTGGGGGCGTACGTCGGACATTAAAATAGTACAAAGGCACAATAACATGTAATTGCAAATGATGCAGTGTCTCATATATGTACTTGTTCGTTGCACTACCATTTATGTCGACCCACGCTCGACTGAACTCGGATAAGAATTGGCGCACAATCGCGACATGGTCTTGGCTTTGTCGCATTTTATACCTATTCGTATTGACTGGGTAAATAGAAATAAGGTAAGTGAAAGATGACATGATTCTTTATTTATTATTAGTTTTATATGTTGCGCGTAGGTTATTTCAAATATGTACGCTTTTAAAGGCACCTCTCACCATTCTGTATTCATCAATAGCAACAAAGTACACTGATACTTGAAACACCTGTTAGTAGTGTTCCTATTACTCGATCCCAATATGCGACAACACTTTTGTCCCGCATGGGGATCGAACCTTCAACACTAAACGCTGTTCTGAACGGTGAATTGACTGCTCTATCTACTGCGCCATACGTACAGTCAAATTGCTCAATAGTTATAAGTATCAACTTATGTGGGCTACAAGTATTTGTTAGCCTATTAACGGCCGAATTGAAGGGTTAATCGTGCATGACTTCTTCCTAGAATAATTAGACCCAATACAATAAATATTACATACAATTGGTTTTAAATGATATTAAGTGAAGATCCAATCAAACTCTTGTTTGTAAATTCCACTTTTTAAAGGGAAAAATAAATTGTTCTATTTATGTAGAGCTCGTCGCACATTCACATTCACAACACCATCCCAAAGTAAGCAGGGCTTGTACTATGGGTACATATATATATACTTTTTTCTTTTTGGTAAATAATAGTTATTTGTGCAACAAGACAGCAAAGTTGTTTTTTGTTTCGAGTGCTAATTTTGAGTCCCGAGCAAGCGAAGGATTCTATGATTGATTCACGAGCGTAGCGAGTGAATCAAAGTTAGAATCCTGAGCGTAGTGAGGGACTCAACAGCACGAGATACAAAAAACTTTGCTCTCGTGTAGCACACATAACTTTTCACCACAGCATTGAGAACACATATTACTTAGGACACATAGAAATGAACAGGAATAGATTGAATTCTGTATTAATCACTTGTTGATTTAACTCTTCTGGTGTTAAAGTACAGTCATCATCGCTAGTTTCACTCATCTTTTTAGATTATTTTATGTATTTATATAATTTAACACGTTACGCTATACTGTATCAGCATCAGCGAAATTTTTATTCCCGCTACTTTTTTAAATCGCGTTTTAATACCGCGTCCCTGATGTTTATTTTTCAATAAGGTAATGTATCATTGTTGTAATTCCAAATAAAAATGTATTGGTTAAATACCAATTTTATACTATTAATTAGACTTCTTTTTATTAAAATACAATAATAAATTAAACATATAAACAATAACATATAAAAAAAATATCTTTTTTTATTTGCGTTTCCGAAGGTGTTTTCTTTGAGGTCGAAATCCAAAACCGAGTTTCGAATTCGAAGGGGTTTGTTTTTTCACTCACTTTTTATATGCATGTGAAAGAGACAGAGCACCGTAAAATTCGAATGTTTCAAATTTATGGCTGAACAATGTCAATTCGTGACACTGAAGATTGAAAAAATTAAAAAGCTACTTTTACCCACGCTCGAATCAAAATCGCGTTTTTTTCACTGTTGTCTCGCAGCAAAAGCGGCATGTTTGAGCTGCTGTGGTGAAAATACATATTATACATAGTAACACCCAGACCAAGTCAAACATCCATGTTCACGCACACAAATGTTTGACTTGAGCGGGAATCCAATTCACGACCTTCGGCGTGGCAGTCGCTTACACTACGGCTGCGCCAACCGATCGTCAAGGTGAAATATCTTCTGATTGGCCCGACGGACGTTTTGAGCATAACAATATAGTTTTGAGATAAACCCAGTACAGTAGTGCTGACAGAATATCTATCTTGCATACGGACAATTGAATTATGTCGTATTTCTATCTTATGTCAAAATTAATATAGGTTATATTTTTTTTTATAAGAAGCCGATAATGTACCTCTCGTAAACACATTATTTTCTATGAAATTTTTACATTCATATTCCAAATATATACGACCAACTGCATACAACAGCTAAAAGTCGCATTCATCTCCTAAGTCGTAAAACGCAAATAGTCGCATGTATAAGTCTACTTTGTTCACCAGACCTAACTCGAGTTCGTGTAATACCGTAATCTGGATTCATATTTTCGTATGTTTATAGTTCTCGAAGCGAGCATTTATCGACTTGCCTTTTTATGTAGTGTGTATTAAGACCATTTTTTCTATATCTTTATTTGCCTGCGGTTTTATAGAGGGCTGTCTTATTGGTCTTGTTATGTAGTACTGTGTGCGTAGGACAACGAGATCATAAGTGGAATTTACTTTTTAATTTTCTGATAGGAAATTATAATATTGCAGTAGGCCTGGTTGATTGGAATAGGTTTGTCCTTTTTATATACATCCTGATTTATTTCAATGACATGTCACTTCTGCTCCTAATTATGTGAATGAGCTTATGATAATATGAAATCGAACACACCTAGAGCACTATCGAGGAATATCACTTCGGAAGTAAGATGAATTCAACAATAATACTTTTTTTAAAAATATCTCTCATATATACTAGGATTAAATAAATCGTGGAGGATTATACAAATGAACTTCTATACCCCGTGTGGGAATCAAACTAACAAAGCTCGGTATATTGTTATGCGTGAGCCTGTTAATTTAATTACTTAATCCAAGGTAGGTTAATATTTTAATTATTGTGTTATGAAGTAATTTAGATGTGTATTAGCACTGGCTCTTGCATAGAAAATTTAATAATAATAAAATAAATTTTTAATAAGCTGATAATTCACCACTTTAGCCAACATGAACTGAGAGAGGTTTAGCCGAATCTACAACTGCCCAAAATGTAGCATCAATGGCTTATTTACGTACGTTATTATGGCCTTCCCTTCCGCAATCAATATCAACTACAACTAGCTATCACAATTCCTCATTCCCAGACTACCTGTAATGACAGTGATACTGTCTTATGACAGTGAAGACCGGCGGTTTAACATGCTCACCGTAGCTACATAAATCGATCGACTTGTAGTGATTTAGCCCCGAGCATCTTACGAGATACGTCTATTTACGTCGATTCACAGAGTGAAAAACGTCGTATCGTAAAAATTTATTTATTTCTTGGCTCAAGGCGGTGACATGCAATGTATTACTTTTAACTATTAACTATATTTAACGGTAATAATGTCACTGAAGTATTAAGTGTAATAAAATACTTGGCATAATTATTTTTTTAATGTTTTTGTTACAATCAATCAATATAAAATCATAGACCACATACATACGCTGCGGCAGGTTATACAGAAGTCCGAGGAGTATAACCAGCCCCTATGCTTGGCGTTTGTGGACTATGAGAAAGCCTTCGATTCGATCGAAACCTGGGCGGTGCTACAGTCTCTCCAACGGTGCCGGATTGACTACCGATATATCGAAGTGTTGAAGTGTTTGTATGAAAACGCCACTATGTCAGTCCGCCTCCAGGACCAGAGTTCGAAACCTATTCAACTCCAGCGAGGGGTGAGACAGGGGGATGTCATATCCCCGAAACTGTTTACCACTGCGCTGGAGGATGTTTTCAAGCTTCTGGACTGGAATGGACTCGGCATCAACATCAACGGCGAGTACATCACTCACCTTCGATTCGCAGATGATATCGTAGTCATGGCTGAGACCATGGAAGACCTAAGCACAATGCTCGATGGCCTCTGTAGAGTCTCCCAACAAGTAGGTCTTAAGATGAACATGGACAAGACAAAAATCATGTCGAACGTCCATGTTGTACCTGCTCCTATTCAGGTTGGGAACTCTACGCTCGAAGTTGTCGACAAGTATATCTACCTGGGACAAGTAGTCCAATTAGGTAGGTCCAACTTCGAGAAGGAGGTCAATCGTCGAATCCAACTCGGTTGGGCAGCGTTCGGGAAGCTACGACATATCTTCTCGTCCGATATCCCGCAATGTCTCAAGACGAAAGTCTTTGACCAGTGTGTGTTGCCAGTGATGACTTACGGATCAGAGACGTGGTCGCTCACTATGGGCCTTATCAAAAGGCTCAAGGTCACTCAGAGGGCGATGGAGAGAGCTATGCTTGGAGTTTCCCTGCGAGATCGAATCAGAAATGAGGAGATCCGCAGTAGAACCAAAGTTGCTGACATAGCTCTCCGGATAGCCAAGCTGAAGTGGCAGTGGGCAGGGCACATAGCTCGAAGAACCGATGGCCGTTGGGGCAGAAAGGTTCTGGAGTGGCGGCCACGTACCGGACGATGCAGCAGAGGTAGGCCCCCCGCAAGGTGGACCGACGATCTCGTCAAGATCGCGGGAGGCGGTTGGATGCGGGCGGCTCAAGACCGGTCTGTGTGGAGAACCTTGGGGGAGGCCTATGTCCAGCAGTGGACGTCGTTTGGCTGATATGATGATTTGTTACAATATTGCTCATTACTAGATTCTTTCGGAACGGACACGCAATTAATTCACGCTATCGATATGTGCATGATGATGATGTTACATGTGTTGCACCTATGGCGCAGAGGTATAAGCGACCGTCTTGCCGTTCACACTTTACTGAATGTATTGTAGTTTGGTGATCAGCTGGGACAACGTTTTATTCAACCAACAAATATAAAAAAAACTTTAAAATTTCCAACTGATTATCTAGTTTTTACTTTACTTTTTTAAGCGTATATTTAACGCGCGTTAATCGCGATTTAATAATATTCCCTTGAAATCTATAAAAATATAAACTTAAGATGTCTTAAAATTCAACGCATTTCAATACATCTATCACACTGTCAGTTTTTACCTCATAAACACGAAATACAGTTGCTGCATCTTTTTACACCCACTCACTACCAGTGAGAACTATGTTCGAAGCCATCGGCGGCATTAACGCCTTAAGCAAAGCATAAAATGTATGAAAACCCACGCTTTAATAACTTAAGAACGATTGTGTCAGCTAATATACACCATTGTAATGCAACATGTCAAAACTTTTTTATTTTAATAGTATTTATTCGGTTTTTGTACCGTTAAACAGCACATAAATATGGTATGATAGTTGTTTGTGAATAGTAATGTTGGTAATTATTGTACTTAGTAAGTAGATTCTTAATGCCGGTATGCTACGTAATTAATGACTTTTGTATTTTATATTAGATTTGTTTATGTATTTTTTATGTTTTTAAATTCATTAGCCTTTAGATGTCCACTGCTGGACATAGCCATATTCCTCACACAAAAATTTTGAGCCACCCGCTGTCTCTGCTATTTGACATATAGCAAGCTGATTAAGAGCTATCAAACCAAATTTTCATGCCTACTGATACTATATTCTCTATAACATATTTTAGTACATGTAGGTCATAATATATTTTATTTATTATTTTAGTAGGACATACTAAATATTTTATAGCCGAACCACTGTATTTTTTTCATCCATGTACTTACATATAATTCGCAATAAACGATTTGAATTTGTATTTAAATATCTGTCTATATATCTGTCATAACAGAGTGGTAGGTACTTTAGCATAGATATGTCTGACTGAAATTTAAAGGACCATATTATGGTCCGTTTAAATTATTTTTACCTTCAAAAATTGTCTCTCGTCAAATTGTTTATTTCGTAAAAACCTATTTGATAAGAAGGATCAAAATGTTACATTGCTGTCGTTGCTGTCGAATACCACAGCCTATAATATACTCTTTAGTAAGCGGAAACGACACATTTAGTGTCGCATGTGACATATTAAAAACATTTAATAAACATTAAACTGAAAAACGATAAAATAAAGATAACGTCTTAATGAAATCAACACATTAGATAAAGATTTTTATTACAATTTATAAAAAAGATAAATCTATATTGAAATAATCAAACGCTAATAGTTACTTGAAATGGTATCAAAATATTTAAATCGGTCTAATATTGTAAATCTATGAGGCTGTTTTAATAAAATGATCAATTAAAAGACAATAAAATGGTTCTTAAAATCGAATGTCTTATCCTATTTTATCGAAGTGTTATTATAAGTTTTTTAATGGCGCATAGAGAATATTAAGATGCCTATAACATTACAACATACACAACGGTGGTGTTAGGTAAACATCATAATCAATATTAAAAAAACATATTCGTTTTTTCCATAGATTATCGCTGCTATATATTTAGTAGATTAGTTAGAAGAATATTGACACGATTGTTGAGATCGCAGGATCATGTTCTTTCACAAGGAAAACTTTTACTGCTCATCATTTCAAATTTGCTATTCACCATAGCGTGAGAAATGCTCAAATTGTATATTAATTCTAGTTCGAAACAGTAGCACAGCATTCACAGTTATTTATCATTTGAAACACCCACATAGGCAAATTGTAAACTAATTAAGAACACACAATACACAATTACACATAGCTTTGTCACGGCAAGCACATAAGCGGAATCAAATGAAGAATGTGTTCCAGTTCCTAAACGAGATACAAAGATAACCCTAATTACAATAAAACAAGACCCCCCAAGAACAAGCAACAATAACACAAAGGTCAAATTATACTAAGGCATACATGACCAGCATTGTCCTGTACAAAATACCTGTTCCTCCCAATACCAGATGTAGTGGAAATAAATAGTAGTGATTGTAATATCCGAACGCTTTCCCATGGTTGCCAGTTAAGGCTTGCCCACACACATTGGGTTAAATACCTTATTTATAGCACACTTGTGTTGACCTTTAATGGTTCGGGTGTGGAGGGAAACCGCGTTACTTACAAATCGACAGAAATGTAAGAGATTGTGAAAAAAATACACCTCCTTTTATAGTTAGGTGGTTTTTGTTGATAGCTAGTTGGATATGGAAGCTGTTAGTAATAGAATGTCGTTTGGGAAATAGTCGGTTTATCATAAATATATGATAAATAACGGGATAAAGATACGCTCTCTAAAACGGACGATGATATAAAATATCTCGGAGATGCGCAGGGTGTATCATTTTAAAGCTTGTCATGATGGAAATTTGTAGGTACTTGTTAAATCTTGTACTCAAAATTCGAAGCTATGTGCTCAAGGGACATCATACGTTTACAGTATTTTACTACATTACAATGTCATTATTCTTTATCACTATTAATACAATAACCAAGACCTTACAAAAGGTTTTGCCAAGATCATAGGTTAGTATATTTAGATAGGTTACAATACGTGAAGAACTATTCTAAAATACACATAACTAAAATTGTCTGTTTGTAATATTAAAATAACCGCTTTTTACTAAATGCATATGGATGTATACACGGTAAATATACCGAAATGACAATTTTTTAAATTTTTGTCTGTCTGTCTGTTTGTTCTCGCTAATCTCTGGAATGGTTGGACTGATTTTGACGGGCCTTTCAGTGGCGGATAGATGATGTACCAATAGTAACTTAGCCTATAAATTAATCGAGTACGCCAAGTAGTTCTCTCAGAACGCGGGTGAAACCGCGGGAAACAGCTGGTCTATTAATAAAGGTCCAATATTTTTTATCAAACTAGCAATAATAAGCTTTTTAAGAATGCTTAGTAAGTTCATCCAAAATGCGCATGGCAGGAAATAAAAATTAATAAAAAACCAATAAAAAACCAAAAGTCAAGTATCTTTTACATGTGTAACACCTGCACATTGAATTCCGTAAAAAAAATCTAATTTCTAATCCAAATTTTCTCACGATAGTACAACAGACCATGATAATCGGTTGCACCTAATAAGCATTACTCGTAGGAACCTTTAGCCAACGCGTGTCCGTTTCTAAATAAGGTCGGTCCCGAACAATGCATCGGTGCAAAGTTCGATATTTTGTTTGCTATGACCATTCGTGTAACGGAAACTAGCATTGCATTGCTCCACGGAAGTTCTGAATGTCGTACGCTCGAGATATTTTCGGTTGCAGCTATGTTTGACAATTAAGATTGGTCTTCTTGTTAGTTGCACTGGTGTCAAACTTGAGACCGTACGTTTGATTATGACATGTGATAAATCTTTGTGTGTTGAAAACGATGATCTGTTCTGTCTGAGTGACATATTTACAACAAGCTGTTTCCCGCAGTTTCACCTGCGTCCTGAGAAAACTACTTCGCGTACCCGGTTAATTTATAGCCTAAGTTACTCCTTGGTACATCAGCTATCCGCCAGTGAAGGTCCTGTCAAAATCGGTTCAGCCATTCCAGAGATTAGCGAGAACCAACAGACAGACAGACTGACAAAAATAGTAAAAAATGTCATTGCGGTATATGTACCGTGTATACATCCATATGCATTTAGTAAAAAGCTGTTATTTTAATATGGGATATTTTTAACAGCGTATCAAAAATGTTATGTAACACACTAAAGTGAGTTACGCAAAAAACCTTTATTATTTCACTAAAATACTGACTTGCACACTAAAATACTATTTGTACACCAAATATGATGATCTTTTTACAAAATATCATTTGATATGAAAAGTTTCGTCCGCTCGGGAAACTTATCCACTCAGAAAACTTAATAGGTTATGTTAGGTTCTCTTGTGACCCTGCTCCCAAAAATAGGAGCCCTGCGAAGCAGGGCTCCGTCAACTTAGCTTAGTGGTGCAATTAGTATTTTTGGTGGAAAATTAGTATTTCTGACTAACAGTTAAATACAACCCTTTTAATATTACAAACAGACACTCCAATTTTATTTATGTGTATAGATTTGTGTACTTATAAGTTGTCAGGTTGCTATCATACAACTTTAGTCTAGTTCGAAAGGAGATTAAATGAAATAGATGGTTAAATAACACATAATTCATACATACATACATATACTCACGCCTGTTTCCCGTCGGGGTAGGCAGAGACAACGGAACGCCACTTGCTTCTATCCTTACAGAACTCACGCGCTTCCTCTACACTCATTACTCTTTTCATACATGCATAATTATTAATCATCATTTAACACATAATAATAATCTTATAAATATTTAAAAAATAAAGAGGATGTGTCTGTATAAAAAGAAGAAAATCTATAACAATCCCTTCTTAGTTGATGATATTTCATTTCAATTCTTAGCCACAAAAACACGATCACTCACATATTTTATCGTCGAAACAAAGATTTAGTTTACTGATAGTGACGAAGTGCTTAAATCCCTTTGTTTGGTAGATAGAAACATAACATTAATGAGTGCGTGACAGTTTTCCCCTCATTCCAACTTTTACGATTTTAAAATCTGATAATCCGGATCAAACAAATCAATAAAAATAAATACGTGCCAGCCAATAGATTTGAACTATCCAAACATAAAAAAAATTTCAATGAGTCACAGAAACTACTTTTATATTCAATTTTTGACAAAAGCCATCAAAGAATTTGGGGTCGTCCCACTCACTAAGTAACTCAGATCCATGAGACAGTTGCTTGTGATAGTAACGTTTTACGACTCTTCTAAAACGAACTGTTACCTGCCATTTAAAAGTAATAAAACTGCTTTTTAACACACTCACACTCTAAATATTGGGTGCGTGAAAATATGTTCTTTTAATAGCCAAATTTCTCCCAGAATACCGTAGAATTGACGGCCCGCGGGCGTATGTACATTTAATCTGGTATCTTCAGATTTCCGTCTAAATTGCTTTATAAGAAGCAAGATGTTTCATCTTTGTCTAATTTAAAGACGCGGAACCCGTTTGCGACCTTCCCAATCATAACGCGCTTAACATACTTTACATCGGGTTGGTGTAATTAGTATACGATTATCATTTAAATATTGATCCAACAGTTGTAACGGATGAAGTCATTGAATTTATATCAAGAGCGGCATCACTGGTCTAAATTAATACGAAATAAACTAAGACTTTACTGGTAAGTCTCATTAATATGCAATCAGATTGAAAGTTAAGGCAAACGATAATAAAATAGCCAAATTCGTAGAATACGGATAGGTACTTTGTTTTTGGTACAACTAGAACAGAAAAACAAATAAATATAGTCGCTTTTGAGGTTACACAAATAAACTCAACTAACAGAGCCCAATTACTATGTGGGCTCAAGATCCCAAAGAAACCGACACAAATTCCAAACCTATTTGTACATTCTCTGATATGGTAAATAGACGACTAAAAATATTGCTCCCGGGCAATTTTATGGCCGAGGTTATCGACTCAAACAAAGCAATAAACAAAGGTATTTTGTCGATTACACAACCTAGAATCTATATTGGTTCAAATAGTTCAAACAACTAAACTCAAAACTAATCAGGCTAGGTTTTGTAAGTCATCCGACCGCAGACAGTAAACAATATAACGAAACAAAGGAATTCCTTAATCAAATCGACGTGAAAGATCAAAAAGTGGCGATAGTAGAAACGCTAGGCGGTGTTCATGATACGAGTCTTGTACACCCACTCACCGTGATGCAGCAACATCGATGCATTTAATTGTTGTGTGATAGCACACTAATGCACCTGTCAAGGAAACAAAGCCAACCTCAGATAAGACCAAAATTGAAGCACGATCGGTTTTTGTTGGCGGTTGCACGTCTCAAATGTAAATGTTTATACTTTCTCGTTTGTACCAGTACGATTCACATCTCTTGATATGAGACGTGCCACTCATTTGTCATGCGCCCAATGAGCTATTCGAAACATTCCGGCCTGATACTCGTATTATGCAATTGTTTCATGTAATAAATTGTACTGATACGGTACGATACAATACATATCATTACACTTATACATTAAAAGTTCATTCTCATATACATTTTTGGAAACAAACAAGTCTATATCTTTGATAGACTGCATTTATATCAGTTTCACGCGGTGAAAGCATTGTTTTCATATGATTGATTATGCAAAAAACAGTTATAAATTTCATGCAAAGGCGTATTTCATATATAAAATTTACGATAGTAAATCATGAACTTATTTACTATCTACATTATGCCACGTACGAACAATTTGTATCAGAAAACAGTAACGAAATATTAACATGGCGTTCACATATAAAATATGCGTTCAATGCGTATCAGACACTGCGGCGTATAATATTATTAATAGCACCAATGCAGATAGAGTTTATGCTTAACGATTGGAAGCTCTGTTCGTTTTACCGGGAGCTTGTAACGAAGTGGGACTTGTTCCGTACAATGCTATCTACCAAGACTGAAAACCAGTTATGATTCATTATCAGATCCTATGCCCGGGGTGGCATTAAAATGTCGGCTCGGTCCTGCTTTGTTTATTAAATTATGTCCACCGACGCTATAAATATCGCTTGAGACGCGTTCATTTAGTGAAATACCGATCCGACCAACGATACTGCATGAGTTATGTCGCGTCCTTAAGAATAACGTATTAAAGCCGCATAAACAAGGTTGAGTAAAGAAAAATGGATAGTTATCTAGATCGCAGTGAAGGTTATGAGCGTAAACATTGTATTGTACTAAATACGTTAGTAAAACTTAAATCTAATGAATTATTTACTTTTGTAGAACGTGGAAACAAAGGTGAAAACGTGATAAAAGAATTTACTAGCACACTGAAATTAGAACATTGAGTCGACCTCGACGTTTCAAAAAAGATTAAGTACTAACAATATCCCAACGTTGCGATTCCCTTAGATTATGATCAGCGAGCATTAAAAGTAATTGAATCAAAAACAAACGAAAGTGGTGGTCGAAGAGAGAGAAATAAAGCCGACAAAAAAGGGACCAGTCGAGATGTAATGACGCAGATAAGTTCAACCAATTACTGGGAACTCAGAAGTGCTGCATCTGCGGGATAAAAATGGACTCTCAGTTTGCAAATATGCAGGGATTATATTATTCCAAATACAGTAGGGAAATAACGCGAAGAGAACAGTTTCCTTGGGCACTGTACTTGTTAGTGCAGTGGAGAAATTTAATTGAGTTCTGTTTAGTTCGTAATATAGACTGATTAGGTTTAAGTTTCAATTTTAGTGACTAACGATTTAAAAAAGGATGCAAAGATTGATAGTTTATTTTCATGTTTCAAGTATTTATACTGCAACAATTTTTAAAATGAACTTTTTATGGCGTAATAAGTAACGTAACTGTCGATCAAACTGTTATAACCCATGTATTTTGTTGATACGAATAATAAATATAATGAAAACAAAATAATGAGGCTTACCAGATATTTGACAAAAAGCTTGTTACTATCTAATTTTATATCAACAAAATTCCAGAAAGTGTATACTAAAACGAAAACACAAAACCGTCTGTCATTAATAAAGCAGCCCTTAGAAATGGACTGGACGCAACATCGCGGACTCAGTGCTATAAGACTGGACACGAAGATTTTATCTCACTAGGAGCAAGCCATTATTTCGCAAAGTTCCCAATGACTATCACAACAATTACTCTTAGAGCTTATACGATTTGATTTAAAGCTATTTATTTTCTAGTTAACAAAATGGACATCTATTATTTTTATCTCGGAATTTTTTTGTACATTTTTTCTTCCTTGCCGATAAAAAGTGTATCAATGTTATAATTGCTTAGTAATGTTGGTGATACGATCAAACCTGCCTGTTTGGACTTAAAGATAGACAAGGTCAGCGTAAAATTGCCCGCAAGGCTGTATTATGTAACGTTTTATTTTTACGTTATTAACTTCATCGGTAATATCATAGCTTGGTATCGTTTTTATCCTGCCGCGGAATGTGTTTAGATACAGATTAAATATTTTGAATTGCTCGACTTAAGATGGAATAAAAAATTGTCTGCAGAATATTCATGTTTTGCTTTGTATTAAGTATCATTTCTTATCGGCTTTCAGTTGATGTAGAGACAATGATTAATTAGGATATGACATTGTACTATTTGCTTCATGTTTATAGATAAAGATTAGACAAAAGTCTATGATAATGTACAAGGACATGAAATAAATTTCTTAAGAGAAACATATAATGTAAATAGTAATTTGTTCACGGGGATAAACATTGGTATATGTATGTATATAAGGCAGCGATAGCCGAGTGGATATACCAACAGACTGCCATACAGAGGGTATCGGCTTCGAATACACGGCGCGCACCAATGACTTTTCGGAGTTAAGTGCGTATTGAATTGTTAATTATCGCTTGTCCCGTGCCTCGGAGAGCACGTTAAGCCGTCGGTCCCAGTTGTCATGAAGATCTTTGACAGTCGTTACAGGGTGTCAGTACCTTCTAAATAAACTGACAGTAGTCTAAACCATGGAATATCGCTATCCCTTCGGGTTGCGGAGGTCAGACAGGCAGTCGCTCTGTGGAAAAACTAATATTCAGCCAAATCCAGTTAGACTAGTAAGCGGACCCCAGATTGAAAACTGGGATAACGCTAGGAGGATGATGAATTGATGATGATGATGTATGTTTATAAGGGTATTCAGTTTACGACTCTAACCGTAGCGGCTACAAAGCGCAAGGGTGCTGATCTTTCATGTATTAATATTAACTGACAGAAGTCAGTAAAATTGGTGTGACATCAAAATTACTGTGTAAGTTAAGCAGTCAGATATATGTATTTAAGACTAAGGTATAATCAAACAAGTCGGCGCTGGACCAGTTTGAAAAAAAATACCTTTGCTCGTTCATAAAGTCGAGGCAGTAGAAACTGGTATTGTTTACGAGTGTCAATGTGCGTATAAAGTAGCACTGGAAGCGACGATGTCTTGCTAAGCGATTCTCGCCCTTATGGTGGTCTAGCGGGAAGTTGTTCGACTCTACATTTAGCTGACTCCCTAACTTGTATAAACAAAAGGATATGAAGGGGGAACAAAAGTCGGATGGACTAAAAGCTTCTCAAATATGCAAGGTTTTTTAACAGATTGGACAGGTAAATGTAAATTTTCATCACGCACGCATTATTTTGAAAAGTGACCATGCTCCGTTGGATGTTCACTTATGGACACTATATTTGCATCACAATAACATTTTGAATCAATAGGAACATTTCGCCTATGTATAGCAGGCTGGCTAGATGGTTTGACATCGATTTTTCCGTGTCTACCCAAATATACTATTTGCTCCATGTTTTTAGGGTGGTTTCAAATTAGCGTTTTATACGCGCATATGAGCTCATTTTTGGAAGCGCATGCAGGCGCGTATAGGCTCGCCTTTTGGCACACGCGCAACTCGTACGAGCGTTGTCGCGCTTCTAAGCTCGTATAAGCGCGAGCCGTCAGAATTCATGTTGACACTGACAAGATGTCACTACCGGTTCGAGTGAAAACGCCAAAATATGCCCGTTTACGCGAGTCCGGTTTTTGGAAGCGCGTAATGTATCGTGCGTGTAAGCGCGTATGCCGAAACGACCGTGTACGCGCAGAAAAATACGCTGGTCTGAATCCGCCCTTAGTTAATTAGTCAGCTTTTAGAATGGCTGTGACACGTACATTTTTTTGACAGTCGCTACACCGAGACAATAATACGTCTGGCGCTATTCAAAATCTACAATCAAACATTTTATATGCCCTTGTTTGCTAAAATTACCAAATCTTTGATCGATTTACGAGTCACGATCTCCTACAGACTTTCGCACGGAGCGAAGTGGAATCCTTTATGATCTTGACATTTGTTATGAATTGTTTCAAAGGCCGTGATTCAATTTGAATTGTTCCCTCCGTAGCCCAGTACTGTGTCATTAGGTAACTGTTTGGGACATTCAACCAATCTTGAACTTTGAATGGCGTAATTTTATTGTGATGGTGAATTGCTTTTAATAGTTGTACATGTTTGATGTCATTATTTTGTTCTTTTTTTATTTATAGACTCACACCTGTATCCCCGAAGGGGTAGCCAGAGGTGTAATATTACACCTACATTTCGGCATGAATTTTTAGGTCCCACGTAACAGGGGGCGAGCCTATTGCCGTACCGGGCACTTTACCAGAGTCCGTGCTGCTACTGAGAATTTCCTAACGGAAAAAACCCAATAACACTTTGCCCGACCCGGGAATCGAACCCGAGACCTCCCAATCCCACGCGCACATTTATGCCGCGAGACCAACGAGGCAGTCATTATTGTGTCTATACATTACTCGTAATAGTAAAGATAGCACTCCTTTACCGATGATTCGACGCTAGCTGGGACTAAAAATCACGAAGTTTATGTCCAGCTTAAAAACGTCCTTTAAGTACTTTCGATGATAGACAGGATAGATGATTTATCTTTTAGGTAATCGTAAGATTTATAAATATTTTGCTGGGTTAGCAGGAAAATGACCACCAACCGAGTGCTGCAGAATTTTGACATTTAGCTGAACTGCAAAATTTAATACACAATAAAAAATTGTTTATTCCAAATAACAAGTAGTTACTCATAAAAATACAAGCGAGGTAGACAATATGAGGACATAGAACAAATGTAATGAGGTCTATTTGTAATCTTTAACTAATGAACACCCATTAGGTGCAAGTCTGTGTTTATTACTATAGTAGATGTTCAATCATTTTGTACTAAACACTTTTATAAAGAAAGTTATAATATTGTTATATCTCGCATTATTCATGTATACAATTTCAAAGAAAATTAATATAAACAGGGACAAAGACATTCAACAATAATGCCTTGTCCTTTTAGCGATGTAACTCATGATTTGTTAACAGTGAGTGAGAATGAAAAATTACCTAGTACTAATAGAATATTAAGCAACGTATTCACTGCAACGGTGAGAAGCGAGACTGAGATATTGTAATAATATGCAATAGATTTAAAACCTCCACTGAGGCGTTTTTATGCGATTATATTGATTAAATTGGAACCCCGCCTCGGTGGGTAGATAGCCTTACTCACAGACAATGCAAGCCGCAAAACTTGAAACAAAATCTGCCGGGTCACGAACAAAGAGCGCCGCTACGAACAAAGAACAAATGTTTTTATTAACAAATAAGCGACAATAAAAACAGACGAAATGGTACCGACAATTAATTGACACCAGTCTAGGCATACAATCGGATAATTAAGTTCGGCGAGCGTAGGCGACGCAAACGTACAAAACCGTGTCCCGTACAAATCGATGAAATTAATTCTTAATTCAGACACAGCGTAGAAACATTCCTTACACAAAACTTGTGAAACACCCAGTGCGACAATGGTAACATACTGTGTATATTTTACGTGAAATTCATCGCTTGGAAATTCTCTTCGTGTAGGTGACTTGAATTATGAATGCAGATACCCGAGAGTGGGGTTGCATTAATTAAATAATTATGACATATTGTGCGACCGTTTCAATGGAAGGGCGCTGTTGATAAGGAATTGGTATGGAAACACTCATTACTAATTCTGAACACCTGTTTAGTGAGTTATGATTTGATATCTATAGAACTTTGAATCATTAAGTTCCATTGCTGTTATGAATTTTGAGGCTGAATTTTGGTTGGCCAACCCTATCGTAATCAATATTACTATCACAGAGTTATAACCGACTATACGACTTTTATGATAAAATTTGTTTTAATCTTAATATATATGTATAAAATCCTTGCGTTATTGACACTGACAGACACGCTACAGCCGAAACTATTTGGTGTAGGAAGCTGAAATTTGGCATGTATGTGCCTTGGGGACCGTAGGGGTGCACTAAGAAGGGATTTCCCGAAATTCCCACGGGATCGGCCAAAACAGGTAAATTAAAAAAAAATGCAGGCGTAGCTGCTGGCGTCCTCTAGTATTTTACAAATATTTGACATCTTTGCTACAAGATGCTTTTAAGTTGACACTGAAATTACATTATACGGTAAAAAAGTCGACAGCATTTTGAACTTTGAAAGAGCCTTAAAAACTCTTATGAGATAGGTTGAAACTTATGGCGCGCTTCAAAACCATTCAATTACATAGACTAAGATTTAGTTATTTGTCGTACTATTAATGTAATTTATTCTAGAAATATTGTTTTGTCTATTCAATTTAAATTCAGAATAAAATTTAAATAACCTGGAACAACTCAATCGGATAAGTAGTACGCTTGAAATTTAATACTTATGATCGATCGAAACGTTAACTTTTAAAGAAATTTTGCAATATCTTCTTTACTTATATATCACAGTTTAATTTAAGTGGGTTTTCCCTTAAATTATACTGTGATGCATACAAGTAAAAAGAAATAGCTTGGTCAACTTCACAACTTTATTTTAACAAACTGACATCATTGTTGTAGGCTGTTAATGATGTTACCGACTTATGCAGTTTAAGGTGTAGGTGTTCAAACTTAATAACAATAATTTCAGAACTAATAAAATAATAAAAATAAATAAAATGGCGACAGTCACACTAAAAATAAGTATTTACGCAGTAGCACGATTTTTTAAAATTCGAACACATTTTATAAATATACTGCCCGTCCATTACCATCAAACCTTTTTGCTTATCGTGAGTGAGTGTTTTAAAATGGTACATTAGCATACCAATATATTTTTCTATCACCTTTTTAATTGTTTGACGACCACAGAAATAGTGAGAATTTATCTCAGAAGCCGTACCCAGATTGGCGTAAATAAATTAAATATATTCAAATTAATAAAATTAAAAGGATCATTTTCAAAAGAGTTAATGGTAAAACCGCTTCTATAAGTGTTATGTTACGCGACGATTTTGCAGTTTATATAAAATGTCAAATGCTTTTTTTATCTAAACGATGGTATAATTCACGGTAGCAAAAATTTATAATCTCTTTATGGTGACTGGTTTATAATGTTGTTGTTGAGAAGGTTGAAATGACCGTTGGCTAAATACTTTTTTCTATCAAGGTGACATATTGGAACTTTTCATTTGGTTCGATAGATGGCACTAGTTGATATATACGGAGTAGTGAGATTCTTTCTTCAAATATTTTGAAATAGAAGCAAACTAAGGTGTATAATATAGGATTTGGTGGATAGTTAATAAGTTAAAATGGTTGCCTCACCACATTGTAGCACTAAATGTTATAGGTTCAATCCTACAAACATTTGTGTAGAATATCTACAAATAGCTGTTTATGTGCGGCCTTATATTGTATTGTACATAAATATAGGTATAGGTTACTACTATTAAATACAACATACTTAGAAGGGGGATGAAATTCTACGAAGACAGGCAATATAGGAATTCGCTCGATTACTTACCCAGTAGATCGCGAGTGTTTCGTAGAAACCTAAGTGCTTTAGTCAAGACGTACTCGAAACTTAGTTCATAAATAGGTACCTGAAGGTTAGTTGAATACTATGTAATTTAAAATATATTGTAAACGTGCCTGACAAAATGTTACATTTAATTTATTTAAATTGCAGCAATTGTAGCGCTCATAGCGAAACTTGCCTTGCAAAGATTGTCAAAGAAGCTCAGTCGTTGCCCATCGTTCCTGATGATGCCTCGTGCAGAGGCGAAACACGTGTCGAAGAATAGTCGGCGCATACAGCGGGATACTGCAAGTCAGGTATCTTCCTGGAACCCATACCATTCCTATATCCCTTATCCTTTTAGAGGAGTTCGATATTGTCAACCTTTTTCTATTGCAATAGTTGGGGTGGTCAATTCGAGGGTGCGTGGTGGGTTCCTCTTTCCTTCTATTAGGTTATTGACAAAATGAGCTAACGGTTGCTAGTCGCCACTTGGATGGGTGACCATGTGTGGCGCGCATTTACATCAGAGCACTGCATTGATTTGGAAGGCACGTAAAGATGTCAGTCCTGGTTCTTGTCTCATGGAAATTAATTATTAGGCAATGCCGGAGGCCTTCGAGCGGCTCAAAACGCCAACACCAGAGTGGAGTTTTTATTTTGGCAACACACCCACAATAAAAAGGTTATATTCCTTCCCCAAAACTGTTGACACAGGCCGTTCTTTAGCTGCCCGCATCCAAACGCTTCCCGCGGTCACAAACAGATCCGATTCAGCAGAATATTTTTATGCTAAGATTTAGCATGGCAAAATTGTGCCAAAATAATTATTATTTACTTACCACATATAATTATATGCTTGTATCAAAAAGCTTGCTTGCGACAGTGACGACAGATGCTTTATGTCAAAAAAAATATAAAACATTTAAATAAATATCTTCAAATAAAGTGAATGAAAGCTCTTTTTCTTTTCATACGTAGATATTAAGTGTGATCACATTCGTGATTTCTTTTTGCACATTATACTGTACCGCGGCGTACTTATTTGCATTTTAATTGTAGCCGTCGTATCGACATCAAATCTGTATCACAGAACGTTTCATTCGCATTTGTTCTGAGAATTCTTATGTCTCTATTATTGAACCGGATTTTATTGAAAGAGTTTTCTTTCTATATTGTTTTTGTTTTTAATATTTAAAGCTTTTGTGTTATGCGATTATGAGAGATTTACAATTGAAAGGAGCAATATTTACTTAGGAACTATAGTCGAATAAATAAATAAAAATATATTATTGTTAGGTCATGAATTGACGGAAAACCCATATGTTCATTCGAGATGAGAACCTTCTCTCTTTTTAAAGCGTGCCGCTTAGCAACACATATTAATTTTAAACATAATATGTATATTTCTATAAGGAAAAATTTTAGAAACAATATACATACCAGCATCAGAGACATTTGTTATATTTTACAATAGTTTAATCTTCAGACGACATTCAAAGCTTTTCAAATAAATATCTCTAGACAGATTTCCAGCTCAAACCACCGTCTACGTATAAGAGACCAAAATCTGCATTTGTAATGGCAAACTGAAATCCGAAAACCGATACAACCTTTGAGAAGGCAGATATTAATTTTGCAACGTCTATTTGAATAGTAGGTACGTTGAAGAGAAATACTATGTTTTTATAAATACAGATCCTTCTGAGAAACATCTTACGATTGAGAGATTGCAGATTGAAACTTAACTATTCAATATGACTGAATGACTTCGCCAGTAGCTCCACCCACGTTGAACTTTTTATCCTCCAAAGGAGAAGATTTTCCAAAAATCCTCTCTATGCTCCCCTACACTGCCGAAGGAAAATACATGCCGAATTTCAGATTCTTGCACCCAGAAGTATCGGCTGTGATCATTTTGTGAAGTTAATAAAGATTAAGTCAATATACAGAAAAGATAACCAGACTCGAAACAACAGTTTTAGGATCACCTGAACCTGCGTCACTCTACTTATAGCGAGGTGGCCACTAAGGCCACTACGACAAACTTAATAGAAGTATATCTGCAAATGAATGTTCTCACAAATATTTTACTTCTGCAGCCAGCGTGATGGAGTTTCTTACTCGTACTCTTCTAAACAGAACTGATAATGACACAGAAAGATACATATTAAGATAAGGAATATTGAATGATTTACAGCCCATTTATTCCTAATGATCTAGAAAATAACCTTTATAATGTGTTTCTAAATAATATATTTCATAATGGATGCTATCATCAATCACGTACAAGTAAAACACCAAAGAACACAGAATAAATAAAATAAATAAAAAATGTGACCCGTTAACAATAAAAAGCCGTTGAAACAACAGAGCTCAAATCAAAACAAAGTTTAAATATAAACAGAAAAACTTAAAGCCTCATTATAATGTAGCACGCGTTGATTATGTCAACTCATTTGAGTGATCACTTCCTCGGACGATCAGTACCATTTTAATTATACACATAAAACCAATTAAATAACTCTTATGGTACAAAGAATAAGGGTCAACTTAGCATTTTTGAACAGCATTTAACATAATACTAAATACACTCATTAGAATTATTCAAATCACTCTTATTACTTGGAAAATAAGGGCTGTATTAGTCTTTTTGAAACGCATTTGAGTTTAAAAGCGTTAGGTGCTACACGAATCGGTAAGGCTGTTGAATGTTTCTCGTGAGTTGGCAACACTGACATGACCACAGATTACGTTAAGAAAGTGGGCCAATAATGTCATGCTGCCTGAGGTGTGATGTTGAATTAATTAAAATAATCAAGCCTTTTTTTTATTTGCACGGTTTGCAGCTCCATTTTTTACAACCTGGATTCATAAATCAACGTGACGTATAACGCTCAAGTTGAAATGTGGCGTAATTAACTTAATATTTTACGGTTGTTTGCACCATGCGATATGCACTTACAGTGTTATAACACTTAGCCGTAAGTAAGTGGAAGGGTAAGGCAAAGTCACTCCGGTATTTAAAGATAAAATGTCATTGGCTCTAGACGCTGAAATTAAATTCTTTAAAATATTGTATAACATAAGTCCTATTATTTTTTATTTCGTAACTAAACAAAGTTTCTTAATAAAACACACAATAAAATAGCTATGAATGATTTTTAGTACTAATTCCATTATAACTGAACCTGAGTAAAATCTGACTGAAATCAAAACAAATTCGTACAAACTAAAATAAAAATGACAATTTTATTTACATATTAAATACTTTCAATATTCTATAATAATATTTTGTCGTATAACATTTCAAAAGAAAGTATCCAAATAAAAAGTAACAACCTTTTCGAACATACGAACATTATTTTCTGTTTCTAATGAAGAAGTTTTATACACTGAAGATGTATGACTGTATTTTTAGACACTGAGGAGCCATTTCTATAAAAGTTTTCTTGCAAATAGCAATAGCACCTAAGAGAACTCTTGGAGACAACTACTTAAAGAACAGCGTGCAATAAAAAATATACAATAGTATACATAGTCTAGTGGAGGTATACCAACAGACTGCCATGCAGAGGGTATCGGGTCCGCTTACTAGTCCAACAAGATCTGACAGAATATCCAGCTTTACCACAGATTGACGGGCGTCTAACCTCGGAAACCCAAAGGCTAGCGATATTCCACGATTTAGACCAGTATCAATTTATCAGATGGTATTGACTCTCTATAACGACTGCCAAAGATCTTCATTCATGACAGTTTACAATTTTATACGCACATAACTTCAAAAAGTCAGTGGTGCGCCGTGGTTTCGAACACGATACCCTCTGCTTGGCAGTCTGTTGGTATCTCAGCTCAGCTATTGCTTCCTAATATCGCTTATAAATACACCAGTAAATGAATATATAAGTCGGATAATTCGAAATGCGAAAATGTAATTGAAAGGCAAATAAAGTTGACAATTCGGGGTCATTTATTTTGGTCGAAGCGAAAACTGCGCTGTAATGGTTGATGGTTATTAATTGCCCACATGACGTCGGTTACCGTGGTCGTGGGGTTATGCATGTTTCTGGGTATATTTTATTTTTGCTTTACTAGCATACGTTTTTTACTCTCTTTGTTGAATAAAAGAAAGAATAATGTAGCCTAGAATATCGACAAAACAGTAAAAAATACTTAAAAAAATATGGTGGGCGGCTCAAGTCTGTGTGGAGAACGTTGGGGGAGGCCTATGTCCTGCAGTGGACGTCTCTAGGCTGATATTAATGAATAAAAAAATGCGTAATTTAAGTATTTTCTGTTTAAAAAGTACATACATACATACATAGACTCACGCCTGTTTCCCCGAAGGGGTAGGCAGAGGCATATTAAACGCCCACTTTTCGCCAGTGTTTTGATCCCACGTAATAGGTGGCGAGCCTATTGCTGCTTATCGGGATATTTTGTTTGCCAGAGCCTCGTCCGTTGATCGGCAGGTGCACCACTTGCAGGTGAGGATGGTTTGGGACCCTAAGTTCTTGGTGGGAACCCTATGCACCCAATTTAAAAAGTAGCGTCTAAATTATCTGTAATAAAATCATATTAACTGCTACAAAGAAAAAGAGATATATTAAAAGAAAATTGAATTGAGATTAAATAAGTATATTAATTTTAAAACCTATTCAAACACTTCAAAACTACTCATAGAAGTGAATAATTTACTTCGAATGGATAAGTACTCTGTTTAAAGTCAAATTAAGGCTTTCAATTATTTTATAAAAATAATTTATTACTTTCAAATGTAATATTAAGTCTCGTTTTAATGTAGCAATAAAGTTCTATTCAGACATGTATTTGAATTTTCTGATTTACAGACACAATCCAAATGTGCTTTCTAAGCCTTTTGGTCATTATATAGTAAAAGCTTCGATTTAAAATTCAATTAGAAGCCGTTAGTACGTGGTCTGACTATGAAACAAAGGTTTTTTTTAACATACGGCCATTTCTTTATTCAGTATGCGATCATTAGCATGTGCCAGTTTGAACATTAAATTATTAGGGTCTAAGTATACGCGCTACTTCTAGAGTCTTCGTATTTTTGTCCTTTTTTTTATAAAGACAACTCCCGCATTAGGACTAAATCCTGTATCGCGGGGGACTTAACAAACATACAACTAACGGACACAATGCACACCCAGACTCGAAACAACAATTGTGATTGATAGGCATCTTGTGTTTTATCGACTTTTTCTGTTTGCGTAAATGTTGCATCTGATGCAGTGTGCTATGATGGAATGCGATGATACACAAACAAACTGACAAACGAATCTAATGAAGTAATTTAAGACGTGTGTAAGAACAC
This sequence comes from Euclidia mi, assembly GCA_944739405.2. Classification (NCBI taxonomy): domain Eukaryota; kingdom Metazoa; phylum Arthropoda; class Insecta; order Lepidoptera; family Erebidae; genus Euclidia; species Euclidia mi. The sequence goes on along the minus strand of OX123194.2, from coordinate 1,978,814 downwards.
TATCATGACTTCGTTTTGAAGTGTTTATTTGTTTAACTTCATCTTATCATCATTTTAGCAGCTAAATTGCTGACGTTATTTATTTTTGACCCTTTCCGGCAATCGATGTCACCATCAACTCCCAAAAAGGTTTTGTCCTCGGTTAACATGCAATGAAAAAGTTCAGACTAGCGTCGACTTTCTAATGTGTTTAGTAGACAAACGCTATAGTAGCGTGTGTGCTTAAGCCCTCAAATCTTCTTAAGCAGTTAAACAAGACGCATCAGCATTTAGTTCTGATTTATAGACCGTTAGTATCATTTTAATTAGGTATATAAAGAAGCGTGCGTGTTTTGCATACCTAACCACCGCCTTAAAATTTACATTATATGGGTATAAAACTGTCGAATAGAATGGCCAATGGCATCGATTTAAGATTGATTTATTGATTTAAAATAGTAAAACAATGACAATATTAATTTATTTATCTAAATCAAGTTCTTGTTGCCGAAATATTTCTATGATCACATTCCACATTTTCACAGCAAGCAAATCCACGTCAAAACGCTGAAGCATATAGAAGGTATTTCACCCTTATTTTAAAATATAAATCTATAATTACTAAGCCGTCTACATTTTACTATTATTATGATTTATGTTTATTTTTTAATTTATAGACTCACGCTTGTATCCCCGAAGAGTTAGGCTGAGGTGTAATATTACACACACATTTCGCCAGGAATTTTTAGGTCCCACGTAATAGGAGGCGAACCTATTGCCGTACCGGACACATTACCAAACTCCGTGCTGCTACTGAGAATTTCCTAACGGAAAAACCCAATAATACTTTGCCCGACCTGGGAATCGAACCCGAGACCTCCCAATCTCCTCCCACGCGCACATTTATACCGCGAGAACAACGAGGCAGTCATGGATTATATGAAGCAATGAAACAAGAAAGATATGTCAGGATCGTTGCAAATGGCGTTCCGTAGTCTCTGCCTACCTCTTCGGGAACCAGGCGTGATTCTATGTATGTATGTAAACTTAATCCAAGTGCCATATCTGTGAACCATGTCTGTAAAAGTTAGTTTTAAAAATCTTCACAAACCACAATAACTATACCTACCATACTTGGGAATCAAACCAAGAAACTCACGCCAATCTAAACACGTTGAATCTTATAATAAACGATCAATAAGATAGTCTTATAAGAAATACCTTTAAAACAACACCTTACCTGATAACACCCCTTATAGTTATTCACACACACGCAGATTATCGTTGCAAAGATATCAAAGCCTTCTGCACAATTCTATCTTTAGTTCAGGTAAAACCATACCGAGTGTTTATGTCAGCATAAAATCTATTCCAGTCTGACGCTGGAATCCCGTCGAAAACGCCTTAATACTATATTGTCTGCGTGACATGTTAAAACCCCTTTCTCGAACTGTAAACGGGTTGTATCGTATCTGTTCTCCTGTAGCTTAGTATTATTTTTGCTGTTCTTATTTTTCTAGATTTTCTAGAATAAACAGAAATAGGGTTCGTTTTCTTTGGAGTGTTTTCTAGAGTTGGTATGGTGGTTTTTGTTTGAGTAAGTTGATGTGGTATTTTTTAATAGGTTGTCATATAATGTTATGTAAACCCATTCATTAGAACTACAATCGATGCAAATGTAACAGCTTGTTTAAGATAGGCACAACATGCTTTCAGATACATTGCTTTCTGAAATTGAAGTAGTTGAGTCCAAATTATTTGTGTTCACTAACTAAAACAGCTTTCTGCTTTGCTTAGTGATTTAATTCCTATATTTTGTCAACACTCAGTGTGATTTGCAAAAAGTTCCACAAGCGAAAGTTGGTTTTGGACCAGCTGGTTGTACATATACAGACGGATAAATACATTCGCACATATAAGGTCCTTGAGGTCGTCTGAGAATTTGACCCTGGCGATGCCAATCCATTCTAGCAATTACTATGGAAAATCTTTTACAGTTCAAGCTGCACGCCTGTGGAATGGATTGCCACTAGAAATCCGTAAAGCCAAATCACTTAACATATTTAAGTGTATGTTAAAAAGACTCTACCTGTCAATCTAACGCCAATAATTATAAGCATTGTTAATTTATCATAATTATATTGTATAGCTGTCGTTCTACAAGTGTTCTGTTCACTGCTTCCTTATAATCATATTTTATTTATAATATGTATTGTATCATATATTACCTAGACTTATGTATGTTATAGTAGTATAATATAGTATGTATAGTATAATGTACATATATATATATATATATAATGTAGTATGTATAGTATAATATAGTATGTATTTATGTAAGTGTATATTACAATATGTATATATTTAGGTACTTATTTATTTATAATTATTATAGATTACTGACGCTACACCATCAATATACATGACTGTTAACCTAAATCATTTCTGTCCATCCGCGGTTGCCTGGAAGAGATCGCTCTATTAGCGATAAGGCCGCCAATTGCACACTAGTTTTAAGTTATATACTTCTGTAAATACTTTGTTTATTTTGGTGTCCAATATATAGTATATAATCTATCTATCTATCTACATTCGAATGTAAAGTTACTGTGTAACAGGATATATTCTAATTTATTTACAAGACTGAGCTTTCAAAATTTAGATTATGTACCATAGCTCCATGAGTAACAAACACAAAAGTACAAAATTGTGCTACTAAATATAAATATGTGAAATTCAAGAAACGAATTTCATGAAACAAAGGCACGAAGATGTGACAAAAAGTCGCAACACCTTTAAAACCAGTTACAGGACAACTAAAGTACATAGATCACCTGCAAAAGAAATCCACCAGCATATTTATAATATCATTAAACCATGAATCACTTTAAACAAAAAAGGTACCAAAATCTCTTTGGAGGGACGTAAATGATTTACAGCTCTCAGATAGCGTATACCGCAGCCTTTGCCGATAGCGTATCGGTCTAAAAACGACTAAAAAACCTTTCGCCTTTGTTCTTTGTCGCCCCACTCATATGCAAATGCAGTCGGTTCCTCGTCTGATTTAGGGCCAACATTACTGATTCACGAAAATGTTGAAAAGTGCATACTTCTTCAAAATGTGCTAAATGATTTATATTTGCGATAGTTGAACAGTTTTTGGTAATGGATATGGAGGTGATAATCGTTTTGGAGACGTGTTGGATTCAACGGTAATAATATGTTAGTTTAAAACAGTTGACACGGTTTTTAACATTTTGATTGTAGGTGCTGACACGTAAAATATTTACACATATACATTTTTTTGATACAGTGTATAACTGTATACGTTTTTGAAACTGGGGAAGAAAAACAGCTCCTATGCTTTCAATAACATTTTTGAAGTTAGTTATAAGGAATTTCTCCTGGAAAATTGGCCGAACACTGAATAGCCTCCGTGTAAAACGTTCTCAGTACCATCTATTCATGGTAAAGTGGCTTAGTTAGGTTCAATTAATTCAACAATTTTAAAGAAGAGGGAAAGAGGTATGGTAAATATTACGAAAGTGCTCAAAATTAGTAAAATAGACAAAAGCAATAATTAAGAAGTAAGTCACAGTCAACCCTCACAAAACGGCTGTATTATTTGATGTTATCTGGAATATGTATATCCTCACCCTTGTATCCCCGAAAGGGTAGGCAGAGGTGTAGTATTACAGCCACATTTTTCATTGTTATTAATTTGTAGGAATGCTTAGATTCTTAACGTAAAGTTAAGTAAAAATATCTTTCATAGCTGTTACGGACGTCGTAGCTTTGTAATACAATTAAGTAATGATCATAAATAATGTAAATAAATACGAATATATAAGTAGACTTAAGTAGATATAAGGATGATCCAATAAAAACGATTTGAGAGTAGGGAAATGTTTATTGTTATTCGATTAAGGCTGTTTTATTATCCCATAGTAAATAAGAAATCAAAACATGACGATGTAAAGTGGACGCGAGCACGATCGAACAGGTTTGAACATGTCGAAACCTGTCCGAACGCCCCACCACAAGTAAAACTCAGACGAAGCGCTGTGATTGGTCGAACCGAATGCGTTGCGCTCACATCCACTCACTACTTGCACCCTGTAAAATAGAACATAAGCAGGACGGTTTGTTGCACCGATGTAGTTCAGTTCAGTCAGCAGTAGTTCTCTCAAGAAATCCGAAGCAACAAGCCGATCCTGATCAAGATTAAAATAAATCAACTCACCATCAAGCCAGGTGTTTCATTCCTTTGGAAGATAAAAACTACAGTCCACCTCAACAGTTTGGTCCTACGCTCGCCGGATACAGTCGGATCATCGTTCGCCTGACGAGCTGAAGACAAAGAAAATACGCAAGTACAGTGTTCCTGAAAATGAAGACTAGGAGTATTGCGGCCAAAGAGAGTGAGGCAGAATCGGGATACGACAGCCGACGTCGCCGAACATTCGAAGAGCCACCGAGATCACCTTCCACCATTGCGTCCGCGTTGCCGCGCATCCAACATGAAGTGCCCGCAAGTGGAATCGACAGTGCTACGCCCATCGCCGCTGTGTCGGTGACCGCACCGCCCGCCACCGCCGCGACGGGAGGAGTTGTGCCACCGTCTGGTGCGTCCGCCGCGCTTACCGCACCCGCTCCACGCCACGTACCGACGAGTCGAGCAACCGCGATCGCGAGCGTAACAATGCGTGAAGAACAACTCGTCACTCCAAGCACGTCGTTCCAGCCAAGAATTCAGGACTCTGTCAGAACAATGACGGCAAATAGGTCAATGAGAGACACCGCAAGTACGATACGATCAAGGGGATCTTATAGCAGTGATGTGGCAAGAGTAAAACTAGCAGAATATGAGGCACAAAAAAGAATTGCTGCAATTAGGAACGAGCAATTGGAAATTGAAAAGGCCCTTGTAAACAAACGGTTCGAGTACGAAGTGTCGGCGATTGAAGCAGAGGCAGAGGCTCGTGAAGAGGGCTCCAGACATAGGAGTGAAGACAGGGTGGATGAGTGGCTGCAAAGTATTGACCAAGCCCACCCACCAGTCACCGAAGAGAGAACTCAGCCGACGCACCCCGCCGCCCAACGAACCGCCGCAGAGCCGAACACATGTGTCGACGCTACAACGCCTGCCATGCCACGCAGGAGACAACGTTCGATCTCACGTTCACCCACAAGAGGGGAACGCAGAGTAGGAAGAGGCATTGAACAACTGGCCGGCACGCTGGACAAAATGATGCGTGTACGCCCGCCGCCACGACAAGTGACTGAGCTACCTGTGTTCACCGAAGCAGCTACGGAATGGCTGCCATTCAAGGCAGCTTATGAAGATTCATCGAGTGTCTACAAATTCACCGCGATGGAAAACTTAGCGAGACTGAGGAACTGCGTCAGAGGTCCAGCAAGGGAAGCAGTCTCCGCGCTCCTGTACTCTGCGTCTGACCCACGGACAATTATGAAGACGCTAGAACAATACTATGGAAGGCCGGAGATATTAATGGACCATGTGACGGAGGACATAAAGAAGTTGCCTCGGCTCACTAGTGTGGCAAGTGAATTAAACTCGTTCGCAGTCAAGCTACAGAACATAGTGTGTGTGCTAACCAATATGGACAACCGCGGATACTTGTGGAACCCGATGCTAGTGCGTGAAGTTGTGGACAAATTAAGCCCGCACGTGAAATCAAGGTGGTGCGACTACGCTTCTGAGGCAGTGGAAATGTCACGTGAGCCTGAAATTACGATATTATCTCGGTTCCTGATGCGGGAGGCTGACCGTGCAATGAAGTACGCCTTCACAAACCCGACGCCCACGCCCGCACCAAAGAGAGAACAGAAAAATGTGGTGCAAGCAAGCACAAAAAGGAAAGCGGGCAGAGAAGTTATTTACGCCACGACAGAAAAAGAAGATGAAAAGAAACACGTATGTCTGTGTTGTGCTGGGGACCATGAAGTGCCTAAGTGCGCCAAGTTTTCAATGATGAGTGTCGACGACAGGTGGGAATGGGCACGAACGGAGAAAGTGTGCTTTAAATGTCTGAATAATCGCCACCGACGAGAGCACTGCCGAGCTAAGCGATGTGGCAAAGAAAATTGTACCCGCCCGCATCACGCGCTGCTCCACAAAGAGATGTTGCAACGAGACACCAAAGAGAAAGCGACGGATGCCAAACCGACAGCGGAGTCCGTGATGACTGTCTCAGCAAGCAGCGACGCGCCGCATCGCGTACTCTTAAAGATGTGCCCCGTCGTTTTGAAAGGACCAGGCGGTCAAGTGACCACGTTCGCGCTAATGGACGAAAGATCGACGATCTCACTCATCGACGAGGATTTAACACGCCGTATCCAAGTGAAAGGGCCAATTTCTTCACTCAAAATACAAGGAGTGACCTCACAGCCACACGAAGAACACAGTCAAGAGGTCAAACTACAAATTCGTGGTCAGAACGGCGACTATCAAGAATTACGCGCACGAACGATGAAGGATCTACGACTTCATGGTCAGACAGTAGATAAATCAATGTTAATCAAATATCCACACCTCCGAGACATGCAAAAGGACGCATTCTTTGACGAAGCCACACCGAAAGTATTGATAGGTGCGGACAATTGGCACCTGATCGTGACGCGAAAACTACGCATGGGCAAGAAGAATGAGCCTGCGGCCTCGTACTGTGGCTGGTGGTACTGGCCGTGTAACTGGGATGGGTAATTTATGGGACGGCGCCACGCTCAGCGTTGACTCAAAAGGAGGGTCAACTAGTGCTTCATATCTACGACGTGTCTGCGAACAAACAGACAGAAGATGTACGGCGCGTAGAAGAAATAGTGAAAGCACACTTCAGGATTGATGCCCTTGGAGTCTCCCTGGCAAAGAAAGTCAGACCAGAAGACCAAAAGGCCATCGACGTGGTCCAACGAACAATGAGGAAGGTTGGTGAACACTTCGAAGTGGATCTGCCATGGAGAGATGAAGACGCTCCGATGTCCAATAATTATCACTGTGCCGTGAAGAGACTAAAGATGATAGAAAAAAAGATGGACGCCTCTTCGGATTTCGCTGCACAGTATCGCGCTCAAGTAAGAAACCTCCTCGATAAAGGTTATGCCCAAGAGTGCGATGGACAAGAGGAACGAAGCAAGAAGATATGGTACCTGCCACACTTTCCGGTCGTGAACCCTAACAAGCCGGGAAAGATGCGGCTGGTTTTTGACGCGGCGCACCGATACAGCGGAGTGTGCCTCAATGATCACTTACTAGAGGGACCTGACCTCCTGAAATCGCTACCAGGAATCCTCTTCAGATTCAGAGAACGTCAGGTAGCCGTGACAGCAGATATTCAAGAGATGTTCCTCCAAGTAAGAATAAGACCACAAGACCAAGCAGCTCAAATGTTTCTTTGGCGAGACGAAGAGCGTGATAAGCCGCCAAAAAAGTACAAGATGATATCAATGATCTTCGGGGCATCGTGCTCGCCGTTCATCGCGCACTCAGTGAGAGATGCCAACGCGAGACGATACGCACAAGCATACCCCAACGCTGTGCAAGCAATAACATCAAGCCACTACATGGATGACTACGTCGATAGCTTCGCCACAGAGCAAGAAGCTATAAGAACAGCACAAGAGGTCATGAAGATACATGAGAATGCACACTTCAACCTCCGTGGATGGTGCTCCAACAGGCCTAATGTGGTGGACAACGTGGCTACAGAAAAACGAGTGCTCAAAGCCGAAGTGAAGCTTGGTCAGAGACAGGAAAACTCCGATAAGACACTTGGTTTGCTTTGGCATACGGATCAAGATGAGCTAGGCTTCAACAGGGCTTAGCCGTCTAGCACCTGAAGTGAGGATGAGAGACAGAGCGCCGACGAAAAGAGAAGCCCTCGGAGCAGTGATGGCCGTCTACGATCCCCTCGGTCTCATCAGCCATTTTACTATCACGGGTAAAATCATACTTCAAAACCTGTGGAGACACGGAGTGGGATAGGATGAAGTGATTCCCGAAGAAGACGCACAACATTTCGAAGAATGGCTCCGAGGTTTGAGCATGGCCACGAAACTGCGAGTCCCAAGATGCTACGGCAAAAGCTCTGAAGACGACATAGAGCTCCATGTCTTCTGTGATGCGAGTGAACAAGCATACGCGGCGACCGCCTACTGGAGGATCCTGAAACCAGATGGAAGAGTGACTGTGAGCCTGGTTGCGGCAAAAGCAAGGGTCGCACCATTAAAACCAGTAACCGTCCCTCGACTCGAACTCCAAGCGGCAGTGATCGGCGCACGATTAGCGGAAACAATCGTGAGAGAGCATAGAGACAAGCCCAAGAACGTGACGTATTGGACGGACTCACAAACCGTTCTGCGTTGGATAGAAAAGGATGCCATCAAGTACACACCCTTTGTGGCACACCGCTTGGGCGAAATAGCGGAGCTGACCGACGCCAATCAATGGAGATGGGTGCCCACGGAACAAAACGTGGCAGATGATGCAACGCGCCCTAATTATAAACTACAAATGAAACCAGAAGACAGATGGTTCACCGGGCCTGAATTTCTACATGATGAAAAAGAACTCTGGCCGAAAGAGAAAGCCAGGAAAGAAGACCAAGAGGAAGAAGTGACTTATGTAGTCACAGAAAAGAAACACGCTTCTCATCTGCCCGACATAAGCAGATTCTCCTCATATGAGAAGCTGATACGAACTACAGCGGTACTCTTTCGGAAAAGTACAAAAATCGAGCTAGCCAGATGACCGTCGACCTGATAGAAAAGGCTGAGAAGACCTGGGTGAAACAAGCGCAGCTCGACGACTACGCAGAAGAATTAAGACTGTTGGGAAAAGGAAGACCAGTGCCCAAGTCCAGTAGCCTGTATAAACTGGACCCTTACTTGGAAGACCAGATTCTCAAAGTGAGAGGGAGGATCGGGCACGCTGCGGTTCCAGACACGAAGAAGAAGCCGGTCATATTACACGGCAAGCACCCGTTTACCAGACTGCTAATAGAAGACGCCCATCGAAGGGCCGGCCATGCAAACAACGAACGCGTGGTCAACGACTTAAGGCAAAAGTACTGGGTGGTCAATCTGCGCCCTACAGTAAGAGCCATAGCGCAGCGATGCCAACTTTGCCGCGTCAGAAGAGCGACACCAGTAAAACCAGTCACGGGGGACCTACCGATGGAACGACTAACAGAGACGCAGCGACCCTTTATTCACTGCGGAGTCGACTATTTTGGGCCAATGACAGTGGTCATAGGAAGAAGACACGAGAAGCGCTGGGGAGCACTGTTCACTTGCCTGGTGACCAGGGCAGTTCACTTGGAATTGGTGGCGAGTCTGTCGACCGACTCGGCTATAATGGCCATAAGAAGAATGGCAGCACGACGAGGTTGGCCCCGAGTAATGTATTCCGACAATGGCACCAATTTTCGAGGAGCAGACACAGAACTGCGCACGGCCTATGAAGAATGGGCCAAAGAATTCGTCCACTTCGGACTTTCACACCGAATGAAGTGGAAGTTCATACCACCAGGGGCGCCGCATATGGGGGGAGCGTGGGAACGATTAGTACGCTCTGTCAAAACGGCGTTGGGGGCGACACTGCATCAGCGGGCGCTAAAAGAAGAAGTGCTGCTGACCCTGATGGTAGAGGCCGAACACTCTATAAACTCTCGGCCTCTCACCCACGTTTCCGTCGATCCCAAGGATCCGGAGGCGTTGACTCCGAACCACTTCCTCATCGGGACCTCCTCAGGCCTTCCCTATACTGGGCCTTGCGAGGAGGTCAGCCGAAAACAGTGGAGAGCTGCCCAGGCGCTCGCCGACCATTTCTGGCGACGCTGGGTAAATGAATACCTGCCGACGCTGGTGCCCAGGGAGGCATCCGACGACCGAGGACGACCTCTGCGCGTTGGCGACCTGGTTGTCGTCATCGACCCCACACTGCCACGAGGGAAGTGGCCCCGAGGCGTCGTGGAGACTACGTACGTCGGTCCAGACGGCAAGGTGCGATCAGCCGACGTCAGGACTACAGCGGGCATCCTACGGCGTCCCACGACGAAGCTCGCCGTCCTCTGCGTGGAAGATAAGGCTACGGTAGCCCTGCGCCGGGGGGAGGATGTTACGGACGTCGTAGCTTTGTAATACAATTAAGTAATGATCATAAATAATGTAAATAAATATGAATATATAAGTAGACTTAAGTAGATATAAGGATGATCCAATAAAAACGATTTGAGAGTAGGGAAATGTTTATTGTTATTCGATTAAGGCTGTTTAATTATGCCATAGTAAATAAGAAATCAAAACATGACGATGTAAAGTGGACGCGAGCACGATCGAACAGGTTTGAACATGTCGAAACCTGTCCGAACGCCACCACAAGTAAAACTCAGACGAAGCGCTGTGATTGGTCGAACCGAATGCGTTGCGCTCACATCCACTCACTACTTGCACCCTGTAAAATAGAACATAAGCAGGACGGTTTGTTGCACCGATGTAGTTCAGTTCAGTCAGCAGTAGTTCTCTCAAGAAATCCGAAGCAACAAGCCGATCCTGATCAAGATTAAAATAAATCAACTCACCATCAAGCCAGGCGTTTCATTCCTTTGGAAGATAAAAACTACAGTCCACCTCAACAATAGCTATATAACCGTTACGATAGAGACGTTGATCGCTTTTGCTGGATATTTGCAAAGCTTGGGTACCTACCATCTGCCCATCTTCGGTTATAGTGTAAATGGTTCGTGGTAGCCTGGAGGCATGCCAAATGGCAAGCAGGCAAACACGAAAACTAGATTAGAACTGGAAACAATAGTCGACTACTACTTACTAACTTCATTTTTATATAATTTTATGAATCACGTATATAAAGTTAGTTTGCAAGTATTTCTTGTTTTATATGCAATTCAATGAAATTACCTAAATGGTCTTGTGTAAAGGGACACTGAATATTAAGCTAGAAGTCTTTTTAGTGACGATTTCCTTCTTTTCATTTGACGATCGCTTGGCGCTGCGGGAGTGTAAGCGACTGCTACGCAAGGTCGCGGGTTCGATTCCCGCTCAAGTCAAACATTTGTGTGCATGAAGATGGTCTTGGTCTGGTTGTTTCTATGTATAATATGTATGTAATTTAAAAAAATAGTATATATGTATGTTTATCCATTATAGTACCCATAGTACAAGCTATGCTTAGTTTGGGACTAGATGGTGTTGTGTATAAGTGTTAGAATATTATTATTATTATATTTCCACCCAGTACAAATTTTTGTGTGATGAACACGACTATTGTTCGGGGTCTGGGTGTAATTCTCTAACAATTTTTATCCTGAGACTAAAATCGTTAGTTCATGTCGGAGGTCATGATGACGGGCCCTCCGAAGGACGCTAGCTCTGATATTAGTACCACACGCGGTCACCCATCCAAGTGTTGACCTGTGCAGGCGTTGGTAAAATGAACTCTGTTATAATATTGGTCGTTTCAGGTAAATATAAAGAAAAACTATTAAGCAAAATAATAATAATGATTATTATTATATCGCATATGAATTACCAAAACCACGCTTTCGTGATAATGGCTAATTACACGATAGCAATTGTATTGCAAAGCTTATTTCGTACTATTTTTATTTCTGCTGGCGACAAAATAAAACTTCAGGAAACCCTGTGTAAATGTAAGTAAAAAATCAATAGATACAAAGTAACAGGCAGACTCGGTAGAACATTTAAAGAACCTTTCTCTTTCTGGCTCTTGATTCTGTCAAGCTCACGTAATTTGGCGTACGCTCAATGCTATAGCGACCATTAAACATTTTATTTTTATAAGAAATTATAAAATACTAGAGGACGCCAGCAGCTACGCCTGCATTTTTTTTTAATTTACCCGTTTTGGCCGATCCCTTGGTAATTTCGAAAAATCCCTTCTTAATGCACCCCTACGGTCTTCAAGGAATATACATGCCAAATTTCAGCTTCCTGCGCCCAATAGTTTCGGCTGTAGCGTGTCTGTCAGTCAGTAAGTAACGCAAGGATTTTATATATTAAGATGAAACTCTTCATTCTCATCTTCAGAAACATGCCAAGTCTTTTCTTAAAAGGCTAAATCACCTTATCAGTAAAACTTGATGTAGTACATCAAAATTCGTTGCGATATTTAACTGTAACATATGGCTTTTGATATCATACGACGACTCGTTCGCCAGGTTTCTTTGCGCATGTCACGGGCGTTCGTACTGATTCATTTTATCAGCAGCACTTAACGGGTTTCTGGGTGATTTTTCTTTGATTTACTTTTCGCACTTTTGGCTTCTCAGTGACAATTTACTGAAGGCAATAATTGACTGCCTCCGTGGACCAGTGAATAACGTATGCAACTGCTGGTCGGGGGTCCCGGGTTCGATTCCTGGGCCGGGCAAAGTGTTACTGGGTTTTCCGAATTCTCAGTAGTAGCATGGAGTCTGGTGATGTGCCCGGTAACGGCAATAGGCTCGCCCCCTATTACGTGGGACCTAAAAATTCATGGCGAAATGTGGGTGTAATATTTACACCTCTTCCTACCTACCCTACTTCCTACCCCTGCGGATATACAGGCGTGAGTCTATTAATAAAAAAAAAAAAAATAATTTACCAAATTTTGATACAAACTTGTACCTTTTTCCTGTAACCATAATGTCATATTTGCCATAGGGTATGATGCGTTTTGGTTTATTACTATTTCTAAGTAATATATGAATTGAGTTTGACTAGCACCATTTACAAATTACGATTTTGGGCAACTAGCGAAGCAAAATATATTTGGATCTTTATCTTTGGGAGTCGACGAAATCAATATTTAGAAAAACTTGCCAATCGAGATCACGTCATTTCTGTTTTGAAAGAGTTCCAAGAGAAACTTAACATCATAACAAGAAAAAAAAATTGGGCAAGTGCGAGTCGGACTCACGCACGAAGGGTTCCGTACCAACATCTATAAAAGAATATCACCTTTGTTGTATGTATACTTAAATATTTTTTAAGTATTTTACCTGTTTCTTAAGATCGAGTAACAAATTGCTTAAAAATTAAGTTTGTTGTATGGGAGCCCCCCTTTATTATTTACTTTTTTTAATTTCATTATTTATTTTGAAAGGTAATATACAACTACATATTCTGTGAAAATTTAAGGCATCTACCTGTTACAGTTAGTAATTTTGAGCAAAAATACGAAAAAAATACGTTTTTTGTATGGGACCCCCCTTACCATTTTATTTTTTTTTATTTTTAGTATTTTTATTTATTTTTAGCTATCACGGTTTATGAGATACAGCCTGGTGACAGACAGACGGACAGACAGACAGACAGACAGCGGAGGCTTAGTAATAGGGTCCCGTTTTTTACCTTTTAGGTACGTAACCCTAAAACGAAGTTAATCTAATAAATCTATCGCACCAAGACATCCATCCATCAGCTATCTAGTTGAAGGCAAGATCATTACATCCACGACCTATAAACTTGGTAAGGACACTATGAAATATGATCTAAAGAGACTTTCTGCTAGGCTACACATTTTCGAAGCAAAACAAACGATGTTCAATACCGACATCATTAATTTCATCGTAGTCCTACCATGCTTACATCAAACGTAAATAGTCTTTAAAGAAAAATCTACCTTATCGCTCAGGTAGTAAGATTTAAAATATTTAATCAGGTTTCCAGTGTTAAGGACAAATGGTCATGTTCGATTCACTTTTCATGCGTTTATTACATCTTGGCACGGTATGAGAGCACTATTGATTCTGTTTTATCATGTTACTACGTGGAATTGAGGTGTGTGCATAGTGAAATGGGCCATTATAAAAAGGAGTATGATATTAAATAAGTGGGCTTGAAATATAAAAGTTAAGGGCCCTGAAGAATTGAATTAGCGTGACCGTTATGGATTATATTGGTTTCTATTACATCTTTTAGTGGACTATCATGTTTTGAGTTCTATTATAAAATAAAAAACAAATGAAGTACTTCTATCGAAATGTCATCATCATTCTAGCATCTCGCCGTCCAGGACTTACACTTTGGCGCCTGGGTCCGCTTACTTGTATACACAGGTATGACAGGATACCTGCATTTCCACAGAGCGAATGCCGTCTGACCTCTGCAACATTGCAACATGAATGGATACCGATATTCCTATTTCTTTATATTTATATATGTATAGTAATAGGCGGCAAACGAGCAGACGGATCGCCTAATGGTTAGATATTACCGCCGCCCATGGACACAATAAGCAACACCACGGGAGTCACAAGTGCGTTGGCACCCCTTGGGGTTGGGAAAAGAGATAGGATGAGGAGTGGGATGAGGGAGAAGGAATAGGGGATAGGGCCTCTGGCACTCTCACTCACCGAACGAAACGCAACAGTTTATGTACTGTTAATTTACATCGATTTTCTGTGAGAGGGTAGTACTTCCCCGGTCGAGCCGGCCCATTCATGCTGAAATCAGCAAGGCTCTACTACCTATAAAACTTCTTGACTTACATATACATCAGTATAAGAGTGCTTGACTTTACATATTGACTGTAAATAATCTTTATGACAGTCTCGATCAACAGCTTTACGTGCTCTCTGAGGTACGGGGCAAGCGATAATTGCCGATTAAATACGCACATATCTTCGAAAAATCGTGCGTGGACACTCCATACCATCTGCTAGCAGTCTGTTGCTATCTCCACTAGGCATTGCCATAATAAAAGTACACTTATAGACTCACGCCTGTATCCTCGAAGGGGTAGACAGAGGTGTAAATATTACACCCACATTTCGCCATTAATTTTTAGGTCCCACGGGGCGAGCCTATTGCCGTTACCGGGCACATCACCAGACTCCGTGCTTGTATTGAGAATTCGGAAAAAAACAGTAACACTTTTGCCCAACCCGAGAATCGAACCCGGGACCTCCGACCGGCAGGCGCATACGCTATCCACTGGACCACGGAGGCAGTCAGGACCACGGAGGCAGTCAAATAAAAGCACACTACAAACAATAATTACCGTTTTTAAAAATGCACACTTTCGTTATGTTCAGCTGACTGTGCGGCATCGTTACCTTCACAATGTGACTCCATTTTCTGTACCATTGTAATTTCCTTCTTCATTATTTATGTCATCTCTAAATTGTTCCGAAATACATTTCTCAGATTTGCCCTAATCTAGTTAGAATACATCTGCAAAAATATTTTACATTTTAGTCGTAGCAACAAGGCGGATACTTAAGATATTAGACGAGTAAGTCATAAATTCAATTTGTTTCTTAGCAAACGTGCTGAAGTTAAATTTGTTCAAGAAATTCTGTACATTGTTTTACCATTTTTGATTTATGTAGTGACAAATATCTTGCGCTTACTTTTGATTTATGTGTCCTTCAAAGAACTAAAGTCTATCAATAAAAACACTGTGATCACTACCCAATGGTGCTTGCTGCATGATTTATAGTGCTCCAGTAATACATGCGAGTTTGAGCGATAAAAGATGAATCAGAGGTAGATTAATATTGTTTGCTTGAGTGCGTCTTATCGGGAACATTATGTTGGCAAATGCTCGCAAACTGTTTTAGACGAATGTTCTTGTGTGTAAGTGGGTGTGGGAACAGACGTGGCTTGAATTGATGATATCAACAAATAGTTTTGTAGACTTAGAACATTTTTTAAAGTCACTAGCTTTTGAATAAAGTACCTACTTATCAAATCTGAGGTAAAAATTGGTACTAAAAATATTTCGACTTAGATTGTTTCTTTGTTGAGAAATTGTAGGTTTATCTTGAGAGATTGCAATAAACAAGCCTACACGTTATTATTATTGGTCTACTACTGCAATACATATGTGTTACGAATAATTTACACGGTTGGTGTAGTGGTTAAAGCGGCCGCCTTGCTGCTTAACACTGCGCCGAGTGTTGTGGGTTCGATCCCCACACGAGGCAACACTTTATGTACTTAATTCACAAATTGTTGTTTCGAGTCTGGGTGTTCATTGTGTCCGTTAGTTGTATGTTTGTAAAGTCCCCCGCGACACAGGATTTAGTCCTAATGTTGGGAGTTGTCTATTTTTTAAGTTCTTTTTTTTAAAGATAAAGAAAAGATAAATCGTACAACACAGCCAGCGATGGACCTTTTACATCTTGTTATGTAAAGTAATTATGTACCTGCGTTCAGCAATAAATATTTTGAATTTGAATTTGACCATCAAATTGTAATATTCAAGAATTTGTTGCTTTGTGGAGTTACAGAAACATGTACGCAAGAATGAAGCTATAATGTCTTTGTATTTTACGAGGTCACAAACACTTCCAGCTCGTTGTAAAGATTTCGGACACAAAGTAGAAGAACGATCAGTGATTCAAACTTTATTTTATTTGAAGACGACGTGGCAGTTTTACATTCAACAAAATTCAGAGATAAATTTTCTTAAAATTTATTTTCCAAGAGACTTGTGATAAGAATTATGACTCACTTACTCGCGTTTTACTATCCAGACGCTAACATTCTTTCAAAAACTAAATTCTCTGCTCTCGTACAGATTAATTTAAATACGTTTTTTAATAACACTGTGATGATTCTTCATTTAACTTACGTTAGGCTTTTTTAATTAATTAGGTAGATTATAATCACACTATTTTAACATACGCTTAAAAATAAATAGCAGCACTACAAATTTTGTATGTACTTCATAGTTATTTGATTTGAGCTTGTAACAAGCTCAGATAATAAATAAATACAAGAAAATAGCGACAGATGTGCCCTTGACAGTGGCATCCATAAAAACATCTCGTCCAAATGTGAACGCAATATGGATTGAAACATACCGTCCCGTTACCGCGACAACTATTTCTGTAAACCAAATATGGAGTTCATAAGGTTTACTTATTACGCAGTCGTTATGTCAATTGTCGAGGCGGGCACGCATTTATTAGCATAAGGCAGCCGCAACTTCACCGAGCCAGCGACAGTAATAACAAATTAGGGTAACCGCTCCAAACGTGGTCCATCCAAACCGCTATTGTATTCTCATACTCCCCTAGCAATGCCTAATTGTGTTTTTGTTTGCTATTTTACGATCAATGTAGCTTTAATATTGTGATTCTGGAAAATGCCGTTGGTTTTGTATTTTTAGGATACTTGGCTACTTTAGATACTTTTGTCTCGATTACGAGTCTCAAATTGGGGATAATGTGGGATCAGTTTTGTTTTGCATTGAATTAATTTTTAAGGTTTTCTGTCGCCTCGAGACATTGCTTTTTGAGTAATTTTGATTCCATTCGAAATCACGACCGTCACAGAATTTTCAGAATTTTAATTGTAGGACTTTAAGATAATTCATGAGATATATAAATTACCTAGTTGTTTGGCAAAATCGCTTTACTTGGTAAACATCTGTGCCTCATAATTTAATTCTAATCCTTTAGTAAAATTATTTATTTTGGTTCATACATTAATTACTTAAGAATGTTTCAGACTGCGTTATTAGTATGAATAGAAAGCATGTTAAAATTATATTGTGTTAAAATTATACTATGTGTGTATTGTTTAAATTATCAGTTAAGGTAAATTATAAATACAAACAATGCCACTGAAATGAAATCTAAATAATAAATATTTAATTAAATCAGATTGTTACATTCATCACGCAGACTAATTTACTTCCACATTGCAAAATTGAACATAAATAATGAAAGCTTAAAAGCACTGTGGCCGTTCAATATTGGAAAGCCGTACTAAACCGCTCTTGTCATGTCGCCCATATGCCAGAGCGTTAACAATGGAATTAGTCGTCATTCAAAGTAACGAGTCAAATTCACAACATATCTGGATAACGTGTAGCAAGTGCACTTGTCTAGCAGGGGTGACACTTTGAGCCCTTCCGATACTGACATTATGTGACAACATGGAGCTGGGGGCGTTCGCTTACACAATGCCCGATCATTGGTGCCGTCACCCTATTCATGTACATACACTTTTAGCAGAGCTTTGAATTCAAAATCAGCTCGAAATTTTAGCAACATGTGGTTATTAATATTTATTATTTGAAACGTTTGCTCAATTAAAATATTACGAAGTTTTCGGAAAGCAAATCTAAATTGTCGATTCTTTCCAACATTCGCAGGAAATAAATTCACCCACAGCGGCTTGAGATATTCAATGAAGAGATTTTTATGAAGAAAAATCTAATTTGCATCTCAAAGCGTCGGTAGTTAATGGGAGTATTTGAGATGCGGAGCACGTCATTCGGTCCGTACGTTCCAACCCTTACGACACTGAAGTTAGGACGACGCATGCCACTAATTGGCGGTAATGTATGGATGCATCGATTATCGATATCTCGACTGAATGTATTATCAGGTCAAGTGCCGTCGATTTGTTACACGACTAGACTCTAGATTGTCGTCTATGATCGCTAATATGTCGCGTTATTACCCTTTAACATCTGGAAGTGACTGGTATTGCGCATCACCATTTATTTTAAGAAATTACAATAAAATTAAATGAAATAAAAAATTAAAATATTATTTATTTGATATACATATATTACACTGTACCATGCACGAATAATAAGCAACACAAACGAAAATCATAAAGTAACTAAAAAATAAAAACAAAATGTTAATCGCGCTTTTACGCCGAAATTAAGCGGCCGTAGCCCAGTGGTGTACGTAACGGACTGCCGAGACGATGGTCTTGGGTTAGATCCCCAGGTACCCCGAGCACACACCTCTGACTTTTCGAAGTTATGTGTGTTTTAAAAATGTTAATTATCGCTCGCTTAACAATGTGCCCGGTAGATGGCAATAGGCTCGCCCCCTATTACATGGGACCTAAACATAACTAGCGAAGTGTGGGTGTGTAATACACCTCTGCCTACCCCTTCGGGGATAAAGATGAAGTTATGTATGTATGTATGAATGTAAGAACAGTATTGCGTATATACTAGCAATTGCCGAATGAAGTTACCGACAGCTGGTTTGAATTTGTGACCCTATGCGCAGGAGTCTATTAGTCTCTTCAGGCTATCATTGCCTATCGATCTAACTAATATGTACAGTCGAACAACTTCCCGCTAGACTACCATAAGGGTGAGAATCGCTCAGGAAGACATCGACGCTTCCAGTGCTACTTTACACGCACATTGACACTCGTATACAAAACTAGTTTCTGGTGTGCCTCGACTCTATGAGCGAGCCAAGGGTTTTTTTTTCAAACTGGTCCAGCGCCGACTTGTTTGATTGTACCTATACAGTGGCAACATCAGATTGGCTAATGAAATGAGTTTATATCTTATAATGTTTAATATTCTAACGTAACTTCCTGAAGTGTTTCTCCCCTAAAATACATAAACAAAGTCATTTAAATATCGAAGAGGCAGTAATTAAATTTACTAAGCAATGGGGGATGTGTGTACCCTCAAAGACTGCGTGTTTCTCTAAGCATCGTGTGAATGAACATATGGTAAATGAAAGTTAGCGACAACCAGCGAGGAACTTATAAAATTGAGCAAATTAAGATACGTTCGAAAACCCTTTACATTATTGATGTCTTTTTAATTACAACGATTAATCCGATTAAAGGTTGATGACTGTATTATTTTGTTGAATGTTCGGCATTTTGTATGGGTGCTGTTTTTAACGTTCTGTTTGGAGTTTGCTTTATTGTGCTGACATTTATACCCAATTAATTTCAAGTGATCAAAATCTGCACACTGCGTACACACGTATGCGTAATATATGTAAATAAACTGAAAAGTAAAACAAAATAATTGCAGGCGAGGGAAGGTTTCGTGGGGTAGTTTTAATTATTTTAAGAGGTCCCACGAGTGCAACTTTGGTTTTTTATTTTATAGCTAGTTTTTTTGTCAACGCAAGTTTTCTTATTGTTAAAATTAATTTAGTTCATGCAATTTCTGTTGAATTAATTGAAGATTCGTAGTAGTAAAATTTTATATTATTATTAATAAAATAACCATGTGGTTACGGATTAAAAATTCAAAGTGTCATACTATGGGTGTCGTAGGTGGCGACAAAAGAAAAATACATATGCAAACAGCTCCTTTGCAAAGAAACGGAAATTTTTTCATAAGCTATTACTAACCCGTCTGACCAGTGTGGCATAGGCTAAATCTGTGAAGCAAATTAGAAAAAGGTTATGTCCAGCAGTGGACTGCGACAGGCTGTATGATCATCATGTCAGCCCAGAGACGTCCACTGCTGGACAAGGGCCTCCCCCAAAGTTCTCCACACAGACCGATTTTGAGCCGCCCGCATCCAACCGCTTTCCGCGATCTTAACCAGATCGTCGGTCCACCTTGCGGGATGCCTACCCCTTCTGCGCCGTCCGGTACGTGGTCCCCACTCCAGAACTCGCCTGCCCCAACGGCCATCGGTTCTTCGCGCTATGTGCCCTGCCCATTGCCACTTCAGCCTGGCTATTCGGAGAGCTATGTCGGTGACTGTGGTTCTCCTGCGGCTGTATGGTAATGATAAAAAAAATATCGAACTAACGATCTCCGGCGCAGTAGCCAGACCTAACCTAACAGTCGGACTAACAGGCCAGTAGCCTGTATATTTTTTCTCGTTAAGCCAGATCCCCACAGAAAGAAGTCGTTGATGTTTAAAACGGGAATTCATCATTTATCTTACTGAGAATCGTCTATGATACAGTCAAAGTTTAGGTTATAAAGATAAACATAATATGCCAGCATTTTTGCCACTTTGAATGATCGCACCGAGCAATCATATGTAATAGAATCTGTCATTAAACTAACTACTTAATACGGTATATTTTGCTCCAAAAGTTACTCAAGCAATTACTAATATAAAACGATTTTAATCCAACCTAGCTAACTCATAACTACTTCAGAAGATTTAAAACGAAGGCTTAAAGTCAAAAAGTAATCCACTTGAAACGAATTTCTGTAAAAGCATTTAAAACTTACGGGCCTTGTAAAGAAGCTGGCTAAAGCGTAAAACTTTATAATATTAATACCTTCGGTGTTTACAGACCACGCTTGAATTATGCATGTACAAAGTTTCGCCGAATGAATAAAATTACCGTAAAACTATACTGTAATTATGTTACATCGTCTGCCGATACGATCGGGGACTCTATCGATGCATCGACCGTGCGATCGGGATTCGATTGGAACGAGCGCGACCAATTTTACTCACGAAACATTTAGCTTTAGATAAAATCTCCCGGCGCTCTATAATGGCCTTAGCTGATTTTAAAACAATAAAATGCAAAGCCTCTCCAATGAGTGCGATTGTAAGTGTGAATCAGATAACTAGAATAGATTTCAATGCGCCACTATACTGTTTTGGTTTGTTGTTTATTTCTAAATAATACACTATGTGAAGTGTTTATTACTACGCTTAAGACTGTTACAATCTAAGAGCTATTTATAGTTCGTTTCATAGCCTTCAACGGCCGCCATTTAAACAAAATACCGTTATATTTGAATAATTCAAACTATGAACGCTCGAATGATTAACTCAGCTGACATAATACCCCGCAATCAGGAAAGATATTCGCGGAACCGATATACATCTACGCAAGTTAAGAATCTTAATCGCCCCGTCAAAAATCTGAGGCGAGTTCCAATTATTAAAAAATCGTTGGCGATAAAATCGAGTTAATGAAGAACGGTACTCCATATCTCGATCGACTGCGCACTAACTCTGAAATTGATTTCATTCCTTCGCAACGAGTCGATCGGAGCTTGCGATATGATTTGCGGAAGTATTACAATTTTCAAACGTCTCCTTTCAAGATTTTCACGTATCATGTAATGGATATCTTAATATATGCATAGTTTCTCAGTATCTGTTATTGACTTATTTGCGAGTGTCTACGCCAGGCCGTGTACTGGAGGCTATATTAATAGAATGTGTTCCTCGCTGCATGGTAATCGCCCGGCGGTTGTTCTGACATTGTACGATGGTGCTCATACTGTAGTAATCGGATTAATGTGATGTCCGTGTATTATGATGGTATTTAGTCGGGTAAAGCTGGTCATAGGGAATTATTTCGTGTATTTACTAGCAAAATGTGTTTCTGGTGCAATTAGGTTACACGAAATCAATGTATATTTATTAAATTAATGAAATAATCCTAAGACCAAAAGAATGATAAATATTTTAACGAGATGTAGGCGCTGCTACGCTTGCACTTTTTTCTGTTTGATCCCGTGGGAATTTTGTGAAATTCCTAATTAGTGCGTTACTCCCACTCAGTAACATAGAGCCTGTAGGCGATTTAAACGCATTTCTTTTAAAGTAGGTACGCTACCTTCAGTGATCAGTGATGTAATATTAATGCTTTAGAGTTTAGAGCATATTAGTAGACAAGTATTTTCATACACACTGCCACTAAAAGAGTTATTATATTCTTTTTATTGTATAATTGCGTTTGCGAGCTTGTTCAGAACAGGTTATTAATTTATTATTTTATTCAAGCCTGTTTGAATATTCCTGTGAATAATTTAGAGGAATTCAGACATTTCTGAACTGGTTCAGATATTATCTACTTTTTTCCTGAAAGCACTTGTTTTATAGCATTCTATGCGATCCTGTGGCAGATCTGTCTTATTTTTTGTGCTTGACAAATTTTTAAGGTGCTTAAGAAACAGTTATCATTTTCAACAGGTTTTTTTACTATATTTTATGAATTTTATGGATAGTAATAAAATTTGCGTTATGTACTTCTTCTTAAGACTGCCCGCTTTCGTATTTTCATATCATCATCGATTAATTTGACAATATAATTTTGAAGTATCAATTTATTCTACTTTTAGACTACCACGATTTGTACACATACTAATGATTATGTAACGGATCTGAATCGTGTTAATTAAACGAAAAGAAAGATCAAATACCTTTCTATTTGTCCCGACGTTTCGGCATGGGTGACACCAGTCGTGGTCACGGGATGACGTCATCCCGTTAATAATAGAAATCTTAGCTTTGAAACCAGTGGTATAAGAAGGTCTTATCGCCCGTTGAGATTTCTTACAGGCTTTCGTTATGCTTTTGGGGTTTAACACAGCATTACATATCTTACATAAGAGGATATCCACAGCTCCGCACATTTTAATTTAATTTGACATTTCTGCTCGATCCGGGGGAATTTGGAGAAATATCTTCTTAAGAGGATGTAATAACAACCATTGAGAAAGGTATACTAAGATGGTTTGGACACAGAGAGGATGGATGACGAAAGACTGACCAAGATGTTGTATAAGGCAAGTGTGAATGGGACAAGAGGAAGGGGAAGACCTAGGTGGATGTTCTCTGACCAGATTGGAGAAATCCTAAAAAAGGACAGGTTAGAAGTACCTACCCTGGTAGTCAAAGAGCATGCGTGAGAAATTTGATGAGAGAGAATGAAACAAGAAGGATATGTCAGGATCGTTGCAAATGGCGCTCCTTAGTCTCTGCATACCCTTAAGGGAAACAGACGTGAGTCTCTATATGTATGTATGTATGTATTACACCCCTAAGCTCCTAAAGGAACATACATGCCATGTTTTAGTTGTGCATTGTCTTTTACTACGGAATTCAATATTCGATCTGTAGATAGATCTGTAGATTTTAGTTTCATTTTTGACATAAGCTCCATACAAAATATGTCAAACACGAATCTCGAATCTCAAAATTCATGTATGGGTCGAATATTGAAAATGGCCGTTAGTCAGTTTTTGCGATCCTGCAAAAAAAAATACGAATGATTGGTATTAGATGATGATGATGAATATTTTATGTATATACTTATCAGTATACGTATATTTGAACGTTTTCATAAAATAGCACGTTCAATTAAACTCTGTGAAATAGCAGTGCTATATCCAAAACGTAGCAACAAATTATGATGTATCGTATTGATTTTTCAATCACACATTCAATTTGGCCGTCCCCCGACAGTTGGTGTGTCAATAATAATTCGGAGTAACTGTATACTGTTGAATAAAATGATTAACCTACGCCCTAGGCACGGTTGACCGGGGTGTTATACAGGATGATTGCGGCACGCTATAGATACATTTGTCAAATACGTCAATGTTGAAAAACTTATCATTTTGGGGCACAGACTAGTAATTAGATGTTTTTGTTGCGTGTACTAATTTTTTTGGGTTTTGGGTACGATTTGTTTGGTGTGAACTCTTTAAGAAAAACAATCTTGAAAATAATTTGCATGTGTTATTTTGATAAAGTATTTTTTAGAAAATGGGTTAAATCATTTCAACCTGTAGGTATAGGTAAATTTACGAAAGATGACCACTGCGCAGAAGTCATTTTTTAGGTCCCTGTGGAGGTGCGGGGTGAGGCGCGGGTGGAGTGCCAATGGCATGGCTCCGTTCTTGACGCATTCCCTAAATGCGTCAAGAATGGAGCAACGCCATTGGTGCACAAATGTACATATGCGCGAAGGCCGCCATTTGTGGTCAACTTTCGTGAATTTACCTATACATAGCTCTGCTTGAAGTACCAAGTTCTGCTAGCACATTAGTTTAAGGCTAACCAAGCACATGTAGCTTTAAATGATTATTTTGTGGGTTCAATACAAATATTCTGGACAAGCAGTTTGAGTAGGAACAAAAGATTAATTTTATTTTATCGTGTTTTTGAATTCAAGATATTTATAGAAGATCTAAAAAGATATTTGCTAGTAGATGTGTCTTGCAGCCTTATTTTTCCAAATCCAAATTAAATAAAAAACGTATTATTATTTTACGCGGTTGTAAAAATACTCGGTTGTAAAAAACAATTAAATAAATGAAACGTCATTTATGAGTGATATTTAATTTTCTACATAATAACACAAAATAATAATTAGTTTCATAACTGATTGGCCGTGGGTGTATGCAAAGTTGCAACAACTTTAACACAAGGTTGGGTTTCCAATTATTGGCCATGTCAATTAAGAAAAGTATTAGTCAACGTTGTATAATATTAATTATCGTTTCTTGTAACATATGTTTTTGGATAATAAACTAATATTTCATTTGACGATTGCATATTGGTAGTTAACTAACCCTTTATTTTATTCTGTATAAGTTTATTTTTCAGGCAACGCAGCGATAGCCTAGTGGAGATACCAATGAACTACCATGCAGAGGGTATCGGGTTCGAATCCACGGCGCGCACCACTAACTTTTCAGAGTTATGTGCGTATTGAATTGTTTATTATCGGTTGTCTCGTGCTTCGGCCAGTACGTTAAGCCATCGGTCCCGGCTGTCATGAAGATCTTTAACAGTCATTATAAGGCGTCAGTACCTCTAAAATGAACTGACACTAGTCTAAACCATGGAATATCGCTATCCCTTCGGGTTGCGGAGGTCAGTCACTCCGTGGAAAACCTAATATTCCGCCAAATCCGGTTAGACTAGAAAGCAGACCCCAGGTTGACAATGGGATAACGCTAGGAGGATGATTAGTTTATTTTTCGAAAATGGAATCAGTTAATTTGTTTATACAAACTACTCCTCCATGTTGGGCATGTTAAGACATTAAGTAACATACACATTATATGTATAGCCTTTCGTCGTCCAAAAGTGCCGCCATTTAATCCATTGTTCTCTTTCTAGTTAAACAAGAATTGATAACTGCCGTCTGAACCTTAAAACCCAAAGGGATATTATATGGATCCTGCTCTAAACTATAGGTACAAAAACATATATATGCAAAGTACATCCTTATTACGTGGGACCTAAAAACTCATAGCAAAATGTGGGTGTAATATTACACCTCTGCCTACCCCTTCGGGGATCGAAGCGTGAGTCTATAAATAAAAAAATAAAATATACTAATTAAAATGTGTCTACAGAGTTTATAATTGGATATTAAGTTTGAATATCAAATGCCATTTACAAAAAAGCAATTATCTTTTCTTATACCGTTTATATAACGCAACACTGACATTTAAGTAATATCGCTAAATGAGTGGCCTTTTCCCGACATTTGATTTCAATACAATATATCAAGAAACAATGAAACATGCTGTATTGTTCTGTAAATGTCAACATTGAACTTGAATGTGTCGCGAACATTTTGGGAATATGACATAAATTATATCAACCCTTATTGGATGAATGGAATGGAATAAATACCATATGTATGCCGGCTCAAGTTACGTTGCTTGCCGCTTACTAATTCTGTGAGCTTTAGGCGCAATTCATAGAAAGTAGCGGGATAAAATACACGTTACAAAATTAAATAAACATGCATACACATAAATAAAATGGCTGTGACATGACAGACAGACAGACAGACATGGCGAATCTATAAGGGTTCCTTTTTTGCCATGCCTAAAAAAAAACAAATGCAATATTACGAATTGTGCATACAATATCACTTATTAGCTGCTTACAATCCATCTATCTATCTATCGTCACGCCTGTCTCCCACTGGGGTAGGCAGAGACTAAGGAACGCCAAATTCTCCGAGACAATAACACCTCTTTCGCTTCCTCGACATTCATTAACCTCATCATGCACGCTCGTCAGTTATGGGTACTTTTAATTTGGCCCTTTTTTAGTACGTCACCTATTTGGTCGGCGTACGTCCGCCTAGGGCGTCCCCTACCGACATTTCCATTCATTCTCGCACGATACGTTCCTTTCGTATTTCTTATTTCATCCATCCGTTCCAAATATCCAAACCATCGTAACATTCCTTTTTCAATCTTTGTCACTACATCTTCTTTTAGACCACACTTCTCTCGTATCACACTGTTGTTCACTTTATCTATCAGCCTTACTCCGCACATACTTCTCAAAGCTCTCATCTCCACAACATTGATTCTTCTTTCATGCTTCTTCTGCCATACCCATGATTCGCTACCATACATACATCAGTGTTGGCGCCAAAACTCCCTGCAGTACAGCAAGGCGAGCCTTACTTGGAATAATTTCGTTACTGATGATGGACTGTAATGCGCCATTCACATTAATTCCTGCTTTCGCTGCTTAGAATGATAGAATCATCATCATTATCATATCAGCCAAACGACGTCCACTGCTAGATATAGGCCTCCCCCAAGGTTCTCCACACAGACCTGTCTTGAGCAGCCCGCATCCAACCGCCTCCCGCGATCTTGACTAGATCGTCGGTCCACGGTGTACGTGGCCGCCACTCCAGAACCTTTCTGCCCCAACGGCTATCGGTTCTTCGAGCTATGTGCCCTGCCCACTGCCACTTCAGCTTGGCTATCCGGAGAGCTATGTCGGCGACTTTGGTTCTACTGCGGATCTCCTCATTTCTAATTCGATCTCGCAGTGAAATTCCAAGCATAGCTCTCTCCATCGCCCTCTGACTGACCTTGAGCCTTCTGATAAGGCCCATAGTGAGCGACCACATCTCGAATGATAGAATAAATCGTATAAAATACTTTGCCATAAATAATAGGAACTTAAACTCAGTTTTCTCTTCATATTCCTAGAATACCTCTTTATTTGTACATTGTTTGAAAATTGTTAGCGTAATTAGACAAAAAATACAAATGTAAAATGTTTTAGAAAAAAACTGATGTTACAACCTACAACGAATCTGTAAACGTATTATCTAGCACTAGCTAGATCAACTCCTAGTTTTATTAAGTAGCAGATTCCAATACTGCTCACAATTTGCTGAATCCAGCTTATATTATTAATATGGTATATACACAAACCTGTTAAAATTCAAAATTTCAACCTATGAAAGAGAACACAATCGCTACCGCTACCACTTATAACTCAGTCCACACGCTTAACTGTCATCCATTGGCGTCTCCCTACCGATTGTCATAGCTAGAATCTGTATGACAGTTCATTGTGGCTGTAATTACGTTGTATTGTACATTTATGTTCACATATTGTTCATTTGGCGTGATCTCCTATTGTATTGCACTTGTTTGTAACCTGCTTTTTATCGGGTACCGTTGTTTCGTCGCTTTGTTAGCGGATTGGTTATCTTCGCAAATTGATGTGCCGTATGGTCTTTTGTTGTCTGAGTAATGGATTATGTGAGCGTAGGTATCATAAATCATACATAATATATTTAGACAAATTAAAAAAAAAATTGTTCATGTTTTTCTTTGTCGTAATAATGTCTTGAAGTGGAATGAGTTGTAGTATCTTTAGCTTGCTGAATATGGTTTGTACTCAGTTAATTACAACGGCCTGTTCTAATTATTAAGGCGCTGTGTACAGTACACTGAGTTCAGCTGTTGCTGTCACTGTCGGATTGTATACATAAGAAAGAGAAGCGCGATGACGACGGGACGTTCAGAACGAGGTATTTATCATTAAATACATTAATCCTTACAAATATCTTATTCCAATCGATAAATAAAAACAACAGTTCCCTTTATTATTATATATTACATCACTGTTATTAATATTATCAAGATTTGTTTATAAATAATACAGTTACAATTGCTACAATTTCAATTTTAATGGTTATTTTATGGTTTTTTTTATCGAGAAAATTTACCGAAAACGTGTTTTGAACACAATGGTCCCCCCATAAATATGATCAAGATTAACATATATTTTTTTAGCTGCTCTAAAATGTATACATTTGGCTAAAAAACTGCTTTGTGAAGCCTATTTTGACTAGGTACAGCGCCTTAATTCTCTAGCCCAATAGGCCAGCCGCGATCATCATCAGCCCTGTACACTGTCCCGCTGATAGGCACAGCCGATCCCTCACTATGACAAGGGTAACTCTGTTCAATTGCAAGTTGATAGACTGCACACTCATGTCTTTCGAAAACATCATGAAGAACTCTCAGAGATGCAGGTTTCCTCACGACGATTTCCTTCGCCGTTACACAAGCGATATTTGACTTCGATTCATCTGTATTGCGCGCCATGGATTCGAACCCGAGACTGTCTGCGTAGCTGTCTATCAGTCTTTAAACTAGTCTAACATACCAATCGCAACATAAACAACCCAATCATTCAACATAATCGCATAGTTTAAACTCAAAACCGATGCGATCAGCCGCAGGTTGTATCGACAGTTCGTTTGACAAATGTGCACTGATTAATATAATTGTGTCGCGATTCGCACGTCCGTCTATCTCTGTCAGTGCTACTTAACGAGGCGCACTTTGTTACCTTGATTTATAACCACTTTGCTACCTGATGCCTGATTTTATAGTAGCAATGAAACAGAATGTATAGCAACTTTTTTAATGCCTCTCGGTAGAAAATACAAGTTTTCGAACGGTTGATGAACGTCTGCCATCCTTAAACGGCTATTTACTCAAGAGCTCAGACAAAACTAACTTTTGTGAATCGCTCTGTTTACTTGGCCTTTTATAGTGCCTAGTAAACCATTCTAATTAGACACTCCTTTTCTTTCTTGTTCTTATCTTTGCTGCTGTGAAGGAATTAGATACCTATGGTGTTTATACAACTAAAAGAAAAGTATCCTGTCCAGGCTAGATATTGGTGCTTGTTGCCTTGCGAGCCGTGTGAAACTTCTGATAGCGTGATTCAGTATTTTGTATCGTCTCTTGTCTTCGTAGTTCTGTTCCTGTCCGTGTTTGTTGCTACCAGTAGTTTTAGTAATATTTTATATATTTTTTTTATTATATTGACAGGATACGATATTGTATTAAGGTCAGGCAATGTCACGACGACACAATTAAAAAGCAAACAAAAACATGGAACAGTTCATTTTCTCGGTCACATTTTATTAACATACTCATCAATTTAATATTCCAGTACTCTTCAATTCCATCCATATTCATATTTACGAATAGCGTGTAACATAATTACTTGTATTCGTTACTCATAATTAGCCATCAATAAAACAATTACAGATTAGTTATCAAAGTTCGACAGACTTTTTAATTGAGAACCGGTTCATACGTTTGCTTACTAAATAATCCATTTAATTGACCGGAGCGATTTGATTGAGCCCATAGAGACCTTGATTCACTCGATAGAAAAATTATCAATGGCAATTTGATGTAGTATACAATTGAATGTGAACATAAAAAATTAAAAACAGTACGGTGTTGCCAGTTTGTTTGTTATTTAATTACTTAAAGATATTTCGACACGCGTCAACAGGCATTGTGGAACTTACAATCAGTTGCCAGGAGGCAAGATCAAAGAAAACCTGCATGTTTTAGAGCAATTTCTGCCAATTCGTTCCTTTCCTGTATGTGGTAAAATTTTTAGGTGTGGCAATAATTTTATTTGCCCTTGAAACAATTTATAGTGATTGTTTTTTTGCTGCGATTTGTGATTTGATGCGGTCTTAAAAGCCTACCACAGGCGCGAGTGCTTAAATAAGTTCCGGGAATTTTTGAAATATATATATTGGAATTTATTTCATACACTTGTTCTAGCAACCGTAAGACCTAATATGATGAAACAGGGAAATGTAAGTATTGATTGTATAATAATATATAAGATTAATGTAATTATATTATTTCCTTTTCCGTTATTGTGTAGCTGTTCTCGACGTAATTTCTAAGAACCAATACGAAGTCTCGAAACAAAAGTTATATTCACAAGCGTATGATATCTAGAATTGTTATATAAAATAAATAAAAGACAAAAAAGAGGCTGCGTGACCATGGTCTTATTTGGATGTCATTCTTTTTTAATATACTATTTTCTTAAAAAAAAAACAAGTACAGATGTTACATTTTATAATTCAATATTTACATTTTATAGGTCTTTATTGTCCGTGTGGTGACGGTTTAAGAATACGAATTGTCACCACCCCATATCATCCCATGGGTGTCGTAAGAGCCGACAGAGGGAGCATATTATGCAGAGAACAGCACTGTAAGAGAAGGAAAACTTGATACATACCCTATACCAACCCGCTTGGCCAGCGTGGGATAGTAGGCCAATTCCTCCTTCCAAAGGAGAGGCCTAGTCCAGCAGTGGACTATTAAAGGCTGATGATGCGAGGTCTTTGGTAGAGAAAAATCATCTCAAATAGTAATGATGATGACAATTCATTCACTATTTGAGGTGATTGATGTTGTAAAAAGAAATAAGTCAATTCACATAACACTACATATGATTTTCATCAGTAAATTATAAATGATTATCACGGCTAATATACAGGCAATACAAGCGGCACAGCCTTACATAATAATCAAACGCCATACAAAGCAAGCTTTACGCACAACGTTCATAAACGAAACGCCACACCAACAGCCTTAGGCGAAAATGGCAAAACCACCAATACTATCCAAAATTACCTTTGTGATTTTAGGGGACTATAAACACTGCACAATTTTCAACATTGTTTTATTTATGTTATGCACAATCCTCATTTGTTTTGCAAATTAATACCCCGAACGCACTTACAGTTTGTTAAATGGCTACGAACAGAAACAGCTGACGATTCTCACAAAAGGATTTATGCATAACAATGGTTTCGTCCGTTTCAATTGGTTCGTGTTAATTTTTAACTGTATAGGTTGTTGTGTTTCTGATACGTTTTTAAATCAAATGAGAACGGGCATTTTATATGAGAGGTCTCTTTGTTTGCTGTTTTTGTGCGATGTTTTATAAAATATAAAATAAACTTTTTTTACTATACATACTATGCAGTACCTACAGCCCTGCACCTCGGTCGTAGGTCGGTATATGTTGCTTATTGCTGCGTATTTCCCGATTAGGTACTGACAGCGCCGGAGGCTAAAAGCTCTTCCTTTGAAGAAAGAATGAGGCCATAAGGTAAATTCGGAGCAGACAAAGAGTTCAGCATTAGCTTTGTTTATAATCTGTCGTACTGCTAGGCATGGGCCTTTTCTCATTATAAGGATAGTTTGGCCATATTCCATCGCACTGGTCCACATTTCAGGAACATTATATAGAACCTACAGACATGGAGCCTGGTAGACGAATGATGTTGTAGGTATGTAAAGTTTGTGAGGTTTGATAGAAGTATCGGTGTTTACTATTTCACGCAAACAGTAATGAATGGACTCTGATGAAATTTTGTAGTAATATTCTAATACAGAACAATACAAGGACTACCTTTTGTGGAGATAAGCGACACCACCCAGGCGAAACCGCGGGCAGATGCTAGTTACTCAAAACTCCTTGGTTTATTTTTTTGCTTTCATCTTTACATGAACTATGAAGCTATTAAAAATTTAACAGCTTTAGCCTCAGAAAGGCTAATAAAATGCGTTATTCAGGCAACTCATGAAAAGTTTCACAAAAGTTTGAAATTTTAATGGATGTTGGATAACTAGCAGCTATATAATTATTATGGAAGTTCTTAACTGGGGAAAACGACCAACATTAACTTTGTTTACATTTCAAGGTCTATCTTAAAAAACTTGTGTGTGAAAAGAAAGAATAATCTCGTGGCATACATGTGCGCGTAAGATTGGGAGGTCTCGGGTTCGATTCCCGGGTCGGGCAAAGTGTTATTAGGTTCTCCGTTAGGAAAATCTCAGTAGCAGCACGGAGTCTGGTAATGTGCCCGGTACGGCAATAGGCTCGGCCCCTATTACGCGGGACCTAAAAATTTCATGGCGAACTGTGGGTGTAATATTACACCTCTGCCTACACCTTCGGGGATACAGGTTAGAGTCTATAAAAAAAAAAGAATAATGTTTGTTATTTTTCTTTTGCTAAAACTATAGACTGTCGTGTTCTAGAGTGGAGGCCGCGCCTTTGCAAATATAGTGTAGGACGCCCTCCAGCTAGGTAGAGTGACGATATACGCAAAGTGACTGGCAGCGGCTGGACACATAGAGCCGAATCAAACTCAAACTCAAACTCAAAATCGTTTATTCATCTAGGTCACAAGGTGACGCTTATGAACGTCAAATTTTAATGTACATTACTTAATGCTTCTACATTTACATTTACTGCCCATTCGCAAAGCAATAGGTAGAACCACGAGAAAGAACGGGCAATAAAACTCGTGGCCACTCTTTTTAATCGCCAGTGTTATGTTACATATTTTGTTTTTGTAAGGAGCTGCAACTGTTTCACATTGTACTAAATTACTTGAAAATAGTAATTAGTTACAGACATAATACTTAAGAATATCGGGCTCAGTGGCGTGCCATTGGAGAGGCCTATATCCAGCAGTGGACTACGGCAGGCTGATGATGATGAAAATTATAGAACGGATTTTGATACAATTTTGCGGTGATATTGCTGAGGCACATATTACAATGGCACTCGTATCACATGGGACTTTTCGTCGACACAGCCTCCTCGTACGCGGGTGAAGTCGCAAACACTAGAAGGTCATAATATTCAATCTCATCAAACTTCTGGAAAATGTATATCGTTTATTATAACGCCATAGCTGTGTCCATTATAGGACGTTGCCAGTTTCAGCATATACCCACCATTCTCACACAAAAAAACAATATAAAAAAACTCGATTAGTGACAAAATATTTTTTTTAAACAAAAGGGAATATTTGCGTCATTATTATTCGTCCAGCTGTTTTTAGCTCTATTCAAATTTCGAATGAATGAAAACTGAAAATACCCAGTTTGCAAGGATATTTTCTAGATAACGATTAATAATTGTCAATCGTCAATTTCTGTTTAAGTACAGCACCACGATAAGCAGCGATAGCTGAGTGGAGAGACCGACAGAGTGCTACGCAGTGGGTCTCGGGTTCGAATCTACGGCACGCACCAATGACTTTTCGGAGTTAAGTGCGTATTAAATTGTTAATTATCGCTTGCTTATCGGTGAAGGAAAACATCGTTAGGAAACCTGCATGTCTAAGAGTTCTCCATAATGTTCTCGAAAGACATGTGAAGTCTGCCAACCCGCACTTGGCCAGCATGGTGGACTATGGCCTTACCCTTCTCATAATGATTAGAGGCCCGTGCCCAGCAGTGGGACAGTATAAAAGCTGATGATGATGACAGCACCACAGTTCCACGAACAAAACTAAGATCTTCTTTTGGTTTATTCCTACTAAACTGTAGGATCACATAACAACGGCAATTTGTATTGATACAATTCCACAACATGCTTTTTAGTCAAAATCAATATCCTTTATTCACTTATGTCCCAAAGTGACGCTTATGAATGTCAGATTAAAAAAATAATTACTTAAAAATTTTACATTTACATTTAACTTTAATTTAGAAAACTTGGATTATTATGTTCCTTCAAAATAAAAACGCCTACTCGACTTTAAAAAAGAAACATAAATTAAGCAATAAAAGATGAAGCGATAATTATATGCATTACTGTTAAATTTAATTAACAGAAAGATCATGAATAATGTCAGTAAAATTATAATGGCCTTCAAATAATAACTTGTGTTTGGCATACAAATGTAGGCATTATATTTTATTACTCTATCTTGCGCAATTCGTCTCTTGAAAATAAATTGTCGTTGGATATTCAATTAGAGTCTATTGATTGAATCGGATGGATTCGTTATTGAATTTAATTGATTAATAAATTACGCTATAAAATAAATATAATAACCAATATGGTCGCTATATTGATTATATTCTTCCAGTTAAGTATTTACGACGTATGTTATGTGAAAACAATGATAATATAATTAATTATAAAACGAAATTATGATTGTTGATGTGGCTTTTGTCTTTATATAGTAAGATCGTACAAAGCTTTCTATGATTGTTTAATAATGCGATAGACAATTCAAGAATGACTATTAGTTCTAAAAGTAATTTTCCTAGCCATAATAATAATTTATTTATTAGAAAACGTAATCCGAAGGTGCATAAGCTACTGTTGACGTTGGCTGATGAATGAGTCATAGTCATATTTTTAGTCTCGTTGACTCCTCTGAATGATTTTCTCTGCACAGATAGGTATAGAAATGGACGTTTAACAAAACTTTTTATATCCAGCCAACGCTTACCGTACAATAGATGCAGAAATTGGAAAAATAATGTTGCTAAAATACGAAAAAGTATCATAGCAGTCGGAATACCGCCGATGCTAAAATTAAAAAAAGTGATTCTTCTCCAAACCCAGGTGAAATTAAAATGAACCAATAGTATACACAGCAACAAATACAAATCTAACCTTAATTTAAAACTGACCACATTCTAAAGACCCAAATAGTAACGAACAAATATCAGAGAAAAAGAGATTTTTATATTCACTTTTACTAAGGATCGTGTTCAGCCAAAGGCTTATCCCAATAAGCCTCTTCACATATCCTCGCCCACATATACGTAACCAAATAAAGTAATATCAAAGAAAAGTTGGCGCTTTGAACAGGCACCACCCGTTTCCATCACGATTCACGTGATATATAATTTTATTACATTTCTTCGTGAATGTACCAACTCAATGTTTATTGGGTTGGATATTAATTTCTAAAGTATTACTTGACATATATTGGACTGCCTCGTTGGTCTCGCCGCATAAATGTGCGCGTGGGATTGGGAGGTCTCGGGTTCGATTCCCGGGTCGGGCAAAAGTGTTACTGGGTTTTTCCGAATACTCAGTAGCAGCCCGGAGTCTGGTGATGTGCACGGTAACGGCAATAGGCTCGCCCCTTATTACGTGGGACTAAAATAAATCTGGCGAAATGTGGGTGTAATATTTACACCTCTGTTTACCTCTTCGGGGATACAGGCGTGAGACTATAAAAAAATATATATTTTGGATGGAGAATGATGATTTTTTTATCAAGTTATGTGAATTCAAATGAGCTGCTAGTCAATTAAATCAGCGCTTTTTACGACTATGAATGATGTCAGCCCACGCCAAATTGGATTAGTTTAGATTGCGTTGTGATGCTAAAAAAGCTATGATAATTGATGTTGTATTTACGGTGCTTTTGACCCCTGCGACCCGAGTGATGAAAAAATCAACAGAACGTTTTGAAACCAAACATAAATACGATATCGTGATAATTCAATTGAGGGCTATGACCTGGCTAGTTGATCGCATGATGTACCATACCACGACAAGCTCTCGTCTTCATATGCTAGGAGATACAGAGACCGTTCTCTAAGTAACTTTTAACGGCAAAATGCGACAATTGCGATCTATATGCTGATCATGTTTTGAGAAGGTATCGTATCAAGATTACGAGTCACAAGTCAAATTGGAGTAGTATATTGTACGAATCTTGTGACAAGAAGGACGAATTTTCGTGGAATTCATAGCTTCCGTCAAACATTACAAAACAGGTATACAATGCAATATAGAACCACCGAATCATACTCATAGCTACAGTATTACCATGTCAACCAATCCCGCTATATCATTGACATCTGTATTAAGAATTTTATTGGGACTAGACATTAAAAAGCAAGAAAAGCTATAGTGAGAACGCCAATGTGCTAGCAATTATGTAGAACCTCCAAGCGAAGCAGTGAGAGTATTAATCCATACCTTTTTAAAAAATGCTATCGTATTTTTAAACTAGAATTGTGATTCAAAAGAAATGTTAGTTTGTTTTTATATCTAATGACATATTGATTGTGACGAATTTATTATCGTATTTAAAAGGCCCGCCTTATTTGAGGTATGTAGCTAAACTAAAATGGTTACATAGCATTACTAACGTGCGTTGCCTCATTACCATGGATGAACTTGAAAATCGTTACCAAAACTGCAAGGGTATCTATCTATCTACTCTCGCATATCCTTTTATGTTGTCTCTCGCATATCCTTTTATCCTTTTATGTTGGCCATTACTTCTGAGAGTGTGGCAAACTCTAGTATTGGAGTTTATAGCTCGTCCAATGAGGTTTAAACATCCTCACCCTGAATCAAAGCACAGCAGGCAACACAGATCGGTAGTTTTACATACCGACTGAAGCACGGTAGCACTCCTACATAAATGCTACAACAGACATTCAAAATCCAGATGGTGAAATCTGTGAGCGTTGCTTTACTTACCTGATCTCTATGACGTATGACCTATGACGAATATGTAACCATGTTATTCTACCATAGGGTTAGGGCATAGGGTTCCCACCAAGAACTTAGGGTCCCAAGCCAACCTCACCTGCAAGTGCACCTGATGATCAACGGACGAGGCTCTGGCAAACAAAATATCCCGATAAGCGGCAATAGGCTCCCCACCTATTACGTATGATCAAAACACTGGCGAAAAGTGGGCGTTAAATATGCCTCTGCCTACCCCTTCGGGGACACAGGCGTAAGTCTCTGTATGTTATTCTACCAAAAAATTTCAAGCCTGCCTGGTTATTTCGAAGTTAACTTGTCCAGAAATCAGAAAGCTTCAACAAACCTATTTGATACAATCCCGTCTCCTATCGGATTGTGTTAGGCTAAATCCATTGTACGTGAGTATGTTGACAACCTAACAAGTTCTAAAGTAACTATGTTTGAAGTATTCCCGGTAACTAGCGAGGTTTTAATAAATCTACCTAGCGTTTCTACGAACTGCCTATATATTTTAGCTTTATTTCAGTTTCACGGGTTTCCAACACATTTTGTTAGCCAATACCAAGCGAAACTGATATCAATAGATTGAAATAAAATCAAATAATTAAAACAAATAGAATAAAACGCTTAGGTTGATTTAAAAAATCGGTTGATGTTGCTACGAATTTCAGTGATACAAAAATGTATGTTTATTCTACATAAATTGTACACAGGCTACTAGTGTTTTATAGTAAGGTTTTTAAATTTAAATAAATTGTGGGCGTATTTGGTTTTCAGCTTAATAGTTCATTAACTTTGGAATGAAAACAAAAATGAACACAACTGTACCGAACTGGGTATTTATAGAAAAGGCCTAATTAGCGCATTTTTCAAGAACTTTATTGTTCAATTTTTTTTTGTTCTTGTGGGGATGAGTTGTCCAATTTGACTTCATGAATAGCGAAGTGGTTTCAGCAGCCGTCTGGTCGACTAACATTTCTGCTAGTGTTGTGGGTTTGATCTCCACACCAGACAACACTTTTCAATTGCATGTTTGTAAAGTCCCCTGTGGCACAGGATCTTAGACTGGTAATTGTAAAAAAAAAATACATGCCCACATTGTACACCCAATAGTAGTTATGCAGAACGGCAGAATTTTATATTTATGAGAGATATTCAACTACCAATCAAGGCATTTCTGAGGCCGCTCAGACGAATGCGACGACGACGCTTTGACTCTACAGGCACCGCTTGAGAAACCCACGCGTGCGACCATTTAAACCGATTGCGAGCATGAAAATGACGCGCGCAGCACGCCCTAATAATACCTCATTGTCAAATTATTTTAGGTAGCTTAGAATATATGTATATGAGGGAACAGATAAAGAGTGTGAGAAGATATGCATACATAGCACTTGAAACATAGAATACCGCAGTCAAGTAAGAATAGATGTGATGTGAACATTTATTGCTGACGATCATAAATATATCAGATATTATTATATCGACCACACAAACTATTCACACATGTGGCGTAAGTCCCTATTCATCTCGAAACACATTTGTGCCTAACCTTTGTATGTGTAACATATAGTTTGTAACTGCAATATCCTTATCACAAAAACTTTTTGGATGCCAGGAAATTGATTCTGTTTGGTGACATTTTTCTCTGAAACCCTTTGGGCCGGCTGATCGTGTCGGAAGAGAGTTCTATTATCATTTTTTTTCGATATTTACGAAGTTCTTTGTACATTATCGCCTATTATATGGATAGAATGAGTAGTGTGAAATGTGTTATGCCAAGAGTTGTATAGGTTTGAATATCATGAAACTGTTCTGAAAATTCAGGGCGAGTTTCGATTAGACTGGTCATTGCATGGTTTTAACGCTTTGAAGGAAAAAATGGTTGAAAGTGTTAAACATAATGTCTAAGATGGTGACATTGCGCTCATTATGGCCCTCATTAGAGGGCCCAGTCACTTAAAGAGCAATGGAGAGGGGTATGCTTGAAGTTTTCCTGCGAGATGGAATAAATGTGTTCCACAATTTGGACCGATTTCGATCAGGATCGCAGAAAGCGGTTGTATGCGTGCGGCTCAAGGGTCCTTATAGAAACCTTGGAACCCCCAAGGTTTCAGCAGTAGATATCCGTCAGTATCGAAATCATGATGGTAATATGCAAGAAGAATTAGTTTGATAAGCGGTTGGATATTAACACGGTGGAGTTATGAGGATCGAAAATTTGAATTTGAATTGACCACAATTTGAATACTAGAAATAAGAGCAAACTAGTAGTGCCGGCCACCCGCCAAGAGAAAATAAAAAAATCTTTTCAAGGCCAATGTGTGCGCTTTTACAATAAAGTGCCAAGCAATATACAAAATTCAAAAAGGTTATAAAACGTAAACTTTGTTAAAAAGGGTACTACTCGGTGCTAGATTATATTGAAAATAAAAATGCTTCGGATTAATTTGCTCAGTCCCACAGGCTACTTATGTTTGATAAATTATTGTTAAGTT
Source organism: Euclidia mi (assembly GCA_944739405.2). Lineage (NCBI taxonomy): Eukaryota > Metazoa > Arthropoda > Insecta > Lepidoptera > Erebidae > Euclidia > Euclidia mi. Next base: position 1,939,444 of record OX123194.2, on the reverse strand, counting down.
TCATGTGAGTGTGATATATTATTGTGTCTATATTATGCTAGTTTATTATTTTTATATTATAATTAAAACCTTATTAATTGACAACAACATTAAAAACAGCTCATATAAGTACATATGAAAAATTCAATGTAGTAACTAAATTTTTAAATTGTATAGAATCAAGACGAAGAAAAGAGTGGCTCGGAATTTTTTGCCTGATTCTTCTCACGTGGCTCTACTTCCTGAACAGGCATTTTTTTAATGCTCAATTATGTAAATATGCATTTAAAGTTACTTTTTTATTTTAATTTGTATGACTTTCCGACGTGTCCAAAAAACTTAAGACAGTTTTAAGGAAATAAACATATTTGAGTTTGAGTTTGACAAAAGAGGTTCACATTTTCCTGTAGATTTGGTAGATATGCATATCGCATATTTAAAAACTGCCCACTAAAATCGCGAGTTTGAATTGCATTGATGAATAGTTGGTTGTTCAATCCAACAATCCAGTAATACTAATGGAACATCGAAACATAAATCTTATACTAATATATAAAGCTGAAGAGTTTGTTTGTTTGGTTGAACGCGCTAATCTCAGGAACTACTAGACCGATTTCAAAAATAAAAAATCTCTCAGTGTTAAATAGCCCATTTATCGAGGAGGAAGGCTATAAACGAAACATTACGCTATGAGCCACGGGAGCGAGCAGTAGCCTTAAATAACGCGGATTCATCTAGTCTTACATAAGCCATTGATAGCTAAATTTGTGGCGCATTCACACACATAAACTTGAAAACGGCTCATTTATTTCACAACCACTGTATGTTCATCTATGATAGGTTTATACATAATCATATTTTATCTTGTTAACACATAAAAAATATGGAAACTAAAAGCTAGATATGTAACTAATAGATTCTTATATCTAGTCTCACCGTAAGGCAGCGATAGTATAATGGAGATACCAACAGACTGCCATGCAGACGGTATCGGGTTCGAATCCACGGCGCGCACCACTAACTTTTCGGAGTTATGTGCGTATTGAATTGTTAATTATCGCTTGTCTCGTGCTCGGAGAGCACGTTAAGCCGTCGGTCCCGGTCGTCATGAAGATCTGTGACAGTCGTCATAGGGCGTTAGTACCTCTAAAATAAACTGACACTAGTCTAAACCATGGAATATCGCTATCCCTTTGGATTGCGGAGGTCAGACAGGCAGTCGCTCTGTGGAAAAGCTAATATTCCGCCAAATCCGGTTAGACTAGAAAGTGGACCCCAGGTTGAGACTGGGATAACGCTAGGAGGATGATGGTCTAGTCTCACTATATCTTAATATATAAAATCCTTGCGTTACTGACTGAATGACAGACACGCTACAGCCGAAACTATTGGGCGCAAGAAGCTGAAATTTGGCATGTATGTTCCTTGGGAACCGTAGGGGTGCACTAAGAAGGGATTTCCTGAAATTCCCACGGGATCGGCCAAAACGGGTACATTTAAAAAAAATGCAGGCGTAGCTGCTGGCGTCCTCTAGTATAAATATAAAATTCTAGGGTTACTACTGTCTGACAGACAACGCCTAGCTAAAACTATTGGGCGCAGGAAGTTGAAGTTCGGCTTGCATGCTCCTCGCGGCCCGTAGAGGTGCTAGTGCACCTCCACCACAGAAGGGATTTTCTGAAATTCTCACAGGAACAAAAACTGTTAAATTAAAATAAAATGCGCGGGCGTAGATACGGGTATTCTCCAGTTGAATATAAATTGTATAGATTAAACCAAAAAGCATTGAGATGGTTTGGGCACTGGATGACGATAGACTGACAAAGAAGATATATAAGGCAAGTGTGAATGGGATGGGGACAAAGAGGAAGACCTAAGCGGACGTACTCTGACCAGATTAGAGACATCCTAAAAAAAGGACAGGTCAGAAGTACCCTTAACAGAAGAGCATGCATGAGAAACTTGATGGAAGTGAATGAAGCAAGAGAGGTATGTCAAGATCGTTGCAAATGGCGTACCGTAGTCTCTGCCTACCCCTCCGTGAAACAGGCGTTAGTCTATGTATGTATGTAAACCGAAAACAAGTTCATGTTCAAGGGCTGTAGATGCCACCGATTTAAACCAGTATCTACGTGGTTAAAAGCAACGGTTATATCATTATCGGGTTCGATTCCCGCTCAAGTCAAACATTTGTGTGCATGAACATGGATGTTTGTCTTGGTCTGGGTGTTTCTATGTGTAATAGAAGGCTGGCATGTATCTAGCACAAAAAATTAGCATTGCCATACAGCGTGGCAATGCTGCCAGTCTTCTGGGCACATTCCCAATAGACGGCGATGTGGAGGACTTTCACGACGCCCTTTGAATATACATTTTCTTATTTATTTGTATTGTACTTTAATATTTTAATTTAATTTTAGTTGTAGTATTTAAGTAGTTATAATTGTGTTATCCTAATATTAATTTATTTTGTTATTTAAATAAATGCGCGTGTGTAATATGTATGTATTTACAAAAAAAGTATATAAGTATGATTATCCATTATCTGCTTAGTTAAGGACTCGATGGTGTTGTGTGAATGTGGTAGAATATATTATTATTTATTATTATTATCACAACCACTACGTCATCTGTGGCCGCTGGTTGTATATTTATAAAGTCCGATGCAAGATTTATACCTAGTGCGAGAGCCGTCTTGAAATTTAAAATCTGTGCAGTCAAGGTCAAATCTAGAGGTCATTACAAATAACAAGTCGCTGGATAATAACAAATACATATTAGTAAACAAATATTTGCACCCGTACATATTTGTATTCTAATACATTGTATATTGTAATTTCTTATTGTATTGTAATACAATAATACAATATCATACACCACTTGCAACTCATACATTTTAAGTAGTCTTTTTATAGTGTAACTCGCAATATTCATACTAATTCCATTTAGTGATATCACTTCTTTTTATACTAAATTTACTAACGGGTCTTAATCCAGTACTTATTTTAAGATTTTTTCCCTGTATTACGGCGTTTCTACCGGCTTACATCAGTAGTGGTCTATCTTGAGTCTTGCCGTGACAAAGAATGAACACTACATTTCAGTTTTTAAAGAATTACTCTACAGCCCTTCGCAGGAATTGAGCCTGTTCTTATTTGCTTCACCGGAGTTCTGTGATTTTACATATCAATTAGTCAATAATATTATTGTGATGACTATGTTAATCCATCATCATTGCGCCATCATCTGTTACCTATATCTAAGAAGCTTTGAAGATCAGATTCTGCTTTCCCGTTAAACCAGATTTAACTAAATACATATTATGCTATTAGGGTTCCTCATGATGTCTTCCTTTTCCGTTTTGCAAACAATTTCATACGCACTTAACTTTGAAAATTCAGTGATGCACGATATGGTTTAAATTCTTTGCACTACGGCTAGTATTAAAATAAATTCGCATCTCATGTAACGTATCTGCTGACCCGTGTATGCGAATATTCCGCACCAGTAAATAGGTCAGCACTACGGCAAGACGACATGATCAGTCGGGTCACTGCTCAAAGAAGCACCAAGGTATAACTATGTAAATAAGAAGAAAACTATTCTGATACAAGTCTTTCATGGAAAGCAAGTAATAACTCCGATGCATTTTGGTATTGAAAAAGATTTTTGGTCATAATTATCAACAGGTAGTAGAGCCTTGCTGAGCCTTGCATGAATGGGCCGGCTCGACCGGGGAAGTACTACCCTCTCACAGAAAATCGACGTAAACAGTACTCAAACTGTTGCGTTTCGTTCGGTGAGTGAGAGTGCCGGAGGCCCTATCCCCTTTCCTTCTGCCTCATCCCACACCTCATCCTATCCCTTTTCCCAACCTCAAGAGGCGGCAACGCACTTGTGACTATTGTGGTGTTGCTTGTGTCCACGGGCGGCGGTAATTGCTTACCATCAGGTGATCCGTCTGCTCGTTTGCCGCCTATTAATATAAAAAAAAAATTGAAAATAAAGTCTGTCAGAAGACCACGGTTGGCAACCACGTCGAAACATCGGAACATCAACAATTTTCAAGTAGATATAACGGTATTGAGACTGCTTCATCATCATCACATGATCATAACAGCCTTTTATAGTCCTCTGCTGGACATAGGTCTCGCCTAATTTACGTCACAATAACACTAAGATGTGATAGTAGGCTTGGGCCTACAATACCACGCTGGTCTCCTAAGTCGGTATAGAGTTTGATGTTGAGTTTTTTTTCTCATCGCAAGGACATTTGCTTTGAGTATTTTCCTTAGCTACATCTTACGACTAATGAAGATGAAATGGCATGAAATGAGGTAGTAACATTTTTTGTACTTGTTTTTTTTGTAGTCTTACGCCTGTATCCCCGAAAGGCAGAGGTGTAATTTTTACACCCACATTTGGCCATGAAGTTTTAGGTCTCACGTAATAGAAGGCGAGCCTGTTGCCGTTACTGGGCACATCACCAGACTCCAGGCTGCTACTGAGAATTCGAAAAACCCAGTAACACTTTTGGCCGACCCGGGAATCGAACCCGGGACCTCCGATCGGCAGTCGCATACGCTATCACACCGGACCACGGAGGCAGTCAGCATTTAGTGTACTTAATCCGTCACAACAGTTTAATATTAGTATATGTACAAATAGACCAAGTTCAAAGTAATTATTCGGTAGTTTCGTGCGAAAATCAAACAGGACCCAAGCTATCACGGATATGAACAACAATAGAACAAAATAACGCATCAATAAACACCCAATATTCACAGTCATACCAATTCTATTTCCAATTGACACACACCAAATAAATAATCTATAATGACATCAGAATACTCACCTACGATCGGCGTATTCGGGTCTACAAGCGTTTGATTTCCCACGGCGAGATCCCTGTTGCAAGCTACAATGAAATATGCATGCGTGACATACAAGGCATGAAATAACGTTAGGCTGGGACGCTGCAACCCCTAGCTTGTGAAGTACTCATGTCCATTATAATAGTGTGTACGACACGGGATACTTGTTGTGATTGCGTCACGGCTTCATGTTACAAGCATCGGCTTTTTAGATTCGTTACGCGATTTGAGATGATGGACCCCTCAGTTGAAGAATAATTTTAGAATGTGAACTTTTAAAGCGTAATTGTTTTTTTTTAATCTCATAAGATTGTTTTATTCGGTAGTGGAATGATAGATATTTTACTACATTAATTTTCAGAAAAGTTGCACTCACCTAAGATAAGGTTTGCTGTGCCTCACAGCAAACCTTATCTTATTCCTATTCTTTATTTTGTTTTATTTAATTTTTTTTTGCTCTTTGAATATGTCCTTCAACGCATAGCGACCAGGCGGCCGCTTAAACTCACATTGTAAAAAATTACCTATTTATATATATCATCATCATCCTCTTAGCGTTATCCCAGTTTCAATCTGGGGTCCGCTCTTTAGTCTAACCGGATTTGGCTGAATATTAGCTTTTCCACGGAGCGACTGCCTGTCTGACCTCCGCAACCCGAAGGGATAGCGATATTCCATGGTTTAGACTAGTGTCAGTTTATTTAGAAGGTACTGACGCCCTGTAACGACTGTCAACGATCTTCATGACAACCGGGACCGACGGCTTAACGTGCTCTCCGAGGCACGGGACAAGCGACAATTAACAATTCAATACGAACACATAACTTCGAAAAGTCATTGGTGCGCGTCGTGGATTCGAACCCGATACCCTCTGCATGGCAGTCTGTTGGTATATCCACTCGGCTATCGCTGCCTTCACCTATTTATATATATGTACTACGAAAATAAGACCATAAGTCAATTAAAAAAAATGCACAGATTCTTCTTATGGATAGTAAAAATATATTCCTTAGTGGAACCATATGCAGTATAATTACAAGTGTAGTGGTTATGACTACCCCAAAGATAAATAATAAAAGGTATTACTTATTAAACACTGGTCTGGTCCCAATTTATTTGGGGTCAGTGCAGTACTTCCTTCGCTTCCATACTTTTCTGTCACCCGTCATATTCTGATCATTTAACCTTGATTATTTCATATCCTCACACAATATATCCATCTTTTTCTTGGCCTTCCTCTCCTTTCCCATCCCTCTACCTTCATATTAATTATCATAAAAATAGCTTAATAATTCATATGAATAAAGATGTTAATAAGTAGCGATTTGACGTAGACTGACTTACCGTGTTGCGGAATCGATGCAATTGTAAGATTGCTGTGTTGACAATTTCTGCTTTGTACAATGCGGAGCACAATAGAATAAGCAAACTTTCGACCACCCAATTAGTCGACCGTAAGTATACAAATCCTCATCCTCCTAGCGTTATCCCAGTTTCAAACTGGGGTCCGTTTACTAGTCTAACCGGATTTGGCTGAATATTAGCTTTTCCACGGAGCGACTGCCTGTCTGACCTCCGCAACCCGAAGGGATAGCGATATTCCATAGTTTAGACTAGTGTCAGTTAATTTAGAAAGGACTGACGCCCTATAACGACTGTCAAAGACCTTCATGACAACCGGGACCGACGGCTTAACGTGCTCTCCGAGGCACGAGGCTAGCGATAATTGACAATTCAATACGCACATAACTCCGAAAAGTCAGTGGTGCGTGCCGTGGATTCGAACCCGATACCCTCTGCATGGTAGTCTGTTGGTATCTCCACTAGGCTATCGCTGACCGTAAGTATACAAATACGAAATAAAAATCAATGCCAAAAATTATTCTGTATTATTATCTACCTTGCTATACAAGAGAATCTGCGTGTCAAAATCCTCATTTGAAGATTTATCTGCGGTTTATTACGACGTCAATTACTGAAAAATTCTTTTCCCACTGTCAGCTTCGCCTCACAGAGATTTCAACTTAAAAATATTAGATTAGTAAGATTCATTGATTTGTCATTAGCCGTCAGTCATTGAAATTGCGCATTCAGTTTTACACTGTCGATAAGTTCTGATATAATTTTTTGATATCACCAGTTGACACTGCTGAAGCGTTTCCGATAAATTCATATCAAAATCCAATATCGCTTTTATAAGGCGAGTCTAGAAAATTCTTTCTAGAGATCATTTCGATTGAAAATGCTCTTATGCTAATACTGATTCGACGATGGCTGGAAGCAAGATAAGAATTACGTAATCCAGATTATTGAATCTGTAATATTCTTACTCGTTCGTGTGTCTACCTACTGAAGTGAAACTGTCGCAGTGTTTAGTTACGTCGATAAAGTACCGAACTTATTGACAAGAATGGGTATAGATAATGTTGTAAGCAAAAAGAATTTCCTTTTGTTCCCATTTATTTCGATATCCCTTTTCTTTATCTTTTTCTGTAAGTGAATCTGTTGCTATGTAGTAATATCTGTAAATCTGCTTGTGAATAACATATGATATTATTTTTCTCTATCAATTTCTTTATAGATCAGATCGCTTAATTTAGAAGTTTTATAGCCAATTCATCAGTTGTTTTTGCCACACAGACAATTTGCGAACGATTAAGCTACTAGATTTAATGAAAATTAATCGCCAATTTGCTGATTGCAATTCAATAGAATTATTAGTGCGCAGTAGACGACTCCGGTGTAATTTACACCCGTGGTAATAAAACAAGATCCTCGTCTGAATCTGTGCAATAAAACTGGCAACACATTCGCTAAAATAAAAACACATAAAATTCCTAAACATGCCGTAACGGAAACCACATTCCGCTGACATGTGTACAATATTTTTTCTTTGATGTTCGTACGGGCGGGCAAAATAAATTATGTAGTAAGTAAGCGGCACATATCTGAAGGAGTATAAACAAAGAACACTGACGGAGGTGCGCTAATGAAATGCAAATATGCTTGCATACTCTGTGGCAACACTTCGGTGCCTAGTGTAAATAGCTTCTTCTTCATAAACTCAGCTTATATGCTGTAGATGGTTCTGACGAGAATTAAAATGAAACAGAATTCATAACAGCGAGAGGAAACATTTCTATTTTCCTCATGTAAATATATTATTCATTACTTTGCTTAATTGCAGCCGCTGAAAATTGTGTCAGAAAAATGAAACATTTCATTTCATAGTGATGTTTACTTTAATGCACTCAACACAAGTTCTTTGGAGTTTTTTTGTTCTGAAAGAATTGTAGATGAAAACATTTTTATGTTCAAAGGGTTTAACAGAAGTGCATAAGCGATAGCTGCGTTTTGTTAACTGTAGGTTATGTGCATAGGCCCTATGCATTAATGAGCGAACCAATAGCTATTTGCCGAACACAGTTCAATAGTCCGTTATTTTACGGATAATTTACCTAATGTGGCAAAAAGTCCGTGACTTATCGATGCTATGTATGCGTGTATCCATATAAATACGCATATATACGTAGCATAGATATTTATTTCGTTTACCGAGACCTGTTGTCCTACTGAGAGAGTGGTGAGATTATAACAATTTATGCTATGTCCCTTAATTTTATGGCTGTTTTATTTCTTTTCAATTTTGTTTGCAACCTTTCCAAAATTGCGCAATCCAACATTTTTGAAAGGGCAAATTAGTAACCATCATAAACGCGCACAAAAAGCTTCAAACAGCATGTTGCTGTGAATTACAAATAAACAAACAGCATTTAGGTTTACTGAGAATGTTTTGAAACCTAAGTGTGAACACTTCCTTATAGCCAGGATGAAAGCCGACTACGACAATGGGGCATTCTACGGGTGAAATAATATGTTTAACAAAGACCATTTAACAACACAAGCAAGAGGTAATTGACTGAATAGCCTTTCTGGACACAAAGAGTTGATGAAATAATCACAAATCTATGACCTGCTAGCTACATTGAGCTAAAACTGAATTGTGGGTGAATACGTTTTAAGGCAATTGACATTAATGAAGCGGTGGTAAGGATGAACTTGTTGGTTTGGAGCAATTTAATATTTATTAGGAACATTTTCTTACAGGAAATTCTCATTCTTCGTTTATATTTCGATTTCTTGGAATCAAATTGTAATCTATTTGTTTTCGAAACAACCTGGGTCCAAAAAAATGTTTATAATAAGCAAGATTAATGAACACTGAAAAAATACCAGTGTTACAAAAATCGATGAAATTGGAATGGTTGGAATTATTGAATATGGTCCATATTCAATAATTCTAACTCAATTATTAATGAATCGCGTCGTAAGTTTTTGTAGCTTTCTTGGTATTCCATCTAGCTGTTCAGGTAAAAAGCTGACGAAAAGTGGGCGTTTAATATGCCTCTGCCTACTCCTTCGGGGAAACAGGCGTGAGTCTATGTATGTATGTATGTATGCGCAGGTAAAATGTAACTGGTAATTAAAAACTATATCAAATATCAGGATCAAAAGATGGTACAGCAAAAGAATCTAAATGTAAATAACTTAATGAGACAATGAATTCAGGCTTAACAATAAATGACAACAATAAGATAAAAATAGAAGTGATATATAGTGAAAAGTACAGCAATATAGGTTTTTTTAAATACGCACTGTATCTTTAGAAGTTACCTATATAATTTAAAAAATAAGCCAATTCGGCTTATCTTTAAAATTATATAATTATCTTCTAGATATAATTGTGGTGACATGTATGATAATTTTAAGTGCTTTTCCAATTTTATAACGTACTAGCTAGTCACCCCTAGCTTCACCTGCTTTTTCAACCTTGAGTTTACCTCCTAAATATTAAAAAAACTTTCCTGATTACGTCATACAAGAACCCACTGCCCAAGTTTCCTGTTTCTAGCTGCAGTAGCCAAGACAAGTAATTTTATTTTACTATGACATGTGTAAACTGATTATTGTAGTCAAAATATATTGCTATTTTCAAAAAAAAGATCATAAATTAAATCTAAAAAAGATTACTAAAATTTCAACCTATTGAATAACTTACATGACAATGCTTGAGAATTCCTTTTATTTGAACGTAATGAACATACCATAGAAATAATTACGCCCACATACTAAAGTGCTACAGTAGATGCGAAAAACGTGTTAGAACATAATCAAAACTATGAAGAATATAGTGAAACACTTAGTATTAATATTCATAACAAGGAGAATTGCCATTCTTTACTACAGTTAACTTACTAACAAACGAGCGGATTCGTACCATTTGTGTGGTCTCTTTTCTAGTTGTATTATTCAAAGCCGAAGACAGATACTTTTCTGTTCGCATAAATTACCTTTCATTATGTAAGAGAATGTTTTATGCTACAGGATGTCGTGATGAAGGCATACTCTTTAAAATAGTCGGTTTAGTTTTTGCAGTGTTACTTCTAATGCTTTAGTATGTGCAAATGCTTCGTTAGGTTCTACGAGAGCTGCTATAGGGGTCAATTTGGTTGCCGTTTTTATTCCAAATTCTAATTAATTAGATCTATACTTGTATTATTTTTCTATCTTTCAAGTTCCTTGTAATTATTTTGTCCTGAAGTTTAAAGTCACTATCATAATCGAGTTGATTTTAAGTTAAACGATGTAAATTAAGTACACCAATTTTTCGTGGTTTTATCAAAAACAGATACTGATTTCTCGTTATCGTCTTACATTACAGAGAACACGGTATAAAAGTGCCGTCCACTAACCAGCCCATTAACTCCTTGATTGAAATTTAATACCCTCAATATCAAACACAAGTGTAAGTAAATATCGTAAATGTTTTTACTAAAGCACCGCAGATGTGAGATTGTTAACTTTACTAAGAAATCCACCGGTTTCCTTAAAGCTCGTTATTTTAAGTTGGGAACGGCGAGAGCATTTTAACGTCAAGAGAACAGCGCCCGCGCACCTTCCAGGGCACTTTACGCGGGCATTCGTTTTTACTACACTGTTCCGCCATTGCATTCTGTTTCGCCCGTCAATATTTTTTTCTTAATAGGTACTGTTCGTGATAAATTTTAATTGCTTCAACATTCTCTGTTTTAACATTGGAAATGTTTAAAAGTGGTGCGATTTTTGTTTCAAGATATCCTTTGGCGCAATTTGTTTTGATTGCATTTTTGACACTTTCTGCTTCTTTGAAGATTTCTGCGGCTTTATTAAGACCGCGAACTGGAAAGCAATTTGCGTTAAGTAAACATTTTCTTCGCATAATACAAAAAGGATTTTAAAATGTAGGTAATAAAGAGTAATTAACTGAATTTTATATTACACCAACTTTATTTTTCTCTGCACCACTAGGATACACACTGGTTGATATGTCCTTAGCATTATGCCGCCTTTATATTTTCCCTTTATTTATTGACCCTCAAATAAAAAAGTAAATAACATTATTCTAATACAACATAACAACACATAACATAACTTCACGCCTTTTGTAGGCAAAGGTGTATTACACACCCACATTGCGCCAGTTATGTTAAGGTCCCAATGTAATAGGGGGCGAGCCTATTGCCATCTACTGGGCACATTATTAAGCGAGCGATAATTATTAACATTTTAAATACACACAACACCGAAAAGTCAGAGGTGTGTGCTCGGGGTACCTGAGGATCGAACCCGAGACCATCGTCTCGGCAGTCCGTTACGTGCACAACTGGGCTATCTCCGCTTTTTTTTTATTTCGCTTTTTATTCTAATATTTACCTTCAAATCCTCTTTACAGGAGTGAAATATCCAGTTTCGTTCCGTGCCTCTCCTGACTTGAACTTTGTCCTAGTACAAGAACAAGCTTGTACATTCTGTTTTTCTCGATTCTATCTCACATACTTCAACATGTTACATTGTATTCGAAACAGGCTGTCGGGATACGTCACACCGATACAAGAGATAACGCCAGAATCTTTGACGTGTGAAGATGAACAAAAAATGACTTAAATGGGTTAGATTGTTCGAGATAGTATCAACACTAATGAATAAGTAAAATATTTTGTAGCAAAAAATAAGAACAATTAAACCGATGCGGCTATGATTTAGATAATTAATTCATTAAAACTGAGGTTTGTAATAAAACGTTATGTGTACGGTGGTATGTTATTTTCTTTGTTTTTGTTTTGATTTTTACCAAAAGTAATTGTAATCTTAATGGATCTAGATTTCAAGTGAATTTTAAAATGATGCGAAATAGGTTTAGTTGTTTTTTGTGTGTATGAATAATAAAACGACAATTTTAAACAACAAACGAAGAGATTCATATTGATATCACAATCTACAAAAATATTTGTCTAATAATTATTATAATTTTATTATCCTTCTGTGTAATGCACTCCCTCTCGAAATTAGGATGTCTTCGTCTCGTGAACTTTTTAAAGCTAGCTTACGACTGCAGTTATTCGAACAATCGGCAGAATCATATTCCGAGTATATTTATGTGTATGTATATTATAAGTATATAAGTAGGAATATATATGTATTTATGTATTGTAGGTATGTACAATATTTATTTTATAAGTTTAAATTATATGTATATTTATACGTAATATTTTATGTATTTTGATTAGTAGTTTACATGCAAATTTAACACCCACCTTGATTTGTCTCTGCACCACCCAAAGGTTGGCTGGTAGAGAATGCCTTGGGCATTAAGTCCGCCTTTGTACAAATTATTAAATAAATAAATGTGGTTTTAGCCACGTCCACTATCTCAAATGTTGTTTAAATAAATCACTGAACCACATTAATCTTAATTAAAGTACTTACTATAAAACCCTTAACACGTGCAAAACTACATACATAATCTATTCACAAAGCTTATTCAGTTTTCAGCTTCATATTCACACCAAAGATCATTAAACCGCGTAAGCAGATACGTTGTCTCCTTAAATTCATAAATTACCTAAGGCTCACTTGCTCAAGTATGTAGTCATAAACTTCAAGGTGTGGCGTGATATTAATTTGCAACTTGTTGATGATTAGACGTTGCCCCGTTTATCGCCCGTCTTGCGTCCCCCCTCACATTAATCACATGACCTCATGTCTACTGTGGGTCAAAGAGTATGTCAGACAGGTAAAAGAAACAGATGATTTAGCTAGGTATCAAACTCGAATCATTTTTGAGCGAATATTGTTCATTGAAATTTAAATATCGTACCTACATAGATGATGCGTATCAGCAGTTATGACATGAATAATCATAGCTGCTGATGGAATAAGATTACTTCATACCGACAATGTTACATTTTGAATAAAGGTGTTCATGTTCAAATTGTTCAACATCATCATCACCATCATCAGCACCTGATACTATCCCGCTGATGGGCACGGGCCTCTTCCCATTATGAGCAGGGTAAGGCCATAGTCCACCACGCCAAGTGCGGGTTGGCAGACTTCACATGTCTTTCGAGAACATCGTGGAGAACTCTCAGACACATGCAGATTCCCTCACGATGTTTTACCTTCATCGATAAGCAAGCGATAATTAACAATTTAATACGCACTTAACTTCGAAAAGTCATTGATGCGTGCCGTGGATTCGAACCCGAGACCCCCTGCGTAGCAGTCTGTCGGTCTCACCACTCGGCTGTCGCTGCTGGACAAACTAGATAAATTGTTCAACGGATAAGTACAAATGAATTATATAATTATACACATTGAAAGTTGTGCATTTGCACTTAATATAGCTAGAGAGACATTCGATGTAACAAATACTGGCTGTACTTAGTAATAAATAAATAAATTTCGATTACAAATATTTTAACATTATTCATAAACTATATTCCCGTTCACTACGAATCGAGTAATAGTGTTTGGATGGGAACTATGGGACACTAAATATGATGCAGCCGTCACTACAAAATGAAAAAACGAATACCATTATCAAAATGTGGGTGTGTTATTCTTTTTAATATGATATACGATCGTTTATGTAAATATCGGATTATAATGTGTCGAAAATAAATGTGCAAAAAGTGTTGCGACGCGATGTTTAGTAAATCCTCCAGCTGCCAAAATAATGACAAACAAGTTAGTTTCGGCAAAATGCCTAAAGTAATATTTTTTTCATTTTGGTCGACAGATATTGATCCCAAATTAATACCAATTTATTACGACGCGAAAATGTAAATTAATATTTTGATCAAACATTGCTCATATTGAAAATCATATCTCACCTAAGTTAATCTTTGCTTAAAGCGACATCGCACTACCCTTAGGTGAGACTGCTTATTAGGGGAGCCTAGAACTTTAGGGTCGACTTCACCTCGTATGGGGAGACAAGGGAATATGTTTGCACGTCCGACCCCTGTACCACAATATCCAACACTACCTGCCATCATTTTATACCTGTCCTCCTCAAATTGTCTACATTAAAAAAGGACAAAACAGTCTCGAATTATGAGCACATGTTTACTGTTTCGGAGGGAGGATTACCATGAAACAGCCAGAGGCTCATGGGAAATATAAGTTGGCTCCATAAGCAAGGGTGATTGTCAATCAGTACTAAAACTGGAAAGGGCTGCAATACGCGTTTTCAATTTGTTTAATGTCTATGTGTTACCTGGGGCATAGTAAGCCGAGTTCGATTCAGCGTTCGCAATCACGTGATTAGAATTGGCTGAGAGCTTTGTTGTATCGGTCGCTAAATATTTATTTTAAAAATAATCCTATAAAAATGTTGATATGTTGCTATTGAACTATTTTACAAATCTTGAAAGATAAGTTTTCTTAATCCTGGTCAATTAATATAACGTAATAGCTCTCAGCTAAATTAAAAGATCCATGTTTAAAATAACTCTCTTAAAATAACTGCTCGTTTAAAATAACTGCTTCCGTGTTCCAGTGGATAGCGTATGCGACTGCTGATTGGAGGTCCCGGGTTCGATTCCCGGGTCGGGCAAAACTGTTACTGGGTTTTTCCGAATACTCAGTAACATTCCGGAGTCTGGTGATGTGCCCGGCTCGCCCCCTATTACGTGGAACCTAAAAATTCATAGCGAAAAGTGGGTGTAAAATTTACAACTCTGTCTATCCCTTTGGGGATACCGGCGTGAGACTATAAATAAATAAAGTTTAAAATAAGTAAAATCTAACGAGGAGTTCCACTTTCTGTGGCACTTTGAAAATAAGAGGTAGCGAACTACTCGTACGTTTTACGCAGAAAAGCGGAAGTGCATGAAAAGGGATTCATTGGGACTGTGTGTATACCTATTTCTCATCAGGCATACAGTATTGCGAATTAATACGTGAAGTGAAAATTAATCTATAAATCATTGAAAAAGATAATGTTGACATTGATTAAGCGTTATAATTCGTTATATTCAATTTAATACCATCATCTGCGTCGTATCTTATACTCCATCTACATACAATTGTCTAGCCAATGACCCATGACCACTGAAATATACACAACAATACAATATAATATATATCAACATTATCTAGTAGTATATTCCGAAGGCGTTCCGCTACAGAGCACCAAAGACACACACCATTAGAGCCGTATCCAGACGTATTAATACCGGATCATTATTATTAATATATCAGCAATGCGAGATAATTTTGCCACAGTCGAGGCGAGGTTAATAAATCTACCGTGTTCCGCAATGCTGGCTTGCAATATGTCTTGATATCTGACTAAATGGTTTCTGATTCAGGCCCTCTTTGTTTTGGTCGCATCCTATAACTATTGTATTGAGTTTTCCAATACTTTATTCGTAATGCACCATGAAATCCATCTCCAAAGTTTTTCTAATAAAAAGTTATCAGTACAATTTGTCATGAATGGTTGGAATGGTATAGAAGATCTACTAACTAGCATTTAATCATGATTATTATATTGCGTGGACAGAAATATGATTTACGAATGGAATAAATTTTGTCAGCATTTAAAATATTACATTTGAATATGGATATATATATTTAAAAACTGTCATAATTAAGTTGTTTTTTGTAACAAAATTTACGTACCTGTTTTGATATTATAATATTTAATAAATTCCAATATTATTTATTGGATACACCACTTACCAGCACAATTAAGACAGTATAAGCCAAATCAAAAATGCAAATGTTTGACTTTGCGTTTTAAATTAGCGTCAAAATATATTTTGTTCAAACAAAATCGCCTAAGTGTCCAATTATGCATAATTATTGAAGTTTATAATTATAGGGTTGTTTCATTATGTTGTCTGTCTCGTTTATAAAAACTATATGAATAGCTTGTTAGCGTTGCCATTTGGTCTCAAGAGTCGTAAAGCTAAATCATTAAGGCAGTGTGCAGTTTCTATAGGGGAGCGAATTAGGTGAATATTATGTCAAGGGAAAACGTAATTTCATCTGCTACATCAAGCTGTTGACTTATGCGAGCGTTTATAGCGAGATCTAGAATGTGTTTTACAGTTGGAAAAATATTTATGTAGAGTAAACTTGCGTGGGACTCGGTTATCGCCTTAAAAAGGAGCCTACGCCACTACCTGCCACACACAAAAATCATACTGTAAAATAGCTTCATTAATACGTGAAAAAAGCCAAACAGATAAATTTTTCCATTTATAATATTAGTATGGATTTTCATTTCCCTGGTGGTCTCGTGCTTTGTATTCCGATGCCTTGGTGGTCAGTCACTGTGGGATCGATTTCTCGATAGGTTAAAATATTACTTTGCTTACCGGTAGAACTGTTTAGTCAGCGATAATAAATTCGTCTTGTAATCGAATCAAATGTAAATTTTGCTGGTGAAATATGTGTGAGCTCTTTTTCGGATCTGTGAAACTATAACCAAATGCATACCTCCTATGTGTAAGACTTGTTATAACTGGCAAATCGTCATAGTGCCTTTAAGACTAAAGCTAAAATCGCGAGAATGAGATAGTGGGTGCGTTCTATGATGTAGAATGAAGTATCCACTGAGGAAGTATTATTTTACATTCTATTACAAGAGTGTGATATTCGGTTTTAAATTTTATTTGACAATTTGCTGGTTTTATAGCTAATACCTACTATGAAAAAGCGAGAAATAGTAACTTATAGTTAGAACATACATTTTTGTTAAATTTATATCAAGTTACTCTAAAATCATAAATCACAAACCATGACAATTACACCGTTGTTGCAGCCGAATTGAACTCATCGATAAAAAATACTACACCAAAAAAACATTAACTCGTTAAAAACAAATGTCCAAAATAATAAAGCAGTGGTTGTACCGATTGTACAAATGCTTAAAAAAGTAAAAACCATTGACAAAACACAAAAGAGAGGTTTTATTCGCGAGCTGTTATGAAAGTTCCCTCTACGGTCATAATTCGTGATCGTTGGGCAAAAGGGGAGACCATTTTGGGGCGTGACTGTTGCAATTGGTAGCGTGCAATAAGACATATTTTTCGTTCGCACAAATAGGTGAGGGGTTCTAATGACGTGCCAATTCATCCATTTCTACCTTTTTGTTATGCTAGTTGAATATCTGTTATTATTTTACGAATAAATGCGTTTATTGTTCGGCAGTTTAGAGTAATTTGAAAATGAGTTGTGGTTATTTTTGCGATGGGGGTTGGATAATATGGTTTTGAGTATAAACTTAAAGCGTTATGTGTCTTTAAATAAGATATTAACAAATGAATAATGTGGCAAATCCTAGATGGCTTTGTGTTGACCTTTTAAGTAATAAATACATCTGCTGTCGACTGCCTCCTTGGTCCAGTGCATTGCGTATGCGTCTGCTAATCGGGAGGTTCCGAGTTCGATTCCCGAGTCTGGCAAGAGTGTAACTGACTTTTACTATGTCACCCGGGCCAATTACGACAAAACGAATCAATTGAAAGCCCATTCATTAAAATCGGTTTAGTATCTAAGGAGCTACGGTGGAACATACACACATATACACATGCATTTATAGACTGCCAAACACATTAACCTTCCTTCTTAGCTTCACCGTAGTCGGTTCAAAATGAAACAATTACAATATTTCTTAAAAACAATACAATCTATAAACTTCTAATGAATTTGGGGTGAAATGTCACAAAACTCATAAAACACAACATATGGTAGTTTTATTACAAGAAAATCGATAATTTTGTCCGTCCGTATTTATGGGGTCATCTGATAAATAGGTTATCTCGATCTGTATCTCAGTAATCGTTTGTTACGCAGCTATTATCGACACTTCGTTAACTCGACTTTGGATATAATTATCCTGACTTTTACTTATTTTTTCTTAGACACAAGACTAGATTTTGAGCATGGTTTCGCCCGTGTAGGTCAGTTATAGGTACAAAAATAGGCCATGTACTATTATATAGTGTGGGCAAGTCGGTCGCGGCAGACCTCGTCGGACATTCCTCGATCAAATTGGGGACGTCCTAAAAACAGCAAGGTCCGAAGTACCCGAAACCGGCGAGCATGTATGAAAAGAGTAATGAGTGTAGAGGAAGCGCGTGAGGTTTGTTAGGATAGAAGCAAGTGGCGTTCTGTTGTCTCTGCCTATCCCGACGGGAAAATGGCGTGAGTATATGTATGTATGTATAAGTTACATTATCATATTGCTTCAAAAATACCTCGCTGTACTCGATTGTACTGCTGCAAGCAGATATCTGATTAGTATACTTATCTTTTTCAAATTTCATATCTTTTTTATACATATAATAAAATTAAGTCCCCTTTTTCTTCCAGTCTGTCTGAATGAACGCGATAAACACCTAACCTACCTAAGCTTTAGCAATAGACCGGGTGACCTGAAGGAGGTTGAAATGTATAATTCGCGCAATTGGAACTGCGCGTGAAGTCTCTTTCTTTCTGGTCGTTCCCTCAATGCTGAGGATCGTGATTGTATGTCAATCTTCTCAACTCGGTCCGGTTCTGCGCCATATGCACCGCTCCCCGTATCTGGCCTCCAGTCACCTCCTTGAGTTGGTCCACCCATCTAGCTGGCGCTCTTCCTCTAGCGCGCTTCCCCTCCATTTGTCCGAGAATGATGAGTTTCTCCAGGCTGTGCAATGGTGATCGCATTATGTGCCCAAAGAAACTCCGGATCCTTTCCTGGCACGTAGTCAGCAGCCGCTTGGTGACCTTCAGCTCTTCGAGGATGGAGACATTGGTTCTCATAGTTGTCCAAGGAATGCGTAGCAGCTTCCTCCAGCACTGAAGGACGAAGTCTAGTTGTAGGTAAATTCACGTACCTATACAGAGAAAAAATACCGGACTAATCCCAAAAAGATTTGTCCTGGGCGGGAATCGAACTCGCAATCTCCAGCTAGCAGTCAGCTTAACACTTTCTCAACAGGCCAGTCAGTTCAGTGTATTAACCTTTTCCACAGACACAAATCAGTGATTCGTATAACCACACTTTTCATTCACTCAATGCATTTAAACAGAAGTATTTGTGTTAAACCTATTTGATATAATTGACCCGTACCAACATTAAAATACTTCATTAATTTGAAACGTAAAATTTAAATATTTTAAACTGGCACATAATTTTTTATGTTTATTGTAAATTTTGGGTAAACAAGTAAGCGTGACCAGAAATGTATTAATACTCATCGTTTTTTTTATAATGAACTTGACTGATTGAATGTTATGGTTGTCATAATGACACCAGTTTCCAATGAACTTCCATTCATAAAATCTTCTAAAGATATTTCATAAAATTTTCCGGTTGGGAGATACCTATCTATATTGGTTACGCGTTTCTGTTGATTATAAAAGTTCGGTGATTTGTACAAAATAGTATAACGGTAGGTTTAATTTGATTGTTAGTGTTTGTTTAAATTGGGTCGAGTAATGGAGGCTTTTCGGTTGTCGGTTTATAATTGGGATCTTCCCGCCTAGCCCTTAGGTATTCTCTGTTTCGTTCATTTTCTGATATAGATCGCAGCAATGCGACATCACAGTGTCTTGGCCTCCCAGCATAACTATATTATTTTCACTTTCACACAACACGATCTAGACTCAAATTAAGCAGAAACTTGTAATATGGGTACTAGATAATAGATAAACATACATAATTATACAGGGTGTCACATGACCCATCACCAAGCCGAAGTCTACTCGTTTTGGACATCATGCCAAGTCATACTAAACAAAAATAAAACTTGGGAAATGTTTTTTGTTTTTCAAATAATCACATTTTTGAAACCGCAATTAAAATTGTGCGCGTACAATTTTCGAAATACCTACTTATCCATGGGTGCGTAGGACATCCATGGAACAAGTTGGCATAGTAATTGCATCGATTTTATACCTAATTACAAAAAATCCATAGTAACTTTGAGCCTCAATATCTCCTGAACTAGTCATTTCCCAGGTATGGTGCCGAAGCAAAAAATATTCGTAATGATTGGTATAATATGGGATTTCAGTTTTCGTTAAGGGTCTTTTTACATCCTGTATATATTTTTTTGTAAATACATACATATTATACATAGAAACACCCAGACCAAGACAAACATCCATGTTCATGCACACAAATGTTTGACTTGAGCGGGAAACGAACCCGCGACCTTCGGCGTAGCAGTCGCTTACACTCCTTAGTCTAGCTGAATACAGCATGAGTGGGCCGGCTCGATTTCTGAATTCTGCGCTCTCACAGAATATTGCAGTCATGTAGCAGTATCTATGCTGTTAGGTTTTGCTCGGTGAGTGAAAGTGCCGGAGGCCTCATCCCTTTTTTTCTCCCGCTCCTTCACCTACTTCGCTTCGTTTTCATATCCCTTCATCCTGAAATGTACTTGTGACCTTTATGCTGTTGCGACGGTAATAGCTTACCAACAGCATCCATTGCTCGTCTATTACGTGAAAATATTAAGTGAAATGTCATACAAGAAATAATGGAGCGAATTTTTAATACAAAAATAGAACGCTTTGTGACTCGTAGGCATCGTAACTACAATACTCGGCGCAGTCTAAACAATGCTTAAGCTATCATAACACCAAATCTTTCAACAAACAAATTGGTTATATTAACAAATAAACAGAACAGCGTTTAGGAATGTTAATATCCATTAAAACACAGATTAAATCTAAACGAGAGATTAAATATATTAAATAGTTAAAACTTACATCCATGACGCCATAAAAATATTCAAATACACGTAACAACCCTAAAATTTAATGTTTACTTAATACTACAGGCCGTTTGCATCTGTTAATTCTAAGTTTCTAACATCATTGCAATAAACTATTACATGACATACTTCATACACTTTTATCACATTCCATTTCGGTACTCTGTCTCTTTCTATATTTATTAAGCTACATATCATAATTATATTGCCATCTCTGTCTAACCCTGCAATGCTAAAATTAAAAACAAAATATTTTTATAAATCTTCCTGTCACTATACACTAATACCGGTTGTAATGATAGCTACAGGGTGTTTTTGAATAAGAATTCATATGTGACATGCGATGTTTAGGAGATGAAAAATTATTACATTAAAATGTACAAGGCTGGAAACATCTTTAGCACTCATTATAGTTTTTACATGTCCTACTAGAGGTGAGCATGTCATTGTAGCATGGATCTCCCACGTATCGCTCTGAACAACATTGTGATTTGCTTGTACTATTTGATGTAGCTGGATGCTCTAGTTTCACCAAAATTAGCTTATAAGACTAACTACCGTATAAAAATATCTTTGACGCAAGTAGCAAGCTACAAATCACAATTTTACGTATTATGTCGAACGCCATGGCGACATAGATTAGACTACAAAACCATTTTTATGGCGTGAGCAAGGATTGAGCAATACTTTACTCCACTAAGCTACGATAGCACAATTCAATGTGTAAATATATCACAACATATAATATAAAGTAGTGTAAAAGTAAAGTACGTATTTTCAATCAGCCTGTACCACGCAGCTGTAGTTAAAACAAACGTCACTGCAGGTGTCACCGAAATAATGTCAAATCGGTCACACTCGGCGTTCGCGGCGAGTGAGCTGACTACTTTATTAGGGATCCCCGTCCAATAAGTGTAAATAAGTGAATTCAAAACAAACCATTACAATTGTATTTAGATAGTTGTGATTTAACGATGGTTTGCCGATTTATTTCTAGAAAGATTATGTTTTGTGAAAATTATTTTATTATATGGTATAATTAACTTATATTATATATTTACTATGTTACTAGGAAGATTTGTTATGATATCAAAAAGAAAACATATTTATACGATTTCTTTTTATCATCAAGAAAATTAAATAAATAAAAATATTCTGTATACTGATTGGGTGTTGATGTGGGTGTCGTAAGAGGCGACTAAGCCATAACACGATGGAAATACCATCTTTGCATAGAGACGGAAAACTCGACATCAAACCCAATACGACTGCCTCGTTGGTCTCGCGGCATAAATGTGCGCGTGGGATCGTGAGGTCCCGGGTTCGATTCCTGGGTCGGGCAGTGTTATTGGGTTTTTCTGTCACGAAATTCTTAGTAGCAGCACGGAGTCTGGAAATGTGCCCGGTACGGCAATAGGCTCGCCCCTTATTACGTGGGACTAAAGTATATCTGGCGAAAAGCGGGTGTAGAAATACACCTCTGCCTACCTCTTCGGGGTTATAGGCGTGAGACTATGCATGCATACTGATTATGCTATTGATACGCAAATTAGGAGAAGCCTATGTGTATCAGTGAAATTCGAAAGTGAAATGACGAAATAGCAAACACGCAAAAAGAAAATCGCTTCAAGGACTATTCCATCACCCATAGTATTTCAGTACTTACAATAAAAAATACACATTTTAAACTCCTTCACAGTTATACCAATAAAAAACTGCCAATTTGTATATTCGGATCTTCTGCCAATCGCGGTAGCCCTTGCCGTTTACATTATTGAGGAGCAGGGCCGTCATTTTTCGGTTACTTTCTGTTTACATTACCTTGGCCTTCGTTTTCTCGTTCATTTGATATGGCGGGCTTTCGAATTCGAACTGTATTTTTTTCCGACCTGAGCAAACTTGAAAAAGGAATAGTAAAATATATTATGATTTGCAATGGTTCAGTTAGTTCGAGGTACAAAAATCTGTGAGTATTTCTTCTTTTGTAAAATTATTATTGATTAAATTAGGCTACAAAGAATGCAGCGAAATGAGAAGTGCTTATTACCACCTCCACAATTTGGAAAAACTCTTTGTAGCCAATATCTTTTTCGTATCCTCGAAGATGCAAACAAAGATACGAATATGAAGCTAACTTAGCCTTGCAACACAATCATTATTTCGCACTAAAATATCTGTCTTATCCAATTTACAATAATACTATAACTGAGATTTCTATAATTGTCATTTAGAATACTTTGGAAGAAGTCACTAGTTCAATCCATAATAACAGACTATCATGAACCACTTAGCTAACCCTCAGGCGATTATAAATAAGTGACTCAAATATTAAAAGTCGAAACAACATTTAATTCCGCCATTATCGTACGGAACCCGCGCTGTAGTCACGGAACATACATCGAGGTTTTTTTTTCATGCATCTTTGCCACCTGCCGAGCGGCCATTAGACCCAAAACAATCCACGACTATCACTTCAAATAAATATAATTTTATTTTGATTACTCTTTCTAATGTTAGTTGTACGCTTGTAAAGTTGTAAAGTCGACATATTATGGTTGTAGGATTTTACGCAGCTGTTTCATTTTACTTCTGGGATGGTTAATAGAAATATTTTGACGGTTACTGCTAGATATAATTATGTTCGCTCTGACTAATCTTCTGTTGCTGGTTTACGTCGACGCGGCTAATCCCTTGTTTAAATGTTGTTTTTTTTATGTATCTTGTTGATAATCCTTTAGCTGTTCTGTTGGATGTCTGTGTGATGAAATGAGATGAGTTTTTATTTAGGATAAATAGTTGCGTGTCAAACATAACATATTTTATTTGAATATTTACATAGATAAACATAATTATGTTATCAATAAAAATTATAAACATCAAGACCTGAAGAAGATTGGAGTTTTGAAATTATTTTAAGATATTGTTGGTTACATTTTTCTGACAGTTTATTACATTTGGAATCTGATGGTGTATGTATCTATGTCGTGTGATAATACTATAATTATTATGGCTATTAGTTTTGCCCATGTTTTCAAAATCAGTTTCAAACAAACTTTAAACCCCAATTTTCCTTGAAAGGTGGGATATTAAAAAACTATCCCTCAGTGGGTGCCTATGTCATAAAATAAATTCATGGTAAAAATATAAATATGAAATAGGTAACATGAATACGATTCTACTATATTTTTTTTAGTATTAAATTATTATGCTGACATATAGAATAAAAATTCTTCTGAGCAAATTTTATAAACGTCCACAATACTTCGTTTGTTTAACATGTTATTTATTAAGTAGATATTGATGAGACAGTTACTATATCGTTTTTACAACGAAGTAACGATGTGTTCAGTTAGCGGTTGCAGTAATGCGCAAATAATAACGGCTCGCCAACCCGTTATGTCCGAATATAATTTAGATGAGCCCCTTCTAACAAAGTGTGTCAGCTGTTGATTATCTACTATTATATGCCGATGATACTGTACAAAAACTTAATGGATTTATCTACAAAACATTGGCTATACATTAATGTATTGCTGTGTTATTTTGATGGTTGCAGTCATACACAATATATATTGTTAAGTACCTACATAGATTATGCTTAGTACTGACACACGGTTATACTCGATAGTTTTACTCGAAAACGAGTAAAAATCAACGTGTGGACTGCATAACTCGCACTTCGATAACATCAAATACACTGTAATTTAACTCTAAGCGAGCCTTCGAGTCTGACTCGATCGAGTAAAACTCCATGCGAGTACGGAGCTTTAGAATAGCCGACAGCTGGGCTCGTCGTTCTCGGCTATTGATCAGCACCCGTGGCTCAAAGCGTGGTGTTATGTAACCTAGAGCCTTTTTCAATACATGAGCTATGCAACGGAAAATAATTATTCAAATCGGACCAGTAGTTCCTGAGATTACCGCGTTCAACTAAACGAAGCAGATTTATAAGTATTTACTTATAACAACGACAACCCAACCTACTAGACGGCACACGTAAGGTGAACACTTTCAAACAACACATTAGACTTATACGTCTTATATAAGACCAATCCCAACACTAGATATGAATTATGACATTCTGCAAATTTGAACCGGCCAATTAGAATGCATTTTTGTTGCCCCCCCTTGCCCCGTATACCTCATCGCTTTGACAGATTTTTTTCTTTGTAGAAATGAAAACATTAGGTGTCTAGTAGGATGTGTTGTCGTTGACTTATGATGACTTTAGAAACAGTACCAACTATCTTTGATTTCAAATTTTAGAGGCGATCCCGTTGTATTTTATCTCTCAAAATTGCATAATTGAATTCTGAATGCATCATCATCGAAGTCACTTAGGAGCCAGGGGTCTGTTTACTGGTTTTACCAGATTTGACAGAATTTTAGCTTTACATACCAAAACATAACTTCACGCCTTTATTCCCGAATGGGTAGGCAGAAGTTTACTACAGACCCACACTTCTCCAGTAATATTTCGGTCCCAATGTAGGAGGCCAGCCTATTGCCATCTACCGGGCTCATTATTTAAGCTTCGCATTCTCTGGATTATTTATAGAAAATTAATACCAAGCCTATTTAAGTATTTATGTATAAATCCGGGTTGTTGCTTAATTAACCACATCATGTACAGGCACGTAGACTCACCTTACCGTCAAGTTATTGTATTACTAAGTAGCTACACGACTCTTTGTTTTAACTCCATGTAATTTTCTTAATTAATTTAATTTCGAGACTCTAATTAAGATTCGGAGCTAATATGGTGTATTCATGTATCGGATGTTGTTTGGTTTATGATATTATAAGATTAATTTACTTGTGAAAGGCTCTTGAGTTAAATATTTGCATAATATTTACTTAAATGTATACCTTAAATGAAAAATCTTTTCCCTTTTATGGAATGAATTTTTTATTTCGACAGAATTCTAAGGACAAGCTTGACAAGCCCTGAGGTGCATGGTAGTTCAGATGTAAATGTCAATGCAAAATTTAAAAATAAAGAATTCCAAAAATGTAAAAATTATTTGAAAAATAATCCGTAAAGAAAGTTACAAATAATATGAAATTAAGTCCAGAAACAGAAAAGTCTGAAGCCATATCAGATACAACGATTTTAATATAGATAATTAAACCGACTGTAAGTAATGAATTGGCAGGAACTCTTATTTATTTCTACTATGAAATACTTAATAGAGAAATTAGAAATATTTTACAGGCTCAACCCAGGTACCAGGTAGGCAAACAGGTGAATTAGAAAGACAGCTTCAATGAGTGTAACCATGTTACCCATTTATTTCGTGAACACTTCATTACTGGTTGTGATTTTTTTATTTTTACTTACATAAACACAAAAAATTTGTGTACCCACCAAATTACAAATTACCTTAAACAGAATATTATCGAGTAATTTACAAAGATTTCAATACCAGACTACCGTTGTCAGTTAAGTTATTACAGAGATAATACAATAATTCTCGCCTTAATAACGTGTAACCACGACTCTGAGCATAAAATTACGACAGTTTGCACTCAAGCTTGCAAGTGAGTGACAATCAGCGAACTGCAAGCTTTGCATACCTGGAACGGGCATGGCGTTTATATATTTTACATTTAAAGTTTTGCTAATATAATATTAAGTAGGTAGTAGAGCCTTGCTGATTTCAGCATGAATGGGCCGGCTCGACCGGGGAAGTACTACCCTCTCACAGAAGATCGACGTAAAGTAACAGAACCTAAACTGTTGAATTTCGTTCGGTGAGTGAGAGTGCCGGAGGCCCTATCCCCTATTCCTTCTTTCTCATCCCACTCCTTATCCTATCCCTTTTCCCAATTCCAAGGAGCGGCAACGCACTTGTGACTCCTATGGTGTTGCTTGTGTCCATGGGCAGCGGTAATTGCTTACCATCAGGCAATCCGTCTGATCGTTTGCCGCCTTATGCTATAAAAAAAAATGTATGTCTATGTTTTTCGTATTTTGTACATTATGACCAGTAGCAGCAGACTACATGCTACATGCAGTATACCTACTACTGCTGGCCAGTTGCAAGGGAAGTATACATCCAATGCCAAAACTAAACTTTAACGCATAAACTGGTTAGGTTAGGTTAGGTTACTTTGTGTGATTCATAAATTGTTGTTTCGAGTCTGGGTGGTCATTGTGTCCGTTGGTTGTATGTTTGTAAAGTCCCCCGCGACACAGGACTTATTCCTAGTGCGGGAGATGTATTACAAACAAAGTTTTAGATAAAAGGAAATGACTGAGGTTTTTATGGTATTTTTAGTTTTTTTATCAAATAATATACTGAGATACAAATTACATACGTTAATAAAGGGCTCCCAATAACAGCTTTACTCTTGAACTTGAAAAAAAGTAATTGAACTAGAGACATCTGGACTGGAACCCGGATTTTCGATATAGTGAACGCCCGATTTCCCACCAATGCTTATATAACCGCGAGTTGATGGTGTCAAAATTTACCTTCGTATTCTAACGATATTTTATCAATTTTATTGCCTTAAAACGCGGATGAAGGACATTTTCCAGCAATGAATCCTAACTATATCGATTTATCGCCTCTGAAAGTCTCTGTATGCAAAATTTAATCAAAAGCGTTGGCGCTTTTTTCAAGAAGGTATATATGTACTCATGCAATAATTTGAGATTCAGATGAGGTATACACTTATGAAATATAATAATTGCGTGTTTAAAGGTACTCGATTTGATACCTACCTAGTATAAGGTAGGAATAGCATACGACTTTTCCTAGAATTTATACAAGTCAGCATAAATATCCACCATTATTTCTGTAAGTCTTTAAGCGCTACCAAGATTTATTATTACATATATAAAAAGCCATATATCAAAGTGAGAATATACTAACTACCCATTTAAATGGTGGTATGTTAAGATAATCGAATGTCAGTCACTTTGATGAATGTGTAATACGGAATGCGTTCGTGTTGTCCGTATAGCCTTCTTGTAAATTCATAAGGATTGCTGACAGGCTATCTGATATAATATGAGTGAGACAGAAGATAGTTTAGTTATTTTTAACAAAAATGTTTGCTACTGGAGGTACATATTTGACATAAGATACAAGACTGCCTCCGTGGTCCAGTGGATAGCGTATGCGACTACTGATCGGAGTTCCCGGGTTCGATTCCCGGGTCGGGCAAAAGTGTTACTGGGTTTTTCCGAATACTCTAGCAGCCCGGAGTCTAGTGATGTGCCCGGTAACGGCAATAGGCTCGCCCCCTCTTACGTGAGACCTAAAAATTCATGGCAAAATTTGGGTGTAATATTTACACCTCTGCCTATCCCTTCGGGGATACAGTCGTGAGACTATAAATATATAAAATATGTCAAATATGTATCCCTAGTATCTACTCGATAGACTTACAGTCATAAAGGGCCATAGCAGTTTAACTTCTAGGTTTGGACAGAGAATAGAAAGCAATGGAACATGGAAGAAACTCATGACTCATGATGAAGTTTTTTCTATCATCTGCTTTCCCTAAAAGCTCTTAGATCTACTATTTTCGTCAATATTTTTTAATTTTGGGTATGAGCCGCTACACAGTAAACTTCACATTTACAAAATATTTTATAATTATAAAAAAATAAAAACAAGAGCAAGATAGCAATCTCGTAGCCTCCAGTTGAAATACAAAATAGTAATAAATACTTCACACTGACATTCATTTCATAATACATAATGCTATACAACTTTCTTTCAGTAATTTCAAACTTGACATTCATAGACTTGTTGTTTGTTTTTCGTGTGAGCGTGTGGCCAACTCTGGTGTCGGAGTTTTCAGACCGCCCGAAGGCCTCCGACATGGCCTAACGATCCTTATCCTTGGACAAGAACCGGGACCGACAGCTTTACGTGCCCTCCGAAGCACGGTAGCGCT
Source organism: Euclidia mi (assembly GCA_944739405.2). Taxonomy (NCBI): domain Eukaryota; kingdom Metazoa; phylum Arthropoda; class Insecta; order Lepidoptera; family Erebidae; genus Euclidia; species Euclidia mi. The sequence goes on along the minus strand of OX123194.2, from coordinate 1,910,574 downwards.
CAGATGTAAATGCCACACACGGTCACCCATCCAAGTGGTAACCTGTGCAAGCGTTGCTTAACTTTGCCGATCTGTTACGAACGGCAAGCCAAGTCTCGCTACGAGCGCTACAAGATTCATTTCAAGACATTCATAGACTAAAAACTCCTTAAATAAAAACAAAGCGCTATGATGCCATCTCCAGCCACAATAACTCATTGTCAGTGACGGCAATATTACGCGAAGAGCGATTTACGCGGTGTTTTACACCTAGACGCGGCGGCCGCGTAATTACGCTAACCTATAAGTTCTTACGCCGAGGCTTTATCTTGACAATTTATCTTCGTATCTTCTGTGCTACTGTTTGTATGCAAATGGCTTGTACAGTCGCGAACGTTTTTTTAAGTAATTAAGGAAACTAATTACTAAAAAATTCTGCCTCCGAGGTCCAGTGGATAGCGTATGCGTCTGCTGATCGGAGGTCCCGGGTTCGATTCCCGGGTCGGGCAAAAGTGTTACTGGGTTTTTCCAAATTCTTAGTAGCAGCACGGAGTCTGGTGATGTGCCCGGAAGCGGCAATAGGCTCGCCCTCTATTACGTGGGACCTAAAAAATCATGGCGAAATGTGGGTGTAATATTACACCTCTGCCTACCCCTTAGGGGATACAGGCGTATAAATGAACTAATAGGACTTATCGTATGCATGAGTTTAATTATGATGGTTCTATCTTTTTACATGAGTACATTATTATGAACATGCGATAAAATATTTGTGTTATGTGGTGTGATTATATTTTTAAATTACGGTATCGTTAAATAGATAATATTGTAATTATAAAATTAAATATTATTAGACTTTAGATAACGTTATGTTTGAATATACGTTGCTGTGGTTACTGTTGGCTCTGTGGCTTTGTGATTTAGTTAGTTTATTGGAAAATGTATGAAAAATAACTACAAAAGTTAAAAGTAAACTGTTTTTATCGAATTTACCAGGTCAGTCACTTTTATAGTGAATTTAAGGATATGTGCGTATTAAATTGTTAGCTATCACTGTGCCTCGGCAAGCACGTCGAATCGTTGGTTGCAGCCATCATGAAGATCCGTTTCTGTCGTTACAGAGAGTCAGTAGCCTTTCATATTGGTCTAAGCCATGGCAAATCGCTATCCCTTTGCGGAATTCAAACAGGAGTTGCTCTGAAGTAAGCTAATATTCTGCAAATCGGGTATAAGCGGACTTAAACTCCAAGCTGAAAGTATTGGATGCTCCAAGGACATTATACCGATGCCCGAATGCTGTTTTAACCCAATTTGTTTCAGTTTATAAGTCAATTAGTTATTATGTAGGTCACAAAGTCAATTCCAGCACAATTATAATAAACATCCGATTGTCCAGCAATGATTTGTATGCATTTCAATAAAATCAGTAGCGACGAACATGCAATAAAACATTTTCCAACCATTACTTAAATATTTGCTTCATAGATAAACATACATTCAAATTAAATTATTTCCATCATATTTATGAGTTTGTCATGCAAATGTAACTTTAAATAGGTAGTTTATATTTTGTAATACTGATTATTTGGTCGACTGTACACAGTGAATGCTTTCTAAGGGAAACTATTATGATGAATGGACATAATGGGTCATTATTGTATTATAGTAAACTCACGTAATAACGTGATATACCTAATTCTGTGATAATTTCTTTTCATACTATTATTAAATTATGTTAGATGATTTAACTCTTTTAAATCAACCAAATTACGTCGTGATAAGTCCTCTAATCGCATGCAAAAGTCTCATTCGATTGAGCGAGCGAGACAGTAACAATCCATACTTTTTTCACTAAACGTGCAGTTTTGTTTACTTCGCGGTCGCTATTGTTGTGATCTCTCGTATTTTATCAAAATTTAATAGAAGAAGTGATTGGATTACGACAAAAGTTATACATATTATTGAGGTAAGTGCGAACTATGTACTGCAATTAACATAATTAGCGTATCACAGATTGTTTATAAGTAATTCCTTATTTTCTGACTTTAAATGTGATTGTCACGGAATTACTTAAAAAAATATTATAATGAAAAACACATATAATTTAAAGGACAATTAACTTATTGGTAATTTTGATACTTAAAGCTGTGCGCAATTGTCTAATTCATGTATCCAAATAAAAAAATATATAAATGCTATTTAATAAGGCAATATTTGCATGCAAAATAAGTTTTATCACGCAATTCGGTGAGTTTACCCTATGTATATAATATGACGGTATTCTTATTTAAATCCTTTCTCCTTTGGTTATAAAAATGGTTGTTTTCAATGAATTTGGGTCAGCGTTTAATGTAGGTTGCTCATGAATTTATTATAGTTATTCCGTATGAATGTTATTTGTCAATTTTGTTTGGAATAAAATGACAATGAATATTGTGTATATTATGTTTATCTCACTATTATTATTACCCTTGAATAACTAGGCCGTAGTAGATATTCCGAATATTATATTAGGTAGATGAAGATAATAACAATTTTCGTCAATTGCTGCCAGAATAGGGACTCTATGTAAAGACAACATCAAATCAATCATCGATTTTAAACTTTCGCGATTTGTATACATCATACAATATTATTTAGCGGGTCTTAGTCGCGATAATTTATTTATTTCAAGGCACAAATACTGTATATAGTCTCGTGTAGCATCAAGACTGTATCTAGTCCCCTCTCCAAGGTAGCACACAATCTGCGTACCCCAAAGGACGTAATTCCGCTACAAACACCAGGCGTCTACAAGGTCGATTGCAGTTGTGGTAGTTCCTATATCGGACAGACCAAACGAACGATCGCTGAAAGGGTCAAAGAACATATCACAGCTGTCAAAAATCAACAAATTAATAAATCTGCCATAGCTGAGGATTTGCTGGAATCTGGACCAAACCACTGGATAGAATTACATCAACCATGAATCTTATCCGAAATTTCAACCGGGAGGACGGATACAGACTATCGACCACTTGGAACCCAGTTATCAACAAATGCAAACAACGCCGCAGTAACACAACTCATCAGTGTGTAGACGTCATAAATGTAGTGTGTCGAAGTACTGACAGTGCGGATAGAACTAAAAATATCAAAAATACAAAACAAGTGAGGGTAGCTGCCGAAACCCGCGCTTCACAAGGACGGCGCTAAGCTGACATCAGTCCCTCCGCGAGCACAACCGTTGCAAGCCGGTAGAAACGTAGGAGAATAACAGAGGTATTTATGCCTTGAAATAAATAAATTATCGCGACTAAGACCCGCTAAATAATATCGTATGATCAAATCAATCGTGACTATCATCATCATAATCATCTTATTTTCCCTCTCAGAGTGATCTTGATCCGCCCGAGTCCAACCGCTTGCCGCAATCTTAACCAGATCGCTAGTCCACTTTGCGGGAGTAGCTTCCCTGTTGCGTTGTTCGTTTATTTATTACTAGAGGACGCCAGCAGCTACGCCTGCATTTTTTTCTTTACCCGTTTTGGCCGAACCCGTGGGAATTTCGGGAAATCCCTTCTTAATGCAACCCTACGATCCCCAAGAAACATACATGCCAAATTTCAGCTTCCTGCGCCTAATAGTTTCGGCTGTAGCGTGTCTGTCAGTCAGTCAGTAACGCAAGGATTTTATATTTATTATTATTGTGCTGTTTAATTTAAAGACTGCCTCCGTGGTCCAGTGGATAGCGTAGTCGACTGCTGATCGGAGGTCTCGGGTCGGGCAAAAGTGTTACTGGGTATTTCCGAATTCGCAGTTGCAGCCCAGAGTCTGACGATGTGCCCGGTAACGGCAATAGGCTCGCCTCCTATTACGTGGGACCTAAAAATTCATGGCAAAATGTGGGTATAATATTTACACCTCTGCCTACCCCTTCGGGGATACAGGCGTGAGACTATAAATAAAAATTAAAAAAAAATATGTTATGTAGAGTAAGCCCGACTTTCGAACATAACTCCAAGCATATTCTGCTTCATACTGTCTCTCAAACTTCTCTCGAAATTACCTCATAAAAATTCAAACGGTGATATACAACGCATCACACGTTTCACTACAAACATTAAGTAATTACAAGTAAAGTAACTTAATCTCAACTTTCACCTTTCGCAAATATCAGATGACGGTCACTTAACAAGCCAAAATCCACTCACGGACACACTCTCTAAACCACGGTTTCTAAACCTTTTTGGTATCATGGACCCCTGTAAAATGTAAACTGTCATACGGAACTCTTTCAAACGAGGGAGGTTAGGAATGAAAAAAAGTTATTTTAGAAATAAATTTCTCATCACATTCCTAGCTTTATTTTATTTAAATATTATTGTAGTAAAAACATCATCAACATCCTAGCCCCATGTCTTTGTAAATTCTTTCTTGTTTTCATTTATATTAATAGTGGCAATTGCACCCTCCCAACATGCAAGTAAGATTTTTTTGTCTTTTTGTTGATCTCACTCAGTATTTTTACCAACTTTGTGGACCTCGAAAACCTCACCCACGGCACCCTTTAAGGTACTGGGACCCCCAGTAACTCACCCACGAATACTTTCAAGGTCCATGGACCCCAGTTTTAGAATCTCTGCTGCAGACTTTTATCTTATTTCGTGAGATTACTACCACACAGAGGTCTATAATTTGACAAATAGAGAATAAGATGCATTAGTACGCATTTCCTTCGTAATGGGGCTCTACGGGCCCTGGTGTATAATTTAGCGGCGTGCTTGCGAAGAGGCACAGTCGCGGCTTTTCTAATAATAGGTATTTGATAAAAAATTTGATCATTCTGTATATGACTTCTATATTTGAATTGAAGATCATGTTTGTTTATGTTATTATAGACCGACTTGGTGTTGGATTGCTGTAAAACTGGGAATGATTTTTAAAGTATTGAGACAGCTATTGTGTCTATTGCTATTGCATTGATAATTGAGATTTGTCTTTATCATTATTTTTTTTTTAAATACCATATGACTTCTCACACAGTGTCATCTTTTGCCAAACTTATTAAAACTATTATAGACTTACAGAGCATAATATACATATTTAAGTATACTATATAAATGACACCTAGAAAAAGGCAGCGATAGCCTAGTGGAGATATCAACGGACTGCCATGTAGAGGGTATCGGGTTCGAATCCACGGACCGCACCAATTACTTTTCGAAGTTATGTGCATATTAAATTGTTAATTATCGCTTGCTTCGTGCCTTTGAGCCGGCTGCCATGAACATCTTTGACAGTCGTTACGCGGAGTCAGTACCCTCAAATAAACCGATACTGGTTTAAACCATGGACTATCACTACCCCTTTGGGATGCTGAGGTCTGACGGCAGTCGCTCTGTGGAAAAGTTGATGTTCTGTCATATCTGGTTAGACCAGCAAGCGGACCAAGGTGTGCAAATCTTGGTTGCAACCGGGATAACGATATCATCATCATCGTTCTAGAACGACGATGATGATATAAATTACACCTAGAAGACATTGTATTCACTTACCACGAGACCAACAGACAAATCCAATCAGTATTATTGACTAACAAAAAGCCTGTTCGTCTAGTGGTTTAAACCTGACTGCTAAACCAAATGTGCTATCTACTATTCCAAAAGTAATCTTTCCGTTATAAACACTATGTTTTGTGTCTAGATTTATCATGTCTATAAGGTTACTGGCAATACGACCATCTGCTTGAAGGAGATAAAATGTGCACTTAGAAAAAGCGAGTTCTTTAGGGGACTTTGTGAAAATTGAGGCAACGAACTCAAAAAAATAAATAATGGAGGTTATAAAGTGTTGTTAAGTGTGTCAATCGAACCTGAACCCGATACTTTGATAGTGGTGAAGCCGTTTACGCTTGTACACCATCCGCGCAGTCAATATACATTGTCCTGCCCATCATTTTAGCGTTGATCTCGGCCGCTGAAGCTTCTAAGGAGACTAAATTATTGGTTAAAACAAAACATATTAAAAATAAAAATCTGAGAGCAGAACTGAATTATAGGTACTCTATAAGATTAATGCACGAGCGTGATTTCATTCTACAATTTGACTTCGAGTCTTAACATGAACAAATTAATAATCCAACGATAAAATCTAGAGCAACTTACACAATATAAACAAAGTTTCAAATGTGGGTAGTTGAAGATGTCTACAGCACATTCATACATCCGCTTCGAAAGCGGAGCAACAAAGTTATTTACAAACAAAATGATCAACGATTTTGCTCCAACTTTGTACATCTACTTACTCCTCATATATCAACTGTCGTAAACGAATCCTAATAAAACGCAATTTGTGAGACGTGATGTTGAACTTAAAACTATAGGATCATTTTATCGTTTCTCGTAAACATCACTATGCGTACTTTATAGCGAACTTTGATGTGAATTTATCTATTTTCTTATTAGATATTGGATTATTGTAAAACAGTATAACATCCTTGCTATAAAATTGTAATGATTGATTGTAAAGAGTTAATAGCTTTATTCGATATAGTTAGTTACCAATGTACCGTATAATTTATGGAAGGATAATGTTACAGTATAAAGCAAGTGATAATAAAATTGGATATTGTCAGGTCTGTAGTTCTAGGAGAATTCGTAGTGCGAATAGTACCTACATCTTTATTGAGTCTATAGGTACTTGGGTGTATGTTTTAAACACAGATCAATAGAGCAATAGGGTTGTCAGAAATACATTTCAACTGGCTATAAAAAAGAGGAGGTTCAAAATCAGTTACTTTTTTCGTGTTTGTCGTCTCAGGGTCTGGTCAATCAGTGATAAATAAAATATTTTTTGTTAAGAAAGATTTTCAAGTACCGGTCCTATCCAATTTCAGGTATCAAATTGGAATCGAGTTTAATATTTGAAATCTAGATGTCTTTAGCAAGGGTTGCGCATACATCTATATATAATATATCTATCTAATATCTAGAAATAATTTTGTATAAAATCAAATTAAAAGTTAAAGAAATATCGCCGAACGGCTGTCAATTATGAAATGACACCGCTAACGGCATTTAGCTCGCGTTTTACACTAAGTGAACATATGGATATCTATCTGAATTTAAATAGAACAAGAACATGTTCTATATTTTAGCAATTTATTACATTTTGAATAAGATTTGTTTACGGTGTCTGTTGCGAATGAAATAACCCTTTGTAGTTTACAGCACCGCAGCCAAGGTGTTCGCAAAGTTTTATGTTGATTGCTTAGGTGTAACATACATACATGGGCGAAGCCCAACACTCACGCCTGTTTCCCGGAGGGGTAAGCAGAGACTACGAAACGCCATTTGCAACGATCTTGACATATCTCTCTTGCTTCATTCACTCCCATCAAATTTCTCATGCATGCTCTTCAGGTGTAACAAAGTCAAAACAATAGTTTGATTTTCTATTTTGTATGATCTAAGTTTACTTTTCATCATTTTCCTTGTATTATCACATTTACATCCCAGGGTCCGCTTACCAGTCTAACCGGATTTAACTTTGAGTGATATCCAGTGATATGAGTGTTTTCATGCTAAAGAAATTCTTCATTCGACACAATTCAAACCCAAATTCAAAGAAATACCTAAAATTATGCATTAAACTGACACATTCCATATCGTCAGGTGACGGAGCACAGAGACAGAGTAGGTACGTTAAATACTAGCATCGCAACGTCAACTCCATTTTTGAATTTGACAAGTGCAGTTGAAATTCATCGTTAATTTTAGTACTCATCAACTGAAATACGATTGTATCAGTCGGTATTCGAATATTGACAAATGCAGCATTTGCGAGCTAGAAGCAGTTTATGTGGTTCAGTTATGTGGATGATGTGTTAGATGACACAGAAGTTTTGTGGAAATTTTACAGTTTTTTAAAGTGTCTTCTAGCATAGCGTCAAGTCGATCAGGCTTGCTGGTAAAATGATAATGCATTCAATATGAATTGGCAAGGTCTTCCAGGGCAATATAATTATTTTGTTAGGACTTTAGCTAACGGATAATTTAGTACCTAGGTCTGAGTGAAGGGAGGTAGAGATCATAATCAAAAGTAAGAGAGGATCTCTTACTTTTTATTACATTGCCATTTCCAAATTAAGCAAATACTCTCCGCATCTGGACAGTCCCTATCTTACAGTTGAATTGAAAATTGGAACTAAATTTGTATGAATTTACTAACTAATAATTGTACGAAGATTTACCAAACAACTGGCCCTGTTTTATATTCCATTTCAACATGCTTGCCCTTTTTTTCAACTCAAACTATTAGCAATACTATATTGAAATATACTTATTTTTCTACGCATGAGTCACAATTTATTGCGTGTCCAACGGTGCTGACGCAAAGTGCCCCCTTTCTGAATATTATAATTTAGTGCTTGCGTTGATAGCCCTAGTTACTATATGACTTCCTGTACGCCGTCTTATTTTATCCAACAGATAGCAATCAAGTTATTATCTTATTCATTAGGAAATGTTCTACAGGCGAGATTTCAATTTTCTTGTAATGGCTCGTAAAGCTCACTAGGCTGATTAAAATTGTAATCCGTGAGATTTGCAAAAGGTAGCCATCATCGGTTAAGGAAAACATCGTGAGGAAACCTGCATGTCTGAGAGTTCTGCAGAATGTTAGGTAGAAGACATGTGAAGTCTGCCAACCCGCACTTGGCCAGCGTGGTGGACTATGGCCTTACCCTTCTCATAGTGTGAAGAGGCCCATGCCCAGCAGTGGGGCAGTATAAAGGGCTGATGATGATGATGAGTCATCATCGTCCTAGCTCTATTTCGATTAAACCCAAAACTTGCGTCTTAGAACCCTGATCTGCTAACAAATCTAACCAATTTTGATATAATAAAGGCTTTTTGGAAGGCAGTTATGGTTAAATTCCAGTTTAGTTTTTTAATAACCTCTAAAACTAGGTTCTAAATTTATCCACGTGGCCTATTCCGAAGCAACGTGACTTTCGTGTCAATAGTCAACGGGAAAAATATGCATATTTTATTTTGTTTTAAATCCCCACCTAGCTGTCTCTACAGGTCGTTACTGACCTCATGTTCACGTATTTAAAACGTCGACAATTATCACGAAAGTCATGCGAGATCGAACTAGGACCTAGTACAGTGTATAGTTGCATAGGTTTAATAATCATTTGCTAATCACCCCTTAAGAAGTTTGCAGTATATTCAAAATGAGCTGGTATATGGTATAGAAACCTTAATTTAACCAGTTGTGTATCAGAATCTTAATGGATGACAAAGACATAATATTATTCTATTTCTGCATTTTGGTTACTTACAACACTTATACAAGTCAAAACCCTATTCTGGACGAAACTGGATTTTCATAGCTAAATGACTTCTTGAGAAGAAAAGCCGAAAAAAATCAGTCATTGCTTTTTTTTCTCTGTCTTCTAAGGCGTTTTCAAATACAGCTTTTGCAAAGATAAGGGTGCTTATTGCAAGAATGCAACATGAATGGCCCGGCTTGTTTAACCAGTTTCTCATCGAATTTTGGTGAAGTGTCATAGTTTTGCTTTTCGATGGATGGAATAGAAGACATCTTCAGTCTACCCAACTCAACGTCTTTAGCCAACGATATTTTTTTAAGGAAAATATCTTCTCTTGATTATGTACATTATTTAAAAAAATATTCATTAGTATATTTTTATCCTCAAATTAAAAATAAAAAGAACCTTTTAGTTATTTACACCACGAACCATGAACAACCACTTTTTTAATATGTCTTTCTTTATGTCTTTCTGGTCGTGTGGGGTAAAATATATTCAAGATAAGTTTAGGGATCTAAAAGAACAAAACATTACATGGCGCTGTTGTTCATCCGAGGGTATCGACTATCTATACATATAAATTAAATTGGAATGTCTGTTTGTAATGTTAAAATTACCGCTTTTTACTAAATGCATATGGATGTATACACGGTACAAAATGACATTATGTATTATTGTCTGTCTGTCTGTTTATTCTCGCTAATCTCTGGAACGGCTGGACCAATTTTGACGGGATTTTCACTGGCGGATAGATAATGTACCAAGGAGTAACTTAGGCTATAAATTAACCGAGTACGGGATGTAGTTCCCTCAGTACGCGGGTGAAACCGCGGGAAACAGCTAGTCAAAAATAAAACCACAGTCAAACATTCAACGAAATAATAAAAAGCCACAAATACACTGTTGTTTACGTGAATTGTCCGACATCCAGTGGGTATTAATTAGCAACTTAATTTAAAGTTTGCGTCATTTAGATCTTTGTTGTAGAAAGTGCAGTGGCTTGTCTCAAAATACTAAGAAACCAGGTTATTTTTAAGCTGAAGCAACTAAATGTTTTCCATATTATGTTTAGTTTTTCGTATCACTTTTACTCTCTCTCCTTCTCTTAACAGCAACTCACACGTACCACAAACACACCACAGCCACATCGGGTAGGTAGATGCAAATTTATATGAAAATAAATAGTTCAATACACGGACCATAATCTTGCGGTCATAGTCACATCACAGCAACGTTCAAAGCACATCATTGCGATGATGCGACGTCACGATTCTGCTCCCTACCTTGGAGGTACCCTGCGCAACTACATTGCAACCACTAACCATGAAGCAACCACAACGCAACCGTATGAAGCCGCAGCGAGAATTTTCACAAGAAAGCACATCTGAACTGCATTTTGCAGCGGTTTCGCGTGGTTGTGGTACGTGTGAATTAAGCATACATTTTCAATACTTGCAAAGCTCTGTAAACCCATAGATTAATCTTATTATAGTGGTCATAAAATTATAATTTAACGCCATCGTGGTCGTCGCATTTCTATAGAAAGCGGAACTTTAAGTTGACATTCTACTTAAAATCAATTTAATGTTAACGTATAAACTGTGTTTTACCAATTAAATTTAAGATCTGAGTTTAAACCTAATTAATCAATTCATTGTTGGTAGATATTCTATTAGATAAATTATTTTCATGTACTTAATTGATCATGCAATTACGAATCAGAGAAAATGATTATATGGTTATTATGAAACAACTGTTTACATCCGGGTGGATCCGATAAATCGATTAATTAATTAATTTATCGGATTTTATGACGTAATATGGTCATAAACTGATCAATCTCCATCCGGGAGTAGAGCACTCTGTTTTCTTTTTAATTTATAATTATAAGAATCGGTGAAATTAGAAAAACTCTTTTTGCTATTTTTGTTAAAGCCGGAAAATTTGTTGTTTGTTTGAATGCGCCGACTTTAGAAACCACTAATTGGGTTCAAAATAAGTTTTTTTTTATTTTACAGCCAATTAAATATATAGGAAATATATACTAAAATAACGCTACGACCCTTAGGTGAAAAGCAAAGAAGAAAACGCTACACGAGAAGAATGTTATATGGGTCAATTGACGAGGCGTAGCAGGTGAAAGCGCAAAGTAAAGCTAGTGTACAAAATTATATTGATCTGGCCCAAAATATTTTAAGTTTTTTTTTTAAAGAGTCCTCCCGCCTTAGGACTTAATCCTGTGTCGCGGGGGACTTTACAAACATACAAGTAACGGATACAATGAACACCCAGACTCGAAACAACAATTTATGAATTACACAAAGTGTTGTCTCGTGTGGGGATCGAACCCACAACACTTCGGCGCAGTGCCAAGCGGCGAGGCGGCCGCTTAAACCACTACGCCAACCGTGCAGTCATCGTCATCATCATACCGGTCGATAGACGACCACTGCTCAACTGTACCTACATATTATTATGTCTCCCCAAGGCTCTCTACATAGACTGATCTGGAGCATCCATCCGCTGCCCGCGATCCCAACAAGAACTATTAACCTATTAACCTTCAATTAAAGATACAAAATTAAAACTAAAAATATCCTTTTTTAGAATGATCAATCCTAATATTTTGATCCAAATAAGTCAATTACGTAACTTCACGCCTTTTATCTCCCAAAGGGGTAAGCAGAGGTGTATTATACACCCACGTTTCACCAGTTACGTTTAGGTCCCAATGTAATAGGGGGCAAGCCTATTGCCATCTACCGGGCACATTATTAGGCGAGCGATAATTAACATTTTTAATACACACATAACTTTGAAAAGCCAGAGGTGTGTGCCCGGGGTAACTGGGCATTAAACCCGAGACCATCGTCTCGGCAGTCCGTTACGTACACCACTGGGCTATCGCCGCTCTCAAGTCAATCAGTTTTTAAGAAAGGTTTAAAGTCTAATATTAATTTATGATAAATATATTTATGTAAATGAGAGTCAAACGGTATCTATACGTAAAATAATTGGCAATCAACATGTATTACCATTCTTTTGTCTCTGAAAACAAATGTGACAACTCATTTCGCATTGGGTAAGGTCCTAAAAGCAATTTATTTGACGAAGATTACAATCGTATGATATTTGCACACCGCCATATTATTTTGATTCATATATAATATACATACATACATACATACATATACTCACGCCTTTTTCCCGTCGGGGTAGGCAGAGACAACGGAATGCCACTTGCATCTATCCTTACAAACCTCACGCGCTTCTTCTACATTCATTACACTGTTCATACATGCTCGCCGGTTGCAGGTGCTTCGAACCTTGCCATTTTTAAGATGTCCCCAATCTGATCGATGAATCGAGGTCTGCCGCGTCCTACTTGCCCACACACGTTAGCCTCATAAATTTGATGCGTCACTCCTTCTTTACTCATTCGCTCCACGTGCCCGAACTATTTCAGCATTCCTTTCTCAATATTCTTGTCACGACATCTTCTTTATTTTATAATATATCAATTTTAATATACAATAACGTATTCAAAGCTGTAAAATAAATAAACAGGTTGAAATGTGAACTATAACCGTATCTTCAACGATAGTGTTAGTAAATGTCTTGTGTTAAATTGGTTTAGACTTTAAACGAAATGGAATAAAGACTTTTTCAAATCATTTGTACTTCGCCTATAAATTGTGTTCAAAGTATACAAGTAATTTTTCTAATTAACTTTAGAGGACATCAGTTCTTATTTTATTAAAAAGTAATGTGTATAAGAATATTCCAAACAAAATAATAATTTGAGACATTTCTTCTTCAAGTAAATTTATTCTCCAAAATACTTACATTACCTATAAATTAGGTAATTGTTTTTAAAGAGGAAGATTGCGGATAGACTAATATTTGTGTTTGTGACATTCATCCACCTACAATTATCATCATCATCAGCCATGTATATACTTTCCCACTGCTGGGCACGAGCCTCTTCTCACTATGAGAAGGGTAAGGCCATAGTCCACCATGCTGGCCAAGTCCAGATTGGCAGACTTCGCATGTCTTTCGAGAACATTATGGAGAACTCTCAGACATGCAGGTTTACTCACGATGTGTTCCTTCACCGTTTAGCAGGCGATAATAAATTAACAATTTTAATACGCACATAGCTCCGAAAAGTCAATGGTGCGTGCCGTGGATTCGAACCCGGACCCTCTGCGTAGAAGTCTGTCGGTCTCTCCACTAGGCTATCGCTGCTTCACCTACAATACTTCAGTACATTTGTGATTAAAGAGCCGAAATATACGATAATTGAAACAAAGTTACGTGATATTAAAACTGTGACTGTTTAAAATTGTACATTATAGTTGTGAATTTGAGCATATTTATTCTTTCAGTAAATTAACAAGAAAATTGACTCAAAAACCGACTTAAACGGACTCCAAATGTTTATCCAACTTCACCATCAACAGTCAAATCTATGTTTAAATTACACCATTGTGGCACATTTTCCAAACAAATTGTATCTATGACTCACTCAAGATTATAGCGATAGTCTCGATAGTTCTCATTTATTGGACGATTTACATCATACTTGCGTTCTAGTATAAGCTCTTTACTTTAAGGACCGATATAAGTCTATACTTAAGTAGTTTTGAGAAAGTTACAATTTTGTTGGATGAGAACTCCTTAAGCTTAACTTACGAACAATATTGTTTGTATTTTTAAAACACATGGAAATAATCTTATTTGAGATATTGTCAATGATGGCATAAGTTTCAAGAAAGAAATCTCAATGCGATCAATTTATTTCATTTTATTGAATGATCCATCATGGGTCTTTAAAACAAATAGCAGTAAAAATATGAAGTATGAGTGCAGTTTATAAAATTTGGCACAATGAATATCTTGTATCAATATTTATCCCATCAGTAAACTCAGTTTGATTATTTGGTATTATCTATTTAAAACTTTTTATACGTAGACTGATGTACGTTGTTCGCAACGCATCTGCACAATAATATAATTTAACCACCTGCAAAGATAAGCTTTTAATTAATCGGGTATTATTATTAATTATAAAAGCTTCACTAGCTGAGGTAAATTTCCTTTAATGCCGTTATTTGTAATCCATTATTTACCTTATTGCTTACACAAAACCAATTACTACACTTTACTTGGTATTTATTGACAGAATACACCCCGCCACATTTTCATTAAAGCAGCATATTTTTAAAAAGGATTTCAAAGTAGGAAAAACGTAGTCTATTGTTTTTGAAACACTATCAAACAACTCAAACCAATGTTATAAATAGCTTGCTGTATGTAACTTTCAATAAAACCTTTGCAAAATCGTGTTTTTCAGTTCAGAAAGCAAGCTGAATCATCAGTTCTTTAGTACCTATTATCTATAATTCAACTACGGAATGACCTGGGGATATCAGTTCGTGCGGGGACGATAAAAGTTCCTTGTAGATTTATACTACGTTACTCCAAAAGCAAATCTATTTTCATATTAACATACATGATTTTGAAAAAAATCAGCTTGCTATTATTTCCAAAATAATACTCCACTAACCCAGTATTCACTTTAGAATGTGTAGCATCAAGATAATTTTATTTCCATATCCACAAACAGTAAATTAATTTATCGCCAAGCTTTGTTTACGATATTATCGTTGTTGTTTAAGTTGCGACGCGTTTGAAATGAAAATTAGTCGGTACAAAAAATAGTAAACTTTTTCTTTTTTCGGACTACCGCTCATTGCTTCATTTCATAAAAGAGTTCTCTACAATATCAGTTGTTTTAACCTAAAATTCAACTACTATACTACTAATTATCTTAATATATAAAATCCTTGCGTTACTGACTGACTGACAGACACGCTACAGCCGAAACTGTTGGGCGCAGGAAGCTGAAATTTGGCATGTATGTTCCTTGGGGACCGTAGGGGTGCACTAAGAAGGGATTTCCCGAAATTCCCACGGGATCGGCCAAAACGGGTAATTAAAAAAAATGTGCAGGCGTAGCTGCTGGCGTCCTCTAGTTTGAATATAAAACTCACTAATAGAAAAAAAAAATGATTATTCCAGTTATTTGTAGAATCAGTATTAGTATGACAGTATTATAATGGATCAGTTTGACGTTCATAAGTGTCACCTAGTTTAATGCGGCAGTAAAAGGAGATTTTACTTTAAATTACGAATTCAAAATAGTTTCACGTAAGATTTCGCACCATAACCAGGACTAGCGGGGCCGCCGGGGACTAGGGGCCGGTTTTTATAGGTGTGGTTCATGATGGAGGGATTTGCCATAATCGCCACGCTTGGCAGGCGTATTGGCGATCGCAGTGGCGGAAGTCTTTAGTGCTGGACGCTGCTGCCCATCTAGCATCTAGGATTTTCTTCCGCCAGGTTCGGATGGTTTGACCGCCATCTTTCGGTTGACTGCTTGTGCTGGGGGAGATACTATGACGAGTATCTACTCGTCAGATTAACTCTCCCAGTGGGCGGTGGGGTCGTCACGTCCCGACGCCTTTAATTACGTACCGGACGACGCAGCAGAGGTAGGCCCCCCGCAAGGTGGACCGACGACCTCGTCAAGATCGCGGGAGGCGGTTGGATGCGGGCGGCTCAAGACCGGTCTGTGTGGAGAACCTTGGGGGAGGCCTATGTCCAGCAGTGGACGTCGTTTGGCTGATATGATGAAGACTTCGCACATTAAGCACTTTAGGATTGTTACGCCAGTTTTTGTAAAAAGCATCACCATCAGACAGAATCATTGAACAGACTTCACAGAATATTGGCTTTTCCTCAGAACCACTAGCGATCGGATTGATCAATCTAATCTGACCTCCGTAAATAGCAATTTTCCAAAGTTTAGACCAGGATCAGTACTATACTGACACTATTATATAATTACTGCCACAGATCTCCATTACAGTTGATACCGTTAGCTTAACGTGCTTGCCGAGACACTGAGCAAACGATAAAATATCAATTGAATACGCACAGGTATTCGAAAAAACGGTGGTGCTTAACGTGGGTACCTGATGTCCTCTGCTTAACAGTATGTTGGTATCTCCATTGGGTTATCGCTTACTAAAGTAAAACTATAGCGCATTATCGAACTGTGAAGATATTTAAAATCGGTTAATAAGTATTTCTATCTCTATATTTATTGATTCATTATAAATATTTAAATTTATTCCAATATTTGTGTTAATTAATCAAACTGATCTAAATACCTGCACGTATTTTTATTTGGCTAATTAGTTTGACATCTGTCCACTCAACTGGGACCAATTGGAATCAAATTAGGCACAAGTTTGACAGTTCAAATGATGCGAATAGAGTTTATCGGTGCATCTGCGGTTTTTGAGCCGTGTGAAACATTTTAGAAATGGCACCAAACAAAAATTAAACAAAACTAAAACATCCAAAAGTTTACGAAGAAAAAGTAAAGACATTACTTTTTCTGAGAAAGAAGTCATACTCAAGGATGATCAAGCTAAGAGAACCTTCAAGTTAGACCATGCAAGTCGAATGCTTTCCCCCGTGGGATCTCCAAGGTGGAGACACCTTGTCGTGGTGGGGGGCTCAATAACCGTAGGTTTGAGGTACACCCACGGTGAAGCTAAGCGGGATCCCGGGAGGGGACGCTCCACGTGGGCTTGGGTGAGACCTGCGTAGGATGCGGCGGACAGTTCTGTCTGTCCCTCGCAGTCGGGTGTGGTCGCGGGAGGAGAGGCGTGTCGGTGTTGCGTTGCCGCGCGCCCTATCTCCCGCAACCAAATGGGGGCGCACCATCGTTGCGTCGCGGTGGGGCCGCAGAGGAAGAGGAGATGCGGTGTTGCGTTGCCTTCCTCCCTATCCTCTGCGGCCGCTGGGTGTTTTGGCGGCGGAGCCCAACACCTTAATCCGCCGCCAAGGGGTTTCGTTCGGGGCCCGCCTGACCATCTGGCGGGCCAATACCCGTCGGGGGGTAGCGAGAGGAATGCTTCTGTGAAACCCTACCCTCCGACACATGGGTACATGAGAAAAAAAAGTCGAATACTTTAAAACAAGACATCTCTTGTTAAATAGCAAAATAAATTATGTAGTTCCTGATGATGAAATTATAATTATTTGAAAAAATGAAAATACTGATTGGCATATTTATAATAAACCTAATTTCATATGCTTCAAAAGTCTAATTGAAATTCATATCCAACGTTCAATCTTCCAAGAATCAAATTGGTTGTCAAAATTATTTTAATTACATACAGGTTTGGTTGCGGTCGCCGATTTAGAAATGTCGTCAACCATATTAGGCCAGTTGTCAAGTCAAATTTGTTTTTTTTCCAATGGCCAATAATTCTAACCACAAATTTTAGATTCAAGTGTCTCTGAAGCAACAGGGTGACGCCTTTCATAACTGACAATTGGTAACAGGATCCCCTATGATATTTGATACTGACAGTTATATTTTTAGAGTATTGCTAGGCTCGGTATGTCGTACATATCCATTTTATGTTTTATGTATCATGACACTAATTATGTTATCATGTTATGATATTTGTTTGAGAGGTTTGAAAGATAAATTGAAGCCGATAAAATGTACGTAGGCATAATTTTGTTTACACTCTTTAAAGAGGTGTTTCAGTTATTCAGTGCAATATTATTGTGAGAAACCTTCGCGCTCTGGTTAACATTAGCGTACCTTTGTAGAAGGGCGATACTCGAGATATCTCCAGTACGCTCAAGATTATATAAACAGAATATTTTGACCTTGATCCAGTCCCTCGTTATTTCGAAGAAAATTACTGAAGCGCTCATATCGCGAATTATTTACCTTTTGTATTTAATCTGTGGGGTAAAAGAAGATGTATTTACAAGCATCGAGAAAGGCATGTTAAGATGGTTTGGGCACATGGAGAGGATGGATGACAAAAGACTGACAAAGAAGATATATAAGGCAAAAGTGAATGGGACAGGACGAAGGGGAAGACCTAGGCGGACGTTCTCTGACCAGGGGGGCGATTCAGAATCTTTCGATATCTCATTTGACATTCGATTCCGTTAATTGTCAAACGGGCTACCTCATTTTTTGCCAAAACTATCGCATTTCCTATCAATGTTATGCATTCAGTATGATGTAAATTAATAAATAAACCGAATTCAATGAATATTTGTTCAAAATATCTCTGATAGGCGGCTAAAGGACGAGGACAATAATTTAACATATCGTACGATTACTTGTCGTGACATTCTGAATCGGCCTGCAGATTGGAGACATCCTAAAAAAAGGACAGGTCAGAAGTACCCTCAACAGAAGAGCATGCATGAGAAACTTGATGGGAGTGAATGAAGCAAGAGAGGTATGTCAGGATCATTGCAAATGGCGTTCCGTAGTCTCTGCCTACCCCTCCGGGAAACAGGCGTGAGTCTATGTATGTATGTATGTATTTAATCGACAAAGTTAAGCAACATTTGTCCGTCATGTCACCAATTGGACAGGTGATCACTTGATGTGATATTTCGATGGCACGTGTAGAGGTTATTGTCTCAGGGCAAGGATAATTAGCCTCTAGGTCAGCCATAGGTCTCAAATATAATGCTATATTCGAGGCTTGTGTTGGCCTTTAAACGTTGAAATCAAGTTAACCCTCACCGTCACAAAAAGTGGAAAATCATCCCCAACGTACAAGAAAAAATACAGTAGTAGCAATGAAAATAATATTTAAACTATTTACGACAAAGTCATTTTGAGTCTTAAAAATTCCACTTAGAATGGGTCCATGTAAATCTTGGATGTACTTCTAAGTACTTCGTATCTAAGCTAAACAAACTGATCGTACAATCAAAAGCAAAAATATAATTCCGTAGGCCGACATTCCCGTTACGCCTATATATTATAATCGGATTACTTACAGAGATGACGGGAATCGATTCATTTGTGATTGTTGCGCAAGACATCACATTTGATGGACACCGTGTCTCCGACTTATAGTTGAATAACATCTGTAAGCCGATTTTCATATGCGCTCGTTATTTGTAACGCTTATACTGATTTTGTAAGTTGTGTCTTCATTTGGTTCGACTTGGACAAGTGCTTTCACATTCCGTGCCGTCCTTTTATGTAAACTAAATTGGTTTACAGGTTTAAATAAGTAGTTTAAATTCGAGAAGTTAGTTTATTTACCAATTTTTAAAACTTGTAATCGAATATGGAGATGAATGGAAGCAACTAAGACATAGTTTCATAATGGCTAATTAGTGCTTTTCAGAAGTAAACTTGAAAATTAAGATTATAATCTTTATTTTCAAGTAATTTATTTTTTTATACAAGGTATGTTACTGTGTAGTCCTCATTAAAACTTCAATTACAAAAACCTATAAAAACAACCTGTTTTTGATACAGTTGCAAAATAAAAGAACTCACTACTTCGAAAGAAATGATTCAATTATAAAATCAATTCATAGATAGATTTCCAATTTAGATTTACCAATTCACTTTCTACATTATAGCTACGTAAACAATAAAATGTGATGATGACCAACCAACAACAAACAAAGCTTCACAATAAGTTTAACTATTGAATGTTAATATTTGCTGTTAAGTAAATCAACAATGAAAACGATGCAAAAGCACTATTTTAAGACAAACACTTGGACCAAACCAAACAAATATATTTGTCTATTAAATCCATAATTATATCCAAAAGTAAATAATAACAAAGCCAAAATACACTTTGACAATAGAGAGTCGTTCGAATGCGTTCAAATAGCAGATACAGATTCCACTCCGTTTTATAGCAAAACAAACTAATTAGTGAAAATGGTTGTTAATCCAAGAAAACGTATAGATTTAATAAAAGCCAACGATTCTCTCCAAAACTTCCGTGACATTTAAGGCCATAAAGAGATGTTAAAGTAGATTGTATTGTCTAGAGTAATTCTACTAATTTTCTGGTAAGAAATTGCCCACTAAATAACTCCAGTCAGTTCTCTTGAAATTTATAGACCGTTTCTCTGGCTGTACAATTAAGAAGAAGATAGATTGAATAAATAAAATGTAGGTTAGCCGAATCTTGGTGTTGGAAAAATTCTTTGAGAAATTCTTGGCAAAGTTTCTTGAGAAATAGAGAGTTCATTCTAAAACAGCAGATAACTTGTAATCCTCTATTATCGAATATCTCTTGATTTATTTTAATAGAAATAAAAGCTTCTTACATAGTCATCTTTTCATAGTCTCTGTCTACCCCAATGGGAGAAGGGCGTGACGATATAGATAGATAGATAGCTTCTTGCAGAATGCAGACATCGATTTTTGATGCAATTTTTGTTGCTGAAAATGCAATGAAGACAAATAAGTAAAATGACGTGTTTGAAACGATGAATTTTCTAAAACTGCCCTATTCTTATTCCTTAAGTTTTATTTAAGTTATTTAGTTCAGAGAACAGCACTGTAAGAGAAGGAAAACTTGATACAAACCCTATACCAATCCCTTTGGCCAGCGTTGTATAGTAGGCCAATTCCTCCTTTCAAAGGAGAGGCCTAGTCCAGCAGTGGACTGTTAAAGGCTGATGATGATGAGATTACAAATATCTAAATTTTTTCATCATCTACAAAACAAATTATCGCAATTTCATCTTCTCCATAGTATAATATCTGCTATTCAGTTCAATATGTATCCATAGAATGAAAACATACTCACCTAAATTATATACATACTTACCTACAATAATAATATCTAAATATCATACAATAATATATCTACTACATGCCAAAGCTAATCTGAAGCAGTCGAAGATTTTGTTACGGTACAAGTCAATACCATAGCATCGAAACAATAGTCTCCATGACAGTATATACAAATAATTGTCGATTCTTACAAAATATAGCCACATTGCCAGTTACTTCTTAAAAAAACATCTACTCCATTCCATAAGCCCTCATTTCAATCTTGTCACCCAACGCTCCTACACATACCCATCTAAAAAACGTGTGCACCACATTGAGCAGTATAATTGATACTAATCATCACACTGGTGTTCCAACGCGTACGTTAATTTACCTAACGCGCCCCACGAAACGCACCAAAACCACTATGAAATTGAATACGTACAACTGCTACCCATTTAGGGCGAATACTCCGGTTAGAGGTTGGTTTTACTACGCGAGCGAACGATGTCAAACTATAGTGGTTACACAATATTTGAGTTCATTCTTCGCGTGACCACGAATGATGTAGGCGGCTGAAACTTCGCATCAAAACCAAGTATATCCACAATAACGGTTGTAATTGTTAGGTTTTAGTGGAATATGATTAATGTTTTATTATATCTTATTTTTGTTGAAATTGTTTACTTTATAATTATTTTGCCTTTGACATCTGCTTAAAACTTTTTGATTTTTTTCATGATGCTTAGTTAATTAACTCTTCATACAATTATTTTAGTTAAGCGTCTGTTTCTTTTTTCAGTATTTTACTAAATGTTTTTGATAATTTTATACAGCCTTATTCAGGACTAAAATCTAATTTTGTAGTAATTAATTAATTATAATATTTGTATTCCAAAACTCTACTTTATTTCTATATTTGAGCTGTAAACCATGTTTTTGGCGTTTAATTAGCGGATCAAACTTAGAAAAGGTTATGAAAGGGTCGTCTACATGAAATTATGTATTAGATATCTCTTCTAATTTGCTCAAAATTTCTTAGAAAATCGTTTTAAGAAACGTTCATTTTAATAGATATAATTCGTCAACGCTCGTTTAGTGGAACCAAGGCATTATTTTAAAACGGAATCGGCTCGCACGAATCACACGGCTGTCTAGTCCTATTAACTATACTAATACATTTATCTGTAGAACGAACACTTGACAAGATTTCACCGTCTACTGAACAACTTTTAATCAAACCCCAAAAATATAAAAGTATTATAATTTTGAATAATGGCATATTAATTTCGTGGGTGAATATTATCTGGTTATAGAATCTAAGGGCATAATTTTATTCATTATAAATTATGGAAACATTTGCCTAATCCAAAAAGGACTGTGAAAGCAACTCTACAATCTTAGGCTGGATCTGAAAGATCTTTTATACAAAAAAATGTGCTGGACTTTTGGATTCAGTAACAATATTATTTGAACAGTTTGAAGGTTAAAGATTTTCTGCTACTTTTGTGGGCTTTCAAAATCGCAGTTTAAAATTCTGAACGTACAAAATAGCTGTAGGAATTTTGCCAATTTGAGTACACATGGCACAGTGGTGTTATCAACCGAACAAGACGCCGAGTATTGTGAATTCGATTCCTACACGGGCTAAACTTAGAAACTGTTATCTGTGTGTTTTTGTATTGGTTAATTACGCACAATATATTATTACTAGTGCGAAGATTATCTTAAAAACACTAATAAAAGCAGAGCCATATCCTCTGCCAAAATATCCTTAATGTTTTAGAAGCATTTGTGTGCAAAGTGTGCCTGTCTTTTAATATCATACAATCATACATAGTCCCCACTTATTTAGGCAATAAACACATTTCTACACATCCTTTTTACGACCAATTCAAGAAGTCCTTCACAAACGGCTCTATCATAAACCCAATTGTGTATAAAGTAAAATTAAGGCGATACATGAATTTCCCCGTCGATAAGGAGCCTACAATTTGTTAAGGAGCCATAACGACGTAATGCGGAGTACGCACTTGCCCGGAAAGCTATTGTCTGCCCACCCCCTTATAATAAAGCTGTGGACACATGGCTTTATTGTAGAGTGGACATAATTTATGTACCTACCTGTTTCAGTGTTTATATTGTAGTGTGTTCTGATGTCGATTCAATTGTCTGGTTTGGAATAAATACTAAGTGTTCATTATCGGCCTAGGTTTTTACTTCTGAGTTTAATGATATAATTATTTTGGTGTTTTGATTCAGAAGACTTATCAAGACTATAAACTTCATATATTTTTTATTTATTGTTACATAATAGAAATTCTTAGAAACAGAAGAGTACAAAATGAAACGCAAACATCATAGCTGCATTTATATTATATTATCTATGATAGCTGCTGAAATGTAGTAGGTATCATAGATATTAGGAATTGTCTTATAAACATGGAATAAAATGACTTGTCCTGGCATCACACGACTGAGCCCAAACTTCTGAATCAAGAAACATGGATAGGCACCCACTGAGAAATGATTCTTTACTATCTTCCCTTAAGAATTAAAATTAGCGTTAGAAAGATTATTAACAAATGCATTTAGAGTAAGAAATTAATTTAAAGCAAGAACATAAAAAAGTGTTCTGACCTCTTAAAGACTCAGACTTCTATAGTCTGTGCCTGAAAAAAAATAGATAACTAAGTTACCCATGCCTGTTCATAAGAACCTAATATGATATTCTTTGAAAATTACTCGCAAATTTTTACTTAGCTACCTTTTCGTAAAACAGAGAATACCTTTTTCGTATCCAAGTATGGATAACACTAATATAATCAACTACATAATCTTGGATTCTGTTCCTTTGATCTGGGAAAATTCAATGTTAAGAAAGTAGTACCGAAGCCAGTATTTTCGTTGGAGTATATTAAATTTATCTAACTACTTATGTTATTTTTGTAAAACTGAAATAGCAACCAATCACGCCTACTCACTGCCGTCTAGCTAAGCAGTTTACCGAAATTAAAAATAGAGCGTTACTACAGCCTTACAGTAACAAAAATACCTCCTTTTAAGTACCGTAAAGCGTCTTTTTTAGGAACCAAAATACTTCGCGCTCACCACGTATTTCAACTTGACATAGATCGGAAAGGTTAAAAAATGTTTGCGTAGGTCTCAACTCAGATGGGTAGCAGCTTTATGAGAAAACATAGAGTGCTACCGTGCTTAGTATAGCATTTAAAGAGACATCATGCTTAGTAAAGATTTCTCAACAAACGAGAGACATACAGTCTCTTACGAAAATGAGTCAATCAATCAATCAACCAGCCTATTGCAGTCCACTGCTGGACATAGGCCTCTCCCAACATGCACCACAATAACAGATCCTCTGCGATTTAGGTCGTCGGACCACCTAGATGGGGGGCGTCCTACTCTTCGTTTGCCGAAACGTGGTCTCCACTCTAAGACTCGTCTGCTTCATCAGTCGTCGGTACGGTCGGACGAAAATGAGTAGAACAGCCTAAATGCTACTTTGCTCAAATTACTGTTACATACATACATACATACATACATAGACTCACGCCTGTTTCCCCGAAGGGGTAGGCAGAGTTTTGATCCCACGTAATAGGTGGCGAGCCTATTGCCGCTTATCGGGATATTTTGTTTGCCAGAGCCTCGTCCGTTGATCGGCAGGTGCACCACTTGCAGGTGAGGTTGGCTTGGGACCCTAAGTTCTTGGTAGGAACCCTATGCACCCAAATTTAAAACTTATTTTGATAAAAAAATACTATTATTTTCATCAAAATAAGTTTTGGTTACTAAACTTTATTTCATACTTAATTTTAATATTAATTTACTAGAAGATTCCCTGAATTGCCACAAAATTAAGAATTTGTTCAAGTCATATAATCTTGCATGTTTATTTTTGGAACCCACCAGGATAACTTCCACGACATCTACTTGTATAAACAATATATTTACAGATATTGTACCAGTTAGAAAGCAAATAATTAACCAATTAACATCAGATCATTGTGGACAATCTATAACATTTGCTATGCAGTCTAAAAAAGTAGGTAGAAAGGAATTGAGTGTGGTGCCAAAAACTTTGCATTGTTTGGAGGGACTTAAGGATAAACTCACAAGTACATTACCATACTTATGCTATTATAACGATCGTAATAAGTTGTACAATTCTTTCTTTGACATGTACTGTACTATATTCAATTCTATCTTTGTCCCTAAGAGGATATAAGTTGATGGTACTACATCCTTCAGTGAATGGGCAACCACTGGAATTTATAAAAGTAGAAATAAGCTTTACGAATTATATGAACAGAAAGTAATTAATAAAAATGATGAACAATTTTGTCAATATGTAAGAAATTATTCCAAGTTATTTAAAAATATTTGTCGTGAAGCTAAGACACTTTATTTAAAATCAAAAATTAAAAACAGTGACAATAAAATAAAAGCAACGTGGGATATTATAAACAACGAGACTAGAAGGGTCAAGATTAAAAGTAACGATTACACTCTTCAATTAAATAAAAAGATATTAAAGTCAGATTTTGAGGTTGCCACAGCATTTGAAAATTTCTTCACAGACATTCCAGTCTCAACCACTAAATCCCTCAACTCGTCCCCTAATGACGCCGAATCTCTATTGAAACAAAATGTCAATAGGTGTAACATTGAATTTAGTTTTAGTTATGTCACTGACAGAGATATTGTAAAAACTTTTAATACCCTTAATTTGAAGAAGACTAGTGATCTTTGGGGCAATTCTGTTGTGATTACGAAATCTATAATCAACACAGTAGCACCGCAACTGGCGATGATTTTCAATAGATGCATTGACTGTGGTGTGTTTCCTGATCAAATGAAAAGTAGTAAAGTAATTCCGTTATTTAAATCAGGTAGCACATCTGACCCCACAAATTATAGGCCAATATCTGTGCTACCCACGTTTACTAAAATTTTTGAAAAATTAATTCTAGGTCAGCTTCAAATTCATTTTAATAACAATAAGCTGTTACATGAAAAACAATTTGGTTTTACTAGGGGTCGCTCAACTACCGATGCTGGAGTTGAGCTTTTAGATAGTATTTTTGATGCCTGGGAGGAGTCGCATGATGCTCTGGGAGTCTTTTGTGACTTATCTAAGGCTTTTGATTGCGTGTTTCATGAAACATTGATCAGGAAATTACATTACTATGGAGTTAAGAACACTGCTTTGGATCTCCTAACATCATATTTGAGTAATAGGATACAGAGAGTTGAGGTAAATGGTAAAGTTTCTATGGGTTCAGTGATCACAATGGGAGTGCCGCTAGGTTCAATTCTTGGTCCATTCCTTTTCCTTGTATATATTAATGATTTGCCATACATTATGCAAAATAATGAAGAGATAGTGTTATTTGCTGATGATACATCACTTATTTTTAAACTAAGACGACAACAATCAAATAATGACGATGTAAATAACGCTCTCTCTAAAGTAGTTAAATGGTTTACAGCTAACAATTTACTGTTAAATGAAAGAAAAACAAAATGTATACGATTTTCAAGACCGAATGTAAAACAAGTTAAACCTAACATATGTTTGAATGGAGAAGAGTTGGATCTTATAGATAACACCGTATTCTTAGGCATAACCTTAGATTCTAAGCTACAGTGGGGCCCACATATAGGTCAATTGTCGAATAGACTTAGCTCTGCAGCATACGCGGTTTACAAAATTCGTCAGTTAACTGATATAGATACGGCCAGATTAGTATATTTTAGTTATTTCCACAGCATAATGACATATGGCATTTTATTATGGGGCAACGCAGCTGACATTCAAACTGTATTTGTACTGCAGAAGCGGGCTATTCGTGCAATCTACAGTCTTGGTTCAAGGCATTCACTGAGGGAAAAATTTAAAGAAATTAAGATAATGACTGTCGCATCTCAATACATTTATGAGAACTTGTTATATGTCAGGAAAAATATAAATATGTTTTCTAAATTCAGCGACATTCATAATTTAAATACACGAAATAAAAACAAACTTGTTCTACCTTCAACTAGACTACAAAAAATAAGTAACTCATACAAGTGTCAAAGCATACGTTTTTACAACAAAATTCCAGGCAATATTCAGGAACTAAGTATTAATAAATTCAAAGTATTTATTAAACAGAGCTTGTGTTCAAAAGCTTATTACACAGTTAAAGATTATTTAGCAGGTAAAAATGCCTGGAATTGAGTTTAAAAATTATGAATTTTGACATTTTGAAATTAGTGACATGATATTTTTATTTACATTTGTAATACTTATATTTTTACATTTTAACATTTTTAATTTGACATTTGTAATTTTTGTTTTGACATTGTTTGATTTGACATTGTTATTTTATTTATTTTCTTTTGACATTTAAAATTATTTAAGTATTATATTATTATTCATAAATTGACATTCAATAATATTTTCTGACATTTAATAATATTTTCTGACATTTTAAATATATGACATTTTATTGTTTAAATTTTTATTATTATTTTACTTATTGTTTGCAACATGTATTTTACTGTGTATTAGCATGTAAAGTTGTGAGTACGATGTGGGCATTATTAAACATATAAACAAATAGTTGTGTCAACCTGTCTGATGGCTTAGGCTGACATGCTTATGCATACACCTTCTGATGGCGTGGAGGCATAGTGATACAGATCGTGCTGGCTCCCTCAATCAAGGTTGAGCCGTACGATTGCTGTTGAATGCGGGCCATCAGTGGGCCGAGTAAGTCAAAAGCGTCAGATAATTTCCTGCATTGTACTTGCATACTAAACCCTTTTTTTGTCTGGACTTTAAAAGATGAAGAAAAGACTAAAGAAATTGAAGTGACAAAAAAAAACAATGACTCTGAGTTTGTTTCGGCCTTTCTTTTCAAGAAGTCATTTAGCTAGGAAAAGCCGGCATCATCTAGAATAGGGTTTTGACATGTATAAGTGTTGTAAACAACCAAAATGCAGAAATAAATATGTCTTTACTTAGTTCAAAATATTCATCTAGTAAAAAGTCCTTGCGATATAACCACCTAGCTCACTATCATCGATATACCCCGTATATTAGTATGAAAGTCGTTCTATCCTTTAATTACTGTTTCCAGTGATATATTCAAGTTAAGGCCTCGTGATAGCCAAATGAAAGACCAAGAAACGACGGCTTAATTGCAAGCTCGACGTGACCGAAGACTTTAACTGCTGTCTTGTTTCACGTAAAACGATTCTCATCCTATAGTCTATGTTTAATTAGGTTTGTAATTAGTTATTCCTGTTTTTTCTTTAGATTGGGGTTCTTTGGTCTGTTTAGTTGTGTTCAATTTGTATTTTGGTGGGGATTGAATATATTATTTTCGTACTTTTGTCGACTATTAAATACTTGTAAATATATTTACTAAGTATTTACTTTTAGTTCTTTGATTATAAACTGGAGCTAGGATCTTTCTTCATGAGTTTAAAGTTTATCGGTTTTACACCATCATCTTAAGATTTTACTCTTATTGTCGAACCCATACCGTACTTACTTTTCTACCCTAATTTATGTGGTAAAAGTACACCGAGTTCCTCCATTATATTATAATATATTCTTACTCAATTACTAAAATTTTGTCTGTATATATAAAAGCTTTCGTTACTAACTGCCTGACAGACAAGCTACAGTCAAAACCACTTTGCGCACGAAGCTTAAATTTGGCATGAGCGTAGGGTGCACTATGAAATGATTTCCCTAAATTCTCACGGGAACTTTAGGATATGGTTAAATTAAACAAAAATATTCGCAGGCATAGCTGCGGGCATCCTCTTATACTAAATAAGTATTACATTTTATAAGATTAATATGCAAGTTGGAAAAGCTAATGTTTTGTCAAATCTGATAACGGTATAATGCTAGTACGATGATCTATAAATAAGCCGCAACATGATAATATATTCTTAAAAACCATCGCAGTTTACTTTTGCTTAAGAAATTTATTCTTGTTGTGTTTACAAGTTCAATTAATATAGCTCGCATAATAATTACTTCAGTATATCTTGCTTGTAACATCGTTTAAACCAACATAACGTCCGAATTTAGATGCACAAACTCTAATGTAAACAAAAACTATCGGAATACATTAACCCAGTAACGATGATACGATTTAATTGAAATCGATTTAATTAAGGCGCCGTTTCACTTGCACAACGAATGCGATTGTTTAATCGCATCTGGTAAATCCATCGTAACGTTTTGTCTATCAGTCTATCGTGTCGGACGCGTCCATGCGCTCATTCGGGCTCTGTTTAGTGCTTAACCGTTAATACTACACCGGTACATCGCTAATGCGGGACGCAAGATTGTAGTTTAAGGTGTCGTTTCACTGTTGCGTCTTTTCATTTTCTTGTTTGTTTTGTTTATAAGGTCATTCTTGTGTAGTTAAATCATTGCTTACCAAGATATAATACTATTTTGCTAAGAAATTATGCCATTTTTGGTAGAAATTTTAATGACTTATTATATCTTAGTAAGAATGGACTCCTATGATTAGTGTTTTGTGAGACTCATTGCTCGCTTGTATGTTGTATCTATGGTAATATATATGTAGATGCATTAAAATTACTACACTATCACAGAATTTCAACGTAAAGTAAAAGTATCTCATCAATATCATCATCAGCCTTTAACAGTCCACTGCTGGACTAGGCCTCTCCTTTGAAAGTAGGAATTGGCCTACTATACCACGTTGGCCAAACGGGTTGGTATAGGGTTTGTATCACGTTTTCCTTCTCTTACAGTGCTGTTCTCTGCATAATATGCTCCCACTGTCGGCTCTTACAGCACCAATGGGATGATATGGGCTGGTGACATTCCGTATTCTTAATCCGTCACCACACGGATAATAAATTAAAAGTATCTACACTGCTGCATTTAGGCTCTATCCCCTTCTCCTTATCCTTCATCCCTCCTCATTATTCTTTTCCCATACATGTCGGCAACACACTTGTGACTCTTCTGGAGTTGCATGAAATCCGTATGCTCGTCGGCCATAAAAAACGAAAACAGAAAACGTACAAAAAAGAAGTTTAGAGATGTCCTAAAAACTGGACAGGTTAGAAAGACCCTAAACTGACGAGCATGCATGAGGCATTTGATGGGGATTGAATGAAGCAAGAGAGATAGGTACAATTATGTTAGAATCGTTGCAAATGGCTAGGTAGGTAGGGTAGGCAGAGGCCTACCCCTACTGGAAAAAAAACAGTCGTGAGCCTATGTATGTATGTACAAAAAAAGTTAAAATTAAAATCGCAACGCGTCTCGCGTATGAGAGTACACTCTAAATCGTTGATAGAAAGATTCGTGACTGTAGAAGCACAAACGGTAGCCGAAGTCGGAAATCAAATTCAATTTACTTCATTTGCTCGCCAGTAAAGTTCACATCTAACTCTTGAATTGAACGGATTACATTGTGAAATGAAGTTCCCAGATAGCCGTACACGATCCAATGATAGATTTGTACACGTTTGCTGGTTTAACATTTGATTTACGGGTAATCTTGATGGGTTTAATGCACAGGAATGGAGTGATTTAAACACTTTGTGGCGTTCATAAAGTTCGTGTAACGGTTAGTGGCAATTCGTTGGTTAAATTTTTTGGTATGAAAATGATAATCGCATGATGATATTATACTGGTCGAGATGAAGGTTTTACTTTTAATATATGAATGGCCATAACTAAAATAATAACAGTGATTAATTATAACAAAAAACAAATTGCATAATTTTAATGTATTTATCTCTAGTTCTGATATATGAGCATTACTTTTTTTGTAAACGATCAAAAGAGAACAAAACAATATTGATTTACTACATATTAAGAAAATATTTTATACAGCAGCTTTTATAGTATTGTTTTCTGCTCAGAATGAAATTACAAAACGAACATCATAATATTAGATTTTTTTCTCGAAGGTATAGATATTTTAGACGACAGTATATGAGACGACACAGAAATCCATAAATAATACATTGTAAAAATCGTCTTACTTCTAAAACAATGTTTGTCTGTTTCATTACCATGGCTAAACGACCAAACCGATCCTCATGGTGCAAAAATCTTCAAACTTAAGTAGAACATACCTACTTCTTGATTCCTCTATTGGCCATGAATTCGCAAATCCACACAAAGTTATATTTCATTAAAATAATAAATGTCAATGAATTGCACTGAGGTCCAATTTAAAACAGGAACCTGAAATAGGAACATATGACGTCATGGCCGTTTCACTCATTTCGTACTGCTGCAGAAATCGCAATAAATAGCATTTGCTATATACGGCGATCGAATCCGGAACTACACGATAAACAGTCGTGCTTGTGTTTACATCATTTTACCAACCAGTCAGTCACGTTTTGCCATGAACCTTATGGAACAAGATACTACTATTTTCTTTTTAAACAAAGTGACATAAGAAGGAAACACGTATTTATATAGCGTAATATACAGCGCAGCGCGGGAGCATTTTTCATTGTCAAAACATTATCGATATTGTTCTAATAATTGTAAAATCGCCCAAAATTAATTATCACAAATTAATTGTCTGCCTCCGTGGTCCAGTGGATAGCGTATGCGACTGCTGATCGGAGATCCCGGGTTCGATTGCCGGGTCGGCCAAAAGTATAAACTGGGTTTTTCCAAATTCTCAGTAGCAGCACGGAGTCTGGTGATGTGCCCTGTAATGGCAATAGGCTCGCCCCCTATTACGTGGGATCTAAACATTCATGGCGAAATGTGGGTGTAATATTACATCTCTGCCTACCCCTTCGGGGATACTGGCGTGGGTCTATAAAATAAAATGTTTGTATGAGTGCGTGCGTGTTGTAAGCATTGGTTTGATTATTAATTTTTGACATTACCAACATAAGAACAAAGTCGATAATAATTTGTCTGTGAAAAATGCGCCGGCTCTGATAGTTACATGTCATATGATATTATCTAGGTAGTAGAGCCTTGCTGATTTCAGCATGAATGGGCCAGCTTGACCGGGGAAGTACTACCCTCTCACAGAAAATCGACGTAAAGTAACAGTACCTAAACTGTTGCGTTTCGTTTGGTGAGTGAGAGTGCCAGAGGCCCTATCCCCTATCCCTTCTCCCTCATCCCACTCCTCATCCTATCCCTTTTCCCAACCCAAAGGGGCGGCAACGCACTTGTGAATCCTGTGGTGTTGCTTGTGTCCATGGGCGGCGGTAATTGCTTACCATCAGGCAATCCGTCTGCTCGTTTGCCGCCTTATAACCACAAAAAAATATGATCACGCCTACTTATAACTACGAATTATTATTAATCTGATTCCGTATAACTGTAGTCACATTTGGACTTTAAAAGTATGGATTTTATTGTTTGATTCAAATAATTAATAATTATCTGACTGCATTTATATTAAAATTTGTATCAACGACATCTTGGTTGCAAAGATTAAAGAAATAACAAACAAAAAGGTAGATACAAAGAAATTATTAACAGCAATTCTTGCTCGTTAAGACTTTCCTATTAGGATTACTAATATTCAAAGAATTTTAATTGAATTCTTAACTGTAAAAAAGCAATAGATATGTCATAAAAATACTCTTGACGCGTGCCATAAAGATTTTTTGCAAACATTTAGCTTAACGAAGAAATCAATTAGTAAATCTATAAAACAGCAGATTGATCAACTATACTCAAATTTATAAAATAAATTGCTCATAAAATTTCTTTAAAAAGCTTCAGTTTCAACTATTTTGGTAACACACAAAATAGCCAAATTGAAAAAACGATACCAAAGTGAAGTTGCAATTTCTACCAGTTTAAATGAATCTGATTTAAATCGAAGTGCCATTATTTCTACCGAATCACTGACTTGTGGGGCACCGAAATGCAATTAATGTTTTATTTTTAAAAGTCAGATTGATTTTGTGTTTGGTTACTGTACAGGTTTTGTTGATAATTTGAATAAGTAAAGTGTTTATACGATTGAAAGCTTTTTTAGTTTGAATATTCCATAATCATGTCTAAAATTAAGTTATCAAAACCAGGCTCTCCACCATCAGACTGCGAAGAATCTTGGAGTTCTTTGGCCACATTGCCCGGAAAGACGGCCATAACCTCGAGCAGGCCGAGAGGTCGCAGCCCTATAAGATGGTCTGACCAAATACGCTCAACGCTGAACACCAAGTTGCATGATGCTCTTCACGTCGCCAAGGACAGACACAGATGGAGGAGCATCATAAAAGAAAAACTGATCTTCTATCGGGGGAATCACGACGACGACGATACACACGAACACGACGCGAGGAGGAGTCTAAAATTCCCCCAACATCAAGAGTTTTCTATTGATTGTGAAGTGAAGGGATAATGGAGAATATTTCTGTCACATTATTTATTTGTGGACTGCTCCCGTGGTCCAGTGGATAGCGTATGCATCTGCTGATCGGGATGCAATGCCACATGCGTTCCGGGTTCAATTCCTGGATGGGACAAAAGTTGTTCTGAGTTTTTCGGAATTCTCAGTAGCAGCACAGAGTCTGGCAATGTGCCTGATAACGGCAATAGGCTCGCTCCCTATTACGTGGGACCTAAATTTCATAAGGCGATGTGAGTGTAATATTACACCACTATCCACAAGTGAGACACTATAAAAAACAAAGAAGTTATTTGATGCGTCTATACTGCCCATCACTTCAAAAGAATACATTCATTGTGTCGTAGCTGTATCCGTGTGGTGACGGATTAAGAATACACCATATAGGATTGTCACCACCCCATATCATCCCATGGGTGTCGTAAGAGCCGACAGAAGGAGTATATTATGCAGAGAACAGCATTGCCGTAAGAGAAGGAAAACTTGATACAAACCCTTTACCAACCCGTTTGGCCAGCGTGGTATAGTAGGCAAATTCCTCCTGTCAAAGGAGAGGTCTAGTCCAGCAGTGGACTGTTAAAAGCTTATGATGATGTCGTAGCTGTATGGCTCGTTTTAAATAAAAAAAAATGTGCAACAAGGGGCGGTTTCAAATCCATAATAAACAAAGTAAATGTATGTATGAACCACTTAAAAACAAGTTATAATTTTTAAAGCTTTTTATGTCCAAATATTTATCATCATTAAAATTGTTCAACGGTTAACCATGAAAATATAACAAACAAAAAAATATTTGATTGAAGAATGTAAACGTATTGAAAGCCTGCACGGTTGGCGTAGTGGTTTATGCGGCTGCCTCGCCGCTTGACACTGCGCCGAGTGTTGTGGGTTCGATCCCCACACGAGGCAACACTTTGTGTAATTCACAAATTGTTGTTTCGAGTCTGGGTGTTCATTGTGTCCGTTAGTTGTATGTTTGTAAAGTCCCCCGCGACACAGGATTTAGTCCTAATGCAGGAGTTGAAAAAAAAAAAAGAAGCGTGGATTTTTAGGTCTATCTACAGAGCTACCTAGGTCGTCTTTATTTCTACAGAGAAAGACGTTCTTAACTCAGCTCTTAAGCTCTTATGCGAGACAAATCCGCAATAACTCACGAATGATCACGTAATCCTATAAAGTACATGATTTTAATGTGTAACATTCCACATTAGTATATATAAACCCCACGCTGGAACCTAAAGTCATCTGAAAGTTTGCCACAAGATCCAGGCGACAGAGTGAGACAAGAAATACAGCTTGAAAATAAAACACTTGTCAAAATGTACTTTCCCATTCGTTCTACTCGTCGCATCATCGCAAGGAGGAAGCTTAGCGAGCCCGATAAAAAGTAAACACAAGTTTGATTTACATAGATTGAAACAGTAGTCGCGTTGAATAGAAAAGTTTTATTGGAATTGAAAGCATCATGCCACTTATCGTTCCCGCAGACGAGTTTTCTTTGGAAATATATTCAGTCTCAAATGTTAGAGTATTTTATCCGATTGAGTTCAGACTGATGGTGGTTTTGTTCATTGTGATGTAAGAAATTGAATAGAAAGGGTGTGATAAGGGTGATATGATATACTTGGTTCAGTACGGTCTGACTGATTTTAAGCCATTTTTGAGACATTTATTGAAATTATTGCGATGTGCACAGTAGTCAACGACGTGTACTTCGCATTTATTAAAAATAAAGTAAGTACACTGTTTCTCAGACACAATGACTTCAATGTATCAAATCCACAATGATCAGTGAATCACATAAGAGTTAGTCCCGATACCAAATAAAACCCATAACATACAACCTACACAACCCAAAGTAAGAAATCTCATTAGTACCACATTATAAAAAAATACACATATTTCCAGCAGTTGTAAAAATAAACAGCATATAATTATGTGAATTCAATGGTGGTCAGTCCACGGTTCGCTGAGCGCGGTCGGTTTCTAATGAAGTTATAATACCACCCGTAATGTGTTCGCTAAATATGTTTGCGGAAAATTGCTTTGTAACTTTCTCCGATAGGTAGTGAATTGATAGTACGGCCTTTCTGTTTGGTTAACTATGTAATTGGGACGACAGAAGAAAATGTGTGAGAGTCTATAGAAAAAAGAAAACATCATGAAGCAAATAATACCATATCATTATGTCGTAAGTAAGCATAGTAAGATAAACTTACTATGCTTAATCTCGTATTAATCTCGAATTAATCAATCAGAAATGTAACTGGTAATTGATAACTCTTCAAATATGCAATTGTTGCCATACACACATAGCAAAGAACTTCATAGATTTATTTTATTTGTAACATGAAATAACTGTCTTTAATCCAGCTAATAAATATAGTTGATAAATTTCTCTTATTTTACTTATTTAATTAATCTACCTCTAGCTCTCTAAGTAAAGTACTATTTTATACCAAAGTGAAATAAACTGATAATCAAGTAGCAAATAAAAGTTATTGTTAGCATCTTAAGGACCTTATTTAAAACCCTTTTCAAAATATCTAAAACAAATTAACCAAACTCAATCCGATACTCAAATCAATTAATGAACTTATTTTACTGGATATTCATCATACCAGTTGAAGATGTATGCATGAATTGAGTAGATGTTTACATAAAACCAAATGACACAACACGAAAAGCAGAACCCATAATGCACAATAAAGTAAAACGCCATAAAAGGACAGATGCTTTCAATAAAACTAAATTATTGTCAACATACGGGACAAATTGTGAGCACAACGTATCATGAGTTCAAAGTAACCCATCAAAGGTATTATTAAATAAGCCACCAGATTCATTTTTAAATTTGTTGACGCTCGAGTCACGTTTCAAGGATTTCGGGAACTGCTTTAAAAACGCTATTAGCTTGATCGTTAAACTTTGAATGAGTGACATCTTTAACAAAACCAACTTTGTTTTACTACCCAACTATATTCTTACCAAATTCTTCAACCTTATTTGTAACACAATTGAGTTTAAAATTAACCTCTCCAAAATTTGAAGTGATAAAATCAATATTTGCATTTGTAAGTTGTCGACTACGCTGTCACAGTGTACTTTTTGGGTCATCACTCGTACTTGATGCGTTTTAAGAAATGTGAAGGATTAATTTTAGTTTTAATAGGAATCTCAATGCTTTTGAAGGCGCATCTACAAAGTTCAGGAACGGTTAAGTCCAATTTATAGGACTTTTATAGTGAAGATGTGATGACATTTAATTGATTGTTTCGGATGAAAACGAGTCGGATTTCTTGTAAATGTCGGCTTTAAACACTGTGACTCAAACATATTTATCTTTGTTTATATATAACATTATGAATCACAACCGTGTCATACGGTTTTAAAAGTTTAAGAGTAGTTTTATATAGCTTACAATACTATTCGCATAAGATGGAGCAACAAATTATCCAAAATATTTGAATTAATTATTTCAACAAAAACTAATGAGGCTTATGGAATTTCGTAACAATCAATAGCTTTGTTTTGGTCGATTTCGAATTCTATAGCGTTAATGAGCATTAAAATTCCACACCCGGTATTAATAGACATAAAATTTTATTCGATACCTTAAATCAGAACGTCAAAATAAAAATTACAACTAAATTAAGTCAGTGGTTTTGTTTACTTTTTATATTTGTGAAGGGTTTTATCTACTTTGTTTCGTAACCGTTTATTTATTGATATAGCGTGTAAGAGATTAAGCTATAAAGTTTGTATCGTATAGAGGCGGGATGCTGGGCACTGCGGGAAGTAGAGGTAGGAACATAACACATTTTACAACTAATAGAGGAGACATGTGGGTTTATGACCGCGGAACGAACGCTCACAACACGATATCAGTACGGGTTTCTGGACGAAATGTTAATGGAAGTCCATTTTCGATCAATATACCTAGTCGTGAGAATTATCCAAGTACGTTGAAGATATTTGCAAATATACATACATACATACATATCGTCACGCCTTTTATCCCCGAAGGGGTAGGCAGTGGTGTATTTCTACACCCACTTTTCGCCAGATATACTTTAGTCCCACGTAATAAGGGGCGAGCCTATTGCCGTACCGGGCACATTTCCAGACTCCGTGCTGCTACTGAGAATTTCGTGACAGAAAAACCTATGAATTTGCAAATATATTATTATTGTATAGTGTGCAAATAACTGCCTCCATGGTCCAGTGGATAGCGTATATGTGTACTGATCAGATCCTGGGTTCGATTCCCGGGTTGGGCAAAAGTGTTACTGAGTTTTGCCGAATTTCGAAGTTCGAAGTTTGGCAATGTCCTCGGTAACAGCAATAGGCTGCCCCCTATTACGTGGGACGTTCAATTCTTAACATGGCGAAATATGAATGTAATCTCTCTACCTACCCCTTCGTGAAAACAAGCTTGAGTCCATAAAT
This sequence comes from Euclidia mi, assembly GCA_944739405.2. Taxonomy (NCBI): domain Eukaryota; kingdom Metazoa; phylum Arthropoda; class Insecta; order Lepidoptera; family Erebidae; genus Euclidia; species Euclidia mi. The sequence goes on along the minus strand of OX123194.2, from coordinate 1,872,749 downwards.
AAAAAAGTATGCAGATAGCCTATGTTAGATTTATTCAGTTTACAATCGTGGATGATATCGAGAGTTACCCAAAATGAAAACCTGATATTGCGTAGGACTGTGTTATGTCGCGTTTCCACGCTTGCCAAGCCTCGACATTAATCCTCCTCAATGACATTAAGGAGAAGTCATGCATGTTGGCTATGTTTTCCTTCAGTATTCGCTAGGCGATAATTAACCACTTAATATACATAAATTCGATAACTAGGCAGCGATAGCCGAGTGGATATACCAACAGACTGCCATGCAGTTGGGTTGGTCGGGTTCGAATGCGGCGCGCATCTATGACTTTTCGGAGTTATGTGCGTATTGAATTGTTAATTATCACTTGTCCCGTGCCTCGAAGAGCACGTTAAGCCGTCGGTCCTGGTTGTCATGAAGATCTTTGACAGTCGTTACAGGGCGTCAGTACCTTCTAAATAAACTGACACTAGCTTAAATCATGGAATATCGCTATCCCTTCGGGTTGCGGAGTTCAGGCAGGCAGTCGCTCTGTGGAAAAGCTAATATTCAGCCAAATCCGGTTAGACTAAAAAAGGGACCCCAGATTGAAACAGGGATAACGCTAAGAGGATGATGATACATAAATTCGATAAGTCGAGCGCGCCGTAGTTCTGAACCCGACACCCTTTGCGTGGCAGGCTGTTGGACTTTTCACTAAGAATAACTATTCAATCGCTGTACATGTATGTACGATTCATGTAAATAACGATTTGTAATATATTAGACAAAATTATTTAAATGAGCTCTCACAAATTTTATTCGTATTTGTATTTATGAACAAAAGCTTACAGAAGCACTTCATAAGCCAGGATTCTCACAAAACATTATTCTAATACTTATAAGGATTGCCACAGCAGTGAATCTCACTTTGTATTATAATAAAACCTAACTCGGTATCTTCAATCGTACTTTAGGGATTATTTCAGTATAAGCAGTAAAGTTATACGACATGACTATCCGCTGTAGTACTTACGTAAACGCGAGCCAACTAGCAACTCTTAACGACTTTATCTTTCGAATAATACCTACGTATGCACACATTTGAAGTCGCTGCATATTTAACGATATTCAATTTATGATGCTAAGGAATCGGCTAGCGACTAAAAATTATAAAGATTCCACAATTTATTGCCTTCCACCGACCGAGTAGTAATCCGCTTAGCGTCCAACAACTTATTAAGTGTGGGACTAAATACTGATATATTTTTCTCGTTTGCGTCGGCACGAAGGACATGTGTGTTCGTGTCAATATGAAATGTGTTCTCTTTGCGTACCCAGCTTAACTCACAATATCGTTGGCTCCTTTTTAGGGCTTTTTTTCAAGTGATTCCTTAATGGGTAGTGGTATAAAATGTTACCTTTAAAAGAGCACTAAATTATTTTATTGCGCGGGCGGTGCAGGTGATGTGTTTTAATTCAAGTAGACCTTAATACTTACCCGAATAGGGTTGCATTTCAGACCCGAAGTACAAAAATAATCGGTGTAAAATTATTTTGCGTTTAAATCAGACTGATCATTGCTGTTTGTCAAGTGCTAGGATGATGATAATTATGGAATCATCATAATCCTAGCGCTATCCCGGTAGCATCCAATACCCGCGCTTGACAGCCCGGGATCCGTTTACAAGTCTATTAGCTTTTCTACATAGCGACTGACGTCTGACCGTACCAACCTTAGAAAATCGTAATACCATAGTTCAGGCGTGTGTCACTTGATTCAGAGGTAGTGACAGATGAAGTAGTATTTTTGCAACTGCTAGTTACTTGAAATCAAAATGAAACGAAACTATTGAGAACAATTATGTATTATTATATCCACAACTAATTTGATGGATACTTACAATATAAGACCCAGCCCGTATTAATATTAGAAATATCAGCTTCAAATAAATCAATGTTTTCATAGTCTATATAAATAAAAGTTTATCTTTCAATTTATTTCTTCTTTTTAATGACATATTATTTCATATTATTAAGCGAAACAACTACGCCAACTGCTTCAACTAGAATAAATTTTACTTGTTCAATAATTATCATTTATTTTGTTCTTGAGTGCTTTTCAGCATTAACTATTGCCCTCAAGACATAAACGAGATTCTAGAACACAGCATTATTTGACTTTTATTCCTTCGCATCGAACTTTTTTATTCTTATGATAAACTTAATCGTCCCTTTTTATGCATTCGAATAATTACTTGATTGGTAAAGGTTTTATTGTCCGTTGTCGAGATTTTATGTCTTAATAGCACTTATTAAGATAAAGCTTTTTAACAATGACAGAAGACGTAGATGATCTTAGAGAAACGACCCGTTCAACTGTAGATTATCATCAACGCCAAAGTTTATTTGAAAAGACAAAATGACAAATTATAAATATAATTTAGGAAGTAACCTTTAAATATCTGTTTGAAAAATCTGACTGCTCATCGTTAGAAGATTAATATCTACGTTCGATAATCGTATAAACAAATGATACGAATGAGTGGTCAATGACCCGGGACCTGTCAGATAGCTGTTCTCGTACTATCTAAAGTCCAACAATAGGAGCCTATCCGTTGAATAATAACTCATTGTCTTACTTTTTGTTAAACTAATCACTTTATTGTTCTACTCTTATAATCAATTATTCGATTAAGTTTCATATAAATGACTGCATCGTTCCTATCATATATCCGACGTAATTCATTAGCTTCGTACTGTGGAGGTATGTAAATTTATAATCATATCATCGGCTCTGCTTTGTTTTCAAAATTATTTTGTACTGTTTTGAATTTCATGCTTAATCATTAATAACTTCATGAGTTTATTGGCGTGCATTTAGTAAGTGCTGTCCATACCAATAAACTGCTAAAAAACCTAACGGTTCATCATCGATTGCACAGTGATGGATTGCTTCGTACGATTATTTTAATTGATTCAAGTAAATTCTGTTGATTCTGGCCACATTTTGGGGAGCCGTCAAACCCAATTTTGTGTTTGGACTACCCACGTCGTTAATACGTTTACAATCTTTACGCTCATTAACCGCCAATCCTGAGACGATTAAGTCGTAACATGTTTTATAAAACATAGTTGTGTGCACCAATTAAAATTTATTTTCTATAAAGACTCTCACGCCTCAAGTACAGATATGCATCTTTACGATAAGAAGAGAAATGTGTGCGTGTTTCATAATTGCTTTTAATACCATTTCGGATGGTACGAAAGATCTTCGGCTGATACGGACGGTTGCATAAATTTTCCTTTTTATTTGTTGATATTGTGGAATGATTGATGACGGCTCCAGTTCTTTTACAAACAGAATATATATAAGCGGATTTCAAGTGATAATTTAAAATGGTCATGACGTAGGTGTTTTGAAATAAAAATAAAAAATAAACTTTGTGATTCTAAGAAATGTTGATGAAAGCGTCCAGAGGGCAATTTTCTTGCCTCGCAGTTTCGTTGCGACTTTTTTCGCAATTTTATTTTTGTCGCGTTGAAAGCTGAAGTGGTGTTCGTTATTTCTTAGTGCTTGGTAATAAGGGTCACAATTTGTTTTGTAAGTTTGGTCAGTGGAAAAGGTAAAGTGGGAAGGGTGCAGGGTTAAAAAAAGTGTAAAATTGATCTTGCAGTACGGTCACGTTCGATCGGGCGCGGGGTTCGGAAGTCTATTCCGTGTAACTAAACCAATCAGGCGCCCATTGTCTCAAATAATACCGTGTATCGGCTTGCCTACATGCTTGTTACGGCGTCTGTATTATTTATTTTTGTTTTTTGTTCTACTTGTAATGAAGATTGGGCCATTACAGGGTTTGTTATTATACTGCGTACATAATTACCGATGAAATATTTTAATTGCTTGAATTTTAAAATGACTATTGACTATTTTCCTTGTGGTGACGGATTAAGAATACAGAATGTCACCACCCCATATCATCCCATGGGTATAGTAAGAGCTTTCAGAGGGAGCATACTATGTAGTAGTGCATAGTATGCTGAGAACAGCACTGTAAGAGAAGAAAAACTTGATACAAACCCTATACCAACCCGTTTGGCCAGCGTGGTTTAGTAGGCCAATTCCTCCTTTCAAAGGAGAGGTCTAGTCCAGCAGTGGACGGTTAAAGGCTGATGATGATGATGATGATGATGATTGACAATTCAGCGAAAAAAAAAAAAACGTTTCAACCTGGGGTCCGCTTACTAGTCTAACCGGTTAGACTAGTAAGCGGACCCCAGGTTGAAACTGGGATAACGCTAGGAGGATGATACGTTGTTGTTGCGTTTTCATTGGTTTGAATTAGCGATTTGTAAAATGTAGTGTTGTAATTAGGTACCTTAGATCAATAACGATATGTTCTAGTAAATAGTCTAGCTGTACTCCGTGTATGTTGTTTGAATGTTTTACTGTAAGCAAATAATTGAATGTATTTACTGCCTTGACGTCAGCTTTTTAAATCCCACGACTTCACACAAAACTAAACATAATAAATGTGTTTTCCACATAGCAGGCCAGCCATAACAAACAAATCATAAACCAAAAACAATAGCAAACCACACCCATAACAGCATAGCACCGCAGATTCAAACGTCGGAAAATATTTTATGGTCATGCAAAATACCTAACACATCAATGCTGGCGCCGGTGGAATAGACAGTTTATTGTTTAGTGCTCCGACATACTGTAATTTTAAATGAGCGTTACATTTTGGTGTGTGATGTGGGTAAAACATGGGAAAATTGGAGCATGTTTATCTGCTTGTCGGCTCTTTACATCGCACAACAGAATACATAGGAATTTAAACTTTCGTGGTCCCTATAATTAGTTTACTATACTGTTCCTACGGGAATATTTATACCACGTACCTTTGTTTTGAGTAACCGATATTTCGGCACTGTTGCAAGCGGTTATTCAAAACAAAGGAGCGTGGTATGTGTCCTGTAGAAATAGTAAAAAGTAACAGAATGCATGCCATATATGTAGCAGGGCTGTGCAGCCTCGCCCTGGTTGTTCAATCTATTCATGGATAGCTGCATGAATGATATAAGAGAAAGTGAATGCGGGATCGATATGGTAGGATTGCGTGCTAAGTGCCTCTTGTACGCCGATGATCAAGTCATTCTTGCGTCCTCGGCGAATGAGTTGCAGCAAATGATGGACTGTATGAACGAGAGCTTTAAAGCGAAGGTTATGAAATTAAATGCAAGAAAGACGAAAATGATGGTGTTTGAGAAGGATGAAAGTGTGACTGAGTGTAATATTGCGATTGAAGAGAAGCATGTTGAACAAGTTGCAGAATTTGTATATTTGGGTAGCATGTTTACAAGAGATGGAAGATGTGAAGGAGATATTGAAAGGAGAGTGACTGCGGGAAACTGTGTGAATGGAGCGCTGCACGCCTTTATGAACGGTCAGACGGTGCCGAAAGAGGCGCGACTGGCGGTTCATAATGGTGTGCTTATGCCCACGCTGATGTATGGCAGTGAGTGTTCGGTATGGCAGAAAAAGCATGAAAGCAGAATTAACGCAGTTGAGATGCGATCACTGCGTAGTATGTGTGGGGTGAGACTGATTGATAGAATTCCGAATGCAGTTATAAGAGAGCGATGTGGCCTGAAAGAAGATGTTGTGACAAGAATTGAGAAAGGAATGCTGAGATGGTTTGGACACGTGGAGCGAATGAGTGAAGAAAGAATGACGCACCAAATATATGACGGAAACGTGTATGGGCAAGCCGGTCGCGGCCGACTTCGTAGGACATTCGTTGACCAAATTGGTGACTTTCTGAAAATCGGCAAGGTCCGAAGCACCCGGAACCGGCGAGCATGTATGAAAAGAGTAATGAATGTAGAGGAAGCGCGTGAGTTTTGTAAGGATAGAAGCAAGTGGCGTTCCGTTGTTTCTGCCTATCCCGACGGGAAAAAGGAGTGAGTAAGTATATGTATGTATATGTAGTATGATTTTCATTTGAACTTCTACGAATTACTTAAAATCTTTTCTTTAACATTACACAGCTAATCGGTTTTTATTTGATCAAACAAAGCATTTTATATTAATTTCCAATCTTGGTTTACAAATTATTATTTTTCATTTTTTTATAGACTCACACCTGTATCTCCGAAGGGGTAGGGAAAGGTGTAACATTACACCCACATTTCGCCATGAATTCTTAGGTCCCACGTAATAGGGGGCGAGCCTATTGCCGTTACCGGGCACGTCACCAGACCTATATACATTTAACTCCGCCAATGCCGGTCCCAAGCCCGGATGAAAAAGGAGGAGGGTTGGCCTTGGAAGTCACCTACGCAACCGTAAAACCTTCAACGCCGAAGAACGGGCGGCAGTGAATAACCCGACACTGGTATCAGCAGCCATGAGAAACTAAATGCCCTCAAAAAGGACTGGCTCGCCAAGACGTTTAGCCAACGTGGCGAGACTACGGCAACAAACCTTCGTGGAAAGTCTCCACAAAGAAAGGCCCCCAGTCCCCAGCAGCTTCACTATTCCATGCTACGGCAGCGGTCTTGGTCACGGTGAAGCGGGGGGTGCTAAGAATCTCTGGAAGAGATCCGGCTGCCACACAAAAATACACCTGGCTACATACAACACAAGGACTCTGAGCACGCAAGCGCATCTGGAAGAACTACAGAATGAGCTTATCCACATAAAGTGGGATATAATAGGATTGAGTGAAGTAAGACGTGAAGGGGAGGACACCCTAAAGCTAAATTCTGGCCATATGCTCTATTACACAGGCAGCAGAAATTCAGCAGTGGGCAGTGTCGGCTTCTTAATACACCGCCGCATAGCAAATCACAACAGCTCTAAGCAGTATATCCCCACGTGTTGCCTACGCCGTCCTAAAGATAAACAGACGACATTCCATCAAAATCGTCCAAGCTTACGCTCCTGCATCGACAGCAGTACATTCGGCCATTTGGATATACTTTATGAGGATATCGACAATGCTTTACAGGTTGGTAAAAAAGCTCAATTCAATATACTGATGGGTGATTTTAACGCAAAATTAGGCATGGGGAAAGATAACGAAACGTACATTGGTCCGTTTGGCATCGGTGATAGAAACACCAGAGGACAAGCACTGGCTAACTATCTTGAAGCAAATAAATTTTTTGCTATGAACACCTTCTTTCCCAAAAAAGCCCAGCGGAAATGGACATGGGCTAGCCCAGATGGAAGGATGAAGAATGCAATAGATTTCATCTGCACTGACAAGAAACACTTAATCACCGATGTTACTGTCCTTAAAAAGCTGAAGATGAGTGACCACAGGCTAGTCAGAGGCACAGTACAAATTAATACTAAACTTGAAAGACGCAGACTCGTCAATAAGCCCCTGTCTAATTTATTTATCCCCAAAGGTGTTCATGAAGAATTTGAACAAAAGCTCAGTCAGGCTCTTACCCGAACTGATGCAGAATTCTTCGAAAAAAGCCTAGACGACAAATACCTAGCATTTACAACTGCCATCACAGTTACAGCAAAAGTAGTTTTTGGCCAAACAGTTCAAGAAAAAGACGACTTTACTCAGGAGACAAAACAGCTGCTGCAACATCGGAGAAACTTAGGCTCAGCGAGTTACAACTCTCAGGAACATCGGAATCTGAACAAGAAAATATCCAAAGCAATAAGACGCGATATTCGAAAAAGGAATACTGAAAGGATACAACGTCTTATTAAACGATACCGCGGACCTAAAGTATTTGATAGGGCTATTAGTAGTGGCAGAAGTCAGCTGAGTAAACTAGAAAACAATGCAGGTGAAATAGTCTCGGATATCACGAGTATAAGAAGTACTGTTGCCCAATTTTACTCAAAATTATATGACACCTATACCAGTGAACCCGCTAACGTAGATACTAGAGATAAACGAGCCCCTCTGACAAGACATTATACTGAGGATATTCCGGAAATAATTAGCTACGAAGTGAAACAGGCAATAAAGCAATATAAAACACTCGGAGAAGACGGTATAACCACGGAACTGCTAAAGGCAGGAGGCCATACCATCTTAAAGGAACTCCGTTTGCTCTTCAACGAAGCGCTTTTCACTGGTAGCATACCAACCAAATGGCTAGATAGTATTGTCATCCTATTCCATAAGAAAGGTGCTAAAACCAAGCTTGAAAATTACCGCCCTATCTCGCTGTTGAGTCAAGTGTATAAAGTGTTCTCCCGCGTTATTACATCAAAGCATTTCGATGAACACCAACCCAAGGAACAAGCGGGATTTAGAAGCGGCTATAGCACAACCGACCATATATTTACATTAAGGCAAGTGATACAAAAATCACAAGAATATAACCAGCCACTCTACCTTGCCTTCGTAGATTATGAAAAGGCATTTGACTCTGTGGAACACTGGGCTGTGTTTAATTCACTACAGCGCTGTCGTGTCGACTACCGCTATGTCCAAATTCTGAAAAGCCTATACCGAGCAGCTACAAAGACGGTACAAATCCAGGGCACAACAACCACCGTACCGATCAAGAGGGGCGTACGCCAAGGAGATGTAATATCTCCGAAGCTATTCACAAATGCCATGGAAGATATATTTAAGACTCTTGATTGGGAGGGCAGGGGCATCAATGTTCTAAACCACCTGCGTTTCGCCGACGATATCGTTCTACTCAGTGAGTCGCCAAAAGATCTAGAAGTAATGCTTGGAGATCTAAGTCAGGCGTCTCTACGAGTTGGCCTGAAAATGAATTTGGAAAAAACGAAGTGGATGAGCACCACTAGCAGTGCACCAATTTCAATACAAGGCGCAACGATTGAACACGTTAGCAGCAATATCTACTTGGGTCATAAAAGTGTACTCAATAAAGACTCGCTATCAGCGGAAATCGACAGGCGAATACAACTGGGTTGGGGAGCATTTGGCAGGCTCGCTTATGTTCTTAAGTCCACAATCCCACAGACACTTAAGACTCGGATATACAACCAATGTGTTCTCCCAGTAATGACTTATGCTTGCAAAACATGGACGCTTACCGTTAGGTTAATCCATCGCCTTAAAGTGGCACAAAGGGCTATGGAAAGGTCAATGCTCGGCGTCTCTCTGCGAGATAAAATAAGAAACGTAGACATTCGCAAACGCACCAAAGTCACTGATATTGGCGAACGAGTTGCGAGCCTAAAGTGGCAATGGGCCGGCCATATATGCCGGAGAGATGACGACAGATGGAGCCAGAGAACCCTGCATTGGAGACCCAGGACGGGAAGCCGAAGTGTGGGCAGACCAGCAGCCAGATGGTCGGACGACATCAAAAAGACGACTGGGCCGACCTGGACAAGAATCGCCGCATCCAGAGCGGAGTGGAGGGCCATGCAAGAGGCATACGTCCAGCAGTGGACGAAAAAGACATGCTGAGAAGAAGAAGAAGAAGAGATATATATATATATATATATATATATATATATATATATATATATATATATATATATATATATATATATATATATATATATATATTTATTTATTTATATATACGGAAATTAACGCGAACATGCATTAGGTATTTACATACCTTATTTTGCTTGACGTGTGCCGAGTGCGAAAATCTTCTACCTCGCACTCGGAGACGTGACATCGCTACACCAGTCAGCTTGCGACCACGGGACGTGTAACCGTCTCGAAACGTCAAGCAAAATAAGGTATGTAAATACCTAATGCATGTTCGCGTTAATTCCCGTGTATATAAACATATTCTTAACATGTATTTTAAGTCAATGTTTTCCCGAAAAGTACTCAGCCCATGATTTACCTAGAAGCTACCTATAATATTTATTTGACAAAATATACAAAAAAATATTTTCTATAAGAAAAATTATTTAAATCAGCATTTCATAGGATTAAAATGTGTCGTGAACGAAGGGTGAGCCACTTTTCAGGTTATAAATAAAGTGCATTGACCTTACGCATCGACCGCCACGTTGTTATGCTATTAAAAAATTATTTTGGCGAAAAAAGAAATAGGATTTTCTTTTTTTATAAAATTTGTAAAATAAATATTATAGGTAGCTTCTATATCATCGGCTGAGTACATACTTTTTGGGTAAACACTGACTCAAAATACGTGGTGTATATCGTACTTGACTTCGTCTGCTAATCCACCCACGGGAACTATATATCTAAGCCTTCATCAGGAATCACAATATATATTACTGAAAACCGTACAAAAATCTTTTCTGTGGTTATTTGGTTTATCGCGCTTATATAGACAGACAGTACGACCAGCGACCTTCATTTTATAATGTGTACTAGAGGATGCCCGCGGTTACACCCGCGTTCGTTAAGGCTACTGTTCTGCTCCCGTCATCGTCACCCATAGCGTGATTTTATATAGCCTATAACCTTCCTCGATAAATGGGCTATCTAACACTGAAAGAATTTTTCAAATCTGACCAGTAGTTCCTGAGATTAGCGCGTTCAACAAAACAAACAAACAAACTCTTCAGCTTTATATATTAGTATAAGATAGATACTGGACTTCGTTCCAGGGTGAAAGCAGAAGCACTAAAATCAATTGGAATAGTGGTTTGAATTACACAGGACGCAGATAGGATAAAATTTCGTGTGAAAATCAAATTGTTATCTGGGTGTGTTACATGTTGAATGCTTGAACTTTATGCGTCTTTAAAAAACGGACGATACTAGCGCTAATTGTACCCATAAAACATGGCGCCATAAACATAATTGTTACTCAATAGATTTTATTATTGTGAATAAATAAATTCGCAATGCGGTGTGAAAAATAAATGTCAAATCATTGTTTACATCACAGCATGCGCGTGATCTACGGAATGATCCTCACTTTACTGCCAATTTACGAGTATAATACTGGTATTAAATAGCATCATCCTCTTAGCGTTATCCCAGTTTCAATCTGGGATCCGCTTACTAGTCTAACCGAATTTGGCTGAATAGTAGCTTTTTCCACAGAGCGACTGGCTGTCGGACCTCTGCAACCCGAAGGGATAGCGATATTCCATGGTTTAGACTAGTGTCAGTTTATTTAGAAGGTACTGACGCCCTGTAACGACTGTCAAAGATCTTCATGACAACCGGTACCGACGGCTTAACGTGCTCTCCGAGGCACGGGACAAGCGATAATTAACAATTCAATACGCACATAACTCTGAAAAGTCATTTGTGCGCGTCGTGGATTCGAATCCGATACCCTCTGCATGGCAGTCTGTTGGTATCTCCACTCGGCTATCGCTGCCTTTTTTACTGGTATTAAATAGCATTACCATATTATTATATTAATGTAACTGGTCTCGATTTTTCAATTACTTGAAAAATAATCTTCTGATTGCTGCAATGCAACTTTGCCATAGCTAACGCCAGCCATGTTCAGGGGGATGACATTGTATTTGCATCTCAGTACATATTCTTCATCATTTTCGTTTTAAGTAATTACGCAATTCCGACTTGTTACGTAACTATCAGTATATATACAAATCAATTAAATGGATACAAACATTTTCTATAAATAAACTTTCATTAGTTCAGACCCAAGTTTATTATAGTATCAAATGAAGTTTCCAATATCATGGCACGTGGTACTAAATTATTGTAATCAGAGCTACCGCCGTACAACTTTTGATACTTCGCCCCTTCTATTGTTTCCCTCAGGATTACCCTTTTCCGACCTCCATCATTCTTAACGCTAATAACATTTTGAGGTCAAATGCAATATATTTAACTTAGAGTTCATTATGAATGTCTTTATTTGTTTTAGTATGGGACACACAAATGTGTTTTGAAGATATTAATATGAGGGTCGGAAGCGGAACTTAATTTTAATTAGAATGTAAGGTGTTATGATGATTATGTTTGCAAAAAAATGCAAAAGTTCACTAGGCCAAATCTCCTATCAGTTCAGTCAATAAACAATCATCATCATCATCATCAACACCATACCGTTATTCCGGTTGCATCCAAGACTTGCACGCCTTGGAGCCCGAGGTCCGCTTACTGGTCTAACCAGATAACACAGAATATCAACTTTTCCACATAGCGACTGCCGTCTGACCTCCGCAACCCAAAGGGATAGCAATATTCTATGGTTTAGATCAGTATCAGTTTATGTGAGGGTAGTAACTCCTCGTAACGACTGTCAAAGATCTTCATCACAGCCGAGACCGACGGTTTAACGTGCTATCCAAGGCACGGGGCAAGCGATAATTAACAATTGAATACACACTTACTTCGAACCCGATACCCTCTGCATGGCAGTCCGTTGGTATCTCCACTAGGCTATCGCTGACTGCAATATTTATCATTATCATCAGCCCGTATTAATACACTGTTAAACGTAGTAACTTCACGAGTTACGCTATATTAGAGTCAAGATTATGACCTACAGCATAAAGCCGCCGTGAGAAATGACATTTCATTGAACATTGAGGACAATGTCGACCAATCCACACAAACAGCAGCAAAGGTATTGATTGATGTAGATAATAGAACTTCCAAGTCTACCCATCCGCTTAGTGCAGTCAACGGGCGAGTGGCCACTCCACTACAGAAACAGACTTTAGTTGACAACAGTATGGTTCCTTTTCAGTAGTACCTACTCATGCAGCAGCATGCAGGGAACTAGCAAGACGTGGTGCACAAAATGGTTACCTCTGTTAATAGAGTAAACTTATAGGCCAGCCATGACATTAACGCCTGCGTTTATGACCTGATTTGCGAAAGATAAGTATCGAAGATAAGTCCGTGTGGTGACGGATTAAGAATATGTATTGTCACCACGCCATATCATCGCATGGGTGTCGTAGACAGAGGGAGCATATTATGCAGAGAACAGCACTGTAAGAGAAGGAAAACTTGATACAAACCCTATACCAACCCGTTTGGCCAGCGTGGTATGGTAGGCCAATTCCTCCTTTCAAAGGAGAGGCTTAGTCCAGCAGTGGACTGTTAAAGGCTGATGATGAAGTATCGAATAGGATCTTTTATCGATGCGCACGGTGCGAATCACGCATGAACTTTTTTCGACTTCGTCGATTCGAACCAAATGTTATTTTACTACTAAGCAGTGTCGCACAAAAGTGTACGTACATCTTTTATTCTCACACCAAAAGGCAAACAGCACGTGGTGCGAATCGACTAAAGACCAAAATAAAGGTACTTCCAGACCAAATATTCGTAGAATATCAAAGTACGTTATGAAAGTTAATCTCATATACGCATGAACCCACGCCCTTATCAGTTTGACAGCCACGAAGTGCTAAGACGACGTGAAAAGCAACGCCAAGTGTTTGTACCTGACACTAAGCTGGTCTAGATCTTAACGTTTATTTAGAGCACACGTAGACACACTTTAGAAAGTGCAGGACTTGTGATAGATAAATCTCACTACCGGTGGATGTATGTATGGATGTTTGAAACCTTGCAGTAATATTTATTTTTTATAGACTGACGCCTGTATCCCCGAAGGTGCACGGGTGTAATATTACACCAACATTTCGCCATGAATAGTTAGGTCCCACGTAATAGTGGGCGAAACCTATTGCCGTTACCGGGCACTTTACCAGACTCCGTGCTGCTACTGAGAATTCGGATAAACCCAGTAACACTTTTGCCCGACCCTGGAATCGAACCCGGGACCTCCGATCAGCAGTCGCATACGCTATCCACTGGATCACGGAGACAGTCGCAGTTGCAGTAATATAATAAGTTGTACCTACATCTGAATAGCACACGGGGTACCTATTGACCCTATAACCGACTCCACGTAGGCTATGCTGCTGCAAACAGCTAGTGGTACTTAATATATTATTTAAGTCGTAGATATATGAACAATTTTAGTGATATTCATTTTGTTAGGTATACTGGACGTTTATGTTACATTATCTGGTAATTAAATATAACCTGAAGTTAAAGTTGTTGTGTCACATTTGTCGAAGTAATGACAACCTAGTAGTCGTGTTCTAGAGTGGAGACCGCGCCTTCTCTAACGTAGCGTAAGACGACTCCGGCTAGGTGGAGAGACGATATTCGCAAAGTGGCTGATAACGGCTGTACACGAAAAGCTGCATTGCTTCATTATTTTTAAAGAAGTAAGATGAAATACCTTTTACTTGACCCGACGTTTCGAAACCCGAGTTGGTCACGAGATGAGTCAATTATTGATTATCTTCCAAAGAAAATGTATTTGGCCATTTTCCATATCTGTTTCTATCTAAGATAGTCCCCAGATATTTTAATTTTTTATACAAACTTCAATAAGCGTTAGCTAGCACGAAAATAACATAACAATATCATGTGCGCGTATGTTAGACTTGGATTATGTTTATTTTCTGAACGTCGTGTTTAAATATAGGCTTAGGTCTTGTCTAGTAGTCTGGCAAATATTGGCTTTGCTACAAATATTGTGAATATTGGGATATAAAATTAAATTTGCCTATAACATACAATATTCTGCCGCAGCGTTTAAATATAATATGAAGTATAATATATTGTATGTATCTACTAATGTGGAGTGCAAACTTACGAATTATCGGGACCACAGAATATAGGGGCACATTCTCTCTTTTTTATAAAACTCGACATTATAAATATTAGTAAAGGTATATACAATACTCCAACATGAAAAAGCGCCTATCTTCAAAAGAAAATAAAAATCTTCATATTTTGCAGGTTCTATTGTAGGTGTATACTTTGGATTTTAAGACGTATTCTCTTGCGCAGTGCTTAAAGAGGGCGCTAGTTTAAAGTTTAAAACTACTACACGAACAAGTGCAGGCAGTTTTCCGAAATATTACAATTTGGAACTCGATTCCTTATCAGCCCTGTATATAATCTGCCCGATTGCTAAGCACAGGCCTCTTCTCTCTCTACGTATTTCGATTTCATTATGGAGAACTCTTAGACATACAGAATTCTTCACTATATCTTCCTTCACGATGCAAGCGATCATTCACTATCGAATACACTCATAAATTCGAAAAGCACGTAATAGTCTCTTCTTCAGTATATTTTCTGGATGTGTTATACACATAATTAGTGTGCACAAAGCTAAATATACACAGCGTTTCAGTACACCATAAATTTATAGCAAAGCATTGATCGTAGCATTAAAACTATCAACAACCTTTACGATCATAAACAAAACTATAAATTAACCCCCACAATGGCTGTGCTACAATCGATACGGCTTTTAAACTAATTTTACGTTCCGTTTCACAAATTACAGTCAACGTTTGAAATGCCTAATATCAACATTTTAATGGTTCTCGTAGCATACTAGTATAGGTCGTCATTAAATATCTATCGTTTGTAATGCTCGCTTTATGGGTGCTTTCGAGCGAATATATTTGCTCCGATTGCAATCTATATTGTCGGCTGGTGGCGCTGTACTTTTATTTTCTTAGATACCAAAGGCTATTTATAACGGGTATGTCCCCTAAGGCTGGAGTGATTTATAGCAAAATAAAGTTCTGATTAGATGAGTTTTGTATTTGTTTGGTGATGTTTTTGAAACGATGTTCGTTCTACATTTTTGGGGATGTATAGCGAGAAACCAAGAAATTCGACACCTTGACGATGGAAACATTTTTCTGCAGGACATAAACCTATGGCCTTGACATGTGACATAAGTTTACACACACGATAGTTTATATTAGTCTTGACTTTTGCCTGTTTCTACCATTCTCGTGCTACGAATTACTCAAATTAACCCAGAAAATAATGCAATCTCTACACATATGCTGGCCGCATAGTTCATCAACAATGCGGAAGTTCATCAAGAATGGCGTAAAAGCATCGCCTGAGATATTTGTATGGGAAGAATTTGGCACTTGAAAACGGATCATGAATCACTTAGATAAGCAATAACATGAAAACCACCAGTTGGAAATGGCTAAACAAAATAAAATTGTTCTTGATCATGGAATAAAGTCCTAAACTATTTTTCGTTACTCAAACCTTTTTTTTGTTTTTAAAAACTAAATTTAAATTGTATCCATCTTGGATCTAAATATCTTATTTTTATTAAATATATTACTTGTTATGATGGTTTGGACACATGGAGAGGATGGATGAGGAAAGACTGACCAAGAAGTTATAAGTTAAGTGTGAATGGGTTAGGAGGAAGGGGAAGACCTAGAAGGACGTTCTCTGACCAGATTGGAGACATCCTAAAAAAAGGACAGGTTAGAAGTACCCTTAACCGAAGAGCATGCATGAGAAATTTGATGGGAGTGAATGAAGCAAGAGATATATGTCAGGATCGTTGCAAATGGTGTTCCGTAGTCTCTGCCTACCCCTACGGGAAACAGGCGTGAGTCTATGTATGTATGTATGTATATTAATTATTATCCTTGTATCTAAATACAAACATACTTGATGTTGAACGTCAGATCTGGGTAACATTCATTATAATTTATTACTAGCCTACACATTGTTCATTAACTTCAATATTTCACGAATAAATAACTCCCAAAATGAATAATTAAAACGGAACATCAGCATGAAATGATACGAAAAATAATTTAATAAAATTCATGCGATGAAATTACACTAATATGTAATATCAACAAGAACTTGCCAGTTTATACGTTGTCATATTTAATTGGACGTAAAATAATTACTTCAAAAATTTATTCAGTCAATTGAATTTCGCTTCGATAAATAGTCCGATACTGATATCACACATATTTTACTTCGAATTATATTAACAGAATTTTTAAATGTATTTTGTGATTTGTGGGTAAAAATATTAATATGTATGGCACAAGGTGCTGCGTTTCGTTCGGTGAGTGAGAGTGTTGGAGGCTCTATCCTCTTTTTTTTCTCCCTCATTCCTCTCCACCTCAATCACCCAAGGGCGGTAACGCACTTGTGATTCCTTTGGATTTTAATCATCCTATTCACAATGCTGTGCTTCAGCGTGTCCACATGCCTCGTAAGCTGATGCCAACTATCAAAAAACGCAAGATAGAGTATCTCGGCCACGTGCTCAGACACGATAGATACGGGCTGCTACAATTGATAATGATGGGCAAGGTGGAGGGGAAGAGACGC
Source organism: Euclidia mi (assembly GCA_944739405.2). Lineage (NCBI taxonomy): Eukaryota > Metazoa > Arthropoda > Insecta > Lepidoptera > Erebidae > Euclidia > Euclidia mi. The sequence goes on along the minus strand of OX123194.2, from coordinate 1,855,665 downwards.
GCTGGACGCAGGAGGAAGTCGTGGCTGCGAAACATTCGGGAGTAGACCGGGGTTGCCTCCGTAGAGCAGCTGTTCCAATTGGCTATGGACAGGGACAAAAAGACGGCCAACCTTTAGAAATAAAGAGGCATCAGAAGAAGATGAATTGACAATGCCATTGTAACGAACCACCTATGTCCAGCAGAATACTTCAAAAGGCTGCATGATGACATACAGTTACGTTCAGATTAAACAATTTACTTAATCATATCATTGTCAGCCACGCTAGTTTCCCGCCAGACTCAGTCCCATAAAATGTTACCTTCAATATTTAAAATAACAGCACGCGCTTTTTAAATCACAACGAAAATAATACGTCTGAAAGTTTAAAACAACATTCTAACTCCAGGGATTCAGGCGCATAGGTTCTAGCGAAAATATCAATAAACAAGTATAGACAAATAGTGCGATTTTCCTCGCGGAGTTTACCTGAGTGCCGACCCGTGTACCTGTGCGTGTACCTATATAGTTGACGATTATACTCCACCGGGGACTGGAAAAGGAGGTGCTTTGAATATCAGTATTATTTTAAGGGTTGCAGTATGAGCTCGTATGCAGGTTTAGATTTAGCTAAAAGTTCAGTTTTAGGAGCTTAGTAGTTGAATTGTAGATTATCCTTCAGTATCCGCCTTCAGCTATCAGTCCTGGCTGTCATGAAGTTTTTTGACAGTCGATATACACCATCAACATCAGCATCTATGAATAAACTGACACTAGTCTATGCCGTGGAATATAGCTATCCCTTTATGTTGCGAAGGTCAGCCTGACAGTCACTCCGTGGGAAAGCATAAGAGATGAAATATAATGAAATGGCAAAAAAGCAATGACTCTGAGTTTGTTTCGGCCTTTCTTCTCAAGAAATCATTTAGCTAGGAAAAGCCGGCATCATCTAGAATTGGGTTTTGACTTGTATAAGTATTGTAAACAACCGAAATGCAGAAATAAATATGTCTTTATGTCTTAAAAGTCAGTTAAAAGCGGCTAAGCAGACTAGAAAGCAGACCCCGGGTTCCAACTGGGATAACGCAAGGAGGATTATGATTAGTATTATCTCGGATTCAGGTTCAAATTTTGTTCAAAGTGCAGGTTTGGTAGCTGAGTAGTTGCGTATACACACACAATATGTCTGTTGCAGGAGAACTGGGGGTCGCTCGCCAACCAGATGGTCTGACCAAGTCAAAGAAGCCTCTTCTTCGGGCAACTGCCACCAGGCAGTGAGAGCGGCTATAATGGACCAAAACCAAAGAATACTGGTCATTAACAGATACAAAACTGTTGATCACGATCCTCAGAAATTAAGGAACGACTGAAGAAAGTCTGAAAAATTATGTATTTATCCAGCTAGTTCTTGTGCATGAGTTGCCTTTAAAATTATTTTGGATGCTCAAAATCTCATGAGGATCGCTCTTTAGACACATATATTTTTCTCAAAATAAAGTTTACGTCACTTCAAAAACTTGCATCTGAATACGATTTGCAACACTGTCGCTTATTGTGTGTGTGTTATAATAGTTCTTCTAACAAGTCCTACATGTGTCATAAACGTGATGTAAACACAGAATAATTATACTTAGATCCTGCATGAATAGTCAACAAGCTGAACTTTGTTCTGACGTACACGACTATCATTGTTCCGTTTGTGGAGCGCTTTGTATTCCTATCACTGAGATATTTATGCAATTAACGCTTGTAATGTGAGTGAGCGAATTCCGTGCTATGTTAGGTTTTAATATTATTTTATTTGCAGTTGCCCATATTATCATTTCAAATTCAGGTGTATTTTCTTATTTAATATACATATGTATATGGGAAATATTATGTAAATATATTAGGATTTATTTAGGATCCCATTACGTTTCTAGTTTGATAGTTTTGTCTCTGCAACGACATATTCGTATATATGTCAATCAAGATTACTTGCATAAACTACTGCACGTATGCTATCGAAATAGATAAAAATCCAATTCAGTTTATTTTAATTACTTTGTGTTAAATAACAAAGCACTAGCAACAACTCAAGTTATATAATGTTATTCAATATGTCTTTTGTTTTGATATATATAAAAAATCACTCCAACACGGATATTTTACGAACAATAGGCTGGAAGCGGCGATAGCCTAGTGGTGTACGTAACGGACTGCCGAGAAGATGGTCTAGGTTTCGATACCCAGGTACCCCGGGCACACACCTGTCAGAAATTAGTTTTCGAAGTTATGTGCTTATTAAAAAAGTTACTTATCGCTCGCTTAATAATGTGCCCAATAGATGGCAATAGGCTCGCCTCCTATTACATTGGGAACTAAACGTAACTGGCGAAATGTGGGTGTGTAATACACCTCTGCCTACCCCTTCCGGGATAAAAGGCGTGAAGATATGTAATACGCTGGACAGTAATTATTAGTTTATTTAGAAATATAATAAAACAGAGTTCATAATATTTATAATACATCCAACCATTGTAAACTCCAGCTCATTGGAACACAATTTATTTCCAAGCGTCCTTTGAAACACCAATTTATAGACATACCGAAACTATTTTATCGCATCTATAAATAATCTATCTGTAGTAACACCGGTGGTGTCAAATGAGTTGTAGCTTGTCTATCGCTTATTTAGGGCGGTTTCAGATTAGCGTATTTATCTGCGCGTATACGGTCGTTTCGGCAAACCCGCTTACACGCACGCTTCATTACGCGCTTCAAAAAACCGTACTTGCGTAAACGGGCATATTTCGGCGTGTTCGCTCGAAACGGTAGTGACATCTTGTCAGTGTCAACATGGATTCTGACGGCGCGCGCTTATACGAGCTTAGAAGCGCGTCAACGCTCATACCAATTGCGCCTGTGCCAAAAGGCGCGCCTATACGCACCTACATGCGCTTCCAAAAACGAGCTTATACCCGGGTATAAAACGGTAGTCTGTAACCGCCCTTAGATTCGACAAGCGAGGTGTGAAGTGTTGTGACAGAAAGCTATATTGCTCTATCTGTTTAAATAACACTGCTATTTGTACGTTGTAAATGAGATGGATTTGTACCATTTTTATTATAGTGGAAGTTTATGTTGGATTGATTAAATTTTCATGTTTAATTGGTTGGTAAGCAATGCACTTGCTTGTGAGTTGTAAAGAAGTTTGTTGTAGAGAATTGTACTACTATAAAATGTAAAAAGAAAGGTCGGTTTTTTAAGACAATTGTTTTGGGATATGAGTTGGTTGTTTGTGGAATTGAAAGGAAGATTTAAAAGCATATTATAATAGTGTAGTAATGATACATATTTATTATACAGTGTGTTTGGCTTACAGACATTATTTTCTAAGTGCTTGTATTCGATCCGTCTAGCCAAAGTTACTGGGCATAAGAACTTGAAATTATACAGTGTGTATTTCTTGGGGATCATACTCGTAGATGAAAGAAGGGTGTGCCCAAACTTCCCGCGAAATCGGAATGAAACGGATAAATTAAAATATGCGGATGCAGCTGTGGATATCCTTTAGCACAATATTTTCCACAACAGTTCTTTTTTATAGACTTACGCCTGTATAGTATAAGGGGTAGGCAGAGGTGTAATATTACACCCAAATTTCGCCGTCCCACGTAATAGGGGGCGAGCTGTTTTATTACAAGAAACGTACGTTTAACGTTAATATCCATGTGGTACGTCTTACATTCTATAACATAGGACTGAATGTCATGATAATATTATTATTTTCTCATAATATTGGAGTGCCATTTCTTCTATAACATAGGATTGAATCACATGATATATTTTCATAATATCAGAGCGCAGTATCTTTAAGGGGTCGCAATTATTTAATCCATACAGTTTTCATGGCTACTAAGCCTAAATTTGCCGCCCCTAAAATGTGTAGTTCTTGCAGTCATTGCCAACACTATTGTCTTTTTATCTCAACTTGGTGGCGCCATCGCCCCAGCCGACCCTTATTATCTGCAATTTTTCTCGCACCCATAACTACTGACTTTCATGCCTCTTGCCCGAGTCTGAGAGTATAAACGTCCTTCGGGCACTCGCGTCGACTGTGGCTACATATTGGCTAATATTGAGTACCGGGGGCACCGTGCCTCCTGTCTAAATTTGTACCATTCCGAAATACGTTTATACCGACACATTATCCCGTTTTATGAGCGATAAAAGTCAGCCAAAACGTACTACATTTGCGGCGTAGCCCTTATTTTCAGAACCTAATATACCGTTTTCTTTATTGGCCCACTGTCCTTACAGTTTATAGCGAGCATGCATAGATTTTTTTGGTGATTTGTGTATTTTACCGCTCAGCAATAAAAATGATGTTTGTATGGTTTTTATTATGAGCGCGTGACGATTTTTCTAATACGGAACTTTTGTTATAATTCATAAAAGATTTAGTGACGCTAAAACTGTGATAGAAAGCGGCTGCAAACTTTTACGGTTTGAGTAATATTTCGCAATTTATTGTCAATAAAGATTATGGTGTATGATTAAGGATTTTTGTGATATCGTGCCAAATTGAAACGCATAAACGTTTTTATGCATACGTTTGTGGCGCCCGTACGGAATATTGATGATATTGATAAAAGATGAAAGCGTGGTCTTTCTTTTAGAATACCTTTTGCTCTCAATTAAGCACCTTAATTGGAAAGAATTACTAAACCTAAAAAAACACGCCACCGAAAACCCATCAGAATATCTGTACTAACTTTAATAGACTCAGACTCACGCCTGTATCCCCGAAGGGGTAGGCAGTGGTGTAACATTACACCTACATTTCGTCCTGAATTTTCAGGTCCCACGTCATAGGCCTATTGCCGTTACCGGGCACAACACCAGACTGTGTGCTACTGAGAATTCGGAAAAACTCAGTAACACTTTTGCCCGACCCGGGAGTTGAAACCGGGACCTCCGATCAGCAGTCGCATACGCCATCCACTGGACCACGGAGGCAGTCACAAACTTTGAAACAGTCATAAAAAGGTAAACTAAACCAAGACTCCACAAAAGTTTCAAACAAGTACAAAAACATTATTCCGAAACCTATCCAATAACGAAACAGCTTACGGGCGTACTTCAGAACTAAATAATTGGAAATTAAATAGCCTAGTTTCGTAAGACTGGATTTCTGCGTAATCTGAGACATAATTATTCACCTGCTATTAATAAATCACGTCAGTAGTTCACGCCATCTGGCGGGATCCGTGAGCACTTTGTAATTTAATTATCGCCTTAGTTTTTACGCCGGATTCTCGTTAAGCCAAAATCCTGTTAGTTTGGGAAGCTGTGACGTTTTTGCAATTACATTTTTAGAGACCAGTGAGGTGGGTATTACTTGGATTCTAGCATCCCACTGTTTATTTTAAACGCAAAAGTTTGTAAGGATGGATTTATGTTTTTTATTATTGCACGCAAAATTACTGAACTGATTTTGATGATATTTACGTTGGAGGAATATAGGATATACATTCTTAACTTTATATGGTTCACAGATTCTAGGACTATTAAACATGCCATGCACTAGTATCCATGGGATGTGTTCTAATTATTAAAAACTAAGTAGAAGATGTTTCTGCCCGATCCCTTTTAGTGCGCCCCTACTTGTTCCGAATAGTTCTGGCTGTAGCTTGTCTGACAGTCAGTCAGTAACGCAAAAAAAATATATATGCAGATTTTTCGTTGTGTTCATGTGTCGGGGCAATTTTCGAACACTTTGAACGAGAGGCAGTGAAAACTGAACAACTGTTTGTGGATCGCTCCATTTTCCCCGAGTGCAAATCGAAACAACAACTCTCAAAGCCGTGTGTTAAATTGTAACCACTTATACCACTTTGCCTCCTCTGCAGACGCATATAAATACACAGATCTCTGTTATTTCGTTGTTTACTATGTGATCCTTATTTCACACACTTCCATAATACATCATCATCATCAACCTTTAACAGTCCACTGCTGGGCCTCTCCTTTGAAAGGAGGAATTGGCCTACTATACCACGCGGGCCAAACGGGTTGGTATAGGGTTTATATATCAAGTTTTCCGTCTTACAGTGCTGTTCTCTGCATAATATGCTCCCTCTGTCGGCTCTTACGACACCCATGGGATGATATGGGGTGGTGCCAATCCGTATTCTTAATCCGTCACCACACGGACCATAATACATAGCCATAGTAAAACTAGCATTACTTTATTACAATAACACAGTTAACACCTATAATCATTATTTGAATAACTACACAGTAAATTTCGTGCAACCTTACGCAGTAAAAAAATCATTACGACTTTTTATTAACCCTACAAAACTCATAACGCACCACGCATTTCCTTATTTACATTCGTTAAATAAATAAAGCAATCACAAAAAATCTGCGTCACGTCAATCTTTAACCCTTCAATAGCCGCGAGACCGTGGGAATGCAAAAAGCTTACCCTAAACGATCCCGCGAGCCCACCCGTTTCATTCACGAATTTCCTGCACGCAATGAAACCGCAAAAGCGCACTACCTGCTACCACATGTGTACGCGATTGTACCTCCTTTGTCGCATTTTTGCATGGTATGAAAGGCCTTAGTATAGTACTTGAAGGCTTTCCAAACAACGTTTTTATATTACAAAATATTTTTACAATGCGTGTATTGATATTTATTGCAGTAAAGGCTCATGTTTATATTTTCTCATGGTGAAACGAAGTAGACTATACGTGCAATTTAATTTGGTGCTGTTTTGAGTGTAAGATTGTAAGTGTTTACATTTTAGAATAAAAAACCAACATTTATTCAAATCCGGTTAGACTAGTAAGCAGACCCCGGTTTACATCTGGGATAACGCCACGAGGATGATGACTGATAATGAATGACACACTCCCTAGGTGCAGTCCGTCAGTATCATATCATATCAGTGCACTTTCATCATCACCAGCCCAGTAAATAAATTGCCGCACTGCTGAGCACGGCCATCTTCTCAGTATGAGAAGGGTTAGGCTATCCTCCACTATGCTGTCCAAATGCGGGTTGGCAGACTTCACATGTCTTTCGAGAACACTCCGAAGAACTCTCAGACATGAAGGTTTCCTCACGATGTTTTCCTTTACCGTCGTTGCTATCACCTACACGAGCGTAGCAACTCATATCACCTCAATCGAGTGACGTACCCATTGTCGTCGCTATCACCTACATCGAGCGATAGCGACTCATAGCCACCTCCATCGAGTGACAATAACCTAGCCAGTGTCATTGCTATCACCTAAATCGAGCGATTGCAACTCATGTCACATTTATGTATGTTTCGAGAACCTTATTAATATAGAGAACTCTCCGACATGTCTCTCCTCCAGGTTGCCGAAAAGATCGTGAATCTTTCACCACTCTCTGTCCACATTGCTTGTTCAATAATTGTTTAACAAATCACTGCAATATCTTCATGTTCTGCCCTTTTAATTAAGGCCAAATTCCTTTGCTCATGCCACGAAAATCTGTTAACCTAAATTACAACAAGAATACTTTATGAAGTAAGATATCGCACCGTATCCAGGTTTTACTGTGCCAGTTAATTTTATTTAGGTTATAAAGTATGTAGAATACGCTTTTTGGTTACCTACTTTGTTTGAACAATTTATGTTTTCAGAGTAATTTGCGAGAATTGTCTCGGATTTAACACGTTTTTGCGTACCAACATTTTTATGGAAATGTTTTCCTTTTTTTGTCCTTTATATTGTTAAGCGCATGAGCTGAGGTTAAATCTTGCGAGGCCGATTTTAAGAGTTCATGTTTGGAACTTTAAAAAACGATGGGTAATCTAGGATTCCAGGTCGTGGGTTTTGATCGCGACCGGTACACGACTAAAAATACAAATAGCTCAGACGTTGCCCATCGCACCTGAGGTTGCCTCGTGCAGAGGCGAAACACGTGTCGAAGAATAGTCGGCGCATATAGCGGGATACTCCAAGTCAGGTATCTTCCTGGAACCCATACCATTCCTATATACCTTGTAGCGACCATCTACATAATACTCGCACAACGCCATCTACCCAATGACGACGAAACTACTACAGCACTACTCGGCCTAACGACGCGGGAAATATTCAAACGGTCCTGAACCGCGATATCAACTTTCGCGTGCTACGACGCATATATACAACTTCCAAAGTATGTCCGTCGGCCTGCAGGCTACCAAGCACGACCACCCAGCTTGGTTAGAGGCTCCTCCTTCTAGTTGGAGGAACACCACACCTTTCTTCCTCCACAACCTTATCCTTTTAGACGAGTTCGGTATTGTCAACCTTTTTCTATTGCAAGAGTTGGGGTGGTCAATCCGAGGGTGCGTGGTGGGTTCGTCTTTCTTTCCATTAGGTTACAATGGAGTGCCGCCAAGTAACGTCTGATTCAATCAACTATAAAAATACAAAATGTATCTAATACAATTCACATAAAGTATCATTACGGAGAGAGGAAACACTCAAAATTCAAAATCCTGTATCAACCTATTTGGCCAGCATGGTAATGGCGAATCTTCCTATTGACTAACAGCACTACTGTGTAGCAAATTAGAAGAGCTTCCAGCAGCGGACTGCGAATAGCTGTAGAGTTCTATACGATTTTTTTAACCGTAACAAAAACATGTATGTAAACTTGGACAGAAATAATCATTTTTAATAATAATCATTTATTTCGTTTTTATAAAACATATGAAAGTACATCAATAAAATAATAAAAAAACAGAACGTGCAACTGACTTGTGTACGTTAGGCCAGTGTCTCCATAACTTGCCGCTCGTGTCTGCGGCTATAACGGCCAGGAGACTATTGGCGCTATCCCGCATCCGGCGCATCAGGGATGTAGTTCTTTTGCGCATGATTGCATAGAACTCATCTATGTGTGCATCAGTGAACATCCCTGACGCGCTACAGAACTGGGGCAGCCCCAACAGTACCCTAAAGCCCTTATTATATTAATAGTGCGCCATACACATTTTATGCGCTCATACACATAAGTGCGTTTGGCGATAGCAAATGCATTTTATTTCGAATGCCTTGATTTTTCATTTATTGCAAGCTTAATATCCGCATTTAAACCCAACTCTATTTTATTTATTTATCTTAACTTCAGCCATGACAGTTGCAGCTGTTACAAGAGTGGATTGTCGCAACCCGTGGATAAGAAAATTAAAATTCTCGCCTCCGTTTCAAAACTTCGCCATTTTGGAGATAGAATTTGTATTACAAGCATCTGTATTTCGGATAGGTAGGTACTCTATAAAACAATTTTCTAGAATCTATACGAATATTATAAAGTTTGATTGCTTGAACGCGCTAATCTCAGAAACTACTGGCCGATTTGATAAAATACTTCAGTGTTATATAGCTCATTTATTGAGGAAGGCTATAGGCTATATAACATCATGCTCTGAGCCACGAGAGCAGAGCAGTAGCCATAATTAATAGCGCGGGTGCAACCGCGGGCTCATCTACTTTTTAATATAACTGCATTGATAGTGCAATGGCTAAGGTCACGTGTGTTTTAGATTCGATCCCCGGACAATAAATGTGTGGTCCACAAAATCATGGTCTTCATCATTTTGCATTAGAAGATAACTCACAATGTGAAACAGTTGCAGCTCCTTACAAAGATAACATATAAAACCATTATACTAGCAATTAAAAAGAGTGGCCATGAGTTTTATTGCCCGTTCTATCTCGTGGTTCTACCTATTGCATTGTGCGAACGTGGCAGTGAATGTAGAATCATGTAGTAATTAACTATAATTGTTCACGTCCATAAGCGTCACTTTGTGGCCTAAATGAATAAATGATTTTGACTTTGACTTTATCATCCCCCTAGCGTTATCCCGGTTGCATCCAAAACTTTCACGCCTTGGAGCCCGAGGTCCGCTCACCGGTCTAACCAGAACAGAATGTTCCATAGCCTCTATACTCTAGTTATCTACACCAATGGAGCAGTGACCAAATACTGTTTTTGGTTGTGGGTTCGTTCTCGACAAGGTAGTTTACTGTTGGTAAACTCCATCCCAAACATAATTGACACTTCACATCATCAGCTTTTAACAGTCCACTGCTGGACTAGGCCTCTCCTTTGAAAGGAGGAATTGGCCTACTATAACACACTTGCCAAACGGGTTGGTACAGGGTTTGTATCAAGTTTTCCTTCTCTTACGACACCCATGGGATGATATGGGGTGGTGACATTCCGTATTATTAACCGTAATCCGTCACCACACGGAAAGACATTTCACGAACAATAATATTTCTTGTCTCCTTTCCTTTAAATGTGTAACGCTTCTTTTAAAATAAAATATTATAGTTTTGTTAAAATAAAATGCTAAGCATAAATTATCATGACTGTTCACTATATTTTCTTTCTTTAAAATAACGGACGTACACTCACAAGACTTACTAATGGTTTTATGCGGTTCATACGGTTTTATCTGAATTTCTCAGTTATTGTAATTAATGAGGTTTAAGTCGACGTCACGCGATGAAATATATAATACCTAACCTCATTTCATAATATAAAGACTTATTTTTATCTTTATATTTGAATGAAACTTTACTAATAAGGATTAGTTTGTAATGTCGTCGTCATTAACTTTTTGTAGTCCACTGTTGGACATAAGCCAGTTCTAATTTGCACTACGATACCATTGTAAGGCAATAGAAGAATTTGTCCTAATAAATCACGCTGGCCGGAGGGGTTGGCGTAGAGTTTAATGTCGAGAGGTCTTCTCTTTCGTAAAATACTATATCATTATCAGCCCTTTATACTATTGTTCCACTGCTGGGCACGGGCCTCTTCCCATTATGAGAAGGGTAAGGCCATAGTCCACCACACTGGCCAAGTGCGGGTTGGCAGACTTCACATGTCTTTCGAGAACATTATGGAGAACTCTCAGACAAGCAGGTTTCCTCACGATGATTTCCTTCACCGTTTAGCAAGCGATAATTAACAATTTAAATTTATTATACTATATACTTCAAATATTTTCGATCGCCTCAAATATAATCGCCTCTTACGTAAACCACGGAAATGAAATAGAATGGGGTAGGACATTTTGTACTATTAATAAGTCATCACATGGACAAATTGCTCCTTAGTTTTCAATATCGTCTTAAGTTCTTTACGTTTCAATTGATCACTTACACTACAACATAGCTTCTTCATTGCTTTAAATAAATTTCAGAAATTTAAACACAAGGACCGTCCGAAAATTGTCAAATAAACACTTATTATTTTTAACATTTCACTTTACACCCCAGTCCAGAAGTCATAAACATTTTGTTTTACTTCTAATGAAATAGCCGGGCAGACCAAAAGTGTCTTTATATACTTAAAGATAACAAATATCCCATTAGAGATTGTTGTTTTCCCATCTAAATGCAAAACACTTTTTCATTAACACGTAGCCCTGAAACCTCCCTAAAGCAAATTAAGAGAACCTACCCTTAAGGGTATGAAATTAACGACGCAGATTTACCATCTTGGAATAAAATTTTTTTTTTTTTTGTTTTTATAATAATTTAATTTCCTCTGTGGACCGGATAATGCGATGCAAATACCGGAAGAGGATTATGTTCTTGTTTGAAAAGTAAGCAATAGCCGATAGCAGGAATGAAAAATTGAGATGTATTTGTGTTCTCATCGATGGAGCTATGCTTGAATTTATTATTTCACCTCTTATGATGGCTGTCCGTGTGGTGACGGATTGAGAATACGAATTGTCACCACCCCATATCATCCCATGGGTGTCGTAAGAGCCGACAGAGGGAGCATATTATGCAGAGAACAGCACTGTAAGAGAAGGAAAACTTGATACAAACCCTATACCAACCCGCTTGGCCAGCGTGGTATAGAAAGGCCAATTCCTCCTTTCAAATGAGAGGCCTAGTCATCATCATTATCATGGAGTCTTTCACTACGTACTGCTGGACATTGACCTCTTCTAATTTGCGTCACAATAGGATTTGGCCTACCAATACCACGATGGCCAGATGGGTTGTTATGAGGTTGGATGTTGAGGTTTGCGTACCTTCCTAAATACTCTATCGCTTCGTTCTTAGTCTTCTCTTCCAACTAAGGAACAGAGACAAAAAAAGCCGTACATAAAAGGTTACAGAATGAAAATGGCAATATATTATGTTTTTTTTTTTATAGTAATAGGCGGCAAACGAGCAGACGGATTGCCTGATGGTAAGCAATTACCGCCGCCCATGGACACAAGCAACACCGCAGGAGTCACAAGTGCGTTGCCGCCCCTCGGGGTTGGGAAAAGGTATAGGATACGGAGTGGGATGATGGAGAAGGAATAGGGGACAGGGCCTCCGGCACTCTCACTTACCAAACGAAACACAACAGTTTAGGTACTGTTACTTTACGTCGATTTTCTGTAAGAGGGTAGTACTTCCCCGGTCGAGCCGGCCCATTCATGCTGAAATCGGCAAGGCTCTACTACCTATAAATTATAAATTCTGTTTGTGTCTTATTCAACAAACACTCAAGTGAACACTTAAAAATATTATTCACCATTATTCTGAAACTTTTCAAGACAGTTCAATACGAAATAATTTTCTCAAGGTGGGCAATTCTTGCGAAATTTGAATTGACATATACTTTTAACGTTTATGGTGACTTGGGGCGGCAATTACTTGCGCCATCTGTCGGCCCCAAAGAAGGAACTCTTTCAAGTAATTATGAACAGAATGGTTTAACGATTGTCAACGAATTCGATTGGAGGTAAATGTATTGTGGCTTTCTGTTGTGACAGTTGTGAAGCAAGCAAGCAAGCTGCTGTTTAACTATAATTATTTTTACTTTATGACATTGTCTGTGATAATTAAAGGCTTTTTGAATTGACTGTATGGCGTAGTCGTTTAAGCAGTAACCTGGCCGTTTAAGACTGCGCAAAGTGTTGTGGTTTCGATCCCCACACGAGATATAACAATTTTTGCAATCCACAATTGGCTAATTCAGATCTGTGTATACACAGACTTGAATCAACCAATTATTGTGGATCACATGTCCTTTGATTTATAGTTTGACTAATATTTAATTTTAGTCTCAAACAACATAACATTTCGTCTTAGTACTTTTTTTTGGATTATTTTTTAGGTCTACTAGAAGCATATAATCGATATGTTAATTTACTATCCTAGCAAATTTAATGTTATGCCAATCACAACACAGAGCAGCACAGATCTTAATAGATAATCGATTAGTAAATATCATATTCTATCCCAATAAAATTAAAAACGCCATCCAATCGAGTATTCCAATAGCTTCCCGACAGAGGCAGCGTAATGAGTACCCTCAGAGGGTTATGCGTCCTCTTTCTGCTTATTAATGGTAACAAATTAAGCAATGTTCTTCCACCGCGATTTTTCTCACTCCCTCGCAAATTAACTACAACGAACGCTACTCAGGGATGATTTGAAATTTAAATTTTGTTAATCCTACTGTTTAGTTTTAAGGAGGGAAGTTCAAGGTTTCGCGGAGTATTTATTTTCTTTGGCTTACATTCAGGATTATGGGGTTTTAATATTAGACTTGGTAGTCGGCGAGTGTAGGCAGTAAAGGGCTTAAATAATTTATGTACTCACTAGCTTTTGCCCGAGGTCTTGTCCTCCTTGGTTTGGTCAAGAGGTAGCCCATGTGCTATTCTGATGTATATTACCTATAGCTATGTATATTATTGCAAAGTTTTAACAAAATCCTTTCGGTGGTTTTTTTTGCGTGAAAGAGTAACAAACAAGCATACAACCATCCTTACAAACTTTCACGTTTTTTTTTGTAGTAAGAATTAAGATACATACATAACACATGTAGAAACTGCAGACGTAATTTTATTTTTTTAATGAAACACGCCTGTATCACTGAAGGGGTAGCAGAGGTGTACCTAATATTACTGTCTGCCTCGTTGGTCTCACGGCATAAATATGTGCGTGGGATTGGGAGGTCTCGGGTTCGATTCCCGGGTCGGGCAAAAGTGTTACTGGGTTTTTCCGAATACTCAGTAGCAGCCCGGAGTCTGGTGATGTGCCCGGTAACGGCAATAGGCTCGTCCCCTATTACGTGGGACTTAAAAATTCATGGCGAAATGTGGGTGTAATATTACACCTCTGCCTACTTAAAAAAATGACCCTCTCTGTGACCACAGAACTAAAGGAAAACAAATTGTCTCCGCTTATCGCAGCTAAACTTAGTTTAAAGAGTTGTTTAAGATCCATATTTCTAAGTCCCATACTTGTGAACTTTGTTCTAATGTGTACAGTTCCTATCTCAAGTATAGCACGGGTGCCAATGGGTGCTTTGTGGAATCCTAGTATGCTTTGTACTCTATTTCATCCAGAACTTAGTCTGAAACAGTTAGTTGCTACTTGAAATGTGAACGGAGTGAGATGTGAGGACTAGCTTCGTTATCGCCAGAAGTTTAAGTTAGCTGTCTAGAACTAATGGCTTGGCAATGTATTTGGTGATAAGATTTTTGCTCACAGCGCTATGAAGCAGTCCCTAAGATAGGCAAATACGCTGTCGTTTGTTTGTCCTGCCTAGTTTACCATATTTCACCAAATTACTCGTTCATTCCATTCAGAATGGGGTTATAATTTTTTTTTTACTTAAAATTGCATAGCTTTATGATTATTTTAGAAGATAACAGCTCCACTAAGAATAAGTACTAAATCAAAGGCGACTTTACATCAGTTAATTTATAAGACTAAACTAGACCTAAACAGAAGAGCATGCATGAGAAACTTGATGGGAGTGAATGAAGCTAGAGAGGTATGTCAGGATCGTTGCAAATGGCGTTCCGTAGTCTCTGCCTACCCCTCCGGGAAACAGGCGTGAGTCCATGTATGTATGTAATTTATAAGAATATTCCAAACAAAAACTTACAATGGGCTCAAAATATTGTCCCGCATGCACAAAGAATCCACGACCCTCGCCGTAATATAAAACAAGGAAGCAGCACTTTAAACCACTGCACCACCCTCGCAGTCGATTCTGCTTTTCTACTTGTATTACGAAATGGACCACTCTATACTTATCAATTATAGATGGTATGTACTATCGAGCACGTAACAATTTACGATACAAGCAGAATTAATGTTCCTATATATTTTTAAAGGCCATAAAATACTCAGAAGTTATGTTACAATAAGGTTTTTGGCTTTTCGCTTACCAAATGATGCTTGAATTGAGAAAAATACTTGCGAATTTTACTTATCCGTAACGCGCCATAAATCGTGCAGAATATTTCACTAAATTTACACATATACGCTTCATGCGAGGCATGAGTAATAAAATGTCCTACTTTATTGTAGCCGTTTTGCGAGTTGTAATTAATTAGCGCTTTGTGACCTAGAAACAATAATGATGTTAGTAATTTATGTGATATATGAAAGTACCTAGAAGGCAGTCGGGATTGCGGAACCCTCTAGGTAGTAGATTGCTGATTTCAGCATGAATGGGCCGGCTCGACCGGGGAAGTACTACCCTCTCACAGAAAATCGACGTAAAGTAACAGTACCTAAACTGTTGCGTTTCGTTCAGTGAGTGACAGTTCCGAAGGCCCTATCCCCTATTGCTTCTCCCTCATTACACTCCTCATCCTCCTATCCTTTTTCCCAATTCCAAGGGGCGGCAACGCACTTGTGACTCCTGTGGTGTTGCTTGTGTCCATGGGCGGCGGTAATTGCTTACCATCAGGCGATCCGTCTGCTCGTTTGCCGCCTCTTACAATAAAAATAAAAAACCTCTGCTGACAGAGGTCTTATAAGACTTCGAACTCCACAGAGTTTGACTTTCACAGACTTCAACTTGCGAATCCCAGGTTTTGGAGCGTCAAGAAGTGCACATCTGCAAGAGACTATGCAAGTAGGGTGCGCATGTCCATAGGTTCGGCCCGTTATAACCGCAAATTTGAAAGGGGCATGGGAACTGGCGAGTCATATATAGCTAAGCCGAGGTTCTTGATGAATGTCATCAGTTAAATAATTCTTTTTTAAGTTGTGTTGTAATTCTCGTTCTAAGGCTAATTCACTGCTTGGAATCAAAATGCTAAGTTATTTACGAAACACATTATTAAATTTTGCTTCATTGAGTAAAATTTAAATACTTAGGTTTTTTAACCGACTTCAAACAAAAAAAAGGAGGAGATTCTCAATTCGGCCGGTATATATATATTTTTTTCGATGTATGTACACCGATTTCGCCGAAGTTTCTGAACCGATTTACGTAATTATTTTTTTGTTTGATGCGCAATAGTTTCGAATTGGTAATTCATGTAGGCCCAGTAGTTTTTATTTTATGAGCATTTTTTATTGATTTTCAACTATCCTTAAGGCTGAAATTCTTATATATAATAATTGTGACGGCTGCTGTAATGTCAAATTGTCATCACTACGGTCACTAAGGACTACTGACGTCTACATTTTATGCGTCTACACGACAAACTGGCCGGTCCTGAAACATAATAATTAGCAAAAAGGTTTGAAGACTATTTCATTATTTGGAAATGACAGTTTTAAGTTAGATGAAGTAAGCACTCTGTCAAGTGTTCGCTAAATTCGCCACTAATTGATAACGAGGCGATGGCCGTGCTGATAATACATCCGCTTTACGTTCTGAAGGCGTGGGTTCAAATCCCAATCAAAACAGATAGTCGATTTTGGTTTTTATGAAATTTGGAAAATATTTATGAATATTTGGCTTTTTTTTTAATCTTAGGTAGACTTTAAATAAACTAAAGTATAATTGGTCTATAAGTAGGATTAACATTATAATGTACAATAAAATAAAACTAATTATATAACTAAACTATCCTAAACTATAAAAAAGCAAAAGTATGAAAAGAAAAGTAAATAAAATATAATAAAAAAATTAATTCCTCCGCAACGCTGTCGAGCGGTAGCGTGCCCAGAAGGTTGGCAGCATTGCCACGTTGAATGGCAATGCTTATTCTCTCAGCGAGATATAAACCAGCCCTCTGCTCACGGGAAGCATCGATCAGCCTTCTGGCGATTTCTTTGTATAATGCGCGTGCACTAGGGCCCCATGGCCCCAGCGTTTCGACCCCAAACGGCTCAAAAACGTAATTACCAGCCAGGTTTCCGTATTTGCACCGTTTGAAGGTTTCCGCCAATGCAGCAGCAGCGCCAGCATCATCAAAATATTATTTAAATATTTCGAATAAAAATTAGAAAATTCTAGAAACTTCAAAGCTAGCGGCATATATGTGCGCGTGGGATTGGGAGGTCTCGGGTTCGATTCCCGGGTCGGGCAAAGTGTTATTAGGTTTTTCCGTAATGAACTTCTCAGTAGCAGCACGGAGTCTGGTACCTAATGTGCCCGGTACGGCAATAGGCTCGCCCCCTATTACGGGGGACCTAAAAATTCATGGGAAATGTGGGTGTAATATTACACCTCTGCATACCCCTTTGGGGATACAGGCGTGAGTCTATAAAAAAAAAATGTCAGACATCGGGTGTTGGGTTTTGTATACGTATTTAAATTGGATGATCTTGATTTCCTTCCAAAAAAAATGTATTTGCTCGTTTTCCATATATGTTTCTATCTAAGATAGTCCCCCAGATGTTTTTATATTTTATACAATTTTCAATAAGCGTTAGCTAGCACGAAAATAACATAAAAATATCATCTGCGCGTATGTTAGACTTCGATTATGTTTATTTTCTGAACAGTGTGTTTAAATATAGTCTTGTCTATTAGCCTGGCAAATATTGGGTTTGCTACAAATATTGTGAATATTGGGATATCAAATTTAATTTGCCTATAACATACAATATTCTGCCGCAACGTTTAAATATAATATGAAGTATAATATATTGTATGTACCTACTAATGTGGAGTGCAAACTTACGTACGAATCACATTCTCTCTTTTTTATAAAACTCGACATTATAAATATTAATAAAGGTATTTACAATACCCCTACATAAAAAGCGCCTATCTTCAAAAGAAGATAAAAATCTTCATATTTTGCACATTCTATTGTAGGTGTTTACTTTGCATTTTAAGGCGAGGATTTCCCAAAATACAGTGTTATCTAGCGTGGTCAAACGCGTTTTATTTGTAAATAACAGAGATTTAAATTCGGAAAAAAATATATGTTATTCTACAGCATAAGACCTTTATTTTTCGGCCCTTCGAAACACGATTACTGTCATTTGATACGATAGAAAATAATCACGAATATAGGTCTGTTTAAACAACTTTTCCCGTTTCATTTGAGTTGTATTGGGATTAGAATTTTCAAAATTATACCAAAAGAAAGGTCATGTAAAAGCGGATGGTTCTCGGCAATCACATTATGAATTTTAATATATACAAAAATATAATACCGAAAATACGTAATTTCCTACTGCCGACGCGCTCTCTCCGGCGTAGTTCAGTCCCGAGCGGGATGTAATGGAGACAGGACGTATCGCTCGTTTGCAGAGCGCACCGCAGGATTACGAATTATTTTATCGTCAGTTACGAATGCCATAATCACTTATTGATAAATATATTACATCTAGGTTTAGTTTGTAAATTTTTAGTAAGTAATAATAGTGTATATAAGTAAGAAGTATAGTTTTAAAAATATCGTTTTGATTATTGGACAAGATAACGACTTGATAACAACAGCATAGTTAGGTAACAGTACTTTAGAAAATATTGATTTGTTGTATATTGTGGATGATTTATAGTATTATTGTTGTATTGGGTACCTACCTAATACAATAATTCACACTTTTATTCTGTGTACCTATATACGGAAATAAAATGTGAGATGTGCCTAAAAGCTATACAAGCGAATTTTATAGGTATAAATATATACAAATATCTACAAATATCCGCAGTTACCTACTTATGGTTACTGCCCCACCCTCGTGGGTAGTAGCGTTATGTTATTTGGTATAACCTTCCTCAACAAATGGGCTAGAGAAGCAAATAAATCTTAGAAAATGGCCTGCTAGTTCCTAAGACTAGCGCGATCAAAAACAAAAAAAAAATGAATTTCCGTGTATTCAATAATTCTATTGACTATTTCCACCAATAATATCATTGATTTCCACACTATTACCAAACACGGAACAATGGACACCTAATAATATTATAGTAATTATTTATCACGCCGAGGAAGAATGCACTGGTGTCACAGCTTAGAAAGGTAGGTAAGGTGTTCGGTAGGTAAGTACCTATATCAATTTGACCGACAAATAATAACGAAAACTAGAGTTTATTATTGGTTGGCGGAAAATAAGCGTTGTGGGTGTAGGAGTATCAATTCATACGTATGTATGTATGTAAAATTTTAACTTTTTTTCACTACTGCTTGCCGATGGCAGCGCCTAAAGGAGATCACCCAAATTGGGCTATTTTTTATGTTGCCGGCCAATCAATAAATTGTGTTATTTTAGTAGAACTCACTGTTGTAAACATTTTAACTATTACGCCAAACTTCTAAGTCAATAGGCTTGTGTCCACTAAGAATAAATCGGTTTGATTGTAGTATCTATAGATCCATTATGATTTTAAGATGTCAATAAAGTTTATTATTTATTATAAAATGGTAAGATTAATGTAATTTTTAGGATTCTAAAACTAAAAAATAATGTTTTTATTCTTGTGACAGTGAACACCAATCAGAGAGCATTACGTCAAACAGTACGTCCACCATTCATGTTGTTGACATTTTAGTAGTAAATACAACTAAAAAGTAAAAGTTTCTACCTGTCAAATCGAATATAACAAAATAAAAGTGGGTGCATCAGACCAGACTTCATTCACGGATTGTTTTGTTTTGTACTTTGTGATATCACTCAACCGCTATGATGGTTTACAGCTTTTTCGTGTCAAATTCAAAAAGGTTTTTAAAAAGCCGTAATTAGTAATATTGCTGATTGTTTTTGAAGAAAAATCAGGTATTTCAGTTTAAAATCTAATAAAGGAACGAATCAATCGCTAATTACATTTTAGGATACAAGCGTATTCTCTGAGACAATATTTAGGTTTGAATGTATGTCTAAAAGTACCGTAGAGCAGTTTTGTTTTGACAAAAGTGATAAATCAAAGAGGTGTAACGGCAGTCAACTATACGTTTTCAGCCTTACATGAAATACGTGAGCCTTAAAATGCAGTGGACTCATTAAAAACGTAAAAAACATATTTTTAAATACTCCTGACCAAATATAAAAATATCGTCTAAACCTTTAGTAGGAATGTCTATGAGCGGTCAGGTACAGATGTCTTGCATGATGTACAGGCATGGCACCATGTGGTTGAAGAGATGTTGCGTCGCGACGTTCTCACTTTCCAATGTTTCGGCCGGTTCTTGTAGAGAAAAGGCCAGTCGGAAACGCCTGGATATCACTATAGTGACAGCAGCCGCAACCCTGTCCAAGAAACGGTGTTACAAATGTTGGCGGAATGCCCCGCTTATGCGTCTCAGCGCCGTGAACATTACCATCTTAAGCCTTTTCCGACCATTTTGGTGTAGACCTCTACAACAAATTCCTTTCCGTTCTGTTTGGGGCAGTCTTCAACCAATTACTGCCTGCTATCTTTATGATGTATTTTTTCCATCTCATTTGCCGTTCCAGCTAGTCATTTACAATCCCATGGTTGCCATTTTAATATTTGCTTGCACCATGTTTCGGGATTTCTGGCTCATGTCCGGCCGCTACTCTTTTGGCAACATCTGGTACTAGACTTTCTTTTCGGAGCTATTTATTCTTCTGTCTCAGAGTGTCACTCCTGCCAGTTTTCTCTCCATTGCCCTTTGAACAACTTCAAGTTTCTGTAGCGCTGCCTCTGTAGTAACCCAAGTTTCGGCTCCGTAGGAGAGCACTGGCAGGACGCACTGGTTGAATATTCTTGCTTTTTGTTGCTTCGTAAAAGCAAATGCCAGTTTATCGAAAGCAGCCCAACCCAAATGGATACGTGTATCAATCCTGTTCATTTGGTTTGCCCATCTTTATTTCTTGCCCTAGGTATAATATACTATTTATAGAAGAATTCTAATCGGGTACATCCTACTGCAATTGTTATTCCGCTGGAGTTTTCACTGGTCATGTTGCGAATTGGCCACTGATCGCGGCAATTGTTACATAGACTACAGGCCCATGTCCAAAATGGATGGGTAATATGAACCACCAGGTGACGTATATAGGACGATATAAGAGCATCAAATAAGAGAGTCAGCACTATGCCGTCACTTGTAAGCTGTCCACTTGAGTGCTGGTGAGAATTTGATTTTCTGACAATTTCCAAAAATTACCGACTTTGTAGCGCACCATATTTTTACGGCACTGCGCGCTTTCTTATTATTTATCATGGATCTATCAAAGGTCATAATGCCGTACAAAAATATATGACCGAAATGCGTACTCACTCTACCTGCACTTTTGAATTCTCATCAGCACTCAGTTGGACAGCTGACAAGTGACGGCATAGTGCTGAATCTTATTATTTTATGCTCTTATATCGTCCTATATACGTCACCTGGTGGTTCGTATGACCCATCCATTTTGGACATGGGCCTGTAGTCTAACAGTCGTACTCTCGCTACCTGCCCTGCCCATAGTCTGGTGCGTGATGGCTTAGAACGTCACCGTCTCTTTCTGTGAGGCAGTAATGCTTATCAATCAGATATTTTGCTCTTGGCTTACTACCTGTCATTACCTGATGCCATTTAAATTGCAACATGCACGTTATTTTAGGCAAAAAATACCAGTAATTACTTAGGATTTATTTTAGGAACAGAATAGATTCTTTGAGCTGGAATATGATCTCACAGACTGCACTTAGAACCATAGTGTAGTAATAAAAAGTGTTTATTTCGTAATATTCTATAAGTTTATTTTAGTTGGCCGGCACCATTGACATATATTTAGTACATATATATCAATGGCTGGCACTTTTAGAATAGCCTAAATTTGTATGGAGCTGGGTTATCTCCTTTATTATGCATGCATGTGTGTTTGCATGACTATATATTGCTATAACTATTGCCCTGTAATAAAAATCTTGTGTATTATTGATCTTTTTCCGGTACTTTTTTGACAGAGTAGTATCTTAGAGATTGCATAGTTAAAATAAATATAACAAAATGTAATCATCGGTGATTAAAAGTAGCTATGAGTATCTTACCCTTTATGTGTATTATTGGTTCTATGCCGTTGTTTTGCTGACAGTAGCAACGAATTAATTAATTTATATTAATCTAATCCTTTTCCCTAAGATTGATATCGAACAAGCGATACTTTCGCATTGCGAGCGATCATAAGTTTTTTTATAATTAACAACAAACATAATGTTCATAAAATTATCTACTGACTAGAGGACGGCAGCAGCTACGCCTGCATTTTTTTTAAATTTACCCGTTTTGGCCGATCCCGTGGGAATTTCGGGAAATCCCTTCTTTGTGCACCTCTACGGTTCACAAGGAACATACATGCCAAATTTCAGCTTCCTGCGCCCAATAGTTTCGGCTGTAGCGTTTCTGTCAGTAACGCAAGGATTTTATATATTAAGATTACTATTGTCACTATAAACAAAAGCAATTTTGGAAAACTACTTTCGAATTTCATAAAGGTTTATTCAAAACAGAAACGTTGCAAATTATTTATACTCGATAAGTAAGTTTATATTTCAATTGATATACTGCTTCAATTTTCTATACTGTGGCGCGAAAGCGTTATACCTACATATGGCGGCAGTGGCGTCGCGTCTCGCGTCGCGATTGATCGTAATTATACTCGCGAACTGGGGAAGAGGGGAGCCTCAAAAGCTTTGAGCGCTCGGAAATCCTCGCCTTAAGACGTATTCTCTTGCGCAGTGCTTAAAGAGTGGGCGCTAGTTTAAAGTTTAAAACTACTACACGAACAAGTACAGGCAGTTTTCCGAAATATTACAATTTGGAACTCAATTCCTCATCAGCCCTGTATATAATCTGCCCGATTGCTAAGCACAGGCCTCTTCTCATGTACTCATGGGTAAGATCATGTATTTCGATTTCATTGCCATGACATACTTATGCATACACCTTCTGATGGCGTGGAGGCATAGTGATACAGATCGTGCTGGCTCCCTCAATCAAGGTTGAGCTGTACGATGGCTGTTGAATGCGGGCCATCAGTGGGACGAGTCAGTCAAAAGCGTCAAATGATACCTGCATTGTACTCGTATACTAAACCCATCTCATATCTGGACTTTAAGAAAATAAGTAAAGATGAAAGAATTTGAAATGACAAAAAAAGCAATGACTCTGAGTTTATTTTAGCCTTTCTTCTCAAGGATTATGAATTGTATAAGTAAACAACCAAAATGCAGAAATTAATATGTCTTTATGTCTTTATTATGGAGAACTCCTAAACATACAGATTTCTTCACTATATCTTCTTTCACGAAGCAAACGATCATTCACTATTGAATACACACATAAATTCGAAAAGCACGTAACAGTCTCTTCTTCAGTATATTTTCTGGATGTGTTATATATATAATTAGTGTGCACAAACCTAAATATACACAGCGTTTCAGTACGCCATAAATTTATAGCAAAGCATTGATCGTAGCATTAAAACTATCAACAATCTTTACGATCATAAACAAACCGATAAATTAACCCCCACAATGGCTGTGCTACAATCGATACTAAAACACTTTAACTTTTTAAACTCTAGGTCATGTAGTGGTGCATTATGTGTCCGAATAGTCATATACATTTTTAGTCGTATAATAATGTCATATAAACGTTCTTTCGACTTTTTTTACAACCGTCATAATAATAGCCTCTACGACGACGTCTATAAAACTTACTTATATAACTTTTCGTCGTGTAAACGTTTTCGTAGTATAAACATCGTAATACTGTAAATTTTGTCAGATAATTACCTTTTAAACATCAGCTACACGGATAATAATTGTTTACACGTAGTATTTGTAACCATTATATATAAGTCGAATAAGTATTACAAGTGCAACCTGTATACAACTTCAAGTATCACAAACATTATAACGACCGCTATTTAATTAATAATCATATTAAAAGTTTATAATAACCTTGTATACAACTTCTACCATTTGAAATCAAATTTATCATAACTATTTATTTACTGTTTGGTACAACATGGATCGAAAACAGTAGTAACAGTAGTAACATTGTTCTTGAAATATAAATTCATTGAACTCTGTAGCTAGTCGTTTATTGTTTTATTATTGGCCCCTAATCAACTGTCAAGGCGTACACATTTACAATGAATACGTAGTTTATAGGTCGGGCAGTCATATAGTTGTCATATAACGCAGTTATTTAATAAATTTATTCATAAAATATGTGAAAACATTAGAATTTTAAAAGCGCATAAAAATTTTGTGCCGCACTTTCCTAACATATATCAGTAAACTTGATGGCACAATTATTTACAGCTGAGGAAAGGGTTTTATCACTTCAAATTACAAATTAAAATATTAACTCAGTTGTCAAAAACACTGCCATATTAAATTAAGGTGATATATAATGTGTCATAATATTAGTTCAATATAAGTTGCATCATCTCTCTCATGAGAATAACACAATAATTTCATTAAATAAAAGTCATATTGTGGGACATGAAGTCGAATACACGCCGCGACAGCTATTATTACATTACATGTAGTGAAATCGCCGACGTGTATATGACGTCTATGCGACTAATTAGGTATTTATATGACAGTTACACGAAACTCTTAGCGCCTTAAGTTGAATAAAGTGGGCCCTTTTGCCGTCGAGTAAACGTCCTTATGATGTTTATACGATTATACTAAATAACATTAAGTTGCCACCAAAACGTTTACTCAACGTCATAAATGTTTGGTGGGGGTTAACATTCATCATAATTTAGTACTGGCCTACACATTGTTCATTAACTTCAATATTTCACGAATAAATTTATAACTCCCAAAATTAATAATTAAATCAGCATGAAATGATATAAAAATTAAATTTAATAAAATTCATGGCATACAAATTACGCTAATATGTAATATCAACAAGAACTCGCCAGTTTATACGTTGTCATATTTAATTGGACGTAAAATAATGACTTCAAAAATTTATTTAGACAATTGAATTCCGCTTCGATGAATAGTCCGATACTGATATCACACATATTTTACTTCGAATTATATTAACAGAGAATTTTTAAATGTATTTTGAGATTTGTGGGTAAAAATATTAATATGAATGGCACACGTTTAGTTCGGTGAGTGAGAGTGTTGGAGGCTCTATACTCTTTTCTTATTCCCTCATTCCTCGTCTCCTCCCATTCCTTTGCCCAACCCAAGGGCGGTAACGCACTTGTGACTCCTTTGGATTTTAATCATCCTATTGACAATGCTGTGCTTCAGCGTGCCCACATGCCTCGTAAGCTGATGTCAAGTATAAAAAAACGCAAGATAGAGTATCTCGGCCACGTGCTTACACACGATAGATACGGGCTGCTACAATTGATAATGATGGGCAAGGTGGAGGGAAAGAGGCGCGCTGGACGCAGGAGGAAGTCGTGGCTGCGGCACATTCGGGAGTGGACCGGCATTGCCTCCGTAGAGCAGCTGTTCCGATTGGCTATGGACAGGGAGGAGTACAAAAAGCTGACAGCTAACCTTTAGGAATAAAGAGGCACCAGAAGAAGAAGAAGAATTGACAATGCCATTGTGACGAACCACCTACGTCCAGCAGAGCTTCAAAAGGCTGCATGATGACATATAGTTACGTTCAGGTTAACACTTTACTTATTCATACCATTTTCAGCCATGCCAGTTTCCCGCCAAACTCAGTCCCATAAAATGTTACCTTCAATATTTAAAATAACAACATGCGCTTTTCAAATCACAACAAAAATAATACGTCTGAAAGTTTAAAACAGCATTCCAACTCTAGGGATTCAGGCGCATGGGTTCTAGCGAAAATATCAATAAACAAGTATAGACAAATAGTGCGATTTTCCTCGCGGAGTTTACCTAAGTGCCGACCCGTGTATATGGTGATGTTTATAGTTGACGATAATACTCCACCGGGGACTGGAATAGGAGGTATTTTGAATATTAGTATTATTTTAAGGGTTGCAGTATGAGCTCGTATGCAGGTTTAGATTTAGCTAAAAGTACAGTTTTAGTAGCTTAGTAGTTGAATTGTAGCTTATCCTTCAGTATCCACCTTAAGCTATCAGTCCTGGCTGTAATTAAGTTTTTTGACAGTCGATATACACCATCAACATAAGCATCTATGAATAAACTGACACTAAGTAGTCTATTTTTTGTTTGTTTGTTTGTTTTTAAAAGACTACTCCCGCACTAGGACTAAGTCCTGTGTCGCGGGGCACTTTACAAACATACAACTAACGGACACAATGAACACCCAGACTCGAGACAACAATTTATGAATCACACATAGTGTTGCCTCGTGTGGGGATCGAACCCACAACGCTAGGTGCAGTGTCAAGCGGCGAGGCGGCCGCTTAAACCGCTACGCCGACCGTGCAGTCAAAATGCCGTGGAATATAGATTATAAATACGTAGCAAAGTTTGAGAACGACCAAACACTATTTTGTAGTGATCTGTGCCAAACACATGTGGAATGATACTCGTAGCTCGTTCGGCACTGTGAATACGCAGACGCCAAGACGCCCGCGCCCGCCACCGCACCCGCTAGTGCAGTCTGATTGAGCACTTTGGGTTGCGGAGGTCAGCTTGGCAGTCGCTCTTTGGGAAAGCCTCTAAAATTCAGTCAAATGCTGCTAAGCAGACTAGAAAGCAGACCCCGGGTTCCAACTGGGATAACGCGAGGAGGATTATGATTAGTATTATCTCGGATTCAGGTTCAGATTTTGCTCAAGGTACAGTTTTGGTAGCTGAGTAGTTGCTAATACATACCTACACAATATGTCTGTTGCAGGAGAGCTGGGGATCGCTCGCCAACCAGATGGTCTGACCAAGTCAAAGGAGCCTCCTTCGGGCAAGTTCCACCAGGCTGTGAGGGCAGCTATGACAGACCGCGGAATACTGGTCATTGACAGATACACAAATAGTGATCACGATCTTCAGAAATGTAGGAACAACTGAAGAAGAAAACGAATGTTTTAAAAGTAATCTATTTATTTTCGCCGAAGGTCGCGAGTTCGACTCCTGCTCAAGTAATACATAGAAACACCCAGACGTATTTCTATGTATAATATGTATGTATTTACAAACATAAATTTTAATTTATCTAGTACCCATAGTACAAGCTCTGCTTAGTTTGGGACTAGATGGTGATGTGTGTAAGGGGTAGAATATTGTACATTATTTAGCTAATAATAGACAATAGACGACAAGCAAAGTCCCTTGTAAAACAATTCTTGTGCATGAGTTGCCTTTAAAATTATTTTGAATGCCCAAAATCTGATTGGGAACGCTCTTTAGACAAACGCATTTTGCTCAGCAAAAAGTTGACGTCACTTAAAAAACTGGCATCTGAATACGATTTGCAACACTGTCGCTTATTGTGTGTTATAATAGTTCTTCTAACAAGTCCTTCATGTGTCATAAACGTGATGTAAACACAGAATAATGATACTTAGATCCTGCATGAATAGTCAACAAGCTGAACTTTGTTCTGACGTACACGACTATCATTGTTCAGTTTGTGGAGCGCTTTGTATTCCTATCACTGAGATATTTATGCAATGAACGCTTGTAATGTGAGTGAGCGAATTCCGTGCTATGTTAGGTTTTTATATTATTTTATTTGCAGTTGCCCATATAATTATTTCATATTCAGGTGTATTTTCTCATTTAATATACATATGTATATAGGAAATATTATGTAAATATATTAGGATTTATTTAGGATCCCATTACGTTTCTAGTTTGAACGTTTTGGCTTTGCAACGATACGAATATGTCAATCAAGATTGCTTGCATAAACTACTGGACATATGCTATCGAAATAGATAAAAATCCAATTCAGTTTATTTTAATTACTTTGTGTTGAATAACAAAGCACTAGCAACAACTCAAGTTATATCATGTTATTCAATATGTCTTTTGTTTTGATATATATAAAAAATCACTCCAACACAGATATTTTACGAACAATAGGCTGGAAGCGGCGATAGCCTAGTGGTGTACGTAACGGACTGCCGAGAAGATGGTCTAGGTTTCGATACCCAGGTACCCCGGGCACACACCTGTCAGAAATTAGTTTTCGAAGTTATGTGCGTATTAAAAAAGTTACTTATCGCTCGCTTAATAATGTGCCCGGTAGATGGCAATAGGCTCGCCCCCTATTACATTGGGAACTACTAACTG
Source organism: Euclidia mi (assembly GCA_944739405.2). NCBI lineage: Eukaryota > Metazoa > Arthropoda > Insecta > Lepidoptera > Erebidae > Euclidia > Euclidia mi. The sequence continues at coordinate 1,827,300 of OX123194.2, read as the reverse complement.
GCGAAATGTGGGTGTGTAATACACCTCTGCCTACCCCTTCCGGGATAAAAGGCGTGAAGATATGTAATACGCTGGACAGTAATTATTAGTTTATTTAGAAATATAATAAAACAGAGTTCATAATATTTATAATACATGCAACCATTGTAAGCTCCAGCTCATTGGAACATAATTTATTTCCAAGCGTCCTTTGAAACACCAATTTATAGACATACCGAAACTATTTTATCGCATCTATAAATAATCCATCTGTAGTAACACTGGTGGTGTCAAATGAGTTGTAGCTTGTCTATCGCTTATTTAGGGCGGTTTCAGATTAGCGTATTTATCTGCGCGTATACGGTCGTTTCGGCAAACGCGCTTATATGCACGCTTCATTACGCGCTTCAAACAACCGGACTTGCGTAAACGGGCATATTTCGGCGTGTTCGCTCGAAACGGTAGTGACATCTTGTCAGTGTCAACATGGATTCTGACTGCTCGCGCTTATACGAGTTTAGAAGCGCGTCAACACTCATAATTGCGCGTGTGCCAAAAGGCGCGCATATACGCGCCTACATGCGCTTCCAAAAACGAGCTTATACCCGGGTATAAAACGCTAGTCTGTAACAGCCCTTAGATTCGACAAGCGAGGTGTGAAGTGTTGTGACAGAAAGCTATATTGCTCTATCTGCTTAAATAACACAGCTATTTGTACGTTGTAAATGAGATGGATTTGTACCATTTTTATTATGGTGGAAGTTTATGTTGGATTGATTAAATTTTCATGTTTAATTGGTTGGTAAGCAATGCACTTGCTTGTGAGTCGTAAAGAAGTTTGTTGTTGAGAATTGTCCTGCTATAAAATGTAAATAGAAAAATTTGGTTTTTTAAGACAATTGTTTTGGGACATGCGATGGCTGTATGTAGTATTGACAGAGAAATTTAAAAGCATTATAATATGCTTAGTGTAGTAAATGTACATTAACATAGAGTTTGTCTGGCTTACGGACATTATTCTCTGAGTGCTTATTTCAATATGACTATAGGTATATATAAAATAATTGCGTTTTTGACTGTCTGACAGACAACGCCAAGCCAAAACTATTGGACATAAAACTTGAGATTATGCGTGTGTGCATCATCCTTGGGGACCAAAGCACTAAGAAGGGATTGTCCAAAATACTTGCAAGATCGGGTAGAAACGCCCTTCATCCTTTACATAACATCCTTTAGTACAATATTTTCCACAACAGTTTTATAACAAGAAACGTACGTTAAACGTATACATGGATGACTACGTCATTTATTCTTTAAGATAGGATTAAATGACATGTGCCATCCGTGTGGTGACGGATTAAGAATACGGAATGTCACCAACCCATATTATCCCGTGGGTGTCGTAAGAGCCGACAGAGGGAGCATATTATGCAGATAACAGCACTGTAAGAGAAGGAAAACTTGATACAAACCTTATACCAACCCGTTTGGCCAGCGTGGTATAGTAGGCCAATTCCTCTTTCAAACGAGACGTCTAGTCCAGCAGTGGAAAGTTAAAGGCATCAGCCTTTAACAGTCCATGTCATTTCATCATCATCAGATGATGATGATGAAATGACATGTTAATATTTTATCTTAATATTGGAGTCTATACCATTAAGGTGGCACAGTTATTTAATAATTATTTTAATTTAGCTACACAAAACCGAACATAGTACAACTTAGCAAGCTTAAAATTATTGAAGTCATTGCCAAAATTATTGCATTTTTATCTCAACTTGGTGGCGCCATCGCCCCAGCCGACCCTTATTATCTTCAATTTTTCTCGCGCCCATAACAACTGACTTTCATGCCCCTTTGCCCCAGTCTGAGAGTATAAACGTCCTTCGGGCTCTGGCCGAGTGTGGCTACATATTGACTAATATTGAGTACCGGGGGCACTGTGCCTCCTGTCTAAATTTGTACCATTCCGAAATACGTTTATACCGACACATTATCCCGTTTTATGAGCGATAAAAGTCAGCCAAAACGTACTACATTTGCGGCGTAGCCCTTATTTTCAGAACCTAATATACCGTTTTCTTTATTGGCCCACTGTCCTTACATTTTATAGCGAGCATGCATAGATTTTTTTGGTGATTTGTGTATTTTACCGCTCAGCAATAAAAATGATGTTTGTATGGTTTTTATTATGAGCGCGTGACGATTTTTCTAATACGGAACTTTTGTTATAATTCATAAAAGATTTAGTTACGCTAAAACTGTGATAGAAAGCGGCTGCAAAACTTTTACGGCTTAAGTAATAATTCGCAATTTATTGTCAATAAAGATTATGGTGTATGATTAAGGATTTTTGTGATATCTTGCCAAATTGAATCGCATAAACGTTTTTATGCATACGTTTGTGGCGCCCGTACGGAATATTGATGATATTGATAAAATATGAAAGCGTGGTCTTTCTTTTAGAATACCTTTCGCTACCAATAAAACACCTTAATTGAAAAGAAGACCTACAAAAAACACGCCACCGAAAACCCATCAGAATATCTGTACAAACTTTGATGCCGCCTGTATCCCCGTAGGGGTAGGCAGACGTGTAATATTACAACCACATTTCGCCATGAATTTTTAGGTCCTACGTTATAGGGGGCGAGCCTATTTCCGTTACCGGGCACATCACCAGACGCCGTGCTGCTACTGAGAATTCGGAAAAATCCAGTAACACTTTTGCCCGACCCGGGAGTCGCACCCGGGACCTCCGATTAACAGTCGCATACGCTATCCACACCACAAACTTTGAAACAGTCATAAAAAAGGTAAACTAAACCAAGACTGTACAAGTAGTTACAAACAAGTAGATACAAAAACATTATTCCGAAACCAAAATCCAATAACGAAACAGCTTACGAGGTTCTTCAGAACTAAATAATTGGAAATTAAATAGCCTAGTTTCGTAAGACTGGATTTCTGCGTAATCTGAAACATAATTATTCACCTGCTATTAATAAATCACGTCAGTAGTTCACGCCATCTGGCGGGATCCGTGCGCACTTTGTAATTTAATTATCGCCTTAGTTTTTACGCCGGATTCTCGCTAAGTTTAAAAATCCTGTTAGTTTGGGAAGCTGCGACGTTTTTGCAATTACATTTTTAGAGACCAGTGAGGTGGGAATTATTTGAGTTTTAACATCTCACTGATAATAATAATATTATTATAGGAGCAAAGGCTTGTGAGGATGGATTGATGTTTGTTATATTTCACGCAAGAACCACGAATTTTGATGAAAATTTGCATGCATTCTTTACTTTATATAGTTCACAGGTTCAGTGATAACCGTATCACACACATGACATGTGCTAGTAGGTATAATCCATGCGATGTGATCTAATTATTAAATACCTACCTACAAGCTGACCCGCCGAACTTCGTACCGCCATTGTTTTTTCTGAACCTTCTCCTGACAGGAACGAACACGTAACACATAAAATTTATCCAATTTGGTGTAGTGGATTGGGAGTTATGCGCGTACAAACATTTCTGTGATTAATTTTATTTAAAGACATATTTATTTCTGCATTTGGGTTCATCATCATCATCATCAGCCCTTTAAACTGTCCCACTGCTGGGCACGGGCCTCTTCTCACTATGAGAAGGGTAAGGCCATGGTCCACCACGCTGGCCAAGTGCGGGTTGGCAGACTTCACATGTCTTTCGAGAAAATTATGGAGAACTCTCAGACATGCAGGTTTCCTCACGATGTTTTCCTTCACCGTTAAGCAAGCGATAATTAACAATTTAATACGCACTTAACTTCGAAAAGTCATTGGTGCGAGCCGAGGATTCGTACCCGAGACCCTCTGCGTAGCAGTCTGTCGGTCACTCCACTCGGCTATCGCTGCTTCTATATCATTTGGGTTATATAAATAATAACAAGTATACAAGTCAAAACCCTATTCTAGATGATGCCGGCTTTTTCTTGCTAAATGACTTCTTGAGGCGAAAGTCCGAAACAAACTCAGGTAGATTTAGGTAGATTTTCGGTCAGTACATCTCTATATCGCGTCAATTTTCGAACACATTGAAAGATAGGCAGTGAAAACTGAACTACTGTTTGTGGTTCGCTCCATTTTCCCCGAGTGCAAATCGAAACAACAACTCTCAAAGCTGTGTGTTAAATTGTAACCACTTATACCACTTTGCCTTCTCTGCAGTCGAATATAAATACACAGATCTCTGTAATTTCATTGTTTACTATGTGATCCTTATTTCACACACTTCCATAATACATAGCCATAGTAAAACTAGCAATACTTTATTACAATAACACAGTTAAAACCTATAATCATTATTTGAATAACTACACAGTAAATTTCGTGCAACCTTACGCAGTAAAAAAATCATTACGACTTTTTATTAACCCTACAATACTCGTAACGCTCCACGCATTTCCTTATTTACATTCGTTAAATAAATAAAGCAATCACAAAAAATCTGCGTCACGTCAATCTTTAACCCTTCAATAGCCGTGAGACCGTGGGAATGCAAAAAGCTTACCCTAAACGATCCCGGGAGCCCACCCGTTTCATTCACGAATTTCCTGCACGCAATGAAACCGCTAAAGCGCACTACCTGCTACCACATGTGTACGCGATTGTACCTTCTTTGTCGCATTTTTGCATGGTATGAAAGGCCTTAGTATAGTACTTGAAGGCTTTCCAAACAGCGGTTTCATATTACAAAATATTTTTACAATGTGTGTATTGATATTTATTGCAGTAAAGGCTCATGTGTATATTTTCTCATGGTGAAACGTAGTAGACAATACGTGCAATTTGGGGTTTTGAGAGTCAGGTTGTAATGAGTTTTTGTTCCAAGATTGATTGATAGATATGTTTTATTTTTGAATGAAGAACCAATATTCATTCGAATCCGGTTAGACTAGTAAGCAGACATCGGGTTACATCTGGGATAACGCCACGAGGATGATGACTGATAATTAATGACACACTCCCTAGGTGCAGTCCGTCAGTAACACCACTTTCATAATCAGCACTGTAAATAACGTGCCGCACTGCTGGGCATGGCCATCTTCTCAGTATGAGAAGTGTTAGGCACCACTATGCTGTCCAAATGCGGGTTAGCGGACTTCACATTTATGTATGTTTCTTAAACCTTATAGAGTCTCTCCTCCAGGTTGCCGAAAGATCGTGAATCTTTTATCACTCTCTGTCCCCATTACTTGTTCAATAAATGTATAAAAATCACTGCAATATCTTCATGTCCTTTTAATTAAGGCCAAATTCCTTTGCTCATGCCACGAAAATCTGTTAACCGAAATGACTATGAGAATACTTTATGAAGTTAGATATCGCACCGTATCCAGGTTTTACTGTGCCAGTTAATTTTATTTAAGTTATAAAGTATGTAGAATACGCTTTTTGGTTACCTACTTTGTTTGTACAATTTATGTTTTCAGAGTAATTTGCGAGAATTGTCTCGGATTTCACACGTTTTTGCGTACCAACATTTTTATGGAAATGTTTTCTTTTTTTTCGTCCTTTATATTGTTAAGCGTATGGGCCGAGGTTAAATCATGCAAGACCGATTTTAAGAGTTCATGTTTGGAACTTTATAAAACGATGGGTAATCGCGGATCTAGGATTCCAGGTCGTGGGTTTTGATCGCGACCGGTACACCGACAAAAAATACAAATAGCTCAGACGTTGGCCATCGCACCTGAGGATGCCTCGTGCAGAGGCGAAACACGTGTCGAAGAATAGTCGGCGCATACAGCGGGATACTGCAAGACAGGTATCTTCCTGGAACCCATACCATTCCTATATCCCTTATCATTTTAGAGGAGTTCGGTATTGTCAACATTTTTTTATTGCAAGAGTTGGGGTGGTCAATCCGAGGGTGCGTGGTGGGTTCCTCTTTCCTTCCATTAGGTTACAATGTAGTTCCGCCAAGTAACGTCTGATTCAATCAACTATAAATATACAAAATGTATCTATCTAATACAATTCACATAAAGTATCATTACGGAGAGAGGAAACACTTAAAATTCAAAATCCTGTACCTATCAACATATTTGACCAGCGTGGTAATGGCAAATCTTCCTATGACTAACAGCACTACTGTGTAGCAAATTAAGAAAGCTTCCAGCAGTGGACTGCGAATGGCCGTAGACAACGTCGAGTTCTAGACGGATTTTTAACCGTAACAAAAACATTGACAGACTGACAGACGCCAGACTGCCTCCGTGGTCCAGTGGATAGCGTATGCGACTGCTGATCGGAGGTCCCGGGGTCGATTCCCGGGACGGGCAAAAGTGTTACTAGTTTTTTTCGAATTCTCAGCAGCAGCACGGAGTCTGGTGATGTGCCCGGTAACGGCAATAGGCTCGCTCCTATTACGTGGGACCTAAAAATTCATGGCGAAATGTGGGTGTAATATTTACACCTCTGCCTACCCCTTCGTGGATACAGGCGTGAGACTATAAATAAAAAAAAAACATGCACCTAGCATTTGGCGATAGCAAATACATTTTATTTCGAATGCCTTGATTTATTGCAAGTTTAATATCCGCATTTAAACCTAACTCTATTTTATTTATTTATCTTAACTTCAGCCATGACAGTTGCAGCTGTTACAAGAGTGGATTGTCGCAACCCGTGGATAAGAAAATTAAAATTCTCGCCTCCGTTTCAAAACTTCGCCATTTTGGAGATAGAATTTGTATTACAAGCATCTGTATTTCGGATAGGTAGGTACTCTATAAAACAATTTTCTAGAATCTATACGAATATTATAAAGTTTGATTGCTTGAACGCGCTAATCTCAGAAACTACTGGCCGATTTGATAAAATATTTCAGTGTTATATAGCTCATTTATTGAGGAAGGCTATAGGCTATATAACATCATGCTCTGAGCCACGAGAGCGGAGCAGTAGCCATAATTAATAGCGCGGGTGCAACCGCGGGCTCATCTACTTTTTAATATAACTGCATTGATAGTGCAATGACTAAGGTGGTCACGTGTGTTTTAGGTTCGATTCTCGGACAATAAATGTGTGGTCCACAGAATCATGTTCCATAGTCTTCATCATTTTGCATCAGTAGATAACTCACAATGTGAAACAGTTGCAGCTCCTTACATGTAAAACCATAATACTGTCAGTTAAAAAGAGTGGTCACGAGTTTCATTGTCCGTTGTTTCTCGTGGTTCGTCCTATTGCATTGCGAACGTGGCAGTAAATGTAGAATCATCTAGTAATTAACTTTAATTTTTGACGTTCATAAGCGTCACTTTGCGGCCTAAATGAATAAATGATTTTGACTTTGACTTTATCATCCCCCTAGCGTTATCCCGGTTGCATCCAAAACTTTCACGCCTTGGAGCCCGAGGTCCGCTCACCGGACTTACCAGGACAGAATGTTCTATAGTCTCTATATTCTAGTTATCTACACCATGCATGAGGAATCTGATGGGAGTGAATGAAGCAAGAGAGATATGTCAGGATCATTGCAAATGGTGTTCCGTAGTCTGTGCCTAATCCTCCAGGAAACAGGCGTGAGTCTATGTATGTACCTATGTATCTACACCAATGGAGCAGTGACCAAATACTGTGTTTGGTTGTGGGTTCGTTCTCGACAAGGGACAACATTAAACTCCTTCCCAAACAGAACTGACACTTCACGTACAATAATATTTCCTGTCTCCTTTCTTTTAAGTGTGTAAAGCTTCTTTTAAAAGAAAATATTATAAAATGCTAAGCATAAATTATTATGACTGGTCACAATATTTTCTTTCTTTAAAACATAATGGACGTACACTTACAAGACTTACTAATGGTTTTATGCGGTTCATACGGTTTTATCTGAATTTCTAAGTTATTGTAATTAATGAGGTTTAAGTCGACGTCACGCGACGAAATATATAATACCTAACCTCATTTCATAATATAACGATTTATTTTTATCTTTTAATTTTAATTACATACATACATACATAGTCTCACGCCTATAACCCCGAAGAGGTAGGCAGAGGTGTATTTCTACACCCATTTTTCGCCAGATATACTTTAGTCCCATGTAATAAGGGGCGAGCCTATTGCCGTACCGGGCACATTTCCAGACTTCGTGCTGCTACTGACAATTTCGTGACAGAAAAACCCAATAACACTGCCCGACCCAGGAATCGAACCCGGGACCTCCGGATCCCACGCGCACATTTATGCCGCGAGACCAACGAGGCAGTCGTATAGGGTTTGATATCAAGTTTTCCGTCTCTACGCAAAGATGGTATTTGCATCGTGTTATTCTTTAGTCGCCTCTTACGACACCCACGGGAAAATAGGGGGTGGTGACACTTGTATTCTATGCCGTCAACCACACGGCTATTTTTAAATGAAACTTTAATAATAAGGATTAGTTTGTAATGTCGTCGTCATTAACTTTTTGTAGTTCACTACTGGACATAAGCCAGTACTAATTTGCACTACGATACCATTGTATGGCAATAGAAGAATTTGTCCTACTAAATCACGCTGGCCGGAGGGGTAGGCGTAGAGTTTAATGTCGAGAGGTCTTCTCTTTCGTAAAATACTATATCATTATCAGCCCTTTATACTATTGTCCCACTGCTGGGCACGGGCCTCTTCCCATTATGAGAAGGGTAAGGCCATAGTCCACCACGCTGGCCAAGTGCGTGTTGGCAGACTTCACATGTCTTTCGAGAACATTATGGAGAACTCTCAGACAAGCAGGTTTCCTCACGATCATTTCCTTCACCGTTTAGCAAGCGATAATTAACGATTTAAAGGAGAAAGCCCACGAACGGACCTACTTTTATGGCACCGTGTCATAACTAAATGTTTTTCAAAAATTATGTCTTATTTTTTCATGAATATTCCGTATATAACAATATTTTCTTATACATTAGCATTGCAGAAGGTAATAAATATGAATTTAACCGATCAAAAATTCATGCACTTTACTTCCGAAATCTAGATGCTAAATCTTGCCAGCTTTTACCTATACTATTTAAATTAAAGAAAAATAATCGATTATATTTAAGTGTTAATAATAGAAATATATTTAATAATATTAATTCGTTTATCATTGAATTATTATTTTCGGGTAAGTTTTTAGCGATATAGCTATTTAATAGTGTATTTTAACTGTTGAAAATTAAAAATAAGTGTACTTATAATGTAATCGATTTTAGATATCGATTAAATATATATATATTTCTGGCAACACCATCACGCGTCAGATCTACAGAAAATCAATGTCAATCCCATGAATGTGTCAGTAGTTACGGTAACCGCCAATGATGGATCATTGGCGGTTACCGTAACTACTGCTAATTGTTATCGTACTTTTCGTGCTGTTTGTTTTGGTAAAGTGGGTATGAGGCGATTTAGAAAAACATACTCAGCAAGTAGTATCTATCTTTGCGAAGAAACGAAAATCTCGACATCTAACACTGGCCAGCGTAGCATAGTCTCAGGTTGAATCCTATAGAGCCACAATGATATAGTGACTCAAATTAGAAGAGGTCTATGTTCAGCAGTAGACTGCCTGTGGCTATAACGTTTATGTTATAAAGTGAATCGAGCTTGCCATTATTTTATATTCCTATTACAATAATATCTTCGCTATTGCCTACGCTAAACCCCGGCCGAGTCCGATATATCCTACACTTACATACTGTCATTGCCAATTCTTGATCAGATGACAATCAACTGACTATGTTTTCCTCATTATAATCATACATCATAATTATAGGGATCGTAGCATATCTACTAAATATACTTAAAACATAACCTCAATTTCAACAGAAAATATAAGATTTCTCCTAAACCTGGATGTTAAAATTAAAATAGTTTACGGAATATGTAAATGTAATAATTAATCTCTAAAATAAAGCATAAACCATTGTGACATGACAATTTTTACGATGGGCCCAAAGCCCCTATGAAAATGGGCATATCCTTTAAGATACTATATACTTCAAATATTTTCGATCGCCTCAAATATAATCGCCTCTTACGTAAACCACGGAAATGAAATAAAATGGGGTAGGACATTTTGTAATATTAATAAGTCATCACATGGACAAATGCTCCTTAGTTGTCAATTTCGTCTTAAGTTCTTTACGTTTCAATTGATCACTTCCCCTACAACATAGCTTCTTCATTGCTTCAAATAAATTTAAGAAATTTAAATACAAAGACCGTCCGAAAATTGCCAAATAAACAGTAATTATTTTCCACATTTCACTTTACATCCGAGTCCAGAAGTCATAAACATTTTGTTTTACTTCTAATGAAATAGCCGGGCAGACCAAAAGTGTCTTTATATTCTTAAAGATAACAAATATCCCATTAGAGATTGTTGTTTTCCCATCTAAATGCAAAACACTTTTTCATTAACACGTAGCCCTGAAACCTCCCTAAATCAAATTAAGAGAACCTACCCTTACGGGCCGTATGAAATTAACGACGCAGATTTACTATCTTGGAATAAAATATTATTATTTTTTTGTTTTCATAATAATTTAATTTCCTCTGTGGACCGGATAATGCGATGCAAATACCGGAAGAGGATTATGTTCTTGTTTGAAAAGAAAGCAATAGCCGATAGCAAGAATGAAAAATTGAGTTGTATTTTTGTTCTCGTCGATGAAGCTATGCTTGAATTTATTATTTCACCTCTTATGACGGCTTCATCATCATTATCATGGAGTCTTACACTGCGTACTGCTGGACACCTCTTCTAATTTTCATCAAATAGGATTCAGCCTACTATACCACGATGGCCAGACGGGTTGTTATAAGGTTGGATGTTGAGGTTTGCGTACCTTCCTACTGATACTATCGCTTCGTTTTTTGTCTTCTCTTCCGACTAAGGAACAGAGACAAAAAAAAGCCGTACATGAAAGGTTACAGAATGAAAGTGGTAATATATTATGTTTGTGTCTTATTCGACAAACACTCAAGTGAACACTTAAAAATATTATTTACCATTATTCTGAAAGTTCAATACGAAATCATTTTCTCAAGGTGGGCAATTCTTGCGAAATTTGAATTGACATAAACTTTTAACGGTTATGGTGCCTTGGGGCGGCAATTACTTGCGCCATCTGTCGGCCCCAAACAAGGAACTCTTTCAAGTAATCATGAACAGAATGGTTTAACGATTGTCAACGAATCCGATTGGAGGTAAATGTGGCTTTCTTTTGTGTCAGTTGTGAAGCAAGCAAGCAAGCTGCTGTTTAACTATTATTATTTTTATTACTTTATAACATTTTCTGCGATAATTACAGGCTTTTTGAATTGACTGTATGGCGTAGTCGTTTAAGCGGTAACCTCGCCGTTTAAGACTGCGCAAATTGTTGTGGTTTCGATCCTCACACGAGATATAACACTTTTTGCAATCCACAATTGGCTAATTCAGATCTGTGTATACACAGACTTGAATCAACCAATTATTGTGGATCACATGTCCTTTGATTTATAGTTTGACTAATATTTAATTTTAGTCTCCAAACAACATAACATTTCTTCTTAGTGTGGGGGAACTTTTTTTAGTATTATTTTTTAGGTCTACCAGAAGCTTAAAATTAATATGTTAATTTACTATCCTAGCAAATGTAATGCCAAGCACAACACAGAGCAGCACAGAGCTTAATAGATAATCGATTAGTAAATATCATATTCCATCCCAATAAAAAATAAAAATGCCATCTAATCGAGTACTCCAATATCTTCCCAACGGAGGCAGCGTAATGAGTACCCTCAGAGGGCTATGCGTCCTCTTTCTGCTTATTAATGGTAACAAATTAAGCGTTGTTCTTCTACCGCGATTTTTCTCACTCCCTCGCAAATTAACTACAACGAACGCTACTCAGGGATGATTTGAAATTTAAATTTTATTAATCCTACTGTTTAGTTTTAAGCAAGGAAGTTCAAGGTTTCGCGTGGCATTCATTTCCTTTGGCTTACATTCAGGATTATGGGGTTTTAATATTAGACTTGGTAGTCGGTAAGTGTAGGAAGTAAAGGGTTTGAATAATTTATGTACTCACTAGCTTTTGCGCGAGGTCTTGTCCTCCTTAGTTTGGACTATTAGGTCAAGAGGTAGCCCAATATGCTATTCTATCAAAACACTGGCGAAAAGTGGGCGCTTAATATGCTTCTGCCTACCCCTTCGGGGAAACAGGCGTGAGTCTATGTATGTATGTATTATATTATATTTATATTTTACAGATTCACGCCTGTATCCCGGAAGGGGTAGGCAGAGGCGTTATATTACACCTACATTTCGCCATGATTTTTTATGTATATTATAGCTATTTATATTACTGCAAAGTTTTAACAAAATCCGTTCTGTAGTTTGTTTTGCGTGAAAGGGTAACAAACATGCATTCAATGTAGAAATGTAGTGTAGAAATTGCAGACTTAAAAAATTTGAAAACTTTTATTCCTTTCTTCTGCCTCTATGATCACAGAACTAAAGGAAAACAAAGTGTCCCCGCTTATCGCAGCCAAACTTAGTTTAAAGAGTTGTCTAAGATCCATATTCCTAAGTCTCATACTTGTGAACTTTGTTCTAATGTGTAGAGTTACTATCTCAAGTATGGCTCGGCAGCCAATGGGTGCTTTGTGGAATCCTAGTATGCTTTGTACTCTATTTCATCCAGAACTTTGTCTGAAACAGTTAGTTGCTACTTGTAATGTGAGCTGAGTGGGATGTGAGGACTAGCTTCGTTATCGCCAAAAGTTTAAGTTAGCTGTCTAGAACTAATGGCTTGGTAATGTATTTGGTGATAAGATTTTTGCTCACAGCGCTATGAAGCAGTCCCTAAGATAGGCAAATACGCTATCGTTCGTTTGTCCTGCCTAGTTTACCATATTTCACCAAATTACTCGTTAATTCCATTCAGAATGGGGTTATACAAAAATGTTACTTAAAATTGCATAGCTTTATGATTATTTTAGAAGATAACTGCTCCACTAAAAATATATGTACTGAATCAAAGGCGACTGTACATCAGTCAATTTATAAGACTAAACTAGACCTAAACAGAAGAGCATGCATGAGAAACTTGATGGGAGTGAATGAAGCAATGTCAGGATCGTTGCAAATGGCGTTCCGTAGTCTCTGCCTACCCCTCCGAGAAGCAGGCGTGAGTCTATGTATGTATGTATGTAATTTATAAGAATATTCCAAACGAAAACGTACAATGGACTCAAAATATTGTCCCGCATGCACAAAGAATCCACGATCCTCGCCGTAATATAAAACAAGGAAGCAGCCCTTTAAACCATGCTCCATCCATGCAATCGATTCTGCTTTTCTACTAGTATAACGAAATGGACCACTCTATACTTATCAATTATAGATGGTACTATCGAGCACGTAACAATTTATGATACAAGCAGAATTAATGTTCCTATATATTTTTAAAGGCCATAAAATACTCAGAAGTTTTGGCTTTTCGCTTACCAAATGATGCTTGAATTGAGAAAAATACTTGCGAATTTTACTTATCCGTAACGCGCCATAAATCGTGCAGAATATTTCACTAAATTTACACATATACGCTTCATGCGAGGCATGAGTAATAAAATGTCCTACTTTATTGTAGCCGTTTTGCGAGTTGTAATTAATTAGCGCTTTGTGACCTAGAAACAATAATGATGTTAGTAATTTATGTGATATATGAAAGTACCTAGAAGACAGTCGGGATTGCGGAACCGCTGCTGACAGAGGTCTTATAAGACTTCGAACTCCGCGGACTTTGATTTTCACAGACCTTTACTTGCGAACTCCAGGTTTTGGGGCGTCAAGAAGTGCACATCTGCAAGAGACTATGCAAGTAGGGTGGGCATGTCCATAGGTTCGGCCCGTTATAACCGCAAATTTGAAAGGGGCATGGGAACTGGTCCGTGTAGTGACGGATTAAGAATACGGAATGTCACCACCCCATATCATCCCATGGGTGTCGTAAGAGCCGACAGAGGGACCATATTATGCACAGAACAGCACTGTAAGAGAAGGAAAACTTGATACAAACCCTATACCAACTCGTTTGGCCAGCGTGGTATAGTAGGCCAATTCCTCCTTTCAAAGGAGAGGCCTAGTCCAGCAGTGGACTGCTAAAGGCTGATGATGATGATGGGAACTGGTGAGTCAGATATAGCTTATAGCCGAATTTCTTGATGAATGTCATCAGTTAATTAATTTTATTTTTTTAAGTTGTGTTGTAATTCTCGTTCTAAGTCTAATTCACGGCTTAGAATCAAAATGGTAAGTTATTTACGAAACAAATTATTTAATTTTGCTTCATTGAGTAAAATGTAAATACTGAGGTATTTTTTTGGGGGTTCGATCTTCGTAGGCTAAACAAAGCTCACGAAAATAGAACACTTTACTACAATTACCATCGCAGTCGCATTGTCACAAGCACCATATTTGCTTACCCATCCATGACTAATAATTTACCTTCTAGATAAACGCCACTTAATACGCGACATCGTAGACTATTTTAAATAGAAAATACCTGTTTAAGGATAAATAAAGCTGACCTATTAGTCACTGAATGAATAATTCAATTGGGTCGCTTATCTACGGCCGCCATAATAAAGTTTAAGCGCACCACGGTGTTCCATTGCTCTGAAATTGATAGACGTGGAGTTATCATTTGACAGCGTGCGTGCCGTATTATTTTGTCACGCAATACTTCGGCTCTGCCGTGCCCAGCTCGGCATAGACTACATAAATATAAAAGAGCATTCATAAGTCTGATTTTTCATTGCTCAATTTCTTTTTTAATTCCTAAGGGGAACCAAACGAGTGTCTGTAGATTTTTAAGAGATCTGTCTGTTAATTTGCTACCACCTAACAGAATATAATTTTTTTATTTTTTATTTTATAGACTGACGCCTGTATCCCCGAAGGGGTAGGCAGAGGTGTTATATTACACCCACATTTCGCCATGAATTTTTAGGTGCCACGTAATAGGGGGCGAGCTTATTGCCTTAACCGGGCACATCACCAGACTCTGTGCTGCTACTGAGAATTCGAAAACCCAGTAACATTTTTGTCCGATCCGGGCATCGAACCTGGGACCGCCAATCAGCAGTCGCATATGCTATCCACTGGGCCACGGAGGCAATAACCTAACAGAATATAAGGTGTCGCAAAACTTACTGGTTTTCAATGGTTTCAGTTAAAATTCAAATTCGTACGATCATGCGAATTAAATTATTTGTATATTTTTAGTGCCGTTAAATTGATAACGGGCTACCCTGTTATATAAGGAATCGGTAAAATTATAATGTCATGATAGGCATCACATGACTACGACTCACGGCTCATGTATGCAGTAGATACTTAAGATAGTAAGTATTTCGAAATAAGCGCCTTTCTTTGTAAGACTAATTAGATATATTTTTATAAGACATAAACGATCCAATGATCCTAAATGAATAGCCTTTTCACAAAAATGCAAAGGCAAATTTCATATAAGATCTTAATCCAATAAGCAAAATAAAGCACATTTTAAATTAACGTACGCTATAGAAGGCAGCGATAGCCGAGTGGATATACCAATAGACTGCCATGCAGAGGGTATCGGGTTCGAATCCACGGCACGCACCAATGACTTTTCGGAGTTATGTGCGTATTGAATTGTTAATTATCGCTTGTCCCGTGCCTCGGAGAGCACATTAAGCCGTCGGTCCCGGTTGTCATGAAGATCTTTGACAGTCGTTACAGGGCGTCAGTACCTTCTAAATTAACTGACACTAGTCTAAACCATGGAATATCGCTATCCCTTCGGGTTGCGGAGGTCAGACAGGCAGTCGCTCCGTGGAAAAGCTAATATTCAGCCAAATCCGGTTAGACTAGAAAGCGGACCCCAGATTGAAACTGGGATAACGCTAAGAGGATGATGATGTACGCTATAGACAGGTAGCAAATCCGTCAACAACCGTCACATCTATTTAAAATCCTACTCTTTGACATAAAAGTGTACAACTTTACGCCCTATTCGTCAACATACCGTACATAATAAAACTTGTTGTGGCCGTCAACGGGGCAAGGACCCTACTTTTATAAGCTTTTTTTACTCACACCCCTTTTTAGTATAAAAAGCTTAGAAGATGTTATCTTATTCCAGTAAGAGCATTTTCAAAACTGGTATTTATGACCTTTTATCTCGTACATCAATTTTTTTTTATCTTTAAGTAAAATCGACTAATATGCGTGTTGTTATTTCGAATGACTAGTTGGAGAATTGAATCTTTACGGCTTCTGAATTATGATATTATTGTTACCGGAATTATGTGAATTAAAATGGTGGAGATGGTTATGAATTGGGTTCATACCTACTTTGGAGCTAGTTTCATCATCCTCCTAGCGTTATCCCACTCTCAACCTGGGGTCCGCTTTCTAGTCTAACCGGCTTTGGCTGAATATTAGCTTTTCCACGGAGCGATGGCCTGTCTGACCTCCGCAACCCGAAGGGATAGCGATGATCCATGGTTTAGACTAGTATCAGTTTATTTTAGAGGTACTGACGCCCTATACCAACTTTCAAAGATCTTCATGACAGCCGGTGCCAACGGCTTAACGTGCTCTCCGAGGCACGAGACAAGCGATAATTAACAATTCAATACGCACATAACTCCGAAAAGTCAGTGGTGCGCGCCGTGGATTCGAACCCAATATGCATGTCAGTCCGTTGGTATCTCCACTATGCTATCACTGCCTTATTTACTTTTGGTATTTACTTTGAGCAAGTTTAGCGAACGAAATTGTCATCTTCGAGAAAATAAACAGCCATCTTCACCATCGCAGCTTTATACATACACAATGTGCTTTGAAGCTAATAGCAACTCTAATAAGTACCATATAACCTCAAAATCTTAAATTATAACAACAATCTACGCATCCCTTTGGATTGCGTAGGTGGTCAAATGATGATCGTTCTGGGAGAACTGGAGACCAGATAGCGAAATCCCTACTCCAGGGTGCAAGGCATAGACGTAACCTGGATATCGCTAAGAAGTGGTAAAATTTACAGCTCTATTCACTTTACCTCTCATTAATTCATCTTGTGGAAGCGATAGCCTAGTGTAAAAACCGTCAGACCTACTCAGAGAGTCAAGGGTTCGAATCCACAGCGCGCACTTATGACTTCTCTCTAAGTTAAGTGCATATTACGCACTTATTTATTGCTTACGTACTTAATGGCGAGGAACAACATCGCGAGGAAATCTACTTATCAGGCAGTTCTCTACACTGTTCTCGAAACACATGAGATGTCTGCCAACCCTCATGTAGCCAACATGATGGACTATGGCTGCACCATTATCTTATTGAGAGGATTTAGTAGCACTCATAGCGAGACATATTAGCTTGTCGTTCGTAACAGATCGGCAAGCTTGCACAGGTCGCCACTTGGATGGGTGACCGTGTGTGGCATTTACATCTGAGCGCTACCGTGCTTCGGAGGGCACGTAAAGCTCGGTCGTCGGTCCCGGTTCTTCTCATAGGATAAGAGTCGTTAGGCCACGTCGGAGGCCTTCTGAAAAACTCCGACACTAGAGTTGGCCACACACTCACATGAAAAACAAAAACATTGAGAGGAGGCCCGTGCCCAACAGTGGGACAGTATTTATACAGGGCTGATGATGGTTTTGTTTAACCTGCCAAGTAGAAACAAATAGGCACTGTAGTATAATTTTATTATGATGTATTGTTCTTATTTGTTTAATTTTGTAATGTTGAACTGTACATCACAACATTATTACTATGTAACGACTACCCACAAATATTGCTATATAACGACCACCTACAAATCCTACAAACGACCTCCAGGTTGCGGCCTAGTTTATGTGCCACATGCATTACTTAGTCTAGCTGTCATGTCGACAGCCTCGCTGCAAACATTCAAATAAGAGGGCTTTTTATAAAACAAGGCTTTTATTAAATGTGTAACCAGAACATTTGATGAATAAAATATAGGTATTCACTTATAGGAATTTATTTCAATCGCATATATGGAGGACTGCCTCGTTGGTCTCGCTGCATAAATGTGCGCGTGGCATTGAGAGGTCTCAGGTTCGATTCCCGGGTCGGGCAAAGTGTAATTGGGTTTTTCCGTTAGGCAATTCTCAGTAGCAGCACAGAGTCTAGTAATGTGCCCGGTACGTCAATAGGCTCGTTTACTCTTACGTGGGACCTAAAAATTCATGGCGAAATGTGGGTGTAATATTACACCTCTGCCTACCCCTTCGGGGATACAGGCGTGAGTCTATTCATACATACATACATATTTGGAGGTAAAAAGCTTTTGATTTTAAGCTGAATTTTCAGCTGACTGCTGAAAATTAATGTTCAAAATTCAGCCACGGACACATTGAAATCAAAAACCCGAAACAACAATTTGTGAATCAGTAGTATTCTCGGATCCGGGGATCGAACCCACAATACACGGTACATATTAAGATGCATAGTCAGCACTAAAATCATGCCATTCATATAGGATTGTTTATATTTAACTAGCTTTTGCCCGCGGCTTCGCTCACGTTAAATTCGGGGTAACACAAAAATCCTTCATCGTTCTATAGTAATTTTCGTTTTAAATCTGTTCATAGGGACTAATAAAAATATAATCGCAAGAAGTATTTAAAACATTTCTGTAAACAGTATTTTTAGAGTTCCGTAGTCAAAAATAGCTAAACACTGAATCCTTATAGACGCGCTATGTCTGTTAGTCTATCCGTATGTCACAGCCACTTTATGCCGAAACTATTCAGTTTACACATTTGAAAATTGGTACAACTGTGAACCGCTTTACGACGTTATAGAAAATAAACAATATTGAATATTACGGGGGGCTCTTCATACATGGAACTGATGTGAAAAATGGGTCGTTAAAAAGACTTTGAGGTTCCTAAAACCATTGTTTCTCAAAGTCAATCGTTTGAAAGATATATGGTTCCAAAGTGGTAAAATAGGTGTGTGTCTCCCTCTAACTTTTAAAATAAGAGAGTGACAAATCTAAAAAAAATATATGCTGTAGATCGTTATAAAAACTTCCAACGAAAATTGGTTTGTACGATATGTAGTCAGCAGTTTGTTCACGCCGGAACATGACCTTCCTGAAGCCTATCCCGGAGAGACGCCAGAATGTTCAAACATGAACATGACATTCTTGGCATTCCAACACACATCCAACTTATCACCGAGGAAGATGCGTGATATTTTAAGATCATGTAATTTATCACGTACGGCGGTCGGCTCAGACATGCTGCATCGGCACAATACACCGACGGCACACAACTAAATACGTGTATATGTGTACATAGAATAAGTTTAGTATATAAGATTATAGTTTTAAGAAATAAACCAGTCATTAGCTCACTCCCGGCTTTGACTCATACCCTACCCCTCACCTCTCACTGCGGCCAAGACACCCTTAGCCGTCACCATGATCTAGATCAGGGTAGACTAGGGAGTTAGGTTAGAGTTAGATCTAAAATAGGGATAGGTATATCATAAGATAGGTTAGGCTAGATATAGGAACCAGTAGGCTTAAATTAGGATAAGTCTAGGTTTAGGTACGTGCAAGCTTAGGGCTATACTTAAGAGCTATCGATGGTTAGGCCCTAACTTGTACACAGTTTTTGAAATAAAGCACATCTTAAAAACCGCAAATATAGCTTTGTCGTTTATACAAATACTATTAATAGTAAGTCGAAGATAATGGCTATGGTAAGTAGATATCTCCACTACGGAACCCTTTATGAGCGAGTCTGACTCGTAATAGCGAATATCTTTTATAATGTTTTGTCCTAGATGTAACTTGTAGCCGTTTGCCATTACACAGCTTTGGTGCATTAAAATTCCGCATTAACAGGACTGAAACACCAACGTTCAGTCTCAAGTTGCGTGAAGGTACTCTTGTAATTGTAAGAAGTTTAGAAACTCTATAGGGTACGAAGTAACTTGGTCATCATTCATGACATTATCTATCTAACGGTGATCAACAACATCACTTTGCATACAGTCAAATGTCAAAGCCATGGTCCGATATATCTCTATACACACTTTCGCATTTATGAGTAGAAAATATTGGTTCAGCCGGTTTAGCTTGAAATCGGTACATACATACATACACATTTTCGCATTTATACCTAATTAAGTATTAGCATTAGTTTATGAACAAAGTAATGACAGTGCAGCATATGACAATGTATAATCTGACAGTACTGACAGATACACGATTGCACATGCGCGCGCAGCTCTAAATTATTACAGCGCATGCGTTATTACTGTCAATAGGTAGTAGGTTTATCCCTACAAATTTCGACCCTCCCTAAAATCCCTCCTAGATTATTTTTTGCAACTAATTGTATCCTATGTGTTTTTCCTGGCACTGAGCTACCTCCCCACCAATTTTCAGACAAATCGGTTCAGCCGTTCTTCAGTTATAAATAGTGTAACTAACACGACTTTCTTTTCTAATATATAAAATTCTCGTGTCACAGTTTTCGTTCCCATAATCCTCCGAAACGGCTTGACCGATTTTGATGAAATTTTTTGTGCTTATCCAGTATCTATGAGAATCGGCCAACATCTATTTTTCAAAAACAAAAAAAAACAAAATAATTTTGCAAAACAACGTTTGTTTTTAATATTGTTGGTTCGATATAACCATTCAAAATCACATAATTATGTATGGACTTATGTAGATGACTGTGCATACAAGCAGGTACCCAAATATACCACAAACACGTGATGCCGACTGACGTCTAATTGCTCCAATACTGATTGATTTAGTGGCTCGCAATTCACCAATTGATCCTAATTACTAAATGACGTCATCACCAAACCAAAACCAAATACCAATACCATTGAAGTGGGTGCGCCAATTACTATTATACGTAATTAAGAATTCAAACTGTCACCACAGTCGGTCACGCCATCTAGCGTGTGCGACAGTCACCAATTAGGTCGGCTTTCTTATAAAAATACTTACGGGAGCCCATTCTGAATTGTAAATAAATTCTGATACGAAATGTCACGCGTATCAAGTTACCTATAGATAATATTTTTGGGTGATCCTATTTCGTATAAATAAACAATAAGGGCATTTTTGGTTGGTACTGTGGGTGGTGCATGTCTTTGAAATAAAAAGGTGGTAGTACAAGTCAATTGAAAATAAGAAAATATGTTTGACATTAATTTTAATGTTTTACTCCAAACCGATAAACTCGAATTATCGAACATTTTTATAACCTAAGTTCTCCTTCTATACAAAATTTGTCAAAAGAATATAAAGAATTCGAATAAAAACATGTCAACAACCCAAAGCATTTTATATGACACATATCAGTGTCCATCATCAACGTTATATTGCAAAAACAAAACGCAAACTTGCGTGAAGGCGCACTATACGAGGCGTACAATAAATATTTCGCGAAAAATACTTTATTGTTTATCAATAACATTGTAAAATATATTATGCCAACAGCAATAAAAAAAAACATATCGCGTGCACCCGAAAAAACTCACATCAATATCACGTCGTATACAGAGTGTTTCCAAACGCCAATAGCATGTAAAGCAAGTTACAGGAGGTACAAATATCTGAACATGACGTTAGGCGACAGAGTGCCCATATTATTTTTTCACCCACGCACTCTGTTGGATTTCGAGTCGTTTCCTTTTAACGCATTCTAAAAAGACCTCTATATAGGCGCAAATAAAAACACGAATAACCCTTTAGAACGTGGCTCCTGTTGTTTCTATTATCATTGCTTGCTTTTTCGAGGGGCACCAACTTTTTTCTCGTTTGGAAAAAATAAGCAAGCTCCGGATATGGAGGCCCGTTCCCCATCTGTTTTATTAAAACTGCGATATTGATCTCAATCGTTTCGACGTTCGTACTGAGGCGTTTTAATTGAATGATTCGATTCGAATCAATGCAACCGCGATTGCTGAATGTTTGACTTGCTTCGATTTATACTCGTTATACGTTACGTGTCGAGTAACGCCTCTCGCGCTGCCGTGATGATTGGGTTCGCTTATCGATACATCGTTTTTATGATCTCCTTGTATCCTTTATCTCACTTCCATATTTATATCTCTTATTTCACATATCACATTTAAATTCGTTTTGTTTTTGCATTCGCTAAGATGAAGCACATTATAATTCACATCTTCTTACCAAATAGAGCTATCTCTGAAATGTCTTAATGCCTATTCCAATATCATTCCGAGCTGTGAAGTATTTCAAAATATTTACATAACGAACAATTCTGCTACATTTAGTAGCTGTTTATATGTTGAGTGACAATAAAAAGAAACCGATAGGAATGTCTGAGGGCTTTTAGCTTTGATTGTCAGTCATAAAAATTGGGTAGCAGACAAAAAATGTGGAGACAACGCGGTTCATTGTCCTGTCCACGGCTAAGTAAAAAGTTAAAATATTAATAAGTTCCAATGTGACTTTCCAATTTCTACATTTATTTCAGTTGGGACAAAATAAAAACGGTTCGCCGACATTTTTTACTAGAAAAAAAGTCTGTCGTTGAAGCATGTGTTTAATAAACAAAAAGGTACGGACAAAAATGAAGCTTATTTACAGCGTATTCGATCAATTACGACGAGCATCGACCTAGCTACCGACGAGCTACCGAAATATATGGGTACTTGACGTTTCAAGATGAGTTCGGACTCAGCAAAAAATTCGTCGTTGATGTCCGGTAAAAACTTGGACAACCCAATGGCCGTTCAGAGCAAAAACCGTAGATGCCCAGCGACGAGAATCGACGTAAAAAAATCGGTACCTTTAATTGGATACGGCATTTCGCAACATTACCAATTACCAGTAATTTTATACTATTGGTATACGTTCGGAGAGTAGCCTGCTGTTTCGAACTCTAGGCCAATTATTAGCTGCTGCGGTTGTGTGTCTTAACAAAGTATAAAGATAAAAAATATACAGAGAAAGTTGAAAAAAAAAAGTTATGTACAGCAGTTTGCGGCAGCATTCCTATCGCATTTTATACAAACTAACCAAACTCAATAAAATCTATGAACATACATAAATTCAAATCCATTGTATCCACAAAATTCATGAAACAAATGAAAAATGTATGGCGGCATTGTACCTTACAAACCAATGACAGATTTGTGGTCGGCAAAAAGTTCTGAATCGCTTTTTCGTACATGAAGTACATCACTAATGAAATCGCCGCAGCTATGGCGGACAGACCGATCGCATCAAAAAACGCTTATGTCACTGGCGTTTTTATCTCTAATTGTAAGTTATTCGACTCAAGGGACGGCTCTAATGGTAACTGTTTACATTGAGAGATTCAATGAAAAAGGTTTGTAGAAATAAGAGCAAATTATGATAATTCATTGCGATTAATTGTAAGGAATATAATTGACTGCCTCCGTGGTCCAGTGCATAGCGTATGCGACTGCTGATCGGAGGTCTCGGGTTCGATTCCCGAGTCGGGCAAAGTTTTACTTGGTTTTTCCAAATTCTCAGTAGCAGCACGGAGTCTGGTAATGTGCCCGGTACCGGCAATAGGCTCGCCCCCTATTACGTGGGACCTAAAAATTCATGGCGAAATGTGTGTGTAATATTACACGTCTGCCTAACCCTTCGGGGATACGGGCGTGAGTCTATACAAAAAAAAATAATATAATTGGTAAAGAATTTTACAACGCTTCTGGATGTTAAGTTTCTGAATAAAAAAACGGATTTGCAGCAAATGTTTGCAATAAGCAATAGAGATGTTTAAGTCTACTAACTAAAATTACCGTGGTGTTCCTCTTTCGGCACATTGTAAAAAGCGGTCTCACGGGACCTACGATAGTATAACCCAGCGTTGACAAGTTTTAAAGCATGATGCTACTTGCTCTTTGTATACATAGTCAGTATAAACAGCTATTACACCAACCATTTAATATTAGAAAGGTCACTATAATGCGGACAAAAGACAATTTCACAGCGTCTGTTCCAAAATCAGTCTTGCCCTAGAAGTCAACCGCAACGAAATCGTCACGTAAGAAATACCTGACCACACAGATTTAAGACTCAGATGGAGCGTATTCGTCCGACTAAGTGAGGCATGTTGACAGCTATGTGTGCGTGACATTTGGCGACTGGCACTGTACGGACACGCGCGCCTATGTGTGTGTAAAGTTGCCAGATTATGAATAATCTCCCACTACCTTGCATATAGTTTTTGCAAACAGATATAAAAATATTACATATTTTATATTCGTTTGCGGTTTTGAAGAATTTACCATGGATTTAATTAATGCTTTTAGTATGTAATGCTGTTGTGAAAATGATTCAAATAAAAGAAACCATTAATGTATGCTTTTATAAATACATTTCTTAAATGTAGGTACTGAGTTAAGTTTTAACTAATTTTATTCGTAAATTGAGAAATAAATAGATTATGTTTTGTGATTAATACCCTCGATCCAGAAGAAATACTTATATGTATAATACCAACTACATATATTTACGAATACCAATCATGGGGTTCAGATCTTAGATCGGCGAATATGTTGTTTATTTTTTGTTTAGATATTCTCAGTATAGTATCTGGAAATGTTTGGTTAATTGCAATAGGCTTGCGTCCTAAATATTAATTAGCTATAAACATTTTGTCATGCACACAATAAATTATGAATATTATGATTCATAAATTTAATCAAAACCATAAAAAATGCAATTAAAAATAAACAATGGCTGCAATCAATGATTTCTGTTTCTGTACTTAATGTACACACGGCGCCAAGTCAAGTAAACAGTTGCAGTACGATTTTGATACTTATTCCCTACGCCGTAAGAACGGTACAAAGGTCAACGTGTATAAAGCTTGACGAGGAGCCATGTGTACACGAATATTTGGATCGTTTGGGGATCGAACTCAAAACAATGTATATACTTACTAATGGAAATTCTATTATTATATTTATAAGAAGAAAGATAATCTACAATATAATTTTACATTACGTTAATTTATTTTTCATTAACATGACCATCATTATTACATAATCAATTGACAAGTGCATTTTCCCTAATTCAGGGAGAACGGCGTCGACGTAAACTGGCAACACTTACATATTTTCTGCAGAAATACGAATTTTATCGAAATAATATTATAAAACAGTCAAATAATCCATAGTTATCTGTAAAAATATATTACCATCTTCCCGTTTTTGCTTTTGGAAACAACTTTTACAATGTTTAAAAACGCAAGACGGCATTTTATGAATTTAAAAGCTTGATTGATCGTGGCGTGTGAACTGTGCGATGCTTCGCAGCGCACTGAGCCGAGTTTGTATTCGCTTTTCAATTTTGTATTTGCTTTAGTGGCCTCACGCAAGTGTTCCGCGCGCTCTGTCTGCCCTTTGTTCTGTAGTCTTAGCTGACCACAAACGAAATCCGCACTATTCAACAACTGGAGCATGTATGTTTTTACATAAGTGCACGCAAAAATAGAGTACGTCTTTGTCCAACCCCGTTAACTGGGTCAACTGGGACAAAACGAAGCTTGCGGTTATTAGGCTGAACAAAGGCAGCTTGTTAAGGAATTGCACTATGTCACAATACGTTTCTTCCGGCGTCAAACGATGCCAACTTTGCAAGAGTTGTCACACACACATGGACAGCATTAATGACACCAACACTTAGGCAAAAGGAGCATAAACGCAGCATAAGTCTTTGTGTGGGTGCTGTTTATCCAACAGCTTGCATTACTAGTGCGTATGTGTGTGTGTAAAGTCTTGTCATTGACCAGTACCAAGTGAACCACATCTTCGTATCTCGTCTCAAAGACACCGGATATTTTGAGTCTCCCGTTATCTGTTTTGGAAGGTTCACGCTTCACTGGCCCTTTGGCGATGGTAAAACTTTTTGTTTGACTCGCTATTTTTCTTAGTCCCGTGACGGAAATCTAAACAAAGAGACGGGAAATAAAAGAAAGCCAAATTGAATGTCTGGCCCTGTTACAAACTTGGGTATTTTTTTACGTTTTATGCGCTAACTAGGTATTGTTTTGTATTGTACAGAGTTCAATTTTGGACAAATTCTTAACTTAATTACACTAAAGACTTCGTTAAAAGTTTTAACCTAAACTTTTAGGCACTCATTACTTTTCTAAGGATCTGTTTCACTACCTAGGTAAGCGTTATCGTCCAGCTAAATCAAAAAATAGAACGCTATTTGTATGAATTTATATGCCAAATAATAAAACCGAACAGTACTGGACAGTGGGGAGACAGTTCTTAAAGAATGTTTTTCTAAATATAAAATGAGCGTCAAAATAGCTTTGTATAAAACCAAGCTCAGAATGCGAGATGCACAACATTAACTTCCTTTGTCTGGCATTCATTGAACCAAACATAATATTTACAAAAGCAGGGGCCAATTTGAGGAAATAGTGGTGAATTGAAAAATATACGATACCGCTGGACGCCAAAGACTAAAAACCAAAATACAACAGATGTTATAATATAAACAAGAAATTATTATCGAACTGTTTTATAAACCGACTCATTTAGAATAGATTTGTATAAGTTATGAGACGATAAAATATAATAGTGAAGCGATTTACCTTCTGAGTTTGGTTTGTGTAAATGAGAACTGGCACGCATTTCAAATACCATAGACGTCGAATTCTTATACGTTTTAAGGCCAGGTAGACCTTTATAAGGCTTCTAATATTTTCAATATGTCATCGGTTTATGCCTCCTTATTATAAGGCAATATACGCAAGGCTTATTATACATTCTGAACTGTAGTATATTGAGCGGCGGCTTTGCCCGGCCTTCAAATTCTACTTAATCGGGGACTAAAATGTAGCTTGGCACAGGCTCCTGGGTACAGACGTACTAATGGTGAAAATCTTTACGTTGTGAAGTCCCTAAGATCTAAAATGTTAATGTTAAAGCATACTCACCTGGGACTAATTATAATTTTTATCAGTCTATTAAGCTTCACATCACTATTTTATATATTAATATGTCTACGTTCTGAAGTACAAGATTACAAATATTTAGTCATCGCCTTAAAAACTTTTAAGTAGGTACATTATTTTTTTCGTGTATAATAATAATATATACTGCCTCACCATTCATACCTCATTTTTAATAAAGTTGCCCATTCGTGAATACATGCAAACAAACGTCTCCTCTTTACAACATCAGTATACGCCACAATTCAAATGTTGTAAGTCAGTACGCGTTTTGTGCCTTTCTTTAATCTTTGACAATGAACGCAAGGCCGGGCGCGTGCGCGCAATCGAGCGTCGCGCCAATGAAGCTGCAGGCATTGATATTGCGCGTTACATCGGACGATTTAGCAGTACGGGCTATTTGCCTCCCACCGGGATCTGCCTGATGTATATGCGGGCTCCTATGACTTTTGTTTTACTACGATGTTGAGTGTACTTCCGTGATATGGGTTTCATGCTACGATTGCCAAGATGTATGGCCGGTAAATAAATATTTTTGCCGCTTGACTTCAACGGGTTAGTATATCTGAGTAAATAATCTATGAGGAATAAATAGTCGGATATGAAGGTTTTGTTTTGACCATCAATCCAAAATTTAAGACGTTTAAAGTAAAACCATATTTTCATAAAGTATAAATTTTTTGTTTAATATAAATAAATTTCCTTAAATTAATAACGTTTAGTCACATAGACGACAATATTCTAATGAGAATAATTTATAACTTCATTTGAAACCGGTACAGAAGATTTATGTTTCTGTTATAAAGTGTAAAAATATTATTTACCCACGAAGATTATAACCACTTAATAAAGAGTGGCAAGTGTTAAATAAATTATTGTCGAAAATCGCGTTTTATGGTTTTCTTTTATGTTTGTATTGTTTGAGGAACAGTGGGGGGTGCGATAGGATAAACTTGAAATTAATATTCTGTCAGCGAATCCGATTTTCGGCGCCATATTTATGATATCGGTACGATTTGATCGAAACACTCAACGGATGATTTCGAGTGTTCGGCAAACAATTTATTGTAAGTCTCTGTTTTGGTCGTGTTTGCTTTGGAGTCGAGATATCGCGTCGAATTGTTTGGAGTATAAAAGGTTTTCACGTGCGATATATTTTTTTGTTTGAATAAAGTTTTTAAAATAATGATTTGTTTGACATCCCAATTTTTGTGTTAATTTTGATATCTTTGATAGTTTTAGGAGCCGTAAAATTGTTTGGTATAAAAAGATTACACTTTAACAACTTTACTTATAAAAATATTTTCACCGTTTAGACTTCACTGTCCTAAAACCAAATTATTGTTTATAACCATAAAAACTTTAATTTTTTTTGGCGTCGTCAAAAGTAGCAGTCTTATTACACATTGATATTAAAAATTATAGCATTCTCGTCTCACTAATACGCTTAAGATTTAATTATAATTTCATTCAATCCCAATCTAAAATTTCTTCTTTCCAAAGAGGCTTGAAATCGGTCGTGATGTTACGCAACCTTCAAGTAAACGGTTATTTTTAAACACTAGCGATCGATAATGAACTACTTGGTCGCTAGAAGCTGCTTTTGTCTTTAATTAATAAATAAAATGTCATACAATCACGTCATTATAAGAGACCAAATACTAAATATTTTTTTTTTAGGTAATTACCTACTATTTTAATAAATACAATATTGAAGGATTCATGGATGTTTTTATGTACCTAATAATAATTAAATGGGCTTTATTAAAACATTGTATTTAAGTAAAAATAAACTAGGCAGAGTCTTTACCATGATAATCTTCTTCTTTCTCCTAGCGTTATCCCAGTTTCAATCTCGCGTCCGCTTACTAGTCTAACCGGATTTGACTGAATATTAGCTTTTCCACGGAGCGACTGCCTGTCTGACTTCCGCAACCCAAAGGGATAGCGATATTCCATGGTTTAGACTTGTGTCAGTTTATTCTGAGATAGGTACTGACTCCCTATAACGACTGTCAAAGATCTTCATGACAACCGGGACCGACGGCTTAACGTGCTCTCCGAGGCAAGGAACAAGCGATAATTAATAATTCAATACGCACATAACTCCGAAAAGTCAGTGGTGCGTGCCTTGGATTCGAACCCGATACCATCTGCATGGCAGTCTGTTGGTATCTCCACTAGGCTATCGCTGCCTCTTTCTTTACCATGATAATAATCAGATTAATACTCAATTCTTACTGAATATTTATATGAGACAGTCTGTCGGGTCAGCTAGTTACAGACAAAGTACACGTAGACACAGAACAAAACAACACTCATGATGACACAAAAATTGCCCATTACTTGCGGCTGAGCACTAAGTGTAGCTAACCACTAGTCGAATAAGACAGTCATAGTAACACTTATTCTAGTTAATGTCCATCGCTGGATAACTAGAGCGGTAAGCGGTGATACCACGAATTATGAAGATACTGTGTCAAACCACTAATAGCGTTGTGTGGATTTAGATCTAGGTGGGAACATGACGGTAATGGAGTTGGAAGCATAAAAGTGTTAAAGTAATATCTTCTTGGGTTTACGCGAATGCTACACATTGAAATTAATCTACAGTTTACGGATTTTATCGCGTTATATTGGTTTCCTTGAGTTATTACATTTTAACCAAATGATCTGTCGTGATCATGGATTCTGTAAAGAATTCGACACGTCGGCTAGTAATACATTAATAAATGTAGTTTCTAGATCATTTGGTTTAAATATAATAACTCAGAGAAGCCAATATAACGCGATAAAATCCGTAAATTGTAGTTTAATTTCAGTGTTGAAGTAAGATCAATCTTTGGAATTGACCGAGATAGGCAGATTGTTTGTTACACTCTTACGTCTAAACCAATGAAACAATCTATTTATGCAGTTTTAATAGAGAAGATGTAGTGACAAGCATCGAGAAAGGCATGTTGAGATGGTTTGGGCCCATGGAGAGGATGGATGAAGGAAAATTTAACTGACAAAGAAGATATATAAGACAAGTGTGAATGGGCCAGAACGAAGGGGAAGACCTAGGCGGAAATTCTCTGACCAGATTGGAGACATACTAAAAAAAGGATAGATCAGAAGTACATTCAGAATGGGGTTATACAAAAATGTTACTTAAATTTGCATAGCTTTATGATTATTTTAGAAGATAACTACTTCATCCACTAAGAATAAGTACTGAATCAAAGGCGACTTTACATCAGTCAATTTATAAGACTAAACTAGACCTAAACAGAAGAGCATGCATAAGAAACTTGATGGAAGTGAATGAAGCAAGAGAGGTATGTCAGGATCGTTGCAAATGGCGTTCCGTAGTCTCTGCCTACCCCTCCGGGAAACAGGCGTGAGTCTATGTATGTATGAATGTTTAATAAGGCCGGAAACAAGCCGCCCATGTACACAAACAACACCAAAAGTGTCACAAGTGCGTTTGGGATGGGAAAAGGAATAGGGAGAGGAGAGAGAAGGAGAGGAGGGCTCCGGAACTCTCAATCACCAGACGAAACACATCAGTATACATACTGCTCCTTTACATCGATATTTTGTAAGAAGGTAGAACTTTTGAATGAAATAAACAGGAGAATACCAATAAAAAATTTAACATAACATAACATAATTTCACGCCTTTTATCCCCGAAGGGGTAGGCAGAGGTGTATATAACACCCACACTTCGTAAGTTATGTTTCGGTCCCAATGTAATAGGGGGCGAGCCTATTGCTATCACATTGTTAAGCGAGCGATAATTAACATTTTTAATACACACATAACTTCGAAAAGTCAGAGATCGAACCCGAGACCATCGTCTTGGCAGTCCGTTACGTACACCACTGGGATATGGCTGTTTTTTTTTTAATAACTTTATCGGATTTTAATCTCAGAGTAATAAGAAAGGAAACAAATTTTCATAAACATATCTGACTTCTTCACGTATTCGAAATTTTATATCTAGCTTTTTAATAGACTAATATCACATTTAATGTGATGACCAGAAGTGATTCCTTTAAAAAGACATAGTGCATTCCGAAATAAAAACCAACTATTAGCAATATATATATAGATATCAATTGGACTACATTTTAATCAAGGACAAATACAAACATCTGGTAACCAACTGCAACACCCTACCAGGAGCAGACATAGATTCAGACCACAACTTAGTCATAAGTACACATAGCCTTCAACCACAGAAAAATAAAAGAAAATCTAGACCAAAGAAATTAGATCTCACTAGTATTAAGGATAAAACCAGCAATATATCAGTGCAATATAGTTATAAGTTAGGCAATAAATTAGAAGAATATAGAAATAATATACAGGAGTCTGATCAAATAGACGTTGAAGCAAGGTGGTCATGCTTGAAAAACATTATTAAAACAAGTGCTAAAGAATGTTTAGAGAATTTAAAAATAACTCCAAGAAAACCTTGGTTAAACGATGAAATAATAAATCTGATGTTACAACGAAGAAAGTTGAGAAATAAAAGCGATATAATAGTGTAAAAGAATATAAAAGATTAACTAACAAAATTACCCTAAAATGTAACGAAGCTAAAGAGAAAAGAATAAAAGAAGAATGTGATTTAATAGAAAAATACTTAAATAAAGGAAAAATGGATAAAGCATATAACATAATAAAAAAATAAGGCATTAAACACAAGACAAAAAGTACAGCTATTTTGGACTGTAACGGGAAAATGCTATTAGATGAAAAAGAAATAGTGCAACGCTGGAAAACCTACATAGAAACATTATACAATGGAGAAGGACTTAATGAAAGTGATATACAAGATGGAAACCTTTTAGATAAAGTTAATCTTGGACCTCCTATACTACGAGAAGAATTTGATAAAGCTCTCCAAAACATAAAGAACGGAAAAGCTGTAGGAACAGATGAGTTAAACATAGAATTATTAAAATATGCTGTTTGTGACCCCATTATTGAAGAACTTTTTAAATTGACCCAACATATGTACATCACAGGCAATATTCCGAGTGATTTCCAAACAACAAAAACAGTAATGCTACCTAAGAAACTAAACACCCGCAAATGTGAAGAACACAGAACCCTTAGCCTTATTTCACACGCTTCGAAAATACTAATTCACATAATACACAACAGAATAAGACCTAAAGTGGAAAGCAATATCGGCTCAGAACAATACGGATTCAGAAGAGGGAAGGGCACACGTGAGGCAATCTTAGCCCTTAGACTTATTTGTAGCAGAAGAATAGATTTAGGCAAAAATACACATATAGCATTAATAGATTTAGAAAAGGCGTTCGATAAGGTAAACTGGAAAATGATGATGGAAACTCTGAAAACCGTAGGATTAGATTACAGAGATAGACAAATAATATACAAGCTTTACAAAAATCAGGAAACTGAAATAGAAATAGGGAACGAAACAATAACGGCAAGAATAAAACAAGGAGTTAGACAAGGTTGTCCTCTGTCACCAACAATTTTCAATCTTTTTATAGAAAAAGCAATAAATAAAATAAAGGACTCTGACATTGGAGGGATTAAAATGAATGGAGACCGCATCTTTTTCATACGATACGCAGATGACATTGCGGCTTTAGCTGAAAATAAGAACGAATTGGAACAACTGCTAAACAATATGGATAAATGCTTTAAAGAAATTGGACTTAAAATTAACACAAAGAAAACAAAAACCTTGACAGTTACCAGAAATTTGCTCAGCAATAATAAAATCAAACTAAACAATATCCCTATAGAAGAAGTAAAATCATTCAAATACTTAGGAAGCCACATTACTAATGACTCGAAGTGCACCCAAGACATTAAAGCTCGAATTTCAATAGCAAAGACAGCATTTAACAACAAAAAACATATTTTAAAATCTAAAATAGCAAAACACATAAGAAAACAGTTCATCAAAACATACGTCTGGAGCATTGCTCTGTACGGAAGCGAAACATGGACAATGACCCAACAAGACCGGGAAAGACTAGAGGCATTTGAGATGTGGTGCTGGAGACGCATGGAAAAAATTAGCTGGACAGAAAAAAAGACCAACGCGGAAGTATTAAGAATCGTCCAAGAAAAACGCAACATATTGGCGACAATCGAAAGGCGAAGAGGAAAGATGTTTGGCCACCTTATACGACATGACGACTTCATTAAAAACATCATTGAAGGTAAAATAGACGGAAAGAGAGGAAGGGGCCGACCCAGGAGAGCATATATGGACCAGATAAAAGAAAGGACGAAGATCATGTCGTATAAGAAGGTCAAGGTACTGGCCGAAGATCGTGAAATATGGCGTTTACTCCACCGACAAGAGCGACGCTCTTAAGTTTAAAGAAGAAGCAATATTTATAAGCGCTAAATATTCCTAGTACTAAATTACATACAAGACTAGAAGACATGTGTTTAGGTATGTCATCATTAGTCTCAATTAAATTACAGTTAGTGCGATCTCTGCAGTAAATAATTCACGCTGCATACGGTTCTGACATAAACAGCGTGAATATATTTAATATAAAAGGAAACATTAGGAGTAAACTTGGTGACCGTGATTCATTTCCTCTTACAGAATGCATTCAAGCGCTTATAGGCGATTATAATCTGATCAAAAATTTGCATCCGTTTATATCCGTTTAAGTTATTTTTGAGGAACATCTGTTTTATTAATTATAATTTTATCTATTTGAATTTAAATCGTATCATATTTTTTATCATATCCTTTAGATTTTGCATTAAACACCCATTAAATCTGATTCACATTCTCAACGGTTCACCTATTTATATTCAGAGTATAATGAAGCACATTCAATCAAGAGATCTTCGCGATTAACCATCCCTTTATGTTCTTCATTCAAAACAGTACCTCCATTTAAATGTCTGCCATCTTATCTCAAAACTATCCCACAAAACGCACCCCTAAAATTAATATTCACGTCATGAAGGTCTCTCTCCTCATAAACTTGGTTTGGAGTATTAATAAAACAAACAGTCTCACACAAGATGACCAGATAACCAATCAGAAACGAAAATACTTTATGCGATTTTATTCCTGATGATTTCGCAGTACAAGATTAAAATTTTGGGCCCATCGCATGTATATTTAAAAATGTATGAACCAAGATATTGAGATAAGACTTCAAGGTTTAATGCTAGCTTTTGTAGAACGCGTGCATGGAGGTTACACAGAGGCGTGAGAAAAGATTGTATTTTTTAAAGAACAAATGTAATCCAATACCGGTATGCAGTTGCTAATTAATTCCGATTGCATCGGTATACTTAATTTCCTAATTTTAATATCCATTTGGAGATGTTAAGTAAGCATTTTATATTCTCATTATAACGGGTCATTAAGTAGTGTAGTTGTATATTCATGTATTACGGCGACACGTTTTGGTTGTTATGTTTATGATAATTATTTGCATATGATGTCATTTAATTACTTCGAGCAGTGATAGCCCTACGGGGAGACCGATACATTACCATGCAGATTGTTTTGAGTCTGAACCCATGGAGAAAATAATACTAACATTTCTAAGCTTTTATTAAAGTTAATGACTTGACCGTTGGCGTAGTGGCTCGAGCGACCGCCTCGCAACTTGAAACTGTGCCGAGTGTTGCGAGTTCGATCCCTACACGAGGCAACACTTTATGTACTTAATTCACAAATTGTTGTTTCGAGTCTGGGTGTTTGATCCATAAATTATTGTTCCGATTCTGTGTGTGCATTGTATCAGTTGGCTTTATCTTAGTAAAGTCTCTCGCACATATGATTTATTCCTACTGCGGGAAATGACTTTTAAAAAAGAGGAATCATAGATAAATACAAGTGTTGACACTGATCTACGCTATGGAATATGATTATCACTTTAGGTTGCAGCGGTCTAATGGCAGTATATAGCAAAGCTAAGATTATTTAGAATCTTGTCAAGCTAGCAAGCGTACTACAAGCTTCAAAGGAAGAGCCTGGGAACAACTGCAATAGCGTTATGACAAAGATCTTAATGCCAATTCTGAAATAATAATTAAGAAACTTGCCTCTGTTGAGCAAAGAACTCGATGATACTCTATAAGGTGACAAAAAGCATGTAAGTTACACGATCTTCACGATCGTTTGGTCAAATTTTATAAACTTTTCTTTTTGTATTCGCTCACATCAGTTCTCGCCTCACCTTGAATATACATGAAGCTCAACCATATAGCATTACAAATTCGTATTGAAATACACACGGTAAGCTTGCTTGAAGGAAGTAGGCGTCCCTCTCAGATCGCCAGGCTGATAACAGAGGCAATAATTAAAGCCACTGACACAGCCATAAAGCAATGCCAAGCCCCACTTTTGTAAGTTTCCTTCCACTACCAAAATAGGAACCTTGGGGATAGAATTTACTGTTAAACCGTTTGAAATATGAAATATGAACAAGTGCTTAATATTCTATCGATAAATTATTGGTGCTTTGGTATCACGCTATCGACAGACTACATTTGGAAGAGTTCTATGAATATAATAGTAAACTGTTATCTATCTGGGGCCCGATTCTCCTAAATAAATTTGTTCAAAATACAGTTTCGATATAATGTCAGTGTCACAAATGGTATTTTCCTAAATTAACAGATATTTGAATGAAATTGTAATGAGATCGTAAATTGAAAAAAGTGTCAAATATGTGTCAATGACGAACTGTTTATTTCTAATTATACGATAATGACATTTGGTTAGCAGAATACCGATTTTGAGTCAATTCAAAATATAATCTCATTCCGTTCAAAATATAATTTCAATGTCATATAAAATAGGAGAATTGGCCCCATGGACTCAGATGGTGTCATGGCTTTATGAGTAATTTTACCAGTACGATACATGGACTGTTGCAGTTTCGATATTTAATGCACTCAATGGTTTAGCAAATTATGTTCGTTTTAAATTATTATTTTGTGGAATATTGGTACTCTAGTATCTCTAGCACTGGTTTCTAGTATCTGATATTTTGGCACTGTTGCAAGCATGATGTTCAGTGTAATGCACTGATTTTAAATATTCAGTAACAAAATAAAAATATGGCTTACATTTTTTTAGAGTCTGTTGAAATATATTACACTAGAAATTACACAATTTTCAGTGTGGTATTTTTCACATGTAATATCAGAGTTACAATATTTCTGATCAAATATGGAAGTGATCATACGCTATTACTCCATCTTGAATATACAAAACATAAACATGTGAACATAATTATGAAAATAGCGACAACACATCAGATCTTATCAACAATGGCCAAATCCGGAGTAAGCTTGTAACAAAGACCTTTCACTGTCGCCGTGTTAGGTTAATATTCTATTGTCTACTCTAAAAGGACTCACTATTATGGTATTTTAAGAATATGAACAATAACGTAATACTAAAATTTCAAGATCTACTGGAAATCTTACTTGATATAAATAAATATCAAGGAGAATTTGAATGTATGTTAGCGCTTTTACAACTGAGTCATTCAATTTATAATTATAAAATTTTACAAGTAGGTAGAAATTAAGTGCCTGCCTCTTTGGTCCAGTGGATAGCGTATGCGACTGCTGATCGGAGGTTCCGGGTTCGATTACCGTGTAACAACCGTCAGGCCAAAGTGTTACTGGGTTTTTCCGAATACTCAGTAGCAGCCCGGAGTCTGGTGATGTGCCCGATAACGTCAATAGGCTCGCCCCCTATTACGTGGGACCTAAAAATTCATGGCGAAATGTGGGTGTAATATTTACACCTACGCCTTCTGGGATACAGGCGTGAGACCATAAATAAAAATATAAACATAAAAAAATATAAAAATTAAGTCATAGGATAATTTTACCTAGCCAGTGTTTGATATTTGGTTGGTAACAACCTTGACAACGACAAAACTTCAACTGCAATCGCATATCAATATTATTTTTCTTTGTGATAAAATACTTATAACGGATGCGCTCGTTTTCAGATCCTTTTGGCGTCGGCGATTGCCGATAAGGCTGCGTTTCGGTAGCCCGAAGCTGCTTCTAAATTGCGTGATTTAGAGATGTTATCAATAATGCGTCTCTGTAGCCAGCTTTGTATGCTTTTAGTCACCTTATAGAGAGTAGAGTCATCTGAATACGATATAATATTAGTGTGCAGCCGCCTGTGCGTAAAATAATAAGTTTACTTTGGCCACAAGACACAATTGGAAAAAAAAAATCCTAGTTCAGTCATTAATCAGCTAACACACGACAGTTCTGATCCCAAACCCGAGCATATTTGCTATGGTAACAAAATACCTGATAGATATTCTTATGACTATATTCTGATAGACATACATAATGAAATTATTCTACATAAATTTAAACAGATACAGAGCGAACCATCATGCTCATCACACAAACATTTTGGTTGAAAATCGAACCCAGGACGTCCGGCCTTACAGTCAGAATCACTGGCCACTAGAAACACAGACCAGTTTTATATAACTAACATAACTTCACGCCTTTTTATCCCCGAAGGGGTAGGGAGAGGTGTTTTACACATCCACACTTCGCCAGTTATGTTTCGGTCCCAATGTAATAGGGGGCGAGCCTATTGCCATCTACCGGACGGGCACATTGTTAAGCGAGCGATATTTTTTTTTAATACACATTACTTCGAAAAGATCGAACCCGAGACCATCGTCTCGGCAGTCCGTTACGTACACCACTGGGCTATCGCCGCTATTACCAGTTTTACAGTCGCAATATTCCATAAAAATTGTTGAATGTTTTAAATGCTTTTCAATCGGAAAACAGGTTCCAAAGTAAGTAAAATTTTCATAGCAAGCAATACTTATTCAATAGGAATATTAGGGCGTTTTTATAAATAAATAATCCGTAATTTCACATACCCATTCTATCTATAACACAATTTGGTTTGTAAAGCTCACATTCCAGCATTCTTCCAACGCTTATACTACCCAAACGGGCCAATTAAATTGTTGAACACAAAGGCTCGAAACCTATATTCTTTTAACACCAAACTGGACTTCACACATGTTTTTAACTTTTTTATCCGACACGAAGATTTATGCGGTTCTTTGTGAATTAAAGAATCTTTTGGATCCCCGGATCGTGTTATATCTAAACAAAAAGATCTCGGCTCCTTTTAAACAGAAGGTATTTTACGTTTTATGAGCGCAGTGAGATCTAATTTGTTATTAAATGAAGCATTATGCCTATGTTTGTCGAAGGAGGGTTGGATTCGGAATCCAATGAATTTTAACTTCTGTCATTTGGGACATTTAAATATTTAAAAGGGGGTTACAATGCTTCCGTTTGTTTTATATTACTGTATTTTATGTTTCGGACGAATTTGTGAGACAAGGTTTTTTTATCGGTCGGATCTTTAGTACCGTTATGTAAAAAACAACAGGATATCGATGGGTGACAAAAAACAGAGTTGAATTTGTCGATGTTGAACATTTGTTTACATGATATGTAGCCTTGAATGTACCGTTATGTGTGCTCTATACCAGCCGTTCTCAAAGTGTGCTCCGCGGAGCCCTAGGGTTCCAAGGAGCATCTTTAGGGGCTCCACGAAGATGTATGTCAGTAAAATAAATGGGTATAAAATGCATGTAGGACTCGTCTTTTTTATTTTAGAGCTCCGCCAAATATTTGGTTACCCAAAAGAGTTCCATCCCTAAAAAAAGTTTGAGAGCCACTGCTCTATACCATACATTATTCTATAGCGTGGTAAGTATAACTATAATAATAGCTGAAGAATTGCTGCCTTTAATTCGATACGATTAATAGCTAAGGTATTGATGAGAATACGAGTGTTTATTTGATAGACTATTTAAGGCATTATTAAAAAAAATTACAAACACATATTTCTTGACTTTGCGAAGGGCGTACTGGTTAATACGGTGGTCTCTCCGATTAGCACAGTGAAATGAAATGAAATACTTCTTTATTTCGTGTAAACTTTGGAAGTACTTACGAAACCTCATTAAAAAAGAATCATTTTATACAAATTATAATAAGTATCTGTGTAATGTATGTAAGTTGTATATTGTGTGCAATTCACAAATTCTAGTTTCAATTTTTTTTTATTGCATAGGCAATTGTATATTGCTTGCATTTCTTGGATATTTTATTTCTTCGTTATTTTAATGTCTGTAAAAGTCTCCACGAGTCATTATTCTTCCCAGTGCGGAAATTACCTTTAATACAGAAAAATAAATGCCTGGAATAAACTTATAATTATTTTAATTAAAACCAAGGCAATGAAAAGCATAGCTAATGTTGTATTTTAATGCCTCTGGTAGCAGATAAACCAGTAGTCTACCGGATGATAGCAAATGATCACTGCGGCGTATAGATGGCGTAATGCCGAAGGCATAATCAAGGGATTGCATACTCTTATCAAGGAGCTTTTAAAATTAAATGATACATTAAATCAAGTTTTACATTTTTTAGGCCAACTTCCTTTTGGGCACCAGGAATGAATCATGTGCCACGCCGAACTTTACTAATATAATTACAATCAACGCGACGAACACCCAGACTCAAGACACAAATTTGCGGATCACACACAGTGCTTTTTCGTTGAGAATCGAACCTACAACATTCAGCGCAGTGACAGGTGGCGAGGCGACCGTTTAAACCATACGGTAAACCATTACTCCCTGCCGTGACTTTATGAAAAACCTGGCAAAGACTTGGTAATAAAATGTTAAGTCATTCAATAAAAACTCCACAACATATTATTTATGCCGAGAATCAAACTCGAGCCTCCTTCAAATCTGTACTTGTTCATATAATACATCCTTCTTATAACACAAAACCAACAAGACTCTTGAAAATAAGTCCACAGATAAAATGCTGTTGGATAAACAAAGATTCATCTGTACGATCTGTGGTATCAATATTGTGGTCACTAAACGTTGCTCTGCTCTATGGTCAATACTTATGAATAGATGTACAAATAGGTAGAATATAGAAAGTATTATCCTAAGATACTTCAATCTGATAGATCATTTAAAAATTCTGTTGGACAGCTTAGAAAATGATCGGCACATTCTGAGAATGGAGTATTGCTAAGAGTGCTTTTTGCTGCTTAATATATTGAAGGTAGTGTCATGGACTCGATCTTATACGACACAACATTCTTATATCTTCGTGTCCATTGACTATTTGTAAAATCTTGCGCGATACGGCACCTATACGTGGGACGGTATTGACCAAAGAATAAGACCTGTATGTTTCGCGCGAGTGATTCTGTCAAAACAGTACTAGGGTAATAGAAAATGAATATTCATACCAATTAGCAGCATAGTTTACCCTTGAACTGTAAAAACAAGTGTCTTACTGTATATAGGCTGTCCAGGTAATTCTACACGTGATGTTCTAAGGTGTTTGTACCGAGAGTCGCCACATGAACGTTATCTCGGCGCATCGCAGGGAGATTAAGCTTGTGTTCGACGCGAATGCAC
The DNA here is from genome assembly GCA_944739405.2 of Euclidia mi. Lineage (NCBI taxonomy): Eukaryota > Metazoa > Arthropoda > Insecta > Lepidoptera > Erebidae > Euclidia > Euclidia mi. The sequence goes on along the minus strand of OX123194.2, from coordinate 1,786,794 downwards.
CGTCATGCCCCAGTGTGTTTGGTGCAAGATGTAAGATTACCGAGGCCACACCTTATATAGCGGTTGGACATCTTTCTCCTAGCGTATCTCAGTTTCAACCTGGGGTTCGCTTACTAGTCTAACCGGATTTGACTGAATATTAGCTTTTCCACAGAGCGACTGCCTTTCCGACCTCTGCAACCCAAAGGGATAGCGATATTACTTGATGTTTGAAACAGAAATATTTTTTATGATAAGTTAAATCGATAATATTAGTTAAGTAGCGTGTTACTTTGTCTATTGAAAATTTCTGACTCTGGTCACACTATGAACTGTCAAATATTCTCTTGCTCTTGTTCTGGAAAATTCCCTTTTGTGAACACGTTGAATTTTGTGATTTGTAGAATTAAATTGGTGAATAACCTTGCAACTGTCGCTATTGGAATCTCCCGGCAAAAGTTGTGAGCGATTGATAAAAGTTGTGATAAGATTAATTGTGAAATATTGAACATTTACAAAATTTTGTGTGTCGACTGCCACGTGCCATCGTGTTCTGAAAACCCCGACGCTTTGGACCCTGGGTAACTATAATGATTTCCTTATTATTTTGGCCAAAATTATGAGTGTAATCTTATAGGTTTACTCCAGAACGTCAGAAGTAAGAAGATTAGGTAAGTAATTAGTTTAATTTCATCACTGTGTATCACAGTAATATATGTCAGACCTTTGCCCTGGGCTAAAGACTGGATGAATTCATCGCTTCCACTGCCTTCTGCAAACAACCATTCCCAGCTTTTCTAGCCCAGATTCTGAACACTTTTTAATTCTATTGTAGAATGTTTCTATATTACGCTATTTGCCGCCAGAATACCAACTAGGACCATAACATGTTGCTAAATTGATCGGTGAACACTAAAGTCAAAATAAAAACAAACAGTTCGGCAAATAATTCATGAAATATATTTTTAAACGTAGTGTACCTAATCTTATTGATTTTAGCGTCAATGGGAAGTACTATCCTCTCACAGAACAAGTGTCAATGGTCAACTAATCGTTAACCATCCGGTGATCCATCTGCTCGTTTGCGTACCATGGAAAAAGACGACACGCTTTTCAAATTGACATCACAGATTTTTGTGTCAAATGATGATAATAATATGATGTTAGGTATTAAGCGCGTTTTAATGTTGGTTAACGTAAATCTTTATTTACGTGATCACACCTTGAGAATACAAAAATACTTTTAACCTTCAAGAGGTCGCGCGGCGTCGAATCGACCGCACTTAAAAGTTTTTTTATTTACAACTCCTAATATTTTCGTTAGAAAATGTTCGGGCTTTAAGTACCTTCTTCTAAGTTCATTATGAACAAAACGAGCCATATATCCCTTCTCCACACCTGTCACGTGTTGTATAGGTAATTAGCTTTTGTTTTAGTCGCGGCGTAGTAGTCGAAAACATTACGCGCGCCCGTAGTCGAAAAGTTTACGCGCGACTCTGTCTGTAGATTGATTTTTTTTATTATTTAGAACTAATTTGGTGCTGTATGTGTATTTTACTATATAAAATGGCTTGTAGGTCTACTAGCGACTCTCAGATAAGAAAATGACAGAGAAAGAGAGTATCAGACCTCAGTGATGAAGGGTCGGAGGGTTATATTCATATGTTTTTTTATTTTATATGTTTTTTCTCTTTGTGTTCTAAAATAAATGTATATTATTGTATTTGATTATTTCATTATTATTAGCAAGTTTATAATGTTATTTTGTAAACCCATCCAAAGAAAATGAGACGTCTTATTTTAATGTTAATCATTTGAATAAACAATATTCGTTTCATTTTTTATTTTTATTACTAAACTGAATAATAACGATAAAATTATAAACCTAATAATAAACGATTCCATGTTTATTTGGTATTTTAAATCCCTTTAATGTCCAAGTAGTCTTTAGGGTTACGCGCGACCGCTCCCGCTACAAAAGACCGCGCGCCTGCTTGAAGGTTAAAGTGAAACAGGAAAATGCATCTCACTTTCACTTAAATTATTTATTTGCAGCTCTATTCAATGCTCACTGCAGACCTACTTCCTTGCAAATTAAATACGTGATTTAAAATTAAGTATTCCAGTTTCTACTTTTATGTAGTAAAAACTCTCTTCATAGTATTTACAGTAAAAAGACAGTTTATACAGTTTACTCCAAAACTGAGTTTTGCGGAAGTGTTTTTACAACGAGAAGTTTAGTTAATTCTAAACATTTATTTGCACTAAAGTAAATGAGCATAAAACGAAAAATAAAACGCCTGCTTCGTAACACTTGGACGGTTATTGTAAGATGTTCTAAGCCTCAGGGAATGGACAAAATAAAAATGAACAGTCTCCTTGTTGGCTTATCGGAATAGATTACTTTTCCAAATGTCCTCCAGGGGAGAGAACCGCAAGGGACACTTTTTTTATAAATCGTTAAATTTTGAGAGGGATTTGTCAAGATTTTTTTTTCGATTTCTTTCCCCTTCACGTCACCGAGGCTCAAAAGTCACGATTTTCTGTAACAGTAACATTTTCCTTTATATTTTTTTCACCGTTTAAACACGTCTGAGGTTGCGTGTGGGCGACTTTAAACATAATAACGGCCATTTTACGAATGCCAGCGCTGCCTACCGCGCGCAATGAGACGCGCTTTTTCAAGGGCCAGCTTAACATTTCCGAGATTATTTTTAATACCAATCGTGTTCGACCATTGTTTTCTTTGTGACATATTTACTTTTAGCGGTCGGCTTATTTTCGTTGTAGCGTGTCAACTGATACATTGTTTCGGTGCGTAATTGTTAAACGTCTCGGATTTCGTCGGTACACACATGCTGTTTAAGTACTTTAATGGAGGGTCTACTCTTAATTTGTACAAGGATTTTTGCACGGTTTTGTTTTTCGAAAGTATTAAAATTTTTTTTAAAAATTCTCAAGTGTAATGGAGACTGGAATTTACACTTAAGCTTTGCTATATTTACTTACTATTAGTTTGTGGCTTAAGAAACAATGAGGTCTACTGGCTCTTATTTAATTCCGCAAATTCAAAAAGGTGTTGATACACATCTGTTATAGCCATTTTTACACATTTTTATACGTAAAAAAACAACAACAGCATAAAAATGAAATCTAATTAACACAATCAAAAGGCTTTCTATACAAAAATCTCGCACTCACCTCAAATTAATCATCGATGTGTGGCACACATGAGCAAAAACTACAATAGGTCCATCTTAATTGTATAGCGAAAAATTCATTGTCAAACCGCATGATGATAGAATTGTGATAGCTTCATTTATTCTCCGTCATAATGTTTTACTTCATTATATTTCACCACGGGACACCGGCATGGGTTTGCCTATTATACTTCACAATAGTGCCTCTAAATTGTTTTAATAGACCAAGAGAAATTAATAGTCACTATGTATTGTTGGAGAGGAAACTTATCCCGTCGGTCTTATAACACCCGGTATTATTTTAGATGTTATCGCGAGTGTTATAATTGTTCTCATATGTGATGATGATACTGATAAAATGGCGCCGAAGATAAAAACAAGATTCGTAACTGTGTTTTATTGGCAGCTGTAGTTATTATCAAAATTAAATTGCACCCTCGTTATGACCTATGTGATGTGGACCAGGGTGATTATAAAAGTTTAGTTCGTTTGAATATATTATTATAAGTTTATCTACTTGTTGACTTAACCACGGAGGATAAATAGCAGACTTCTTGTGTCGGTCTAATACTCAACTGTATCTGGTAAGACGAGAAAGCGAACTCCGGCATCCAGTGCAAAATCTGGCACTCAAACGGTATAAAACATAATCATAATTGGAACGTGTACAGAAAAAGATTTACTTTTTACACCTCGAATTTTTTGGACACAAAGTTATTTTTTATGATACGTATAAAGGCAATAAAAAAGCTTCCAGCATAGATATGAGAATTAGTCAGATAGAGCGCATTCGTCCAACTAAGCGTGGCACGTTGACAGCTATGTGTGCGTGACCTTTGGCGACTGGCACTGTACGGACACGCGCGTCTATGTGTGTGAAAAGTTGCCAGATTATGAATAATCTCCCAGTATTTTGCATATAGTTATCTAATATTCTTATATTCATTTGCGGTTTTGAAGAATTTACCATGGATTTAATTAATGCTTTTATAAATACATTTCTTAAATGTAGGTACCGAATTAAGTTTTAACTACTTCGTAAATCTGTATATATAAAATCCTTGCGTTACTGACTGACTGACAGACAAGCTACAGCCGAAACTACTCGGCGCATGAAGCTGAAATTTAGCATGTATGTTTCTTGGGAACCGTAGGGGTGCACCAAGACGGGATTTCTCGAAATTCCCACGGCAAAACGAGAAATAAGAAAATATGTGCGTGCGAAGCCGCTGGCGTCGATTAGTTGAGAAATAAATAGTATGTATGTACACACGGCACCAAGTCAAGCTAAACAGTTGCTGTACGATTTTGATACTTATTCCCTACGCCATAAGTATGTATGTACACACGGCGCCAAGTCAAGCTAAACAGTTGCTGTACGATTTTGATACTTATTCCCTACGCCATAAGTATGTATGTACACACGGCGCCAAGTCAAGCTAAACAGTTGCTGTACGATTTTGATACTTATTCCCTACGCCATAAGTATGTATGTACACACGGCACCAAGTCAAGCTAAACAGTTGCTGTACGATTTTGATACTTATTCCCTACGCCATAAGTATGTATGGACACACGGCGCCAAGTCAAGCTAAACAGTTGCTGTACGATTTTGATACTTATTCCCTACGCCATAAGTATGTATGTACACACGGCACCAAGTCAAGCTAAACAGTTGCTGTACGATTTTGATACTTATTCCTTACGCCATAAGTATGTATGTATACACGGCGCCAAGTTAAGCTAAACAGTTGCTGTACGATTTTGATACTTATTCCCTACGCCATAAGTATGTATGTACACACGGCGCCAAGTCAAGCTAAACAGTTGCTGTACGATTTTGATACTTATTCTTTACGCCATAAGAACGGTGCAAAGGACAAAGTGTATAAGCTTGACGAGTAGCAGGGTGTACACGAATATTAGGATATCGTTTGGGGATCGAACTCAAAACAATATAATGTAAGGTATATACTAATGGAAATTGAAATTCTATTACTATATTTATGAGAAAGAAGATATGTCTACAATATACTTTTATAATACGGTAATGTATTTTTCATTAACATGACAATCATTATCACATAATCAATTGACAAGTGCATTTTCCCTAATTCAGGCAGAACGGCGTCGACAAAAACTGGCAACACTTACATATTTCTAGCACAAATACGAATTTTATCGAAATTAAATTAGGAAACAGTCAAATTATCAATAGTTACCTGTGAAAAGATATTCCATTTTCCTGTTTTTGTTTTTAGGAACAACTTTTACAGTGTTTAAGAACACAAGACGGCATTTTGAGAATTTAAAAGTTGAAGTGATCGTGACGCGTGAACTGTACGATGCTTCGTAGCGCACTGAGACGAGTTTGTATTCGCTTTTCAATTTTGTATTTGCTTTAGTGGCCGCACGCAACTGTGCCGCGCGTTCCATCTGACTAATTCTCATATCTGTGGCTTCCAGCATATCATATAAACTTCTACACTTTCATTCAACCAAAGGAAACATTGAAATTAAAAAAATGGTAATTTTTTTCTATAAAAAATCAAATTAAATATAAACGAGGCTCTGCTGGCACTCAGACGTTCCTAATCACGGCCTCGGCATAATATCTACAAACTCATTTGGAATTAATTCTTTAGCCGTTTTGGCGACCTCGATTTAGGTTAGTGGAATATTTGTATCAAGTAGTCTAATAAATCTTGAGTTATCATGGCGCAAGATAATAATGATTGAAGCGGCAGTAAAATAGCTAAGAATTATGTGACCAGAAAATATAAACTATTTTATCTGATAGTTTTAAATTAAAATACACGATACCATTAGACCGAGTACACATCTGAATTGTCATGGGGTTTGAAAGCTACAAATATGATGTTTTATTTTAAGTTAAATTCGAAGGACACGCGTTTTCGCATAGTTGATAACAGTTGCATTATCACATGTCCGACAGTTTTATTTCTTATCATTATTTTGTAGCACCAATAACAGCAAGTATATTGATATACCCTAAACAACTGAAGTACCTACATAATGTGTTCATCAACTAAGAAATGGATTATACAAATGCAGCCTTCTCTTAGACATTTGGATTTATTTCAGACTACAGAATATTTCTAACAACGATCGCTTAGACAAACATGGCTCCTTGAATCAGCGATCGAACATAGAAATCACTAAGAGAAGTAAGCAAGAGGTGTCATTTGTGATTTAAATCATGTTTGTGATGGTGCACCACACTGCTACGTTATACCTGATGCATATATGTATGTGTGTAACTTTAGAATACTGTTTATAGAACACCAGTTTACGGACGAATGGGATATCGGTCTGAGCATATATGAATTATACAGGATGTGCTTTAGGCGGTGGTCTTGTGTATTTATTGTTTCTAGGAGATGTGACGCAGTTTGCAGCGTCTTTGCTCTGAGAAATGCTAAGGAAGATACACAACGGATTTCTTGCTCAAAGGAGACAGATTTCACCTTACCATAAAACAAGAACTAAACTAAACTTTAGATAAGATGAGAATATTAGACAGTCTAGAAAGGTAATTACTTACTTTAATTTGACATTCCTTTAAACAATATTTAAAACATAATATTATTAGTTTGCGTGTAATAAGGCCGCTAATCTTGGTGCACGACAGATAATATCGGCGAAGAAATTTAACGATGACACCTGCTCGGTTGGTATGCCATGGGCAAAGTAATTTTGAAAGATAGTTTAGGTTTCATACATTTCTGTTTAGTAATTATAACTTTGTCGCAGCATAGTTTATTAGTGGCTCAAAAACCTTAAGGCAATACATGTTCCATCTGAATTACAAAGGCTGTAGCAGTGTTCCGAAGTAGCATCATACTTTGCGAATGAAAAAGCTAGTGTGTCAACTTTATGTCGTTAAGATAAATGTGGGGAAAATAACAACTAAATAAGTCTGATGAGTTGACTGTAATAGTAGGTTATTATTTTTAACTTTAAGAGACAATTTTGTAAACTGGTATTATTGTCCATTATATTTGCCCTAGAGCCCTTTTTACACTTCAACGACAATTATTTAAATAGGTATTACAAAGTCGTAGGTAGTCAAAGCCGTGTGGTTGACGGCATAGAATACAAGTGTCACCACCCCCTATCTTCCCGTGGGTGTCGTAAGAGGCGACTAAGGGATAACACGATGCAAATACCATATTTGCGTAGAGACGGAAAACTGGACATCAAACCCTATACGACTGCCTCGTTGGTCTCGCGGCATAAATGTGCGCGTGGGATCAGGAGGTCCCGGGTTCGATTCCTGGGTCGGGCAGTGTTATTGGGTCTTTCTGTCACGAAATTCTCAGTAGCAGCACGGAGTCTGGAAATGTGCCCGGTACGGCAATAGGCTCGCCCCTTATTACGTGGGACTAAAGTATATCTGGCGAAAAGTGGGTGTAGAAATACACCTCTGCCTACCCCTTCGGGGATAAAAGGCGTGACGATATGTATGTATGTATGTATTACAAAGTAAGGATTACACATTATTGTTTGAAGTTTAATCTAAACTTAGTTGTTTTCAAAATGTTATATACCTACATTAATACAAAGATTTTCAACAGAATCTTTCTCGAAAATTCGTCGGCTTAGTGGTATTCTGTATAGTAGTATATACTATTTGATATATTGTTATTTTGGAGTATAAACAGTTTTGAAAATATCCAAAACCCACAACCATTAAAGACTCAGCTTTAGTTTCAAAAGCAAATTTCGCCCACATTTACCTCTAAAATCACTATCTTAAGCAGACATTGGGAGCTTCCAATAACCTAACCTATACAAACAGCGTAATATGTAGCAATAGTATTACACGCTGAGGGTTGCACAAAGACTTAGTACGGTCTTACTCAGGGCCGTGAAAGCTCCCTACATGGGTAAATTTCATATAAATCAGCACCATCTACCAATGATTGTAAGAACTAAAGAAAAAGCAACAACTGAACGGTAATTTCGCCAGTTATCTTAAGATCGCCGTGGTGCGGTGGATAGCGTGTTGGGCTCATATCTGTGAAGTCCGTGGATCGAATCCACGCTTACCACGAACTACATTTTGTGATTTTTATATTTTTTTACTTTTAAATTGCATAGTTTACATAACAGTTGTCATTTACCTATTTATTAACACCAAAATTAAACATTTATTTTATTCTGAAAAATGAATCCACTACTAACGCCATCTATACGATCGAATAAAAATACAATTGATTTGTACGCCATCTAGAGTCGAGGTCAGTCGAGGATGCCTATTGAACTTCAATTTCGAACTGAGAGTTGCGCATCTATACCAGTATAAGTGTATAATCTATGGTCTTACTTGTTCCCTTTAACGGGGAGCAGTGGACGGCGAAATTACCCGCAGACAGGTAAGCCGCTTTCTTTGATAGATACGTTCGAGGATATTGGTATAGGAATGGAAACTTATTGCGTCAGGTGTAAAATTGCAGATAATTCCTTGGGACACGAAATAGACGGCGGATTTGAGGAAAGGTGGTCAAAAAGGTACAAGGATATAATGTTATTATTGGTAAAAATAATGCTTAGAAGAATATAATATTATGTCTGATACTTAGTGGACGTCTATGTAATATAACATAGTAAACATACATACATACATATCGTCAAGCCTTTTATCCCCGAAGGGGTAGGCAGAGGTGTATTTCTACACCCACTTTTCGCCAGATATACTTTAGTCCCGCGTAATAAGGGGCGAGCCTATTGCCGTACTGGGCACATTTCCAGACTCCGTGCTGCTACTGAGAGTTTCGTGACAGGAAAACCCAATAACACTGCCCGACCCAGGAATCGAACCCGGGACCTCCCGATCCCACGCGCATATTTATGCCGCGAGACCAACGAGGCAGTCGTATAGGGTTTGATGTCGAGTTTTCCGTCTCTACGCAAAGATGGTATTTGCATCGTGTTATCCCTTAGTCGCCTCTTACGACACCCACGGGAACATAGGGGGTGGTGACACTTGTATTCTATGCCGTCAACCACACGGCAACATAGTAAACAATTTTAATAATATAACATTTTCTGTTACAGATTTTGACCAGAAGCGTCCTGGGTCTGTTTTTACCTGATATTTTCATTCAACAACGACTATTTTATCGGATCCTAGCTGTAAACAGAGAAAACCTTTTCAAGAGATATTTATTTATAAAATTCTTCTATTGTGGCAATGGTTTGAAATAATGAAGAACATAAAAAAATACACAACTACTTTTTTATTTATGAACTCAACGTTTTTCGATTTTAGCTATGTCAAGTTGAAGGAAAAATAAAAGTTAACAAAAATATATTAAAAATGCTTCATCATCATCTAAGCGTTGCCGGTTGGTATTCAAGGAGAGTGCTCCTTGGAGCCTCGGTATCCGTTTGCCTACTGCAACGGCTTATCTTCACACGATCTTCAACATCCTTGGAAACCGATTACGGTCTACTTGATGATATGATGGTGCTGAAATACTCATCAACCTGTAAGACCTGGCAAAATTGCAGTAGTATTTTTTTCTTTATAGAGCATAGGTTTTAGGGTTCTGTACCTAAAAGGTAAAAACGGGACCCTATTACTAAGCCTCCGCTGTCTGTCTGTCTGTCCGTCTGTCTGTCTGTTACCAGGCTGTATCTTATAAACCGTGATAGCTAGAAAGCTGAAATTTTCACAAATTATGTATTTAAAAATAAAAAACAAAAAATATTAAGGGGGGGGGGGGGTCTCATACAAAAAACGTGTTTATTTTCGTATTTTTTGCTCAAAATTAATAATTGTAACAGGTAGACGCTTTAAATTTTCAAAGAATATGTAGTGGTATATTACCTTTTAAAATAAATAATTAAATAAAAAAGTAAATAATAAAGGGGAGCTCCCATACAAGAAACGTAATTTTTAAGCAATTTTACAAAGTATTTAAATATACATACAACGCACGTGATTTTCTTTTATAGATGATGGTACGGGACTCTTCGTGCGCGAGTCCGACTCGCACTTGCCCAATTTTTTTTAGGTTACGAGACAAACATTTATTTGATTGATTACATCTTCACATCATTAACATTATGTAGCACAATTTTAGTATAGATAACGAAATTATTTATCATGATTATTATTTGTCAAATGTACTATTCAATTTATGATACATACTATTTGAAAATGCGAGCAGTTACTGTTGTGGTCAGCAAATTTGATATGAAACGAATACTAGTCGATATAAATACGTGACCCAGAATTAAATTTAGCTACTTTTATCAATTTTGCTGTGGTTCGCATTGACAGCTGGCAATATTTACATTAAGGCTCGGAGGTCGATTTGTAAATAAAAGATGCGCTAGTTAATAATATAATAATAATAATATTCTACCACATACACACATCACCATCTAGTCCCAAGCTAAGCAGAGCTTGTGTTATGGGATATACTAGATAATGGAAAAAAGGTATATATATACATATTATATACCTTTTTTTTTGTAAATACATATTATACATAGAAACACCCAGACCAAGACAAACATCCATGTTCATGCACACAAATGTTTGATTTGAGCGGGAATCGAACCCGAGACCTTCGGCGTAGCAGTGCGCTGCGCCAACCGGTCGTCAAAACCGTTTCAATATGAGTTGGTTGATTTGGTTAGTAGTATGTTTTTGGAGGATTTACTATAAGAAAACAATATTCTTGCTACTCATTATGCAACTGCATGAATGACGTAGAGGCTTTAGCGGCTGTCTAGCCGCTTAAGAGCCGGCGCACATATAGCGAAGAGCAATGGAGAGAATTTTTGCCATGTCGACATATATTTTTTTTATTGTCTCACGTCTGTATCTCCGAAGGGGTAGGCAGAGGTGTAATATTACACCCACATTTCGCCAAGAATTTTTAGGTCCCACGCAAAAGGGGGCGAGCCTATTGCCTTTATCGGGCACAGCACCAGACTGAGAATTTGGAAAAACCCAGTAACACTTGCCCAACCCGGGAATTTTAAAGGTAGTAGAGTCTTGCTGATTTCAGCATAAATGGGCCGGCTTGACCGGGGAAGTACTACCCTCTCACAGAAAATCGACGTAAAGTAACGGTACCTAAACTGTTGCGTTTCGTTCGGTGAGAGAGAGTGCCGGAGGCCCTATCCCCTATTCCTTCTCATCCCACTCCTCATCCTATCCCTTTTCCCAACCCCAAGGGGCGGCAACGCACTTGTGACTCCTATGGTGTTGCTTGTGACCATGGGCGGCGGTAATTGCTTACCATCAGGCGATCCGTCTGCTCGTTTGCCGCCTATTACTATAAAGAAAAAAAAAAAGAATTTAACCCGAGACCTCCGATCAGCTGGATCAGCAGTCGCATACGCTGTCCACTGGACCACGGAGGCTATCTACTCGACATATTATTACTCACCAAAATAATGTCCAGAATGAATTGATAGAACGAAATTACTGAGCGGATCGAAACGACTACTAGCGCATAGGCACGCGCGCGCGTCCGTTATCAGTCGCACGCTCTACGCTGCGGATGGCTATATATGCGCCATTAGCATTTTAGTGTAAATTGTCATAGACACATACCACTAGACAAGACGTATAGCGTTTCTATAACAGTAGTTAAAACTACGTTTTGTACATTGTGTGCGAAAAGGCAGCGACAGCCGAGTGGAGAGACCGACAGACTGCTATGCAGAGGGTCTCGGGTTCTAATCCACGGCACGCACCAATGACTTTTCGAAGTTATGTGCGTATTAAATTGTTAATTATCGCTTGCTAAACGGTAAAGGAAAACATCGTGAGGAAACCTGCATGTCTGAGAGTTCTCCACAATGTTCTCGAAAGACATGTGAAGTCTGCCAACCCGCACTTGGCCAGCGTGAACTATAGCCATACCCTTCTCATAGTGAGAAGAGGCCCGTGCCCTGCAGTGGGACAGTATAAAGGGCGGATGATGATGATGTGCGAAATGCATTCAGTATCAGTTTGAATTTCGGGAATTTTATAAAACTTATTCCTGCAAGCCTGGCGTCTACGTGCTAGACTACCCTAAATTGACAGAATATAAGTTATTTTGCAGCAAATTTCTAACACTCAATAAGAAATCTGAATGTATAATCAAAGAGCTCAGATATTTACAGAGTCGCATTTCCTATAGGCGCTCTGAAGACAAACTTTCTGCGACCCAAATAGCCGCTTGGTGGTGTGGCTGTAGTTCCCCCAGTGTAAAAGTAAAACAGACGGTGTATTTTAACTACGAGAGCAAGAGAGACGGAGAACGACGCCAGCGCCGCCAACGTCGCCAACTACGAACTAAACTGGGGCTAGATCCCACTTGGAATCGGCACACGAAATCCTTAGGGACTGCGGTTCTATGTATAAATCTGTATTCATTGGTATAATGGCCTGGTATTTTAACAGATATAAACACATTCAAACTTACACATGCACGCGATACACGCACACAGAAACACATTCCATCTTTAACATATTCTGTTACTATCAAACTATCACATGTATAAACAATATCATATATCCGATGACCGCATATTGTATTCGAAAACAACGACATAATAAACATGGTTCCATTGACTACAGGTGACTCCACCCACATGACATATTCCGGTCTTACACCATACCTGTTTACAGCATCCCTGCTGCTCTTACAACTTCATCTCGTAGCCATCGGAATCATATTTATGACTACATAACTTGAATTTATGTAAGTATAAAATTATGCCGAGAAAACGTTATAAAGTATTTCATAAACGCATTTATCATTAATTAACATTTGTTTCGGTTGTTGCGAAATAAATGATTTGTTTAAGACGAATATTGTACAAGCTTTAGTAATATTTTTATTGCAGGTACAAGGTATTTTGGATGTAATGAACCTGCTACTAAATTGTGGCGAGTTGTATGGGTTTATTTTTGCAAGGTATACCCATATGATTGGTCGTAATAATAGTTTTGAGTCATACGACATTTTCATTTTTTATAAAAAAAATCTATTAATTATGTGGTACAAGAATTTGTTGACTTGTAGTCAATGTGTCATCATCATCCTCCTAGCGTTATCCCAGTTTCAACCAGGGGTCCGCTTACTAGTCTAACCTGATTTGGTCAGCTAATATTCAGATACTAGCTGACCCAGCGAACTCCGTATCGCCTTTTTAAGGTTTTTTTTCTAGATCCTTTTCTTTGCAACTACTTTTCCAGGAAATTCTTAACAAAGTTATCAAAGCCATCAGTGCTTAATCTAAAATTTCAGAGTTTATAGAGGGGTAAAAACAAACGAACATTTTGTATTTGCATTCCTCATAGCTTAAACATCGGAGAGGATACCCGTATTGACTTCAATTTTTTTTTCATCCGCCATCTTTGATTTCCCATTCGCCATCTGTGATCACAAAATAGATGTTGTATTTGGATTTGCCATCCCTTAAAACATCGGAGACGATAACCATATTGATTTTTTAAAACTTTCCCATCCGCAATCTTTGATCACGAAATAGATGTTGGATTTGGATTCCCCATCCCTTTAAATATTGTAGACGATACCCATATAGATTCAAAAAAAAATCCCATCCGCCATCTTTGATCACGAAATAGATGGTGTTTTTGAATTCTCCATTCCTTAAAACATTGGAGACGATACCCATATCGACTTTAAAAAAAAATCCCGTTCGCCATCTTTGATATCCTATCCGCCATCTTTGATCACGAAATAGATGTTGTATTTGGATTCACCATCCCTTAAATCGTCAGAGACGATACCCATATTGATTTTTAAAAATTTTCCCATCGGCCATCTTTGATTTCCCATCCGCCATCTTGAATCACGAAATAGACGTTGTATTTGGATTCCCCATCCCTTTAAACATCGGAGACGATACCCATATTAATTTTTCAAAAAAATCCCATCCGCCATCTTTGATCACGAAATAGATGGTGTTTTTGGATTCCCCATTCCTTAAAATATCGGAGACCATAACCATATCGACTTAAAAAAAAATCCCGTCCGCCATCTTTGATTTCCCATCTGCCATCTTGAATCACGAAATAGATGTTGTTTTTGGATTCCCCATCCCTTTAAACATCGAAGACGATATCCATATTGTTTTATTTTTAATTTTCCCATTCGCCATCTTTGATTTCCCTTCCGCCATCTTTGATCACGAAATAGATGTTGTATTTCGATTCCCCACCCCATAAAATATCGAAGGCGATACACATATTGGTTTTTAAAATTTTCCGTCCGCCATCTTGGATCACTAAATAAATTTCATATTATTAATCAGCGTCCCGAAAATCTCGAAAACGATACCCATATAGATTGTATCCTATTCGTTTAGCCTTGTTTTGCCTTTGACCCAACCCTCCCCCTTCTCGTTTGACCATTTTATTATTTTTGTCTGGCCCCTAAAAGTTGTGGCCTAATTTTATATAGCCCATAGCCTTTCGGAATAATTGGGCTATCATAGGCAATAACAATTTTTAAAATCCGACTGCTAGTTCCTGAGATTAGCCGACATTATCTTTTAGCCTTTTTAACCTTTTGCCCGGCCCCAAAGGGTTGAAGCGTTATGTCATATAGCCTATAGCCTTCCGGAATAACTGGGCTAGCGTATACAAAAATAATTTTTCAGATCCGACCGGTAGTTCCTGAGATTAGCGCGTTCAAACAAACAAACAAACAAATAAACAAACAAACGAAAAAACTCTTCCGCTTTATTATATTAGTATAGATTAGCTTTTCCACAGAGCGACTGCCTGTCTGAACTCTGCAACTCAAAATGATAGCGATATTCCATGGTTTAGACTAGTGTCAGTTTCTTTAAGAGGTACTGACGCCATATAACGACTGTCAAATATCTTCATTATAGCCGAGACCGACGGCTTAACGTGCTCTCCAAGGCACGGGATAAGTGATAATTAATACAATTTAATATGCACATAACTCCGAAAAGTCATAGCCGATACTCTCTGTATGGCAGTATGTTGGTACTTCCACTAGGCTATCGCAGCCATGTGGCCATGTGTAATACAAGAATATCATGATTATCAGCTATGTTTATAACCGGCCCCACGGCCAGCTGACATCATTGGAAGGGCCTATCTAATAAAGCTGGAATTTGTATCCATTTTGTTAGATAATTTATTATTAAAATAATTAAAAATAATGTTTGAAACGTTTGAACGTAAAAATTTTGCATCTTAGTATTATAAATTGCGACTTGACAAACATTAAAAAAACCTTGTGGAATATCCTCAGACATTGGTCTTCTCACGGCGATTTTCTCATCGCTTAGTTTTATTAGGTAAATCATAACATATAAATCAAATTACTAACATCAAAAGATATACATGCAAAGCAAAGAGTCTAAGTATAAAAAATATCAAGGTTCCGTAAATAACTACCTGATTATGTTTATATAATGTTTAGCGGTTATCCTCATAGACATAAAATATACAAAGACTTATAGCTGTTGTTATTTAAAAGAGCCGTAGATACATTTATAATATTACGATATCTCATAATTATTCTGACAGTGTTTGTGGTTACCTTAACCCAATATAAATAAATGACAAATATTTATCAATATTACTTCTAACAAGTTCTTCAAATTAATTTCTTCTTCAAATAAATTACACAAACCCAAAAGATATAGTGAATAACTTCAACAACTATTTCATAAATATGACCAACAGAAATGATAATGCCAAGCCCATAATCAAAATGTCTAAAACCATTGAAAATAATACAAATACCATATTTTTAAATCCAGTAGATTGTAAAGATGTATATAAAACCATAATGACGTTAAACAACACTAATTCCACAGGTTATGATGAAATTAACACAAAAATACTAAAGATGTGTGCCACAAGTCTATCACATCCGCTAACCTATTTGATAAATCTATCATTTGAGTGCGGCAAATTTCCGACTCGTCTGAAATACTCGATAGTGAAACCGATTTATAAAAAAGGAGATAAAACCGATATGAACAACTATCGTCCAGTTACCCTAATCCCAGTAATATCGAAGATTTTCGAAAAGTTGTTGCACAATCAACTATACAACTTTTTAATAAAGCATAACATTCTTAAATCAGAACAATTTGGGTTTAGAAAAAACAATTCAACCACCTTAGCTTGTTTAACACTCGTGAAAAATATTACGGAACAATTAGATAAAAAAATACCAATAGTTTCCATATTCCTTGACATGTCCAAAGCCTTTGACTTCGTGTCTCATGATCTACTACTACAAAAGCTTGAAAAATATGGAGTTAGAGGTAATGGGCTAAATTGGATAGTAAGTTACTTGTCAAATCGTGTTCAGTGTGTTGAAATGCCATATTTATCAGGTCGACACATAAAAATTGAAAAATCGCAAAACCGGCCAAATGCATGTGGCGTACCGCAGGGTAGTATATTGGGCCCTCTGCTATTCTTAGCCTATATTAATGATCTGCCCGATTCAACTTCTCAGAAATGTGTATTATATGCAGATGATACTACTTTGCAAATTCAGTGTAATAATAAAAATACCTTTGAAAGGGATATAAACCAAACTCTGGACAACGTTAATAAATGGCTTGATGATAATAACTTAAATGTAAATGTAAATAAAACCAAATTGATTCAATTTCAGACATACAATAGTAATCCTATATCCTTAAATATTCAATTAGATAGACAAACATTAGAAAAAGCAGAATCGACATCCTTTTTAGGTATAATAATCGATAAGTACTGCAATTGGAAGCAACACATAGACAAAATATGTTCTAGAATAGATGGATATGTGTATACGCTATATAGGCTAAGGCAGGTGGCAACTGTGGAAGCGACTTTGTACGCCTACCACGGCTACATATCCTCTATTTTACGCTACGGAATAGTAATATGGGGAAACTCTGTTGATCTGATCAGAGCGTTCAGGGCTCAAAAGAAATGCATCCGAGCTATCAGTGGAGCAGATTACTTAGACAGCTGTGTCCCTCTTTTTAAAAAACATCGTATTTTGCCTTTACCCTGTCTTTATATATACGAGATCTGTGTTTTTGTGTATAAAAATCCTAACCTATTTATTAAAACCAGCATAAATACACAAAGAAGTAACCGTTTTCCTAACAAACTACAGGTCCATCGACAAAACACAGCAATGCATAGCAAAAATTCATTTTGTATGGCTATTCGACTGTTCAATAAATTGCCTAACTATTATAAAGATTGTAATTTAAGCTTATTTAAAAGAAATGTTTTCTGCATGTTGTTGGATAAATGTTACTATTCCGTTAGTGACTACTTAAAAGATACCCTGTAATATTATAGTCTGCTATTAAGTATTATTGTTTTATTATTACAAATATATGATTAATTTTATTTATGTTCTGTATTCTCTATTTAATTCAAATTTTATGACTAATTATTATTTGTTGGTCAATTATTATTATTATTATTATAGTTATTAGTAATTAATTTTGACACTTTAACTTACCGACTAATGGAATATTTGTACACCAGAAATGGTTGAGTATATTGGACGTAATTCGAAATAACATCTTTTTTTGTTACTATATTCTTACAAATAAATAATTCTTTCTTTCTTTCTTTCTTTCAAGCCGAAACTATGCACAAAAATAAAATTCTGTCATTCTACAAAAATAATATCCAAACAAATATTCAAGTGCTTAAATAAATTTATTGTAGTATTATTCTCAGGTATTTTTTATTTTTATAAGACGTGCTACAAGTAATCTAATCGGAATCTCAATTAATTATCATGTAAGCATATAATTATGACGATAAAAAATCTATATACTTAAGATAAAAAGTGGCAAATTTATTGTAAACGTATAATTTGTCAAAATCTTATGAATAAATAGTATTTCATGTTCACACAAAAGCTATAATATTATGCATATTAGTATAACGGTATTTGGGCTTGTAACTAATAATTTTAAGTCTCTCTGTGTTTATTTATCTCAAGATAAATTACTTAAAGATCAAATAAAAGGTCGTACTCGAATCGAAACAGTATCGCAATAAGTATAAATTTTAGATAGGATTATTTACGAACTAGCATGTCAACGCCTTCCCAACCAAACTACTAATTAAACTGTGCTCAATTATTAATTATGAATGCGATATACTATTAATAGCAGTTGAATATTCAAACGCACACACATTATAAAATTCACAATTCATATATTTGTTTATTTAATTATATATTACTTCCCTTATTTGATATAACAAATGTGTGTTTGAGTTATAATTCACCGGCGAATATTTATTTGTTTAGAATTAGAAGCACTTATTAATATTTTTCATATTTGTGTACATGTCTCTTGATTAATTATTCTCTTTAGACCAAAAAACGAGGATGGGTTTGAAATCTGTATGCAATCATACTTTGTGCCATTATCATCAAAGCCTTATCATATTTGCCTGATATCCAGGGATAACTAGCAAATAATACTCTTATACAGTTGGAACTTGCAGTAGTTTGCAAAATGGTGCAACATGTGCACGTCAGTCGCTCATGTGTGACTCTCTAATTAGTTGTAGTTTAATTATCTGCGGTAGCTGAAGCATCATCATTAGAGATAAACTATTTAGTCCTTTGCTAACATTATCAAAGCACATCTTGCTGTACCTTTTCAAGTTTCCTGAATCACATTATGTTTTGTCCCCTATTAGGACAGTAGGTAGATACTATCCACAACACTTCGCATTTCTTAACGGCGAGGAGTCAGCTTAAACATCACGCTATACGTCTAATCAAAAGAAGTATTTGTAGTTTTCAACGATCACTGATGAAAATGGCAACACAGGTGGTATAGTAATAGGTACAAGTCCTAAGAAAAAGGTCAAAAGTAGTTTCTAAAATTAATTATCAAATTCAGGCAAATGCCGTTTCCACAAAAACTTTCTTCTTACTTGTGAATAGATGCCGTTGTCTGGCTCTTTATTTTGGTAGACGACTACAAATCTTTGAGACCCTCCCATGTCTGTCCATGTGTCGCAGACTAACGTGTTACGCACTCGCACTAACTATTATTTGTTTTGGTCTAGTCGCAGCGAGTTAGAAGGGCGGAGCGGATTTTGAATAGAATTCGCTGTTATATTATTTTTATTTGACTAGTGTAGCTCAAGAATTCAGAAGCTTGTTTTCCTTTTTAATATTTACTTTGATTCTTAGTAACTACCAGTTAAGCAAGAGTTAAGAAAAATATCAAGTAAGAATGCCATAGATAGAATGCTTCAATATTTTATTCCTACTTTGTAACTTAAGAAAATGGAATATATACTTTCTATTTGGCTTAAGATTTTAGCATTAGGTCCACTAATTGCAATAACGAATAACTATAATTATGTGTGCGTATGTGGCGTACAATAAAGCATATCTAACCTAATCTAATGTATAAAAGATCGCACTCGAATCGAAGCATTCATCATGATCAGCCTTTAACAGTCCACTGCTGGACTAGGCCTCCCCTTTGAAAGGAGGAATTGGCCCACTATACCACGCTGGCCAAACGGGTTGGTATAGGGTTTGTATCAAGTATTCCTTCACTTACAGTGCTGTTCTCTGCATAATATGCTCCCTCTGTCGGCTCTTACGACACCCATGGGGTGGTGACATTCCGTATTCTTAATCCGTCACCACATTATCACCACATTATTTATTCATACTATAAAGCTGTCAAATTCAAAAACTATAAAAAAGGCAAAGTCTTCAAAACAACAATGAAAATAGTCATATTATACGTTTACAATATTACTATAGCTTGAAAATAAACCGGCAATTATACCGCTATCTCCTTACCCTTACACCGCATCACGTGACGTTATCCTCCTATAAATAGGCTCAATCGAAGAGACAATACTATCCAATCCACTAAGAACAATAGCTCTGTGTCGGCACACACCGAAAGGGTCCTGTCTAGCCGACATCGCGTTTGTGTTCCGTGGTCCAAGATCGCTTGCAGATAGCTTAATCGAATGCTACAAGACGAAGGCAAATTGCAAGTGGTCCGATGCATAACTTCGTGAATACGTACCTACAAGGACATTCATGATTGAGGTTGGTGTGAGGATGTATGGATAGTTATTAAGGTGGTGTCTAGGTGGTTTGGTGGTTTAAAATGTTATTACACCTAGAGTTATCATGGAGGATTTTGTGTGATTTGTTTTAACCGCGAATGTAGTGATGAGAATCTGTATAATGACATGCTAAATTCTGGGGTGATGAGATTTTCAAATTTGGAAATAATTGTTGATTGTATTGTTGGTGATTGGTTAAGAATGTCCTCGCTTCTGTCATACTGAATGTTTTGTATACGTTGATTACATGGCTCAAAAATATTGTGATCGTCTTACCGATTTGGTATGTACTTTGTATCAAAGCTCATGACTCTGAAACTTATTCGCATTAGAATAACGAATTATAAAGATTCCTTTAGAAATTGCATTTTAGAGAAAATAAACAGAATTACTTTAATTAACCCAGGGTAGGCTTAGTTAAGTACATTAAATACTAACCTAAGAATCGATAAGTCTAATTAGTTCCAATTACGTGATTCTAATTGATTAGTTTAATTTTATTACAGACGTAAAAAGGTCATTGATACGTCTAGTCACAACATTCTTAGAAATATTTATTTGCCTTGTACTAATATAGTATCTTCTTGGGTTTACGCGAATGTTACACATTGAAATTAAACTACAGTTTACGGATTTTATCGCGATGTATTGGTTTCACTAAGTTATTACATTTGAAACTAATGATCTAGAAACTATATTTTTAATTTATTACTAGCCGACGTTTCGAATTCTTTACAGAATTCATGTTCACGGCAGACTGAGGTGATATTTGTCTTTTTCTTGAATGTATAAGTTATCTCAAAGTACCCGAACATTTTTCATCTACTGGTGTTACTATTTACGCAGAATGAGCTCACAGTGTCCATAGGTCTTCTGGTGACTTTGTCCTTCTTGGGTTTCATTAGCCTTATGACAGGGTCCCAAGCTGGAGGAACATTCAGCTGAGCTTCAACATGTCAGGCAAGTTCTGCAAGACAACGCTCCGACCTCCGCGCCACTGTCACAGATCCCAGAAGAAAGAAAAACCAGCCACAGTAGAAAGACAACCTGCTGTCCTCCCATACATCAAGGGCGTGACCGACGAAATTGGCTACATCTTGAAGCGAGCTTCTATCAAAACTTACTACAAGCCGCCAACGAAGATCAGTCAATTATTACCATCTGTCAAGTCTCATTTACCCTTGCAAGAGGCCGGTGTCTACAAAATTGACTGTGAATGTGGGCTCTCATACATTGGACAAACCAAGAGAAGCATAGGCATTCGACTCAAAGAACATATAGCTGACATAAAATATAAACGCTCAACAAAGTCTGCTGTGTGTGAACATGTGGAACAAGCACCCAACCACTACCTGCGATTTGATGAACCACAGATACTCGCAAAAGAACACCGTTTTCTTCCAAGGATGATACGAGAGGCTATTGAAATTAAAAAACACCCTAATTTCAATAGGGAAGATGGTTGGAATGTTCCTCCAGCTTGGGACCCTGTCATAAGGCTAATGAAACCCAAGAAGGACAAAGTCACCAGAAGACCTATGGACACTGTGAGCTCATTATGCGTAAATAGTAACACCAGTAGATGAAAAATGTTCGGGTACTTTGAGATAACTTATACATTCAAGAAAAAGACAAATATCACCTCAGTCTGCCGTGAACATGAATTCTGTAAATAATTGGAAACGTCGGCTAGTAATAAATTAAAAATATAGTTTCTAGATCATTAGTTTCAAATTTCAAAACTTAGTGAAACCAATACATCGCGATAAAATCCGTAAACTGTAGTTTAATTTCAAAGTTGTACTAATATGTCACCAAATCGTGATTCGAATATAATTATGAATTTGATTCTATGAATTGACTGTATGTCTCTCCTGGCATCTGTAGTACACTTCGACGTGGAAATGGTTTAAGTCTAAATAATATACCATACAAACATAATTATGTAAGTACATCTGTAGTATTGTGTGACGCGGAAAACCTGACTCAGCATCGAATTCTACTTCGACATCTTTTGCTCCACAATGCACAATGGCGAATTAAGCGAGGAGTGAACCAACTTCTGAATAAGTGTAGTAAGTAGTAAAAGTAAAATTAATGACCATATCAAATATTGTTTCTTGGGACATTTTCACTTTTGTTTCACTTAGAAGATCCGATTCATACTATCCCGTTTAACAGGGAAACACTTGAGCTTCAACCCATACGTGCCGTGGATAGATTTAATATTTATTTCCTTCTCTGAAGTAGGCAGAGAGCTCAAAATGTCTCTCACTACCTGATTGACATGTTTCTCTCGCAAAATATAGATAATCTAGTGGAATGAAATCACTTTAAAAAGTCTGTAAAACTCTAGAAAGTTCTATACATTTGGATCAACCTTTTCATTCCTGATAAGCACACACTATGTCACTTATCTATATGTGTACCTCATATGATATACTTACGTGCCTTGAATACGACGTGTCTAATAGCAAAACACAGTGACAGGTTAGCAAAACACCGTTAAACCGTGATTCTATCTATTGGTAGCACGTCAACCCTTTTCGTATGTGTCGGCCAGACGAGCATTCTTAGCAGCTGATGCCTTATTTACATACAGAAGGGTAAGCAGAACATGTTGTTTTACATGCTTCGCTGTTCTTGTGGTGTATTTTTGGGTACATTTTTGGCATCGATCGTATGGTATTGGGTTTAGTCGTGGCGCGGTTTGACCATTCACACTTAAGATGATAGCAGAGTTTCCTGTAAAGGTTTTTTTTCTAATTGACTTGTTAAAATTTGCATTTTCATTGCAAAAGCTACTATTCAATCGAAAGGAAGCAGAGGCAGGTTAGGTGAATATGGATCATAAAAATAATAGCTCCATATTAAGCTCAAAATACACGAGACACAGTGATAATGGTGAAACGATAAGTTACGTACCTGTTTCTTTTTCACACAAAAACCGCTGAACGCTATTTGATGAAACGTGACTGTAATTATAGCCTATAGGTATATCAGAATATAATATCACAATCACCGACATCCACGCAGGCAAAGATGCGCGAAGAAACGCGCGTTAAATATTTTATCGAAAATTTCTAGAAGCTGTAATGTCTCATCAGAGAAAAATAAGTAATCATTAATTAAGAGAATTTGAACCATTCAAAAACTCATAATCGGTTGAAACAAGATAATTGTCGTAAGCTAGAGACAATAGGATCTTTAGACCTTTGAGCCCCTTTGTCAAAACTTCAAAGATAATTATAAATTTAAACGATTTTAAGACAAAAAGAGAATAAAAATACGGTGAAAAAATTCATGCATTTACATTACTGGTGAACAAAAATAGGGTTGTCAAACCCCCGTCATGTCAGTTATGTCGTGCCTAAGTTTTTCTAACTTCTGTCCCCCTCCAAACATCACTTTGATCTTTTTAACGTGTATTCCATATTTCACATGGGAATGTTATGAATAATATATATGGAGACAAATTTTAATTACTTGTTACTTTTCTCAGAGAGAGTTTATTTATTACAGTGGTAAGAATGTAATTATTACAGAAGCTGTTTCGATTGATGAGTTGAACAGATTGTTATGACAATGGTATAATTTGAGTAGATTTATATTGTTAGTTACAATTTATGTCTTGGATTGAATCAGCTCGGTTTATAAATATGATTTGAGTTATGATTGGGTCGAAAGTTCACAGCATTTTTTTTTGTTTTATGTTGGCTAATCAAGTTAAGGACTCTTCCGCATCTTGGGGTAAGCAGAGGTAGTGTGTGTGCGTCTTTTCTACAGGCGTTCAAAGCCTCACCACTTGAACCACTACAGTGTTTGTTGACGGTCCGTAACAGCGTTGCCGTTTCCCCACGGAGGTTCACCAATTTGCCAT
Source organism: Euclidia mi (assembly GCA_944739405.2). NCBI lineage: Eukaryota > Metazoa > Arthropoda > Insecta > Lepidoptera > Erebidae > Euclidia > Euclidia mi. The sequence goes on along the minus strand of OX123194.2, from coordinate 1,762,601 downwards.
TAGGATAGTAACATATTTAGTAGTTGTATCAACTGACAACAATAAAGATATTTGACTATTTACTTATAAATCGTCAGTATATGTTTTATTATATAAAATTCTTTCGTTATTATCTAACTGACAGACAACTCTCGGCCGAAACTTCTGAGCGTACGAAAATTTTAGTATATTTAGCATGAATGTTCCTTGGGACTGAAGGACACAAACAGTGGCTTTTTGGAAATTAATTTACTAAAGGGATAAAAAGAGGTTCGAGTTTGTTTGTTATCTGAACTAGGAAAATTCGCGCGGGTGCAGTAACGGCCAAAAAATTCACGGTAGTAGAGCCTTGCTGATTTCAGCATGAATGGGCCGGCTCGACCGGTAAAGTACTACCCTCTCACAGAAAATCGACGTAAAGTAACAGTACCTAAACTGTTGCGTTTCGTTCGATGAGTGAGACTGCCGCAGGCCCTATCCCCTATTCCTTCTCCCTCATCCTATCCCTTTTTCCAACCCCAAGGGGCGGCAACGCACTTGTGACTCCTGTGGTGTTGCTTGTGTCCATGGGCGGCGGTAATTGCTTTACATCAGGCGATCCGTCTGCTCGTATGCTGCCTATAAAAAAAAAATTGGGCAAGTGCGAGTCGGACTCGCGCACGCAGGGTTCCGTACCATCATCTATTTAAGAAAATTACGTTCGTTGTATGTATACTGAAATACTTTTTAAGATCGAGTAACAAATTGCTTAAAAATTATGTTTATTTATTTATTTATTTAATAGCACAACCACATCATATATATTTATACATTTAAGGTAAACATTTACAAGACATTGCATCTGATACATGTTTGTTGTATGGAAGCCCCCCTTTATTATTTACTTTTTTTTATTTAATTACACTCTACATATTCTGTGAAAATTTGAAGCGTCTACCTGTTACAGTTAGTAATTTTGAGCAAAAAATACGAAAAAAAACATGTTTTGTTGTATGGGACTTACCACTTAATATTTTCATTTTTTTATTTTTAGTGTTTGTTGTTATAGCGGCAACCAAAATACATAATTTGTGAAAATTTCAGCTTTCTAGCTATCACGGTTTATGAGATACAGCCTGGTGACAGACAGACAGACGGACAGACAGACAGACAGCGGAGGCTTAGTAATAGGGTCCCGTTTTTTACCTTTTAGGTACGGAACCCTAATAACGGGCAAAAGCATTTTTTTTTTCAATTAGAACATAGCAAGTAACCTAACTCGTTTAAATTATGCAGTAACAATGTATGGCAAGTTTCAAGTCGAGACGTATTTGAATTGAATTTGCGAATGAGACTTCCACAAGGAAAGTTTATATTCAGACTTAGTTGAATAGCAGTGGAATTTAAACGAAGCTTACTGGTTACTCATGAAGTTCAATGAAAAACTGGCGACAAAACTTCATGAAGTTTGTGACTGATTAAGTGATAATTGGAAATGAATGATGAATGGTCTTGCTGAACATGGAAGAATTTGAAACAGATTTTTTATTTAAGGACTTTTAGTCTGACTGTAGACGGACAGTAGCAGCACGGAGTATGGTGATGTGCCCAGTAACGGCAATTGGCTCGCTCCCTATTACGTGGCACCTACAAATTATTAACATGGCGAAATGTGGGTGTAGTATTACACCTCTGCCTACCCCTCCGAAGATACAGGAGTGAGTATAAAACAAAATTAGACATTTAGTCACACGCGTACCAATCTGCCATATTTCATGTGACAGATACATGTCGCATAACATCATAGTTCGCGATAAACGACAGCGATTGCCCAGCTCTGGAGATACCAACAGACTGCTATGCAGAGGATTTTCTCTGACCAGATTGGAGACATCCTAAAAAAGGACACTTCAGAATTACGCTTAACAGAAGAGCATGCATGAGAAACTTGATGGTAGTGAATGAAGCAAGACAGTTATGTCAAGGTCATTGCAAATGGCGTTCCGTAGTCTCTGCCTAATCTTCCGGGAAACAGGCGTGAATCTATGTATGTATGTATGCATGCATGCTATGCAGAGGATATCGGATAAAATCCACATTGCGCACCACTCACATTTCGAAGTTATGTAACATTTCAGGCATTTTTTATGTCTATACTAATAATCTAATACTAATATATAAAGCTGAAGAGTTTGTTTGTTTTTTTGCTTGAACGCACTAGTCTTAGGAAAGACTAGTCGGATTTGAAAAATTCTTTCAGTGTTAGAAAACTCATTTATCGAGGAAGGCTAAAGGCTATATAACATCACGCTATGAGCCACGGGAGCGGAGCATTAGCCTAAAATGACACGGATGTAACCGCAGGCTCATCTAGTAATATTTATAAATCTGAAGAGTTTATTTATTTGTTTGCTTGAACGCGCTAATCTCAGGAACTACAGGTCCGATTTGAAAACTTCTTTCAGTGTTAAATACCCCATTTGTCGAGAAAGGCTAAATGCTATATAACGCGGGTGCAACCGCGGGCTCATCTAGTATGCAAATAATTAAATTATTCGCTTTGTTACAATTAGGAGCTGCACGGCTGAAAAACCTTTGCCTAGACCAAACGCTATGTATTTGTAAAAAAATCCCTTCATATTTGCGTCACTTGCAACTTTCTAAGTTTTCTTACTTTGTGATAGTTTATGTGTCGAATCTAAATCTTTCAAAGTCACACTTTGTGCGACCAAACTTCACAATTTCACGTCTTGAGTAAAGTTTTGAGTACGTATGCTAAAGAAATTTCTAGTGACTGGGTTACTAACTGTCAAACTAGTAGGTAAAGAAACGAATCGTGGTAAATAATTTGTACTTTAATAGTGTTTTCATTAACCAATGAATTTTAATAGCAGGATTAAAATTCATTGGTTAATGAAATTTTGATATTTCATTATAAGATTTTGATATAATTATTAATAGCGAAAAAGTAAAGATATAAATAAAGATATATGTAGTACAGAAAAACAATAGTTACTCACACTTCAGTTTGCGAAGCCTAGTGGAGATACCAACAGACTGCCATGCAGAGGGTATCGGTTTCGAATCCACGGCACGCACCAATTACTTTTCGGAGTTATGTGGGTATTAAATTGTTAATTATCTCTTGCCCCGTGCCTCGGAGAGCACGTTGAGCCGTCGGTCCCGGCTGTCATGAAGATCTTTGACAGTCGTTATAAGGAGTCAGTACCTATAAACAAACTGACACTAGTCTAAACCATGTAATATCGCTATCCCTTCGGGTTGCGGAGGTCAGATAGGCAGTCGCTCCGTGGAAAAGCTAATATTCAGCCAAATCCGGTTAGACTAGAAAGCGGACCCCGGGTTGAGACTGGGATAACGCTAGGCGGATGATGACTTCAGGTTGCGGAGAGATTCCATGCGTTCTAAACAGAACATTGAAATATTTATTTTATGTGTGTCCATAATCTTATACCTAAAATAATTATTTAGGTACTTTATCTGTAAATATTTATTTATATAACTTACTACTAACATTGACTTAAATCACTTCTCTACTCCGACAACGTGGAATTTAGGGGTGAAACAACAAAATGACTGCAATGTGATCTTATCAAATCAGCTGCTTATCTTCACAACCATCAACAGACTTTTATCAAAAAATAAATTGGGGATATGTCACCCCATATGTGCACTTATATGAGTTTTACAAAGAGCTGTGCAGAGTATCTTGTTATTGTGTGCCTGAAATGAATAACTAAAATTATCTCAAAACAATTATTTTTAAAGACGAGCTTTGATCAGGAGTAGTAGCTCGCGTCACTAGTAATTAACACGACGCAAATATTCTTAAGAATGTATAAACAAAAATAAATATGACAATAAAAATAGAATTTAACAACAGTAAAGAAGCAGCTAGAATGCATTTGATACCATAAAATGTAACAATAATTTATACCCAAGAATGTTGCGCTACACGCAATTGTCGTTCATAAGATGACCTTGCGAACAAGTAAAATTAAATCTTATACTTACTAATATATAAAGCTGACGAGTTTGTTTGTTTGGTTGAACGCGCTAATCTCAGGAACTACTGGTCCGATTAAAAAAATTATTTCAGTGTTAGATAGCCTATTTATCGAGGAAGGCTATAGGTTATATAACATCACGCTATGACCCACGGGAGCGGTGCAGTAGCCTTAAATAATGCGGGTGTAACCGCGGGCTCATCTAGTGTAATATAAATTCACACATTATTACGGTGACTACAATCGATGTAAGGACTATAACCAATATAATGTGATTGAAACGTCCGGGCAAAAGTAATTACGCTCTTGAATGAATAAATATCTTCGCGACTTAGACCCGTTGACATCTTATATCATGTACCTACCGTAAAGTTTAAAACTACTTATTTTAACACACATATCGATTCCAAAGCCTAACAGAACTTTATTTCTTAATACGATTTAGTATCAGAAGCACATACATACATAGCACAGGTGTGGCCATATAACACGCTTTCGCATTCACTACTTGAACATGTTATCATAAACGGCACATATATAACCAGAAGGCCAATTCTCGTATTTCAAGTGACATCGAAACTATATTTTGAACAAAATGAGATTATACAAAATAAATTAGCGGGTCTTAATCGCGTACAATTAACTTATTTGAGGTATAAATACCTATTTGTTTCCGACGTTTCGCTCGTCTTGCACCGAGCGTGGTCGCGGAGGGACTGAAATGAGATTATATTTTGAATTGGCTCCCAATCGTTATTCTGCTAATTTAATGTCATTAAAGTCTTATTTGACTTATAAAGTTCGACGTTGATACATAGTTTGACACTTTGTTCAATTTACGATCTAGTTACGATACCATTCAAATATCAGTTCATTTATGAGAATACTATTTGCGACATAAGTATGACACTGACAGTAGATCGAAACTGCATATTGAGTTGAGAATTGGGCCTCAGATATCATACACATGATATGCACACACAAAAGGCTGGCCTCGTACTTTGATTGATTCAGGTGCACTTACATAAGTATGTGGGAGGAATAATTTGTTACTTGCATGCTTCTGGTATGGGGCAGCGTTTTGGTTTAGTATGGATATGACTTGGTTTGCTTTAGTTTATCCTGGCTCTGGATTGTGACTCCATGTGTATGGACTAAGCATACTATATTTTCGTTAGACAGAATTAAAAAAATAACATCCTTAGTACACCTCTTTTAGTGGAATTTTAAAATATCTTATGTGTATTTAAAGTTTCTCGTTACCGCAATTTGCTTTGTACGGCTTTTTGTTAAAATAAATGTATAGTTAATTACTATACTAAATGTATAGTGATTAGTTACGCTAAAGCGAAGCAACACAATCTTTTCAATGAAGATCATCATAAAATTGAAAACTTTTTGAAGATAAGAGGGTTGATTTCCATGATTGTTTTTGTGTAAAATAACCGTACACATACTGGTACGACTATTTTATGTACCAAATATAACCAATTTATTGTTAACAATTACAGCAGTATCGCCACACTTAACTAGCCCATCGAGATTATCAGCCATACAGCACACCAACAGCGCATCAGTATTATGCCATGTCATCTCTCCGGCCTTCCAAGACAGGTTTCCATTATTCAAATGCATTCGTTTCTATTCCAACATTCTGAATCGAAAACCCCAAAATTCACTTCCTCACACATCTTACTACCATTGATTTAAAGTTCATATTTGCTTGATGTGAAACTTTTGTGGCAGTATTTATCACTGACTGGTCATGACGAGTGTTGGTAACAAAGCTGAGCTATGTTAAAACACACAGCATTAGTGAGACAGTAATGCAATACTTATGGTAATATTCAGTACATTCTTCGCCCCATTGAGTTGTGTCTCCGGTGAAACGTGGAATATGGAAATGAGTATTGATATTTCTCTCATATATATTATTTCTTCTAATGAGATTACTTCTCATTATAAGATTCAGATATATGACTCTATTAAGCGAGTGTTAGATGGTAAATATTATAATAATGGGCTTGTCTTATTGGTTTTCTAAGTGGCTATCTGTGACACGATGCCAATTAAGCGTCCGTAGTTTGCCATGGCTCTTATGTAGCTTTTCTTTGCAATTTATTGTGAGGTTAAGGTCGATAAATAAATTTTAAATATTAGTTTACTGTATTTCTCTACGTTAATACGAGATAATTGCTTATTTCGCAAAATGTTAGTTGATTAATTCAGCCTATATATTCTTGATCATAGACATATTATGTGCGGCAAAATTTTTCTGCACCCACTTCAAGTCACTAACTACTAAGGAACTTGAAAGGACCCAATCAAAACGTACTTACAAATCTAATAATAAACATCTATTTTAACGTAATCGCTTGACGGCACCGTTTAAAACACCTTAATTAACCAATTTATATAAAATCGGCATCCAAATTAATGAAACACTTAAACAGTTTGGATAAAATTCCTACATACTGGCATAAAGTAGATAAGCTCGGCTTAAATAGAACATTTAGCTTCCATTTTAAACGTTCAATAGCAAGATAGCTAGGCAACGAAATCCTAACCGGTTTCTAATAATATCAATCTGCGGCTTAAGAGCTCGGAACTTAATTATCCAATAGGTTTTGGGTTGTATTCTTAGCGGAATTGATTCCAGTATAATGCTTCGGTAATCGTTGTTTATATTAAGTTGCTCCGGTAATAACTAAGTACATAGGATATGCTTCGTTTATACTCTATTGTTTGATTGTGTTTAGAAATTGTGTTTCTATTATTTAATTACGAATAAAGGAATTGCAAGAACTTAAGTAGAGCTAGGCAGGACATATTTGTGGCATCTCAAACGAAAACTATCCGAAATGTCTTGGTCTAGGTGTTTCTTTGTATAATATGTATGTATTTCCAAAAAATAAGTATATATATATATGTTTATCCGTTATCTAGTACCCATAACACAAGCTTCTGCTTAGTTTGGGACTAGATGGTGTTGTGTGAATGTGGAAGAATATTATAATTATTAATATATTATTATTTAATTACGAATAAAGGAAATGCAAGAACTGAAGTATAGTAGGTGGGAAATACAGATTTGTCGCATCTGAACTGAAAACTATCCGAAATAACTACTAAATAGACATCTTTACATGGCAAAGGACTTCTCTGTAGGTCTAGAAGAAGATGGCGGAACGAGCTTGACTTCTTTAATGAGTTTAGGTCTCTATTAGCTCAAAACAGAAGTTAATGGAAGGGATAGACAGTGGATCGGCCTTTGCACTGCATGGAGACGTCGTGGGTTTAGAATATATCATTTAATAGTCTGGAAGATTTGAAATAAATAGAAACAATCTCAATAAGTTTTTGCGGTAAAAATGACACTCAAAGTACAAGAATGAGTGCAAACACATGCCACATGAAAATTGCTAATATAATTTGAGTCATGCCATGTTATTGTTTGCAAATACACAAATAATCTGAGAATAATTTTAATGGAATTTGAAACTATGTTTTTGAACAACATTTAGGTATGCAAAAGAAGTTGCTTTTGTGGTTGTTTAATTTAAAGACACGAATCGTACCAATGAAACCGAAGATCTTTTAACCACAGAAACTCATTAAAAAGGAAAGAAAAATATAACGCGTGTAAGGCACAAATGTTTTTTTAATGGTAAAAACCGCAAATATGGTAAACAGTAAGCTATCGGCACCTTTGAAAAAATATTAAAGTCATGTTGGAAACACGAGATTCGATAAACCGATGACAGGGAACGCTACCGCAGAATGCTAATCGAGGGATTTGCGATCACCGCAAGCCAACACGGTAGACGGATCGCACGCACCGAGGTACTTCGATGTAAAACTAACGTGACATAAAGTTGTGATGACTAGCGGCTTATATTCAAATCAAAGTCGCAGTGCAATTCATATTGCAATTCACATTTAAAAAATCTAATAAGGTCATGACATCATCTTGTTGGACCTCTTTAGACTGTGACTTGTTAATCGTACAAGAAATATTGAGAGACAAGCAATTTGAAACGAGATAAAAATAATAATACAGGGTGGTTGCCTAATACTTTGTATCATTATGAATATGTTCCTACTATCAAGAAAATAAAATACTATTGACACTAACGTCCACATTAATTGTTGTCTTGTAATTATCACGAAAGAAAAATACAAGTACCTATATTTAATAGCATTATTTCATCCAATAAAACATTCAGGCAGAGTATCAATTCATTAATTATTTACTGCTGAAATAAAACACTATTACACCGTGACTAAAACATATTACATAAATGGTAAATCACCCTGTACTAAGAAAAATTTAAACGGACACCAAAAAATAAAGGATCCAGTTTCCATGAACTACTGCCGTCCTTTTAAACGACCTTCACCATACGTGCATCAGATAAATAGAAAAAACACTTATACCCGGTGTTATATCACTCAGAAGGTAGGAGTATTTATTTCTAAAAAGTCTCTCTAGCTCCAATCATTCATTTAGCTTCGAGTCACGTCTCTGGTGCTACAATTGTCGGCGTTTCATCCCGGTCTCAAGTTTCATGAGTTTGCTGTACTAGGGGTACAAATCTTCTTACTTTCATTGTAAATGTGAAATATCCCCTTCGGGACACGAAGATAGACTATGGCCTCGCTTCCTGAGAATTCTACTATACTTTTTGTGTAGGAAAAGCGAAGGCTTTTCGGAAGTTTAACTATTGAATTAAACTGTTTGTTTAACTTTCGAACTGTATCATTTGTGATTTGAAGGTTGTCAATTGCTGGTAAATACAACATTGATTTCTATGTAAAGAGCGTTTAAAGTTTGAAGGTCAGAAGGATTCGAAGCGACTCGACCAATTAATAATGCATAAATATCGATTGGCAAAGTAGGTTAAACAGTACGTTTATGATATTTTGAGGAACTATAATTGCCTACGAGAAGTTACACGAAACGCCTTATCATAATTATTATTCATTATCTTTCAATAGATAACGTCCTCAAGTCCGTATTTATCAAAATAATAAATATACAGGTATGTTTGTTAGTTGAATAATACATAAATACTTCATGGAAAAGTCAAGAAAACAGAAGAGACAAACTGCCACGATTGGTACACATACCAATATTAATATACTAAAGCTAATTTGGCGTATTTCGTCGTATTTTGAATAAAAATAAAAATTCAATAGTAAATTATGAAATTAATCTTGAAATTCTTTGAAATAATAGCACTCTTTTTGCTTTCGCTGTTCAGCTTTTAAAATAATATCTTAAAGAAAGACAATTTGATTATGTTATATTTTTACAAAAAGAAACCCGCAGCATGACTTTTAGCTTCGTTTATAGTTAAATGAAAGTTTTAATTTTAAGTCTTACTTTTTTATTCTGTTCTTAAAGTTATAACTTCACGCCTTTTATCCCCGAAGGGGTAGGCAGAGATGTACTACACACCCAGTTATGTTTCAGCCCAATGTAATAAGGGGCGAGCCTATTGCCATCTACCGGGCACATTATCAAGCGAGCTATAATTAATATTTTTTATGTTAAAGTTATCTTAAACGATATTGAATTTACTTTGTTTTAATTGTAATAGTCAAAGTATTATAATACTCTTTATACGACTAAGTTATCAGAAAAGCTCTCTGTGCGTATTTATATAATTTATAACTGCTACATTTTATTTATTTCTATCATAATTATTCATTCATTGACGACCGGTTGGCGCAGCGGTAGTGTATGCGACTGCTACGCCGAAGGTCGCGGGTTCGATTCCCGCTCAAGTCAAACATTTATGTGCATGAACATGGATGTTTGTCTTGGTCTGGGTGTTTCTATGTACATATATGTATGTTTTTACAAAAAAAGGTATATATGTATGTTTATCCATTATCTAGTACCCATAGTACAAGCTCTGTTTAGTTTGGGATTAGATGGTGTTGTGTGAATGTGGTGGAATATAAAAAAAAAAAAAACTATCTTCATTCTGATTACATCCAACACGATCCTCTTTCACATCTTACCTGGATCGTCTTTGGGACCAGGTGATGATGAGATGCAGGTAAGACCACACAAGCGCTTTGGCTGTAGGTGAGTGGTGGACTCAGATATGATTGAGAATTTGGGCTGGCTGCGTCTTGATTAGAGCTCACCTGATGAAGTGCGGGGTGGTACTGACTCCCCGTGATGTCATTAAAAGAGCTCATACATAAAGCTTAACCCGACAGCTAAAAATGCTTTTCAGTTCTCAGAAAAGTCTACTTTTTGATCACCCATCTATTTATTATCTAGATGATGACATAGGTGCTTCAATCTGACGAATCTTTGAACTCCTGAACTCACTACTTTGACTTGTCACGTGCCGCTCAAGCACAAGTTACATTTGTCTCATCAGATAAAAATATCTCAAAGCTAGTTTCGACTTCACATCTGAAACCTCTCAATTTATTCACAGCATGAGTACATTAAGTTTGAAATGATTACGAATAAAAGTGATAAGAATAATCATATAATATTATTTATGATATTTATATAAAAATAATGTTTGAAGAGCTTCTAAAAATAAAGAAGTTACGTCACATCTTACGAGAGACGTAAATCCTATTCATATGTACAAACGTAATAGATATTTACAATTGCAGTTTTATGTAAATCGGTGACAGTCAATGTTTTCAAAGAAACAGCTCAAACAAACGGATACAAACAATTTCTGTGTACAAAAATTAAAATCGTAGAATTCTTTGGGCTCCGATCAGATAAGTGAATCACAATAGATGAACGATATAAAGACATCATATCATTCTACAACAATAAATTTCAAAAAGGGCGGTTTATGGTACAAAGAATTGAGGTTTAGGGACAAAATTATAGTTTTTTCTTGTGAATTTGAAGAGCCACATCCCTTAGCACAATGCATGGGAACAAGAGGAGTGATCAAAACACAGAAAGTTTCGTATTACATAATTTATAGGTAGTTTTTACTTGTGCAATGGAAGTATCGTGGCTTAAGGTTTAACCGTTGTGATACAATTTTATTGTCGTTTAGTTATAGATCAATAGAGTACAGGAAATCTTGACAATGATAAAATACAATATTTAGGAATATTAAATGACAAATTGTGAAGTAGAATTTATAGTATTACAGTAATATTTCTGACAGAAGTAGTTTTTTGGAGTCGTTTAAAAATACTTTTATCGTCGCAAAAAAGCAACTCTTGCAAGTTTCAATCATGCATCATCTTAATATATAAAATCCTTGCGTTACTGACTGACTGACAGACACGCTACAGCCGAAACTATTGGGCTCAGGACGCTGAAATTTAGCATGTATGTCCCTTGGGGACCGTAGGGGTGCAATAAAAAGGGATTTCCCGAAATTCCCACAGGATCGGCCAAAACGGGTAAATTAAAAAAAAAATGCAGGCGTAGCTGCTGGCGTCCTCTAGTTAGTTATAATAACAAATAAGTTATTTAATTCGATGATTTTCATAGAATATTCTGAGGAACTTATACAATTATTTACAACCAAATAGTAACTATCTACTTAATGAGAAACAAAATATATTAGGATTGTGCCTACCGCAAATTAAAAAAAGCACTCATGTGTAAACACAAACCTTCATTCGACCCTAATATTTTGAATACTTTATTGCAAACATAAATCGTTGACCACGCCATCCAAGCTTCATAATATAGCAATCAGGAGTCAATTTTTTCTATCAACCAAGAACGCCCGGTCATAGATTTTGATGACATCCCAAAAAAAGTCATTCTCTGCCACAGATACAGTCGTAGATACTAAAATATTGTGACGGCATCCTGCTGTGTCGTATTTGCCAAAATGTGGGTGCCTTATCAAGATGTGGTATCGACGATCACTGCAGATGTTGTTGATCCTTTTATAAAATGCACACTGCAGCCTCCTGTCTATATAGACGCTATATCTTCTAAAATCCTAACAATGTTATGTAGTTTATCATTTTTATTGCATGAGGTTTGCCCATTATTCTTCTATTGTATTGGCACTATTAAATTTTTATTCGCAGATTCAATTGTGTGTACAGCAGCAATACTATAATTAACGGCTTTGAAAACTGCTTCAGCATTAGATCAATTTATCAAATGTTATTTTAAAACTCGTTGCTCCGGTTCAATTATATGGAAGATTAAAATTATAAACACATTTTATCTAGAAACTATTAAAACGCAGAGATGCAATATTATTTCACTTCTGCCCAGAGCTTATCATTATTATAATCATACCGATTCCGTGCGCTTTCATATTATTTAAAGGAACACATATCAAATAAGATTAAAAAGCGTTGATTCAGCGAACGAACGTGTAAGAATTTCTGCCTAGAGCCTTCTGGTGTCGAGATAAAAAACATTATTTATTAGCGTTGTCTCCGTGCACGCGATCTAGACAAATTAAACGCGTAACTTGATCAGACGACATCTTGGGGATAAGTTTTGGTGAGGCTCATGCATTATGTTCTTAGATGTGAATAATAACGTGATATCATCGATGATGCAACACGACACCGTTAAGATAAAAAAGTCAAATTAATTAAAACTCAAATCAAGGTGGTTTTTGATCAATTATTTGAAACAAAATATTCCTTAACACCTAAACTGCGTAACGGTCCGGACTCTCACGAACATAACATTTTGACTGACTTGTTAAATAATTTAGTGTTTTCGCTAACAATCAGTGTTAATTTTTGTACAAATGAACACAAATAGTTTTATATGCTGTAAACCGGTTGTTAATGCGTCTGCTTATTCTGTATTTTCTAACGTAACCAATTAGGCTATTAATTAATTGTCTATAGCATCGCAACTAACAATAAATTGGCTAGTTACTATTTTTGGCTCACAGCCACGGCGACACTATAAGTGGCCACAATCGCTCTCGAGTCTCCACTTACGTCACTTGAGTGTAGAGCAAAAACTGAATACACGGTTGGAGCATACTTCAGTGACGAGAAAAAAGCACCAGGTGCCTACCAAAAGCGTTCATTGTTCCAGTGAACGAGAAAGATTAATAAATCTTTAGAGAGTTGAGTATCTGCGGCCGATCTCGCGGGATGCGAGCTCCGGGCCAGGACGCGTTATTGCAAGCCTATTCAGATGCCACAGTTGAGGCCAAACAGCCCCTTTGTCATGACAAAGGTGTCGCGCAAAGAAAAAGGGTCCCTATCGACGATCTGCCTTATCAGATCCAGTTCCCTTCCGAGAGGTCTCAATAGGATAGTCTGAGTTTTGAATGCGGCGGATCTAATTCCCTCGGTCACAATAACGTACACGAATTCCAATTTAGTTGGACACAGAATGCAGCCGGTATAAAAAGAGTTCGAAGGATGTTATCAACATTGGTTTGATAGGGCTTCTTATTGTGTTGAAATAACGTTTCGTGATACGCTGTTGTTATTTTTAATGTTGGTACCATTAACGTTATTTCACCGGTATCATAATAAAATTACCTAAAATTGCGTTTTGTGCGGTAAGCTCTAACATGAGAGCGGTGTATATTAGTGTTTAGTGGCCAAAATGTCCCGAGTCCATTAATTTATATTCTAACTGGACTATGTTGTGAATTTTTAACGTAATTACACTTTTTTCTGTCCAAAAACCAGTTTTTTATTATGCATGTCAAACATAATTGCTATCAACAATTTCGAGATCAATCAAATTAACCTCCACAAAAAAGTTCATAAAATATTTTGCGTGAATAAAAAATTGCTGTCATTCAAAGCGTAAATATACCTAGGCAAAAAGGTTTGACACCAAACTGACTTGTAGTCGTAGCTCATTACAAACAATTTTCTATTGATCATCCACGCATTTAACAACGTTGGATCAGACGAAAATGCAGTGACGTGCGTTATGATTGATGTTTGTCCTCCAACCCCAAATACTGTGTATTTATTAAGTCCGATACGCTCTTTGGCTTTCTAAAAATCGACAGTAAACACAATACCAACAATTGGTCCGATCAAACGGAATATTAAGTTCGCTTGTCATTTTAACTATCATCTCTAGCATCATCACAAAATTCAACAACCCCTACATACAATTTATCATCTTGTGAACTTGTTTTTATGGTTGAAATTTGTTTACCACCATCTTTATCTAGGAAGCGTTGCTGAGAAAAGAGGTTATTGTCAGTCTCGTTTTATGGGTTATGATTTATGACCAATGACTCCCAACGGGTTTTAGTCTCGTGATAATCTTATTCAAACGCGCCTCTTGTGAGGTTCACAATGCTACCTAAATTAGCTATAGCCGTATCATAAGCTATTTTGATGTTTATAAGAGGTGCGTTCGGTTGACTGAACCGTGTGTGGTATGCATACACAAACAAGGTATGTTCTGTCATTTCGTTGGCTTTTTTTGACTCGTTCGTTTCCACACAATAAACAATGACATCCACTAGCGCTTTGTACGGATTAAATGATTATTTAATGAAGTATTCGCCGGGTAAATTAAATTGTTCACTGTAAAGGACTTCAAAGCGTATTTTGTTTCCAACCGATTGTTCGTTTTGCTTGTACTTGGTACAAATTTTACATGATGCACAATTGTTAAGTTGGATAATTTAATTAAAAATATTACTAATAAACCAAAGTGTTTCAGTAAAATTTCCACTTAGAAGTCGCACAAATTCAAATAGTTCGTATTCTACATACCCTATATTATGCCCAATTGGAGATTCTACTACCTGGTACAGCAGTTGTAATCCATTCCATAAGTCTATAAGTAATGATGGATCGCCAGATTACTGCTGACGGCTATCATCAATCTTTTCCCCCTACTCGGCTCTTAAAAGTTTGGGAGGGAGACAGAAAGACACTTCGGTTATCCCTTAATTTCGGAATAGGTCTCTACCCAAATAAATGAGCTTGTATTAATATCAAAAGTACATTATAGTAAATAAAAAATGCGCTTAATTTTACGAAAGTAAGTCATTTAAATGTAGTAAATTGCTATTCCAATTCAAGCGCCCGTTATTGAAATGCCTTACTGCCTTTACTTTTTTTAATAAATCTATTCATAGACTAAGTAAAAGCCCCTTTTAATACGAGCAGAATTTAATGCATATTTTTTTGTAAATAATAGTATGTAGTTCATGAATAACCACTTCACAGTTCCCCACTGATTCAACCTCATAAATATCGACATCAAACCCGCAAATTATTTACATAAGAATTTAATTATAAACCCCATACGTTATATCAATATGATTCCTTACAAAACTCTGAGAACGAACTACGACGGTCGTTTTTTTATCAACAAGAGTCCCAATCCGTCATGAGACTGTCCCCTGCGGTAACAAAAAAAGTAAGTAAAAAGTTCACATTATTCAACCCTTTCATTCTCAACGTAAGTACAGATTAGTTTCGAGGGAAGGGATACGATCTAAATGACGTGGCTGTGCGTAGGCCATTCTTCATAAAGAGATTTTTATTGATAAGGATATTGGAGTCATCTATAAATATAAGTAGCTTACCTGAGCAGTAGGCGCGTCCGAGTAATGGCGAAATGATGTACCTTGCGCAGTTTCAACTTGCTGTCAATAGATTCGGATCTGATAATTCATATTTGATTGCGCAGAAGGCGTAGTGGTTAAAGCGAATCAACGAACGCGGAATACCGTGATCTGGGTTTGATCCCTCGTACGGCAAAAATTGTGTGATGTAAAAATTGTTTTTACGACTCTCAGTGTTTTCTTTATGTTCGTTAGTTGTAGTTGTTGTGTTGTATGTTTGTAAAGGCCCCACAAGGATCGATAACCAATGTCAGCATTATCCTTCTACAAAAGGTTTTGTGAAATATTTATAGACTCTAGATGAGAGCGCGGTCACAGCTCCTCACCCGTTATTCATAGTGTGATGTTATCCTATAGTCTTCCTAGATAAATGTGCCACCCAACAGAAATAATTATTCAAATCGGACCAGTAGTTCCTGAGATTAGCGCGTTCAACCAAACAAACAAACTTTTCAGCTTTATTATATTACTAGACGATGCCCGCGGTTACACCCGCGTTATTTAAGGCTACTGTTCTGCTCCCATAGCTCATAGCGTGATGTTATATAGCTTATAGCCTGCCTCGATAAATGGGTTATCTAACACTGAAAGAATTTTTCAAATCAGACCAGTAGTTCCTGAGATTAGCGCGTTCAACCAAACAAACAAACTCTTCAGCTTTACATATTAGTATAAGAACCAACCATGCAAACAAGCAAACTTTTCAGCTGTATTACATTATAGTATACATAATTATGTATGTTAAGAAAATATATTCGTGAATAATAGTCACAGGAATGTCACTGCTATCATAATTTTCACGCTGGATGAGCAATTATTTTGATACGTTGCTACATTAGCTGACGTTGATGTTCATTTCGCGTGAATACTGTTACTCCTAGTGACAGGTACTCCACCCATCTGCTATTCACCAATTACAACAAAAAGTAACTGTTTAAACTGTATAGTAAATAGTTAATTGTGAGTTCATACCCCCTAGGGAGTAAATACTTTCAACAGATGAATGAATAGAGATTTATCTGAATTTGAGATGAGACCACACGTAAAGCAGACATGATAACATTAAAGCATATTTTGAAAATAATACAGACAGTATGACGCCAGATTTTGGATTTTTGTTGATTATGTATTATTGTATTTGATAGCAGTATAACTGAGATTACACTTTGTTATCTTTATTGTGCTATGGCATAAGTTCGCGGGCTAACGTGAATTCTCGCCCGCTAATGTGATAAATTCCAAATTCTCAGTAGCAGCACGGATTCTGGTGATGTGCCCGGTAGCGGCAATTGGCTCGCCTCCTATTACGTGGGACCTAAAAATTCATGGCAAAATGTGGGTGTAATATTACACCTCTGCCTACCCCTTCGGGGATAATAACATACTTTCTTCCCTGTGATAACAGAAAATAATATTATTGTATTTGATTGTCCAAAATGTGAGAAATCTTTTTAGATTAGTTTAGTTATTCATTGAGAGTTTTTATTACGCTACAAGAGTGGAGACATAAGCATTCCATAAAATGTGCGAAGCACAGTAATCCAGAAAAGCTCTATCTTATTTGGTGTACAAGCACCATTTCAACGATTATCCATCTAAAGTTAGATTGCAGCTCCATTGCTTAACATATTGAATCAAATTAATCAGCCCGCGCTCTTACATTAGAAGCCAGTAAATCAAACTCATCTCATTTCCTCCTAGCATATAAAAATTCAACACTGGCTATCGCAATATAAATATTAACTTTGATCTACAAAAAATGACTATAAAAATCCGTGCTGCATTTTAATTACCTCTATCAACGGATGCCCTAATATACCGTAGAATTTTACACTTTATTTTTTGTTTACACAACCCGATATGCTTAATTAAGTGGCCGCTTAAAATAAAGTCAAAACATTGTCCATTGAGCCATCGCGCATCGGACCGAAACAATTCAGTGTGAATATTTTTTATGCATCCTGCTTTAATTATATTTTTAGTTTATTGAGGTCTTCATTTAGAGGCGTCGAAAGATATGCTTTATAAAAATATGAATGCTTGGCCAACAATAAAATGTTCATTAAGTTTTTAAGGAGTTTGTGGCCAATTTGGCTGTGTGCCAAAGAGTTATATGGTTTGAAACTGCAGGGTACTGATGCAAGCAATGATACTGCTGAAATGTGCTACTATTCTGTGCTAATTCTGCGTCATGATGTCTTATGGTTGGAATAAAAGGAAATTTAAGCAGAACCGCTCTTTAAGTTATGGATTATTAAGTTTACAGCCAAAATAATTTCATTATGCTGACGAAGCTGGAAGTTTTACTCCCTGATAAACCTCTTATTTAACAGCCGTCATTCTTCTAGCGTTATTCTGGTTGCTTTGAAATATAAACACAATCTAGACTTGCCACGAATACACAATATGATTTTTTATAAAAGCACATATATTTCGGCAATAAGAATATATAACCACTTGCCGGTCGATATAAAAGAACTGGATGCAATTTTAAAAGGGTACTAAAAAATGGTTAATGGAAAATGCATTTTACTCTGTTAATGAATATTTTGCTAAAAAATAGAGTTTTGATTTTGTTATACTTTTTGCAACGCCCGAATGGATAGACTGTTGATACCAAAAAATATTGTAAAACAACATTGTAAACACAGTTTAAGCAATAAATGTCTTTGTCTTTGTCTTTGATTTTGTTTAGGAGCGCAAGGTCCGCTTATTAGTCAAACTTATAATATCGCTTTACTCTATTAGGGATAGGATATTTTGTGAGAACTGACGCCTCGCACTATCAAGATCTTATTGATAGCCAGTATCAAAGGTTACACGTACTCTCTGCGGAAGAACAATAAAATTAACAATTTTATCTATGTACATCGCTCCGAAACTTGGCGATGCGTGCTGTGGATTCGAACCCGAGACTTTTGGCGCGAAATTTCATCGGCTTCCCATCTGACCTTTCGCTCGTTTGTTAAAAAGATATTTTTAACATATTTTCATACATACACATACTAATGTTGTTTTGATTCTTATCATTCACCTCTTCCATTACTTCAAAGTACTTCTTGTCTTGCTTGGATGCTGTATTTATTATTTCGACACATATATTTACAATTTATCCATTAAAATTGGCTAGTACAGTTTATATCTACGTACCACCACAATATACGTTATAAGACGGCGGTTACCATACACAAACGTAGTTAGTGGCTTATTAATTATGATGATACAACGATATTCCATTCGATTAACCCTTACCGCGTGTGCGGATATTAGCCGGGATTCGTGGGAATCCGTAAACGGCAAACACCTGACATAGTGCTGCGTCAATTACACCAATAATTTCACGTATAATGACTGAAATGAGCCAATTATGTGTATTAGATGTGATCAGAAACAACGCTGGGGATATTGGGTGATGGTTGATTGATCGCAAGGTTGTACTGTTTATTTAAATACGGGTTGTTTATGTCTCAAGATTTAAAAAAATAAGTCTTACTTAAACCTTTCTTAACATACTGCCATACGATGATTTTTTAATGTAGAGAGATCGAGAAATCTACTTGAATTTTGTATAGATTGATTAATTTTTCATTTCCACTTTTAACGACAACACTCCCATTCGGGGCATATTCTGTACCTCGCGCACCATAAAACAAACGAGCGACACCTTGTTTCTATATCTCTAAACAACAACAATCATACGAGTTTACCTTTGCCACTTTTATTGTGTGGGGATCAAACCCGTAACACTAGAAGCACTGGCAAGCGGCGAGATGTCCGCTTACAACACTAGGCCAACCGTGAAGTCAAAAGTTCAACTAGTGAGTACTCCTAGATTTTAAGGCGCTACCTCGAAAATGATTTTTGATTAGGTACCGATTGTGAAGCAGTGAGACACACCAGCAAAGAGAATATTTTGTATATTATTTATCAGGTCTATAACTAGGGACTGTTCGGACAGATACACGATTGGAAGATTTTCGATCAATAGAATTTTAATTTGAAAAATATGCTTTCTATAAATATTTTTATGGATATATAAAAAAATACTTAACTTTTTGCCTTGAAATTACTTGAGTTATGAACGAAATAAGATTTCAGACAGTTTCGTGATGGCATGCCATGTCAAAAACCGTGCGACATTCAACTTTATAGCTAACACTTAGCGATGACCTCTGCACGATTTTTTGGCCTTCGAGGTAGCCTCTTAACAATACATAGTCGTAAATTGTTCAAGTATGCAAACAACATTTCAGCGTTAATTGAACATTATTAAACCCAGCAACAACAAGTCAAGCTTAAGGATATCCTGAAATAACATACCAGCATGGCAGAATTCTACACCTAATGTAAACAATAACTGTTTGCCAACCAAAATAAAGTTCCCCAAATTCAAATTTCAGCGAGAAATTACGGAAAGTTGTAATGTTTATTTCCTAAACTAGTAAAGCTTAAACAATTTAAATCCGAATACATATACAGCAGCAATAATAACGATAGTACAACAAGAGTTCAGAACGAGCTTAGTACTCGGAATTAATTTAGAAATTGTTCTCGGCAAAATTTAATTTAGCTTACTTCAAAAGCAAGAACCTCACTGGTCCAAAACACATCCGGCCTTGCAGGAAACTACTGAAATAAATTAAATCGAATAGGTCGCTCGAAATTAGTAGTTTCGTCTAATTTGAAGGCCAAGTCAAATATAGATGTGGCCCATACGGTTGTTCGGGTCAAAATTCACTGTTTCCGGTCAAAAGTTGGGTGTATGCGGTCGATTCGGTCAGTTCGGTGTGTGTAGTTGTCTAATTGAGTTATAAAATAGTAATGATAGGGTTAATGTGCATTACGTGTGCACGGCACATCATTTGTGTTTTTGTTTGTTTTGGTATTGGACGCTTCTGTTGGTAATGAAATTATAAGTTGTAATACAGTGAAAATAAAATATATTCAAAAGTAGATATACCTAATAACAATTATAATTTTATAAACATAACCATACTGGATATCAAATTCCGTCTTTGTAATATTGATCGTTATGGAGTATAAAACTAAAATAAAATAAAAAAGGAAGATGCGACTTAACAATTATTCATAGATACTGCCGAAGCATGAACCATGACATCATGTCTTTCTAAATCATCAACAGACAAAAACTAAAGCCTCATATTTTGACTAAAGCCTTATCTATTCATCAATAGCACAATATTTTTGTCGCAACGAATGTATACTTTTATGTTTTGTTATTTACGGACAAGTTCCTCACTAGGTTTACATCCTGTATCGCGGTGAACTTTACAAATATACAACCAAAGGACACAATCAACACCCAGACTCGAAGTAACAATTTATGGATCAAACAAAGTGGTTTCTCGGATGGGCATTGAACCCATAACACTCCGCGCAGTGTCAAGCAGCCGTGCAGTCTGTCTCGTGTGGGAATCCAACCTAGAGCAGTCGGTGCACTGAGAAGCGGCGTGGCGCCTGCTTAAACCCCTACGCCACCCGTGCGATTATGACAATTGTATTGAACACATTCCTATACATATTAAATTTGTCGCTTGTCTGTATGTACGTTTCATTGACTGAGTGTACAATGTAGAGATGAGACATCTGATATGCTGTCCGCAAGTTGAGGATTTACGAGGACCCGATACAACACGGGCGTCATCACAACGTTTAAATGGTTATAAGGTTCATATTAATATTTAGAAATCATATATATTTTAGAAATCAAATCAGTATATATCCATACTGTTGTAAAAAAGAATGGATGATAGAAATACAGACAATTCCGTGTGGTGTCGTAAGAGCCGACAGAGGGAGAGCATAAATTATGCAGAGAACAGCACTGTAAGAGAAGGAAAACTTGATACAAACCCTATACCAACCCGTTTGGCCAGCGTGGTATAGTAGGCCAATTCCTCCTTTCAAAGGAGAGGCCTAGTCCAGCAGTGGACTGTTAAAGGCTGATGAAGGATGAAGGATGTTGATTATTTACTTTTATTTACAAAATTTAAGTAAATAATACGGTAGGTAGAGGAAGGTTGTAATATTTTTTTAAGTAATCTGAGCGAGGCACTGCGACGTGTAACAAAATGGCTATTGTGTTCAATGATCGATCAGTCTGTTAATGGACAGAAGCTCATTCAACGGAGACTGAATAAATATTTTCCCCTGACTATGGAGGGTTATGATTTTAGTCGCTATGTATGTATTTTGATCTGTTTACGGATGTCTTCAGAACTTTGTAATTGAAAAGAAGATGTCGTGACAATGAGACTAACGTGTGTGGGCAAGTCGGACGCGGCAGACCTCGTCGGACATTCGTCGATCAGATTGGGGACATCTTAAAAATGGTAAGGTCCGAAGCACCCGGAACCGGCGAGCATGTGTAAACAGAGTAATGAATGTAGAGGAAGCGCGTGAGGTTTGTAAGGATAGATGCAAGTGGTGTTCCGTTGTCTCTGCCTACCCCGACGGAAAATAGGCGTGAGTATATGTATGTATGTTGTAATTTGACTAGCTGAACTTGCGGTTATTTAGGGCTACTGCTCTGCACCCGTGATTCATAGCATAATGTTATATATCCTATAGACTTCCTCATTAAATAGGCTATCTAACACAAAAATAATGAATCCAAACGGACTAGTTCCTGAAATTACCGCGTTCAACCAAATATACAAACTCTTCAGCTTTATAGTAATAGTGTAGATAAATAATTGAGGTTAGGCAGGTTCTAACTTGTAAGTTGGATAAAGGCTATTTGACATCAACCTAAAATTTATTTTGCGTTCTTTGAACTACTAAGCGTTAGGGTATTCAAACAAAAAATATTAGCATGTGTGTAGAATATCAAAAGACAATTTAAAATAACGGTAAAACACTTAGATTTATAAAAGTTATAAATAGTTCTTTCAAACACTAAATTACATATATTTATCATCTGCGGAGATTGAAACCACAACACTTGGTACGGTGTGAAGCCGAGACGACCAACAAAAACAACAATCATTACAATAATATCATTCAGTCGACTGAATCGACCACCGTGCATTCAATTCATTTAAGTATAGTAGAAACATATATTTGATCGAGTTATGTTTCAAATAAGTACGTAGTAAAATGAACAAACTATTTCTTAGTATTTCCAATAATTGTCGACATTAAATTTCACATCGTCAACCTTTAACAGTCCACTGCTGGACGAGCCTCTCCTTTGAAAGGAGGAATTGGCCTACTCTACCACGCTGGCCAAACGGGTTGGTATAGGGTTTGTATCAAGTTTTCCTTCTCTTACATTGTTGTTCTCTGCATAATATGCTCCCTCTATCGGCTCTTACGACACCCATGAGATGATATGGGGTGGTCACATTCCGTATTCTTAATCCGTCACTACACGGAAATTAAACTTATTTGAAGGTAAAGAAGTCATTATGTTTTAAGTAGTATTTGAATATATTTATCGCTTTTATATTATTATGGCTCTGGTGTGGTGTAGTATCTTGAGAATGTCGAGTCTAACTTTTGTCACACCAAGGTTTCTTTTGCATACTACCTTAGCAGAACAAAATTGGGTATCAAAAGTTTTTCTACATCCATGCTAGCCGGCAAAAACATGGTGGTGAAAACGGTTTAATTCGCATTTCAACAACTAGCAACTACCTTTACCCGCTAGTACTCAAAATTCAAAGTTCCTCAAAATATAATATTTGCCAAACAAACCCCAACAAATTAATTATTTACAACATTACAGCCTCACCCGACGTCACAAGTCCGAATTACGTAAACGCCTGCTCACAGAATTAGAGATAATTACAAGCAATAGAGGATCGAAAGGCAAACATTTTAAACACGTATCGTGGGTCAGTGTAAATGAAAACAGACTGACTAGTTTGCCGAAGCAAATTGAGCGTAGGACCGGACGCAATAGTTTGTATTGAACTTGAGAGCATAACTCCACTTATCTGCAGCTACCGGTTCCTACTGTGCGTTCTTATTTGTAATTTTGTTGATTCGTGATAATGATATTTAGTTTGTAGTTGTATAGTGATGGGTTTTTGAAAGAAAATGTTTTGTGACGTGTAGGCACTAGACAATACAGTGTAATCTAAGTTGTGTGAAACCGTAACTTCTGCCTACCAAACTGAGATACGGACATGTAAAATAAACTACATATATATAATAAATAAACTAGATTTAGTCCGCGGTCCCGCTCGCATAGGCGTTGACCATCACGTTCAAAGATACTTTGCCTATTTGAAATTCATCAAAATCCGTGAAAGCGACACATGTGTACATCCATTCTCACAAAGTTTTGCATTTATACCTAATAGTAGTAAGATATTATCTTAACAAATTGTTAGTGGTCATTAAACTACTAACAATTTGACATAATTTCGACAGAACATAATAACTGCATCAATAATTTTTATTCAGCCTCTTGACAATAACCAGACAAGAGCCATTACAAGTATCTTATGAAAGAACGTTTGCTATTCATGCGTGCCTACTTCGTAATAGCATCTGACATTACTGACGAAAACCATCTGCTCCCCACGCAATGAGGTCGAGTATCCAACAAAACTACAATTATAACTATCTGCATACATAATCTATAATTTCACAACCTGCCTCAAACATACAGATCATTAAAAATATTTTAATAGGTAACCAAATTAATTTGTCACGTAACATTTATAAAATGTGAGTAACATAAATGTATAATTATTTGCCTCGTTCATCTAAAAAAGTGCTTCCAATTAAATCTTTGATTCCAATTACAGAAACTCACATATTTCCACGGTGCTCGACTCGAAGAGTAAACTGTACGTCCGCTAACATTTCATCTCGAGTTTCTAGCGCGAGTGAGATGGGCATAGAGATATTGACTTTTTATTTATTGACATTTTCTAATGTACATCGTCGGTCATTCATCATGGAGGCTTCGATAGCACCGCTTCTGATAACACACTTCATTGTTTACTGTACGTATAATGGATTATTGATAAAAAACGTGGGTGTCCCTAATCTCCCGTCCGAGGGAAATCTACTGAGACGTCGATTCGACCAAAATATATTAAGGTAATGCCTTCGGTAATGAATGATAGTGGTCAGATATTAAGTGGACACGATTTATCGTTCCGTCTTAATGTAGAAAATTTTGATAGCGTGCTTGCCCAGTTAAATGTTGTAACAGTAATCTAACACATAGTACTCGTATGAACACATTAGTCAATGTACAGATAGAAGTTTCTCTAAGATTAGCCACCAATGCTTAGGGCCGAACTGTAATTTGGTTTTAGTGAAGAATTATAAAGTTCAAAGTTTATAATTTGTCTTTTAAAACGCTTGGAATATCTCTTATGTAAATAATGAATAATCGGGTATAATGATGTTATCATTATCAACAGAAATTGTTTCGCCATTGGCTTGTATGCTGTATTAGTCATACATGTAACGCTAATGTGTTTGGAGAGAAAGCTTACAAAACATTTTCGAATAAAATTCTGTAATGTCGTTTAAGAAAATCAAGGGTCACCATTAAATTTCATAAGCGGAAATGCATAGGTTACCTTTTCGAAAGTTGTTCATCATCATCAGCCTTTAACAGTCCACTGCTGGACTAGGCCTCTCCTTTGAAAGGAGGAATTGGCCTACTATACAACGCTGGCCAAACGGGTTGGTATAGGGTTTGTATCAAGTTTTCCTTCTCTTACAGTGCTGTTCTATGCATAATATGCTCCCTTTGTCGGCTCTTACGACACCCACGGGATGATATGGGGTGGTGACAATCCGTAATCTTAATCCGTCACCACACGGACAAACGGACGAAAGTTGTTAAAAATCATAAATTTGATTTAAATCAAACTAGTCATCAGCGGCGGAAATAGCGTTTCTATTTACATTTTAGCATCAATCATTATGAATAAGGAAAATTGCAGCCGACTTACAAACAAAGCATCCATTATGATGGTAACAGTTGAAAATTCAACGGCCGTATTGTTATGAGGAATATTTAATTAAAACTCAAAAACCAATCAGAGACGATTAAACAAAAATGATGGCGAACACAAACGAAACTGAACGAGAGCCAATACACCAAAGTATCTGGGGGTAAAGTTTTAAGTGAAGTCAGTTGAACTCGACGCGTATTTCCCTGGAGCAATTATAGAAACAATAAACCTAAAATTGGTGCAGCGTCCTGAAACAGGCCGCGGTCACCGATCCCGACTTTCCACCAATTACACGACTTCCCTACAACGACCCACTTCGCAGAATGGAAATTCATTAAGAGCTATTCAAGTTATCACAATGTGACTATTAGAGCCCTATTCAATTTTTAATTAATCAAGAGAAGCGCGACGGGGAAGAGAGCACGGACTGCGGAAAAGAGAAAAAAAAACGTCGGTCGAGAGCAATATGTTCAATAGTGGTTTCCCTGAACGAACTCTTTGATGTTTCCCTTCTATTGCTAGAATCCTGGACTATTTACGTCTCATTTTATAGCAATTTATGTGCGAGCCGTGAAGTAGCAAAACTTGTTACGTAAATAAAGCCGAATGTCAAAGCAACTGTAAGAAATAATAAACGCGTGACCGAACGCTTTGCATATAATGAAAGGAAGCACGTACAATCGAATATTAAATCATAAAATTTTGAATAAATAAAGTTGAGTAATGCTAAATACTTTAAATTTATTGCTTTTACGTAATATCTTAACAAACATGAATAATAAGCGAAAACTCATTCTAACGTAAGGCACAACGATAAATTATAATATTCTAAATGAAGTTAACATACCGTAAAATTCAGAAACAAATCGTAAAGCAAAACTCATATGTGCAAATGAAGTTACGAAGAATCCAGTAACAAAATATATGCTAGATACAATTCAACTGGCAGTAAGACAAAGGCTGAATAAAGTTTTCAATTTCATTGTACGAGGTAACAATTTCAATCTAAAATTGGTCGCTCCAGATGTTCATGAGCAAATAACTTACGCCGACTAAAATGAACCCTAAATCTTCGCCGGGTGGATGGTTCCGCGCCAAGAATTGAATTTGCCTCGCATTCTCACACATGGTATTAAGATACCTATGGTATGCTTTAAATGTGAGGTTTTCAACTGGAGTAGTGACTTTACGCTTATGTTACGACTTGTTAGATGGTGTTAAACTAAATAATGAGCAGTTCATTTAAATGCCGGGTAATATTTTGATTGCAGGACTATTTTTGTAACTTTTCGTTTTAGAGTTGGAATATTTTGCTTTCGAGATGGTATAATAGTATACCATCTCAACAATAGTTAATGACAAGTATTTATGTGTTTTGTACGTATATGCTATCAACATAAATTGTTTTATGTATATCTTATCACAAAATAATTGCCTTATTTCGTTTTTAATTCACTTCTACTAATGCAAAATTATAGATTGTGAAAACCTCGAACAAAAATCATGAACATATAATATTTTCTCCTCAAAAATTTCAATCATGCGTCCAAAATTATTCGGCTAGCAACATCGAGTCTACGTCGACTAGCATCTCGCTTGAATTAAGTACTCTTGCCTATTCACTAGAGAGGATGTTAATTAAGGCTCTGAAAGCATTAGTAAAAAGCTCGAGCCTTTTGAATGGGCTTCGTTGCAGTACGAAGTTGAGCCGTGTGTTTAAAATTGATGAAGCGCGTTTATCATTGAAACTCTAGTCTGTTTAAGCCTCAGTGTTATAGTAAGGCTGCTTTGTGAGAATTTAAATGATATGCGACACTATTCACTGTGCTCTTGACTTGTGATTTACCAATTTTAGTTTAAAACTTTCCATTTGCCTCGTTAATAATCACGTCTATGCTCTTGTTATGAAATGACTCTTTGAGTATCATATTATTAATTTAGTTTGATTGCTCACGATAGATATTAAGTTGAATTATTAATTATACAGTTAATATCTAAATTCCAATACAAATCCCAATTGAAATCAAACTTCTCGCAAAATATCAACAAATAATTAATCTCATTGTTTTCTCAAATCAAATTGGACGTAACGAATTTTCGAAATCGCAAAGATCATCCGAAAGTTCTGTAAGATAAATGAAGGATACTTATTTAACTTGAAAATTTCTAACTAAAAGGAAAGTTTTGAACTGATCGAGGGGTTCAATTATGATCCTAAAATAACATTCACTTCGGATACAGATAAATTGGTTTCACTTGTCCCCAACGCAACTCGTTCATTAGCGTTTAAATAAATTCATTAATAAGCCTAGCTAGAGACAACCAGTCAACGCACAGATCTATAAATCAAATAGTGAGGGAGTGTCAGAGACAAAAGGACGACTACGTGACAATATAGTGTGACACACAGACGGACAAGTTGACGAGCCAAACTTGCTCTATGATCATGTACTGTTTTCTGGAGTCACAAAATAACTTAGTGCGTACACAAATATCACAGTAAACCTTTTACCAGTTGGCTGTATAAAACACAAGAACAATCAATGAAAATTCTTAGCATTCCATCTTATTATTCTAGTTACCACAACATACTCAAGTTTTTGACAGGAATCCGATATCTAATATTTCTATTTCAATATGGATGCGTCTAAACATTCAAGCATATCGTTTTAAAATATATCACTGTATAAAATTACTGTGTCGATAATGATGATGAATGAGATGACGACATCTAGACTATGAATTCATTCGTACTTATCGTCTTACCTTCAAGTCAGTATAACTCACGGTACTCTACATCGAAACGCGGTTCCCACAAAGATCTTTCTTCACATTCGATGTGGCACACACATTAATCTAGGTAACGGAGTTATAACAACGCCGAAGGAACGCCCTCATGTTTCTATTGTTGCATCTTTTACATAATGTACGCTTGACAACTTTATACTGTAGGTTATTTATGCACTGACTTGCTGACTACGGAGTGACGTAATCGATTTTAAAAATGTTTTGTTGCTGACTTAATTTACAGCCTCACGTTGAAATAGAGGAGCTTTTGATTAGACGGCTCTATGTGATGTGTCGTCCGTATGGTGACGGATTAAGACTACGGATTGTCACCTATATCATCCCATGGTTGTCGTAAGAGCCGACAGAGCGAGCATATTATGCATACAGCACTGTAAGAGAATGAAAACTTGATACAAACCCTATACCAACCCGTTTGGCCAGCGTGGTATAGAAGGCCAATTCCTCCTTTCAAAGGAAAGGCCTAGTCCAGCAGTGGACTGTTAAAGGCTGATGATGATGTGATGTGAAGGTAATGATACTGTTCGAGATTGAGTACTCATTTTAAATAAAGATTGCTTACAAATTCTTTTACGAAATACTAGTTTCTGCCTTAAATGACATCGTGATTTATAAATTACTGCAAATTTTTATTAAATTCGATCTGTAGTTTTTACATGAAAGAGTAACAAATATCAATCCTCTCAAACTTCCACGTAATACTAATAATTAGTAATTATTTTTAATTGCTCACAGCTAGCCTTAATGTCTCGAATTCATCACTTCTTTTTGAGAACAATGCTTGATTCCAATGATAATGGTAATTGCATCTTTTTATACTGGTATTTTACTAAGACCATATTGCCTAAGCGAGATCCATTATCTGTTGATGACAAGTAAGTACCCTTGTAATTAAAAAGAAATTATTCATAAGAGAGTGTAAGAAATCAGCTTGTTTAAACAGTTAGCCTCCATTCAATTTTATTGGTATTGCTTTAATCAATTGCAGATTGGCCAATCGCACTGTTTTTAATTGTCTGTTATAAGTATTGCATGCAGGACTGTGAAAATTGTTGCACGACCAATTATTGTTTCGTCATGGTGATAATTATCTCTGTTTAAATAAATATTGCTAGTCTAGTTTGCACGCAAGTGTGGTTACTAGCGTCATGAATACTTGGTCAAAATTATACTGATTTTGGTTCAGAAAATAGGTAAAAGTAACTTTGCATCTGTATATAAAAACAAATGGTTTTAGATAAATGACTCGAGATACTTGCCAAATATCATATCTGTTGAACATATACGTTGAAAAATGTTTCATCTCTTGAGATTGTAAGCTTCTTTCAACATCGCACAACATGTAAACCGCACACACACACACGGACAAAATCGAAGAAAATCACCTTTAACCCTAAACTGATTCCGTAGCAAAGGTCGTTAAGGAAGGCAATGTAGCGAGGCATCTTCCAACCGATTTATCTATGTTAGCGTTACCGCCACACCATCTATCGCACGTTAAAAATGACAGCATCATGTTTTTTCTCCACGACACACATTTAATACCATGCTCGTTTACATATTTTTCAATTCGGTCTGATCGAAACACTGCTATACTTGTAAATAAGGTTTAAGGTTGACTTGTGTTGTTATAAGTACGGTCTTAGGTGAAAAAAATTTAAATTCATTTTATCTCAGATGATAATGGAGCCATTATAATATTGGTTGGTCCCAAATTCATATTTAACTAGATAGAAGGTCAAAGTAAGATTATATGTCAAAATTTTCTCAAAGTTAATTTTTATTCAAGGCAAAATTCTTACGATGAAATTAAGACAAAAAATGCATGGAACTAATCTACCACTCGATAAAACCAATACCAGAAATCCAAACGACATAAATAAAAACCAACCAACAACTATTGCTAACACAGACACTTTTTGTCGTCTTTAACAAGAAATTATCATCGTCAACAAACGAAATGCAACAACAGAACTGAGAGAGCCATATCTAACTCAATCTCGTCACGACCCCAAGAAGGAAACCTTTACGGTTCCTACAAAACACCTTTATATCCAATGACTTGACATTTGACGGTGATATTAGTTATGATATCTTTATGTAACTGTTTTCACGTAACGATAAATCTGGCGCAAACAAAGTCAATACTATCGCCTTTTGTTGGCAGAACGTGACGTAGAAAGTAAGTCTAGCGATTGAAAAATTCTATCTTTATATGGATCTTTGAAGCAACGTGCAATAAGAAAGCAATTTAAAATGAAACTAGATAAACGAAACCGAGAGTCGATGAGACGGCAATCGGCGATCACTTGAGAAGAAACCACATTGGCGTCTAAGACAAATTAATGACGAAATCGAAGCGGCTCAAATGGCGGCGATTGTTTGTTTTTTACTTTTTTGTTTCAATTGTAACTTCACGCCTATTTTTACTAATGTTGAAGGAGGTTCAGTTAGCACTATAACTAATTGAGGCGTCAAATCTGTCTGTTCACCAACCAAATAACTACGTTTTTATTTCGTATTTTTCGTCTTTTCTTGGCATCTGTTTTTGCAGTCGAAAAACGATGTAAAGATATGAACATGTCCAAAACTAGAAGTGAAAGTAGCTAATATAACCATAACCGTATTAAAATAATGGTTTCCATCACCAACGCATAAACACCACAAACTGGATCATTTGTTGACAAAGTGAAACATCTTATTTCCGTGTCATTTTTAATGACATACGGTATTTTACTGGAGTAACTTTGCGATAAAATGTTTACTGGACATTTTTATTCTTATACTAATTTTGGAAAAACTGTGTTCTTCAAAAATAACGTTTTAATTCGAGTAGGTAATGTTTTCTACAAGAATAACACACACACAGCTTTTCTAGAACCTTTTTAAAAACATAAATTCCTTTTCTGATACTCGTTTTGAATTGATGACAGGACAATTTCTGGTAACATAAGTTTATCATCATACATTTTGTATTTTTTATTACTTACACGATTTATGTAGACGGCGTTCGCAAAGTCCCTATTGGTGGCAGCCAGAGGTCCTCTTGCGCCTCTATGATTTATAATGTGAACTCAAAAGAGGTTCCGCCATTCCGTTTAATATCTTTGATTTACGATAGAAACTACGCGCATAAGTGCCAGTTCCCCCGATGATATGTGGCGCGCCTGTTACGATTCACTCCTTTTTTTGTTTCGAGAATAATGACATAGTGTAGTCGTTTTAATAACCGGCCTCGGCGTCTCAACGGCCAGTGCCCAAGGCGCGAATTTTACAACGATTTATTTTAGAATGCATTTTTATTTAGCGACGTGTTTCGAAATCACTAATGTTGCTGACGGTAAAAAACAGGCAATTACATGTTAACTTTAATCGTGGGATGTTTTAAATACGTCGACGTGAAACGTTTTCGGTTCGCTGGTTTTTTGCTCGCTCATTCACTGTAATAGCTTCTAAAGTTAAAAGTGTGATACGAATTTCAACAGAAAAATGCAATGTCCAAAGTCCCAACGCAGGTGTTCCCTTTAGTTTATATGATGCATGAACAGTGTCGTGACTTGCAGACATCGACTTGTGTTTCAAGGGGATAACGCAATAACTCATCGCACAGCGAGACCGTCCGTAGAAAGTCACCAAGTTATTTCAAAGACAAATAGTTTTGATGTCACGACGAGAGGGAAACATCGATTGAAGAGCTTGCCATGTGCGCGCATGTTTGTAATCTCCTCCAAAGACAAACATAAGAAAAACATGGTTATTATTCTATCTGTCGCCGGCTAGAGGCCTTTAAATAAAAATTTACACGAATTTGGACCTTAATCTTTATACATGAAGAGTATACAGGGTAAGTTTTGAAAATCTTAACTAACTTGGTTTCTTCGCAAGGGTTCTTTAAGCGCATGACGTTTAGAATTTAAAACGCTACGTTGTATGTTTCCTAAGTTATAGTTCAAACATAAAATAAGGCTCAAAATCGCTTGTAAAAGTGAGTTATGTTGTGATTCAAGCAGACAAGCAGGATATTATTAGAAATCTCGATGCCTTATTTATTTTAGGGGCAAAAAATCACTTTATAAGAACGCTGCAAGAAATTGTCAATCGAATTTCGACAAAAGGCAAATTTGCAACGGGTTGAATAAGTTGTTTATTTAAGTTCTGTGTGCAAAATCTTCCGCAAGACTGTTTAAGTCTAAAAAGTAAGTCACACAAAAGCTAGTGTTTATTCAGAAGTGGCGGGTTGCAGCTAAAAATATAAGACATGTGAGAATGACAAACCAGATCGTGAAGTTCAAGTGATTTCTATTTCAACGGAATAGAGTTCAAATTACTATTTTACAATTTGTAAACCTACGATTGTAGAAACACGTAATCCTTTTTGTCATTTGGTGATGTCTGTCAAAGTTGCCAATTGTTTACGGCTCTTTTGGAATAAAGACACCGTAAATGACAATCTTTTGTGCTTCCTTTTGTCAAAAGATAAACATCATAAATTCTTCAACTGTCACTTTTGTTCGTTCTAATGCCACACAAATCGAATAGGACTATTGTATTAGACAATGATGATGATTGTAATGTGAAAATATTTTGTAAAGTTACAACTAGAACTTTTGTTTACATACCCCATTCTAAACTATGATTTGACGTATGATGAGGACATTTTTTTATCGTTGGAGGTAAATCTACACGAGGTACAAAACTTCGGATCCACGCGTATAGATTATTCTAAATTAATTGCCGTGGGCCTGCGTGAGCTTTGCTAAGGGAAAAGGATTATCGTTTATATTAACCAAACCAGATGATTTCATCTGGCTGTATATTGTTAGTTTATTTTTACTTAAATAACTCTATCTACAAGGGTGGCAAACATGGTGAGACGGTAAGCGCATAACGATAGTCTGGGGTTAAATTAAAAGTATTCTTAACCAAAGATCATGTATGATGTGTTTAATGAATGTCGAAGAAGCGACAGAGCTGTGTTTGAACTGGACCACTTAGAATTCTATAGTCTCTGCCTATTCCAACGGGAGGCAGTCTTGAATATCAATAGATATATCATCATTATCAGCCTTTAACAGTCCACTGCTGGACTAGGCCTCTCCTTTAAAAGGAGGAATTGGCCTACTATACCACGCTGGCCAAACGGGTTGGTATAGGGTTTGTATCAAGTTGTCCTTCTCTTACAGCGGTGTTCTCTGTATAATATGCTCCCTCTGTCGGCTCTTACGACACCCATGGGATGATATGGGGTGGTGACAATCCGTATTCTTAATCCGTCACCACACGGACATCCGTCACCACACGGACATAGATATATGTAATGGGACAATAGATATATGTAATGGGTATATCGAATGATGTTAACCGCGTTATTTATAATTTAGATCTTGTATTAATAACAATAGATCTGTCTTGAACAGAACACCTTCTACTTAAGCAGATCGTAACATGTTGTCCATGAAAACCCTTAATGAACGACAAACGAAAAAACCTTTTGATTTAACTCCGATAAGAACAAAAACCTATACACATATTGATACCTGTACACAAAACTACACGAAATAGAACCAATATTTCTGGTAACACGAGTTTACATCACACAATGGATATAAATAAATCATATAGTAGGTAAGGATCATTTGAAGTTTTCCTGCCGCAAACTTTTTTACCAAAAGGTATAGCAAACAATCAAGGGCCAAGCAAGCCTTTTTACTCACACATTTCGTTTTATACGCTTTTAGGGGCAGTATGAAAGTGGAACATAATCCGTATAATCAATAAAACCTTTGGAATATTTTTTGCGAAATGAGGAAAACATGGTGCGGTTTACTAAGGGTACTTCTAAATCTAATATACCTGGTTTTTTATGTTACTTTCAATAGTGCAATAATATGAAGTAAACCTCATCTAAAACTCAGTGTCCAACTTATTTTATAATCTTCCCGGTTTTATATAAGAAAGTACTAGTCAACTGAGATATGAAACGAATTCTGTGTTCTATTATCATTTGAAACTTTATTAAGATCCAATACCATTTGGTCATGATATTTGAACGAATAAATCCTTGGTTAGATGTTAATTGAACAAAGCTATTATAGGGTTTAGAAATGAGATGAATAAACTATGAAATTGTCGTCCGAATATACTTAGCAAATTGCTTATTTGATCCTCCTAGCGTTATCACAGTTGCGTCCCTAAGTCCAATTACTAGTCTAACTAGATATGTCAGCTTTTCCTCGGAGTGACTGGCGTCTGATCTCCGTAACGTTATAAATAGCTTATTTATTAATACAATAAACTAAGTACAGTTTACCTGACTTCGCTCACGTGAAAATCAAGTACTTATAAATAGCCTATGCTTCTTCTACAACCAAAACATTCATCATCATCAGCCTTTAACAGTCCACTGCTGGACTAGGCCTCTCCTTTGAAAGGAGGAATTGGCCTACTATACCACGCTGGCCAAACGGGTTGGTATAGGGTTTGTATCAAGTTTTCCTTCTCTTACAGTGCTGTTCTGTGCATAATATGCTCCCTCTGTGGGCTCTTACGACACCCATGGGATGATATGGGGTGGTGACATTCCG
Organism: Euclidia mi; assembly: GCA_944739405.2. Lineage (NCBI taxonomy): Eukaryota > Metazoa > Arthropoda > Insecta > Lepidoptera > Erebidae > Euclidia > Euclidia mi. The sequence goes on along the minus strand of OX123194.2, from coordinate 1,727,718 downwards.
TATTCTTAATCCGTCACCACACGGACAAAGATCAAAACATTGCTTAGTTGCAAAGTGAAAGAAATACTAACAGACAATGACACTGTTAGAAATGTGTAGACTTGTATAGACTTTGTGTCCACTCTGACCAAATTCTTCGTAATACCTTTAGTTTTTTTAGGGTGTATAGGGTTCCCACCAAGATCTTAGGGTCCCAAGCCAACCTCACCTGCAAGTGGTGCACCTGCCGATCAACGGACGAGGCTCTGGCAAACAAAATATCCCGATAAGCGGCAATAGGCTCGCCACCTATTACGTCGGATCAAAACACTGGCGAAAAGTGGGCGTTTAATATGCCTCTGCCTACCTCTTCGGGGAAACAGGCGTGAGTCTGTGTATGTATGTATGTACCTTTAGTTTTATTTAGGACACTATTACAAGAGCTTGATGTAATTTGATATTACCAAAGGTATGCGATGACACGCCTTCAAAAATACCAAGCAGTTAACCGAATAATATAATTTATATGAAATCTTCATTATCTCATAACTCTCATCCAAATTGTAAGGTGGTATGCACTCGCACGTACAGACCCGTCTTCATATATAATTTCGAAGACAAAATTATCCTCAGAAAATGCAAACAAAAAACCCTTTATCATAAAGACCTTAAGTATAATTGTATCAATGACCGAAATTTTTCTCTCAACATAAATAAGCATCTGAGATAAAAAAATAATACATTTACATTCATCGTCTCTTTTCGATTCCTGCCCGGGGCACTCTAGACGGTAGGAATGAGTAATGACCGTAATCCGCTTGTGGTAAGCTTTAACCGAAGGGTTAAGGCTTCTGCAAGCTATAACTTTTATATTTATTACGGCTAACTCGCGTCGACCCAGCAAATCCGACGGCCGAATGAAAAATAAAAATCGTGTACCCATGTAGTGTTCGGACCTTGTTGGGACTATGAAGGTCTTGAAGAGGATTTAATTAGGACCTACTGAATTTATGTGGTATTGGAAAATTAAAAAGGTATGATCGCTTTATTAATGTTTAATCAAAAAGTGTTAACGATATAATTATGTGTATCAGATAACGAAGCATTTTAGATGTGAACAATACTGAGAAAATGTGATACCTCACAATAAATACAATAACGTTTAATAGGCTGTATTTTTTGCTAAGAAACCTTTCGTTTGAGGACATTGTATGACGCTGCAAAATATGTATAAAAATTGTTCTATTTTCATATAAGATACTTTTAATCTTACTACTATTAATAAACCGGTCAAGTGCGAGTCGGACTCGCGCACCGAGGGTTCCGTACAAACCTGTAGGTATAAAAAATTATTTAAAAAAATATGTGATATAACTAAAAAAATAGGGTTTTTACAATTTTTCCTTTATCTGTGCTGTAAGAATTTGCTTCGTGCCGAGTTTCAAGGTCCACGGGAAGTACACTGTAGGTTTTAATTCCCTTGCGAGTAGTTGCGAGTTTGAAAATATGTTTAAATTGCTATTTCTGTCGATTGCGTTGACATGGAAGTTTGATTTTTTTACAGCTTAACGGTGTTATAGACCTTAGTATTTGATATCAATTTCAATTTCATAACTCTATAAAAATGTTTATATGATGTAACTAAAAATTTACATTTATGGATTTTTTTCCTTAATCTGTGCTATAACAAGTGGCCTTATACCAAATTTCAAGATTCTAAGTTCAAGGGAAGTACCCTGTAGGTTCTGATTCCCTTGTGAGTTTCGAAAATTTGCGGGAATTTGCGGCAAAAGCAGCTGTATCTTTTTATTACGTTGGCTTAGAAACTTGATTCTGTTACAGCTTAAATATATTATAGATTTAAGTATTTGATATGAATTTCAATTTTATACGTCTATGTATTCATAAGGAAAGGGCTAGTAACTTTATTTTTTTTTAATCACATGATGTAACTAAAAGTTTATGGTTTTCGAAATTTCTCCTTTATTTGTGCTATAAGACGTTGGTTTGTATCAAATTTCAAGAATCTAAGTTTACGGGAAGTACCGTGTAGGTTTTGATTCCCTTGCCAGTAGTTGCGAGTTTGAAAATATGCTAAAATTGCTGTTTCTTTTGATTGCGTTGAGATAGAAGTTTGATTTTATTACCGCTTAAAGTCATAATAGACCCGAGTATTTGGTACGAATTTCAATTTAATAACTTTACGCGTTCTGAGGAAAGAGGTAGTAACTTTAAAATTAATACAATTATTTTTTATATTATGCAACTAAAATTTTTCAGTTTTCGCAATTTTCCCTTTAATTCTGCTATAAGACATTGCTTTGTACCAAATTTCAAGATTCTGAGTTCACGGGAAGTACCCTGTAGGTTTTGATTCCTTTACGAATAGTTGCGAGAAAATATGCGGCTTAAATTGTTGTTTCTTTTTATTGCGTTGACATAGAAGTTTGATTTTGTTACAGCTTCAAGGTATTATAGACTAGAGTATTTGAATTTAATACGTTTACGCGTTTATGAGAAAATGGTAATAACTTTAAAATTATTAAAAATATTTTTATGATATGATGTAACAAAAAATTTACGGTCTTCGCAATTTTTCCTTTACGCATGCTATAAGACATTGCTTCGTACCAAATTTCAAGATTTTGAGTTCACGGGAAGTACCCTGTAGGTTTTGAGTTTCGAATATTTGCGGAAATTTGCAGCATAAACGGCTGTATCTTTTTATTACGTTGGCTTTGAAGTTTAATTTTTTCACAACTTCAAGGGACAGTAGATTTGACTATTTGATATAAATTGCAGTTTGATACCTCCACGCGTTTCTGAGAAAAAGGGTCTTGACAAACGGACGGACAACAAAGTGATCCTATAAGGGTTCCGTTTTTTCATTTCGAGGTACGGAACCCTAAAAATGACAGTTTGTTTAGACGGATGTATATATTATTGTAATTTTTCACGCAAAATCTGAAATGAAACTACGCAACAGCTTTTGATGAACCTTTGCAGTGATATAGCTAATACATCAAGATAGCACTTGGGCTGGCTTTCGTCCCGATAACGGAGCTCAGGTGGACAAAACCGCGGACAAAAACTAGATAACTAAACTTCTTAATAAATTCACGAAGCTTAATAGGTATAATGAGCCCCTAGATCTATTAATAAATTTCCAAACATTTTTGTTACACTATATTAAAATTATTTGATAAAACACTTCATATATTTGCACGTGGATTTTGTAAACATAATAAAATTTGATAGACCATTAAATATTTCATGGCTGAAATGATTTTATTGCTATCAATATAATAATATTTTACCTTTATGCGTCGAACGTTAAAACTGCTTACTACCAATATTGATAATGTCGAACACGTGAAATATGCAAAAATGTAATCTATAATGGCTGTGTTTGCATTTTAAACAATATTATTTTATAATTTTTATAGCAAGGTAATTTGTTGTTGAAGACATCGACCGGTGATATGAGCCTGCCTTTTCAACCTCTCTTCTCATATATAACTAAAGGATGCCCAAACATTGTATTTTAATTTAACCGTTTCTGGCCAATCCCGAGGGAATTTCGCGAAAGCTTTTCTTAGTGCGCCCCTACGGTCCCCAAGGAACATTTATGCCAAGCTTCTTGTACCATAGTTTTGGCTCTGCCTTGTCTGTCTGTCAATCAATAACGCAAGCGTTTTGTATAATAAAAATATACAGATAGGAAGAAACAATGAGAAACGCATGGGATATTATAGGCAAAGATGGTGAAGATGTCTTGGTCTTTTACTCTTTTGTCCAAGATTTGGTAACGCATGAGTGTCTATTTGAGTGGCTTCTAAAAGCTTTTTTGACGGTAGTAGAGCCTTGCTGATTTCATCATGAATGGGCCGGCTCAACCGGGGAAGTACTACCCTCTCACAGAAAATCGACGTAAAGTAACGGTACCTAAACTGTTGCGTTTCGTTCGGTAAAAGAGAGTGCCGGAGGTCCTATCCCCTATTTCTTCTCCCTCATCCGACTCCTCATCCTACATATCTGTGGTGTTGCTTGTGTCCATGGGCGGCGGAAATTACTTACCATCAGGCGATCCGTCTGCTCGTTTTTCGCCTATTCGCCTTGCCTTTTGCCAGCTAAACAGGAGATATCAAAAAACAACCTAAATCGAAAACAAAGTATAAAAACTTTCTACAGTATCAGTTTGAAACAGATTTTGACATCTGGAATGAAACCTGAAGATCTTTACCATATTGTAGTAACACCTAGATTTTAATTTGCATAACAAAGTTCAACATAAAATCAACACTATGGAACAAAATATTGCATAAAAACACAACATTACTAAAAACACAAAGAAACGTCTACCCACTGCATCGATGTAACAAGTTAATTCCGAATCAGAATTCGATTACATGTATTTAAAACAATTCTAAGACAACACGAATCTAAATCAAAGTGACATCGATGTGTAGAACAAGCCGGTTAAATTATCACTTGAATTCTGTGGAAGGCATAAAAATATAGTGATGCAGTCTCTTTCTTATTTTATGCAATATACCTTCCTTCTTCATCTTCTTTCATTGTCTTTTCTCGCATTTACTTGTCTCGGTCTTTCTATCTTATTCCATAATGACTGACTAAGGCACAACTTAAGCATTTTAGCACTGCTGATAAGTTCCAAATTCGAAATCATATTTTCGTTTAGGTTACAGAGTGATACAGTATATGAACGTCAAAACGATTACTTAAGGCTTAGACAGTTGGGTTATGAGAAAAATTTGGAAGATACTCATGGCAGAAAATCGTTCCAGTTTAGATGTTTGCTTGGAGAGACATCACACCAATGTATCGCAGTGCAGTTCAGTCCAGCGAAGGAAGCGAGATGCTTGGAACGCCGCTGTCTCCCTCCGTGAGGCAAGAACTGTGCCTAGCATGCATTAAAAATATCCTAATAGGTAACTGTTACAAATATGCTTTACTTTCGAGTTTGTTTGGTTTTGTTTGTTTGTATTTCGTGTGAGTGTGTAGCCAACTCAAATGTCGGAGTTTTCAGACCACCCGAAAGCCTCCGACTTGGTCTTTATTATCCTGAGAAAAGAACCGGGACCTACAGCTTTACGTGCTATCCGAAGCACGGTAGCGCTCAGATGTAAATGCCACACTTGGTCACCCAGCCAAGCGGCGACCTGTGCAAGCGTTGCTTAACTTGGCAATTTGTTACGAACGGCCAACCAAGCCTCGCTATGAGCGCTAAGTAATATGAAACATAAAAGACATTTAAGGCAGTACAGCATACCAAACTTCACAAGCGGTCACTTGTTTACCGCCACACCTAAGCATTACCAAGCAACAGAAGAAAATTGCTCTCGAGTTTACTTACAAAAGCTAAAACAGTATAAAAGGCGAACGCCTAATAACCTGCCATGTACAATATTCCAACCAAAACAACTGGTGATTTTCAACTAATCGATATGCTCCATGAAGCAGGGTTACAATAATGCGACCAAAATAAAAAGCGTTTTATTATTAACGAATCGCTCAGTCCGCCGTTTATTTTCAATAGTTCCGTATTTGATTACAGGATTGGGTATGAATTACTTATTTCGATAAATTGTTTTTTTTTTAATGGTGGCGTATTTTCACTAATAGTTATTTACGTTAGAGTATAGTAATATGTGTTTTCAAAGGAATCTGTATATAAAATACTTGCGTTACTGCCTGCCTGACAGACAAGCCACGGCCAAAACTATTGGGCGCAGGTAGCTGAAATTTCACATGTATGTTGCTTGGGGTCCGTAGGGCTACACTACGAAGGGATTTCTCGAAATTCCCACGGGATTAGCAAGAAACGGGTAAATTAAATATTGGCGAAGCTGAGGGTATCCTCTAGTATCTTATAATATTATGTGACTATTGCGAAAAATTGCTGAAATATTCAGAAGTTGTGAACAAAAGCTGTATATAGACAATATAGTGAGTGATTACCTCGTCAGTGCCAGATCAAAACATGTTGTTGTCCATCCCGAACGTAATCAAATATTAAAATGTATGGCTGTCAGTTTAGACTTCTCAGTTTGGATTTTTTTCTTTTCAATCATTTGATTCAAAATGTATACACTTTTATATATAGAGATCGAATCAGAAATGAGGAGACCCGCAGGAGACCCAAAGTCACCGACATAGGTCTCCGAATAGCCAGGCTGAAGTGGCAATGGGCAGGGCACATAGCGCGAAGAACCTATGGCCGTTGGGGCACGCGGATTCTGGAGTGGCGACCACGTACCGGACGACGCAGCGGGCGTAGGTCCCCCTGCAAGGTGGACCGACGATCTGGTTAAGATCGCGGGAAGCGGTTGGATGCGGGCGGTTCAAAATCGGTCTGTGTGGAGAACCTTGGGCCTTTGTCCAGCAGTGGACGTCTCTAGGCTGACATGACAGTTTTATATGACACAGCTCTCATCATCGAGATGTTATAGACGTAGTTAGTTTTCGTACTGAGAAATCATTATAAATGAATTTAACTTCATTACCCTAAGGGCACATACGCACTATGCGGTTAGCCGTTAGGTCTATTATAAGGTCTATTAGGTTGACAAAGAACGTTATACCGGACATGTAAGATTTTTTAATTTTCTTGGCTATGATTTGCAACATTCACAATGTATGGTGAAATCTTAGCCAACCGCAATAAAGGTGATGAATGTGTAAAGTTTTCGGAAGTGGTAATGTTGTGCCATTCGCATTGTAGTGTGAGTCGTAAACAGTACAGTACCGCATTATAGCTACCTTTATTGCTTAGCGGCTGAATGAAAGATCTTAGAAATTTGCACATGTTCTAGTAAGAAAACTTTAATGTACAAAAAAGTACGTTTATTTTCTATAGATAATGTAAGACTCGAATTTTAATTTCTAGTTTAATCCCTCGTTGGTCTCGCGGCATAAATGTGCGCGTGGGATTGGGAGGGTTCGATTCCCGGGTCGGGCAAAGTGTTATTGTGTTTTTCCGTTAGGAAATTCTCAGTAGCAGCACGGAGTCTGGTAATGTTCCCGGTACGGCAATAGGCTCGCCCCCTATTACGTGGGACCTAAAAACTCATGGCGAAATGTGGGTGTAATATTATACCTCTGCCTACCCCTTCGGGGATACAGGCGTGAGTCAATAAAAAAAATGTTTAATGAGGAAACCCGCAGCTACATCCGCACATTTTCTCTTTTTTGACCGTTTCTGCCTGATCCCTTAGGAGTTTGGGAAAGTTTTATTTTCTACCCTAGGGCTAGCGCATTTCTACCCTCCTTAAAGAACATAAATGAAAAAATGACAGCTGGTTTTGGCTGTGCGTTGTCTGTCAGTCAGTTACGGAAGAATTTTGTATGTACAGTTGAATAACTTTTCGCTAGACCACCATAAGGGCGAAAATCGCTCAGCAAGACATCGTCGCTTCCAGTGCTACTTTACACACACATTGACACTCGTATACAAAACCAGTTTCTAGTTTGCTTCGTCTATGAGCGAGCAAAGGGATTTTTTTCAAACTGGTCCACCGCCGACTTGTTTGATTGTACAAATATTGCACACAAACTTTCAGTCAAAACAAATCTGTGCATTTCCGGTATGTGCTAATGCAGCTTATAAAGGAAACTCACCCTTTGAAACTGAAAGTAATTTCTTTCACTAAAACGTGTTATCTTACTTCGAAATGTTCAAGCCAAAGTTCAAAAGATTCTTGTAAAAATCCTTGAAAGGAAAGTTTGCGGGCTCACCACTTCAATCTACTTGTGTAAAAGCAATCTTTTTGTAGGAACACAGTATTCTATTTATTTGTGGACATCAGTTTTTGTAACATTTACTTTGTCTGGTTTAGTTGTATTAGCTTTTAAATTTTTGTACGTTCCGAGTCTAGAAATATGCCGATGATAGTAATGATACAGTCTGTCATCCTGAAATACATCGCTAAATGCCAGTGCCTTAAGTTATTTTTAGGGTTCCATACCTAAAAGGTAAAAAACGGGACCTATCACTAGGCCTCCGCTGTCTGTCTGTCTGTCAGTCACCAGGCTGTATCTCATGAACCGTGATAGCTAGAAAGCTGAAAATTTCACAAATTATGTATTTCAGTTGCCGCTATAACAAAAAATTCTAAAAATAAAAAAAAATAAAAATTTAGGGTATTTTTAGATTAAAATTTTCACAGAATATGTAGTTGTATATTACCTTTGAAAATAAATCATTAAATAAAAAAAGTCAATAATAAAGGGGGGCTCCCATACAACAAACGTAATTTTAAGCAATTTGTCACTCGATCTTAATATACAGGTAGAAACTTAAAACATATTTAAGTACACATACAACACACGTGATTTTCTTTTATAGATGATGGTACGGAACCCTTCGTGCTCGAGTCCGACTCGCACTTGCCCAATTTTTTTATAAAACAACGAGAAAAATGTCTGTTTCCTAACCTACAGTTAGTAGCAAACACAGATTAGTTTCGATCACGCGTTGCCAAGCCGAGAAAATGCAAGCTATCATAGTTATTTTCCTTTCTTAGTCCTCACAAGCTCATTATCTTGATGAGTGAAATCTCATCGACTTAAATGCAATAGTGGCAAACTGCTATTATCTCATTTGAGCTAGCTCAGTCAGACTGTCAGAAAACTCTGCTTACCCTTTCTTATTAGAACAATCGTCAGTCAATTACGTAATATAATAAATTTTCTGAAGCAGTCGAAACAGCTGTGGGTTAAGCAGATCCAATCTCGGTATTTAAACAATGCGGATACAAGCAATTGAGTCGTATTATAAATCACTACCCCTCCGATGACATCAATAAATTTTCATCCTAATTATTTTAGAGCGATATGCTGACAAATAAAATAACATCGTTCGGAGCGCCGAGAATTGGACGTTTTAATTTTATTAAACCCAAAATTAGTTTATCGAAGCCAATGACTTAATTTCCAACATTTTGACAGTTTTATATTTACCGAAACTCATTTGAACTCCAGAATTAATTTGAAGGCAAGTAAAATATTAACTACAAGTGAATGTGAAGCAGAAATTAAATTACGTATTATGTGATTTTAATGGGGAAAATAGAGATAAAAAGTTAAAGCTGAATTTATCCGTGAACCTCACGACTCAAACGTTTAATTTGTACACCATTGTAACAGAGAGAGGAGACCGGCAAAATTAATTACCGTTTGCTTATTTTTTAATTAAAATTAGATTTTATGAAACGACCGTCTACGTAATCCGTAATATTTCATAAAAGATGGAAATTCTAGTGGCGCCATATTGTAAGAAAGGGCATCCGTTTCGACGATATTTTGCATCGTCTAGTAGATTTATCTTACGTATAATCTGACCCACTCTCCTGTATTAACCGTTTTCTTATTTAATTTTGTTACGATACAAACTTTATTTTGCTGTAAACAAATTCCAATTTAGTATTTATTGTTCCGTTAATAAATCCTCTACCGAATTCCACTTCATACACCTTCATCTCCAAAAGGAATCTCATTTAAATCGGACCTAATCAAAATGAATATCTCAATCGAATGAGGAGAGTTTTTTTCTTTAGGCAATTTGTAAACATTGGACTGATCTTTGATGCCGTCCGAGTTCAAATTCAAAACACGCCAACACATCTCGAACCCAATCACTTAGTAGGTCATATCGGTTCTCTGGTAGAGTCTAAATTAACATATTTTTCCTTATCGACGAATATGGAGGTCCGACCCGTGATTATCAAGGATGTTTTAACCGAAAATATACAACAGGGTTGAGTATCTAACTATTCTTCGTTTTGTACAAATGCGTCTACGCCCACGAGAGAAAAGATTACGGCATGTTTGAGAATAAATCTTACGAGACAGTTACGTACATTTTGTGGCCAGCTACAAATAAATGTCGTGGCGCTCCCCCAGTCTTGTTGAGCCAACCACACCCCGAAGGACTGTCTCGACGCTCGTCTTGTACAATTTGTACAATCTTTGCCAATTTAGAGCCCACTCATAAAAATATCATGACAAGTTTGAACGTAAATTCTAATGACTGTAGTCTACGTTGTTCATCCTCAATAACACTAAAATGGTTTGAAATTTTCAAACGCAATTCCTCCAACGCCAGTTATACTAGTACTTTATCGACGCTCATTCTACGAACTTTTCACGGCTTTTTGATTTATGTGTCTGTCGTTCAATGAAGATTACTTATCTTTACACACGAATAAAGCTTATTTATCAAGGATATGGACGTCTAACGAAAACAAATCAATCTTTTATTACCGTAACTATAATAAAATGTTTGATTTATTATTACCATTACTACAGGAAACTGAGTTCGTTAATTGTCATTTGTTAATACGATTTATTAATGCAATATGATTTTAATCATTTCAGATATAGGTACGATTTAATGACGCTATAAAACTTGGCGTTATTGAAAAGACGACGACAAGGAGAGATTAAACTAAGCAATCTAGAAAGGAAATTTCATTTATCTGGGTTGTAAATACTTACGTGGGTACAAATTCCTACAAATAAAGTGTCAACGACTGATTCCTATAATACCATTACTGTGCTATTAAATCTAGCCACACAAATAATGTGTTAACCATAATATTCCGATACAAAAGTCTACCAGCTTTGACTAGTTTTGGACATCTCGATACTAATCACCACCACATTCATTTCACACCAGTTTAGCCACATGAGTTTTTAAACTAAGCAGACGCAGATTTTAAAAAATCTGCGTCCGCTTAGCTTAGCTTAATCAGCTTCGATTTTACATAAAACCTTTATTGTTGATGAGTTATTTGAAGCCTATCCATATTTATTTAAAACTAATTCTGGACGTTGAGTCAGGTAATGACAATAATAAAAATGCACAGTAATCGGAAATGACATCCAAATTTCAACTCAATGGGATGACAGAACTTCTATTTTAACGTGCACGATCTGAAACAAAATAACTTAGGGGTAAGAATTCAAATCTGCTAATAACAGCTTGCAATAAGAAAGCTACATAAGCTGTAGAAATCAAATCCTCAAAAAATTGAAAAACAAAGACTATATACTCGTGGTTTTTAAGTCGCATTTGTGAACCAAAACAAATAAATCCCAGCACTAGCAAACCGTATCTAACCACCCGAGGGGACACTTAACTATAAACTAAGTCACCACAATCAAAATTATTCCATCTGGCCATACTTCACCCGCAGACTTGAAAATGAAATTATCATTGAATAGTTGCTATAACAATAATTTGGTTGTGGCCGATGCAATTACAGATCCGTTTTACGCACCCCAAAATCCCATTGGTGATGATTGCATCAATTGTCTGGTATGCGGGTGCTGATGCTTGTTGATCCCGATATAAATTGTGATAAAATTATGGAAATGTCATATAAGGGTGACGTGATAATTCTCACACCATCTGCAGTTACCATCTAAATTGGTATAGGCCATATTTGGGATGTAAGAACATGGAGATTCGTTGCGAAAAAATAGCATCTTAAGCTAAAAATACTGTACCATATTTAGAAGCATTCTGTTGTACTATTTCTATCTTTATAGTCAACTTTTTTATGTTTCCCGATTATTATACAAGTTTATTTAGTTCCTGATTGGGTTTTTACTAAACATCTTACATGGGACTCGACGGTTTACATAGGTCGTAGTCATGGATGGACTTTATAGATCGGTGAAATTAATAATAAAGTACATAAGATAAACAACGTGAATTCAAAATACGTATATAGCTTTATGACTTGCAAAAAATAGCTCGCAATCTACACTAATATTATAAAGAGGAAAAATTTGTATTTTTGTTTGTAATGGATAAACTCAAAAACTACTGGACCGATTTTAAAAATTCTTTCACCATTAAAAAGCTATATTGTCTGCGAGTAACATAGGCTATATTTTATATTTAGGTTTTTCGGGTACGCGAAGTAGTTCTCTCAGAACGCGGGTGAAACCGCGGGAAACGGCTAGTAATATTCTAAAGAGGATAGATTTGTATTTTTGGATTTTTGTATTTTTGTATGTTTGTTACGAATAAACTAAAAAAATACTGGACGGATTTTAAAAATTCTTTCACCATTGTAATGAGACATTATTCTTGAGTAACATAGACTATATTTATTTCTAGAAAATAATAGGGATCCTTACAAGAACATCAATAGTGTTACCCAAGGTGTAAGTATTTTTCCAGAAAATGTCTTTCATGGCGTGCGCTGCTGAAACTATTAATGATACAAACAAATAATGTCCTACATTATAATAGTACTCATTATTACCTACAAAAAACTCCGCAATAGCATAGGTGTATCTCCAGGAAAAGCCACAGTAACCATTTTTATCAATAAAAATATGGGTTATTGGAAGCTATTTTAAGCAATGCAGTATTACTTCTTATCCAATGAAATACGCTAGATATGTTGTGTTTTGAATGCTTATAGAAATTGTCTTTGACAGTATATCATTATAATAAATATCCTAAAAGATATAGCAAATTTACAATAACGCGTGAGAAAATAAATTCACCGCTCTCACACCGATATTCCGTTGGGACGAGACTTTCATGATGCGATCGATTATTGTATATTCATTGGATATTTAAAAAAACAAATGTCCACCCGTGCGAAGCCGGGGCGGGCTGCTAGCTTTAAATATAAGTAGTCTTTGTAAACAATACTTAAACTGCAAAATGTTTTTACTGTAATCAAGAACCCGGCTTTACAAAGACCAAACATGCGAATAACTATTACGACGATACGCACAAAAAGTAACCCCCGTTTGTTTGTACGAAAACGTGTAAACACCAAAAGGGCGAAACAAAATAGTTCCACTGGTATTTTAAGCAAAGTACCTACTCGTATATTCTGCAGAATACGTCTCATTGAAATTCGCCTTAGGGCAGTAACTAATAAGCCAATATTTGTTTACCAATATCGCACAAAACTATAGCATGCTATCCAAACATAAAATTGTAATATGAAACCCAAATTATGTATATGACAAGCGATAACCGTATTAATAATGCCAAGGTTTCACGATGAAACCTACCTTCGTATGAAAGGGTAGATTTAATTATTCAATTTATTTGTAGCCTTGAAATCCTTATATTGAAGGCTCGGACCATTCAAGGCCAATTTCACCCAAGGGTCCATTGCAAACGGTCTCCAAATTGAAATTCCTCTATAAAATATTCTAGTTCAAATAGGATTATTCATGCTACATTATTTAAGAGTCAGACATTAAAAAAACCATAATTGAAATTTAATTGAAATATTTTCGTATCCTGATGGATTAATGTTAAAATATCTCATCGGCTTATCAAATGATGGGGGTCGTATTCTCGAAATGAAATGTCCCTTACTTAATGCACGTTTTTAGGAAGGCACTCTTCTTTCCCTCTTCGTATGAAGCTATATGACAGAGAAAGATGGAAAATAATTTGAAGAAAAACATAATACGGGTTGGAAGCGGCGGGATTCGTGTCACCTCGCAGGTAGATCAATAAAATGGCTGTTTCATTAACTTTATGTCTGACGGCACTTATAAAGACATTAAATACCCTAACATCGGCGTCCATTTTGTCAGTAACATTCAATTCATTTTTTTGGCCCCTCCATTTTGTTTTCGTTATCTTTTACACATCTAAAGATGACTGTAGACTTATACCGCCTTGCACTTAATTCTTCGACTACTTTAATATCCTTAGAAAAATGCGAATGAACTCGGTATCAAGATAACCGTAATTTCTGCAACAGAAAATAGAAGAGTAATGACATAACAAATGGTTACATTGAATGATCATCGAGAGGTAACAAAGTATAGGCAATTCAAAGCGTTATCAGAGAATTACTGAGTCTAGATTAGATACAAACAGAATGTACTGCTCCGAATACATTCTCTAATGAGACGGTACTACGATATAAACCTCCGTTAAGTAATGGGACGGAGTCGCGGCACAATAAATATGATCAAACAAAACGTGCATTAGAGGAAGCAGTACGTTGCATAGATAAACGGGTTGTGGCGCGCTCATAAACATAGAAAGCCAGCAGTCGTTCTCGAAGAACCAAATTGTGTCGAGTGTTAGCGTGTACGAACCACGTTACCTTAGTAATTGGCATACCGGTGTAACGCTACCCTGTCACTACTGAGGCCGTGGCCTCGACGACGGAGTATGGCAGTGAAATCGCCATGTTCATTGTCGTATTACAACTTACTTAACCAGTATCCACACTGGAACGAGATAATTTATAGCATCAAAATAAACATTGAGTTCTAGATTGCTGTTTTTTTATCTTCCTCTCTTATTTACGTATTCAAATCTTTAGCTGATTCTACTTCACAGACATTTTCGCTAAAAGACTTAAGTCGCTCAAGAATCTAAAATTCATTAATCACGACAATTCTAAAACAAAACTTAACGACCAGTTGTACCGTGTAATTTTGACTTTAGACTACAAATTCAAAATTTCAAATCGACACGACATTGACCTTGCCGTTTATTTAAAAGCCTTAAGCCTTGAACCGCGGCTTTGTTTTCAGACAATAAACTCCCTTTGTGCTTGAAGTGGAATCTTCTTGGAGTCAAGAGTCGATCCCGACGTTTTCTAGAATCATGAATGGCACAGACACCGAGTGTACTCTGTGTGTATAAGTCTATTGTTTTCGGGTATTTAAGTTTTAAGTGGATTAGGCAATATCAATGTCAGAATAATTTATTCGTTATTAATAACGCAATTGTTTGGAATGGATGTATTGATTTTGATATAGATTAAAGAGCAAATAGTTTTCTTATTAATATTTATGAAATTGTGAATATTGTAGAGATTGCTCAATAGATATGAGAGGTTTGGGCAAGTATAAGAAATAATGACCTCTGGCCCGTCATTAAACATTTGATTCAGGAGCATCATTTGCGTACCGAATTCACCTCTAATTTCCTAAGAATTATTTAAAATATTAATTAATAGAAACAGTCCAAAAATATTCAGATTAAATCTGTTAAATGATAATTTCACTTACAAAGCATTGATGTTTTGCCGAATGTCAATAAAATATTTAGCGATATGGAACTGGAATATTACGAAATCCAAATATTTTTAACTCAAAGACATAAAAATTATTTGATAGCATCTCTTCCTAGAAAAGGCGAAGAATATTAGGTTTCTCATAATGGCTGTCGATAAATTAATTTCGGACAAGTTTGGAACGATTGCTTAATAAATATCGGTGATAATGAAGATAACACAGTATCTTCCAATAGATAATGTCTTGTTATTCCTACTAATTTGGCTAAATTATAATAATGTCGTTTTTGTTTTAAATATGTTTAAGCACATGAAATAACTCACTCTGATGTATTGTGTGTCAGAAATAACAAAGGTATTATATTACTTATTTATTAATAAAAAGATCTAAACTCTGTCTTTTTATTAATAAGCGATAGTTGTTTAACACTATTTATAATGTGTTCCCAACAACTGATATTCAAGTTTTGAATATATTATTTGCATTTTAGTTTATTTATTTACCATTTGGAAAACCAACAGCTATAGCAATAAAGACAAAATGACTGAAATTTGAAGCAGTAAGCCAATTATAGGTTCTCACGGATAGTATTTGTCAATGTATGTTTATTTTGTGCTTGTTTGTAAAGCTAGTTATATTTGCTTAGTCAAAGTTTGATTTACAATGAGTCTAGAACTACATTACTTTGGTACATATACCTGAATATGGGATTAATATTATTAATTCATTTTATTGTCGTGTTCCAATTTTACTCTTACTGTAAATGTCGACGTTACTGATAAGTGTAATCGACGAAAACTTACAACCATCACTAATTCTAAATATTTTTGTAGCATAATGTACATTCTAGTATGTGTACTATAAGCAAAATAACTATGTAAACCTTTTACCATTCACAGCCTCAAACTAGCAGGTCAATTCAGAACTTTTCGATTAGTAACTCAATCGTTTCGATAGGATATCTCTCTCATTTTCTAGCTACGTTGGTACGTTTCGTTCCATTCTGAACAATCAGCCTTAGGATTGGATTCGCGGATATTGCCATCTGCGAATCGAACGCCAGCTGACCTTTACAAAGATCGCAATCGTACCATGATATTTAAAGTTTTCGACCTATTTTCGCGATTGAGAATAGCACTTAGTTGATTGTCTTTAGTGTTTGACAACTGGGACTGATATCGGAAAACCGTTTGCTTTTTCGAGTTATATAGATGTGGAAATGGTTTGACCTCTTGAAATAGTACCTACATACAAACATTAGCTTAAAAAGAATATATTTGAAGCTTAGATAAAAAGGACCAGTAGTACTTTTAGCTTATGCTTTTGTTCATATACTATTAATGTAATGGGTCTGTATCGCATTATTATTTGAAAACAAAGGTGAAATAACGTATATTTGCCTCGACGTTTTGCCATGGGTTACCCCAGCCGTGGTCACGGGAAGACTGATGTTCTGCACTGACTGTGCCTTTGTTGATTGATTTGATAGTCATTACATATATGGGCATATCACTTAGCCAGAGAAATCAAGCAGCAATGGACGCTGCTGTCACGTCTATCACGTCTAGGCATAAAAAAAAGCAATTTTACAAACGTTCATAAAAATACCTTCATGACCAGTAAATACAAACCTTGAGTAGTAAAACCTCATGCAATCGAAACGTTTCTTCCAGTTGTTTGTATCGTCTAGATCTAAGTCCGTAGGCCTAGATCTAAACTATGATAAGTTTTAGTGCTTAGAACAAAAGAACTTGTGTCCTTGATCTGATACGAAATAATAGGTTGAGTTAAACCTTTAAAATAAAAGGCTCTAGTTACGCTTTTATTGATCTTATGAAGCAAACCTTGAAATATATAGTGCTTGTTTGCTTCGATACTATCGAAGGATATTTTTCTTGCATATTGTGTGATATTTTTCTATAATTTTGTTTTTACAGACTTCAATAGTCACAAAAAGCTTTATTTGTATTGACACCAAAAGCAAAATTGGGTTTAGAGTTAACTATATAAACTATAGATAATAATTTATTTCAGTTGATGGTAGTAACTTAAAAAGGATCTAAAATAACCTCGATGTCCAGGAATTCTAACCCATTGCACTGCACAGCTATAATATCGAACAAGTTCAATACAGTACTCCAACAACACTCATAAATCGAGACCAACAAAAACGTGTAAACGATAAATCAGTTCGTAATAAACATAGAAATTCCTTTCTAAATCTCAAGAGAAAAATAATATGACCAACCTTTTAAAGACACATCTCCCAGCATTTAATTACTGGACCTCACAACATTATATACTTATTCGCGTCGAGATATCCACGTTAATAAATCACGTAGGATATCATGTAATGGACATTGCCGACGTCCCTGTGGAGACATAAATTTGTTTTTCCACTTTTTTTGGTAAATCATTTTGTTGTGGCAACATGAGAGTGAATAATTACGTTTTGATACTACTCTTTTACTTGTTTTAGACAGTGTTGAAGTGTAATTTGTGTTTTGCTGTGTACGTAATTATGGTTTCACTTACTCCATTGTATGAATATCGTATAATATCTGACGCTAATGATCCTTGAGTCTCGACGGTAATGCGTCGCTCAGCTCATCAATCTTCAAGTAATATCAATAATAATGTTGCCAACGTTATCCCGAAAAATGGGCACTACCCGTAGGTAGTATAAATTATTATTCTTTTAGATATTCTATGCTTACATTAGCGATATAAAAAATTTAAACAAAATATAAAAATGTTCGTTTATAAATTCTCGCAAATACGTACAGAACTTCCTATGAAATATTATAGCTATCAAAATTGTTTATAAAAATATAAGCTGTATATTCATTTCACTTTACAAATTCACTACATAAATGGAGAAGTTGTTAAGCGGCTGCCTCACCGCTGAATATTACGCCAAGTGGATTCGATCCCACAAATAATGCTTTGTATGATCCATAAAGTATTAACTGCCTCGTTGGTCTCGCGGCATAAATGTGCACGTGGGATTGGGAGGTCTCGGGTTCGATTCCCGGATCGGGCAAAGTGTTATTTGGTTTTTCCGCTAGGAAATTCTCAGTAACAGCACGAAGTCTGGTAATGTGCCCGGTACGGCAATAGGCTCGCCCCCTGTTACGTGGGACTAAAATAAATCTGGCGAAATGTGGTAATATTTACACCTCCGCCTACCCCTTCGGAGATACAGGCGTAAGACCATAAAAAAAATAAAGTTATAATTTAAGTTTGTGTTTTTGTTGTCCGCTTTCTTCAAGATTTCTAAACACAGAATACATTCCTAAGGCGGGTGATTTATTTTCTACAAAAATCTGTGGCTATGGCTAAACATCACATTCACAAGAAATACTTTCGCAACGATTGATGATTAGCTCCCGATCTACAAAAGTGCTTATTAAATTTTATTACTCTTAATGTATTAGTCAGAGCAATAAACAAACATATGTCGGTACTTGAGACTAAGAAACCAGACGGTGTCAATCAATTGAGCTCACTAACATTAAGCATATGCTACAAGCGTGAATAACCACATTATAATACACCCTACTATGGGCTCTCGATTTGAATGAAAGAAGCCGCGTCGAATTCGAGTTCTTTTGCAAAGAAATGTGTAAATTTCCCATTTTCACTCACTCCGACATTATGATATTGAGGATATTCCTACTGATTCCTATTCTAAATGCAAAAGTGTATATTATGTGCGTTTCGTTTTAACGTTTAAACGGCTGGACCGGGGACCGCTTTATTGAATTTAATATCGAAATAGATAGATAACGTGAGCTATTTT
Source organism: Euclidia mi (assembly GCA_944739405.2). Lineage (NCBI taxonomy): Eukaryota > Metazoa > Arthropoda > Insecta > Lepidoptera > Erebidae > Euclidia > Euclidia mi. Next base: position 1,708,889 of record OX123194.2, on the reverse strand, counting down.
CTTTTTGCAAAATAAATATGTTGGGAAATTGAAATAGGTGGCGAAGATATAAGTACACTTTATTTACACTTACAATTATATTTTTAATATTTGCTTCTTTGACTTCACCTAATACCCGCATGCAAAGCCGTTGACAAAAGCTAGTAGAATAAAGCAATTTCAAACAAAACTTGCCTAAGGCGACTTTGATTTTAATCCATAGCAGGCCTTTTAAAACCTCAAATCAAAATCAAATCAAACCATATTAATAAAGAAGTGAATAATAAGTGACTTTGAATCCATTAGTATATTTCGAGTATTAGGTAGCCTATAATGACACGGCCTATTTATCAAAGTCGAATTAGTACGTGACACAGGCGTTAAACATATGGCGTATTAGAATGAAACGCACAATATATAAAACGAGATGTATCATTATTTTCAAATTGAGTGCTAAGTAAATTATACAAATTAGGGACCTGTTGCCAACATATGTCATTGGTTTTGCCTTTTGGGCGATGATTTTTGGATAATTACTTATGTTCAAGTAGTAATTGCTTTAAAAGTGTGAATTCGTTGATAGCTTGCGTCCGGATTTGAAGAATGAAAAAGAGATTTTGTTTTGCAGCTGTCATGTGTTGTTTCTTTTTGGTGTTTGATCTTATAAACCAAAATTTTCCACTAAAAACTCATTACCTAACATGGAGTAAAAATATTGGTTAAAGTGTGGTTGTACTTTGTAGTCCTAGGTGTGTAAAATTAATCTCAAGCAAAAAACACACAGAGACTGCCTCCGTGGTCCAGTGGATAGCGTATGCGACTGCTGATCGGAGGTCCCGGGTTCGATTCCCGGGTCGGGCAAAACTGGGTTTTTCCGACTACTCAGTAGCAGCCCGGAGTCTGGTGATGTGCCCGGTAACGGCTTTAGGCTCACCCCCTATTACGTGGGACCTAAAATTCATGGCGAAATGTGGGTGTAATATTTACACCTCTGCCTATCCCTTCGGGGATACTGGCGTGCGACTATAACTATAAATTAAAAAAATATTTAGTCATTACATACATACATACATAACGTCACGCCTTTTATCCCCGAAGGGGTAGGCAGAGGTGTATTTCTACACCCACTTTTCGCCAGATATACTTTAGTCTTTATATTTAGTCATTGTACTTATAAAAGACCTAAAAATGTAGATGCTAAAATTATTCAATGTCCATGTAGGTTTATTTCCTGTACCTAATCAAGGAGCCTCAAAATACCTTATAGCTCTTAGACCTCCTGAGACCCGTAGTAAATAAAACTTTTTTCCACACATTACTCATTCATAACGGTCTGGTCTAACTTTGTACCAGTAGAATTGCATTTCTCGGCGCATCCTACAACTACCGGCAGTTCACTTATAAGCTCATAGGTGGCGCTATATAAGGTTGTTCTAAGGATTAGAGGGAGACTTCCTCTTGACGTTTTTCTTTCCTTTTCTGATGAATGATTGCGTTTAATGAATGAGCTGTTTATGTGTGTGCGTTGCAGTAATCATTTCTAATTACAATATGTTTTTAGACGATATTCTTTGGCTAGACCACTTTCAAAACCGTAAATGACAAAAAAAATATTAATAATATTTTGTAACGCCACAGATTTGCTTACCGGCTCAGGTATACCAAATTATTTATTTAACGTTTTAATAAAAGTATAAAAGTGCGTTTTGTCGTAACGCAGTTACAATCTGCGCATGTTGATCTACAAGCAAGACCTTTAAGATCTTTTGCAATATAAGTTTGATATTATTCCTGTTTACAATCCATGGAATATGTGTACGAATCGTCGTTGAATACTTTGAACTTCCACGTCCAAAATAATAGACAAGAAACACATTCCAAAATCAATATAGACAAACGCATTAATTTCCAATTCACGTAAACATTTACATTCACATGGAAACAATGCTCGTCCAAACGTTTCTACTCTAAACAAGGTACATTTGTAAGAAAATCAGTTTACACGTTACGATCGATATCACAAACACAAAGTTGCGCTTGAGCATCAAAAACGTCAAACAAAATCACTCATTCACATTAATCTAATCATACAGTCGGCTTCCGCGTACATTCCAACAAGCTAATACATTAGGCAAAATACGAATACAATAGGAACGGCCATAACACTCCGTGGGTGGCCCAACATTGCACTTCACACAACGAACAACTCATGAGATGATAACTATGGTCTTTATCGAACGTAATGTAAATGATCCCACAGTGCTAATTTTACTTCATAACACACCGTTGTTCTTATTATCGTGCAAGAAGACCATTAAAATAAAACAGTCGTTATAACCTATAAAAATAAAATGGCTATTTAAAGAAATTATCTCATATTATATAGTCATGGACTATTTTGATGTAGAGCACACGATCCGGTATGGTCTAGTGGCTAGGATACCTGGCTCTCACCCAGGAGGCTCGGGTTCGATTCCCGGTACCGGAAGATCTTTTTGCGCAGTAATTTCATTGTGCTATTAACGTTTTACCATGATTGCTTCATAATGATAGAAAAGGCATGATATAAACGTGCATTTTAAATGCGTGAACGAAGATTACTAACTGCCGGTATCGCTCATCTTTCTATGCGGTAAGCAAGAAAAATAGGCGAAGAACCAACGTCTGATTACCGAGATAAAAAGTGAGAATTTGAAAAAGTTTTTGTCATAACTTTCTTGAGAATTATTCCTCTTTGTTTACCGCTATTGTTATAGGCGTTGCGTATACATCAGGGGAGATTAAAATGTATGGACTTGCTTTATCCATTCGCCCATCTAATCTGGGGTTTAACAAGACGTGCTAAAATATTATCGTTGCAGGAAGTATTAGGCCTTCCTTTCCTTTGTCTGGACTCTCATTAACACGTTCCACAAAATCCGTAGACAACGTTTCTGAACAGTTTAGTTTTATCTTTTATTTTGGCGCCACATTCATCCCATCTGTAAAATATTCTTAAACCGTCGCCCATGAATTTTGTTAGACACCTGAATGCATAATACCAATGCATCCTATTTCCTGTTAAACTTTGGAGTCAGATCGTGTTGGATTCTCTGCATGACTAAAACGATTGTTTCAAACGTTTAATTTTGTTTTTTTTTGTCAAGAATGTTTTCTGAGAACGGTGATTCCGAAAAGCGCGAAATTTGCATGAGAAATTTATTGGTTCCCGAATAGTAATGGAATTTATCGCTTCTATGCCAGAATATAATTTAAATTTGGTACTATATGGAGACATAATTTAATAGGGATTCTAAGAATGCGTATTCGGGTATGATTTAGAGTTATTAAAAGTTCTAAAGCGGGTATAGTAGAGGTCCAAATCCTTGATTAATCATTAATAGGATTTCGATTGTTAATCTCTATTCCACTAAAATATGTTACCAAACTTTATTATTGTTGTTATTTATGACTTCGTTCCTCGAACTCATACGAATGTTTCACCGGCATATTACTCATCATTCGGTTCATTTGCTTTATTGATATTAACTTTTTAGCTATGACTCATATGAATGATGTGGATGAGCTTATTTAATGGCTAAACACCACTAAACTACTATTTCTACAAGTTGTATAGCTTTTATTGTTATTTAATTGATTGATTCAATTTATGTTATTACTTAAAATTAATTTGAAAATAGTCAATACATACAGGTTCAAATCTTGATTTATAAACTTTATTCTGATTCATAGTGATTTCGTAGTTGTTATTTATTCTAAGCTTCCTAATTAAATACCAAATTGTGTAACTTATTGTGTCAAAGTTTGATATTTTAGCGGATAAATTTAAACCAGTATTACAATTGTCTTGGTGCAGAAACTGTCTTGCACATAATTCCTCTTAGCTATTATTGAGCAAATATCGAGTATAAGAACCAGATTGCGGCCACCAGCACGTCAGTATGTAAATCTTTATCATTTACTGCACGCATTTCCTCTCCCAGACCTGTTTCATTATAGCTGAGATCTTTCGCCGCATCTGATGTTTACATTATGCCTTAGTATTATACCAATTGGTTTGATCTACCTATTTCTTCGTACTAATCAAAATTATCAAAGTAATCTACATATTTGTAGGTTGCTTGCCATCAATCGGATAATTGGAGCTGTGTAGGCTATTAGTAACGTTTTTTACAGAATGTTTGATAGTTGCCGCTTCTGTATTTTCATCAGTCACTAAATATTAAAATTCATTTTGTAAGTTTGTAATTTGGTCCCTAGATTTAGTGAATCACATTTCAGTTACGTAGCATTATGCTACTGTGCTTTAGAATGGACTGCCCTGTTGGTATCGCGGCATAAATGTGCGCGTGAGATTGGGTGGTCTCGGGTTCGATTCCCGGGTCGGGCAAAGTGTTATTGGGTTTTTCCGTTAGGAAATTCTCAGTAGCAGCACGGAGTCTGGTAATGTGCTCGGTATGGCAATAGGATGGCCCCCTATTACGTGGGACCTAAAAATTCATGGCGTAATGTGGATGTAATATTACACCTCTGCCTACCCCTTCGGGGATACAGGCGTGAGTCTGTAAAAACAAATATAAGAAAAGAATGGATAGGCAAAGATTAGTTACGACAGGAATATAAATGATTATTTGACACAATATTACGTCTAATGACGAAGGCCTAAATTCTATGACTTTGTAATTGTTCTATGTTATGTCCAAGTCTTAATAGTCTGGTAGTCTAGATTGTCCTGATAATTTCACTAAATCAAGCCGAACACAATTTTGACCCACTATATGCAGGCATTATGTTTGACGTCCACGGAAGCTCGATAGCATAACTCACAGATGAGACAAGTATCAGATAGAGCGCATTCGTCCAACTAAGTGTGGCACGTTGACAGCTATGTGTGCGTGACCTTTGGCGACTGGCACTGTACGGACACGCGCGTCTATGTGTGTGTAAAGTTGCCAGATTATGAATAATCTCCCAGTATTTTGCATATAGTTATGTAATATTCTTATATTCATTTGCGGTTTTGAAGAATTTACCATGGATTTAATTAATGCTTTTATAAATACATTTCTTAAATGTAGGTACCGAGTTAAGTTTTAACTACTTCGTAAATCTGTATATATAAAATCCTTGCGTTACTGACTGACTGACTGACAAGCTACAGCTGAAACTACTCGGCGCATGAAGCTGAAATTTAGCATGTATATTTCTTGGGAACCGTAGGGGTGCACTAAGACGGGATTTCTCGAAATTCCCACGGGATCGGGCAAAACGCCGCTGGCGTCGATTAGTTGAGAAATAAATAGTATGTATGTACACACGGCACCAAGTCAAGCTAAACAGTTTCTGTACCATTTTGATACTTATTCCCTACGCCATAAGTATGTATGTACACACGGCGCCAAGTCAAGCTAAACAGTAGCTGTACGATTTTGATACTTATTCCCTACGCCATAAGCATGTATGTACACACGGCGCCAAGTCAAGCTAAACAGTTGCTGTACGATTTTGATACTTATTCCCTACGCCATAAGTATGTATGTACACACGGCGCCAAGTCAAGCTAAACAGTTGCTGTACGATTTTGATACTTATTCCCTACGCCATAAGTATGTATGTACACACGGCACCAAGTCAAGCTAAACAGTTGCTGTACGATTTTGATACTTATTCCCTACGCCATAAGTATGTATGTACACACGGCGCTAAGTCAAGCTAAACATTTGCTGTACGATTTTGATACTTATTCCCTACGCCATAAGTATGTATGTACACACGGCATCAAGTCAAGCTAAACATTTGCTGTACGATTTTGATACTTATTGTTTACGCAATAAAAACGGTGCAAAGGTCAAAGTGTATAAGCTTGACGAGTAGCAGGGTGTACACGAATATTTGGATCGTTTGGGGATCGAACTCAAAACAATATTATGTAAGGTATATACTAATGGAAATTGAAATTCTATTACTATATTTATGAGAAAGAAGATATATCTACAATATACTTTTATAATACGGTAATGTATTTTTCATTAACATGACAATCATTATCACATAATCAATTGACAAGTGCATTTTCCCTAATTCAGGCAGAACGGCGTCGACAAAAACTGGCAACACTTACATATTTCTTGCACAAATACGAATTTTATCGAAATTAAATTAGGAAACAGTCAAAGTATCAATAGTTACCTGTGAAAAGATATTCCATTTTCCTGTTTTTGTTTTTAGGAACAACTTTTACAGTGTTTAAGAACACAAGACGGCATTTTGAGAATTTAAAAGTTGAAGTGATCGTGACGCGTGAACTGTACGATGCTTCGTAGCGCACTGAGACGAGTTTGTATTCGCTTTTCAATTTTGTATTTGCTTTAGTGGCCGCACGCAACAGTGCCGCGCGTTCCATCTGATAATTCTCTCATCTGTGGCATAACTGTTTTAAGCTGCGAAGGCATAGCGAACTTATATTTTACTATTACATAACATAACTTCACGCCTTTTATCCCCGAAGGGGTAGGCAGAGGTGAATTACACACCAACACTTCGCCAGTTATGTTTCGGTCCAAATGTAATAGGGGGCGAGCCTATTGCCATCTACCGGGCGCATCATTAAGCGAGCGATAATTAATTTATAATGCACACATAACTTCGAAAAGTCAGAGGTGTGTGCCTGGGGTAGTTTACTATTAGTGGAAAACACGCAATCGCTCGAATTGTCACGACTGCTCTGAGATGTTAGCAGCGCGGTTATCAAGCTGCCTAACGCGGTTACTCATAGTAGAGGAGACGTGGAACATCGACCTTCACCGATCTGATAACCAGATGAGACGTATTTTTTATGTTATATAATTTATAAACAAGTATGCCTATAATAACTTGCCTATCAAAAAGTGCTCATAGCTATTTTAAAATTTAAGTTAATTGTAATCAACCGCAAATATAACTTTGTCGTTTATACAAACACTATGGAAAACAAAGTTATTTTTGGTAAATGAAAAAGTGATCGTGATATTTGGATAGGTGAAGATAAAGGGTATGTTAAGTGTTAATGCTGATGCTAGTAATTAATAAACGAACACGGAAGCAATATAGCAATAAAGATCAAACAAATAGATTAAGTGCGAGTCGCGTAAGGGTCCCGTAGTTCAGGTATCCACATAACATACCCTTTGTCTTCACTTAACCAAATATCACGATCACTTTTTCATCACCAAAAATAACTTTGTTTTCCGTAGTGTTTGTATAAACGACAAAGTTATATTTGCGGTTGATTACAATTAACTTAAATTTTAAAATAGCTATGAGCACTTTTTGATAGGCAAGTTATTATAGGCATACTTGTTTATAAATTATATAACATAAAAAATACGTCTCATCTGGTTATCAGATCGGTGAAGGTCGATGTTCTACGTCTCCTCTACTATCAAGCCATTTGAGTATTTATATCAATAACTCGAGCTATCAGTGTTTTAATAACCGACAGCTCTAGAATACATGTTTAAAACTACGGTAATGTATGGATTCATAGGAGTTAAAGCTTATGAGAATAAACCTAAAGCTTTTATACCAAATGGTGCTTTCGTGTTACCGGTAATTCATTAGGTATCCCAGCGTGAACGAGCATTATCTGTATCTTTTGTGTTTAGTTAAATAACTTCACGTTCCAAAATCTTTCTGTTCAACTGTTTAACTAATGTGCGAAGAAAATCATAGTTCAATGTCTCGTCGCACGCCACGCTATCTATTCATCACTCTGATACTTATTTTTTTGAAACAACAAAAGCCGTGACGCTAAACACTTCTATTATTATGTCTTAAATAGACAAAGGAACTTTGTTCAAAACAAAAGCGACAAATAAAAGGTTGTCGCCATTAATTTATACACTTCTGACATTTGTAACGGTGCATCTTTTGTATCGTCTAACAAGCTCAGTGGAAGACTCTAGCGCACCGCATGTGTGCTGTCGGTAAATAATAAACAGAATTTTACAAAGAATGTTCTATGCTCTTTTTATAAATGTGTTTCGCTTTCTGTATAATTATGCGTTTTTTTTATCGAATCGAATTCGAATTAGTGACGGTGCAATGTCACCTGAGCCGAAAGCCGGGACCTCACAGCGAACAAAGACTAGTATTTTGGTCGCCCAAACGACCATTCACTAGATTTAAAATATTGTGCGTTCACTTTAGACCCCACGGGAATATACGGATACCACCGGCATAAGTTTTTTATGTTCATACCTCACATTATAATTGTGAGATACGATGTTTTTGTAATTATTTACGACCTCAATATCTCGAGGACATAATGCATGGCCGTGTTACGTCCATAAACCATTCATATGGTCTTCCTACACACAAATATAGTACACGAAGATACTTAATGTTATTAATGTTTCCGAAAATGGTACTGAACTCTCTCAGAAGACTTTCTTGTTAAAATTGAGCAGTATTTAGAAGAAATGGTCTAATCTAAAGGTGGAATGTCACTAAAGCCACATATCTTGACGAGTTAACAAGAGAGAATAGTTTATGAGGTGCTAGGTACTTCTATACGACCTCTGGCTTGGCACGATCGTAACAATCCAACGTCGACCTGAATGAGCTCCTTGCACGAACGTCGCAAACTAAATGTTTCACACCCACAATTCACTTGCAAACTCCGAATAATAAAAGAAGAAACCATTGAAAAATATTGGACTATGTTCAACGCCAGCTCATAAAGTAAGCCGAGAATAATCTCGAGCGCTCCCGCGTAATGGATCCTACAGTTTACGACGTGCTAAACTCTCCCCGGTATGGATGAAGTAATGTTCATAACACTGAACTGTGTCAAGAATGAGTTTCCGAGTTCTTGACACACTTCTCACCCCGGTTTAGCTACCAGGTGCTTAGAAAATTTTGTCACTATAATAATAAAATTGTGAGCTCTCAAGAAAAGTTTATTTTGTTCAACATCACTTCATCTTTATTGAGGCTGCCATTTTACTTGACTGTATATTAAATTTAAAATCACCCCTTCCAGACGTAAAAGCAAAAGGAAAAACCATTGCGATTCGTTGTTGCTTGATTTTTACATCCCGCTGGGTGTCGTTGTCGAAAGGCGTCGTGTACAAGACACACACAGCGCCGGCACAAAGCGAAGGAAACGCTTAACGCACACATTCTGGAGATCAAAGAACGCGCAATCTGTGTGAAAAAAATAACATTTTGGTCCCAAAAGGGCGGACCCGTTTACGCGACCCAATTCACGCGAGCGGTTCGGACGACGAAGAAATTGAATTGAAACCAGCCCGAACAACAAATTCAAACGCGTATCGAATTGTTTTACGTTTGACGAATTCGCATTTGGAAAAATTTTAAATTCGTTACAATAGGCTATAATGACGCTGGGTCCGTTTCTTTGTCAGTATCAGAATGTTGTAGGACACAAAGAATTCGCGGTATGCACTTTAACGGACGGAGTTTTACTTTTTTAAATATGTGTCCGATATTGATCGTGTAGCGATAGCTCGGATAAGGTGGACCATGTTTTTGCAAGTTTGTGACGTGAAATTCCCTCCACGCTGCCGCCAGTAACAACGTTCGCATTCCCAAATTAATTCAACGGCATTCGTACAAGAAAATTATTTGAATTGCATTAATTAGTTTTGCTTCGTACGTGGTAAGGAACGCCTTGTGAATTGTGGCGAAGATTCACCTTCAAGTTTACTGGGACTACTGGGAGCATTAACCATATATTTTTTTATTTATAGATTCACGGCTATATCCCCAAAGGGGTAGGCAGAGGTGTAATATTACACCCACATTTCGCCAGGAATTTTCAGGTCCCACGTAATAGGGGGCGAGCCTAATCATATAGTAAAAAGAAAATTGCTCGTCGCGATCGTCGTACATTTTCTTACGATGGTACAAGCTCCTTGCAGCTTCCATTTGTTAGTGTCTTGTTTAGAAGTTCACATCTGCTGAATTTTATTAGCTTACCTTTTGACAAAGGCCAGGTTGATGGAGGCGCGTATCAAATCGCGCGATTCAACGCGCTCCTTAGCGCAGCTGGTTCGGGCGAAACGAATTAACACTATTTATTGTTGTATTCTTTCTTATGCGTTATTTATGAAAATCTATAGTCTGTTTGCTTCGGTAACCCTGGCGGGCTGCTTTATGGAAAGTGTGTCACCTTGCCAGGCATTAGTTACGCGTACCCGGCTGATGCATGGTTTTCGATCATGATTAGAAATTGTTGGTCTGTCGACTTTCTGTGATTGATCGGGTCTTGCTTATATTGCTTGTTGAGGTAAATACTGCTTACTGGATACTGTGCTACATTGCTGATTTGTGTTATTTTAGTGCCTCGTACTAGTTCTCATTACAAATTCACAGCTGATCTTTTATTTACAAGTTTGTTAATGTATTGAGTACGTAATAATAGACGGCATATTGGTCGAACAGGCTGCTTGCAAATTATTCTATAGAATTATAATATGCGAAATAAAGTGATGTTTTCTTTATATTCACGTCAACTGAGGAATAAGTGAAAGTCAAACCTAGAACCTCTTTATCGCGAGTCCAATGCTTTATTTACCCAACAACTGTGCATAATTCATATGAGGGAAAACAATGTATTGTTTAATCTTGAGTTGTTAAATGACTTACATACTATGTCGCGTATTGCTCATGACTATAAATGAAGCAATTTCTTGTAACATACGCCTGCATTATGATTGAGTGAAAGCTGTGTAGGTACGTGGAAATTATCTGCAAAGTTCTCATCGGCTACCTTATTACGTGGCATCGCTGCCGCATCGTCCGTTACATCGACCGCGCATCCCAGATCCACGTTTTTTGCCGCACGGTAGCTGCACCGATTTGATTGCTCCACTTTTTTCTCTCCTTTTCAAATAAACCGAAGTAATTGTTTGTTTTAAGTCCCGTAGATTGCGTCCGTTGTACGGATTTGTTACAGACATTTTTCGGTGTTAGAAAATAGAGACTTCAAAACGGTCCAACGATCCAATGTTTCTCTGTATGTATCGGTAGTTTCGCCGCTTTTTCTATTTGATTCAGTTTCAACACACGAGAGCAATGTTTTGATTTCAAATGTGGAATTAATTCTAAATTACAGAGCGACGTCTACTTTTTGCTGTAGAGCAGGTAACAGGAAACGGGTTGTCTGACGTTAATCCTACAGCGGACGCGTGTGTGCGTCTTATGTTGTGTAATCAGAGCTATGAATGCGTGCGTGTAGCGTGGACGTCGCCAGCTTTTTATGCAGTTGAGAATCGAATGCCGCGGGCCTATCAAGTATCGTTCGACTAATCACATTATCGCCTATCTCACTTCAACTAGTTATAGCACCAGAGAGGGAAGATCCGCAATCTTGGAGGGGCCGTCGACAACGATATCACGATATGTTAACCCGGCAGTGGGTTGTTTGGACCGCACTCGTTCATCAGATGGCTGCAATGTTCAGAATGAATCTTTATGATTTAGATACCTGGGGGCTAGCAACTAGGAGTTTCTCAGGCTACCGGGAACTGGTTTATTTCCGACATTACTAAATAAGGCGTTCATATTTGCACCTCATATTTTGCTGCGGACGAGTTATGGGAGGATTTTATAGGATCCGTTTTGATTTAGATTCTATGTTGGAATCTTTATGTGTTAGAACATAATGTTAGAGGACATAGGCGAGGTTATTTATAGCGTTTATTGACCGTATCTTCTTGTCGTATTTGTACAATTCTTTTAGTAAGTTATTTGTCTAGTATCATGACAAGGACTATGCACTTATTTACGATCCAATTGGAATAAAATATTTATTAAGACTAATATTTCTTCTGAATAAATCTAATACCATAATTATTACTGTTAATTTTAGTCCTAAAGACCAAGTTTACTTCGTCCATTCAGCAAACAGTGTGAGTGCCCTAATCCTTAAAAAGCGCAGGTGATTAGGGGGTGATCCACGGCTTTCTATCTGTTTCCACATCAATGACGTGGTTAATCCTGTATGAAGGCGGTCCGCCTTGACTGAAAGCTGTCAGGCCAAGATTATGGAAAGACTGGGGGAGACTAATCTCTCTGTCTCTCACTGTCCCCTTGTGTTATCAGTGACATTATCGTTATATCGTGCGTAGTCATTTTTTAGTACTTTGCAAAGATTGTGTCAATCTTTAAAAATGCCAAAAGGCAAATTCATCATACAATATTATTTAGCGGGTCTTAGTCGATATACGAAATAAGACATAGGCTACCTTTTGGTGTAAATAAAACTTCTAGAAGTTGTTAGAGTGGTTGGAAGGCCAAATTACAATTTATATTTACGATAAAAAAAGAGGTTGACCGCAGTTGCAGGTTAAGAATGTCACATATTTTGACTAAGGAGTAGAGTTTGTGAACTTAGGGCTTGTAGAGTTTAGGTGGGTAGAGTTGAAGGCTTGAGTCTCGTTTTGGCAACATTTTACATAAACATTTATGCAGGATAGTTTTTTATTTACTTACACAATTCTAATTCGACATAAAAAAACAATGTATGATTTAAAGATTAAAAAGAAAATAAATAGTTCATTAATTACTAATAATAAGCTAAGAAGAAATCCCCTTACCTCGATAAGAAATTCATCCGGTGACCAGAAAATTGGTTCCTTGAAGGGCAAATGCCAATCATTGGCTAGAAATCGTCAAACAATTCGACTCTAAAACTAATTCCTAAATTAGTCTAGTCATACTTAATTGTTGTTTAAAAGCTCCTAAATCGACTTGAAATTTGTTTGCCCTATAATTAAAATAATGGGGCTAATTTTTGGGCAGTTCCAATAAGGTCCTTTACCTGCGTTGAATGATTTGCTAATGGCCCTTTTATTCCCAAAAATGTTTTTTTTTCCAACGTAAACAAAGTGGTTTGCTTTCTCAACTTTGTTTTCTTAACGATTAAGAACAGCTTAATGTTTGTATGTGAGGAACATGCAGATAAGAGATGCTGTGACCCGAGGAATTAATTTCGTTTTTTGCTTCTTTCTTAACCATGTGACACGTTTCTGAGATAGTGATGACAAAAAATGTTTTAGTAGCCCCTTTAGGTTCTAAGAATGAATATTTATTGCTTAATTCTATCAAAGTTTAGAAGTTTCTCTCAAACATTGTACGTTTTGGTTCTGACAAGGTTTTGTTTGATTGATGTTAATAATGTTTTATGTAATTGTTTATACTATGTTTTTCTTGATTTAAATAATCTATTAATAATTTACTTCTTTTATTTATGCCTATTAACGACTACACGGTTGGCATAGTAGTTTAAGCGACCGCTTCGTCGCTTGACACTGCGCCGTGTGTTGTGGGTTCGATCCCCATACGAGACAACACTTTGTGTGATCCATAAATTGTTGTTTCGAGTCTGGGTGTTCATTGTCCGCGTTAGTTGTATATTTGTAAAGTCCCCCGCGACACAGGACTTAGTCCTAATGCGGGAGTTGTCTTTTAAAGAAAAAGAGAAATAAAAAGAAATAAATATTAAAGCCCAAGTTTTCAAGACTACGACTTGTGTAATACTTTTTGTGTTAGTTAGTTTTGTTTATGCCTATTGATCAAGGAAGACTATAGGCTATATAACATTGCAATATGATCCACGTGTATCAATGGATATGAAGCATTATTGTACAATTTTACGTCGCATTTATCTGAGCAAGTGGTACAACCTAAGGCATGATAGCGCATTCCTACAATATAAAAGCTTACAAACGAACAAATGAAATAGATGCGTTTCTTAGCTTGTAAGTCAGAACACACATTTGGTTATACCATTGTAAAATTAATATATAGCGCCACATTGTCGTCCATTACATGTCGTCGGGGCTTGAACACATACGTCACAGTAAACAGCTGGTAGATGTCCTCTATCAAATGTCGGCCTGCACCCCGGCCACAAGTGACCGCAACGATCTCTACAACAAATTTTGTATGATATATTGCTCAAAAGATTGAGGGATTTATAATATTGTCAAACATGAGAAAAATAACAAGCTTAAAAATGTTTTGTCTAAAAAAATATACCAGCCGATTTGAGAACCTCCTCCTTTTTTTGAAGTCGGTTAAAAAGTATGATTATTCTAGAACAATAAGTAACAGATGTTTTATAAACTAAAAAACTATCATTAAAGAGTATACATAGTAGATATGTATGTGTTACATGTATACACAGTGCTACTTAGCGACTGAAAAGAATTATTTAACCATTAATGTGTTATTTATTTTCCTTGTAGTTTATTTGTTAATTTGATTAAAATGGCATATTTCTATGAACATTGAGATGTTAAGACAAATAAAATATGTAATTTTTTGAAAATTAAATCAATGCTCGTAGTATAATATACAGGCACCGATGATAATTGGCATTTGACATATTGTGTACGTTTAGCGTATAAATCAGATATAATAATGGTATAAATAGTAGATAGATCCCCACGCGGAACCACATTTTGTTAAATACATGAACTGTTGTTACGAGTATGTTGTCCTTTTTCCATAGCTTGACTGTTTGTATAGATATGATACAGGGTTTATTCCCAGGGAGGGAATTTTAATAAAATTCTAGTATTGCGTCGCATTGTATTAGTTTTAAGACAAATAGGCAGAGTTTGGTTTATTTTCTGCCTGCCTAAAGTTTCAGTAAAGATGCAATTTCCATTGTTGTTTGGCACCACAATTTATTCTTCTTTTTGGAGCCCAAAACTTCATTATTCAGCGATCGGTCGTCAAAATAATTTATACCGTCGGTCTCGGTATGCGAAAATGCAAATAGTACGTTGTGAATTACGACAGAACAGTACATTGTTATGCTAAACGTCTAAACATTTCACTAGGCCCTCGGATTACATTACAAATGTTCATACTATTATAAAATAGGCCAGATTAAGTACCGAAATTATGACAATAAATAATTTTAATATAAATAGCCCTTTTAAATCCGCTAACTGGTTGTGACAAAGGCAGGATTAGGTGTACAAAACATTTTTGATATCAAACAGTTAGTTGTCTGTCGTAATATTGTGTTTTCTGCTGGTGTATTGTGTACTTTATTGTGGCTCAGCTTTGGTTACATCCAGTACCTGATGGTAAAAAACTCATGTGAAATATTTAAGTCTTTGTTAGCGAACACCAATCATAAAACTATTATTTAATGTTATTAGTAAAGCGGCGATAGCCCAGTGATGAACGTAATGGACTGTTGAGACGATGGTCTCGAGTTCGATCCCCAGGTACCCCGGGTACACACTTGAGACTTTTCGAAGTTGTGTGTGCATTATGATTCAATTATCGCTCGCTTGACTTAATGATGTGCCCGGTAGATGGCAATAGGCTCGCCCCCTATTACATTGGGACTGAAACATAACTGGCGAAGTGTGGGTGTGTAATCTACCTCTGCCTACCCCTTCGGGGATAAAAGGCGTGAAGTTATGTTATTTATTATTTTGACTGAGATCTTGTTCTACAGACCTCAGTTTAATAGTTTATTTGACTTTGCTTTGCTCAAAAACTTGTTACGTTGTTACGTTGAGATTTAGGTTAACATTTTCTAAGGAAGAAGAAAAGGCGTTTCGTTTCAGTGTTCAACTTCTCTGTTGAAATACAAATATACAATTTTGTAATGATAGATAAATAACCTAAAATTGTACTCATCTGTCCTCAGTGTTCAGCAAAGCTTCCATATCTCAGAATTGATGAAAAGTACGTTTTTGGTATGATAGCAATTCAGGGGCCCAATTCTCCTAAATAAATACAGTTTCGATATAATGTCAGTGTCATACTTATGTCACAAAAATCGTATTCTTCTATAATTGAATGAAATCGTAACGAGATCGTAAATTGAAACAACTGTCAAAATATGTGTCAACGACGAACTGTTTATTTCAAATTATACGATAGTGACATTAGGTTATCAGAATACCGCTTTTGAGTCCATTCAAAATATAATATCAATGTCATAAAAAAATACGAGAATTGGGCCACAGAGGTCACGTGATGCTTGATCAAATATGTGTATTTCTCAGCAGCTTTGCTAGGAAATTTTCCTTTACTGAGTACATTGATTTAAAAGACACTTAACATTACTATTGAAGTTTTTATACTTAGTATATCTGACTCTACAAGTTATTTAGTAGCAAAACCACATGGGATTCATTCTCCTTACCGTCTGTCTATTGGAAGTATGTAATAAATTCATCAACCGACCCGACACACGTGACCAACCTTCAAGAATTCCACTATCAAATTACTCGAGTAAGCCTGCACTATTTTCCTAACCACAAAAAGGGTCCGATATTAATCCCCCAAATTCCGAAGCACAAGGTTGTCCGTAGTCTGCCCAAAAACTCGAACTAACGACATAATGACATAGGCTCAACGTCAAAAGCGTCTCTATCCCCAAATAGTCCTGGATTAATGTCGATTTAATTAAACCTGTATAATTTTGATCTAAGAAATTGAACGATTTTTTTCGGACATCAAGCTACGAAGGAATTGAGCACAGTTGTGAACAGATGTGGTTTCTGTTTTTTGTGCGTTCGTTTCTTTTGTCACTTTAGTGTTACTGATTAGGAGGATAGCTACGTTTGTGTGAACTGCAGGCAAATATGGTGTCGGTGAATGATAAAGTTTGTAGTAAATAGTGACTTGACTGTGAGAAAATTTAAAATAGGTAGGTATGTTTGCAAAGGTGTGGGTGATGGCGAGCGTAAAGTGAACAAGTGTTTTTTGAACGTCGTTTATTGAGTATTTATTATATTACAATATGTGTAAACAATATTTACTGTTTGTAATAATGAAATGCAGGTTTATTATACTAGATGCCTGTTTTGAGCTGATTATACCGAATATGGTTATACTGACTCCGTCCAGTGGATAGCGTATACGACTGCTGATCGGAGGTCCCGGGTTCGATTTCCGGGTCGGGCAAAAGTGTTACTGGATTGTCCCAAATTCTCAGTAGCAGCACGGAGTCTGGTGATGTGCCCGGTAACGGCAATAGGCTCGCCTCCTATTACTTGGGACCTAATAATTCATGGCGAAATGTGTGTGTAATATTGCATCTCTGCCTACTCCTTCGGGGATACATGCGTGAGTCTATAAAATAATAATATGCCTGTTTTAGTATACAAGAACATTCAATGAAATTTAATGTGACCATCACCATCATCTTAGCGTTGTCCCAAATTCCCAATTGCGAACTAAGACCTTGCAACCTAGTGTCCGCTAAGTAATGAAATTTTAAGCGAAACTATTATGAAAATAATGGTTGATCGGTTTTGAATTTGAGAAGGCGCTTCTCAAATTCCAAACCTACTAGCAACAAAAACCAACAAACCATATCCACACAAATATAACTCCAAACTATCTCGAAGCTCGCGTGGGTAACCCTCAAAGAACAGTACGTGTATAGGCGGACCGACTTTATCAAATTACAACTTGTGCCGTTTTGTGCCGACAAAGGGACCAATGGGCGCTTTCAAGAACCAATTTGACTGATGCAATACTTTAGAACGTTTTTTAATCAAGTTAGGCGCTTGACTGCATCTCTATTTCAGTAAAAAGGCGAAGTAAATATTAACACAATTTGAAACACACATCAAAGTAGACATATTTCATAAATATTTTTGTTTTTCGCAGGAGCATATTGGTAGGTCACGGAAATTATACTATCGCAGTTCCCGTGATTGTCCGTGTGGTGACGGATTAAGAATACAGATTGTCATCATATCATCCCATTGGTGTCGTCAGAGCCGACAGAGGGACCATACTATGCAGAGAACAGCACTGTAAGAGAAGGAAAACTTGATACAAACCCTATACCAACCCGTTTGGCCAGCGTGGTATAGTAGGCCAATTCCTCCTTTCAAAGGAGAGGTTTAGTCCAGCAGTGGACTGTTAAAGGCTGATGATAAGTTTCCGTGACGTCGTGATTCAATTCGAGTGGATACAGGAACATTATGGTGGTTTTAGTGAGTAAACCTGACGCCTGAGGTTTCCACCAAGCGCCAAAAAAAATCATAGAAAAAATAGGTATTAAATATTTGTAATATTGTTTCTTTTTCTTTTCCAAAGATTCAAACATATAATACCCAAACTCGAAACAATAAGTTACACACAAACTTGCCACGCGTCGGAATTGCAATTTTAGTTTAATAGACAAAGCTATTTTTGATTATATACGAAATACTAGAGGATGCCCGCGGTTACACCCGCATTATTTAAGGCTACTGCTTCGCTCCCGTTGCTCATAGCGTGGGCTATTTAACAGTGAAATAATCTTTCAAATCGGACCAGTAGTTCCTGAGATTAGCGCGTTCAACCAAACAAACTCTTCAGCTTTATATCTATACTAATATAATAAAGCGGAAGAGTTTGTTTGTTTGTTTTTTTGTTTGTTTGTTTGAACGCGCTAATCTCAGGAACTACCGGTCGGATCTGAAAAATTTATTTGGTATACGATAGCCCAGTTATTCCGGAAGGCTATAGGCTATATAACATAACGCTTCGACCCTTTGGGGCCGGGCAAAAGGCTAAAAATGCTAAAAGATAATGTCGGCTAATCTCAGGAACTAGCAGTCGGATTTAAATTTTTTGCCTATGATAGCCCAATTATTCCGAAAGGCTATAGGCTATATAAAATTACGCCTCAACTTTTAGGGGCCAGACAAAAATAATAAAATGGTCAAACGACTCAAACGAGAAGGGGAAGGGTTGGGTCAAAGGCAAAAAAAGGCTAAACGAATAGGATACAATCTATATGGGTATCGTTTTCAAGATTTTCGGGACGCTGATTAATAATATGACATTTATTTAGTAATCCAAGATGGCGGACGGGCAATCAAAGATGGCGGATGAGAAATTTTTAAAAATAAATATGGGTATCGCCTTCTATATTTTAAGGGGTGGGGAATCGAAATACAACATCAATTTCGTGATCAAAGATGGCGAATGGGAAATCAAAGATGGCGGATGGGAAAATTAAAAAAAATCAATATTGGTATCGTCTGCGATATTAAAAGGGATGGGGAATCCAAATACAACATCTGTTTCGTGATTCTAGATGGTGGATGGGAAATCAAAGATGGCGGATGGGAAAAATTTAAAAAATCAATAGGGGGTATCGTCTCTGATGATTTAAGGGATGGAGAATCCAAATACAACATCTATTTCGTGATCAAAGATGGCGGATAGGAAATCAAAGATGGCGGACGGGATGTTTTTTAAAGTCGATATGGGTATCGTCTCCGATATTTTAAGGAATGGAGAATCCAAATACAACATCTATTTCGTGATCAAAGATGGCGGATAGGAAATCAAAGATGGCGGACGGGATGTTTTTTAAAGTCGATATGGGTATCGTCTCCGATATTTTAAGGAATGGGGAATCCAAATACAACATCTATTTCGTGATTCAAGATGGCGGATGGGAAATCAAAGATGGCGGATGGGATAAATTTTAAAAATCAATATGGGTATCGTCTCTCATGATTTAAGGGATGGAGAATCCAAATACAACATCTATTTCGTGATCAAAGACGGCGGATAGGAAATCAAAGATGGCGGACGGGATTTTTTTTAAAGTCGAAATGGGTATCGTCTCCGATATTTAAAAAAAAAATCTATGTTTGTTTGTTCATTATTTATAGACTCTGAAATGATAAGAGATTAAGCGCTAAGTCAATGGTAACTTTGGAAAAGGGGCTTGGAAATAAGGGAATTAAATAAAAACTCTTAAAAAGGCGATACGAAGTTCGCTGGGTCAGGTAGTTCCCTAAATAAATCTTCATGTATACTATCTATACTAATCTATAAAGCGGAAGAGTTTGTTTGTTTGAACGCGCTAATCTCAGGATCTACCGGTCGGATCTGAAAAAATATTTTTGTATACGATAGCCCAGTTATTCCGGAAGGCTATAGGCAATATAACATAACGCTTCCACCCTTTGGGGCCGGGCAAAAGGCTAAAAAGGCTAAAAGATAATGTCGGCTAATCTCAGGAACTACCGGTCGCATCTGAAAAATTCTTTTTGTATACGATAGCCCAATTATTCCGAAAGGCTATAAGCTATATAAAATTACGCTACAACTTTTAGGGGCCAGACAAAAATAATAAAATGGTCAAACGAGAAGGGGGAGGGTTGGGTCAAAGGCAAAGTAAAGGCTAAACGAATAGGATACAATCTATATGGGTATCCTTTTCGAGACATTCGGGACGCAGATTAATAATATGAAATTTATGTGATCCAAGATGGCGGACGGCAAATCAAAGATGGCGGATGAGAAAATTTTAAATATCAATATGGGTATCGCCTTCGATATTTTAAGGGGTGGAGAATCGAAATACAACATCTATTTCGTGATCAAAGATGGCGGATGGGCAATCAAAGATGGCAGATGGGAAAATTTTAAAATATCAATATGGGTATCGCCTTCGATATTTTAAGGAGTGGAGAATCGAAATACAACATCTATTTCGTGATCAAAGATGGCGGATGGGCAATCAAAGATGGCGGATGGGAATTTTTTTAAAAATCAATATTGTTATCGTCTCCGATGTTTAAAGGGATGGGGAATCCAAATACAACATCTATTTCGTGGAAATCAAAAATGGCGAATGGGCAAAATTTAAAATATCAATATGGGTATCGTCTCTGATGATTTAAGGGATGGTGAATCCAAATACAACATCTATTTCGTGATCAAAGATGGCAGATAGGAAATCAAAGATGGTAGACGGGATTTTTTTTAAAGTCGATATGGGTATCGTCGCCGATATTTTAAATCAATATGGGTATCGTCTCCGATGTTTGAAGGAATGGAGAATCCAAATACAAAATCTATTTCGTGATTCAAGATGGCGGATGGGAAATCAAAAATGGCGGATGGGAAAAATTTAAAAAATCAATATGGGTATCGTCTCTCATGATTTAAGGGATGGAGAATCCAAATACAACATCTATTTCGTGATCAAAGATGGCGGATAGGAAATCAAAGATGGCGGACGGGATTTTTTTAAAAGTCGAAATGGGTATCGTCTCCGATATTAAAAAAAAAAATCTATGTTTGTTTGTTCATTATTTATAGACTCTGAAATGATAAGAGATTAAGCGCTAAGTCAATGGTAACTTTGGAAAAGGGGCTTGGAAAAAAGGGAATTAAATAAAAACTCTTAAAAAGGCGATACGGAGTTCGCTGGGTCAGCTAGTATTAGTATAAGATTTGGGTGATCTTCCTACTTGACCGTATTCTCGAAAATGTTATGCAAAATATCACCTGCATCTTTTGTAAGACCCCACAAGAACATTTGTACTTAGAAGTGTATGTTGACAATATCAGCAGTACTGAGCATTGATTACAGGTGGTGTGACGTTACAAGCTCATTGGCATTCAATGTTTTAGGCAGGTGCATTTTTGTAAGAAGCAAATATAAGAGAGTAACGTCTTAGTAAGTAAGTCAAAGTGGTTCATGGTCCTACCACTATCCCGATTGCCTCTAAGAACTTCGCCTTCCCTTACCCCTTTTGCCTCTTATTACGTGGTACTAAAGTATATCTGGCTAAAAGTGGGTGTAGAAATACACCTCTGCCTACCTCTTCGGGGTTATAGGCATGAGACTATTTTATGTATGTATGTATGTATGTATGTTTATAACGCCCAAAGATCTTTATTTCTAATAATCTGAGATTACGCCCATAGCTTTGCTCAAAATTGGTGCAAGGTTAGACCGAATTACCCATCCATGATTGTGCAACTTTAATAAACAACATACACATACGCACATTTTATAGCCTCATTTCACACAAATCCAATAACACGAACCCAAGAAACAAACCTCACAATTTAATTATCACGAAACGAACCAAAGCTAATCCAAGGAGACATGTAATTCGCCCTTATTAAACCCACTTTAATCTTTCAAACACAAATAAAAATAAATCATTTCACAATTCCCAATTACGCAGAGGAAATGGCAAAGGAAGATTCACCGACAAAAATATCTAATTCGCTTTTAATAGCTCGTGTCCATTCATAAAATACAGTCAGCGTATATTATTAGAAGTCATTTCGTTGCCGAAAAGGTCCTTAACCTTCCTAATTAGATTCAGCAAACATTTTTTGCTACACCCTAAGTTAATAATGGACCTCTTCACGTAGACCTCACAAAATTTTATATAAACAACTCAAAAACTATTAATAAACACACAAAAAACGTTCACACCCAATATAAACTGTTATTAGAGAATAAAGAATCTTTAAATTCCTTATTAAAACAGAAAACGCCAACAAAAAGTCCTTCATGCCTGTGTTATTCCATAATAAACTATCATAAACCTTAAAAACAATTCTCAACTTTACCACCTTAAAATAAGCGTTATAATCCTATAACAAATTATTATGGAGTTGTAAATAATTCCTCGGTTCCCAGTGTTGACCTACGTTTCATCTCTTTCCTGTAAAGAATTAATTTGAGGTGGGTGCTACACAAAGCGATATGCTGCAACTTATATTAGCCAATCGCGGGGCACGAAATCGGTGACACGGAAATAATGGTTCCTTACGGCAATTCGACTTGCCACGGAACAATCTAATTACAGGCCATTTGATTCCGAGCAGATTATTCAATTGTATTTGTAATCGATATTGGGAAATGGTTGTACGATTTTTGTTCTTTGAAGACAGTAAGGGCTGGTGTATCATCAACCCTTTATACTGTCCCACTGTTGGGCACGGGCCTCTTCCCATTATGAGAAGGGTAAGGCCATAGTCCACCACGCTGGCCAAGTGCGGGTTGGCAGACTTCACATGTTTTTCGAGAACATTATGGAGAACTCTCAGACTTGCAGGTTTCCTCACGATGTTTTCCTTCACCGTTTAGCAAGCGATAATTAACAATTTAATACGCACATAACTCCGAAAAGTCATCGGTGCGCACCGTGAATTCGAACCCGGACCCTTTGCGTAGCAGTCTGTCGATCTCTCCACTAGTCTGTCGCTGCTGTACTGTAAGAGATGGTGTACTTGATATACTCTTAAATCTCTGAAGAGATAGAAATTCAGTGGTATCATTTACACTGGTCTGTTTAGCAAGTGGTAAGTGATCCTGTCTACTAAGCCAGAGTTTGTTAGTATAGTACTCCCCCTGAACACATAATCGTATGACAGGCATAATGATAATAATGAATCTTTAAGCTTAGATTGTAATCGGATGGCTGTATGTTAACTGTGCTAGGTTCAATGATATTATTATGAATAACTAGAAGATGCCCGCGGTTACACCCGCGTTATTTAAGGTTACTGCTCTACTCCCGTAGCTCATAGCGTGATGTTATAGGCTATCCTCGATAAATGGGCTATCTAACACTGAAATAATTTTTCAAATCGGACCAGTACTTCCTGAGATTAGCGCGTTCAATTAAACAAACAAACTCTTCAGCTTTATATATTAGTATAAGATTATAGTTTATACAGTTAAAAGAAATTTGATATTATTACTAGAGGTGCCCGCAATTTCTATTTAAATTGAACCGTTTCTGTCCGATCCCATGGAAATTGCCGGAAATCCCTTGTTAGTGTACTCTTACGGTACCCAAGGAATACTATAATGCCAATTTCAGCATTTTGCATCTAAAATTTCAGCTTCTTGCGCGCTTCTTCTGACTGTGCGTTGTCAGCATGGAGATATAAAGGATAGAGTGGCAGAGTAGTACCTAACTCAATACTGTGTTGTGTCCGCCGGTGGGAGAGAGAACGCAACAGTTAAAGGGGGGCCTTTCCAGCCATCTCTCTTTAACAACGCATGCTCTACATTCTACAATGGGGTTGGCAACTGTCAAAGTGTGTTGTCGTTGTGTCCCCAAACACTGAATTTGTATTATGGTCAAATTTTTACAATATATATATACTTTTTTGTCATTTCAAACTACCTTCGTGTATCAATAAAAACAACCTTTAAACTATTGATTACTGATAAACTGATATAAATAATAGTTACAGGTAGCACGCCATTGCGCAATGTTGATGTTGTTCATGTACTGTTAGAGAGAGATGCAGGGGGCCTTTAACTGTAGCGTTCTCTCTCGCACCGATGGACACTCATTTGCCCCTCTCTGCCACTCTATCCTTTATAGCTCTATGGTTGTCAGTCAGCCAATAAGGCAAGCATATTCATTCAGATATTGACTAGTACAAAAATCGAACCCAAGTCCTCCCACTTAGTATTCAATGCCACTAGCTACAAGGCCAAGATGCGTAGAGTAACAATAAACCCGTCTACTATAAAATATATCATAGCTACTTACAGTACATACACGTCTTAACTGCATAGATTTTACAGTTGTGTACGCATCAAACATACCGACGAACGGTGATAATGCACTGAACAAATGTTGTGCACTTCGCGATGATGCGTATAACATGTGAATGTGATGCACATATCATATGAATAACTGTTTGTTTAGTATTCTAGTTCATAGCTTTAGTATATATGTTACGGGCAACGTGACTTACCGGGCCGTATGAATAAGGGCCGAGTATTATGAATAGTTCCCAAGAGCATCGGGCTATTTGATAAATTTTAGTATTTTAATTACTTAGACCGGTCCATATTATAATGTCGGATAGCCCGTGATCCATTTAAAAAATCAAGGTAAGCCCGTAAGGTTAGGTGAGACTGTAACTCAAGTAAGTAGGTTATGTTAGGTTCTGTTGTGACCCAACGTGGGATCTCCACCTTGTCGTGGTGAGGGGGCTTAGTAACCGTGGATTTGATTTTCACTCACGGTGAAGCTAAGCGGGATCCCGGGAGGGGACGCTCCACGTGGGCTTGCGTGAGGCCTGCGTAGGATGCGTCCATAGGTGCGGGTGCGGGGGACAGTTCTGTCTGTCCCTCGCAGTCGGGTGTAGTCGCGGGAGGAGAGGCGTGTCGGTATTGCGTTGCCGCGCGCCCTATCTCCCGCGACCAAATGGGGGCGCACCATCGTTGCGTCGCGGTGGGGCCGCAGAGGAAGAGGAGATGCGGTGTTGCGTTGCCGTCCTCCCTATGATCTGCGGCCGCTGGGTGTTTTGGCGGCGGAGCCCAACACCTTCATCCGCCGCCAAGGGGGTTTCGTTCGGGGCCCGCCTGACCATCTGGCGGGCCAATATCCGTCGGGGGGTAGCGAGGAATGCTTCGGTGAAACCCTACCCTCCGACACATGGGTACATGAGGAGCACGGGTTGGTTTTTAGTCAGTAAGAGTCTGACAGTCCCCTTCGTCCTTCCCCGCTAGGGTGAAGGGACTCCATGAGGATTTTCCAACACGACACCAAAAAAAAAGGTTCTCTTGTGACCCTTAATCCAAAATTAGCAGCCCTGCTAAGACAGTGCTCCGTCAACATAGTGTTTTGTAAATCTTAAACTCAAACTCAAATAATATGTTTATTTCCATAAAAATGTTTAAATTTTTTGGACACGTCAGAAAGTCATACAAATAAAAAAATAAAAAAGTATCTTTAAATGCATATTAACATAGTTGAGCATTGAAAAAAATGCCTGTTCAGAAAGTAGAGCCTCGTGAGAAGAATCAGGCAAGAAACTCCGGGCCACTCTTTTCTACGTCTTGATTAGGATTTACTCGTTAATCTTATTGGTAAAAAAATACTAAGTTGACGAAGCCCTGCGAAGCAGGGCTCCTATTTTTGCATTAAGGGTCACAAGAGAACCTAACATAACCTACTCAGTTGAGTTACAGTCTCACCTAATCTTCATTTCATTTGTTTTATTATTTTGCCCAAAACGTATTTGCCCTTATGCATACTGACTGGAAAAGTGACTAAGCATGCAATTATAATCAAATTGCCCATGTGATATGGGCATTATGTATACAGGCCGGTCACTATTCATCGGGACCAGACTTCTCAAGTTGCCCGTAACATATATACGTAGTAGCCCCGATTATATTAACTGTGCTATAGGTAAGTGAGATGTAAGGGGTAAGTTGAGTACTGCTAGTTTTAAGTGGGGGGTCTTCACCAGAAAACTACGCAAATCAAAAGAAGCAACAAAGCAAATAATGGCTCTCTCTCACTGTTTTTAGAAGTTACCACTAAGAATGGTCTTCAACAAAAACTCCAAACCACTGACTTTTCGAAGTTAGTGCGTATTTAATTATTAATTATCGCTTGTCCCCCCTCCTTTCTTTTTTTTTTTTTGTTTTACGAGGTGGAAAAACCCTTCGGATCTTCGACTCATGGGGAAATGAGAGCCGGAGTATGTGGTGTTTCCACTAAAAACCACCTCGACTTTCGCATGTACCTGTGTGTCGGAGGGTAGGGCATCGCCGAAGCATTCGTCGCCACCCTCCGACGGGCATTGGCCCGCCAGATGGTCAGGCGGGCCCCGAACAAAACCCCCTTGGCGGCGGATTAAGGTGTTGGACTCCACTGCCAAAACACCCAGCGGCCGCAGAGGATAGGGAGGTCGGCAACGCAACACCGCATCTCCTCATCCTCTGCGGCCCCACCGCGACGCATCGAATGGTGCGCCCCCATTTGGTCGCGGGAGACGGCGCACGGCAACGCAACACCAACACACCTCTCCTCCCGCGACCGCACCCGACTGCGAGGGATAGGCAGAACTGTCCCCCGCACCCGCACCGTTGGACGCATCCTGCGCAGGCCCCTCCAACCCCACGCGGAGCGTCCCCTCCCGGGATTCCTCTTAGCTTCACCGCGGGGTGTCGTAAGAGCCGACAGAGGGAGCAGATTATGTAGGGAACAGCACTGTAAGAGAAGGAAAACTTGATACAAAACCTATACCAACCCGTTTGGCCAGTATAGTAGGTGGTATAGTAGGCCAATTCCTCCTTTCAAAGGAGAGGCCTAGTCCAGCAGTGGACTGTTAAAGGCTGATAATGATGATGATGATGATATTTGATAAGCATAGCTACTGTAAAACAAAGCCAATATGATTATGTGATTAAAGAAACGTGACACGTAAAAACCCTTTTTATGGTTTATATTATTTTCATTTCTCTCTTGCTAACTTAAACAAATGTTCTTATTGATTGTTACAGAGTATTTCTATCCGATCTTTATTACAGATCTATTGGTCTTTAAAAATGTTATCGATCGAGATCGGGACTTTCAAGTCTCGTCTTCAGATCTACAGATATTGACGGCGTTTTTGATCTACGTTAAGTCGGATAGTTAAGCCTACTTTATGTTAGATGGTCGATAGATTGTTTTTATATTAATGTTGTAATTGCTGATCGGTGTCGTATTAAATGACTGAGGATAGTGGTAGGTGTTTTGTACTGTAATTTCGGCAGCTGTGTTTTTGATCGCGTGTATTTTAAAAGAGTGTTTTTGTCCTATATTGCTTATTTAATAATACTTTTAATGCTTAGTGCGAGTTTGTATTACGCTGATACGACACTCAAGTTTACCGCATTCGGTGTTCTGATTAATAATAATAATAAAATAATTTTTATTCTTCCACCCACACAAATAAAAAATAACAATAAAAAACAGGGTTCACTCCAAACTCTCCACCAATCACAGCACCGTACATCCTACGTCACAGCAGCTTAAAATAAACTCATACTAACCCAAAGTACTTAAAATACATTTTAACTTTACTACAAGTAACACAGTGGTAGCAAGTTGATAATAACTTCTATAATGGAAGGCTCACACCTACAGCCCGCACGCGAGATTTGAAGTAAACATAACTGCACTTGCAAGCAATCATTCCACATGGGTTTATGTTTATAGTGTGTAGCTTGCCTAAGGTACAGCAGTGAATATGTTGGGTGTAATTTTAGCGGTTGTATGTAAGATTTTATGACGTAGGAGTGTATTTGTGAAGTTGTATTTATTGAGTTAGAAATTACGAAACTTACCTACATATAATTATATTTAGCTAGATAATCTGGTAAAAGATATATCTGCCATATTATCTAACTTATAACCAAAGAAAATTGAACATTAAACTATATTTTAGGCGTCACAAAAACTCCTAATTCATGCTCATAAATAGGCCTATGATTGTATCAATCAAAATGCTCTCAATTGTTCAAGGTGTCAGACTAAAAATCCGTTAAAAAAATTGAAAAAATATTAAATGTCGGTCAAAATGTCGGTATAACGTACCTAATGTACCTACGACAGCATTCATGGTTAAAGCGCCTTCATGAAAATGTTAAAGAAAACGTCTATAACAGATATAGAACTTGATTATTTATATTAATAACTTCAAAAAATAGTTGCAGACATTAACGAACACGAATGTAAGACAAGGCAAGGCGATACCGAAACTTTAAACTAAACTTAGTAGGTATCGTACCTACTTGACAGATCTTATTTGTTGCAAACAAATCATTTTCTACTTTTATCAAAACGAACAAGAAGCAGCAGACTAATTTAGTTTAATCATAAACAACAGAGTCCCGAGCGTTACTTAATAGGTTGAGTTTATTAAAACTAAGCGTTGAATTATAAATAAATTAATAACCAAACAAAACGCGACCGCGGACACGCTTTTATTACTCCAATTCTTTTCACCTCTGTTAAACACAAGTTAAGTTTACCCTAACCTTAAAAAAATCTACAAAAAAGAACATCAAATTTCATTATGTTTATCTGTCAGTCCACATGATACGGTATTAATTAAACACACTACGCTGGCCTCATGAATTATCATAAGTTTTATAGTCACCAATGAGCTCTTAGTAATTATGTAGATGAAGTTCTTGCGTTTGCTCGGTAGAGGGGGCACATCAACAGCTGTCAAAGATTATAGTCTGCGTAGGCATAATATCCTTTTAAGATTGGCTTGTCGTAAAACTGTTTATTTACACCTATTATGTGGATCTCGTTAATATTTCTCGTGAAGGAAATTGAAAATATTTTAAGTTGGTATTCAGATTATAACTGCTTTATGTTACAGTTATTTCATTTGCGAGTTTACTAACCCATCTATTTTCTAATTTATATTTCTAAATTAATAATGTATATATGTAATGTAGGAGTATAATTTAAAAGCAATTCGTAGTTAAATTATAGGTCACATCTCGTTCAGTTTAATTAAGTTCTGTATTATGGAGAGAATTGTAACATGCTACTAGTCTAAGCTATGACTGTCATAAAACGATAAGTTAATAGTTATAGTAATAAAATGGGCTATACCGATGGATAATCCATATTACTGCATTTTTCAAACTGTGGAATTGTTACTTGTTGCGTAAAAGTGTAAGGAACATACATCCATCTCCACAGATTCAGGTGTACTAAGACTTGGGCATAATCCCACTTAGAAAAAATACTGTCCTTTTAGCATTAACTATAGTAAGCAAAAAACTATAGTAAAAATATAACAATGACTCTGAGTTTGTTTCGGCCTTTCTTCTCAAGAAGTCATTTAGCTAGGAAAAGCCTGCATCATCTAGAATAGGGTTTTGACATGTATAAGTGTTGTAAACAACCAAAATGCAGAAATAAATAAGCACAGAGTAGGCAATACATGTTTTTAAACATCTGTTATTACAATCTTGATCACATCAGAGGGTCAATTCTCATAATTATATTCGTTCAAAATGCAGTTTCGATCTAATGTTATTGCCATTCTTATGTCACAAAAAGTAATCTCTTAAATTAACTATTATTATAATGATATCGCGACTAAATTGTTCAATGAACAAAGTATCAAACTATGTGTCCACGCCGTACTATATAATATGTATGTCAAATGAGACGATATTGACATTAAGTTAGCAGAATACCAATTGTCATTTCCATCAAAATTCAGTTTTAATGTCAGATAAAGTACGACAATTGGCCTTCAGAGCATATGCCTCTCTGCGCACATAATCTTTGCCCCGTCTGCGCAGGAGGGCGGGCCCAACTCGACGCTTCGGATGGTTCGCGTGCCGCCGCGCGCGCCACCCAAGCGCGGCTACCGGCCGTAATCTCATGTCTGTACTATCTGTGTATCACAATACTGACGTCAGGTATACGTAAGTTTTGAGTTATAGGTGGACGTCATTGGAATAGAATC
The DNA here is from genome assembly GCA_944739405.2 of Euclidia mi. Lineage (NCBI taxonomy): Eukaryota > Metazoa > Arthropoda > Insecta > Lepidoptera > Erebidae > Euclidia > Euclidia mi. The sequence goes on along the minus strand of OX123194.2, from coordinate 1,678,856 downwards.
AGGTGATGTGTCATTTGTGTATGAGAAGTTGACGCTAAGAGAGGTGTTCATACTATAAAAATAAACCATAGTAGGTCTGTATTACTATCGACGATTATAGTAGAAACAGTTCGGTTTTATATAAAACTAAAAGAACAAACGCCTACCCATGAAACACGATAAAATCCCTTAAGATATAAGCGATTTATGTACCATGTGTGCTCTGCACCTAACCACTTAGAATCATAATTTTAAAAAGTTAAATAAATGTTGGTAAAAAGCAAAAATAATTTATATGACTGAAGTGATTGTGTTCGGACTCGGATTGCTACATCTGCTACATCACTATAGGCACCTATGCGACTACACGGTTGGTGCAGTGGTTTAAGCGGCCCCCTCGCCGCTTGGCACTGCGCCGAGTGTCGTGAGTTCGATTCCCACACGAGACAACACTTTGTGTGATCCATAAATTGTTGTTTCGAGTCTGGGTGTTCATTGTGTCCGTTAGTTGTATGTTTGTAAAAGTCCCCCGCGACACAAGATTTATTCCTAGTGCGGGAGTTGTCTTTATAAAAACAAAGACAAACAAACAAACAAACTATATACCTCTTAAATTGTTACATTAATGACTGACAGACAACGCACAATCACTGGGCACAAGAAGCTGAAAGCTAAGGGAGAGGAATGGAGGCATCTGGCGATCTAAAAACTCCGACACCAAAGTTGGCCACACACTCACACAAAAAAATGGATACAGCATGCTACAATTATTGCTTCAAAATAATCGAAATACAGGCACCAATAAAAACTAAACATATCTATATATTATATGTATAAAATCCTTGCGTTACTGACTGACTGATAGTCATGCTACAGCCGAAACTACTGGGCGCAAGTAGGTGAAAGGAGATGTACCATTTGGCCATACATTATGGGCCTGGCACGGCCAAACACAACACCATGTGTGTTTTGAAGATAAATGACTACTCTATTAACCTGTATAATTTCTTTTTAAATAACTTTTGGTGGAAATAAGATACGAGATATTAGAAATGGAAATTATTCCGCAACTAAATATACCTCAAATTGAATTTTAACATAGATATAATACCTAGATGTAAATAAAAGTATGTCTTTGCGTCTTAAAGAACAAAAACTACATAAAGAGTGCCCAATAATAATGAATAATCACCTGTGTACCTACTAGGGAACCTCGTACTATGTATACTCGTCCAAAAAAGCTAACCACAATCACAAACACCGCTGCATATTCTTAGCATGGGTAGAAGGTACTGATCATTATTATTGAATTTATATTCAATTACATTACATTAAAACCGTACGAAAACACCAATAAATCAGAGCAAAATATTTACGATACACAGTAGCAACACGAATGACATAACAGATAAAAAAGTGTTGCAAATGGTTTGAAAAAATATTTCTACTATCCATTAAAAAACAAAACGATTTTTACCGATTAATAATTATGGAATGTATAATAAATTATATATTTCTTGATTCTTTTTACAAACATACTTATAAAGTAAAGAAAATATATTGTTTTCTAATATAGTAATAAAAATATTATTTCCTTAAAACAATTTCTGCCTACCATACTTCATTTTATTTTTAATGCTGGCAACATAAGACATTCATCCGCTATTACCATAGCTTATTCAAAATAATTCATCTTTAAAAACTAAAATCTTTCACCGATACTCTATCAAGAAACGAAAACGATGTAAAATTTTTAAAAATTATATGTTTAATTTCAACGATTCACAACTTTCTGGCCGCTACAGGCCGTATTTGGTCTTTCTCCTTTGGCATGTATATTCCTTGAGGTATTAGGGGAGCACTAAGAGAAGAATTTTGGAAATTCCACCCCTAAGGGGGTAAAACAGGTTGTCAGAGTTTATATGAAACTTTTTATTTCTTCGATGGATTAACTTCAAACTTTGTATATTGGTTGCTGAATTGTATGTTTCTTGGGGAGTGTAGGGAAGTTTGTACAAAACATTTTATCTAAGTGAAATTTACGCGGCGAGCGAACCTATTCTTAATTTATAAGAACCTAGCTTATGCCCACTCATAAGCTAGTTTCTTATAAATTAATAATATAATTGAGATAAAATTGGGTATTATACCCCATCCTTGATCTGAATACGTTTTACACAAATCTTAGTCTCTATAATGAGACACATCAAGCTCTTTTCAAACGAATGTCATTAACTTACCTACAAAGTAAGGTTTTTATAAGAGTTTTATTTTTAATCTAAAACTTACATTGTATGAAATCCAATTTCGATTTAACGAACTTTCAATGAGATAAATCATTAAACGAGATTGCATAGGCGACAATGTTTGCTCAAAGAACTTTGTGAATGGCAGTATAAGCCTTTTCCAATCATGTTTTTTAAAGTGTGTTTATTTGTTTGACCACGCTAATCTCACAAACTACTAGTCCGATTTAATAAATAATGCCTATAGTCTGGCTACTCATTCGATGCACTAAACTGACAGTTCCAGTGTTGCAGGTTTTTGCTGTTGAAAAAATTGTGACGAGACTAAATTGAATAAAAATCGATTAGTGTAAACTTTGATTTCTTTGGAAGAAAAAGTAATATATTTTTTTTATTTATTTATAGTCTCACGCCTTTTATCCTCGAAGGGGTAGGCAGAGGTGAAATTTTACACCCACATTTCGCCATGAATTTTCGGCCCCACCTAATAGGGGCGAGCCTATTGCCGTCACCGGGCACATCACCAGACTCCGTGCTGCTACTGAGAATTCGGAAAAACCCAGTAATACATTTGACCCGGGAATCGAACCCGGGATCTTCGATCAGCAGTCGCATACGCTATCTACTGGACCACAGGAGGCAGTCATTTAACTTTAACATAACCTCTAGAACGAACATGAAGATATGAATTTCATACAAAATTAAACAAAATTATTGGCATCTAAAGACTAAAAAATGTGTAATAATAGCAGAAATAAAAATATTTTAAACGCATATTCTCCATCGCTGTCATAAATGACTTTACATGTACCTACAAAAATCTTTAAGATATTTCTTGTCCTGCAAATTCCTGTCTATAATAGAAGGCGGAACTAATGCGCCTACTGTAAGTCATCTGATAACAAAGGAATAGATACGGGACCACCTAGACTGACGCAGGTGCCCGATGAAGGCATTACTCTGAATCGCCTATTATGATTAAACGGAATTGGCCCTAGTCTATGTTTGCAATCTACTTGAGTAGCTCTAGGGTTGTTGCGGGCTTGTGATTGGAATTTGTTACTATATATATGTCATTAGTTTTAAATTGTCTTTCAGGATGCCTACCACATATTTATACAATTTCCAAAAAACATAATGGAGTATCTTTATTTGTAAATATAAAATTCATATTTAATATTCTGTCAAACCTATCTAGGTTTGACAGAATATTAAATATGAATTTAATATTCTGTCAAACCTATATTAAAGCCTATCTAGACTTGTTGGTGGACTGTGGGCTCCAAGGTAAATGTAAGATGCAACAGGGATAAGCCGCGGACGATGATGATGGTGATGAAATGCATAAAGTCCTTTGGAATGATGTAAGTATTCTATCGGTATCCGATATCCAATTCTTTATAGGGATGAAGCAGTAAACTAAAGAAAGAGAAAAAACATACACATAAATGTGTCACAGGTAAATATCTTTAAAATAATACATGTGTTGTAAGGGCCTATAGGCTGGCAGCGATAAAATATATAAAAATCTTTTTAAAAGGAAACGGTTATTAATTAATATCGATGTAAGTTATGTGCCAAAATATTCTCTGAAATACCGCTGTACTTTTTTATTTTAGTATTATTGTGGTACCTTTGTGGGGAAATATGTTTTTACCGAATCAGGCAAGTAACAATTTTAGCAGGTTTATTTCGAGTTTAATTAGAATATTACTTTTTCCCGATGAACCAATGGCAAAGCAGAAGTCTAATCAACTGCCACGACGAATATCCTGGGTTCAATTCCCGCTAAAGTCAATCATTTGTGTGCGTGGACATCAATGTTTTCTCTTGGTCTGGGTGTTTCCGTGTAGGTATAATATGCATGTATTTACAATACATCTTATCAATTACCTAGTTAAGTACCCATAATAAGTTTTGCTTAGTTTGGGACTAGATAGTGTTTAGGCATATGAAAAAAAACTTAAACCTTCAATATAAAACTAATATAAAAATCATGTAAACGCACGCCACCGAATCAGTGACTATTTAATCCAACTTTATCTACCTTTTCAGTAACTTAAAGCTACACAATCTACACATACAAATTTGCCTAGCAAATTAAGCTCCTTAAACTCCACAATTACCGATCATCAACCCTATTGTAAGCCCGGGGGTTATTGATTACTTACTGTAGTTAAACGATCACTTTGCCCAGATAAACTCAAGTTTATAATTATAATGTGAACGTGCTCTCAAATTTGAATGATAAGAGCTGAAGAACGCCATTGGATTATTAGAACTTTATTGAAGATCAGACTGGCTGTGATGATACCATGTAGAATGTATTTATTTGAGAATTAGTAATACTGCCTCCGTGGTCCAATGGATAGCGTTTGCGACTGCTGATCGGAGGTCCCGGGTTCGATTACCGGATCGGCCAAAAGTGTTACTGGGTTTTTGGTAATTCTCAGTAGCTTTTCGGAACATGCTGTTCCACCATAGATCAGAACAGTCATGTTCGCGAGTTGCTTACATTAAAAGACGTTAGTGGATGCTCCTGTTTCACCATATTCACTTTGGGAGGCTTACTTAATGAACATAATTTATTGCTTGAGTATGATATCAATAACTATTAACTTTTGCAATAGTAGATAACTCACAATGTGAAACAGTTGCAGCTCCTTACAAATATAACATGTAAAAGAATTATACTGGCAATTAAAAAGAGTGGCCACTAGTTTTATTGCCCATTCTTTCTCGTGGTTCTACCTATTGCATTGCGAACGTGGCAGTAAATGTAAATGTAGAATCATGTAGTAATTAACTTTAATCTTTGACGTTCATAAGCGTCACTTTGTGACCTAAATGAATAAATGATTTTGAGTTTGAGTTTGAGTTTGAGTTTGAGTTAGCAGCACGGAGTCTGGTGATGTGCCCGGTAACGGCAATAGGCTCGCCCCCTTTTACGTGGGACCTAAAAATTCAGTGCGAAATGTGGGTGTAATATTACACCTCTGCCTACCCCTTCGGGGATACAGGCGTGAGTCTATAAAAAAAGGCAAGTTATTTGACGACCCGGTGGCGTAGCGGGAGCGTAAAAGACTACCACGCCGCTGGTCGCGGGTTTGATACCCGCTCAATGATTACACCCGCAAACGGTGTACAGCTTTGCCGATCTATCGATCTATCAGAAACGATACGTCACAAACGCTACAACCATATTATGTATTCTGGCAAGGCACCTTTAAACTCGAACTTCGTAATAATACAAAAGCTAGTTTTAAAAATGCTTAGAAACCAGGTACAACAGTTTTAGAATTCAGTCATTTGTATTCTACTACCTATTTCTAGGTATAAACTGTATTCCCTTCCAACGTACTGCATCACTAAGGGCATAAATGAGTTAACCCATTCAACTATAATGCGGAACTAATAACCGAAGTGTATGTTTTGACCAACGCCTTGCAAAATTTATAATAATAGGTGAACACATTGAAACACAAATAAGGTAAAGCCTTCGAAATGAACATAGGGCCTATGGTATAGAACTATTATTTTAGGATGTTTTCAGACTATTGATGCGTGTAATAACTAGTGTTGTATGCAAAACTAGTTGTAGTGAATTACTAATACAAAAACCTATGTTTTCTAAAGATTATTAAGTAGTTAGTAGTAAGCTGCTTCCGTTGTCCAGTGGATAGCGTATGCGACTGCTGATCAAAGGTCCCGGGTTCGATTCCCGGGTTGGGCAAAAGTGTTACTAGGTTTTTCCGAATTCTCAGTAGCAGCACGGAGTCTGGTGATGTGCCCGGTAGCGTATTTACAAAGCCTATACCATTAGAGTGAAAGTGCAAACTGAACTGGCTTAGCTTTTGTTTGACAAAAACTTGACGAAACCCTAGTCTATTCTAGTACAGAAATTAACTGAAATCGCGTAGACTTTGTAAGATAAATTCATTCTAACATTGCAGCAACAAATGCTATTCAATTTGGGACTAGGTTTAGGACCCCTATGTGCCTAGTGCCTAGTTAGTTAGATGCGACTGTATGTAATTCAAGTAACTAAATAGGTTATGTTAGGTTCTCTTTTGACCCTTAACCCAAAAATAGGAGCCCTGCGAAGCAGGGCTCCGTCAACTTAGTATATATTATATTATATCACAAATATAATATGTAGTTAAGTAGACATTATGTCTAATTAAATAGTTTTTAATAAACTAAGTTGACGGAGCCCTGCTTCGCAGGGCTCCTATTTTTGGGTTAAGGCACAGAATAAATATAGTACTAACGTACAGAAGATTCACTCGTCAAACCAATTTATTGAAATTGCGACTCTTGCTACTAAGCAACAAAGTGCAATTCAGCTCGCATAAGCACTCAGTGCCTAGCGCGATATTCACCTAACCGTTCTCGTTCTTTTCTAACACATAACGCTGACGCTGTCTGGCGCGGAGTGGCGCGCTAGGGTTGTCGACTTGCCGCTGCAACTATAATATTTATTCATCGTCTATCTACCTACTTGACTGCGTACCTAATAATAAATAATTATCCTATAAGTTATTTGTGCTCGTAGAACAAAAACCACAAAAAATCTGGTCGTTTACATTTTTACTATACTGATTCTTAGTTATTTCCTAAACGCGTCGACCGATTTACATGATTCATACACATAAAATGGTTTTTGAACTAGATCTTTAATTTGACACCATAATCGTTGAGATAGCTCAACAAACAAAAAATCTAATTTTCAAGTTGCTCTCGTAAAATAAATAAAATCAAATTTTCAAGTCGCTTTCGACACACAGTTAATTGAGCAATACTTTGCATTAGACTTGTGATGATACATTTTTGTTGTTAAAGGCGTTTATATAATTTGAACAGTGTACCTATGAAAACGGTGCGTGAGAATACGGAGCGGTCGCACTCGTTGCGTAACGTCTAATGTGAGCGGCGCGCAGCAAACCCACTAATCCAACCATGTCGACATGGTCGGCCGAGGTACTTGTAAGTTTGTACCTAAAATGCGAAGTGCGCCCGGCCTGGTTAAGGGTCAAAAGAGAACCTAACATAACCTATTTAGTTACTTGAAGTACGTACAGTCGCACCCAACAAACCAAAACCATGTTTGAAAATATCTCGACAAAGGCTTATATTTGAGTGAATATGAATCATACTGTACTAGGTTTTGTACGTGTAATTTCTTTGAAAATATCAAGGCAAAAAGCTAATCCATTTTGATCCATCCATAAGTCAATTTTTTTACTGAGATAGATTAGGTATTGTCGAGTAATATGCATAAACAAAAGCTATTCTATTGGAGTCTGACTCGTGACTCAAATAGTATAGGCTTTGTAAATACGCTGCCCGGTAACGGCAATAGGCTCGCCACCTATTACGTGGGACCTAAAAATTCATGGCGAAATGTGGGTGTAATATTTTTACCTCTGCCTACCCCTTCGGGGATACAGGCGTGAGACTGAGACTATCGCTGTTTTATTTATTTTGTTTAATCGAATACTAATATATAAAGCTAAAGAGTTTGTTTTTTTGTTTTGTTGAAGGCTGTAGACTATATAACATTACGCTATGAGTCACGGGAGCTGAGCAGTAGCCTTAAATAACGCGGGTGTAACCGCAGACATCATCTAGTATAGTGATAAAAGTGCTATTTGAAAGCTTTAAAACATTTAGTATACATTACTAGGTTTAATAATCATTATTTTTTGTGTTAAAATTCAAGTATTTTCCCTAAGCCCTTGTCAGACGAAACTAAAAAAATAAATGCGTATAGTAAGAACTAAAGAATTGGGACTGTAACTCTCTCCCTCAAAGCACCAACTTAACTGTCTTATTTTAAGATAATTCGACTATATAAATTGCACTGATATATCTGAAAGCACACATCCTTCACAACCATACTAAAATAATTAAAAACGATCCACGCAACGTCTGACCTAAATTACCGCATTAATGACCTATTTAATTCCTCCACAGATGAAGTATTATGAACTACGTGGGAGGTCTGATTATCGTTAGTCAAAATAACACATTCGCCCGATTTATCGCGAAGTGATATGATCGCATGCCTTCCCATTTGGCAACGACACAACGGTGTACACTTACAAATTCTACAGAACGCTTACATTGTAAATATGACCACACATTATATTTTATGATTTAGGTTTGAATAGAATGCTCTTTGTAGACAGACATTTTATCGGCCTGATAATGATTTAAAGTTCAAAAAGTGCAATGCCAAAAGTTGCCTACTATATTTTGGGCTCCTTTTTCTGTAAATTAAAGTGCCGATTAAAGTGCCGATTAAATACTATATGAATGCATTTCGTAATTAAAAACAACACAGACGGCAGTTGGACATTTTGAACTTACCACATGCGTACACAATATAAATACAATTGGTATGTTAGTGGTACTATCACAGGTAAAAAATACATCTATATTACTTCCACGCTATATAGTACGATTTGCCTTAATATAAGGCAGGCAGGAGTAGGCAAATTTAATACTGCTTAGTTCTTCTCCAAGCAATGGCAGCGCCGACTATAATATACAAAGTATTGCACTTAATGGTATCTAATAGTCAGGTTTTCCCTTTTCCTTATCACTTATTATTTAGAACATAGATACTCCATAAACTAGCCAGTCATTCCGTATCAATATCCCGCATTGGCATTTTACAATTTCTTATCTTTTCATGGTACGCTTCAAAAACCATGACCGAACATATATAGACCTTTACAGCCTACTCAGACTTTAAATTGTATTTCTACTATCTCAACGAGCATCTACTAACTTCTAAGTTTCAAATATATCTAGTGATTCTAAGTATTTTGTTGTTAGTGTTTCTGGGAAGGTTCTATGGCTCGTGGCGTCGTAATATATACTCCCTAGTAAATTCTTACGAATTCCAACGTAGGTACCATTGTAGCTCTCGTCTGAATATATGAAATTCCATTCGAATATGTTGTGGTTTGACACACTTTAAATGATTAAATATGAAGCCAAAATCCTAGATTATGAAGCTTTTAAATTATTTAATTTAATTATCTGTGGACGAAATTTTAATAAAAGAGTTGCTTATTTGTCTGTGGTAAAAGATGGCTATAAATTAAGACTAGGTTGAAATGAAATGATATTTATTTTACACTAGACATGGAACTCAGCTGGCGCCCTTGTGATGTTTTATCTCCTCAGCAGAGGAATTTCCAAAAATCCTTTCTCAGTGCTACCCTACACTCCCTAAGGAACACACATGCCAAATTCCAGCTTCTTACGACCAATAGTTTCGGATATACCTTGTCGATCAGTCAGTGAGTAACGCAATCTTAATATATAAAATCCTTGCCTTACTGACTGACTGACAGACACGCTACAGCCGAAACTATTGGGCGCAGGAAGCTGAAATTTGGCATGTATGTTCCTTGGGGACTGTAGGGGTGCACTAAGAAGGGATTTCCCGAAATTCCCACGGGATCGGCCAAAACGGGTAAATAAAAAAAAAATGCAGGCGTAGCTGCTCGCGTCCTCTAGTAATTTTATATATTCAGATGACACAAAAAATCTTTTCGTTTTAGATATTATAGTACGTATTTGCGGATTGAACCCAAACTTCTGAAATAAAAAACATGCAATTTAGAACTGTGGGTTCCTTCTATGTCTTTGGCACCCACTTTGGCAGAACTTTTTAATATACTATCCCTTAGCAGCGATAGCCTAGTGGAGAGACCGATAGACTGCTACGCAGAGGGTCCGCGTTCTTATCCACGGCACGCACCAATGACTTTTCGGAGTTATTTCGGAGTAAACGGTGAAGGAAAACATCGTGAGGAAACCTGCATGTCTGAGAGTTCTGCATAAGGTTCTCGAAAGACATGTGAAGTCTGCCAACCCGCACTTGGCCAGCGTGGTGGAATATTGCCTTACCCTTCTCATAGTGAGAAGAGGCCTGTGCCCAGCAGTGGGAGAAAGTTTATATATAGGGCTGATGATGATGATCCCTTAGGGGTAAACATTTTATTAAAATTTAGAACAAACGCCGCGCACGCTTACTAGCTTATGTATACAGATACAGCTTTCTCCTGCAATTTTTATATACAACAATGTACATCGAATCCCTATACCATCGTCTTATATAGCCTCCATACCATTAGGCCTTAGTAACGTGGTATGTGTACATGCAACAAGACAATAATACGGACAACAGACATTCGATTACATACAATAAAATGAATCGGTATTGCATACAGCGAAACTGGCCAACGCTTGTCGCAGATAAATTGGTTTGTAGAACACTGTTTGTATACGCTGTATGTTATTATGGTGGGTGTGAAGGAATTTATTTGTTAATTGCATTTGATTGTCTGCGTGCCTTTTCGGATTGAAACGGAGTATATGATAAAGGGATTGGGATTGCGCTGCTCTAATTCAACATAAAAATATAAATTTGTACAAATTGATAAATTTAAAATTGACGTTTCGTAATCACTTTAAAAGTTTACACGAAATAAATAATCATTTAATTTCATTTCAAAGGGAACTTATTCCTATTAACGTAAATACTCAAGTTGCAGACCGTTTGCTGTAATTCTTCCCGTAATATATAGAGTCAAATTTCTCTTTGAAAAAAACCGCCGCAATGGAAACTATTTTCACTGACTTTTTCTTGATCTTCAAACTTCACGAGGCTAACAGAATATTTAAAGATCACTAACTTGCCTGTCTGTTCGTTAAGCTACCTGCCTGAGCCTTTTCCTCAGGATCATGTGCAAACTTCGAGTAAAAATTAGTATAAAATACATAGAACTATGTTTAATGTTATTATCTAAGGTTCGGGAATTGAACTTAAGACCTTACATGCCCAGCACCATTCAAATACGTAGGTACAATCGAACAACTTCCCCCTAGACCAGCATAAGGGCGAGAATCGCTCCGCAAGACAACGTCGCTTCCAATGCAACTTTACACGCTCATTGACACTCGTATACAAAACCAGTTTCTAGTGTGCCTCGACTCTATGAGCGAGCCAAGGGATTTTTTTTCAAACTGGTCCAGCGCCGACTTGTTTGATTGTAAATACCTACACCAATCAGGCACATATAAACTTACTATTAAATACCAAGGAATCACAATGTTAGAGTTATCATAATACTATCAAAGTAGTATTTATTATATAATCTACCAACTTGCACGTGACCAGGGCAGATAAACTAGTAGTGTTACGTCAGAGAGAAACCGGGCTGATTACATTTGAATTCACATAGAATAGCTTTGTGTAATTCTGTGAATTCGAACTTCAAAGTTCCATGAAATGGCAACATTTCAACTCGTCTTTCTGCTACAAATGGTATTATAGCGATGTTTGAGATAAAACATATTTTGGAATTAGAAATTGTGAAACTTGTACATGATTTCTGTCATTTTAAAGTTATTTTTTTCACAAATAAATCACTAGAAATATGTGGTGGGACTAGAGATCTAAGTGCGGTATTATACCATTTGTATTGAAATGTATTAAACAAATACCGTTTAATACGGTATTATACCATTTACTACGGTATTTTATGTATTAATCAATTGTTCTATATTTTTGGAGTATATCATAGTAATAATTAAAAAACTGAATACGGTGGAATTGCACAGGAATAAAACCTGAAATTATATTTTATGTTTGTATTATTATTAATTGCTATTAGCTACAACAACATTACCATAAAAATAGGTTTCGAAACGAGTCGCCCGAATTTGAGGGTATTGGTGGTGTAGAGGGCTTAAGGGAGTTAGTTTTAATCCCCTAAAAGTAATTTTGGCTGCCAGAGTTGCGTCTAAATATATTTAATCAATTTGCTAAAATTCTTAAATACTTCGGCAATTATGCAAAACGGAACGTAGTTTTTATACTTTAGTTTAGTTTTACAACTATCATTTTTAGGTTTTATGTGAAAAACGTGTAACGAAACGCAAACCCGCCATCTAGGAATGATGATATTGACAGCTAAGGTCAAATTTGTGCGTCATTGCTTTCGAGTGCCTAGGGTTAGGTGCGCCTGTTATAAGTAACTAAATAGGTTCTGTTAGGTTCCGTTTTGACCCTTAACCCAAAAATACGTCAACCTTAGTTCATTAAACTAGTGTGAAGAATGTGGAAGTTGGCAGTGCCATACACACCGATGTCTGGAGAATTTTTTTTTCAGAGGAAACCAAGTATTTCCGGCAAGTGAAAATGGTGAGAGGGGCTTCCGAGATCTCCCCTCCCCCTCCAATCACTCACAACCCCTAAAAACGGGGACGTATTTCGAAACTTTAAATGCGCTAAAAACAGTCAAAATATTATTTAAAGAAAACACGTAACATTTTTAGTTACGTCAGAGCAAAGGGGTCCTCAAACTTATTTGAATCATCTCTCTATTTATTCAAAATTAAATTATGATCCTCTCTGCGTGCAGACACGTACAGCCCGAACCTTCATACAAGATCCATAAGAAAAGCACAGACGTTGGCCCACGCCTTTTGTCTTCCTAGTTCAAAAACCCGAGATTTAGATGATCTTCATCCTCAAATAAAAATCCTCTTGTGTTGCTACGTTCTCGGTAGACGACGACGCAGTACTTAATGTATTCTAGCAACGTACTTTCAGCTGAATCATCTTCATCACCACTTTCTTTAACTTCGAATGTGCTGTCACGAAGATGAAGACTCGCGTAAATCGAGACCAATTTAGAAACACGTGATGTGTCTAAGCGATTTCGGACTTTGCAATGAATTCTTCCAAAACTTAAAATTCCAAAATTTAAAAATTAGTGATATTAAAGGATACGATCGTAACTTAAAAATATATTTAATGGTTTAAACTAGAACTTGTCGCAATATCGCAGGGTCTTAAAAACTGAATCAGAATATAAAATACATAAAATACCAATAATACCGTAAGTTATAATAAAATACCCGTTTAATACATAGCCTTTTGGTATTATACGGTATTTTTACAACACTAGGTGGGACAGAGCACGTTACAAATTCAAACTCATTTTTTCATATAAGTTACAAAAGCAACGCTTATGAACGTCAATTCTTTTTTTTTACATGCAAGTAACCATGCTTTTTCGTTCATTAGATACATCAGATAATTAGCGCTTAAGCTTGCAGTCGAATTATAATCATGTAGCTTTCATAAGAAAATATCATCAAAGCCAAATAAATTGAATAAAACTACTTGCCACAAGAGCAGCGACAGCTGAGTGGAGAGAGCGACATACTGCTACGTAGAGGGTCTCGGGTTCGAACACGCACCAATGACTTTTCGGAGTTAAGTGCGTATTAAATTGTTAATTATGGCTTGCTTATCGTTGAAGGAAACCATCGTGAGGAAACCTGCATGTCTGAGAGTTCTCCATAATGTTCTCGAAAGACATGACTATGAAGTCTGCCAACCCGCACTTGGCCAGCGTGATGGACTATGGTCTTACCCTTCTCAAAGTGAGAAGAGGCCCGTGCCCAGCAGTGCGACAGTATAAAGGGCTGATGATTGATTGAATTGACACAAGACTCATTTATTGGAAGTATACATGTATCAGTCGCGTGAACATGTTCAAAACTGACCTCTCAATGCCGAGTTCATGACATTGAAAAGATCTTTTCGACACTGCACTTTTCGGAGCAATAAAAAGTTGTTATCGTTTACTAGGGAATCATAGTAAAATTAAATGAAAATGCGCACTTAGACCACAACGTAAGACGTTATACGTACGTACGTACGTCATACGTATTTACAGATCAATTAAACTCTATATTTTAAACTCAAATATCTTCTTACAAATTGTTTTATAATATTAATTGAAGACCATAACTCTGAATACATAATGAAAAATGAAAACTGAAAAAATAGAAAAGCCTGCTCAAGAAGTGGAATAACTGATCCTTTACTTACTATATTTAAAATTTTCACTATAATGACCTGTTCAAACTTTTAACAATATATCATAAAGACGTTTAAAAGCAAACTTTACACGTACTTGTAATACACAAACATCTTCCGGAGCATCATTGTGCCAGCCGTTATGACGTCGACTTGTAGACCCATGCAATTTGCACGAACACTTTACATACTCGCTCGTTCCGACTAACGGGTGAGATCCGCCCTAGATCCCGTTTATATGTGAAATATTTGTATTTTATAGCTACTCCGGTTTTATAAGGCTTTTGGGGTATATGTTGTAAATTGTTTGACTCGTCTGTGTAACTGTAAGGTGGAATTAGTTTGTTTGTTAATTACGCTTGGAAAAAGGTTTGTTATTGTTTCGATTAACTACGTATCTTAATATCTCTTAAAAGTAGCTTCATATGAAAATTAAATAAATGCTTTATCCTACCGTGAACATTTCCGAATAGTATTAAAAATTACAATAAAATAACCGATTTTCAGAAATATATTTCAAAATTTGTTCATATTATAGATAATTACACCTAGACACAGAAGAAATCATCATGCTCATCACACAATGTCTTGTGTAGGACACAAATCGAACCTACGACCTACTGCGTAGTAACCTATGGGTCAGTCATATTCCCTTTTATATTTTAACTTGAGAATGCCCGCGGTTACACCCGCGTTATTTAAGGATACTTCTCTGCTCCCGTTGCTCATAGGGTAATTTTATATAGCCTATAGCCTTCCTCGATAAATGGGCTATCTAACACTGAAAGAATGTTTCAAATCAGACCAGTAGTTACTGAGATTAGCGCGTTCAACCTAACAAACAAACAAACATACACTTCAGCTTTAAATAGTAGTATAAGATAAGATAATACTTAGAAATAATACATAAATCTGAAAAAGTAGAATTTAATAACAAAATGTCCTCATTTTTTGCCACAATTTTTTTTGGTATATCATGATCAATATTTCCTTGCAATTTGTCCGTGAGATTATTGGTCTATTAAGACTTTGCAACTCCATCTAACCTTAGACAGTACCACACATTCCTACACTCCCCTTATCACATGTTAATTAGTATAATAATTAAAACGTAGAGATACAATCTACAGGTACCAATTACGGGAACATTTACAGATCGCATGTTCTGTGACAGTTTGTTATCGAACACAACCGACTGAAACCAGTTTCCATTGACAACTTTTACTCGCTACTCCTGCTAATTTTAGCTTAACATGTTGATAACTTTCTTGATGCTAAAGATTTATAGATGTCTTGGGATTGGATTTGCATGGCATGTAAAAGTGGAAGTAAATAAAATGCGAATAGAATTATAATATGGGCGAGAAATTGTTAAAGTTTAATGGCGGAAAAATCATGCGCTTTTGTTCAGTGTACTTTCAGTATTAAAATATTGGTACCTCAAACACGGTAAGTGGTCTTCATACCGATAAATATTTTTATTATAAACTGGCTTTTGCCCGCAACTTCGCGCGCGTTAAATTCAGGGTAACACAAATCTTTTTTCAGTCTCAAGTTGTGTGAAGACACTCCTAATTATTCTAAAGACTTCAGAATTTCTATAGGATACAAAGTTACTCGGTCAGTATCTATGACATTATCTACCGAAAGGTAA
Source organism: Euclidia mi (assembly GCA_944739405.2). NCBI lineage: Eukaryota > Metazoa > Arthropoda > Insecta > Lepidoptera > Erebidae > Euclidia > Euclidia mi. Next base: position 1,663,063 of record OX123194.2, on the reverse strand, counting down.
ATAATAACATCACCTTGCATACAGTCAAATGTCAAAGGCATGTTCCAATACATGTCCAATATATATCTATAAACACTTTCGCATTTATAATATTAGTAGAGAAAATCGTTTCAGTCGTTTAAGCGTAGTACATAATTATTATAGTCCGAGATCCGTAGAAGAGCGACCTTCACCGATCTGGTTATTGGCTGAAAAGTATTTTATATCAAATTTTGCATGTCAAAATATAACCGCGAATTGGTTAGCAAAAAAAATCCGGTCCAGACTAGGAAAAGTAGAAAAAAAATGTATTTGGGTTTTCATTTAACAGTGCATATACGCGTTTAATAAATAAAATTAGTACTAACCGAATGTATGAACCCTAAAGGATATGTTTACATAGGGTTGTCAATTTTCCTGGCATATTTGGTAGTAAATTCTTCGACTGTTAAGTTGACAATAGTTATATTTATCAATTATTTTAATGGAAAAATATTATATTTAAATGACCGCTACTCCACTGCGAACACGATGATATTGGGTTTCCTACGAAAAACCTGTCAGGAAATGCAGTTGGCAATTTTTTTTAGCCTGGACCGGATTTTTTTTACCAAACCAATCGCGATATATTTTTTAACATGCAAAATTTGATATAAAATACTTTTCATCCAATAAACAGATCTGTGAAGGTCACTCTTCTACGGATCTTAGACTATTAGTTTATATATGCGAACAACGTAATAACCGTGCACAATATGACATTATGTCTGATGTGACAGTACTGACAGATAGCACATGCGCAGCACTCACAGCGTTCTTACTTCCAAGAGGTTTTGTGGCCTACAAACTTCTACCCTCCCTACAATTGCTCCCAGTTTATTTTTTCTTCTTCATGGTCCAATATATCTCTATATTAAATTTCAACAAAATCAGTTCATTCACGTTCAACGGAACATACATACATACATACACACTTTCGAATTTATAATATTAGTAGGGATTGGCAATGATGTTTATTCATCAATGCCAAGCATATACTTCTTAATTCCTACACTGGTTCAGTACCGATCAAATTTATGGCTGTATTATTTAAAGCTAATTTTGAAAGTCATTCTACTGTCTATAACTAACAATACGAATCAACTTCATACTTTGCTGCATATCTACATTGTTCTATATAAGGCCTCATTAAAGTATATTATGTAGGGCTAAGAGTAAAATTATAAATTACTAGAGGACGCCAGCAGCTACGCCTGCATTTTTTTTTAATTTACCCGTTTTGGCCGATCCCGTGGGAATTTCGGGAAATCCCTTCTTAGTGCATCTCTACGGACCCCAAGGAATATACATGCCAAATTTCAGCTTTCTGCGCCCAATAGTTTCGGCTGTAGCGTGTCTGTTAGTCAGTAACGCAAGGATTTTATATATTAAGATTAAATACTTTGCACATCATGTTCCAAGTCGTATGTTTAAGACATTTAAAACAATTCAAGACTCTTGTACCAGTCGGTTTGAGCTCTTACCTCGGATAATACTAAAACAATTAGACATTTAAAATAACTTAGTCACCGAGCCAATGACTAAAGTTAAAAAATCCCTTTACACATCGCCGCTGCAATTCTTTTGCGATCAGAAACTGTTTAGCGAGGCATTGGAACCTCCTCATAAGGTTAGACAGCATTTACTACAAGGGGTAAGCGATCTCTCTCCGTTTATGTAAATTCAATACGTACTTACTGGTTTTTTAGTTGGACATAGATCCCTTATCTTAAAGGTCTAGGATGTAGGTATTTAAGGCGATATTTAAGATACTTGGTTGTGTTACAGTAGTGTGATTAAGGTAGTAATAGTTTACTGTCAAGGGTATTGAATAGTAGGTACTTTAAATGCTTACATGGCGAAGTGGTCTACCAATTCGCAAAGTAGAGTGGGTTTGATCGTAATACAGGACAATACTTTGAGTGATTCGCTATCATATATCACTATAGTAGGCAGCAGCTTGAAGTTCTTTCGTGATGTTTGTTATCATTTATTACCTTATGATACAAAGTAACCCTTATGAGACTGCCTCGTTGGTCTCGCGGCATAAATGAGCGCGTGAAATTGGGAGGTCTCGGGTTCGATCCTCGAGTTGGGCAAAGTGTTATTAGGATTTTCCGTTAGGAAATTCTCAGTAGTAGCGCGGAGTCTGGTAATGTACCCGGTACGGCAAGAAGCTCGCCCCCTATTACGTGGGACTAAAAATAAATCTGGCGAAAAGTGGGTGTAGCAATATACCTCTGCCTACCTCGTAGGGGATATAGGCGTGAGACTATGTATGTATGTATATTTTGTATCTTTATTTTCTACGTTAATACATTAAATGCCACGTTTGCCACGCAATTGCGTAGAACCGTGCAAAAGACCGGGCAACAAAATATATAGCCTTTGTAATCCTCGGTGAACTAGTAACCAGCTCTAGAACTGTCAACAATTACTTAGACTAACCTCCCATCTCGAACCGAAAACTATAAAAATTCACACACATACACACCTACCGGTTCCTTAGTGCTAAGTAAAGTATACACAGTAAGTTTACTCAATTGCGTACAGTGGACGTCAATGTTTCAAGTACGACCGAATAGCGGTTCCACTTCCGTGCAGAGCAAATATTTGTGAGAGTACTGATAGTAAATTTAGGTCAGTGTCTTTAAATGTTTCTCAGTTATACATACATACATATGTGAAGAGATACAATATCGATGAGTTGGATTTTCAAGGCACAAATATCAGGTGTTACTAAACCGATTTGTGTTGACCGAAACATAAAGAAGAGTTTCTTATGGTAACTTATATCTACTCTGTGTGTCTTGTGCCAAATAAATGCCAAATACTCTCTTTCTTTCTACTTTTGAACGTCCTTTTTATCATTATAATGATACCACTCACAATACTCTTATTCACTCACGAGATGTCTTTGTTTGCAGAAGCTGCGCCCTGCGGGGAAGGTATATGAAGAAGACAGTAATTTACCAACGAGAAAACGATGAAAAGAAGACTACAAAACAGGAATAGCGGGAGACAAAAATGACAACGAATACGTTTTTTACTGCACGTATGTCGTAGTAAGTGGTTAAAGTGTCCACATCGCCACGGAACATCATAACGTGTGTCGTGGGTTTGATATACACTTTGTGTGATCCATTTAATATTGTTTTGAGACTTGAATTTCCTTTTGCCAGTTGGTATTTCTTTATTGCATAGGAGACAAACGAGCAGACGGATGACCTAATGGTAAGAGGACAAGCACTAGAGCCACAAGTGTGTGATAACCTTTGTGGGGAATGGGGTAGTAAGAGGAGCGGGATGATAGAGAAGGAAAATGGGAAGGAGCTTCCAGCACTCTCACTCACTGAACAAAAAGCAACAGTATAGACCTTACGGCACTCGATCGAGCTGACGCTTCCTAAATCAGCAAGGCTCTATCTACTCTACCTGCAAAAATGGAAGAATATTATTACAGTTCCAAGTACAGGAGGACATTATCTTCAAAACGAATGTCATGATGCTAAAACAACACTGTCAGAAAACAATTCGTAATTCAATTTATTCTCAATTTGCACAGAAAGATACAGGCTATAAAGTCACCACGATTCGTGAGCAATCGTGTTGCACTATGAAATGTGAAGTTAACGACTCGGTTGGTAAGTTGTAAAGTCAACTATTAAACACCCTTTACTGACTACCACATAAAGCCTTATTCGGTACGTGTTTTATATAACATCCGTATACACTGATAGCACAATGTTATAGAGGACAGGTACTGCTTCTGTGCGGAATGCGTCCTATTACAACCATATTGAAAAATCATTTTGAGATAACAAAATATTTTGAATTATTCCCAGTCCTGTCGTAGAGAAAGAGTTAATTTTTTTTTTTTTAAACTCCCTGCAAAATACATCGCACTAGGCGGACTTAATGCCTATAGGCATTTTCTTCCAGTCAACCTTTAGGTGGTGCAGAGATGAACATGGCAGGTGTGTACTTAAACAAAGAGAGTAAAATAAAATAGAATATCCGATATAATACATACTATAAATACATACAAGATCCATACATAAAATATGTCTCTTTATTCCTGTTTGTTTTCTTGTTGGATAATAATTGCTTTATATGATAGTCATTTTCATAAAACTTTCGATATCTCCATCTACGCGCGACGATTTAGACCAATTCCATATCATTCTGCTAAAAACAAAGTAGATCATGAGAGATAGGACTAAGAGATTAATAACAAACTGACTATCCGTTAATATTTAAATTCTTAGTATTGAGTTGTAGGCTCCAGAGGCCAAGGGGTCTTGAAACTAGCGCATTAAGATGATGATGATTCTTAGCGGAAAATACTCTTTTATTAATATTTTTTGAAAAATTACATTCTTTATTTTTTAAAGAAGCATACTTTCAAAATTCCTATTGAAAATTCCAAACAACTTTCGAGGTGAACAAAACGCTATCAAAGCTCAGCTTTACAGCACTTTGACATCGGACCTCAAACGACCACTGAGGTCTATACAACCCGGTGTTACCTGTTTACGTCTAACTTCAGCCCGATAGTTTTCTTAGTGTCGTATCACAGTTTTATAGGATCAAGTGTCACTTGAGTGTAGCTTCCTTTTCTTTTCAATCAGTCGTGAATAGCATGTTAGGTTTTATAGTAATGGGAAAGTGAATATGTAAGGGGTGTAGATTGGTTTGCTGAAGGCACGTGATCTTTGGCCTTTGGTTGATAGGATTTGACTTTTATTATGTACTAGGACCCGGCAGACGTCGTCCTGATTGTTTTACAAATCTATTTTGGTGAGACTGCAGCTCTGCCTACTGGGATCCGATTGTGTTTTCAAAGCACTTAGGAACCTATTGAAATACTGAACAAAAAATTCAAAGAGTTAGGTTACAATAAACACACACAAATAAGAGTTATAGGTATAATCAACTTAGAACTGATGTAAACTATGTTAGGTTGAATTATGCCTTAGAAATTCAATTTTTACAGAAATATTATCACAAGTTTAATTAATTAAATTTTCCATTTTTACATGTAAATATTCTGTTTACATATATGTGAATGATGTCACTGTTTCCTTAGCATATTTCAATACGATTATAGTCACAAAATGCTCAATATATTTTAAAACAAAAATCACATTATTTACCAAATTAAGTATATGATGCCTTAGTTATATTTAAAACCATTTCAACACATAGTGCGTATTTGTGTGTCATATTTCATTAATCATAAACCGTTTCTTAATCTCTAATTTGCAACAAGAAAGCTACTCTACTCCGCAAACCCACACAAGCAAAAACCGCACACCACTACAAACAAATCTGGCGATAATTAACACAATACGCTCCCATTAGCCACAGCTAGAGCGATAAGCCAACAAATCATAGATAATCCCAGACGTTATGATCAAACATCGTTACCAAGTAATCTCTTTATACTCATCGATTATATGTAGATATTATTTTATTATTTTGTTCAAGTTAATACATATTTTGTTATCATGATAATAATATTCCATCCAGGCCAAACTTAGCAGAACTGTTACTATAGTACTAGAATATTAAAAAAAAATCTGCGATAGCCTAGTGGAGAGACCAACGGACTGCAATGCAGAGGGTATTGGGTTCGAATCCACGGCGAACACCGATGACTTTTCGAAGTTAAGTGCGTTTTAAATTGTTAATTATCGCTTGCCCCGTGCCTCGGAGAGCACGTTAAACCGTTGGTCCTGAAGATCTTTCACAATTACGGGGAGTCAGTACCCTCAAATAAATTGATACTGGTCTAAACCATAGAATATCGCAATCCCTTTGGGTTACGGAGGTCAGACGGCAGTCGTTCTGTAGAAACGTTGATATTCTGATATACCTGGTTAGACCAGTAAGCGGACCTCGGGCTCCAAGGCTGTAAGTCTTGGATGCAACCGGGATAACGTTAGGGCGATGATGACTCTTTTTTTTAAATACGTACACATTATAAGTAAAGAGAAAAAACAAGACTGAGGCAAACATCCATGTTCTCCCACAGAAATGTTTTTTGTCTTCAGCTGAAATCGAACCTGGGTACGTTGACAACACCACACGCTTTGGAATTAGTCACAAATTGTCCTCTAATTTCGATACAAATGAATAATGGAGTGCATCACAAAACGCATCGCCCATAACGATCACCACGAGATTAGCAGGTCAGTTACATAAGCTCAGTTTTGCTAGACGAATTTAGACTGGTCTAGGAGACTGAACTTGATTGGTAGTTAAGGTAATCATCAGACTGGCGTAGTAGTTTAAATGGCCTACTAACACTGCACCAAGTGTTGTCGGTTCGATTTCCACACGAGTCAAGACAAGTTAAAAATTCGTCTAGCAAAACTGAGCTTTCCGGCAATCGAACCTTCTGTTGCTTTTAAACAAGCACAAATCTACACGTCAGCACACATTAAACGAAGCAGGCGACATATTGATTTTGTCATTACTTCACTTACTGTAGCCGGAGTGGCAGCTACGGTGATAAGGATAATATCTTAGGTACGGACGTTGAGACGGCGTGTCTGCATTCATTAGTACGTATCAAGTATCATGGTTATGTAAATATAATCCTTAATGTTCAATATTTGTTTCAATATTTTTTTTATTTTTTTATTTTACGAAGAGCCGATGTAGAGAGTATTTCTGTTTATAAAAAGGGCTGATTTTTGTGCAGGAGTAATTATTGTAGCCAGCTAGGTCTTACCGTCTTACAAAAGTAGTACAGCCTTATTTATTTTGTAGCATCAATTAACGAAATCGGTTACAGTAGGCTTACTTACAGACCCTTTTAATATTACGAATTAAGTAAACTTAGTTTCACAGCCCTAAAAAAGGAAATACATAGAAAATCTTAGCACTAAGTATTCTTAAAATCACTACAGGTTTTTATAATAAGGCTGCTGTCGCACTTGAATTAATAGTACCTATAACAGGGAATATAAAAAACATGATATAATGATAAAACGGGCTCCAAGTATCAGAATAAAAACAAATGCATCACAAAATTCACAAACAATTTCATCTTGACTAGGATCGAACCCACAACACTCGACGCGGCATTTGAATAACTATATTTTTATTGACGACCGGTTCGGCGCAGCGGGAGTGTAAGCGACTGCAACGACGATGGTCGCGTATTCGATTCCCGCTCAAGTCAAACATTTGTGTGCATGGACATGGATGTTTGTCTTGGTCTGGGTGTTTCTATGTATAATATGTATGTATTTACAAAAAAAAATATATATGTATGTTTATCCATTGTCTAGTATCCATAGTACAAGCTCTGCTTAGTTTGGGACTAGATGGTGATGTGTGTATGTGGAAGAATATTATTATATTAATTTATTAGTTGACACTAACCGCGTAGGATCTTAGGCCCACTTGCACAACGATTTTTAAATTGAATTAAGATGTATTTAACGAGAAAAAAAATATTAAACACCACTAGCGTCTTGCACAACGAAAAATTTGTCGAGTAATATGATTTAAGAGCTGTCAAAATTAATTACCGAAAATCGGCTGTTTAGTGGCTAATTTCATTTAAGAACTGTCACACTGATGTTGGCATCTTGTCATTAGCGACGAAAATTATCAATAATTATATAACTGGACCGGACAACGCAGCAGGGGGAGGCCTATGTCCAGCAGTGGACGTCCCTAGGCTGACATGATGATGATGATGATATAACTGATAACAATGTAGCTACTTGTGTTATTGTTAACCCTAGAATCCTACACTATTTGGCGCACATGTTATTCCTACACTGGGGTGCTGGAACACCCCATACTAAAATGACTGTAATCCTTAAAATAAAAAAAATCTATTCATGAAAATATGTTTTATTAAACATAATCGGTAACTTGAGATCACAAATCAGCCTTATTACACGAAGTTAAATGTTGTTTGAGCAACAGCGCTTGTAGCATTTGGTCCTTTTTTTAGGATCACTGCAATGGACTAAGTTGGCATCCGGTGACGGTCCTCCAAATGTTCATGTATCAGTTCCAAACCTAATTTCAAAACTGTCTGCTGAAACTTTATATTTGGCTTATTATTTGATCTTGAACACTTGTAAAGAACCCAGGAATTACAACTGGTCCCAACTTCTGTTTCTTCCTCGCCAGATTTGTGGTCTAGAATAGAGCTTATTTCTTCGTAATTCAAACCTCTGACAGCCATCCGAAACAAAATAAATAAACTTCATTGAATTTTACCTTCATAATATCTAAAAATATCTGTATTTAATTCATATAAGACTATTGTTTTAATAAATAATCAAATTTAATAACTTATTACATATAAATGCATCAATCGTAATAAATAAATAATCTTACGATTTTACTACACTGGGGTACTGGCGTACCCACAGCACTTACACAGGCGACCACACAACGCGGTCCCTCGTCACGGTATTGACGTAACGCGAGAGGTTGACACCAAACTAAAATACTCCGACGCGCGAATTCGTGGATATTAAAGAAATTGAGATATTTAGAAAACAAATCGGTGTGGGGAGCACCTGCACCCCATGTAGGGTTCTAGGGTTAGTGCTCAAAAGTTTCTAGTTATTATTTGTCAATTGTCATTTCGTTGCTAGGCGACGACAATGCGTTTTGTTTTATGCTCAAAGTATATATAGTCTAAGGTTTTATGCGAAACCATACGTATAACATCGTTAAAATCGTAACAAAAAGGCTTCATGCCATGAAACAAAACGTAGAAACTACTTTACCGACCTTATAAAATGTTTAACTAAATCTAAGCGTTGTTGTCGTTGTGCAAGAGGACGCTAAATACTTTTAACTTAAATTATTTTATGCTGTTAATTCTGTTCAACAAATTTAAATGAAGGAGCGACTTAAATCAAACGTTACGCAATTACTCTTTTATACATCGGGTCTACTTACAAAATTTCAAATTCATTTATTTTATCCATGTTATATAATTATTATGAATTTCATAACACTTTACAAATATCAAGGTTAAGATAGTTAGTAGAACTATCACAAGAAACCTTAAATAAACTCTTATCACTTTTACAAATCTTCAAACTGTGACAATTAATTTATGACAATTCAAAAACATTTTCTCCTCATAACAAGGTACTCATAACAAAGTAGGTACTGATCAAAGAGTGCACGTTGGTACAAGCGGTGCGGAGTCACACCGAGGTATTCCGGTTCGGAGTGGACAATGGTCCTTTCAGTACGGAACAGAAGCAGCCGCAACGGTATCGTAGACCGAGAGTGGGGAACCGGATTTTAAAGGCACTTAACTTTTAATTTTTCGTTTGTTAATGTCATAAAATAAATAGTTTATAACTCAATTGGTTCAAATACGGTAAGCAAGCTTTTATCTACTCAGAACGACAATTTGTAGAACACCTAAATTTTTTGGGGTTCCGTAGCCCATAATGGCCAAAATCTGAACCCTTATAGATTGGCTGTTTGTTCGTTCGTATTGTCTATACCACTCAAAATACATTAATTTGGCATAACATTACTTTTGATGACTGGTATCAATAGTAATTACCTATTAAGAAAAAATGGTCCTTTTTCTCTAACCGTGAATCGAACTCTTATGATGGATCGCAAAAATCATCGTAAACATACCACACCAACACGCCAATTTGAAACCATAAATAAATTAGTACCAACTGCACTCAAGACTGACAATTCCATCCCGTCTCCCGCACCACCATATTAAGCGTCGTGTTTGCTTATAATTAACGACGTATGTTCTTAAAGAACATTGTTTTAATGTCCTACGCTCCTCGATAAATAATCACTACTTGGGCAGTCTGGGCAATGTACGTCATGTAATATGAGGAGCAGTAGAGCCAGACAATTGTTTTGCGTCTGTTTGACGCATGCAGATGGGTTTTGGGTTCTTGTTGCCGATTGTTTGACTTGCTGGAAACATGTTCGCGTAGGTCTTTTGAACTTTGAACGTACGAAGAAGGCTTGTTTCTTGGTAAGTGAAGACGTAAGGGTCAACATCATTCAAACTAAAGGAAGACGTAGATAATTAAAATCGTGTTGTTTCTAAAACTGTCTAACAATAATGTAGCGTACTATCTACTGTCTTAGTACAAACTAGAGGACGCCCGCAGCTAGGCCTGTATTTTTTTAATTTAACCTTTTCTTACTGAAACCTTGGGAATTTAGGGAAATCCAGTACACACCCATGGTCCAGAAAAAAAAAGCTGAAACTTTTTTTCAGCTTTTTACGCCCCATAGATTTGGCTGAGCGTTGTCTGTCAGTCAGTCAGTAATGCAAGAATAATTTAAATATACAGATATTCGTTGGCTCAAAGTACCTCTAATTTCTAAAAGTCAGTGAACATCTTCAGCAACGAACATGACAGTTTTGTGTAGCTTAAAGCTGTTCGAAGAAAAATGTAAAATCGCTTTACATTTTTTTCTGAGTAAATGTTAGACCCTCGAATAATTGGATGTAAAACTTTCTACGACATATAATGACTTAGATGTAGGAGTTGTCTAAATACCTATAGGATTTTTATTTATAACAAATCCCTGGTCTAAGACCACTGGGTTATCAGAAAATGCTTAACAACCAAACTTATATGTATGTACAACGAATACCTTTTTAGTTCAAGCCTTGTTATCCTACAATTTTTGTATTGATCACGCAGCTATTTAAAAATAGGCATTCCATCAAATTTGAATTCTGTGACCTAAATTTTTTAGGTTATACGGGAACTTATCTAGAGTCAATGTATGTATATTTAATTAGTATAGTTAAAAATACAGGTACATAATAGTTCTCGAGCTATATTTTTGTATTTCCTAGAAAGATTCTCATTAAAATATATAGGTATATAATATAATTTGTACCTATTCAATTCATTAAAAATACAGTTAAAGGGCGCTACAAACGGCTAAGATACTATAATATTTTATCTTAAGATTTAAAAATTAATAATCATATTAGGTCATCACAGACGACGTAGAATCCTTACTGCTCTGTGGTTTACCTATATGGGGCAATAGCACTGACCTGAACAGAGTATTTGTTGCTCAAAAGAAGTGTATACGAGCTATATGTGGATTGAAATCTGATGAATCTTGTCAGCCTATGTTTAAAAAACTTAAATTACTACCGTTACCTTCTTTGTATATATTTGAAATATGCATGTTTGTATGGAAACATCGACAACTTTTCAAAAGTATTGACCAGCTTAATTCTAGAAACCGAAGAGATGGAAATAGGCTTGTAATGGAACACATACCAAAATCTACCAAATTTAATAAAAACTGTGTTGCTATGTGTGTTCGCATTTGTAATAAAATAGTAAATACCCAGTGACCTGAAATGTTTGAACACCAGACTATTTAAAAATATGTTGTATGAATGACTCAATGATAATATTTTTTATAGTGTTAAGGATTTCCTAGATCATTAGAATTAAATTACTAATGTGTTCTATATAAACTAATTATAATTCTCTTTAACTATTTGTGTGCAAACATTATTGCTAAGCATGAGTGACATTTGTAATTGTAAGACCTTTTTATACCATGTTTATGTGCAAATAAATAGGTATTACTTATTATAATAATATATTGTAAGCTTTCGTCGCGACCGCACGTATCCTGTGTTGAACCAATATACAGAGTGATTTAACTATGGCTCATGCTTGCCTGCTAGATTTATTGGATAGCTCATCTGCTGACGATTCTGATTTTGAATTTGATGTGCATATGATTCTTGCATATTGATAACTTAAGATGTTATGCTACGATAAATTCTCATATCGCTCTCTATCTTACGATACGAAAATATGAAATAAATATTATCTTCGTCGTGTGTAATGTCCATTGAATTGTATGGCGAACGATATTGTATCTTAAGATGTGTAGCTCCCTCTAAGAAGCAGACCACGTGGATAATACTTCATACAATTATTATTCGCTGGTCCAACATTTACTTAGAAGAAAATGTACCTACTCAAAAACAAGTGTTGTATTTTAAAAAATAACTGTGACATCAATTTAATAAAAATATAGATACGTAATACTTACATATTTACAAAGCACATATTCATGGTATTCTAATTTTATAGACGCAGATTCATCCTACCCATCTAGAACCTACTCAAAGTCTAATTGAGCCTCGAAATAAAAAAAAATAACAAAGAATTCTGATACATAACTACAATAATCTTATACTAATATGTAAAGCTGAAGAGTTCTATTGCAGTCGTGTCAACTGCATTCAAACTGCATTTGAACTGCAATTTGTAGTTGGATTGCAGTTGAAATACGGTCCGTCTGCCTAGAGCCTTAGATAGCCCATTTATCGAGGAAGACTATAGAATATATAACATCGCGCTATGAGCGACGGGAGCGGAGCAGAAGCCTTAAATAACGCGGGTGTAACCGCGGGCATCCTATAGTATTACAAATAAAAATATCAGAGCCATAGATATCATAAGTTCACGAATATTGATTTTATATTAAAATTGTATGAACAAAGCCTCCTACTCTGTTATTACGAAATACCTAACTCATAACTTCGTTGTTCAAGTAAAGTATACTATACTTAAAGGTCTAAACACCATAATTATAATAAGGTAGTATACTATTTGATAATAGCGGAGTGTGGCTGAATTGTGAGCAGTTTACACGACCCAAAACCTAGGTTATGTTGGGTTTACATTTAATATTTGTTGTAATCATTGTTTATGTGTAAATGTTATTTATGGGGTAATATAAACAAGATATTGGCGTGTATTAAAAATATGGTATAACTGTTACTAACTTATATTTCAATCTACATAATAATGTATGCTCAGTTGGTAAGTTGTATGGCTTTATTAGTAACAAGCTAGTAAACGGTGTAATATTGCAAACAGCCGCCTATATAAATGAGATAGAGATAAAGGAGGAGAAGATAGAAAGAGGAAAGCTTTTTGAAGCGATTAGCAGTATTTTACTGAAATAAAATCGAATACAAGCTCCTTTGTCCGTTGGTATCGTTCTTTCTGTACCTATAACATGAACACTTATATAGTATAAACACATTTCAAATACAACATAATTTAGTAACATAGGTCACAAAATAGTGACGCTTATATTTAACACTCATTTAACAGAAAACAATCCCATATGAACACATTTCCAGATTTTTCAACATCCTAAATAACCTCACCCAACACAAACCCTTTTCACAATCGTCTAACGGCCATTTTCAATATTCGATCCATACATGGATTTTGAGATTCGAGATTCGTGTTTGACATATTTTGTATGGAGCTTATGTCAAAAATGAATCTAAAATCTACAGATCTATCTATAGTTCGAATATTGAATTCCGTAGTAAATATCACATAAACATCCAATACCTACAATAAAAATCCGTGCCATTCTCACACAAGGTCTACACAAGAACGTCGGCCGACATTCGTCCGCAATTTCCCTTCGTCAATAATTCCTAGCATTATAAAACAGTAAGTAGGCACAGACCTTGAGTATAATGAACCAGTGTTCAAACGGGAACATCTAGCATGTAGTGTGGTGGAACACGGTAATTCCTTGTCATTATGGTATTATTTATAACCGGAGCACTGCGCGGTAGAAAGGCGAGGCATGCGCTGGGGGGCAAAGAGTAGCAAGCAGATGTGGCGTGACTCGGCATTAAGACATATTTTATATTAGCATGACGAAAAACATATACTTGCAATAAGAGACGTAAAGCCAAGTCTTAGAATGACCAACAGACTACTACGAGTAGAGTCTCGGGTTTAAATTCACGGCGAACACAAATCACCTTCCGAAGTTATGCGTGTGTTAAATTGTTGATTATTTCTTGTTAAACGGTGAAAGAAACCACCTTAAATAAATATAAGAGAATTGGAGAAGATAAAGTCTCAAAAATCTTTAAAAATTATGTATTAAATAAAATAAGAAACCAGAACAGCAGATACATTTGAACATTTATAACATTGGTAAAATCCAACAAACATATAGGCCCGCATTGAAATATTCGTTGTGAGGTAATAGACAGTATCTCTTATGCCTGTCAAACTAAAATTTGCTGTCATTGAATTCTAGACTTCCGTATTATAAGCTGAATGTGTTCAAAGTTATTAAACTCGTCTAACAGATTAAAATGCACTTCACACGAATAACAACAAAAATAAACTTTAGGCAGAATACAACCACTGTCCATTCATAATCTATGTCCTTCGTAACGCCGGCGGCGACCAACCAGTTCCTAAGAGATAGTAGACATACGTCATTGGACAGCCTCAAAAATTATTCCTGCATTATATAATAAATCATAGTGAACCGGTAATTAAGTCAGTCATAACCAGAACCTTCAAATAAAAAGAGTTCTATAATTTTTTCACATTAAATAACCATTTTGGTTGTACCGCGCGGCCTAAACGATCATCGATAAAGCCTTTTTTTACTTTGGGCTTTCGTTTCCGTTGCTTTATAAATTAAGAGTCAGATTTGTAACAATATTGAATAAGTTTCTTTGCGGCTGTATTAACTATGCTTGGGATTGGTATTGACGAATTTTTAAGGTCTTAATGTTCGGTCAAAACACATTGCTAGAATGGTCTCGTCTGGTTTATAAGCAGTTCAATTAATGGATTGGTGTGTACTCAGGGTAGAACTATAGGAGTTTCTAGGCAGGTGAGAATCAACTAAAAATTAAGTATGAAAGGAAGAGAAAAGATTCTCGCCCGTAAATTTAGCAGGCCCGCCGAAAAACATCAAACAATAAAAAATCATGGGGATGTCTACGCAGCGACAAGTCAAACTTAACAGTTCATCATCCTCTTAGAGTTATCCAAGTTTCAATCTGAGGTCCGCTTACTAGTCTAACCGAATTTTGGCTGAATATTAGCTTTTCCACAGAGCGACTGCCTGTCTGACCTCTGCAATCCGAAGGGATAGCGATATTCTATGATTTGACTAGTGTAAATTTATTTAGTAAGTACTGACGCCCTGTAACGGCTGTCAAAGATCTTCATGACAACCGGGACCGACGGCTTAACGTGCTCTCCGAGGCACGGTACAAGCGATAATCAACAATTCAATACGCACATAACTCCGAAAAGTCATTGGTGCGCCCCGTGGATTCGAACCCTCTGCATGGCAGTCTGTTGGTATCTCCACTAGGCTATCATGCCTTAACAGTTGCAGTACGATTTTAATCCTTATTTGCTACGCTGTAAGAACTATACAAAGATCACATTGTCTCTATTGACAGTTAACCACGTTTGCTTGTATAGATCGAAATACTCAGACACATAATTGGTCTCGTGGCATAAATGTTCGCGTGGAATTGGGAAGTCTCGGGTTCGATTCCTGGGTCGAGCAAAGTGTTATTGGGTTTTTCCGTTAGGAAATTAGGAACCAACAAAATTAGGAAATTCTCAGTAACAGCACGGAGTCTGGTAATGTGCCCGGTACGGCAATAGGCTCGCCCCCTATTACGTGGGACCTAAAAAATCATGGCGAAATGTGGGTGTCATATTACACCTCTGCCTACCCCTTCGGGGATACAGGCGTGAGTCTATAAAAAAAATATAATTGAACTCTCAAAAGCGATCTAAATCGCCGCTCGCCGGTGCTCGAATCTGCATGTGTGTGTCCGTCCTAAGTAAATATTATTTTATCAATATTTAAGCCGTGTTAATGTAAAAAATGATAATCGTCTTTTTTAGTGTGTGGTTCGCTTTATTAACTGGTAGCAGAAAATAAAGTTATCTCTTTTAAACTGGCGTCAATATTTGTGAATTGAAGGTACAGACAGATATAAATGTGTTTATTATGCACTATATTATAATACTCTGTAATGTGCATAGTTAGTTGTATTAATAGCATAGTACCTAGTTACATTAGGTTTAGAAGAGTTAGTTCTCTAAATGACGCTTTTGTAAGTAGTTAATTTTATTTTTTACTTATAGACTCACGCCTGTATCCCCGAAGGGGTAGGCAGAGGTGTAATATTACACCCACACTTCACCATGAATTTTTAGGTTCCACGTAAGCCGAGCCTATTGCCGTTACCGGGCACATTACCAGACTCCGTGCTGCTACTGAGAATTCGGAAAACCAACTACACATTTGCCCATCCTGGGAATCGAACCCGCGACCTCCGATCAGCAGTCGCATACGCTATCCACTGGACCACGAAGGCAGTTATAATTATTAATCTCACCAAAATCATTTCCATGTAACATTTTGCCCAGACGAGAGCAATTTATGGCTCACGCTGTCAAAGAGTTATCAGATCTCAAGTAGAGCCAAGATTTTAACTCTACGCGGTTAGTGATAGTGTCCACAAATATTATATACCTTCGTCAAAATATGTCACTTGGCCGAATCTAGATCAATATTTGTGTACATGGTGCCACATAGGTGATAACTAGAATCGAATCTGTAAGTTTCTAGAGAAGTAGGTTAGGCTAACTGTATGTAAGTATAAATGTTCTTGGACCACAGGGTAGTTACCCTTCTGAAATCGTTGCAAAAAAGAACTGATGCACAACTTAAAGATTATAAAAAAGTCTAAGCGAAAGAGCTGTCAAGACAGGTCCTTTAAAAAACAAAGATTTATGAATATCATCGCACACTTGTGCCAAACCAGATCAATTTAAAAGAAAATAAACTATACTTCACACATTAAGACTACAAATCACTCAAGAGCAATCAAGTACCGCCAAAGATCAGTCAAGCCAGCAAAAACTAAGGCGATAAATCATGGAGCTAATCGGCTGCAATACAGAAGCATTTTAGAAGGCTTCAACTGAACGCCCACTACGGACTAACTTATTACTTGTCTTATAGTACCACGTCGTTTCGATGGTAATTTGCCTTAATAACTTTAAAAACTCATTAGGTATGTTTTAGAAATCCGTTGTACGATTACTTGGTAATTTTCACGCCGGCTTCGACATATGAAAAGGTGTTAGCCGCTGTCAGACATACATGCAGTAGATCAAACTTGTTTGAATATTTTTATTAGTTTTGTTTTAACTGATTTAGAACATTACATTTATACTGGAGGACAGTGTTTGACGTTCAATTGTCTTATTCAAATCTTAATTATAAAGATATTAAATTTCTTCTTTTAATTCTTACAATAACTGAGGGTGTACAAAAAAAAATGTTTCACACTTATTATTTTTGTATTTCATTCAATGTTCATTTTTGTATTACCATTTAAGTGGTTCTTTTATCAAACTAATTGGACAATCGTCTGCCTTCAAACTCTTTGTTTCGTTTTATACATTAAAACTTACAACACTTATTATAAAACCGAAATTGTCTATTTCAGCACGAATGTTCCCAACTTATCAATTTTTAGTTCTTAAAAACAAAAGTTTCTGTGTCATAATAATAGATTGTAAAACCAAAAATCACGATAATGTCTTCTAATTAACCCCGAGTTGGTCTACTGTCCTTCACCTTTTCAATGTCAAGGTTGGATAGAGTCATTCCCATTGAACAAGCTTTATCTATCCGTTACGGTTATTATAGAAAGTGTGACATAAAATTTTATTAGCACCACTATATCAAATGATAACAAATTTCGAACTATTACGCAACTTGGTAATAGGTTTTGGACAGCACGCATTTCGAGATAAGACCCCATTTGGATAGTGATTCAGAGTGTGGTTTATTGAAAATATTGAAAATTGAATATCGCTGTATAAGTTTTCTAATGGAAAAGGTTTTAGTATTTGGATTTTGGAGGCTTATGGATAGATGTGACCTGTCATAAAAGATGTTCTTGAGGTGATATGTAAATAATATGAGTCGGTACAGATTCAATTTACAACATAGTATTGATACGAAATCGGTTACAATGTACCTAACTTTGTAGGAATAAAAAAAGACTTCATTACTTAGTAAAAGTTTTGTTTCTGTCGAAATCTTTTTGGAAGGCTCGGTTTAGTTTAACTTACGCGGAAATAAAGGCAAACTAATAAATAAAATTGTCATTTTTATACTAAGTAGATAAAAAATAAAGTGTCTCATTTCGAACTTTTTTGCTGCCTAGTGAAATTTACTATCTTTTACAACCTTCCCCAAAAATTTACAGTCACATCCTAAACTATAAAAACTAAACTAGTCCAACAAAACATCTAAACGCAGTCTATTTACTCAATACATTGAGACAACAGAAAAAAATCATCGTAAAAAGTAAAAAGCGGAATGGGACGTTCCTAAAGTAGGCAGAAGTTTCAAGGCCCCAGCTCAGCCTCTTGAATAAATTAGTTTTCGGAACGGGCAAGGCCAATAAAAGTTTTAAACAAAAGAATCATAAAAGGAACAGGCAAAGTTCGGTAGCAAGCAGGCCAAGCAACAGGAGTATTGAAATGATTTACGACGAAAGTGGGACACAATTGGATGAAACTTTTCAAATAAACTAGCAATGAACGGACATAAACATGTGTTCACTGGTTTAGTTTCCGTATGAGCCTAATGATGGGCGGCACTAATGATTTCATCATAAACTCAAACTCAAATATGTTTATTTCCATAAAAATGTTTAAATTTTTGGACACGTCAGAAGGTCATACAAATAAAAATTAAAAAGTAACTTTAAATGCATATTAACATAATTGAGCATTTAAAAAAAATGCCTGTTCAGAAAGTAGAGCCTCGGGAGAAGAATCATGCAGGAAACTCCGGGCCACTCTTTTCTTCATCTTGATTCTATACAATTTAAAAACTTAGTAACTACATTGAATTTTTCATAGGTATATGAGCTGGTGTGTCTATAATGTTGTTGTCAATTAATAAGGTTTTTGATAATAACATAAAAGTACTAAATTAGCATAATCATAAACAATATTGATTCATAAAATGCTTCTGGATTTAGTTTTGATTGCAGTTAATTATGTTTATTAGAATAGTTCACTTTGCAACAGAATGATATTAGTCGACCTACTTTGACTACTTTCAAGACTTCTTTAATAATTTGTATTGCCCAGAATTGTTTTTGCCTTTAATTATTTTGATACCTATATTAGAAATATTTTGAGTTTAATTATACATAACGACAATAAGGCTTTGATCAAAGGCTATCAATTGTGTAAGAATTAGCTGTTTTCCGTTAGAATCCGTAAGAATTATTTTACTCTGTGACAAGATTCATTCTTAGCTAGCTGTGGCCTATAGACTATAAACATGCCAATTTTTGTAATACAGATTGAGTAGTTTTCGATTTTTAATGTTGAGCAGTAAAATTTCAATGACTATTCGTTTTAATATGTATTTAGATGATATCAATGAATAGTCAATAATTTGATCAAAGAGCAAATGCAGTGAATAATATAAATATTATAAACGGTGATGCATCTTACACTTCTTATCTTGAAGATACTGCTATAACAAAGCCTGTAGCAGCTCCATTCTCCTCTGACGTCAGAGAAATTCCTCGCGAAAACAATGCAAGGTTTGTTGTTAATAATAGTTCTTGCAGCTATACCAATACCTTGTTTATCGCCGACTTTGTAGAGAGCTCGTTAAAGGCCACGGAAACGCAAATAATTAAGACTGATTGTATCGAATTCGGAATCCGGGATCTAATTATATTATGGCATAAATAGAATATACCTTTATCTCGATTTATAATAGCAGAGGTATTTTTATTTGTAATTATCTCCTATCATGTAGTATTACTTTGTTGAATTGTTTACGTGATATAGTTTCAAATATGTATCTACAATTTTTTTTATTATTATCTTACTTACTGACCAGTGACCATAACAATATAATTTAAAAACATTTCAAAATTATTGGGCTAATAAATTTGGATGAAAAACAGGAACACTTATGGAATGTTGTATTACTTGTGCTGCTTAGTTTGCTGACTAAAAAAACCCCAAGCAAAACAAAAACAAATAAATTGCAATCCCACATACAATGCTAGCAAACATAACACATCTACATATGAATCAAAGTGATCACAAAGTGGAAGTTAAAAAAAATACTATAGTGTCAACAAAAGATTAGATAGACAGGTGGCAGGCTAAACCTTTTCTCCTTACTAAACTCTATTAGCTTTTAGTACTTTTGTTAGAACAAAACCAGCCCCATCAAACAATTGGCAAATTAAATTTTATTTGATGTGTACCGACAGCTACCGAATAGTTCGGAGTTTGTCTGTTTGGCATAAACAGGACGTCACGACATACGCTACTGAGTAATAAAACTGTTGGCCATGAGAACAGCGGCATTTTGTATCGTCATAGACTTATTGTAAAAGAAAAATAAAGACAGCCCGTTTAAATGTCTTTACGACAGTGCTGTTTACTCACGCTTTTGTTTGAATTTCTATTGTCACATTCTTCTGAAGAAGCGATTTTTATGGATGTTTTGGTTTTGTATTGTACTTTTATTTTGTCTTTTCTAAAATATTTATGGGTTAGTAATGGCTGGCTGATGCAGTAGAAATTTTATTGGTACTGGTCTCTGCTGATTTAATACTGGTAGGCATAAAATTGTTCTTTATTATTATTATAATGATTTATCATTCATGATACGGCATAATGTTATGACGATAGCTTGTAATAATATTTTCTTGGGTTTACGCGAATGATACACATTGAAATTAAACTACAGTTTACGGATTTTATCGCGTTATATTGGTTTCACTTGTTTTTACATTTAAACCGAAAGATTCACAACCAGATAAAATTTACAATGGAATTAGAGGCAAACAATTCTTTAGCTTTCTTAGATGTACTTGTTATCAGGAACAAAAACAACTCTTTGAGCCACACTGTGTATAGGAAAAAGACACATACAAATAGGTACTTAAACGGTGAATCTCACCACCATCCTAAACAGTTAGCTACCGTAGGAACGTCTTTATTTCAGAGAGCCCGGGGGATCTGTGACAAGAAACACCTGGACGCCGAGCTTCAACATGTCAAGCAAGTTCTGCAAGACAACAATCTCCGACCGCCGCGCCAACGTCACAGATCCCCGAAGAACAAGCCAGCCACAGTAGAGAGACAACCTGCTGTCCTCCCATACATCAAGGGCGTGACCGACAAGATTGGCTACATCTTGAAGCGAGCTTCAATCAAAACTTTCTACAAGCCGCCAACGAAGATAAGCCAATTATTACCATCTGTCAAGGGTCAGTTACCCTTACAAGAGGCCGGGGTTTACAAGATAGACTGTGAGTGTGGGCTCTCATACATTGGACAAACCAAGAGAAGCATAGGCATTCGACTAAAGGAAAATATAGCTGACATTAAACACAAACGCTCGACGAAGTCTGCTGTGTGTGAACATGTAGAACAAGGAACCAACCATTACCTGCGATTTGATAAACCACAGATACTCGCAAAAGAACACCGCTTTATTCCAAGAATGATACGAGAAGCTATTGAAATTAAAAAACATCCTAATTTCAATAGGGAAGATGGTTGGAATGTTCCTCCAGCTTGGGACCCTGTTATCAGGCTAATGAAACCCAAGAAGGACAAAGTCACCAGAAGACATCAAGACACAGTGAGCACATTCTGCGTAGATAGTAACACCAATAGTTGAAAAATGTTCGGGTACTTTGAGATAACTTTTAAATTCCAGACAAAGACAAATACCACCTCAGTCTGCCGTGAACATGAATCCTGTAAAGAATTCGAAACGTCGGCTAGTAATTAAAATGTAGTTTATAAATCATTCGGTTTAAATGTAAAAACAAGTGAAACCAATATAACGCGATAAAATCCGTAAACTGTAGTTTAATTTCAATGAGCTATCATTGAAATTAAACTACAGTTTACGGATTTTGTAATTTAAGTAAAACATCAGGAATTTGAAATGTTTCTTAAAGTTATTGAAATTATTATATTTATTAACAGTTCTTTCCTCGCGGCTCAAACTTACATATTCTCACGAGCCATATAGCTTAATTATTGGACTAAAGCCAATTTAATATGAAACAAACTAAGAAAAAGTAGCACAATGAAATGCCTAAGTCGGAACGACGTCATCGGTGCATTGCGGCCCGTCAAACCGCTGTTGTTATAGCCACCGGGAGCCGCAAGCATGAACAAGGGTTCTGGTCTGACGGTTCTGCATGTGTAATGAATGCCGACACTGGTAAAAAACTGATTAAACAACCCCTTACGTCCCTTTTTTGTCCCATAATCCGAGGCGCTATCTTTCAAGTCAGGAGGAATTAAATACCGTGTCGCCATTTTATAACACTTAAGACAGTCTGTGACGTGTATTATGAATGAATAATGACGCAAAAACTTATAGCCTGTTATTGATTGGAGCTCATTCTAATTCAAAACATGTGTCTCACTACTATTCTTACATAGGTGCCAGACGAATATAAAAATGGAAGCGTCATTTAAAAAGAATTCATCTCAATAACGGTAAATGTAAAAAAAAATATAAAGAAATGTGCAATATACAATCTTGTTTAACTTCGAAATGAAGATCGTGCTTACAATATTATAATAAGACCTTTTGTGAATATTGTCAAAACAAAAGCGAAACGGCGAGCCTCCGAAAATATCGTAAGGCTTTTGTCGCACAGCTCGTCATTATAAAACAGAAGCTAAAATTACCATTGTTCCAGTGTCAAAACTCACTGAATAAGAAAAAATGTTATGTGTTACAATGTCGCAATAAACTTAGAAACGCATTTTACAACATCCCAAATATTTCTGCGCCGGTAGCTACGACTTTTGTCTTTAGATACGACGGACCAACGTTTATGGCCCATTTCGCCTTATTCTTTCACGGCGCGAGCTATTTTATTTTTTTGTCGTATCTCTTAAATAAGACATTATGTTCTTAGAAACGGGACATTAGAATGGACCGGAGTGAGGCTTTCTCTTTTTGTGAGGGACACGTACGGACGATTTTATGGTCAATTGTTTTACTTAGACGTCGACGTGGCAAAAAGACTGGTTGTTGGGATGTTAAAGTTGATTTAGAGTCATATGGCGCGTGTATCGAACGTACGTGTATTGGCAATGAAACGTGTTTCACGCCTCACTAGCTCTTTTGTGTCGATAATGCGACGAGTGGTAATCATTTTATTCCATGTTATAAAAGGTGCATTAAAATCACGCTCGGAATAATATTTTTTGCGCTACCGTTTCACTGAATTCATTTTTCCTTTAAGATAAAATAGTATGGAAGTAATAGGAGAACTGCTACATTTTCTTTGGGATACATTTTCTTTGTTGTTCATAGAAGCTTTATTTGCAAGAGTTGGTGTAGAACAAATGAAGGGAACCGAAGTATAAAGTGAAGCTCTATAATGCCTTCCCGCCTTTTGTAACCGTTAATGTTTTAACCATATTAAGATTTCAGTAATAGACAAATATATAAATTATTTCTCTAAAACAGAAATACTGACGTAAACTAATTCAGCCTCATCATCATCATTATCAGTCCCACTGCTGGGCACGGTGCTCTTCTCACTATGAGAAGGGTAAGGCCATAGTCCACCACGCTGGCCAAGTGTTTTTTTATTCTTCAGCCTCAAAAGATATAAATGTTTTTTTATTAGTAAAAACTAGGAATAAAAATTGAATATATAATTTAATTAATTATGTTTAACATTTGATCTCTGATCTGTACGTTAGAACTCGCAGATGACACGTATTCGCAACGTTGGTACTTCTTTATTACAAATAGCATGCAACGCAGAGCAAAATAGTGTCTAATTTATTTTAATTGATTCGTCATCTTAATTTGACCAATTCCCAACCCAGTTACACCGAAG
Organism: Euclidia mi; assembly: GCA_944739405.2. Classification (NCBI taxonomy): domain Eukaryota; kingdom Metazoa; phylum Arthropoda; class Insecta; order Lepidoptera; family Erebidae; genus Euclidia; species Euclidia mi. The sequence continues at coordinate 1,639,254 of OX123194.2, read as the reverse complement.
TCAAATACTAATTAAATTATGACAAAGCGCTAAACGATGACAGTGAAGTCAAAAATATCAAAAAGTCAACAAACTTGCTCGATGAAAATGAAAGCGACGCCAATTCATTACTTTATTACCTATAAATCGAACGTACGGCACTATTTGGTCACCTTGAGGTAAACCAGCCAATTGGCGAGCCTCTCCGTAAATTGACTCAACTTTTTTCTATAGAACATTTATTTAAATGTTGGTGGGCTTATTACAGGAAAACGTATTGTTTAACATGCAAATTAGCTTGAGAAACTTGCGCGAAGTGATGATTTATCTTTAAAGTTTAATTTTATACTGCTGATACTACACTGTTGATTAAATCTATGTTTATAATGACTTTATTAATTTCAGTTTCTGTTGTATTAGATTCAAAATTATATTTTTATGAATCATTTTTATGAATACACTTCTTTGGTTATTTGTTTTGTGGAAATATTTGGATAGATTACATTACATTAATCTAATTTGTCGTGATTACGTAAGTAATATCAACTATAGATAATAAACGCTAATTAAATTGGACTTTGGTTAGTTAAGCATTAACAAAATTAAATTTATCAAAAGGTATGCATAATTTAACCATCATCACACATACCATAGATAAAAACACGCTTACGATAGAAAAGGTTTTAGCTGATGAATATTCTAAAATATTATCAACCAAATATTTATCAAGACTAATGATGCAGCAATAATGTTATCGACAAAACCATAATATGTGAATCTATTCGTCGACCAAATAATGGTTATTTGACCTCGCTGCTCAATCTTCTATTTGACGAAATTGAGGCAAAATGATGCTTCATTTCCTATTTGCCGACGGCTTGATATTTAAATAAATGCGTGACATCAATTGAGTCACACCGCGAACCAAAAAAATCCAAAAATTATGGAAAGTTCAGTAATGAGCGCCATTTTATTGAATAGAGAGAAAGTAACATCATAATACGAATAGTCCTACTGGAGCGTAACAGATTTACTAACGTTTATAACGTATGGTTAAAGTTACTGTAACCACAAAGTGAAAGTAGTCTTGATAAAATTGTGAATGAGATTTTTACGACAGGTGCGAACAATATATGAATGATACTTAAGTCCGACTAACGTCCATTAGCGTTTAGCAGATAAATGAGCAATTTTAAAGAACTCATTTTCGCTGCCACAATGGAAATAGGTGTGAAACATTATATTGTATTATATGAGTGATCAAACCTGAGAATGGGAGTTCATTTGAAAGAGAAAACGTACTTAAATTATAAAACGCCTTACATCATTCTATGTGATTCAATAAAAAATAAAATAAAGCATTCGTTTTTTAGGGTTTCGTACCTAAAAGGTAAAAAAACGGAACCCTAATACTAAGCCTCCGCTGTCTGTCTGTCTGTCCGTCTGTCTGTCTGTCACCAGGCTGTATCTCATAAACCGTGATAGCTGGAAAGCTGAAATTTTCACAAATTATGTATTTCGGTTGCTGCTATAACAACAAATACTAAAAATAAAAAATATTAAGGTGGGGTCCCATACAAAAAACGTGTTTTTTTTCGTATTTTTTGCTCCAAATTACTAACTGTAACAGGTACACGCTTTATATTTTCACAGAATATGTAGTTGTATATTACCTTTCAAAATAAATAAATGAAATTTAAAAAAAGTAAATAAAAAAGGGGGGCACCCATACAACAAACGTATTTTTTAAGCAATTTGTTACTCGATCTTAATAAACAGGTAGAAACTTAAAAAGTATTTAAGTATATATACAACGATTTACGTTTGTTTTATAGATTATGGTACGGAACCCTTCGTGCGCGAGTCCGACTCGCACTTGCCCAATTTTTTTCAATATTCAGTGATAAAATAAATTCCTGCTGGGTACATTGTTATTTTTTTAAATCAAGCTACCACGCCTGCCTCCGTGCTCCAGTGACTGCCTCCGTGGTCCAGTGATTGCCTCCATGGTCCAGTGGATAGCGTATACGACTGCTGATCGGAGGTTCCGAGTTCGATTCCCGGGTCGGGCAAACGTGTTACTGAGTTTTTCCAAATTCTCAGTAGCAGCACGGAGTCTTGTGATGTGCCCGGTAACGGCAATAGGCTCGCCCTCTATTACGTGGGCCTTAAAAATTCACGGAGAAATGTGGGTGTAATATTACACCTCTGCCTACCCCTTCGGGGATACAGGCGTGAGTCTATAAATAAATAAAAAAAGCTACCACGCCATTTAAGTAAATTGATGAAAACATAAAACAAACAAAACAAAGTGTTGTTTTATTACAGAGAATTTACCTTAATAAAAAATTGAAGAAATTTAAATGGAGCCTGTCTATAAAAACATTTTAACGTCTGTGGAAATGATCTCAAGTTTACTCGTAAAATACACCCATCAGGTAAAGCAACGCGAGCTGACAAAGATTTTGCTGCAAGTGAGGAATGTTCATTATCCTCATTGCTGCCAGTAATTATACTCTTCGTTTTTAATGGATCACTAAAATGGACACGAAGGGAAACTGAAGAAAAAAGGCATTCCATCGTAAGACTTCGAAATGAAACTGCCAATTTATATCTCATTTGGTTATTAACCTCGATAATTACATTAGTTTTATCATAAAGTATTTCTTTCATTAGTACAACGCCGAAGATTATAAGTATTTGATATATCTTGGTTTCTTGTATAGGATTAATATTCTGACCATTTGCAATTTTGGTTGTCGCTGCAAATCTTTTGTATTTTTCTTGTGAGAAAATATTCAGTTGCGGATTTTTTGCGTAGGGCTACGTCTTTTTAATATTACTTATCTTGTTTTCTCATTGATCGCAGATTTTATAGAATTACTAGAGGACGCCAGCAGCTACGCCTGCATTTTTTTTAATTTATCCGTTTTGGCCGACCCCGTGGGAATTTCGGGAAATCCCTTCTTAGTGCTCCCCTACGTTCCACAAGGAACATAAATGCCAAATTTCAGCTTCCTGCGCCCAATAGTTTTGGCTGTAGCTTGTCTGTCAGTCAGTCAGTAACGCAAGGATTTTATATATTAAGATTATGTATTTATGTTTTCTTCTTGAATTTTATTCGCTTTTCAATTTTATCAAGTCAGCTTCATACTGCTTGTCATTCAGCGCAGGCTTCAAAGAAGATAGAAAAGTTTGTGGGAGCCAAACGTGCAATCTCATTTAACTAGTGGTTGCATGCCTCACTGCAGTTCGGCAACTCTATCGATTGTATCCATGTAGTCTAAAATTGAATAAGTTTTACCTATACTATCAAGTAAAATTTTAAAGTTCAGAGTTCTTAGTAACAGGCTATGTATAATTTGTAGTAAAACTCCTTTTTATTCATAGATGTATTTTTTTTATAGACTCACGCCTGTATCCCCGAAGTTAGAGGTGTAAATATTACACCAACATTTCGCAATGAATTCATTGATGTATATATCTATTATATATTATGGTGTTTCTATGTAAAATATGTATGTATTTACAAAAAAAAAGTATATATATGTTTATCCATTATCTAGTACCCATAGTACAAGCTCTGCTTAGTTTGGGACTAGATGGTGTTGTGTGAATGTGGTAGAATATTATTATTATTATATGAGTATAATTCTGCTGCTCTTTAAATTTAAGTTTAACTGCAAGGCTGGTCAAGAATTTAAGTAGGCTAAACAATTTAAATTCTTATTAAACCATGTACATCAGTCGGATCGATAAAGTTGCTTTCAAAGCTAGATATTGGTAATTACTAATTAATCAACGCAGTGATCGAAAACTGTTCAAAATACAACTGTCTAATGGCATTCATTATGCCATAGTAATAGCATACGCCATTTGAAGCTAATAAATCAAAACATATCTACCTTACTGTAACACATTATAAACAAAATTTTCCCTTCATTTGCTGTTTAAACATGAGTGCTAGTTAAATAGCAAACAGTTGGAATTGTTCTGTCATAGCGATTATTAATGACTCGCTTAACCAAACTGCATTTGTCGATAGCGAAGACTGGATGTGAATTATTTGTAGATCTATTAGCAAAATTGATGGTGCGGCACTGTTGTAAGTGCCTTCTAATCGTGAGAGCACTAAATTTAAATTATTTTGTGCTTGGTTCATGTTGTCCGTGTGGTGACGGATTAAGAATACGGAATGTCACCACCCCATATCATCCCATAGGTGTCGTAAGAGCCGACAGAGGGAGCATATTATGCAGAGAACAGCACTGTAAGTGAAGGAAAACTTGATACAAACCCTATACCAACCCGTTTGGCTAGCGTGGTATAGTAGGCCAATTCCTCCTTTCAAAGGAGAGGCCTAGTCCAGCTGTGGACTGCTAAAGGCTGATGATGATGATGATGGTTCATGTTTTGATAAGATCTTGTCAAAAATGTATCAAGAAATATCCTTATATTTTAATACCAATTCGATGTGGTCATTACTAAATTGAACTTGAATTAATATTTTCACCTGTTTATTTCAATTAACCGGCAGTCTGGTTAAGATCGCGGGAAGCGGTTGGATACGGACGGCTCAAAATCGGTCTGTATGAAGAACCTTGGGGGAGGCCTATGTCCTGCAGTGGACGTCTCCAGGCTGACATGATTTTAGTGAAAGCACCGATCTTGGCTATTATGAAGATCTCTGACAGTCGTTATACCGATGGCGGGACAGATCCCTCAAAATATACTGACTCTGATTTAAAACATGAAGTATCATTATCTTTTTGGGTTATGGAGGTCAGATGACAGTAATTCTAACAAATGTGATAAGACTAGAAAGCGAACCTCGTTCCCAAGGCGAAACTGCTGGGTGCAGCCAGGAAACACGAACACGTATTTAAAAGAACACTCAACTTTTAAACACTTATCTGAAATTTCCATGAATGTGCTACAAAATAGCCTTATTAATTTTTCTTTTACATAATAACACTGATTACGTATTTAACTTCTTAATTTAAAGTTTATTAAAATGCTAACAGACTAAAATTCCAACCATTTTAGAATGCGAACGCTTAACAAATTACCGAGAAACAAGTAAAGTGAAATTGAATTCATTGTCATCAATTTCAATCAAGTCCGATTGGCGGAGCGTTTGTGAATTATTTCAAAATTAATATCGGACTAAATCAAGTGAATTGTTTCTGTGTTGATCTTTGAAATTTTGCACGGCTCTTAGCAAAGTATTGTATTGAAATTGTTAATTGTCAGTGCAAGGTTGTTGGTACCGTTGTTTTGTTTTGCTATCGTTTTACTCAATGTCGTGACCTGGTATTTGAATGATGCTATTATTTTAAATTACATAGTATTTTCATCTGAATGGAATTGTGAAGAATGTTGGCTACCTTGATCTGAAAGAAAAATAGCCTGTTGGCAGATTTTATGTTGTATTGTTGACGAACAAACTTGAAGCCCCAGCTTTGTCGTCTTAACAGCAGTTGTAAGTGTAAGCCAATTAACATAATTAAGGACAATTCTTTACATTCACTTTTTCACTAATTTTAGGCAGACGATAATTGGTTTATTTCTTGCATCACCAACTACGATAAGGTATGATAATACTACTCACATATAAACTTTATGTAGCTTATTTAATGTTTCTATGAATAAAAGATACCAGCTGCATCATCGTTTAGTGTTACAGACAAATATACTGCTATAAACTTATGCATATCACCGACTATTTATTACCTACAGCTACAAAAGCGCACCACTATTTCAAACATTTTTATTAGTACACAATTTTTAATGTCGTATAAATCAAGAACGATTGTGCCAGGTTTAGTTTACAAAAATAATGCAGATAACGCAGAAATATTTTTAACTTTATCTTTAGTGATGTAAGATTGATTTTCGCTTGTGGACTTAAAGTAGTCTTAATGGCCATATGTCGGGTAACGTATAAACAATATCTATGTAACGGCCACAAGCTTGTATTTTATAACACTGCCAATTGCAAAGTATCTTTAAACACGAGAACAGATGAAATATTATTTGTGCATTAATTTTTATTGTTCTCGACTTAGCGTTTCGATCACGCAGGAATTACTGCACATTCGTATAGTGTTATTTGATAGTCGCGGTTCTTTTGTTTACGTGCAGGAATTTACAAATGAAGTCTGGCTTCAATTTATCATATGCATGTTCCTTTCTGGGTAAATTGCAAATGCCTGCTCTGTTTCATTACAGCAGTTTGATATGAAATTTACATGAACTGCAATAGTATGTGCTTATACGTAGAATAGCAGGACAATAATTTTATTTCTTTATTTGTTTTAATATATTACTAGTGTTTGAATATTTTATTATACATGATGAACATCAATAAAAAAACAAGTAAACATACGCCCAGTTTTGTATTGATATCTAGGATAAGAATTTCGAAGAAACTTTGAAATTGCCGAATGGCTATGCATACTTAAATTGACTCTTCAGTAAAGCAAAGCTTTGTTGGTTTCAGCACCAATGGGTCAGTATATTGAAGAAGGTATGTAACCTCTGGGTTTAAATCGACGTAGAGTAACAGTATCGGTACTGACAGCATTTCGTTCGGTAGCTAAGTAAGAATTTCTGACGCCCATATTCCTTATCTCGGTTCTTCTCCTCTGTGGATAGTGACTTGAGTATTTTAAAGCGGCTCTATATGATTAATCTGATGCTAAAAGTGTTAAGCAGCGATAGCCTAGTGGAGAGACCGACAGACTGCCACGCAGAGGGTCCGGGTTCGAATCCACGGTGAGCACCAATGAGTTTTTGGAGTTATGTGCGTATTAAATTGTTAATTATCGCTTGCTAAACGGTGAAGTAAAACATCGTGAGGAAACTTGTATGTCTGAGAGTTCTCCATAATGTTCTCGAAATACATGTGAAGTCTGCCAACCCGCACTTGGCCAGCGTGGTGGACTATGGCCTTACCCTTCTCATAGTGAGAAGAGGCCCGTGCCCAGCAGTGGGACAGTATAAAAAGCTGATGATGACAAAGTGTTTATCTGGTTCTACTTGTACTAATAATTTTATAGCAGAAACAATTAGTTCACACTTATTAACATCTACCACTGCAGAATGCAGTCACCTTGGTGACCTCTGTAGAAGAATTATTATTGTTATTCAAACCACTAGTATCATGTTCGGCTGCAGTAAATACTATTTTGAAATCAATTCATCAAATAAATTTATGACGATAACCGTAAGCAGGTCTTATTTCAATAAATTGCGGTCTCCTCATTGATTTAAGTTGCCGGAAATGGTTATAGGTCTTCGGAATTAGAAATAATGATAGTGCAGCTTTTTTATTATTTTTTTATATCTTCATCTATAATACTTGCCTAAAACTGAGACTTCGTTGTCCAGTGGATAGTGTACGCGTCTGCTGATGGTGAGGTCCTAGGTTCGATTACCAGGTCGAGCAACAGTGTTACTGAGTTTTCCCGGATTCTCCGTAGCAGCACGGAGCCCGGTAACCTAAAAATTCATAAAATGGCGAAATGTGTGTGTGTATACCTTCGCCTATCCCTTCGGGAAGACAAGTGTGAGTCTATAAAAAAAACTTTCCTAAAAAAGCTTTAAAGAGTCTATTACTAAAACCACATCAGTGCAGTATATATTTAGACATAGCTTTTTCTAGGTCCACCTAGATTTTAATTACAAAAAGTGACGCCGAGGGATCGTAATTGAATCGCGGTGTCCAGCTCAGTTTCAGTTTTAAGCCAATTTAAATCTTTTAACGTCGTTCCAACATTAAATTAGCTCTAGTAATGCTCTTGGATATTAAGTGTGTCGGTTACTTGTTGCTTTACGTTCATTTAGTAGGGATAGAATTTTTTAAGTAATATCATAATTTAGAGTACCTAGCTTGAAAAATAGTGGGTTTGCTAAAAATTTATAAATAAGCCAAAATAAACCTAGGACTGAAAAAAAAACAGGGCCTTATCTACCTCTTGCAAAGAACCCACATCTTAGTTTCATGTTTCTATCTTTTGTAGCTTAGGCTCAGTATAATTCATCACAATTATTAAAAACTGGTACTTAATTTTACTTCTATAGACTCCTGTGGAAAATTTTCATTTTTCTTATAACTCTCTCAAATTCTCTTCATAATTTGCCGTAATAGTCTTATACAAATAAAGATTATGCTAAACGTGCTGCCTTCTACACTGCAGCTTAGTATACATCTATTGACGTATCCGCTACTTATACCTAATCTTACTTTTGTCATGAGCCATGCCGCAGTACGCTGACGGATAACACGACGCGACGTCGCATTTTCATTTATCAACAATGTATTTTGCACGTGCCCATACTAACGATTATAAATAAGGAAAAATAAAATTATTAGATGTTTGTATGGTTCCGCATTTAAACTTTAAGCCAACTTTGCTCGTACTTTATTTATTTCTAAATCAGCTGTGAAATATGTCCAGTTCTGGAATTGAGACTATAAAAACAGCAATTTTTGTTGCATAATAAAAATTAAATATTTTGTTAAGCAGCGATTACCTGGTGGAGAGACCAACGGACTGCTTCGCAGATGGTCTTGGACGACCTATGCTATGAGGGGATTAAATTTTTAATCATCGCTTGCTGTCTGAGAGTTCTTCATAATATCATCGAAAGACTAAGTCTGCTAATCCACAATTGGGTGGTGCGTAGTCCACGACAAGTGCGGTATTGCGTAACCTAACTAACCTTATCATAAAAAGAAGAGGCCTGTGCCCATAAATGAGACAGATGTTACTACAGCCAGCCTGACTAGAGCACAATTATTGTTCAATACCTTTTCAATTTATACCAAACAACATTGCGTATTCGAGACAAATAATCTAACATAATTGCAGCGTCTTATCGTAACGGCTGTACCATTTGTTCAGCGAGCCCTGAGCAAGAATGCAACGTTACTAGTTCCGTTATAATCTGTCCAAACAAAATATTAAGCAACATTCCAGTATTAGAAGTAGGCCTCTTCGTACATTTTGTATTGTGTAAGTAAGGCCTTAAGGTTGACAAGTTGGTGCCTGAATTGTTGGGAACAGAAAATTAGTCACAAAGCTGACTATTTTGACTTTAAGGATGAAATATTAAGCCTAGCAACACTGATAGCGCATTAGTATGTATTTAGTATTAAATCGGGAGTTTCATGAGCAGATTTTGTAATAATTAGGTCGTGATCTAAGTGTCAGGCGATTATGATCTCCTGACACTTAGATTACGATCTATCTTCATTGATTTCAAGATTTAGTATCTAAGGCATTGTCCAAATTGCACAGTGCACATTCGCTTTTGTAACCACGGCTTGTGCCCATGCCGAGACGTCGAGGGAAACATAAGGTACTTTATCTATATTTTCAAATTATTATGCGATATTAATATTTTTTTATAGTCTCACGCCTGTATCCCCGAAGGGGTAGGCAGTGGTGTAAATATTAAACCCACATTTCGCCATGAATTTTTAGGTCCCACGTAATAGAGAGCGAGCCTATTGCCGTTACCGGGCACATCACCAGACTCCGGGCTGCTACTGAGTATTCCGAAAAAACCCAGTAACACTATTGCCCGATCTGGGTATCGAACCGTGGACCTCCGATCAGCAGTCGCATAATCTATCCACTGGACCACGGGGTGATATTAATATAACAGTCATAATGTAGCGCTCATAGCGAGACCTGACTTGCCATTCGTAACAGATCGGCAAAGTTAAGCAAAGCTTGCACAGGTCGCCACTTGGATGGGTGACCGTGTGTGGCATTTACATCTGAGCGCTACCGTGCTTCGGAGGGCACGTAAAGCTGTCGGTCTCGGTTCTTGTCTAAGGATAAGGATCATTAAGCCATGTCGAAGGCCTTAGGGCGCTCTGAAAACTCCGATACCAGAGTTGGCCACACACTCACACGAAAAACCAAAAACAGTCATAATGTCCTAAAAACCTTTGTTAATATCTGGCGAAAAGTGGGTGTAGAAATACACCTCTGCCTACCTCTTCGGGGTTATAGGCGTGAGACCTTATATTGACATATTATAATTAGTTTATATTGACAACGAAGGTTGGACACCCATAGTATTTTTATATTTTTTTATCAGATGACTGACTCACATCAGTCCTTTGAACCACTATCTACACAGCTGAAGCTTAACAACGCAACTGTTGATTATGACAATTATCTCTCATTGCGCTCAACTACTTAACAACAAGGAATGCTGGATTAATAAATTGTTTCAATTAATATTCGAGCACTTAGAATTATGGCGGACTTTCACTCTGAACAACAGATTGATTAATTTGCGTTTTGATTTGTGCAATTTAGAAAATGTATCTGCTGTTTAGCTCTCAACTAAAATGTAGTTTTCTGTAAACACGGCATTTTGTCAATGTATGCATGGTTTGGTAGTTTATGTGTTAAAGCATAAGAAACAAACAAATTTATAATCTCAATACTATCAATTGGAATCGAATGCTACTATTGCATTCCTGGTGAAATAACTTTCCGTAAAATGTCTAGATCAAACAATAATATTAACTGGGTAATGTATTCCAATGCATTTTGCCTAGAGCTATCATCAAACAGTTGCTAGTCTCTGTATGTTTAAGTTGACCAATCTACACGATTGTCCCAGCCAAATAAAGTGTGACTCACTCAACATAATTCTTAAAACCATGTATGGTCGTACGCTGTTTCCGTCGCGTAATAGAATTACGCATACATTAAAGTCGTCGTTACTTTTAAATACGACGTGAGGTACTTTGGACTAGGACTTCCGTATTGTAGAATTGAATACACCCATATTTAAATTTACGAAAATTCTTATCTTAAAGACAAAGCTCAAGGCGATAAAGGGTTGAAATTAATTAAAAAATATTTATTAGATTATGGTTATCTAATTCAATCGATTCTTTTGCTTTACGTATATTTTAAAAGATTTGAATCCCCGTCTGCAGTACTATCATTAATACCAGTTCCACGATAAACATTTACAACCTTCGTAATCAGGGCAAACTTTAATAGATTGCCTTTACCTGAACGCAATTGAGGTGGAAGAATATTATGCAATTACAGTCTGAAGAAACAAAACCCATTGATACGCAAAAAATAAGCAGATTCTGCAAGACTACCTATTTTTTTAATTGCTAATTCAATTTGGAAAAAGCATCAAAAGGGAACTTGTAAAAATTGTGACATCCACATACAATATTCTTTGACTCCCTCTGCGACCACAAACTCCTCCTCCGTTACAAACCGGTAGAAACGTAGAAAAATAACAAAGGTATTTATGCTTTTAAATAAGTCAATGATTACGACTAAGTCCCGCTAAAGAATATTGTATGATGTATAAAAATAGCGAAAGTTTAAAATCGATAACTGTGACCTTTTTCTTCACCAATCCTTGAAGTCTACAACCTTTCAATTCTCCACTATTCGCATATCCAGCAATCTCAGTAAAGACGTCATCGTCCAACCCCATCCACCGTAAATCACTTCCCCAAACTAACAATTAACCGGCCATATACACTATCATTCATCACCTATAACTATTATTTTTTCTATAAGCCCATGGCCGGACGCGACATCCGTTTACGATCGTGACAGCCATGACTTCTGTCAGTCGGCTTAGTACAAAACGCTGGTCTTGAATGTTTAATGCTATATTAGCTCAAAATGTATCTGATTTGACTAAGAAGTAGGGTATTGCACCCCAAGTTGAGCGACAGTTGATGGTACGGTAATAGTATAAATCTTTTGTGTTTTACGATGTTATTTATCGTTTTGGACGGCACTAATATGACGTATATCGTACTCATACATCTTTTAAGCGTCTCCTGTTTCTCCTTTTGGTGTTAATGAGTACCGAACTATGGTGTCTGAGTTTATAGACCGCCTAAAAGCCTCCAAAATACCCTAATGTATTGTAAGACGGCAAGATGGTAAATACCACAACAAAAGTTTACATTTCTAAAGGATGACTTCGGCTAACGTTGCTTACATTATTGAACTATTTCGGACGGCAAGTCAAGGAATGAGCAATCAATATTTTTTCAAAGAGACAACTCTCGCGGTAGGAATATTGTGTCAAGAGAAACATTACCTACATGCATTCAATCAACGGGCAAAAGGTACGCCTTGACTCAAAGCGTCAATTAGTGGATCCTACAAAGATTGTCTCGTGTGAGGATAGAACCTGCATCACTCGGTGCAGCGAGACGACCGATGAAACCAAGACACCACACATGCAATCGTTTTGACTTGACGGATTGGAGATCTTTTTATCGTATAATATTATTTAGGAAGCTATTATACGTACGTAGTACGTGGTATTGATTGACAAAACTGTGGCTTAATAAGAAAAATAAATGTAACATTAAAAATAACAACAAATGAGTACGATCCTAGAATAAAAACTGGGCCAACCGAGGTCTAAGAAGCCCTTGAAATTAAAGGTATCCTCTTCAACGGATATCCAGATATTTACGATCGGAAGTTGTATAAAGTATACATACAAACTTATTCAGGACAAGAAATATATTATTAAAGAAAAAACTAATAAGAGGTTTGATTAACGCGCAAGCTGACGGAAGCCATTGCAATAAAATTGTAATGATTAAATTTTAAGAGTCCATGTTTAAATATGACATCAGATTTTTATTTGCACTAATGAGTGCTGCAGGATATGTATAAAGGAAATTATAATAGACCATAAAATAGCATACTACTGTGGCAAAAATGCGGGCGTAACCGTTTAGTATAGGTATCTTTAAGACGTGGATTATGCTTAGAGCAACTGCTTTCAATGACGATATTTTTTGCTGTATAATTAGAAATTTCAACAAAAGTAACATAAGGGCTAATTTATATTGTAAATCATTTTCATTCTTATTATGTTCGTTCATTTACTGAATTGTAAAAAAGTTACTATATAATAAATCCTTATTGAACATGAAGAGATACAAAATTAGTTCTTTGCTGCATGGAACATAGAATATCAGGCTCACTCATAATCAATTTAAAATCAATTCAAAGAAATATCAAATTAATCCAACCCATTTTATGATCATTAGATCTTAGTAATCATCAAAAGTTAAAAGTCAAAACCATTTATTCATCTAGGTCACAAGGTGACACTTATGAACGTCAGTTTTAAAATTAAATTACTTAATGCTTCTACATTTTCATTTACTGAATCGTTCTCAAAGCATTAGGTAGAACCACGAGAGTGAACAGGCAATAAAACTCGTGGCCACTCTTTCAAATCGCCAATACTATGGTACATATTTTTGTTTTTGTAAGGAGCTGCAACTGTTTGACATTGTACTTAATTATTTGTAAATAGTAATTAGTAACAGACATAATACTTAGTCAATTTGTCATCAATCAAACATCATTTCGTCTTAAACCTGCAAATTCCAACAAAACCATGACAAATAATTTACTGCTACATTCAAAGCAATCTACAATTTCACAACACACATAAACCCCGCAAAATTAATCCGCTACAAAGGCATCTCGTTTGGTTAATTTTTACCGTCATTAGCACACCTCACACGTAAGTACTTGTGCAGACGATTATTCATTCGAAATGGATACGAATCTTGTACCGGTTGTACTAACCAATACAGAGAGCACTGGACACACGCCAAAGTGAATTTCCGATTACGGTAAACAGTATACAGACAGGATTTAGAGTGGTTTTACTCGTATTCTAGAAGTTTAGGTATGTTGTTTGGAAGAATATTTTGGGACTTATTTTGTAGGTAATATATACTAGCTTTGGTCCCGTGAATTTGCTCGAAATGGATTCGGTTATCGAGACAAAAGGTAGTCTATGTGCTCTAATAAAAAAATCTGACAGATTTCTCCAGTTTAGTAGTAGTTAAGTAAGATAAATGTAAAAAGTGTTGCGGTGTCTGGCTATGATGTATATTTTTTTAGGAAGACAGCTGATCACATGAGTCACTTTTAATTTTCGTCTGTCTGTCCGTCTGCTTTAGTGTAGAAAATATGTGTCACCGCGCGGACAGCTACTCTGTAATCAATGTGCATATTCTTTGGTATGTCTTCTATTATTATCATTTTTACTGCTGATCTTTTAATTTGCTTTTGTAATTCTTTACTAAGAATAGTACCCAATTTATTGCTGTGCGTGTTGTACAATGCTCCTGAGGGATTACCCGAAGAAAGAGGGACTTGGGTCTGGTAAGTTTTGGGCATTCAATTGTGTTTCTACATTAATCGCACTTTTAATAATTACAAATTGTATTTTAATTCATAGGCTTCGCTCATTTTCCACGACTAAAAAAACGACGCCCTAAAAAGGAGTGCAATTTGTTTAAAGTTATTCACGTTAACTTTAAACAAATTGCTCTCCTTTTTAGGAGAGTTCCTGTATGAGAGTTTTTTTAGATATCCATTCTAAAGTTGGACCACGGAGGTCCCGAGTTCAATTCCCGGGTTGGGTTACTGGGCTTTTCCGAATACTCAGTAGCAGCCCAAAGTCTGGTGAAGTGCCCAGTAAAAATTTACGGCGAAATGTGGGTGTAATATAACACCTCTGCCTAACCCTTCGGGAATATAGGCGTGAGTCTATAAATAAAAAAAATCTAAAAGACTGAACAAATTGCAATGAAGTATCGGAAGAATTCTAAGGTACATTGTCCCAAGATACATGGACTAATCAAAATAAAAAAGAAACGATTTTATAGAGAGGCACTACCTAATAGAGCTAAATTATGATTTATGACTATGTTCTGAACGGTATTATCTGATCCAAATTTTAAGAAATTCTTTAAAAGAAACGCGATAGGCTTACTTTGCTTCAAGTCGTGTTCTACTTCTTAACTTTATGGTTATTTTCACTGTTAATTGACACTGCAGACTGCCTCCGTGGTCCAGTGGATACCGTATGCGACTACTGATCGTAGTTCCGGGTTTCGATTCCCGGGTCCGACAAAAGTGTTACTGGGTTTTTCCCAATTCTCAGTAGCAGAACGAGTCTGGTGATGTGTCCGGTAGCGGCAATAGGCTGGCCCCAATTACGTGGAACCGAAAAATTCATGGCGAAATGTGGGTGTAATATTTACGCCTCTGCCTTCCCCATTTCGGGGATACAGGCGTGAGACTATAGATAAATAAATAAATTAAAAGAAAACACGATATGCTTATACTTTGCTTCTAGTCATGTTCTACTTCTTAACTTTATGGTTATTTTCACTGTTGGCACAAACCCTAATAATGGCGGAATAAAGAAGTTCCTATAAAAAAGTACTAACAAAATATTACATCTCAACTATCCAAGTTTCGTTCTTTACACAAACACATCCAATATTCGTTCAGATTTTCTCCATTAAGCCTAATATATAGAAGCTTATTGGCCGCCCGCCAATGTGAATTTCCGATTATGGTAAATAATGTAGCAAACTAACAATAAAATACGTCACTTTAGTGTGTTTCGTTTGTATGTTGTTGTATGTGCCAAGATCGTTCGGAACAATTTGATTCAATTCTGATAGCCATTTGTTCGGCATCGTATGAAAATTGGTTTGAGTCCAAACGTTTGTTTTGACTTCATATTGGTGGAGGAATAAATGTTAGGCTGTGCTCCGGATCACAATATTGGTTTAGTTTTGATATGTTTTTTTCGCTAGCTTTTGCCGTGGCTTCGTCTTTGTAAGGTTCTTATGTATGAACGTTTCTAAAACTGTGTGATACCAGTAAACAAAAATAATGTCTCACCTTCTTGACTTAAAAATATGGATTTAGAAGTATCTAACTAAACCTATGCCTCCTTACCGATTTATACACATATAATGAGACGACTCAAAGTTATTGATATTAGTAACAATCCTGACTTGTCTATGGAATAACCAGACTTCATGTTGCTGCCGAGAATTGCAAAATTTGTATAGGTAAACAAAATCCTCAAAATTCATAGTAAGCGGCAATAGCCCAATGGTGTACGTAACGCACTGCCGAGACGATGGTCTCGGGTGCAATCCCCAGGTACCCCGGGCACACACCTCTGACTTTTCGAAGTTACGAGTATGTGTGCATTATAAATTAATTATCGCTCGCTTAATGTTGTGCCCGGTAGATGGCAATAGGCTCGCCCCCTATTACATTGGGACCGAAACCTAACTGGCGAAGTTTGGGTATGTAATACACCTCTGCCTACCACTTCTGGGATAAAAGGCGTGAAGTTTTGTATTATGCCATAGTAAGTGCAAGAAGAGTTATTCACAAACAAGTTTAATTACATATCTAAGTATTAATACTATCAACTGGTTTTAATCATCGATTCTTTACAAATTCACAGTAATAAGTTTTTATGACATCATACCGTTAGTAAATTGTTTTATAGTCAAAGCATGACGGATAGCAAAAACTATAAGATGGTCATTACCGCTATGTCGCGCCAGATGTAGTAAGTTCAATCATCTCTGCAGAATTTATAGTACAGATGTTTTGATTATAGGCATAATATTTTTTTATGTGTAATGTACAAGAGTCGTTGTCACTGAAGTGTTTATCTTAAATGATTGATGGATGTGTGTACTTTATCACACAAAAACTACTAAACTGATCTTAACCAGACGGCCGGTTGGCGCAACGGGTACCTAGCGGATTCGATTCCCGCTCAAGTCAAACATTTGTGTGTGTGCATGAACATGGCTGCTGGTCTTGGTCTGGGTGTTTCTATGTATAATATGTAGGTATTTACAAAAAAAAGTATATATATATGTATGTTTATCCATTACAGTACAAGCTTTGCTTAGTTTGGGACGAGATGGTGTTGTGTCTATGTGGTAGAATATATTATTTACTTTATTTATTATTTTTCTAATTAAAATTACATTTTTAAACGTATATTTTCCCAAAAAAAAACACATTTAAAATATAAAAATTATTATTATTATAAACTTTGCACTTATATGGTAATACGTCAGAATAGTATTATGGGCTTTCTTCTGTGATAAAAACCGAACCCGAAGCCACGCGCCAAAAGTGAGTAGTGAAAATAAATTAATCATGTTGCAGTTTCATTCACATTACAAAGCACTTCTTATTTGTTTATACTGCCACAACTTCTTCCTCACTGCGAAACCTAGACAGTGTTTCTATACCTATACTTCCTGACTAGCTATTCTATATCTAATATCTTCTTTCACACAATGGTAGCTTGAAAGTGGTGCTAAGGCAACCAAAACAGTACTTTGTACTTACAAACAGAAGGGTCATCCACCGAGTCATAAATTCTTTCAGATGACGTCACACTGTTAGTATATTGTTTAAGAGTAAGTTAACAACAATATATTACCGTTTACATCAATTGATGACATAACAATTGTTGACGGAATAACAACGTTCAACGGGTTGTAGTAATACTTAACGGGATAGCTAATAAATTGTTGTTTAATTCGTTGTCGTAAAACAACTGGCTACCTGCTATTGTGGAGGCAACGGGAACTTTCTTTATTTCTCCTTATGTTGGTATTTCTAATTTACTGGTATTGGCGTAAGTGACGGCAAAATTGCGCAGTAGGTACTGGTAGTGATTAATTTGTTGACTTAGCAATAGCGTTTCAGAAATGCCGGAATAAAAGATCATGCAGAAAATTGGTTTTAGACATATAACACACTAGATGAGCCCGCGGTTACACCCGCGTTATTTAAGGCTACTGTTCCGCCCCAGTGGCTCGTAGCGTGATGTTATGCCTATAGCCTTTCTCAATAAATGAGCTATGTAAAACTGAAAGAAATTTTCAAATCGGACCAGTAGTTCCTGAGATTAGCGCGTTCAACCAAACAAACAAACAAACTCTTCAGCTATATATATTAGTATAAGATGTAAGTAATATTACTTGAGAATGTTGCAAAATAAATATTGACTATTAAATAAATATTACCTAATGTAGCTGACAAGTTTGGTCCATTTGGTCCATCTCTCTATCTTCTAAATAATAAATAAATCTCAGACAGGTCCAATGACTCAAATTATGAAATGATTATTTTGTAGTTGACAACCCCCAAAACATTATAAGCTATGTAACAGCACGCAACGAACCTTCGAAGAAAGAAAAAAACCATAAGTAACCAAAAATAAGGCGCAGGTGAAACCGCTCGGCAAAGCTACTCATAAATATTTTTGATAGAACCAAGTCTATACGGGCACAACATTTCTAATATATGTAGGTATATTATAATGCCGAAGACATAAACCTTTATAGCGCACATAGATATAGTACAGTATCGTAGTATTCTATAAATATGTATTTATGTATAAGCGTGAAAATTCCTCTACAGTGCACAACCTAACCGTGACATTAATTCCACTCATTGAACTCTCAAAGGAATAGGATACGTATAATTAGCCGCACATGATAATCATCCCAATTTCTCCTATAATAAGGTTCAAAATTCTTTGAACTTATCTCTGCTTTACCTTTCATTATTTAGCAAAAGAAAATTAAGAATAATAATGCGGGAATAGCATCCTAATACATTTTCATGTCTTTTTATTTTGTGAGGAAGTGTATCTGGAATAAGTTGGCATAAGCGACCACATACGCGGCCAAACATTAAATCCAAAACAACTCTTTCGACAAAAATTGTCCCAAGAGAATTTATCTTTATATATGTATCTTTCAAGTTCTTCTCATAGCTCTATTATAAGGATTGCACGTATGGCATAGTGGTTTAAGAGGTTGTTTCACCGCTCAGCACTGGGCCACTGTGTGGGTTGTGGGTTCGATTCCCATACGAAACAAATTGTTGTTTTGTGTGAATCACAAATATTTGTTTTGAATCTAAGCCTGTGTCGCGGTTACAGACAATCAACGGACACAATGAAACGAAACGACAAACGAACACGCAGACACGAAACGCTAGACCACTAGAACCTATGTTGTGGATGTAGATGTAGGTACCCGATATTTTGGATGTAGTTTATGTCAAATATGTATGTAACTACGTATCTGTAGTAGCCAAATAAATCGATAGGTAAAAGAAATTACCGGCCGTTAATAAACTAAATATAAATAAGCTATCTACTGTCGTAAGAATGCACAGCGCTTAGTACACAGCTTACATTCAACAGCATAGCACGATTTGCCGATGTAATATGTAAGCAACTCTACACCGCTGTAACGGAGAGCAATAATTTACGGCACCCGAACGAACTACCGACCTTTGCTGTAAACAAAGTACGTATTTAAGACTTGAGGTGGCTGGTAGTGACTGGACGGCGAAAGCGGGAGACAGGGACCTATGGCGTGCCCTTTGGAGACTCCTACGTTCAGTAGTGAACTGCAACAGGCTGATGAGATGAGATTTGTTTTTAAACTTAAACTGTACCTATACCATACTAGATGAGCCCACAATTGCACCCGCGTTATTTAAGGCTACTGCTCCGCTCCCGTGGCTCATAGCGTGATGTTATATAGAGTTTTTGAAAGACATATATTATGACTAGAGGAAGCCAGCAGCTACGCCTGCAATTTTTGATCCCGTGGGAATTTCTGGAAATCCCTTCTTAGTGCACCCCTACGGTCCCCAAGGAACATACATGCCAAATTTCAGCTTCCTGCGTCCAATAGTTTCGGCTGTAGCGTGTCTGTCAGTCAGTAACGCAAGGATTTTATATATTAAGATGTCTGTCAACCGCAAATGACCAGCATAGTACACCATAGCCTTATTCATCTCATAAGGTGGAGAGGCTCGAGTATAATATTATACATATACTTTTTTTTTAAAGACAACTTCCGCATTAGGACTACATCCTTTGTCGCGGGGGACTTTACAAACATACAACTAACGGACACAATGAACGAAAGAATCGAAACAACAATTTATGAATCACACAAACTGTTGTCTCGTGTGGGAATCGAACCCACTACACTACGGCGCAGTGTCAAGCGGCGAGGCGACCGCTTAAACCACTACGCCAACCGTGCAGTCTAATACTATTGAGAAGTAGGGATTAACTTTTCGATGATAACTACCATGAAATTCCGTCATCTAAATACAAAAAAGAAATACAAACCTATTCATATTATAAATTCTTTACTATAAACCTCATTTATTGTAAATTGAGTTGAAATGGTGCGTCCCATATTCAGATGCGTCCCAATAATAAAGATTTTTTCTTGAAGTAACATACATACCAATATATTCAAAGTATTTCAATGTAATTTATATCTATATAACGTGTAAGTCAAATGATCTGAATAGATTCCATACATATGTATGGCTTAATACTTCATGCTAAATTATGTAATGTAATCATTTCTTTAATGTTATATATGAGTCAGTTATTTAATCAGATTTCTCACCGTAAAGGATTTATTCGTAGAAAGAGGGCTGAGTTTTGTTAAAAGAAAGAGAAATAAGAATAGTTTCAAGTAATATTTTTCACTATAAACAATAGATACTTTGTTCTAGTTGGGAAGGGAACTCAGAACTTACATCTTACCAATATCACTAACCACTAGATCAACAAGCTAACTGACTGCCTCCGTGGTCCAGTGGATAGCGTATGCGACTGCTGATCGGAGGTCCCGGTTCGATTCCCAGGTCGGGCAAAAGTGTTACTGGGTTTTCCGAATTCTCAGTAGCAGCACAGAGTCTGGTGATGTGCCCGGTAACGGCAATAGGCTCGCCCCCTACTACGTGGGACCTACAAACTCATGGCGATATGTGGGTGTAATATAAGACCTCTGCCTACCCCTTCGGGGATACAGGCGTGAGTCTATAAATAAAAAAAAATCTTATATACTGATGTCTAGAAATATCTGTAATATTAGCGAACAATAGTAACAATTTCTGTAGTCCAAAATTTGTTTGAGAAATACTTTTATAGATAAATACGAAAAAAGTCTGAATCCGAATGAACAAAATTACTAAGTTATATTTTAATTTTCCAGATCCGGACCTCGAACCTGCTTCGCTCAACTTCTATAACATTGCGCCCTGAATGGAACCAGCTTCAACGAGTATAATGTTACCAGTTTAATAAATTACGTACTTTGTATAATGTAAATACAAAAAAGTTAATCAGAAAATCGGAAATGTCCACCAAGTACATAATATTAACACCCATCATCGGATTTTCATAAATATGTTAATTTTATTTGAACTGCCTTGATTGAAATGCTTTTGTAATCGTTAAGTGTGATACTTCGTTAATATGTTATTGCATAACTTTGACTTTTGTTAATATTGGGTTTCGTTTGTGTATTTTTGTATGTGTTACACACACATACAAAAATTCACAAACGAAGAAGAGCATGCATGAGGAATCTGATGGGAGTGAATGAAGCAAGAGAGATATGTCAGGATCGTTGCACATGGCGTTCCGTAGTCTCTGCCTACCCCTCCGGGAAAGAGGCGTGAGTCTAGGTATGTGTATGTGTAAGCCTTTTTGAAGAAAAGGCAAAAAATCAGTCAAATTTCGTGTGTCTGTCATTAATATGACAAAATGTGTTCATAATGAAAAGAGAAACAAGTTGAAAATTTCAAACAGTTTTGTTTGCAGTAGTTTAATATTAAAGTTGTGATGTAGGTAATATTACTGTATATATTATGTAAAATTACTAATTACTAAATAATAATCGTCTTTCATTAAATTTAATTTTTCAACTTGTATCTCATTCCATCAAAGATAGCTACAAAATATTACAATACTTATGTTTTTTATAACGGTTGGCAACATAATTTCCCCTAATAGCAATTATTACATTAAAACATAGTTTATTTATTGAAAACTGAATAGTTACTATTAACCGTTATAAATAACATAAATACTATAATACTATGATATTTTCAGGAATTTTAAATAAAAGTATTAAATTATAAATCTTCATCACTTTATTTTTATTTGTATAAATAACCATATTACTGATATTAATATAGAATGATCACTTGTTTTCGCTATTTACAATAATATACTACAGCAGTCTTTAAAAGTTTGATATCTATACACATTATAACGAACAGGCAATAATAGTTCACTTACATACATTTTGTATAGCACTTATATGCTAATAATTACAATATTTACAGCGCGCTAGTAACAACTACATACATATTTACAGTTTTGACTGGAAGGTGGGCTGAAGCCCTCTAGACTAGGTACGCTTGCACGGCATTGCCGGTGTCTACAAGTGGCGGCGGCGGAGGCCATTGACGGAGGTCCCGCCGCCTGCCCGGGGCCATTCCGTGCTCTAGCGACGAGTAATCTGAGTCTATTGACGAGTATATATGATCTGAGATGGGCCTCCCATCAGGCCCGTACGCCACAGCCTGCGTCTGCCTCACAGCTGACGGCGATTGCCGCACCTCACTACTATACTCAGGAGGCGCACTAGCCCCCTGCGCCGCAGTCAACACAGGCGACCTCTCAGGAAAAGGCAACGTACGGTTCCCACGATTAGGCACCGACGAATCTAACGTATAAGTATTCAGATTCCGCGCCTTATGATTCGGCTGAATATCCGGCATCATATACCTCAGCCGCTTCCAAAACCTTTTCTCACCCCATCTCAACCGCGACCCTGTTTTGAGATAGGGTCGCAAATCGGGGTCGCACATAGCATCCGCCACAACTGAATATTCTTCTATTAGTACTAGTTTATAAATACACCCTTTCAACGCATCGTGCAACCCTTGTCGGAATTCGTATCGGGACCATTCCGTCTGCATGAAATTTCTCGTTAGTACGATGATGATTCGTTTCGATGCTTCCGCAGTCTCGACAACAGGCGGCGCGCACTGCATATATTGCGCGCCATGATGTGGAATGTCTCTATAATGGAGGCACAGCCGATATGACGGATTCCCGTTCTCTCGTTCTAACTCGTTTGCCAACAACTGAACGACGGATTCTTCATCTTTAGGACTATAGCAAACATATGCGTCATATAATTTCTGACTCTCTTCAAAAGCGCCGGAGAATGAAAACACTCTTATGCCACAGTTTGTATATAACCAAACTCTTAGAGAATCTCTAAAAAGAAACAGTACGACAAGGGCCAATAAAATTAACATAAAGCCGGTAAGCGTCGAGACCATCATGGGAACATAGTTGGACACAAGCATGTTTCCGATGACTGAATTATCAGCATAATAATCGCTGCAGGCCGTACCGTTTAAATTGAGTTCCTTTTTCTGCGGCGGCTTCGCGTCGCCGTTCCAACACCATAAGTCGGTAATGTCAATGATTTTTTGCGCATTCTCCGCCAAATATGCAGTTAATTCTTGTAAGTAACGACATTTACACGACCACAGGTTGTTACCGAGTGATAGAGCTTTCAAGTTTGGATTATTATTGAAAGTCCACACACCAAAGTCAACTAGTCTATTGCCGTCTAGGCGTAATACTTCTAGAGATCTCAAAGATAGGAATGATATGTTAGCGATATGGCTAATAAGATTATTCTGCAAAAACAGTTCTTTCAGATTACTTAACTGATGAAATTCATATCCTTTCAATTCCTTGAGTTTATTGTTGCCCAGATGAAGTATCTGAAGAGCATTCAACCCGGCGAAAGTTCTATTCTGAATACTATCGACGTTGCTATTGTTCACGTATAACGATCTCATTTTCTGTCGCCCAATGAATACGTGATTTTGTAGCTCTTTTATGTTATTTCCGTCCAAGAATACTTCGGTGGCGTCCATAGGTATTTTGTGCGGTATTTCCATTGACGACTGACCCGAGCAGTCCACAACATTCGTGTTCCACAATGGGTCGTGGTAACAGGTACAATTTTGAGGGCAGGTCATTTCACAGTCACACGCGTCGTAGTCGCAGCAATGACAGATGGCAAAACAATGAGTCTCATACTTACAAAGAAAGTCTGTTGTTTTTAAATTAGTTAAGGGCACATGAGTTCCACTCCGAGTGTTCGTCATTTTACACAAAACGTTTTCTAAGTCCATCACTCGCGGGTATTGTCTCATCGCGGTCATATTGTTTATGATAGGTAACCACTCCATAGCACAGTCACACTGAAACGGGTTGCCACCGATGTAAAACTCAGGTAATGTCTTATTTCCCGGCACTGTCGATAAACGTAAACTATTCAGTTCTAAGTGCACGATTTCATTAGCATACATGTCCACACGCGTCAGGTTCTTTTTATCGAAGAACGTATTCACATGAATATTGTTCAAAAAGTTATTATTTATAAACAAAAGTTCAACACTATTAGGGATCGCCATTGGCGATATTTCCACTATACGATTATGGCTAACGTCCAATGTCTTTATACGGATTTCATCTTGCAACTTGTAGTAGTTACCCAAGTGTTCAATGAAATTGCCGTGAATGTCTAACCACTTTAAATTGCTGGGCACAAACGCGTAATCGAACCACACTAGATGATTTTCCGATAAGTTGAGCCACAAAAGGCTCGCGAGTGTTGAGAAGACGCCGTTGATGTCCGACAGGAAATTCCCGTCGAGTCGTATGGCCTCCAGTTGCGTATTTCTGCTAAACGTTCCCCTCTCGATTGACTGGATCTTGTTTTTAGCGATATTGAGCACTTGTAAGCTCGGTAAGTCCCAGAACATTCCGACGGAAAGATTCCCAATTTGATTGTCAATCAGTCTTAGTCCCGTTAATTGGTTCAAGTTTTTGAACGAACCATTTCTGAAATCTGATATTTGATTTTCGCCAAGATCAAGGGTTTTGAGAAAAGATAGCTCCCATAACGCATCGGGTACTTCCAGAAGCTGGTTAGAGCTTAAATCCAATTCTTTCAAGTCAGAACAATTTTTGAAAGCTTTCCGATCTATATTTACAAGTAAATTGTTGTTGAGAGTCAATTTACTCAATACAAATAGACCATTGAATAAGTTCTCATCTATTGTATGTAGTCGGTTCTCAGCTAAGTTTAGCGTATGTAGATTATAGAGCGGCAAGAATGCATTTTCTTCAATATAACCAATCGTATTGTTCTTAAGATTCAGTATTTGTAGGAAGAATAAGTCTTTGAAAGTCTTTCCGTTGATTCTTGTCAATGCATTGTTTGATAGATTTAGAACTATCAAACGGATCAATCCCAGAAAAGTGCCGTCATCGATGTGATTGCTTGTGAGTTGATTGCTTGATAAATCTAAGACGATAAGTTGTTCTAATCGATGAAAAATTCCTCGGGCCAATTCAAACAATGTGTTGTCATTTAGGTATATCTCTCTCAATTCTCTGGCGTTGGCAAAAAGGCCTTCAGGCAGTGTATGAAGGTGGTTATGTGATATGTTTAGAACCCTCATCGATACAAGTCCATTGAAAGCTTCGCTTGATATGTCAGAGATATTGTTGTGTTGCAAATACAAATGTTGCAAACTCCTCAACTTCAATAGTTCTGATTCCTCCGGTAGAGATTTGATTTCATTGTAGCTCAAATCCAAGCTGTGTAAATTTGCTCCACAGCCTTGTCCAAATCCAAGTTGTCCAACAGTCCTTATTCTATTGTGCGTCAAATTCAATGTGCTCAAATTTTCCAGCAAACAAAATACGCCGGAAGGAACAAATTTTATGTTATTCTGAGCGAGATCCAACGACTGCAGTTCCGACAATCCATTAAAAGCGTTCAGAGATAACTCTAAATTCTTAGTAGGGCTCCACTCAAAGTTCTTTGAGCGTATTTTCAACTTCTTCAGTTTTTTCAATTCATTGAACGTATTGTTTGGCAGTGATAGTAGTTTGCAGTTGCTTATTGATAGTTCTGTGAGGCTGGACACTGGGTTGAAGTAGTGAGTCCTCAGCGAGCTTTCGAACAGTAGTAGATGGTTGCACTCGATGGCTAGTTTGGTGGTGTCTGATGTGACGGACACGATACTGCTGCCGTCACCGTCGAGGGTGCGTATCCTGCAGAGCACTCCGCTGTCCGTCCCTCGGTCGGAGGCTCGAACGCATTTGTCCGAGCTGTAGGGCAGCACGGTCGAGCCGACGTGCACGAGCGCACAAAATACAGCCACAGCAGTATACATTATCACTTATCACAGATTTTTCATTTCACCACAAAACGTCTCATAAACACACCCCGTGGGTCGATATCACCATTTCCGAAACAAAGTACGTGGTACACTCGAGCACCGAAGAAAAACTTCCTAGCATTTCACTGCACTGTAGTCCGTAGTGTAAGTTGTGGTCGAAGTCCTTTGTGAGGGTAATTTATTGTAGTTTTCACTCATGAATTGTTGTTTGTCGTTTGCGAACAGTTTGTGTATTAAATATTTATTGCGTGAAGTATAGACGCGCGCGTGGTGTAGCACGGCTTCTCCGCGGCGCGGTTGCGTTGCGACTGTCAAGCGGAGCGCTTGACTCGTGTAAGTAGCAGTGGGGCGCGCAACTTATGCCCCCCTCCCGCCCGCATCCCGCGTAAGCTCTTCTTGTATTCCACGAGGACTGGTAGCGCGATCTAGTATCGAGTAGTGGAATTAAAAAGCTTTTAGACTTGTGGTATTATGATTGTTTCTGTTGAAGTTGTTTGTTTGAAAGTTATCAATTTTGTAAATGTTGTAATCAAGGTGGTTCTATTATTTTAGAATTGTTTATATTTTACTAATTTATTTTAAAAACTATTTTTACAGGCTTAACAATTTGCAAGACTAAGTTTTTGAGTTTTAATTGTAGAAATTCTATTTTAAAGAGAGATAACGTAACCGCAGTAAGTATACCTTATGCACAATTTGGAGCGATTAAAAGGCATTTGGGCAAGTACAATACTTGCCCAAATCTTGTATATTCAGGTAGAAAATCTGATGGTATTCAATTGTGATCCTTATCGTATAATATTTATGGTCCAAATTTTAACAAAGTCTGTGTTATCTAGTATTTCTCTTGAATCGAACTACAGGTAAGGTCTCCAAGGTTTGGATAAAAATAAGTATCTGCTTTGACAGCTTTGTGTTTAAATCTAGTAGGGTCTTATCACTTGTATAACAAAGAACACTATTTTAGTAAAGAACGATGTTTTTACATCGAGCATAACAAAATGTAGGTACCGAATTGTAAGCTATAACTGATTAATAGAAAGAAGCTCTAAGAGGTACTGATAACCTAGCGAAGATATCAATATAGGTACTGTAATGCAGAGGGTATAGGATTCAATTCCGCAGCGTACGATCGATACCACCGGTCTGGAGATGGTGTTATCAAGTTAGTAGGTATTTAAATACATCTGAAGGCTGATTCCCGTATTTTAATATACACCGACACTGTATTTTGAACGAACTGCGATTGAATTTAGAAAAAGCTCACAATAATTGGTATTCTGCTACATTCAAGTGTCCTGAGGTGTGACAGTATAGGCAGCAGTAACTGACCAGACATAGCACCCTGAGAGAAGCAGTGGGCCTCATCAAGAGTCTGCTGGCGTTCCTCGAAGAGCTAGGCAGGCTCGAGTGACAACACTTATTCCTACTCATATGCAAAATACACGCCAAGACGTGGAGTTGCGGCAACCTAATAGGGTGGTGCATAGGGTTTCTACCAAAAACTTAGGGTCCCAAGCTAACCTCACCTGCAAGTGGTGCACCTGCCGATCAACGGACGAGGCTCTGGCAATCAAAATATCCCGATAAGCGGCAATAGGCTCGCCACCTATTACATGGGATCAAAACACTGGCGAAAAGTGGGCGTTTAATATGCCTCTGTCTACCCCTTCGGGGAAACAGGCGTGAGTCTATGTATGTATGTATGTTGTAGTTGATTCACGAAACAACAGGTTTTCTTTAATTATTTAAGTATTGAAGCACAAACGAGCATCAAAAAACGTTATTTTCGAAATTAGGACATTTACCTAGTGGATACTAAGGTGCCTAGGTGTGTGCACATATAGGAAACAAATAAATCAGTTCGAATTAACTTTTGTTAAAGACTATTAGTAATTATTTTTTTATTTATTTATTTATAGTTTCACGCCTGTATCCCTGAAGGGTAGGCAGAGGTGTAATATTACACCCACATTTCGCCATGAATTTTAGGTCCCACGTAATATGCCTATTGCCGTTACCGGGCACATCACCAGACTCCGGGCTGCTACTGAGTATTTGGAAAAACCCAGTAACACTTTTGCCCGACCCGGGAATCGAACCCGGGACCTCCGATCAGCAGTCGCATACGCTATCCACTGGACCACAAAGGCAGTCATTAGTAAATATTAAAGATTATTAGTTATGACATGCAGATTTTTTATATCAAAAATCAATATTTGATCTTGGTCTTAAAGATTTATCATTTTTTGTCAAAATGAGGTCGCTATAAAAGACGCATATACCATCCTTTTTCTCTGAAAACTTTTGTAGCTTTGTTGGTTAGAGGCTCCTCCCTCTAGTTGGAGGAACACCACACCTTTCTTGCTCCACACTTTAAAATGTTGCAAGCTATGTTCTCGGGAAAAAAAATTCAGAGGTGAATGCAACGTAGTCTTACCCTTGATCAAGGATGTGAGGATTTTAAAATAACTATATATTAAAATATGTCTTATTAAACTTCGCACACGGCTCTACCCACGAGAAAGCCGGTAATCGCAGTAAAAACTAACTAAGTACTAACCTATCCTATATGTCACTCACAGCCTCCAACTATCCACACACATAAAACTATATCTCGACATTCGCTTCGTTTCGCGGTGAAAGATGGAGAAACAAACACATTATGTATTAAAATAGTATTGGTTTGGATTAAATTATATTTCACGCCATTTTAAAGAAATGTATTCTTAGACACTAGTGTGACTAAAGTTTTTTTTCTTCTTTAGTGGATACCTAATATTATTATGTTTCAAAAACCATTTTATTTTCTAAGTATAAATACTATCTTAAGCAACAAACCACGCTGCAGCTTGAACTTGTAAATATGTATATATGTGGCACAATTCAGACAACAGAAGAACAGCCCGAAACAAATCAACCTCCCAGCTTTCCCTATTACTCCACAGATGGCGTTACTAACCACAAAGGCAGGACAGCTCACAAAATATCCGCTCCGCTATCAACATACATTTAATAGACTTTACAATTTTCGTACACAAAATCATTTGCATAAATCACGTCCTGCCTCATAAAAGCCATTACGACGACGCTTTCAAATTGCCACCGACACTCATAATAACGAAAATTTGAAAAATTCTCAAATGTTTTATTGTGTACTAATGTTTTTATCGCGGGCTACTGTATGTTGGAGCTGCGGGGAAAAATGGAAAAGTCTTGTTGAATGCAGCGCTGAAACATGGTTAATATTCAACATTATTTTATACGCTTTTTATCGGTTTAAATTGTTGTGTTTGCTGTCGCTATGCTGAGCGAGGCTTTATAGTTGTGCTACATAGAGTGATGAATGTGTTCACTGGATGATACTAAAGTAGAAAAAGCGGTTAAAATGTTTGTGACGGCATTGCAAGTAAAGGATAGTGATACGAGTAAAAGCATTATCTGCTTTTGAATTACTAATAAAACTAACTATTAACGCAGCGGGTGATTCTGTGTGTACGATTAGACCAAGTTTGAAATACAGCTGTTCCCTAACTCTTTGATAGAAGTAGATGGAAAAATGTCTTATAAATTTACTGTTAGTTTTCTATGGAACCCACGGCATCAAATGGGGTGGTGACACGTTTTATTCTTACTACACGGAGATAAAACTATTACCTGCCTATAAAATCGGGCAGTAAAGTGCAAAAAATAATTTTCAAATGCGATTATTGGTAGGTCCTCAAACATAGCCGAAAGTGTCAAAAATATAAAACTTCAACACCAATTGGTATTTTAAAAGATTACAACAAACAAACAAATTCTTCAGTTTCATAACAAAACCATTATAATTATAGAAATACACGTATTTCAATTACAATATTTTTATTGTGGATCATAGGTTTGTACAAAATACAGGTCTTAAATAATTAAACAGATCAGCTACGTCCCGCCCTTGGGGCATACAATAGTCATGTAGCAATACAGGTACATTATTTTTAAAAATTCCCAAAACAGAACAAAATGATCAAATTAAGGTAGGCAGATACAGATCAGTAGGCTACTGAACACATCATGACTGAGACGGACTATATTGGAGCAGAGATTTGTCCAATAAAAAGTATTTTATAGAGTAGTAGCACTTGTCAGATCATGGAGACTCATTTTAATTTTTTAAATTTCCGTAATGTTTCTGATAGGCCCCGGAATATTATTAAAGATACGTGTAGCCATATATTTAATTATCGCTTGTCCCGTGCCTAGGAGAGCACGTTAAGCCGTCGGTCCCGGTTGTCATGAACATCTTTGACAGTCGTTACAGGGCGTCAGTACCTTCTAAATAAACTGACACTGGTCTAAACCATGGAATATCGTTATCCCTTCAGGTTGCGGAGGTCAGACAGGCAGTCGCTCTGTGGAAAAGCTAATATTCAGCCAAATCCGGTTAGACTAGTAAGCGGACCCCAGATTGAAACTGGGATAACGCTAAGAGAATGATGATGACGTGTAGCCATACAAACGATGCTTTCATGCATAACATGAGTCTTACTAGCTACTGTACGCAATTTGTCTTTACGTCGTATACGCGTGTAGTAATTATACATGTCAATATTATTCCTTACAAACACTCCGGCCTTAAATATATAGATACATGGCAGTGTAAGTACGTTTACCTTTTTTAAAAAATGGCTTACAGGAGTCAGTTTCACGTAAATTAAATATGACCCTAATGCAACGTTTTTGTGCAATGAAAGCGCGCTCTTTGTCCGTACTGTTGCCCCAGAATATTACGCCATATCTGAGGATAGAGCTAACTTAACCGTGGTAGGCTGTTAGTAAAGTAGCCTGATTTGGTATTTTTCCCAATCTGTAAAGTGCGTATGAAAACTGTCCTATTTAGAATACCAAAACATATTTCGCTTGAACGAGTCTAACAGTCTTATCTAAGTCAGCTTAAGCAACTCGCTTTTCCGCTCTATTACTTAATATCAACAACAACCTGCATCTAACAAACCTTGATACACATTACGAACTCGTAAAATTAATCTGCACTCCGGCTAAGTGTCATACAGTGACGGAGTAATGGAAGCATTAACAAAACAGAACATCCACGTGGGCGGTCAAAACACGAGCGAATGCCTCGTCAAATCTACGGAATGACCAAGAATTGTATTGTTTATGATTTTGTTGTTTACGATGTACAGTGTGATACTGTTCTTGTTTCGGCTACTTGATTAACTTGAGGTGTTATAATCGTAATATTATTTTATATAGATCACACTTTGTGTGATCCACAAGTTGTTGTTTCGCGTCTAGGCGTTCATTGTGCCCGTTGGTTGTATGTTTGTAAAGTCTCTCGCGACATTTTAAAGAAATAAAAAAGAGTGTATGTAGGTAGCGGTTTGTGAGAAGCCATATCTGATATCGTGACCAATGAAATATCGTATCCCGGCGAACACACTCAATCTACGAACAGACAGGGTATTCAGACTAAAACACCAATTTGTGAATCTCACAAATTGTTATCCAGTGTAAAGATAGCAACGAACCCATAGCACCCATCGCAAAGGCGAGTGGCGTCGGCGGCTGCTACAACTACTGCACCATTTATACTGCGCAATAAAAAATAAAATCAATTATGTTTACCTAACAAGTTACAACAACGACTTTACTCCTTATACCATGAAATGCATACGGTTCACTCATATTGCCATTAAATAGCATCCAAAAGTATTGCAGAACCATCAATGTGGAATTTAGTGCATTGTTTGAAATGGCTTATGTTTAAATTACCACCAGATATAGTAACATATAACAGACAAAGATAGTAAATTTTAATGTAAAATTATAACCAAAATTTTAACATTTCGCTATCCTATTTAATTATTGATTTGAAGTCATTTTGCTTAAATAGGATTTAAGCAAATGACTTTAAATAAATCAATTTTAACCCAAAAGTAGTAAATGATTACCAAAATTAAACCAGCATTTTAATGTAAAATTATAACCAAAGTTTTTTTGTTAGTTGTATGAAATACCAAGCCACAAATTGGATTTAGTTACACCACCTACTTTAATTAACTAAGTTGACGGAACCCTGCTTGGCAGAGCTCCTATTTTTGAATTAAGGGTCACAAGAGAAACTAACATACTTAACCTTTTTATTTGGTGATCTTTTGGTTGTTTGAATACAATTTACAATGTTTGAACACAATTTGAAGTGCAGCCGTGACTTAAATAGTTAGTACTATTGTAATTTTAGACTTTATTTTTCTGGTGTTAAGTATATATTAAGGTATCAAAGCATTTTATGGTGGTCATTATATTGAACCCCGTTTGAAATTAAGAATTGATATGGCAATGATCACCCAGACTCGAAGTATTATACCATATGGGGATCAAACCCACGACACTCGTAATGCTTAACGGCGAAGCGACCACTGCAACCACCGCGCCATGTACGCAGTCAATTTAAATTGTTACCAAATGTCATAAAAAGCTTATATTTTTTACTTAACGCAATAAAGACCCGTTTAATAAATTTGTGTGAAAGGTCATACAAGTAGAATTGCAAAAAATATTCTAAGTGATTTTTTACGAACCTCAAGAAATTACTATTTTTTTAAATATTTATTGCAAAATATACAAGGGTCAGAGCCCATTCGTCCCCTAAGATTCGCACCCTGTGCCCATTCGTCCCCTGGAACTTTTGAGGGGCCCATTCGTCCCCTGAAGAATATTTATTTTTATTTATTGTTCTAATATAAGTACATGTATACGTGTATACTGCAGCTTGGTAGTCCTGGTATAGTCGCGCAGAAAAGGGTAAAATAAAAAATATTGTAATTCGGTAGATATCATGTTTATTTCAAATAAGATTACATACATACATACATAGACTCACGCCTGTTTCCCTGAAGGGGTAGGCAGAGGCATATTAAACGCCCACTTTTCGCCAATGTTTTGATCCCACGTAATAGGTGGCGAGCCTATTGCCGCTTATCGGGACATTTTGTTTGCCAGAGCCTCGTCCGTTGATCGGTAGGTGCACCACTTGCAGGTGAGGTTGGCTTGGGACCCTAAGTTCTTGGTGGGAACCCTATGCACCCTAATCCCAAATAAGATTAAGTTTAATAAAATGCCTCTAGGCTCTAGGCCACAGAATAGATAGTTCTTACGAAGGCATGTCTAGGCATTAAGTCAGTCTTCAAAATAATTATTCAACTTTTGGTTTCTTGTACATTTGTAAATATTTAGCAAAATATATGATTATTATAATATCTTTATGCAGTAAAATAAAACTGTGTAGCTATTTAAATTAAATCCCAGTAATAACAAAATTTTAGATTAATTTACATCCAGTGTATAAACAAATAACCAAATATCAATACCAGTATAACAAAAATAACAATTAATTGTTAGTACTTGTACAGTCAAAGAGATCTACAAAATAATGCAATATCACAATAACTTTGTATAAAAGAAATATAAAAAGTAAAATCAGTGTTTAACAACTATGTAAAACCAACATTTTTACTAACTGCAAATACACATGCAAAATCACAATGTCCTAGAAACTAACAAAATATAACTCTTTTACAAAAATCAGCCTTGATTGACCATCATATTCGGGGTAGTAGAGCCTTGCTGATTTCAGCATGAATGGGCCGGTTCGACCGGAGAAGTACTACCCTCTCACTGAAAATCGACGTAAAGTAACAGTACCTAAACTGTTGCGTTTCGCTCGGTGAGTGAGAGTGCCGGAGGCCCTATTCCTTATTCCTTCTCCCTCATCCCACTCCTTATCCTATCCCTTTTCCCTACCCCAAGGGGCGGCAACGCACTTGTGACTCCTGTGGTGTTGCGGGTGTCCATGGGCGGCGGTAATTGCTTACCATCAGGCGATCCGTCTGCTCGTTTGCCGCTTATAATTACATAAAAAAAATCATATAAATCAACATTAAATATAAAATATGCAAAAAAATAGAACACATATGAACAGTAAATAATCACTTCTTATTTTTTTTGTAAATTTACGAACTACATACATGCAAACTCATAATAACTTAAATCTAAAAAAATATAACAATACAAAAAAAAAAATACTAAAATCACAGTAATTATTGAAGTCTAGATAACTCAACATATTTCTTTTTTGTATATTAACCAACTACATGCAAAATCATAATAACTTAAATCTAATAAATTATAACTAGAAGTACTTATTTACACCTCTGTCTACCCCTTCGGGGATACAGGCGTGAGACTATACATACATACATACATACGTACATACATACATACATAGAAGTACTCCACATTGAGCTAAAACGAAACACTTAGAATACAAGAACATAATTACATCCACTAATATGATAAAATTATAATTGCGGATAAAAAATTGCTATACATATTTATTTAGGAGTAAATAATTTAGTTTTGACTTTTTAGTCAAATTATGACTGTAGTATTCCACCAAAAAGTGAATTACCATCAATAATAATACTTATCATATTCCAGGATTCAAATGAGATAATTCGATTCAATTATGTTTAAAATATTATTATTATAATATTAACAGTATTGTTTATTTCGTTAGGCGAACTTCATTTAATAAAAGACCAAAGACACATTGAACAGTCTCGTATTCGCAGTCACTTTCAAGAACCAATATGTCACCGAGCCGGCCATAACATACAAACAAAACACCTTATCTATTTTGTAACCCGTTTTTTTAACAAGTCATTCGTATAGAGACAATATTACATCGTAAGCCTATCGACAGGTTATATTATTATCATGACGGATTATTATTCATCATAGCTTTTTTTTCAATGATCTGTTATGATTTATTAAATCAATTCCGTTAATAAAAATGTAAAATATAGCTAATTTTATCTCAGGGGACCAATAGGCACCTGAATAGGTGCCGAATCTTTAACTTATATTGTATATATATTAGAGGGGACGAATGGGCACCTTAAAAATAATATTTTTTATTAAAATATTAATTGGTCCCCTACCAGGAGACCAATGGGCACCTATATAGGGGCCGAATCCACAACTCTTATGCTGGGGGACGAATTTTAGGGGACGAATGGGCTCTGACCCCAAATATTCAACACCGGACCGATAACTTTATCAGAAATTACAAAGTTATTTATTTCTCACGCCTTTCTATCACTTTTAAAAACACTATCAAATCCAAGAAGTATCCTTTCCTTTTTACGCACAATTTTCTATTATTCAAAACCTTTGTATTTATCGTTATCACTTGCAATGATAACGTTTTAACCCTCCATCAATGACATCCGGTGTTACGGAGTCAGGTAAGGGGCTTATCCGACCCTGTATTAACACTTTTACCTTTCTACGAATGGCCCTATTGTTTTGAGAATATTTTGAGAAAATATTTACGATTTTGTGGTGAATCATCCTTGGGCACAATGTAATCCTTTAGTTATCGCCGTTCTATGAATATTACGTTGTAGGAAAGTAATTTTTTTGTTACAATGCAATCGACACTTGAAGATTTTCGGAAGTATTATTTAGTTCTAGATTTGTTTTTTAAGTAGATTCCTACTAAAATGTGCTTGTACCTACTCTTTTTATAAAGCGTGGGAATGGCACTCGTTGCGCTTAGGGATATTTTCAGTTCTTGTTTTTTTTATTATTTTGATAAAGAACTTGATATCGTCAAGTTTATCACAAAAATATCACATAGCGCACAGCTGTTTTGTGATTTCGTAGTATTGCACTTAGATCGACAACTGAATTACTGATTTTACAGCTACGTAAAATGCCATTATTGAGTCTCTTAATAAAATATTTTTACTTGTTAGATTTTACTTACTCTATTTATATCGATGGATACTTTTTAATTTACCTTTGTCAAAATGAATTGTTGTTTGTCCAATCAGGTCACAAAACAGCATGTGTCATGACTCATATCTAAATCACAACTGAATTGTTATCTCGTGTTTACAACAAAACTAAACAAAATATATTCAGAGATATTCTATTTGGTTCACTTGAAATTTTCACCATGTTGTCACGGATTAAGAATACTAAAATCATCAATACCTCATTTCAATCGATGGGTGTCGAAAATGGTAACTTCGGCAAATAAACGAGGCAAATAATATCCTTGTGAGGAGATGAAAATCTTGACATTTAACTCTATACTAACCCATCTGGCTAGCATGATATATAGGTATTATTATAGTACGCCAAATCCTCTTACTAACTCATAAAGTATCTTTCGAGAGTTTTTTTGAGTGAGTGTGTGGCCTACTCCGGTGTCGGAGTTTTTAAACCGCCCGAAGGCATCCCACATGGCCTAATGGTTCTCGTCCTGAGTCAAGAACTGGGACAGACAGCTTTACGCGCCTTTAAAAGCACGATGGCGTCTGATGTAAATGCCACACGCGGTCACCCATCTAAGTGTCAACCTGTGCGAGCGTTGCTTAACTTTGCCGACCGGTTTAACAAATGGTAAGCTAAATCACGCACGCACATACAATGATACTGTTGAGCAAGTAAAGAGAAGCTTAAGTCCAGCAGTAGACTGTGAAAAGTTGTAAAGGAATTGTCTAACAAATTCATTTTATCATCTATAGACCCACTCAGGCCTGTATCTCTGAAGGGATAGGCAGAGGTGTAATATTACACCCATATTTCACCATATTATGAATTTGCAGGTCCCAAGTAATAGGGGGCGAGCTAGAGAGATTATATTGGCGTTACTGGGCACTTTGCAAGAGTCTGTGCTGCTACTGAGAATTCGTAGAAATCAAGTAACACTTTTGCTCAACCGAGGAATCGAACCCAGGCTCTCCTGATCAGCAGACTTATCCACTTTACGTTTTCATCTACTACATTGTAATCAGATTTTGATAATAATATCCTCTCAAGGACACATGTTTCAACACAAGAAACTTTTATTAACTCAAATACGCACTCCTATTCATACGAAAGCACCGAACATCCATTAGAACACAATACATCAGCCAAACTTTAATCTACAACCAAGAATACACGATATAATATACGTAAGTATGTAAGTAAACATTCGGGGTGTATTGTGCCCCGTACCCCGACACGCCCGTAATGTGTTGACATCATTATACAACCGCAATAAGAGCCACAATACAGATAAGATCCGTGTTCGAAGCATTCGGAGGGTTAAGTGCGGGTGGCATTATGTGGAACACCTTCGTTGGTTAGTTTGATATTAAGACACGTCTTAGATGTATTAAATGTTCAAATTTACTGAGCTAGTCGTTTTTTTTATAATCTACACGGGCCAGTAATACCTATCATAAACGCGAAGATTTGTCAGTATGGATGAAGATGGATATTTGTTTTCTACTCTCTCTACTTTAACGTAAAAAAATCCTAAATATATTTTAATGATTTTTTGCACTAAGAGGAGACTTACTTGTAAATATCAGACTAGTACTTTTGTCCCGACAGAGCTTCAAATGGCTAAATAAGCGCTCATGAAAGTGAAATATTTTGACTTTAAAAACATTACCCTTCCTTTTGGCTTCGCTGGCTTCGCCGTAGTCGGGTAAATAGGTGTTCGAATATTAACTCACATACCTAGTACAAGTTGTGGACTAGGAGGCAAGCTCGAATTTGATGTTTCAAGTCTCGAAGTCTCAAGTTTGGCGTCGGGACGTGACGACCCCACCGCCCACTGAGGGAGTTACTCTGACGAGTAGATACTCGTCATAGTATCTCCCCCAGTGCAAGCAGTCAACCGAAAGATGGCGGTCAAACCATCCGAACCTGGCGGAAGTAAATCCCAAGTTGCTAGATGGGCAGCAGCGTCCAGCACTAAAAACTTCCGCCACTGCGATCGCCAATACGCCTGCCAAGCGTGGCGATTATGGCAAATTCCCCCATACATGAACCACACAAATAAAAACCGGCCCCTAGTCCCCGGCGGCCCCGCTAGTCCTGGTTATGGTAGCGGCCATGGTAACGGCGGGGCAAGGGGTGCGAAGAATCTCCGGAAGAGATCGGGCTACCACCACCAACGACAATTGGCCCTGACAACACTGAACGCGCGCACACTGCGGACCAACGAGAAGATTGTCGAGCTGGAAGAAGAATTGAGCAATTTGCGATGGGATATCATAGGCCTATCTGAAGTCCGAAGACAGGGGGAGGACTCGATAGTTCTCAATTCCGGCAACTTGCTCTTCTACCGGGAGGGCGACCAACAGTCCCAAGGTCGTGTCGGGTTCATCGTCCACAAATCTCTCGTGACCAACGTGGTAAATATCGGGAGTGTGTCGAGCAAGGTAACGTACCTTATACTCAGAATATCCAAGCGGTATTCGCTGAAGGTCATACAGGTATACGCTCCAACCTCGACGCACCCCGATGAGGAGGTAGAAGCCATGTACGAGGACATATCTCGGGCTATACATGACTTCAAAACCCATTACACCGTGGTCATGGGAGATTTTAACGCGAAACTGGGCAAACTTGACGGTGATGAGCTGAGAGTGGGGCAATTTGGTTATGGGCATCGGAATTCCCGGGGTCACTTGCTGGCTAGCTTTATGGAGAAGGAAGGCCTCTATATGATGAATTCCTTCTTCAAGAAGCGAGATTGCCGCAAGTGGACCTGGGTAAGTCCAGACGGTGCCACCAAAAATGAGATCGACTTGATCATGTCGACGAAGAGGCAGATATTTAATGATGTCTCCGTGATCAATTCACTTAAAGTGGGGAGCGATCACCGAATGGTAAGAATCATTGAATATCTGTACAAGCCTCGAACGGTCGAGGTTGATAAAGTCCACGCTCCGACCGGCACCGGTTCATATCCAAAACCCCGAGAGCTTTCAGCTCGAACTCAAGAACCGTTTCGAATGCCTGGGCGAATGCGTAGATGTGAACGAGTACAGTAACGGGTTCGTGGATGCTGTCCATACAACAGGGGCTAAATTCTTTAAGCCCCAGAAAAGCAAGAAAACCAGCAAGATCTCAGGTCCGACCCTCGAGCTGTTAGAGGAAAGGCGCAAGATGGTTCTGCTATCCGCCGACGACATGCCGAAATATCGGCACCTCAACAGACAGATCTCTAAGTCTCTGACTCGCGATCTCCGCCAATACAACACAAAATGTGTTCGTGAGGCGATCGAGCAGAATAAGGGATCCAAAGTGTTCCAGAGGGATCTGTCTGTTGGGCAGAGTCAGCTGACAAAGCTGAAGACGGAGGATGGCAGAATCGTATCGTCCAAGTCTGAGCTCTTGGAGGAGATCGAAAGGTTCTATGGACAGCTATACACGACAACGCAACAACCCACAAGTACTCCAGCGTCAGACCCTAGAGCTGGATTGACCCGACACTATACTGAAGATATCCCGGACGTCAGCATGCACGAGATTAGTGTGGCTCTCAAACAGCTCAAAAACAACAAGGCGCCGGGTGATGACGGAATTACGAGCGAGCTTCTGAAGGCTGGCGGTGCACCCGCTAGAGAAGCCCTTCGGAAGCTATTTAATTCCGTCATTATCGAGGGTAAAACGCCACAGGCGTGGCACAGAGGTGTGGTGGTGCTTTTTTTTAAGAAAGGGGATAAAACTCTCTTAAAGAACTACAGACCCATTACACTTCTGAGCCACGTCTACAAGCTGTTTTCGAGGGTCATCACGAATCGTCTCGAGAGCAAGCTAGACGACTTCCAGCCTCCCGAACAAGCCGGTTTCCGTAAAGGCTATAGTACCATAGACCACATACATACGCTGCGGCAGGTTATACAGAAGTCCGAGAAGTATAACCAGCCCCTATGCTTGGCGTTTGTGGACTATGAGAAAGCCTTCGATTCGATCGAAACCTGGGCGGTGCTACAGTCTCTCCAACGGTGCCGGATTGACTACCGATATATCGAAGTGCTTAAGTGTTTGTATGAAAACGCCACTATGTCAGTCTGCCTCCAGGACCAGAGTTCGAAACCTATTCAACTCCAGCGAGGGGTGAGACAGGGGGATGTCATATCCCCGAAACTGTTTACCACTGTGCTGGAGGATGTTTTCAAGCTTCTGGACTGGAATGGACTCGGCATCAACATCAACGGCGAGTACATTACTCACCTTCGATTCGCAGACGATATCGTAGTCATGGCTGAGACCATGGAAGACCTAGGCACAATGCTCGATGGCCTCTGTAGAGTCTCCCAACAAGTAGGTCTTAAGATGAACATGGTCAAGACGAAAATCATGTCGAACGTCCATGTTGTACCTGCTCCTATTCAGGTTGGGAACTCTACGCTCGAAGTTGTCGACAAGTATATCTACCTGGGACAAGTAGTCCAATTAGGTAGGTCCAACTTCGAGAAGGAGGTCAATCGTCGAATCCAACTCGGTTGGGCAGCGTTCGGGAAGCTACGACATTTCTTCTCGTCCGATATCCCGCAATGTCTCAAGACGAAAGTCTTTGACCAGTGTGTGTTGCCAGTGATGACTTACGGATCAGGGACGTGGTCGCTCACTAAGGGCCTTATCAGAAGGCTCAAGGTCACTCAGAGGGCGATGGA
This sequence comes from Euclidia mi, assembly GCA_944739405.2. Classification (NCBI taxonomy): domain Eukaryota; kingdom Metazoa; phylum Arthropoda; class Insecta; order Lepidoptera; family Erebidae; genus Euclidia; species Euclidia mi. Next base: position 1,598,720 of record OX123194.2, on the reverse strand, counting down.
GAGAGCTATGCTTGGAGTTTCCCTGCGAGATCGAATCAGAAATGAGGAGATCCGCAGTAGAACCAAAGTCGCCGACATAGCTCTCCGGATATCCAAGCTGAAGTGGCAGTGGGCAGGGCACATAGCTCGAAGAACCGATGGCCGTTGGGGCAGAAAGTTTCTGGAGTGGCGGCCACGTACCGGACGACGCAGCAGAGGTAGGCCCCCCGCAAGGTGGACCGACGATCTCGTCAAGATCGCGGGAGGCGGTTGGATGCGGGCGGCACAGGACCGGTCTGTGTGGAGAACCTTGGGGGAGGCCTATGTCCAGCAGTGGACGTCGTTTGGCTGATATGATGAAGTCTCGAATGCTCGCTAATACACACTCGTTTGTTTTTCTGTACTTAATAAAAAATCGCAAGAATGCTCATTACAGTAGAATGCTCAAATATATCATCACCAAACTGCGATACCATAAAAATTATATAAAACGGCCACCTTAAATATGAAATTATATACATCACATGAAAATCCATCTTTCCACATTTCGAACCGCGTAAGTGCGTCGCATCAAGCCGTTGCCGACGCCCTCTTCCGGCAAACACTCCCCGATACCATTCTCCACAATGTACCGAGTTACTAAGTTGCTTAAGAAATTTATAGACCCTTACGAACAAGCATAATTCTCTTCTATTAACGACTTCGTTGAGTGCCGCTGAAAATGTAGTTTTATGGTAGTGGGTTTTCGATATTGTTTGCTTAAGATGTATACAACTTTGCCTTATACTTAAGTGTAGACGGATAAAGTATACAAAGTGTCACTACCCGTATTTCATTCTAAGATACCGTAAGATGCGACTATGGACTTCGAGAACAGCCTGAAAACCTGACGTCAAACCCTTTTCCATCTCGCCTGGCCAGCGTGGTATAGGAGGCTCATCATCAGCCTTTAACAGTCCACTGCTGGACTACGCCTCTCCTTTGGAAGGAGGAATTGGCCTACTATACCACACTGGCCAGACGGGTTTGTATCAAGTTTTCCTTCTCTTACAGTGCTGTTCTCTGCATAATATGCTCCCTCTGTCGGCTCTTACGACACCCATGGGATGATTTGGGGTGGTGACATTATGTATGCTTAATCCGTCACCACACGGACGACACGACTACTTACTTACTATTGCAATACTTACTTACTAGCTTTGCCAGCTATAAAAATATCTTAAGTGTCCAGATAATGAAATCTATGTATTTACTAAACTTCATCCTACTCTGTTCAGCATTTTTTGCTAATTTGAGTAATCAACATCGCAACTTTAATAAACTTAGAGGTTATATTGACCCCTAAACTTTCTTCGGTCTTGGCTTACTAAATACTATTAGGCTTGTCAAGTACCTATTATACGACAATTTCAAATATATACGAAATGTCCGTATTTCGTAGATACGTTTTGCGTGTATCAAGAGTTTTAAGATAGGCGATCTCTAAGCAAAATATATACAGGGTTTCATAAGACCCATCACGAAGCCGAAATCTACTCGTTTTGGATATCCTACCAAGGCATACTAACCAAAAATAATACCTGGGAATCGTATTTTTAAGTAGACAAGTTTTTTAAGTTGCAATTAAAAGAGCTACGCAGGGGAGCTCGGGTTCGAATCCACGGCGCGCATCAATAACTTTTCGAGGTTATGTACGTAATAAATTGTAATTATCGCTTATTAAACGGTGAAGGAAAACATGTTAAAGAATCCTGCGTGTCAAAGAGTACCCCATAATGTTCTCGAAACATATGTGAAGTCTGCCAACTCGAATTTGGCCAGCATGGTGGGCTATGGCTGTACCCTTCTCATAGTGAGAAGAGGCCTGTGGCCAGCAGTACCGTACCGTAGCGATAACGATATTATTAAGGTTTTTGGCTCAATTACAGTTTGACTGCGTATGATAATTATAATAATAAATGTTTAACATGCCTGACTTATATTGGACTACCTGATAACTTAATGTCCATAGTACTTAACTTATTCATAATTTCATGCGTAAGGTCTGGATCAAAATGCCGTCTGATGTTTATTTTATTGTTTTTTTACTATGTTTTAATGTTGTTAACTCTTTTTAGGATTAAGTATAACATAATCTGTACAAACATGTGTCTCACTGCTCTACACTCCGTTCTATTTATGCGAATTCATAGTTTTCGTAACTCTGTTAGCCAAATTATATGTTATCTAATTATTATTTATCTGAGTAACATTGTGCTCATTTCATATACTACATTGCTTATATTTAATTTACTAGCCATAAAATATTCATCAAGTCACTGCTTAGGTTCTGCCTTTTATACAATATATGTTATATCTTATTATGTTTACGACTTTAATTATATTTATAACACAAATCAGTTTTCACATGCTTTTCATGTATTTATGAAATATAAAGTTAATTGCAGTATCGATAAATTTGTTTACACAATTCTTTTAATTTTTATACAGTCCCCAGTAAAATACAGACGTAGATGCACTGATTATTATGATCGATAAATATGTGAAGGTTGGCTTATTAAATGCGGGCTCTCTTGGTACAGGTCATGATGATTTAGCGGCACTATTAGATAGGCATTGTATCGACATCATGGCCATCAACGAAACCTGGCTACGCCCGGGTGAGGATGCTCGGGGACCGGCCTTGCCCGAATACCGTTTTATGCACATACCTCGCCCTGACACGGTATGCTCTGGCCGAGGTGGAGGCGTCGGCTTTTACATAAAGCGCGGTTTTAACGTGCATTCATATACTGCCACTACTGATAGTCGCTATGAATCAGTTGAACAGATGTGGCTGACATTTAAGCATAATGGTAAAAACATTGCTATAGGTACTGCATACCGCCCGCCGTGGCTCTGCCTAGATCTTTTTTTAGACGCTATCACTGAAACAATAAGTTCGTTGGGTAATTGTGACAGCACGATTCTTCTAGGAGATTTCAACGTAAATTTTCTTAATCCTAGTGACAGCAAAACCAAGAAGGTTACTGAGTTTCTTAGGTGTCTTAGTCTTACTCAGTTGGTTAACTGTCCAACACATTATACTGAAACCAGCCAGACATTGATTGATCTTGTTTGTTCGGATCTCCCAATAAAAAATATATGTGTTGAACACTATGGGGTTAATAGCTATGGCCATTGTGCAGTTGTGTGTGAATTTCATATTAGAAAGGAAAAAATTAAACCACAGGTAATAAAATACAGGCCAATTAAACATATCTGTAAGGAAAGCTTTGAGGCACAATTAGCTACCATGCAGTGGGATGGTCTAGGACGGATCAGTTCGGCTGATGGAATGGTGAATGCGTTTAACCAGCACCTTTTGTCAGTGTTCGATGTTCACGCGCCCGTTAGAACCTGCGTTGTCAAGGAACCATCTTATCCGTGGATAACGGACACTGTAAAACTAATGATGCGTTTACGCGACGACGCCTTAGCTAAATATAGGAAATCTAAATCCGAAAGTAAAAGAGGCTATTATAAACAACTGAAGTCCCTTGTGTCAACTGCTCTGTATAACGAAAAGACGGCATATTTTAAATTTAATATTAACAAGCAGATTAGCCATCCCAAAGAGCTCTGGAAAAACCTGAAATCTACAGTCCTTCCCGCTAAAATAAATTCAGAACTTTCACCTCAATTCGCATGCCCTGATGAAATAAATATTCACTTTCTAAATGTTCCTGGTAGAGAGGACGTCACCATTTCCCAGCTGACGTACTTTGAATTTCACAGGTATGGTTCTGCCACTTTCTCCATCACACCAGTGACCCAAGGCTCTGTATCGCGGTTGATTCATGGTCTTAAGTCGAACGCGGAAGGTCACGATGGGATCAGTCTTGATATGCTTCTCTTGTCTCTGTCGCACACCCTGCCACTCATAACAGACATCATAAATACTTCTATAGCAACTTCAACGTTTCCTGAAATTTGGAAAGTTGCCCGTGTTAAACCAATACCTAAAGTACCCAACCCTAGGAATGTCAGAGAGCTTCGACCAATTAGCCTGTTGCCTTGCCTATCTAAGGTAATGGAGAAGGTAGTATGCCATCAGTTAACTGCCTTCCTAGAAAAAAATAACATACTACCCACATTCCAATCCGGTTTTAGGAAGAGGCGCGGCACCTGCACTGCACTTATTGACGTAACGGACAATATTCTGTCAGCTCAAGATCAGGGCATGTGCACATTATTGGTGCTATTAGACTACTCCCGCGCGTTCGACTGTATCAATTTGCAGCTCCTATTGTCAAAATTAAGTTATTATGGGTTCGACCAAAGAGCGCTGCAATGGTTTAATAGTTATCTCAGTAACCGAAAGCAATTTGTTGAAATTTGTAAAAGTGATGGCAGCACCACTAAATCCAATTTGACTTCATTAAAAAGGGGCGTGCCTCAAGGATCCATTTTGGGGCCTATTCTTTTTATTTTGTACTGTGCCGATATCACAACTTATATCCAAAACTGCAAATACCACATCTACGCCGATGACGTTCAACTTTATATCTCATTTAAGCCTACAGACTTACAAACTGCCCAAAACAATTTAAATACAGACTTGAACAGTATATCTTCGTGGTCTGATGACAATTGTCTAGAACTTAACCCTCAAAAAACAAAATACATATTGTTTGGCACCGATAGACAATTGCAAGCACTACCGAGAGATATACGGGTAGTACTCAAGGGTGAAATAATAGAAAGGGTTTATCAAGCCAGAAACCTTGGCCTAAATATGGATTCAAACCTTAGGTATGAAAAACATATAGCCTCGTCCGTCCAAAATTGTTTTTATCGTCTGAAGGTCTTATATAAAATAAGACCTTACATAACACAGGAACTGCGGGTAATGTTGGTGGAGTCATTGGTATTGTCACGGTTGAACTACGCGGATGTTGTATGTGGACCCCGATTGCTCGCTAGAACACAACATCTTATACAAAGGGTCCAGAATGCGTGTGCACGTTTCTGTTTTACCATACCACCTAAAACACATGTTACACCGTTTTTAAATCAACATGGGATACTCAAGATGAAATCGAGGCGCAAACATCACTTGGCATGTCTGCTGTTTGGTCTCGTTAAATATCGTGAGCCCTCTTATCTGTACAATAGGCTGACATGGACGACTAGTAGAAGGGATTGCACGAGCAGGCAGTGTTCTCAGCAGCTCTCCATCCAGCCTCACAGGTCGGCTGGGTTCAAAGGAAGTTTCCGATACGCCGCAGCGAAGATATGGAATAATCTCCCACCGCCCATAAGGAACTTGAACACGTTAGGCACATTTAGAAAACAACTAAAACAGTACCTTATTGACGCGCAACGGCGGCATGGCAATATTAACACCGACTTGTCATTTATTTAAATATTCTAAACCATATTATTATTGTTTCATATAATTTATATTCGTAAATATTTTATCACTGCTCGTAAAAGATTTTTAATTATATATATAAGATACCTACTATTATCATTTATTATCCTATCCACATTATATTTATGTATTTACGTATATTAATAGTATATTTATATATTGATAAAAGCAGATATCATGGAGTAAACTTAAACTTCTACTTTGGCTACTCTTATTGGCTTCCGTACGGCATTTTCTAGCAGGCCCAGTGGAAGATCAGCGCTCGGTCTTTGTGACCTAGCAAATGCTGAACTGAGGTCCTGATTGCTGCACAGCTGTGGGACACATATTTAGTCACCCTACAATGTTAATAGGTGTATTATCTATTATTTTTAATTTTGTTTTTCAACACTGTGTTTTTGTTTTCTCTTTTTTTTTGTGTTTTGATATAATATGTACTTCCCTTTGTCTTTGTTGTATGAGTGACTTTACCCGATGTATTGTTATTTTTTTTTGTGTGCAGTAATAAAAATTTTCATTTTCATTTTCATTTTCATTTTTCAGTGGGACAGTTTATATACAGAGTAACAGGGCTGATGATGACTAATGTTACTAATAAACTATACTTAATATTGACTTTCATATTATATATAGTAACAAATAGAATGCTAATAACTGTTTTCTTAGAAACACGCAATACAAATTTCTTAGAAAAACACTTACCCATAAATGTAACTGGTTGCTACCTCTTCTCGCAATGTACAGTTTCAAAAGCTACACACGTATTCGCTATATATCTGGCGACATGTATAAGTAAAAATACTTTGTTTACTTTCACAAGAAATATTGCTAAAGGCTTTCCTTAGAGACGACAATTTTAAAACAGTAGCGTTGAACAACGCCATTTGTTACAAGTTGTTTTTTAGAGGAATTAATGGAGATTAAACTTTAAAGCAGCGATAACCTAGTGAATAGACAAACGGACTGTAATGCAGAGAGTCTCGGGTTCGAGCTTATGTTGCGATTCAATAAATTATTAACACGATATGCGGATTTATCTCTTCATCATCATCATCATCATCAGCCCTATATCTATAGTGTCCCACTGCTGGGCACAGGCCTCTTCTCACTATGAGAAGGGTAAGGCCATAGTCCACCACGCTGGCCACATGTCCTTCGAGAACATTATGGAGAACTTTCAGACATGTAGGTTTCCTCACGATATTTTCCTTCACCGTTTAGCAAGCGATAAATAACAATTTAATACGCACATAACTCCGAAAAGTCATTGGTGTGTTCCGTGGATTTGAACCCGGACCCTCTGTGTAGCAGTCTGTCGGTCTCTCCACTGGGCTATCGCTGCGTTATCTTTTGCTAAACGGTAAAGTAAACATCGAAAGGAAAGCTGCATGTCTGAGATTTCTCCAGAATGTTTCTGAAAGACACGTGGAGTTTATCAACTTGCACATGGCCAGCGTGGTGGACTATGGCCTTACCCTACTCTTAAAAAGAAACGGCCTGTATCGATCAGTTGGATAAAATATGTAACTAAGGCTGATGATTACGATGACATACAATTTGTTACAAAATACGCTAAAATCTAAAGCTTCACATATTTAAAAAAATAAGTTCACACTTTTCATATTTAGAATGTTTCAGAAATTATAAAAATATTTTACTCGACTTAATTCGGCGAAACACGACTGGCTGACAGATGTCAGCTATGATAAATGTATTTTTGCTGAAAATATAGACTTAATTACATTTGAAATAGTATGTGATATATGAAACACAAATAAGTCATCTACTCTACGAATTATTACTACTATACTACTCGAAATTTTAAATCGCGTTAATTATTTAAGTCAGAGAAAGAATATTCAGTACTTTCAGGTCAGTAATCGGTTATGGCAGAAGTGAAATATTACACCCACATTTCGCCGTGAATTTTTAGGTTCCACGTATGTTATAGGGGGCGAGCCTATTGCCGTTGCCGGGCACATCAACAGTCTCCGCGTTGCTACTATGCGACCTCCGAACAGCAGACGTATACGATATCCACTGGACCACGGAGGCAGTAAGAAACAGTTAAATAAAATAAATAGGTGTAGCTGCAGACATCCTTTAGTATGCTAGAGGTCACCTGATCTTCGTAAACATACCGTCAATATGAAACTTATACCAGCGGGTTCATTAGCATGGGTGTCGTAAGTATATCATGACAGAAATATGTTCCGTAACTGTGTGTAACCAAAATTAGTTCAGTCTTTGCGTGAAAGAATAAAAAATATCTATCCTCACATTTTTATTAATAGTTGTAGAATCTTTTCCTGAAATAAGAACTTATTGATCCAAATCTAAAGGGAATTAAAAATCCTTCTAGGAATTGGATAAAACTTATATTATAATATCAATTAAACATAAAATTATTGGGATCAGAATTTCATGGATTATTCAAAATATTGCATAAATCAGGCTTTGTAATTAAATTTGAGTCAGTGAAATGTTTATAAAATAGAAATATATTTGTATCGTAGTAGTGTTCAGTGTCTATTTTATATTAATTTATTTTTATTAGTGCGTTTTACGAGAAAATAGGCTTTGTTTATAGCATACAGTTTTATATTCGTTTTACAAGTGGAAGGGAAACTCATATTTTATTATATATGGTTCTTCCACAATGTATTTTAATTAAAAACTCCATAATATGTGTTTTTCAGGAACATACAACAAGAGGGAGACCAAAGAAAAGATGGATAGATTATTTGAAAGATTACATGAATGAAAAGGGAGTGCATGTTCAGATGACATCCGATAGAAGAAAATGGAAGAGAAAGACATTCTGCGTCGACGCCAAATGATATTGGAACAGGGCAGGAAGAAGAAGATGTGTTTTGGTATATCCTCGCCGTCTGAAACCGCGTGAAGGAGGGACCGACGCTGTCGCATATTGCAAGTTTACACGTGTGGAGAATAAAGATAAAGTACTCTTTTTGTTCTGTGGTATTTCTTGCATCCAAGGGTACATGTTGAGGAGACACGATGTTACTCAAACTTTAACAATTTAAGGTGCGCCAGTAAAGTCGATGGTAAACTTAATATTTGCCTACTCAAAGTGCCCGTGTTTTGACGCCCGCTCTCGGCGGTATACTTTTTAGAGAGCGTGATAGTCTTACATAGCTTTTTCTGTTTCGATATTGTCAACAATGGGTTTTCCATTATCATATTTGTACATTTCTTGATATAAGATCTTATAAAATCACAAATACTTTCAACATTAAAATGTGTTTTTAGAACGAATTGTACGGAATCAGAAGTATGACTGTCTCCACATTTATATAAGCAGCAAATCCATGCCATCATCACCCTATGCAAAAAATCCATAGGATCACAAAATTATATTATACCCGGATGAATATCGTTATGACTACGCGTTTGATTCCCGTGATATTAATGTTTGTCCAATTTATTTTTCTCTAATATCGGTGCATGCGTTTGTTAGTCAAAATTTGTTTTACACATGTTTGCATCAATTTTCAAATAGAATAATAGAATAACGGATGGAAATACTGTTTTCTTTTTGTTATGAAAGCTCTATAAGCGTGAAATTTTTCACGAATGCATTGTACCGGTGCAGCTGTATCAATATCAAAAATCAAATTCAAACAATATTTTTGGCAATATTTTATATTACCAAAAATAAAAACGAGGTGGTGATAATATTTAACAAGTAAGTACCTAGATGGACAAGCTTTGCTCAGTACTTTGTTACTATATTGTGTTTTCTAAAAATGAATCCTAGCTAGATCTATTAATCGCCCCGAAACCTCCTGTATACTTATCATGAAAGACGTTGGAGCCGTTTCCGAAATGCTGATAATAAATATACAAAGACACAAGAAGTGTTCGCTTAAAGATGTAACATAGATGTTCCAACAGTTGTGGTTTGACAATCATTTTTTAGTAATTAGACTGCCTCTGTGGTTCTGCGATAGTGTTAGCGACTGCAGATCACGAGGTCTCGCGTTCGATTCCCGTGTCGAACAGAAAGTGATATTGGGTTTTTCTGTTAGGAATTATTCAATAGAAGTTCGGAGTCAGGGAGTTGGCCTTGTCACACCACCGTGCTTCGGAAAGTACGTTAAGCCGTTGGTCCTGCGCCCAATCTCTCTTCTTTCGTGTCGCCTGTGGCGTCTCATCGGACTATGGGAGTGAGGGAATAGAGAGTGCACTTGTGTATGCGCACACACTTGTGGCAAGTCTCATGTAAAGACCAGCCACCGTGGCCGGAATCGGTCGGGAGGACATTACATAACATAACTTCACGGCTTTTATCCCCGAAGGGGTAGGCAGAGGTGTATTACACACCCACGTTTCGCCAGTTATGTTTAGGTCCCAATGTAATAGGGGATGAGCCTATTGCCATTTACCGGGCACATTATTAAGCGAGCGATAATAATATAACGGGAGAACATCATTTTAGTAATTACCTCATCCGTTACAAAGAGCTATGTAGCACGTACCTAGATTATGAAAATAGCCTTTTGCTACATTTTAACCGAAACGAATGAAACAATCTACAGATTCAGAAAACACAGCAATTAACGTCAAGTACAAGTAATTTTCTCTTCTAATTACATTCTCATGATTAGCTTCCAAATGACTTCATGATTCAAAGAGGACTCTAGCAAACATATCTGATGACGCAATCAAAATGTTACGATCTTAATTCTTCAGTCTTATACGAAAAATTATTCACAGTTTCCTTCACTTTCGTATTCATGAAAACCATTGCGCACTAAACAAGTAGGTACTTGGAAAAATATTCCTACTTTCATGTAGGCTGACAGCCGTAGTTGTGTTTCGTAAATTAGTAGTGTACCAAAGCTTTGGGCTCGAAATACATGTGATATGAATATGGTCCCTGTATTTCCATAATTAGCTCGTTTGCTCTGTGATATAGTTTGCGTTTATGTTCGGGGTTCATGGTGATGCGCTTGGGATTATCTGGCGCTGGTATTGCATTTTGAGACAAGCTTTTTTACATGCAGCATGGAGTCCTGTAAATATATTTTATTGATAATCATGTCAGACGTGATAATGTAGGATTGAGAAACAATAAAATATAACTGCTTCCTCTTCATGAAGCGAGGAATTTTTAGAGTGATATAACAAGCTTAGTCTTTTTAGTCCTGACTCGTGCGTGTTCTGTAAGATCAGATCGAACGAAACAGTACTACCCAGTACTGGTTCGTTCGAACCGGCAGCTAAACTGGATGTTAGTACTACATGATAAAATACCACTATATTATGTAGGTCTTAGATTATATCAATGAAAGCTGATAAACGTAATAAAAGCAAATATTTTGTAAATTTGTCATTCAAAGCGTCTCATGTTGGATTTAAGTAAGTAAATAAGTTTGACCCTTGTAAGAAATGTGTAATTAGTAAAAACATCTCCATCTCCAGATGTATACCATTCAACAATTATTTTTATTATATAAGTTCTAAGATAATAAAACCTGAAATTCAGAATTTCTTTATAGGCATATTTTTATGAGCGAAAATATTAGCTCAGCTAAATCAAGAATTTTAGTCAAGATATAAATTTTCGAGGGTACTTACCCTTAGATTTCAATTTTCCGCTAATATCCCGACGTTTTATTGAATGGAATCTGGATTTTCATCACAAGTGTTTTTCCAGTCTAATTTGGGTCAAGTATTAAATAAAATCGTTAGGTTATGCTGAAGCTTAAACTTAGTGAAAAGGATAGGATTTACAGCACGGTTGGCGTAACACTTTGTGTAATTCATAAATTGTTGTTTCGAGTCTGGGTGTTTTTTTGTGTCCGTTAGTTGTATGTTTGTAAAGTCCCCCGCGACACAGGATTAAGTCCTAATGCGGGAGTTGACTTTAAAAAAAAAATAGGATTATATAAATAAATAAGTAACTACCACCTAAGGTTTTAACTTGCTTAATTAAGAAACAAATTTTACTTATGAATTGGGTATTGGTCAGGATCTTCAATTTATTTTAAATAAGACCTAAATTTTTATAATGATATTCAAAACAAATCGTTTTATTAACATACTGCTGCAGTAAATTCCAAATTCGCCTCGCTGCATTGTAATCAAATTAGACCAACTACCACCATACTGTTTATTCAAATTAAAATGTGACGACTTCCCCTTCGAAAAACTCTAATTAATCAAGATTAATAGTTCACACTTTAGCACTAAAGCCCTTAAGGATAACAATTAAGAAGAATGTTTCACAAACGTACTTTTTCTGCAAAGGGCGGCGCATGTAGACGAAAACAAAGAAATTCGATTTGGAACCCTTCAGGGATCGTGGGGAGCGTATTAAATTTGCATTAGACGAAATTGAAATACGCCCTTGGATGAGTCGTTACGAGGGAAGACTAATAATGTCGTCGATTCTCATCGGGCAGATCTTCAAAGTCACGCCGTGACTATCTGATTAATTGAATCATTTTTTGCCTTTTCCCCCTTTACGGTGGAGAAATTTGTCAATATGCCCGTTGTCCTCAAGTATCTATTGTATTGAACTGATCATTAAGACTCCGTCATCTTGAGGATGCGGGGGTGCATTTGTTTGTTTATTTTCTCGTAGTTACAGTCCCTCTATTTGTTCATAGTACGTATCAGAATAATATATGGATACATATTTTGAAAGCTTAGAGGTGTTTCCAGTTTGTATATTGAATTGTATTTTGTTTCAATGACATTTCCATATTGCAAAATCGTATGCTGACGAAGCTTTAAAGAAAGGGCGTTCCCATTGCGAGACAAATCACTACTAGGTTCCTTAAAAGATAAAAAATAAACCTTATAGTAAAGTAAAAAGAAGAATGCACAAGATTAAGACAGGAAATGCATTAAAAAATATGGTTAGCGCACAGATATCGTCTCGGGAACAAATCGACACCGCCTCGTCGATAACGTTCCGGTACTCATAAGATTAAATTGCGATGAACGAGATGACATTATACTGATCAGCCATTAAGTTGGTGAGGCGATTTGCGTATGGGACACCCGGAATTATTTTTATAACGAAGTTACACTACATTTACTATTCACCCGTTTTATTATTAACAAATCGGTCGATTAGAAAGAGACTACCAAGGCTATAGCCTTGGTAGTCTCTTAATCGACCAATATCTGAATCGGTATCAAAGCCCAAAATTGTGTCCCAGTGAACTCCAAAGCGTCTGTTAGTCATGAATCATTATCACAGTCACGTCTTGTCGTACTGTGTGTATCGTGCACCCATCGCATTCGACCTCCGTGAGTCTTGCTATTTACTTCAAATTGAATTTTTTACTGACAGAGTAAAGAATTGTGTAATAAGAGAGTGTTGTGAGGTAAAAGAAGATGTAGTGACAAGCATTGAGAAAAGTATGCTAAGGTGGTTTGGGCACGTGGAGAGGATGGATGAAGAAAGACTGACCAAGCAGATATATAAGGCAAGTGTGAATGGGACAGGACGAAGACCAAGGCGGACGTTCTCTGACCAGATTGGAGACATCCTAAAAACAGGACAGGTTAGAAGTACCCTGAGCAGAAGAGCATGCATGAGAAATCTGATGGGAGTGAATGAAGCAAGAGAGATATGTCAGGATCGTTGCAAATGGAGTTCCGTAGTCTCTGCCTACCCCTCCGGGAAACAAGTGTGAGTCTATGTATGTATGCATGCATTTTTGTGACGGATCCCAGTATTTTTCTACAAATTTTCTACGATGACATAGAATTTAGAAGGACTTCGTTACTCCAATGTATCTACGTTTTAAATCAGCGTAATAGGAGTAGACCAATTAGTAGAGTACAGTGCCATATTTTTTCTAGAGTTCAACGCCTTTAATACTCCAAGGCTCTCAGAATTGATTTGGTGAATCGAAAAATCTACATGAAGTTGAATTCTATAGGAGTTTAAACCAATTATTTTTTTATACATTACTTTGCATATTACGGAACCACAGACGATTTAACGGTACTTAGAACTGATGGAAACTTAATTTTGATTAGACTGTTTTTTTTTATAGAAAACACGATGCCAATCAAATGCACGCTGCACGTATGTACTGTACGTACGTATGTTAAAGGAAACAATGCAGTAAAAAATTTAAGTGGAACCTCTTAACGTATTATTCAACTGATGCGTATTTTAGATAGAAATCGTGAGTGGTGTGAAGCGAGGTTTTTTATCTATAAGTATTAGTAACTGTTATGTTACCTATTAGTCATATTAAACTAGCTAACTAAGTAACTAATAAAATATGACGTTACTCAAGGCAAAGATAAAAAGACATTTATTTGCTCATTCGTCCAATTATAAATAAGGAAAGGTATACCATTTAATACAATTTTTTATTTAACTTCGTTTATTAGTTGATGTTGACCCCAACTAATAAACGAAACGTTGTTTAAATTGATCCCACTGCTGTATGCAGGCCTTTTCTTATCGTGAGAAAGATTAAGCAAATCTTTCAAATAGCATTTGGACACCGTGGTAGACTAAAGTCGAACTTTTAGAGCGAGCAGACGCCCATGTCCAGCAATGGGACAGCTTTTATACTTATCACAGTATCTACTACAGAGTTTCCAAAATTGGTTAGAAAACCATGATGTCAAAATACTGATGGTGTACAATTAACATATTTGCCACTGATGAAGAAGTATTGTTATTTAAAGATATTGATATTTCATGGATTGACAACTACATCTTGAAGATTGAATAAAGGAATCTAAGATTAAGATCTAAAACTCTCAAGAGTGTAAATTTTCTTGAAGCAAAAGAATAAAACGTTTTGAGATTCAAGATAAATGTAACTAGTACTAAAGAATACAATGGAAGTGGTCATAATTTCAGCAATAAATTAAAATACCTACTTTCTTTTCGATTTCAGACAGCCAGAAACACAGTTGTAATATAATTGCACATTCTAAAATTCAGTTCAAAATACAATCCGTCTTACTTATAAAAATCTCGTTGAGTGTGACTTAGCCACCTCCCAGCTGAATAGCTGTCAAGCATTTAAACAACGCTTAAATTTTCTTTACTTATAAACGTTGATTAGCTGTTGTTTAGCTGAGTAACTGATAAAGAACGATACACATGCGAGGGCCACAGATTATAGCCAAAATAGTCGACTAAATAACGCAACTGAACGAACACGCTTGGCTATTTTGTATCTATGAGTCATAGATACATAGCAATGATATGATATCTCCATGGCAACGATATTCTGACAAATAACAAAAAGTCCCAGAGCTAGTGAACAATTTTGGATATTTTTTTGAAACATGAGGAATATTGATAATTTTAGAAATTTACGTAATAAATGTTTTTTTTTTCTTAACATTGAGATTTAATATAGCTTCAGGGTATTATACTAATTACGGATGTATTTTTGTTTTTCATAAAAAGATCTAATAAACGTTCTTTTTCGATTATTGTTATTACTTAGGATGGAATTATATATTTACTCCGAAAATATTATTAAAAGACTGCCCTATGTCGTGCTTTCGCGAGAGCCCACCGCATCGCAATTCGCAGTAACCTTGAGCAAGAAATACAGCCAATATAAGCTCTCTTTATAAAAAAAAGTAATCTAGAATGACAAAATTTTTTTTTGCCTGTACAAAGATTCAAGTGCTTGTAGGGAGCCGCTACACTTCAACTAGACCTCGACTATCTAATTTAGGTTCATTTAAGGACAATCACAGAATTTTCTGTAATGCCTCAATTGGGTATGTTACCAAAAATTGTTTACCAGCTCTCCTACTATTATGTTGTTCTAAAAATATCGGCAAGAATTAATTTATAACTATACAAGTTAAATCTTCTATAAAATGTTGGAAATCTGCTAGATCGTCCAAACCTATGTTTAATTATAAGTAAAAAACATTAGAATTGAAAGAAATGCAAATAAATAATTTTAACAATGTATATTATGTCATTGATCGAACAGCTGTTTCAAGTAAAAGCCGCCATTGTGCCTCTCAGCAACATTTAAACAAGTTCCCGGTGTTGTTTAAATTTGACAGCTATATAAGCGTCACTTAGTGGCTGCTAAACGCTAAACAGGGTTTATAGGTAAGGTTTTTGCTAATCAGCCTCTCAGCAGTCGTTTAAAATTTTAACTAACGTTTATAAGTAAGAGGGAATAAGTTTAAATCAAATGAGATCACAGAGATGCCTATACACTGAAAATTGAACAACAATTGTCTTCAGAGAATTACAGAAAAGATGACAAGAAAAAAAAAACACACGACAATCCCATTTTTCACTAGGTTCGTTATTCCTTTCATACCGGCAGGGTCAACGTGTATTTTTTTATTATAAGGATTTGTTTCATACGTGTCTGTGATTTTTGAAATGTTATCATTAATTCTACTCGATACTCATCATAGATACACATAAGCAAGGATAGCCTAGTGGAGAGACCGACAGACTGCTACGCAGAGGGTTCGGGTTCGAATCCAAGGCGCGCCCCAATGACTTTTCGGAGTTATGTGCGTATTAAATTGTTAATTATCGCTTGCTAAACGGTGAAGGAAAAGATCGTGAGGAAACCTGCATGTCTGAGAGTTCGCCATACTGTTCTCGAAAGACATGTGAACTTGTGAAGTCTGCCAACCCGCACTAGGCCAGCGTGGTGGACTATGGCCTTACCCTTCTACGTGGGACAGTTTATATACCTATAGGGCTGATGATGATGATGATGACTCATCATCATCAGGTCTGTACATAAACTGATACAGACCTCTTCTCACTATGAAAAAGGCTAGGCCATAGTCCACTACGTTGGCCAATTGCGGGTTGGCAAATTTCATATAGGTATGCAGGATTCCTCACGATTGGCGAAGAAACTATTCAATACGCACATCACTTCGAAAAAATTGTGTTTTGAGTCCGAGACCCTTGATTTAATCGTCTGTTGGTTTCTCTTGTTACACTTTTCCTAAAAAACTACTAAATGAATTCGATGCAACTTTGCAGTCATATTTAAATAACAAATAGGTAACCTTTTGTTGCGCTAGCCGATAATGCAGGCAGAGCTGCGTTCAGAAACAAGTCTCAAATAAGTCCCTGCATTTATCTCAAAATATACCAGTCATATCGCAGTTCTAATTTCGGTACAGCTCATTTAGGTTCGTTGTAGGCGTGTCGTCGACGTCACGTTCCCGGCACGTGCTGTAATCACGTCCGACATGTTACGCAATATGTAGCTAGCCTAATTTGTCGACCCGAGCATGAGATAGTTGTAAACAAAAACTGGCATCGTTTATTGTCTTGGAAGATTGTCATGTTTCTTGTTTGTTTTTGATCTTACTCTTATAACAATTTTTTTAAGGGCTTGTATTCACTTTATTTTTTTAACGCATCTCGGATATACTGAGTCTTTTGTATGTATGTAGCAAAGTTATCTATAGGTGTTTATTTAAATATATTTTATCTTACGAACTTATTTCTTTGGGTTATTTGTATTACGAGGTAATCTTAAAACTATGTGTGTATCAATCATGAAGCCTTCTTATTCAGCAAGTTGCCATTGACATCTTCAACAATCTCTTAGAAACTACGTTAGTATTTTATTGAATGTTGGGACATAAAAGTACTCTCCAAACACCAAAATGCTCCTTGCAAATAATATTATTTTTGCATACATTTCGTCAAATAACAATCCTTTTAGACACTACATGCATATCCAACCACAAGTATAAACGCACTAAGAATACCATCACCAAATATACACTACCGCGCAAAAGTATTTTTTGCCCACCTTGATTATAGTATGTTTGAAGAAAATGATTTTCTTCTAATTGTACTAATTTTATTATGCCAGTTCATTGCCATATGTTATTAAATCTAATATAGACAGTTTCCCTATCATGATTTTACTCAAAAAACTTAAATAACCAAAAAGCAGGCAGCGATAGCCTAGTGGATATAACAACAGACTGCCGTGCAGAGGGGTTCGAATCCACGGTGCGCATGACTGACTTTTCGAAGTTATGTGGTATTTAATTGTTAATTATCATGTTAAACCACTACTCTTGGGTCTAGTGAACAGTTGTTTGATATTAGTTACGCGGAGTCAGTACCCTTAGATAAACTGATACTGGTCTAAAAAACCAAAGGAATATCGCTATCCCTTTGGTTTGCGGAGGTCAAACGGCAGTCGCTCTGTGGAAAAGCTGATTTAGTCACATCTGGTTAGACTAGTTAGTTTATTTAAGGGTACTGACTCCGCGTAACGACTGTCATTCTGTTCACGAGAACGAATAATGATGGTTTAACATGTTCGCCGAGGCACGAGGCGAGCGATAATTAACAATTAAATACCACATAACTTCTAAAAGTCAGTGGTGGGCGCCGTGAATTCGAACCCCTCTGCACGGCAGTCTGTTGGTTTATCTACTAGGATATCGCTGCCTGCTTTTTGGTTATTTCAGTTTTTTTAGTTAAATCATGATAGGGAAACTGTCTATATTACATTTAATAACATACGAATTGTCATAATAAAATTAGTACAATTAGAAGAAAATCATTTTCTTCAAACATACTCAAATCAAGGTGGGCAAATACTTTTGAGCGGTAGTGTATATAAAAAAATATTATAATTTATTACTTCCAAAAAAAACTTTCATGTAAACCGAATCAGCAATCTTCTGTCCTATCATTTTAAAATGATAAGCCTCCCTTTTAATACCATTCAAGCAAAATAAACCACCTCCAGTGTTGATGTCGTACTAATGAACATTTATATTTTTATACTCGACAAAAAACGTTCGTTGAAAGACAGTAGTGAGTGACAAGCGACGCTGTAGGTAAGGTGAAGGGCATCCCTTAATGGCATTCTCAGCATAATTCTCTCTAGATGAGTCCAAACAACGATAGTACTGAGTTTCCTGTTGTATGATTAATGTTTCCTCTCCCTTCATCACTATATACATCAATTTGTATATCAAGTGTCGTTTTGGATCATAAATATTCTACTGAAGATACGCCATCAACAGTTGTTGATAGTAATGTGAAAACACGTAAAGATGTTGCTTTAATTTAAGAATAAACTCTTTAAACCTGATCGGTTTGAATCAAAGTTGCTCTTTTATATAGTTTATGCACTTTATGAAGAATATCTATTTCCTCTTCCACAATAGTATACATTCTTTATTGTAATGAGCAATACAGTTAAAACCTACTCTTTTTCTTTTACTTACGATATACTAGATCATTTGCCAATTTAAAATGACATAAAATCTCGGCCACGCCTTTATCATTTAATTTCGTTTTATTTCCTTTCTTTTCAAATTTCAGCTTTCATCATTTCAAATGTATTCGTGCTTGACATCTCATACAGAATCTGCATGGAATACAAAAATCAAATCGCATTAGTTTTATTTGTACCACTTTATCATCTATTGATTTGTTCGTCAGTCGTACATTCTAAACGCTTGTGTTCCGTCAATTCTATTTGTTATATTTTTTTTGTTCACAAAACGATACAACTATATTTTCCGTTTCCGTCTCATTTGTTACGCACGGAATACATGGAAACACACTTTGGTGCACTTTGCGAGACAAATTGTCAGCGGGGAATTCTATAAATAAAATCCATAAAAATGACAATTTGAAAAAATCTATTGTTTTGTTTGATTTTCAATGTATAGACATGGAAGAAGTAACATTTACTAATTATCACTGCTGTATACATTTGGATGATTTTACGATCGATAAATTTGAACCACCAAATTAGGAGGAGTCCAGACGGAATTTTATAATTATGAACACTTTTAAAGGACTCTTCCGTTGGTAGTTTGTTTACAACCATATAACTTTATTAGCTTTAGAGGTTATTGCTAGTAATTACGTCTAAAGGACCTTACATATCTTAACATAATAATAAAAACTTCTGATACAAAGGTAAGTGTGTAAAAACCCGCTTTTGATTATAATATTGAAAATAATGACGAATTTGCACTGGGATTTTCTTATGGGAAATAAAATAATTCCGTCAGCTGCGTATTTCCACGCGGGGGATGAAAATTACTTTAAGGAATTAAATTGCATCAACTTAATAAGTTATCAATTCTTCTATTAAATTTTTCAATTTCGTAACGCTTTGATTCTAACTTTTGCATAATGCATAGATTCAATATTATTTTAAAGAGAATGCATAAACAAATTAGATGTGAATAAAAGCCAAAATGAAATATAACAGTTTGAATTTAAAGAATAAAATAAGGACTGAGTAAAATAAAAAAGAACATTGAAATTTAAATTGAGAGAAAGTAACATCTGATACTACTGCTAATTTATAAAATGATTTAATTTACATAGAAAATGTGGAATAAAATCCTTAATGAAATTTGCTTGCGTTATGGATGACTGATGTTGACTGTCATTCAAAAATATACATTGACTAAAAAAAAGTGTGCTGCGACTGTTTTATAGTATTTTTTTTATAGTTGAAGACGGCAAACGAGCAGGCGGATCGCCTGATGGTAAGCAATTACCGGCGCCCATGGACACAAGCAACACTGAAGGAGTGACAAGTGCGTTGCCACCCCTTGGGGTTGGGAAAAGAGATGGGATGAGGAGTGGAATAAGGGAGAGGGAATAGGGAATAGGGCCTCCGGCACTCTCACTCACCGAACGAAACGCAACAGTTTAAGTACTGTTACTTTACGTCGATTTTCTGTAAGAGGGTAGTTCTTCCCCGGTCGAGCCGGCCCATTCATGCTGAAATCAGCAAGGCTCTACTACCTAGAAGTAGTAGGCTCTACTACCTAGAAAAAGTCAAGTTATAATGAAGCTAACATTCCGTCAAATCTAGATAGACTAGTACTAAGCAAATCCTGGGCAAATATTCGATGCAAAGGTGAGAATGGCAAGACGACGATGAAGTATATTATAATAATTTTGGTTGATTTTTCTATACGCATACTTATTGCTCATAATCGCAAAGCATAACTATTAAGCATATGATGGTGTGCAAATCAAGAGACCAGTATTCAAAAGGATCAAGGCCTTTTCTAAGAAACTTGTGATCATCTTAACTAAGAAGCGGTTCTGAACATTCTCAGTTTTAAACTAGTGAATAAAAATAAGCCCAGTGTATAAAATCCTTAAGAATGATGTAATAGTACAGATGCACAAATAAACTATCATAAACATTCAAAAACCCGTTTGGATAGCATTTTGTAAACAAAATTCTATAGCATGTTATGCTCTTATTATAATTAAGCTTTATAATTTGGACGCATTAAATTTTTGTGTTGATTCTATAAAAGCTAACACTGTTTTATAGCTGTTTAAATACCGTTAGATCATTATTGAAGATTTAATTAGGGAACACTGGCAGCACGATACATATGTTTTGATATCTCTTTATATCTTATATCCATTGATATACCTACAAATAAACAGACACAGTATGCTTCTCAAAATCGTCCGGAAAAAATACTTACGCTTGCATATTTTTTCAAATGGTATCTGTATCGTTCGTCGCACAATGTTACGACGTAAATACAATTTTAAGACAAGTACTTATGGTTGAATTTACAAAATAATATGATCATTATCAACTATAACTTGTTTTGCGCAACGTGGACGGTTTTGAACGTCAATTTAGTTCGAGACTTTGCATCTTAGGTTTTTAGTATATCAGTGTATCATCGCCATCAGCCTTAAACAGTTCACTGCTGGACTAGGCCTCTCCTTTGAAAGAATGAATTGGCCTACTATACCACGCTGGCCAAACGGGTTGGTATAGGGTTTGTATCAAGTTTTCCTTCTCTTACAGTGCTGTTCTCTGTATAATATGCTCCCTCTGTCGGCTCTTACGGCACCCATGGGATGGTATGGGGTGGTGACATTCCGTATTCTTAATCCGTCACCATACGTCTATATAATATAATATACGTCTATATAGTAAAAATACTTTGTTTACTTTCAAAAGAAATATTTATTGCTTACGGCTTTCCTTAGAGACGACAATTTTAAAACAGTAGCGTTGAACAACGCCATTTGTTACAAGTTGCCTTTTTTCAAGTGTATGTAGAGGCATTAATGGAGATTAAACTTTAAAGCAGCGATAACCTAGTGGAGAGACAAACGGACTGTAATGCAGAGAGTCTCGAGTTCGAACTCATGGTGCGATTCAATGCATTATTAAAACGATGTGCGGATTTATCTCTTCATCATCATCATCATCAGCCCTATGTATAAACTGTCCCACTGCTGGCCATGGGCCTCTTCTCACTCATCATCATCATCATCAGCCTTTAACTGTCCACTGCTGAACTAGGCCTCTCCTTTGAAATTGGCCTACTATACCACGCTGGCCAAACGGGTTGGTTTAGGGTTTGTATCAAGTTTTCCTTCTCTTACAGTGCTGTTCTCTGCATAATATGCTCCCTCTGTCAGCTCTTACGACACCCATGGGATGGTATGGGGTGGTGACATTCCGTATTCTTAATCCGTCACCATACGTCTATATATATTTTTAAATTTTATCGTTTCTGCCTGCCCGTGAGAATTTCAGGCAATCCCTTCTTACGTCTTGCACACCTACGGTCTCCAAATGAACATATGAACCAAATTTCAGCTTCTTAGTGACTTGACAGTCCAGTTAGTCAGTAGCGCAAACATTTTATATACACAGACATTTTTATTTTTTTCGTTTGCGGCCTGATTTGACTGAACGCTATCTGGAGAATTGTATTTGATTAATAAAGTCATTTATCACCTACGTACTACATATTCTTCAGGTTAGAAGTACCCTAAACAGAAAAGCATGCGTGAGAAACTTGATGGGAGTGCATGAAGTAAGTGAGATCTATTAGGAACGTTGCAAATAGCGTTCTGTAGTCTTTCGTCCCTTCGGGGAAGAGGCGTGAGTTTATATATATGTATGTTTGTACATATTCTTGTCTATCTACTATTTAAATGGCCTCCAAATGAATACAATTATAAAATTAGCATAATTATTATAATTTATAGTGAATGGGTTTTATTTTGCATAGGCATGTTCCTTTTTTTATTTGTGATAAAGCTATTATACAAAATCTTTTAAATACATTTGGACTAACTTGAGAATAAAACATTTAAATTAGAATAATTAAATAATTTTATCAGTTGTACTCAAATGATACATCCACCAAAACAATTTATTGCCACAATAAATGACTGCCTCCGTGGTCCAATGGACAGCGTATGTGACTGCTGATCGGAGGTCTCGGGTTCGATTCTCCGGTCGTGCAAAAGTGTTACTGGGATTTTTCCGAATTCTCAGTAGCAGCACGAAGTCTGGTGATGTGCCCGATAACGGCAATAGGCTCGCCCCCTATTACGTGGGACTTAAAAATTCATGGCGAAATGTGGGTGTGAAAACTATTACGCCTCTGCCTAATGATCATGAATGGTAAAATAATAAAATAATATGAGATAATTATCTGAATTGGTCTTCGGTTGTTGTGATGTAAGATTAAGAGTGCGGCCTATTATTGCCAGAAACATATCTTCGGGATGTTGATAGATGAATAAAATAAGTAATTAAACTGATATGTAGGTGATATTCTAATATAATACTTATTCATGTCAACTTTTATAATAGCTTCCACGTAAAATTAATAAAATGATAAAATAATTTTAATACTATATTTATTCTTATTAATACTTTTATTTTGCATTACTATGTTCTTTGTTTATTTGTGACAAAGCTATTTAACAATATCAGGCGCTCTTAAATAAATATAGACTGACTTTAAATTATTATACATTTAAATTTAAATAATTATACAGTTGACATAGATTTTGAAACCTTAATATCCTCAAACAACACATCCATCAAAACCATTTACTGTCACAATAAATAACTTAGTACCGCATACTCCTAAACCTAAAAATTCAATGTAGACGAATTTTTAAACAACCGTAGAGACATAGAAACTGTTCCTAGAAGAAAACTGAACTTTACAGCTCAATAAAGTCGACCGTATGAATCCCTTGAGTGGGTCGACATATACTCGTATGCCACTTTACAGAATGAATGTTGCACGATGCAAGTGCTGAAATTAGCATGGATCGATCTTACGGTCTTTTAGATATATAGATGGATAGATAACTCTTTATTGTGCAAATACATTGTTGGGTGTGTAGGGTTCCCACCAAGAACTTAGGGTTCCAAGCCAACCTCACCTGCAAGTGGTGCACCTGCCGATCAACGGACGAGGCTCTGGCAAACAAAATATCCCGATAAGCGGCAATAGGCTTGCCACCTATTACGTGGGATCAAAACACTGGCGAAAAGTGGGCGTTTAATATGCCTCTGCCTACCCCTTCGGGGAAACAGGCGTGAGTCTATGTATGTATGTATGTACATTGTTGGTACAAATCTGAAGTCTAATTCTTGTCTTTTATATGACATTGAAACTATAATTATTTTGAACAATATGAGATAAGATTTTGAATTGACTAAGAATCGGTATTCTGCTACTTTTATGTCATTATCGTCTAATTTGACTTCTATAGTTTGACGTTGACACATTGTTCAATTTACGATCTAGTCACGATAACATTAAAATGTCAGTTAATTTAGGAGAATACCATTTGTGACATGAGTATGACACTGACATTAGATCAAAACTGCATTTTGAACAAATATAATTGGGACTTGAGCCTCTGGTATAATATCTAAAAGTCTTCATTCCTTAATTAGATAACTACATAATTACGTACCTTTCTGTATACATACATACCTACCTGTCTATCCAAAGACATTAACTACTTTGACATAGGGTACCCTAAACTCATTAGCTTCATGAAACGTGAAACATTATTCCTAATACTAAGGTAACATTCTCAGACAGCGCAGATTGAGTCGTGAACCGCAAGAATGGATGGTTCAATTTACGCCTCCCTAATCGAGCGTAGAATGGACCACGCGCCATGAAATTAGATCATCTCACACTCATATTTAAATGTTATGCTTTTGTATTACATTTCTGAGTAAATTGTGCAAAAGAAAATGTTAAAAGCCATTTCAAAGAGTAGTCGATGGGTGTACATAGCTAGATGGCGTTTGCGATGATATATATTTTTCTAATTGCCTATATATATATATATAATAAGTCATCCAGACTTGGAAAACCATACCAAAAATGTATGTTGATTGGCTCCAGCTGGTTTGTGTTAGAACTGGTAATAAGCCTGTCAGCTTGACATTTCGTTCCGAGGTTAGGATGTCTAATTTTTATTTATCCCTCTCGTGATGATTTCTTTCATAATTCGTCGACAAAACTATAGCTCAAATGATTAAAATCACTGTGCATTTGATAATAATAAACTAGATCGCAGGGCCGCCAGATCTAACTTATTTTCTGAGAAACAAAATGCATAGAATAATGTAGTGTTAGTATCTACTATGAGTGTACTCATACTTTCTAGCTTGGATCGTGGTCCAATTTTTAGTTATGCGGTGCTAAAGGTTCACGGGAACAATTTCCATACATTTTCTAAATGCGCCCTTAGTGGTCTCTACCGATAGCTAGATATCTTGGAAACTTTTAAGCGTCTGGTAAAAATACTGCCGCCGAAATGAGTGCGACAGTATTATTTATAAATTTTTAGTAATATTTTCCAAAACATACCTACATTAAAATCAGCACTGAGAATTTAAGTAAGTACTATTTTTACTTAACTTTAGCACCACGTACATAAAAATTGGCCCACGATCAGTATGTGTACACTCATGACACATACTAACACTACATTATTCTATACATTTCGTTTCTGAGAAAATAAATAAGGTCTGGTGGCCCTGGGATCTTGGACTAAACTGTAAGGTGCTGGCTTGCACAAAAAACAAAATACACGCTTAAATAAAAAACAAAATACAGGGATACAAGTAACTTCCCAGATATATAAGACATCCAGAGAGGAAAACCAATGAATCCATATTATACCTATTCTTAATTCCATTGTGTAGGTACTAATACTAGAGTAACAACAAAGTATTTTATTTCACTAAGAATTTTATATATTCTTATACCCCAAGATACACAGTTAATAGTTTTAAAAGCCAATATCAGAACTGCTATAAAATTGGAACAAGCAAGTGCAACTCCGACTATTTGGTTCACTAGAGAATTATCGCTAGAAAGTTTGGCTTATGATGAAGTTTACTTTGTTTGCGAATATTCTTGAATTATACTCTTATTTACTGGATTCTAGAAATACACGAAGCATAGTGTCTCGAACTTCGCATAGTGCTAAGTTTGAATTATAGGTCCTATGTCTTAGGTGATCTGCTATATTATTATGTGATAGTATTTTGTGCTAGCAGAATTTTTTATGCATTAGAAAAATTGCATTAAACGCTTAGGTATTACATTTTGCCAATAAATAGCTATATTTATAGCCTTCTCTTTACAAATAACATTCTGTCTCATACACAACATAGTAATATTATATGTACAGTGTGAACATCAAACTAACAGTACTGAATGCATTGGCGATAGCGTAACGTAATTTAAATCCCTGCAATTCAAAAAGAATTTCATTATTTACTATGACATCCGAATCACAGGATATGCTACGAAAATTTTCAAAAATAAGAGTTCGACCAAGTGCTAGACACTATGATGACAAATACGTCCTATATTTTTAGGGTTCCGTACCTAAAAGGTTAAAAACGGGACCCTATTACTAAGCCTCCGCTGTCTGTCTGTCTGTCTGTCACCAGTGTATCTCATAATCCGTGATAGCTAGAAAGCTGAAATTTTCACAAATTATGTATTTCGGTTGCCGCTATAACAACAAATACTAAAAATAAAAAAATATTAAGGGGCGGTCTCATACAAAAAACGTGTTTTCTTTCGTATTTTTTGGTCAAAATTACTAACTTTAACAGGTAGGAGCTTTAAATTTTCACAGAATATGTAGTTGCATATTACCTTTCAAAATAAATAATTAAATAAAAAAAAGTAAATAATAAAAGGGGGCTCCCATACAACAAACGTAATTTTTAAGCAATTTGTTACTTGATCGTGATAAACAGGTAGAAAATTAAAAAGTATTTAAGCATACATACAACGAACGTGATTTTCTTTTATAGATGATGGTACGGAACACTTCGTGCACGAGTCCGACTCGCATCTGCCCAATTTTTTAAAACTATATTTTCTGTAGAATAAATTGTCTATAGAATTTCAACTACTTAATTCAGTAACTCATACTTTCGGCAAACCTATACAGATGCAAATTCAGGCAATTTCATTACGATAGATACCCTCTCATTAAAAGTAATGTTAATTCGAAATACGCATATTTCCTAGTTTTGCTTCCTCTATTTTAAGCCTTTCCAGTCCAACGGTTGCCAAGTAGGCTATTATTTCTTCTTTACGATGAGCATTAACTTAGACATCCGCAAAAGAGGGTACATTAAAATTTGCCAAAGTTACACTAAGTAGTGGCTGAGTGCCAACCCATATCTTATCTACTAGCACCACCGTTATTTTGGCTCTACGTCGAAACTCAGGACTTATAGGGTTTTTATAAAATTCTGATAACATCTAGGTCTCTGGCGACGAAACGTCTGCAGAAATTTTTACTTATTTGACTGAAGAAGCCAAAAACTTTGATTGTAATCTTCAGACTTATTCCTTCACTTCGTTCAAACCTCTTAATAACTCAGAATAAATATCTCCTAATTTTTGACTTGCTAATTTATTACCATCGCAAATATTGTCTGTTATAAAGCATAATTCAGGATTGCGACTTGTTGAACTGAAGTGGAATTCGACAAAAACACGACTAAAAAAATCTATAAAAAGTTAAATGTTACCTTTCACAAAACTTTTCTCTTTTTTACTTATGTCCTTCAGACATTATCGAGACGGCCCTCTTGTAAGGTCATATTATAACATTTTACTCAAAAAAGCGATATAAAAGTTCTGATTTTATATTTTATTCGGCACCTATCGTTTTCTAGGCCTATTAAGAGTTTTACCATTAATAATTCAAACTCCTAAACTGTAATTAACATAGAAGGCGTAGGTAGTCACCGTTTATTTGGTATTTGATTAAAGAATTGCTGATAAATATTTAGAATACTCATTTTCTCCGCTAAGTTCTAAATTAAAATTCAATGCCTTAAATGCTCTGTTTAAATAAACATTTTCGGCGGCAGCCATAAGACAGATTGCTTTATTCATGAGTACAGGCTAAAATATTATCATAATGTTTTTAATACGGTATAGCTTTATTTAGTTAATTAGTTCACTTACATATTAAGTATATCTTAAATTTCTAAAGTGTAATATAAAGCGAAGAAATGGCACCCAATTATTTACAGATGGTGCTTTCCCAGCCAAATTCTCCCCGAATGTATTGAGCAAAAACTATTTTATTAAATTCCATGACCCCACATAAATAAGGCGGGGCAATCACGGTCCGCATCGCAACGAGAGCAAAACAACTGGCCCAATTAAAATTGACACAGTCAGCTCCCCGAAGGTGTCGCACTTCGCATCACTCGCACGCGATCTCAGCGACGACGCCTTTGCTAATCGATACCATTAATTTTATTCTGTCGGATGTTGTTTGCTCAGAAAATATTCACAAGTATTTTAATGAACAGAAATCTCTGAGAAAATCCAATGTAAACACAACCCGCTCAGATCAAAACGACATGCTTCCAGCCTACTTTCTTGACTCTCCTGTCCACAACATATAATTTGACTGTTCTATTTACATCCCTAATTAGAAAGCCAAACATTTTTAGAAAATGGTTTCGAAACAAATTGGCCGAGTAATAGCATTTAAAATGTAAATTCTAAAAGGGGTAGATAAGTTTTGTGTGGGGTGCGTAATTAAAAGAGACGCGTTGTGCGACTGTCGTGAGGTGCATGGTGTCTTATCGGTTGGGTTTTAATTTGAGGCTGGCATGAGACACGCGAGCCGATCACGCGACACAACGCATCGCACGGACAACACTAAGCGCGCTTTTTAAATTATTATTTTATATCATTATCGAACGAACTGGCTGGTAGCGCGCACTGTATCGATTTGAAAATAATTATTTCCAATATTCGAACGCCGGCCGTTGACATTTCGTTCAAAAAAGAACATGTAACGATTGAGTAAGCATAGTTTATCAATCAGGCTAAAGAACACACAGGGGAACCCTTTTGTTTTTTTTTTTTGAGTCGGGACAAAGCAAACTTAGGAAATGAGATTTCACGTAACAGTTTTTTGGAACAAAATGCTGGTTGCGTGTCGGATTGTAAATAATTAGCTCATTCAGCCGCACCTATTGGATGCCGCCATTGTTTGTTTGGTCACAAGAAATTTTTGAACAAATTACGTCTTCCTTTTCATTTTGATATGATACAACAGTTTGGTAAAATGTTTACGCGGCTATTGAGATTCTAAAAATGTGATAATCGTGTCATAACTTCTTTAACATTGTCCAATTTTTTCGCATTGTTTGGTGAGAATAGTAACAAGTAGATAAAGTGTTGTTGTACGTGCAATCGTTTACATTTTGTACGTACTTAGGAGAGCTAGTGGTGCTCTAAATTGCAAAGCCATCGATCTCGCAGCCACGTGCGGGTTCCGACGTCACGTCTACGTTTGTAAGTACTGTGCTCTCATAAAGAGATCCCTATCTTTTAGACGCTGGGATAGAGTACGTGACTACTTCAGTACCTAAATATACATACATGTATCGTAATTTACCACCTCTTTGCCGAATGCTTTTATCGTAATGTGTCTGTTTCTGTCAATGTGGAGGTCCTAATACCATCTCGAGAGTAACTGTTAGGTATTTACTGGGATGTTTGTTTCAAGGATGGTAGTGACATGTAGTTCGAAATGATAAGACCGATTATTCACAGCACCTATTACATAGGATTTAAACTACGGCTATAAAGATGAGAGTATAATAAAAAGGATCCGGCATGAATTGTTAACGTTAACGTCATTATAATAATTTAGAAATTTAGTTTCATTGGTAAGCAAGTAACAAACGATTTATAATTTTATAAGACTACGTTTTCGTAACTAGTTGTTGATTACAAACTCTTCGTATGTACTGGAATGTAGGTACTTCTAAGCACTTATACAATCATGAGCATGCATTATAGTCACATCTATAACAAAGTCCCAATAACATTCTAACAAGCAATATCAATTTATTACAACTACCTCTAGAGACAACTTGAATTCATGCAAAATAAATGTACCAAATAGAGAGATTGAAACTTCTCTCACCTATCATCTGGTACGTCTTCAATTAAAGACAGAATTAGATACAAGTTTGTAAGAACCAATAAATTATGCTAAACTCTGTGCAGCAATACTGAGTTGAGATTTACTCTGAAGTCGACTAATGGACGTACATCAGTTAGCTGTTTCGTTGAATAGTTCCTAAATGATGTCTGAAATATGTCGATTTATTTGAAAATTTGTTAAGAATGTTGATAAACGCTGGTTACGAACCTAGTTATTTACCAACCTATAAAGAATTATCAAAATCGGAGCAGCAGTTCCTAAGATTAGCGCGTTCATCTAAATAAACAATCTCTCAAGCTATATTATATTAGTATGAATAAATTGTTTTATGGTGCTATTTGAAGGTGTTTTATGTAAATTAAGAGTGATACACGAGCTTGGAACCACCTGGCCCCTGCAGACAGGTGATATCGCTATTCGCTAAGTGCAAAAATGTATGGAACTGACAACAATTCGATATGTCACTTGGTCAGGGTTAGCGAAGATCTAATTGCTTTTATTTCCATGGCAACCAATCGATAGCGATAGTAGAAATGAGAAGCGAATGCTTCTTTTCTAGGCCTCTGATGAGAGAGGCACGCGTCGAACATTAAACTTAGACGCTAGTAATGACAACCAGGGCAAAAGAAAGCAAAGCCAATCGCTTACTATTTAAGAAAAATAAATTACCTTTCCCTTGACTTCTTACTGGAAGTGAAGAGCGTTTATCGTCTCTCTAATTCCTTGTTTGGGCTTCCAGCTCCCAGCTCATACCCACTATAGTTTTTTTAGGAACACAAACGAACAAGCGGGTCACCTGATGGTAAGTAATCACCGCCACCCATAAACACCTGCATCGCCCGAAGGATCACAAGTGCGTTGCCTCCAACATTTTAAAAAGGAATATGCTCGCTTCTTGAAGATTCCAATGTCTAACTGGTTTGGAAATTCCGCTGCAGGTAGCTGGTTCCACAGTATGGTCGTACGAGGCAGGAAATGGCGTGTGAATCGTACGGTAGAAGAACGCCACTCATCAAGGTGGTGAGGGTGGAATTTTAATTTTAGGCGAGTTGTACGGTGATGAAATTCTGCAGCGGGTATCAGACCAAACAACTCCTCAGAACACTCCCATGATACATACGATAGAGAACGTAGAGAGACGCATCATCTCTACGCAGGTCAAGATGGTCGAGCCGATTTGTAAGGACCGTTTCAGCGATGACTCGACTCGAACACAACGTTGTTATTTTTGTCCTTTAATTGTGTGAGTGTAGTGCCCCCTAATCGGCAAGCTGATCAAAGCTGTAAGTTATGTAGCTCTACAATTTGATGAACAGGTTGTCAAGATATCTTACGGAAGGAATATCAGATAGGTCCTCCGGCATTCTAAATTTCAATCAAGATTGTCTTCTTCTTAAAATACGATCGTAAATACTGAACTGTACCTTTATAAAATGATAAGCCGTAGTTTCTTTTTCAGAAAGAAAATTCTTCGCGGTCAAACAGTAAAAAATATGTGGGTATAAAACCTGTCAATCAACAAAATTAAAACACAAAAATAAATTGAAACTGAATGGCTAAAAAGAATAGCTTGTGATTATAATAAGATTTGCAAACTAAAACTTATTTGAAGCATAACGAAGATTGAGTGAAAAAAATAATTCGTCAGAGCGCTGAAATATGACACATGGAATATGTTACGACCGAGAGTGGTTTATATCGTTTATTTTTTTATTTACAGCTAGCTCGATAACTATGTATCTCTTCCAACTTGATTTGGTCAAACATTAAAACATGGTGAATCAAACATTGAGTTTGAACTTAGAAATAACCAAGATTTTCACAACTGTCTGACTGACACTGACTGTCTAACTCATCTAGAAAATAATATAGTGAGTATCTATATTATTTACTAGATGAGTCCGCGGTTACATCCGCGCTATTTAAGGCTACTGCTCCACTCCCGTGGCTCATAGCCTGATGTTATATAAATGGCTTATAGCCGTTATTGATAAATGGGCTATCTAACACTGAAATAATTTTTCAAATCGGATCAGTAGTTCCTGAGATTAGCGCATTCAACCAAACAAACAAAGTCTTCAGCTTTACATATTAGTATTAGATTAGATAACCAGTTCTTGGCTCAGTTTTCTCTACTTTGTAAAGCATAAGGTTTCAATTACATGAAATAAACATACGTGTGATATTATGCTTTTGTAAGCTTGACGACATTACTCTGTTGTAAACTTTCATTAGGCTTAAGTATTTTTCTTATTATATTATATGTTATACGGGTTGAGATATCTACCTACTTTGCTAATTCACCACAGTTACATACACACATTCATAACTTCACGCCTCTTATCCCTGAAAAGGTAGGCACAGGTACATACACCCACCCTTCGCCAGTTATCTTTCTGTCGTAATGTAACAGAGGGTGAGCCTATTGCCATCTACCAGGCACATTCTTAAGCAAGCGATAATTAACATATTTAATACACACATAACTTCAAAAAGTCAGAGGTGTGTGCCCGGGGTAACTGGGGGTCGAACCCGAGATCATCGTCTCGGCAGTCCGTTACGTACACTACAGGGCTATCGCCGCTTTACACCACAGTTATAAGCAGATATTAGAACGATATACAAATTGCATTATCGACATAGCAACAACTTGTGATACGATTATGATTATGATGATATAATTTGTGTTGTCTAATCCTTTTGCCATATGAAGTTTTTGTAACTAAAAATATAGTCCTTTCCTTACATTTATATATAAACTAGCCGTTTCCCGCGGTTTCACCCGCGTCCTGAGGGAACTACTTCGCGTACCCGAAAAACTCAATTATCTTGCGGGCCCCTATTTTTTTCTGAAATGAAATATAGCAATATGTTACTCGCAGATAATGTAGCTTTCTAATGGTTAAAGAATTTTTAAAATCGGTCTAGTAGTTTTTGAGTTTATCCGTTACAAACTAATAAACAAACAAAAATACAAATTTTTCCTCTTTAAAATATTATTATTAGTGTAGATGTAGATAATAGTAAAACATAAGCAGGACAGTCCATTTGTTACTTTCCTGAACAATCCTGTACAACTTTATACGTTAAAAGATTATGAAATCGCACACATAACTGTAACCTTTACTCAAGCTAACTTCCAGGAATCCATAGCCAAAATGCCTTCCAAAAAATTCAATTAGACGCCCCTCATAATATCAGATTGTTTCCTTCGGGAGTATATCGTCGGCTATTGTTTATTAATACACAGTCACGGCATCTAGGGGTGGAGTTATTAGTTTACAAGTGTATCAGTCTACCCTTTGTTTATTATTGACTCTGAACTCGGCACGATATTACTTCCCAACCTTGCAACTCTTTCGGAAGTTTGCGCGTACTGTTGACATCTGCGTCGTGGCACGTTTCATAAACTGCGTACCAGATTAATTTGGGAGTTACAGTAAGAGATTTTTGTTTAGGTATATAGATTTTGATAGTGAAAAATATTCGGGAAGAAAAAAATAAAATTGTTCATTCTGGACTTTTTATTTCATTCTAGACTTATCAGATTGGTCTGGTAAAACTACAATGGTTATCTTGTATTGTACTCTTGGATAACCACCTTTTTTTAATAAGCATACAAAATATTTTCCTAAGTTTATAGTGAGTAATAATCCGTTAACGATGTCGATATTATGATCACAATAGACGACCAATTAAAATGTATAAAAATATTTTTGTAGGTCCAGTAGACATATCTTTTTTCATGCAAATAATAATCTGTTTGACTAAAAAATATTTTTAAACATAAAATAAATATTCATAGTACAATATTCTTTTTATTGTTGAATTAATATTTGGTTAACGAAGTGAAATTGAGCATTTTGGGCAGGAATAGAATGCACAGTTATTTTATAAATGTTAACATAATATCGGGCAGCGATAGCTGAGTGGAGAGACCGACAGACTGCTATGCAGAGGGGCTCGGGTTCGAATCCACGGCACGCACCAATGACTTTTCGGAGTTAAGTGCGTATAAAGGCCTATTCAAACCTGAGCGATATTCGCTGCCGCTGTGGGTAGAGGTACATACCGCGCGGGTTTCGCTCAGGTATTTAGTATCAAGTGCCGCGGCTAGAGCGACCTGAGCGATATTCGCTGTCGCTGTGGGTAGAGGTACATACCGCGCGGTTTTCGCTCAGGTATTTGGTATCAAGTACCGCGGCTAGTTCTTACCTCTCTGAGCGAAACTCGACTACCGCGCGTTATTCTACCCACAAGGATAGCAAATACCGCTTAGGTCTGAACAGCAATATTACCGCATACCCACTGGGTTTTCTCTACCGCAGACGGTAGCGAATACCGCTTAGGTCTGAACAGGCCTTCAAATTGTTAATTATCGCTTGCTAATCGGTGAAGGAAAACATCGTGAGAAAACCTGCATGTCTGAGAGTGCTCCATAATGATCTCGAAAGACATGTGAAGTCTGCCAACCCGCACTTGGCCAGTGTGGTGGACTATATCCTTATCCTTGTCATAGTGAGAAGAGGCCCGTGCCCAGCAGTGGGACAGTATAAAGGGCTGATGATGATGATGATGATAACATAATATGCGTGCACAAAGAATTTTTTAATCAAGCTAGCTAACATTTTGTGAGGAGTGCTTTTGGAGGGATAGATACCTGGTATTGAAATATTTGCTTCATAGTTAAGGCTGTAAGTTTACCTCTCTTATCATTTTATTATGTTTAACGCTCGTAAATGGAAAATGGAGCTTTGAAGGCTTTTATGAACAGTCAAAACGTGTCAAAAAAGGCGCGTTTGGCTGTGCATAGAGGGGTGTTAGTACCTACACTTATGTATGGTAGAGAAAGTTGGGTATGGCAGAATAGACATGAAAGTAGAATAAATGCTGCAGAAATGAGAGCACTGAGAAGTATGTGTGGAGTGTCTTTGAACGACAGAGTAAAGAATTGTGTGATAAGAGAGTTTTGTGGGGTAAAAGAAGATGTAGTGACAACCATTGAGAAAGGTATGCTAAGATGGTTTGGACACATGGAGAGGATGGATGACGAAAGACTGACTAAGAAGTTATATAAGTCAAGTGTGGATGGGACAGGAGGAAGGGGAAGACCTAGACGGACGTTCTCTGACCTGATTGGAGACATCCTAGAAAAAGGACTGGTTAGAAGTACCCTTAACCGAAGAGCATGCATGAGAAATTTAATGGGAGTGAATGAAGCAAGAGAGATATGTCAGGATCGTTGCAAATGGCGTTCTGTAGTCTCTGCCTACCCCTCCGGGAAACAGGCGTGAGTCTATGTATGTATGTATGTTTAACGCTCATAGTGTGACTTGGTCTACCGTTCGTAACAGATCGGTAATGCTAAGCAACGTTTTCACAGGTCAATGTTTGGATGGGTGACCTCATACGGTATATACATCAGAGCGTTACATGCATGTAAAGCTGTTGGTCCTGGTTCTTGACACAGGAGAAGAATCGTTAGGAGGCCATCGGACGGTCTGAAAACTCCGACACCAGAGCTGGCCCCACACTCAAATGAAACAGACAGTTTTTTTTATTGTCTCACGCCTGTATTATCCCCGAAGGGGTAGGCAGGGGTGTAATATTACACCCACATTTCGCCATGAATTATTAGGTCCGGACCACCAGACTCCGTGCTGCTACTGAGAATTTCCTAACAGAAAAACCCAATAACACTTTGCCCGACCCAGGAAACGAACCCGAGACCTCTCAATCCCACGCGCACATTTATGCCGCGAGACCAACGAGGCAGGCAAAAGAAAGTACATATTAAAAGCTTGTGAAAATACAAGTGCAAATCTTTAAATTATCTATACACATAAATAAAATTGGAGTGTCTGTTTGTAATATTAAAATAACCGCTTTTTACTAAATTCATATGGATGTATACACGGTACATATACCGAAAAGACATTTAAAAAAAACTGTCTGTCTGTCTGTTTGTTCTCGTTAATCTCTGGAACGGCTGGACCGATTTTTTAATTTTTTTAATTTAGTCAATTTCTATAAATTAACCGGGTACCTACGCGAAGTAGTTCCCTCAGGACACGGGTAAAACCGCGGGCAACAGCTAGTGATATATACACAGCTATATATACAATGCACACTAATAAGTAGCTTATATTCATAATTAAATATTAATAAATATAGAATCAAGACTAAAATCCACAACCATCGATAAAATCAGATTATATTATCAAGTCATTTTATTAGCTGTCTTGCTCGTGTGTACAGGGAACAAAAAGGACAACAAGTAAGAAACATACCTTTGTTACAGCGCTCATAACAGTAATTCACATTAGTCTGATATATATATGTCAGGTTGGCCGGAGACCGGCGTGTTCATTACGACTACTGGTAAAGGTAGGAACACAGTTGGTAGATAGGTCATAGATTTTACCATTATAACTTTACAGGTGTAATACAATAATATATGCGTTTAAATATCTGCAAGAAAGATTGACAAGAAGATAGAAGAGGATGGTAAGGATTTCAAGACAAAATTCAGGACTGCTTTCACCTTTTGGTGGGGCCGCAGAGGAAGAGGAGATGCGGTGTTGCCAGGTTGCCGTCCACCCATCCTCTGCGGCCGCTGGGTGTTTTGGCGGCGGAGCCCAACACCTTTATCTGCCGCCAAGGAGGTTGTGGAATTCGTTCTATCCGCCGGGGTGTCAGAGTTGAATGCTAAATGGCGTTGAAGTATGCGCTTTGGTTTTAGTGGGTATTACGGCCTTGCACTCCAGCCGTCCACGTCCACGTCCCACAATCGTGCGTAAAAGCATTTCCACAGCGAAGAAATGATTGACTGCATGGATGTCTTTACCCTTTAGAACAGTGTGAAGTGTTGCAGGTTGTTTCCACATTAGAATTGTGTGATTCACTAATCGTTGTCTCGAGACTGGGTGTACCTACCGTTTCTTTCCGTTGGTTTTATTTTATACACGAAGAGAAAATAAAATAAATCTACTATAATATAACGATTTTATTAGTATCGTACAATTGGTCTATATGTTTTATAAATTTAAACTCGTTTTAGTTTTCCATCTTCTAATACAGATCCACTTTCGAGATACATTTTTAAAGTAGAGGCAGTTTTTGTGAACGTAAAAAATATAGATTTTGTGCAAATATATGCCTTATAATACTTTCGTAAAATATAACTTATGTCTAAATAAGCTGATCATCCAAAAAAACAACATCTTATTTCTTTTTTTTTTCATACATGGAAAACTTAATCTTTTACTTATCAGATATGTCCGCACCCTAATAGCGGCTCGTCCACTAATCTCGGCCATATTGGCTTGTTAGCACCACACGCCCGATAGCTGACTTTATTGGTGTTTATGGAAACCTTTCGTAAACTATAAACAATATTCTTTATGGTCAGGCGGACATTTTTCGCCACTGTGCGGTCCAAATAAGCCTAATTTAATACTATTTGTCCCTGCTACTGTTTTATTAAACCGCAATGTTCGAGACATGTGCGACTACGTGTTACATGCGGCTGCGTTTGCTTTTTATTAGGTTATATGTACATATATGCTTTGGCTACATTGGTAGACAAAAACCCACATACCATTGGTTATTTGTATGTTAATGTCTGGCTAACAAACTGTCAGAATGGGTTTTTTGTGTACGTTTCAAATATGTCAAAGGTCGCATATATTGACGTGTTTTGCGTTTATTTTACAGTAAATAAAATGTAAACTCTACACGTCAATCGCCTTAATTATTTAATCTTGCTGTTT
Organism: Euclidia mi; assembly: GCA_944739405.2. Taxonomy (NCBI): domain Eukaryota; kingdom Metazoa; phylum Arthropoda; class Insecta; order Lepidoptera; family Erebidae; genus Euclidia; species Euclidia mi. The sequence continues at coordinate 1,561,249 of OX123194.2, read as the reverse complement.
GTCTCGGATCGATCGCATCTAAAATATAGATAGGTTTTAGATACGCGATAGGTTACGCGAAGTTTAGGAGAATTTTTAAATACATTACGCGATTTACAAACTATTAGCCTACGGCACAGAAATTAGACAGGCGCTATATTGTTTTTTTAAACCATACTGCCGTAAATTTTGATTGCCTTGAATCAAATCATTTCAGATCAGTATAATGAACAAAAACAAATGATATCTCTTACACCTGGTTTATTTGAGACACTTTTACTACACGCGTGAGAAATATGTGGGTGGTCGTTAGCAGTCGGATCTATACGACTATCAAGCAATAATGACAATCAAGCTATTCAAATTCAGATGAAGTAAGGATTTCTTGTCATATTTTTATCAATATGTAAAAAAGCTTTGATCTTATACTAATATATTATATAAAGCTGAAGAGTTTGTTTGTTTGGTTGAACGCGATAATCTCAGAAACTACTGGACCGATTTGAAAAAAATCTTTCAGTGTTAGATAGGCCATTTATTGAGGAAGGCTACAGGCTGTATAATATCACGCTATGTGCGACGGGAGCAGAGCAGTAGCCTTAAATAACACGTGTGTAACCGCGGGCATCCTCTAGTCTTTGATAAATAATTTATAGTTCATTGAAGAGAATTCGACTGTGTCGATAGTTTTGCGATGCAGCTAGTTTGTGAAAACTTATTATAGCGAGTCGATTACTAAAGCAAAAACGACGTCAATAATAGAAAATTGTAATAAATAGATTCGCTAGATCAACGTTTGTAATTGTGGGTTTATATATGTATACCTATGAGTCTATCGGTTCTATTTGTGTATTTAAAAGTACATTACCTACAGGATACACCTGTCGGTGAGTCATCAAGCAAACCTACAAAACAAACCTTTTAATCACTAAACAAAAGCCCACACCTAACATTCAAACCTCCCTTCAAATCAAGGGTAGATAACAACCCCAAACACTGAATACCAAAACAATTTCCTTCCCATAAAACCGTAGACCAGTGGTTCCGAAAGTTGTCTGAGCTCCGACCCGTCGCACAAAAATTCCAAACTTGGTACCCATGTCTTAGCTGTTTTTTTGAAAAAAAAAGGATATCATTTTGCCTCACCGCTTGAGTGTTGTGGGTGTGATCCCCAGACGAGACAACACTTTGGGTTATCCAGAATTTGTTGTTGCGAGTCTGGTGATGTGCCCGGTAACGGCAATAGGCTCGCCCCCTTTTATGTGGGACCTAAAAATTCATGGCGAAATGTGGGTGTAATATTTACACCTCTGTCTGGGTGTTCATTATGTCCGTTGGTTGTATGTTTGTAAAGTCCTCCGCGACACAAGATTTTTATTAGTGTGGGAGTTGTCAAAAACAAAATAGGGAGGATAAGCATAAAGTGGAGAAGAACTGCGGTCAGTCAGTGTCTCCTTACTTTTCCGGACCCACTCAGTATTAGCTCGCGACCCACCAGTCGGTGGCGACCAACAGTTTGGGAAACGCTGCCGTAGACCATAACAAAGAACGACTGCCACTATTAACACGCCATCATAAACCAAAAATTTACATTAACCTATCTGGGGTACAGTCCGAAACCCTTGAAATATAATTAAATCCTTTTTAGTGCGGTAATAAAATCTTATGGGGAACTAACCACCGTTTCCGTTATCATACGTCGCAGGTTCCGTATGTGTAATTAATTATGGGGGTACCTACAGGTGAAATCTGTGTAAGCAGATGTGAGTTCACCATCTACATATATTAAAGAAACATAAAATATCGTAGGTGATATATTAATAATGATATATTTTTAATAATAATGATGTAATGGTTATAGCTCACTTTAGCATTGATGTATAAAATGTAAGTTATAATGAGTAACGAATAAGGTAATCAATTGTAATCAATCACACGATTTTTTTAAATATTATCAGTCCTATTTTAGATGAAAGCGTTCCAGTATAGTACTAGTTATCAACTGAACGACATATTCATCGTTTCGTATATACGACAACTGCTGAATTTAGGCCTCCTTGAGGCTGTTCACATAGACCGATGTTGAGCCACACGCATTCATACGCTGCTCGCGATTCCATACCTTGTGGGAGGCCTAGCTCTGCTACAACGTCCGGTGTGTGGCTTTTTGCTCCAATGATCATAGGTTCTTCTGACTATGTGCCCTGCCCATTGCCTCTTCATCGTTTTCCAAAAATAAGTTATTTAAAGAAACTTTAGATGTACGAAGCTCCAAAAGTTCAGAATATTTCTCAAAACGTTGAAAAGTGGAAGAGCGTGCGTAATTTTCTTGTCGTTTAATCCTCTGCTACGATTACGAACTCAGAAGCACTCGTATGAAATCTCTTTAATATTAAATAATAATTCGACGTTAATCCGTCAAAAAGGTGCAAACCATATTTAATAATATATGGAGCCTACTTTATTGAGGCTGTTTGCACCTTATGTGTGGTTTATGTATGTTTTATTAATAACGTGGCGTTGAAGATAATTTTATATCGGACAAGAAAAACTAAATGGAATAAAATAGAATTAACTGTAAGAAAGCATGAAGCAATTGTTTGTACCTGTTACATATAAAAAGGATGTTACATACATAACTTCACGCCTTTTATCCCCGAAGGGGTAGGCAGAGGTGTATTTCTACACCCACTTTTCGCCAGATATAGTTTAGTCCCACGTAATAAGGGGCGAGCCTATTGCCGTACCGGGCACATTTCCAGACTCCGTGCGGCTACTGAGAATTTCGTGACAGAAAAATCCAATAACACTGCCCGACCCAGGAATCGAACCCGGAACCTCCCAATCCCACGCGCACATTTATGCCGCGAGACCAACGAGGCAGTCGTATAGGGTTTGATGACGAGTTTTTCGTCTCTACGCAAAGATGGTATTTGCATCGTGTTATCCCTTAGTCGCCTCTTACGACACCCACGGGAAGATAGGGGATGGTGACACTTGTATTCTATGCCGTCAACCACACGGCATCAAAATGGATGTTATATATTATAAAACGGATTAATTAAATAACAGACACAAAAACTATAAACTAATACTAGATGAGTCCGCCGTATTGGGTATGATGTAAAATTTTCCATTCATTCCAAGATACTATATGCTTCATATATAATTTTTCTTAGTAACCTCTTACGACACGCAACGGATAAAATCGCGTAGTGGCTATTAAACACAACCTACCTATACATATTATTATCTATTACTAGAGGACGCCAGCAGCTACGCCTGCATTTTTTTTAATTTACCCGTTTTGGCCGATCCCGTGGGAATTTCGGGAAATCCCTTCTTAGTGCACCCCTACGGTCCCCAAGGAACATACATGCCAAATTTCAGCTTCCTGCGCCCAATAGTTTCGGCTGTAGCGTGTCTGTCAGTCAGTCAGTAACGCAAGGATTTTATATATTAAGATTGTGATAAGGTAAGTATATATGTATGTTTATCCATTATCTAGTACCCATAGTACAAGCTCTGCTTAGTTTGGGACTAGATGGTCTTGTGTGAATGTGGTAGAATATTATTATTATTATAACGTAACATTTATTACGTTTCAATTGAGTTTATAAAACAGATTTTAAAATGTTAGTAGCAATACAGATAATAAAGTTTTGGTTAGACTGAATGATTGCATGTCAAGCTACGGTTTAAAAAGTACGCGAGAAAAAAAAAACGAAAGTGAGCTTAAGTCTTAATCAACCCCATCTTAATTGATTCTTCCTTTCGGTTTCTTTTTAAGACCACCGAAGTTTTTGGTGAGTTGACCAAAAAAGCGTGAAAAGGGTTACAAGGCTGGCAACCCATCCGGTGTTGCAGGTGTAAAGAAAGAGCTACCACCAGGTGGTTTAAAATAGTTTATTTATATCGCTTTCTTTTTTTGTTGTTTTGACAGCTCGAAGTGTTGTGTTTTAAATTCGGAATGTTAAATTTTAAAATATCGTTCATTAGCCCAGTATATTAGCTATTATTATATATCTTTAGTCATTGATGTGATTAGATGAGTAACATATTATCAATCACCTTTCTTGCGTTTCCTAGGATTGTCAGTACGCGTGTGATGTATAGTAGAATGGATCGTCATTGTAGTTTCGCTCTTTTTGCGCTTTTCATAAGGTAGTCAGTTTGTCACCATGTACGTTTACTGTGATAACCAGTTAAAACATACTTATATATTCTTATGGCTATATATAATACAAATAATTATTAAGGAAAACGACAAAAGTGCTCATCAGGCAAATATCTGCCTTAGCTAGTAATCGAACTCACTACCTCTTAGCACTAAACCAATAGTCTCGTTGATTTTTATTGATATTATTTGAGCCACAGTCATAGAGCATAGATATTAACATAGAGGCGCATTTCTTATGGGCGCCCTGTAGGCAAACTTTCTGCGACCCAAATTGCCACTTGGCGGCGTGGCAGTCGCGCTGTGATAGCTGACGTTCCTCCTGTGTATTTTAACTACGAGAGCAAGAGAGACGGAGAACAACGCCAGCGCCGCCAACGGCGCAAACTACGTACTACACTGACGACATTCGCCAACTCGCCATTTGGAATCGGCACACGAAACCCTTAAGAATTGCGCTTCTATTTGTAAATCTGTATTCATTGCTACAGTATATAGACTTCACATATCTTTCGAGAACATAGTGTAGAACTTTCAGACATACAAGTTGGCCCATGATGTTTTCATTCAGCAAAACAAACCATATAATTATTTAATACGCACATAACTTTCAAAAGTATATAGCGCGTCGTAGATTTGAACTAAAGACACTCTACGTGGTCTGTTGGTTCCTTCACTAAGCTGTCGCTGCTGTTTAAAACCTGTACGTTTATTTACGTTTAGCTACGTATAATAAAGACTGGCCAAGAAGTTATATAAAGCAAGTGTAAATGAGACAAGAGGAAGAGGAAGACCTAGACGGACGTTCTCTGACCGATCGGAAACATCCTACAAAAAGGACAGGTTAGAAGTACACTTAACAGAAGAGCATGCATGAGGAATTTTATGGGAGTGAATGAAGCAAGAGAGATATGTCAGGATCGTTGCAAATGGCGTTCCGTAGTCTCTGCCTACCCCTTCGGGAGACAGGCGTGAGTCTATGTATGTATGTAGCTACGTATAAAAGAAAACAGTTTCCCTACCTATCCATCGACAGTTAAGCTCTAGTTTTATATACTAGAGCTGCGATGAATATGCCGTAAGTACATCCACATTGAAAATAAACAGAAACAACAACATTCACCTATATCCTGGATTATACTAACCCAAATGAAACTGAATACATAACCGTATCTAGTGCTATAATCAACATTTAACGAGTACTGCTGTAGGCTATACTAGAATATGAAAAGCCCTAATGATAGCACTACAAAAGATAGCAACCATTTCATAGTAATTACAAGGGAAATATGACGTTCCAATGTCGAATGAAAATGGCGCATCAGTCATTTGGTACTAATTAGCGTCATGACTATTAATTTTATAGTTAGAAATAAGTGATAAACTCGTAAGTAGGACGATGTACTGTTATGTGCAGGACGCTAGTTTGATCACGCACGGCATTTTACAAAGTTGTAGAGTTACTAAATTAGAGTAAATAACAGTAGGGATATTAACCGAATCCAGAATTTTAACAATAAAATTATAGAACCAACAGTTTTATTACTTTAAGTTCTTGTTTTCAAAAACATGTCTCGCACTAGGAATAAATCCTGTGTCACGGGGACTTTACAAACATACAATCAACGGACACAATGCACACCCAGACTCGAATCGGAACCACAACAGCCAGTGTTGGGTAGCGTCCCGGTCGCTCTAACCACTGCGCTAAACGTGGAGTCTAAAAATGACCCATTTATTAAAAGTATATAGTTATCAAGGTCACCAGGAATAGAAATTCAATAGGTACTAAGCATGACCTGATTTGCTAAGATTTATATGATGTACCGAAAATTAATCAATATTTTCATAAAAACTTACCATGACAAAGTATATGAGAACTAACAGTATGAAAATTGACAAAGTAGTCTATTTCAAGTAAATTAAAATTATTGTTTTCATTATTTATTAAGATAATTTCGGGAATGTCCATGTTAACATAAACATTTAGCCATTAGTACCAAAACTCTACTAGGTACTTAATTCCAAACTGTTTACAAGCTAATTTCCTGATTCTAGACATGGCACTCACTAAAACGCTTGTAAAATCTGCATTTAGTCGCAAAAACCAAAATTCCACTCTTTATTTCTGACGGTTATAAGTTAATTTCCTAGTTCTAGATCTGACACTCAAAAACTGCAGTAAAATCTTTGCCAAACCTCCTTCGCCAAAAACCACACTCGTGCTGAAACAAAACATGGCTGCGCTATAGCATTATGGCATTTTAAATTTCCGCCATTGAAGGCAGCTAAATTAAAACGTTTTCGATTCAAACTAATTGATGTGGAAGCGGTGCATCGTCAGCAAGCAATTGCTTACGGCGCTCTGTAATAGCCGTTTACCACACGACTCGCTATGAAGCAGTACTTTGACAGCTGAAGTGCTGGCGAAACTCAACTGACAGCAGGGATGGTGGAAGTACGGTAAGAGCTACTGGGTAATTCCATATGTTTTTTAAATAAAATTAATATTTCAAACTTGAGGGATGGTATAACCAGTACAAAGTTTGTCTCTACATGACGTTTGTTTCAAAGTTATCCAAACAAACATCAAGAACAATTTTTGGTGCACGATAAGAAACATTTCGAATCTGGATGCCCTTGGTATGAAGAAAAAAATACCTTTGTGTGACACAGAGATGTCTTCTTGTAAAAAAAATAACGACTTCGTTTCTTGATTCATCATCATCATCATCAGCCCTGTATATAAACTGTCCCACTGCTGGGCACGGGCCTCTTCTCACTATGAGAAGGGTAAGGCCATAGTCCACCACGCTGGCCTAGTGCGGGTTGGCAGACTTCACATGTCTTTCGAGAACATTATGGACAACTCTCAGACATGCAGGTTTCCTCACGATGTTTTCCTTCACCGTTTAGCAAGCGATAATTAACAATTTAATACGCACATAACTCCGAAAAGTCATTGGTGCATGCCGTGGATTCGAACTCGGACCCTCTGCGTTGCAGTCTGTCGGTCTCCCCACTAGGCTATCGTTCCTTGATTGATAAGCCTAAATTAAAAACTTTTTTTTCTAATACGTTTATAGTATTACCCGTCTAATCATTTTCCGTAGAAAATAGTTACAATGTATTTATCCTAGCGGCTTGTTACCATAATCCCCAACATCATCAAAAAAAGTGTCAAATACTTTCTATTTAGCATAAACAAAATAAAACAAAAACTAAAATACATTTAAAAACAGAAAGCAAGCTACATCCCTACGAAACCAGATTGACGCGTTGTTTGAACCGTTGCCAACCAAGACGTAATTACTTCGCAAGCAGTTTGTCAGCCAATTAAACACCTTTGCTTTATTAAGAAGCCGCACTGAGAACTTTAAGGCTGCGCTTCTACTGAACCTGAGCGAGGTGGCTACATGAGATGTGCGTACGAAACAAATTCAGCTGAGCGAAGCTATGCCAAAGACTGACTACGACATGATTGACGCCATTTTATTGCGAACATGATACTAAAGGTAAATAAATAAATCAATACGTTATTATAAAATGTGGAATCAATTAGGTTTGCCGTTCTTTAGCATCTCATTGTGATCTACGGATACAAACAATTTTGTCTATGTTTAAATTGAATGCAAAGGACATTGTGAATATGTTTCTAGGTGTTAATATATAATCAGTATGTAATTTATCTGTTATTCATGACATTACATGAGCGGCATATTGGGACCTAAATGAATTGTAATTTGATGATTTATTTTGACCGCGAACACGCTCGGTGCAAGACGAGCGAAACGTCGGAAACAAATAAGTATTTATAACGGTATTTAAGACCCGCTGATTTATTTTGTATGATGTTTACAAATCGCGGAAGTTTAAAATCGATGATTTATTTTAACTGTAACTGGATCAAATAACATGGTACTACATTTTAAAGTTGAATCATTACGCAGTTAATTTTGTAAAATAAAATTTCACTAACACAACAATTTCACTGTCACATAGTTTTCTAAATGAATTAATAATTTAGACTTTGAAAAAGTTAATTGGTTAAGGTTTCTGTTCCACCGCTCAGCTTTGCTACTCATCTTTGGTGGCAACGCAACCTATACAGCGAATCAAAAGACTCCGTGCAATTCTGAATACTTAAAAGGATGTGCCGCGACGTCTGCGGTTTTTCGCCTTAATTTTGTGAGCCAAGTTTCCAAATAGATGTCGTGCTTTGTTTTGGTTTGTTTCGTTTTTAGTTCAGACTTAATTAGGACGGCGTAGTATTTAAAGTAGAGCTAGGCACACAAATTATGCAGAGCTCTGAGGCTCTATATACCATCGCAAATATGATATTATATCTACCGGTAAACTGTAAAAAAATGTAACTTATATTTTTTGTCCGCCAGCAATTTTAGATATAATTTAATCGTCTTATACTCAAATTCAACGATACAAGCAGCTATTAGCCTAGTGGAGATACCAACAGACAATGCAATGCAAAGGGTATCGGGTTCGAAGCCACCGCACACACTGACCACTAACTTTTCGAAGTTATGTCTCGGAGAGCACGTTAAACCGTCTGTCCTGGATGTCATGAAGATCTTTGACATTCACTACGGGTGCAGTACTGATATTGTGAAGCAAATAATGAAAGGTTTAAGTGCAGCAGTGAACTGCAGAAGGCTGTAAAAGAGGAATCTAAACTTAATATATAAAATCCTTGCGTTACTGACTGACTGACAGACACGCTACAGCCGAAACTATTGGGCGCAGGAAGCTGAAATTTGGCGTGTATGTTCCTTGGGGACCGTAGGCGTGCACTAAGAAGGGATTTCCCGAAATTCTCATGGGATCGGCCAAAACGGGTAAATTTAAAAAAAATGCAGGCGTGGCTGCTGGCGTCCTCTAGTTCAATTTAAAAGGCTTCACTAATTGGCCACAAAAATTACAGTTAGGTAATTGTGATGGCTAATCTTAGATGTTCATTGTTTACATATTTGTATGCATGACTAGAAATCAAAACGAATACAATATTTTAATCTCCAAATCAGAGCCTTCACAATCATGGACCACCGCGATATTTTTGGACTATAAAATTCAAATCTCTATGCACTTATCAACGCGCAAAGATACTAGACCCATTTTGAGACTCCATATCAGTTGAGTTTATATTCTTTTTAATAGTAACACAGGAACAAAAGACATAAAGATCGGCCCACACAGTTTTTTTTTCGTCATCCAAAGATATGGAGACAACATCTATATATCTATAGTGGTTTGAATAAAGGACTGTGGAAATGAAAAGGATTATTGTTTCAGTTTTATCTTAATCTAACGATATGAGCCTTAGTGTGGGATGACTAGAAACAAAAAACTTAGGAGAGGATGTTCATGTGATATTTATTTGGAAATATTATCTTTCTGGAATATTAATTAGTAGTGTTACAACAAAAATTGTTCAGTTGTGTTTTTTCATGTGGTCATGATGTAATAATAATTATGATAATAACGAAAAAGCAACGGCAACCTTGTTTCTCTATTTTTCTATAGCGTTTTAAGTCGGTTTTCTCTTTTTTACTTATGGCAAATTTGTATATTTTCCTATTGGGCCTGTGAAATATTGTTTCTTTTTAAAAATATGCTTGTGTATCTTGAGCACACTGTATTGCCTATTTTGTTTCTTGTTGTCGGGTTGGAAAATCCTCATGGAGTCCCTCCGCCCTGGAGAGGGAAGGGCGAAGGGGACTGTCAGACTCTTACTGACTAAAAACCAACCCGTGTTCCGCATGTACCCGCGTGTCGGAGGGTCGGTTATCGCAGAAGCATTCCTCGCCACCCCCCGACGGGTATTGGCCCGCCAGATGATCAGGCGGGCCCCGAACAAAACCCCCTTGGCGGCGGATGAAGGTGTTGGGCTCCGCCGCCAAAAGACCCAGCGGCCGCAGAGGATAGGAAGGACGGCAACGCAACACAGCCTCTCCTCTCGTGACCGCGCCCGATTGCGAGGGACAGAAGAACTGTCCCTCGCACCCGCACCATTGGACGCATCCTGCGCAGGCCTCCGTCAAGCCCACGCGGAGCGTCCACTCCTGGGATCTCGCTTAGCTTCACCGTGGGTGACCTAACCACGGTTACTGAGCCCCCCCACGACAAGGTGGAGATCCAACGGGGGGGACACTGTATTGCCTAAATAATTTAATGAAGTCCTTTTACATTATCTAAAAGGCCCTTAGAGACTTTTGTTGGTCTAGTTTACGAAGAAATTTCCATTTTTTTTATTTTGTTGTGAAAATTTTATAATCTTTTACATAAAATTACGTTTTGTTAAGATTTATGACATGTTTAAAAACTTGAGATGTAATTAACAAAATTAAAATGGTAAATACTTGCGTAATTGGTTAATTGTTTCGTTTAAATATATATTAAATTATATTCACACCTAAAAATAGTAAACAACATAATATTATGCGTGACGCAAAAATGCGTAAGAAAATAAAAAAAAAATATTACACCTAATATTAATAAAGTAAATGAGTTATTAACAATTTAATGCGTAAATACTTTCAATTACGTTATTACTTTAAAAGAAATATAAAATGAAAAATGAAATATTTATTTTTGCCACAAATGGCACACACTAAACATATTTGAAAAAAAAATAGGTACAAAACAAATATTAAAAGAAAAACCGTAGCCTTAATAATAAAATAAAATAAAAAAAAACATATTAAAATTAAACACTAAAACCTAGACTAAAACAAATAATATAAACAAATGGCAGATCGTTACGTCTGCTCACTGGCAACACAACGCTTCCCGGCTGACCAATTGGAAGCCGTCTGCCGCCATTGGCCAAATAAAATACCAACAAACAACTAAAGATGGTGTCAGTGAACAGCGATAACAATCGGAAAATTTATAAATTTATTTATAAATTAAGTTAAAAAGCATAAGTGGAAGTGTGTGTCTCATTAGTGCCAAAAATTGGACTACGCTCAGTATACGTTGCGGTTGTTATGCCGTAACACTGGTGTGCAAATGCTGTGCCTTACACATAGATAACCGTGGTAATTGAAACTTTACAGAATTTACATGTGTGCGTTCCGTTGGGCTGCCAAAAGACTGACGGCCAGTTTCACTCTTGTCTGATAAGTACCAGATAAATTATTTTTTTTGATTACTCCGACAGATATACTTACAAATTGGAATTTATCTTAAAGAAATGCAATTATAGCGTATTGGGAAGATAAGTAGACTATCAGGCAGAGGGTCTGGAATTCGCACCCACCCAGCGCCAATCACTGTCAGTCGACAATCGCTCTGAAGAATAGTTAATCTTCTGTTCAATCTGATGACCAAAATAATTGTTTTATAATTTATCATAATATTTCCTATATGTGAAATGTTTTACCCAGCTCCTCACTTTTATGATATCTGAATTAACCATAAAAGCAAAAACGGTAGAAATTCGTTAACACAGACTAAATTAAAAGAATGCATCACCAAAGAAGTTTGACTACTCCACGCCGGCCTCTATTCCTGACCGTCTCGCAGCGCGTAAGACGTCGACATTTCGTGGTTTCGCTCATTAATTATCCACGTCTTTGTCCCTCGGGCACTCAGACCATTGTGACAATATTTGGGCCGCGTCTTTCAAACTGTTCCACAATGCTCTACATAGACTACGGTCGTACGGTACGGTCGCTATGGGAAAGTTGAGGTAACGCTTAATAAGATTACATTAAGTTGATTAATGGAAGTTTTATTTGAAGGTTGGATGGGATCAAATGCACTTTAATGGTTAGATTTAAGTGATTATGTAAAGCCTAGTACCACAATATCTATATCCTTGCATGGAATATAAAGATTATAATTTTGGACATATTTTGTGTACAAGGCATTACATCGGTCTACCATGTTGCATTGCATCGTGCACATCATACTTTGTCAATATGATTTCACATTTCGTCTATATTGTTTCAGTGACTCATAATAGAGGACAAAAATCTGTATCCCGAGTACCTATATCTTGACGCTCTGTAAAAGGCTCACTAATGAGAAACTTAATAGTAATATGCAATAACATTTTCCTTGTAACACCTAATATTTTAGCAATAATTATCAGCTAATTATTGTTTCAAGTCGTTTGATAAGCGTTTATTGCAAGTATGCAAAAGTGAACAACCTATAAAGAGGTACAAATAACACGTTATCTCGCGTGGAAATGAAACTACCAACACTCGGGACTACTTTGTAAGGCAGTCGCTTAAACCATAACGCCATGAGTCGACAGTTAATACAGAAGTGACTAAGTATTGTCAAACCGAAAACAAGCCATAACAACATAAAATCAAAGACCTTTCGCGAATAAACATTGCAATAAAACTATCAAGTATCGAACACAATAGCGTTATCAAAATTTTCTTCAATCGCTCCCGAGTTCAACAGCAACGGTTTATTACTTAGAAACCAATCATAACTTGTGCAATAACCAGGAATAAAGAAATCGGTATTGATGTAACCCACTTTGTAACTTACAGGAACATGTTCTATGAATAAATAACGACTATTACATATAATCAAATAGCTTGAAGATGAATATTCTCAAAGAGGTTGGCAGAAGTATACTGCGGTTGTGTTATAAATCATCGGCGATTACCAATTGGTTGACGCAGGACTCCAAAGCCTGGAGCATCGCCGTAGTGGCGCCAGTCTATCGGTTTTCTATCGGATACATTTTGGAGAGTGCGCAGAGGCACTACACAATCTGATTCCTCCTTCCCCTTTCTTCCATCGGACGACCAGACCAACGAGTCAGCGTCACCGTTACATGGTGGATATCCCGCTTATACGCACGAAGCGCTTTGCTGCTTCCTTTCTTATGCGTACCGCCCAGGTGTGGAACTCTTTACCCGAGTCTGTGTTTCCTGACGAGTAAAACCTGGGTGTTTTCAAGTTGCGAGTGAATAGGTACCTTCTAGGTAAGCGTGCTCCATCTTAGACCATATCATCGCTTAACATCAGGTGAGATCATGGTCAAACGCTAGCCTATCAGTAATAAAAAAAAATTATAGATTTTACACCGGGGCTTCGCCCATCCCCCCCGTAGGATCTCCACCTTGTCGTGGTGGGGGGACTCAGTAATCGTGGGTTTGAGGTACACCCACGGTGAAGCTAAGCTGGATCCCGGGAGGAAACGCTCCACGTGGGCTTGGGTGAGGCCTGCGTAGGATACGTCCCAAGGTGCAGGTGCGGGGGACGGTTCTGTCTGTCCCTCGCAGTGGGGTGCGGTCGCGGGAGGAGAGGCGTGTCGGTGTTGCGTTGCAGCGCGCCCTATCTCCCGCGACCTAATGGGGGCGCACCATCATTGCGTCGCGGTGGGGCCGCAAAGAAAGAGGAGATGCGGTGTTGCGGCCCTATCCTCTGCGGCTGCTGGGTGTTTTGGTGGCGGAGCCCAACACCTTCATCCGCCGCCAAGGGGGTTTCGTTCGGGGCCCGCCTGACCATCTGGCGGGCCAATACCCGTCGGGGTGTAGCGAGGAGTGCTTCGGTGAAACCCTACCCTCCGACACATGGGTACATGAGGAGTACGGGTTGGTTTTTAGTCAGTGAGAGTCTGACAGTCCCCTTCGTCCTTCCCCCCAGGGCGGGGGGACTCCATGAGGATTTTCCAACCCGACACCAAAAAAAAAGGGTCTTCGCCCATGAAGGTGTGGGTAACAGATAATCGCAACAAATGTCAGCCTTTGCGCTAGCCGTTCAGTAGCTTTAACGTAAAATAAATAACACTTGTAGTACAGGGTTTAATGCTGAGTTTCCGTCTCTTAAAAAATAGATATATCTATTGCTTCGTGTATTTTCTTAATCACCGTTGATGATTAAAAGAAACCGACGTGGTGGTCGTAAGAACGACACCCTCGAAATGAAAAGGAGAAATTTTGTATTCTTATTCAATCATACACGACGGTTTATTGTCTTGAGATATGTCCAATTCTTTTAGAAATTGAATATCACATATTTTACTAAAATAATTTTTATATAAATGTCAAGTGTGCGATCCAGATTTCTAATTTTCAAAGGGTCGAAGTTTTATTATCTTCACGGCTGACGCTAAAGAAATTCTGCAAATTTTGTCAGGGTCTGGTAGTTACAGAACATTTGCGAAGTTATAAAATATATGTCATATTAAATTTGTAAAATTGAATAATTTGTAGAGGCGCATTATAAAGTGCAGGCTGTGTGAATTCGCTAAGAGAGGTTAAGCACGTTAATCGCCTTCTAGCTCATAGATGGGTGACCAATCAAAGAAGGGCATTGAAAACCACAATTTGTGCTGTCGTTATTAATGTAATTATTGTATGATTGTGGTACCAACTCCGAGTTGGTTTCAGTTTTGGAGTATTTATAGAGACCACTTGTAGGTACCGACCTATGCTAATGATTCTTGTCTAATAATATAAAAGCCGAAACCAACCGCTTTACCTGGCCTTCAAAGCAAAGCAGCGCTGTCAAATACGTATGTAAATGAAACACATGTGGTCACCCGTCCAAATGATAGCCAATTTCGACGACCGGCTGGCGCACCGGGAGTGTAAGCGACTGCCACGCCGAAGGTCGCGGGTTCGATTCCCACTCAAGTCAAATATTTGTGCGCGTGAACATGGATGTTTTCCTTGGTCTGGGTGTTTCTATGTATAATATGTATGTATTTACAAAAAAATAGTATATATGTATGTTTATCCATTGTCTACTAGCCATGGTAGCTCTGCTTAGTTTAGGACTAGATGGTGTTGTGTGAATGTGGTAGAATATTATATTATAGAAAATTATATTATAATATTTTAAAAGTTGCTTAACTTAGCCGACCTAGTCTATCACGTGAGTGCTCCGAAGAGCTCTTTCAACTAATCCCACCCTCTCCTTTCCTACCCCGAACGACACGTGCAGGGTTGAGGTGCCACTCTTACACGGTAGAACAGATACCGTCACGCACCAAACGGTTCAGCGCCTCTTATATCTGCCGTACCATTAAGATGTGGAACTCTTTACCAGCCCACTTTTTTCCCTCCACTTATGATCCTGGATCCTTTAAGCGGGGCGTGAAAAAGCTTTTCTCAAGGCCGTCAAGGTGAGGGCCATCATGCCATAATGCCATACTGGCTGCTGGGATGATGGCCATCACTATGGGACTTCACTGATTGTTTAACATCAGGTAGCATGGAGTGAAATTGTTCGGCAGAAAAAAAAAGACCTATTTGGAGCGCTCAGTCAAGTCACGCTATTATTGCAACATGAACTCTGACAGACGTTATGAGAATTTACCACCGTCAAACAAACGTATACCCAAAAAAGCATAGATTTTTGTTGGATCCTGATTTAATGTCATCGTATAATCAGATTTGAAAGGGCCAAAGAATGTTATCAGACCTATGTAACTCAGAACACAGTATTATCTTACCAAACCATCCCTCACAATTCCACTTCACTTATAATTCAATTAAACTGGATACGACAATGCATTCAATTGGCAATTATATTGATTCCAATAATTTAAATTAAACACCAGACGGGGCTACGTAAACTAATCAACTCGGAACGTGTCAGTGGACATCAGTCCTGTCTCTTTGTTCGTACCATAACTATGATTATCTACTTGTGTATCGGTTATCAATACTAGGAACGTAAAGCATCATACAGCATATAACTGTCCACAAATGGGCATAGGCCTTGCCGAATTTGCGTCACAATGTCTTTACGTTTACGACAGAGTAAAGAATTGTGTGATAAGAGAGTGTTGTGGGGTAAAAGAAGATGTAGTGACAACCAATGAGAAAGGTATGCTAAGATGGATTGGACACATGGAAAGGATGGATGACGAAAGACTGACCAAGAAGTTATATAAGTCAAGTGTGAATGGGACAGGAGGAAGACCTAGACGGACGTTCTCTGACCAGATTGTAGACATCCTAAAAAAAGGACAGATTAGAAGAACCCTTAACCGAAGAGCATGCATGAGAAATTTGATGGGAGTGAATGAAGCAAGAGAGATATGTTAGGATCGTTGCAAATGGCGTTCCGTAGTCTCTGGCTACTCCTCCGGGAAACAGGCGTGAGTCTATGTATGTATGTCGTTAGGTTTAGTAGGCCGAATCTTCCCATTGACTCTTGTAATTGTGAGTAAATAGGAGGTTTAGATAAATGGTATAGAGCTTGATGTCAAGGTTTTCGTATTTTTAGTATTGGGCTCTTACGTTACCCATGAAATGAAATGGGGTAGCTACAATGTTTTACTTAATCCACACGGAGAATATGATATATTGTCATCCATCGTAATGCGATTGAGAAAATATTTATGTTTATAAAAGGTTCTTCTGCTGCATGTGTTGTGTCTTTGAAATATGAAAATTAGGAAGAAGGACTTCTAAACAATGATATTACAAGAAAGAGGTAGATAGGTTACATACGTAGTAATCAATCCGTAGAAACGGTACGCACACATCGATAATTCCATATTTTATTTTATTTTCGGTTGACAAGATGTGTCAGTTTCACATTGACGCCGCGGCGCCGGCTCGCGACGTCCCACACACACATATGTCAGACTTGCCAACTGGCTTATGTTTAGCGTCCGGCTTTTGGTACGCCTATAACATATCTACTTATTTTCTACTTTTGCAATATCATTGATTCTAAAAGACAATTAGTGTAAAATTGGAATATTTTGTCTAATCTAGTTAAACCAAAAAGCGAGCCTTGGGTGTAAAATGCAATCGAGAACACTAAAACAATGATGATGATAAAATTAATGCAACGCATATTATAAGCGACATGACGAAAACAGCTGAAAAAGTCAGAGGTTTTCTAGTTCAGGACACTCTGCATAGCATTCAACTGCTCTCTAGATCAGTCTGTTTATTTTCATACAGAATACAATATTGCAAGTTAAGTACATTGCATCACTGGCCATTTATTTCCTTACTATGCTAATTTACATAAACAAAAAGCCTATGCCATTGTCACTACAATAGCCCGCGTTTCTATGCACCAATGCTATGAGCGTCCATATTATTAACTATAGACCAACTTAGCTGAGATCTCGCGCGCTTTGAGATTCAATTCAACTAAAAGGTTGTTTGGAGGTCAGTGGGTGTCTACTTACACTGGTCATATTCGTACACAAAGCACGTATGATAATTAATTCGAATTGCGACTGGCCGGTTCATTAGCGCCGACAATTGGGCTGCGTTCAATAAGTTAATTAATTATAGGTATGTATCAGTCATAGGTGACATTACTTGGTTGAAATAGGTACTGTTTACACAGAAGCTGCATACAGGCATCTTTCTTTATTTGACGACCGGTTGGTGCAGCGGGAGTGTAAGTGACTGCTACGCCAAAGGTCGAGGGTTCGATTCCAGTCAAATATTTGTGCGCATGAACATGGATGTTTGTCTTGGTCTGGGTGTTTCTATGTATAATATGTATGTATTTACATAAACAAGTATATACATATGTATGTTTATCTATTATCTAGTACCCATAACAGAAGCTCTGCTTAGCTTGGGACAAGCTGTGTGTATGTGGTAGAATAGAATATTTACGAGTATTATGAAACAAAGTCCCATTGCTGTGTTTTTCTCTCGGTTTGCGAAAATCTCAGTAACTACTGAACGGAATTTTCATGTGTTAGATCTTTGACGCCTTTTTTGTCTCTTCCCAAACATACTAATTACTTGATGTTTTTCTTTAGTTGTTTCTTAAAATGTGTATTCTTGAAATGTTGTATTCTTAATACAGTCCCCACGGTCATCCAGACATGTAGAGTTCTATATACTGACATAATACTTTTTTCATATTAATGTATGTATTATTGTAACAATTGTTGGTATACCTAATAAATAAATAAATAATTACACGCAGATGTATAATTATGTCTAAACTTCTGTTCATATATTATTAAACTGTATAGATAACTGTTGAATACACACAGATATTTAATACGAGCCTTTTGAAAACATATCGATACTCATTAGCTTCTAAAAGAATACTTAAGTAGAATTTGCATCTAACTTCGATATACCTTAGTGAAAATTTATTCAACGAGGAAATATGTTAGACAATAAACTTAAGCGAGACATACACTATCGCAATTAGGATGCCCAATAAATAGCAACAATAGTTTAATGGATAGACAGCTGAACTGTAAAGCGGAAGGTCCCGTGCTCAAGCCCACGCGGTGAAAACACGCACCTCTGACGAACAAAGTTATGTGTGAATCAAATAATTAGTTACCTTAGCTTCTACGATGCAAAGCTTTTACGGTAGCAGAGCCTTGCTGATTTTAGCATGAATGTCCCGACTCGACCGGGGAAGTACTACCCTCTCACAGAAAATTGTAGTAAAGTAACAGTACTTATATTATTGAGTTTGGTTTTGTGAGTGAGAGTACAAGAGGCCCATCTCTATTCCTTCTTCCTCGTTCCACCATCCTCCTATAGGTACCTCCGTTTCCCAAACTCGAAGTGACTTCTCTGGTGTTACTTTTTTTCATGGGTGGCGGCAATTGCTTACCTTGGCGATCCGTCTATTAGTTTGACGCTTATAACATACGTATGAAATCCAATACTCCCTAAGTCCCAAGGTAGACTTAAATCTTTTCATCAGTTTTCCGATTTCATAATGTAGAACTCTCAGACATACACGTATGCAAACAATATTGTCCTTCACCGTTTAGTTAGCAATATTATAAATTTTATACGCATATAACTTTAAAAAGTCACTGGTGCGCGCCGAGGAGTTTTAAGCCTGAGGTCCTCTGCGTAGCAGCCTGTCAGTCTCCACTAGGCTGTTTCTGCAGGTTATTAAATACTAATAATGTTTATATATCTTATAAAATGAATTCACCTCTGCTGAATGTCTGTCTGTAGGAAAGCGATAAACATTTTTCTTAAAAGACAGCTCCCGCACTAGGAATAAATCCTGTGTCGCGGGGAACTTTACAGACATACAACCAACGGACACAATGAACCCCTAGACTCGAAACAACAAATTATGGACCACAAAAAGGGTTGTCTCGTGTGGGAATCGAACCCACAGCACTCAGCGCAGTGTTCAACGGCGAGGCGACCGCTTAAACCACTTCGCCAACCGTGCAGTCTGTAAAACTGCAAACTGTAAAACTACCGAAGATTTTGTACAGCTTTCACCAACAGACAGTGGTGATTCCTTTGGTTTAGATATATAATTCACGCGGGCGGAGCCCCAGGAGAAGTAACAATTTAAAGGTAATAATATTTTTTATAGTTTCACGCCTGTATCCTCGAAGGGGTAGGCAGAGGTGTAATATTACACCCACATTTTGCCATGAATTTCTAGGTCCCACGTAATAGGGGGCGAGCCTTTTGCCGTTACCGGGCACATCACCAGACTTCGTGCTGCTACGTGCACATTTGTCCGACCCGGGCATCGAACCCGGGACCTGCGATCAGCAGGCACATACGCTATCCACTGGCCCACGGAGGCGGTCAAAGCTAATTATAATAATATACCTAATTAAGGCGATTAATATAGCGAAGTCTAATTTTATTTTATTTCATTTATTAAATAAGCCATGCCAGTAAATAAACAGTAGTCATATCCATAAATCCATCTTTTACGACTGCGCTGAAAATTTCAAATCATGATACGAACTCTTGTACATTTACCATAGAAACAATAAACTTAAATTATTGTTACTACCGTTATTTAACTGGAAATTGGACGAAAACGTCCATAAATGTATATGTTTATACCTAAGGCATTAAACGAACATTCTAATGGGACTAGTATAAAAATTTCTATACTATGCCTTATAATGGAGGCAGCAAAATTTGCTCCAGATTTTTATAAGCAAAGTTATAAAGAACTAACTTTTGCCAGCGGCTTTGCACGCGAGTGTAATGTTGCATCGAGGAACCGAATATATATAACATTACCTTATTTATATGCACAACTAAAATGACTTTTCTGTAGTATTTTTTACACTTATATTCAACATTTTTAGTCTTAGTTTTGCAATAAGCCTCAATAGCCATCTAAAAGGTCTAATCTACCTGTATGCTATAAATTATTGAATGTGATTTATTATTTTTGATGTGGAATAGACCAATCATGCAAACACACTTTCACGTTTTAAATACTAGATCCTGCCCGTAGCTTTTCCCGCGTGGCCCATTCTGATCGCTATTTCGATCTATAGGCCATATTACAGAAAAGTTTCATCAAAATCTGTTTGTGTGAAAAAGAAACAAACATCTATCATCTCAAAAATTTCGTATTTGTAAAAGTTGTAGTACGATTGTTAGTAGATAAGGATTACTTGAGTTATTCGTGTAGGATAATAATATATTGGGCGGGGCATGTTTATAAATAAAATAAAGTATACGAAGCTTTTAAGGCTTTCCCAAGGTTGTCTGTGAGGTAACTAATGTATTGTGAATAAAAATAGACGAAGATAAAAGCGGAAAATCTGTATTTATGTTTGTGTAAAATTCGTCGAAATACCGACTGTATTCTTTTATAGTACAACTTCATTTTAGAAATACTTGTCTGTGAGATAAAATAATATATGTGTGTCTACATTAGATTGAATAGTCATACTAGATACCGTTACAATTATGTATGTGTTTTAATATTTGTTACATGTACAATGGTCGTAATCTATCAATAATGTTACAAAAGTAAAAAGGAATAGATATGTTATAGGCGTACCAAAAGCAGGACGCTAAATATAAGCCATATGTGTGTGTGACGTCGCGAGCCAGCGTCAATGTGAAACTGACACATCTTGTCAACCGAAAATAAAATGAAATATGGAGTTATCGATGTGTGCGTTAGTGTACAGTTTCTGCGGATTAATTACTACGTAGGTAACGTATCTATAATATAATTGTAATCTATTAACTTACAAATGCGACCACAAGTAATGTTTTATAACTGCATGGTTGGCGTAACGGTTTACTCTTGTCACATTGTCTTCTTACTTAGTCTTCCTTTTTTTCTTTTTTTAAAAAATACTCCCGCATAAATCTTGTGTCGCGGGGGACTTCACAAACATATAACTAACGGGCACAATGAACACCCAGACTCAAAACAACAATTTGTGAATTACACAAAGTGTTGCCTCGTGTGGGGACACTCAGCGCAGTGTCAAGCGTATTCTTTGGTAAAATGTTTAAAAATCCCCAACAATACAGGACATGTTTCTAGTGCGGATGTTGTCACAGGAAAACGAATTTCGACCCTGACTTTACCAGTACAGAAATATTGTAATATCATAGCTTTTGCGAAACTAATAATAAAAATAATATAAAAATAGTCGACAATTTCTACTTCTGAGCCCCATGAAACATATTTAGTAATAATTCCGTCCAGGAAAACAAACCTATGTCAACCTTGTCACAATTTCCAATTACTAGCGAATGCCAGAAGTAATTATACTTATATTATTTTTAATTATCAGCTATTACCTAAAAATGGACTTTTATATTATTCTTTCGTATTTTGTCACGCGACGAACATTCCAACATGCTTCGGCAAGTTGTAAACTAAAGTAAATATAATAAAATGGCTAATAGCAGTTTTTATAACACAGGTAATATGGCTTCTGGTATAGTTATTTCAGAGCTACTTAAAATATTTTATTTGGTAATATGAAATAACAGTTACATTAGGTCATTTTACTACGTGATGCGTGAATATGGGCAATATAACTTTGTTGTGTGTTAAATGATGCAGGGTTAATATAGAGTCGTTGTTATATTATTACCACATACAGCTGTAATATACGTTTTTTAGAGAAGTATGTATATTTATGGTTTAGCATGAACAGGTTGGCCTAAGAGCAACACTTTCCTTCAGAAAATTGAAGTTAGCTAAGGTTAGATTAAATTAGTAAGGTAATGGAAAACGTGCTTTTTTTTTAGAATTTGTATTATTGTTTCGTTGGTTAATTAAAAGTGCCGAGGGTCCAATCAGTATCCACTCCTCGCTTATCAGTGTTATCACTCTGCTCTTTTCCCCTCGTTATTTTCCACCTTACAGGCAATAAGACGAATAGTTCGATGTCATTGACACTAAACACAGCAAGTAATGTCAAGTGTAGGTTGTCAAAGTTCAAATCAGAGCCAAAGAAATATAACCTAAGGCATAGAAGTAACACTAAATAACAACAGCGGTTGCTATGATTGATATCTTCTTTCTAATGGCACATGCAGTATGATAGAAAGAGCTGTCGATAGGTTTAGCAGCACGCTCTTATAGCAGCATCGTGGTAGGCAAACAGTAGACAAAACATAGAGTTAGGAAACCGAGTGTTGTTCGTAACAGTGATGATTTATCGATAAATATTTTTGGTCAAATATCTAACTTTAGTATGAGTCGATATATTTAAGCCGTAGAAGTAAACAACTAAAATATTGAAATTGTAGTTTTTGCTGTTGACGCCGGACAGTGCTTTGCAAAGACTTGCCAGACAGACAGTACTAAAAAAATCACGTGTTTAATTGTTCGTTTTAGCCATAAAATCTATTGACAAAAAGTATTCATAAACTAATGAGCGATGCGTTGCGATGCGATGCTAAGAAACTGTCACTTAGATTATGTATTGTACGAATTATACCAGATTGGCTAATCCGGCACGGCAGGCTTTGGCAATTTCTTTGCGTCGCATCATATCACGTTGCTTGCTATCGCTAACGTTGGACACTGCTCGATTTTTTTAGAGTTGTAGGTAATCCGACTGCCACGCCGAAGCTTGCGGGTTTGATTCCCGCTCAAGTCAAACATTTGTGTGCATGAATATGGATGTTTGTAATATTTTCTTGGGTTTACGCGAATGTTACACATTGAAATTAAACTACAGTTTACGGATTTTATCGCGTTATATTGGTTTCACTGGTTATTTGTTATTACATTTAAACCGAAAGATCTAGAAACTACATTTTTATTACTAGCCGTATTTTAGTAGTGTAGCAGTATTTTATTAATAACAAATAACCAGTGAAACCAATATAACGCGATAAAATCCGTAAACTGTAGTTTAATTTCAATGGATGTTTGTCTTGGTCTGGATGGTACTATGTATAATATGTAATGTATTTACAGAAAAGTATATATGCATGTTTATCGATTGTCTAGTACCCGTAGTACAAGATATGCTTAGTTTGGGATTGGGATAATATTATATTTTATGGTAGAATATTATGTAGCGGACTACAAGGCAAGACGTCTTTGATCAGTCAGGATAGCACTAATATGATAAATAATATAGAAGTAGGTAGATTAATTAAAATCGTTGTAATTATTATATTTCATTAATATGTTCAAACTAAAATTACACACTTTTTGTTTAGCTTTGGATAAATAATTCTACCGGGTGTGCAATGTCCGGGCATAAATGTAATGTAGGCACCGCTTTCGGTTTTAAACGACGCCAGATGCTTTCTGTCTTTAAAAAACAGTCTTTCTCAAAATGACGTGAACAAATACGATGGTACTTCTGCTAAATCAAACTAGGCCGTCCAACGGCATTTATCCAAAGTTTTCTTGTGACGTCATTAATAGGCAACCTGTAATAAAAACACCTTCTTAATAATAAAAAATGCTACTCACATCCCTAATCCATCTACTATTTTATAGATGCAAAAATGTAAGCCTACACACACGCGCGTACACTGGAACACTTGTCTTTAGGTTAATAGACGCTATTTTTATGGTAGGTATCTAAGTAAATTATGTACATTAAACTGCGCTTACTATCAAACGCGCGATAGAAAATTAGACGGCTGGACGTTTTTGTTTATTGCCAACTTAGCAACCGCGGCTACCCGCTGTCGCTTCCAGCTACAGTCTTACATTCATGTCCGATAGATAGTTTCCGTATTTATCCCTCATTTAAAAACATCGATATCTCCTTTCACTGTCAAATCCCATCACTAAGGCTATTATATCAATAAATGTACAAAATAACAATTTGTGAGTTAAATTCATAACACATACGTATGCAAGCTGTTCCCTTGATTTGCAATACAATGATATTTTGTAAACTTAACACTCATTATAACATTAATACGAGAAAAGTAAATAAATTTGTTAGAAAATTCCGACTCACTGCTAGAAGATAAAGTTTCACCTGTTATTTCCGTTCCGAGAATAGCGGAATCCACATCCCGATATCACATACACGATGTGTATTAATTAATGAGTACACTATTTAATTATTATAAGCTTACTTACTATTTAAATGCAAAAAAGTTATTAAAAATGTAAACACAAACGTCCAATAAATTTTACACTGATGACAGATCACAGCACGGCTATTTAGAGAATGTAGTCAAAGATATGAGTATGTAAAGAGTCTATGCCTCTTTAAATGAGATGCGTAATTTGACGTTATGATTAACCAACTAAGACCAACTGACATTACATGTTGCACGTTCGGTATAAGGAAATTTATAGGGCATGTTCTCTCTAGTCTAAACGTCCAAGCTCTTTGATCAGAGCCATTCAATTAGTCAATTTTGATGACAGGTAACAATTGTCTAATTCAATTTCTTCGTAGTTTATTGAAATGTTACATTTTTTTGGGCTTAGCGTGCATTTGTCATAGATGTCTAGAGGGGGTTAGTACAATGTTTAATCCGAGTTTGTGGGGTTGAAGCCCTTGTCATGCGGCCGCCATCTTAAAAAGAGTGGTACAAATGGGTTTTCTACTTTATCTGGCAAACTATTGGCCGTCCAGAAAAAAATCAAAATATTACCCCCTATTACGAGGGACCTAAAATTCATAAGGCGATATGTGAGTGTAATATTACATACTAAAAGTACTGAAAGAAGTTTTCGAATACATAGCACTCTGCGTAGCATTAAACTGCTCCCCAGTAAAGTCTGTTAATTTTCATTCAGAATACAATATTGCAAATTAAGTACACTGCATCACTGCCCATTTATTTCCTTATTATGCTAATTTACATAAACAAAAAGCCTATACCATTGTCATTGCAATAACACGCGTTTCTATGCACCAATGCTATGAGCGTCCATATTATTAACTATAGACCAACTTAACTGACATCTCGCGTGCTTTGATATTCAATTCAACAAAAGGGTTGTTTGGAGGTCAGTGGGTGTCTACTTACACTGGTCATATTCGTACACAAAGCACGTATGATAATTAATTCGAATTGCGACTGGCCGGTTCATTAGTGCCGAAAATTGGGCTGCGTTCAATAAGTTAATTAATTATATAGCTATGTATCAATACATAGAACAGCACTGTAAGAGAAGGAAAATTTGATACAAACCCTATATCAACCCGTTTGGCCAGCGTGGTATAGTAGGCCAATTCCTCCTTACAAAGGAGAGGCCTAGTCCAGCAGTGGACTGTTAAAGGCTGATGATGTATGTATGTATCAGTCATAGGTGACATTACTTGGATGAAATACAGTTTACACAGAAGCTACATACAGTTATCTGTCTACAATCATAAAGACCATTTTAGTAGAGAATTTTAAGATCTACAACTTTAGTTAGTTAAGGTTTTATTTAGATAAAACTTACCATTTTCGAGAAAAATCCAAAAAACCTCAAATTTCGACGTTTGACTCCGAATAACTTTTGTAGCACACCTAGGATCGATGGGGACTTTTAAGACTTTATTTGTGCCCTAGCTGTCCACCAGTATTTAGCTCTCCGGCAATTTTTGTTATTTCAAATGTCTATATTGACCGGACTATTCTATAGTTCGACGTTGACACATTGTTCAATTTACCATTTAGTCACGATAACGTTCAAATATCAGTTAAATTAGGAGAATACTATTTGTGACTGCGTTTTGAACCAATATAATTATGAGAATTTGGGCCTGTGAATAAAATGGGGTTTTTACCTTTTATTTTTCATCCGTCACAGAGTAAACTGGACATGCGATTACTTTAATTTTGACATAATTACAAGCAAAAGCATAATGGTGTCTAAACTTATGTTAATATATTATTAAACTATATAGATAATTGTTGAATACACACAGATGTTGAATACGTGACTTTTGAAAACATATCGAAATCATTAGCTTCTAAAAGAATACCTAAGTAGAATTTGCATCCAGCTTCGATATATGCAAATGCGTGCAAATTTATTCAACGAGGAAATATGTTAGACAATAAACTTAAGCGAGGTATATATTATCGCAATTAGGATACCCAATAAATAGCAACAATAGCTTAATAGATAGACAGCTGAACTGTGAAGCGGAAGGTCCCGTGCTCAAGCCCACGCGGTGAAAACACGCACCTCTGACGAGCAAAGTTTTGTGTGAATCAAATAATTAGTTACCTTAGCTTCTACGATGTAAAAACTTTTACGGTAGAAGTGCCTTGCTGATTTTAGCATGAATGGCCCGACTCAACCGGGGAAGTACTACCCTCTCACAGAAAATTGTCGTAAAGTAACAGTACTTATATTGTTGAGTTTGGTTCGGTGAGTGAGAGTAGCGGAAGCCCATCTCTATTCCTTCTTCCTCATTCGACTCTCCTCTTATACCTTTTTCCAAACTCTACATGACTTCTCTGGTGTTGCTTTTGTTCATGGGCGGCGGCAATTGCTTACCTTCAGGTGATCCGTCTATTAGTTAGCCGCTTATAACAAAATAAAAATAAGAAAACCAATACTCCTAAGTGCCAAGATAGACTTCAAATTTTTCCATCAGTTTTCCGAAACTCTCAGACATACAGGTTTGCTAACAATATTGTCCTTCACCGTTTAGCTAGCAATATTACCAATATTATACGCATAGAACTTTAAAAAGTCACTGGTGCGCGCCGAGGAGTTTTAAGCTTGAGGTCCTCTGCGTAGCAGCTTGTCAGTTTACACTAGGCTGTTGCTGCAGGTTCTTAAAATACTAATAATCTCTATATCTTATAAAATGAAGTCACCTCTGCTTAATGTCTGTCTGCAGAAAAGCGGTGAAAAATTTTTTTTTAAGGCTACTCCTGCACTAGGAATAAATCCTGTGTCGCAGAGGACTTTACAAACAAACAACCAACGGATACAATGTACACCCAGCCTCGAAACAACAATTAATAGATCACACAAAGTGTTGTCTCGTGTGGGAATCGAACCCACAATACTCGGCGCAGTGGTAAACGGCGAGGCGACCGCTTAGGGCGGTTTCAGATTTGCGTATTTTGCTGCGCGTATGTATACGGTCTTTTCAGCATACGCGCTTACACGCCCGCTATATTACGCGCTTCAAAAAACCGGACTCTCGTAAACGGGCATATTTCGGCGTGTTCGCTGGAAATGGTAGTGAGATCTTGTCAGTGTCAACATGGATTCTGACAGTTCGCGCTTTTACACGAGCTTAGAAGCGCGTCGACGCTCGTACGAGTTGCGCTTGTGCCAAAAGGCGCGCCTATTCGCGCCTACATGAGTGTCCAAAGCGACCTTAAACGCGCGTATAATACGCTAAGCCGTAACCGCCCTTAAACCCCTACGCCAACCGTGCAGTCTGTCTGCAAACTGTAAAACTACCGAAGATTTTGTACGGCTTTAACTAACAGATAGTGTGATTCTTTTGGTTTAGGTATATAATTCACGTTGGCGGAGCCCCAGGTCAAGACTAGTAACAATTTAAAGCTAATAATATTTTTTATAGTCTCACGCCTGTATCCTCGAAGGGGTAGACAGAGTTGTAATATTACGCCCACATTTCGCCATGAATTTTAAGGTCCCACGTAATAGGGGACGAGTCTTTTGCCGTCACCGGGCACATCACCAGACTCCGTGCTGCTACGTGCATATTTGCCCGACCCGGGAATCGAACCCGGGACCTCCGATCAGCAGGCCCATACGCTATCCACTGGGCCACGCAGGCAGTCAGAGCTAATAATAATAATAATATACCTAATTAAGGCGATTAATATGGCGAAGTCTAACTTTATTTAATTTTATTTATTAAATATGCCATGCCTGTAAATAAACAGTAGTCATATCCATAAATCCATTCTTTATGACTGCGCTGAAAATTTCAAATCATGATACGAACTCTTGTACATTTACCATAGAAACAATAAACTTAAATTATTGTTACTACCGTTATTTAGCTGGAAATTGGACGAAAACGTCCATAAATGTATATGTTTATACCTAAGGCATTAAACGAACATTCTAATGGGACTAGTATAAAAATTTCTATACTATGCCTTATAATGGAGGCAGTAAAATTTGCTCCAGATTTTTATAAGCAAAGTTATAAAGAACTAACTTTTGCCAGCGGCTTTGCACGCGAATGTAATGTAGCATTATATTAAAGAACCGAATTTAAATTTCCTTATTTATATGCACTACTAGAAGGACTTTTCTATAGTAATTTTGACTCATATTCAACAATTTTAGTCTTAGTTTTGCAATCAACGTCAATAGCCGTCTAAAGGGTCTAATCTAACTGTATGCAAAAAAATATTGTATTTGATTTATTCTTTTGATTTGAGAATGGAACATACATGCAAACACACTTTCACTGTTGTAATACTAGATTCTGCTCACAGCTCTTCCCACAGGGTCTCGGTTATCGCGACAATAGTTAGACCATGTACTATTTTGATTTATAGTCTATATCACTTGCAATTTTCATCAAAAACCGTTCAGTAATATTTGCGTGAAAGAGTAACAAGTATACTTACATGTTCACAAATACAACATTTACGTTCAGTTACAATAGTACGATGGTTACGAGGTAGATTACTTGAGTTTTATTTGTGTAAGATATGTGCGGGGTATGTTTATAAATAAAATAAAGTATTCGTAGCTTTTAAGGCTTTCCCAAGGCTGTCTGTGAGTAACTAATATATTGTGACTATAAATAGACGAATATATATTTTTATTTAATCTATGTTTTGTTGAAACTTCGTCGAAGTACCGTCTGTATTTCTTTATTAAAAGTAAAACTGAATTTTGAGAGAACTTGTGTGTGAGAAAAAAATATTTAGTATTATTTGTGTCTACATTACATTGAACAGTCATACCAGATACCGTTATATGCATGTTCATTAATAACGTGCCGTGTGGTTGACGGCATAGAATACAAGTGTCACAAACCCCTATCTTCCCGTGGGTGTCGTAAGAGGCGACTAAGGGATAACACGATGCAAATACCATCTTTGCGTAGAGACGGAAAAGTCGACATCAAACCCTATGCGACTGCCTCGTTGGTCTCGCGGCATAAATGTGCGCGTGGGATCGGGAGGTCCCGGGTTCGATTCCTGGGTCGGGCAGTGTTATTGGGTTTTTCTGTCACGAAATTCTCAGTAGCAGCACGGAGTCTGGAAATGTGCCCGGTACGGCAATAGGCTCGCCCCTTATTACGTGGGACTAGAGTATATCTGGCGAAAAGTGGGTGTGGAAATACACCTCTGCCTACCCCTTCGGGGATAGAAGGCGTGACGATATGTATGTATGTATGATATGTATTAATAACGTATATTGTGCAAAACCTTTTAGTTGACCTTGTCTTGTGTTGTAACCGGGACAGCGCTAGGATGATGATAATTATTGCTCATAAATGGCTCTACTTCATTAACTTACTAATGCAACCAAAAGTAAAGTTGCATGGTTGGCGTAGTGGTTCAAATGTTTGAGACTGCGTGAAATCTTTTGGGTTCGATTCCCATACGAGACAACACTCGTATGATTCCAAAAATGTTGTTTCGGGTTCGGATATCCTCTGTTTCAGCTGGTTGAGTATTTGTCAAGTCCGCAGAAATACACGGTTTCCTAGTGCAAGAGCTATCATGAAAAAATATTTCTTAATAATTTCGACCACGACTATAACAGAACTAAAATACACATTATTGTTATATATTATTTCTTTTTTGTCCAGATTTTCCTAGAACTAATAAAGTATAGAAACAGTCAACCATTTTTTACTACTCAGACCCATACAATATATTCAGTAATAATTCCGTCCAGGAAAACAAACCTATGTCAACCTTGTCACAATTTCCAATTACTAGCGAATGCCAGAAGTAATTATACTTATATTATTTTTAATTATCAGCCATTACCTAAAAATGGACTTTTATATTATTCTTTCGTATTTTGTCACGCGACGAACATTCCAACATGCTTCGGCAAGTTGTAAACTAAAGTAAATATAATAAAATGGCTAATAGCAGTTTTTATAACACAGGTAATATGGCTCCTGGTATAGTTATTTCAGAGCTACTTAAAATATTTTAGTCGGTAATATGAAATAACAGTTACATTAGGTCATTTTACTATGTGATGCGTGAATATGGGAAATATACCTTAGCTGTGTGTTAAATAGCGCACGTTTAATATGGAATTGCTGTTATATTATTATCACATACAGTCGCAATAGACATTTTTAGAGAAGTAGAGATTTGATTTAGCAAGAATAGACGGCCTCGTTGGTCTCGCGGCATAAATTTTCGCGTGATAGACACACTAATAGTGTCGGATATGATGGCATTTCCACAAAAATTATTAAGGCCGTCAATGATGATATTTGCCACCATCTCAGCCATATTTTAAACTTGAGTATATCAACCGGTAAATTCCCATACGATCTTAAATTGACCATTGTAAAGCCAGTGTACAAAAAGGAAAACAAGCAATCAATGGAAAACTATAGGCCGATTGCATTTATACTTATATTTTCAGAAAATATTTGAAAAATATATCTACAACGAACTCAATGGCTACTTAGAAAAAGGTGACATTTTATGCAAGGAAGAAAAAGGGTTTCGTCGGAATAAAACCATTAATATGATGATATATGATTTTATATACAATGTCCCGCATGTTGATAAAAGATCGCCCGTTTGTGCTGTTTATTGTGATATGTCACAGGCTTTTGATCACGTTGATCATAATATTTTAGTAAAAAAAATTGAATCCTATGGCATAAGAGGCAATGTTTCAAGTTTAATTTAATCTTACTTATCTGAGAGAAGGCAAAATATGGAAATTAGTAAATTTAACTTTAAAACAAAAACTCAAGAAACATACTCCTCAAATGAGCGTTATGCCTCGTATGGTGTTCCCCAGGGCAGTGTACTGGGCCCGCTGCTTTTTATAATATATATAAATGACCTACCAATGGCTACCAGACAACCAATGACTTTATTTGCAGACGATAGTACCGTGACTATAGCGTGTAATAATATTGACAATTATCAAACTGACATAACGAATTCATTGACATCAATCATATCATGGCTTAATAATAATAATTTAAAATTAAATATAGATAAAACTAACATAATGCATTTTAGCCAACGATCACAGGAACGTTCTAATATAAATATAAATTATAACGATAAAACCCTAAGTGAAGTAAATAGTACTCGATTTCTTGGTTTAATCATTGACAAAAGATTAAATTGGAAGGATTATATTAAAAAACTAAGTAAAAAAATTTGCATTCTGTCTTACGCTCTTCATAAACTCTCTTCAAAAGTTAACACCGAGGCTATACTCACAGCATATTATCGTAAAATATTTGTATGCTACACAGGCAAAAACATGACGAACAATCCTGTACTTTTCAACACCATGCATGCTATCATGTTTATACCTATTCATGTTTTAACAAATAAATAAATTTGATTTGATTTGATTTGGGATTGGGAGGTCTCGGGTTCGATTCCCGGGTCGGGCAAAGTGTTATTGGGTTTTTCCGTTAGGAAATTCTCAGTAGCAGCACGGAGTCCGGTAATGTGCCCGGTATGGCAACAGGCTCGCCCACTATTACGTGGGACCTAAAAATTCATGGCAAAATGTGGGTGTAATATTACACCTCTGCCTACCCCTTCAGGGATACAGGCGTGAGTCTATAAGAATGGATTGGCCGAGGAGCTACTCCCTTCTTCCAGAATATTGAAGTTACGTAATGGAATATGTATTATTGTTTCGTTGGATAATTAAGAGCGCTGACGGTTCAATCAGTATTCACTCCTCAATTATCAGTGTTATCACTCTGTTCCTTTCCCCTCACTTTTTTCCTCCTTTCAGGTAATAAGATCAGGCAGACAGCAAGTTTTTTCAAGCGTAAGTTGGCAGATTTCAAAATAAAGGCATTCAACTTGTGGGTTTCGATATATTTTTCAAATGCTGATAATGTCAAATGTACTGCAATAATCAAATGGCTAAATATAACAATATAATTTTACTACAATTGTCCAAGTCGATTTCCTAGTCCAACAAAATACTGTAATGCCTAACTCATAGCAATAAATCTTACTACACGGTTAATACAGATTATTTTATAACAAAAAAAATCACGGATTACATCATAAACTTTACTTGTAACGTATAAGTTATATGAACAGAATAGCAAGGTATGAATCACGAAGCTGTTCCGGGTCTGAATGGACTCCACGTGTGCCTAATGTATGTCTGTCGCAGGCGAATATTCAAGATGGCTTGCCTAGCGTGGGCTTTGGCATTTGGTGAATGAAAAAAGTTTGTTATATATTATGATAGAACTAGACGATGCCCGCGGTTACACCCGTGTTATTTAAGGCTACTGCTCCGCTCCCGTCGCTTATAGCGTGATGTTATTTAGCCTATAGCCTTCCTCGATAAATGAGCTATCTAACACTGAAATAATTTTTCAAATCGGAACAGTAGTTCCTGAGATTAGGTTCCGCGTTCAACCAAACAAACAAACTCTTTATATAGTAGTATAAGATATCAGCTTTTCCACTGGACTACTGTCATCTGAACTTTGCAAGCCAAAAAGTTAGTCATATTCCAAGGTATAGACCAATATCAATTTATTTGAAGGTACTGACGTTCTTTGACAGTCGTCACGGGGACGACTGTCAAAGAACTTCATGACAACTGGGACAAAGGATAATTAACTCTTTAACCTAACACTGTCAAAACTAGATTAAATTGGATTGATTGAACCGGAAAACGCTCTAAAGCGATAAGATGTTGATGAACATTTCTGATACATGCTTAATTATTATATGTAAACTTACCAGCCGAGCGAGCGGCACATCGTAGATAGCTTTTTCATAGATTTCTTACCCATAACATAACTTCACGTCTTTAATCCCCGAAGGAGTAAGCAGAGATGTATAAACACCCACAATATGTCCCAATGTAATAGGGGGTGAGCATATTGCCATCTACCGGGCACATTATTAAGCGAGCGATAATTAACACACATAACTTCGAAAAGTCAGAGGTGTGTGCCCGAGGTACCTGGGGATCGAACCCGAGACCATCATCGCGGCAGTCCATTACGTACACATCTAGGCTATCGCCGTTTATAATAGATTTCTTACCCTTTTCAAATAATGATAGTCATATCCAGTTAGATTTAGAAAGCAGAACATATTTTCCTAGGGCAGAAGTCTTGAACGAAACCAGGATAACCTTAGGACGACAATGATAAGTGATGGAGGCATAATCCCTCTAATAATTCAAATATCTAAACATTTTTCAAAATACAAATAGCTCTACGCTCACTCCATACTCACTTCAAATTATTATCATAATAATTCAATGGATTTATTCAGTCCTGTGACGCACGATCAATCTCATTAAGTCTAATCAAATATAATATTGCTCTGGCAACGAATCAATTAGAAATAATTATAATTGATCAAGATTATTAAATAACTAGAGGACGCCACCAGCTACGCCTGCATTTTTTTTTAATTTACCCGTTTTGGCCGGTCCCGTGGGAATTTCGGGAAATCCCTTCTTAGTGCACCCCTACGGTCCCCAAGGAACATACATGCCAAATTTCAGCTTCCTGCGCCTAATAGTTTCGGCTGTAGCGTGTCTGTCAGTCAGTCAGTAACGCAATGATTTTATATATTAAGATATTCAATTAGTCTGATAAAGCTTTATATCGGTGGCTCTCGTATATAGGCATACTAGCTTTTACCGCGACTTCGCCCGCGTCGTCGTCGGGACAAAAGGTTTGTGATTTATTAGCTCTAGATATTTCTCTTAATTCTTATTGAAACAAGACAAGACAACAACACCATCGAAATGACAAAATCACTAAACGATGATTTTTTCATAAAGGAATACATACATCGATCCATATCTCTAACTTTCACACTTATATTCCTAATAGTACCTAGTAAGATTTTTAAAGGACACCGATTAATTTTATTATAATAAATAATCAGTAATAACAAATTTTTGTCCGTCTGTTTGAAAATTAATATCTAACGGCACTTTCAGATTAGGCGTTCAGTGTTGTGGTAGGCCGAATTTGGTTCGCACTATTTCTTTTCAATGGAAAACCATAATAGTCCGAGCGCAGTACGACACTTGATCGGCTCTAATACAGCTTCCTGTCTGAATGAAAGCACTGTTATAGTAAAGAAAATGCCGAACTTTTAAACTAAGATGTTTTGTTTCATTCCTTCGCATTTTCCGTCTTTCTGTGTGATAAACACAAAAACCTTCTAAAGAAATTTTATTAACTCAATATCCGATAAGAAATGCTGAAATCAAAAGCTTTATATAATTGTAAAATCAAAATTAAACCTACATCACAAACCCGAACCCCGACTAGTGCCCGATTTAGGTTAACCTCAAACCAAACGAACGGCCCTATAACCGAACAGCCGATTGCACAGTACAAACAAAACTAACAACAAAACAACCAAGTATAACAATTCGCACAAAATTGTTTTCGGCAGATTAAAGGACGGCACTAACAAAAGCCCTCAGGCAGAACTGTTTATACAAATACACTGTCAACAGCACTCACAATAACATTCACCGTCTCCTTTTAACCAAAAAATGTATTTTCGGATACAATAACACGTGGAATAACAAAGATGTCATCTCACCCAGCATCATTCATTATTTATCCTGATAATGTTCGCGAAATCTCCGTCTCACCTAAATATGGCCAGGCCATTTATTATCCTCAGAAAAATAATAATTAATTTGCTGCTACCTTTTCAAGGAACGTAAATAACTGGACGCTTTTATAGAGCGTTCCGCAATTCGCACGACAGGACTCCGTTTGAAGCTCGAAATATCTTCACGGCTATTTAAAGCTATAAATACTCCTAATCTCAATTTATCTGTGTAGACATGCGAGGACTTGATTCATCTTTGTCACAAGAACAATTAAAGTGAAGTCGAAAGTACCCTAATCCTTCATTGTATCAAAAGCATTTAGATAATCAAGCCTAATAGTGGGGCAACAAAGAACTGGTATGTAATGACATCGTGACGCAACTCCGAGGAATTTTATAACGCTCACTAAGTTTTGGGTCATTATCGTGATTTTGATCAGTGATGCATCAAAGGGCAGCCACACACGACGCCCGTGTCCTTGTTAGCAATTAATCTGAGAATCTACGAACTGTAATGTTATTGTGTTTATGCACCGTTCTCAGAATACGCATTTATAAGGAGCCTAATAAATAGAGGTTATATGTCAAATGCTGTCCACTGCGTTGTCGCTATAAATATATTCTGTGAGTGTATAGCCACTACTGTATCTGCAGAAAAAGAGCATATATTTCTATATTGCGAGACTTACAACGCTGCATAGAATACATAAGTCTCAATATTGTTTAATAAAGAGCTTTAGATTTAAGTTGAATAATAATGGGTGTATTTGATATCCTTGACATTCTTTCCATTGTCCATCTCTCTTATCTTATTGCTTTTAACTCCCAAGTGTACTAAGTTACGAAATTGTACGAAAATGATGCCACGTTATGCCGTACTTAACCTAGGATGACACGGCACTGATAAGATCACATACAAAAATGTGACACAACTGAAGACAGCCGCCCGTGCTTGCAAAATATAATAACCAGTCAAAACACGTGTCCCCGCCAAACACCAAAGAGATATATAACTTAATAAGTTACTCAAAAAAACATTTTTCTACCACAAATGTGTTTATCGGCTTTCGATCTGGAATCTGCAAGGCACACATTGTAAGTCCTTGCGACTCTTATCTACGGATTAATCGAAGTATGAAAAGCTTTGGGACTCCTTAGTTTGCCACTGGGCCCTTGAGCAAGCCAGATGTTTGCGTAATGAATTTTATTTTTATTTGGCGAAGATCCCTTGACAAATTGTTACTAATGTTTTGCTACCTGGAAAGGTAGACTTCTCAAGGGGATTGCAAATAAGGTTTTTTTTATAATACTCTCCCAAAAACAATGCGAAAGGATTTTAAAATTGACAATGTTGAGTTTCAAAATAGACGTTTGCGGAAACGATTTTAATCCGTGTCTTGTCAGATAAATAAACCTCTTTCTTGTTGTCATCTGTTACATTTCTGCCTGTGCAAGGTTACATACCGGAGTTTTGGTGCGTTCCTTTTTCAATATTTTTTTAAAATATTTTAGTCAATGTGTTATCTGGGATAGTGTTAGAAACGCCTGGGTGCTTCCTTGTACATGAAATAATTAGATACAAAAGAGCAATCTTTGCTGTTATGTTTTAAATTTACAAGCATAGAAGCACTAGAGGCTTGACTTTGTTTTATGTGTTAAAGATATTTAAAGAATATCAAATTGTGTCAAAACAGAATACTGTACTAAAAATAACCTTTATCAAAACGTTTTTCACAACATTCGAATACAAGCCCTTTGTCTCTGCGTGCAATATTTCGATAAAACTGAATTGAAAGCCGACTACCCGTACAATGTAGTGTAAAATGGGCGTGTTTTATTTATAGTCTGTTGTGATCATTGCACAATTGGACGAAAAAAATGTTTTTGTGAGAACCATGGCAGGAAATAATGGGCGTTCATTGTGGGGATGGTTTTTGCACCGACGGTGGTCGAATAATCGATCGTGCGTATGAGGTTTGGTTGAAGACTGCCCTTTTGGTGAGAGGAGAATTGAATATTAATATTCTACCACATGCACACAACACAGTCTAGTCTCAAACTAAGCAGAGCTTGTACTATGGGTACTTAATTAGACAAACATACGAGTACATATACTTTTTTTACCCATACCATGAGAAACATGTTCAGGCATACAAATGTTTGAGTTCAGTGGGAATTGAACCCGCAACCTTCGGCGCGGCAGTCGTTTACACTCCGGCTTCGCTACCAGGACATCGATAATATATATTAGTTAGTAGATTTTCTTTGTCATCATCCTCACGCGATTGGTGTCGAACTATGCAATATAAATATGTATCTTGCAAATAAAACCACAGTTTTGAATATGGCAGTTGTACCCAAACTATATCTATTTTGATAGGAAAACCTTAGTATCACTTGAATTGTTACTAATAGTTAATGCGACAGTACACTTTTTGAAGATTACGTTTCATTCGATCATACAAAGCACCCACAAAGTCGTAGAATTACTGGTTTCAAAGCACCGCGCCGGTGTCAAAATAACCTGTCACTCATAATATATAGTCAAAGCTCATAATAATTATGGTGATTAGTGGTAGCTACGAATCTTGGTTTGCAACTGTCGGATCTTCATAACCATTACATGACAATTCCTTAATAATGTTGTAGCCCAATTATTTAGAAAGCAAAGACCCTTAGAAACCGATAAAAGGAAAGCGCTTTAAGCAAGAAGGACCAGCGACTGAAACCGCGGCACACAGCTAGCTTATAACAAACAGACTAGAAAGCATACCGTAATCCATTGCATAAATAATCCTTAAGCAAAACTTTCTCAGAAAACTGTCGCGTTCCTGTTTTCAATTACAATATCAATGCGAGAGCTCAATAATCGCCTACCCGGAGTAGACGTGGAGGCCTATAGTATTAATAGACTCGGTCCCAAAGTAATAATGGCTATTTGCTGGCTATTGTCGACTTGCTTTGTGAATAGAAGGTGGAGGTGGGCACGTCGTTATTCCGACAGCCCTGTGCTAGGGGTTGGTAGAGATTGCTGTTGAGTATCGATGACTTGGATTTAAAAAAAAGTATTGACGATGGCATTTTATCGTGTGTTCTATTTGTCAGTGCTGTGTTGACAGAAGAACATGTTGGCAAAGTTTAGCAGGCTCAAGCGAGAAACTATCTTTCCACGGCAGATCGAAATAAAATTGTCAAAGTTTATAGAATAGATGGATGGATTGTATAAAGGATGACATGAATGAAAAGGGAGTGAATAATCAGATGACGTCTGATAGGAGGGAATTGAAGAGAAAGACATTTTAGAAACAGGGCAGACAGAATACTGAATAAGATACAACATATTCGTTAGGTCCTAGATATAGTATATTAGTAGGCTTGGCTCGGTTTTCTGGTACAGTTCATAATTATTTTCTTGGTATCATTCGGTGAGATCGAACACCGGAGACTACTCTACTCATGCAACACGTCTCTCATTCTATTCTCACTCTTTTTTTCTTTAGGTGCTTATTTCCTTGCTTTGGAAGCCTTCAGAACACATTCTATTGGTTTTCTTTTCCTGATTTTTCTGTCGATATCAACAAATTCTCAGAAAACTACGTTAATATACATGAATTAAGGTTGGATTATATTTCATTGAATGCATCCATTTATTTTGTCTGTGACAACTACTTGCCAATTTGTGAAGCTTGGCATATAGGTAATAAAACTCGCAAATAATATGTGCTTAAACAACGATACTTTTTATACTTACAGCTGTAATTTATTTTAATACATAACAAAATTAAATTAATTTTAGAATAAACCAATTATAACTACTTAAATACTATTACTAAAATTAAAATATTAAAATGTATAGTTATATAGTTTATAGAAATGTTAGTGGCGCCTACATAAAATCATAATATTAAATATCTCCATTTAAAAACAGATTCTAGGCATGTCACAACTTATCGATAGTCAGGCACATCACTAAAGCGCAACATAATAGTTCCCACATTTTTTGCGCAAGCCCACAAGGATTAGCAAACAATGCGCAAACGCAGGCCACACATCATACATATCGCACAAACTTTTTGCCGCCACATTTAATGGGATTCCGCAGTTTATTGTGCAATTCTTACATAAATATTATTGTACACTTAATTTTAAACCAGCTGGAGATTTTATATAAATTGATTTGATGTCTTTCACGGATGTTTTCTTTAAATTTTGAGTCAATGTGTAAGAAATGATCAGATTAAAATATGAACACTTTTGTCTAACAGATAAAGTTTAGTGTCGATATATCAAAGGAACAAGTAAAAAACAAGTTGTTGTTGCAGTCAGATTAGGGGTGGGCGTGGGAGATTTAATAGTTAAAACAATAAGTTACACTTGTGCTCATCATGGGCTTCAATCTGGAGGCACTGCAGTGCCCCCACCAAGTCGAGCAAAAAAGCAGCACGGCCGTACCATCCTTTTCTCTAAGCAATTCAGGCCATTTTCGAACCCCTATAGCTTTGTTGTGGATAAAACTAGTAGCCTGATTTTTAGTAACCACGCAGGAATTGTATAAATATGGTATATTTTAAATTTCATTCAATTTGAACTAGTAGTTTAAGAATTATAACGAGTCAAAATTCTTAATTTTGTCACTCACTGACCGATCATCAAAAGTCTAAGGCACTTTTAGCAGTTATAGAAGCTTTAAATTTAGAATGCGATTTGTGTTTAGTATATAAATGAAGGAAACATTTAAATATTTTTAAATTTCTGTCCAGTTTTCGAGATACATCAACTGCATAAATAACTTTGTAATCCTATATAAATATAAAGGATTACAAAATTATATTTGCAGTTAGAGCTTTAATTAAGAAAATTCAATTAATTTAAAACATAGATTTTTAATTAACCGACTTGGTCACATATCTCACAACTTTTTACGGTCGCGAGACTTGGTAGTTTTGACAAGTATTGTTTTTATGGGATTTTATATTCACATCATAAGTAATCAAAATCCCCGAACTATAACTACTGAATCTAGAGAAATGAAATTACTAAGTAGGCCAGCTAGCGCACTAAGCAGTGATATTCCATCCCTAAAGAATAAAATTAGACTCGAAACTTTGTCTGAAAACCCGCCGATTTTGAAGCATGCCTTAGGTAAATGTGAGAAACAACTATTTAATTTCGGATTAAAATAAAATCTTACAAAAATATTTATATTCATGGCAATGTCAGCGATTCTTTGGGCTATTTGTGTGTAGATACACAAATTTTCCAGTTAAGACTTTTATATCAAACAGGCAGTTTCAAATTTTATAGGTACTTCGTCAAAGTTGCTATGTAAAAAGCAATTCATAAGTACTCCATAAAAATGTAAACAAACAATAATCTAAGATTGTTACATAGATTACTTCGCAAGGAAATGCAAGTAAAACAAATAGGAAGTCAGCTGTTTATCCCTTAAGTCATAAAACTTAACTACGGGAATGGGTTAGTTGGACGTATTCCGTTCACTTTGAAAACACTGGCTAAGAATAACTTCGTATGTATGTAACTGGTGTCTGACCATTTGGTCAAACACCAATTACATGCGTAACTAAGATGGTCAAACATGTACTAGAAAACTTACTTTTAATTGATTCGTCATCCTCATCATCATCCTCAGCCTTTAACAGTCCATTGCTGGACTAGGCCTCTCCTTTAAAAGGAGGAATTGCCCTACTATACCACGCTGGCCAAACGGGTTGGTATAGGGTTTGTTTCAAGTTTTCCTTCTCTTACAGTGCTATTCTCTGCATAATATGGTCCCTCTGTCGGCTTTTACGACACCCGTGGGATGATATGGGGTGGTGACATTCCGTATTCTTCATCTTTTAATTGATTAATTTACTAAAAACTCTTTGCGAGAATAATACATATAATTACTGAAAAATAAAACTTCTGAAAGTCTTAAAATAGGTTGCTTATTAATAAGGCACCGCGAAATCCAAATATAACCTTTAACATTTAAAAAGCACTTATGATTCACCTAATTGTGATACTGTATGTGGCAAAATTGATGATATCCAACACTTGCTATTAGAATGTGAAAAGAACCGAAGAGAAAGAGAGTCATTGCTGGGTTGCCTGTAGAATAAATAAATATGATGTAGGAGCTTTTACACAACTATTAGTAGAGCCTGGCTCTAAAAAAGCTAGACTTTTATACAGGGTGTAAAAAGACCCTTAACGAAAACTGAAATCCCATGTTGTACCAATCACTACGAACATTTTTTACTTCGGCACCATATCTGGGAAATTACTGGTTCAGGAGATATTGAGGCTCAAAGTTAGTATGGAATTTTTCTAATTAGGTACAAAATCGATGCATTTACCCCGCCAATATGTTCTTTAGATGCCCTATGACCCCATGGATAAGTTGGTATTTCGAGCATTGCACGCGCGCTTTTAATTGCGGTTTAAAAAATGTGAAAACTTAGAAAAAATATCGTTACCCAGGTATTATTTTTGGTTATTATGACTTGCCACGATGTCCACAACGAGTAGACTTCGGCTTGGTGATGGGTCTTGTGACACCCCGTATAAAATGGTTGCTGCAGCTGTGAGTGCCTCAAATGGTGTCCGATCATTAGACAAAAAACAAATGAAAAATTTTCATTTGACAAATAACATTTGACAAAATTATAGTTGATAAATTTATTATTTTACAAACTATTGTTTAATAAACTACTCATTACACAATATATTTACTATAAAAAAGTTATTATGCTAAAACATAATTTACAAATTGATTATTTTTTTTAAACATGTTATTTGGCAAAACAACGTAAAGCATAAATAACATTTGACAAAATGCCTTGCTTGGTAAATATTTTATTCACCAAAATCTACGATAATACAAAAATCTTTGTGTAGGGTCAACTGAAACAATGGCTGGTTAGGTTAGGTTAGAACTGCGACTACAACGCACGAGCCAAGCGAGCGAAGCGAGCGTGCCGCGGCAGCGGCCCGCGAGTGCCAGAACCGAATTCTACTTATTTCGCTTAATTCAGGCAGTGTGTATTTTTTTTAAAGACTTAAGTTTCTATGGAATAAGTATTAATACAAAATTATTACTTGCCTATAAATTATCTGTTCAAGATGAAAATTGCAACTATGCAATTAAATATTTTCAAAATTTCGCGTAAGTATTGGTTAGAAATTAGTTATAAAATTAATAATTTATCTTCTAACTTTTTGTACAATCACCAATTTGGCAAACGAATTATTTAGTCAAATGATTATTTTTAAAATAATTGTTTAACATTTTAATTATTTTCTAAGTAAAACATTTGCGAAACCTGTATTATGTCAAATGATTATTTTTAAAGTAATATGTTTGCGAAATGAAAGTTTGTCAAATGATTACTTTTTCAAACGTTGTTTGTAAAATGATCTTTTGTCATCCGTTTTTTGTCAAACAATAGTAAACCGCCTCAAATACTAATAGGATTTTTCTTATAATAATAATAGTAGTACATAGGTTATAATGTTTTAGTTTTAAGATATGGGTATGATGAGGCTGGCATACTATTGTTTGGTTAAAGCCTCTTTAAAAATAATGAATAAAAAAGCACTTGATCGTCCACTCATCTCAGCAGCATTAATCTTCAATTTTGGCAAGAAACGTCATCCAGTTACTTTAGTAGGTACTTGTATATACTATTTTGTGTTCTAGTACAAAGTGATTAAACTGAAAAAGGTTCATGTGTGTATTGTATATTTCACTTCAAAAGAAGTAAGACAAAATTATTAAATCGTACTTATTACTTGACAGTCAGACTTAGTTTTTTTTAAGAATATTTTTCAACACTTTTTTTTTGTTTATGACAACTTCTTAAATCCTGTGTCGCGAGGACCTTACAAACATACTGCCGTAGAAATAATAAACAACACTTGTTTATATTTCTATGCATACGACACAATGTTCAACCAGACCCGAAAACACAATTTATGGATCTCACAAAGTGTTGAATCGTGTGTGAATCGAACCCGCAACACTCGACGCAGTGTCAAATGGCAAGACTGACTGACTGATTGTATATGTAGTAAATTAATTATAATTTACTTTGTACTTCCTTCTAAATAAGTGTATTATACACATACTGATGTAACCTACAAAATAATTATGTATTTGTTCGATTTTAATTTTATTCTAATTTGTTACTTATAAATCGTTCACTCCGAAAGACAATGTAGAATGAATCTGCATAATTCGAAGCTCATATTATTATCTACATTTAACAGACATTGAAGTCCTCAGACGGTAGTCTAAATCTTTCAATTTTCTTCAACTACGGAATACGAACTCAGCTTCTTACGATAGACTGCAAACACAATCAGAAATCTGTTAACTAGTAGTCTGACGCAAAATACACGCCATGGCGTGGAGTTGCGGAAACAGCCCGTGCTACCATACCATACCGATACTCGTAGACGTAATACTGTAACAACGAACCTGTAAAATATAAGGCAATTTAGAAAACCACATATTAGATAAATACTCAGTATTTTACATCACCTAAATGAATTATTATTTTTAATATTGTTTAACAGTTTCTATCATTGCAATAATAGATAGAGCTACTACAAAATAAACAAATTCAAGAATTACAGCAAGTATTATTGATTCGGAGAGTAGTTTTAGTTTGGCAACAATTTGTCACTGTGAAGGCTTGCGCGCTAGATGCTTCCACATTGATGCGATAGATGGCGCTGTCCTAAATTTATAATTATTTCCGTATCAAAATATGCATGAAAATCCAGCATAACCATTTCTTAAATAAGGTGACTCTATGTAAAAAATTAAATACTTTCAAAACTGGATAAGCCAGTAAGCGGACCTCGAACTTGCGGCCCGAGGTCCGCTTACTGGCTTATGACGAAATGACTTGATACACTCAGGATAACGCTTGGGATGATGATGATGACTATATGATATTATCATAAGGAGATATGTTTTAACTAAGCGTGTAATTAAATAGAGCTTTGACGACCTGTTGGCGCAGCTGGAGTGTAAGCGACTGCTACGCCGAAGGTCGCGGGTTCGATTCCCGCTCAAGTCAAACATTTGTGTGCATGGATGTTTGTCTTGGTCTGGATGTTTCTATGTATAATATGTATGTATTTACAAAAAAAGTATATATGTATGTTTATCCATTATCTAGTACCCATAACACAAGCTCTGCTTAGC
Organism: Euclidia mi; assembly: GCA_944739405.2. Taxonomy (NCBI): domain Eukaryota; kingdom Metazoa; phylum Arthropoda; class Insecta; order Lepidoptera; family Erebidae; genus Euclidia; species Euclidia mi. The sequence continues at coordinate 1,516,989 of OX123194.2, read as the reverse complement.
TTGGGACTAGATGGTGATGTGTGTATGTCATAGGATATCATATTATTATTTGCTACTTTGTATTTAACATTTACATTTTCACCACAGCAGCTCAAACATGCCGCTTTTGCTGCGAGATAACAGTGAACAAAACGCGATTTTGATTCGAGCGTGAGTAAAAGTAGCTTTTTAATTTTTCAATCTTCAGTGCCAAGAATTTACATTGTTCAGCCATAAATTTGAAACATTCGAATTTTACTGTGCTCTGTCTCTTTTACATGCATATAAAAAGTGAGTGAAAAAACAAACCCCTTCGAATTCGAAATTCGATTTTGGAATTCGACCTCAAGGAAAGCACCTTCGGAAACGCAAATAAAAAAAGATATTTGCATTAAAGAAATAACTTTTTTTATATGTTATTGTTTACATGTTTAATTTATTATTGGATTTTAATAAAAATAAGTCTAATTAATAGTATAAAATTGGTATTTAACCAATACATTTTTATTTAGAACTAGCTGACCCAGCGAACTTCGTATCGACTTTTTAAGAGTTTTTATTTAATTCCCTTTTTTTCCAAGCCCCTTTTCCATAGTAACCATTGACCAAGCGCTTAATCTCTTATCATTTCAGAGTCTGTAAATGATGAACAAACAAACATAGATTTTTATATAATATTGAATTCCCCATTCATTAAAATATCGGAGACGATACCCATATCGAATTTAAAAAAAAAATCCCGTTCGCCATCTTTGATTTCCCATCCGCCATCTTGAATCACGAAATAGATGTTGTATTTGGATTCCCCATCCCTTTAAACATCGGAGACGATACCCATATTGATTTTTAAAAATATTTCCATCCGCCATCTTTGATCACGAAATAGATGGTGTTTTTGAATTCCCCATTCCTTAAAATATCGGAGACGATACCCATATCGACTTTCAAAAAAAATCCCGTCCGCCATCTTTGATTTCCCACCCGCCATCTTGAATCACGCAATAGATGTTGTATTTGGATTCACCATCCCTTAAATCATCAGAGACGACACCCATATTGATTTTTTTTAATTTTTCCCATCCACCATCTTTGATTTCCCATCCGCTATCTTGAATCACGAAATATATGTTGTATTTGGATTCCCCATCCCTTTAAACATCGGAGACGATACCCATATTGATTTTTAAAAATATTCCCATCCGCCATCTTTGATCACGAAATAGATGGTGTTTTTGAATTCCCCATTCCTTAAATTATCGGTTTCGATACCCATATCGACTTTAAAAAAAAATCCCGTCCGCCATCTTTGATTTCCCATCCGCCATCTTGAATCATTAAATAGATGTTGTATTTGGATTCACCATCCCTTAAATCATCAGAGACGATACCCATATTGATTTTTTAAATTTTCCCATCTGCCATCTTTGATTTCCCATCCGCCATCTTGGATCACAAAATAGATGTTGTATTTGGATTCCCCACCCCTTAAAATATCGAAGGCGATACCCATATTGAGTTTTTTTAATTTTCTCGTCCGCCATCTTTGATTTCCCGTCCGCCATCTTGGATCACAAAATAAATTTCATATTATTAATGAGCGTCCCGAAAATCGCGAAAACAATACCCATATAGATTGTATCCTATTCGTTTAGCCTGTTTTTGCCTTTGGCCCAACCCTCCCCCTTCTCGTTTGACCATTTTATTACTTTTGTCTGGCCCCTAAAAGTAGTGGCGTAATTGTATATAGCCTATAGCCTTTCGGAATAGTTGGGCTATCATAGGCAATAACAAATTTTAAAATCCGTCTGCTAGTTCCTGAGATAAGCCGACATTATCTTTTAGCCTTTTTAGCCCTTTGCCAGGCTCCAAAGGGTCGAAGCGTTATGTTATATAGCCTATAGCCTTCCGGAATAACTGGGCTATCGTATACAAAAAGAATTTTTGAGATCCGACCGGTAGTTCCTGAGATTAGCGCGTTCAAACAAACAAACAAACAAACAAACAAACAAACAAACAAACTCTTCCGCTTTATTATATTAGTATAGATTACAACAATGATAGATTTGAAAAATAAACATCAGGGACGCGGTATTAAAACGCGATTTAAAAAAGTAGCGGGAATAAAAATTTCGCTGATGCTGATACCTACAGTAGGTATAGCGTAACGTGTTAAATTATATTAATATATAAAATAATCTAAAAAGATGAGTTAAACTAGCGGTGATGACTGTACTTTAACACCAGAAGAGTTAAATACACAAGTGATTATGCAGAAGTCAATCTATTCCTGTTCATTTCTATGTCTCCTAAGTAATATGTGTTCTCACTGCTGAGGTGAAAAGTTATGTGTGCTACACGAGAGCAAAGTTTTTTGTATCTCGTGCTGTTGAGTCCCTCACCACGCTCAGGATTCTAACTTTGATTCACTCGCTACGCTCGTGAATCAATCATAGAATCCTTCGCTTGCTAGGGACTCAAAATCAGCACTCGAAACAAAAAACAACTTTGCTCTCTTGTTGCACAAATAACTATTAAAGGTTTCCAATTTGTAAAAATAAAATAATAAACTTTTACCCTAAGAAAAATATGATACTTTGTAGAGTACTTACCAACATTTTTATTCTTGTAAAAATCGCTAACGGTCTTTATCAGGTTATAATACAGAATTGTTTTGAGAATTTAAACGCCATACAAAACAATATTAACCGGTTCGTAGAAGATAATCATAAAGCTCACAGCGCAAATGGAGCGCATTAACATTACCAAAGGGAAAACTTTAGAGTCGCACATGTGATAAAAGTTTTTGTTGGTGTACCTACCTAGTGTGTTTCAATGGGAAATATAAATGTGGAATAATAAGCTTCTTTTTTAAATATTTATTACGCCGTTTTTGCACTTGTATTATTTTAAGCGACGCAGCACTGATCTGAAAATGTAGGAAATATTAAGGTCAATAATTATCATACACATCATTAGAAATAATCTTTAAATTGATTTAGTGCCCGTCTATTCATAGGCGGAGATATTGATTCCTACTTTTTCAAAGCATTTCTTTGTGAATGCTTAACAACAAATAAAATGGAGACTTATATTTTGGATATTGTTTTAATTGATGGTGCAGTGATTCTAGTTGTTGCCTCTCCACTGTCAGCCAGCTGCGTGTCTATGATTTTCAAATTGATTTTATAAGTCACTCTTGATATAGTACGTTTTCGCAGTATCATATCTATTCTTATAAAAATATTTTCCTACAACATCTTTAAATATTATAACAAAAATCGACTCCATATATTTCTCTGTTGGCAAGCATCTTCACAGCGGGCTTGCCGCGTATCCGTGCAGCATAAAGGCAAGATTATTTGACGCCTCGTTGGCTACAATGGCTAAGCAATCCGGCCAGATTATGACTAACTATATCGCACGTAGTATAATGTTTAGCTAAGAAATTATTTGAACTGCAGAAACGCAATATTACGTCGTAATAAACGATGGTAAGTAAATTTAGATCGATATTTCTAGGATTTTCACTCTACCACCTTACTCCATGTAAGATGGTAGAGTCACGCTGTTAATAGCACTAGTTCTATTAAATCTACCAAATGTAGATTCTTAATTTAGGACGTAACAACAGTTTATTACGTGATAATTTTCAACTATTGCTAGATTGGTTGATGCATCGCAAAATATATAAATATGACATGAAATTATTAATTCAAAATGTAAAATAAACCTACATTCGTACACCACTGACAACCCTAATACGGCAGGGTCTTATTGGAAGAATAACCCACCCAACATCTTAATTATATTCCACTAAAATCCCAAACACAGCAAAAATAAACGTAAAATCTAACACAATCTTTAATCACAGAGCGTGTGAATATCTCACATCAAGGGCTGTGATCCTTCACCTTAATTTAATTAAAAAGCTTTACACAACATAAAAGTTCATCCAAAAAGATACCACTGCTAAAATGTGTTTCATCCAACAGATTCTGACGAATCTGATAAAACTCGGTCCCAATCCATTTCGAAACTTTGCTTTTATCTCGCCACAACGTAGATAGACCGAAACGCCCAAAATTTGTATACGTTTAACGCTGAATGGAAACTTCGCTAAATTCTATTTTATATTCAATCTTTCAAGCTGGTGTTCGCCTGTGATAAGGAGGGACTTCTTTTCAGTTTTAATCTAATGAAATCAGGTTTGCTTTTGACTTCCAATGTTGGTACTTGAGAACCATCTAATTAGGTAATTTGCATGATTTGAAATGGAAGAAAAACATTAAGTGTATATCTTGGATGCTGTTTGCCTTCATGTATATTTTAGGAAACGGTTCAATTTTGAATACTTGTTTTTTATACATAGATGCATTTTAACTTTTCGGTTGGACTAAATTCAACATTATATACTTGTCTAGAGTCCCTAACTTTTATAGATAATTATTATGTACCACTAGTAATGGATGAGTTTAAACTATTTTAAATAGACATACGTATTAAACATAGAAGCGCTCAAAATATTTAAACAAGAATGGAAAAATAAATTACATATAAGTATCAACAGTCTGTTTGTCTATTCTATGAGCTGTCACGATAGCTAACCTAGGCGTTGAAACCGCACGCAAGGTCCAGTGATAATTAAAATTAAACTGCATAGTTACATTTATATTGTTCACATATAAAAAGTTGTATTGCTAGAAAAATGTATTGTTTTTGCTACTTATCAAGAAGGTGATCTCAATAATAATTCAAAAAGTTTCGCACCCATGAATCTACAACGATTTGTCAACTGTTGTCGCTATGCAAAATTACAATCGTTCAATTCTAATAGAATGCCACGCAAATGGTATGCACGGTGCACACACTGACTTTTTGAAGCTATGTACGTATGAAATTTATTACTTGCCTCGTATATCTATCTTAAAAATCTTCTTAAGTCAGCTGTCTCGAAGATCTTGTTCAGGCGTTATGAGGAGTCAGTATCCCTGAATAAATTGACACTGGTCTAAGCCATGAAACATCGCTCTCCCCTTGGGTTGCGAACGTCATACGGCAGTCGCTCTGTGAAAAGCTAATATTTTGCCAAATCTGCTAAGACTAAGCGGACCTGGACGGGCGCTCTGAGTAAGCGGACCCTGGACTCCAAAAAGAAAGTCTTGGATGGAACTGGGACAAAGCTAGAACAGTGAGACTGCTAGTACACTATGGCTATGGCAGTACACGAGACATGGTGGTTTAAGCGATTGCCGTTTAGAACTTCGTCGAGTGTTGTGCGTTCGATCCCCACACGACAAAACATTTTGTCGCAATCGAAAAATTGTTATTTTGAGTCTGAGTGCACATGTGTTCGTGTGATTGAAAGTGAATTAAAATGAACTTCAGGTATGTTCCACTACCTCATTCATTCCGTGGTCGTCTTAGATCGCTATGGAAAGTACACGAAGCAAACCTTCGGGCAGAGACAGAGAAAATATTTTTTTTTCACATTAAGTAAGTTAGTCTATCCGTGTGGTGACGGATTACGAATACGGAATATCACCACCCCATATCATCCCATAGGTGTCATAAGAGCCGACAGAGGGAGCATATTATGCAGAGAACACCACTGTAAGAGAAGGAAAACTTGATACAAACCCTATACCAACCCGTTTGGCCAGCGTGGTATAGTAGGCCAAGTCCTCCTTTCAAAGGAGAGGCCTAGTTCAGCAGTGGACTGTTAAGCTGATGATGATGAAGTTGTCTATCCGTGTGATGAGTGTGATGACTGCTTAAAAATACTATGTGTCACTACTCCATTAATTTTTAGGTGCTGTAAGAGGCGACTAAAGACTTACATACACGAAGCAAGTATGGTATCTTTGCGAAGAGGCAGCAAGCCCGACATCATACTATAAAGTGCCTATAGCAAGCCGTCTGACCAGCTTGAAGGCTGCTACACACTACACACGCTTTTGCCGCGTGGCCTGTGCCGCCGGCTTTTGGCGAACTTAGGTGCCGCCGGCATTTGCCACAGAAAGCCGGGCATCGTTCCAGTTGTATAGAACGACCACATACAAGTAGAAAGTTGCGACCCGCGCGGCCCGCCGGCATACCCGGGCGGCCATGCCGGCGGCTCCTTCGTGCGGCCAAACCGGCGGCTTAGTATGCCGCCGGTTTCACGCTGGCACTGTTTGTATAGTAATGTGTATATAGTAGGCTCGTAGGTTCGTGTGTTGACGGATTAAGAACACGAAAAGTCACCACCCGATATCATCCCATTGGTGTCGTAAGAGCCGACAGTTGGAGCATACTATGCAGAGAACAACACTGTAAGGGAAGGAAAACTTGATACAAACCCTATACCAACCCGTTTGGCCAGCGTGGTATAGTAGGCCAATTCATCCTTTCAAAGGAGAGGCCTAGTCCAGCAGGGAGGGTAGAAGTTTGTACGGCACAAATTTACCTCTTGGAGGTAAGAACGCATGCGCTAATAATTGAGTGCTGCGCATATGCTATCGCATATCTGTCAGTACTGTCACGTCATACATAATGTCATATTGTGCACGTGGATTAAATTGTTTGCATATATAAACTAATAATTATATAATAAGCTTAAACGGCTGAAACGATTTTTCCTTCTAATATTAAAAATGCGAAAATGTTGATAGAGATATATTGAACATGTATTAGAACATGGCTTTGACATTTGACTGTATGCAAGGTGATGTGATACTGACCAAGTTACTTTGTACCCTATAGAGTTTCTGAAGTCCATAGACTAATGATTGGTCTCGCTCTGCTCTACTAGACGGAGCCCTCATACTTGTAAAATGAGGCAGAAAAAACCATGCCAGCTGGCATGGTTGAGCCTGTCACACTGACAGCCTGATACCTATCCACCAAATTAATTACGGAAATAATTCGCTGTACAATGCCAAGTTGCGCTTTTATCCTGAGTAAAAATAACTCAGCAAGAACTAAGAAGAACTCTGGTATAACATACTATCTGTAAAATAAGGATAATTATGAAATATCAACATAAAATTACAAAAAACCGAAAACGCCATTCAGTGTTGCTGCTAGTACAAGTATCAACTTCCCCACAGTTGAGATTTTTATTATGTGAATCTATAGTTATTGTATTTCCTTATATTTAACTATTTCTTTTATCTAACCTATTTATTATGTATTTTACCTTTTTCAATATTATTTTATGTTTAATACCCTTACAAATAAGGTGAAAATGTTAGTTGTTAGAAACTGAACATCTTTCCCAAGAAACATGGTTTACCTAATCACGTGTGTAATTAAGTGTGTAAGATTATTATTTTATTCAAAGTAGTTTTCACGACTATTCATGTTAAATTAATAATGTGTAACTAAATTTATATGGACAAATAGCATGGAAATAGAAAGCACTGTTTTGGAAACACCTTATTTCCTCTATGGTTATTTCCAATAATAATTTGCAAAATACTATAAGTACCTACATAAAACAAACCATCATAATAAAATGAGGCCCAATCATTGGATAATATACCAACCATTTTTCTCATAAAGGAACTTACGCGATACGCGTAACCTATAAGTACACAAATATATTGATGTTCTTAATGAATTATAATTTTTAAGAATTTTCTTAACTGATTTTGAGACCAATAACTTATCCAGTAGACCACAGGATAAAATATTTTCCTATTTACTCGGGTAACTGTTGAGAAGCTGACAACACAATTCTTCACGCATGCGTCTTGATGCTTTTGTTTGACACACACTGTCATAATGAGTTGCCTCATTTACGGACCTATTTTTCTTAGGCACCGCGGAGTCTAGTATAGCGAAGCGATACCAATCATTTGTCTAAGCTGAAGTCTTTAGAATAATCAGGAGTGCCTTCACACAACTTGAGACTGAAAGTAGATTTGTGTTACCCCGTATTTAACGCGCGTGAAGCCGCGGGCAAAAGCTAGTTACAATATAAAAATGATGTAGAGTGATATGAGTACTTAGATTAGATTATGTTCGCTAAATGTCACGCACACATAGCTGTCAACGTGCCTCACTTAGTTCGATGAATGCGCTCCATCTGATGGTTCATAGATCTTTGCCCATATAGAGGTATTTGTGGAAAATAGTTAATCCGCCATTTTGTGGCGGCAGCCATCTTGGATTTTTCATAGTGAGCTCAATTCTACCAATCAAGCCCTTTTATTTGATACCCACATTGAGGTATTTGTGGAAAATATGTAATTTACCATATTGCGGCGACACAAATAACAAACATTTAAATATTATCTTTTAATCTTGATGACAATATGAGTGTATACCAAATACCAGATCAATCTGACACCAGGAAGGGGGTAAAATGCCAATTAATAGCTTTGAGAGCTCTGGATTTTTGCCGACTTAGTTGATACTTTTCCTTATATTATGGCAACATTATACAAAATCTTTATAAATTGTAGCCTATGTGTTATTCTGATGTATGAACTATATTATTGTAAACTTTCATCCAAATCCGTTCAGTAGTTTTTGCGTGAAAGAATAACAAACATCCATCCATCTATAAGTACATACATCTTCACAAACTTTCACATTTATAATATTAGTAGGAAGTAAAAGAAATATCCCACATATATCACAGTTTTTCTTTGCGGCGCCCTAACTCCAAGGTCTTAGATCCCAACCAGGACAGCCCTAGAATTATGATGATGATGATATCATCTCATCTCTTTTCACGTATGACTGACAAGTAGCGCCTTAAATGTATTGCTAATTTTAGCTTAATTAGATGCTTTGCGTAAATATTATAAACTAGAATATACCCGTAGTAACGCTCGTACATTTCATTTTAATTTTATAATTTCTGCCCGATCCGGAGGCAATTACAGACAATCCCTTCTTCATGCACTTCTTACGCTTAATAGTTGTCTGTCAGTCAGTCAGTATCAGTGTCAGTCATAATTTTATATAATATAAATAAATGGAGACATACCATTTAGAACAATAGCTTAGAATGAATTCACTAAACATACATGTTATATTACTGCAAAGATTTTCAAAATCCGTTTAGTAGTTTTATGTGAAAGACGAACAAACAAACACACTTACACGTTTATGATATTAGAATGGATTTACTAAATATTAAAAAGAGACTACTAAGTGTGAGAAAACTATATTTAAACGGCTGATATCATATGATATATGTATGTTTGATTTTCTCATCATTTAGTATAAAAGGCTCTTAAACAATGACATCAGAGATTATTTGGTTGTTTCTCAAAATGTTGTCAATACGTCTTTTGTTTGTGGTTACAATTTGCTACCAAAATGTTTTATGTAAGTACATGTTTTTCGTAATTACTGTCTTTATTAGTCTTTATTTTGTACTACACAATCAATCTTTTTCTACCGTTATCCGAACGCTATCTCAGTTGCGTTCCAAACTCATTGACTTGGGGTCCAGGGCCGCCTTTATATTATGCATTATAAGTGCTGAAATAAAAAACATTATTTCATAGAGATTAATTTGTGAAAATTTGTAGCTTAGTCGCCTATGATATAATTTCATCATCATCAGCATCATCAGCCTTTAACAGTCCACTGCTGGACTAGGCCCCTCCTTTAAAGGAGGAATTGGCCTACTATACCACGCTGGCCAAACGGGTTGGTATAGGGTTTGTATCAAGTTTTCCTTCTCTTACAGTGCTGTTCTCTGCATAATATGCTCCCTCGGTCGGCTCTTACGACACCCATGGGATGATATGGGGTGATGACATTCCGTATTCTTAATCCGTCACCACACGGAGGTATACTATACTAGCCGTTTCCCGCGGTTTCACCCGCGTCCTGAGGGAACTACTTCACGTACCCGAAAAACCCAAATATCTTACGGACCCCTCTTTTTTCTAAAATAAAATATAACCTATGTTCATTGCAGATGATGTAGCTTTCTAATGGTGAAAGAATTTTTAAAATCGGTTCAGTAGTTTTTGAGTTTATCCATTACAAACAAACAAACAAAAATACATTTTTTTTCTCTTTATAATATTAGTGTAGATAATTATACGGACAATATAATTTATCAAAACATAAATATCCACATTATCTAAAAAATAAGCATAAAATACACGCTCGTGCGTTTATCGAAATATTATTAAAATCTTAGAACTTTTGAAATATGTACATCATCATCATCATCATCAGCCTTTAACAGTCCAATGCTGGACTAGGCCTCTCCTTTGAAAGGAGGAATTGGCCTACTACACCACGCTGGCCAAACGGGTTGGTATAGGGTTTGTATCAAGTTTTCATTCTCTTACAGTGCTGTTCTCTCCATAATATGCTCCCTCTGTCGGCTCTTACGACACCCATGGGATGATATGAGGTGGTGACAATCCGTATTCTTAATCCGTCACCACACGGACAATATGTACATACCTATTTTAAAATGGAAATGTTTTCCATTCATATACACGACACATTTTTCTTTTACAGGTAGTAAGAAGCTTTGTGACATGGAAGACTTTGAATGTCTGACAGCTGCTGCGAAGAGGGTAAAACCCTTCAGCGATGCGAAACCCCTGCATGTTGACTTGATTAAAGCAGACTTGCCAACAGTAAAATACACGATAACAGATACGACTCTCTCTGGAATAAAAACTTGTTCTCCAGAGCTGCTCAAGTAAGTACTAGTCCGTTTACTTTTTAACGGAACACCATACTACTGTGTGAAGCGGTATGGATGTGAGGAAGGACTCTACTGGGTGTCAGGATTGGCGTACCGAAAACAGCTACCAGTCATTCAGTACATTGATAGGCTGAGAGCAGAGGCTGTATAATCAATCACTGGTATCGGTTTTCAGTACACCGTCGGGGGTATTGGCAGGAGAGGATTCACGTCGTTCTCAACCCAAGTGTCTTCAAATGTCAATCAATTGCTTTGGCTGGTTCTTGCACAGAATTGGTTGGAAGGATAGGATAGACTGCGTCAATATCATGCCACCAGGACCTAATCTGGGACAGGATGCTGTACATCTTGGCAGAGTGCCCTGCTTGGATAACAGTGCTACAGACAGCCGGTTAAAATATTCGATCAATTCGTATTTGGAGATTAGATATACTTATTTGACATAAGCTCCATACAAAATATGTCAAACTTGTATCTCAAATATCCAAATCAATGGATAGATCAGATATTGAATAACCGCTAAGTCGCGGCGTTCGGTGAGATGCGCACAATGTACATGGAGGAACACTTATTGACGGAGTCCACAAATCAAATGTTGTTTCGTTAATAATGACCATCAAATAAAAAGTTGATACAAAATAAATGGTACCATCCATTATTGCTCGTGTACAAAAAAGTTACTAGACTTGAACCAAAACTTGCCCTTTTGATCGTCGTTATTAAGACACAACTCAAAGTAGCATAATTATTTTAGTGACAATTGTAGTTTACATAGAATCGTTCTAATATATACTGTCTCAAATATTTTTTTCTGTTCCAGAATTAATACCAAAAACTTGACATACATTTACCACCTTGCTTGTCAGCACTTAACTATGCAGGGCTTATATGAGATTGATGGTAACTTGGGACCTATGGCTATTGAAGGCAAAGGTGATTTTAAAGTAGAATATGGTAAGTTTCAAATATAATTGCATTTATGAGTCTACTCCCAAATTTGTAGTTGTTATTTCACTACCCTTAAAATATGACACCAACAGATAGGTACAAAACAAGCTCAATTTTGTAAGAAAAACTAGGAGACTGCCTCCTAATTTTCGACTGCCTCCGTGGTCCAGTGGATAGCCTATGCGACTGCTGATCGGAGGTCCCGGATTCGATTCCCGGGTCGGGCAAAAGTGTTACTGGGTTCTTCCGAATACTCAGTAGCAGCCCGGAGTCTGGTCACAGTCTGGTGATGTGCTCGGTAACGGCAATAGGCTCGCCCCCTATTACGTGGCACCTAAAAATTCATGGCGAATTGTGGGTGTAATATATACACCTTTGCCTATCCCTTCGGGGATACAGGCGTGAGACTATAAATAATAAATAAAAAATAAATATAAAAATTGGGAGAGACTTAAGTCCAGCCGTGGTCTGTGAAAGGTTGATGAAAGATAAGAATTGTCAGATAGAAATAATTAAAACGAAATTGTATTTTTTATTTCAGATGACTATGTTTTCATTATTGATGGTGAATTTGATACTTTTGTTGTGGATAACAAAATACACAATCACATAAAAACCTTTAATTTTGAAATAGACGCTAAAGGAAAAGTGATATATGACTTCAAGAATTTATTTAACGGGGACACTGAAAAAGGTAAATCAAATTACTTTTCGTACTATGATTTAAATATTTTAATATAAAACATTCTAATCATTGAAATGAGCCTGGGTATTCATAAATTAGGTTATTATACATTAACTCGAGGCTTCATTGGAGTAGAATAATGATGACGGCTTTTCTTTAAGGCGTCATAATTATCAATAATTTAAATTCCCATAAATGTAACTCTCCTCGATTAAAATGTGATATTACTTGATCACTTCTTTTAGTAAAAAATAATTTCTCAATCGTTCTCCTTTTCGTTAGTTTTTAATAATTATCTTATTTCGATTTGTATGGTCATCATTCCATGTTTTTGCATTTTCAGTAACTGGCAATTAAAATGTGAGTTTTTTAAGCCTTTCCTCATATCTTTCTCCATCATTTGCCAATATGGACGTTTTTAATTTAACTACTCGTTAAAGATACAATTGAACACTCTCACAGGCATCTGCCTGTGAGAGTGTTCAATTGTATCTTTAGCGTTAATACAGTTAAATACATATTGAATATGACGTAAACTATCTAGTTTACGTCATATTCAATATGTATTGTAACTGTATTCATCATCCTCAGCCTTTATCAGTCTACTGCTGGACTAAGCCTCTCCTTTGAAAGGAGGAATTGGCCTACTATACCACGCTGGCCAAACGGGTTGGTATAGGGTTTGTATCAAGTTTTCCTTCTCTTACAGTGCTGTTTTCTGCATAATATGCTCCCTCTGTCGGCTCTTACGACACCCATAGAATGATATGGGGTGGTGACAATCCGTATTCTTAATCCGTCACCACACGGATAACACTGTATTAACTTTTATTAATATTTTCAGCTGCTGCACTACAAAAGTATGTTCGCGAAAATGGGCAAACAGTCAATAAAATCCTACGACGGCCAGTTATGGAGAAATTTGTGGCACAAATTATCGAAAAAATGAATGCGTATTTAGCGAAAGTTTCTGTTGAAGAATTGTTTACTGTTGAATAGGAAATATGATTAAAGAGTTAAAAATATATACTTAAATTCATTTTATTGGAGAAGGTCATGCATACAGTACAGACTGAACACACTTTCTTCAGTTCTCTACCAAATTACGAAAACTGCTCAAAATTTATTTTATATTTACTTTTTAACATATTATGTATAAGCATAATAAAATTATAACATAACTTTATGAAGCATACATAACTCAGTATAATAAGCTCAAATAAGAAGATCCTACAAACAGATGCCTTAGGATGATAACGAGGCAATATTTTTGCAAGGTGGAATGACTCTCAAAAAATAATATCGAGGTTTATCGGTGGCTTCTCAGGGTTGCATCTTAGGTCCGCCACTCTTCTTAGTAAAACATAAACTTGAAATGTAGATATACAAATAATAATAATATAATATACATAATATAATAATTAATAAATAAATAATAATATTTATCAAATAATTAATATACATACCTCTTACTGTTTAAAGTAGGGACAAGCAGCAACTATAGTATAGAATTTATTCATGTATATTGTAAAATTATAAAATAAGTATTAAAACACCAACAAAAGACAAAAAGACAGATTGTTAAATCAATATGGCTGTAGTTTTCTCTTATTTTACCAACACCTGCTAGCTCCAATAATAGGCAGTAACATCCTACATAGAATAATTTTTCATCATATTCAAAGTGGTATTCTCTCGTTTTCCATAAATTCATTTGCACTAATATTGTTTGCCATAATCATCCCCGATCATAATATTTATTTGCACTATTATCATTTATACTAATAACGTTTGCCTTAACAACTCAACAGTGATAACTTTTATTTGCCATAAAATGACTTTCTATAACAACATATACCATAATAATTAGTTTCCATAAGTAACACATCTCATAATCGACTCTTGACATAATCAAAATTTGATATAATAATGAAAATTATACATAATATTGTTAGGTCGAAATTAATTATCGTTAACACCACGATTCAGTGCAATCCGACTCGGATAGGTTAGGTTAGGTTAGGGTTCTCTTTTGACCCTTAACCCAAAAATAGGAGCCCTGCGAAGCAGGGCTCCGTCAACTTAGTCCACATGCTTCACGCTAGTTTAATAAACTGAAGTTGAATTAATTATCGTTAACACTCCGACTCAGTGCAATCCGACTCGGATAGGTTAGGTTAGGTTAGGGTTCTCTTTTGACCCTTGACCCAAAAATAGGAGCCCTGCGAAGCAGGGCTCCGTCAACTTAGTCCACATTTTTCACACTAGTTCAATAAACTGAAGTTGAATTAATTATTGTTAACACCCCGACTCAGTGCAATCCGACTCGGATAGCTTAGGTTAGGTTAGGGTTCTCTTTTGACCCTTAATCCAAAAATAGGAGCCCTGCGAAGCAGGGCTCCGTCAACTTAGTCCACATTCTTCACACTAGTTTAATAAACTGAAGTTGTTTTAGATTATTGAAAACGAAAATTATAGCAAATACATTTATGGATTTAAATTATTATGACACTTGATCGATTATGACCAATTGAATTAGTGAAAGTCATTTTATGTCATTTCACGATTATGACAACTGAAGCGTTATTTCTTATGAAATTATGGCAAATACCAGTATGGCATATGAAATTATGGCATTTTAAATTATGGCAAACATTAGTAAACCATTCAAAGTACTACTTGTGTGAATATTTATGTGTGTTCTAATTTGAAAATATTTTATCTACAATATTTAATCATAAGTTTTGATCAAAATGGGAAAGAAAACTCATGAATTGAGGAATCAAAATGAATAGAACGAAATTTGTCGCAATGGCACAAATGTTATACAGCCGCTTTTAGTTGTTGTTTATTAGTACATGACATGTAACTTTGCGATATCGCCATCTAGTGATACTTTGTAATACTTTGCAGCTATGAGTAACGTCACAGCCTGTTATGTAGCTCGATATTCTTGCCGGCTTGAAACAACTACTGAGAACTTGAGAAAAATATTTGAATATCAAGTCACACATTTGTGACTTTATCAAGTCACGTGTGGTGACGGATTAAGAATACGAAATGTCACCACCCCATATCATCCCATGGGTGTCGTAAGAGCAGACAGAAATTTCTAATTACACAGCAAAAAATATATCCTCATTGAAAGCAGTCGCTCTACACATAATCCACGTCTTAAAGAGACTACCTACTAAACGGTTACGCCCGCTTTTTTGACACAGTTGTATACTATTTTATAGTCTATTACAATTTTCTTTCAATACATCATGCATTCATTAGTGCAAATAAAAATATGATGTCATATTTAACCCTTTCATGGGCGGTGGCGTGTATATACGTTCCAAGACAGCTACTAGTGGTGACAGAACGTACTACCACGTCTATTTTAATTTACTTGTTTTAAGCAGACCGTATGCTTACGTTGACTCGCCATACAAAATTGTACTAGCTACGTCTTTCCGCCACAACGCATGAAAATTTCAAAATTGCTCTGTCACATTACATTATGATTTTTGGTGCTTCAAAAAGAAGACATCCTGCTCGTGCGCTGGTGGTACGTAGAATACGCACGACGCCATGATACGCCCCCGCGTCCCTACATTCCCGTTGCCTCAGTCACATAGTGTCAACCTAGGGGTACGCGCGCGCGCGCCGCCGAGAACCGGCTGCTTTTACTGTTGTTTTTGAGAGTGATTTCGCATAAAATGTAAGTATTATGACTGATTATTTATTATACGTTATGTAAAAACAGATAAACTATCCTTAGAGAGTTATATTTTGCTATTATTCATTTTTTAAACGGACTTTCAAATGAGTAATAACAGAATGTAAGTACCTACTAGCTCCTTTGATTTTTTACGCACCTAAATTACGTTGTAACTAGATGTTTATCTAGCAGAAAGATAATGGACATTATCTAGGGATCTAATCAATGTGTTTCTTGCTTTTTAGATGGATGAACGCAAAAGAAAATCTATGAAAATATTTGAACATCGGTCATCAGATGAAACAGCTCGGGACCCGTTTGAAGACGACGGAGAGTGCGGTTCAGACAATAATTATGAACCCAGTGAAGAAGATTCCTATAGTGACAGCAACCTTAGTGAGTCTTTCGAATTACCAATAAAAAGATCACGAGTTGGTGGTGCCCTGATAAGAAAACAGACCCGAAAAAGTCAACCCCATGGACGCCGTGGTAAGGTAAAAAAGCAGGTACTATCTAAAAATACTAATTATGGTTCCAGTTTTCGATCTGTTTCAAGTGATACAGATAGTCAGAGCTCAGAATCGGATTCAGAGGCCTCAGAAGATCTTGACGACAGCAATGATAAAGACTCGCATTCTAGTTGCCAAGGTTCTCTATCCAATCTATCTGAGACAGAGAATAATGTGGGTACTAACGAAGAACATGATGAATCTGATTATGAAATTGCGAATTCATCAGACTTGGAAATATTTCCGTTACCTAAACGACTGAAAAGGCAATCTAATGATACTGTAACAAATTTACTTCAAAATGACTACAAGGAAGAATCTGCATCACGTTCTATGCGCCGTTTATCTCAAAATAATCCTGAGTTACGTCCTCTTCGCTGTTCACCTCAAGGTGCTCATGAGGATGAACCTAAGTTGCCGCCTGTGCACCAGTTACTTCAAGCTGATCCCGATTTAGGTCCTATTCACCGTTCACCTCAAGACGACCTTGATTTAGATTCTGCTCGCCGTTTATCTCCCCATAGAAATGAACCCAAATCGCCGTCTTTACATCATTTATCTAAAAGCACTCTAGAGTTACCATCTACGCATCATTCACCCAGTAGCCATGTAAGCCATGCAAGTGAGCGTAAGTCACCGACCGATAATCGTTTAACTCAAGATCAACCTGAGTCAACATCTGCATGCTGTTCACGTCTAGATAATC
Source organism: Euclidia mi (assembly GCA_944739405.2). Classification (NCBI taxonomy): domain Eukaryota; kingdom Metazoa; phylum Arthropoda; class Insecta; order Lepidoptera; family Erebidae; genus Euclidia; species Euclidia mi. The sequence continues at coordinate 1,499,784 of OX123194.2, read as the reverse complement.
AAACATATGAAACATCATCTTTCGATAATGTTTTGCCGGAAGTTCAGCAAAGACCAAGGCTTAAGTCTCCTTCAAAAAGTCGTTCTTCAAAAGATGATTCTGCTCCTATTCAGCATTCACCTCATGCAGGCCAAGTACTTGTTCCCGAGACCCCTTCTCCGTGCCATTTGCTTCAGGTTAGCCATTTAGAGGTACCTGAAACACCTACTGTGTCCCATTTATCAGGAGATGGTTCTGCAATAACTCCTGTTTATCGTTCGCTTCAAGTTGATCATGTAGAGGTACTACCCGAGACGCCTTCTGTGTGCCATTCGTCAAGATATCATTCTGAGCCAGCTTTTTTTCGGCCGTCATCGCAAATTGACCAAAGGTATGAAACTGATACTCGTCCTGGACAAAATGATCTTGCGTTACCGTCTACGAACCGTTCTCCTCAAGATAGCCCAAGCGAAGAACCTGAGTTACCTTCTAGTGTAAGAGGTGCTTCTACTATCGATGAAGAATGGAGCACTACTATCTCTCCCATACCTGATTTCAATTTTGATGATAATTCTGTAGGTATCCGGTTTCCTGTTGATGAAACTACAACAGTAGTTGATATTTTTAATCGAGTATTCCCGCCTGAAATTGTTGATTACATAATGGAATGCACCAACGCCTACGGACTTGATTTATGTAAAAGAAATAGGCCAAAGACTAGAAACAGTCGCTCTTACATATACAAAGAAGTTGACCGAGAAGAGTTACTAAAATTTTTGGGATTGTGTTTACTAAGCGGTCATGTTGCTACTCCACAAAAACGTAAACTGTTTACAATGTCAGATCCATTATATTATCATCCGATTTTTGTGTCGGTACTATCTGGACGTCGATATGAACAGATACTAAGATGTTTAAACGTTGCTTCTCCAGACGCGAAAGGACTAGAAAAAGTAAGTGCTTTTATGGATTTTGTAACAAGAAACTTCCGATTATGTTATAAACCAGAAAAAGAACTGAGTTTGGATGAATCTTTACTTTTATTCAAAGGTCGTTTGACATGTAAACAGTACATAAAATCAAAGCGAGCTAGATATGGCATAAAGTTTTATGAACTGACATCATCGAGTGCTTATGTCCTAAATATGTTAATGTATTCTGGTAAAGTACCTGACACCACAGAAAAGGGGAAGAAAGTATTAAAGACCGTCTTGAGACTTATGAGACCATACATTTTAAAAGGTCATTCCCTTTATATGGATAACTACTACAATTCCATAGAATTATCCCATAAACTTTTAGATCTCAAGACACATTCAACGGGAACATTACGAGTGAATAGAAAAGGCAACCCAAAACGTTTACTGTCCAAGAAACTCAAAAAAGGAAATCATGTTTGGGCAAAAAGAAATCGGATTTACGTTTCGAAATGGGTGGACAAACGAACCGTGAACATGATCACCACTGAATATCATCCTGAGTTGGTTGAAATAACTAACAGACGTGGACAGCCTAAAACTAAACCACGAGAAGTGGTTCAATACAACAAATTCATGTCTGGAGTTGATCGTGTTGACCAAATGGTGTCATATTATTCATCACCTCGAAAGACTATAAGGTGGTACAAAAAGGTGTTTTTCCACCTTCTAGATATTGCCGTTTGGAACAGCTTTTTTCTATTTAAAAAATACTGCAAGAATAACGACAAATCTTACGAATTTATTACTTTCCGAGAAGAGCTGATCAGAAATCTAATTCAAATTGAACCCGTTGTTGATCTCAAGCACCTGATAAGGCACTCTAAATACAGCAATCGAAAGGGGTCCAACGAGCAAAATCCAGTGGCTGCACCAGCTGATTCTTCAAATTGGGGTCACTGGCCTGAAAAAATTCCTGTACCACTTGGATCAAAGAAAAAGTCTAACTATCTAAAATGTAAAATGTGCAAAAAGAATAATCAAAGAAGGGAAACTGGATTGCGATGCAAGGGATGTGATGATAAACCAGCGCTCTGCGCTCTGTGTTTTGATGAGTGGCATAGCCAATTGAACAACTAATTAATTGACTTTATATGTTTTTCAGAATATTCTATTAATGTTAACGAAAACACTTACTCATTATGTTGAATTGAAATTATACTTACAATGATTCATTTCGTTTTTTTGTTATTGTTTTTTTTTTCGTAGAAGTATACAAATTTAGTTTTTTTTGTTCATTCTGGCATTTAAACAGTTGTATGTTGTACGTCTGGATCACAATACTGATTTTACAGTGAAAAAGATTTTGAACTTTAAAATCCATGTAGATTTCAATTTCAAGCAAGTCTGTTTACCTACATTTTTAAATGCCACATTGAAGATTTTATAGTAGTAGGTATACCTACTCTTTTATGTTTTTTATTTGTAACTCAGAAGTTGCAAGTATTTTGTTTAGTTTTATTGTGCTAAAATTTTATTAGTCCTGTAGTGAAAAACTTATCATTGATCTCTGTTAAGTTTACTACGGAAATGTTAAAACCTCTGAAAACTGTGATTATAGTTAAACGTTTGATTATAATAATAATTACAAACTTTATTCGATCTCAATAATACCTAAGACTGATTAGCTGTTGTTGTATTACTTCTAAAATAAATAAATAATGCACATTTCAACTATCTCCTTGTGTTTTATTGTCTAGTAAAAATATTTAATTAGGTAGGTACCTAATTTAACCTAACGTATGGATACGTTGGTTAAATCTTTTAGAAAATACAAAATGTTATAGGAACACAACGTTAGCATACGTTATCGTATTCACACGTTGTGTTTAATTAGTAACAAAATGTTCTACGTTATGGAAAACAACGTATGCTAACGTTCGACGTACATTAACGTTGTAACATAGATATATAAATAAACATTATTGAATATGACAGAACGTTTTCATACGGTGGACGTTTATGAACGTTGTGACATATAACCTTAGACATATGACACTGAATGTGGCACGACGTAAATATGTGTCTGACGTTTCTTAACGTCATACTTCTAAATAACATATAAGACCAATAAGTTATGACAGAACGTTTCCGTACGTTGGACGTTTGTAGACGTTGTGTGCATATTATATGTTACAGTATCCTACAAACACGGCACGACGTTTGCAGACGTTCGACGTCAATAAACGTTGTAGACCTATGAGAATGACCTGCTGTACAAGCAATGACTGAGCGTCTATAAACGTTGACGTTAGATAACGATAGTGCCGCTATTGGCCAAATGTATCGAAAAAATACGACTCGACGTCAATAAACGTCAAACCATTTTGTACGAAGAATTGATGTGTCATTCTACATATACCACGTGATCGAGTACCGTCCGCGAAAGGGTTAAACATGGACTCTTAATATTGAATCATTACAATTTTATTGCAATGGCTTCCGTCAGCTTGCACATAAAATCAACCTCTTATTAGTTTTTCTTTAATAATAGTAGTTTATAAAATATTTTTGTCCTGAATAAGTTTGTATGTATACTTTATATCATCATATCATCCCATGGGTGTCGTAAGAGCCGACTGAGGAATCATAATAAGCAGAGAACAACACTGTAAGAGAAGGAAAACTTGATACAAACTCTATACCAACCCGTTTGGCCAGCGTGGTATAGTAGGCCAAATTCTCCTTTCAAAGGAGAGGCCTAGTCCAGCAGTGGACTGTTAACGGCTGATGATGAACAAGTCACGCGTTTATAACGTCACTTGACTTGCTTTTCCCAACAAATCGGCAGAGTAAAGTGATGCTTGCACAGGTTAACACTTAGATATCTTTATCTTCTTCTTTTTGAAGACAACTCCCGCATTAGGACTAAATTCTGTGTCTCGGAGGACTTTACAAATATACAACTAACGGACACAATGAACACCCAGACTCGAAACAACAATTTATGAATTACACAAAGTGTTGTCTCGTACCCAGGGGATCGAACCCACAACACTTCGGCGCAGTGTCAAGCGGTGAGGCGGCCGCTTAAACCACTACACCAACCGTGCAGTCACCAACCGTGGGATACTGTTTGCGGCATTTATAGACAGCACATAAAGTCCGTCCCAATTTAAGTCTCGCATACAAGAATCGTTAGACCATTTCAGAGGCCTACGGGCGAATCGATCTAAAAACTCCGAGGCAAGAGTACACAAAAACTTAAAGGACAGTACATTTGTGTACTATTTCATAGCCTTTCGCGGTCCACTGCTAGACATAAATGTCTCTTAACATGCGTCACAATGGACTCCGCTACTGAATGTCGAAGTTTAAAATGTCGACGTATGTTAGTTCTAAAGTACAGGATCGTGAAACTAGCTTGACGGAGCCCTGCTGCGCAGGTCTCCTATTTTTGGATAAAGGGTCACAAGGAAACCTAACATAACCTATTAAGTTTCTCGAGTTAACGAGACTTATTCATATAAACGATACGTCGGCCTTGCATACTTCGCTCCAGTGAACCTTTGAACTGGCGTACATCGAGATCCTGTACTTTAGAACTAACATTAGGTACTACTAGAACTATGTTACGTCGACATTTCAAACTTAGACATTCAGTAGCGGACTCACGGAACGAAAGGGGATGGAAATTTGTATTCTTAGACTGATACACCGACCGTGCCGTGTGGTTGACGGCATAGAATACAAGTGTCACCACCCCCTATCTTCCCATGGGTGTCGTAAGAGGCGACTAAGGGGTAACACGATGCAAATACCATCTTTGCGTAGAGACGGAAAACTCGACATCAAACCCTACACGACTGCCTCGTTGGTCTCGCGGCATAAATGTGCGCGTGGGATCGGGTCCCGGGTTCGATTCCTGGGTCGGGCAGTGTTATTGGGTTTTTCTGACACGAAATTCTCAGTAGCAGCACGGAGTCTGGAAATGTGCCCGGTACGGCAATAGCTCGCCCCTTATTACGTGGGACTAAAGTATATCTGGCGAAAAGTGGGTGTAGCAGTACACCTCTGCCTACCCCTTCGGGGATAAAAGGCGTGACGATATATGTATGTATGTATGATACACATTTTTGTATTGTATTTAAAACTTGATTTTAATTTACAAATTGTTATACTCATGAAAATATCTTAGCGGCAAAATTAGGTTTAGAAAATAAAGCAGCGACGGTTAAGGATTTATTATTCCCATCACCAGTTTTTCTAAGAAAATTGCATTGGACGAGAAATATTGTAGAATATGTTAAATCTGGTTGTCATTGTAGAAAAAGTTTCGCTTTTTAGTAGAGGCAGATTTTACAGAAGATTAGCTTTTCCTCGGAACGGCTGCCGTATGATCGCCGCAACCTTTTTTTTTTGTTGACTACGATGGAAACTCTCCTTATGAGCCATCTCAACTCGACGCCAACCCGTCCAGAGTGTGGGACTGACGGAGGAGGTGTGTGGAGGCTCTTCCCCAGAGGCGGGGCATACCCACTAAAACCCCCGCGGTGTCCCTACGGGGCCCGTGTAGTGGCGAGGTCACGCGATTCGCGAATAGCATACTTTTCCGTGACCCCGCCCGGGATTGGCCCGCCGTTGTTGTTGGCGGGCCCCGTCTCGTTATGACTTGGGAGGCGGCGCGGACACTACGCCCCCTCCTTTACTTTTGGCGGATGGGGAGCAGCCCCAGCGCTCGCCGTCCGCAGGCACTATAATGGCCGCAGAGGATAGGGAGGACGGTAACCTGATAACACTGCATCTCCTCTTCATCTGCGGCCCCACCGCGACATAGCAAATGGTGTGCCCCCATTTGGTCGCCGGAGATAGGGCGCGCGGCAACGCAACACCGACACGCCTCTCCTGGCAGGCAGATGTTTTTAACTAAAAGAATAAATGTTAACATTGAGAAGAAAAAAAAAAGAGTGTGAATGCGCGTTGAACACTTTCCAGTCGCTGGGAATTTACGGCATAAGAGGGGCTCCATGATTATGCATCCGTATTCTAAGTGACTGCGAACTAGTGCATTAAACAACGTAATCCGGGTTTGTGCATGCCTAAAACCCCTTGTGTTGCGCTTCAGAAAACCAAGCATTTGGGCCGCTTTTCCTACTACCGCGTCAATATGATAAGTGAAACGAAGCTCCCCGTCCATTATCACCCCAAGATCTTTAATTTTAGAGACAGTTTGCAAATCACTTGTTCCTATTCTGTACTTAGATTCTGTTGGACTTCTCTTTTTGGAAAATCTAAGGTGATAACATTTATCCACATTAAGACGCATGTGGTTAATGGTGCACCATGTCTCTATTCGAGTTAAATCGTCTTGAATAAGAACGTTTTAATAATAATAGGATTATTACTCGTATTCATCAATGTCAGTATAGCTTTATAATATCTTGAAATCAAACGGTTTACGGATTCTATCGCGATATATTGGTTTTAGTTAAATTACATTTAAACTGAATGATCTAGAACTACACTTTTTTATTATTACTAGCCGACGTTTCAGTTTCTTTATAGGAACCGTGGTCACGGCAACCTAAGGTGATATTTGTCTTTGTCTTGAATTTAAAAGTTACCTCAAAGTACCCGAATATTTTTCAACTATTGAATTGAGAAACTTTGGCTAAAGTAGGGTTGTTGACTGGACACACTTGGTATCATTCATTGTTTCGTCATCTGGACACCACTTTGGTGTCATTATGGATAAAATATTATGTATAGTTTTAGACCTAATCAAGTTCTTACTTAAACAAAATGGCCTGCTGAACCATTACTGATTTGTATTAAATATTTTTGTCACAAAAAGAATAAAAGCTACAAAACGATTGTTTGTTATAAGATTAGAATATATAAAGGTCACGCCGACGAAAGATTTAAGTTAATTTTACCTCAAATGGCGCTGAAACATTTCTTCGTCTTACTAGCTGTGTTTTGCTGGCATAATGGTTTTTGTGAGTTAAGTATATTTCTATTAATACTGATTTCCTAGAATTAATATTCCTGTTTTTGCGTATTTTGTTGTCCAATTATTTTTAGATTTATTACTTTATTATTGCCTTATTTTTAACTTGTATGATAATGATAATGTTTTCTGGGATTTTAGTTTACGCCTATAAATATTAATGATATTTTTTATATAAATTTATTTTTATATAAATAATATTCTAGACTAAAGTTTCTTGGTCTTTATGATCTTATTGTTTTCTAATTAAACATTTTACTGTGCCTTAGTTAAACTTATAGTTAAACGGTGTTTTGATAAAAATAATAACTCATCCAGCTATTTTCTGTCGGGAATGTACCATTTACAAACAATAAATTTCATGTGCCAAATTCTGTTTTTTGCGTTTCCAGGTTCCGAATTGTGTCAGAGTGAAGATACCATTTGCCTTACAGAAGGCGTAAAAAAGGCTGTCAAACACGCCTCAGACGCATTTCATATGGATGTTATCGAAGGAGAACTTCCTACAGTAAAATATACGGTGACGAATGCTAGTCTTGCTGGATTTCAGAGCTGCATCCCAGAATTTATTAGGTAATAATATCTAGTTTTGAAATGGGCTGTTTAGTAATTTTACGGGTTCATCATCGCTGTTTATAGGAATTGAGTAATACTACGACTTCTATTTTAGATTCCTAAGCCCATTTTTAAGCTAAATGTGAATCATAGAGTGGTAGTCTAAATATATATTTTTTTGTTTAAGGCGCGAGTGCAATGCATATATTTAAACGCCACTGTATCTGACCGTACCTATACAGTAAAAAAACAACAATGAAGGCTACCATCCCAATGCATGCACAGCAAAATTGGCATGCTAGATATTTAGGCGGACCAACGGACGACCTTACTTTGCATAAACGGCTTTAGGTGCAGCGCAGACTGCAATCTATCTGTGACGCAATCTCAGTCTATGAAAACAGAAAACATTCAGTTATTTACAGTAACACAAATAACGTTAAAAATATTCATATATATTTTGTGCACTTCATCGCGCAAAACATGTGCGTGCTGAGCTGCTCTTTACGATATCACAATAAATAAGGAAAACAAAGAAAATCCAAATACCTGTTGCTGAAGTTTTATAATAAAACTGCAAAATTGCTTAAAATGAAATAAAACTTAGGCTGAATCGAGGAAACTCCAAAAGACATACAATCAATTATTTAAAGATAATGTAATTTATAATTTAAGCGACACCAGCTATTCAAATCATAGTTGGTATCCTTTGAATGATAATGATGGTTTTAGGTTTGACTCCACAACTGCCAGACTTCTCCCTACCACAGAAAGTAAAGAATAATCTAAAATTTAGAATATTACATTCAGATGGAATTACGTACATAAAACATAACTATACATACTACGGTATTAAGTCGCCGTTTCGCCATAAAAAATGTTATTTAATTTCAGCGTGAACCCAAAAAATACAACGTTTGAATCCCACATTGCATGCCCACTACTGATCGGGATAGGACTATATGAAGTAAACGGCGATTTCGACACATTGCATATTGAAGGAACGGGTGACTATTATGCAGAACATTGTAAGTATATAACTTTTGCCAAGATTGTTTTAAACCTTGGATGCACTGACATTGCAGTACATCCAGTACTTAAAAAAAAACTTGGCACATCTGACAGAATGTCAGGAAAAGAGCCTTGATGCCATTAGACTGAGCTAGTTTGACTGAAGAAGCAATTTCGTTTTGGAATTTCTTTGTACATTGAAAATATCTGCTATCTCGACCAATAAATATCAAAGAACTTAATTTTAATTTTATTCTGCTTTTCTGACTCTCTTCATTGGCATTACTCTTTAAGGTCTGTGTCTCAGTTCATTATCACTTAAGTATTATTGGCAGGTATTCAGAGCGAGCGCGGTAAACTCCTCTGTACATCAAGATATCTATAGATCTATCAGTCTACCTTTCGGCGAGACGACCAATGAAGATTGATATCATGTTTATAATCGTTACAATGTTTACACTCATTACGGTTTAATGTTCGTAAAAGTCTATTCTATGACAGTTTTAAACAGAATACTTTCAGAAGTTTGTTATTGCAACAGCAATTTTTTTTTGACTTGTTAAATGAAACAACAATTGACGATTTATTTTTCAGATGACTATGTGTATATGTTTCACGGTGTATACGGAAAGGAAAACGATAAAGAAGGGAAAATGCATGTGTTCATAAAGCAATACCAACTAGACATAAATGCGAGAGAAAAAGTAATTTACGATTTCAGAAATTTGTATAATGGTGATATTGAAAGATGTAAGTTTTGTATTTAAATTAAATTCAAACTACAGAAGCAATCCAATAGCAAATTAAAATCTGACCCATAATATATATTTTAATTTTTGCGAGTTATCTGAGGGCTCTACAATACCATTAGATAACTCAACTACAGGTTGAACTAAGATAGTTATTAAGATTGTTCTTGCCTGTACATATTGCTTGCAATGTGATGTTTCCTTAGAGCCTCTTGTCTTTATTCCGTCTATAAGTAGTACCTAGTACTAATCTTAAGAAATACAAGCTCAGAGCTTTGAAAACTAATTTCTCCGTTGTTTCTTTCATGTCAAAAGTTCCGATCAAAAGATACGAAGTACAGGCAGTACAGGGTCGTTAGTTACCGCAAGTGGTGCACAAAAACTCTTATAAAAATAATTTGAGGATATAAGCTAAATATTTTTGCGTATAAATTCTTATAAAAATACCGCCTGCTTATAATTATATAGCGTAAAATTTTAGTTTTGCGTTACTGCCAAAAATATCAAATCTTATTCTACTAGATGTTATGTTGCAAAAATACGACGTTTTGAAAAATGAATAATTATGCGGTATGATAACTTATAATTATGTTTGTTCGCTTAAGCAAATTCAAGTTACTTTAAATATTTTACTTTTGTTGTATTGTTAATGTTTATTTATATTTTCAGCGGCAGCGACGAACAAGTACATGAATGAAAATTGGAAAGCAGTGGATATAGCTATCCGACAACCACTTATGGAGAAGTTTATTTCACAATTTATAAATGATATCAACGCTTATTTTAAAGCTATACCTGCTGAGGAAATATTTCAGTCCTGAGAAATACCATTAATTTTTATGTCATTATTTATTTGTTTCAATAATTTTTATATTAAGTATAAATTTTTATATAAAGTATTACTGTTTTATTTCATTTATACTGGTAATATTTTTTTAAAAAAAGCAGTTCGTTTTTCGTTATCCCTTTAGCTAAATTAATGTTGCTCTTTATTTAATAGTTGTTGCGCATTATTTATTGATTGCCTACGAGTTGAAAATATTCGATATGGAACCATGGATTGAAATGAATTTACCAGTTTAATAGAAAATATTCAATATAGTTACTCTATAGTTTTGTAACATACATACATACATAGACTCACGCCCGTTTCCCGGAGGGGTAGGCAGAGACTACCGAACGCCATTTGCAACGATTCTGACATACCTCTCTTGCTTCATGCACTCCCATCAAGTTTCTCATGCATGCTCTTCGTAAATACATAATTATTCTAAGTGGCAGCCAGACACTGGAAGTTGCAGCAGAGCTAGGTCTCCCGCAACTTGGATCGATGATTTTGTTGGGATCGCAGGATGTGTGATCTGCATGTAGAGCCTTGAGAGCATAAACCCTTCCACTGAGAGGAGAAAATATATATTCTTGGGTTAACGACAGCACATCATGAAATCAATATCGTCAGAGCCTGGCGCTGATTAGCCAGTTTCATGGTCAGATCTTTGTAGAACTTGGAGAAATCATCAATGCGTCAATGTGTATACTTAGTTATAGATCATAAGTTGGCTAAATTTGGCTCGAAAATATATTGCAGCTGTAGTTAGATGAAAAAAAAAATAAACGAAATAAAATGCTGAGTCAATTGACCTTCCCTCACTGTGGTAGCGGCAGAAGAATATTATGTCTGAACCATAAATTCCTATGTGTGCATCCAGTGCATGCAGAGAACACGCATAACTAACATTTTCCAGTAACATGTCAATATTGTATGATAATATATATGATCATAATAAGGAATGACATTATATATAATTTTTAAGATGGCTCTCGCATCCAAAAAGCCTGTGTAGTAAGGCACTTAACAAACCTTCAATCAAAGCAAACATAGTACATTAACAAAAAAATATGTGGCTCATGTCTCGTATGGAGATCGAACTCACAACAGTTAGCGCAGTGCCAAGCGGCGACGCGACCCCTGAAGTCGACCTGCGCAGTCGAATTCAAAATTAATGTGAAACTCATAAGTTATAAAATATACTAGCAAGTTTAATAGCATTTAATTTAAAACGAATTCACGTGAATAACTATACAAATACTTCAAATAAAAAACCTAAATTGCGTAGTTATGATAATGTTGTAGATCTTGCAAATATAAACACTAATTAACAGAGAATTAGGCTTAAATTTGTTATGTTATCTACATATATCATGATCACGTGCAAATTGTTTTAACATTGTTCGAATAATTAATGAATATTTTATGGAGATACGTATGGATAAAGTAAACCAATAATTTGGCAAAAGTACAAAAAAAAGCAAAAAGCAGAAGACTATAAGATCTTGTGACTAAATCGGCGAAGTAGGCTGACATGCCTATAAGAAAATTCTCAGTAGCAGCACGGAGTCTGGTAATGTGCCCGGTACGGCAATAGGCTCGCCCCTTATTACGTGGGACTAAAATATATCTGGCGAAAAGTGGGTGTAGTAATACACCTCTGCCTACCTCTTCGGCGATATAGGCGTGAAACTAGGAGACTATGTATGAGTTCTTCTTTACATAAAATACCTGCGATTGCTTTCAATTCCCACTTAAACTTATGGTAGACTAGAGGCAGTGAGTAGGCTTCATCTATCCATGGGTGTAGTGGGTGGATAGTGAAATCTATGTATCTACATTATGTCTTATTTAGTTACAACAGTTTTATGGCTATTAGTACAGACAGATTGAGTTAGCCTCTGATACTCAAACTTGGATAAAACCTGTATTTTGAGTTAACAGGGGTCTCCAGAGATCAGGTCTAGTGACATACTTTGGGGCAGGAAAACATTCAGCAGTGGATGCCACTAGGTTGTTAAGATGAAGGGCAGATTCACCCATTTAGATTTGGCCTATTATACTAGGCCATGGGGTCCCAATAGGAACATTTTATTTTTAGTTTTGAAAAGTGATCACAGATGGCGTTACGGGTAATGAATTTAAATCGATAGTAAATAAACATAAGATTTGAGTAAAATTAGAGCAAACAAAATTAAACATTACTAATTTTTGGCTCGTTAATAACATTTGACACTGTTTCTTTGCATAAATAAATATTTTGAATTGGTCCAGATTTTACATGCTCAGCAGCGCCAAACACAACCACAATAACTAGCCATCTAACTTTCCATTAAACAAATTATAGAACACTGGATGGCACTATTTATAATTAAATTCGACTGAAATAATGTATTTAGTATAGAAAATCGAAAATAGTATATTTTTGGACTTATTATACCCTAAGATAATAATAATAAAATTTCAACCACACATACAGACATCACCATCTAGTTCCAAACTAAGCAGAGCTTGTACTATGGATACTAGAAAATGGATTAACATACATATTATATACTTTTTTTTGTAAATACATACATATTATACAAAGAAACACCCAGACAAAGACAGACATCCATGTTCATGCACAAAAATGTTTGACTTGAGCGGGTATCGAACCCGCGACCATCGGCGTAGCTGTCGCTTACACTCCCGCTGCGCCAACCGGTCGTCATAATAAGATAAAAGGGTATTTTGAACTGTTGTATTTTGTAGATAAATAAGAGCGATAATTAATTTTGACACATGCACAGTTAAAAATTGGGCAAGTGCGAGTCGGACTCTATAGCCTTCCGGAATAAATGGGCTATCGTATACAAAAATATTTTTTCAGATCCGACCGGTATTTCCTGAGATTAGTGCGTTCAAACAAACAAACAAACTCTTCCGCTTTATTATATTAGTATAGATAAGTAGCTGTTTCCCGTGGTTTCACCCGCATCATATGAGTAGATAAACGGAACAGAGACAACACTTCATACAACAGCGCGAATTGGTTGCACTACTACAAGCACGCGGCGCTGGCCGCTTGTCATGTACGCGGTGAGACTGGAAAAAACCGGTTTACGTAGGCACAGGCAGTTGACAATCTCAGGGTTATTACGACGCACGTTGTTTGTTTTGTATGTTGCAAATATTAATATTTTAATGTAAAGACGTGGTATTTTATTATTAATAATGGTTGTTTATTTTACTGTGTGTATGAATAATACTAGATGAAATAATTCAGTCATTATAAAGATTTTAACGATGGTAACGTACAATTGGGTTTTTTAATTAATCCTCCTGATAATTTTATCGTATTTGTTGAATTGCTCGAGCAAAAGTTTCGCGAATATTTCGATCTTGAAATAAATATTGTCAATGTTGGCAACGAAATACTTAACATGTTTGCATGTTGTCCACCAGGATCTTCTAGCCCTATCCCCCAGGGGATCCTCATGAACTCAATAGTTGTGAAATTGTGTAAAAACAATTAACGTTTACAAAAGCAATGACTATCAGAAAGTGATCAGCCATCGATAGGGCTTACAAAAAACAGGTGCATGCGATTTTCGACCTTATTGATGTAACTCAGAATTTATAATTTTATTGACGTATCATTGTCAGACAAAAAATACCAAAAAAAAGTCCGTCATGAACATGGAAGAATAACTAAAGCATGGAATGAACGATATTTTTATGAACAAATTGAATATAGCTACACTCTTCACTCATATGACAAATTAGAGTTGCCAGAAGAAGATGGCACTATGGTGTCAGTTAGGGCTAAAGACAATTTGAACACAAATTTCGTAACTTTTTAATTTTTTAGTGATTGAGCAAATCCGCTATCGATATCGATCAAAGTTTCAATAATATAGGTTCAAAATCAAACAGACTTGTAAAAGTAAGTATGTACATGTTATACATTCCGTAAGTTTGTGTCCACAGCAGTCAGAACGCTAGTTACATACATACATACATAACGTCACGCCTTTTATCCCCGAAGGGGTAGGCAGAGGTGTATTTCTACACCCACTTTTCGCCAGATATACTTTAGTCCCACGTAATAAGGGGCGAGCCTATTGCCGTACCGGGCACATTTCCAGACTCCGTGCTGCTACTGAGATTTTCGTGACAGAAAAACCCAATAACACTGCCCGACCCAGGAATCGAACCCGGGACCTCCCGATCCCACGCGCACATTTATGCCGCGAGACCAACGAGGCAGTCGTATAGGGTTTGATGTCGAGTTTTCCGTCTATACGCAAATATGGTATTTGCATCGTGTTATCCCTTAGTCGCCTCTTACGACACCCACGGGAAGATAGGGGGTGGTGACACTTGTATTCTATGCCATCAACCACACGGCGAGTTACAGAACGCTAGTTAATGGATAGTATTTATATAATTATTACACAAAGTTGCATTTTTAAACGGAATCTATATTTTTTTGTTTCAAATGGGTACTCAGTAGCACAATAATGAAGCGTCACAGCATTTTTTTTAAGGTCAAGCTAATCTCACGTGTTTTGTCACCAGCCGCGCGTGAAAGGTATTTTTTAATAACACTGTTATTTTTCACGTGATCTAAAATTATCAAATCCTTCTTCACGATATTTTCGTTTTGCAAACTATCAAGTATATATGGGCGCAAATTAATATATAATGATTATATTGTTACGAAAATGTTAATAATATTTAAGATTGATATTTAAATAACTATTTGTGAACATAGAACTGAGAACTTCACTACTTTAGAATATTAGACACTGTATTGACTGCTTCACTGTTTTATAAATATTGGGTATTTAATTTATCGCTTAATAATTAAGATAACTCCAGAAACATTCAAAGTAAAATCAATTAGTATTAAATAACATTATTCTGATACTTTTATGTTAACGGTAATAAATAACCTGCGCTTATATTGACATCCTGTTGATAGCGCCATCTGTTGCGAATGTTGTAAAGCAGCGTTTGATTATTACAATAGATTTGGCATTCGTATAAAATAAATCATATGGTGTTGTGCAATATTCATAACAATATTAATGTTGATTTTTGATAATTAATTGTACAGTAATTTCAATTATATGTTGAAAAGGAAGTGGCAGTTGTTAACATTAAGTGTAATGACGGTTAGTTTATAAAAAGGATTGTAGGTCACATTTTAATTCAATTCTGTGCTAGAAATCGTCTGAAAATAAACCAAGTAATATTACGTGAGTCTTTTTATTATAATGGAGTCTGGACTGGACACGATAACCCTGGCGTATCGCCGACATATACGTGAATTCATAGCAATATTCTTTTTCATCAGACGTTTAGAACGTTGTCTTAAATAGGTAATAAATTTTTAACAAACGTCTTTTAACAAGCTGCTCAAGGTGAAAAACTTCTTTTTGTAGTTTTTCTATTGTACGTAAGTGTTTAGCGCACACGATTTTCATCGCTTCTGTACCTACTGGCGGAGAAATTGTAACTAACGTAGGCGCTTTAGTGCTGGTTGTCGGAGAAACAGAAGATGTCTCATTTATGGAAGGCGCACGCGTACACTGAAGAAAGAAAAAAGCCACGTTTTAATGCAAAGCAGTATATTAAAATAAATAAGCATACCCTTTGTGTTTGCCACCCTAGCAATCACTGATGATACCTGAAGCTTGATTTATAGGCCAAAGCCGATTGATAAAAAGTACCTTACACCTTTTTCTGTACTCCCATTACTCCCAGCAACGTGCATTGAACTTTTTATGATCGATTGAGTAGTCAAAATGTGAAAGCTTAACAAATAAATACATTCACTTACATTTATAATAGGTATTAGTAAGGATATAGTAAAACTATGAAATGAGTGGATATCGTCTAACAGCCTGGCCACGAACGGCCGCGACACGCTGAGCGACAAGCGATTTCAATGTTCATGCCGCTCTCTATTCTGCCGCCGGCGCTGTCACCTCAGTGCAGAACGAAACTGCACAAATAAACATCGAAATCGCTTGTCGCTTAGCGTGTCGTGGCTTTTCGTGGCAACAGTGTAACTGCAGGTAGCTGGCTGAATATTGTTTATAACATACATACATAGGCCCACGCCTGTTTCCCCGAAGGGGTAGACAGAGGCATATTAAACGGCCACTTTTTGCCAGACTTTTGATCCCACGTAATAGGTGGCGAGCCTAATGTTTTGTTTGCCAGAGCCTCATCCGTTGATAAGCAGGTACACCACTTGCAGGTGAGGTTGGCTTGGGACCCTACATTCTTGGTGGGAACCCTATGCACTGATAATAAAATTTTAGAAAATATTGAAATTAAATTATTCCTTTGGTCGAGACATCGAATGGAGCCCAAGATCCGACTCCTGTTTGGCGCTGCTACACTAATAAAAGTAAAAGCAAGTAATTATTTAAACACTCACACTGATACGTTTAGAATGGAGGAGTAATGTTGGCACAGAATTTTCTTTTAGTCTGCGCCATCTGTCATTACTATAAAAACATTCCGCAGTAAAATGCTTGGAACAAATTCTATGGTGCTTTCTAGGCACCCAATTTTCTCCACGACATACTGCAGCAATCCACTTATTTTATAAATCTTTATTACGTGCACAAAGAATCTAAAAAATAACGAGATAAAAATATACGGTGGATAGACATATCGATAAGATTTCTTACAACACTTGAAAAGTCGATATAAATATTATACGGCTAAATTCAAAATCATGAAAGAACTATCATAAAAGATGAATCACTAAAGTTATATAATTTGATGGCATTATATTGTCTAAATTGTATCTTACACGTCAGTTGACTGTGTTCAATTTTTCAGTACTAGGGCTACCTCTATGTATTATATATCCAATCTCTTTGGTCATGAATTGTCAATAATATGTTTTTCGTAAGCGGTATCGATGGTTGAGCACTTTATAATTATTTGTTTTGTAGACGTTCATTTGTTTTACACTTTTTTTTAAACTTATTTTATGTACCTATCCCCGTGGTAAAACTAGTGCAACATAATAGCTAAAGGAAATTCCTATGTTTATTAGCAAAATAGATCATATTACCGTTGGAGTCTCATACATCACACCATCAAACACCTGACAGCTGTCATCCTAAAAGTAAACACTGCCCATGTAATATAGTATTAATTGTTAAATAAACCCCATAAAACCGAGTCAATTATTACTAGAGTGTCATAAAAACTATCAACAAATGTTTGCAACAGCCTATCTCTAACCAAACGTAAAAAGCGGTTTCCAATAGTGACAACGGACCAATATTATGGAAGTCTTGAGATACGTGTGAGTTATTGCTGGACGAACCGAATCGTGAGTACTTACCAGATTATACATCCACATACACATATCAATGCTCAGAATACAAATATTTAGTAGAAACTCCACTTAAGATCAATTTTAAAAACCGTTACGGCCGTTGTGTTAATTTTGTTTTGCTTTTTTGCTGATTTGAAACATTACTACATGCGAGCAATTTGACACTTGAACAGCTGGAGGTATGACTGATGAACGAATGAAACATTCATGGCATAGACAATAAAGCTAAGGGTCAATTTTAGTCGAATGTTTTTTTTTTTTTTTTTTTTTTTAGAAAGAACCTGTCAAATTGACTTCACGCTGCCTGATGGTAAGCTGACAGTGAAGTCCTATTGGGAAGGCCACCATCCCCAATGGCTGGTTAAGCAATGTGACATGATGGCCCTCACTTTGACGGCCTTGAGAGATGCTTTTTCACGCCCCGCTTAAAGGACCCAGGATCAAGGGAGGAAGGAAACACGTGAGCTGGCAGTGAGTTCCACATTTTTATGGTACGGCAAAGGTAAGACGTACCGAACCTTTTCGTACGTGACGGTATCTGATCTACCGTATAAGGGTGGCACCTTAACCCGGCACGTGTTGTTCGGGATAGGAAAGGAGAGGGTGGGATGAGTTGAAAGAGTTCTTCTGAACACTCACCGTGATACAATCGGTAAAAGACAGCCATTGAGGCTACGTCCCTGCGTAATTGCAGAGATTCAAGGGACTTAGTAGCCTCAAGGTCACCTATGATACGGACAGCACGCCGCTGCATCCTATCAAGGGCATCTAGCAGGTACTGAGCGGAGCCGTTCCAGAGATGAGAGCAGTATTCCACGCAGGGGCGAACCTGAGTCTTGTATAATAGACACAGCTGCTCCGGCGTGAAAAACCTCCTCACTCTGTTCAGGACTCCGAGTTTCGAGATGCCGATTTAATGACACCCTCAATGTAGTTTCTCTGGTTGAGATTGCGGCGTATGTCCATACCAAGTATATTTAGACTGTCCTGTATCGGTAGTGGAGTGTCCAGAAGAGAAGGTTGGGGAAGGAATGGAGATAACTTAGCTGAAAATGCGCACACCTGTGTCTTCTTGGCGTTGAACTCGACCATGTTTTCAGCACCCCAATTCGAGATGCTGTTCAAAACCTGGTCAAGCTCAGCGACAAGTTTTCGCCTATTTTCCTCAATGTCGGCCTGCTTAGCCGCAGGATGGCCGAGATACCGCCCATGCACGGTACTGTCATCTGCATAGCAATGTATGCTCCCGAAAGTGAGCATATCATAGATATGCAGAAGAAAAAGTGTGGGCGATAAGACGGATCCCTGGGGCACACCAGCATTTACCTGCATAAACTTTGAATTTAAGCCTTCGCAAATAACTCGAACACGTCGTTCATGCAGGAAGCTAGCAACCCAGTTGCACAATCGAGGTGGCAAGCCGTAAGCCGGAAGCTTGGAAAGAAGCGCACGATGCCAGACTCTATCGAAGGCTTTGGAGATGTCGAGGCTGATAGCCAACGACTCCCCGTGCCTGTCCATAGCCTCACCCCAAAGGTGAGTGACATACGCTAGAAGGTCGCCCGTTGATCGTTTCGATCTGAAGCCATATTGTCGATCATTGATAAGAGAGCGATCTTCTAGGTAGCGAACGAGTTGGGTGTTGATAATCCGTTCGAATACCTTGCAGAGAATAGGGGTTATGGCTATGGGTCGATAGTTAGCTGGATCAGAACGATCCCCCTTTTTGGGAATCGGTTGTACGTTCGCCTCCTTCCAAGCCTGCGGCACGACGCCAGAGGAGTAAGACAGGCGATACAGGCGTGTCAGCGTTGGAGACAACTCGGCTGCACATTTCTTAAGAACAACCGCTGGGATACCGTCGGGACCACTAGCTTTCCGGACATCGAGAGACCGCAGTATCGCGCGAACATCGCATTGCCTGATGCGAACATCAGGCATGGAGTGGCCGCAGTGGTTTATAGATGGCGGCTGCGAACCACGGTCATCGATTCGGGAGTTGGCCGCAAAGAGATTGACAAGCAAGTCAGCTTTCTCTTGCGGCCCATGAGCCAGTGATCCGTCAGAGCATCGCAACGGTGGCAGCGAAGACTGGCAGAAATTGGATTGCACGGCTTTGGCCAGCCGCCAATATCCACGGCTTCCCGTAGGGTGCGACAGAAGTTCTTGGCCAAACCGTGCAACGCGCTGTGCATCCGCTCTGGTGTATGCCCTCTTGCAGACCTTAGCGGCTCTGTTATAGGTCGCTTTGATGAGATGGACATTCGGATCGCGACGAGACCGAGCCCTGATCCAAGCACGGTACGCCGACTGTTTTTGTTTAACAGCATCGGCGCACTCGCGATCTAACCAGGGCCAAATTCTGCTGTTGCTGGTGACAAAAGTGGATGGAATATAATATTCCATACCTAACAGAATTTCCCCAGCAACAGCAGACGCACTCTCCGAAGGATCCCTCCCACCAAAGCAACGCTGAGACCACGGAATGGACGCGTAATAACTGCGCAGGCCATCCCAATCTGCTGACGAGTAGTGCCATAAGCGTCGCTTTACGTCCACATGTTGTGAAGGCGCAGCGGTTGACACTGAAGTGCAGACCAAACAGTGGTCGGAGGAGCCCAATGGGGCTTGAACCGACACACTGTACTGGTCTGGATGACTGGTCAGCAGAAGGTCCAGCAAAGAGGGCGCTTGACCCTGAATATCTGGTATCCTGGTGGGCTGGAGTACCAGTTGGGCCAGGTCATGCGTGAGAGCAAATGCGTGAGCAGCCCTTCCCGCGTGGTCTGTTTTGGGAGAGCCCAACCAGGTCTCATGGTGGGCATTAAAATCTCCCAAAAAGACCAACTCAGCGGTCGGAAACTGTTCCTGCGCTTCATCTGCCGCCTGACTCAGGTAATCAAAAAGTCGAGTTGTCTCGGCATCTCCAGTATGGGAACGGTATAGACACACGTAAATCCGGGCTAATGAACCCAGATTTACGTGTATCCACAGGATGGAAAAGGAGGGGTCCTCTAGGCAGCGTAAACGACGACAGCAAATATCCGCCCTGACGAACAAGCATACTCCGGCTTTTGCGTAGAAATTCTCTTCAAGGGCATAGCCGGGATATTGCAGATAAGTCGTGTCGGCAGGGCGGCTTATTTGAGTCTCCGTCAGAAAAAGCATGGCCGGCCTTGCCGTCTCGAGATGGTGGTGGACGGCGTTGAGGTTTGAATGGAGTCCACGGATGTTGGCGAACTCCACCTCAAGTAGCGTGTGGGTGGGAAAGGTTGACGCCGCTGTGTGACCGTTGCCAATGCTTGCTGCCATAGTGGAGTGGAAGAAGAAAGGAGGGGCGTGAAAAGAGGTGGCAATTACCGCAGCGGCGCGTGACAAAGCGTGGAGTATTGTTTCGTCATTAGACTGTGCAGAATAGCAGTGGCCGATCCGCCGGACGGAAGGGCCCCCGTACCCTCCCGGAAGTGGTCGCCGGGTCCCACCATCCGGTCACCAACCGGCACGACGAGCCACTCCGAGATTATGCGCGGCCTGGTGGGGCAGCCTCCCGAGAAGGTTAGTCCCAGTTGGGCCCCTGTACTATACCGCGGGCGGCCAGCGGCACCACCGTTTCTACGGGTCTCCCTGGCCGGCGGGTCGACCCCCACTACCCACACAATGACTCCACTAATACTTCACTGGTCCAACGTATGCTGCGGTAACCGCCCCCTCACCTAAACCTTCACACTCTCTCTGCCATCCCCAAAGGAAAGGAAGAGAGAATGGGAAGGAGGGACTGGGCCTCCGGCGCTCTCACTCACCAAGCGAAACACAGCAGAAAAGTACTGCTACTTTACGTTGATCTTCTGTAAGAGGGTAGTACCGCCCCGGTCGCGCCGACCCATTCGTGCTGAAATCAGCATGGCCCTACTACCTACAAATCGAATGTTAAATGTTAAATCGAATAAGCACCAGTGTCTTACACCAGAGGGCCTAATGATACCAGTGTTAAAAATATTGGTAGTCTTTGGTAGTATTTTTTCTACGATCGTTCCGTCACCTTAAATTGGGTTGAAAACTTCCCTACAACAATGGATGACTTTGAGAATATTATTACACAAAGACGAAATAAGCAATGTCTGGATTTTAATGCCAGTGATCTTGACTTAGATGTGTCTTACCAAAGTCAACTAAATATCGGCCTAAATAGAGAAGATTTCTTGGCTTTGGAGGAGAAAGTAAAACGGCTTACCAATGAATTACAATCAGCGCACGTCGAAATAGAAAATTTAAGTCTGGAGAATAACAATTTTAAGCAGGAGTTATGTGATTATAAACACAAACTGAATTTATTTAAAACCGTGGGAATTGGAGAATCCAATAAAAGTGGTAGTTGCACGCCAATAAAATTTTACTCTCCGCAGTACATAAGACTTTCTAAATATACTAATCTAAGAAGGGTTATACCCAGAACATCTTCGAGGGAATTGCCAATTAATGCTAAAAGTCGGTTTAGTGCAACATTTTTAAACCATGATTCATCATACCACAGTGTCAACACAGGATTAAACTTAAATCGTAGTATGGACTCGGTAAAGGTCACAGGCTGTTTTTCACCTCCCATGGTATCGCAAAATTCAGCGCCGAGTCTGTTTTCTGAAAATTCTATAAGAAGTCCGGACTTAGCTACAATTGTTGATGGACATACAAATGAAACTATAGTGATAAAAAAATCGGAATCTTTAGACCATATTTACAACTCAGAGGTATATAAGAAGACGCTACATGGAGTATACAAAGCATGCGATACGTCTAAGCATAGACTTATTATTTTTGCTGATCAAAATGGTTACGGAATAAGGCAACAATTACAAAATCTATTTGGAAATAGCTTCACTATAATGTCTGTAATTAAACGAAATGCACCCTTATCTGAAATTTTAAAATCATGTTTTGCAATGTGTCACGACTTTACTACTTCTGGTTACGTATTAATTTGGGGTGGCTCAAATGATGACAATCCGATGTAAATACAATCTTTTCTATATTATACCTTAAATCAATTGAAGAATACGAATATTTTAATTGGTAAAGTCTATAAAAATAAATATTTGAATGTATTGATGTTAAATAATATGTTGAGACTAATTTGTTCTAATTTAAGAAACACTAGCTATGTACCACTTGATGTTAATGACAATGATTTTTCACCAGTTCCTAACAAACTACTTGTTAGCAGATTGCTTCATAAAGAAGTACTACGTTTGAATTATAGAAATAATTTCTTAGCATATTCTACAAAGCATTGTGATTGTAAAAATGTTTTTAGTGATGTATCTGTACAGACCGAACATAGTTTAATGACTGCTAAACTTTATGTGTGTGCCACAACACAGACTGAATGTTATACTCAGTCAAATTATGCTGTAACGCGGGACGAAGTCAGTACACAATCCGATGAGTTTTTTTGAGGATAAAAACGTTTCGCTTAATTCACAGGCCTCTACTAATAGTTTGAATTTCTTTCATCAAAATGTTTGTGGGATAAGTAATAAAAGGGATGAATTTGAGCTGTATATTGATGGGCAAGAAACAGTTTTGCATTACATATGTTTGACAGAACATTTTCTAAACGATTCGTTAGCTAAATTATTCCATTTTAATGATTATAAACTAATATCTTATAATTGTAGAACAAATAAAAAGAGAGGAGGTTCTTTAATTCTTGCTCGGCACGACAGAAAATGTGATGAAATACCTATATGCAAGAAATTATACAGGGTGAACGCTTTTGAGGTATGTGGCGTTAAGGATATAATATCTGGTGTTTTTATTTTATGTTGTTATCGCAGTCCGTACGACCATAACATGGATGTTTTTACGAACATGCTTGATAAACTACTAGAACACTTTTTTGACAAGAAGTGCTTTATCTGTGGGGACTTTAACATAGATCTCCTCAAAGAGATTGGATATTTAGTTATTCTTCTGTGGATCTCCTTGTGGAATCAAAGAAAAAGACAGACTTCATTAATATTTTGACAAGTTTTAACTTTAGACCTTTGGTGAGTACCACTACTTTCATGCGCAATGGTTCCCAGTCATCTTTAGATAATATCATTACAAACCTCGATAGTGATATCATAGAGAAATGCATTGTCGATCACAATGGATTAGCTGATGGCCATGCCGGCTTAATATGTCAAACTAGACAGAATTCTAGTAAATTAAAAAATTGCATAAGTACATATAAGATTGTAGAAAAGAGAGTATTTAATGATAAAAGTAATAATAAATTTAGAGAATTATTATTGGCTAACAACCTCAATACTCTGGGTCCAAATGCGTTCATATCAAAATTTAATCACTTGTTTAGAAGTTGTTTTAGAAAGAACAATAAAGAATATCAGAGTATATCTTAAGAATGAGTCGAGGCTAAAATGGGTCTCTAAAGGAATTAAAACTGCCAGCAAAATGAAACGATTTTTATGCTTAAAGGGCAATAATCACGATTCAAAACGCACGGGTCAAAATAATTACATTTTATTTAGTCCGTATTTTAGATTATAAAAAAATATTGGGCACGTATTTTTTCTTTTTTCGATTAAATAAAAAATAACAAAGATATAGCCCATTAAAGTTACGTGTGACGTCATCTAGTGCGAAAAAATGCAGCACGGCGTGACGTTATGCGTAACTTTAATGAGCTATATCTTGGTCATTTTTGGTTTAATTTACAAATAAAAAAATACGTATCGCTTATTTTTGAATAATCTAAAGGACGGATTTATAATTTTTTTTTTGTCAACTAGCCTATTACAGGAAGAAATACATAAACATTTATAGAAGAGTAATTAGGGCCGCAAAAAGAAATACTATTCAGACAGCATTGGCTAGGTCTAATAACATATCAAGAGATGTTTGGCAGTTAATAAACAAGCATAGAAATATTAAGTCGAAGGGGTTGGGCATTGGTTCGCTATCTAAGGGTAACTGTGTCATCTGATCCATCTGAGATTGTTGACTTTTTTGCAACAACATTTGACTATGACTTCAGTTCTAATTTCAACAGTAATACAGCCTTGGCATGTCTGAGGGAAAATACGGAGAGAATAGAAAGTGAAATGACTCTGGAATTAGTTAGTCCATGGGAATTTGCTGATCTAGTTAAGAAAATGAAAATCAAGTTATCCTGTGGATATGATGGTATACCCATTACAGTAATTAAAGACAACATAGACATTTTAGCGGAACCTTTAAGTATATTTTTTAATAAATGTATTAATGGGGGGTTCTTCCCCGACCAGTTCAAAATAGCCAAAGTTATACCAATACATAAAAAAGGTTCGAAACAGGATCCTAAAATGTATAGACCTATTTCGCTGTTAACAACAAAATCAAAAAATTTCGAGTTACTTCTGAAAAGAAGATTGCTCAGACATTTAGCCTCAAACAGCATTATAAACCCGAGACAGTTTGCCTATTTAAAAAATGTTGGTACACAAGATGCTATTAATACATTAATTAATGACGTAATTACAAAATTAAATGATAAGTAAAAGGTAGCCGGCATTTTTCTAGATCTGAGTTCCACTTTTGATTCTGTCAATCATAAAATACTCATTGCTAAGATGGAACATTATGGTGTAAGAGGTATATCAAAAGATTTATTTACTTCATACCTACAAAATAGGCATATGTTTGTTCAGATCAAAGCTGAAAGTTATGAGGAAATTGGTATGGTCCGAACTAGAATTGAAAAAGCTTTCAAATCAAGGCTTATACATGTTGGAACCGGCGTTCCTCAGGGCTCTACCCTCGGGCCAATATTTTTCATTATTTTTATTAATGACCTTATTCGTAATATTACAAACAAGTCACCTGACCACATTAAACTAACTGTATTTGCTGATGATACTAATGCCATTGTTTCAGCAGATAGCTTTAGTAGTCTTAATTTTAAACTTGACGAAACTTTAGAATTGTTTAACCAATGGTTCATGCATAACTGTCTGAAAATAAATACTCAGAAATCTAATATAATTATGTTTAAGTCAACAAATAAGAATTCGGACAAACTACTTTGCAACCTTAACGGTCACCAGCTGAACACAGTTACCACAGTAAAATTTTTAGGCGTACATTTAGATAGTCTATTAAACTGGAAACGCGAGTTGGCTAGCATAGAAACTGGCATTCACTCTGCGTGTTACGTACTCAGAAGTTTGAGAGACCTCGTTGACTTGGAGCAACTCAGGAACGTTTACTTCTCATTGGTTGAATCCAAATTAAGGTATAGTGTTCTTTTTTGGGGTGGCAGCTACCATTACAATATTCAGCGAGCCTTCATAGCCCAGAAGAGAGCCATAAGAACCATGGTTCGAATAGATCAGCTCGACTCGTGCAAACCGTATTTTAAGGATCTCAGAATTTTGACGGTCGCTAGTTTGTATATAATGGTCCTACTTACCAAATTTGCCAAAGAAATTTATGGCTATGAAACTAAAGAGGAGAGACACAAGCGCGAGCATAGGAGAAGAAGGGATATGCCATCCATGATAGCACCTGCTCTTAATGTTGTTAAACATAGCTCGAGGTACAACTCGGTCAGACTCTTTAACAGACTACCTATAGATATAAAGAGTTCTATTTACCAAAGAGATTTTGAAACCAAGCTTAAGGCATTTCTTGTTAAAGAGTGTTTCTACTCCATTGACGAATTTACGGAACATAATGATTTTATTTGAACTTCCTGATTTTGACTTTTATGACATTTTTGATTTTATATAATTTTTATTAAATTTTATTGACATTCTTTGTATTACTTGTATGCCATGTAATGTGATTGATTTATTAATTGATTATTGTTGTATTTTTCATTTTTATTGCTTTATTACCACATAAGATATATCATTCAACACAATGTAAATTGTTTGTGAAATAAATAAATAAATACCAGAAAAATATTCAACACTATTAGTGGTATCGTTGGGAATGTCAAATAAATCACGTCGTCACGTCGTTTCGTTGGTAACAAATGTATATTTTAATTCCGTGCTTTTAAACGTTTCAGGTGCATGCCTTTTTTGGTTCCACTCGCTATTTTATTTACAACTGCACTTCTGCCGTATAGCGAATCCGTCGTGTCAAGAATCTGCCCAATCCACGAATCTGTCGAGTTGAAAATCTGCCGAATCACGAATCTGTCCAATCGAGAATCTGTCGTATACCGAACAAGCGATTTGGCTTAACCTATTGTGACAACCCTACCAAAATAGGTAACAAATTTACAAGCTCTTAAGAAGCTGTCTCTCTGTTCGGTTTATTTACTCATGTGCCCGCGTCCTCAGGGAAATACTTCGCGTACTTACCCGGTTAATTTAGCCTATGTTACTCCTTGGTACATCAGCTATCCGCCAGTGAAAGTCCCGTCAAAATCGGTCCAGCCGTTACAGAGATAAGAAAGAACAAACAGACAGACAGACTGAAAGACAGACAAAAATTAAAAAAAATGTCATTTTGGTATGTATATGCACCGTGTATACATCATACATCCATATGCGGGTGTTTCCGTTTTCAACCCATCTTTTCAACCCACGAATATTTTTTTCCGTTTTTAACCCAATTCTTATTCCGTTTTCTACCCGCAATAGAATTAATATATTTTTTTCCGTTTTCTACCTAAAATTTATTCCGCTTTCAACCCGCTACACTTTATCATTATTTTGTACAGACAGAAAAAATCGTAAGCTCTTTAATATCATTACTTGTAATTTAGTGCAAGAGAACCTGTGGCGTCATTCGTTTGGCAAATCAAAAAGCAGTTTAATAGATGATATTGCTATCTCTTTCTATTTCATTGGGCCCAGTAGGGAGTGGAAGAGAAAGCTAATTTGTAAAGAATACGGCTAATCTGGTATGCCCATAGTTTTTTTATCTTAGTTACCCAGAAGTGCGAGACAGTAGTGGTACCTGTTTTGTAGATAATATTAAAACATTTAAAATGCAAAATCCAAGTACCAGTAAAGATGTTAATACAGTCGGTGAAGATTTTTATTTTACTTTATCAAAGAGAAACAAGCCAGTTTTAGTTTGTCGTGCTAGAGAATTCTATAAAAAAATTACCAATAAGGACAATACCATTACATGGCGATGTGCAAAGGCGCCTTCTTGCTTTGGAATCATAAAAACATTGGACAGTGTGATTACTAAAACAAGTGAACACAACAATAATTGTCAACCTAATACCATCAAACTCATAATAAACAATCAATTAATAACATAAAATAACAAGTGAAATCTTCCAACGGTCGTCCTGTTCAACAGATCTACGAATAAGAAGTTTTTCTAATATAAGAAAAAGGTTTGGATTTAATAGAAGAAATCCCCAAGTTTTCAAGTGTGAAGACAGCATTTTTCGATGCTCTTCTGATGCTGCGATATGAGTGATTTTTTACCATTTTTGATTACAAATAATAAATATTATATAATATGTGCGGAAATATTCCACGTAGCATACATAGAATATTATTCATATTGATATGTTCTGTTAAAGATTTAGTGGTTCATATTTTATAGAAAGTTTTAAAAGATTTTGACTTCAATTGTTATCTATATTTTGTTTAATTTGTTAATTCTAGATAATCTTTAGCTCAGTTAATCCACACTTACTTTCTGTAGTGCATTAATAAATGTTTTTATCAACGTCATAACTTTTTTTGTTGACCCTACCTTAAATTAGCCACCGGGTTGAAAACGGAATATTTGAAAACATCTTTTTTGTACCATTTTGTATTGGGTTGAAAACGGAATGTTTATTATTAATTTTAGCTCGTGGGTAGAAAACATGGGTTGAAAACGGAAACAACCCCATATGCATTTAGTAAAAAGCGGTTATTTTAATATTACCTACAAACATACACGCCAATTTTATTTATATGTATAGATAATAATCATAAGTCATAGTCATAAATGTTTACTTTTTCATGTCCTTTATACAAATTATTTTAATATCAAGCCTAAGTATAGGCCTTAGGCTTGATATATTAAAATAATTAGGCACATCAAAACGAACGAAATAGGAAAATGCATTTAAAGTTACGCATCTTTGGATCGCATCGCACCAGTACCTACTAGTAGTCGCACAAATTGCACCCTGTCCAAGGCCTCTCTGCAAGGTCAAGTCAGTCACCTCTAGCACAGATATATATATAATACTAGCTGTACCCGTGACTTCGTTCGCGTAAATGTTGGAATTTAATTAGCATGACATTTATGCCAAAAGTATACAATATTTATAACTTTCATATGTAAATTATACATATAATACATATCATTAGAGAATTTCTTTATACACAATATTACTTGTTTTATCACCTTCACATAGAGCATGTAAATTATTTTTACCGCTTACTCGTGAACATGCCACATATAACTGACCATGTGAAAAACAACATGTTCGGCGGTCGCTTCCAGCTGTTTCAAGTCTGTCCCTGCGATTTATTTAGAAAATACACACAGTGCTACGAATATCCAACCCTGCCGAAAGTAAGATAGCCCCGTTAAGTTACTCATCATCATCATCAGCCTTTATCAGTCCACTGCTGGACTAGGCCTCTCCTTTGAAAGGAGGAATTGGCCTACTATACCACGCTGGCCAAACGGGTTGGTATACGGTTTGTATCAAGTTTTCCTTCTCTTACAGTGCTGTTTTCTGCATAATATGCTCCCTCTGTCGGCTCTTACGACACCCATGGGATGATATGGGGTGGTGACAATCCGTATTCTTAATCCGTCACCACACGGATAGTCACTCAAGAGGATAGTTACTCAAGAAGTTACTCAAGAGGTATCTGAATTCAAGTCTCAGTCTCCCACCCACGGATTCACACATACATGAGGTGTGGGAATTTGGGAATATTGAGACACCTGTATAAGTACACGAACACGAACGAACGATAGACATCAAAGAAACACAACCACATTCATTATTTAAAAGAAACGACAAAGACACCATCATCATTGTCTTGCCCTGGTCCCAATTTATTTGGGGTCGGCGCAGTATGTCCTTCGCTTACATACTTCTCTGTCACCAGTCATCCGATCGTTTATATCCCTTTCTCTTTCATATCCATCCTCACACAGTCCATCCATTTTTTCCTTGGCCGCCCCCTTCCTTTTTGTCCTTCTACGTGCATATTCATCACTTTCTTACCTACGTACATCTCATCTCTTCGCATAACATGTCCATACCAGGCTAGTCGACTCCCTTTTACCTTTTAATTAATGGGCGCCACTTTCATACTACCTCTAATGTAATCATTCCTAATTCTGTCCATTCTTGTCATTCCACACATCCATCGTAACATTCTCATCTGAGCAACATGCAATCGTTTTTCATCCATCTTCTTTGTAGCCCAACACTCAGCTCCATACAGTAAGACAGGCCTTATAACCGTCTTATACATGCGGCCTTTTAACTTCACAGGCATTTTGTGATCGCATATTGTGCCTGAGACCTGTCGCCATTTGATTCATCCTGCGTTAATTTGTTGCCTAACGTCCCGATCAATTTCGCCGTCATCTTGCAGGAGCGAATCGGAGCATACTGGTAGAGGTGTACCGCAGAGCGTAACCGGTATAGGACTGGAGAGACCGCCAAAGTCATAGAACATATACTTTGTCTTGGTTCTGCTTATTCTCAGGCCTACATTCTCCAATCTCTGCCGCCACTCCTTCAGCTTGCTCTGAACCTTTTGTCCACTCTCTGCTACCAGAACGATGTCATCGGCAAACAGCATGCACCAGGGTGCCTCTTCCTGTATATCCGATGATATAGCATCCATAATTATCAGGAAGAGATAGGGGCTAAAGGCCGACCCCTGGCGCAAGCCTACGGCCCCATCGAATCTAGCTGTGTTACAGGCCGCGGATCGGACTTGATAAAGACAGCAATCCGACGAAAACGAAAGAAAATTAACCGAGAACCTCATCAATCCACGGAGAATCTTAACACCGCCATTCAGAAAATGACGTCTTTACATATACAAAGAAAATAATATGGACTAATCGACAATTTATTGAAAAAAGGATATATAGTCATTGCTTTTATCATTTAAAATAAAATGAAATGATTATATAACTATTATATAAACATAATAATTTGAAATAAATGAGATTGACCGTTAAAATTAAGTGAACATTGTAATAAATTTTGACACAGAGTTTTTGTTTATGAAAGTGCCATGGAAGAATAACTAAAGCTAAACTAAAGCATGGAATGAACGATATTTTTATGAACAAATTGAATATAGCTACACTCTTCACTCATATGACAAATTAGAATTGCCAGAAGAAGATGGCACTATGTTTGTCAGTTAGGGCTAAAGACAATTTGAACACAAATTTCGTAACTTTTTAATTTTTTAGTGATTGAGCAAATCCGCTATCGATATCGATCAAAGTTTCAATAATATAGGTTCAAAATCAAACAGACTTGTAAAAGTAAGTATGTACATGTTATACATTCCGTAAGTTTGTGTCCACAGCAGTCAGAACGCTAGTTACATACATACATACATAACGTCACGCCTTTTATCCCCGAAGGGGTAGGCAGAGGTGTATTTCTACACCCACTTTTCGCCAGATATACTTTAGTCCCACGTAATAAGGGGCGAGCCTATTGCCGTACCGGGCACATTTCCAGACTCCGTGCTGCTACTGAGATTTTCGTGACAGAAAAACCCAATAACACTGCCCGACCCAGGAATCGAACCCGGGACCTCCCGATCCCACGCGCACATTTATGCCGCGAGACCAACGAGGCAGTCGTATAGGGTTTGATGTCGAGTTTTCCGTCTCTACGCAAATATTGTATTTGCATCGTGTTATCCCTTAGTCACCTCTTACGACACCCACGGGAAGATGGGGGGTGGTGACACTTGTATTCTATGCCGTCAACCACACGGCGAGTTACAGAACGCTAGTTAATGGATAGTATTTATATAATTATTACACAAAGTTGCATTTTTAAACGGAATCTATATTTTTTTGTTTCAAATGGGTACTCAGTAGCACAATAATGAAGCGTCACAGCATTTTTTTTAAGGTCAAGCTAATCTCACGTGTTTTGTCACCAGCCGCGCGTGAAAGGTATTTTTTAATAACACTGTTATTTTTCACGTGATCTAAAATTATCAAATCCTTCTTCACGATATTTTCGTTTTGCAAACTATCAAGTATATATGGGCGCAAATTAATATATAATGATTATATTGTTACGAAAATGTTAATAATATTTAAGATTGATATTTAAATAACTATTTGTGAACATAGAACTGAGAACTTCACCACTTTAGAATATTAGACACTGTATTGACTGCTTCACTGTTTTATAAATATTGGGTATTTAATTTATCGCTTAATAATTAAGATAACTCCAG
Source organism: Euclidia mi (assembly GCA_944739405.2). Taxonomy (NCBI): domain Eukaryota; kingdom Metazoa; phylum Arthropoda; class Insecta; order Lepidoptera; family Erebidae; genus Euclidia; species Euclidia mi. The sequence continues at coordinate 1,467,960 of OX123194.2, read as the reverse complement.
AAACATTCAAAGTAAAATCAATTAGTATTAAATAACATTATTCTGATACTTTTATGTTAACGGTAATAAATAACCTGCGCTTATATTGACATCCTGTTGATAGCGCCATCTGTTGCGAATGTTGTAAAGCAGCGTTTGATTATTACAATAGATTTGGCATTCGTATAAAATAAATCATATGGTGTTGTGCAATATTCATAACAATATTAATGTTGATTTTTGATATTTAATTGTACAGTAATTTCAATTATATGTTGAAAAGGAAGTGGCAGTTGTTAACATTAAGTGTAATGACGGTTAGTTTATAAAAAGGATTGTAGGTCACATTTTAATTCAATTCTGTGCTAGAAATCGTCTGAAAATAAACCAAGTAATATTACGTGAGTCTTTTTATTATAATGGAGTCTGGACTGGACACGATAACCCTGGCGTATCGCCGACATATACGCGAATTCATAGCAATGTTCTTTTTCATCAGACGTTTAGAACGTTGTCTTAAATAGGTAATTAATTTTTAACAAACGTCTTTTAACAAGCTGCTCAAGGTGAAAAACTTCTTTTTGTAGTTTTTCTATTGTACGTAAGTGTTTAGCGCACACGATTTTCATCGCTTCTGTACCTACTGGCGGAGAAATTGTAACTAACGTAGGCGCTTTAGTGCTGGTTGTCGGAGAAACAGAAGATGTCTCATTTATGGAAGGCGCACGCGTACACTAAAGAAAGAAAAAAGCCACGTTTTAATGCAAAGCAGTATATTAAAATAAATAAGCATACCCTTTGTGTTTGCCACCCTAGCAATCACTGATGATACCTGAAGCTTGATTTATAGGCCAAAGCCGATTGATAAAAAGTACCTTACACCTTTTTCTGTACTCCCATTACTCCCAGCAACGTGCATTGAACTTTTTATGATCGATTGAGTAGTCAAAATGTGAAAGCTTAACAAATAAATAAATTCACTTACATTTATAATAGGTATTAGTAAGGATATAGTAAAACTATGAAATGAGTGGATGTCGTCTAACAGCCTGGCCACGAACGGCCGCGACACGCTGAGCGACAAGCGATTTCAATGTTTATGCCGCTCTCTATTCTGCCGCCGGCGCTGTCACCTCAGTGCAGAACTAAACTGCACAAATAAACATCGAAATCGCTTGTCGCTTAGCGTGTCGTGGCTTTTCGTGGCAACAGTGTAACTGCAGGTAGCTGGCTGAATATTGTTTATAACATACATACATAGGCTCACGCCTGTTTCCCCGAAGGGGTAGACAGAGGCATATTAAACGCCCACTTTTTGCCAGACTTTTGATCCCACGTAATAGGTGGCGAGCCTAATGTTTTGTTTGCCAGAGCCTCATCCGTTGATAAGCAGGTACACCACTTGCAGGTGAGGTTGGCTTGGGACCCTACGTTCTTGGTGGGAACCCTATGCACTGATAATAAAATTGTAGAAAATATTAAAATTAAATTATTCCTTTGGTCGAGACATCGAATGGAGCCCAAGATCCGACTCCTGTTTGGCGCTGCTACCCTAATAAAAGTAAAAGCAAGTTATTATTTAAACACTCACACTGATACGTTTAAAATGGAGGAGGTTGGCACAGAATTTTCTTTTAGTTTGCGCCATCTGTCATTACCTACTATAAAAACATTCCGCAGTAAAATGCTTGGAACAAATTCTATGGTGCTTTCTAGGCACCCAATTTTCTCCACGACATACTGCAGCAATCCACTTATTTTATAAATCTTTATCACGTGCACATAGAATCTAAAAAATAACGAGATAAAAATATACGGTGGATAGACATATCGATAAGATTCCTTACAACTTGAAAAGTCGATATAAATATTATACGGCTAAATTCAAAATCATGATAGAACTGTCATAAAAGATGAATCACTAAAGTTATATAATTTGATGGCATTAAATTGTCTAAATTGTATCTTACACGTCAGTTGACTGTGTTCAATTTTTCAGTACTAGCGCTACCTCTATGTATTATACATCCAATCTCTTTGGAAAGTGCCGAATATTATACCATAGAGCATAGATATTTATTTATAGAGATGTTTTTCTTATTAGCGCTTTTAAGACAAACTTTCTACGACCCAAATTGCCGCTTGGCAGCGTAACAGTCGCGTGAGTGTCAGTGCAACAGCTGTCTATTTCTTACGCCAAAGCAATGCAAGACAAATGGCCTAGGATGATGTATCTCTATGGATTTGACAAGCAAATAATAATACCGTGACCAAGGAGCAAGTATACATGGAGGGAGCATTTCAAAATGAGTAGAAAACGTATATGCATCTCTTTTCTCTTTAATTACAAAACTGCATATGTTCGAGTATGATAGCCATAGAGCTTTTATACAGCCTTGAATGACATATGCCAAGAAAAATGTTATGTCATGTCGATGTTCGTCCAGCTGGAGTGAAAGCCGTGTCGAAATAAATTGCAATTTTAATTGCTACAAAATATTACAATTGTAGATATGACCACTTCTAAACATTAAAAAATGACCATAGTTTGTAATGCCGTCGGATGTAAAAGCCAAATGGGACTATTGACCGAAAATGGTCAAAAAATATCTTACAATCGGTAAGTCATAATAAGTAAAATTGTAGATATCTGCCGTAATAATTCTACAATGATATTTTTAAAGCTTATACTTAAAGATAAAGATAATGACCGCCGTTGACACATATTTTTATTCCAATAGTCACAATGAAATAAATATAATAGAAATATTTCGATAAAAATATGAGGATAGTGTTGTAATACAATTGTCAGTTAGAAAACCAGTTTCTGAAAGATTATAATTTGAATAATTGGTTATTAATTGTGATTTTTTGTAGATTTCCAAAGAATGAAGGTTTGAAACTAAATTGGGTACGAAATATGAGAAAGGGAGAATGGCAACAGTCTAATTCTTCTAAACTTTGTTCGCTTGATTTCGTGTCTGCTTGTTATCAAGAAGGATTTCAAAGAAAAGTTTTGCATTCTTATGCTGTGCCTACTATTTTTACTAACCAGATATCTAATACTGAGGTTTGTACTTCTACTCTATTATTATTAACCTCTCCAATAGCATGAGGCACACATAACCTCTCCAATAGTACGAGGCACACATAACCTCTCCAATAGTACGAGGCACACATAATCCTTCCAATAGTAGGTACGAGGCACATATAACCTGTCCAATAGCATGAGGCACACATAACCTCTATCCGGTTACACAATAACGGAGGCAACCTCCACCCGGTCTCCACCACTCGTAACTTCCATCCGGTATGATCACACCACCTCCCAGTTTCCGAGCCTTTATCAAAGTAATCTGAAACAGACTAAGATAATCTCACTATTCTGATACTCCAAGTATTAAACAGTCTATTCATGATCACAAAACCTCTCATATGATCTTTTCGAGCCTTTGTCAAAGTAATCTGAAACAGACTAAGATAATTTTACTATTCTGGTACTCAAAGTATTAAACAGACTTTTCATGATGACAACACCTTCTATATGATCTTTTCGAGCCTTTATCAAAGTAATCTGAAACAGACTAAGATAATCTCACTAGGCTGATACTCCAAGTATTAACTTATATTTTTATCAATCAATATATACCAACATTGCAACTGTTAAAATATGCTATAGTAATCATATATACATATATGTAGGTATATCATAAACAGATTTGTGTTGTAATTTTCAGAAATGTCCGAAATAACGAAACCTTATTTTTAGAAGCGATAATAAAGCTTCAAGAGTGAACATGGCTTGCACTTCTGGAACTCAGGATGAAAATATTGTTCGTAAATGTTAACTGTTTCCGCCCATGTACATCCCATTTTGGTAATACATATAGTATCAGACCTGCCGGGCAGTTATCGTGTGCATTACTTTGTGGTATAAATAAATGATTTTGACTATTTAGACTTTTTTTTTCAATTACTTTCCTAAATACTGTAAAAAGAGAGGTAATAATAAGACATGATCAATCATATCTTATTATTACCTCTCTTTTTACAGTATTTGTTTCTTTGAAGGCACTTAAGAACTATACTCTAAATAAAAGCTCGTAAAATAATATACTACTGGTATATTACTTTATCAAATGCTTATCTTGTCTCTACATACCGAATTATATACCAATACCAATAAAAGATTAATACATGAGTACATCACTATTGACAGTCATTTCTTCTTTTGAAAAAATTGCGACATGAGTATTTCAAGAGGTAATAAATACAATACATCTGTCTCGGTTACACATATGAAATTTGATACAAGTAAAAAGAAATAACGATAGGTTTCTTGTTTATGCTTAAAGCTATCACTCCATGTATACTTGCTCCTTGACCGTGACAGACCGAGATAATGGCATACAGAAATACATAAGAGTAAAAGAGACAAAGATAGCATTTTTTGTCTTTGTCAGAGTTTTCGTTTTTTTTGTTGGTCACAACTGAATGTTGTGACCAACAAACGTTTGAGCTCTCGATAATTTCCGCGAAAAATTGTGTTATTATTGTTATTAATTGTGAATGCTTAGTGAAAATATCATTGGTTCAGATTTATTATGGTGATTTGTTACATTGTAGGCTGTAAAAGCCATAGTGAGCGGAAATGTGAGAACATAACCATTTATTCGTAAGTACGATATTTTAGTTATAATATCTATTTATACATGAAAATATTGATACATAAGGAAATAATTTCTAAATTACATCAATAAACCAAAAAATGCTATTTTATTTTCACCGCGATTTTAGTATTACACAATCGAATTCAATAGGTCGTTGAATGTTGAGCTAGCCAAAAGTCATCGATACTTTTTAATTTTACAGCGTTAAATGTTTTTTAGGGATACCACAGAAGCGTTTGGGAAATTACCCAAATTTTGAGTAATTTTCCGTTACTTAGTTCCATGAACCTAAGATTAATTATTTAATTTGTTTTCCGATTCTTTGTTGTAATGAAATTATTTGTTTATAGATTCCCAAAGGACTGCACGACCCAAAAATAATTGTGGATACGTGCAACAGGAGGAGAAAACTGGGATCCGAATAAATATGCATTAGTATGCTCTAAACACTTTGAACAAAAGTGTTTTAGGAAAACTCCCCGCAATTGGTACTTATTTGGAATCATTCTCGAATGATAAAGAAGAGAAAATAAGAATTTTGTATACAAAATTAATTTTGTTCAAAGGACAGTAAAGTTGAGTGTCAAATCTTAATATATAAAATCCTTGCGTTACTGACTGACTGACAGACACGCTACAGTCGAAACTATTGGGCGCAGGAAGCTGAAATTTGGCATGTATGTTCCTTGGGGACCGTAGGGGTGCACTAAGAAGGGATTTCCCGAAATTCCCACGGGATCGGCCAAAGCGGGTAAATTAAAAAAAATGCAGGCGGAGCTGCGGGCGTCCTCTAGTAATATAATAAAAGGTATATAACTCTGAGCCTCGTGTTTATTTGGCGAGTGAAGCCAGTCCCACATATTCGACACTACATAATAATATTAAGTATAAAAAATACTTATCGCACACCTTATGGATGGATTTAAACCTCCTTGTAAGGTTAGCTATATTTTTATTTTTTTATTGGGCTGTAAATTATATTATATAGATGTTTGTTACTATTCGTTGCAAAAATACCTAAACGGATATTGATGGAACTTCTCGAGTAAGCTCATAAATTCATCGAAATACCAAATTGATTAAAAATTATAGGAGGACGCGGTCTCAGATGTCTGGTAAGGTATTCAATTTCGGAACGACCGGTTGGCGCAGCGGGAGTGTAAACGACTGCTACGCCGAAGGTCGCGGGTTCGATTCCCACACAAGTCAAACATTTGTGTGCATGAACATGGATGTTTGTCTTGGTCTGGGTGTTTCAATGTATAATATGTATGTATTTACAAAAAATATATATAAGTATGTTTATCCATTATCTAGTACCCATAGTACAAGATCTGCTTAGTTTGGGACTAGATGGTGTTGTGTGAATGTGGTAGAATATTATTATTATTATTATAATTCAGGTTTGATACAATGTTACTTAAAAGTTAATATGTACTTCGTAGAATTGTAGGGTAAACATTTACAACATCTGGTAACACCAACTCAGGATGTACTCTATATCCGTCCTTTACGGGTGTACGCAAATGTCGAGTCCATTTGATTCTTGGTCCTAGCAAATGGCGAACGACGCTAGCGCCGCCAACGGCGCCAACTACGAACTACACTAATGACAACCGTCAATACGCCAACTTTAATCGGCACATGACATCCTTAAGAAATAAGCTTCTTTAATGTAAATCATCTGTATTCATTGATTATACGCTATAATTTTTTTAATAACAGAAAGATACTCGACACATACTTACTTATTGTCTTTTTTGCAAGAAACATTTATTTTGCTAGAAAATTATTTGAAAATAGTGACATCTATCGGTCGGAATAAAGTCGGGTAAATAGCCATAAAACACTTTGAAGGTACCTATTTAGACTAACTATACTTTTACTAACAAACTTATAATGATCATAGATGGCACCACATAATTATATAACCAGTTTTGGATGATCCCTGTTTTGTTTGGGAATACGTACAAAGGAGAGGTCAAGCTGTACACCGAAAACCACTCAACCGATTGTGATGTAACATATACTATTTTATAGGTTTCAGTATCCTTTGTACATGAGTGTAAATTTTATTGAAATCAATTTCGCCATTTAAGAGATCTTTAGCAATATAGGGAAAGACGTCGGACAGACAGACAGACATAAATTCTAAAAACTATCAAGTATTACTTTTTAGCATTTTCCTAGATTTTTTAGCTAATTTTCGTCAAAATATCTTTAATGTACAGACTTCTTCACCTCTACAGTTTTATTATAGTATAGACTATAGGTAGGTACTAGAACCTCTAGCGCAGCATTGTTTTTATTTTAAGCGCCATCTTCCGGTACTTTTGCGTAGCAACTATCGAATTGTCGGCATTTGCTCAGCGTCCACTGTCCCCATCTAGTGCAGATTTGACGAAAACAAAATAGCTCTCGGCATAGCAAAAATTAGGCACGTCGCAGATTTTTGTTCCTCACTGTGTATCTGTACTAGGATAGTATTATATTATCTGTGACTAGGCTAAACAGACGGGTTGGTACTGGGATTGAAATCCAATTTTCCATCTCTTTGCAAAGATACAATTTGCTACGACTACTTATTTTAGTCGCCTCTTACGATCCCACAGTATAAAATGGTGTAGTGACATGTATTATTGAAATCCGTTACTACATGAAAGACGCCGGGAGTATATTAATACGCAATTTGGTATTTCATTTATTGAAAACTTAGTTTCGACTATTTTGGACACGTTGAGCGAATGAGTGAAGAAAGATTGACGAATCAAATATATATGGTAGAGGTGTGTGTGAACGTCTTGAAAAACCGAAAAGTCCGAAGCACCCGTAACCGGCGAGCATGTATGAAAATGAAAATAGAGGAAGCGCTTGAGGTTTGTAAGGATAGAAGCAAGTGGCGTTCTGTTATCTCTGCCACCCCGACGGGAATAAGGCGTGAGCATATGTATGTATGTATGTAGTTTCGATTTTTTGCAAATTAATTAATAATTTTGTTTAAACTGAGTTTCTATAGCTTCAATAGATGTAAAAATAAAACATTTTTGGTCTGTTATAAAAATAAAACATTTTTGGTCTCTTTAATTACTAATGCACATGTAAATATATTTTAAAAATTAATATACCATTTCGGGAACAATAATAATATGTCATAGACTACGTACGACTAGTTTTGTATTTCAGTAGGTATACAACATCAAGGTTAAAATACATGGGTGTCCTAAGGTATGAAATGTCAACGCAAATATTTTTTTTACATGCTATTTATTTTATTTTAATGTTTCATATTTATATTTCATAGATCATGTTATATTCAGACGTCGTACTGAAAAACATGTTCCACAGTAACTTGCTTCATGTAGTCTCTGACGTTATCCATAAATTTTGACATAAACTTCTCCATAACGGGTAACCCAATAAGTTTATTCATTACTGGCCAGTTTTCATTAGCATACTTGTGCATTGCCGCAGCTGAAAATAATAAAAAATATATTAGTATACATTCATAATTGTATAATTTATGCTACTATTCTTTACCTTATAGTATAATCCGATTACACTATAAGGTAAAGAATCTAAAGTCCCCGTCCCGTCCGTCACACAAAATAGCACGTATGATATAAAATCTGTAAATAAATAAAATTCTTCCGTTGTTGACTGTCTAATAGACAAAGCAAGGCAAGGTATATAATCCTTGGGGACCGTAGAGATGCACGAAGAAGCGATTTTTCGGATTGCCCAGGAGATTGGGAGAATTCTATAATTGAGCCCCTGTAGTATTTGTAACTTTGATTTTGATGTATGCACTGTTGTTACGTTGCAATCCAGAAGAGAAAAATCTAGTTTTAAATGTATTTTTGTAAAAGGATTGTAATGTGTTTTGTGCATCTAAATAATTTAAAAAAAAGTTCATTGCTGAATATAGGCCGCCTCAAGGTTCTGTATATAGACCAATCTTTAGCTGCCCTCGTCCAACCACTTCGAGTGATCCCGACAAGCTCGTCAGTACACCTTGCGGAGGGGCTGTACCTCACCGCGACGTGGCAACAACGCGGACGGCCGATACCGATAGTTGGACTAACTGGACTCATATAGAAAGGACTGGCCAGTACTCGCACACATCAGAGATGTGTGGAAAGAAGAGAGACAGAGAGAGGCTTTTGCCCTTCAGTAGGACGCTAGGTTGAAAATAAATCTATACTAATGTATAACACTGAAGAGTTTGTTTACTTGAACACGCTTAACTCAGGAACTTCTGGTCCGATTTGAAAAGATCTTTCAGTGTTAAATAGCCCATTTATCGAGGAGGGCTATAGGCTATATAACTTCACGCTATGAGCTACGGGAGCGGAGCAATAGCTTTAAATAACGCGGGTTTAACCACGGGCTCATCTAGTTAATAATAATACTTACATTTAACAATGTCTCCATTGTACAAGTTTTTGTAATTGTAAACAACTTTGTCCCGCACTTCCGTATTTATTTTGTAATTCTTGACTGTAATGTGTAACTTTTTATCTTGGTCGAATTCTTGTCCGTAGTTACCATGGAAAAGAAGAAGGTAGTTGTCTGAAAATAAAAAAGCTCAATGTAGAAATGGTCATAAGTTTTGGCTGACAATGGTAGTAGCTTTTTTTTATGCGGTCGTGAACAGTGGATGTATGTATTGTATTTGAATATGATTATCGCTATCCACTGGGTCACGGAGGCAGGATGATGATGATGATGAGAATAGCGTAGGTCATTTGAATCTAAAATATCTCAATCTGGAGTCCATGGCATTTTTCTAATCTCCGGTAGTCTCTAGTGTGCGGTAGATGGCAATAGGCTCGCCCCCTATTACATTGGGACCGAAACATAACTGGCGAAGTGTGGGTGTGTTATACACCTCTGCCTACCCCTTCGGGGATAAAAGCGTGAAGTTGTGCTATTTTATCTTCTTAGTATATAAAATCCTTGCGTTACTGACTGACTGACAGATACGCTACAGCCGAAACTATTGGGCGCAGGAAGCTGAAATTTGGCATGTATTTGCTTGAAGACCGTAGAGGGATGGGATCCTAAGAAGGGATTTCCCGAAATGCCCACGGGATCGGCCAAAACGTGTAAATTTAAAAAAATGCAGGCGTAGCTGCTGGCGTCCTCTAGTGTATAGATAAAATGGTAATATTGTGCATGATACTTACAATGGTCAACTTGGAAAGTACCCTTGCCTTCTATAGGCATGGAGCTTATTTCTCCCTTCACTTCATACTGTCCCTCTGTTTTCAGATGTCTGCACCCGACGTTGTAGTCATACGATGAGTCTTTTGTATCGAGTCTGCAATCAAAAACATAAATGTAAGTACTGCTTTGCGACAATTAGTGTTTTTAGATACTAGATTGTTTATTATTACAATCCTGGTTGTTCAACTTATTCATGGATAGCTGCATGAAAGATATGAGGGAAATGGAATGCGGGATCGATATGGCAGGATTGCGTGCTAAGTGCCTCTTGTACGCCGATGATCAAGTCATTCTGGCGTCGTCGGCGACTGAGTTACAACAAATGATGAACGGCATGAATGAGAGCTTTGAATTGAAAGGTATGAAATTGAATGCAAAAAAGACGAAAGTGATGGTGTTTGAGAAGGATGAAAATGTGATTGAGTGTAATATTGCGATTGGAGAAGAAAACATTGAACAAGTGACAGAATTTGTATATTTGGGTAGCATGTTTACAAGAGATGGAAGATGTGAAGGAGATATTGAAAGGAGAGTGACTGCGGGAAACTGTGTAAATGGAGCGCTGCATGCCTTTATGAACGGCCAGAATGTGCCAAAACAGGCGCGACTGGCTGTTCATAATGGAGTGCTTGTGCCCACGTTGATGTACTGTAGTGAGTGTTGGGTGCGGCAGAAAAAGCATGAAAGCAGAATTAACGCAGTTGAGATGCGGTCACTGCGTAGTATGTGTGGGGTAAAACTGATTGATAGAATTCCGAATACGAGAGCGATGTGGCCTGAAAGAAGATGTCGTGACAAGGATTGAGAAAGGAATGCTGAAATGGTTTGGGCACGTGGAGCGAATGAGTGAAGAAAGAATGACGCACCAAATATATGAGGCTAACGTGTATGGGCAAGCCGGTCGCGGCCGACCTCGTAGGACATTCGTGGACCAAATTGGTGACGTTCTGAAAAACGGGAAGGTCCTAAGCACCCGGAACCGGCGAGCATGTATGAACAGAGTAATGAATGTAGAGGAAGCGCGTGAGGTTTGTAAGGATAGATGCAAGTGGCGTTCCGTTGTCTCTGCCTACCCCGACGGGAAAAAGGCGTGAGTTTATGTATGTATGTAGTATACATTGTTAATTGTTAGTCAATTATCGCTTGTCCGTGTGGTGACGGATTAAGAATACGGAATGTCACCACCCCATATAATCCCATGGGTGTCGTAAGAGCCGACAGAGGGAGTATATTATGCAGAGAACAGCACTGTAAGAGATGGAAAACTTGATACAAACCCTATACCAACCCGTTTGGCCAGCGTGGTATAGTAAGCCAATTCCTCCTTTCAAAGGAGAGGCCTAGTCCAGCAGTGGACTTTTAAAGGCTGATGATGATGATATCGCTTGTCCCGTGCCTCGGAGAGCACGTTAAGCCGTCGGTCCCGGTTGTCATGAAGATCTTTGACAGTCGTTAAAGGGCGTTACTACCTTCTAAATAAACTGACACTAACCATGGAATATCGCTATCCTTTCGGGTTGCGGAGGTCAGACAGGCAGTCGCTCTGTGGAAAAGCTAACATTCAGCCAATCCCGGTTAGTCTAGTAAGCGGACCGCAGGTTGAAGCTGGGATAACGCTAGGAGGATGAGGAGGAGACATGATTTATTATTATCTGACGGTTCGGCTTCTCGACAAGAGCCCGTCGGCATCTTGAACACGTTTCCAATGGTAGACTATTCACCAGAGCAGTACGATAATCTAATTATTTGAATATTATGAACATCATTTTGGCAACAGGGGCAAAGAGACAGGTTATTCAAGACAGGCAGCAGTAGAGATTGTTGGGGTAGGCGTTTGCCAATAAGTAGAACTTAGAAACTATTTATAGAACAGTAGATACTTCAGAATTGTGGTAAATTGTGAGTTTCGGATTTAATTCATGGCTTAATTACTCAACTAAATAGAACAATAGTAGGTATTGATTACATTCTCAAGTTTTTTTTCACTATTTTTTTTAAGAATCTCAGTTTGTGACGTAAATATGTTTTATTATTTTAAGTTATCTATTGTTATTTTTGCCATTTGTTATTTTTTATCCAAAAAGCACATTCCCACATTAAGGTCGCAGTGGACTGTGAACATTCAAACGACAATCACAAATTACAAAGTTGGAGTCAGAAAAATAATTTTCACAACAATCCGTTCGATTACCGCACGTGACATCACATGTTGTCACGTGTGAAAATTGAACCAACTATACCTACACTAGCAGTGCGTGGTGACCATTTAACAAACACGCTAAACGCAATGTCAATATTATATGGAGTCGTTTCACCAGCTAACGGAACCACCTTCTTAATAGTTAGCTTATTTCCAAGACTTTCCGCTGATATTCGAAGGACATTGCTAAAGTAGCTTATTTACTTAAAATAGGCTTGTGTCCAAAAATGTAATTAGCGATTGATTCGTTCCTTTATTAGATGTTAAACTGATATACCTGAATTTTTCTTCAAAAACCGATTAACAACATTACTAATTACGGCTTTTTAAAAACCTTTTTGAATTTGACACGAAAACGCTGTAATCCATCATGGCGGTTGAGTGATATCACAAAGTGCAAAACAAAACAAACCGTGAATGAAGTCTGGTCTGGTGTACCCACTTTTATATTGTTATAAAAGATTTAGATTTGACAGGTACAAAGTTTGACGTTTTAGTTGTATTTACTACCAAAACGTCAACAACATGAATGGCGGACGCACTGTTAGACGTAATGGTCTCTGATTGGTGTTCACAGTCACAAGAATAAATACATTATTTTTAATTTTAGAATCCTAAAAATAACATTAATCTTACCTTTTCATAATAAACTAGATGACGCCAGCAGCAACGCCTGCATTTTTTTTAAATGTACCCGTTTTGGCCGATCCCGTGGGAATTTCGGGAAATCCCTTCTTAGTGCAACCCTACGGTCCCCAAGGAACATACATGCCAAATTTCAGCTTCCTGCGCCCAATAGTTTCGGCTGTAGCGTGTCTGTCAGTCAGTCAGTAACGCAAGGATTTTATATATTAAGACTAGCTGACCCGGCAAACGTCGTTTTGCAAATTTTTTTTTTTTTTGAAAAATAGATGTTGGCCGATTCTCATAGATACCGGATAAGCACAAAAAATTTCATCAAAATCGGTCAAGCCGTTTCGGAGGAGTATGGCAACGAAAACTGTGACACGAGAATTTTATGTATTAGATAATGAACTTTATTGACATCTTAGAATCATTATGAATCTATAGATACTTCAATCACTCCGATTTATTCTAAGTGGACACAAGCCTATTAAGCATAAAGTGTATGGCAGTCAGAATTTACAAATCTATACCTATATTTTAAAGCAGAAGAGTTTGTTTCTTTGCCTGAAAGTTACTACTGAGTCGATTTGAATATTTTTTGTGTTAAATAGCCCATATATCGAGGAAGGCTATATAACATCACGTTGTGCGCCACAGGTGCCGAGCAGTAGCCCCAATGCGGGTGTAACTGCGCGATCGTCTAGTAAAGAGATAAATAGAAATGAACTATAAATATATTAGCTGCCCAGTAAACGATGTTCGTCAATATAAATAACTAGATGATGAATTACTTAAGGGCGCTCGTAGCTACACGGCTACACCCGCTTATTTTTTTTAATTTAACTGTTCTTGTCCGATCCCGAGGGAATTTCGGGAAATCCCTTCTTAGCGCACCCCTACCGTCGTCAAGTAACATACCTACATATTAAATTTCAGCTTCTTGCGCCTATTAGTAGCTTCTCTGTCAGCCAGACAGTAACCCAAAAATTATATATATACAGTTATTAAAAACTTACTTCACAAGTTCAGGTTCGCAACTTCTCATTCCTGTAAGGGTGACATTGGTCACTTTGAATTTTAAGTTTGGCTGTTCAACATCAATGACATCCAAAAACATCGGGTCTGAAGCTGGGACACCGTCGACAAGACCGCTGATGCATTCTTGGTAAGTTCTCTTTGAACCTGCCGTCAAGCATTTGGTGTCATCTAAGTCGCAAATCCGCTTGCCAGCTGAAATTATAGACAAAAGCAAGTTACTATTTTGGAAATACAAATTCCGCACGACTTTACAAACATATAAACATCGGACACAATGCACATCAAAACTTGAAACGACAATTTATGAATCACACAAAGTGTTGACTCGTGTGGGAATCGAACCTTCAACACTAGGAGCAAGGCTCAAGCGGTGAGGCGAAGTAAGGTTTGAAAACAACAATAAGGAAAGAAACTAAAATAAGCGGTATAAGTTGAATCATCAAAATCATCGTAATCATCACCACATAATAATGTAAATTAGCATTGATATTAGTTATTGTAAATCAATGAATACTAGCTTTTGCCCGTATCTGTATCCGCATGAATGTCACTTACATAAAAAGTTTCATACTTATTTATTTATAGTCTCACGCCTGTATCCCCGAAGGGGTAGGCAGTGGTGTAAATAATACACCCATATTTCGCCATGAATTTTTAGGTCCCACGTTAAGGGGCGAGCCTATCGCCGTTACCGTTGTTTTTAAATATCTTTCTTTCTATCGCCGCTGTTTATTGTTTCTATCTAACCTCGGGCACACACCTCTGACTTTTCGAAGTTATGTGTGTATTAATATGTTAATTATCGTTCGCTTAATAATGTGCCCGGTAGATGGCAATAGGATGGAGTATACACGAAACAAATAGTATTTTTGCGTAGAGCAGGAAAACTCGACATGAAACCTTATTACAACCCGACAGGTCAGGGTGGTATTATAGACCGGGTCCTATTGGCTCACAACAGTCATAATGCTATTGGGATGCAGATTAGGAGAGGCCTATCTCCAGCAATGGATTGCGAAAAACTGTTATGGTGACTATTACGTATCTCGTAGTGGTTTAAGCTTCGCATCGCTGTTTAGCTCTGCACTGAGTGTCGTGGGTTCGATGACCACACGAAACAATACTTTGTGTGATCTACAAATTACTGCTTTGAGCCAAGGTGTTATTTGTGTCCTTTGATTGAAAGTTTGTAAAGTTGCCTGCGATACAGGATTATACTTCGTGCGGGAGCCGTCATAAAAGAAAATACATTTTCATAAAATTGTGTGAAAAACTAATATTACAAAGCTGAAGAGTTCGTTTATTTGCTTGGGTGAACGCGCTAATCTCAAGACCAGTAGGTCTAATTTGAATAATTATTTTAGTGTTTAGTAGCTCATTTATCGAGGAAGGCCATGGTATATATAACATTATACTATGAGTCACGGGTGCGGCGCAGTAGCTTTAAATATCATGGGTGTAGCCGCGGGCTCAGCTTGTTATCCATTGTTTTGGTTTAGATTGAGGATACAAAGTATCATTACCCCATTTTATTCCTTGGATGTCTTAGATGCGTCTAAGGAAAATATACGGAGCATATATAGTCACTTTGTGAAGATACAGAAAACTCTACATCAAACTTCATACCGACCTGTCTGGCTAGCGCGGGAGGCTTGCTCTGCTAGCGAGATGGTCTTGTCCAACAGTGAACTGCGAAGTGCTGTACGAGGATAAATAGTTTACTTTTAGTGTAATTTAGGTAGGTACTTATGTAATTAATTTCTAGTGGAATTAGACTGCCTCGTTGGTCTCGCGGCATAAAGGTCTTAGGCCACATAAACGACTCGCCTCACAACCGACCAAACATGTAATTCAAATATGGGCTTTAGGTATTGCTCTTTAGGTATTCTTTACAGTGGCACAAAAATGAGCAGACAGCGCAGCGGCTGCCAGCAGTCGCCGCGCAGTCGCCGCACAAACTGCATAATATAGCATAAACTATATTACTGAAGTTGATAGACATATGATATTTTGACGTGAGTTCATACGATGTAAACGCGCACTTAGGAATCCTTCAGTAGCGGTCAAAATACGAAGCGGTAGGAATTGCGTCCGAAAATTCGCTAAATATTAAGCTGTAATATAAGGGCAACAGCTTGTACTATAATAATAACTTGGACAGGACATATGGTTGTCCGATCACGAGTCACGAAGTGAGAAAGAGCTTGTGCGCACGGCTACTCGTTAAGCTAGCACTTCAACCTTTGTACTGTTCTTAATATTATGCTTTAGGAAATACATACATATATAGATTCACGCCTGTTACCCGGAGGGGTAGGCAGAGACTACGGAACGCCATTTGCAACGATCCTGCCATATCTCTCTTACTTCATTCACTCCTATAAAATTTCTCATGCATGCTCTTCGGTTAAGGGTACTTCTAACCTGTCCTTTTTTTAGGATTTCTCCAATCTGGTCAGAGAACGTAGCCTTAAGTTTGATTTCATATAAAAATAATATTTAAATGTATATATGTTTTTGATAAATAAATTAAATTGAAAAATTGATTGCTGCCTCGACATTCATTAACCTCGTCATACATACTCGTCGGTTATGGATACTTTTGATTTGGCCCTACCTCATACGTCACCAATTTGGTCCGCGTAAGTCCGTCTTGAGCGTTCTCTACCGACATCTCCATTAATTCTTACTCGTTAAACTTCTTTCGTAAATCTTCTTTCATCCATCCGTTACAAATGTCCAAACCATCGCAACATACCTTTATCAATATTTGTCACTATATCTTCTTTCAAACTACACCTTTCTCGAATAACACTATATCTCACTTTATCTGTTATTCTTTCCCCTACGTCCTAGCACTCTAGGATTTATTTAACCCTAGATTACTAACCTTCGTCAATTTGACTACGCGGGTTTGTTTAAATCGTGCTAACTTTTGCGCGCGTGATCGCACTGCATCCACACTTTAGATAATCTCAGTCGACCCGTTGCCCCCCGACTGACGGTAGTGTCACAGTCAAATAATCCATATGGCCAAATAATCCATATGTCTTTATACTGTGGTAGTGTTTTGAGTGGGGGGGCACCGTGAGCGCCGTTCCAGCAACCATGGGTCGTCAGATTGACGAAGGTTAGTATTAACGTTACATTTTATCTTATTTAGTTGGTGAACTCTTGCGTTTTTTTTGTTTTGTTTATTTATTTTCTTTGCGAAAATAATGCGACTGATGTACCTCCTACCTAAAAAAGGAAAAAATAAGCCTTGTGTTCCTCCGCAAAGCGAAGGATGACTAAAAGTAGTTGCACCCAGAGCAATAAATCGTAGTGCGGGGAGCACAAACATGACGTTTGTCACAAATGTATAACTTGATAGATTCTTACCAAAATTTTTGTTTCATTACTTTATTTCATTCGCTATTTCTAATATTTGAAAATTATTTTTCACATTTACTTTAAAATAATACTTTAAAAATCTTTTAAAATGTTACTATTGTTAATTTGTCATAAAACCTACGATCTCATTTGTAAGGCTGATTTTTTAATAAATATGCCGTTTTGGTTTATGTACATTTATTAATTAATAAGAAGAATATAATAAATTTATAATAAAAATAAAAAATATGCATGTATAATTCAAATAAAACCCATTATCCCCTTTATTAAATACCGTAGTCAAAAGTACGAAGGTTAGTAATAAGGGTCGAAAAATAAGGTTAGTGATCTAGGGATAATAATAATATAATAATAATATTCTACCACATACACACATCACCATCTAGTCCCAAGCTAAGCAGAGCTAGTGTTATGGGTACTAGATAATGGATAAACATACATATATACTTTTTTTTTTGTAAATACATACATATTATACATAGAAACACCCAGATCAAGACAAACATCCATGTTCATGTACACAAATGTTTGACTTGAGCGGGAATCGAACCCGCGACCTACGGAAGTCGCTTACACTCCCGCTGCGCCAACCGGTCGTCACTATGCCTATATTACGGCATGCTTGAAGCACCGGACACTAAAACATGCACATTTCAGGCACAGCAACTAAGGAAAGTACATGAAACAAATATAATCTTGATATCAATCCCACCCCAACTCGTTTGACTAGCAGTCCAACTCCTTATAATATGAAAAATAAAATATTTAACAATATACAAAGTTGTCTTTACAAAAAATTACATAAAAGTGGCCGAAAAAGAGTTGTATTATTTTGGGATGTATTTTATGCCATTTTGCAGTTACTAAAATATGAAGGCAATGAAAAATAAAATAAATAAGGAAAATAAACTTACCTAAAACATTGTGCAAGCATAGCACAGCCAAGAAGAACCGTGTTAACATCATTTTTGCTGGCGATGTAATGATCTACAATGTCAATGTATTCTTTATATATGATTTATTCTTATAGCCTATTTATAAAAAAACAAACAATAAAATGATATCTGTAATAATGTAATTATTTCATTGTTTTTTATACATAAATAACAAATAATTTATCTGTGGTTCTGCAGAAATCATTAAATTTATATTAAGTGCAGTTGTAATACTAGGAAATATTTTCTTTGGTTTATTATGAAAACTAGATATATCCAGTGGTTTTACCCACCATACATCGTCTATGAGACGGTCGACGCATCAAATCGCAATAGTGCTATTACATACATCCAATGGTGGCAGATTCTTGATACATAGTTTATTATTATCTACAGTCATAAAATATTTTAGGATTCTACGGTAGTTTTAGACATAAGCGTGTTCAAACAAACAAACTGTTCAGCTTTAATATATTACTATAAATTGCATGTATGTTTTGCTCACCTCTTGTCACCCTAGGTGATAATATTGTTTAATTTATGAGGGCAATCAATAATAATAATGCGGACTATCAACTTCCAAAGTTTTATACAAACGTATTTACTTTTTACTGTTCCTACGGGATATACACCACGTACCTTTGTTTTCAGTAACCGATAGGTATATCGGCACTGTTGCAAGTGTCATGTTCACAGGTGTACTGAATCAGTACTACTGATGTAGTGACCACGGAATTTAAAATTCCTATACAAACGTAGTTGTCAAGCAGCGGTACAGCGGCCATACAGCGTAAAAGCCATATCGGCTTTTACGCTGTTCGTCACCCGACACGACCGAAATCTATCAGTTTGTTAAAGACCAGACTGTCTTTTGATAAATGTAAGGTGCTGGTAACTTAAATTATTATTGTTTCAAATCCCATTGCTGTCCGGTAAAACCTATGGCGAGCTTAATGTATTGTGAGTAGCAACTCTTTGGAGGAGGATAATTCAAAGCGTCGATTAGAGATGCATCTCCTTGTAGTTTTCCATATTTCACTTCAGTTAACTGTATATATAAAATTCTTGCGTTACTGACTGACTGACAGACATGCTACAGCCAAAACTACGGGGCGCAAGAATCTAAAATTTGGCATGTATATTCCTTGGGGACCGTAGGGGTGCACTAAAAAAGAATTGAAAGCAATCGCAGGTATTTTATGTAAAGTGGAACTCATACATTGTCTCACGACTACTACTCATCCCCGAAGAGGTAGTCAGAGGTGTACTACACCCACTTTTCGCCATATATGTTTTAGTCCCACGTAATAGGGGGCGAGCCTATTGCCGTACCGGGCACATTACCAGACTCCGTGCTGCTACTGAGAAATTCCTAACGGCAAAACCCAATAACACTTTGCCCGACCCGGGGATCGAACCCAAACCCACGCGCATATGTATGCCGTGAGACCAACGAGGCAGTCAGTAGTAGAACTCTAAATGCGAAAAGTTAATTTTCGGAAGATCCGTGGTGGTGAATGTACTCATTAATTTTGTAACCAGCTTCGTGTAGGCACACGAAGTTGGTTACAATCTTGTCGCTACTACTACATAGGCATGTCAGCCTACATCGCCGATTTAGCCACAAGATCTCTTAGTCTTCTGCAAGCTACTTTTGCCAAATTATTGGTTTACTTTATTCATACATATCTCCATAAAATAATCCTTCATTATGCGAACAATGTAAAAACAATTTGCACGTGATTATGATATAGATAACATAACAAATTTAAGCCTAATTCTCTGTAATTAGTGTTTATACTTGCAAGGTCTATAACATTATCATAATTAAGCAATTTAAGGTTTTTTATTGCAGTATTTATATAGTTATTCACGTGAACACGTTTTAAATTAAATACTATTAAATATGCTAGTATATTTTATAACTTATGAGTTTAATAACATACATTTTGACTTGAGATGTTTTTCTTATTAGCGCTTTGAAGACAAACTTTCTACGACCCAAATTGCCGCTTGGCAGCGTAACAGTCGCGTGAGTGTCAGTGCAACAGCTGTCTATTTCTTACGCCAAAGCAATGCAAGACAAATGGCGAACGACGCTAGCGCCGCCAACGGCGCCAACTACGAACTACACTAATGACAACCGTCAATACGCCAACTTTAATCGGCACATGACATCCTTAAGAAATAAGCTTCTTTAATGTAAATCATCTGTATTCATTGATTATACGCTATAATTTTTTTAATAACAGAAAGATACTCGACACATACTTACTTATTGTCTTTTTTGCAAGAAACATTTATTTTGCTAGAAAATTATTTGAAAATAGTGACATCTATCGGTCGGAATAAAGTCGGGTAAATAGCCATAAAACACTTTGAAGGTACCTATTTAGACTAACTATACTTTTACTAACAAACTTATAATGATCATAGATGGCACCACATAATTATATAACCAGTTTTGGATGATCCCTGTTTTGTTTGGGAATACGTACAAAGGAGAGGTCAAGCTGTACACCGAAAACCACTCAACCGATTGTGATGTAACATATACTATTTTATAGGTTTCAGTATCCTTTGTACATGAGTGTAAGTTTTATTGAAATCAATTTCGCCATTTAAGAGATCTTTAGCAATTTAGGGAAAGATGTCGGACAGACAAACAGACATAAATTCTAAAAACTATCAAGTTTTACTTTTTAGCATTTTCCTAGATTTTTTAGCTAATTTTCGTCAAAATATCTTTAATGTACAGACTTCTTCACCTCTACAGTTTTATTATAGTATAGACTATAGGTAGGTACTAGAACCTCTAGCGCAGCATTGTTTTTATTTTAAGCGCCATCTTCCGGTACTTTTGCGTAGCAACTATCGAATTGTCGGCATTTGCTCAGCGTCCACTGTCCCCATCTAGTGCAAATTTGACGAAAACAAAATAGCTCTCGGCATAGCAAAAATTAGGCATGTCGCAGATTTTTGTTCCTCACCGTGTATCTGTACTAGGATAGTATTATACTATCTGTGACTAGGCTAAACAGACGGGTTGGTACTGGGATTGAAATCCAATTTTCCATCTCTTTGCAAAGATACAATTTGCTACGACTACTTATTTTAGTCGCCTCTTACGATCCCACAGTATAAAATGGTGTAGTGACATGTATTATTAAAATCCGTTACTACATGAAAGACGCCGGGCGTATATTAATACGCAATTTGGTATTTCATTTATTGAAAACTTAGTTTCGACTATTTTGGACACGTTGAGCGAATGAGTGAAGAAAGATTGACGAATCAAATATATATGGTAGAGGTGTGTGTGAACGTCTTGAAAAACCGAAAAGTCCGAAGCACCCGTAACCGGCGAGCATGTATGAAAATGAAAATAGAGGAAGCGCTTGAGGTTTGTAAGGATAGAAGCAAGTGGCGTTCTGTTGTCTCTGCCTCCCCGACCGGAATAAGGCGTGAGCATATGTATGTATGTATGTAATTTCGATTTTTTACAAATTAATTAATAATTTTGTTTAAACTGAGTTTCTATAGCTTCAATAAATGTAAAAATAAAACATTTTTGGTCTGTTATACTCTTTAATTACTAATGCACATGTAAATATATTTTAAAAATTAATATACCATTTCGGGATCAATAATAATATGTCATAGACTACGTACGACTAGTTTTGTATTTCAGTAGGTATACAACATCAAGGTTAAAATACATGGGTGTCCTAAGGTATGAAATGTCAACGCAAATATTTTTTTTACATGCTATTTATTTTATTTTAATGTTTCATATTTATATTTCATAGATCATGTTATATTCAGACGTCGTACGGAAAAACATGTTCCACAGTAACTTGCTTCATGTAGTCTCTGACGTTATCCATAAATTTTGACATAAACTTCTCCATAACGGGTAACCCAATAAGTTTATTCATTACTGGCCAGTTTTCATTAGCATACTTGTGCATTGCCGCAGCTGAAAATAATAAAAAATATATTAGTATACATTCATAATTGTATAATTTATGCTACTATTCTTTACCTTATAGTATAATCCCATTATACTATAAGGTAAAGAATCTAAAGTCCCCGTCCCGTCCGTCACACAAAATGGCACGTATGATATAATAAAATCTGTATATTTATAAATAAAATTCTTCCGTTGTTGACTGTCTGATAGACAAAGCAAGACAAGGTATATATTCCTTGGGGACCGTAGAGATGCACGAAGAAGCGATTTCTCGGAATGCCCAGGAGATTGGGAGAATTCTATAATTGAGCCCCTGTATTATTTGTTACTTTGATTTTGATGTATGCACTGTTGTTACGTTGCAATCCAGAAGAGAAATCTAGTTTTATATGTATTTTTGTAAAATGATTGTAATGTGTTTTGTGCATCTAAATAAAATTAAAAAAAATGTTCATTGCTGAATACAGGCCGCCTCAAGGTTCTGTATATAAACCAATCTTTAGCCACCCTCGTCCAACCACTTCGAGTGATCCCGACAAGCTCGTCAGTACACCTTGCGGAGGGGCTGTACCTCACTGCGACGTGGCAACAACGCAGAAGGCCGATACCGATAGTGGGACTAAATGGACTCATATAGGAAGGGCTGGCCTTTACTCGCATAATCAGAGATGTGTGGAAAGAAGAAAGAGAGAGAGGCTTTTGCCCTGCAGTAGGACGCTAGGTTGAAAATAAATCTATACTAATGTATAAGACTGAAAGGTTTGTTTACTTGAATACGCTAATCTCAGGAACTTCTGGTCCGATTTGAATAGATCTTTCAGTGTTAGATAGTCCATTTATCGAGGAGGGCTATAGGCTATATAACTTCACGCTATGAGCTACGGGAGCGGAGCAATAGCTTTAAATAACGCGGGTTTAACCAGGGGCTCATCTAGTTAATAATAATACTTACATTTAACAATGTCTCCATTGTACAAGTTTTTGTAATTGTAAACAACTTTGTCCCGCACTTCCGTATTTATTTTGTAATTCTTGACTGTAATGTGTAACTTTTGATCAGCGTCAAATTCTTGTCCGTAGTTACCATGGAAAAGAAGAAGGTAGTTGTCTGAAAATAAAAAGCTCAATGTAGAAATGGTCATAAGTTTTGGCTCGCAATGGTAATAGTTTTTTTTTATGCGGTCATGAACAGTGGATGTGTGTATTGTATTTACATACATACATAGACTCACGCCTGTTTCCCCGAAGGGGTAGGCAGAGGCATATTAAACGCCCACTTTTCGCCAGTGTTTTGATCCCACGTAATAGGTGGCGAGCCTATTGCCGCTTATCGTGATATTTTGTTTGCCAGAGCCTCGTCCGGTGCACCTCTGATCGGCAAGTGCACCTCTTGCAGGTGAGGTTGGCTTGGGACCCTAAGTTCTTGGTGGGAACCCTATGCATTCCTTGGTGGGAACCCTATGCATTCCTTGGTGGGAACCCTATGCACCCTATGATTATCGCTATCCACTGGATCACGGAGGCAGGATGATGATGATGAGAATAGCGTAGGTCATTTGAATCTAAAATATCTCAATCTGGAGTCCATGGCATTTTTCTAATCTCCGGTAGTCTCTAGTGTCCGGTAGATGGCAATAGGCTCGCCCCCTATTACATTGGGACCGAAACATAACTGGCGAAGTGTGGGTGTGTTAACACCTCTGCCTACCCCTTCGGGGATAAAAGCGTGAAGTTGTGCTATGTTATCTTAATATATAAAATCCTTGCGTTACTGACTGACTGACAGACACGCTACAGCCGAAACTATTGGGCGCAGGAAGCTGAAACTTGGCATGTATGTTCCTTGGGGACCGTAGGGGTGCACTAAGAAGGGATTTCCCAAAATTCCCACGGGATCGGCCAAAACGGGTAAATTAAAAAAAAATGCAGGCGTAGCTGCTGGCGTCCTCTAGTGTACAGATAAAATGATAATATCGTGCATAAACTTACAATGGTCGACTTGGAAAGTACCCTTGCCTTCTATAGGCATAGAGCTTATTACTCCCTTCACTTCATACTGTCCCTCTGTTTTCAGATGTCTGCACCCGACATTATAGTCATACGATGAGTCTTTTGTATCGAGTCTGCAATCAAAAACATAAATGTAAGTACTGCTTTGTGACAATTAGTGTTTTAGGAGACTACATTGTTTATTATTACAATGTTGTCCACATTGTTTATTGTTAGTCAATTATCGCTTGTCCCGTGCCTCGGAGATCACGTTAAGCTGTCGGACCCGATGGTCATGAAGATCTTTGACAGTCGTTATAGGACGTTAGTACTGTGGAGGATAAAGGTGTGGTGTTCCTCCAACTAGAGGGAGGAGCCTCTAACCAAGCTGGGTGGTCGTGCTTGGTGGCCTGCAGACCGACGGACATACTTTCGAAGTTGTATATATGCCGCTTAGCTCGCGAAAGTTAATATCGCGGTTCAGGATTTTTGAATTTTTCCCGCGTTGTTAGGTGGCGAGTGGCGAGGTAGTTCTTTCGTCATTGGCTAGATGGCGTTGTGCGGGTGTTATGTAGCTGGCCGCTACAGTATCTTCAAAATAAACTGACAATAACCATGGAATATCGCTATCCTTTCGGGTTGCGGAGGTCAGACAGGCAGTCGTTCCGTGGAAAAGCTAATATTCAGCCATCCGGTTAGTCTAGTAAGCGGACCGCAGGTTGAAACTGGGATAACGCGAGGAGGATGAGGAGGAGACATGGTTTATTAGTATCCGACGGTTCGGCTTCTCGACAAGGGCCCATCAGCATCTCGAACACGTTTCCAATTATAGACTATTCACCAGAGCAGTACGATAATCTAATTATTTGAATATCTTAATATATAAAATCCTTGCGTTACTGACTGACTGACAGACACGCTACAGCCGAAACTATAGAGCGCAGGAAGCTGAAATTTGGCATGCTTAGGGACTGTAGGGGTGGGTGTACTAAGAACGGATTTCCCGAAATTCCCAAGGGGTCGGCCAAAACGGGTAAATTTAAAAATTGCAGGCGTAGCTGCTGGCTTCGTCTAGTTATGAATATAATTTTGGCAACAGGGGCAAAGAGAAAGGTTATTCAAGACAGGCAGCAGTAGAGATCGTTGGGGTAGGCCTTTGCCAATAAGTAGAACTTGGAAACTATTTATAGAACAGTAGATACTTCAGAATTGTGGTAAATTGTGAATTTCGGACTTAATTACTCAACTAATTAGAATAATAGTATTTATTACATTCTCACGTGTTTTTCACTATTTTTTTAAGAATCTCAGTTTGTGACGTAAATATGTTTTATTATTTTAAGTTATCTATTGTTATTTTTGCCATTTATTATTGTGCCATGTGTTATTTTTTTATGCAAAAAGCACATTCCCACATTAAGACTATGTCGCAGTGGACTATGAACATTCAAACGACAATCACAAATTATAAAGTTGGAGTCAGAACAATAATTTTCACAACAATCTGTTCGATTACCGCACGTGACATCACATGTGTCATGTGTGAGAATTGTACCAATTATACCTACACTAGCAGTGCGTGGTGACCATTTAACAAACACGCCAAACGCAATGTCAATATTATCTGGAGTCATTTCACCAGCTAACAGAACCACCTTCTTTATCATTAGCTTATATTTTAAGGACTTGCCGCTGATATTCGAAGGACGTTGCTAAAGTAGGATTCGTTCCTTTATTGATTGATGATTGATATTAGATGTTAAACTGAAATAACTGAATTTTTCTTCAAAAATCGATTAGCAACATTACTAATTACGGCTTTTTAAAATGCTCTTTGACTTTAACACGAAAGCGCTGTAAACCATCATGGCGGTGTTGAGTGATATCACAAAGTGCAAAACAAAACAAACCGTCAATGAAGTCTGGTCTGGTGTACCCACTTTTATTTTGTTATATTCGATTTGACAGGTACAAAGTTTGACGTTTTAGTTGTATTTACTACCAAAACGTCAACAACATGAATGGCGGACGCACTGTTAGACGTAAGGCTCTCTGATTGGTGTTCACTGTCACAAGAATAAATACATTATTTTTAGTTTTAGAATCCTAAAAATAACATTAATCTTACCTTTTCATAATAAATAATGAACTATATTGACATCTTAAAATCATAATGAATCTATAGATACTACAATCAAACCGATTTATTCTCAGTGGACACAAGTTTATTAAGCACAAAGTCTATTGCAGCCAGAATTTACAAATCTAAACCTATATTTTAAAGCAGAAGAGTTTGTTTCTTTGCCTGAAAGTTACTGCTAAGCCGATTTCAATATTTTTTTTTGTGTTAAATAGACCATATATCGAGGAAGGCTATATAACATCACGCTGTGCGCCACAGGTGCGGAGCAGTAGCCCCAATGCGGGTGTAACTGCGGGATCGGCTAGTAAAGAGATAAATAGAAATGAACTATAAATATATTAGCTGCCCAGTAAACGATGTTCGTCTATATACATTACTAGATGATGCCCGCGTTAAGCCGTCGGTCCCGGTGGTCATGAAGTACCTTCTAAATAAACTGACACTAGTCTTAACCATGGAATATCGCTATCCCTTCGGGTTGCTGAGGTCAGACAGGCAGTCGCTCTGAGGAAAAGTAAATATTCAGCCAAATCCGGTTAGATATGTAGGTAAGCGGACCTTAGACTGAAACTGGGCTAACGCTAAGAGGATGATGAGTGGGAGACTAACCAAAAAAACACCCATACCAAATAAACAAAAATAAAAAATAATTGTTCAAGCTGATTCGATATCAAACACACAGATTTTTATATAATTACTAAAGGGAGCTCGTAGCTACTCCCGCTTATTTTTTTTAATTTAACTGTTCTTGTCCGATCCCGAGGGAATTTTGGGAAATCCCTTCTTAGCGCACCCCTAGCGTCGTCAAGTACCATACATATTAAATTTCAGCTTATTACACATATTAGTAGCTTTTCTGTCAGCCAGACAGTAACCCAAAAATTATATATATACAGTTATTAAAAACTTACTTCACAAGTTCAGGTTCGCAACTTCTCATTCCTGTAAGGGTGACATTGGTCACTTTGAATGTTAAGTTTGGCTGTTCAACATCAATGAAATCCAAAAACATCGGGTCTGAAGCTGGGACACCGTCGACAAGACCGCTGATGCATTCTTGGTAAGTTCTCTTTGAACCTGCCGTCAAGCATTTGGTGTCATCTAAGTCGCAAATCCGCTTGCCAGCTGAAATTATAGACAAAAGCAAGTTACTATTTTGGAAATACAAATTCCGCACGACTTTACAAACATATAAACATCGGACACAATGCACATCAAAACTCGAAACGACAATTTATGATTCACACAAAGTGTTGACTCGTATGGGAATCCAACCTTCAACACTAGGGGCAAGGCTCAAGCGGTGAGGCGAAGTAAGGTTTGAAAACAGCAATAAGGAAAGAAACTGAAAAACGCGCTATAAGTTGAATCATCAAAATCATTGTAGTCATCACCACATAATTATGTAATACTAGAATTGTTATTAGTTATTGTAAATCAATGAATACTAGCTTTTGCTCGTATCTGTATCCGCATGAATGTCACTTACATAAAAAGTTTCATACTTATTTATTTATAGTCTCACGCCTGTATCCCTGAAGGGGTAGGCAGAGGTGTAAATAATACACCCATATTTCGCCATGAATTTTTAGGTCCCACGTTAAGGGGCGAGCCTATCGCCGTTACCGTTGTTTTTAAATATCTTTCTTTCTATCACCGCTGTTTGTTGTTTCTATCTAACCTCGGGCGGACACCTCTGACTTTTCGAAGTTATGTGTGTATTAATATGTTAATTATCGCTCGCTTAATAATGTGCCCGGTAGATGGCAATAGGATGGAGTATACACGAAACAAATAGGTTTTTTGCGTAGAGAAGGAAAACTCGACATGAAACCCTATTACAACCCGACAGGTCAGGGTGGTATCATAGGCCGGGTCCTATTGGCTCACAATGCTATTGGGACGCACATTACGAGAGGCTTATCTCCAGCAATGGATTGCGAAAAACTGTTATGGTGACTATTACGTATCGCGTAGTGGTTTAAGCTTCGCATTGCTGTTTAGCTCTGCACTGAGTGTCGTGGATTCGATGACCACACGAAACAATACTTTGTGTGATCTACATTACTGCTTCGAGCCAAGGTGTTATTTGTGTCCTTTGTATTGCCTGCGATACAGGATTATACTTAGTGCGGGAGCCGTCTTAAAAGAAAATACATTTTCATAAAATTGTGTGGAAAACTAATATTACAAAGCTGAAGAGTTCGTTTATTTGCTTGGTTGAACGCGCTAATCTCAAGATCTACTGGTCTAATTTGAATATTTATTTTTGTGTAGTAGCTCATTTATCGAGGAAGGCCATGGTGTATATAACATTATACTATAAGTCACGGGTGCGGCGCAGTAGCCTTAAATAGCATGGGTGTAGACGCGGGCTCAGCTTGTTATCCATTGTTTTGGTTTAGATTGAGGATACAACGTATCGTTACCCCATTTCATTCCTTGGATGCCTTAGATGCGTCTAAGGAAAATACACGGAGCATATAGTCACTTTGCGAAGATACGGAAAACTCTACATCAACATACCGACCTGTCTGGCTAGCGCGGGAGGCTTGCTCTGCTAGCGAGATGGTCTCGTCCAACAGTGAACTGCGATGTGCTGTACGTGGATAAATAATTTACTTTTAGTGTAATATAGGTAGGTACTTATGTAATTAATTTCTAGTGGAATTAGACTGCCTCGTTGGTCTCGCGGAGGTCTTAGCCCACATAAACGATTCGCCTCACAACCAACCAAAAAATATAAATCAAATATGGGCTTTAGGTATTGCTCTTTAGGTATTCTTTACAGTGGCACAAAAATGAGCAGACAGCACAGCGGCTGCTAGCAGTCGCCGCGCTATCGCCGCACAAACCGCATAACATATCATAAACTATATTGCTGAAGTTGATAGACATATGATATTTTGACTGTGAGTTCATACGATGTAAACGCGCACTAAGGAATCCTTCAGTAGCGGTCAAAATACGAAGCGGTAGGAATTGCGTCCGAAAATTCGCTAAATATTAAGCTGTAATATAAGGGCAACAGCTTGTACTATAATAATAACTTGGACAGGACATATGGTTGTCCGATCACGAGTCACGAAGTGAGAAAGAGCTTGTGCGCACGGCTACTCGTTAAGCTAGCACTTCGACCTTTGTACTGTTCTTAATATTATGCTTTAGGAAATACATACATATATAGATTCACGCCTGTTACCCGGAGGGGTAGGCAGAGACTACGGAACGCCATTTGCAACGATCCTGCCATATCTCTCTTACTTCATTCACTCCTATAAAATTTCTCATGCATGCTCTTCGGTTAAGGGTACTTCTAACCTGTCCTTTTTTTAGGATTTCTCCAATCTGGTCAGAGAACGTAGCCTTAAGTTTGATTTCATATAAAAATAATATTTAAATGTATATATGTTTTTGATAAATAAATTGAATTGAAAAATTGATTGCTGCCTCGACATTCATTAACCTCGTCATACATACTCGTCGGTTATGGATACTTTTGATTTGGCCCTACCTCATACGTCACCAATTTGGTCCGCGTAAGTCCGTCTTGAGCGTTCTCTACCGACATCTCCATTAATTCTTACTCGTTAAACTTCTTTCGTAAATCTTCTTTCATCCATCCGTTACAAATGTCCAAACCATCGCAACATACATTTATC
This sequence comes from Euclidia mi, assembly GCA_944739405.2. Taxonomy (NCBI): domain Eukaryota; kingdom Metazoa; phylum Arthropoda; class Insecta; order Lepidoptera; family Erebidae; genus Euclidia; species Euclidia mi. Next base: position 1,438,125 of record OX123194.2, on the reverse strand, counting down.
AATATTTGTCACTATATCTTCTTTCAAACTACACCTTTCTCGAATAACACTATATCTCACTTTATCTGTTATTCTTTCCCCTACGTCCTAGCACTCTAGGATTTATTTAACCCTAGATTACTAACCTTCGTCAATTTGACTACGCGGGTTTGTTTAAATCGTGCTAACTTTTGCGCGCGTGATCGCACTGCATCCACACTTTAGATAATCTCAGTCGACCCGTTGCCCCCCGACTGACGGTAGTGTCACAGTCAAATAATCCATATGTCCAAATAATCCATATGTCTTTATACTGTGGTAGTGTTTTGAGTGGGGGGGCACCGTGAGCGCCGTTCCAGCAACCATGGGTCGTCAGATTGACGAAGGTTAGTATTAACGTAACATTTTATCTTATTTAGTTGGTGAACTCTTGCGTTTTTTTTGTTTTGTTTATTTATTTTCTTTGCGAAAATAATGCGACTGATGTACCTCCTACCTAAAAAAGGAAAAAATAAGCCTTGTGTCCCTCCGCAAAGCGAAGGATGACTAAAAGTAGTTGCACCCAGAGCAATAAATCGTAGTGCGGGGAGCACAAACATGACGTTTGTCACAAATGTATAACTTGATAGATTCTTACCAAAATTTTTGTTTCATTACTTTATTTCATTCGCTATTTCTAATATTTGAAAATTATTTTTCACATTTACTTTAAAATAATACTTTAAAAATCTTTTGAAATGTTACTATTGTTAATTTGTCATAAAACCTACGATCTCATTTGTAAGGCTGATTTTTTAATAAATATGCCGTTTTGGTTTATGTACATTTATTAATTAATAAGAAGAATATAATAAATTTATAATAAAAATAAAAAATATGCATGTATAATTCAAATAAAACCCATTATCCCCTTTATTAAATACCGTAGTCAAAAGTACGAAGGTTAGTAATAAGGGTCGAAAAATAAGGTTAGTGATCTAGGGATAATAATAATATAATAATAATATTCTACCACATACACACATCACCATCTAGTCCCAAGCTAAGCAGAGCTAGTGTTATGGGTACTAGATAATGGATAAACATACATATATACTTTTTTTTTTGTAAATTTTCATTCATTATTTTCATTATTCGTGTGAGTGTGTGGCCAACTCTGTTGTCGGAGTTTTCAGACCGCCCGAAGGCCTCCTACATGGCCTAACGATTCTTATCCTGAGACAAGAACCGGGACCGACAGCTTTACGTGCCCTCCGAAGCACGGTAGCGCTCAGATGTAAATGCCACACGCGGTCATCCATCCAAGTGGCGACCTGTGCAAGCGTTGCTTAACTTTGTCGATCTGTTCCGAACGACAAGCCAAGTCTCGCTATGAGCGTTTTTGTAAATACATACATATTATACATAGAAACACCCAGATCAAGACAAACATCCATGTTCATGTACACAAATGTTTGACTTGAGCGGGAATCGAACCCGCGACCTACGGAAGTCGCTTACACTCCCGCTGCGCCAACCGGTCGTCACTATGCCTATATTACGGCATGCTTGAAGCACCGGACACTAAAACATGCACATTTCAGGCACAGCAACTAAGGAAAGTACATGAAACAAATATAATCTTGATATCAATCCCACCCCAACTCGTTTGACTAGCAGTCCAACTCCTTATAATATGAAAAATAAAATATTTAACAATATACAAAGTTGTCTTTACAAAAAATTACATAAAAGTGGCCGAAAAAGAGTTGTATTATTTTGGGATGTATTTTATGCCATTTTGCAGTTACTAAAATATGAAGGCAATGAAAAATAAAATAAATAAGGAAAATAAACTTACCTAAAACATTGTGCAAGCATAGCACAGCCAAGAAGAACCGTGTTAACATCATTTTTGCTGGCGATGTAATGATCTACAATGTCAATGTATTCTTTATATATGATTTATTCTTATAGCCTATTTATAAAAAAAAAACAATAAAATGATATCTGTAATAATGTAATTATTTCATTGTTTTTTATACATAAATAACAAATAATTTATCTGTGGTTCTGCAGAAATCATTAAATTTATATTAAGTGCAGTTGTAATACTAGGAAATATTTTCTTTGGTTTATTATGAAAACTAGATATATCCAGTGGTTTTACCCACCATACATCGTCTATGAGACGGTCGACGCATCAAATCGCAATAGTGCTATTACATACATCCAATGGTGGCAGATTCTTGATACATAGTTTATTATTATCTACAGTCATAAAATATTTTAGGATTCTACGGTAGTTTTAGACATAAGCGTGTTCAAACAAACAAACTGTTCAGCTTTAATATATTACTATAAATTGCATGTATGTTTTGCTCACCTCTTGTCACCCTAGGTGATAATATTGTTTAATTTATGAGGGCAATCAATAATAATAATGCGGACTATCAACTTCCAAAGTTTTATACAAACGTATTTACTTTTTACTGTTCCTACGGGATATACACCACGTACCTTTGTTTTCAGTAACCGATAGGTATATCGGCACTGTTGCAAGTGTCATGTTCACAGGTGTACTGAATCAGTACTACTGATGTAGTGACCACGGAATTTAAAATTCCTATACAAACGTAGTTGTCAAGCAGCGGTACAGCGGCCATACAGCGTAAAAGCCATATCGGCTTTTACGCTGTTCGTCACCCGACACGACCGAAATCTATCAGTTTGTTAAAGACCAGACTGTCTTTTGATAAATGTAAGGTGCTGGTAACTTAAATTATTATTGTTTCAAATCCCATTGCTGTCCGGTAAAACCTATGGCGAGCTTAATGTATTGTGAGTAGCAACTCTTTGGAGGAGGATAATTCAAAGCGTCGATTAGAGATGCATCTCCTTGTAGTTTTCCATATTTCACTTCAGTTAACTGTATATATAAAATTCTTGCGTTACTGACTGACTGACAGACATGCTACAGCCAAAACTACGGGGCGCAAGAATCTAAAATTTGGCATGTATATTCCTTGGGGACCGTAGGGGTGCACTAAAAAAGAATTGAAAGCAATCGCAGGTATTTTATGTAAAGTGGAACTCATACATTGTCTCACGACTACTACTCATCCCCGAAGAGGTAGTCAGAGGTGTACTACACCCACTTTTCGCCATATATGTTTTAGTCCCACGTAATAGGGGGCGAGCCTATTGCCGTACCGGGCACATTACCAGACTCCGTGCTGCTACTGAGAAATTCCTAACGGCAAAACCCAATAACACTTTGCCCGACCCGGGGATCGAACCCAAACCCACGCGCATATGTATGCCGTGAGACCAACGAGGCAGTCAGTAGTAGAACTCTAAATGCGAAAAGTTAATTTTCGGAAGATCCGTGGTGGTGAATGTACTCATTAATTTTGTAACCAGCTTCGTGTAGGCACACGAAGTTGGTTACAATCTTGTCGCTACTACTACATAGGCATGTCAGCCTACATCGCCGATTTAGCCACAAGATCTCTTAGTCTTCTGCAAGCTACTTTTGCCAAATTATTGGTTTACTTTATTCATACATATCTCCATAAAATAATCCTTCATTATGCGAACAATGTAAAAACAATTTGCACGTGATTATGATATAGATAACATAACAAATTTAAGCCTAATTCTCTGTAATTAGTGTTTATACTTGCAAGGTCTATAACATTATCATAATTAAGCAATTTAAGGTTTTTTATTGCAGTATTTATATAGTTATTCACGTGAACACGTTTTAAATTAAATACTATTAAATATGCTAGTATATTTTATAACTTATGAGTTTAATAACATACATTTTGACTTGAGATGTTTTTCTTATTAGCGCTTTGAAGACAAACTTTCTACGACCCAAATTGCCGCTTGGCAGCGTAACAGTCGCGTGAGTGTCAGTGCAACAGCTGTCTATTTCTTACGCCAAAGCAATGCAAGACAAATGGCGAACGACGCTAGCGCCGCCAACGGCGCCAACTACGAACTACACTAATGACAACCGTCAATACGCCAACTTTAATCGGCACATGACATCCTTAAGAAATAAGCTTCTTTAATGTAAATCATCTGTATTCATTGATTATACGCTATAATTTTTTTAATAACAGAAAGATACTCGACACATACTTACTTATTGTCTTTTTTGCAAGAAACATTTATTTTGCTAGAAAATTATTTGAAAATAGTGACATCTATCGGTCGGAATAAAGTCGGGTAAATAGCCATAAAACACTTTGAAGGTACCTATTTAGACTAACTATACTTTTACTAACAAACTTATAATGATCATAGATGGCACCACATAATTATATAACCAGTTTTGGATGATCCCTGTTTTGTTTGGGAATACGTACAAAGGAGAGGTCAAGCTGTACACCGAAAACCACTCAACCGATTGTGATGTAACATATACTATTTTATAGGTTTCAGTATCCTTTGTACATGAGTGTAAGTTTTATTGAAATCAATTTCGCCATTTAAGAGATCTTTAGCAATTTAGGGAAAGATGTCGGACAGACAAACAGACATAAATTCTAAAAACTATCAAGTTTTACTTTTTAGCATTTTCCTAGATTTTTTAGCTAATTTTCGTCAAAATATCTTTAATGTACAGACTTCTTCACCTCTACAGTTTTATTATAGTATAGACTATAGGTAGGTACTAGAACCTCTAGCGCAGCATTGTTTTTATTTTAAGCGCCATCTTCCGGTACTTTTGCGTAGCAACTATCGAATTGTCGGCATTTGCTCAGCGTCCACTGTCCCCATCTAGTGCAGATTTGACGAAAACAAAATAGCTCTCGGCATAGCAAAAATTAGGCATGTCGCAGATTTTTGTTCCTCACCGTGTATCTGTACTAGGATAGTATTATACTATCTGTGACTAGGCTAAACAGACGGGTTGGTACTGGGATTGAAATCCAATTTTCCATCTCTTTGCAAAGATACAATTTGCTACGACTACTTATTTTAGTCGCCTCTTACGATCCCACAGTATAAAATGGTGTAGTGACATGTATTATTAAAATCCGTTACTACATGAAAGACGCCGGGCGTATATTAATACGCAATTTGGTATTTCATTTATTGAAAACTTAGTTTCGACTATTTTGGACACGTTGAGCGAATGAGTGAAGAAAGATTGACGAATCAAATATATATGGTAGAGGTGTGTGTGAACGTCTTGAAAAACCGAAAAGTCCGAAGCACCCGTAACCGGCGAGCATGTATGAAAATGAAAATAGAGGAAGCGCTTGAGGTTTGTAAGGATAGAAGCAAGTGGCGTTCTGTTGTCTCTGCCTCCCCGACCGGAATAAGGCGTGAGCATATGTATGTATGTATGTAATTTCGATTTTTTACAAATTAATTAATAATTTTGTTTAAACTGAGTTTCTATAGCTTCAATAAATGTAAAAATAAAACATTTTTGGTCTGTTATACTCTTTAATTACTAATGCACATGTAAATATATTTTAAAAATTAATATACCATTTCGGGATCAATAATAATATGTCATAGACTACGTACGACTAGTTTTGTATTTCAGTAGGTATACAACATCAAGGTTAAAATACATGGGTGTCCTAAGGTATGAAATGTCAACGCAAATATTTTTTTTACATGCTATTTATTTTATTTTAATGTTTCATATTTATATTTCATAGATCATGTTATATTCAGACGTCGTACGGAAAAACATGTTCCACAGTAACTTGCTTCATGTAGTCCCTGACGTTATCCATAAATTTTGACATAAACTTCTCCATAACGGGTAACCCAATAAGTTTATTCATTACTGGCCAGTTTTCATTAGCATACTTGTGCATTGCCGCAGCTGAAAATAATAAAAAATATATTAGTATACATTCATAATTGTATAATTTATGCTACTATTCTTTACCTTATAGTATAATCCCATTATACTATAAGGTAAAGAATCTAAAGTCCCCGTCCCGTCCGTCACACAAAATGGCACGTATGATATAATAAAATCTGTATATTTATAAATAAAATTCTTCCGTTGTTGACTGTCTGATAGACAAAGCAAGACAAGGTATATATTCCTTGGGGACCGTAGAGATGCACGAAGAAGCGATTTCTCGGAATGCCCAGGAGATTGGGAGAATTCTATAATTGAGCCCCTGTATTATTTGTTACTTTGATTTTGATGTATGCACTGTTGTTACGTTGCAATCCAGAAGAGAAATCTAGTTTTATATGTATTTTTGTAAAATGATTGTAATGTGTTTTGTGCATCTAAATAAAATTAAAAAAAATGTTCATTGCTGAATACAGGCCGCCTCAAGGTTCTGTATATAAACCAATCTTTAGCCACCCTCGTCCAACCACTTCGAGTGATCCCGACAAGCTCGTCAGTACACCTTGCGGAGGGGCTGTACCTCACTGCGACGTGGCAACAACGCAGAAGGCCGATACCGATAGTGGGACTAAATGGACTCATATAGGAAGGGCTGGCCTTTACTCGCATAATCAGAGATGTGTGGAAAGAAGAAAGAGAGAGAGGCTTTTGCCCTGCAGTAGGACGCTAGGTTGAAAATAAATCTATACTAATGTATAAGACTGAAAGGTTTGTTTACTTGAATACGCTAATCTCAGGAACTTCTGGTCCGATTTGAATAGATCTTTCAGTGTTAGATAGTCCATTTATCGAGGAGGGCTATAGGCTATATAACTTCACGCTATGAGCTACGCGAGCGGAGCAATAGCTTTAAATAACGCGGGTTTAACCAGGGGCTCATCTAGTTAATAATAATACTTACATTTAACAATGTCTCCATTGTACAAGTTTTTGTAATTGTAAACAACTTTGTCCCGCACTTCCGTATTTATTTTGTAATTCTTGACTGTAATGTGTAACTTTTGATCAGCGTCAAATTCTTGTCCGTAGTTACCATGGAAAAGAAGAAGGTAGTTGTCTGAAAATAAAAAGCTCAATGTAGAAATGGTCATAAGTTTTGGCTCGCAATGGTAATAGTTTTTTTTTATGCGGTCATGAACAGTGGATGTGTGTATTGTATTTACATACATACATAGACTCACGCCTGTTTCCCCGAAGGGGTAGGCAGAGGCATATTAAACGCCCACTTTTCGCCAGTGTTTTGATCCCACGTAATAGGTGGCGAGCCTATTGCCGCTTATCGTGATATTTTGTTTGCCAGAGCCTCGTCCGGTGCACCTCTGATCGGCAAGTGCACCTCTTGCAGGTGAGGTTGGCTTGGGACCCTAAGTTCTTGGTGGGAACCCTATGCATTCCTTGGTGGGAACCCTATGCATTCCTTGGTGGGAACCCTATGCACCCTATGATTATCGCTATCCACTGGATCACGGAGGCAGGATGATGATGATGAGAATAGCGTAGGTCATTTGAATCTAAAATATCTCAATCTGGAGTCCATGGCATTTTTCTAATCTCCGGTAGTCTCTAGTGTCCGGTAGATGGCAATAGGCTCGCCCCCTATTACATTGGGACCGAAACATAACTGGCGAAGTGTGGGTGTGTTAACACCTCTGCCTACCCCTTCGGGGATAAAAGCGTGAAGTTGTGCTATGTTATCTTAATATATAAAATCCTTGCGTTACTGACTGACTGACAGACACGCTACAGCCGAAACTATTGGGCGCAGGAAGCTGAAACTTGGCATGTATGTTCCTTGGGGACCGTAGGGGTGCACTAAGAAGGGATTTCCCAAAATTCCCACGGGATCGGCCAAAACGGGTAAATTAAAAAAAAATGCAGGCGTAGCTGCTGGCGTCCTCTAGTGTACCTACAGATAAAATGATAATATCGTGCATAAACTTACAATGGTCGACTTGGAAAGTACCCTTGCCTTCTATAGGCATAGAGCTTATTACTCCCTTCACTTCATACTGTCCCTCTGTTTTCAGATGTCTGCACCCGACATTATAGTCATACGATGAGTCTTTTGTATCGAGTCTGCAATCAAAAACATAAATGTAAGTACTGCTTTGTGACAATTAGTGTTTTAGGAGACTACATTGTTTATTATTACAATGTTGTCCACATTGTTTATTGTTAGTCAATTATCGCTTGTCCCGTGCCTCGGAGATCACGTTAAGCTGTCGGACCCGATGGTCATGAAGATCTTTGACAGTCGTTATAGGACGTTAGTACTGTGGAGGATAAAGGTGTGGTGTTCCTCCAACTAGAGGGAGGAGCCTCTAACCAAGCTGGGTGGTCGTGCTTGGTGGCCTGCAGACCGACGGACATACTTTCGAAGTTGTATATATGCCGCTTAGCTCGCGAAAGTTAATATCGCGGTTCAGGATTTTTGAATTTTTCCCGCGTTGTTAGGTGGCGAGTGGCGAGGTAGTTCTTTCGTCATTGGCTAGATGGCGTTGTGCGGGTGTTATGTAGCTGGCCGCTACAGTATCTTCAAAATAAACTGACAATAACCATGGAATATCGCTATCCTTTCGGGTTGCGGAGGTCAGACAGGCAGTCGTTCCGTGGAAAAGCTAATATTCAGCCATCCGGTTAGTCTAGTAAGCGGACCGCAGGTTGAAACTGGGATAACGCGAGGAGGATGAGGAGGAGACATGGTTTATTAGTATCCGACGGTTCGGCTTCTCGACAAGGGCCCATCAGCATCTCGAACACGTTTCCAATTATAGACTATTCACCAGAGCAGTACGATAATCTAATTATTTGAATATCTTAATATATAAAATCCTTGCGTTACTGACTGACTGACAGACACGCTACAGCCGAAACTATAGAGCGCAGGAAGCTGAAATTTGGCATGCTTAGGGACTGTAGGGGTGGGTGTACTAAGAACGGATTTCCCGAAATTCCCAAGGGGTCGGCCAAAACGGGTAAATTTAAAAATTGCAGGCGTAGCTGCTGGCTTCGTCTAGTTATGAATATAATTTTGGCAACAGGGGCAAAGAGAAAGGTTATTCAAGACAGGCAGCAGTAGAGATCGTTGGGGTAGGCCTTTGCCAATAAGTAGAACTTGGAAACTATTTATAGAACAGTAGATACTTCAGAATTGTGGTAAATTGTGAATTTCGGACTTAATTACTCAACTAATTAGAATAATAGTATTTATTACATTCTCACGTGTTTTTCACTATTTTTTTAAGAATCTCAGTTTGTGACGTAAATATGTTTTATTATTTTAAGTTATCTATTGTTATTTTTGCCATTTATTATTGTGCCATGTGTTATTTTTTTATGCAAAAAGCACATTCCCACATTAAGACTATGTCGCAGTGGACTATGAACATTCAAACGACAATCACAAATTATAAAGTTGGAGTCAGAACAATAATTTTCACAACAATCTGTTCGATTACCGCACGTGACATCACATGTGTCATGTGTGAGAATTGTACCAATTATACCTACACTAGCAGTGCGTGGTGACCATTTAACAAACACGCCAAACGCAATGTCAATATTATCTGGAGTCATTTCACCAGCTAACAGAACCACCTTCTTTATCATTAGCTTATATTTTAAGGACTTGCCGCTGATATTCGAAGGACGTTGCTAAAGTAGGATTCGTTCCTTTATTGATTGATGATTGATATTAGATGTTAAACTGAAATAACTGAATTTTTCTTCAAAAATCGATTAGCAACATTACTAATTACGGCTTTTTAAAATGCTCTTTGACTTTAACACGAAAGCGCTGTAAACCATCATGGCGGTGTTGAGTGATATCACAAAGTGCAAAACAAAACAAACCGTCAATGAAGTCTGGTCTGGTGTACCCACTTTTATTTTGTTATATTCGATTTGACAGGTACAAAGTTTGACGTTTTAGTTGTATTTACTACCAAAACGTCAACAACATGAATGGCGGACGCACTGTTAGACGTAAGGCTCTCTGATTGGTGTTCACTGTCACAAGAATAAATACATTATTTTTAGTTTTAGAATCCTAAAAATAACATTAATCTTACCTTTTCATAATAAATAATGAACTATATTGACATCTTAAAATCATAATGAATCTATAGATACTACAATCAAACCGATTTATTCTCAGTGGACACAAGTTTATTAAGCACAAAGTCTATTGCAGCCAGAATTTACAAATCTAAACCTATATTTTAAAGCAGAAGAGTTTGTTTCTTTGCCTGAAAGTTACTGCTAAGCCGATTTCAATATTTTTTTTTGTGTTAAATAGACCATATATCGAGGAAGGCTATATAACATCACGCTGTGCGCCACAGGTGCGGAGCAGTAGCCCCAATGCGGGTGTAACTGCGGGATCGGCTAGTAAAGAGATAAATAGAAATGAACTATAAATATATTAGCTGCCCAGTAAACGATGTTCGTCTATATACATTACTAGATGATGCCCGCGTTAAGCCGTCGGTCCCGGTGGTCATGAAGTACCTTCTAAATAAACTGACACTAGTCTTAACCATGGAATATCGCTATCCCTTCGGGTTGCTGAGGTCAGACAGGCAGTCGCTCTGAGGAAAAGTAAATATTCAGCCAAATCCGGTTAGATATGTAGGTAAGCGGACCTTAGACTGAAACTGGGCTAACGCTAAGAGGATGATGAGTGGGAGACTAACCAAAAAAACACCCATACCAAATAAACAAAAATAAAAAATAATTGTTCAAGCTGATTCGATATCAAACACACAGATTTTTATATAATTACTAAAGGGAGCTCGTAGCTACTCCCGCTTATTTTTTTTAATTTAACTGTTCTTGTCCGATCCCGAGGGAATTTTGGGAAATCCCTTCTTAGCGCACCCCTAGCGTCGTCAAGTACCATACATATTAAATTTCAGCTTATTACACATATTAGTAGCTTTTCTGTCAGCCAGACAGTAACCCAAAAATTATATATATACAGTTATTAAAAACTTACTTCACAAGTTCAGGTTCGCAACTTCTCATTCCTGTAAGGGTGACATTGGTCACTTTGAATGTTAAGTTTGGCTGTTCAACATCAATGAAATCCAAAAACATCGGGTCTGAAGCTGGGACACCGTCGACAAGACCGCTGATGCATTCTTGGTAAGTTCTCTTTGAACCTGCCGTCAAGCATTTGGTGTCATCTAAGTCGCAAATCCGCTTGCCAGCTGAAATTATAGACAAAAGCAAGTTACTATTTTGGAAATACAAATTCCGCACGACTTTACAAACATATAAACATCGGACACAATGCACATCAAAACTCGAAACGACAATTTATGATTCACACAAAGTGTTGACTCGTATGGGAATCCAACCTTCAACACTAGGGGCAAGGCTCAAGCGGTGAGGCGAAGTAAGGTTTGAAAACAGCAATAAGGAAAGAAACTGAAAAACGCGCTATAAGTTGAATCATCAAAATCATTGTAGTCATCACCACATAATTATGTAATACTAGAATTGTTATTAGTTATTGTAAATCAATGAATACTAGCTTTTGCTCGTATCTGTATCCGCATGAATGTCACTTACATAAAAAGTTTCATACTTATTTATTTATAGTCTCACGCCTGTATCCCTGAAGGGGTAGGCAGAGGTGTAAATAATACACCCATATTTCGCCATGAATTTTTAGGTCCCACGTTAAGGGGCGAGCCTATCGCCGTTACCGTTGTTTTTAAATATCTTTCTTTCTATCACCGCTGTTTGTTGTTTCTATCTAACCTCGGGCGGACACCTCTGACTTTTCGAAGTTATGTGTGTATTAATATGTTAATTATCGCTCGCTTAATAATGTGCCCGGTAGATGGCAATAGGATGGAGTATACACGAAACAAATAGGTTTTTTGCGTAGAGAAGGAAAACTCGACATGAAACCCTATTACAACCCGACAGGTCAGGGTGGTATCATAGGCCGGGTCCTATTGGCTCACAATGCTATTGGGACGCACATTACGAGAGGCTTATCTCCAGCAATGGATTGCGAAAAACTGTTATGGTGACTATTACGTATCGCGTAGTGGTTTAAGCTTCGCATCGCTGTTTAGCTCTGCACTGAGTGTCGTGGATTCGATGACCACACGAAACAATACTTTGTGTGATCTACATTACTGCTTCGAGCCAAGGTGTTATTTGTGTCCTTTGATTGAAAGTTTGTAAAGTTGCCTGCGATACAGGATTATACTTCGTGCGGGAGCCGTCATAAAAAAAGAATCGTAAAATTGTGTGAAAAACTAATATTACAAAGCTGAAGAGTTCGTTTATTTGCTTCGTTGAACGCGCTAATCTCAAGATCTACTTGTCAATTTAGTGTTTAGTAGCTCATTTATCGAGGAAGGCCATGGTGTATATAACATTATACATTATAAAGAGAATGGGTGTAGCCGCGGGCTCAGCTTGTTATCCATTGTTTTGGTTTAGATTGAGGATACAAAGTATCGTTACCCCATTTCATTCATTGGATGTCTTAGATGCGTCTAAGGAATATATACGGAGCATATAGTCACTTTGCGAGGATACGGAAACCTCTACATCAAACTCCATACCGACCTGTCTGGCTAGCGCGGGCGGCTTGCTCTGCTAGCGAGATGGTCTCGTCCAACAGTGAACTGCGAAGTGCTGTACGTGGATAAATAGTATACTTTTAGTGTAATTTAGGTAGGTACTTATGTAATAAATTTCTAGTGGAATTAGACTGCCTCGTTGGTCTCGCGGCATAAAGGTCTTAGCCTACATAAACTCGCCTCACAACCAACCAAAAAATATAATTCAAATATGGGCTTTAAGCTCTTTAGGTATTCTTTACAGTCGCACAAAAATGAGCAGACAGCGCAGCGGCTGCCAGCTCAGTCACCGCGCTGTCGCCGCACAAAGCGCATAACATAGCATAAACTATATTACTGAAGTTGATAGACAAATTATATTTTGACTGTGAGTTCATAAGATGTAAACGCGCACTAAGGAATCCTTTAGTAGAGGTCAAAATACGAAGCGGTTGGAATTGCGTCCGAAAATTCGCTAAATATTAAACTGTAATATAAGGGCAACAGCTTGTACTATAATAATAACTTGGACAGGTCATTATATGGTCGTCCGTTCACCAGTCACGAAGTTAGAAAGAGCTTGTACCCACGGCTACTCGTTAAGCTAGCACTTCGACTTTTGTACTGTTCTTAATATTATGCTTTGGAAATACATACATACATAGACTCACGCCTGTTTCCCGGAGGGGTAGGCAGAGACTACGGAACGCCATTTGCAACGATCCTGACATATCTCTCTTGCTTCATTCACTCCTATAAAATTTCTCATGCATGCTCTTCGGTTAAGGGTACTTCTAACCTGTCCTTTTTTTAGGATTTCTCCAATCTGGTCAGAGAAAGTATCCTTAAGTTTGATTTTATATAAAAATAATATTTAAATGTATATATGTTTTTGATAAATAAATTGAATTGAAAAATTGATTGCTGCCTCGACATTCATTAACCTCGTCATACATACTCGTCGGTTATGGATACTTTTGATTTGGCCCTACCTCATACGTCACCAATTTGGTCCGCGTAAGTCCGTCTTGAGCGTTCTCTACCGACATCTCCATTAATTCTTACTCGTTAAACTTCTTTCGTAAATCTTCTTTCATCCATCCGTTACAAATGTCCAAACCATCGCAACATACATTTATCAATATTTGTCACTATATCTTCTTTCAAACTACACCTTTCTCGAATAACACTATATCTCACTTTATCTGTTATTCTTTCCCCTACGTCCTAGCACTCTAGGATTTATTTAACCCTAGATTACTAACCTTCGTCAATTTGACTACGCGGGTTTGTTTAAATCGTGCTAACTTTTGCGCGCGTGATCGCACTGCATCCACACTTTAGATAATCTCAGTCGACCCGTTGCCCCCCGACTGACGGTAGTGTCACAGTCAAATAATCCATATGTCCAAATAATCCATATGTCTTTATACTGTGGTAGTGTTTTGAGTGGGGGGGCACCGTGAGCGCCGTTCCAGCAACCATGGGTCGTCAGATTGACGAAGGTTAGTATTAACGTAACATTTTATCTTATTTAGTTGGTGAACTCTTGCATTTTTTTTGTTTTGTTTATTTATTTTCTTTGCGAAAATAATGCGACTGATGTACCTCCTACCTAAAAATGGAAAAAATAAGCCTTGTGTCCCTCCGCAAAGCGAAGGATGACTAAAAGTAGTTGCACCCAGAGCAATAAATCGTAGTGCGGGGAGCACAAACATGACGTTTGTCACAAATGTATAACTTGATAGATTCTTACCAAAATTTTTGTTTCATTACTTTATTTCATTCGCTATTTCTAATATTTGAAAATTATTTTTCACATTTACTTTAAAATAATACTTTAAAAATCTTTTAAAATGTTACTATTGTTAATTTGTCATAAAACCTACGATCTCATTTGTAAGGCTGATTTTTTAATAAATATGCCGTTTTGGTTTATGTACATTTATGAATTAATAAGAAGAATATAATAAATTTATAATAAAAAAAAAAAATATGCATGTATAATTCAAATAAAACCCATTATCCCCTTTATTAAATACCGAAGTCAAAAGTACGAAGGTTAGTAATAAGGGTCGAAAAATAAGGTTAGTGATCTAGGGATAATAATAATATAATAATAATATTCTACCACATACACACATCACCATCTAGTCCCAAGCTAAGCAGAGCTAGTGTTATGGGTACTAGATAATGGATAAACATACATATATACTTTTTTTTTGTAAATACATACATATTATACATAGAAACACCCAGATCAAGACAAACATCCATGTTCATGTACACAAATGTTTGACTTGAGCGGGAATCGAACCCGCGACCTACGGAAGTCGCTTACACTCCCGCTGCGCCAACCGGTCGTCACTATGCCTATATTACGGCATGCTTGAAGCACCGGACACTAAAACATGCACATTTCAGGCACAGCAACTAAGGAAAGTACATGAAACAAATATAATCTTGATATCAATCCCACCCCAACTCGTTTGACTAGCAGTCCAACTCCTTATAATATGAAAAATAAAATATTTAACAATATACAAAGTTGTCTTTACAAAAAATTAAATAAAAAGCCCATGCCGAAAAAGAGTTGTATTATTTTGGGATGTATTTTATGCCATTTTGCAGTTACTAAAATATGAAGGCAATGAAAAATAAAATAAATAAGGAAAATAAACTTACCTAAAACATTGTGCAAGCATAGCACAGCCAAGAAGAACCGTGTTAACATCATTTTTGCTGGCGATGTAATGATCTACAATGTCAATGTATTCTTTATATATGATTTATTCTTATAGCCTATTTATAAAAAAAAACAATAAAATGATATCTGTAATAATGTAATTATTTCATTGTTTTTTATACATAAATAACAAATAATTTATCTGTGGTTCTGCAGAAATCATTAAATTTATATTAAGTGCAGTTGTAATACTAGGAAATATTTTATTTGGTTTATTATGAAAACTAGATATATCCAGTGGTTTTACCCACCATACATCGTCTATGAGACGGTCGACGCATCAAATCGCAATAGTGCTATTACATACATCCAATGGTGGCAGATTCTTGATACATAGTTTATTATTATCTACAGTCATAAAATATTTTAGGATTCTACGGCAGTTTTAGACATAAGCGTGTTCAAACAAACAAACTGTTCAGCTTTAATATATTAGTATAAATTGCATGTATGTTTTGCTCACCTCTTGTCACCCTAGGTGATAATATTGTTTAATTTATGAGGGCAATCAATAATAATAATGCGGACTATCAACTTCCAAAGTTTTATACAAACGTATTTACTTTTTACTGTTCCTACGGGATATACACCACGTACCTTTGTTTTCAGTAACCGATAGGTATTTCGGCACTGTTGCAAGTGTCATGTTCACAGGTGTACTGAATCAGTACTACTGATATAGTGACCACGGAATTTAAAATTCCTATACAAACGTAGTTGTCAAGCAGCGGTACAGCGGCCATACAGCGTAAAAGCCATATCGGCTTTTACGCTGTTCGTCACCCGACACGACCGAAATCTATCAGTTTGTTAAAGACCAGACTGTCTTTTGATAAATGTAAGGTGCTGGTAACTTAAATTATTATTGTTTCAAATCCCATTGCTGTCCGGTAAAACCTATGGCGAGCTTAATGTATTGTGAGTAGCAACTCTTTGGAGGAGGATAATTCAAAGCGTCGATTAGAGATGCATCTCCTTGTAGTTTTTCCATATTTCACTTCAGTTAACTGTATATATAAAATTCTTGCGTTACTGACTGACTGACAGACATGCTACAGCCAAAACTACGGGGCGCAAGAATCTAAAATTTGGCATGTATATTCCTTGGGGACCGTAGGGGTGCACTAAAAAAGAATTGAAAGCAATCGCAGGTATTTTATGTAAAGTGGAACTCATACATTGTCTCACGACTACTACTCATCCCGAAGAGGTAGTCAGAGGTGTACTACACCCACTTTTCGCCAGATATGTTTTAGTCCCACGTAATAGGGGGCGAGCCTATTGCCGTACCGGGCACATTACCAGACTTCGTGCTGCTACTGAGAAATTCCTAACGGAAAAACCCAATAACGCTTTGCCCGACCTGGGGATCGAACCCAATCCCACGCGCACATTTATGCCGTGAGACCAACGAGGCAATCAGTAGTAGAACTCTAAATGCGAAAAGTTAATTTTCGGGAGATCCGCGGTGGTGAATGAGCTCATTACTTTTGTAACCAAAATTCGTGTAGGCACACGAAGTTGGTTACAATCTTGTCGACAAATCGGCGATGTAGGCTGACATAGGCATGTCAGCCTACATCGCCGATTTAGTCACAAGATCTTTTAGTTTTCTGCTTGTTACTTTTGCCAAATTATTGGTTTACTTTATTCATACGTATCTCCATAAAATATTCCTTCATTATTTGAACAATGTAAAAACAATTTGCACGTGATTATCATATAGATAACATAACAAATATAAGCCTAATTCTCTGTTAATTAGTGTTTATACTTGCAAGATCTACAATATTATCATAATTAAGTAATTTAAGGTTTTTTATTGCAGTATTTATATAGTTATTCACGTGAACACGTTTTAAATGAAATACTATTAAACATGCTAGTATATTTTATAACTTATGAGTTTATTAATAAGTATACATTTTGAATTCGACGGCACAGGTCGACTTTAGGGGTCGCGACGCCGCTTGGCACTGCTCTGACTGTTCTGAGTTCGATCCCCATACGAGACATGAGCCACATATTTCTTTGTGGCTGAATGTTCTATGTTTGCTTTGATTGAAGGTTTTTTAAGTCCCTTACTGCACATGCTTTTTAGATGCGAGAGCCATCTTAAAAATTATACAGGGTGTAAAAAGCCCCTTTACAAAAACTGAAACCCTATATTGTACCAATCATTACGAACATTTTTTGCTTCGGCATCATACCTGGGAAGATACTGGTTCAGGCGATATTGAGGCTCAAAGTTACTATAACATTTTTTTAATTAGGTACAAAATCGATGAATTTATCCCAACAAACTGTTCTATAGATGTCCTTTGCACCCATGGAATAGTAGGTAATTCGAAAATTGCACGTGCGCATTTTTTAAAGCGGCTTGAAAAAAGTGAATATAAAAAAAGTCGTTTCCCAGGTTTTTATTTTTGCTTAATATGACTTGGCATGATGTCCAAAACGAGTAGACTTCGGCTTGGGGATGGGTCTTGTGACAACCTGTACAATGTCATTCCGTATAATGTCTTACATATTTTCATTTCTAAATTATACTTACTAGTAAGGAGTGAAAATAAAATACCTTTTATGTCAGAGCATGACAATACTGACACGTTACTGGAACGTGTTAGTTATGCGTGTTCTCTGCATGCACTGGATGCACACAAAGGAATTTATAGTTCAGACATAATATTCTTTTGCCGCTACCACAGTTAGGGAAGGTCAATTGATTCAGCATTTTTTTTGTTTATTCTTTTTTTCATCTAACTACAGCTGCAAGATATTTTTCAGAGCCAAATTTAGCCAACTTATGATCTATAACTAATTATACACATTGACGCATTGCTGATTTCTCCAAGTTCTACAAAGATCTGACCATGAAACTGGCTAATCAGCGCCAGGCTCTGATGATATTGATTTCATGATGTGCTGTCGTTAACCCAAGAATACATATTTTCTCCTCTCAGCGGAAGGGTCTATCCTCTCAAGGCTCTACATGCAGATCGATCTCCAGCCTCAAGTTTCTATCCACATCCCGTGATCCCAACAAAATCATCGATCCAAGTTGCGGGAGACCTAGCTCTGCTGTAACTTTCAGTGTCTGGCTGCCACTTAGAATAATTATGTATTTACGAAGAGCATGCATGAGAAACTTGATGGGAGTGCATGAAGCAAGAGAGGTATGTCAGAATCGTTGCAAATGGCGTTCCGTATTCTCTGCCTATCCCTCCGGGAAACGGGCGTGAGTCTATGTATCTATGTATGTTACAAAACTATACATACATACATAGACTCACGCCTGTTTTCCCGAAGGGGTAGGCAGAGACATATTAAACGCCCACTTTTCGCCCGAGTTTTGATCCCACGTACCTAATAGGTGGCGAGCCTATTGCCGCTTATCGGGATATTTTGTTTGCCAGAGCCTCGTCCGTTGATCGGCAGGTGCACCACCTGCAGGTGAGGTTGGCTTGGGACCCTAAGTTCTTGATGGGAACCCTATGCACCCAAAACAATAGAGTAACTATATTGAATATTTTCTATTAAACTGGTAAAAGCTCCATGGTTCCATATCGAATATTTTCAACTGGTAGACATTTATAAAGAATGCGCAACAACTATTAATAGAGCAAAATTAATTTAGCATATGGGGAAAATAAAACGAACTGCATTTTTTTAAAATTTGATTACCAAAATAAATGAAATAAAACAGTATTTATATTTAAATTGATAAGTACATAAGGTAAAAATTATTGAAACAAATAAATAATGACTTATAAATTAATGATATTTTTCAGGCCTGCAATATTTCCTCAGCAGGTATAGCTTTGAAATAAGCGTTGATATCATATATAAATAGTGAAATAAACTACTCCATAAGTGGTTGTCGGGTAGCTATATCTACTGCTTTCCAATTTACATTCATATACTTGTTCGTTGCTGCCGCTGAAAATATAAAATATGTACTTTAACGAAACAGTAGAAGTAAAAATATTTAAAATAAATTGATTTTTGCCAATGAGAAAAATACTTATAACATATTCATTTTACAAAATGTCGTATTTCTACAGCAGGAAATCTAGTAGAACAAGATTAAATAATTATTTTTGGCAGTAACGCAAAACTAAAATTCTACGCTATATAATTTTAAGCAGGCGCTATTTTGGTCAAGATTTCGTAAAAATCTATGTCTTATTTTTTTAAATAACATTTATTACAGCTTTTATGTATCACTAGCGTTAGCTTAAAAACCCTGTGCTGCGCATCTTTTAATCGCAACTGATTTTCGTCTGAAAAGAAACAACGGGAAAAGTAAAAAGTTTGCATTTTTTGAGATTATTACTACTACTCATAAACTGGGCAAAGACGGTCGAAGAAAGGTCTGAGCAAACATCACATTGCGAGCAAGCACAGACTTAGTAATTGTTTTGGTTCAACCTGTAGGCTAACCAGAAGCACTATAGAGCACTATAGAGCTCGCAAAAATATATATGGGTCCGATTAAATTTTACTATTGTATTCCTTCTTTCGTCCGTGTTGTGACGGATTAAGAATACAGAATGTCACCACCCCATATCATCCCCATGGGTGTCGTAAGAGCCGACAGAGGGAGCTTATTATGCAGAGAACAGCACTGTAAGAGAAGGAAAACTTGATACAAACCCATATATACCAACCCGTTTGGCGAGCGTGGTATAGTAGGCCAATTCCTCCTTTCAAAGGAGAGGCCTAGTCCAGTAGTGGACTGTTAAAGGCTGAGGATAATATACATGTAGGCGTATAGTTACTTAATTTAAATACAAAACTTACAACTTTCGGTATCGCCATTATACAAATTTCTGAAATCGTAAACTACTTTTCCTCTCGCATTTATATTTAGTTTGTAAAAAGTGTAAAAGGCAGCGATAGCCTAGTGGAGATATCAACAGACTGCCATGCAGAGGGTATCGGGTTCGAATCCACGGCGCGCACCAATTACTTTTCGGAGTTATGTGCGTATTGAATTGTTAATTATCGCTTGTCCCGTGCATCGGAGAGCACGTTAAGCCGTCGGTCCCGGTTGTCATGAAGATCTTTGACAATCGTTACAGGGCGTCAGTACCTTCTAATAAACTGACACTAGTCTAAACCATGGAATATCGCTATCCCTTCGGGTTGCGGAGGTCAGACAGGCAGTCGCTCCATGGAAAAGCTAATATTCAGCGAAATCCGGTTAGACTAGTAAGCGGACCCCAGATTGAAACTGGGATAACGCTAAGAGGATGATGATTTATATTTAGTTTGTATTTTTTATAGACAGATGCATCTTCCCTCCTTCATCAGTTTCCTTTCTGTAAGTAGAGTAAAATTGGGGCTTCTGCATCACTTGCTCTCGCGTCGCCGCTCGAGCTGCGTGATACAGAAGCCCCAATTTTACAATCGAGGTCGATTCATATTAATGTGTTCTGCATAACTCAGAGTGCCCAGTAATACCATACTGTTATAGTTAACATAATTTTTTAAGTTTAGCAATTATTTAGTGATCAATGGTAGCGTTACTTTTAGTGAGTTTTTATTATGAATGTGTGTACCTAATGAATTCCTCACTCCATGTAATATCAATGTAATCATGTTATCAATTTAAAAAATAAATGGATATGTTAATGAGTCTAGGAAACTATTAAGTAAAATAAAACAATGTATATTATCATTTTAAAAAAAGTTTATTATCAATGCACCATTTTTTTAAACACAAAACATTTTTAAAGCACATATTGAGTCATGATAAATACAATTGTACAAATCTTCAGAACACTTATAGCGATCATATAAACATAACAAATTAGGACAACATTTATCTTCTAAATTAATTAAATTATTAGTATTTAAAATATCCTTCAACCATAACATTTTTTCAAGACCTTTAACGTAAATACACTTATCTTTTAAAACATCTGCAATTAAATATTGATAATTTGAGTAAGGTATAAATCCTTCACCCCAGTATATTTTTCTGTTACGTTCAATCCAGCAAACCTGCCGTCTTTCTGATTTAGTCAAATCGTAAAAAGGAAATGGTGGTTTGATTAAAAACACTTGTAGGTTTTTACTACACCATACAGCTATTTCTTTTAGTATAAATTCATTTGCTTCTGTTTTAAAGCCTTGAACGTCAACAATGGCCGTCATGATAGCCTACGCACGATGTTGCTTAGAGGTTTGTATTCCACAATTCGGTACTGAGCTACTAAATTCAGCCACAACATTTATTTAATTTTTACATAAATATAAAGCATGCATATAAACATTGACTCATAACAATTACACATTTTTAAAAAGATAACATTTATTTATTTTTAGAAATACAACTAAACTTAAATAAAAACATTATCTTAAGACTACTCAGTATCACACAATTTCTTACTTATTTTTTTTATTAATGTCTCTGTGATATCCATTACATCATCATAAGGCTCCTCAACCACATATTGTGCACTTAAGCAAGCCTCGTTTTTTTTATTTTTGTCTACATAATCTAATTCACGAATATCTATTTTAATTAGAAGACGTCCTTGCTTAGGACGATTTCTTCGAACAATGTACGAATTTGCCGATGACGTTAATAAACTTTGGCGCTTTTTAGACGGTGACAATTTTTTTGACTGTGTAGAAAAGTTTGGTTCAATGTATGTTATGCCATTGTCTTGAGTGGAGAAATATGGGCTAGTAACCTGTAAAAAAATAAATCACACATAAATATATAATAATGTGGACGCGCACAATAAATGTTTATAAACATAAATACATTTTATGTAGTGCTTACCTGATCAGAGGATTTGTTCCGATACTTTTCAAAACATTCATAATTTCCTTGAGAGTAAAAAAATGGCTTGTTTTTTAACTGTCTACCATTCTCTGCCAAAGCATTGTCCTGCAATATAATAACATAAAAAATATAAATGAAAAGTTCATATCTATATGAATTTAACTATGAGGAATAAAATAATATTTACTAACCTCTTGTATTTCTGTCTGGTCAACTTCGTGCAAAGGACTTGGGATTTGAGAATCAACATTATCAAATACAAATCTGTTAAGTCCTCCAATGTTGAGAATGCTGGGGCTGTATGACATGATTCTGAAAATAAAACTAAAGTAAGATATCTAATTATTCATATAATAATATAATATAATATTGTAATAACTAATAACATTAAAAACGTACTTACCAATAAAACTTGATTTCTCTGCTAGCAACAGGTCCTGTTTCGGCTGACTATGACAGCATAATGAAATAAGGAATGCAATTTTAAATCTGTATGATATTCAATACCAAATTAAATCAATTATTAAAAATATAATATTGTAATACGAGAATACAAAATTCCTAACTTTCTAGACCTGTTCAAACATGTTAAATGCTGTTATTTATACTTTATGATATGTATATCTAATTTAGTGTTAAAGTTATAGCTACCTATAAATATGCGTACTGTAATGAATGTCTAACATTCATTACAGTAATTGTCAAAATGAAGTTGATCAAGCAACCCATATCTTTGAAAATTAATAATATAGATTTAAATGAAACTTCTCACCAGATCAGACATAGTCCTTTATTACCGAATACGATTCGATGTATAATGTGCGGTCCATCGAACTGTGGTAAAACAAACGTTATGATTAGTTTGTTGTTACATGAAAATGGTCTAAAATTTAAAAATCTTTATCTTTATTCCAAAACTTCATTTCAACCAAAGTATCGTTTCTTGAGTGAAGTATTAGGAAGAGTCTCGCAGATTAACTTCTACAAATTTAGCGATGATAAATAGGTAATTTCTCCGAGTGAAGCTTTAACAAATTCTGTGTTTATTTTTGATGATGTTGCGTGTGAAAATCAAGTTAATATTCGCAATTATTTTTGTATGGGTAGACATAAACAAATAGATTGTTTCTATTTATCTCAAACCTATTCCAAAATTCCAAAACAACTGTTGCGTGACAATGTGAATTTTCTTATTATATTCAAACAAGATGATGTGAATTTAAAACATATTTATGAAGAGCATGTTACTTCTGATTTACAGTGGAAAGAGTTTAGAAATATTTGTCAAACTGTTTGGAGTAAACCTTATAATTTTCTACTTATTAATAAAGAATCGTCATTAAATAATGGAAGGTACAGACAGAACTTTGATATGTTTTTTAAATTTGACTGACTGTTTATATGTATATATATAAGTAATTAACATGGCAAATCAAATTCAGTATAATTTGTTATTTAGCTGAATACAGTTGTTAATAAGTATAACATGGAGAAAAATATTAAAATAGAATTAATGAAGTCTGTAGACTCCATAAAGAATAAAATAAAACAAATGAAAAACCAGGAACACTCTACGAACTTATCACTTGAAAAAATGTTAAAACCTGTCACAGATCCCCTTAAAACTCTAGTTGATTCAAATAAAACATTAGAAAAATTCAAAATTTTGAGAAAAATTCAAAACCTAATTCCACGTCTTCAAAATTAGAGTTACACACTCTAATTTTGAAGACGTGGAATTAGGTGACATTAATACTAGCTCATCTACTAAGTTTGAAGAATGCTATGACCCAGAACTGAATTCTGTACTGAACGTTAAAAAGCCTCCCCAGACGGAATTACCGGATGATTTAGAAATATCATTAGAGGGTCGTGATATCCATGATATTTATGACCTAAACATACCATTTGGAATAAGGAGTGAAAACAAAAAAATATTAATGGGTAATTCAATAGTTTCGTTTTCTAAAATAGATAGTGCAAATAATGATAATACCATTTTAATTAAAGTTGGTGACAAAAGCTTCAATTTAACCCCTGGTTTAAAAGAACTTTTACGTCGAAGAAAACCTGATTTGAAACAAATATCGAGCAAAGATAAACTTGTCTATAAAGATATGTTGCATTATACAAATGCACATAAGAGAGATTTCAATCCTAATGGGCAAATAAGAGGCGATAAAGGTATAAAATATCGTGAAATAATCAAACCATTGTTTTCTGAATCGTCAAACAATAATATTGTCACTAAATTTGGAGGAAGCTTACCAACGTTAAAGAAATACAAAAATAGCACTGACTGATATTGGGACGATCCTAACGAACTGGTTGAAAGATTGAAACTATTAATTGCTTCCCGAGATGCTGGTAATACAAATCATGATAATGAAATTTTATCAATAATCGAAGAGTTAAAAGAAGCTGACATAATTAAATAATAAATAGTCCTAATAATATGCTTTTTATTCAGTATTATAGCAGAATTCGAGACAAACATACCTACTGAGTTGTGAACATGAGCAAAGCTGACGTGGTAAACGAAATTCATAAAAATGCGAGAGTGAACTATCCGCGAAGACATGTTGTAATGAGATATATAGATGATTTGTGGCAAGCAGACTTAATTGATTTGCAATCAATTTCAAAAGAAAATAAAAATTATAGATATATTCTTACCGTTATTGATTCATTTTCGAAATATGCTTGGGCCTTTCCTATGAGAAGTAAAAGCAAAGAAGATGTGTATAACTCTTTCAAAACTTTGTTGGATAAAGGGCGTGTTCCTAAAAATCTGCAAACCGATAATGGAACAGAATTTTATAATAACAAATTTCAGAAGCTTATGAAATCGTTTCATATTAACCATTATTCAACCATCTCAACAAAAAAAGCTTCAATAGTCGAACGATTTATCAGAACATTGAAATCTAAAATCTATAAGGAATTTAGTTTAAAAGGCAATTACAATTGGGTAAATAATACCCTCAATGATGTTATTTACAAATACAATCACACTCACCATCGCACTATTAATGAAATCCCTGCTAATGTGAACAATATGAATAAAAAACTGATATTAGAAAGGTATTTAAAGTTGCTAAAAAATGATAATTTAAAAAGCAAGTACAAAGTAGGTGATTATGTGCGTATCAGTAAATACAAAGGTACATTTGAAAAAGGTTATACTCCCAACTGGTCAACAGAAATATTTAAAATTCGTAAAATACAAAATACAACTCCTATAACTTACTTAATTGAAGACACTATCAGAGGTCTGCCTATTTTAGGAGCATTATATTCACAAGAACTTCAAAAAACAAAACATCCCAATATATATCTAGTCGAGAAAGTTCTTAGAAGAAAAGGTAACAGGGTTTTAGTAAAATGGTTAGGTTTGTCTTCAGCTGAAAGCAGTTGGATTGATAAATCGAATGTAATATTATAAATAAAATAACGTTAACAAACTCGAATCACATAACTATTTATTAAAGTATTCAAACCGGAATCATCAGTCTTATAATGTGTTTTGGAGAGAGTAGTCTTCTCAATTGGCTTATTAATAATTTACCATTTGAATTACACTTACCAGGATATAATTACTGTAGCCCAGGTACTAAATTAATAAAAAGACTAACAAAAGGAGATAACGGCGTAAATAAGTTGGACGAATACTGCAAAGATCACGATATTGCATATCACAAGTCATCAAACTTAAAGGATCGACATAAGGCTGATTTAATTTTGTTAAAAATGGCGAAAGAGCGAGCGGTTGCTTCCGATGCCAGTATAGCTGAAAAACTCGCGGCACGCTTAGTAAGTAAGGCTATGTCAGCAAAAATTAAAACTGGTTCTGGTTTGGACAAAAAGCCTTCTCCAAAAATTACACCTGGAAAAGGGTTAAAAAGTAAATTAAAATCTGTTATTACAAAAGCAAAAAGGCATATCAAAAAATTAAAACCTAAGAGCAAGAAAATGGCAATAGAATTAGCTATTGCCGCTACTAGAGAATTGGCTGATGATTCATCGATTAAGCTCCCTCGCATTATTCCTATTCCAAAAACTGGGGGAGTATTACCTTTGATTCCTATTTTTGCGGGATTATCAGCTGCGGGAGCTTTAGCAGGCGGTGCAGCTGGTATTGCTAAAACCATAAATGAATTCAAAATGGCTAAAAAGCTGTATGAAGAATCGAGAAGACATAATGAAAAAATGGAAGCTCTATGTATTGGGAAAGGACTACACCTTAAACCACATAAAGGCGGCCTTGGAATTTTCGTATCAAAAGAAAAAAACTAAGATATCGGCTACCCAAACGGGCCTTAACTAACTTTGACATTTTAAAGTACGGGAATAGAATTCCTTATTTTAGAGGTGTCTTTATGAGAGATGAGCTCCCTAAATGTCCTTATAAAAAAGAATGTGGAGTTATTAATTTGGATAGTTCAAAAAATCCTGGTTCTCATTGGGTAGCCTATGCAAAATCTAATGATTATGTCGAGTATTTTGACAGTTATGGAAATCTTAAACCTCCGAAGGAATTTATAAAATATGTAGGTTCTAACATTCAATATAATTATGAAAATATACAACGTGATCACCCCTTCAATTGTGGACATTTATGTTTAAATTTCTTAAAGAATTTTTGGTATAATCATGAAATAAAATAAAAAGGATCATCTAAAAGAGTTCAGTATGCAAGCATGTCTACTACGGTTACCATCTCTGGAAATAAATCGGAACTGATTTCGTATTTTCAACCACCTCTTCATTTATCTGATCAGTACGAGTGCGGTTTACTATACTTTTCAGTATTAAAAACAAGACCGAATGTGCCCGTTAATAACAGCAGTTTAACAGCTGTTATCAGAATTGAATGTGATCTTGTACACGGTTCATACTGCAACGGATTACCGACTCATTTTATTCATGAATTTATATCTGATACTGCTCCAAGTCACGGCTACATAGAAATACCTCAGAACGTTATTTACTTTCCAGTTAACAAAAATATAATTTCATCCATATCTGTTAGGATTGTAGATCAGTTTTGTTACCGTATTGACTTTGGTGAAGAAAATATTCAATTACGTCTTCATTTAAGAAAAGCAAAATGATAGTATATTATAAAAACCCTTCAGTGAAAATAAAACGTCCTATTCCGTCAACAACCATAAAGGTGCACAGACGTAAGAAAAACGTGAAGAAATTGACTAAATCAAATAAAGATTTTCTTAAAGCTTTAGGGTTTAAAGTATGAGTATACTACAGATTACCGACTTACCACACTTTGATAGTTTGATCGAAAGTTATGAAATCCATTCATACAATCTCTACAATAACAGTTTTAGAGAAAACGATGAAATCAGAATCCCCATACACCAGCAAGAGATATACGTGCTACCATCAGCCAGTTCCATCTACATCGAAGGTCAAGCAAAGCTGTTCGGTAAGGATGGGCATCAGATCAAGAAAGCTGTTACGTTTACTAATAACCCTGTTATGTACTTGTTCCAAGACATCAGGTACGAAATGAATGGAATTGAAATAGACCGTATAAAAAATTCTGGAATAACATCAACAATAAAGTCATACATCTCATTTAATGAAGCAGAAAGTAAAGTTTCTGCATTATGGGGTTGGAATTTAAACGGTTTCCAAAGTGATGGACATTTTAGCGTTGTGGTGCCCTTAAATAAGATTTTAGGGTTTGCAGAGGATTACAATAAAATTGTGATAAATTGTAAACACGAACTTATATTGAATAGGAGTAATTCTAACTTAAATAGTATTATTCTTACTGATGAAGTCGTTCAGCTTCAAATAGATATACAGAGAATTCAATGGAGAGTACCACATATAAAAGTTTCCGATCGAGAACGTTTAATACTTTTAAAGCACTTAGAAAGAGATAAACCTATTCAGATGGCCTTTAGAAATTGGGATTTATATGAGTATCCTTTACTACCTAAAACCACAAAGCATTCTTGGTCAGTAAAGACTGCTTCTCAATTAGAAAAGCCTCGGTATGTCATTTTTTGCTTGCAAACTAATAGAAAAAATAATAGAACTAAAGACAGTTCGGTATTTGATCATTGTGAGGTGACAAATATTACGCTCTTTTTACATTCGCAATATTATCCTTATGAGCCTTTATCTTTAAAGTTTTGTGAGAACAAATATAGTATATTATATGAAATGTATGTGAAATTTCGCCAGTCGTATTACAACTCTCCGGTAGAACCGTTGCTTGATCTGCAGGATTTCAAAGAAAAGGCCCCAGTCTTCATCTTAGACTGCTCGAGGCAAAACGATAGTTTAAAAACTGGTCCAGTGGATGTAAGATTGGAATTTGAATGTTCAACACAAATACCAGATAAGACAACTGCATACTGTTTGATTATAAACGACCGACTTGTGGAATACAAACCTCTGAGCAACATCGTGCGTAGATTATCATGACTGCTATTGTAGACATCCAAGGCTTTAAAACAGAAGCAAATGAATTTATAATAAAAGAAATTGCTATATGGTGTAATCAAAGCCTGCAAGTGTTTTTAATCAAACCGCCATTTCCTTTTTACGATTTGACCAAATCGGAAAGACAACAAGTTTGCTGGATTGAGCGTAATAGAAAAATATACTGGAGCGAAGGATTTATACCTTACTCAAATTATCAATATTTAGTTTTAGATATCTTAAAAGATAAGTCTGTTTTCGTTAAAGGTCTTGAAAAAGTGTCATGGTTGAAAAATATTTTAAATAGTGTTAATGTAATTAATTTAGAAGATAAAGGTTGTCCTAATTTGTTAACCCTATATGATCGCTATAAATATTCCGGAGATTTGTACAATTGTATCTATCATGACTCAGTATGTGCATTAAAAAATGTTATGTGCTTAAAAAAATGGTGCTTTGATAATAAACTTTTTTAAAAAGATACAATATGGATTGTTTCATTTTACTTAATCGTTTCCTATACTCACTAACATACCCATT
Organism: Euclidia mi; assembly: GCA_944739405.2. Classification (NCBI taxonomy): domain Eukaryota; kingdom Metazoa; phylum Arthropoda; class Insecta; order Lepidoptera; family Erebidae; genus Euclidia; species Euclidia mi. Next base: position 1,409,137 of record OX123194.2, on the reverse strand, counting down.
TAGTTTTAATATATACTATGATTGGAATATTACATGAATTGATACACATTCATAAGTACAATAAAAAACTCAGCAAAGAGAACAGTTACATTGGTCACTAAGACAAGGAGTTAAATTCCTAACCTGAAAACCTTAGAATAGGTGTTATTATTCTAAGCTGAAAACATAATGTTAATAATCTATATGGTGAATAAAACGGATCGCAGATAACAAAAGTAGGTATTATTGGAGGCAGAGCACATTTATATTAATCGATCGAACACTACACGTGCAGTCAATCTGCTTTATCTCGATACGTCCGCATCACCTGGAATCCGAGTGACCGTGGGTTCAAGTTCCATGTAGACGAAGTCAGAGGTAAAAGCTAGTTGTGGATAAAACAATTATATAATTCATAAGTACATACATTCATAGTCTTATGCCTGTAACCCTGAAGAGGCAGGCAAAGGTGTATTACTACACCTACTTTTCGCCAGATATATTTAAGTCCCACGTAATAGGGAGGCGAGCCTATTGCCGTACCGGGCACATTTCTAGACTTCATGCTGTTACTGAGAATTTCCTAACAGAAAAACCCAATAACACTTTGGCCGACCCGGGAATCGAACCCGGGAGCCACCCGATCCTACTTTCAACATTGTTAAGATTTTGCATTCATTCATTAAAATTATCAACGAGCTGTGTAAAGATAACAGTATGTACCTACCTACATATAAATTATTATGAATGCATCGCTGTGCCCGAGCCGCACTGAGCGCGTCGAACGAACTTGAGAATGTTGTTTATATTATGTCATCCCAAGTAAAAACATTGTTACTATGCTACCAGTATTACGATGCATCGATGAATGAAATAATATTATACTTCTAATGCCAACCGTCCGTATCGCAGATCATGTTAGTAGTGTGATTTTTGGGGCGCTCTGCATTGCGAACGGAGCGAAGCGAGGTGAGTGATGCAGTAAGCAAATGAATTTATACTAAAAGAAATAGCTGTATGGTGTAATAAAAACCTACAAGTGTTTTTAATCAAACCACCATTTCCTTTTTACGATTTGACTAAATCAGAAAAACGGCAGGTTTGCTGGATTGAATGCCTGTAGTAGATGAAAATGAAATGTATAATTATTATTATTAAAAGAGTAATTAAATAATCTTATAAGAAATAAGTGATTCCTAATCTAACATTTATTGTATTTTAAAGTGCTATTTGTTTTAAGACTAAGATATATAAATCATCCATCAAGAATCCTAATTGTCTACTACTTAAATATATTATATATTAGAAGATTTTACTATCGTAAGTATAAAAAATAAACGTTTGTACTGAGTTATTGATTATCTTGGATAATTCTATACACGTCATGTTAAGACAAAGTGGTCCAATATTTTATCACATCTTTGACGACACGTTTGGCGCATTGGCTAAGAGTATGACTCGCATCACAATGTAAATAGTAGGTTTAATAGACGCAGCAACTAATGCACCAACGTGTTGCGGGTTCGATTCCCGCACGGAACAAATGAGTATTGTTCCAGTTTGGATTTTGTTTTTATGTTTTTTTTACTTTATTTTTTTTTGTATTATAAGCAATTATTATGTCTCCATAATACCTACTGTTGGCTACTTACTAAGAAAGAAAGAAAGAGAAAAACTATTTATTTGTCACAGACACAGAAAAAGTATTACATATAAAAGAAAACATTGCACGGCATAAGATTAGTCTGTGACAAATATGTGCACTTGATGTGCACACTCAGCTATATTGTTGCATTGTGGTAGTGTCCACAACTCTATTATTGAGTTATAGTTGCTAGTAAAAGCTAACCTCTCATTATACGGAAGGCCTATGCATTCATTAGTACAAGATGTGCACCAAATCGTTTCGATGCAACGATGTGCCGTGATCGAACATGATATTGTTGTTTATTGTACTTATTTAAGTGCGCGCGATAATTTTTGCTTGGCTATGTCAGTTCGACACCATACCAGATTATGATACACACAACAACCGATCGGACTGATCGCGTCGACTGAACACAGCAGTCTAACTTGAGAATGTTGTTACATTAGCATCTCAAACTAGAAACGACAGTAAGTTGTCCCATTGCATTGCTACTACAATGATATGTCGGTGAATGAAATACAATATTATATCGTGAATCAGACGGATCGCAGATAACAACGGTATTATTGGGAGCGTCTGCGTCAGCTCACTTTGTTCTGAGTGATGCAGATCACATTTATATTAATCGATCTCGATTGTAAAATTGGGGCTTCTGTATCACGCAGCTCGAGCCGCGACGCGAGAGCAAGTGATGCAGAAGCCCCAATTTTACGCTACTTCTGTATCCACCATTAAACATACATACGTAGTCATCTGAAGTGAAAAAGCATTGTTGTTTTATTTATCAAGTCAACAAGATATTAAATTGCAGTTGCAATAGGAAACTTATGAAAGGGTGATAAAATATTACGATCAAAATTATTGTCTTATATATAGAATAGATTTTTTTTAGTATAAAAATTGTAACAATTATAAACATGATGTCAATCTTCATAAGTGACCTAAGCTCATCATTTGTAGCGCTCATAGCGAGATTTGGCTTGCCGTTCGTAGTAGATCGGCAAAGTTAAGCAACACTTGCACAGGTCACCACTTGAATGGGTGACCGCGTGTGGCATTTACATCAGAGCGCTACCGTGCTTCGGAGAGCACGTAAAGCTGTCGGTCCCAGTTCTTGTCTCAGGATAAGGATCGTTAGGCCATGTTGGAGGCGTTTGGACGGTCTGAAAACACCGACACCAGAGTGTGGCACACACTCACACGAAAAGAAGAAGAAGTGACCGCGCGACAGACAGGTCATATCTTGAGCTACAAAAGAGTCTACCACGCTCGCTCCAACTAAAAGTTAATAATAATGAACTTGAGGCTTTATAGAGTAATGCCAAGAAATGGAACAGAAATTGTGATTCAGTAAGTAATGCGGTTGATTTTGTGACCGGAGAGCAGTGCAAATATTGTTAGTGTACCAAAACATTCGAGAAGGAAATTGTTTATTTAGTAAAACAAGCTCATATTAAATCCATCAAAACTATTTTACTCAAATTATATCAGTTATGTCAATATTAATGTAAATATTCAGAAATGGATGGCACTAAAATTGTGTTATATACTTACAATGTTCGCATAATAGTCGCCCGTTCCTTCAATATGCAATGTGTCGAAATCGCCGTTTACTTCATAGAGTCCTATCTCGATCAGTAGTGGGCATGCGATGTGGGATTCAAACGTTGTGTTTTTTGGGTTCACGCTGAAATTAGGAAAACTTTTTTAAGAAGACGTCTACTTATTACCGTGATATGTATGTTTTATGTTTATAAGAATGATTGCATCTGACTGTAATGTTATCAAATTTCAGATTATTCTCTACTTTTTCTGGTAGAGAGAAATCTGGCAGTTGTGGAGTCGAACCTAAAACCGGTTAATCATTCAAAGGATAACTACTAAGATTTTATTAGCTGGCGTCGTTTACATTATAAACTACATCGTCTTTAAATAATTGATTGCATGTCTTTTGGAGGTTCCTCGATTGCATCTAAGTTTTATTTTGCCTCTAGTCATTTCGCAGTTTCGTTTGAAACATTCGGCAACAGTAATTTGGTAAATATTTGCCTTCCTTATTCATTTTGTTGTTATATGATATATATGCAACGCTGACTGCACACTTTTTAAGCACTCAAGTCTGTGGCACACAAATATATATATGAATGTTTTTATCGTCGTATGCGTTATTGTACTTATATCATTATTATATCTATTTTCGAGTACGTCTTAAAAAACACGGTATATACATTGCACTCGAGTCGTAGACAAAAATATACATAATTTGGCTACAGTCTATGAATCACATTTAGTCAGCTCAAAATTGGGCTTAGTAACCTAAAATAGAAGTTACCCAATTTCTACAAATTGTGATGAAAAACCCGTAAAATTACTAAACAGCCCTTTTCAAAACAAAATATTATTACCTTATTAATTTTGGGATGCAGCTATGAAATCCAGAAAGACTGACATTCGTCACCGTATATTTTACTGTTGGAAGGTCTCCTTCGATAAAATCTATATGAAATGCATCTGAACCGTGTTTAACAGCTTTTTCTACGACTTCTTTAAGGCAAATTGTATCTTCAATCTGGCACAATTCAGCACCTGGAAACGCAATAAACAGTATTTGGTACGCGATATTTATTGTTTGTACATTGTATAGTACAGAATGCATACGGCAGAAAAAAGCTGGATAAGTTCTGTTATATTTTTATCAAAATACTGTTTAACTATCATTTTAACTCGGGAACAAAACATGTTTAATTAGAACATTATTTACATAAAAATTATTAATGTATATAAAAAATATCGTTAATATTAATAGGCGTAAAATCCCAGAAACCTTTATCATATAAGTTGAAAATAAAACAATAATAAAGTAATAAATCTAAAAATAATTGGATCACAAAATACGCACAAAGAAAAACAGGAATATTAATTCTACGAAAATAAGTATCAATAGCAATATAACTTACATAAACCATTATGCCACCATTACGCAGCTAGTAAGACGAAGAAATGTTTCAGCGCCATTTTGAGGTAAAATTAACTTAAATCTTTTTGTCGGCATGACCTTTTTATATTCTAATCTTATAACAAACAATCGTTTTGTAGCTCTTATTCATTTCGTGACAAAAAATATTTAATACAAATCAACAATGGTTCAGCAGGCTATTTTGTTTGACAAAGAACTTGATTAGGTCTAAAACTATACATAACCAGAGGATGCCCACGGCTACGCCCGCAATATTTTTTAATTGACCCGTTTTTCCCCCGATCCCGTGGGTATTTCGGGATATCCCGTCTTAGTGCACCTCTACGGTCCCCAAGGAACATACATGTCAAATTTCAGCTTCTTGTGCCCAATAGTTTAGGCTGTAGCTTGTCTGGCAGTCAGTCAGTAACGCAAGGATTTTATATGTATACAGATATTTTTATCCATAATAAAGACATAAAGACATTTTTATTTCTGCATTTTGGTTGTTTACAACACTTATACATGTCAAAAACCCTATTCTAGATGAAGCCGGCTTTTCCTAGCTAAATGACTTCTTGAGAAGAAAGGCCGAAACAAACTCTTAGTCATTGTTCTTTTTTTGTCACTTCAATTTCTTTAGTCTTTTCTCCATCTTTTAAAGTCCAGACAAAAAGGGTTTAGTATGCAAGTACAATGCAGGAAATTATCTGACGCTTTTGACTGACTCGGCCCACTGATGGCCCGCATTCAATAAATAATTACTTTGGTGTCCAGATGACGAAACAATAAATGATAAGTGTGTCCAGTCTCTTGTGCGATTTGGCGAAGAACTGTACTTTGTCCAAAGTTTCTCAAACCAATACTTGAAAAATATTCGGGTACTTTGAGGTAACTTTTCAATTCAAGACAAAGACATATATCACCTCAGCTTGGCGAGACCAAGGTTCCCATAAAGAAACTGAAACGTCGGCTAGTAATAATTAAAAAATGTAGTTCTAGATCATTCAATTTAAAAGTAATTTAACTAAAACTAATATATAGCGATAGACTCTGTAAACCGTTTGATTTCAAGATATTATAAAGCTATACTGACAGTATTATTGATGAATACGAGTCACATATCAGTGAAGTCTCAGTTCCGGCAACGTGTCCGCACAGGTCAGTGTCAGTGCTACAGTGAGGCGGCAGTGCTTCAATTCACACATGTATCAGTGCGCGTTTCGGAAGCACTGAGAACGGTGCGACGATAGTTGGTGATGATATTTGCTATGGCTCTATTCAACAATACGGAACTAGCAATGATAGCCATTACTTTAGACGAAGAAGAAGAAGAGCAGCATCAAGACAAAATAAATAAATGGGTGCATGAAGCATGACGATTAACGGCTATTTTCAATATTCGAACTATAGATAGATCTGTAGGTTTTAAATTCGTGTTTGAAATATTTTGTATGGAGCTTATGTCAAAAACTGTCAAAAACTAATCTAAAATCTACAGATCTATCTATAATTCGAATATTGAATTCCGTAGTAAGAGAAACAGAAGGAGAGTTCATGACATTATACAAAGAATTTATTAAAGACGAAAAGAAATATTTTCAATACTTTAGAATGTCAGAAAGTTCTAGCTGTTTCAATAATCTCAAAATGAGACAAATCATACAAAACATTATTTTCACGAACCTATCCTATCAGTCGCTCGTCCTGCATTTTGTTTTACGGACACCGGCGTCCATGATCCGACAAAAAATATCGTCGCCACCGATTACGTCCGTGATCGCCGGCGCCGGCACTGTCACTGAGAGTACTGTGTCGTCACTGACACTGACAGGTGTGGATATGTTCATAGAAAATGTATGAAAGAATAATTATCACGGTGCACTGTGCCGGAGCTGTGACTTCACTGATATGTGTGAATAGGCCTTAATAATCCTGTATTGTACTGTCATTGCCGAATAGCGTCTTTCAAAATTGTACGACATATCTTCAAAGTGCTTTTTATAAAACAATAGACAGAAAAACATCGTAAATCACATTCAACTGACCAAATCAGTGTTCATCTAATTCTCAACATTTGCATTTTGTTGTTTTCGCACCATTGTTAGACATCAAGCGTTTAGTCGTAGATAGTAATATAATAGGTATATTCATCATGATATACATAGTTTATGTATATAGCTGATGAGATTGATGTCGTCAGACAATGCTGAGTCGTAAAATGTTTTTTTTTAATGTATAGTTAGGCGGCAAACGAGCAGACGGATCGCCTGATGGTAAACAATTACCACCGCCCATGGACACGAGCAACACCACAGGAGTCACAAGTGCGTTGCCGCCCCTTGGGGTTGGGAAAAGGGTATATGATAATTAAAAATTTGTTCCTACGGTATATATACCACGTAGTTTTGTTTTCAGTAACCGATATTTCGGGACTGTTGCAAGCGCCATGTTCACGGATGAACTGATTACAGTAAAAAGTAAAAACGTTTGTATAAAACTTTGGAAGTTGACAGTCCGCATAATTATTATTGATTGCCCTCATAAATTAAACAATATTATCACCTAGGGTGACAAGAGGTGAGCAAAACATACATGCAATCTATACTAATATATTAAAGCTGAACAGTTTGTTTGTTTTGTTGTGTAGACTGCCTCCGTGGATAGCGTATGCGACTGCTAATCGGAGGTCCCGGGTTCGATTCCCAGGTCAGGCAAAAGTGATACTGGGTTTTTCCGAATTCTCAGTAGCAGCACGGAGTCTAGTGATGTGCCCGATAGCGGCAACAGGCTCGCCCCCTATTACGTAGAACCTAAAAATTTATGGCAAAATGTGGGTGTAATATTACACCTCTGCCTACCCCTACGAGAATACAGGCGTGAGTCTATAAAAATAATAAAAATAGTTTGTTTGTTCGAGCGCACTTATCTCTAAAACTACCGTAGAATTCTAAAATATTTTATGACCGTAGATAATAATAAACTATGTATCAAAAATCTGCAACCCTTAGAAAGTAAAGAAAAGAAAAACAACGCGCGATGGATGCAATAGCACCATTGATAAGTGGTAAAGCCACTGGACATAGCTAGTTTTCATAATAAACCAGAGAAAATATTTCTTAGTATTACAACTGCACTTAATATAAATTTAATGATTTCTGCAGAACCACAGATAAATTATTTGTAATTTATGTATAAAAAACAATAAAATAATTACATTATTACAGATATTATTTTATTGTATTTTCATACATAGGCTATTAGAATAAATCATATATAAAGAATACATTGACATTGTAGATCATAACATCGCTAGCAAAAATGATGTTAACACGGTTCTTCTTGGCTGTGCTATGCTTGCACAATGTTTTAGGTAAGTTTCTTTTCCTTATTTGTTTTATTTTTCATTGTGTTCATATTTAAGTAAATGCAAAATGGCATAAAATACATCCCAAAATCATACAACTCCTTTTCGGCCCCTTTTATGTAATTTTTTGGAAAGACAATTTTGTATTTTGTTAAATATTTTATTTTACATATTATAAGGAGTTGGACTGCTAGTCAAACGAGTTGGGTGGGTTTGATGTTAAGATTCCATTTGTTTCATGTACTTTCCTCAATTGCCCTACCTGAAATGTGCATGTTTTAGGGTCGTAACACACGTATCAACTCGGCAAGAGATCGGCACCGTATCAACTGGAGCCGTTCAGTATTATTTGTATAGAACTCCCTACTGCAACGCACACTAATCGGAATCGTAACGTAATCGCCTCGCCTCGGGACAAGCTTACGAATCGCGGTGCGGTGCGTGGGCGACTTGCAGTTCCTGCGCTTACGGTTCTCCGTACCCTAGCTTACAGTTCTCCGTAGCCTAGCTTACGTCTCTTCGTCCACGCCCCTCCCGCGGTCTGCGTTCGGATTCATAATGATTGAAGTAGTGCCGCCTAGCCGTCAACCAGCGGTCGGCGAGCCGTAAGCACGGCGTCGCCTAACTGTAGCCGAGTCGACGTGCCGGAGCTTCTGATCCGCTTACGTTACGTGGTTACGTCAGGTTGACGCCTGTTTGACGGCGAGGGGAAAGACGATACGGTAACGATCCTTTTCCGAGTTGATATGTGTGCTACGACCCTTAGTGTCCGGTGCTTCAAGCATGCCGTAATACAGGCATAGTTCAGTCATATTTAATTAATCCTAGAGTGCAAGGACGTAAGAATATTAAGATACTTAATACTTATAGTAACACACGGCACCAACTCTAGCTTAAAAGTTATATTACGATTTTGACACTTATTTCTTAAAGCTAGAAGTTATGTATGGCAACTTTAAATGGGACAGGAAGAAGGGGAATACCTAGACGGACGTTATCTGACCAGATTGGAGACATCCTAAAATAAGGACAGGTTAGAAGTACCCTTAACCAAAGAGCATGCATGAGAAATTTGATGGGAGTGAATGAAGCAAGAGAGATATGTCAGAATCGTTGCAAATGGTGTTCCGTAGTCTCTGCCTACCCCTCCGGGAAACAGGCATTAGTCTATGTATGTATGTATTTCCTAAAGAATAATATTAAGAACGGTGCAAAGGTCAAAGTGTCTAGCTAGACGAGTAGCCGTGTGAACAGGCTCTTTCTAACTTCATGACTCGTGATCGGACGACCATATTATGACCTGTCCAAGTTATTTTTGTAGTACAAGCTGTTGCCCTTATATTACAGCTTAATATTTAGCGAATTTTTGGACGAATTCCAAACGCTTCGTATTTTGACCGCTACTGAAAGATTCCTTAGTGCGCGTTTACATCGTATGAAGTCACAGTCAAAATATCATAATTATGTCTATCAACTTCAGTAATATCGTTTATGCTATGTTATGCGTTTTGTGCGGTCTGCTCATTTTTGTGCCACTGTAAAGAATACCTAAAGAGCAATACCTAAAACCCATATTTGAATTATATTTTTTGGTTGGTTGTGAGGCGAGTCGTTTATGTGGGCTAAGACCAACGACAAGCCAGCCTACTAGACACCTAATGTTTTCATTTCTACAAACAAACAATTCTGTCAAAACGGTGAGGTATGCGGGGCGAAGGGGGCTACAAAATGCATTCTAATTGGCCGGTTTAAATTTTGCGGTACGTCATTATTCATAACTAGTGTTGGGATTGGTCTTATGTACGACGTATAAGTCTAATGTGTTGTCAGAAAGTGTTCGCCTTACGTCTGCCGTCTAGTAGGTTAGGTTGTCGTTGGCTAAGACTAGTTGGCGTCGTTTAGATTATAAATTACATCGTCTTTAAATAATTGATTGTATGTCTTTTGGAGGTTCCTCGATTGCATCTAGTTTTATTTTGCCTCTAGTCATTTTGCAGTTTCGTTTGAAACATTCGGCACCAGTCATTTGGTAAATATTTGCCTTCCTTATCCATTTTGTAGTTATATGATATATATGAAACGCTGACTGCACACTTTTTAAGCACTCAAGTCTGTGGCACACAAATATATATACGAATATTTTTATCGTCGTATGCGTTATTGTACTTATATCATTATTATATCTATTTTCGAGTACGTCTTAAAAAACACGGTATATACATTGCACTCGAGTCGTAAACAAAAATATATATAATTTGGCTACAGTCTATGAATCAAATTTAGTCAGCTCAAAATTGGAATTAGTAACCTAAAATAGAGGTTACCCACTTTCTACAAATAGTGATGAAAAACCCTTAAAATTACTAAATAGCCCTTTTCAAAACTCAATATTATTACCCAATTAATTCTGGGATGCAGCTCATGCAGCTCTGCAATCCAGAAAGACTGACATTCGTTACCGTAGGTATATTTTACTGTTGGAAGGTCTCCTTCGATAATATCTATATGAAATGCATCTGAACCGTGTTTGACAGCTTTTTCTACGACTTCTTTAAGGCAAATTGTATCTTCAATCTGGCACAATTCGGCACCCGGAAACGCAAAAAACAGTATTTGGTACGCGATATTTATTGTTTGTACATTGTACAGTAAAGAATGCATACGGCAGAAAATAGCTGGATAAGTTCTGTTATATTTTTATCAAAATACTGTTTAACTATCATTTTAACTCGGGAACAAAACATGTTTAATTAGAACATTATTTACATAAAAATTATTAATGTATATAAAAAATATCGTTAATATTAATAGGCGTAAAATCCCAGAAACCATTATCATATAAGTTAAAAATAAAACAATAATAAAGTAATAAATCTAAAAATAATTGGATCTCAAAATACGCACAAAGAAAAACAGGAATATTAATTCTACGAAAATAAGTATCAATAGCAATATAACTTACATAAACCAGTATGCCACCATAACGCAGCTAGCAAGAAAAAGAAATGTTTCAGCGCCATTTGAGGTAAAATTAACTTAAATCTTTTATCGGCGTGACCTTTTTATATTCTAATCTTATAACAAACAATCGTTTTGTAGCTCTTATTCATTTTGTGACAAATAGTTATTTGTGCAACAAGAGAGCAAAGTTGTTTTTTGTTTCAAGTGCTGATTTTGAGTTCCGAGCAAGCGAAGGATTCTATGATCGATTCACGAGCGTAGCGAGTGATTCAAAGTTAGAATCCTGAGCGTGGTGAGGTACTCAACAGCACGAGATACAAAAAACTTTGCTCTCGTGTAGCACACATAACTTTTCACCACAGCAGTGAGAACACATATTACTTAGGAGACATAGAAATGAACAGGAATAGATTGAATTCTGCATTAATCACTTGTTGATTTAACTCTTCTGGTGTTACAGTCATCATCGCTAGTTTCAGTCATCATTTTAGATTATTTTGTATATTAATATAATTTAACACGTTACGCTCGCTATACTGTATCAGCATCAGCGAAATTTTTATTCCCGCTACTTTTTTAAATCGCGTTTTAATACCGCGTCCCTGATGTTTATTTTTCAAATGTATTATTGTTGTAATTCCAAATAAAAATGTATTGGTTAAATACTAATTTTATACTATTAATTAGACTTATTTTTATTAAAATCCAATAATAAATTAAACATATAAACAATAACATCTAAAAAAAAGTAATTTCTTTATAACAAATATCTTTTTTTTATTTGCATTCCCAAAGGTGTTTTCTTTGAGGTCGAATTCCAAAATCGAATTTCGAATTCGAAGGGGTTTGTTTTTTCACTCACTTTTTATATGCATGTGAAAGAGACAGAGCACAGTAAAACTCGAATGTTTCAAATTTATCGCTGAACAATGTCAATTCGTGGCACTGAAGATTAAAAAATTAAAAAGCTACTTTGCCTCACGCTCTAATCAAAATCGCGTTTTGTTCACTGTTGTCTCGCAGCAAAAGCGCTATGTTTGAGCTGCTGTGGTGAAAAAAATATTTAATACAAATCAACAATGGTTCAGCAGGCCATTTTGTTTGACTAACAACTTGATTAGGTCTAAAACTATACATAATATTTTTATCCATAATCACTTTGCTGTCCAGATGACGAAACAATAAATGATAAGTTTGTCCAGTCTCTTGTGCGATTTGGCGAAGAACTCTACTTTGTCCAAAGTTTCTCAAACCAATAGTTGAAAAATATTCGGGTACTTTGAGGTAACTTTTCAATTCAAGACAAAGACATATATCACCTGAGCTTGCCGTGACCAAGTTTCCCATAAAGAAACTGAAACGTTGGCAAGTAATAATTAAAAAATGTAGTTCTAGATCATTCAGTTTAAATGTAATTTAACTAAAACCAATATATAGCGATAGAATCTGTAAACCGTTTGATTTCAAGATGTGATATCTTAAAACTATACTGTCAGTGTAATTGATGAATACGAGTAATAATCCTGTATTCCCACTGTCATTGCCGAATAGCGTCTTTCAAGTGTACGACATATCTTCAAAGTGCTCTTTATAAAACAACTAGCTGACCCAGCGAACTCTGTATCGCCTTTTTAAGAGTTTTTATTTAATTCCCTTTTTTCCAAGCCCCTTTTCCAAAGTTACCATTGACTTAGCACTTAATCTCTTATCATTTCAGAGTCTATAAATGATGAACAAAGAAACATAGATTTTATATAATATTGAATTCCCCATTCCTTAAAATATCGGAGACGATACCCATATCGACTTAAAAAAAAACCCGTCTGCCATCTTTGATTTCCTATCCGCCATCTTTGATCACGAAATAGATGTTGTGTTTAGATTCTTCATCCCTTTAATCATCAGAGACGATACACATATTGATTTTTAAAATTTTTCCCTTCCGCCACCTTTGATTTCCCATCCGCCATCTTGAATCACGAAATAGATGTTGTATTTGGATTCCCCATCCCTTTAAACATCGGAGACGATACCCATATTGATTTTTTTTTAATTCCCATCCGCCATCTTTGATCTCGAAACAGATGGTGTTTTTGAATTCCCCATTCCTTAAAATATCGGAGACGATACCCATATTGATTTTTTAAAATTTTCCCATCCGCCATCTTTGATTTCCTATCCGCCATCTTTGATCACGAAATAGATGTTGTATTTGGATTCACCATCCCTTAAATCATCAGAGACGATACCCATATTGATTTTTAAAATTTTGCCCATCCGCCATCTTTGATTTCCCATCCGCCATCTTGAATCACGAAATAGATGTTGTATTTGGATTCCCCATCCCTTAAAGCATTGGAGACGATACCCATATTGATTTAAAAGAAAAATCCCATCCGCCATCATGGATCACGAAATAGATGGTGTTTTTGAATTCCCCATTCCTAAAAATATCGGAGACGATACCCATATCGACTTAAAAAAAAATCCCGTCCGCCATCTTTGATTTCCTATCCGCCATCTTTGATCACGAAATAGATGTTGTATTTGGATTCACCATCCCTTAAATCATCAGAGACGATACCCATATTGATTTTTTAAATTTTGCCTATCCGCCATCTTTGATTTCCCATCCGCCATCTTGAATCACGAAATAGATGTTGTATTTGGATTCCCCATCCCTTAAAGCATTGGAGACGATACCCATATTGATTTAAAAGAAAAATCCCATCTGCCATCTTGGATCACGAAATAGATGGTATTTTTGAATTCCCCATCCCTAAAAATATCGGAGACGATACCCATATCGACTTTAAAAAAAATCCCGTCCGCCATCTTTGATTTCCTATCCGCCATCTTTGAACACGAAATAGATATTGTATTTGGATTCACCATCCCTTAAATCATCAGAGACGATACCCATATTGATTTTTTAAATTTTCCCATCCGCCATTTTTGATTTCACATCCGCCATCTTTGATCACGAAATAGATGTTGGATTTGGATTCCCCATCCCTTTAAATATTGGAATTGATACTCATATTGATTTAAAAAAAAAAACCCATCCGCCATCTTTGATTTCCTATCCGCCATCTTTCTTCACGAAATGGATGTTGTATTTGGATTCACCATCCCTTAAATCATCAGAGACGATAGGTACCCATATTGATTTTTAAAATTTTTCCTATCCGCCATTTTTGATTTCCCATCCGCCATCTTGAATCACGAAATAGATGTTGTATTTGGATTCCCCATCCCTTTTAACGTCGGAGACGATACCAATATTGATTTTTTTTAATTTTCCCATCCGCCATCTTTGATTGCCCATCCGCCATCTTTGATCACGAAATAGATGTTGTATTTCGATTCTCCACCCCTTAAAATATCGAAGGCGATACCCATATTGATATTTAAAATTTTCACATCCGCCATCTTTGATTTCCCGTCCGCCATCTTGGATCACTAAATAAATTTCATATTATTAATCAGTGTCCCGAAAATCTCGAAAACGATACCCATGTAGATTGTATCCTATTCTTTTAGCCTTTTTTGCCTTTGACCCAACCCTCCCCCTTCTCGTTTGACAATTTTATTATTTTTGTCTGGCCCCTAAAAGTTGTGGCGTAATTTTATATAGCCTATAACCTTTCGAAATAATTGGGCTATCATAGGCAATAACAATTTTTAAAATCCGACTGCTAGTTCCTGAAATTAGCCGACATTATGTTTTAGCCTTTTTAGCCTTTTGCCCAGCCCCAAAGGGTCAAAGCGTTATGTTATATAGCCTATAGCCTTCCGGAATAACTGGGCAATCGTATACAAAAAGAATTTTTCAGATCCGACCGGTAGTTCCTGAGATTAGCGCGTTCAAACAAACAAACAAACAAACAAACAAACAAACAAACAAACTCTTCCGCTTTATTATATTAGTATAGATAGACAGGAAAACATCGTAAATCACGCGCGTGAAGGATTTTAATTACTTCAACTGATCAAATCAGTGTTCATCTAATTCTCAACATTTGCATTTTGTTGTTTTCGTACCATTGTTAGACATCAAGCGTTTAGTCGTAGATAGTAATACAATAGGTATATTCATCATGATATACATAGTTTATGTATAGTTTTGCTGATGACATTGATGTCGTCAGAAAATTCTGCGTCGTAAAATGATAATTAAACATTTGTTCCTACGGGATATATACCACGTACCTTTGTTTTCAGTAACCGATATTTCGGCACTGTTGCAAGCGCCATGTTCACGGATGAACTGATTACAGTAAAAAGTAAAAACGTTTGTATAAAACTTTGGAAGTTGACAGTCCGCATAATTATTATTGATTGCCCTCATAAATTAAACAATATTATTACCTAGGGTGGCAAGAGGTGAGCAAAACATACATGCAATCTATACTAATATATTAAAGCTGAACAGTTTGTTTGTTTTGTTGTGTAGACTGCCTCCGTGGATAGCGTATGCGACTGCTAATCGGAGGTCCCGGGTTCGATTCCCAGGTCAGGCAAAAGTGATACTGGGTTTTTCCGAATTCTCAGTAGCAGCACGGAGTCTAGTGATGTGCCCGATAGCGGCAACAGGCTCGCCCCCTATTACGTAGAACCTAAAAATTGATGACAAAATGTGGGTGTAATATTACAACTCTGCCTACCCCTACGAGAATACAGGCGTGAGTCTATAAAAATAATAAAAATAGTTTGTTTGTTCGAGCGCACCTATCTCTAAAACTACCGTAGAATTCTAAAATATTTTATGACCGTAGATAATAATAAACTATGTATAAAAAATCTGCAACCCTTAGAAAGTAAAGAAAAGAAAAACAACGCGCGATGGATGCAATAGCACCATTGATAAGTGGTAAAGCCACTGGATATAGCTAGTTTTCATAATAAACCAGAGAAAATATTTCTTAGTATTACCATGGGGTCTCATTCCTTAGAACGTTTTCCGTCATTCTTAACTCTCTCAACAGATGGCTTTACTAGTATCGATTTTATTGATGACTTTCATGCATAAATGATAAATAAGAAAATAAAGTTCTAAAATATTTATTACGATTAAATAAAAAAATGAAACATTAAATTGAATATGAATATTTTTGAAAAATATGATGTGCACTTCGTTGCTCTGGTGGCCAAAATACGTACTAGCTGTAGTAAAACGTTACAATGAGTTAACTTTCACTCGGCATTCATAGATGGCGCTTTTACGTATGAATATATTTATTTAATTTGGTATTAATCTGTAGATGGTAAAATAAATAAATATTTATTGAATAAACATCAAATATTTGAAAAAGTAAGATATAATGTTAACCAATGAACGGCCATGAGCATTTATTTTAAAAAGTATATAGGTACCTCGTCGAGCGATTGCGTTTTGTTTTTACTAAGTTCGTAAAAGTAGTGTAATTTAAATTTTATACATAATAAAAACTTAATCTGTGTTTGTAGTGAGTAGTATTATATAATAAATGTTCATAAATTATGTTAATCAATATGCGACTTACATTTATACGAAAAAATAAAATGTAAACAAACCATAAAATGGTTCTTTTAATGTCGCCTTCGCAAAAAAAGTAGATTTAAGTTATATACTCCAAGCGAAAGATTCAGTTAGTTTTACAAAAATACGCCTGTCCCTTCGATTCATAAATTATACAGCATATTTTATATTTTTCCTGTATTGTTCATAATTATAATAATGAATATTTTTTTTAATGTATTAGTTATGCTAATAAACTATTTTACACGATAAAGAACCTAAAAAGCCAATGATTCTAAAATGTCAAGGTATTTAATATCCTGTCAACTTATGCATTACACCCAAAGTAACTATTTCGCATCACAGGGGGCCATTTTTAATTAGGTCGGGTTATCCCGATCAGTTATCGTGCTATTATGTTTGAAAATCATTGGTTTCTTTGTTTACGTTTTATTTTTTTCGTATCTTGAACAGACAATAGCAACCAATGAACAGTTGATGTTGAGTATGTTGTAAATCAAGCTAATTAAAAAAACAAAACGCATTTTTAAACTTTGATAGCCGACTTCTCTAGAATTCTAAAACTCATTCGCTTGGTTCCCGATAGGTATAGTATTATATTTATCTATGCCGATAGTCATGAGTCGCACAATTGCAAAATCACGTACCAAGTATACCAAGTGCGTCTCTATAAAAATACCAGGGTCGAAAACCAGGTATCAATATACTTGCAAGTTTTTGGGCACTCGAGTATAGAAAACTTCGTGTGACGCCCTGGTAATGCAAGTTTGTATTGAAAAATAAACGTTATCCTAATCTGAGTAAGGATGTTTATCGCAAAATTAGGTAATGGACTTTTCTAAATACTTTCATGGAAATTTATTCCTTACTACCATATATTTAAGGAACTTTGTCGCGCAAAACCTTGCAAGTTTTATATTCCCGAGTACTCAAAATACTTTCAAGTATTTTAGTGTTTTGCGCGACAAAGTTCCGTAAATGTATGGCAGTAAGGAATATTATTTCATAAAAGTATCTGTAGGGTAAATACGCCATACGTCGGCCCCTCCCCAAACTTCGGCCGTCTGCACATTTTCGGCTTGCGTTCATTTAAAACGTATTGAAGTTACAAATTTGCCACTCGAATTACAATCTTAGTTCATAATCTATATGTACAAATCGTTACTTTCCGATTACGTAACACACTCTTCGCACACTGAGCGTCAGTAGCGATTGCGCCGTCGAAGCGTCAATTTCATATTTAAAGTACCTTACTTGCTGTGAATACCCATACTTCGGGAATTGATATTAGAACGGTCAGACATTCCTTTTTTATTGTTTTAAGCATTATTATTATTAAAAAGTGATTTTAAATATATTTTGAGATAGTTTTTTCAATGTTTAACGTATTGTTTTAAAGGAAAAATAGGAGGCCGCCAATAGAATACCAATTTTGAATTAAAACCGGATTCTCGGCCGTGGCCGCCTAAAAGTAAATGCAGTCTGTTTTATAAATTGCAATTGTACTAATTCCATTGCCTTAATAAGAGAATTTGCAACGCATATAGGCAAATAAATCTATTTTACGTTTAATCGCCAAATACCGGCCGGGGTGATATTAGTTGAATCTCGAGAAATAATGTACACAAAATAGGGGCCGGCTTTAGAAACATTAAAGATCGTAATGTCGACCAGCCTCGAATTCGAGCCCAACTATACAGGCTGATTACTTTTCTTATTTTCGCAAAATTAAATATTTATTATACATTTATTTAAAGAGATTTATTTATAACTAGCTGACCCAGCGAACTCCGTTTCGCCTTTTTAAGAGTTTTTATTTAATTCCCTTTTTTTTCAAGCCCCTTTTCCAAAGTTACAATTGACTCAGCGCTTAATCTCTTATCATTTCAGAGTCTATAAATGCTGAACAAACAGACATAGATTTTTATATAATATTGAATTCCCCATTCCTTAAAATATCGGAGACGATACCCATAACGACTTTTAAAAAAAATCCCGTCCGCCATCTTTAATTTCCTATCCGCCATCTTTGATCACGAAATAGATGTTGTATTTGGATTCACCATCCCTTAAATCATCAGAGACGATACCCATATTGATTTTCAAATATTTTCCATCCGCCATCTTGAATCACGAAATAGATGTTGTATTTGGATTCCCCATTCCTTTAAACATCGGAGACGATACCCATATTGTTTTTTTTTAATTTCCCATCCGCCATCTTTGATCACCAAATAGATGGTGATTTTGAATTCCCCATTCCTTAAAATATCGGAGACGATACCCATATCGACTTTAAAAAAATCCCGTCCGCCATCTTTGATTTCCTATCCGCCATCTGTGATCATGAAATAGATGTTGTATTTGGATTCTCCATCCCTTAAATCATCAGAGACGATACCCATATTGATTTTTTAAATTTTCCCATCAGGCATCTTTGATTTCCCATCCACCATCTTGAATCACGTAACAGATGTTGTATTTGGATTCCCCATCCCTTTTAACATCGCAGACGATACCAATATTGACTTTTTTTAAATTTTCCCATCCGCCATCTTTAATTTCCCATCCGCCATCTTTGATCACGAAATAGATGTTGTATTTCAATTCCCCACCCCTTAAAATATCGAAGGCGATACCCATATTGATTTTTAAACTTTTCTCATCCGCCATCTTTGATTTCCCGTCCGCCATCTTGGATCACTAAATAAATTTCATATTATTAATCAGCGTCCCGAAAATCTCGAAAACGATACCTATCTAGATTGTATCCTATTTGTTTAGCCTTTTTTGCCTTTGACCCAACCCTCCCCCTTCTCGTTTGACCATTTTATAATTTTTGTCTGGCCCCTTAAAGTTGTGCGTAATTTTATATAGCCTTTCGGAATAATTGGGCTATCATAGGCAATAACAATTTTTAAAATCCGACTGCTAGTTTCTGAGATTAGCCGACATTATCTTTTGGTCTTTTTAACCTTTTGCCCGGCCCAAAGGGTCGAAGCGTTATGTTATATAGCCTTTAGCCTTCCGGAATAACTGGGCTATCGTATACAAAAAGAATTTTTCAGATCCGACCGGTAGTTTCTGAGATTAGCGCGTTCAAACAAACAAACAAACAAAAAAACAAACAAACAAACTCTTCCGCTTTATTATATTAGTAAAGATATTTTAATATTTTTTATATATTAAATCTCCTTTATTGGGCGGGCACTTCCACAGGGCCGAACCTTCCCTATGTGCAATGTGCGCGGCGCACACAGGCGCCAGGGTGACAGGGGCGCCGCGCGCCGAGATAATTATGCGTTAATTATAACACTTATTTTCGAAAAAGGATGCAAAAAAAGGTCCGCCCTACGCCACTGCACAAGCGCTTCATAGATTTCGCACACAGGCGCAGCATTGGGTCGGAACAGTCCTGGACTTCCATAGTTGTCGTTTTAACTGTTTAAGAAATATAACTGCAAAAAGTATTTACACATACAAACTACTTAGTAAAGACTGTGTTATCCGGTATCTGTGACGTTTCGCTAGATCGGCCAGTATGGCGACTGTGATTTTTGGATTTGTCTGTCAGAACCATTAGAATTTAACAAAATACTCGACAATCCGAATTTTGCGGATATATGTTGTCAACTCGATATCTTTATTTTTTAAGGTTTATTATTCAGGTAAGGTTTCGATGTACTCCTTGACGAAATAATTGTTATAAGATTAGACACTGCGATAGCAGCGCAGTCCGTCGGTTGCAATGTGAAACATTCGAAAATCCACAACTACTTACAAATTAAAAATTAAGTAAAAGAACATATTCCAGTGGACTAAATTGTGAATCTAAACCATTCTTAAGTCCCCTTGAACACACACAAAAAATTTCATCAAGATCGGTCCAGTCGTTTAGGAGGAGGTCAGTGACACACACGCACACAAGAAATAAAGATATAAAGAGTTAAGTTTAAATGTAGGAAATGATCTTATTGAAAACATTTAAATTTGCTTATTATACATACATACATACATAGACTCATGCCTGTTTCTCCGAAGGGGTAGGCAGAGGCATATTAAACGCCCACTTTTCGCCAGTGCTTTGATCCCACGTAGTAGGTGGCGCGTCTATTGCCGCTTGTTGGGACATTTTGTTTGCCAGAGCCTCGTCCGTTGATCGGCAGGTGCACCACTTGCAGGTGAGGTTGGCTTGGGACCCTAAGTTCTTGGTGGGAACCCTATGCACCTAGCTTATTATGGTATGGAAATATAAGATATTAATTGCTCTTTGGAACTTGCTACCTTAACCCATGTTAATTACGTAGCTTAAAAATATAAATATATTCAATAATGATTCTCTGGGCCAAAAATCGTATGAATTATTTTTGAAAAGATATCCAGAACGAATTATAATTATTTTGATGTTTACTTTGTTATAAATTGTAATACTTACCTAACGTTATACGTGCAAATAAAAAAAATACTTTACCTACTATTAAACAAATACGATTAATAACGTATACTTAGTAAGACTCCTGCCAAAATAAATCATATTAATAATATTTATCCGTCTTAATTTAAAACATCCGACCGATATTTGGGAAAAACGCGACCGACCATGGGCCGTGAATGGCCGACTTTAGGGTTTTTTTCATTCTCGACGCATATAAACCTTAGTACTTTTTCCTTGTAGTAGAAATGACAACCTTATGCCCATAAACATGAAATAGATTTATCAAACTATCCAAAACCGCATCGGAAGCTATCCTTTCGTTGCAAATTGATGGTGCCAGACCGATTCCAAAACAGAAAAACCGTAAGGATGCCGACATTTAGCGTATTTACCCTACTACGTTACGGTCGGGAGTCGGTAATACGCGAAACGTGTTCGCGTACGTTCAAGTAAAAAATACTTTGAAAGTGTTGCAAATATTTTAGTGTTTTGCGCGACAAAGTTTCGTAAATGTATGGCGGTAAGGAATAATATCCCATGAAAGTAAAAGTACTCCGTTACGATCGGGGATCGGCAAAACGCGAGACGCGAGGCAAGTGCGAGTCGGACTCGCGCACGATGGGTTCCGTACCATCATATATAAAAGAAAATCACGTTCGTTGTATGTATATCTACTTAAATACTTTATAAGTTTCTACCTGTTTATTAAGATCAAGTACCAAATTGCTTAAAAATTACGTTTTTTGTATGGGAGCCCCCCTTTATTATTTACTTTTTTTAAATTTAATTATATATTTTGAAAGGTAATATACAACTACATATTCTGTGAAAATTTAAAGCGTCTACCTGTTACAGTACTTACAGTTAGTAATTTTGAGCAAAAAATACGAAATAAACTCGTTTTTTGTATGGGACCCCCCCTTAATATTTTCATTTTTTTTTATTACTAGTATTTGTTGTTATAGCGGCAACCGAAATACATAATTTGTGGAAATTTCAGCTTTCTCGTTATCATGGTTTATGAGATACAGCCTGGTGACAGACAGACAAACGGACAGACGGACAGACAGACAGACAGACAGCGGAAGCTTAGTAATAGGGTTCCGTTTTTTAACTTTTAGGTACGGAACCCTAAAAAAAATCGTTACAATCAGCTTCAAAATTACGAATCCTACAAAACAAATGATTTTATAATAGTTAAATTTAGTTTTTTATCTAATTCTATTTATCCACTTTGATGGAGGAATAAAAAACTACCTAATTTATCAAATTAAAAATATTAATTTGCCAACATCTGGATTTGAGTTAATTATCTAAATAACTAACTTGCACGTTTGCATAACTTGCTTGTAAAGGCCTTGCCACATGGCACAATTTTACGTCCAACTTGACTAAATCACTTGATGAAATCGTGACGTGTAGACGCCAGTCGCCCAACTCAAGTTCATCGGGTGGGCGGTACCACCAGATTTTAACCAATCGGGTGGTCGGAATGAAAATCAGTGATTTGATTGTGTCGTGTAGACGGGCAAAGCCAATTCAATTGAAAATTTGATCGGTGGTAAAATTGTGCCGTGTGGCAAGGCCTTAAGGCCGAATTAATAAACCAATTGTAATGACTAGCTTTTGCGCGCGACTTCGTTCCCGTGAAAGTTGAAGAGAAAAAAATCCAACGTTTTTACAAGATTTTTTGTTAGTTGACGAGGTATCATAGTTTCATAAATAAAAAAATAAAATGAACTGTTGTTTCATTGCTACATTTTAATAGTTACCTATTCCCCTTTTGCAATCTCGACGTTCGCTTCGCCAGGGGTTCGCCATTTAGGTTACCTACATTAATTTCGCCTGAATACCAATTTAATTAAGAATATAATAATATAAATTAAGAATAACAATTTTCACGAAGCAGAACTCAAAGGAAAGCACCACCTAGTATAGTAAGTACCTATTATATTATCTGTAGCATGCACCACAGACCCTGGGACCACAGACCATCAGACCAAGGCAACCTCACAAGGTCATAGGTTTTGTCAAGTCTACTCAAACGAGCCCAAACACTAGTAGTTTATCACGTGTAGTTTAGGAGTTCCTGTGACCATCTTCCGGCTTCATCATCAGACCAAGGCAACCTCACAAGGTCATAGGTTTTGTCAAGTCAATCTAAACGAGCCCAAACACGAGTAGTTTATCATACGTAGTTTAGAAGTTCCTGTCACCACCTTCCCGGCTTCATCATCAGACCAAGGTACATTCACAAGGTCATTCAGCACTGCAGCATTTCAATGTTACCGTAACATAGCCACCAAACTTACGTAAGTATGTCAAATATCACAGCTTTATGGAACAGTGTACAAAGTGCATTCCAAATTTTGAACGGAAAGACACGAAGTCATAAAAATATCGCTAGATATTTTAACGCCACCGGTACTATACGTAAAATAGGTACCTACTAGATCGGTAGATCGTTTTATAACCTTGAAATGAGGCACACTTGGGTGACAAGGTGAAATATCATAATATTGTTAATAGACAGAATGCTTTTTTATTATAGCGCCATCTCTTCTTTTTAATTTAAAATAACATTGCTTACAAAATGAGACGTAAGATGTCGCTACCATCGACTCCCATTTTTTCGTCGCTAGCGCCATCTGTTGTATTATTTACGGTATTAACAAGTACTTATAAAAATAGAGGTCTAATAATAAGGATCTAACGTGGCCAATTTTTATGGACGACTTGCGGCATCTGTACTGGTATTGTCTTATCTGTGGTATTACAACTGCACTTAATATAAATTTTATGATTTCTGCAGAACCACAGATAAATTATTTGTTATTTATGTATAAAAAACAATAAAATAATTACATTATCACAAATATTATTTTATTGTTTTTTTATACATTGGCTATAAGAATAAATCATATATAAAGAATACATTGACATTGTAGATCATAACATCGCTAGCAAATATGATGTTAACACGGTTCTTCTTGGCAGTGCTATGCTTGCACAATGTTTTAGGTAAGTTTATTTTCCTTATTTATTTGATTTTTCATTGTGTTCATATTTTAGTAACAACAAAATGGCATAAAATACATCCCGAAATATTACAACTCTTTTTCGGCTTCTTTTATGTAATTTTTTGTAAAGACAATTTTGTATTTTGTTAAATATTTTATTTTACATTTAAAGGCCTTGCCACACGGCACAATTTTACCACTGATCAAATTTTCAATCGAATTGGCTTGGCCCGTCTACACGACACAATCAAATCACTGATTTTCATTTAGTCCACCCGATTGGTTAAAATCTGGTGGTGCCGCCCACCCGATGAACTTGAGTTGGACGACTGGCGTCTACACGTCACGATTTCATCAAGTGATTTAGTCAAGTTGGACGTTAAATTGTGCCGTGTGGCAAGGCCTTTATAAGGAGTTGGACTGCTAGTCAAACGAGTTGGGGTGGGATTAATATCAAGATTATATTTGGTTCATCTACTTTCCTTAGTTGCTGTGCCTGAAATGTGCATGTTTTAGTGTCCGTTGCTTCTAGCATGCCGTAATACAGGCATAGTTCAGTCATTTTAAATAAATCCTAGAGTGCAAGGAAGTCGGGGTAAGAATAACAGATAAAGTGAGATATACCTAGTGATATTCGAGAAAGGTGTGTTTTGAAAGAAGATATAGTGACAAAGATTGAGAAAGGTATGTTGCGATGGTTTGGACATTTGGAACGGATGGATGAAAGAAGATTTACAAAAGAAGTATATCGAGTAAGAATTAATGGAGATGTCGGTAGAGGACGCCCAAGACGGACTTACGCCGACCAAATTGGTGACGTATTGCGGAAGGGCCAAATCAAAAGTACCCATAACCGACGAGCATGTATGACGTGGTTAATGAATGTCGAGGAAGCGAAAGAGGTATGTTCGAACCGGAGCACTTGGCGTTCCATAGTCTCTGCCTACCCCAATGGGAGACAAGCGTGACGTTTAGATAGATAGATAGTACACACGGCGCCAACTCTGACTTAACAGTTACATTACGATTATGACACCAATTTCCTGAAGCTAGAAGTTATATAAGGCAACTGTAAATGGGACAGGAAGAATAGGAAGACCTAGATGGACGTTCTCTGACCAGATTGGAGACATCCTAAAAAAAGGACAGGTTAGAAGTACCCTTAACCGAAGAGCATGCATGAGAAATTTTATAGGAGTGAATGAAGCAAGAGAAATATGTCAGGATCTCTGCCCACCCCTCCGGGAAACAGGCGTGAGTCTATGTATGTATGTATTTCCTAAAGCATAATATTAGGAACAGTACAAAGGTAAAGTGCCTAGGTTGACGAGTAGCCGTGCGTACAGGCTCTTTCTTACTTCGTGACTCGTGATCGGACGACCATATAATGACCTATCCAAGTTATTATTATAGTACAAGCTGTTGCTCTTATATTACAGTTTAATAATTAGCGAATTTTCGGATGCAATTCCAAACGCTTCGTATTTTGACCGCTACTGAAGGATTCCTTAGTGCGCATTTACATCGTATGAACTCACAGTCAAAATATCATATGTCTATCAACTTCAATAATATATTTTATGCTATGTTATGCAGTTTGTGCGGCGACAGCGCGGTGACTGCTAGCAGCCGCTGCGCTGTCTGCTCATTTTTGTGCCACTGTAAAGAATACCTAAAAAGCAATACTTAAAGCCCATATTTGAATTATATTTGTTGGTTGGTTGTGAGGCGAGTCGTTTATGTGGCCTAAGACCTTTATGCCGCGAGACCAACGAGGCAATCCAATTCCACTAAAAATTAATTACATAAGTACCTACCTAAATTACACTTAAAGTAAACTATTTATCCAATACAGCACTTCGCAGTTCACTGTTAGACAAGAACATCTCGCTAGCAGAGCTAACCGCCCGCGTAATAACAGGTTGGTATGGAGTTTGTTGTAGAGTTTTCCGTATCTAGAAGTGATTATATGCTCCGTGTATTTGCCTTAGACTCATCTAAGACATGCAAGGAATAAAATGGGTTAGTGATTAGTTCTCAATCTAAACCAAAACAATGGATAACAAGCTGAGCCCGCGGCTACACCCTTGATATTTAAGGCTACTGCGCCGCACCCGTGACTCATAGTATAATGTTATTTAGACCATGGCCTTCTCGATAAATGAGCTACTAAACACTAAAATTAGACCTAGATCTTGAGATTCGCGCGTTCAACCAAGCAAACAAACGAACTCTTCAGCTTTGTAATATTAGTTTTTCACACAATTTTATGAAAACGTATTTTCTATTAAGATGGCTCCCGCACGAAGTATAATTCTGTATCGCAGGCAACTGTACAAACATTAAATCAAAGGACACAAATAACACCTTGGCTCGAAGCAGTAATGTAGATCACACAAAGTATTGTTTCGTGTGGTCATCGAACCCACGACACTCAGCGCAGAGCTAAACAGCGATGCGAAGCTTAAACCACTACGCTATACGTAATAGTCACCATAACAGTTTTTCGCAATCCATTGCTGGAGATAGGCCTCTCCTAATTTGCATCCCAATAGCATAATGACTGTTGTGAGCCAATATGACCCGGTCTATGATACCACCCTGACCTGACGGGTTGTAATAGGGTTTCATGTCGAGTTTTCCTTCTCTACGCAAAATACTATTTGTTTCGTGTATACTCCATCCTATTGCCATCTACCGGGCACATTATTAAGCGAACGATAATTAACATATTTAAAAACAACGGTAACGGCGATAGGCTCGCCCCTTAACGTGGGACCTAAAAATTCATGGCGAAATCTGAGTGTAATATTTACACCTCTGCCTACCCCTTCGGGGATACAGGCGTGGGACTATAAATAAATAAATAAATAAGTATGAAACTTTTTATGTAAGTGACATTCATGCGGGTACAGATACGAGCAAAAGCTAATATTAATTGATTTACAATAACTAATATCAATGCTATTATTACATAATTATGTGGTGATGATTACGATGATTTTGATGATTCAACTTATAGCGCGTATTTTAGTTTCTTTCCTTATTGCTGTTTTCAAACCTTACTTCGCCTCACCGCTTGAAGGCTCCTAGTGTTGAAGGTTCGATTCCCACTCGAGACAACACTTTGTGTGATTCATTTATTGTCGTTTCGAGTTTTGATGTGCATTGAGTCCGACGTTACGATGTTTGTAAATTCGTGCTGAATTTGTATTTAAAAAATAGAAACTTGCTTTTGTCTATAATTTCAGCTGGCAAGCGGATTTGCGACTTAAATGACACCAAATGCTTGACAGCAGGTTCAAAAAGAACTTACCAAGAATGCATCAGCGGCCTTGTCGAAGGTGTCCCAGCTTCAGACCCGATGTTTTTGGATGTCATTGATGTTGAACAGCCAAATTTAACATTCAAAGTGACCAATGTCAGCCTTACAGGAATGAGAAGTTGCGAACCTGAACTTGTGAAGTAAGTGTTTAATAACTGTATTTATAATATAATTTTGGGTTATTGACTGACTGACAGCCAGCTACTAATCGCAAGAAGCTGAAAGACATGTATGTTTTTTGGCGACCATAGGAGTGCGCTAAGAAGGGATTTCCTGAAATTCCCTCGGGACCGGACAAAACAGTTAAAATAAAAAAATAATCGAGCGTAGCTACGGGCGCCCTTTAGTAGTTATATAGGTAAAAATCTGTGCGTTTGATATCGAATCAGCTTGACCAATTATTTTATATTTTTGTTTATTTGGTATGGATGTTTTTTGGTTAGTTTCCCACTGCAGGGCAAAATAAAACAAGAAAATGTCATAAAGAAAATAAGGAAAAAAAATTGGTATGACTGGCGTAGGCGTATAATCCTTAGACGATAAATTAAGGGTAGCAGTCTCCAGAATATTTTTAAGTAATTTTGTATGTTTTATATATATTTTTTAATTTATAGACTCACGCCTGTATCCCCGGAGGGGTAGGTAGAGGTGTAATAGTACACCCACATTTCGCCATGCATTTTAGGTCCCACGTAATAGGGGGCGAGCCTATTGCCGTACCGGGCACATTACCAGACTCCGTGCTGTTACTGAGAAATTTCTAACGGAAAAACCCAATAACACTTTGCCCGACCCGGGAATCGAACCCGCGACCTCCCAATCCAACACGTTCATTTATTCCGCGAGACCAACGTGGCAGTCATGTTTTATCAGGAGTATAAAATTCTTATAACATTATCGTTTGCAGGGCAGCTAATATTTATAGTTCATTTCTATTTATCTCTTTACCAAGCCGAGCCCGCAGCTACACCCGCCTTGGGGCTACTGCTCCGCACCTGTGGCGCATAGCGTGATGTTATATAGCCTATAATCTTCCTCGATAAATGGTCTATCTAACACAAAAAAGAAACAAATCGGCTCAGTAGTAACTTTCAGGCAAAGAAACAAACTCTTTTGCTTGAAAATATTAGTATAAATTTTCTGGCTGCAATAAACTTTGTGCTTAATTTTAAGTAAATAAGCTACTTTAGCAACGTCCTTCGAATATCAGCGAAAAGTCCTGAAAATAAGCTAATGATTAAGAAGGTGGTTCTGTTAGCTGGTGAAATGACTCCAGATAATATTGACATTGCGTTTAGCGTGTTTGTTAAATGGTCACTACGCACTGGTAGTGTAGGTATAGTTGGTTCAATTCTCACACATGACAAAATGTGATGTCACGTGCGGTAATCGAACAGATTGTTGTGAAAATTATTGTTCTGACTCCAACTTTGTAATTTGTGATTGTCGTTTGAATGTTCATAGTCCACTGCGACATAGTCTTTTTGAAAAAAAAAACCAAATGGCACAATAATAAATGGCAGAGATAGATAACATAAAATAATAAAACATATTTACGTCACAAACTGAGATTATTAAAAAAAATTGTGAAAAATGAACGTGAGAATGTAAACAATACTATAGTTCTTTTTAGTTGAGTATTTTATTATATATTAATAGGCAGCAAACGAGCAAACGGGTCGCCTGATGGTAAGCAATTGCCGCCGCCCATGGACACCAGCAACACCACAGGAGTCACAAGTGCCTTGGGGTTGGGAAAAGGGATAGGATGAGGAGTGGGATGAGGAAGAAGGAATAGGGGATAAGGCCTAGGGCCTCCGGCAATTAAGCCATGAATTAAATCCGAAACTCACATTTTACCACAATTCTGAAGTAGACTAACCGAATTTGGCTGAATATAAGCTTTTCCACAGAGCGACTGCCTGTCTAACCTCCGCAACCTGAAAGGATAGCGATATTCCATGGTTAGTGTCAGTTTATTTAGAAGGTACTAACGCCCTATAACGACTGCCAAAGATCTTCATGACAGCCGGGACCGACGGCTTAACGTGCTCTCCGAGGCACGGGACAAGCGATAATTGACTATTAATAAACGATGTAGACTACATTGTAATAATAAATAATTTAGTCTCTAAAAACACTAATTGTCACAAAGCAGTACTTACATTTATGTTTTTGATTGCAGACTCGATACAAAAGACTCATCGTATGACTACAACGTCGGGTGCAGACATCTGAAAACAGAGGGACAGTATGAAGTGAAGGGAGAAATAAGCTCCATGCCTATAGAAGGCAAGGGTACTTTCCAAGTCGACCATTGTAAGTTTATGCACGACATTATCATTTTAGTTATACATAACATAGCACAACTTCACGCTTTTATCCCCGAAGGGGTAGGCAGAGGTGTATTACACACCCACACTTCGCCAGTTATGTTTTGGTCCCAGTGTAATAGGGGGCGAACCTATTGCTGTCTACCGGACACATTATTAAGCAAGCGATAATTAACTTTTTTAATGTAATTGTAACTAGGTATACAACCATGTATAGTCCAATCGGAGATTAGAAAAATGCCATGGACTCCAGATTGAGATGTTTTAGATTCAAATGACCTACGCTATTCTCATCATCATCATCATCATCATCCTGCCTCCGTGATCCAGTGGATAGCGAGAATCATATTCAAATACAATGCACACATCCACTGTTCACGACCGCATAAAAAAACTATTACCATTGCCATCCAAAACTTATGACCATTTCTACATTGAGCTTTTTTATTTTCAGACAACTACCTTCTTCTTTTCCATGGTAACTACGGACAAGAATTTGACGCTGATCAAAGGTTACACATTACAGTCAAGAGTTACAAAATAAATACGGAAGTGCGAGACAAAGTTGTTTACAATTACAAAAACTTGTACAATGGAGATATTGTAAAATGTAAGTATTATTATTAATTTATGTTCGACCGCCTGACTGCCTCCGTGGTCCAGTGGATAGCGTGTACGTCTGCTGATTAGGTCCTGGATTCAATTCCAGGATCCCTCAGCCTTCCATGTTGTCACTATATCGCAGTGCCGTAGATCCCCTGTACAATATGGACTGACGATACTGTCAAGATCACTCGAAACGGTTGGACGCAGGCGGCTAAAGATCTGTCTACATGAAGGGCCTTATGGCGGCCTACTCTCAGCAATGGATATATTTGATTCATCTTCGTTAAATACTAGAAGTTGCCTGCAGCACATTTTACTTATCCTATCCCCTATTCCTTCTCCCTCATCCCACTCCTCATCCTATCCCTTTTCCCAACCCAAGGGGCGGCAACGCACTTGTGACTCTTGTGGTGTTGCTTGTGTCCATTCAAAATTTAATCGTTTTTGGCGATCCCTTAGTCATTTCGAGAAATTGCTTCTTAGTGCAACCCTACCTCAAGGAACATAATAATGTATTTTGTTTTGCTTTGTCAGTCAGTCAGTACTAGTTTTATATCATACATGCCATTATGTGTGCCAAAGCAGCCAGACAGTGATGCGAGTATATCTTATACTAATATATAAAGCTGAAGAGTTTGTTTGTTTGTTTGGTTGAATGCGCTAAACGCAGGAACTACTGGTCCGATTTCGAAAATTCTTTCAACATTAGATAGCCCATTTATTGAGGAAGGCTATAGGCTACATAACATCACACTATAAGCCAAGGGGGCGCAGTAGCAGTAGCCTTAAATAACGCGGGTGTAACTGCGGTCTCATCTAGTATTATTATACCACGCACACAGAAAGCTTCTCTTGACGGTGATTTTAGATGCTTTACCTAATAATATTATATTATTAGGCATTTAATTGTTAATATAAATTATAAAATCATGAATGTAATTTTCATTATTTTCAGCTGCGGCAATGCACAAGTATGCTAATGAAAACTGGCCAATAATGGATAAACTTATTGGGTTACCCGTTATGGAGAAGTTTATGTCAAAATTTATGGATAACGTCAGGGACTACATGAAGCAAGTTACTGTGGAACATGTTTTTCCGCGCGATGTCTGAATATAACATTATCTATGAAATATAAATATGAAATATTAAAATATAATAAATAGCATGTAAAAAAATTATTTGCATTGTCATTTCATACCTTAGCACTCCCACGTACTTTATCCTTGATGTTGTATACCTACTGAAACACATGACATAATATTATTGTTCCCGAAATGGTATATTAATTTGTAAAATGTATTCACATATCATTATCAACCTGGTGCAAGTTCTAGGCTGTCAATAGTGTCAAATGTCACAACTGTCACATTATTATCCAGATTAAACTTTGCCGCGTTATGTAATTTGTTTATAAAACGTAAAAAACATACTGTAAAAGTGCTTTGTGTATACCAAATAAATGTGATTTTACACTTCTAGTGTTAGTGTTACTATATTTATTTGATTAGCATTGAAAGGAGCGCAATGAAAACAAGCAAAATAACGTGCGAGATATGGCATACAACAACATGCCGGTCAAGCAATGAAAAAAGGGTATTTATGGCAAAATGTCCCTAGATAAAGATCAATGAATATTTATTATGTTATATATTGTGATATATTTCAATGAAACATAAAAATAAGGAAATATTCTAAAGTTTCATATCCTAGTACTTTGTAGGTAAAAAATAGTGCTGCCTGTCAGTTATCTATAATCCGTTATTAGAAATTGGCACAAGGACTAAAAATTCTATTCTTTTTTTCTTTTTAGATGTAAAAATGGGTAGCTGCAACTGGAAACCAAGACTTGATTTATGTGCCCATTGAAAAATTACATCAGTCTTACTATGTGTGTGGCAAGCATTTTAAGCCGAAAGACTTAAAAAAAGGGAACTCAAGTCAGAAAAATAGCTGTGCCTTGCATCTATAGACATTTCTTTAAATTCTATTACTGAAGAAATGTTGAAAACCTTTCCATTACATGTACATACATATATCTTTTAGTTCTGCGTATTTTTCTTCGCTAATCTAGAATAGATTTATAGAATATGCTAATTTGTTTGAATAAACACATAAATATTAAAGACATCTTTTATTTGTGTTGGTAAAGTATAATTCTTGTCGAAACATAATTATTATTATAATTATTTCTCTTACTGAATATTATCGATATCGATATTTCGTTAATCACTAGAGGGTACATCCCTATATTGACGAATATGACAATGCTGACAACATAAAAACGATGTCAATTAGTATCTTTATGTTGGTACGAGTTCTCCCTGCACGTTTCATACAAAGCTGAAAGTCTCGCATGATATATGGCACATCCGCCTCTTCTTACGTAGTATTTGTATACTCTTTGGTCATTATATGATAAGGACATTAGTAATTAAAGAGTATAACAGAGCAAAAAGGTTTTATTTTTACATTTATTGAGGCTATAGAAACTCAGCTTAAACAAAATTATTAATTAATTTGTAAAAAGTCTAAACTAAGTTTTCAATAAATGAAATACCAAATTGCGTATTAATATTCACCAGGCGTCTTTCATGTGGTAACGGTTTTTAAAAATACATGTCACTAACCCATTTTATGCCGTGGGCATCGTACTTACCAACCTAGCGGCATCTACTGCTGAATGTTTTCCTGCCCCAGGTTATGTCACCGACCAAGGTAATCGACATAGCTCAGAGAATTAGCAAGTTGAAGTGGCAGTGGGCTGGTCACATCTGTCGCAGAACCGATAACCGTTGGAGTCGTGTTCTAGAGTGAAGACCGTGCCTTGGCAAACGTAGTGTAGGATGCCCTCCGGCTAGGTGGAGTGACGATATACGAAAAGTGACTGGCAGCGGCTGGCCGCGAAGAGCCGAAAATCGTGCTCAGTGGCGTGCCATTGGAGAGGCCTATATCCAGCAGTGGACTACGGCAGGCTGATGATGATGATGATGAGGGTATGTCACAAGACCTGATCTCTAGATTTCACTATTCAGCCACTAAGCCCAAGGACAGATGAAGCCTGCTCACTGCCACTTCAGTTTGCTTCATCTTTGAACTATTTAAGTTACTTTGGTCTTCTGCCGGATAACCTCGTTCCAGATTTGGTCAGCGAGATCGAGGATTGATCTTTCTATAGCTCTCGAACAGCCTGTCCCAATATTTGATCTGTACAAATATATGTATATATTTGGCTACTTTTTTTATGTTATGAGCGGCAAACGAGCAGACGGATCACCTGATGGTAAGCAATTACCGTCGCCCATGGACACAAGCAACACCAGAGGAGACACAAGTGCCGCCCTTAAGGTTGGGAAAAGGGTTAAAAAAAAAGGGTTACAAACACAATATGCGAAGTTCAAGGAAAAGGTCGAGACTGACTGAAGTGAACAGAGCGCCAGCGTTCATGCCCTACATAAAAAGAGTAACGGATAAAGTTGGAACAGTACTACAAAAATACTCCATTAAGACTCTATATAGTCCGTACTCCAAAATAGCAAATTACCTGCGTACTCCAAAGGATGTCATCCCTTTTCAAACACCAGGCGTGTACAAGGTGGATAGCAGCAGTGGGAGTTCCTACATCGGACAAACAAAAAGGACCATCGCCGAACGAGTTAAGGGACACATCACAGCCGTCAAAAACCGACAAACCACCAAGTCGGCCATAGCTGAGCATTTGTTGGAGTCAGGATCCAATCACTGGATTGAGCTACATCGGCCCCAGGTTCTCTTCACAGACCGTCACTATTTTTCAAGAATAGCACGGGAAGCGGTTGAAATCAAAAAGCACGCAAATTTCAACCGGGAGGATGGTTACCGTTTATCTACATCTTGGAATCCTGTCATCAGCAAATGTAGACACCGACGAGGTGATATTACACACCAGTGTGAAGATACCATTAGTGTTGTGTGTCGAAGTACCGACAGTTCCGAACATATAAATGTTAATAATTGTGAAGACCAAGTGAGGGTAGGTTCCGAAACCCGCACTTCTCGGAGGCAGCGCTAACGAACATCAGTCATCCCGTGACCACGGTTGGTGTAACCCATGCTGAAACGTCGGGACAAATAGAAAGGTATTTCATCTTTCTTTTCGTTCATTAACACGATTTAGACCCGTTACATAACCCTCAAGATTATTTTTACTTAGCTGCATATTTTGCTCTGGGTACATCTTCCCAGAAATTTAAGAGCTGCACTACAAAAATAAACTTTAATAAATACAATGAAATCAGTTCTGAAAATACAAAAAGCACCATGAGAGCAATACATAATATTATATTTCTGATGTTCAACAAATTTGCTCCACCCGGCTTCCCAAGTTACAACGAAGGAATAATCTAGCTTATGTGTTACTATGCCACTTAATAAAAGTCATCTCCCACTCTAGTGTGAGTTTCTGTGATGGAGATGACTTTACAAACATTTCTGACTTAGAACACTCAGATTTGGTACAATCATGACTTGGTTCAATAATTTTGGGATCAGACAAAGTTGTTTCGTGTTGGAATCGAATCTTTTTTTATATATTGAATGTTTTGTTAGGCTTAATCTGTTGTCTGTTACTTTACTTATATAATGAAATAAAAAAAACAAACTCGCGACGCACTGACACGCGATGCACTGACTGGCGAAGCGGCCGTTTAAACTACTATTTTTTTATTGACTCACGCCTGTATCCCCGAAGGGGTAGGCAAAGGTGTAATATTACACCCACACTTCGCCATTCATTTTTAGGTCCCACTTAATAGGGGGCGAGCCTATTGCCGTAACGGGGCACTTCACCAGACTCCGTGCTGCTGCTTAGAATTCGGGAAAAACCCAGTAACACTTTTGCCCTACCCAGGAATCGAACACGGGACCTCCGACCAGCAGTCGCATGCGCTATCCAATGGACCACGGAGGCAGTCCGTAAACGACTATGCTATAAGGTATACGTGTATTCTAAACTTAAAAAAACTATAGTTGTTTGAAATAGAAATATTGTTTGTGACAAGTTTAATCGATTATATGAATTTAGTTGCGTGTTACTTTGTCTATTGAAAATTTCTGACTATGGTCACACTATGAACTGTCAATCCATTCGTTCATTGTCGTTTCCCCCGGTCAGCGAAAAAACCTCTCCCTGTTTGCTCTGGAAGATTCCGTTTTGTGAGCGCGTTTTTGATCTTGTATTTGATTGTAAAACTAAAAACCCTAGTGAATTGCCGCTAATTGATCAGCCGGCATCGGTTTATTTGTGATAAAAGATAAGTTATAACATATTGAACATTGTAAAACTTGTGTGAATCCGTGCACGTGTTTGGTGCCCGACGACTTCGTTGAAGAAAACCCTGATCATTGGACTGGTAACTATAACGATTTGCTTGTTATTTTGCCAAAATTATGAGTTTAATCATAAAGGTCCACTCCGGAACATCAGTGAAGATTTGGTAAGTAAATCTGCATGTAATTTGAATTCATCGCTGTGCAATCACAGTAATAGTGTTTAAACCTTTGCCCTGGGCTAAGACTGGATGAATAAATCGCTTGCACTGTCTTCTGCAAACTACCCAATTTTAGCCCAGACTCTAAACCATAGTAGTAGGATGTTGAGACCTAGACATCTTAAGATCGATTCCCAGACATTACAGTACTGACGTCAATCTACTCTGAGGAAACATTTTGTCTTAACTGACTGCCATAATAATTACATTGTATTATAATCTTATTTGCTGAAAAAAAAATTTAGAAAACGTGACGAAAACATTATCATTTACTCACGTTCTTTTCTATGATCTTTAATTTCATTGAGTCGTGTGAATGTTTTTATTACGTGTTTATTTGATATGCAAATAATTCTTTTATATGACGTCAAAGTTTCTATTAAAATCATGAAATAAATTATTGCGTATTTGTGGCAAGTTTACTGCAAGTAAAACTTCCAAGTTTATTATGACAATATACAGGGCATGCCGGGGTCGTTAGTGGAATCTAGTATTGCACTCTATGAGACTTTTGATCGAGATTGTATGCAAAATTTAATGTGTTGTCCTTCTCAGAAGAATAGACGTAAACTTGATGTACAGTAGATCAACTTCCCGCTAGACCACCATAAGGGCGAGAATCGCTCAGCAAGACATCGTCGCTTCCAGTGCTACTTTACACGCACATTGACACTCGTAACTCGTATACAAAACCAGTTTCTAGTGTGCCTTGACTATATGAGCGAGCCAAGGGATTTTTTTTCAAACTGGCCCAGCGCCGGTTGGTTATTTGATTGTACGTACACAAGATCGTTATCCGGACGACATATTTTCTATGATGCTCTACGGACATCATAATAATATGTTTTTGACAACGAACGGCGAGGTATAGTTAAGTAACACACGGGCACTTTCTGTCCTACTAGACCATATATTGTTGTTGTTATATATTGTGTTGACAAAAAGTGACTTACGGACATGGAACATAATTTAAGTGCATATCCTTAATTCAGGAATGCTTCTAACTTGATGAAACCTCGTAACATCGCATCATGCTGTTGTTTAGAGACCGACAGCAACTCCTGTTTGTATGAGAAAATGATTCAGGTGATCCGACCACAGCTGTGAGACATCGAGAGAAACCGTTGTGATTTTAAATGTACGTGTTTGAAACGTCTGACCTAGATACAGGTATACATGCACGGAACCGGGAAGATACTGGAAAGACTAATTGCCTATTGTGTTGGTTTTGGTCTGTGAGGCTCATGAATTTACGTAGAAGCAAAGATAATTTAAAAATCTGCCTTTGTCCTCCAAAATCTTAATAAATTCTTTGTTAATTATCTTAAGAAACATCAACATTGAATAGAATAAAAATCTAAATAATACATAATAAAGAACATTTTTGAATCAATTTTAAAGCTTTGTGTTTATAAAAACGTGTTCCCATTGTTTGGCTTTTGTCTCAGTTTAGCTGCCGCAGTTACCGAAATGTTTTCATTTAGGTTAATTTTTGTGTTACTTTGTTTTAAATATTCATTTGGTAAGTACAATTACTCATCTTAATATATAAAATCGTTGCGTTACTGACTGACTGACAGACACGCTACAGCCGAAACTATTGGGCGCAGGAAGCTGAAATTTGGCATGTATGTTCCTTGGGGACCGTAGGGGTGCACTAAGAAGGGATTTCCCGAAATTCCCACGGGATCGGCCAAAACGGGTATATTTAAAAAAAATGCAGGCGTAGCTGCTGGCGTCCTCTAGTTTTATTAATAAAAAGCATTTTCTTATCATGATAAAAATACCAATACTCGTTTTTAGGGTTCCGTACCTAAAAGGTAAAAAACGGAACCCTATTACTAAGCCTCCGCTGTCTGTCTGTCTGTCTGTCTGTCTGTCTGTCTGTCTGTCTGTCTGTCTGTCTGTCTGTCTGTCTGTCACCAGGCTGTATCTCATAAACCGTGATAGCTAGAGAGCTGAAATTTTCACAAATTATGTATTTCGGTTGCCGCTATAACAACAAATACTAAAAATAAAAAAAATGAAAATATTAAGGGGGGGTCCCATACAATAAACGTGTTTTTTTTCGTATTTTTTGCTCAAAATTACTAACGGTAACAGGTAGACGCTTAAAATTTTCACAGAATATGTAGTTGTATATAACCTTTCAAAATAAATAATAAAATTTAAAAAATGTCAATAATAAAGGGGGGCTCCCATACAACAAACGTAATTTTTAAGCAATTTGTTACTCGATTTTAATAAACAGGTAGAAACTTAAAATATATTAACGTATACATACAAAAAACGTATTTTTTTTTATAGATGATGGTACGGAACCCTTCGTGCGCGAGTCCGACTCGCACTTGCCCAATTTTTCTAACTCATAGCCCTTTAACTATCCATCAGGTAAATAATGTTAAAAAATCTAAATTACATCAGAAAAATTGAATCTAAAATTTAAATTTGAAGTACTATAATTAGACAGAAGGGGTTATATTTGACCTTCAACTTAAAAGTTTTCTTTAGGGCTTTTATCTGTTTTACTATTGAAAGTAAACTAAAGATTTCAGGAAATGTTTGCTATAGCCAAGAATAAATTAAGGTTATCAATCAATTTCAGGTCTAAAAAAGCAGCTATGCTACAATGATGACGAGTGCCTCATCAATGCAGTGATAGACAAAGTGTACCCGAGGTTTGTTGCCGGTATACCTGGAGTAGAGCCTTCAGACCCTCTGCGTATAGACGCTGTGGTAGTAGACTTAGCGACTGTTAAATATGTGCTGGATGAGGCGTCTCTTAGTGGGATGAAGGACTGCGAGTTTGTCAAGTTAAAGTAAGTACTGTGACAGATTTCTTTACGAAGTCAAGCTATCTGTTTTTGGACAGTGATAGATTGATATCAACTTTTTTTTATGTGTATAGTATGTGATTTTGTTAGGGTTTATTTATTTTCAAGTTCGTGTTATTTACTGTTGTTATTTAATAGAGAGATACCAACAGTTAAATGACAGAAAATATTATACGTAGTGGTGTTATTGTACCCCCCCCGTGGGACGTCAACTTTGTCTTGGGCTCAGTAACCGTGGCTTGAACACCCGCGGTGAAGCTAAGAGAGATCCCGGGAGTGGACGCTCCGCGTGGGCTTGGAGGGGCCTGCACAGGATGCGTCCAAAGGTGCGGGTGCGGTGGAAAGTCCTGTCTGTCCCTCGCAGTCGGGTGCGGTCGCGGGAGGAGAGGCGTGTCGGTGTTGCGTTGCCGGGCGCCCTATCTCCCGCGACCAAATGGGGGCGCAGCATTGTTGCGTCACGGTGGGGCTGCAGAGGAAGAGGAGATGCAGTGTAGCCAGGTTCCCTATCCTCTAAGGCCGCTCGGTGTTTTGGCGGCGGAGCCTAACACCTGCATCCGCCGCAAAGGGGGTTTTGTTCGGGTTCGGGTTCAATACCCGTCGGGGGGAAGCGACGAATGCTTCGGCGATACCCGACCCTCCGACACACGAATACATGAGAAACACGGCTTGGTTTTTAGTCAGTAAGAGTCTGACAGTCCCATTCGCCCTTCCCCTAGGGCGGGGGAACTCCATGAGGATTTTCCAACCCAACACCAAAATTAAAACAAAAAGTGGTGTTATTGTAAACTAAATATAAATATAGTTCCGATTCTGTCACTTGAATTCAAAGACGCAAATTACTACGTAGGTTGACAAAACAATGGCCAACATTATTCTATGCGAAAGGATGATAGGTTGTCACTAGGAGTATTTGGCCTACTACCTCGCTGGTCTGCCGCGTCAGTATAAGGTATTAGGTAAAGTTTTCCATCTTTTCCCAGAGATAATATTCGCTTCGCATCTTACGATACCCACAGCATAAATTTAATGCCGAAAATTTTTTTTTATAGACTTACGCCCGTAGGCAGACCCACATCTCGCCATGAATTTTTAGGTCCCACATAATAGGGGGCGAGCCTATTGCCGTTACTTGATACTTGATGGCACGGGCTGTTTCTGCAACTCCACGCCTTGGCGTGTATTTTGCGTGCGGGTGGGAATGGTGTCGGCATTCGAGCCACCCCAGCTCTTCGAGAAGGCCAGCAGACTCTTGATGTGGCCCACTGCTTCCCTCGGGGTGCTGTATCTGGTCAGGTACTGCTGCCTGTACTGTGCAACCTCGGGGCAGTCGAGGAGCAGGTGGGCTGCCGTCTCGTCTGCTGCCATACAGGCCCTGCACAGCGGGCTGTCGGTGATACCTATAGTAAATAGCTGTTTATTAAAAAATCCGTGTCCTGTGTAGGCGGCCGTGACTGTCCGCAGTTGTTGTTTGGACAGCTGCAGGATTTATTTGGCTATCTTACTGTCTACTGCGTGAAGAGCCTCCCAGGCCTGCCTACATGTTTCAATACCAATCCAGGTCTGGTTGTGTTGGGTCCTGGTCCTATTTCTTACCAGGTTGCGAAAAAAACCAGAAGGGAGGGGAATAATGGGCTCGGGTCCCACCACCTCTAAAGTGGCCCCTTTTCTGGCAAGTACGTCGGCTGCGTCA
Organism: Euclidia mi; assembly: GCA_944739405.2. NCBI lineage: Eukaryota > Metazoa > Arthropoda > Insecta > Lepidoptera > Erebidae > Euclidia > Euclidia mi. The sequence goes on along the minus strand of OX123194.2, from coordinate 1,368,934 downwards.
TTCCATCTTGAGCCACTGTGGCCCTTGATCCATTGCAGTGTTAATTTGTTTTGTTGTGCCTATTGCCGTTACCGGGCACATCACCAGACTCCGTGCTGCTACTGAGAATTCGATTTTCGATTCGAGATCGAACCCGGGACCTGCGGTCGGCAGTTGCGTACGCTATCCACTGGACCACGGAGGCAGTAAAAGGTTTTTGTTTCTAATTGTTTTCTATAGTACAATAATGTTCCTACACATCCACATTGGTCAGGTTTAAAATTGTAATAACATATTTTTCAACTCCTAAATTCACACAGTTATATTGTTATTTATTTATTGTTTCAGTAATACAAGGCTACCTGAATTGACGTACTTTGACTACGCTTTAGAGTGCCCTGATCTTACTCTATCGGCAGAATATGAATTAAACGGCATCATAGATTCAGTACCAGTGGAAGGGAAAGGACATGTTAAGATAACTTATGGTAAGTATTAAAATATTTTTTTAAAGACAACTCCCGCGCTCGAACTAAATCCTATGTCGCGGGAGACTTTACAAACATACATCTAACAGACACAATTAACACCCTGATTCGATACAACAATTTATGAATCACACAAAGTGTTGTCTCGTGTGGGCATCGCACCCACAACACTCGACACAGTGTCCAGCTGCGAGGCATCCGCTTAAACCACTTCGCCAACCGTGCAGTCGATATTTGAATATCTCTAAAAGAATGCACTTGTATGTACATACAATCTCAAAACTCAATATCTTCATTTGTAAACATAAAATGCATATTTTATATACGCTAAGCATTTTTTTTGTGCGTTTGAAAGCAAGACCTTGTGAGTAACAGTCTGTCGGTCTCCCCACAAGGCTATCGCTCATAAACGTACATATAATAAAATTATATAATTATAGAATTGTTTAATAATTACATATTGGTATTGTTTTCATAATACTGCTCCTATAAAGCCTTAATAATTTAGTCTTCAAATTTCAGAGGACTACTACATATCAGTAAGCGGTACACACAAAAAGGAACAGGACGAGGAAGGGAAACACCATGTCGATATCGTAGACTCTTCTGTCGTGCCAGTTCTGAGAGGAGGCGTCAAGCATCCTGAGTACAGCGATCTGGTGTTCAGCAATGACGACAAATGTAATTAAATTTATGACCAGGCTCACATAAAATAAAACCATAATCGTTTATTCATTTAGGTCACAAAGTGACGCCTACGAACGTAAAATTTATATATTTTTAATAACTACTGAAGTCATTCAGTAATTAATTTATAAATATGTAAATGTTAATTTAAATTTAGATAATTATAAACTCTAGATGCCAATCCACAATTTGTATAATGAACAACATCTGTGTCCCGGTAGCCTGTAACGATAGCATCCAGGCATTACCATCTAGCCAATAATCCACAAACTAGTCAATAGAACCATGGCTGCTTAAATATATTTTCTGTAATCAGAAGATGAGAAGGCCGTGACGTCTCTCTAACCACTTGTCTAAAATGGGAGCACAATTGGTTAACCAAGTAAAAGACTAAAAACTGTTTCATCATGTCAGTCTAGAGACGTCCACTGCTGGACATAGGCCTCCCCCAAGGTTCTCCACTCAGACCGATTTTGAGCCGCCCGCATCCAACCACTCCCTGCGATCTTAACCAGATCCTCGGTCCAGGTCTGATGCGTCGTCCGGTACGTGGTCTCCACTCCGTTTATACGTATTTAATTCGATTTTTTACGATTTATTTCAGGTGAGAATCGTATAAGGCTTTTAGAAGAAATCACCAGAGAGCCCGTCATGAACGCATTTATGCACAAACTGATACAAAACTTAAAGCACTTTCATCATCGGATGGCGATTGAAGACATGCATTATAAATATGTCCGTTCTTAAAAACAAGTTTAGAAAGCCATTAATCAAATAGCGTAGCAAAAACGTTTAGTCTTTAGATATAGTTACATAGCAGCATCACCATCATATTTGCATCTTAATTGGCTGTTAGAGAATGTCACTGGCATTAAGTCCACCTGTGTACATATTTTATTCCAAAAGGTAAAATAAATACCTAAATAATTTTAATATACCGATAAGGCTAGCGGTCCGTAACACTAAAACATAGTATAGGTACCATTGGGCCAGCATGCCAATACCTATATTCAAGGGAATAGTATGCGTAGCCAACATATCAGTTTTGTGACTGTTCTTCTCCAACTATACGAATTAATCTGTCGCTGTTTCAATGGCGTACTGGTTTAAGTTGTCGCCTCGCCCATAAGCACTGCTGTAAGTGTTGCGGGTTCGATCCCCACACGAGACAACACTTTGTGTGAGCATTTGTTGCTTTGTGCCCGAGTGTACTTTGTTGACTACATGTTTGTAACATCCAACGCGAAAAGTGTAATTTCTTCAAATCTAAATACATTTAGACGGAGAGCGGAAACAGCCAAAGAAATTGTTGCACAAAATGAGAGAGCTGGTTTATGTATTAAAAAAATATTTAACTTGGCTTCTGTTATTAATCTCAATACCTATGTACCTTTTTGCTTAGTATGCTTGATGATTACTTTCACTTAGATGTCAAATGAAAGTAGCACGCTTCGAAGATGATTTTGCGACTTTTGAGGCATGTCCATGTATCATATTTATAAGCTACCTTGTAGCTTTGAAGTATATTTGAGCATTTTACTGCTAAATTATTTCAAGATAAAATCTATTACAGACTTTAATTCGATAAACATAACTTTATGTACACACATGGACATACAAGATGTTCACGTTGTTCTAAGCAGTCATGTGTAAAAATAATTTGGTATTACAAATCTATGGTAAATTATATAATATTAAAGACTACCTCGTAGCGGGGTATAATGTCTGTTATCATGATTGGTGTAAAACATGCTGAAATACCGGGACGTTGTAAAGATAATATTTTCTCCTAATCTTAATGTCTAAGTAGTATATGTACAAAAAACCGTAAAAAGAAATTAAAAATTGAAAAAATATTTACAAGGTTTAGGCGTCGTAAAATGCCTCCGCATCAATGTCATCGGGTAACGTGCCCAGAAGGCTGGCAGCATTGCCACGCTGGAAGGCAATGCTGATTCTCTGAGCCAAGAATAAACCAGCCTTCTTCGAATTATTTTCTGTAGTGCAACGAGTTATACTTTGTTAGTAATGAATAATCGTAGACTATAAGTACATTCAAAAGTGAAATTAATAATTAGACTTTCCCTGAGCGGTTTGTATTTCTAGTCTTTTAAATATAGATATAATCTTTATTAAAATTAATATTAATAAACAATTCTCACAACTGTCTCTCAGAGTTGGACGTGTAGTCATATCAACTAAATTGTTTGAATGTTGATCAGCTCAGAATTTTAATTTCATACTACTGGTGCCTTTTAATTTATATAAGAATGACATCTATATACATATGTTATTCACTACTCTCGTTCGGACAACGACAACCCAGCCTACTAGACGGCAGCCGTTAGGCGAAAACTTTCTGACAAGACGTTAGACTTATAAGTCTTACATAAGACCAATTCCAACACTAGTTATGAATTATGACGTACCACAAATTTGAACCGGCCAATTAGAATGCATTTTTGTAGCCCCCTTCGCCCCGCATACCTCACCGCTTTGACAGAATTGTTTGTTTGTAGAGATGAAAACATTAGGTGTCTAGTAGTCTGGGTTGTCGTTGAGTTCAAATGACTAACATTTCCTTCCTGTTATTGTTTGCTCAGCCCCAGTCATCATCGGCCCTGTATATAAACTGTCCCACTGCTGGACACGGGCCTCTTCTCACTATGAGAAGGGTAAGGTCATAGTCCACCACCCTGGCCAAGTGCGGTTTGGCAGACTTCCTGGCCTCTCGAGAACATTATGGAGAACTCTCAGACATGCAGGTTTCCTCAATACATAACATACATACATAACGTCACGCCTTTTATCCCCGAAGGGGTAGGCAGAGGTGTATTTCTACACCCACTTTTCGCCAGATATACTTTAGTCCCACGTAATAAGGGGCGAGCCTATTGCCGTACCGGGCACATTTCCAGACTCCGTGCGGCTACTGAGAATTTCGTGACAGAAAAACCCAATAACACTGCCCGACCCAGGAATCGAACCCGGGACCTCCCGATCCCACGCGCACATTTATGCCGCGAGACCAATGAGGCAGTCGTATAGGGTTTGATGTCGAGTTTTCCGTCTCTACGCAAAGATGGTATTTGCATCGTGTTATCCCTTAGGCGCCTCTTACGACACCCGCGGGAAGATAGGGGGTGGTGACACTTGTATTCTATGCCGTCAACCACACTGCCTCAATAATCAATAATTATATTACATTAACAAAGGTATCGGAATTTATTTGCCAACCTAAGTCCTTTAATAATAGGTTTATACCTATTCGGCCATTATTATTTAAGCAAGAGGTTCTAAGATAGTACTGAAACCAAGACCGTGCACTTTAAAGAACGGCGGTGCTCTAATACTACCCATCCACGTGTTGACTTCTGGAAAAATTGCTCAACTCTGCCATCAAGTGGCATTATTTATGCGACTGGTGAAAATAGTCTATTGTCACATTCATGCAACGCTCACCATCATAGAAATAGTTTAATATGTAGGATAGATATGTTCCATATTATATTATTTCCTTGATCGTGAATATTTATTAAGTGTTTATGCTTTATATTAATTCTAGATGAGACCGCGGTTACAACCGCGTCATTTAAGCCTACTGCTCCACTCCCGTGGTTCATAGCGTGATGAAAGAATTTTTCAAATCGGACCAGTAATAGGGTAGTTTCCAGGGTCAAAATAATTACATTTTATTTAGTCCGTATTTTAGATTATAAAAAAATATTGGACACGTATTTTTTCTTTTTTCGATTAAATGAAATATAACAAAGATATAGCCCATTAAAGTTACGTGTGACGTCACCTAGTGCGAAAAACTGTAGCACGGCGTGACGTTATACGTAACTTTAATGAGCTATATCTTGGTCATTTTTGGTTTAATTTACAAATAAAAAAATACGTATCGCTTATTTTTGAAATCTAAAGGACGGACTTATAATTTTTTTTTCGTTAACTAGCCTATTCCTGAGATTAGCGCGTTCAAGCAAGCAAACAAACAAACAAACTTTTCAGCTTTATAGGTATACTAGACGTCGCCAGCGGCTTCGCCCGCGTCAATTATACATATAAACCTTCCTCTTAAATCATTCTATCTATTAAAAAAGCCGCAGTTTAATCCGTTGTGTAGTTTTTAAGATTTAAGCATACATAGGGACAGACAGACAGAAGACAGACTCTGTTTTATACTATGTAGGTAATGATGATTAGTATTAGAAAAAGTTATTGTTTAGTAGAACTGGTACTAAATTTAAAAATTATGCTTACAAACCCTGTCCAAAGTTCACATCCGCAGTAGTAAGAATATGAATTTGAACTTTATAGTGAACGAAATTGGTTATAGCGATAAAATCAACACGATCGCAGGATCTGATGATTTTAAAATAATTTGATAAAAATTACGAGTATTTTAGCATCATTTTTATAGTTATAACAATCTCAGCTAAAATAAATAGACATGAAACTTTAAACAACCTTTTATAATAATAAATATAATAGGTAAAGTTGCGATCATTGGACCAGCGCTTTGATTGGACCACTTCAATAACTCACGAACGATTTGGTTTAAAAATCGTTTGTTACATCGAAACGCTAGCTTTATGACCATAGGCACAGCTCGTGTACCGCCTATGTCGCCGGAGGCTTGGTTGAGGAGAGACGAGAGTCGTTTATTTGCACGCGCTTTTGATATAAAATTGTCGCAATATATGTCTCCATGTAAGTACAATTCTATTAAGTACTATAACGTATAATATATTTGATAAAGTTGTGCATTTATTGGTGTGGCTAATTATCAAAATAAGTTGTTGACAACTATTTAATTTATTTTTTTATAATTTTTTTAATGAGGTAATAGTATGTTGCCATGAATGAACCAGTGCCTGGCTCTTTGATTGAACCGGTTCAATCATGGCAACTCCTCGAATTGTCGATTTCATTATTTATTTATTTTCTTTTAGAATGGCAAAAAGAGTATTATTCATGGAATGAGACAAGTATGGATTTAGCGTTACAAGCGTTACGTAAAGGTAAGGTGGGCTTAAATGAGGCAAGCAGGATTTACGGCGTGCCTAAAGCGACGCTAAAAAGACGATACGATGACAAAAATACGATGGTCAAAGGTTGCAAGCAAATTGTTGGTTCAACGGGAGATCTGACTACAGAGTTGGAGAAAAAACTAGTTGAACACATATTAGAATTGGAACGATGTTTATATGGTGTAACACCAACTGCCATGCAAATGTTGGGTGCACGAGGAGTGTGCTTGTGTAAAAAAAGGCAAAAAGAAATATGTGTAGAAATAAGTGATGAATATGAGAGTTGAGGGATATAAGGCAAGAGGAAGACCAAAGAAAAGATGGATGGATTGTGTGAAGGCTGACATGAATGAAAAGGGAGTGAATAATCAGATGACGGCTGATAGCAGAGAATGGAAGAGAAAGACATTCTGAACCGACCCCAAGTAATATGGGAACAGGGCAGGCAAAAGGAGAAGTAGGTATAAATTTAAGATTTAACTGAACTTGTCTTTCATATTTTGAATAAAATTGTGTTTAAAAAAATGTTGTCTTTTGTGTTTCCTAAAAATAACACATTTTTCTTAGGTACTTTGATTGGACTAGAAGGCCAATATTGTCTTAGTCCAATGATAACAACTGAGTGGTCCAATCAAAGATACAATGGTCCAAACAAGGCGACCATATTTTATTCATTTATTGCTCTTTTGGCACTAAACGCTTAATTTAAAAAGAAAATATGAATACTGCGGATATTTCAATAAAAGTACAATTATTCATTTAACCAATTTCTATATTGCCTACTGCTATAGTTTTGATTTTATGACCGTCCAAAATTAAGTGGTCTAATAGTAGCAACCTTACCCTAATTGTTTTTATTTTCAGACCATGGCGTCTATTTTGTTAGTAACAATGTTCTTAGCCTAGTGTTAGTATAACTATTCACAACAAAACAAGAAACATACAGCAATCATTACAGCGCCATCCCATGACAAATGACACTACAATGATTGATGTAACCACAGTCCAACCGACTAGCGATCATACTCAGAATGCTGTTGGGGCTGCCACGTAATCTACTCCATCGATTTTATACTCCATCGATGGAACTTGCCTTATTTGCACCACAACAGCATTGTAAGTCAATAAGAGTATTTGATATACTTCTACACCACGCTTAGCCAGACGGGTTGGTATAGAGTTTGATGTCGAGTTTTGTTCTCTTTCCAAAGATACTATTTGCTTTATGTATCTTCCTTAATCTGACTGCCTCCGTGGTCCAGTGGATAGCGTATGCGACTGCTGATCGGAGGTCCCGGGTTCGATTCCCGGGTCGGGCAAAAGTGTTACTGGGTTTTCCGAATACTCAGTAGTAGCCCGGAGTCTGGTGATGTGCCCGGTAACGGCAATAGTCTCGCCCCCTATTACGAGGGACGTAAAAATTCATGGCGAAATGTGGGTGTAATATTTACACCTCTGCCTACCCTTCGGGGATACAGGTGTGAGCCTATATTTAAAATAAATAAATAAATCTTCCTTAATCGTCTCTTTCGATACCCACGGCATGAAATGTGGTAGTCACACTTTGTATTATTAAACCGACAACTCACCAAGATGCGAGTACTACTTGTAACTCTATTGAGAAAGTGAAAGCACTCTACGATGCATCTTAAACTTTTGCTTTTACAAATAATGTTCCTGCCATATTTTAAATACAATTTTTTGCTGAGAAATTATATACCTGTTCTTACGTAAGTTAAAGGCGCCTAAATTAATTGTATAATTGAAAAGTTAAATTCGGTCCCCAATGCAAGTCAAAAAAAGTAGAGTCAGTCGATGCACGGATCATTTTTGGCATTCTTTTAAACTGGTTTCCTATCCGGTTTATCGGTAGAATATAAAATCAGTTTGTTTTAGATTAAATTTATTTTCTCCAAAGCCGAGTCGTGCGAAACATGTATCGTGAGGTGTTTTTAGTGTTGTGTGTTTTTGCAGGCGTTCAATCGAAGTTAAATTTAGGTAAGCATTATATAAATCCAAATGTAATTATTAAATAAAATATAAGACTAGTAGGTAAATCATACTATGTATTATTGAGGTTGATTTTTATTATACTTTACTTAAAATAAAAAAAGATTTTGAAATCATTGTTAATATTCTCTCGAATCTAGTTACACCAGAAAATGAACCCTGGGCTCCAACTCGTGGATGCAACTAGAATAATAGGTACTAGGATTATGGTGATGATGATTCTGGAGATACTAGGATACCATAGTGCAACATATAAATATAAACTAGATTTTAAATAGGGTGCATAGGGTTCCCACCAAGAACTTAGGGTCCCAAGCCAACCTCACCTGCAAGTGGTGCACCTGCCGATCAACGGACGAGGCTCTGGCAAACAAAATGTCCCAATAAGCGGCAATAGGCTCGCCACCTATTACGTGGGATCAAAACACTGGCGAAAAGTGGGCGTTTAATATGCCTCTGCCTACCCCTTCGGGGAAACAGGCGTGAGTCTATGTATGTATGTATGTATGTTAAATAATTAGATTCGTTGTTAGGTAGGTACACAAACTTATTGATTGTGTTGATTTTGTTTTTCCTAATACTATTGAGAGCCTGCATGTGTTCCGTGATTTTACGTTTCTACTAAGAAACAATAAGTTTAATTTTGTTTTTAATATAACATGACATAACATAACTTCACGCCTTTTATCCCCGAAGGGGTAGGCAGAGGTGTATTACACACCCACACTACGCCAGTTATGTTTCGGTCCCAATGTAATAGGGCGCGAGCCTATTGCCACATAATTAAGCGAGCGATAATTTATTTAAATTAGAAGATCTTCAATTTATTTTTAAAATTGTAATAATGTCTGCGAATATCTTACATAATAACATAGCATTTCTAATGCAAGAATCATTAAGTATCGAGCAGGAGAAAGTATAAATGTTATTTTAGTTTCTAAGAAAGTAACCTCACCATTCTTTAATTTTAGCAATTAAAATTTAAACGTAAAATTGACGTCAATTTTAATTCCTTAAGCTTGACTAGGACCAAGCGTCAAGTAAATCCTTACAAATAACATGGTGAATCGGTTAATGAATGACGGAGCTCTGAGGTAGCAAACAAGAGAAACAACACACAACGTAATTGAGAACGTAGCCCTTCGGGTCACGGAGGTCAGACAGGTAGTCGCTCCATGGAAAAGCTAATATTCAGCCAAATCCGGCTAGACCAGAAAGCGGACCCCGGGTTGAAGCTGGAATAACGCTAGGAGGATGATGACCTACTCATAAATACATTTCACAATATCATGATAAAATGTCAAACATGGCACATATTGGATACCATCTTTTAATTCATGATCGCTCTTCCTTTTCCAGCCCTGAAGACTGATATTTCCTTATTCTGATCTTTCTTTAGAGTGTTTCTAGAGCATAGTTTCTATAATGCTGAGAAAACAAAGCGATATATTCCCGAATCTCAGTTACGACTTACCACCATGTTGATCACTGGCTTGCCACCATTAAAAACATGAATTAAAAACGATGCCGAACGAGTTTCGACCAGCTTCATGGCTGCAGTAATAGTTTAAGCGGTTGCCTCGTCGTTTCAAACTGTGCTGAACATTGTAGATTCGATCTCCACACGAGATAATGTTTTGTGTGCTCCAGATGTTGTTCCTTCGAGTCTGGGTGTAAATTGTGACCTTATACGTTTGTAAAGTCCCCGCCACAGATAATTAAATTTATTCTTTGATCGGCAATTGTCTTCAAGAAAATGTAGAAATGACAAATATAATTTTAAATGGTGCATAGGGTTCCCACCAAGAACTTAGGGTCCCAAGCCAACCTCACCTGCAAGTGGTGCACCTGCCGATCAACGGACTAGGCTCTGGCAAACAAAATATCCCGATAAGCGGCAATAGGCTCGCCACCTATTACGTGGGATCAAAACACTGGCGAAAAGTGGGCGTTTAATATGCATCTGCCTACCCCTTCGGGGAAACAGGCGTGAGTCTATGTATGTATGTATGAACTCATATACTTTTCTCAATTTATTTCAGATAAAATCAAGCTTTGCAGTAGATACGATAATCATTGCATCACAGAGGTAGCCGACACATTCTACAATGCGGCTATCAGAGGTGACCCTGATCTGAAAATAGAGAACCTAGATCCTATACATCTGGACTACATACACGGCAAATTTGTTCTGACGGATTATAAGCTGATAAATAATACTCTGATAGGATTTCAGGATTGCCATGTCGTTAATGCAAAGTAAGTACTACTATTATAAATGCAAAGCTTTGTAAGGGTGTATGGATTCATGATTGTATGGATGTTTGTTAATATTCACACTATTTTTTATGAAACTTTGCATTGCAAACATTAATAAAGGTTAGGTATATATCAAAATAATACATAGGCTACCTTTCGTTGCGATAAACGACACTTACGGGGCCGTAGCAGTGGCTAAGTCCAGTGGCTTATAAAAATACATCTGCTATTGGATTTACTCGAGACAACGTGGTGCACCTGCCGATCAACGGACAAGGCTCTGGCAAACAAAATATCCCGACAAGCGGCAATAGGCTCACCACCTATTACGTGGGATCAAAACACTGGCGAATAGTGGGCGTTTAATATGCCTCTGCGTAGGCCTTCAGGAAAACAGGCGTGAGTCTATGTTTGTATGTATGTAACGATCTATGACTGAAAACTTCGACCAAAAAGTCGAAGCCCAGTCGGATCAATTATTTGATGGGCTGGACATCAAATCATTTACTCGAAATATAAGCATACCACTCTAACTCTATGACCAGAATAAATCAAATATCTTACGGGCCGAATTATGTATCAACGTCGAAGACACAGACACGTAAAGGACTGTCGTCAAAGACCTAAAGGATGAAACTCCTTGCAGACACAACCATCAGTAATTAGTGCATGAGGTGTTCTTCTGATTACAGAATCTAAATGCTATAACCTATTAAGGTTATAGCATTTAGATTATTAGTTTAAGTGTTTAGCTTAAATATTTCATAGATAAGCGCATCATTTGTGATTGAATGAATGAAAGAACTTTATGTATGTTCCAGGGTCGCCTTAGAGCAGAATAAAGTTGACTTCGAGATGTCCTGCCCTCGTGTTGACGTATTCGGCAAGTACCTGGTATCAGGGCTACTTATTATCATCCCTATTGAAGGGAATGGGGATTACGCAATTGAAACTAGTAAGTAAACTTTAACTTATATGTAAAGGACTTTAAGTACATAAATGTTTTACATAAAACCTATTGAAAATACCAACAGAGAGCTATGTCGAAGGTCTCGGGTTCAAATCAAGCCACAAGGCGCGTTCCTAACTTTCTGAAGTTATATGTGACCTATTTAACAATTCACGAGTGGAAAAATACTATTCAAGCCATTACCACCAACAGAAATGTACCATACTGACTATACCATGTCTAAACTAACTACTTTGACTGACTTTGAATTTCAGCATTAGAAATTAAACGAAAGAGTTATTTAAATTATTTCATAAATAGTTATTTAAATATAATTTATAAGTTGCATTTAAACTTTCAGAGGACTACCACATTTTCGTCGAAACTGCAACAAAGATCCGTGAAGCTAAGGATGGAAAGCGATATTTACAGTTCAAAAACTTTAAGGCGACCGGAGACTTGCGAGGAGGAATGTCTATTAAACTTACCAACTTATTCAACGGACATAATGAAGAACTGGGTAAGATAATTATTGTAACCTTTACTTCTAAAAACGTGGTAGTTTGTGGTGTCTGACGAAGCCTTGCCGATTTTATCAAGTGGAGTTCAAGTAGAGTCGATCAGCAAGAAAAAAAAAATTAAACCCTCCGAATAAAGGTCCTCCACTATCTTTTGTGTTCTGCTAGTGCATACTCATTCAAAGAACTAAGGACTGATCGCATTCTCTTGTACTATCTATTCTGCATGTTTTGCATCGCCGTGTTGTCTCTTCGAACTCTTCAGTAGCATACCTAAGGCATAAGTAGGCACATTCAGAAATGAAACACAGAAGTTGAAATTTTAAACAAGCAGTCCTTTTTTCTTTGACTGCACGATTGGCGTAATGGTTTAAGCGGCCGCCTCACCGCTTGACACTGCACCGAGTGTTGTGGGTTCGATCCCCACACGAGGCAACACTTTGTGTAATTCACAAATTGTTGTGCCGAGTCTGGGTGTTCATTGTGTCCGTTAGTTGTATGTTTGTAAAGTCCCCCGCGACACAGGATTTAGTCCTACTAAGGGAGTTGTCTTTTTAAAAAAAGAAAAAAAAAGTCCTATTATTTTTTTACCATCAACAAAAAGCTAGTATGTACATAAAAAGACGTGTTTTGACTGATATATGGTCGCACAGCCTACATCACTGAAGTTCATTGTGGGTGTTCATTGTGTCCGTTAGTTGTATGTTGTAAAGTCCCCCGCGACACAGGATTTAGTCCTAATGCGGGAGTTGTCTGTTAAATAAAAATAATAAAAAAAAAAACATGAAATTACATTACACTAAAGTTGAATTTGCCAATATTACACCCCTAAGGAAATAAAGTAGGGATTAAAAGTGCAAGTTAGTTTGAAATACTTATGAAAATGCAGGCAGCAGTAAGAAAAAAGGATAAAAGTACTAATTAGTCTCTTCTATCCTGTGGTATCTTATAAAACGCATACAAATTTCAATGATTACGTGATTAACAGAGCGTTTTCCTTTCCTTCCGAATTAGTTCGCACCTTCCAACTGTTTGGTACATTATTTGGGTCAAATGGCTCGGCTTCAGTAACTGGGGCAAGGCGGTTTGTGGTGGAATAAAACACTATGTTTATATTAGTGACAGAACATTAAGTTAAATGTAACTTGCGGTTGCTTCAGTTGTTTTTGCTTTGGAAGTTTTGTTTTTGGGTCGTGTTTGTTGGAGTGTATATTGAGTATAAACTTAAAGAAATATATTATTAAAGAATTTGTTTGGCTTCGGTTCATCGCAAAGTCTATAATTGTAAATGTAAGAATATTTTTACGGCATGTTAGAATCGAAAGAAATCTACGTTCTATCTTTAGTTATATTTTCTTCAGTCTACGTTCTATCTTTAGTTATATTTTCTTCAAAAAGCTTTTTCTCATAGAACAATCCTCCACGTGTTTCTGTCGACGTCATACTTCGGAGCGGCGTTGATAGGTCCATAAGATGCTGGATTTGATCTGACCATTGAGTTGGAGAGCGTGCACAATCGTATGCCTTCGAACTTTCCAGAGATCATTCGTTTTCGCAAGCTATCAATTTATCGGCGAGCTACATATATTATCACAAATAGGATAAAATTACTTTAAGGCAGATAGCGAAGAATCTTGTAAAGATTCATAAATCTTTCGGAATGGGACATATATTTTGTATGTTCAGCCCTAAATTGGTGACAAACAGACTCAGAGACGGAGATGTTTTCGTACTTATGTTCACAATATATTAAAATGCCATGTGTCATCGGTAACTTCGATTGTCTAAGTTCTTCATAGAAATAAATCCGAGATTTTACCTCTATATCTCAGGACATAAAAGTTATTTTACTTAATGGTGCTGAAAAGGTGAAAAATGTTAGGAGTTAAAGTTTCTTTCATTTTTGTTTAACATCGATTTTATACATCGCGCAAAGTTTTGCATGTAGACTTTTATTTATAAAAACATCTGTAATACAGAGAATAGTTAAAAATTTAATTCAAAATTTCTGTTTAAATATAATCACTGTCTAGTAGTTTTATATAAAATGCTTAAATATGTTAAAATAATTCCATAAAAAGAAGCTTCGAAGGCTATTGATATATATTGCTATGATCGCCGTTCTTTATATATTGGATATCACTATCCAATGTATTTTATAATACGTCGTAAGTAGGCTAGTCGTGCCGCGCGGTTACACCCACCTTTCCTCGTCGTTCAACAGTCGTTGCTAGTAATAGCATCAATCAACCTATTGCAGTCCACTGCTGGACTTAGCAACATGCGCCACAATAACCGACCCTCTACCTTCCGCATCCAGCTCGCCCAGCCACCTTTTTCAGGTAGTCCACCTAGTCTGCCTGACCTCGTTGTTTTTTCTTTTGAGAGACTCCGAGCATAGCTCGTTCTATGGCTCGTTGAGCAACTTTAAATCTATGGAATTATGCTCGCCCGTGCTTGTAATAGCACGGGTGAGCAACGCGATGCGACTGTGCAAAATGAATGCGAGGTTTTTTCTTTAACTCTTATCCTCAAAGAGTGATATTTCATAGCCTAAGAAGGAAATAGAAGGCTTTCTTATGACTATGGCTACCGTTATCATACAAAATGAATTATGATATTTTATAATCCGACTGTTGCCAGTCCAAGTTTCAAAGACCAGGAACTCTGCAACTTAATTATATTGTGCCTTAGTACTGCTACTATTACACATTTTAATGTTATTTTTTATCTCTTTTCAGCTCAATCAGCTCTGAAGTTTGCCAATGACGAATGGAAACCAATCGCCAGGGAATTCCAGGGCCCTACCATCAACGCCAACGTCAGGAAAATCGTCAAAAATCTCAACAAATACTTGAGAAAAGTTCCCGTTGATCAGTTTATCCAATATTATTAATCGTATTCTATTGCGTTCACATGTGATAGCAAACCTAGAAGACAAGCTCGCGAAATATTAGTATGGTCCAAAACCCACCTACACGTTTACATATGATGAGAGCATCCAGCTTCACTTTTCTCAGAGTAATCAGGTTTACAAGACTAAAGCCTGATTTCATCTTTGGATACGTTGTAGCGCTCATAGCGAGACTTGGCTTGCCATTCGTAACAGATCGGCAAAGTGAAGTAACGCTTGCACAGGTCACCACTTGGATGGGTGACCGTGTGTGGCATTTACATCTGAGCGCTACCGTGCTTCGAAGGGTACGTAAAGCTGCCGGTCCCGGTTCTTGTCTAAAGATAAGGATCCTAAGGCCATGTCAGCCTCCTTAGGGCGGTCTGAAAACTCCGACACCAGAGTTGGCCACACATTCACACGAAAAACAAAACAAACAAACCTTTGGATAGACCTTATCCTCTAGATAAAGGAAAATTGGTACAATTTTTGTGCGTGTTATTTGACATAATTATTTCACAGGAACTCATCCAGCAGCGGTGAAACAGGTCCTTAGTTTTGTTTCGCTATTTAACAGAGAGCCCACGAGAGTACCCCAAATTATTCAGGGTAGTTGTCAAGGGCTTCGGTAAAGAGA
Source organism: Euclidia mi (assembly GCA_944739405.2). Classification (NCBI taxonomy): domain Eukaryota; kingdom Metazoa; phylum Arthropoda; class Insecta; order Lepidoptera; family Erebidae; genus Euclidia; species Euclidia mi. Next base: position 1,353,478 of record OX123194.2, on the reverse strand, counting down.
ATTGCAGTCATAGGAGAGACAAGATACTTTGGTGTAATGGCATGAACATTTGGTAAATAAATATTCAACGGGAATATAAAAATATTATCCTTCTTGTTGCAATGATTTTTGAGCTAGTGATAATGCATTTAAAGTAGCTCAGTTTTAATTTATTTTCTTAAATATAATAATTATCTATAGCTTTCTTTGAGCTTGCGATCTTCGCTTCGATTGATGTTTCGTTCAAGAGGCATTAGATGACAATGAAGTCATTTTAAATTATCGTGTATTAAAATAATTCATATACGATCATTTAAAATAATTTTATATTACGTGTAGGTGTATAATTATAAAATAATGCTAAGTTAATTTATTCTATTTACTAAGTGTTTATGAGGCTATTATAATGAAATAAACTGTTCGTACAAAATAATATCCCTTGTTTTATTTGAAAATCTGTTCATTATTTTAAACACTAGCCGTAGCATTCTGCATAGACTGATATAGGATGGTAAAACCGATGGCCGTTGGTGCAGGTACCTCTACTGGTGCGTCGGTTACGTACCGGACAAAGCAGCATTATGTGACCAGTGATGTGTTTATGGTCATTGGATGCAGGCGGCTCCAGATTGGTTTTTAAAGGGAACAAAATGACTTAGCAATTACGTTTTGTTTTAAATATATTTTCCAATGGCGTCGGTGAAAAGATCTATACCTAATATAACAGGATTTATGTTAAAATATAAAAATTTTATATAGAAAAATATATGTTGAAACCACCAACGGCAACATGGCAACGGAAAATAATACTTTGACTGAATTTCAAAATACAAAGTGAATTCGTTTAATTCTGCAATTAAAAAAACGCAAAGATTCTCACCCTAATAAATAAAGGTATGTACCTACCTGTTTGTTTAAAGCGTGGCGTTTAATTGTTAGATGCTCATGAATGACGACAGAGTTTTCTTTATAGGAATTTAAAGCTTCGCAGTCTTTTAAACTTATTTTAAACGAGCTGGTACCCGCGGCATTGCACGTCGATAAAAGTAACATTTTATAATCTTCTCTGCCAAATCTAGTCTTTATACGGACGGCGATTTTCCAGTTCATGACGACTGACTCTTTACTTTTATATTTATATTACTAGAGGCTACTAGAGGCAGCTACGCCTGCATTTTTTTTAAATTTACCCGTTTTGGCCGATCCCGTGGGAATTTGGGGAAATCCCTTCTTAGTGCGCCCCTATGGTCCACAAGGAACATACATGCCAAATTTCAGCTTCCTGCGCCTAATAGTTTCGGCTGTAGCGTATCTGTCAGTCAGTCAGTAACGCAAGGATTTTATATATTAAGATAAGATTAGAAGACTAGACATAGATAGGTATCATGACAACAGCGCCACCTACCGGGTGAAATTGTAACCTATATGTAGCGCTATAAAGTCCTCTACCTTCCAGTGAAAGTCTCATTTGAATCGGTTCAGCCATTCTAGAGATGACCCCGGACAAACAGGAAGATAGACATACAGACAGACATAAATGTTAAAAAGGGCTGTTTAGGACTAAGAGTCGTGCAAATAACTATATGCACTAGAAAAAAATAGTTATTTTTAATCACAGACATACTCTTCAATTTTATCTTTCTTTTTTGCCTTTTTACTGATTATTTTAATACATTAACAATATTTAACAATTAATTTTCTAAGTAACATTTTATTAGAAAATAAACTTAATCTACTTAATACTAGAGTATGTACTTACATAAACAAAAAAAAGCAATTAAAAAGTAAAAATGTTTATACAGTTTAGGCGTCGTAGAATGCCTCCGCATCAATGTCATCCGGTAACGTGCCCAGAAGACTGGTAGCATTGCCACGCTGGACGGCAATGCTGATTCTTTGAGCAAAGAATTAACAAGCCTTCTGGTCATGTGAGACGTCGATTAATTGTGAACATATTTCTTGAAATAAGGAACGAGCGCTCGGCCCCCATGAGCCAAGCGTTTCCACCTTAAACGGCTCAACGCTAATTACTTAGTAAATTACTGTATTTGCGCCGTTTGAGGGTTTCCGCGGTTGCAGCAGCAGCGCCAGCATGGCCTCCCGTGCTTGGAACATGTGATGGCGCGAGGGTGTCTACGCAGATTGCGTCCCACACTAAAGGCCTGCCCATTTTCCTGGACAACTATAGCGGCGATCAGACGGCACGATTCATCAGACCGATGAGTAGGGCTCGATAGATTAGGCCTTCTGATCACACTACACGATATCGCCACCCTAACTCACTTGGCAGCCGAACGCCGAGCAGTGAAGATGGTGGCAAAGTATCAAAAACTTGGAATCGCTCTTGCAGTAGCAGCGGGTGTAGTAAAACAAAAAAGAAAAGAAGATGTTGGGTGAAGGAATATTTACTGTCTAGAGTTTGGCTAGAAAGAACTGGGATTATTTGCAGAGATTGGTAGAAGTGTAATTATATTCATCAGTCCCTGTCAGCCACAACTAATCTCAGACACAACTGTACTGTGTTGCACAGTGAATGAATATAAAATATAATATTAATAAAATGTCTTACCAAATCTTCACTAATGCTTCTGATAATGCTCTTGAGTGGACCTATAAGATTAACTCATAATTTTGGGCAAAATAACAAGAAAATCGAATAAATACCACAGGATCCAGTTCGACGTTCTTCATCAGCAAAATCGTCGGGCACCAACCACGTGCATCGGATTCACTCAAGTTTTACAATGTTCATTAGAATACTATTTTTATCACAGATAAACCGTTGCCGGTTATTAATCAAGAAAGCGGCAAACAAACGGGTTCCAAATATTCCACGCGAGAGAGACCAAAACGGCGTCAGCCAATTTTCAGTAACGGAAGTTGACAGTTCAGTGTGACCATAGTCAAAATTTACAATAGACTAAACTAAACGCTACTTAATCGATATAATCGATTTGACTTATCATAAAACTAATTCTATTTCAAACATTTACTCTGGAGAAATAAATTGTGTAACATGAACATTTTGTGTGTGTTAGAGCCGAAGGACTTTAGACGTATTACGTCCGAATGAATTCTGGACAATTTAATCATCTTTTTATAAACTTAGTACGTTGTGCGTTGAGTATTATCTCTCTTTGGCACGGAGCAGCTAAGCGAAGGCAAGTGGCGATACGGAACGTCCCATCGTCCAACATGGTTCCTGTGTTGGACGATGGTAGTGCCTGAAGCCAAAGACCGGATTCCCATTCCCCTACTGCCAGCAAGCGAGCACGCTCTGCCACATTAGGAGCTGTAGACAAAATAAATTTTTGTACTAAGTTGCAGAGCGGCGCGGCGCGTCCCACTGTCTTTGGGAGAATGGGTTGGTGGGCAGTGCTTGAACAAGCCATTCTCCAGGCGTTTATAGCTTCGGTTTTGCACAGCACTTCTGAGTTAACTAGTGTAGGTAATAAAATTTTCCTAGTTAACTCTTCCGTGCTATAAACCAAAGATAGGAACGTCGGTAAACTGACACTAGAAATTTTGCGAACGCCAAGCCCATCCAGACGTATAAGTATAAGAAAGCCAGACTCGGTCATCCAAGTCCACATTTAATGTACTCTTCAAAGTGATTTGGATAATTTGGTCGATTTTTTTATGAAATTATAGCAGTATGGCGTGGCCTAAACCTGAATGTTCAAAGCTGCTGTGATGCCACACAACAACTGTTGACGAGCTTTAAGATAGCCGGAACTGTGTTCTCGTCATACTTCACAAATGAATACACACATAACTATGGTTTCGAAGTTAGTTAAAAAGCCATGCTGCAGTTAATTATCAAGCCATTACAAATTTTAACATTGGACGTAAAGAGCAACAATATCAGAAGAATAATTTATATTTCTAAATATTGAAGCACAATTTTAAGATCGGTGTAGTTGGAAAGTGTACCTTAGCACTACCTGAATGTCTAGGTATTTGGATAAACGTACATATAAACATTAAATTAACAATAGGTCTTATCGCTTTAAGAAATCTTTCACAGACTATAATTAAGAACCGATTATGCAATCATCTATTATATAGTAGAAAATAAAAATATAGGTATAACATAAACTAAAGTTTTTATGTAAGTTTAAATTGTGAATGATAACAAAAATAATAATTAATTTACACTAGCAGAAACCACCGGCTTTCTTGTGTTTTCCAGGCATTTTTTTTAGTTTCTCACAAGCAGTAATATTATTCTAACTAGTTTGTTACCATTTGCTTTTGAGATATAGAACTCTATAAAATGTTCTACACAGCTTTTATGTTCCATAATAGGGTATTCGACTAAAAAAAAATAATTAGTCCGTCAGTTAGATTATCGAAAAATATTGGATACGTATTTTTTGTTTTATCAAATCAGTAAAAAATTACGAAGATAAAACGCATCAAAGATGGAGAAACGCCTAAGAGTGGGGGCTTGTAACGTCACTTGCCAGTAAAAAATGTACTGGCAAGTGACGTCACACGAGTTTTCAGCGAAGTTTGTCGTCTTCATTTTTCGTTTACGTGACTAAAGAAAATATACGTGTCCAATATTTTTTGAAAATCTATCTGACGGACTCATTCGATTTTTTTAGTCAAATACCCTATTGTCTAGAAATTTCGTAATGTTAATGAGATTTTTAAAGCAATGAGCTTTATTAAGCAACAGTAGCACTGTCCAGGCTGTTGCGTTTAGGACTTTTATCTTGAAACCAGTGGTATATTTTCAAAACCTAACCAGATTTGAGACAGCACTAGCTTTTCCGCTGGGTGACTATTATCTGACCTATTCTTTTAGTCATTATTTGATAACGATGAGCGTATCCAATACTTGAGACTGTAGGTCCACTTTATAGTTTCACCAGATTTGACAGAAAATTAGATTTTTCTACAGAGCAACTGTCATCTGACCTTCTCAACCCAAAAGGATAGCAATAGACGGCAGTTTCGGTATATTTACTGACTTCCCATAACGACTGTCAAACATCACGAGGCAAGCGATAACTAACAATTTAATACGCACAATACTCCCAAAAGTCAATGACGACGACCGGTTGGCGCAGCGGGAGTGTAAGCGACTGCTACGCCGAAGGTCGCGGGTTCGATTCCCGCTCAAGTCAAATATTTGTGTGCGTGAACATGGATGTTTGTCTTGGTCTGGGTGTTTCTATGTATAATATGTATGTATTAACAAAAAAATATATATATGTATGTTTATCCATTGTCTATTACCCATAGTACAAGCTCTGCTTAGTTTGGGACTAGATGGTGTGGTGTGAATGTGGTAGAATATTATTATTATTAATGGTGCAAACCGTAAGCGTAGTCTCGCTATAAGGGTTTCGCTGTTATTCCAATTCGCTATTTTGGCTCATGATGTAAACCTTGTTGTGGATCTACCTCTTCTCTTCTGTACAATTCGAGTGAGCTTATGTATGTTGCAGTCAACGTGTCACGACCCACACAAAACATTTGAATTTCAAATTAGATAGAATTTTCAAAACCAATTATCTAAATACTAAAATAAGATAACTTCAAACGTTTTATAAAATTTTAATTCATTTCATCAAATATATTGTCGTATTCTTCAGTAAAGAAAAGAAAACAACACTAAGTTTTGTAGGTAAGTTATTGTGCATATTGGTGTCTGTTTATATGAGTATTCTCTCATTTTCCATAAATTCATTTGCACTAATATTGTTTGCCATAATCATCCCCGATCATAATATTTACTTGCACTATTATCATTTATACTAATAACGTTTGCCTTAACAACTCAACAGTGATAACTTTTATTTGCCATAAAATGACTTTCTATAACAACATATATCATAATAATTAGTTTCCATAAGTAACACAGTCATCTCATAATCGACTCTTGACATAATCAAAATTTGATATAATTATGAAAATAATACATAATATTGTTAGGTCGAAATTAATTATCGTTAACACTCCGACTCAGTGCAATCTGCCTCGGATAGGTTAGGTTAGGGTTCTCTTTTGACCCTTAACCTAAAAATAGGAGCCCTGCGTAGCAGGGCTCCGTCAACTTAGTCCACATTCTTCACACTAGTTCAATAAACTGAAGTTGAATTAATTATCGTTAACACCCCGACTCAGTGCAATCCGACTCGGATAGGTTAGGTTAGGGTTCTCTTTTGACCCCTAAACTAATAATAGGAGGCCTGCGAAGCAGGGCTCCGTCAACTTAGTCCACATTCTTCACACCAGTTTAATAAACTGAAGTTGAATTAATTATCATTAACACCCCGACTCAGTGCAATCCGACTCGGATAGGTGAGGTTAGGTTAAGGTTCTCTTTTGACCCTTAACCCAAAAATAGGAACCCTGCGAAGCAGGGCTCCGTCAACTTAGTCCACATTCTTCACACTAGTTTAATTTCTCTATTTTCTTCTTAGATTATTGAAAACGAAAATTATAGCATATACATTTATGGATTTAAATTATTATGAGACTTGATCGATTATGACCAATGGAATTAGTGAAAGTAATTTTATGTCATTTCACGACTATGACAACTGAAGCGTTATTTCTAATGAAATTATGGCAAATACCAGCATGGCATATGAAATTATGGCATTTTAAATTATGGCAAACATTAGTAAACCGTTTATATGCTACCATTCGTGTGACGAGGTTGACGCTGGAAATAATCGGAATCATGTTTCCATTCGTTTTGTTGGCTGTCATATATTGTGCGATTATTAATATTCATTCGGGCGCAGGTGAGTCCTAAATGTTAAAGGTTTAATGTTTGGTAATGTTTGGTAAAATTATTAGACAATGTTGTGTGAATTGTTTAAAATACTAGTTATATATGCAAAATATAATTGTACATTTATAAATAAAATATAGTTATCATCGTCATCACCATCATCATCAGCCTGTTGTAGACCACTGCATGCATAAAGATCTCTCCATTAGCACGCTACTGAGCTCACTCTTTGGCTCTTCATGCCCAACCCAATTGTCACTTCATCTAGCCGGAGTGCGGCCTTAGCTACGTTTGCCGAAACGCGGTTTCCACTACAGAACACGTCTACTCCAACAGTTATCGGTTCCACAAAAATTCGTGAGGGACCTCATTTAAGATAATCGTCTCCGAAGTAAAATGTTCATTCAACTATATCTTGGTTTTATTCGAATTCAGAACTCGTAACACCGCCAACTCATCGGATAAACATGCTTAAATATTCTTGAATACATACATTACATTAGGGCTTGTAATATCGGAGAGTTTTGAATTCCGGAACTGAGTTACGATATTGGAGTCTCAATTCCGGAATTCCGGTATTGATTCCGGAATCGGTATGCTCTTGAAAGATTGAAATTTCTAATATAAAATAAACGTGTATAATGCCAAAATTAAGCAAGTTATATACTTTCATCAGTCTATAATTCGTTATACGTTGGATAGATCAAGATTTAAAATTTTTGTACAGTTTTATTAATTAACATGTCATAAACATTCAAGTAGCAAAAAATTAAGAAGAACATAGTATAATTAAATTTATTAATTATACTATGTGAAAATTACATTTGGGAATAAAGTGAGAGTTTATACATTCTCGTCATTTTAAGAGTAGTTGATTGATTCAATTTTTGAAAAAATCGTGAGGCGAGAATCAAAAAAATCTTTGAAATCGATTTTTCTCCTTATGAAATTGTTCAATTTCTAAAAAAGTGATGATCTATTGGAGCAAGTTACAGGCTCTACGGGGTGTAGAGATATGGGAAGATGTTGTGTTGTGTGAGATAAAATAAAGAATCCAGGAAACGAAATATATACTCTTACTGTGGTACCACATAATTTTTGAGAACTAGACTTTATAACCTTAGCGTCCTCTAATTTAGCAACCGTCTTTCGCGAAGTACCTATGTGGTCTAAATGTCCGTTGTCCTCAAGCAGCAGTAAGCTCTAACGAATAAAGATATAATTATGATTATAACGATTGAGACTGGTGTCGGTCGTTTAACAGGCACCTTTCCATCATTGTTTGCAATTGATGACAGTAAAATTTGCTACTTTAATATGCTGTCCAGATCTTGAGAAGCTGAGGTGCATGATACCAGCACCGGGCCCCCAGACGACAACCAGAACTTTTTCTTAATGAATTTTCTCTTGTGCAGGAGTTGGCCCGTTCTCCTTCCGATGCCTATTGTCGAACCGGATCCATTTTTAAGCACAAGAAACGATAGGTTTCAATATTCCCTCTATATCGTGACGGTTGAGTAAACTCACATAGCACTCAATAGGTGTTTATTATTTCTGCAATTGTTTCCTTTCTAATTTATTTAAAGGGAATTAGAATTGTTTCATAAATCGTTACTAACCCCGAAGTTAGCTCTGATGTGGTTTGCATTAGATATGCTTCCATGATTACTTTAATTCTTCATTGTTAACTATGATCACGGATCGTTCACGGAATTAGCAAAATGTCGGGCACATGGGAAACAAGGGAGAGCGCGGAGTCACTGCGGAAGGAATGGTGACCTAACAATGTGTATTATTGGCCACATTCACAAAAAAATTTTAACTAGAAAAGTCACTTTATATTATGATTTATGAATATATATATATTTGGTATAGTAGGCCAATTCCTTCTTTCAAAGGAGAGGCCTAGTCCAGCAGTGGACTGTTAAAGGCTGATGATGATGTGTATGAATATCGGAATTACGATATTTGGGCCCTCAATTCCGGTATTATAATAACGAAAAAAAAACGTCCGAAATTCCGGAATTACGCAATCTCTGAATTCCGGGATCCATGCCCTACATTACATACTAGGGAGGTCTGAAAAGTTTCCGACCTCAACCTGAAGTAAGCAGCACTCGTCAAAAAAAGTTATTGATGTAATTTTACTTCTTTTGGCAATTACCCAAAATTTCAGCCATTATGGACTAGTAGTTGTTGTTTGAGAGCCATTCGATTGAGTCAATGTGAGTGTTTTTGTGAAAATGGGAAATTTGTATCGAGTTGTCATTAAATTTTTGTTTTTAAAAGGCAATATGCCGACGCAATATTTTGACCCAAACATTGTTCATGGGGACTCTTTTCTCCATCATTTACCACAGTGAAATTTTGGGCAGCTAAATTTAAACCCGGTCGTGAGATTGTGCTAACAGGGAATAGTTGAACCTCCGAAACGTCCAAAAACTGAAACAACTGATGATAACCTAGCTAAACTTCACCAAATGGTGCTAGACTAGAAGAGAGACTATATTAATATTGAAGCAACATACCAGACGAAGAGACCGGTTAAATAAACTTGTATGCTTATGTAATCGGGCATGATCTAAATAATTTAGATGTAACGGACTGTCGAGACGATGGTCTCGGGTTCGATCCCCAGGTACCCCGGGCACACACCTCTGACTTTTCGAAGTTATGTGTGTATTAAAAATGTTAAATTAGTGCCCGGTAGATAGCAATAGGCTCGCGCCCTATTACTCTGGGACCGAAACATAACTGGCGAAGTGTGGGTGTGTAATACACCTGTGCCTACCCCTTCGAGGATAAAAGGCGTGAAGTTATGTAATGTGTTAGTTATGTTAGTTTTATTTTACATTTAACCCATCAGCTGTTACAACTCCTTACGTGACTTTTTATGGTGTTTATGTTTTGATCCGTTGATCGTAAACATGGCGCGTGTTATCGCGCACTTCAGATAAACATCCATAAAAAACAAACGAGACCACTTATCGTTGTTCTGTAAGCTTTGTTGTTTTTATGAATAGTTTTCCTAGTTGCAAATACCAATAAGACGACAAGTGGATCGTCATAAGTTTCTAACAAGATCTAATAAGATTTCGTAAATGTGTTTTCAGGTCTCTAAAAGGTTAGGGCTATATAAATGTTTTTTTTATCCATAAATGACCTTTTATATAAAAAATCGGGCTCAGTTTCGTGCCATTGGAGAGGCCTATATCGAATAGTGGACTCTTGCAGGCTGATGATGATGATGCTTCTTCTAAGATTTTCTAATGTTTGAGTATCATGACAAAAAGCTTATAAGATTCATTTTGCCTTAAAGTCAGTAGTCTGTTTTCTGAACTAACCACATTTGAATAGGGAAAGCGCTCATAATCTAGTGGAGAGACCAACAGACGTCTCGAGAACAAACTCTCAGTGCTGACTTTTTGAAGGAACCTTTATGTGCATTCATTTTTTTTATTCCCAAGATGAAAAACTTATTGCAGGCTACCTTGGGCTTGACTGGCTGGCTTACATTCTTCGCCTTTTAATTATTTGCGTTTAGGCTGGCGAAGAATATATGGGTGACTTACCGTTAAGGACGAGTGGGGACTTACTGAAATCAGCTGTCTTTGAAGTCCCGTAGCGGCGAGGTCGAATCGCAATCAACATATACAATATTAAGTTGCGTCACACAGCGAATATTATTTTCATTTTAATTTTCAAAAACAATCAGTTTAATATTAACAATAGCTAATTCCAAGAAGTGATTGACGTCAGCGTAGAAGTAAAAAGTCTCGCTGAGATTTAGTAGATTGGCTCTTGTGCGTATAAAATTGTTGCCTGTTAGTATACTACCATTCGTTCGTGAGGCAGGGTTGACGAAGGAAATAAGCTGAGCTGCCACCATGTTTTTACTTGCGTTGTTCATATATTGCGCAATTATTAATATTCAATCGGACGCAGGTGAGACATAAACGTAAAAAGGTTTTGAGAGTACTGGGGAAATTTAATTAAAAACAGTATTTTATTAAATTTTAGTTTATTATTTACTAATATAGCCAACCATGACAGGACATTCGCATTTTCACCGAGCGACTGCCATCTGACCTTCACAGCTTTAAGGGACAGGGATAATCCACAGTTTAGAACAGTCTTACGGCCATTTTCAATATTCGAACTATAGATAGATCTGTAAATTTTAGATTCGTGTTTGACATATTTTGTATGGAGCTAATGTCAAAAACGTATCTAAAATCTACAGATCTATCTATAGTTCGTATATTGAATTTCGTAGTTAGTAAAGAATAATAAAATTAGGGATAGTATCATATTATATCGTTTTATAAAGGAAGTGACTTCCCATTTTCTCGTGCCTCGAAGAGCTATTATTATTATCCGAGGTACGAGGCAAGCGACATTTAACAATTTAATTCTCACAAAGCTTCGAAAAGTCAGTGGCACACGCCTTGGATTTGAACTCGAGACTTGCATGGCAGTCTATTTGCATATCCACGAAATTTTCGTTGCCTTTGCAGTAATCACAAATATAATCAATTTTAATAATCTCTGTTCACAGCTTTTAATTTAATACTCTGCAAGCCCGGTGACAACGTCTGTGTAACGAAGAGTTTGAGGGATGCGTTCCCTCTTGTCCTGGAACAGAACTCAGCGATCGGTGCAGAGGATCTTACCACAGTTGACAGTATGGACCAAGAATTTTTCGAAGCAAGCCTGTCGACCTATAATTTCAAGCTCTTCAATACTAAAATTACTGGTTACAAAACGTGTGTAATTGAGAGTGCTGTGTAAGTGATATAATTATTAATAGAATAAAGGGCAATTCAAAGTCTTTCTTAAATTTAGATATTGTAATTCATTTGATGGATAGTATAGAAAGCAGCGATAGCCGAGTGGAGAGACTTTGATTTGATTGATTTGCCGTGCCCTACAGGGTCCATAATGTATCTTATATTGTCATATTGTAACACCTTATGTAACTTATGGAGTGCAATAAAATATTGAGTATTGAGACCGACAGACTGCTACGCAGAGGGTCTCGGGTTCGAATCCACGGCACGCACCAATGACTTTTCGAAGTTAAGTGCGTATTAAATTGTTAATTATCGCTTGCTTAACGGTGAAGGAAAACATCGTGAGGAAACCTGCTTGTCTGAGAGTTCTCCATAATGTTCTCGAAAGACATGTGAAGTCTGCCAACTCGCACTTGGTCAGCGTGGTGGACTATGGCCTTACCCTTCTCATAGTGAGAAGAGGCGCGTGCCCAGCAGTGGGACAGTAAAAAGGCTGATGATAATGTATAGTATAGTAGTTTAAGTGTATTAACGTTGCCGGTTAATACGTCGTCGATTATTTACAAGTTTAGGTACCAATAATTTCCGTCAGTAAGTACTAATGCTTATTAAAAACATAAAGACATATTTATTTCTGCATGTTAGTTGATTATGACACTTATACAAGTCAAAACCCTATTTTAGAGGCAACCGGCTTTTCATAGCTAAATTACTTCTTGAGAAGAAAATCCGAAACAACTCAGAGTCAATTTTTTTTGTCATTTTATTATCTTTTATCTCTTCTTCTCGTTCTTCGTTTATATTATTTTTCTTCATTTATTGGATTAGTAGTTCATTTTAACGACTAATTATTCTTAATTTTAATAGTTCTGTTCCTGCATTTCAGTTGGAATAATGAAACCGACGAAATTCATGTAGAATTCCTGTGTTCGCACTTCAGTCTGCAAGGACAGTATGAAGTCAACCAGTCGACACAAGGCGACTTCTTGATAGATACAAGTAAGATAAGATAAGATTATACTTTATTGCACACCAAAATAAATGATTACAGTACAGGCTTAAAAAACTACGAGTAATGCACAATCGGCGGCCTTATCGCTAAGTGCGATCTCTTCCAGGCAACCTTTGGATGGACAGGAATGATGTTAGTGGAATGATGTTAAGTAGTCTTCTTTCTCTTAGCGTTATCCCAGTTTCAATCTGGGGTCCGCTTTCTAGTCTAACCGGATTTGGCTGAATATTAGCTTTTCCACGGAGCGATTGCCTCTCTGACCTCCGCAACCCGAAGGGATAGCGATATTCCATGGTTTAGACTAGTGTCAGTTTATTTAGAAGGTACTGACGCCCTGTAACGACTGTCAAAGATCTTCATGACAACTGGGACCGACGGCTTAACGTGCTCTCCGAGGCACAGGACAAGCGATAATTTACAATTCAATACGCACATAACTCGGAAAAGTCATTGGTGCGCGCCGTGGATTCGAACCTGATACCCTCTGCATGGCAGTCTGTTGGTATATCCACTCGGCTATCGCTGCCTTAGAATGATGTTAAGTAGTCAGTTCTTATATTATTATTTAGTAGGTTGCTTGCGGCTTCAGCCGCCCTGTATTTTTTTTGTGTCCATGAAATGAGAGATGTAGAAAGTTTTTAAATATAATTTTAACTCATTTGTTTAAAAATTAAATACTTTTCATAGTGCTTATTTTTTCTGTCATCGTTTATTTTATAATCGTGGGTTTTAATTCACCAAAAAATACTACATTAGAGTGTAAGAGCAAATTTATGGATATTCAAACAATCTTTTAACCCAAACTGTTATCCTAATTTGTTAATTTTTTCATTCTTCCTTAGTACTAGCACAGTATAAAGACATACAGTAGTTTGACGCCTTTGATCTCGTAAAAAAAGCCGACAACGTCTAGACAAGGGTAAGGAGGCTAGGGCTGCCACATGTAAAAAATACCATTCAAACACCGTCTATATATTTTAGAAAAATATTACAATTGCTACGCTACATCAATATTATAGTGTAAATCACTTCCGCTTTTTACTAAATGCATATTATGGATGTAGGTATACACGGTACATATACCGAAATGACAATTATACAATGTTTGTCTGTCTGTCTGTTTGTGCCTGCTAATCTCTGGATCGGCTGGACCGATATTGACGGAACTTTCAATTTATTATATTGCAATAATTAACGATAAATTATTATTATAAAACAGTTTTCATATCTCGTGCGGTGACTTTGCTTTCCATAAAAAGTGTCAGTCAGCACCTATTTCATCCCGCAAGTGTCGTGGGAGGCGGTTATGGATATGAAGCATTTTTCAGATAGGTATACTAGGTCGTTATCGTAAAAACCAAGTTAAAATAAAGCGATCGACATAGCGGTCTTTTAATGGATGGGCAACCATGGGATCAGCTTGCAGAACCTGTGCTATCGATATGAAGTATTTTGCTGATCTATTATCGAGCAAACTACGTTAAGGTAAAGCAATAGCCATCACGGTCATTTTATGGATGAGTGTCCGGGCTATGAGATTATTGAGAACATGTTTTATAAAAGGGGGCCAAAAATATGGTTATTTTTAGCTAGGACGCGCCGTTACCAAGATACATATTAAGGCGAGGTTGCAGTACTTTTTAAGATTTTTGAACGTCTGAAAGTCCCATATTTTTAATGAATAAAAATTAAAGTATAAAAGTTGAACATATCTGCTAGTAAATCGTAAAGATAGAAACACGATTTGGAATGATTGGTTCGATAAAAAAAATTGTCAAACATGGCACTAAATCACAATTTTAAACGTGTACTGCTTAGAGATTCCATAATGAATTTATATGAAAGTAATATCAATAGAAACAGCTCTTTATTTTAAAATAAATGGTAAAAACAGATTTCGTAATTTCGTTATCATTTTTCTCCAAGAAAAAAAATAGTCAAAATGTTGGCATTATATCGCTCGCCGGCCGTTCATCAGTGCCTGTCTAGGCGTGATTGAGGGCGGACGTACGTCGTTGCTCCGCAAAATCCCCCTCCACCCCCGCATGTACGTTTTCGCAAAAGTACAAAGTAATTCGTATTCCAAACTCAATCGTTCAAACCATAGACATACTAGTAAGAAACCGTAGACAGGTTATTGACAAGGTAACATGACGGAGCTTACGAGTGGCACGCATCGCGAAAAGCGTACGCACACTAATATAAATATGTCAAAACGACACACTAAGAATTAGATAAGAAGTGTAAGTGAGATAGCACATCTAATCGCAAGCGCGAAATAGAGATAAACATATACTCTCTGGACCGAAGCGCATTGTGACATCATGCTGACCGTTTCACAAACAATAATTTGACTCAGATGCGACATGATCACTTTGTCTGTCTTGACTTGAGTAAATTCAATTCGCCTCAAAGTAAATTTGATTTATTCATTTAAGGTAGGGAAATAAAAATTCGATGTGATTTATTTATAACATTTATTAAAAAAGTACATTTCATTCAATGGAAACCTAAAACAGTACGTTAATATAAAAACTGTGCGCTGCGGACCCACCGTAGCCCTGGCAATACCCCTGGGGGTATGGTGGGTCTTTTAAAGCTTAACCGTACTCCTGGCTGAAATGCTCGTAGTGTTATACCAACGTGCTACGTGGATATTAAACTGAACAGTGTTATCTCTCGTATGATAATGACTTAGTACTTACGTTTTTGTATTTTTAAACAAGCGAAGACAAGCGCTAGTACGATGATATAGTGCAACAAGGAGATAAATTAGAGAATAAAACGTTTAGGTATTACTGCTAATGGTTATAATGCTTTGTATATTATAGGTATAATTTGTGGTGCTGTTGAAGACCCGTCATCATCATCATCCTTGCGCTGTCGTATCATTCCCACTAGTTCTATTGAACAGTTCTATGATAGAACTAGTGATACTTTTTATCCCACTAGTTCTATTAGCACAACTTGATGAGAAGGATAGAACTAATGGGAAACAGTTATAGGAAATTTACCACTAGTTCTATGTATGTTTTACAAGGGTAGTGTCACAACATCGCGCTCACAAATCCGAATAAATATGTATTTATAAAAATGTTTTAAACGAATGAACGTCTACAAAACAATTGAACGTCTACAAAACAAATTAATGTCTACAAAACAAATGAACGTCTACAAAACAAATGACTACCAGAAAGTGATCAGCTATCGATAGTGATTGCAAAAAACAGGTGCATGCGATTTTCGACCTTATTGACAATTCATGACAAACTTTTTTTTTGTTTTTTCTCGCTTTCTGGCAATATTAGGGTAGGCGTTCATTTGTTTTACACATTAAACAAATGAACGTCTACAAAACATATTTATTCGGATATATGAGCGCGATGTCGTGACACTACGGATCATTCCCAGTAGTTCTATTGAATACCCTTGTAAAACATACATAGAACTAGACTGGGATATTTCCTATTACTTATACCATTAGTTCTGTTCTCATCATCAAGTTGTGCTAATAGAATTAGGACAGTTCTATCATAATTGTTCAATACTACTACTATACTGGGAATGATCCCACAAAATAGTAGAACTTGAAATTAACGAACTGAAATTAATAAACTAATCACACAACAATATTATCTGGGAGTACGGTTAAGCTTTGAAAGACCCACCATACCCCCAGGGGTACTGCCAGGTGTACGGTGGGTCGGCAGCGAAAACTGTGCAGTACAATCTACTTAGTTGTTTAATACTAAAAGGAGAATAACAAGAACAAGTGAATGGACTTTGATCATCCGTCAATGTTTGTAACTTACGTTTGTTTTTTATATTTCTATAATAATAATATATTGTGTTGATTCAGCCTCAAATCACTTTTATTACTTGACAAAAACACACATCAGTATTTTATTATTACGAATGTCCCATCTGGATACTTTGCTTTTTAGTCTTTGAACACGCACAATACTGCTTCTCTTTTACACTCGCTAAATGCCAATTTTTTATTCACTCTATTATTTGTGATACTGAATTTATTATAAATTGAAAGTAAGACGTTGTAATATTGTAATACTCATGAATGAGAAGTGATTCCTTAACTTTTAGTCATTTTCCTACTGTAGTTAAACTACTTTAGCAAAATCTCATTACACACGACAGCATTTTCAAATGTAACGTACACACACGCGAGTAAAAGAGCGAGCGCTTCCGACCGCAGCGCGTACGCGACTAAAGCCAAATGAGACATTTAGAAAAAAAAAGTTTGTCATGAATTTGTCAGTTTTTAATGTGCCACTTTTGAAGTTCCCATAACTCATCTACGGTTTTTTTACGCTGCGCTGTGGCACACGCACACACGAAACCCCCCCTCCCCCCACTCACTCGCTGACGCCACCGCCGTGTTTTTGTTTTTGCGGGGGGTGAGGTCGAGCTACGCACTGTACTGCAACCTCGCCTTAATATTTGATAGGTGCTTACCTAATACGAAGGTACTAGGTACTTATTGTACGAAATTAAAATCACGCTTGAATCGAATATTACCTTACAACGCTTATTTTCTTACGTCTGCCATGTTGTTTACGTACAGTAAATTACTACTTTATTCCGTGATTTGGCCAGACATGAGATATTGTAAAAAGTTAGTAGATTTGTAGGTACGTGTACACTATTTTAAGTGGTTATAGGTACATACATTTCAAAATAATATAAATAATTGTAATTAATGGTATTGTCATTTTTGGTGTAAGTAAATTGATGAAATCGCAGATTTTTTAAATCCTTATTTTTTAATCTTTAAGCAGCATGAAGAATTGCAATGTCTCACAGCACAAGTCGTATGCACCATCTTAATTAATATTCATAAGCAAATAAATAAGTAACGAACAAAAAACAAGCACGCGCCAGCCCCCAAAAACATGTACCTAGTTAGGAACTAAGACGACATACGTAAGTAGGTACCGCTCTTCCCGCGTCTCACCTCTTGTCCCCCGCACGATTGACCCGTCTAGACGCGTTCGTCGAACGACTGTATGGATTATTTGACTGTGGTACTAGTCAAAATTATAAGGAATCCCCCTATCAAAATTTAGTATTTCTAATTTCAGTTGTTTAGACTCTGCTTTAAATCAACATTAATGTTATTTTCAACTTATGGCAGTAATTATATAAAAAGAAAGGCATTAAGCCACACGTAGTGACCATCATGATTCATCCTCACATTATGAGTTGTTTGTTTTTGTAAATCTTTTTAGACACGGTGTCAAAAGACCCATCACCAAGCCGAAGTATACTCATGTCATAATAAACAAAAATAAAACCTGGGAAACGATTTTTTTTAAGTAGTCACAGGTGATTGTAAGCCTTAATATCTCCTGGACCCTTAATTGCCCGAGTATAGTATGCCGAATTAAAAAAATGTTCTCAATGGTTGGTACAATATAGGATTTCAATTGTCGTTAACATTCTCTTTACAGTAACATTCTGTCTCATTCTCTGGTATTTGTTTACTATCAATAATGGTCTAACTATGTGTTATTTTATTTTTTCAGAAAAATACTGTCTTACTGTCGAATTCCAACTAGGAAACATCTTCCAGAACGGAAAAAAGTTTAAAATCCTCGAAAGTTTCGCGCTTAAAGCCGATCCTCTTGAGAAAGTATCCTTCAACTTCAAAGGCAACACAGATTTGGGTAAACATCACCACTGTTAAATTGATTTATGATGTAGCGATAGCCGTACGTAACGAACTGCCGAGAAGATAGTCTCGGGTTCGATCCCCAGGTACCCGTACCGTACAGGGCACACAAGCTCTGACTATTCGAAGTTACGAGTGTGTTAAAAAAGAATATCGCTCGCTTAATAATGTGCCCGGCTCGCCCACTATTACATTGGGACCTAAACGTAACTGACTGAATACACCTCTGCCTACCCCTTCGGGGATAAATGCGTGAAGTTATGTTAGGTATAATAATATGTAGTGGTAGCTAAATAATAATAACAAGTTTCAATTTTTGTACAACGGGTAATACAAACACTTGCGACACCTAACCAACAACTACGGAACTACTAAAAAACATCACTTAAATAAAAAACTCTAGCAGACATACTTACTTACTACCGAACTTCGTACTGCCTTATATATCTTTTTATTGTTTTCTTTTTCTATGCAGTTATTCAAATTTACAAGTTCTATAAACATTTGTCGGGCCACGTACCACCAGGGAAGTTTACATTGCTAAACTGTGGTTAGATGTCACCAGTGTTTGAAAATATTGTAGAGTGTATTAAAATATATTTTATTTCTTGTGATTTCGTAGATGGATACGCCAACGAGAACTGGAAAGAAGCTGCCAATCAACTAGAACAAGTATTCGCAACTGGCTACAAGGTTGTAGTTGATAACTCCAACAAATACTTGAAAGCCTTATCTTATGACGAATACATACGTCCATAATTCAGAAAATGTATAAAATGAAAAGAGTAACCAGAGGATGTTTTGATATTAAATGTTACCGACCAAGTTTATTTAACGTGTCAATTCAAATAAAACCAGGTAGACTTACCTATATATTTTCATAGATTGCAATTGAATCCAAAAAATAAAGACGTCCTCCTAGACGTCTCTCAGGGTACGTCACAAGACTTGCTCTCCTGTTTTCACAATCCAGCTAATACCAGTCACACACCTCAAGTAATCAGTCATAAAGTTTACAGGTAGCAGAGCCTTGCTGATTTCAGCATGAATCGGCCGGCTCGACCGGGAAAGTACTACCCTCTCACAGAAAATCGAACTAAAGTAACAGAGGCCCTAGCCAAACGGCATTCGCTCTGATATCTACTTTCGCTAACGCTTAGTTGCCATGGCAACATAAGGAAATCCTTCATTGTTGACCACGTGATATAGCGAAGGCTTATGTCAGTTCCATACATTTTTGCACTTAGCGATTACCGATATCTTTAATCGAATGCCGTTTGGCTAAGGGGGCAGTACTTAAACTGTTGCGTTTCGTTCGGTGAGTGAAAGTGCCGGAGGCCCTATCCCCTATTCCCTCAAATCGTTCGAGTAAAACATCATCATACAGCCTTTCGCAGTCTACTGCTATATGACTAGATGAGTCCGCTTTATTAAAAGCTCCTGCTTCGCTCCCGTGGCTTATAGCGTGATGTTGGATAGCGTTTCTCTATAAATGGGCTATCTATCACTGGAAGAATTTTTCAAATCGGGCCAGTAGTTTCTGAGATTAGCACGTTCAAGAAACAAACAAACTCTTCAGTGTTATAATATTAGTATAGAGAGTATTCAGCTAATTGTCTCACTCTTTTCACAATAAACTATTTGTTTCGTTATTTTTTTTCTTAGTCGCCTCTTAAAATAACCACAGAATTAAGTGGGTGGTGAAATTTTGTATTCTTAATCTGTCACCACACTGACATAAGTACTCGGATTTTATACTCGTATCACAATCGCTCAGCTTGTTGACGTTCCATATCTGGATCACTTAGATATTGCCACACATATTATACATAAAACAATAGGCCTGGTAATTTAAAATGATCAAAGTAATTCGTATAAAAACATTTATACCTAGAGACAAATAATACCTGGTCGCTTGACAAAAACATAAGCGTTAGTTATAGTACATAATACCATGTATTATATAATAAACAGAGACGATTAAAAAGATTGGCCGTGCATTCATCATTTCCTCGTGAACTCTTTAGTAGCTTTTTGATATAACTTTTTTCTGTGTCATTGACACTGCTGAATCGAGATAGATCTATAAGCTTGAGAGGCGGAAAACAATTTTCTCATATGAATAAGTAAGGGTAGTGCTCATGGCGTGACTTCAATTGCCGTTCGTAATAGGCCAAAAAAGTCAAGCAACACTCACACAGGTCACCACTTGGATGGGCGCTGCTTGTTAGGGTTCCGTACACAGAAATAAATAGTAATAGAACGGTGACATGGGCGTGGTGCGCGTGTCAAACTATTGCACTATAGCGCATGTTTACACATGTTGTACAACATTATTCTGCCTGACAATCAGCAATGGTCAGTTTTTATATAAACAATAACATAATTTCATTTTCCACAGCTACATCACACACACACATCGATAATAATTCCTTAGTGTCCCCTCACTATTTATACGTCACTGTGGGCGGGGGTTGCTGAAATGTGGCACGCGCGAAATGTACGCGATGACGTGACATTCACCATTCTATTACTATTTATTTCTGTGGTTCCGTACCTCACAAGGTAAAAAAGGAACCCTTATAAGATCACTTTCTTGCCCGTCAGTCTGTCTGTCTGTCCGTGTGTCACCACCGATTTTCTCAGGAATGGGTGGACCTAGCAAATTGAATTTAAACCAGATACTGAGGTCTATCGTTCCTATTAGGTTATAAAAATCAACGTCCTGGGTCAACCCGATAAAAAGATATGGTCAAAATTTGATTTTTTGCGAAAATTTGTAAGTACCAAAATTAGCCTTAATTTTAAACTTATTTTTAATTTTCGGAATTTTTCCTTTACTTGTGCTGTAAGACCTTGGTTTTAACCAAAATTGACAATTCTAGGTCAACCGTAAGTACCTTATAGATTTTGGATCGAAAACCTATATGGTAGTTCTCGTTGAACTAGAATCACGACATTTGGCCAAAAGCAGGGTCTTACAGCACAAATAAAGGAAAAATTACAAAAATTAAAAATTAGTCCTCTAAGTTGTATGGGCGCTCATACAGATTTAGAGGACTAGCGTAATTAGCACTAACCTCAAATAAGGTAAAATGCGTACAGGACCTTCGGTGCGCGGGTCAGACTCGCACGTGCCCGAATTTTTTATTGTGGAATGTACGTTGTCGCTATAGAGATCGGAAATCACCTCAAGCCGTTGGTCGCCTGTTTTACCTCAGGACAAGAATAGTAGAGCATGTCGAAGGATTTTGCCAGCGGTCTAAAAACTTCGACACTCCTCACATGAAAACAGAATAAGGAAAATAGAAATAAGTATCAAAATGTCCGTATGTTTAAATAAGTCTCAGTTGCTAAGTTAGAGTTACAAAGCCATTCGGCAGTTTTTTTTTTACATAATCATTTTCCGCTATAAAATTTATTAACCTACTGACTAAGTAATTGATGTATAATTGGAGTTAGATGTTTTATGATTCATTATGTCTTTTACTCGCTGTGATTCATTATGTCTACTTTTTAATATCTGTGTAATTATGAATCATATTTTAAATAAATAGTATTTACTTTAAAAGCGGCGATAGCCCAGTGGTACGTAACGGACTGCCGAGACGATGGCCTCGGGTTCGATCCCCAGGTACCCCGGGCACACACCTCTGACTTTTCGAAGTTATGTGTGTATTATAAATGTAAATTATCGCTTGCTTAACAATGTGCCCGGTAGATGGCAATAGGCTCGCCCCATATTAAATTGGGACCGAAACATAACTGGCGAAGTGTGGGTGTTATATACCTCTGCCTACCCCTTCGGGGATAAAGGTGTATAGTTATGTTACGTTATATCATCGATATACTAGTAAAAAATCGTTTTGTACTAGTATATCGATGCGTTACATATGTATATAAAACAGTGCCTTTACTAACCTAATTGCCTTTATTAATCTATTTGGTTTACATTGTTATCTATGTCGTTTTCATTGATTTAATAGTTTATTTTAATATTTTACCATAAATAAATACATATTTCACTTTTTTTTTTTGCCGTGTGGTTAACGGCAAACTGAACTGAGACGGAAAACTCGACATCAAACCCCATACGACTGCCTCGTTGGTCTCGCGGCATAAATGTGCGCGTGGGATCGGGAGGTCCCGGGTTCGATTCCTGGGTCGGGCAGTGTTATTGGGTTTTTCTGTCACGAAATTCTCAGTAGCAGCACGGAGTCAGGAAATGTGCCCGGTACGGCAATAGGCTCGCCTCTTATTACGTGGTACTGAAGTATATCTAGCGAAAAGTGGGTGTAGAAATACACCTCTGCCTACCCCTTCGGGGATAAAAGGCGTGACGTTATGTATGTATGTGTATGTATTTCACTTTTATAGGTTATTAATCTCTTTACGTCCCGGTGTAACAACCCGCTTGCATCGATTGTAATAGCGCCCAGTCCTATCGAGTAACTACTCGATAGGTAACCCGTTAAATAAACTTGTATAATTGGTCATATTTAAATAACTTAGATGTAACTGAAATAGTTGTTACTGAAATTAAACGTTTTCCTAAATAAGATAATTTTACTTTCAATTCTGAAAACAATCTA
This sequence comes from Euclidia mi, assembly GCA_944739405.2. NCBI lineage: Eukaryota > Metazoa > Arthropoda > Insecta > Lepidoptera > Erebidae > Euclidia > Euclidia mi. Next base: position 1,330,659 of record OX123194.2, on the reverse strand, counting down.
TCGTATCATCAGTAGTGAATTTACAGGTTACACTATATTACTGCGTTGCACCTATCCACGAAGGTCTTCTTAATTACAATAATTTTGAATCTTCAAAAATAATTTTTTTATTACTTTAATTAGCTCGATTCGCAGACGATATCGTATTCATGGCTGAGACCATGGAAGAGCTAGGCACAATGCTCGATGGCCTCCGTAGAATCTCCCAACAAGTAGGTCTTAAGATGAACATGGACAAGACGAAAATCATGTCGAACGTCCATGTTGTACCTGCTCCTATTCAGGTTGGGAACTCTACGCTCGAAGTTGTCGACAAGTATATCTACCTGGGACAAGTAGTCCAATTAGGTAGGTCCAACTTCGAGAAGGAGGTCAATCGTCGAATCCAACTCGGTTCGGCAGCGTTCGGGAAGCTACGACATATCTTCTCGTCCGATATCCCGCAGCGTCTCAAGACGAAAGTCATTGACCAGTGTGTGTTGCCAGTGATGACTTACGGATCAGAGACGTGGTCGCTCACTGTGGGCCTTATCAGAAGGCTCAAAGTCACTCAGAGGGCGATGGAGAGAGCTATGCTTGGAGTTTCCCTTCGAGATCGAATCAGAAATGAGGACATCCGCAGTAGAACCAAAGTCGCAGACATAGCTCTCCGGATAGCCAAGCTGAAGTGGCAGTGGGCAGGGCACATAGCTCGAAGAACCGATGGCCGTTGGGGCAGAAAGGCTCTGGAGTGGCGGACCGGACGACGCAGCAGAGGTAGGCCCCCCGCAAGGTGCTCCGAAGATCTCGTCAAGATCTCAGGAGGCGGTTGGATGCGGGCGGCTCAATACCGGTCTGTGTGGAGAGCCTTGGGGGAGGCCTATGTCCAGCAGTGGACGTCGTTTGGCTGATATGATGAATTAGCTTGAATTTTAGACACCCAGAAAGGAATAGTACAACCTCGAGAGCTACCTACTTCGGATCGCTAAGCCAGCAAAGTAAGAAGAAAATTTTCTAATTTGGGATAATACGCTTAATTCGTTAGTTGCACTAAAACATTGGATGTTGGCTTGCATATACTGATTAGCTAACAGTGCTGTCTAAAAATCATAATATACTTACATAAACATAATTATAGTAATCGAGTGTGAAGCTGTTAATTAATAGCGAAACTCAGGTCTTAAATCGTCTTTACTCAAATCTTTAATTCGTAGTTCAAAACGTTTCCGTCAGATGTCGCCTGTATTTGTATCTCCACCATTGTACGACAGATGGCACTAGCCAGCGCTACTACCATAGATTATACAGATATACTGCTACTACTCTCACCTATTAGCTGCTGTCTAAAATGATTTTGAATGCGAATTTCTCAGCATAGTTTGGTAGTTACCAGACACCGTGTATTTACATTTGGTCGCTACTCAGTACCTCCAAACACATTAAAACAGTGTCACAGAGTCCACAAACGCAAACATTAAAGTAGATCATTTGACATTGCGCATGACCTCCATCAGACATTTTGTAGACCTCGAACTTTGTCACTGCTAGAGTCGATGACACATTATTTTTTATGTGAATAATCAGCTCTGTGGCACTTGTCGTTTGTAATAATATCATTGCTTTGTTTTTAGGATTCCGTACCTTACAAGGTAAAAAAACCGTTTAATAAAAAAAGGAACCCTTATAAGATCACTTTCTTGTCCGTCTGTCTGTCTGTCTGTCCGTGTGTCACCACTCACGGGTGGACCTAGCAAATTGAAATTTATACCAGATACTAAGGTCTATGGTTCCTATTAGGTGTATAAAAATCAGGTCCTGGGTTAACCCGATAAAAAGATATGGTCAAAATTAGATTTTTGCGAAAACTTGTAAGTACCAAAATTGACCTTAATTTTCAACTTTTTTTAATTTTCGGAATTTTTTTTTTACTTGTGCTGTAAGACCTTGGTTTTGACCAAAATTGACAATTATAGGTCAACCGTAAGTACCCTATAGGTTTTGGGTCGAAAACCTATCGATGGCCCCACTTCAAAAAAGTCAAGCAACACTCACACAGGTCACCACTTGGATGGGCGCTGCTTGTTAGGGTTCCGTACCTCACAAGGTAAAAAAGGAACCCTTATAAGATCACTTTCTTGTCCGTCAGTCTGTCTGTCTGTCCGTGTGTCACCACCGATTTTCTCAGGAATGGGTGGACCTAGCAAATTGAATTTAAACCAGATACTGAGGTCTATCGTTCCTATTAGGTGTATAAAAATCAGGGTCCTGGGTCAACCCGATAAAAAGATATGGTCAAAATTAGATTTTTGCGGAAATTTGTAAGTACCAAAATTAGCCTTAATTTTAAACATTTTTTAATTTTCGGAATTTTTCCTTTACTTGTGCTGTAAGACCTTGGTTTTAACCAAAATTGACAATTCTAGGTCAACCGTAAGTACCTTATAGGTTTTGGATCGAAAACCTATATGGTAGTTCTCGTTGAACTAGAATCACGACATTTGGCCAAACGCAGGGTCTTACAGCACAAATAAAGGAAAAATTACAAAAATTAAAAAGTAGTCCTCTAAGTTGTATGGGCGCTCATACAGATTTAGAGGACTAGCGGAATTAGCACTAACCTCAAATAATGTAAAATGCGTACGGTACCCTCGGTGCGCGGGTCAGACTCGCCCTTGCCCGAATTTTTTATTGTGGAATGTACGTTGTCGCTATAGAGATCGGAGATCACCTCAAGCAGTTGGTCGCCTGTTGGTCGCCTGTTTTACCTCAGGACAAGAATAGTAGAGCACGTCGAAGGATTTTGCCAGCGGTCTAAAAACTTCGACACTCCTCACATGAAAACAGAATAAGGAAAATAGAAATAAGTATCAAAATGTTCGTATGTTTAAATAAGTCTCAGTTGCTAAATTAGAGTTACAAAGCCATTCGGCAGTTTTTTTTTACATAATCATTTTCCGCTATAAAATTTATTAACCTACTGACTAAGTAATTGATGTATAATTGGAGTTAGATGTTTTATGATTAATTATGTCTTTTACTCGCTGTGATTCATTATGTCTACTTTTTAATATCTGTGTAATTATGAATCATATTTTAAATAAATAGTATTTACTTTAGTTTTAGTAGCCTGGCAACCCCAGCAACGTAAAAAACTGCATAACAGATTCTAACAAATTTTAATAGTAAAATATTAGAAATCATCTACAAAAAGTGATTAAATTCTTATACATAACCTCCAATTAGTGCTGCAGGATATTGTCATCATCTGTCTGGCTGAAACTGTGAGTTGAAACTTGTTAAGAAAGTTTACAAAATCTTGAACAACACCCACACACTCACACAATCAGCTGATGACCAGCTGTTTTTAGAGAAGTGTACATATTACACACTTGTACACCAACAACAAATAATGCATCAACAATAATTATTTGACAACCAGAGCTAATTACCAAGATTATTTATTTCGAAGTACCCTCAACGACATTAATAATTTTTATATCACTCACTCAATTGATTATAATAAAATCCTGACATTCTCGATTGACGCATCTATACGGACCAAAGACAAACTCAACTTGACAAATAATTGAATTACTGGATGACATACTCTGTACTCGCACAACTATATTGTGAACATTTGATAACAGAGGGCATTAGTAGTATTTAACATAAGGAGAATTTAATCATTATTTTATACTTTCATCATAATAAAATGGAGTCAGACTACAGCAATGTTACTCATCGTAAACCTAGCCGAACAAGTTTATTAAATGACCTCACAAACTTAATAGCTAGTAACGAGAAATCTCCATTAGATACTACAATGATGAGCATACCAGATAGCCTACATGACAACAGTGGCGTTTTAACTGATCTCCATGAACAAATTAAATCGTTGACAATGCAGTTAGCGAGTGCTCATCAGGAGATAGAAAATCTCAATATTGAAAACTTTAGACTGAAATGTGATCTTCAAAATATGACTAAAACAGCAAACACATACAAAAAAATCTGCTTAACGCCTGAAAAGAAAAGCATGGCAGCGGTATCACGTTCATGCAAAACATTGCGCAAAATAAGCGAGTCAGAATGTCACAGTAAAAATAATGAAACATTATCAACAGAGGCAATTAGTCTTGATAGAGCCCAGAGTATACCCATTACCCACAATAAAGAAACGCAAACTACTGACAGCATTTCTCAGATTACACATATGTCAAAAGTAAAACCCACATATACAAAAAATAAACACTGTCAACCTATTATAAAACCAGAACGGAAACATAAATTATGTATTCTGAGCACCGATAACTCCAAATGGCGTTTATCAGCCATTGAGGATATATTCTCGGACTATTTTGACTACTGTCACTATATAGTACCAAACATTAGTGATCTACTACACAACATAGAACAAAAGCTAAAGGACTTTACACTAAATGACTATTGTTTACTTTTCATTGGAGAGAATGTCATCAAATCAGAGAGAAACAGTGTGGAAATTATAAGTACAATAAAAAATGCTCTTACTAAAATAAATCACACGAACAAGATAATTTGTGTACCTACATTCATATTAGGAGCTCCCATATACAACTACAAAGTGGAAATATTCAATGACCTTTTAAACCTAGACACACAAAATGGACTCTATGCATACACTTTTGACAGTAATCGTGACTTAACGTTTGACATGTTCTCCTATACCTCAGGCAAAATTAATAAATTCGGAATGAGAAATATTTATGACAACATTATGAAGAATATATTAATTGACTACAAAACATATGGACTTATAGAACATTGTAAGCATGACACAACCATACTACAAGCTGACACTGAAAACGAAATACGGTTATTTCTCTGACAAATATATGCTAGTTCTTCATCAGAATATTGCCGGACTATTAAATAAATCTGATACCTTACTCATTCACTTACAAGAATTAGAAGACAACAATAAAATAGTAGATGCCTTATGCATAACTGAACATTTTATGATGGCGGGAACCGAGTCAAATTTAAATCTACCGAACTACATTTTAGCATCAGCATACAGTCGGAATAACAGCAAAAGAGGAGGAGCCTGCATACTTCTGAGAAAAGGATACAACTTTAGGGAATTATTAGAAGTAAAGAATTTTTCGATCAGTAACTTATTCGAATGCTGTGCAATTGAACTCCTCGACTATAAAGTTGCTATCATATGTATATATAGAGTACCAAAACAAAATAATTTATATACATTTGTTAATTGGCTTGAGAAAGTCTTGCATTGTACTTCTAAGTTAAAGATGAACAATGTCCTGATTGGTGGTGATTATAATATAGATGTATTGATTAGAAATAATATAACTTTAGACTTCGAATGTACATTATTAAATTATAATTTTAAATTAGCAATTTATGAACCGACGAGACTGATTAGTCGTACATGTATTGATAATTTTGCACATGACTTTAATAAGGGTTGTAAGACTAGTGTTTTAGATTTAGGACTCTCCGACCATACTGCCCAATTAATTAAAATACCTGTTAAAAAAATAATGGCTTTAAAATTCTGGCAAGTGCTTAGACGTGATTATAGCTTGGACAATATTCGAAAATTTAGAACATGCATCAGAAGCCTGTCATTTTCTGACATTTACCATACAAATCACCCAAATATGGCCTACAATTATTTCATAGAGACCTTTAAATGTTTTTATGATTTGTGTTTCCCACAAAGACTTTTTGTAATACATGTAAAATGCAAACCTCAATGGATATCGAGAGGCATTCGTGCCTGCAGTAAAAAGAAGAAGAATTTGTTATGGCAACTTAGACTGAACCCCACTACTGAAAATAAACAGAAATATAAAAATTATTGTAAAATATTTAAAAAAGTTATTTCACTAACAAAGCGTGCACAAAACAATTACCGAATAAAATCGTCTAATAATAAAAGCAAAGCAGCATGGCGTATAATAAACAAAAGCATATTAAAAATGCCTAAAGAATCGATCGCTAATATTAAAATTAATGACAATTACATTAAAGATCCAATACAAATAGCTAATGAATTTAACAATTATTTTATACAAAAAGTCAAACCAATTCAGGGTGCTGGTAAAAACGCTAAAAGTTTAATTCATTCTCAAATAAATTCATTGTTTCTTGCACCAAGTACGCCCTGGCAAATAAATAGAATAATTAGAAATTTAAAAAGCACCAGTAGTGTGGGATATGACGGCATTACTACCAATATCATTAAGTCAGTGAACGAAGAAATCTGTCACCACTTGAGTCATATTTTGAATCTCACTATCTCAACAGGAATATACCCAAAAGATCTTAAGTTAAGTGTCATAAAGCCCGTTTTTAAAAAGGAAAACAAACAGTTATTGGAAAACTATAGACCCATTGCCTTAATACCCATATTTTCGAAGATTTTTGAGAAGTATCTTTATAATGAAATAAATGATTATTTTGAAAAAAAGCAACTTCTTTGTAAGGAGCAAAAGGGTTTTCGTCAAAATAAAACTATTAATATGGCCATCTACGAATTCATAAAAAATGTTATTACACACGTCGACAAAACATCACCTGTCTGCGCTATATTCTGCGATATGTCACAAGCCTTTGACTACGTAGACCACAAAATATTAGCCAGTAAATTAGACGCGTATGGCATAAGAGGTAAAGTGCTAGATTTAATTAAATCCTATCTTGAAAACCGCCAACAAGTCACTGAAATCACTAGATTAAATTTAAAGACTAAAACTGAGGAAACATATACCTCAATGCAGCGCTATGTGCCATACGGAGTTCCCCAAGGCAGTGTACTCGGACCTCTATTGTTTATTATTTACATCAACGACTTGCCATGTGCAACGACTCAACAAATGACATTATTTGCTGATGATAGTACTGTGACAATTGCATGCAAGGACATTAATAACTATAATTTTGACATTAACAATTCTTTGACATCTATAATATCATGGTTAAATAATAATAATTTGAAAATTAATATGAATAAAACTAATTTAATGCATTTTGGCCAAAGACTTCCTGATCCGGCAAATATAATTTTAGCTTACGATAATTATATTGTAAATAAAGTACATACTGCCCGTTTCCTAGGCTTAATAATAGACAGTAAACTTAATTGGAAAGTACAAATTGAAACACTTTGTAAGAAAATCAGCAGCCTGTCATATGCACTTTATAAACTAGCCCCCACTATCAACACTGATACACTACTCATGGCATATTATGGTCTTGTTGAGTCTGTACTCAGATATGGCATAATTTTTTGGGGAAATTCTACTAATAAAGATATGCCATTTAAAATGCAAAAACGATGCATACGCGCTATGTTTGGGATCCAAAGCACTGAGAGTTGTAAGCCACTATTTATTTATCATAAAATTTTAACACTACCATCACTCTATATATTAGAAGTGGCACTGTTTGTAAAAACTAATGCACATATGTTTCCTAAATTAGCAGATACTGTTAAACGTAATCGTCGCGACAACAACAGACTTTGTATCCATGCTGCTAAAACTGCGCTGTTGCATAAAAGCATAGTTTGTATGGGTCCAGTAATTTATAATAAAATTCCTAATAGCATTAAGCAGTTAAATAAAGACTTATTTAAGAAAGCATTAAAGCTTATGTTGACACAGAAATGTTACTACAATATTCATGATTTCCTAAATGACCAATCTCTGTAACTGGATGTATTATCAATTATTATTATTATTTTATTAAATTTTTTTATTATTGCTGTATCTAGTCATGTATAATAGTTATGAATTTTCTTTGTTATTTGATCATCAGTTTTTCTTTTTATATGACTGCTTGCATTTTGTACACCTGTAAAGGTCAAACATGTTGATACAAATTTATATTTAAGATCTAATATGCATTTCTCACAATGTACTATTTTTTCACCCATGTTTCAGCAAATAAACAAATCTTTATCTTTATCTTTAAAAGCGGCGATAGCCCAGTGGTACGTAACGGACTGCCGAGACGATGGCCTCGGGTTCGATCCCCAGGTACCCCGGGCACACACCTCTGACTTTTCGAAGTTATGTGTGTATTATAAATGTAAATTATCGCTTGCTTAACAATGTGCCCGGTAGATGGCAATAGGCTCGCCCCATATTAAATTGGGACCGAAACATAACTGGCGAAGTGTGGGTGTTATATACCTCTGCCTACCCCTTCGGGGATAAAGGTGTATAGTTATGTTACGTTATATCATCGATATACTAGTAAAAAATCGTTTTGTACTAGTATATCGATGCGTTACATATGTATATAAAACAGTGCCTTTACTAACCTAATTGCCTTTATTAATCTATTTGGTTTACATTGTTATCTATGTCGTTTTCATTGATTTAATAGTTTATTTTAATATTTTACCATAAATAAATACATATTTCACTTTTTTTTTTTTGCCGTGTGGTTAACGGCAAACTGAACTGAGACGGAAAACTCGACATCAAACCCCATACGACTGCCTCGTTGGTCTCGCGGCATAAATGTGCGCGTGGGATCGGGAGGTCCCGGGTTCGATTCCTGGGTCGGGCAGTGTTATTGGGTTTTTCTGTCACGAAATTCTCAGTAGCAGCACGGAGTCTGGAAATGTGCCCGGTACGGCAATAGGCTCGCCTCTTATTACGTGGTACTGAAGTATATCTAGCGAAAAGTGGGTGTAGAAATACACCTCTGCCTACCCCTTCGGGGATAAAAGGCGTGACGTTATGTATGTATGTGTATGTATTTCACTTTTATAGGTTATTAATCTCTTTACGTCCCGGTGTAACAACCCGCTTGCATCGATTGTAATAGCGCCCAGTCCTATCGAGTAACTACTCGATAGGTAACCCGTTAAATAAACTTGTATAATTGGTCATATTTAAATAACTTAGATGTAACTGAAATAGTTGTTACTGAAATTAAACGTTTTCCTAAATAAGATAATTTTACTTTCAATTCTGAAAACAATCTATCGTATCATCAGTAGTGAATTTACAGGTTACACTATATTACTGCGTTGCACCTATCCACGAAGGTCTTCTTAATTACAATAATTTTGAATCTTCAAAAATAATTTTTTTATTACTTTAATTAGCTCGATTCGCAGACGATATCGTATTCATGGCTGAGACCATGGAAGACCTAGGCACAATGCTCGATGGCCTCCGTAGAATCTCCCAACAAGTAGGTCTTAAGATGAACATGGACAAGACGAAAATCATGTCGAACGTCCATGTTGTACCTGCTCCTATTCAGGTTGGGAACTCTACGCTCGAAGTTGTCGACAAGTATATCTACCTGGGACAAGTAGTCCAATTAGGTAGGTCCAACTTCGAGAAGGAGGTCAATCGTCGAATCCAACTCGGTTGGGCAGCGTTCGGGAAGCTACGACATATCTTCTCGTCCGATATCCCGCAGCGTCTCAAGACGAAAGTCATTGACCAGTGTGTGTTGCCAGTGATGACTTACGGATCAGAGACGTGGTCGCTCACTGTGGGCCTTATCAGAAGGCTCAAGGTCACTCAGAGGGCGATGGAGAGAGCTATGCTTGGAGTTTCCCTTCGAGATCGAATCAGAAATGAGGACATCCGCAGTAGAACCAAAGTCGCAGACATAGCTCTCCGGATAGCCAAGCTGAAGTGGCAGTGGGCAGGGCACATAGCTCGAAGAACCGATGGCCGTTGGGGCAGAAAGGCTCTGGAGTGGCGGACCGGACGACGCAGCAGAGGTAGGCCCCCCGCAAGGTGCTCCGAAGATCTCGTCAAGATCTCAGGAGGCGGTTGGATGCGGGCGGCTCAATACCGGTCTGTGTGGAGAGCCTTGGGGGAGGCCTATGTCCAGCAGTGGACGTCGTTTGGCTGATATGATGAATTAGCTTGAATTTTAGACACCCAGAAAGGAATAGTACAACCTCGAGAGCTACCTACTTCGGATCGCTAAGCCAGCAAAGTAAGAAGAAAATTTTCTAATTTGGGATAATACGCTTAATTCGTTAGTTGCACTAAAACATTGGATGTTGGCTTGCATATACTGATTAACTAACAGTGCTGTCTAAAAATCATAATATACTTACATAAACATAATTATAGTAATCGAGTGTGAAGCTGTTAATTAATAGCGAAACTCAGGTCTTAAATCGTCTTTACTCAAATCTTTAATTCGTAGTTCAAAACGTTTCCGTCAGATGTCGCCTGTATTTGTATCTCCACCATTGTACGACAGATGGCGCTAGCCAGCGCTACTACCATAGATTATACAGATATACTGCTACTACTCTCACTATTAGCTGCTGTCTAAAATGATTTTGAATGCGAATTTCTCAGCATAGTTTGGTAGTTACCAGACACCGTGTATTTACATTTGGTCGCTACTCAGTACCTCCAAACACATTAAAACAGTGTCACAGAGTCCACAAACGCAAACATTAAAGTAGATCATTTGACATTGCGCATGACCTTCATCAGACATTTTGTAGACCTCGAACTTTGTCACTGCTAGAGTCGATGACACATTATTTTTTATGTGAATAATCAGCTCTGTGGCACTTGTCGTTTGTAATAATATCATTGCTTTGTTTTTAGGATTCCGTACCTTACAAGGTAAAAAAACCGTTTAATAAAAAAAGGAACCCTTATAAGATCACTTTCTTGTCCGTCTGTCTGTCTGTCTGTCCGTGTGTCACCACTCACGGGTGGACCTAGCAAATTGAAATTTATACCAGATACTAAGGTCTATGGTTCCTATTAGGTGTATAAAAATCAGGTCCTGGGTTAACCCGATAAAAAGATATGGTCAAAATTAGATTTTTGCGAAAACTTGTAAGTACCAAAATTGACCTTAATTTTCAACATTTTTTAATTTTCGGAATTTTTTTTTTACTTGTGCTGTAAGACCTTGGTTTTGACCAAAATTGACAATTATAGGTCAACCGTAAGTACCCTATAGGTTTTGGGTCGAAAACCTATCGATGGCCCCACAGAATAAACGTGTGTAAGTCAAAAACCACAACTTTTCAGGAAAAAATAAAAACGATTATACTTAAATAACTGTTCTTTGGTAGTATATAGGGTTAAACCAATTATATCAAATTGAAGATAAAATATATATAATTAATTTATTACATAAGATATGTATATATTTTTTAATTTAAACGGTTTTCCGACAATTTATTAAAAACCATTTAATTTTTGTGAATTTCTATGACTAGATAACGGTAAACTTTCATTACACGGTTATTCGTGTAAAGTGTCAACAAACAAAACTAATAATATTATATTACACTATTATTCGACAGTAATAAAGTTTCTTTAATACCTAGTTACATGCATGAGCACGCTTGTTTACATTAACTTACTGTTTTGTTTAATTATTGTAAAGATAAAATGCATTTATATCAATGTTTATAAAATCGATTCTCATTTATGTAATACACTTTTGTTATTACATGATGTAATAAAGTAAACTTCATTAATTATGTGAAAGGTTGAAATTAAACGAAAAAGTTTTAATAAAATAAGAATATAATCAAGTAACTATCTATCGGGTTCGAATCCACAGCGCGCACCAATGACTTTTCGGAGTTATGTGCGTATTGAATTGTTAATTATCGCTTGTCCCGTGCCTCGGAGAGCACGTTAAGCCGTCGGTCCCGGTTGTCATGAAGATCTTTGACAGTCGTTACAGGGCGTCAGTACCTTCTAAATAAACTGACACTAGTCTAAACCATGGAATATTGCTATCCCTTCGGGTTGCGGAGGGCAGACAGGCAGTCGCTCCGTGGAAAAGCTAATATTCAGCCAAATCCGGTTAGACTAGAAAGCGGACCCCAGATTGAAACTGGGATAACGCTAAGAAAATAATGATGAATCAAGTAACTATCTACTTGTATAAACACTAAATTATAATCACAATTTAAACAATTTAAATCTATTTCATGATTAGGAAATAGCTACCTATTAGCTTGAACTGATAACAAAAAAACCGAATCATATCGTAATCTGAAATACTTAATCTTCCTCGTCACTATCATTGGTGGCAGACATCGAATTGTCTAAATCTAAAGGAACTATGTTTCTATAAAAAGGTTGGTAATGGTCTGGTATGGCTCCTGAATCACACAAACTTATCAAATCCTTATGTAAAGTAAGAGATATAGGGAGCAGTTCAGCGTATGCAAGTCTTAAGTTTTCAGGATCTTCAGTAGGTACTCCTCGCCGCCTTCTTGAATTAGATCTTACTATGATTTGCATCTCCCGTAATTCGTCTTCAAAAATATATCTGAAATAAACTGCATCAAGATGCTCGTGAGAGAAGTTTACTTCTTTTATTTTACTCCAGTAAATTTTATCGAAGTTGGTAGGTATAATAATGTTTGAGTACGATTATTTTTGCGTTCTACTGTAATTTTTTTAACGTGTTCCTTCTTCACATAACGAGCAATGAAATCCCATAATCTTTCATGATCGCCAATATACCAAAACTTCATAAAAAAATTCATTTACCGCCGGATGCTTTTCTCGCGTGATAGGCCGCGTCATACGTCGTTGTACCTGGTATCCGTTCTTCCTAAGTACCTCCTGAACATGGTCTAGCTCTAGCTTCAAATGCTCAGGGTCACAGAGGTCATGTTTTTTAGTGACGACACAACGGATTGCAGGTGTCGAGAGTGGTGGTGCGACGTGGCGTGCAGGTATCTATCTGTGTGTGTAGGCTTCCGGTATACGCAGTGTGTTAAGGACCCATCTGGTCTCACAGTCACTTTGACATCCAAGAATGACAACGATCTGTCAGTTTCCATTTCGTATGTGAACCTCATTTTCGGGTGAATGGAGTTAAGGTGTTGCACATATTGATCTACTTCCTGCTTACCTCCTTTTACGATACTAAAGATATCGTCCACGTATTTTTTCCAAAGCCTGATGGTCTTAGGTCCGATGCTAAGTGCCTTTTCCTCAAAATGTTCCATCCAGATATTAGCCAGTACTGGAGCTACTGGACTCCCCATTGCGACACCATCGATCTGGAGGTAATATTGGCCTTGGAAGAGGAAGTAGTTGCCATCTAAGCAGTGTCATCGGCCTATCACGCGAGAAGAACATCTGGTGGTAAATAGACAACCGACTTACATGCCCTACATTAGAGGTGTTACGGATAAAATTGGAGCCAAGTTAAAAACTACTCCATTCCGACCGTATTTACACCAGGGGCCAAAGTATACAACATGGTGGGCACACCAAAGGATGTTCTGCCGCTACAAACCCCAGGTGTCTATAAAATCAACTGCAGCTGCGAAAGATCTGACATAGGGCAAACAAAGCGGACTATCGCTGAACGTATAAAGGAGCACATCGCAGCTGTAAAGAACCGTCAAACGAACAAATCGGCGATTGCGGAACATTTACTTACCAAGTCCTCTCCATGGAACGCCACTTTTACCCAAGAGTTGTGCGTGAAGCGATCGAAATCATAAAACATAAAAATTTCAATCGGGAAGAGGGTTTCAAATTGTCATCGGCGTGGAATCCAGTGATTCGACTAATAACACCCCACTTTAATGCGCAGTCGGCGAATGTTCAATATACAGATACGGTTAGTGTGTTTTGCGCCGGTACTTCGAAAATCAACAACCCGGGGGGTAGAAATAGAATCTTCTACCTCGCGCTCGTAGACGTGACATCGCAACACCAGTCAGCTTGCGACCACGGGACGTGCAACCGTCTCGAAACGTCAAGCAAAATAAGGTTTGTAAATACCTAATGCATGTTCGCGTTCATTCCCGTATATAATATATATTCTTATAAACATGCAACGCGAGTGTTTAAAAGTTTCAATTTATTTATTAAAGATTTTTGTTTTATTTTTCTTACTTCTAATACTCTCATAGCTTTGGCCAGATTTTTTTAATATTTTGTTTTTGTTATCTTTCCATAAGTCTCTATTTACTTTTCTCTTTCGTGAAAGTTTCTTAGTATGGGTTGTCATTCGTGTTTCTGACTTTGTAGGCACAGCATCTGGTGAATTGTTATGTGTTTAAATAGAACTTAAAATACCTACCCTCCAAATTAGAAACGCCATTAGAAATGCCACTCGCATTGCACCCCCCACGCCCCTTTCTAATGTTATGTACAATTGCATGGAACAGATCGTTGAAATATTTTGTTTGATTGCTATTACTATGCCTAAACTTCAACTATTAAGATCAAAACACTAGTATTTGAACACTTAATGCTATAAACAATCCGATTAAATACCCTAGGTGGCAATGCAATACTTTAATCATAAATAAAAAATATTTTAAAACTTACATTCCACAATAATGACACATTAAGAATAAAAATTGTTTGCTTTATTACACGAATAAACGTGTAAGCTGCTATTATACAAACTCGAAGAAGTGCACAAGTCTTCTCAAAAGTTTGCTTGTTATAACACGTTTTTTCGTGTGAACTCGGGAACCTAAAAAGCGTTTAACAATAGCATATACTTTTATACTTGTGATATAATTTCATCATTTTTCCCTAGAATAAAGAAGTCAAATGATATAATACGCGTATTTTGAGTCAAAAATTTATTAAAAAAAATTAGAAGGCTGCATAGGTAAAAGAAACGAAAAATGCAACAAAAAAAAATTGTGTAAGATCTCTTGCACGTTTATTCTGCGGGGCCATCGCTATGTGGTAGTTCCCGTTGAACTAAAATCACGAAATTTGGCCAAAAGCAGGGTCTTACAGCACAAATAAAGGAAAAATTACAAAAATAAAAAAAAGGAAAATTTAAGGGTGTCCACATACATACATAGTAGACTCCATTTAAGATAGTCCTCTAAGTTGTATGGGCGCTCATACAGATTTAGAGGACTAGCGTAATTAGCACCAACCACAAAATTAAATAAGGTAAAATGAGTACGGAACCCTCGGTGCGCGGGTCAGACTCGCACTTGCCCAATTTTTTTTTTTAAAGTTACATAGCCCTGTTCATATAATTAATAATAATATATTCTAATATTCTACCACTTACATGCATCACCATTTAGCCCCAAACTAAGCAGAGTTTGTACAATGGGTACTAGATAATGGATAAACATATTTTTTTTTTTTTGTATTTACATATTTTACACGAGAACACGAGACCAAGACATACATCGATGTTCATGCACACAAATGTTTGACTTGAGCGGGAATCGAATCCGCGACCTTCGGCGTAGCGTTCGCGTACACTCCCGTTGCGCCAACGGGTCGTCGATTATAATTATTTAAATAATGATAATTACAGATTATACGAAGTCGCTTACATTCAACTTTTACAAATATTAAACAATACTTATGACATGAAATAAACACGATACTTGGTAGACATTGAAAAACAGGTTTAATAATAATAATTTAATAAAAATATTTATTTCAGACCACAAAGAATCCGTAAATAATGTTTAATCGAACTCGCTCAACGTTCAAATCAATCACAGTGCTTTTCATTCCAGGAATTTTAAAAATGATCTAGTATTGGTTGCAGTCAAAGTTAATTAAGCGACTCCTCGAATCTTTTTATAACTAAATTTTCTGCAGTTTGAAATTAAACTACAATTTACGGATTTATTTAGACAAAAAAGAAGAAGAAGAGAATATTTGTCTAGACAAAAAGATCACCTCAGTCTGCCGTGAAAATGAATCCTGTAAAGAATTTGAAACGTCGGCTAGTAATAAAAATGTAGTTTCTAGATCATTCGGTTTAAATGTAATAACCAGTGAAATCAATATAACGCGATAAAATCCGTAAATGTAGTTTAATTTCAATATGTAACATTCGCGTAAACCCAAGAAAATATTATGTTTACAGCAGTTTCCAAGACCTTTCTTTTAATTTTCACAAGGTCATGACTGTTAAGCTCAGGTGATATAGAAAAGAAAGAAAAACATGCATCAAATACAAAAGAAAAACAATATCATGATTGATGTATTCTATTAATATAATACTTGATGGTTTAATTTCAAAACAGTGTTTTGTAACGAAGCCAATATTAGACTCATATCAATTTACATTCTAGATAGAGCAATTATGCTTGTCGACAAAAAACGCGCGTCCACACGACGCGATGCGTAAATATCACGTGGCCGCAACGACAGTCAAACCACTCTTATATTATGGCCTTTAGCTGTGAGGTATTTGTGGCAGAATAAAAATATAAGAAGGAATCAAAGTTTAGTATGTTAGAAAATATAGTGTGAAGGGGTCAGCAAACAATATTCTGGCAAAACAAAGTTGAATATAATTATTATGTGACATGACATAGACTCACGCCTGTTTCCCCAAAAGGGTAGGCAGAGGCATATTCCCCCCCGTGGGATCTCCACCTTGTCGTGGTGGGGGGGCTCAGTAACCGTGGATTGGTCACCCGCGGTGAAGCTAAGAGGGATCCAGGAGGGGACGCTCCGCGTGGGCTTGGAGGGGCCTGCGCAGGATGCGTCCAACGGTGCGGGTGCGGGGGACAGTTCTGTCTGTCCCTCGCAGTCGGGTGCGGTCGCGGGAGGAGAGGCGTGTCGGTGTTGCGTTGCCGCGCGCCCTATCTCCCGCGACCAAATGGGGGCGCACCATTCGATGCGTCGCGGTGGGGCCGCAGAGGAAGAGGAGATGCGGTGTTGCGTTGCCGTCCTCCCTATCCTTTGCGGCCGCTGGGCGTTTTGGCGGCGGAGTCCAACACCTTAATCCGTCGCCAAGGGGGTTTTGTTCGGGGCCCGCCTGACCATCTGGCGGGCCAATACCCGTCGGAGGGTGGCGACGAGTGCATTGGTGATGCCCCACCCTCCGACACACGGGTACATGGCGGAAGTCGAGGTGGTTTTTAGTGGAAACACCACATACTCCGGCTCTTATTTCCCCCAAGAGTCGGAGATCCGAAGGGATTTTCCACCTCGTAAAAAAAAAAAAAAAAGGCAGAGGCATATTAAACGCCCACTTGTCGCCAGTGTTGTGATCCCACGTAATAGGTGGCGAGCCTATTGCCGCTTATCTGGATATTTATTATGTTTTCATAAATATTGCACTAATGTAATTAACAAGTAAAAAATGAAGCCTCTTTTAATGAAATTATATAAAGCCTTTTTTTTCCTTTGCGTAACTACTGGGTTGCCAGATGTATACAAGTAGGTTTATCGATATTAGTTATTTTAACCTATTTCGGCAATGTTTGTATATAGTATATGGGTATTCATTCATTCATTCGTGGTGGCGCAGCGACCCAAAGTGAGTCTTGGCCTCTGACACGAGATCTCTCCATCTTTTCCTGTCGTGGATGCACTCCTTCCAGTCCAGTCTACGAAGACCCGCTAGATCTTTTAGCACTTCGTCATTCCAGCGATATCTAGGATGACCTACCGGGCGTCGACCGCTAGGTCGTCCCAGATACGCCCTTTTTGCAGCACGATCCTCTTCCATCCTCAACACGTGACTAGGAGCTAGAGGATCCGAAAGAACCAGGAGATAGAAGACCTTGTGGCTGAACCAAATATTATCGGCGAGATTAAGGCGTCACGACTTCGCTGGTTTGGTCACGTGATGAGTATATGGGTATAGGCAAAAATAATTACTATCGACATACCAGCCAACCCAATCGTTACGCCAGGAAAAAAATACAACTTAACATACGCGTACTGTTTGCTACATGTATATAGGCTCTATCCTTTTGTTGCTTCAATTTATTCGCTAAACTCATAAGTGCAGTACTTATTTTAAGCTCTTTTAAATTTGATGTTAATTAATCACAGTCATATTAGCATTTAATTTACTTTTAATTTCTTTTTTATAGACTCAGCCTGTATGCCCGAAGGGGTAGGCAGAGATGTAATATTACACCCACATTTCGCCATGAATTTTTAGGTCCCACGTAATAGGGGGCGAGTCTATTGCCGTTACAAGGCACATCACCAGGGCCCTGTTTAATAAAGCTGACGATTCGACAAATATGTCAAAAAAGACAAAATTGTAGGATTGTCGCGCTAAGGCTGTTTAATAAAAGTGACAAATATGTCAAAAATCTACAGGTGAAATCTTGTCATACTTGTCATGTAAAAATGCGTTTAATAAAACTCGACACATTATGTCAGAAAACCATGGTCAACATATTTCTGACAATTGTCGGATTCGGAGTCGTGACAATTATGTCAACTTTTGACATATTTGCAAATATTAGATTTCACGACAGAGGGTACAAGCTCCTGTCAAAATTGTCGGACAATTCTACAAATATGTCAATATGTCATGACAATTTTCTATTTAATAAAGCAGATTTGACAAGTTTTTCACGACATATTGTCACCTGTCGCTTAAAAAGTTTTATTAAACAGAAAAATGTCGGGTTGTCGCGACAATCCGACATATTTGTGAATTTTCCACCGTGACAATTTTGTCGCTTGCAAGTTTTATTAAACAGACAAATTGTCAAATTGTCACTTTTTGACATATGTCGGACTTGTCGCATTGTCAGCTTTATTAAACAGGGCCCAGACTTCGTGCTGCTACTGACAATTCAGAAAAACCCGGAAATCGAACCCGGGACCGCCGATCAACAGTCGCATACGCTATCCACTGGACCACGGAGGCAGTCGTCATTTAGTTTAGTTCAACACATTCAGGATATTTTTTTTGACCAAATATTAGGTGTTCTTCTACGGATCATAGACTATACTTGAAGATGCCCGCCTATTAATATTAGTTAACCGTTTCATCCCGATGCCGTGAGCATCGGTTATACTCTTACTAGTGCACCTCTACGGTTCCCAAGGAACTCATATGCCACACAAATTTCAGCTTCGTGTGGCTAATATTTTTGATGCGTTTTGTCTGTCAGTCAGTCAGTAACGCAAACATTTTATATACATAATATGTATATTTATACTGTTGCCAATAAACATATCGGTGTCAGTGTTCTTCTACTGATCACGTAGCCATATTATATTACACGTATTACATGACGGCACTTTGATATTCAAGTAAGTTTAGTTTTTTGCAAAGGAAAATTACCATTCTAAGTATCGTTTATTTTTAACCGCTGACGTTAAATAGAGATGTTATGATTTTAACCTGTATTACGTCTGGTGTTTGTCAGTGGCTAGGAAATTCGTACTACGAATGGACCAATTATGATAAGTTTTTGTCGTTGGAATTCTAAAGTGGTTAAGATGTTTCTTAGGTACGATTATGAAGATTTATGTCGGGGACTATTAATTGTTTTTTTATGTGTCTCAACTAAAAATACGATCATGTCTCACAATTTCGAACACAACTCAAGTGGTTACCCATACGATTTCGCCGGAATACTCACATACTTTCTCTACTATGCAATAGGTATGTTGTTTAACACTTCAACTCCCTCCTATCTTAAAGGACGATTCGAATTCCTACATGATACGCATAACCGTTATATTTTAAGGTCATCAGAAAATTTAGAGCTGAAGATGCCGGCTCATTGCACGGATTTTTATGATAAATCGTTTTGTGTCACTGCTGTTCGCCTATGGAATGCACTCCCATTACATATAAGACAGGCTCAGACTGTAACAAAGTTCAAAGCCTTAGTCAAGGATCACTACCTATCACTATGATATTTACCGTTCTAATATTATTTTAAGTATTATTTATTACTTATGTACGTGTGTATGTATGCTGTATGTATGTATGCATGTATGTATTTATGTTTGTATGTATAAGTATTTATATACATATGTGTAGCATATTATTATAATATATAATAAATTTATATATTTAAAGTATTATCATCTTATTACTGGTACACTTACAACTACCATTTCTTTCCTGCCAATAATATCTCCATCCAAATGCTGCCTGGTAGAAATCGCTGTTAGCGATAAGGCCGGCGATAAAATTCCTATATATGTTCTTAAAAGTATACAATAAATTATTAAACAAATAAATAATAAATAAATAAATATCAACATAATGGTTGTTTATTTATACAAGGAACAAACATCAAAGCATCCATGCATCCACCTTCACAAACTTTCGTATAGGTAAATGAAAGTAGTGGAATAAAGGAAGGAGAACATCATAAGTCATGTAATTGCACTGACCTCACTTAAGTATCAGAATCTGAATAATTATATTACAAATATGAGTATCTTAGAAGTCAACTTGGCTAAATCAGCTTATCTATTTATTTTATACTGATTTCTGCTGGTAATTTGATTGCTTTTTTTGTATTTATAATTATTATTAATATCCTACTCTGGTGTATGCTGGTAAATGTAAATATCTTTCCTGTTGGGAATTTTCTAATAAGGAAACTTAGTAGGAAAGAAACTCAACTTAGTAAAAGAGGATAAAACTACTTATTTCATCATCATCATCATCATCAGCCTTTTACAGTCCACTGCTGGACTAGGCCTCTCCTTAGAAAGGAGGAATTGGCCTACTATACCACGCTGGCCAAACGGGTTGGTATAGGGTTTGTATCAAGTTTTCCTTTTCTTACAGTGCTGTTCTCTGCATAATATGGTCCCTCTGTCGGCTCTTACGACACCCCTGGTATGATATACGGTGGTGACAATCCGTATTCTTAATCCGTCACCACACGGACTACTTATTTAGGTATAATTTATTTAAATACTAGCTGACCCGTCCGTGTGGTGACGGATTAAGGATACGGAATGTCACCGTCCATACAACAAACGTAATTTTTAAGCAATTTGTTACTCGATGTTAATAAACAGGTAGAAACTTATAAAGTATTTAAGTATACATACAAAGAACGTGATTTTCTTTTATAGATGATGGTACGGAACCCTTCATGCGCGAGTCCGACTCGCACTTGCCCAATTTTTTATTCAAAAATCGATCAGCAACATTACTAATTACGGCTTTATAAAAACCTTTTTGAATTTGACACGAAAACGCTGTAAACCATCATGGCGCTTGAGTGATATCACAAAGAGCAAAAACAAACCGTGAATGAAGTCTGGTCTGGTGTACCCACTTTTATTTTGTTATATTCGATTTGACAGGTACAAAGTTTGACGTTTTAGTTGTATTTACTACGAAAACGTCAACAACATGAATGGCGGACGTACTGTTAGACGTAAGATTGGTGTTCACTGTCACAAGAATAAATACATTATTTTTAGATTTAGAATCCTAAAAATAACATTACTTAATCTTACCTTTTTATTATAAACAATAAACTTTATAAACATCTTAAAATCATACGAATCTATAGATAGTACAATCAAACGGATTTATTCTTAGTGTACACAAGTCTATTATAGTCGTTGCTTGAATAATTGAGTTGCAAAAAGCACAAATGCAATCTATTTTTGATATCCAGCAAAAAAATTAAAGCGTAAAAATATTTGTACGTTTTAGGAAGTTGTATGTGTCCTAAAATTCTCCGCATTACTGTCATCGAGTAAAATGTCCGGAACGCTCGCTGGCAGTATTGCCACGCGGCGCAACAGCCCTCCAAGTCACATGGGTTTTACCAACTGTTAAGAGATATCCCGAATTCTAATAAAATACGATAGATACCTACTGTACCTACGATGTAGTTAACGTTTTTTATTAGAATTGTACCTGCTAGTTACCAAAGCTAAAATTTTATCCTATAAACATAAATAGCAAACACTGTTAGCAACGAGCATACTTGTAAAGCTATAATGTGTAATTAGCACGTGTCTTAAACATTTTAATGTTTTTATACAACCGCTTTTTATGGTCCGGTACCCAGTAATAAAGACGTATTATGACTGTAATTTTATATTGAATCACCTCGCTAAGGTATCTCACTTATTTATTTATTATACAAAATGAACTTTTCGCCCTTGCGGTATGTTGGTAAAAACTAGCATAATTATGCGTTATTTTAATTAATACTATACAAGACATTACCTGCGGTTCCGCCAACAAAAATTATACATTAAAATCATCCTCAAGAATTACCCTATTTATTGTTGAAAACTGTACAAAAATCCGATTATTAATTTTTAAGTTTTCATACGGACAGAAAGAAAAGAAGACTTCATTTTATGATTACGTATAATTTATTGTGCAGTTTTGTCAAAAACCGTTAACTTATTGAACTGGTCTCTGTTAATATATTGTGTGAAATTATCAAATCTGACACTGGTCTAAACCATAAACTACAACTATCACTTTTGCTTACGAAACTCGGGCAGTAGGCGCGCTATTATCTTAAATCTAGCTAGACCTAGGGCTCTAAATTATGAGGAACCGAAACCTTCAAATTCCATAACAGTGGTCAGGATATTTACTGACTTTTAATGAAAGTCCAATTAAACTAGAAAGCAGATCTAAGACTCCAAGATGAAGATTATGCTTCAGAATACAGCGATAGACATGTTCCTATAAATCCATTAATAGTTTAAGATCCTGCAACAAATTAGTGCACTCATCGAGTTTTCGCTAAAAACCAATTTTTATATAAATTTATGATTAGGAGAATATATATTTACTAGGTTGCCTATTAAAATGTGGCCGCAAGTATTTTTAAACAAATTTTTTGGTAATTGATTTTCGGGAAAAAGTTTCGTTCACTTGTTTTTTTTAATAAAATATCGTCTACATCACGGCAATATATATAAAGATTCTGAAAAATCACGGTTGGTTTATACCTGGCTGCGAAGAGGTGCGACCAAGTGACAAACGGCAACTGGCAAAAAAACAAGTGAACGAAACTTTTTCCCAAAATTCAATAAACAAAAAATTAAAAAAAAGCTTGCGGCCACATTTTAATAGGCAACCTAGTATATATATTCTCCTAATCATAAATATACCTAAAAAAATGTTTTTTAGCGAAAACTCGATGAGTGCACCAATTTGTCGCGGGATCTCGTACTTTTTTTTTTTTTTTTTTTTTTTTTGGTATCGGGTTGGAAAATCCTCATGGAGTCCCTCCGCCCCGGGGGAAGGACGAAGGGGACTGTCAGACTCTTACTGACTAAAAACCAACCCGTGTTCCTCATGTACCCGTGTGTCGGAGGGTAGGGATTCACATAAGCATTCGTCACTACCCCCCGACGGGTATTGGCCCGCCAGATGGTCAGGCGGGCCCCGACCAAAACCCCCTTGGCGGCGGATGAAGGTGTTGGGCTCCGCCGCCAAAACACCCAGCGGCCGCAGAGGATAGGGAGGACGGCAACGCAACACCGCATCTCCTCTTCCTCTGCGGCCCCACCGCGACGCAACGATGGTGCGCCCCCATTTGGTCGCGGGAGATAGGGCGCGCGGCAACGCAACACCGACACGCCTCTCCTCCCGCGACCGCGCCCGACTGCGAGGGACAGACAAAACTGTCCCCCGCACCCGCACCGTTGGACGCATCCTGCGCAGGCCCCGTCAAGCCCACGCGGAGCGTCCCCTCCTGGATCCCTCTTAGCTTCACCGCGGGTAACCAATCCACGGCTACTGAGCCCCCCCACCACGACAAGGTGGAGATCCCACGGGGGGGGCGGGATCTCGTACTATAATGTTCTATTTCAAGGCCGATGAATAAAGCATCTTGACTTTAAATCAATACTACAAGTTAGGTTTTCATCATCAGTATTTTTTTATCTATTTTCCATAATACCTGTGTACATAGCTTGTTGAAGTGTTTATGTTGTAATACGTACCGTTTGTACTTGTTATAGTATCCTTAAGACTTCGTTTCTATATTTCCTTATAAACCGCAGGTTCTCAAACAACGCTCTTGAATCTACGAACGTGTAAAGCAAATACAATATTTTATTTTTAGAATATGGATAAAGAAAATATAGCTCAACATTCAGAAATTATTGTTTACTTACAAAGGTTGATTAACTGTTTTGATTTATTTTGATGGAAGATGAACGATATTTAGTAGCTGTTTCAAAAGAAGAACGAATGGACAAATAATTTATTTTCGTACCTTTTTAGTTCCTAAAACGTTACATATTGTCTACAAACATTATATAAATCATAACCCTGTCTCCTTGTTTATAGTAGCACAGGAGACAGGGTTTACATAATGTGAGTTACAAACTATTTTATCTCAACAAAGATTTTTTTTATTTCACCTTTAATTTATCTTCAATTTCAATTATTTACTTGCTATCTTTACACGAGATGGAGATCGTTCATCATCGCCTATTTTATAGATGAGACATAAAAAGTCGAACCCTTTCATACCTAGAAGAACTCGCTAAGCTGTCGACCATGGTAGGTCTTTATAGACAGTAAACTCAAATACCCTGACACTGGAATTAACTTATCCCTTTGGGTTACGGCAATCAGAAGACAGTCGATCTATAGAAAATCTAACATTCTGTTAGATCTGGTTAGATATATGCGCAGATCCCTAGCTCCTAGCCGGTCCATTCCAATAATCATTCATCTATGCTGTAGAAAATAAATATATTTCCATGACAGTAAATTGGCAGACGAGTGGACAGCCCACCTGATAGTAAGTTGCATAGTGATGTGCCGGAACGTAAAAAATGTATATCCGCGGATACGGTTTGAAATACGGATATTTGGAGTCAAGATCCGCGGATACGGATACGAATATAGATCTTTATTTTCTTACTGAATCGACGTCGGTTTGCGCGACCTTGAAACGATAGTTGACGTTACGCACGCTCGGCGGAACAATATACAGATAATATTTCGAATTGTATTGAAATTATATTAAAAATACTCTGAATGGAATTTAATAGTTTTTAATTCTACCTAACCACCTATAGCATTCCATCCTATCAATTGAAAATTAGTAAGATGAAAGATCCGTAAAAGATCCGCGAGAAAGGTAACGGATACGGAAACGGATCTTGCTTCCTCCTCGGGTATGGATACAGATATCCGGAACATCACTAGTGGCAACGGCCGCCCATAAACTTTGGCCATGTCACAGACACAGTCAAGCAGCTGCCTTCCTTGAGACGTAAGGTGTTAAGTCTTCGAATACCCAGTAGATTCATTAGCAATACCATTCAGACGAGGACATAGTACTGCAGATTTGGACTTTACTACTTGGCGGCAAAATAACTGATGTGAGCTAGACTCGAAGGGTCTGTCATCACAATTTTTGAGCATTGTTACTGAAATCTTCTTTGGATTTTCAAGGTCAACTTCGTGTCCGTAAATTACTCCCTTCTTATATATTACCGTCACGTTCATCAAATATGTCGTTACCTTGCAGAGTAAGGTATAACAACCTTTGTTTTTAGAATTATGTAAGTAATGATTCAATAATAAGTAATAATTGTAAAATTATTTCCGTACTGTGTACTCAGCCACTTACTGTTAATACGTCAGCAAACAAAAAATACATATACTCAGATATTTTTAGAAAAATCATCTTGTTTGTCACTCAATTGATAGCTGCTCTACGGCCGTTGGGGCAGGAAGGTTCTGGAGTGAACGAGACGGAACAAACGCTAGAACAACCAACGATCTGGTTGGGATCGCGGGAAGCGGTGGGATGCTAAAGCTTTGAAGGTGGGTTTGTTTAGTAGTGGAATTTTTTTGGCAGGATAGATGATGGTTATAGTAATTAATATAAAGCAGATCGAATATTCTCTCAGTCTAAATAACTAAACTGGTTTCGTATGCAGAATTATTATTCGCTAACCGCTGATATATAAATAACATGAGCTATTTTTATTAGACTGGCTGTTTTTCTGGTTTCAAGATAAATATTTGCTTGATTGAGAAGCGATATGCAATCTCATTTGATATCGATGTTTATAAGTATTTTTGTTTTGCGTTTCGTTTACCGAATAAGAATTCTTGTCAAAGAATTCCTGATTTGCCACAAAAATTAGGCATGTCAACCGATCAGTACAGAACACCATTTTTAGCTACTTGTCCAGAGATATGTTAACAAACAAGACACAACGCAGCCGCCAGCTGAAATACATAATTAAATCAAGTGTGAGTCGGACTCGCTCATGAAGGGTTCCGTAGTAGGTAGAGGTATCTACTTAACACACCCTTTATCACCTAACCAAATATCACAAATCTGTAGTCTCAATAGTTTCGGCATATAGTGGCTGTGACATACGGATGGACAGACAGACAGACATGGCGAATCTATAGAGTTCCGTGTTCGCCATTTGTGGATACAGAACGCAGAAAATATGAAGCGTGGTTGTGTCTTTGTGTGCGTGGTTTACGTCACTGTTGTTTCGCAGACTAAGGGCGGTTTCAGATTAGCATTTTATACGCACGTTTAAGCTTGTTTTTGGAAGCGCATGTAGGCTTGTGATTCCTCTGAGATTACGGCTTTTAACGGGCGGTACCGTCTATTGCGGCGTAAATTACGGCACGTCTACTCTTTCTCTTCGTATGTCTAAAAAAGGCACCTGTTCCTAGCCCCTTTTCCAGACCTTAGCAGCAGATTTAAAGCGCTTACTCACTACTTCTTCGGAGATGATAGGATAGAACAACGATACCTTTGAGCTATGGCTAGCACTTGAAATTAGGAGCATATCTGTCTCATCAAGCGTTGACAAATACAAATATTATTTATTTAAAAAATGAGTCATAATTACGCGGATATTATAAAGTTCACAGCGAGTAAAAGACATAATGAATCATAAAACATGTAACTCCAATTATACATCAATTACTTGGTCAGTGGGTTAATAAATTTTATAGTGGAAAATGATCTAAAGAAAATATTATGTAAAATGGGTTTCTATTTAATTATTATAAATATAATATTTTCCTTTTGGTATAATTTTGTCGTGGTGGGGGGCCCAGTAACCGTGGCTTGGACACGCACGGTGAAGCTAAGCGGGATCCCGCAGAGGAAGAGGAGATGCGGTGTTGTCAGGTTGCCGTCCTCCCTATCCTCTGCGGTCGCTGGGTGTTTTGGCGGAGCCCAACACCGTCATCCGCCGCCAAGGAGGTTGTGGCCTTCGCGCTATCCATCGGGGTACCAGAGTAGAATGCTAACGCGACCCACTGGCGCCCCCAAAATGGCGTAGCAGTACGCGCTGTGGTTTTAGTAGGTATTACAGCCTTGCACTCAAGCCCTCGAGCCCCACATACCCCCCGCTTTTCATCTTGCGCGGGTATGCGTAAATGCATTTCCACAGCGAGGTCAAAAAAGGTATAATTTTGTACTTTATACCAAAAAAGCATGCAGTATAAAAAAACGCATGGCATTGTACAAACACAAGAGCCGCCGACATGGCCTACTCTTGTTATGATATAAAACCAGAACCAACCGCTTGAAGTGATCGCCGATCTCACTAGCGACAAAGCAAATTCCACAAATGGCGGTCACCCATCCAAGCGATAACCTGTGTGAGCGTTGCTTAACTTTCTCGGTGCATTACAAACGGCAATTCAAGTCGCTCTACGAGCGCTACGCTTACATAATTATTTGTATGAGAAAATAGTTTTTCGCCTCTCAAACTCAAAGATCCATCTCGATTCAACAGTGTCAATGACACAGAAAAAAAGTTATTTCAAAAAGCTACTAAAGAGGTCACGAGGAAATGATGAAGTAAAAAATTCACGGCCAATCTATTTAATCGTCGCTGTTTATTATATAATACATGTTATTATGTACTATAACTAACGCTTATGTTTTTTGTCAAGCGACCGGGTATTATTTGTCTCTAGGTATAAATGTTTTTATACGAATTACTCTGATCGTTTCAAATTACCAGTATATTAAGTTACACTATTGTGTTTTTGTTTTGTTACCTATTATACTTTGTTATCTTAGGCAGAAAAACAATAGAGATTTTGGCCCTTCTTGTCGTTTTCTTCCAATATTTTTGTCTAAAATTATTATACTCGCTAACCGAAGTGTTATAGGTTCGATTACCGCAGGCTAATAAGTGACGTTTAATATAGATAAATATTGTACGGAGGAAAAGTGTTTGAAGCTGTTAAAAGATGTGCTCAATAAAATGACTATATTTATTTGACTTAATTTTACTGAAATCATGTAATAGTTTTATTAATAGCAACATATCTTTTGCATAGGGTTCCCACCAAGAATTTAGGGTCCCAAGCCAACCTCACCTGCAAGTGGTGCACCTGCCGATCAACGGACGAGGCTCTGGCAAACAAAATGTCCCAATAAGCGACAATAGGCTCGCCACCTATTACGTGGGATCAAAACACTGGCGAAAAGTGGGCGTTTAATATGCCTCTGCCTACCCCTTCGGGGAAACAGGCGTGAGTCTATGTATGTATGTATGTATGTACATATCTTTTGCATGTATCAAACAGGTACATTTGACCTAATACCCTTTATAATAACCTTTATTGTTTACGTACGTCTGACCACTTTATTTTTCTAAAGATAACTTTAAATAATAAAATCATAGATGGTAGTTGCGTGTAAAATGTGCACGCGATTGTAATTATAGTATATTATCCTACTTTTTAGAATTCTGTAATAAACTTAATATTAGGAACCCTTCTAACGTTTTGCCATTTTCGACCGTACGAATGCAGTTTATCTCTGTACCTATAGGTAAGTAGGCTTACAAATTTTAACGTGATATGAGGTCTTAAAGTCATCAAATTACTTTTATTTAGCTTTTCCAGGTTGAGGGTATTTTTCTAACACGTCAGAAAAATATACGAAGGATCATCATCATCATCCAAAACTTACACGCCTTGGAACCCATGGTCCACTTGCTATCTAACCAGATATGACAGAATGTCAGCATTGCCACAGAGCGACTGCCGTCTGACCATCGCTACAATTAAGGTAACAATGATCGCTACCCAAAGGTAAGGCGATATTTCTTCTTCTTCCATTTAAGAGCTGGGTAGCTCTTGTCGGTGGAGCAATTGCCATTGGTTTTCTGCCTTTTCTTTGACCTCTTGATACGACCCGACTCCAACTTTTTCCTTCAGCTGTGTCATAAAGGTACGTCGAGGCCGTCCTCTTCCTCTTCTCCCTTCTATTTTGCCTTCCAGTATTGTTTTGAAGAAGTTGTCGTGTCGTGTCAAGTGGCCAATCATCTTCCCTCTCCGATTTTCTATTATTTTTAATAACCGTCTCTCCTCGTTAACCATTCGCAGAACCTCTTCGTTTGTGATTTTTTCTGTCCAGCTTATTCTCTTAGTGAGGCGATTTATCATGTCAGCCTAGAGACGTCCACAGCTGACATAGGCCTCCCCCAAGGTTCTCCACACAGACCGATTTTGAGTCGCCCGCATCCAACCGCTTCCTGCGATTTTAACCAGATCGTCGGTCCACCTTGCGGGAGGCCTACCCTTGCTGCGTCGTCGGGTACGTGGTCGACACTCCAGAACCCACCTGCCCCAACGGCCATCGGTTCTTCGAGCTATGTGCCCTGCCCATTGCCACTTAAGCCTGGCTATTCGGAGAGCTATGTTGGTGACTTTGGTTCTCATGCGGATCTCCTCATTTCTGATTCGATCTCGCAGGGAAACACCGAGCATAGCCCTCTCCAACGCCCTCTGAGTGACCCCGAGCTATCGGATAACCCGGTATTATCACCCGGTATTTAGGCTTTATTAGCAAGTCCGTAATGTAGTACTTGAGAGTTGAGACCGTCTACAGCTGTTTACGGAACCTAACATTGTACATATGTAAACATAGACTGTTTTTTTCTAAATAATTCTCATAAACGATCTAATTGAAAATAATTTTGACAATAATATACTAATGTTTACAACTAAGTAAAGGTCACATGTCTAAATAAAGACAATGATTATATTTTGATTCTTCTAGCAATGTTAGACTTTATTATAGTTTTGGTCATGTCGTATGGATATGGGATAGAATGAAGTATTTTCGATAGACATACATAAAGAGTATTAAACAATTCTCTTGAAAAAGAACCTAAGGCGCACAGCCTTTTCGTATTAATGAGTGGTAATTTAAAAAAGGTGGGATGAGATTTTTCTGGTTTTTTCTCATAACCCTACTACCTATTCGAATTCAGATGTGTTATTTTTAAATAGCGGCGGTAGCTCAGTGGTGTACGTAACTGACTGCCGAGACGATGGGGTTCGATCCCCAGGTACCCCAGGCACACCTCTGAATTTTCGAAGTTATGTGTGTATTAAATATGATGAAGATGGCAATAGGCTCACCCCCTATTACATAGGGACCGAAACATAACTGGCGAAACACTGCCTAATCCTTCGGGGATAACAGGCGTAAAGTTATGTTATATTATGTTACGTGTTCTTTGTTAGTAGAGCTGGCTAATGCATTTTTATTAAGACTTTTCTTTTGAATTTGTATCTGATGTCCAATAGATTATCACCGTCCCCAGCAAATAATATCGTAATCAACTATTGCGATAGAAGTGTTCTAGAGGTGCAATTACACCTTGTGAATTTTTTTCACGTTGACGGCCCCCGCGAATAATCCGGTAATCGTAAAAGTGTAAATGTTAGGAAAAATAAAAAATCATTTTTCCTTAATAACTCCATTAAACAACAAGTATCAGAGACTTTTTATATTGCATATGGAAGCTATTTTTTTCAGCTATCTGGTTATTTCAACAAAATTTAAGTAGTCCCAAGGGCTTCGTTATAATTTAACTGGATGCATTTTACTAGGTAGGTAGGCTATTTTAGTGTAGGTCAGCTAGCTATTTTAGGGTAGCTTTGATCAGTAAGGTTACTTAGGATATTGTTCGTGTAAATTTATATTTTCGACGACAGCAGTAAAATCTTGTTGCGATATTATTCGTGTAAATTTATATTTTCAACGGCAACGGTAAAATCGTGTTGCGCTATTATTCATGTAATTTGGTTTATATACTGAATATTTGTAAAAAGCATTTATCAGGTTATTCGATTGTTTAACAGTAACGTACATTTTACTGTTATGACTATTACTGTTTATTCGAATAGTTTACTTAAGTATTATTTGATGATTATTATAATATATTTTATGAAATAAAGGACATTCTGGTAAATTAAGCAACTTTGGTTAGTTTGACAAAACACGATAGTTATTATTATCATAAAAAATAGACACTGCACTGAAGACATTTACATGAATACACAATCATGACAATTATAATAAGGTCCTATTACAGTTAAAAATCTTAATCAGAATCCTCATCAAGACCTGATTCAGTATCACAAAAGCTTAAGTTCCTTTAAAATAGTTGATAATGGTTGGGAATTACTTGGGAGTTACACAGGATTAGGAGATCATTATACAAAGCTTTTTTAATAGGGAGGGGCTTGTCGTATGCTGGCTTTAATTCAATACTTTCAATTGTTTTGGACACCTGTTTCTGCCGACGCTGTCTACTTCTGCCTGCATCGTAATCTAATTCAATATAATCCTGATCAAAATCATATTTGAAAAGAAAACAGTTAGGTTTACTGTATCAACCTCCATCACATCGGACCATCGTACTTTTTCTCCTGTCTTATCTTGAAGCCATCTCTTGGGTTCAACAAGTTCTTTCATGTTGAGGATTTCAGATTGTTGCGTTTCTTTTAGGATATATTTGTCTCCGGAGACTTTAGCGTTCATGATACTATATATAGTAGTACTATATATAGTAGTAAATATATAGTAAGTATACTTGGTCCTGTGTGTACAAAACTTTGTTTTTCAAAGCTCTTTCAATACATGCGTGCATGGAGTCGCCTGCATTTTGGCTATGCCCACCAACAAAAAACCAATGGGTAATGTCAATTTGAAGAGTCATTGCAATGTAAAGATACAATGCAAAAATATATCTGTTTTTATTCTGGCCATAACAACCATCAGAGTAAAATATAATTTTGCGTATACCTTTTTTGTGTACGGTCTTGACAAATTGAAACAAGCAACTCCTTATTTCGATGCACCCTTTTCCCGATTTGGGCTTGCCAAATGTAACAGAACCTAGTTTGTTTAGAGCGTCAAAAACTGTAAAATTATAAATCGGGTATTTACGTTTGTAGTAAAAAATTGACACTTCAGACTGTGGTACATTCAAAACATTTTCTAAATAAAAAATGGCCACAACGGTGTCATCTTTATTTAGTGTTTCTTTTCCTTCTTTTTTAATTTCACGAACTCTTTCCTTCACACTCTGTAATTTTCACTTTCTGTAATTTTCTTCTAAAGACGCCTTTTCAACCTAGTCAACTTGCTGATATTGTGAACATAAAGTACTGTTTGAAATAGAATTAGTTTTTATTATAAGTCAAATCGATTATATCGATTAAATAACATTTTGTTTAGTCTTTTGAAAATTTCTGACAATGGTCACACTGAACTGTCACTTCCTTCCCGCCTTGAAAAATTAACACGCCGGTTTTGGGCTGTCTCCGTTTGTAATAATTGATATAAATTGATATAAGTACATTGATCGCCTTTTGAATTAACGCGAATTGAATTAACTTGTAATTACTAACAATTGCCGCTTTTGACTTCCTGCAAAGTTTGTGGTAAATTGGTGATATATTGAACATTGAACTTTGTAAAACACGTGTGTGAATTCCTGATTGAAAACGCTGCGTTGGAGTCTGGTAAAGTAAAGATAACTCACTTGCTAATATTGGCCAATTTAGTCTCGTGTGTGTCTAGCTTGCCTCCAGGACTCCACTCAAGAACATCACCAGGAGATATTTGGTAAGACATTTTATTAATATTAGGTGTAGTTAGGATTATAATTCATCGCTGTGCAACGCAGTGCATTGTGTCTGGATCCTTGTCTATCGTGGTCAGGTAGATGTATTACATCTTCCACTGCGCACCCTGAAAATACCTGCCTGCCTACGGTACTTCTAGACATAATTTTAGGTGCACAGCGCTGTTGTATCTTAGCCGCTGTTGATTGTACCTATACTCAGATTGGTATTGTATAGCCTGGTGTTGTATGAGCTATATATATTAGTTATAGTGTTCTCAGGTCAGTATTGTCTAAAATACATAATATTTAATTATATAAGTTGACCTAGATAATTTGAAACACATGTCATACATAACCTCAATCAGTAATTGTTTGATTTAAATTGTTGAAGTCTAGCATAGATTTGTTGTTGTTACTATTAATAAGTCACTTTGATTGGATACATATCAGTTATATGTATCAATTGATTTAGTTTATTGCATATATTGATATATTAAGTTTGAACCTTACATTGTTAAACCTTGTTATAATATAAAGATAATATTGTTAGGTA
Organism: Euclidia mi; assembly: GCA_944739405.2. Taxonomy (NCBI): domain Eukaryota; kingdom Metazoa; phylum Arthropoda; class Insecta; order Lepidoptera; family Erebidae; genus Euclidia; species Euclidia mi. The sequence goes on along the minus strand of OX123194.2, from coordinate 1,297,518 downwards.
ACACATATTCTGTGCTTACTTACTATTGTATATCTCAAATAATACAGCCAGTCTGTCTGTTGCAAGTAATTAGTTAATTTATTTGAATATTTAACTTTAATTAACTTATTCGAAGGTTCAACTTTGATAACTTTGACTTTGTTTTGTGTCAATATATATTGAAACTATTAATTTTGTTGGACAGTAGATACCTGTCACTTGCTTGTACCAGCAGTAAACAGGCTAATACTTTGTTGGTTTCAAAGAATTAAGAAAAATTATGTTTTGATTGTTAATATTATTTAACGCTTGTCCGGGCTCTTTTGAATTTTGATTATGTCAGCTATCAAGGACTTGCGTGCGGCTGCTGGTGCTATTGCATCAGATTTGCGCTGGTTTGCCTCGGCCAGTGCCTTAGTGAACCGGCCTGATCGCCAGCAGGCCTTACTACAAAGGTACAAGCGGATTGACGATCGCCTGGCAAGTGTGGAACGGCAATTCCGCACTTTCAGCGCTTGCTGTCTCGAAATGTCAGTCAACGATTTCACCGCTGACCAGCGAAATAAGGTCAGCGAAGACTATGCCCAGGTCTTAGACCTGTATGATGCTGTCTCCAATAGTGCGAGACAACTAGTTGCCGATAGGGAAGGGCAACCCGGCCTGAAGCAGGAGCTTCCTAGGTCAGCACCGGGGCTGGTGAGTAGGCTCCCTACTTTGGACCTCCCCCATTTTGATGGCTGCCTAGGAAGCTACCTGGGCTTCGTTAATTTGTTCGACAGCCTGGTCAATGACAGGGCTGACCTTCGGCCAGCACAAAAATTGGCATATTTAATGTCGGTTCTGGATGGGGAGGCCAAGGGCCTCATCCAGCATCTGCCCGTGTCTGACGAGGCGTACCAGACGGCTTGGGACCTAATTACTCGTAGGTACCATAATAAGCGTGACCTCGCCGACACGCACATCGAGCAGATTTTGGGTTTGCCGACGCTCACCCGGGTCTCTGGGTTGCGCACCCAACTTTTGAACCCGCTTTTGGTGGCCATCAACGCACTTATGTGCCTTGACCTGCCCGTGGACCAATGGTCCTATCTATTGGTGCACATTGTACTGAAAAAGCTGCCTGCCGACCTGAGGTCGCGTTTTGAACAGCGCTTTGGTGGGGATAGCGCGACCCATCTGCCCCCCTTTGCTGACCTGGAGAGGTTCCTGGAGGATGAGTGCCGGGTCTTGGACAACTCCGGTGGTGACACGCCGGCTAAGACGCAGCCGCCCAAGGTCAAGGAGCAGGCTCGCGTTCACACCCGAGCCAATGTTGACCGGCGCCCTCCTCGCTTTGCAGTCACGCAGAGCCCAGTGGAGTGCTCTTACTGCAAGGTCACGGGTCACAGAACGGCCAGTTGTAGGGCATTCTTGGACCTACATGTCGCCTCTCGTAGGCGCATCGTCCCACTACCAGCGAGACTGCACAACCAAACTCTCGCCCCTGTCCTCACTGTGGAGGACAGCATTTGGACATTCTCTGCATGAATGCCAGAGAGGTAGGCCGCTTGTCCAACCAGCCGACGCCGCGCACGGGCGGGTGTTTTGAAGGTGGCAGCCGAGGCTCACCGGCGCGTAGCCGAGAGTCACCTCGCTTAATTGATCGCCGCTCACCCCGCTTGGAGAACCGTAGCGTGCGCACGCCTCCTCTCTCTCGCGCACCTGAATGTGCTGTTCGGCGTCACCAGCACCATGACTGCTGCCCCAGGTTTTCCCCTCCTTTGGCGGAGCGTCCCCGCCTTGACTCGCGCCCACCTTGTTTTGGGCGGGTGCGTCATTATGACCCCCCACAGATGGCGCGCGGATCAAGTCATCGCGCCTTTGAGGACTTCAAGCCGCACCCTCGTTTTGATTTTTCTGGTCCTGGCCAACGGTCGCCGCCCAGGCAACAATAGGTCATTGACCCCTGCCCTATAACGCCAACCTCCCCCATTGACACCGTTATCCTACCAACGGTTGCTGTTAGGGTCTGGGGACCCACGGGGACCTCTGTTGTTGTCCGTGCTATATTGGACACAGGTTCACAAGGTTGCATTGTTTCCACTTATTTGGTAGGGCAGGTTAAATTAAATATGGGCTCTTTTCAGAATTGTATACGGGGCATAGGTGACATAGCCTCTAATGTTGAAGGCCAAGTTAAGGTTTTGTTTGGCCCTGTTGAATCTTCACACCCGAGGATTAAAATATCGGCTATTGTGCTGAAGAATATTTTGGGTATGCACCCACAGAAACAGCTACCTGCTGCTGTGGTGAATTTGACATCGGGATTGGAACTGGCGGACCCCAAATTTGACACACCGGGATAAATCGACTTGTTGATTGGCTCTGATGTCCTCGGTGGAATTTTGATTGGTGGGAAACGGGTCTTGGTGCCAAATGGTTTGACTGCCATCCCGACCATATTTGGATTTGCTTTGATGGGACCTGTACCTAGGGACCCCCTTCCACACGAACTTGATAATTTGTTGGCTGTAGGCTCTGCTCTCTCTGATGCAGTTCAGAGGTTTTGGGAGGTAGAGGAGCCCCCTCAAGCTGCCCGTTTGAATCCAGAACATGAGGAGTGCGAGCTGTTCTTCCAGAACAACACTGGTCGACTCCGTTCTGGTCGGCTTATCACGAAGCTTCCCTTTCTGTCTGTTCGGCCTCCGCTTGGTGAGTCACGACCTTTAGCCGAAAAGAGATTGTTGGCTATGGAGCGTCGCATGGGTCGCGATCCGGAGCTCAGACAGAAGTATATTGAGTTCATGAGAGAATATGAACAATTGGGACACATGTCAGTGTCAAATTTGGATTGGCGTTCGGTGGAGCATTACTTTCTCCCGCATCATGCGATATTGAAGCCATCGACTGGCAAGCTGCGCACAGTGTTTGATGGTTCTGCGCAGACTTCAACAGGCGTATCCTTGAACCAGTGCTTGCATTCTGGTCCCAAGTTGGTCAAGGACCTTTGTGACGTCATCACCAGCTTCCGACGACATCAGGTTGTCTTTGTGGCCGACATAAAAATGATGTTCAGGCAGACTTTTATCCACCCTGATGACACTCGCTTCCAGCTGATCCTTTGGAGGGAGTCTCCTCGCGATCCCATGGTCGTCTACGAGCTCAATACGAATACGTACGGGTTAAGATCAAGCCCCTACTTGGCAATACGTTCTCTTTGGGAGCTCGCAGACCGAGAAGGCTTACGTTTCCCACGAGCCTCCGCCATCTTGAAAGACGATATTTACGTCGATGACATTTGCTCGGGCGCCTCCACAGCGGACGAGGCGATCCTCCTGCGAGACGAATTGATAGGTATTTTGGCCTCCGCTGGTTATGAGTTGCGTAAATGGATTTCCAATTCACCAGCGCTTTTGGAAGGCTTGCCAGAGGATCATCAGCAAGATCCACATTTGTTTGAGATTGTTGACAACCCCGCCATGATGGCTGTTCTCGGCGTTCAGTACAGACCAGTCCAAGACATCTTTACATATAACGTAGACTTGAAATTGCCGTGTTCTTGGACTAAACGTCTCATATTGTCTACTGTCGCCAAAACCTTTGATCCGAACGGTTGGATCTGTCCAATTATATTTTGGGCAAAATGCTTCTTGCATTAGCTTTGGACATCAGGATTGACCTGGGACGAACCTCTGCACGGCACTCTTGTTGAGGAATGGACCTCCTTTGTATCCTCATTTCCTGCAGTCAACGAGATCTCCTTGCCTCGTCCCATCCTTCCTCCCGGGAATTACAAGGCCACCCTTCACGGGTTTTGTGACGCCTCGGAACGTGGTCACGCGGCCGTGGTGTACTTGCGCACAGTTAGTGCATCAGGTCAGGTGAGGGTTTCCCTGATCATGGCGAAGAGCACGGTTGCACCCCTTCGGACATCTCTGACCATTCAGAAATTGGAGCTCTCGGGAGCAGCACTACTTGTACGCTTATTGAACCACGTGTCTAACACTTTGGGTAAAAGCATTTGTATTAATGGGACTTACGCCTGGACAGACAGCCAAATTGTTCTTTGTTGGTTGAAGGCTTCTGTCCACACCTTGGAGGTATTTGTCGCTAATCGCGTTTCCCAAATCCAGAAATCCAAAGTCAAGTTTGATAGGTCATTCGCTGTGGTGGGGTCCGGAATGGTTGAGTCGACCAGAAGTTGATTGGCCTCGAACGCCAGTTTTGAATACTTCTAATTTGCCGGGTCTACGAACACTCGCTCTTGAGAAGGTAGAATGCGCTTTCGACCCCGATTTCCTGTTGAATCGTTACAGCTCCCTCGACAAGTTGTTAGGTGTTACTGCTTGGATAAAGCGTTTTGTTTTTAATTTTAGGCACCCACAACAGAAACGTCTGACACCGTTTCTCTCACCACAGGAACGATAGGAGTCCCTCACCTTTTGGGTTCGTTCTGTGCAATTGGCGCATTTTGAGAAGGAGATTGCTATCCTTAAGTCAGGGAGATCGAAATTATCGGGAGCTGTATCTAAATTGAACCCCCTTTTGGACGATACGGGTCTCTTGCGCGTTGGAGGGCGTCTCAAGAACGCCAACCTCCCTTACGGGGCACGTCACCCCCTGTTGTTACCTAAGGACGGTCATTTGGTACGCTTGTTGGTAACTGACCGTCACCTTAAAAATTCGCATGCTGGTTGTAATGCTTTGTTGGCCATTTTGTAAGGCGAATTTTGGATCTTGTCTGCCCGAAGAATTATTCGGAGTGTAGTCTTTCGCTGCATCCCTTGCTATAAGCTCAAGGCTTCTACCATGCAGCCGTTGATGGGGGACTTACCGGCAGATCGCGTAACTGAAAGCAGGACGTTTGACGGTGTTGGCACGGACTTCGCTGGTCCCTTTTTGGTAAAAACGTCGACACTTCGAAACAGCAAGACTGTCAAGGCCTACTTGTGCGTTTTTGTTTGTCTCTCCACAAAGGCCGTACACTTAGAACTGGTCTCCTCGCTTACGACCGAGGCGTTTGTAGCCACATTTGACAGATTTGTGTCCCGCAGAGGGCTGCCTTCCTTGATCCGTTCTGACTGCGGCACTAACTTCAAGGGCACGTATAATTATTTGAATGATGTTGTTAATTTTCTTGAAACCAACAAGGCTGATATAGGTGATAGGCTTGCCCGACGTGGGATAAATTGGTTGTTCTCCCCACCAAATTGTCCACACTGGGGTGGTATATTTGAGGCCGCTGTAAAATCGGCCAAAACACACTTGCGCAGGACAATCGGTGAATCTGTCCTTACATTTGAGGAACTCGCAACTGTGTTTTGTAAGATTGAGGCCGTTTTGAACTCTCGGCCATTGTGCCCTATCTCCTCAGATCCGAATGATTTGGAGGCCCTTACGCCGGGCTATTTTTTGATTGGTCGCCCACTTGTCGCCTTGCCTGAGTACCCCTACATTGATACAAGACCTGGTCGTCTCTCGCGTTTTGAATTGGTACGCCAGATTACTCAAAGCTTTTGGAAACGCTGGAATTTGGAATATTTGCACATACTCCAGCAACGCGTTAAGTGGACCGACAAGACCGATCCATCCAAGATTGGTGACCTCGTTTTGATCAAGGAGGCTAACCTTCCGCCACTCAGATGGCGCAGGGGGCGCATCCTTCGTTTGGTAACTGGGGCTGATGGAGTTCCCCGATTTGCTGAGGTCTTGGTGGACGGTTCGATTCTGAGGAGAGCGGTTGCAACATTGTCACGTCTACCAACCAATTAGCGGACCGGTAGGCCGGTCCGGGGCGGGTGGATGTTTGAAATAGAATTAGTTTTTATTATAAGTCAAATCGATTATATCGATTAGGTACCATTTTGTTTAGTCTATTGAAAATTTCTGACAATGGTCACACTGAACTGTCACTTCCTTCCCGCCTTGAAAAATTAACACGCCGGTTTTGGGCTGCCTCCGTTTGTAATAATTGATATAAATTGATATAAGTACATTGATCGCCTTTTGAATTAACGCGAATTGAATTAACTTGTAATTACTAACAATTGCCGCTTTTGACTTCCGGCAAAGTTTGTGGTAAATTGGTGATATATTGAACATTGAACTTTGTAAAACACGTGTGTGAATTCCTGATTGAAAACGCTGCGTTGGAGTCTGGTAAAGTAAAGATAACTCACTTGCTAATATTGGCCAATTTAGTCTCGTGTGTGTCTAGCTTGCCTCCAGGACTCCACTCAAGAACATCACCAGGAGATATTTGGTAAGACATTTTATTAATATTAGGTGTAGTTAGGATTATAATTCATCGCTGTGCAACGCAGTGCATTGTGTCTGGATCCTTGTCTATCGTGGTCAGGTAGATGTATTACATCTTCCACTGCGCACCCTGAAAATACCTGCCTGCCTACGGTACTTCTAGACAAGTACACTGCCCCTTTTTAGGCTTAAAAAAGGAATAGTTGTAGTTAGTATTAAACACTCTTTCATACTGTCGTTTTGAAGCCATCTCAACAATATCTGGATAGTTCTGATTTGCAAACCATGACTTGTAAATTCGGTACATTTTTGAAATATTAAGAGATTCAGACAAATATTCTCGTTTAGACTCTTTTCTCGTGTTATGCGATTCTACTTTGGGAAATAAATCAATATGATTTCTGATACTGTCTTCTGTATCTAGCTTCATTTGATGTGGTCTATTATCAGAATAGACCACATCAAATGAAGCTAGATACATGCCTGCCTCGTTTATCGATCAAACTTTCATCTCTTTTATTTTTCTAAGGCCGTGTAAATCATTTGCTCAGAAATAGAAAGTGTGTTTAAAAAAATACCTACTTACTTGAGGGGAAAATAATATTTAAATTAAGATCTTGAAAATAATATTGAAATTCTCGATTGGCTAATTTATAAAAATTAGTATGTAGGGGGTAACCTGTCTGCTGTATTGAATTTTAACCTGCAACCTTTTTTACAGGCACAATTACTTAAATTAGGTAGAAAACTATTTACACGAATAATATCGTAACAATGTTTACTGTCAAATCATATTGATATTTTTTTTCGTAAAGATCTAAAACCGTATTATTCGTTTAGAATACATTTTAATGAATTATTATGGAATATACGCGTAGTTTTTCATATCTTCGTAAATAAAGATAGAAAAATTCTGAAAAAAAATTACATGGTGTATTTTAACTTCTACATGCCGAAAAACGCATAACATGAAAAACCCCGTAATAGGTCATTACCGGATTATTCGCGGGGGACGTCGACGTGATTCGTAGTATTACTTTTCCAGTTAAACATTTTGTAATGAATTTACCTGTATTATTCATCTATAAATAAAAACAACTTTTTGTGACGAATATCATCATAATGAATCAATACTGACCCCTTAAAGTAATCCTTTTCCCAGTAAACTGTAATTACAATTTTATTCGAGTAGGTACAAAAAATATAATTTATTTCGGTAAAATATATTACCATTTCTTTTGCTATGGTAAATTAATGTTAACCAATTTACTGTTACCACACTATCTATTGATATGTCAACGAGTTTGCTATGTAAAACTGTTATGAAGTCATAATCAAAAAACGTTTTTTTATTTTCCCTGTAAATTTTACTTTTTTGATTACGATGTTATTAGTTGGGGACGGCGATATCATCATCTGTCTGTGTGAAGAACTAATATGATACATCTAGGACAACTAAATTAGCAGAACAGTATAGTCTCAATCACGAGAATCTTTAAACTTTGTAGACTCACGTCATAGGAAATATAATTTTATTTACATTCATTTCTATTGACTGTATCCGCGTTCAAGTTATTTAAATTCTGTTATGAGCTTAAAAATGCCATATTACTATTAATGAACAAAGATTTTTAGGAAATAAAAACATTAATTAAAATTCTTAGTTCTCTGTTGTAAAAATACACTAAATATATATAAATTTTGTAATTCTTTGTATTTTTTTTATTATATTATTACAAGTCTGTACATTTATATGTCTATGTTGAATTGTAACTCTAGTTGTTAATTTTATTTCTATTTACTATTATATTATTTCAGTTTCTATTTAGGAAATAACTATGATTTTACTGTTGGCATTAGTAGTTTTCATACACTTATCTACATTTTCTTTATTTATAGACTTACGCCTATATCCCCGAAGGGGTAGGCAGAGGTGTAATATTACACCCACATTTCGCCATGAATTTTTAGGTCCCACGTAATAGGAGGTGAGCCTATTGCCGTTACCGGGCACATCGCCAGACTCCGTGCTGCTACTGAGAATTCGGAGAAACCCAGTAACACTTTTGCCCGACCTGGGAATCGAACCCGGGACCTCCGATCAGCAGTCGCATACGCTATCCACTGAACCACGGAGGCAGTTTACATATATAACGTTTTACAATCAATGTCATGTTCGTTTTCAATAATATTCTCTTATTTTGTACGTCAGATCTACTCATTTGTAAATATTGACATAAATGCATTGCATAAATTACCAAAAGTCCATAAACTAACGTCGTTACGGAAACGGAAAACGGAAGTTTGGCACATATCACAGTGTTCATTTAATTGTCACAAAAATGGCCTAAAATCTAGGCAAGTACACAGCGACTTACTATAATTAATTATACCTATTATACAACTATTTTTTGTATACTAATAAGTTAAAAAAAGATAAAGTACTTGCTCTTAATTAGCGACATTTTAATGTGTTGTTGAGATGTCGTTGAAAAATAAGAATTATATTGACATAAAAAAAAATCTCGTTACAACTACCAGTTAGTCAAATTTGCAAAGACGTCATGAACAAGCAACTGGGTCTAAATACGACTGGTCCTATTTAAAACAGGCCTTCCAATACTGGCTTTATCAATCCCCCTGTCTAAAAGGTTTCTAGTCGTAAGGTTAGTGACCCTTAGTGCTAAGTCTTTTCTGTTATGCCCGTGATAGTTACTTGAATTCGTTCCCTGGACTTCACATTGTGTGATAAGCAAAGTCAGAGAGTGCTAGTAGTAGTTTTGTTTGAATTTATTAATATACTAGAGATTAGAGGATGCCCGCGGTTACACCCGCGTTATTTAAGGCTACTTCTCCGCTCCCGTCACTCATAGCGCGATGTTATATAGCCTTTAGCCTACCTCAATAAATGGGCTATATAACACTGAAAGAATTTTTCAAATCGGACCAGTAGTTCCTGAGATTAGCGCGTCCAACAAAACAAACTCTTCAGCTTTATATATTAGTAAAAGATATAAGGTAATATATACTTTTTATCTAGATAGATAAAAAAGATAAGTTTAAAGCTATTATATAGATACATATGTAATAGCTTTAAACGAGCGATTCTTGAATAAATATAATAATATTATGATTAAATACGTTATCTGAATCTCGGAACCGGCTCCAACGACATTTATGAAATTTTGTATGCGTTTCGGTGCGATAAGTGGAACTATGATTTATTTTTAGAAAACACGATTTATCAACAAAATACGGAACAAAGCTCGTCATCCGGTTCTTTGTTATAAATTATAATATTGGTTGGGTAGGATAATAATTCGTCATAGTAGAGTACTTAGAGTGAGAGACTCCTTAGTCTAGAACCATGAAATTCGGATTATTTTAATAAATTGATTCCTAATTAAAAAAGATTTTAATATTCCCAATCAACAACTATAAAATCAATTACCTAGTTGCCGTGGTACAAGCTCTGCTTAATTTACAATCATATGACCGTGCGTAAGTTATCATAGGATATATTTTTAACACGCTTTTATTAGGTCGTCATGTATGTAACTAGGGATCCTGCCGTTTTGCTGAAAAGATTTTGACTAAATTTCATTACCCCAAACAAATTTTATCAACCTTTTTTTATACCATTGCAATATTTCGAATGATTTTAGTACGCATATTTTTATTTAGTCAAATTTTTACTTGGCAAAATATTACTAAGTATAATGTCATTATGGCATTTGGTCTTTAATCAAATGATTTATTACAACAAACAATCTTCAGACAATAAACGTTTGGTGATATTAGTTTATTCATGGAAGTAGTTAGAGTAGGTTAATTATTAAAAAAAATGGTTAGGTTAGGTTGGAACTGTGACCACCAGACGCCAGAAACGACTTGCATTAATAGAAAAAAGATATAGTTTAGTAGGTTACCTGGAACTGAACTATTCAGATAAGGATAACTATTGATTTTGCGTACAAACTGTTATCCCAACTGAAATATTTGACTAAATAAAAAATGTTAAAAGAACTAGTTGGCAAACAAGTTATAGTTTAAACGTTTATTTCCCAAACATTAGATTTGCGTTACAATTTTTTGTGAATAGATTTTTTGCTAAGTAATAATTTGGCAAATGAAATTATGCGAAACATTTTTTGGGAAGTGAAAATTTGTCAAATTCCTCAAACAAACAAGGGAGACCCGTGTAACTAACTATGTAATGGAATCTAAGCTTACTAATTTAACCATCTTCCGAGGGTCGTAGCGTAATGAAAATTGGCAGCTGTACAATAATATGGTACTGTCGAAGTGATCTGATGATGGAGCCGGAAGATATGAACTGGAACCAGATCCTGGTTGTTCCAGTGCCCCAAGCTTTTACAATCAAATATTATAATTAAAAGCACATAGTTTACACTTCAGCCCAGAAATAGAGACTACTTGAAGGATCCATTATTTATTTTTTGTATTTACGTGCACAAAAAAGCATGTTTTTCTAGTGTTTTTAAAACTATTAATTTATGATTTAAGAATATGTAATTGAACTTACAAGTTTGTGCGTATTTTAGCGTGGGTGTAAAGTCAAGAGCTCGTATTATGTCAGTTTAGTTAAGCACCAATTATTACACTTGACGTTATGACGCAATATGCTTTTTACTTTAGGCTCCAAGACAAAAAATATTTGAACAGGGCTAATAAGATTACTTTTTTAATGAGGTTTTTACACACCTCGAACATTTCGTCTGTGCCTCATTTTTTACCCAACTACGGTGAAGCCAAAGGGAGGCGTAATGTTTTTTATAAAGAGGCTTTATCTAGATCTCTAATGCTAAGACAATACCTCGGAGAGCTCGTTAGGTCGTTGTGGGGAGTCAGTACCCAACCCTTTAATATGGGTCTGACCTATGGCATATCGCTATCCCTAAGAGAGCGGATCTCTTGCGGAGGTCAGACGGCAGTCGCTGTGTGAAAAGTTATCTAATATCCCTCCAAGTCCTGTAAAAGTAATTGGCAGACCTCTTTCGTTAACACAAGAAAAACGAAACTTTTAAATGTATCCATTTATTAAATGTCACATGTTATTCTTATGGGACTAAAATATTTACAGACCTTTGCGACTTACACAATTTTTATGTAACGTGTCTGAATCTCATAATTACTGTTATATCGATCGCTTATTCTCCAAGCATGGCCACCCCATGGCTGGTATAACCCATGCTAAAAGTCGGGATGAACGGGTCCCAACCACGGCTGGTATAACCCATGCTAAAAGTCGGGATGAACGAAAGATATTTCAGCTTCAATTTCACATTTATTCGCCGATGAAAATCCTTAAATAATAATCAAGTAGTGTAGTATATTTTTCACTTTTCACATTGTAAATAAAAATAACTATTGTTTATTTTTCCAAATCATTTTACCATAATTTTTTACTCTTTTTGTGTGTGACTACTTCACAAAAACAAACCAATTTCGAAAACCGATACAGTATTCGCAGAAGTACTTATTAACTTGTCATTAATGATGTCACTGGCGAAAAGTGGGCGTTTATTATGCCTCTGCCTACCCCTTTGGGGAAACAGGCGTGAGTCTATGTATGTATGTAAAGATGTTTCTGTTCTATGATACAGATTGATGTGTGACGAGTGTCTAACTCCGTATATATAAGGTGAAGCTAAGTGACGACGTCGGTAAAAATCTCGGATAACTTATTAGTGCCAGTCGTGTCTTAGAAAACTCATAGCAATGTGGCAAATAATATTTTTCTGTTTATCTTATTCATACTTAGCGGAATCTGCTACAGGTAATATTATTTTTTATTAAGGTCGAGGTTATATTATTGCTTAAGTTAAGTAATGTTATGTCAGCTTAATATTCTGAATTGTTTTATGAGATACAACAAAGAATATTTATTTTCGATTTCATAGCAACCTTTTGATTCATTAAATTAATTTATAACAATATACAAACCATCAATTTTAAATTATAAATATCTTAAATTTAGTTTTCAGTAGAGGCTGGCTTTTCAATGTAAAATTATGATATTTCAAAGTTGTGGTCATTCCTTATAATTTTATGCAAGTGAACGTCACTGAACTGCTCCAGTTGGATTTTGATTATTTTTATGCATTTTGGAGTGCTTGGATTATTAAGATGGACAGTTTTAATAAACCCAGAAATTTACGCGATCGTTAGATTAATAAAATAAGTATTAAAAAGCTTGCAGGAGGCCTATGTCCAGCGGTGGACGTTTATAGGCTGACTAGAGGACGCCCGCAGCTACGCCTGCATTTTTTAAAATTTACCCGTTTTGGCCGATCTCGTGGGAATTTCGGGAAATCCCTTCTTAGTGCACCCCTACGGTCCCCAAGGAACATACATGCCAAATTTCAGCTTCCTGCGCCCAATAGCTTCGGCTGTAGCGTGTCTGTCAGTCAGTCAGTAACGCAAGGATTTTATATATTAAGATTAACATATCTTGTGTCTTTTAAGATATATTATCTTCTTATTTAGTTCCTGTGTTTATTTGTTACGACTTCCGCAACCTCATACAAAAGTTTTATTTATTTACAAAGATCAAGTTCAATTCCAAGGTAAAGAAGCCTGCTCTTGTTGACTAAGTAAATTAAATAAAGTAAATATATAAATATAATAAATAAAGTATAATAAAGTAAATATTATTATTTTAGTTACTTGATAGTTACGATTCATACTAATATTATAAAGCTGATGAGTTTATTTGTTTGCTTGAACGCGTGAATCTCAGGAACTACTGGTCCGATTTGAAAACTTCTTTCAGTATTAGATAGCCTTTTTATCGAGGAAGGCTAAAGGGTAACATCAAACTATGAGCCACGGGAAGGGTCTCGTCTTGTATTTAATACTAAATAAAAGATAGAGTATCAAACGATTTTTATTTAGGTCACTAGAAAATGTGTATTAATATATTATATGATGAGGATATATTTTAAATAAAAATACTGGCATTATCGCAGAGCGTAATCTATTGAAGCTACTGACATTTTGACAGTGATTTCCTTTTATGAAATAAGCCCCTGCCAAGAAAGGATTTATAATTATTGTCTTCCTAGATTACAAATAAATTCATAGGTTAAAATACTGCGTGAAACTCAGACTCTCTGATGAACGTCCATTAACTAAAAATAAATTTCATACTTTAATTTAAATTGAGAAATAGATTTTTATCGTTTCGATACATCACAATTCAAGCTATGTGTAATATAACCATTTAGATGATATCAACCGGAAATACTAAAATTGAGTCAATTAATTTGTCGTCTATTTAAATATTTCGAATGCCATATTGTTTCCTTCATTCTTTTAAAACTAAACTGTTTAAAAGAAGGTCGTCTATATAAATATAAAAAATTGGTTGCCTGTAAAGTCGGTATACGGGCGAAAGTTTTACGTGACAACGACTTTGATTGGTAAAATAATTTTAATGTGAATATTCATTGGTATAGTAGGAAGAAGGATGAAAGACGCGTGCCTTTCACTTTTTATGTCTGTCTCTCTCGCTCTTAGGCGGGACGCGTGCCTCTCACTCGCTCTCATTGTGAGCGCATAACGTGAGCGGAGCGTAACGCAGTTTCTTGAAGTGTCACCCGGCAAACCAATTTATAAGACGTTGTCACGTCAAAATCTATAATTAGTTCGACCAGGGTACAAATTAGTAGATTTGTAAATAAAAACTCTAATGAATTTAAACCTATACTAACTAGATGAGCCCGCGGTTACATCCGCGTTATTTAAGGCTACTGCTCCACTCCCTTGGTTCATAGCGTGATGTTATATAGCCTATCGCCTTCCTCGATAAATGGGCTATCTAACACTGAGAATTTTTGAAATCGGTCCAGTAGTTCTTGAGATTAGCGCGTTCAACCAAACAATCAAACAAACTCTTCAGTTTTATATATTAGTATAATATATTATAACGCTGACGAGTTTGTTGTGTGAGTGAACACGGGCACTACTGATCCGATTGGAAAAAATCTTTCTGTATTAGATAGCCCATTTATCGAAATAGGCTGTAGGCTATTTAAAATCACCCTACAAGCCACGGGAGCGGAGCAGTAGCCTTAAATAACGCGGTTGTAACCGTGGGCTCATCTAGTACTCTATAAAAAAGTATGGCAATTCAGTGTCTCAAATAAAACTTTGTAAAAATGTGTTTTGAGCGTTTTCGTGATTTAGTTACACCGGGTGCATAGGGTTCCCACCAAGAACTTAGGGTCCCAAGCCAACCTCACCTGCAAGTGGTGCACCTGCCGATCAACGGACGAGGCTCTGGCAAACAAAATGTCGGCAATAGGCTCGCCACCTATTACGTGGGATCAAAACACTTCCGAAAAGTGGGCGTTTAATATGCCTCTGCGTACCCCTTCGGGGAAACAGGCGTGAGTCTATGTATGTATGTATGTAGTTACACCTAGATAAAGAACTAATAAGAATTAAATCTAAGACTAACTCTAGGAAAATACTTTCAATGTTACCGTTTTCTATCGGGTTGGCTCTTTACTTTTACTTTTTTTAAACAGTTGTACCGAAGCCAAATTATCGTTAGTTAAAACTAACTTGTATATATGTGATACGAAATTAAAAAAATGTTAATAAAGTAAATTAGAATGAAGGGCTTTTCTTTACTTTCAACTTACATTATTATATGCTTTGTCGTGATTAAGTTGCTCAAAGTACATATTTTACTATTGCGAAAACCAGGACCCATGATGATGACTTACATTTCTTACTTATTTTACCATAACAATAATAGTACAGGAGATTGATTTACAAAATTGATCTTTATTGATAATACGCTAAGGTCTAACCTTATTACCTTTCAACAATAAACTCCTCTCAGAGGCGGTTTTAACTCTCAGGAAATTCTCAAAAAGAAAAACCTTAGTACGAACATATTTTTTACCTTCAATCTTTCTACTCTTTCAGCACCTCCAGTAACAAAATGCCATGCGGAGGATTCAAAATGTTTGAAATCGTCTGCTGCAAAATTTCTCCCGATCTTCGCTGCTGGTATTCCTGAGCTTAATGTGGAAACCATTGACCCCATGATACTGAAACGCATTGATGCGACGAAGTCCACACTGAAACTTATTGTGTCAGATCTCAAAGTTGTCGGATTGTCTAAGTGCGAAGCCAGGAAAATCACGTAAGTACATAATTCAAAATACATTTTTGTAATGGACAGCAGGTATAATAAGAAGAAATTATATATTTAAAATTGGCTTTGATTAAATATATATTATAAAATGTGAATGTAACTATTTCATATTGATCACAACTATCGCTCATGTTCATTTCTTCTGATTGAAGAACAATTTTGATTAAATGAAAACCTAGCGACCTTTTACTCAATTTGTAAAAATATCGATCCATGTGACAAAAATATTATAACCAAAAAAGAATTATGTTTTAAAAAGGCCACTAAAAAAGTTAAATTCGTTACTAACTCTTTTTCTTAGTGCTATTTTGGGTTTAGGTTTTGGGATGGTGATCCATCCTGCATAAAAATTGATCAGAAATCAGGTCTCTCGTTTCTACTTCAAAAAAGCCGTATGAAAAGTAACTTACACTAGAATATTATATTATTATATATATAATATATAACGTAATTTTTACTTTGCATACCTGCAACAATAATCTATAGGCAATTAAACTCTGACCTTTTCAAAATGTCAGAATTTAATATAAAAGAAGATTTTCTTCGTCCCAAAAAAGTTGCATAATTACGAGTGCAATCACCCAGTGAGAAGATGCTAGATTAATAAAAATTGCCTTGTATAATACGCTAATGCGTCATAATACACTACAATTTGCTAAACAGTATAAATAAAAAATGTGTAGGTAATATGAAATACATCTATAGTAGAGGAATATTTTAAGTCAACCTTGACATATTATGTAAGTATGTATGTAAGTAAACTTGTTATGAAAAATTATAATAATAATAAATATCGCGACGTAGTCACAATTGATACCGGACTTACCCCGCTCGCTCTGGCTAAAGAGAACTGGCACAAACCTGCAGTACTTAGTACTGAGGACCGACGGGAAGTATGGAGGGGCAAGGAGCTGCATGGACGATTCTACCGGGCCTTACATGGGCCCGATGTAAATTTTAAAGCTTCAATCTCCTGGCTGCGATTCGGTGATCTCTTTGGAGAAACCGAAGGTTTTGTCTTTGCAATTATGGACGAAGTTGTCATGACAAACAACTACCGGAAGTATATTCTAAGGGGTGGGACGGTTGACATATGTCGGGCGTGTCACCAACCCGGGGAGTCCCTCAGGCATATAGTGTCCGGATGTTCAAGTCTTGCCAACGGTCAGTATTTGGACAGAAACAACCAAGTGGCCAGGATAATCCATCAGCAACTAGCCCTTAAATATAATCTCGTTGGTTCAGAGGTATCGTACTACAGATATGTGCCCGACCCAGTTCTCGAGAATGGTCGTGCATTATTGTACTGGGATCATTCTATCATTACAGACAGGACTATTGTAGCCAATAAGCCTGATATTGTAGTGATAGACCGAGCAGAGCGACTCGCAATGATAATCGATATCACCATACCGCATGACGGCAATCTCGTGAAGGCAGAAAAAGAGAAGGAGATTAAATATTTGGACCTAGCTCACGAGATTGTTGACATGTGGGATGTGGATTCGGCGATCATTGTGCCGATAGTCGTGTCGGTAAATGGGCTAATCGCCAAGAGCCTTGATCAACATCTAAAGAGGCTCGCACTAGGCAGCTGGATCAAGTCCTTGATTCAGAAGGCAGTTCTTCTCGACATGGCACGCATCGTGAGGAAGTTCCTGTCTCTGAGGCCCTTACCACCGGCGGCTTGGTCCCTGTACCCGACACCGGTGGGTATCTGTGGTCCCTTTTATATTTTTAAACGTTTTTTGAATGTAGTTTATTAATATAAAATATATTATGGGAAGTATAATAAATAAAGTGAATAATAATAATATTTTACCACTTTCACACAACACCATCTAGTCCCAAACTAAGCAGAGCTTGTACTATGGGCACTAGATAATGGATAAACATACATACATATTTGTATATATTTTGTAAATACATACATATTATACATAGAAACACCCAAAATTTGTGCGATGAAATGGGAAAGACACACAAGATTCGTTCTAACCGTTTATTGTCCGAAAACCACACATTTATAATCTTTAAAATTTTCATAAGCAAACTCAACGGCCATAGTTTCTACAGAAGTCTCCCCCATTGGTTAAAAATCTCTTTCCTTTATACTCACACTTCATACAATATTATTTAGCGGGTCTTAGTCGCTATAATTTATTTATTTCAAGGCATAAATACCTCTGTTATTCTCCTACATTTCTACCGGCTTGCAACGGTTGTGGTCGCGGAGGGACTAGGTATTTATGCCTTGAAATAAATAAATTATCGTGACTAAGACCCGCTAAATAATATTGTATGATGTATACAAATCGCGAAAGTTTAAAATCGATTACTCAAAATCAAAATTAGACTAGCACTATTACAATAGCCAGTACTAAATCAAAATTAAAGTTAGCCAGTACTATGTTTAGACATATGAACATGTATTTGTGATAAATAAATAATAGATAATGTTTCCTGCTATAAATCATGACATCACAATCTCCTCTGCGTAAATAACAAACTCGAGGTTGTTTTTTAATTTGTAATTGTAGCTTATTAGACAGCTGCTCTTAGATCCGTTCATGGAAGTTTTTCTGTTTTGTTTCACTTGCATGTGCTAAGTAATGCACTTTGTCATATATCAGTGATTTTTTGATTTGCTTGTGTCTGGTTGTTAATTATCACTTACGCTTTGCCTCATGCACGTAAAGGCATCGGTACCGGCTGACATACCTAATTGTATTTGACAGCTGTTACGGAGTGCCACATCCTTTGTCTATACATTTGTACTGATACTTGTCTAATCCAAGGTATATCGCTACGCCTATTGGTTACACTGGTCAAATGGTAGTCGTTCTATGGGAAAAATATTCTACAACATTTTGTTGTACAAGTTTTAGATTGGACTAATTAGTGGCTCTCCGGCTCCGAGGCGGCATGTCATAGATGCAAACGGGATAAAGCTAAGATGATGATGAATTTGTGTTGCAGAATTAAATCGGATCTATTATTTACAATATG
The DNA here is from genome assembly GCA_944739405.2 of Euclidia mi. Taxonomy (NCBI): domain Eukaryota; kingdom Metazoa; phylum Arthropoda; class Insecta; order Lepidoptera; family Erebidae; genus Euclidia; species Euclidia mi. The sequence goes on along the minus strand of OX123194.2, from coordinate 1,279,100 downwards.
TTTATAATGTCTATAAAAAAAACTGTATACAAGGAATAGTATTATGACTCGGACGATGACTTACCCAAATGGTATTACAGCCTAAATACAGAAGTTGAAAGGGCTCTGTAATCACATCATCATCATCATCAGCCTTTAACAGTCCACTGCTGGACTAGGCCTCTCCTTTGAAAGGAGGAATTGCCTACTATACCACGCTGGCCAAACGGGTTGGTATTAAGGTAGGGTTTGTATCAAGTTTTCCTTCTCTTACAGTGCTGTTCTCTGCATAATATGCTCCCTCTGTCGGCTCTTACGACACCCATGGGATGATACCCACAAACAAAAACGTTACTAAAGTCTATTTAAAAGAAGAAACTACAATTTCGCAGTAAATTATATCTCGTCAATCCGTAGTTACTAATTAAACAATCATCAAAAACATGATTTGAAGGCTTTTCTCAGGTACTTTATTACGCAATTTGAACTCATGGTACTCGTACGCGTGTACTTTGAGTCAATTTGGGTGTTTTCCTTAATGAAAACAAGTCATTGATGCAGCAGTCTGTTACTTAAAGCGTTGATCTAAAAATAGGAATATCGCCAAACTGTTTTAAGCTTGTTGTGTGTGCTTACTAAAGACGTGCTTTGCGAATATAAAGATATGTTTGAGGCATTGGCGTACCATTGGCTGTCTATTGGCATAGGCATCTGCCTATGTACAGCAGGGGACTGATACAGTGATGATAAGATGATGTGTGAGGCACACACTATTTTTGTCTTACATCATAAATGTCATTTAGTGTCGAAATACTTGATATTTTTATGGTAATAGGCGGCAAACGAGCAGACGGATTGCCTGATGGTAAGCAATTACCGCCGCCCATGGACACAAGCAACATGACAGGAGTCACAAGTGCGTTGCCGCCCCTTGGGGTTGGGAAAAAGGATAGGATGAGGAATGGGATGGGGAAGAAGGAAGAGGGGATAGGGCCTCCGGCACTCTCACTCACCGAACGAAACGCAACAGTTTAGGTACTGTTACTTTACGTCGATTTTCTGTGAGAGGGTAGTACTTCCCCGGTCGAGCCGGCCCATTCATGCTGAAATCAGCAAGGCTCTACTACCTCTTAATATTGCCGACTATGCTGATGTTCGGATGTGTATATAAACAAAGATTCGATCGCTCTAATTGATTGCTATGGAAACTCAAAGAGCTTTAAGTCACCTGCGTTACACCTGCGATCGAAAACACTATTGTATACACCACGCAAAAGACTCTACAAACAGCGGAGATCTTATAAACATTATATTACATATAACTAATAGTTGTTATGTAGTTAGTACCGGGAGAATTTTATATATAGGTACTAGTTGTTGTTTTTGTACCTATGTATTATATAATAGGCTAGTTGACAAAAAAAAAATTATAAGTCCGTCCTTTAGATTATTCAAAAATAAGCGATACGTATTTTTTTATTTGTAAATTAAACCAAAAATGACCAAGATATAGCTCATTAAAGTCACGCCGTGCTGCATTTTTTTGCACTAGATGACGTCACTCGTAACTTTAATGGGCTATATCTTTGTTATTTTTTATTTAATCGAAAAAAGAAAAAATACGTGTCCAATATTTTTTTATATTCTAAAATACGGACTAAATAAAATGTAATTATTTTGACCCTGGAAACTACCCTATTAAGCTAAAGTTTTGATAGTTATTACCAATAAGTCATTGACCGTTTAACCTTCTATCGCAGTCGAATGTGCAATTATTTGTCACAGAATCATTGTCACAGTCAATATGAATAAAATGCGATTCGTCATTGAATACCCCTAATAGTAGACAAGGAAATCGCTAAACAGCTATTGATGTGATTGGCATCCTAGTTCAATAGCGTGACCCTACAACGCACAAGATGACGCGCCGGAATAGGAAACGTCATAATGACATATATACAATTGGTAACTGTCATAAGGCATTAACGTCAATGGTAATTATTTAATTTACGTCACAAAATGAACATTTATAAACGTCTAAATTAATTCTGATAGCTAATAAAGCTTTGAAAAGAACCTGGAAGCCAGTCTTAAAATACCAATCACATGTTACATCTCTTTAATGAAATATTATATCAAAATGAAAATATAAACACATATAAGGTGTTTCTATGTATAATATTTATGTATTTACAAGAAAAAGTCTAATATATGTATGTTTATCCATTATATAGTACCCATAGTACAAGCTCTGCTTAGTTTGAGACTAGATGGTGTTGTGTGAATGTGGTAGAATATTATATTGTGTATATTATTAAAAGAGTTAAATTTGCAAAAAGTAGGTACTTAAACAAGCAACTAATCTAATAATGCTTATTATTTAATAAAACGTTTGCCATCAGTAAAATTGTCACCTAATATTTTCGTAGCTCAAGGCAAGCAACGTAGAAGAGCAAGGTTTATTTATATATCATTGTGTGTATAATGTTGCGTTTCCTCGCTTTAAATTGTCTTCTACTTCCTTACGTATGACACTGTAAGATTGTTCATACTGCATTAGATATGTTTCAATTATATTCTTAGGATAAAGTAATTATCGAAGTATAATTTCACTTTGGACGCTGTGATTTACTTTATTCTTCTTCTTCTCGAGTCGTTAGTACAGAACTGATATCAAATGGCGCCAGCCCAGTATGTGGCCACGGCAACAGCATTGTTGATGGCTCGGCATAGATCGGCCATCGAACATCTGTGTGGACACTTAGGACACTCCAATAGGTGACTCATGGTCTGTTCTGGAGCGCCACAGTCGCGCTAGGTTGTATCTGCAACGGCCGACCTGGCTTCGTAAGCGATTCAGGGATCTCCATATGGGCCACTGCAGATTACTTCCGGGGGGTAGATGTTCTTTGGCTTCTACATAGTTCGCAGGGGGTGGAGCTGTCTCATGCCATATTTTTTTCCTTAAATTAGCCGGATGGTCTTGGCTAGCCTTTGTAGATCGTAAGAAACTTTTGCGGCTTTTTAATCTACCACGGGGCAGTTTATGGTTGTGCAGTGGGTGCCGTGGGTCCTCTTCCTGGTGGCGGTTCTCGACAGCGCAGGTCACTTCTCGCCGAACCGCGGGCGGGGCAATGCCTGCCAGGGGGTACATCTTTTTTAGTTGTGTTGGCTTTAGACATCCTGTTATAATGCGACACGTTTCGTTCAGAGCAAAGTCGGCTTGTTTTGCGTGAGCAGATCGATGCCACACTGAGCACGCAAATTCACCCGCAGAGTAGCATAAAGCAATTTGCTTTATAATTTCACCGGATTTGCCACAGAGTGACTGCTGTTTGACTTCCACAATATTCTATAGTAAAGACAAATGGGATTGAGTTGAAAGCACTGACACCCGTAACAACTGTTATAGATATTCATGACATCCGAGGCCGACAGTTCTGTTTTGCTCTCTGAGGCACAGAGACACAAAACAAAAAACATTTTCGGCTTGTCTCACAGATTCTACATATTATTATATAGAAGAGAACTTCTATATAATAATATGTACAATGCGATTAAGGGTTGATTTTTCAATCGTCAGTTAAAATTTACTTGACAGATAAACTGTAACCGGGCTAAATTGAAAAGTACGTAACATCATTGATCTACTTTATTCGCAACAGTAGTTTTTAATTTGTAAGTGTTATATTTTATTGTTTTGTTATCTTTTAACTGACGATTGAAAAATCGGCCCTAAGATCAAAGAGTACACAGTACCCTGAATGACATAATTATTTCCAAATCCATATCAACATACAATTTTATATGCCAGAGCAAGTGTGTGCGCCAAACATATTATTATTCGCACGGCTAAATCACATAAAACAATTTGGTTAAATTAAAAATGGAAAATACATAAGTGTTTTTGTGTACATAAGTGTAGTTGCCATCTGAACACCGCGGCCACGGCAGTTTCCGCTAGTTTTATACATATATGATTAAGACGATTATAGCCTTTTTTAAATCTCTAGATACTACTTGCCTTATTATTCTAAACTGGTATTTGATGTTGTTTTCGTTCAACTAAAGCTCTTCACTAAATAGTATAAAACAAAGTCTGTCTTGTGTCTGTCTGTCCCTGCGGTTTTTTTTAATAGATAGAATGATTCAAGAGGAAGGTTTATATGTATAATTGACGCGAGCGAAGCCGCTGGCGACGTCTAGTGTAATAATATAGATGGACTAGAGGATGCACGCAGCTACGCCGGTACATTAATTTTATTTAATTGTTTCTTCCGGATCGCGTGAATATTGGGAAATCTCTTCGTATCCCTTACGGTCCCGACGTACATGTCAAATTTCAGCTCCTTGCGCCCAGTAGATTCGGCCATATGTAATTGCCTATTAGTCAGCCGACTGACTATAATATATTATATATTACAATTATATAAAATTCTTCCGATACCGATATCAGAAGAATTTTATATAATTATATTGATGGTGGTATTTATTATGTAGATTAAAATAATTACTACAAGATTACGTTTCTCATATATGTACGTAAATCTTCTATTCGTAATTATGGAATTTAATAAGGTTATTTGTATGGGATTGGTATGTTCTTTTTATAGTTTGACTAGCTGACCCGGCAAACGTTGTTTTGCAAAAATTTTTTTTTTTTGAAACATAGATGTTGGCCTATTCTCATAGATACCGGATAAGCACAAAAAATTTCATCAAAATCGGTCAAGCCGTTTCGGAGGAGTATGGGAACGAAAACTGTGACACGAGAATTTTATATATTAGATTTCTGTGTAACTTATTATTAGATAATAACTGATCTTGGAATGAGTATCAATCTATATTTATGTATATTTTTACTGAACATAATATTAAGTATTCTGGACGATAAAGATAGCAAATATGTTATTAACATTTAAATTGAAATGAATATACATTATATTGGCCATTTAAGAGAGTGGCCGAGTTTTAATGCCCGTTCTTTCTCGTGGTTCTACCTATTGTTTTGCGAACGAGGCAGTGAATTCAAATATAGATTCATTAATTAATTAATTATACAAAATTGTGCCCACTCGACTTTGAAACAAAATCTGGGGATGTAAGACTCTTACTTGCGAACATGTGACCCAAAGTCTGCGAAAAAATGAGCTAACATTATTCTGATCTAGATAATAAGATCAGAATAATGTTTTCGATATATTAGCATTTGTAATGTCATACATGAACCGAGGTGACGTGATGACTCTAATGAACTATATGAATCACATTGACCGCAAATAAAACATACAGACAATGCTAAAATATGCAAATTGAGATAATTTTATAAACACGACGTGCCATTTCCTGTGTCATAAGAATTTAAATAACCCTGAAATTATCCTAGCTAGCTCATTTGTCGATGACTTTATCACAATAATTACCAAAGGGCATTCATCAACGTACCAACAATTAAAGCTCCTTCAAGTAGGAGATAATTATTAATTATTCCATATTATCGTGATTAAATGTCATTTGACAAGTGTCTATGTTACTTAGTTAGATAAAAACGGATCATAGAGCCAAGACACGGAAAGAATTAAAGCGTTAGCATAATTAAACTAGACGAGTCCGCGGTTACACCAGTGTTAATTAGGTCTACTGCTCCGCTCTCAGTCCTCACAGCGTGATGTTATATAGCCTATAGCCTTCCTCAATAAATGGGCTATCAAACACTGAAAGAATGTTTCAAATCGGATCATTAGCTCCTGAAAAAAGGGCGTTAAAGCAAACAAACAAACTCTTCAGCTTTATACTATTATATTAGTATAGATTATCGTGATTAAATGTCATTTGACAAGTGTCTAAGTTAGTTAGTTAGATAAAAACAGATCATAGAGCAAAGACACGAATAAAATTGAAGCGTCAGTATAATTAAATCAATGTCATTTGTGTTAGTTTTTACAAATGGCATTGCGTAAGTCCATTGAGGCGTGTATGTCGCAGTAAACAGATGTGGCATGCTATTAGCGTCATGGACGATGAATTTTTTGCGCTTTACTTTGACAAACAAGCCTACATAAGTTAACCTCCAAAAGTCAAGTTCAGCACAAGGAAGAAATTCCATATCGCTGTACCTTGCGCACATTAAATTTAATCAACGGATGCAAAAAACATCCAGACTCGAAACAACAATTTGATAGTCATACATTGCTGTCTCGTATGGTGTTCGAACCCATAACCTTCGGCGCGGTGAGAAGGCAGCCTAAACTAATGCGCTATCCGTGAAGTAATTTGATAAGGACTTACCGAAGATGCTAGCAAGTTTATGGTACACCTATATGTCCTAAAAGATTGTACCATAAATCTTATAAATCCTTACACTTTTTTTAGACTTTTACAAAAAAACTTAAAGCCTGCTTTAATTGTCTCATTGCCTACTGCATACAAGATTTTGACTGAGATAGTTATATCGGTACTCAACTACCTTACTATTTAAAAATATATGTGAAATACCTTTTATTACAATTTCCCGACGTTTCGGCATGTGGTAAAACAGGCGTGGTCACGGGATGACCGCTGTGGGTGGAAAACATTAGAGCCCGATGCTCCCTTTCTAATAAAATAGATTCGCCGGCTTTTCTAAAGAGGCACTGACGTATGAGCTCTGCAATCCAATGGATAGTTAAGTATATGATGTATCTACTACATCATCAGTATTCTTAAGTCAATAAAATTCTATGTAAGAATACTCGAGGATACTGACTCTCAATAATAACTGCCAAGATATTCATGACTGCCTCGTTGGTCTTGCGGCATAAATGTGCGCGTGGGATTGGGAGGTCTCGGGTTCGATTCCCGGGTCGGGCAAAGTGTTATTGGGTTTTTCCGTTAGGAAATTCTCAGTAGCAGAACGGAGTCTGGTAATGTGCCCGGTACGGCAATAGGCTCGCCCCCTATTACGTGGGACCTAAAAATTCATGGCGAAATGTGGGTGTAATATTAAACCTCTGCCTACCCCTTCGGGGATACAGGCGTGAGTCTATAAATAAAAAATATTCATGATTGGATTTGAACCCGAGATTCTAACTGTTTATTAGAAAAAAATATAGGACCAAACGGAGCTACGTTATTTGCAACGATCCTGTCATATCTCTCATGCCAGGATCGTTGCAAATAGCATTCCGTAGTCTCTGCATACCCCTTTGGGACACAGGCGTCAGTCTATGTATGTATGATTAGCTGTTTCCCTCGGTTTCACCCGAGTCCTGAGGCAACTCCTTCACGTACCCGGTTAATTTATAGCCTAAGTTACTCCTTGGTAGGTCAGCTATCCGCCAGTGAAAGTCCCGTCAAAATCGGTCCAGCCGTTCCACAGATTAGCGAGAACATACAGTCAGACAGACGGACAGACAGACAGACAGGCAAAAATTGTAAAAAAAATCATTTCTGTATATGTACCGTGTATACATACATATTGCATTTAGTAAGAAGTGGTTATTTAAATATTACAAACAGATACTCCAATTTTATTTATGTGTATAGATTATTAGACTCATCAGTGGTTTGGATAGTAACCAGACGGACGCGTGGACCAAACGTGTTTAATTTATTTACGAACGAATCAAGTTATACTATAAATAACAAGTTAATATGAAGTAAATAGCCTTGACTGGGTCCAAGGTCACAGGAAAATGCCGTTGATACATATAGTTACCAAACCTGATGCATCGTTCAAAGTGAGCAGCTTTTTCGGTCTTATTATAGCGCGTGGACTTTATTTAGTTCGAAGTTCATTAATAACAACATAACCTCACGCCTTTTATCCCCGAAGGGGTAGGCAGAGATGTATTACACACCCACACTTCGCCAGTTATGTTTTGGTCCCAATGTAATAGGGGGCGAACCTATGGCCATTTACCGGGCACAATGTTAAGCGAGCTATAATTACATTTTTTTTTAAGTAATAATAAAAGACTATTCTATAGCCTCATCGATCTAAAAGTCTTTGAACGTAGACGAAAGTTAGCTTTAAATTTCGTTGCAACAAATATCGAGGGTTGTTGCCTATAATTATTATGTATAGTATATTTTCAAAATAATTAATTATTACATATACTTCCTATAATAGTCCATGTCTATTTAGAATGACCACGACTATATTGTCAATTTAAAAATATACCTAATATAGTTTGTTAAAAACTTAAAAATATATCTTTAAGCATTTTTAGTTAATGTTTTAACCTTTTCTCAAAAATCGAGAAATTGAATGAAACAGTCGAGAATTATAATGGTGTGATATTTAACTCTGTCTAAATAGCAATATTATTATAATTTTGGTAACTTAATTAATATAAAAGCAATAAACCCGCGTTGATTGTACTTTCACATTAATCGAGTTATTTTCGCAAAGGTAATTTTAGCATAACTATCCTTTATTTATTATACTAGAGGATTCCCGCCGATACGCTCGGACATTTTTTTTAACCGCACATTGCACTTACCGGTTCCCGTGTCGAAATTCACACGGGAACCGGGAAATCCCTCCTTAGTGTACCCTTAAGGTTCTTAAGCAACAAACATCGCAAATTTCTGCTTCATGCACCTTATTATTTTAGCAGTAGCTTATCTGTCAGTCAGTCAATAAGGCAAGGATTTTATATATGTACTAGAGGACGCCCGCAGCTACGCTTGCATTTTTTTTTATTTAACTGTTTCTGCTCGATCCCGTGGGAATTTCAGGAAATCCCTTCTTAGTGCACCCCTACGATCCCCTAGGAACGTACATGCCAAATTTCAGCTTCCTTCGCTTTATAATTTTGGCTGTAGCTTGTCTGTCAGTCAGTCAGTAACGCAAGAATTTTATATATACAGATAATATATATGTATAAATGCAGATATTCGCTTTTATTTGTGAATCGTAAGAATTGTATTTAATTACTAAGCGTCAATTGATAATAAATAAATATTGTAAAAATATTAAGATCTTGGTTTGAGATGAACTCTCTTGATCATACTAAGATACTATAACATTTTTACACTACTAGAGGATACACGCCCTTTTTTTAAGCGTTTTGGCAGAACCCGTGGGAATTTCGGCAAATCCGTGCACCCCTATGGTCTCCTAGGAACTTCAAATGTCAGCTTCTTGCACCTAATAGTTTCGACTGTGAGCTGTCAGTCAGTCAGTAACGCAAGAATGTATAAATAAAAGATTTATGGACAAGTTTTAATTTTATTTTGATCGCAAACGAACTTATATTTCACCTTTCGGTTGACCGTTAAGTAAGCCGTAAACCTTGGCCGTAGGAATAGCTGGTTCCTCTTAGCATTACAAAATAAACAACATTTTATGGTTCAAATGAATAGCAAGTGAGTCAGAGTCAACTATTGTGACTCGTCGACCTTGTTTTAATCGTGTACTTTGACTAAGAATCTTTAGTTACGAAAACCATCGGATAGCTATGTATATACATACATATCTTATTTGTAAATAATAATGCATTTAATATTGTTAAAACCAAATATTTAATAATGACTTTTAACAGTTTTAATGGAAATTCGGTACCCTCGAATAGACGGACATTGGTCTTCTTCTTCTTTCTTCTTTCTCTTAGCGTTATCCCAGTTCCAATCTGGGGTCCGCTTACTAGTCTAACCGGATTTGGCTGAATATTAGCTTTTCCACAGAGCGACTGCCTGTCTGACCTCCGCAAACCGAAGGGATAGCGATGTTCCATGGTTTAGACTAGTGTCAGTTTATTTAGAAGGTACTGACGCCATGTAACGACTATCAAAGATCTTCATGACAACCGGGACCGACGGCTTAACGTGCTCTCCGAGGCACGGGACAATTGGTCTAAGCCATGGAATATCCCTATTCTTTTAGGTAGCGGTGGTTAGGCAGCAATCGCTCTGTGGAAAATTTAATATTCTGTCAAATCTGGTTACACTAGATAATAGACTCAGGGCTCCAGAATGAAAGTTTTGGATGCAGACGGAATGACGCTTATTGTACAAAGTATAAACGTCTAATCAAACTACAACTTTATAAGGCATTGACAGATTTTGCAGTGTTGAAATTATTATAATTTGATATAATAATAATAATAATCCAGTTGTTCGAGTCTTGCCACTGGTCAGAATTTGCACAGACACAACCAAGTGGCCAGGATAATTCATCAGCAACTAACCCTTAGTTATGATCTTCTTCTTCTGGTTCTGCTTCTTGGTTCTTAGGTACCGTACTACAGATATGTGCTCGACCCAGTTCTCGAAAAAGGTCGTGCATTGTTGTACTGGGATCGGTCTATCATTACAGACAGGACTATTGTAGCCAATAAGCCTGATATTGTAGTGGTAGACCGAGCAGAGCGACTCGCAATGATAATCGATATCACCATACCGCATGACGGCAATCTTGTGAAAGCAGAAAAAGAGAAAGAGATTAAATATTTGGTCCTAGCTCACGAGATTGTTGACATGTGGGATGTAGATTCGGCGATCATTGTGCCGATAGTCGTGTCGGTGAGTGGATTAATCGCCAAGAGCCTCGACCAATACCTAATGTGGCTCACACTAGGCAGCTGGATCAAGTCTTTAATTCAGAAGGCAGTTCTTCTCGACACTCTCGAAGTTCCTGTCTCTGAGGCCCTAACCACCGGTGGCTTGGTCCCTGAACCCGACACTGGTGGGTCTCCGTGGTACCTTTTATATTCCTAAACGTATTTTTTTCTAATGAAATGTACTTTATTAATATAAAAGAAACTATGTCATAGATAATAAATGGAGTGAATAATAATAATAATCAGATAGCGTTGGACCTATGTCTCCGTGTACGCCTGCCAAAAGGCCGTGTACTTTTTTAACACCATATGTTAGAAAAGTACGCGTGAAAGAGAAATAAATAAATAATAATAATATTTATTTCTCAGAAAGCTACAACTTAAGCATAGTAAAAACAGAATAGTAAGATAGCTTCATACAAATCGGCCGCCGCGCTGCCGCGCTGGTTTGAATGTACGCGTGAGTCGCCGGCGCCGTGTACGCACGCACTTTTCACGCACACAATCTCACGAGCGCGGCAAGCTCGGCGCGGATTCAGTACGGGATGCGCCGCGCGTCTGATCGAGCGCATTCATGTAGGTACTTCACTGCTCGCCCGCTTGAATTGTTTATATACATTCAGTTTTGTAAAAAACGTTATTAATAATATACAATGTGTTAAACGACAGTAAATTTAACTTGTTACTTTTTCTCATTAAAAAAGGCATTTAGATAGTCATATAACGCTTAGGTAGTCAGTAGGTATTTGAGAAAAAATAAATTCAAGCTTAAATTGTGAAGTATTTAGCGCGATCACTTAAAAAAGCGGCGAAAAAGCGCGAGCGCCGACAAAGCCGGCGCCGCGGTGTAAACAAGTGACAACCCGTGCGTCAACGCAAGAGTAGGCAATTAACTCGCCGAGCGGCCTTAGCTAACCTACTATTCTGTTTTTACTATGACTTAAGGCTACAGTTTTCAAAGAATTGGAAAGAACACCAGACTCCTGTACTAGTTAAAAACTGTATCACAGGCAGTTGGGTCCCTCTTAACAAATGTATGATTTGTATTTTATAAATACAGCAATAGAATTACAATATTTGACAGTATACAATTTTAAGATAAGTAATATAATATTATATAATTATTAGGTGACACTTGTATTCTATGCCGTCAAACACACCCTATCTTCCCGTGGGTGTCGTAAGAGGTGACTAAGGGATAACACGATGCAAATACCATCTTTGCGTAGAGACGGAAAACTCGACATCAAACCCTATACGACTGCCTCGTTGGTCTCGCGGCAGAAATGTGCGCGTGGGATCGGGAGGTCCCGGGTTCGATTCCTGGGTCAGGCAGTGTTATTGGGTTTTTCTGTCACGAAATTCTCAGTAGCAGCACGGAGTCTGGAAATGTGCCCGGTACGGCAATAGGCTCGCCCCTTATTACGTGGGACTAAAGTATATCTGGCGAAAAGTGGGTGTAGAAATACACCTCTGCCTACCCCTTCGGGGATAAAAGGCGTGACGTTATGTATGTATGTATGTATGTAATTATTAGGTACAAAATAATAATCATTGATCGTATATTAGATACAATATTAGCGTGTTGTGCAAATTATACAAAACTGCAATCGACATGTAAAACTGCAAGTCAGCAGAATTGCGAACAAGGCAGTGTTAGTCAATTTAGCATTATTTATAACGTTATGTAATAGTTATGTGCACTTATAAGCTACATATATTTACAATATTATGTTAGTAGGTCAATTATTCTAATGAGGTGTTAAGTTTATAAAAATATTAAATGAAATATATGTACGTATCGTAAAATTAGTTTGGTGTGTACTATACAGAGAACTTAGGTGTCTCCATAATCAATGGTATTGATGTATCTCCTCTCGGCCATGATTTTCGCTGCACAGTCAATGCATCCTGTAATATGATTGCTCGGCTTTTTGTAGTGCTGGCATGTAGCACACTGTGGTTAGTCTGCCTTTTTTGCGCAATCCTTTATAGAGTGTCCTCGATCACCGCAATGTCCACAGAAGTATGTAGCCTCTCGACAAGTCTTAGCGGCATGGCCATATTGCTGGCACTTAAAACATCGTGTAGCAAATGTAAAGTCTTTTGCAGGGCATGAAGACCAGTTTATGAACACTCTATCTTTAGTTATGAGAGCTTTTCTGATTTCTGCAGAGACTTGTATAATGTAGTTGCAGGTCTCAGCGTCCTTCTTGCCCGACTTGTGGCTTAATCTTATCGAATTGAAAAAGGTCTATATTGCACTCCGGAAACATCGCCTAGATTTTGGTGGTACAGGCAGGTAAATACTTCCTTTTCTTGCATTGATGTGGGCACACCTATGACAACCACCCTCGGTTTCCGCTTATGAGGCTCGTTGATCTTAAGGCCTGAATTCGTGAGCTGCACTTACTGTTTGAGCTTCTGTATGTCGTCTTTAGTGTCAGTCCTAATTATAACACCGCCGTTTTTGATCTTATGTAGGCCGCGTACATGAAGCTTCATCTGCTCAGGACTGATAACTTTTTGAGATTGAGTTATACCTGTTGATATACCTAGCTGCAGCTTGCGACTTGGCAGGCATCATCTGTGTGATAAAAATAATAAACAAGCCCATATTTGTATCCCTTAAAAATAATTTCTGCATAGTTTTCTCCATCTGTATCGCAACAAGAAATTACCAAGGTGAAAGCCAAGTTCTATTTTAATCATTTAACTAAATCAATAGGCTATTTGACGAAAAAAATTTTATAAGTCCGTCCTTTAGATAATTCAAAAATAATAATTTACAAATAAAAAAAGCGATACGTATTTTTTTATTTGTAAATTAAACCAAAAATGACCAAGATATAGCTCATTAAAGTTACGTATAACGTAACACCGTGCTGCATTTTTTCGCACTAGGTGACGTCACACGTAAATTTAATGGGCTATATCTTTGTTATTTTTTATTTAATCGGAAAAAGAAAAAATACGTGTCCCATATTTTTTTATAATCTAAAATACAGACTAAATAAAATGTAATTATTTTGACCCTGGAAACTACCCTATTATATTTAGTTCAGCCGTTCTGATGTAAAAACGCTAATTAAAACACAGGAAATCATTACATAAACAGTGAAACAATAAATAATGCTGAAACTGCATAATATGAGTGACCTGTTGATCTAGATGTTACGGACCCTAAGTTGGAGGTCATGATCTATCTTTGTAAGAACCAGAGCATTTGTTCTTCTTGGTTTAATTAAGAGTAATAGGTCTTTATTGAATAACTAGCTGAGCCCGCGGTTACACCCACCTTATTTAGGGCTACTGCTCCGCACCCATAGCTCACAGCGAGATGCTATATAGACGATTTTAAACTTTCGCGATTTGTATACATCATACAAAATAAATTAGCGGGTCTTAATCGCGTAGGTACAATTAACTTATTTAAGGTATAAATACTACTACTATTTGTTACCGACGTTTCGCTCGTCTTGCACCGAGCGTGGTCGCGGAGAGACTGATGAGAGCTCAGCGCCGTCTTGTGGAAGTGCGGGTTTCGGCACCTACCCTCACTTGGTCTTTACTTAAGTTCGCACTGTCGGTACTCCGACACACTACACTAATGACGTCTACACACTGTTGAGATTTAACACTGCGGCGCGGTGTTTACATTTGCTGATGACTGGGTTCCAAGTAGCCGATAATATATATCCATCCTCCCGGTTGAAATTGTTATATTTCTTGAATTCTACCGCTTCTCGTACTATCCTGGAGTAATAGTGACGATCGGTGTATAAGATTTGTGGTTGATGCAGTTCTATCCAGTGTTTTGGTCCAGACTCCAAGAAATGCCGATAGCCGACTTATTAATATGTCGGTTTTTTACAGCTGTGATATGTTCAAAGGGTAACTTTGCCAGCGATTATACGCTTAGTCTGCCCGATGCATGAACTGCACTACAGCTGCAATCGACTTTGTAGACGCCAGGTGTTTGGAGAGGAATGACATCCTTTGGGGTACGCAGATTATGTGCTATCTTAGAGAGCGGACTGTATACAGTCTTGATGATGTATTTCTTGAGTACTGTTCCAACCTTGTCCGCCGCAGTGATAAATCTCAACAGTGTGTAGACGTCATTAGTGTAGTGTGTCGGAGTACCGACAGTGAGAACTTAAATAAAGACCAAGTGAGGGTAGGTGCCGAAACCCGCACATCCACAAGACTGCACTGAGCTTTCATCAGTCTCTCCGCGACCACGCTCGGTGCAAGACGAGCGACACGTCGGAAACAAATAGGTATATATACCTTAAATAAGTTAATTGTACGCGATTAAGACAAGCTAATTTATTTTGTATGATGCTATATAACTTAGTCAGTAGTCAGTAAAACATTCAAATCGAATCAACAGTTCCTGATAGTAGCACGTTCAACCAAACAAACAAACTGTTCAGCTTTATTATATTAGTTTAGAAGGTGAGAGCCCATACGCCCCTTGAAATTCGCCACTTCATACAAATTTGGCCAAATTTGTATGAAAGGGCGAATTTTAAGATGTATAAGTATACTTTTTCCTAAGCATTGAATAGCGCTATCCCAATGGGCTGCGGTGATCAGACAGGCAGTCGCACTGTGGAAAAGCTAATATTTATTTTAATCAGGTAAGACTAGTAAGCGGACCCCGTGCTGCAACTGGGATAACGCTAGGAAGATGATGATACGTATACATTTGTCCATGTTTTTGTTGGCGCGGTTGAAAATCTGCTTTTGGCTCCTAAAATCAAATTGGGGTAGACTTAAAGTTAAGTTCATAAACTGTTGGAGGGAGTGTGTACAGTTACCGAAACAAATTCAACATATGCTCTAAATTCCACTGCGGTGTCCTCGACTGCCCTAAGTGGCTGGATCAGGAAAAATCACTACAGTGTTATTAGATTCGCCCTCCTCCCCATTTCAAGGCCTCACGTGAACACCGTGTTGCCTCCAGGGTCTGGTCAGTTATTAGATTCCAATTTAACAGGTCCATCCGATTATCTAACATTCCGTTCAGTTCAAGCGTCAAAGATCTTGGCTTATATATTGATGCCAACCTTAATTGGCGGACCCAGGTTGCAAATGTGAGTCGTAAAGTCACTGGTGCCTTGCGGTCGCTATATCGCCTAAAGAACTTTCTGCCATTCAGGACTAAAACAATGCTAGTACAGTCTTTAATATTTCCCATCATCGACTATGGTGACGTGTGCTATCTCGACCTTAATGCAGATCTTCTCAATAAACTTGATCGCCTTCTCAATAATTGCATTAGATTCGTTTTTAATCTATGTAAATTCGACCATATTTCTGAGTATCGATTAAAGTTACGATGGTTACCCATTCGTCAACGGCGTAGCTTGCGTACTTTGTGTACTCTCCATTCTTTACTGCACTCTCCTTGTGCGCCCGTCTATTTAACTTCTCATTTTCAATTTCTGTGTAGTGAACATGTGAAAAATCTACGTTCCTCTAATAATCTTCTGCTTCTTTGCCCTTCTCACACTTCTACCCTAGTCTATTCATCGTTTAATATACAATCTATCCTTCTCTGGAATGCTCTCCCTCTTGATATCAGGATGTCCACTAACCGATTTACGTTTAAAACTAGAGTTCGGCAGAATTATTTAAACGCACTTACTGAATCGTCATAGGTTTTCATCGTTTATTATATATATATATATATCATCTTTATTTAAGAACTGCACCTATTACATGTTTCTCTGCATCACCCAAAGGTTGACTGGTAGATAATGCCTTTGGCATTAAGTCCGCCTTTGTACAAATTGTTTGTGCATAAAGTTATAAATAAATAAATAAATAAAATTATTTTACTTTCGATATTTTATATATATTTTATATTTATTTGACACATCAACAATTACATGTTATGCATTACAGTAATATATATGAACATCCATCACAGTAAGAACATTTCTGCCATGCACATCAATTACAGATATGTGCAGCATTCTATTATATATTTGTGATAATACTCAACAAAATTTAACTAAAATAAAATTAAACTAAACAAAAAGAATACAAAATATGGGAAACAACTTAATAACTATTGAGATAAACGTATATAATTAATTATGTGTAAGGGTAATTGGACCTGTGTGTGAATACCTCTAGGATAATTTCCAGGTTTCTTTTTAATAATTCCACTCTATTGCATTTTTCAGACGTGATACAGCTAAATCAAAGATAGTTATCAAAATTCTGTGTCCGGCTAATTTGGAAGGCAAGTACGTTATGGACGGACAGCTGTTTGTTCTGCCCATCAAAGGAAATGGCGGTCTTCACGTCGATATTCGTAAGTTTTCTTCTATTTTCATCATTTATCTCTCTAAATTTGATGTTCAAGATGATCACTTTAGTAATTTCATTTAGGGTATCCAATAAGGTCACCCCTGGGACCTAAATGCATTTATTTGATGGTAATAATTAATATGCCTCCGTGGTCCAGCGGATAGCGTATGCGACGGCTGATCGGAAGTCCCGGGTTCGATTCCCGGGTCGGGCAAAAGTCTGGTGATGTGCCCGGTAACGGCAATAGGCTCGCCCCCTATTACGTGGGACCTAAAAATTCATGGCGAAATGTGGGTGTAATATTTACACCTCTGCCTACCCCTTCGGGGAAACAGGCGTGAGACTATAAATAAATAAATTATTAATATGTGCACTTGATTTTAATTAGTGTTACATTGTGACCCAAATGAATTTGACCTATGAAAACTTTACCTTACAAATCGATATGATTCATATTAACACTAAAATGTTTTGCACACAATTTGAAGTATCTTTGCAGTCTGTGTATTAGTATACATATTTTATTCTACGTGAAACGCGGTTGTAATATGTTTAATATTATAAGGGTCCTTTCGTGATCGAAATGACATAATTTCCATCCTGAATTGCATTTCACACAAAGAAAAGTCTCCTTCATTCCATTCAAACATTAAGTAAATGAACTAAAAGCAAGCAAATGTAAAAAAAAACACATAAATACAAAAAAACGCCGCTACAGTGCATAAAAATGACTGTTATGTGTTTTATTATTATAACAACCAAAGGAAAGATCGTTTTCCTTATATCTGCAGCAACTTATGACAAAAACTCTTTAAGGCAAAATTTATGACCCTCATAAAGCCTTATCTAATGATGCATCTCACGCGTGTGAGAAATTTTAACTACATATTAGCAATCTCTTAGATATAGGGTCATTGCTCGGTCACAGAATTAAAAACAAAAAACAAAAACAAACAAATATTGTCTGCCTAGGATTTCTTCTACCTACGAAAGAATTAATGAGTAGCATAATAACTAATTCTTTAGGATTGATGATGTTTCTAAGCACAATAATAGTGTCTGATAAAGCCAAAGTAAAATACATAATAACCGACTACTTTTGTTTATAAAACATTAATAAAAGGGGTAAAATTTAATATAATGACCACCATAAAATGCTTTGATACCCTTAGTTCTTTAACCAATAATATATACTTAACAGCAGAAAAATAAAGTATAAAATTACAATAGTACTAGCTATTTTAGTCACGACTGCACTTCAAATTGTATTCGAACACCAAATGTAGTAAATGATCACCAAATAAATAGGTTATGTTAGGTTCTCTTGTGACCCTTAATTCAAAAATAGGAGCCCTGCGAAGCAGGGCTCTGTAAACTTAGTCTATTAAAGTAGGTGGTGTAACCAAATCCAATTAATTTATGTGTTGGTATTTCATACAACTAACAAAAATCTTTGGTTATAATTTTACATTAAAATGCTGGTTTAATTTTGGTGATCATTTACTACTTTTGGGTTAACAATGATTTATTTGGAGTCAAGGATAGCGAAATGCTAAAACTTTGGTTATAATTTTACATTAAAATGCGGGTTTCATTTTGGTGATCATTTACTATTTTTGTCTGTTATATGTTACTATATCTGGTGGGAAACATCATCATCATATCAGCCTTTAATAGTCCACTGCTGGACTAGGCCTCTCCTTTGAATGGAGGAATTGGCCTACTATACCACGCTGGCCAAACGGGTTGGTATAGGGTTTGTATCAAGTTTTCCTTCTCTTGCAGTGTTGTTCTCTGCACAATGTGCTCCCTCTGTCGGCTCTTACGACACCCATGGGATGATATGGGGTGGTGACATTTCGTATTTTTAATCCGTCACCACACGGACAACAATGGTGGTAAACATAATCCTTAATAAAAATCCTTAGATAAAAACTGCTGATACCATTCGTTAATTTAAACTATATAGCTGCTCAACTCAACTCTGAGTGGTGGAGAAAGATCCGCAACTTTGAAAAAAAATACAAAAAGAGGGTAACACCTGATTTCTTCCTTTAATTTAAAAAAATAACGGTACATTTGCCACATTTTTTAAATAGGCACACATGACATTTGAAATACAAACAAATTTGTAGTGGCTGATGATCTTACACACGTAAAGAGAAATTGCATACAATAGAAATCGCGCTTACATTAATACATGGGTATTATCAAACTATATAAGAAATGGTACAACGTAAGGCAGCGATACCCTAGTGGAGATACCAACGGACTGCCATGCAGAGGGTATCGGATTCGAATCCACGGCGCGCACCAATGACTTTTGGAAGTTAAGTGCGTATTAAATGGTTAATTATCGCTTGCCCCGTGCCTCGGCGAGCTCGTTAAACCGTTGTTCCCGGCTGTCATGAAGATCTTGACCGTCGTTATAGCCCGTCAGTACCTCGAAATAACCAGACTCTAGTTTAAATGATATAATGTATCGACAGTAATGTGATCGGTAAATTCATTGTATTAAGAAAAATATACTGACTGCCTCGTTGGTCTCGCGGCATAAATGTGCGCGTGGGATTGGGAGGTCTCGGGTTCGATTCTCGGGTCGGGCAAGGTGTTATTGGGTTTTTCCGTAAGGAAATTCTCAGTAGCAGCTCGGAGTCTGGTAATGTGCCCGGTACGGCAATAGGCCCCTATTACGTGGGACCTAAAAATTCATGGCGAAATGTGGGTGTAATATTACACCTCTGCCTACCCCTTTGGGGATAGGCTATATAGGTCTATCAAAAAAAAAAGAAAAATATAAAACAATGAATAGTATTTATATCAAGTAATAATGTTCTGTTATGTTCCAGCGAAAATCCTTATTGTCGTGGATGTAGAAACAGAGGACTTTGTAAAAGATGGCAAGAAACACTGGAAAGTGAAGTCGTGGAAGCACAGCTTCGATCTCAAAGAAAAATCAACTGTCAAGTTCGACAACCTGTTCCCGGATAACGAACTTCTGCGTAAGTATTCTTGCTTGTTTATTTTATCCATCGTTAGACACAAGAAGCTTTAATTTTTATAATGTAAAGTACTTCTTTTATATGAACTACTACAATCTCTTAAAGCATGAAAGTAGGATTAACGTAGTTGAGATGCGATCACTGCGTAGTATGTGTAGGGTAAGACTGATTGATAGAATTCCGAATGCAACTATACGAAAGAGCAGTGGACTGAAAGAAGATGTGGTGACAAGGATTGAGAAAGGAATGCTTAGGTGGTTTGGACACGTGGAGCGAATGAGTGAAGAAAGAATGACGAATCAGATATATAAGGCAAATGTGTGTGGGCAAGTCGGTCGCGGCAGACCTCGGCGGACATTCGTCGACCAAATTGGAGACATCTTAAGAAACGGAAAGGTCCGAAGTACCCGAAACCGGTAAGCATGTATGAAAAGAGTAATGAGTGTAGAGGAAGCGCGTGAGGTTTGTAAGGATAGGAGCAAGTGGCATTCCGTTGTCTCTGCCTACCCCGACGGGAAAAAGGCGTGAGTATATGTATGTATGTATGTATGTACAATTTCTTATTCACAAGAAATAATCCCACCGCCAACCTACTCCAAGTCATCTGGAACTACCCACCAAAGTACCTTTTAATGGGACTAATCCCACGCCCTTTCCTACTACTGTATCTTTATAGTCAAAGTATCTACCGTATGTAAAATACGAATTAAGAATGTAATTTTAATTTATTATAATTTAGCTATTTAAAGCACTATCATTTAATAGTTTGTGGTACTGCAACGCATCCAAGAACGTAAACATATGTGATGCTATTTCTAAGTAAGTGAACTTTCTTCAAAATTACATCTATCCGCGTAAAAACTTCATTTCTGAAAGAATAGTCATAACGATATAAAAGTATACGGGACAGCCTGATTTCAATGCACGCCTATACCTTAAGTATATAACACAATACTGTAATTGTGGAAAAACCTAAATAAATAAATAAACACCTCGCCAATATAAAATTATGTATTTTTAATACACGAATAACCAGTATAAGAAGACACGCGTAAAAAAAGTACTTAGAATGAAATGTCTTGATGATTTTTATTCATCTCCCTAGCGTTATCCCGGTTGCATCCAAGACTTGCATGCCTTGGAGCCCGAGGTCCGCTTACTGGTCTAACTAGATATGACAGAATATCTTTTCCACAGAGCGACTGTCGTCCTACCTTCGAGGCTTAGACCAGTATAAGTTTATTTGAGGGTACTGACTCGTTAAACGACTGTCAAAGATCTTCATGACAGCCGGGACCGAAGGTTTAACGTGCTCTCCGAGGCACGGGGCAAGCGATAAATAACAATTTAATACACACTACCTTCGAAAAGTCATTGGTGCGCGCCGTGGATTCGAACCCGATACCCTCTGCATGGCAGTCCGTTGGTATCTCCACTAGGCTGTCGCTGCCTCTTTATTTTTATTACTTTATATTAAACCATAATTTTCTTTTAATTCCAGGTACAACAACCAACGAGCTTATTTCCAACCAAGGAAATGACGTCATCACAGAAATAGGAGGTCTTGTCATCAAAGCTATTGTTGAAAAAGTCGTGGTTAGCGCAGGAAACATGTTCCTAGCTGTACCACTTGAAGATTTGGTTCTAGAATAAATCTAAAATGTTAAAACTACAGAAAGGGATACTATGGACAGATGAAGGGAAAATCAGTATTTTAACAATAATATATTTGGCATATTGAGCCGCCACAACAAAAGGTTTTTTTATTCCTGTTAATTACAAAATTATTAAAATAATCAAACCTAAAAACAGGAAAGGTTAGAACTACCCTGAACAGAAGAGCATGCTTGAGGAATCTGATGGGAGTGAATGAAGCAAGAGAGATATGTCAGGATCGTTGCAAATGGCGTTCCGTAGTCTCTGCCTACCCCTCTGGGAAACTGGCGTGAGTCTATGTATGTACGTAAAATGTTCACATATCGCCACGAGGTGGACACTGGAGGGATGTCGTGGTCAGGCTTGGCCCAGAAAGCGTTGGTGAGATGAGCTCGATGCCTTCTCAAAAAAGTAGACTGAAATAGCTGGAGGCAACGACCTCCGGATAAGCTTAGGGGAGACATTTGCCCAACAATGGGACAGTATAGGTTAAAAATCATCAGTCTTCTTCAAAATGTCTGCTCAGGCAAGGACCTTCGGATAAGCTTAGGGGAAACATTTGCCCAACAATGGGACAGTATAGGTTAAAAATCATCAGCCTTCTTCAAAATGTCTGCTCTTTATTGAATTCTGCAATCGTCTTAAAAATATTCATAGTCTCACGCCTCTATCCCCGAAGAGGTAGGTAGAGGTATATTGCTACACCCACTTTTCGCCAGCTTTATTTTAGTCCTACGTAATAGGGGGCGAGCCTATTGCCGTACCGGGCACATTACCAGACTCCTTGCTGCTACTGAGAATTTCCTAACGGAAAAACCCAATAACACTTTGTCCGACCCGGGGATCGAGCCCGAGACCTCCCGATCCCACGCACACATTTATGCCGCGAGACCGAGGCAGTCAGAGATTCAGTCAAATATTCCTTTTTTTTTCATTTAAAAGAGTGGCCTAACGTTCATGCCACGACTCTAACGCATTTAGTGTTTTTGGTATGGAACAATTCTATGGTATAATAGGTAATAGCCTATAATAGCCGTTTTAAGGTCAATTCTATCATTGGATCTTTCGGCGTATCGCCTTATCTGCTAATCGTAGCCTAGGTAAAACATTTATTATTTCTAGCATTCTTTCGGCGAATCGTGCTTTCGGTAGAACAAAGTTGCGACTAAAAACAATTTCTTTATACCGACGAGCGGCGAACATTGATTTATATGTATAGTTATTACGTTGAAGAATGATTCTGCTAATAATTGTGAGCTGCAGGTGAACAAAGGTGACTTTTTTATCCATCTTGTGGACTTTTATCACCCATATAAAATAATATATAAAATAATAGCGGCGATAGCCCAGTGGTGTACGTAACGGACTGCCGAGACGATGGTCTCGGGTTCGATCCCCAGTTACCCCGGGCACACACCTATGACTTTTCGAAGTTATGTGTGTATTAAAATAAAAATATTAATTATCGCTCGCTTAAAAATGTGCCCGGTAGATGGCAATAGGCTCGCCCCCTATTACATTGGGACCGAAACATATCTGGCGAAGTGTGGGTGTGTAATACACCTCTGCCTACCCCTTCGGGGATAAAAGGCGTGAAGATATGTTATGTTATGTTATAAAATATATTAAGATGCTTTGAAATTAACAGACGACTTCATTTTTAAATCGGTTTAATGTTTATAACACTATTAGTTTTTTTTATATTGACTCACGCCTGTATCCCCGAAGGGGTAGGCAGTGGTGTAATATTACACCCACATTTCAGCGGAGCAGTAGCCTTAAATAAAGGGGTGTAATCATCACTATACAGGGATAGTTGTAATTCTTCAACTACTTTGCAGGACTAGATAACTAACTTCATAAACAACAACATTATTTTATTCAACAGGTTTCGACATAGTTTAACATCATTCTCTTAGCGTTATCCAAGTTTCAATCTGGAGTCCGCTTACTAGTCTAACCGGATTTGGCTGAATATTAGCTTTTTTTTTATACAGAGCGACTGCCTGTCTGACCACTGCAACCCAAAGGGATAACGATATTCCATGGTTAAGACTTGTGTCAGTTTATTTAGAAGTTACTGACACCCTGTAACGACTGTCAATGACCTTTTTGACAACCGGAACCGACGGCTTAACGTGCTCTCCGAGGCACGGGGCAAGCGCTAATTAACAATTCAATACGCACAACTAAACAACTAATTAACCACACAACTAATTAAACTCCGAAACGTCAGTGGTGCGTGCCGTGGATTCGAACCCGATACCCTCTGCATGGCAAGTTTTCGCTGCCCTTTTCGACTCAGTTCAACACATAAAATAAACAAAAAGTGTTTAAAGATTTTTATTGTGTGTCATGACATTAGTATGTATATGTTTCATTCATAAAACACAGAGCTTCTGTACCTCACAATTGTGATGCCTTCAAGTATATAAACCTCATCATATTCCACTGCTGGATATAGGCCTCTCCAATGGCACGCCACTAAGCCCGATATTTGGATTTTCGTGTCCAGCCGCTTCCAGACACTTTTCGTATATCGTCACTTCACCTAGTCGGAGGGCGTCCTACACTTCGTTTGCCAATATAAATCTATAAGCACAGAAAATTTCATTTTTAGGGGTCCGTAGCAAAAATGGCAAAAAACTGAACCCTTATAGATTCGCCATGTCTGTCTGTCTCTCTGTCGGTCCGTACGTCACGGCCATTTTATTCCGAAACTATTGAGACTACATATTATTTGAAAATTGGTATGTAGACGTATCATGTGAATCGCTTCACGATTACAGTATAAAAATAAAAAAGAAATCAAAATATAGGAGGTCCCCTCCCCCTCTCTCCTCCTCTATACATAGAACTGACTTGAAAATATGTTTTTTTCATCGGTCCTATACTTACGGAATGTAAAGATACATCTTTTAAAATCACATTGACGTTTCTAAAACCATTGTTTATCAAAGTGAAATGCTTCCTCTACACTACTCGCGAAGTTCCTCGGCGAAGTACTCGAGAAACTTTGGCCGAAGTCCGAAGTGCGTCACTACACACTCGTTCAACTTCGCGAGGAGCTCATTCGCTCTGTGGTGCCGATAGCCTGCGCACGTTTGTGATGGATGATAAATTATTTTCTTATGACATTATCTCTATAATTATCTTTATGACATTTGTCATTGGGGTCCCAAATAACTGTCTCTGTTTGCAGAATTTCGAGGAACAACATAATTTGCTCCTGTGAGCACTTTATATTGCTCATAATCGTGTTACACGCACTGTTCTAACGAAGTCGGCCGAGTAGTGTAGAGAGACACTTCGTAAACGCACTTCGTGCAACTTCGGGCCCTTTGACTCGGGCGCAAAAACCGACAACAAATGGAAGTTGGCCGAGGCGAGGTAAAGTTTGACGAGGTAAGCCGAAGTGCCTGTCTACACTATCGTATTCGTCTAACTTCGTTCAACTTCGCGAGTAGTGTAGAGGAGGCAAATCGTTTGAAAGATAGTCGCCTCCAAAGTGGAAAAATGAGTGTCCCAGTCTAACTTTTGAAATAGGAGCGTGACAAATCTAAAAAAATATATGCTGTAGATCGTCATAAAAACTTCCAACGAAAATTTATTCGAACATTACAAAACCGCAAATATAACTTTGTCGTTCATACAAACACTACGGCAAACAAAGTTATTTGTGCTCATGAAAAAGTAACAGTGGTATATGGTTAGTTGAAGTGGTAAGGGGTATGTTGAGTGGATACCTTTACTACGGAACCCTTCATGGGCGAGTCCGACTCGCTCTTGATTTAATTATGTATATTATATGCCGAGAAAAAAAACGAACGAAATAGATTTACTATTATATCAACCAATTTCACAGAGTATGATTTTCAAAATTCGATATCGAGGGCATTTTAATGACTTCCTTAATGTTACTGCTGTATTAGGTATATAAAGTGTATATAATGGTTCACGGAAAATAATATACATAGTTCGATTCAAAATCTCCAAAATGTTGGTAGAATTATTATTCATTTCTACTGTGATCAATATTTTCGGTTTTAACAAAGCAACATTGGGTAAGTAGAATAAATGTCTTTACAAAAATATTATATACGTTTTAAGCTAATTTTGTAAAATCTGTTGGCTATACAATATACTGCATTGAGATAATTAACACTAGAAAGACCAACGCAGTCAATTTGACGGTACAGCGATTTCATTCTTCAATATTTTACAAACTATGTTTTTGTTCTTTTTCATATTTTATTACTTTTCCTAATTTGTTATTTTTAGCTTAAATCCTTATAGAAAACTATTAGTATATATGTGGTATATGAGATTCCTTTACAAATACCTAATAAGACCGCACACCGTCAATGTGACGGCAGCGCAGTAAGCAAAGTTTTCTACGAACTAATGAAGGTACTTATGTTTTATTTCGAATTTGAATTCTGAGTAAGTTGTTATTGCCTGGCTTGTTTACATTACACTTTTTGTAGACGTTGGTTTCGTTTAGTGGGCAGTCGTGATTTGTTATAAAAATGCGTCGCAGTATCACTACTTCCCGAATAGAACAAGAGCTGTTGCGATATCGTGACATACAAGATGTGTCAGGTGATGAAAGTGGTAATGATTTATCAGAATTTTTTTGTGAAAACCGTGATGCAGAATTTCAGCGAGAGCAGGTCACTTCTTCATCTGACGACTCCGAAGCAGATTCCCCTGCTACAGGTAACAGTATTATTGTAAATTCACGCAGAGGACGCTGGGTATCTTGTAAATCAATTAGCGCCGGACAAACAGGGCGCGGTGGACGTTCAGCTAACACATCTTCGGGGTTGGAAGTCGGTATGTTACAGGTAGCAAGTGACGACACAGAATGGACTTGTGTTTCCGCAGATGCTAGTGAGTTGGGACGTCGCAGTCAGCAAAATATACTTAGATAAATCTCAGGGCCTACTCCATACGCCAAACGATACGTCGAAAATAACAAGCCAATTTCTGCGTGGAGGCTATTTATTCATGAGTACATTCTTCGACGTATAAAATAATGTACTGAAAAGGAAGCACATGACAAGAGTCAAGATGACACTTAGAACTTATCTCTAGACGAGCTAGATGCATTTATTGCTTTGATTTATGCTCGTGGAGCCTACAACATGAGCCACCTAGATTTGGACATCTTCATGGAGTCGTTGGCCACCCGTTTTCAATAAGACTATGAGTAAAAATAGATACAAGGAAATCATGAAATAGGTACTTACGATTTGATATGAGAAGCACGCGTTCTGTTTTGGCGAATGATAAATTAGCGGTGATTTCTGACATATCATGAACAAATTTATAGATAATTTTAATGTCAAATGACAAAAAACATTCCTGGAGAAAATTTTACAGTTGATGAGCAGCTGTTTTGTTTCCATCAAAAACTCGCTGTCCGTTTTTACAATATACCTATTGCAAACAAACCAGATAAATTTGGCATAAAGTTTTGGCTGCTGGTGAATGTCGAGAGTAAGTATCTATGTGGAGGGTTTCCGTATCTAGGAAAAGACGAGAACCGTTCCAACGATATTTCTTTACCCAAACATGTGGTTTTGAAATTAGTACAACCCTATTTCAAAAAAGGTCGAAACGTTACAACTTATAACTTTTTCACGTCGATAAATTGAGGAAGATGTTTAAAAGATAAAAAAATACTATTATTTGTTACAAATGTTACTCGGTTTAAGTGCTATAATTGTTAATTATTCATAAAAAATAAAGTTTTAATATTTTTGTTTCATTTTAAAGCAAAATACACAATAATTTTATGAGTATTATGATTGAATCTCTAGTAGCGTCAAATTGACGGCTGCGGTCTTTAAAGGTATAGTATGAAACGCGACCCTTCTAGTGTTAACGAGTCCCTTATGTAAGAAATTTGGCATACACCCGAATATAGCGATATCTCTTTCCTTCTTTTTTCTTGTATTGCCTAGTCTGATGTCAGGGTTTAGAGATCGCTCTTAGACCTTGAATATGGCCCTTATAGTGTTCTCCTGTGGTGTTGCTTTTGTCCATGGGTGGCGGTAATTGCTTACCATCAGAATATCCGTCTGCTCGTTTGCCGCCTATTACTATAAAAAAAAACATTCTTGTCCTAAGATAAGAAACGGGACCAACAGATTTACGTGCCCTCCGAAGCATGGTAGTGCTCTGTCATCAATGCCTGTTGTGGTTACCCATCCAAATTCCGTCCTTTGCAAGAGTTTCCTAACTTTACCGACCAATTACGAACGGTAAACCAACTGTTGCCATGAATGGTATAACAGTTATTACCAATGAAAAAAATGCGCAGTCGCATTTAAATACGACATTATACTAGCTAGAGGATCCGACGGTAACCAGGTTCAAATCTTTAGGCATGGACCACTACCTAACATTATAACATTTCCTGTTGTACTACTATATGTATTGTTTTACTACATAATTATGTACGTAAGTATATTATTAATGTATATCACAATATTGTATTAATTTATATATTTTAAGTCTATACATTATTACTTACTGGTACACTTCTATAACTACCATTTATTTCCTACCAATAATATCTTCATCCAAAGGTTGCCTGGTAGAAATCGCTTTTAGCGATAAGGCCGCCCATTGTACTGTATTTAATATGTAATTCCTTTAAATGTTTAATATAAGTGAACAATAAAGTATAAAAAAATATCCTGTGTGAATCTCGCGTTATCCCTTCTTAGAGCATCGCTACGGTCCGGAAGGAACATACTTGCCAAGTTTCCAAAGTTTTGGCTGTGCTTTGTCGGTCAGTCATGTAAATGCTTTAATACCATTTTAAAACACTTTTCAGCGCCTTTTATCACAAAATGTCACGCAGACGATGCTAAATGCATTACAGCGAGTACTCAAATAGCAATACCGATAGTAGCAGCCGGTATACCAGAACTAAACGTTGAAGTTCTAGATCCTGTGTTTTTTGATTTTGTCGACTGCAGCAAATTGAACTTAAAGTTCTTCATTTTTAATGTAACTATCGCTGGGTGGAAGGACTGTATCGCTGTGGACGTTCAGTAAGTTGTGTTTTTTATGCATATTTTTGTACTCTAGTAGACTTGAAAGATAAGCATAATTATATGCCACTAAAAGTAATTAAAGCAAAGATATTTTGAAGACCACAAAAGCTGTGAAAATGGCACAATTATATTATAATGTAAATATTATAATGTAAATAAGAATTAATATGTCGCCGAGCCTCTAGCAGAAAGCTTTAGATCTCTCAAAACGGCGGGTAACGTTTCTTTACAGTTGCTCATAGTTACATTTGGGCCTGGGTGGCGGTTACTTATACTCTGGTTTTCAAAATTGTTTCTTAACTGTTTCTTGAGCCACCCTCAAACACAACCTCCAGATAATTGGCTCCGTCTAACGTGGCTACGCTTTCCGACCCATTTGAATACCAATGATTTACTAGAAACATGGGAAAGGGCTACCCCAGAGCCAAAATCTCAGATCATTGCAACAGCTTGTGTGCCTTCTCATCCGCCTTATTTATAATCTGTCCCACTGCACAGAGAACACAGGGGTGACGGGTCTCACAGGCCCTGGTAGCCACCAAGCTGGTTAAAAATTCGTTGGTAGTCTCTACAGGCCATCCACTTCGAGAACATTACGCGAACTCTCAAATATGTAGCTTCCCTCACGATGTTATCCTTCACTACTTACCTACTCACATCTACGGCGCGCAACAAGCGAAAATGTACAAATCTTTCGCTGTGCGACTTACTGTACTATCATGTAATCTCACCTGAAAGAACCTAAAAGCAAAGATAAAAGTGGTTTTCTTTCTTTTGTCAAAGAGCTCAGATATTTATATAGAGATGGGTTCTTATGGGCGCTCTGAAGACAAACTTTCTGTGACCCAAATTGCCGCTTGGCGGCGTGGCAGTCGCGCTGTGACAGCAGTCTCTACGAGAGCAAGAGAGACGAACGTTCCTCCTGTGTATCTTAAGTACGAGAGCAAGATAGACTGAGAACAACGCCAGCGCCGCCAATGGCGCCAACTACGAACTAAACTGGACTCCACTTGGAATCGGCACACGAAATCCTTAAGAACTGCGCTTCTATGTAAATCTGTATTCATTGCTTTGGTTATGCAAAGGAAAATTAACATAATTACTAGGTTTTCTTTCCATGTTGCAGTCGTGACGTGCCTCGATCAAAACTGTTCATAAAGCTATCCTGTCGTGTGCAAAGTTACGGAAAATATGAGTTGACTGGTAAGGTTCTTGCTTTGGACATCCGTGTTCTGCTTCGTAAGTATTATGTTTTTTTTTTTTGTCGTGTGAGTGAGTGGCCAACTCTAGTGTCGTAGTTCTCAGGTTATACAAAGAGGTCCGATATGGCAACGATTATTATCCTGACGCGAGTACCGAGACTAACACCTTTACGTGTCCTCCGAAGCACGGTAGCGCTCTAATGTAAATGCCATACGTAGTCAGCAGTCACCCATCTAAGTGTTGACTTGTGCAAGCGTTGATTTGACAACCTATTGTGAACGACAAAATAATATGAGCGCAACCCTATGAGCGCAATTATTATGATGAAATCTCAATACCAAACAAATTCAAATTCGAATTATTTATTGCAGTACTAAGTGTAGGTACATGGTCGTATACAGTGATAAGTGCTTAAGATGAAGCGCCCTTTGCAAGCGTCGCAATATGTGTTTACAAAACTAGGTTGGCAACCGTATTCAAGATATTATTATATAGGTAACATTAGTATCTACCACATTAATATAACTTTACGCCTTTTATCCCCGAAGGGGTAGCCAGAGGTGTAATATACCCACACTTCACCAGTTATGTTTCGGTCCCAATGTAATAGGGGGCGAGCCTATTGCCATCTACCGGGCACATTATTAGCGAGCGATAATTAACATTTTAAATAGACACATAACTTCGAAAAGTCAGAGGTGTGTGCCTGGGGTACCTGAGGATCGAACCCGAGACCATCGTCTCGGCAGTCCGTTACGTACACCAC
Organism: Euclidia mi; assembly: GCA_944739405.2. NCBI lineage: Eukaryota > Metazoa > Arthropoda > Insecta > Lepidoptera > Erebidae > Euclidia > Euclidia mi. The sequence goes on along the minus strand of OX123194.2, from coordinate 1,248,553 downwards.
TGGGCTATCGCCATTAGTATCTATTATTAATAAATGCAATATTACCCTAATCATGGCCAGTGCTCAGTAGTGGTAAAAATAACAAACAACCCTGATGATGATGAAACAGGTCACTACATTATGTTGCTTGTCTTATTCTTCTCTTTTTTAGGTCGATGTGAGTTCGCTGCTGATTTTGACGTCAAACTAATAAACGGAAGAAATGGCAAGAAGCATCTAAATATCACAAACTTCAAATACACATTTGACTTAATAGAAAAGTCTGATGTAATTTTTGACAATCTGTTTCAAGGCAATGAAGGGCTGAGTAAGTTTATGTCTTCAATATAATCAAAATAAATATAAAGTAATGGTGAATTTTCTTCTGAATAAAAATGGTGAGCTCCGGTTCTGGAGTGGGGACCATAAACAGAACCACTTAGAACTGTAGGCATCCCGCAAGGTGAACCAATGATTTGGTTAAAACAGCAGAGGATGAATTGCGGATGAAATGACGAGGACGCACGAAATCAAACCTTGTTGCAAAGAGTTAGGTTGTACGGCAATGTTAAAAGGCCCGGCGACCGCTTAATTTACTAAGACATCAGCTGTTGGCGTATCGTACAGCTTTGACTGCACTTACTGGGAGTCTTCTTCAGAAGGAGTGGAGGTGGAGCGCAATAAGGGAGAAAAGCGAGATTTGGGCTTCGGCATTCAAACTTAATTTTTTAATCCGGTTTTTTTATAGTTATAGACGGCTAACGAGCAGACAGATCGCCTGATGGTAAGCAATTACCGCCACCCATTGTCGCAAGCAACACCACAGGAGTCACAAGTACGTTACCGCCCCTTGGGGTTGGGAAAAGGGATGAAAAAAAGAAAAGAAAAGAAAATATTCATTTTGTGCCTCACACAATAAATATCAGAAAACACAATAAAAATTAAAATTAGTACTAAATCTAATAATTACAGAAATTTTAATATAAAAACATTAGTGAGGCCAAAATTGGAACCTCCCTCAGCTGATGCTGCGACAATCTTTGCCGCTGGACTGGTATTCTGGCAGGTCCATTAAGTGAAGTGGAAGCAGGAATGGGATACAGGAGAAGGAATAGCGGATGGGGCCTCCGGCACACTCATGTCTCAGTTACAGAACGAAACGTAACAGTATAGAAACTGTTACTTTACGTTGATATTCAGTAAGTGGGTAGCACTTCCCCTGTCAAGCCATTCATGCTAAATCAACAACATTCTACTAACTACAACTTATCTTCATACTTTATCGAATACTATAATACATCATTAACTTTTTGATGAATTGCCAGGTACGGCTGCTGCTGAGGTGATCAGAAACAGTGGGAATGAAATAGTGAGAGAGATAGGCGACCCTATGTTTACTGCAGCAACCCGCCGAGTCATCAAAAATCTGAACAATTTCTTCAATGCTGTTCCAATCGATGAACTTTCTTTAGATTAAAGTATTTATACATAAAAGGTTTCAGAATAAATATGTCGTTTATTTTGTCATATGTGTATACCATTATTTAGAAAAAGCCCCGCAACACTAAAAAATTATCATTCCTAAATAAAATTAATTTTTCTCACTGAATAGATATAATTGCAGAGCCCGAACTACTCAAGCTAGACAATTTGGATAGCAGTGTCCTTTTATGACGGACGCGCTTATAAAAAAAGGATTTTTTACAATTGGTTCAACCACCTGAGATTACCCAGGACAAACAGAAAGACAGACACACAGACGGACAGCAAACAAAATAAAAAAAAAGGTTTCTTATGATTTGGTATCGTGTTACTAACTATATTATGCACTTGAGAAAACATAATTATTTTGATATCATCGAAAGATACTTCCAACTTTATTTATATGTATGTATGTATTATATAAATGAAGTTGGAAGTATTTTATGATAAATTTGTGAGAATAATACATTCAAAGTTACAATGATGACTGTTACACATATTCGACATACCTATACAGGGTGTCACAAGACCCATCACCAAGCCGAAGTCTACTCGTTGTGGACATCATGCCAAGTCATACTAACCAAAAATAAGACCTGGGAAACGAATTTTTTTTTTAGTTTTCACATTTTTTTAATCGCAATTAAAAGCGCACGCGTGCAATGCTTGAAATACCTACTTATCCATGGGGTTATAGGGCGTCTAAAGAACATATTGGCGGGGTAAATGCATCGATTTTTTTACCTAATTAGAAAAACTCCATACTAACTTTGAGCCTCAATATCTCCTGAACCAGTAATTTCCCAGGTATGGTGCTGAAGTAAAAAATGTTCGTACTGATTGGTACAACCTGAGATTTCAGTTTTCGTTAAGGGTCTTGTTACACCCTGTATACTTAACTAGGCGTTTCCCGCGGTTTCACCCGCGTCCTGAGGGAACTACTTCGCGTACCCGAAAAACCCTTATATCTTACGGGCTCCTATTTTTTATAAAATAAAATATAGCCTATGTTACTTGCAGATAATGTAGCTTTCTAATGTTGAAAGAATTTTTAAAATCGGTCCAGTAGTTTTTGAGTTTATTCATTACAAACAAACAAAAATACAAAGTTTTCCTCTTTATAATATTAGTGTAGATGATTACTAAAAATCTCAAAACGCGGCAGTTTAAAGAAAATAGAACAATCTTGAAAAGATATCATCATTTAATTCTAAGCTACCTATAGCTAATAAATAAATATATTGCTACGCTACTTGTAACAAAGACTTTGTCATTGTGTCGAAGACTTTACGGTTAAAAAAGTTTTGAATATACGATCACGATGTTTTCCTTCACCGTTTAGCAAGCGATAATTAACAATTTAATCCGCACATAACTCCGAGAAGTCATTGGTGCGCGCCGTGGATTCGAACCCGGACCCTCTGCGTAGCAGTCTGTCGGTCTCTCCACTAGGCTATCGCTGCCTTCTGCATCATACATGTTTTAATTAGCATGCACGACGCACGCACGCGGTGCATGCGGCGCACACATGGGTGCAAGGTCGAGTGCCGCCTGTATGCGTGGCAGTTAGTGTTGTTTTCATTGTCAGGTGGGCCGCACGTTTACTTTCATTATTAATTGCTACTTATTAATAAATAAATACTTGATTGAAAATCATCAAAACATTCGGCGAACGCAGTTGTAACGAGATTCTGCGAGAGGTCGGCCCACGTATTGATGCCAGCAAATATGTTGTATACCCTGCTGATAATGAGGACATTATCAAAATTATTTGATCGTATGATACTCCATGATAATTGCATGCAAGAAAGAACGAAATGATGCCGTTCCAAACAACGGATATCCAGAGGGAATCTATCGTCAACCCTCAAGTTATTCTGTCTTTCAGTTGAAGTATTCAGAGATCTTCTAAAAAAAAAATATTTAGTAGGAAATATGTTAGATGACCTATCATTCAATGAACGTAGATTAACCACAAAATATATTACTTTCCACCTATGTAATTGCATTTTTAAACAACGTACGCTATGACGCTAAAGCCGCTTAAAATAACAAATCACAAATGAAGTATCAGATTTATTTTAAAAATAATATTGTCATTTACTTAAGTATGAAAAGGTAATGGCCAAGATGTAAGCAGCACAAATAACATTAAGTTTTCAGGAGAGACTAAAAAAAAGGTAGATCGATTTATCGAATCGAAACTTAATATCAACAATAAGAGGATTATGTATAATTTATCTATGAAACTGTCTAACTGTTGGATCGAGCAAAGTTTAAATGATTTTTTCAAAATTCTTTGTGTGAAGTTTTATTATATTTTTTTATAGACTCACGGCAGAGGTGTACCTAATATAACACCCACATTTCGCACTGAATTTTTAGGTCCCACGTAATAGGGGGCGAGCCTGTTGCCGTTATCGTGCACATCACCAGACTCAGTGATGCTACTAAGAATTTGGAAAAACCCTGTAACACTTTGCTCGAACCGAGAATCGAACTCGGGACTTCCGATAAGCAGTCGCATACGCTATCTACTGGACCACGGAGGTAGTCCTAGTTAGTGTGAAGTTTGTAGATGAATTACGCTAGTGATGACAGACAGGCATTCAATTTCCAGGAACACACCTAGGGCTGCTGCTAATACATCTTTGAAGGACGCTAATTATTTAAGAAACTACAAAAGACACGAAGTGACATATCGAGCTCAAGGGCATGCCATCTGAGAGGCTTATATCCAACAGTATTGAAAACTTGTAATGATGAAGTTAAAGAAAAGACGGGAAACTACTAATGGATCTAGTTATCAAAGGTCTTATTAAATATAATTAGACTAAGCTAAACATTTGCCTTATTTTTTGCTACTAGTTTATAATTATAATAATATGTGTGAACAGGTATCCTTTTAAATTAGTCTTAAATCAAATTATCTAGATAATTATCAGCTTATGTATTAAGTAAAATAGATAGGAGTGTTGGTAACTATTATGAAGTGTGTGAACTAAGACTGTGAAGTTTATAGCGAAACTTTATTTAAAGTATATAGAACCTGACTAATAATCTCAACATGTTCTAGCTACACAAACTCTACTATTTGATCAGCTTGGCCGTTTTGCCACTGTCACATTTCCACATAATTTTATTCACAGTTCACTGCTTGTCTCTTACACACTACATATTGTGGTAACGGTATATTTTGACTATGGAGTAGAGATCGTTAAGCTAAGGCTTCTAGAGCAATGAGGTAGATTTAGAATCTTGGCTCTACATGAGATCTGATGATTTGTTCACAGTGCGATGAAATTAAATCAAATGAAATTTATTTGCATAAAATGTCAGTACATATAGATCGAGTATGAATAAAGTTTAGGTGCTTAGGAATACATTATGTCAATTACGATATGCAAATATTTAAGTCCTTAATACTAAGTAGAACAAATACTAAATTATATCAATTATCAAAGAAATGTCATTTTTAAATTGTACATACCTACCTAATATAATAATTATTTAAACAATTCTGATAGTGTGTAAAAAGTTTTTTCTAATAACCATAATTTTAACTTTTTACAGAAAAGGGAAAAAGGCGTTTTCTTTATATTCTCAGGTATGGCATTATATATATGCCCAGAAATCGCGGTACAGTTTTTTAAGTACAACGTTGTTCTTAGTACATGATCATAATTAGTGCTTGATCTTGGCAACATTAATTTTTTTTTGTTTCAGTGTGTTGTTATTTTCTCATTCAGAGGGCGATGCATAGTAATATGACAGCTTGAAGAGTACCTGCGAGATCAAATGAGAAACGAGGAGACATGCAGGAGAATCAAGTTCGCCAACATAGATCTCTGGATAGTTAAGCTAGTGTTCGAAGAAGCGGTGGTCGTAGGGTACAAAGATTCTTGACGGCCACGCAATGGACGAATAGGTAGGTATGCCCACCGCAAGGTAGACCGATGATCTTGTTGAGATTGCAGGAAGCTTTTGGATGAGGTGGGCCAAGTTATATTGTTAGTAAGTGTGTGTAGTGTTGTTGTAAATAAAGAGCCTTGATGAGGCGTCTTTGGGCTCAGTTATGATCATTACTCTATTTGAATCCTGGAAAAAGTCACAGCTAGAGTTTTAACGCTAGTTTTACGCCCACTAACTATGTCATTGATAAAAAACGGCAATTAACTTTCGAAGTTTTAAAATGCTAATTGGGTGCTGATACCTGATATGTAATTTTGGTTCTATAATTTATAATCTATACATCTAAGCACGTGCAAAATCACGTGCTTATAACGTGATGTTGAATGGCTTAACTGTAAAATTTAAATAAAACCGGACTCTATCAAAGATGTGCGGAGATGTCCGAAGCGGATGCAAGGATTGTTCTTAAAGTATAGACTGGAATAGTTTTATCGTATTGGTCGGTCGATCAATATCTCGTATAGAGGTCGATGAAAGACATAATGAAAAGAGATCTCCCATTAAGCAATAAGCGTAAACTCATGGACATGTGCGTTCTCCCTATTCTCTTGTATGGCGCACAAACATGGTCTTTGATTGCTCAACAGAGGTCCGCACTTGAGGTCTGCCAGCGAGCAATAGAGCGTAGTATCCTAGGAGTCCGTTAAACAGACCGCGTAAAAAATACAATACTACGCTCCAAAACGAAAATCGTCGATGTTATCCACAAAGCTTGCAATCTCAAATGGGACTGGGTCGGCCACATTTGCCGCATGCCGAAAGACCTTCGGGCCAAAATCGCCACTAATTGGGTCCCCGAAGGTGCTAGGTGACAGCGTGGAAGGCCGAGACGACGATGGCAGGACGAACTGGACTCGTACAGGAAGGACTGGCCTGTGCTGGCACAAAATAGAGACCTGTGGAAGAAGGAGAGGGAGGCCTTTGCCCTGCAGTGGGACGCTACAGGCTGAAAATAAATAAATAAATACTTAACAAATATTACAAATTTAGTCATAATACTTACTTAATAAACTCAAAATCATTTTTTAATTTAGGCCACAAAGTGACGCTTATGAACGTCAAAAGTTAAAGTTAATTACTAGATGATTCTACATTTACATTTACTGCCACGTTCGCAATGCAATAGGTAGAACCACGAGAAAGAACGGGCAATAAAACTCGTGGCTAGTCCTTTTAAATGCCAGTATAATGGTTTTACATGTTATATTTGTAAGGAGCTGCAACTGTTTCACATTGTGAGTTATCTACCATTGCAAAAGTTAATAGTTATTGATATCATACTCAAGCAATAAATTATGTTCATTTATTAAGCCTCCCAAAGTGAATATGGTGAAACAGGAGCATCCACTTACGTCTCTTGATGTAAGCAACTCGCGAACGTGACTGTTCTGATCTATGGTGGAACAGTATGTTCTGAAAAGTAATGCAGCAATTTACAATCTATTAGTTAGCAGTTCATGACCACGAGTTACCCTCACCTTACAAATCCAATAAATTATAATAAAAAGAGTAGAACAAGAATGCAAATGTAGCATAAAAAGAGAATACGGTAATTAACTACACTATAAAACTGCCCATTGACCTAATAATAAAAATAAATTGACCTAATAAAAGAATATTTATTTCCAAGCGTACTTGTCGTCAAAATACTCATTTAAACTGTAATATGCCTTTAGTAAAAGATTATTTTTAACAATTGTCTGAAACGACCTTAAAGGCAAGTCTAAAAATATTACTTGGTATTTTATTATACATTCTTATACTAAGGCCAATAAAAGAGCTATGCGTTTTGTGTAAACGGAAATATGGTACACATAATTTGTGCCTGTTCCTAGTATTAATATTGTGTATGTCACTATTCATTTTGTAAGAATTTATATGTAGTCGTACATGCATAACACTGGCATAAATATATTGTGATGCTACAGTAAGAATACCAATATTTTTAAATTTTTCTTTAAGTGAGACTCTTGTCTTTAACTGGTTAATGGCTCTAACTGCTCGTTTTTGTAATTTAAAAATATTTTCGATGTCAGCTGCCCTACCCCATAATAATATGCCATATGACATAACACTATGAAAATAGCTAAAATAAACCAATCTAGCCGTATCGACATCAGCCAACCTACGAACCATCTTAATGGCATAAGCAGCTGAGCTAAGTTTCCCTGAGAGAAATGTAACGTGCGCACCACTGTAATTTCGAATCAAGTGTTATTCCTAGGAATAATGTAGATTCAGATGTTTCGAGAACATCGTCATTTAGAGCTATACTAGGACCAAGGTTTCTGACATTAGGCAGAGCAAACTTAATACATTTTGTTTTTTTGGCGTTCAGTACCAGATTGTTTACATTAAACCATTTAGTTACTTGAATGAGCGTACTGTTTATTACATTAAAATGTTCCTTATTTCTATCTACTTTGAATATCAAAGAAGTATCGTCAGCAAACAGTACAACGTCACAAATGTTTTTCAAGTAAAAAGGTAAATTGTTTATGTAAACAAGAAACAGGAAAGGGCCTAGGATGCTGCCTTGCGGCACTCCCAAATCAACAGGTAAGCCACTGGATTTTGAGCCGTTTATTTCAACACATTGGATTCTGTCACTTAAGTATGACGACTTAATTACTTCCAATGCCTTAGTCTGTACGCCGTAATGTCTAAGTTTGCATAAGAGCGTTTCATGGCAGACACAATCGAATGCTTTCGAAAGGTCGCAAAACACACCAATAGCATTTTGGGCATTCTCCCATGCACTGAATATGTGTTTAAGTAACGCTACTCCTGCATCTGTTGTCGAGTGACCCTTGGTAAATCCATATTGCTCACTATGAAGGAGGCTGTTTAGATTAAAATGTCTAAGTAATTGCTTGAGTATGATCTTTTCAAAAATCTTACTAAAGGCAGGTAGTATCGATATTGGCCTATAATTACTAGGATCAGTCTTACTGCCAGATTTGAAAAGAGGTATTATCCTACTGTGTTTCATAAGATCGGGAAAAACACCTGATTCAATACACTTATTAACTAAGTTGCTTAAATAAGGAGCTACTACATCAATTATACTTTTTAAAACCTTAACAGAAACGCCCCAGAGATCACCCGTATTCTTAGACTCTAGAGATTGAAAAGTACTTATAATGTCGGTAGAATTAATACATTCGAACTTAAATAATACATCACATTTTCCTACACTAGATTCTAATAGGTTTTCTGCGACTATAGCTGATGATTTTAATTCTCTAGTAGTAGTAATCGGTATGCTAGCAAAGAATTTATTAAATGTGTGTGCGACTTCTTTGTCATTATGAATAAATTTGTCACTATCAAATAAACTAAAACTATTACCTCTAAGTGTTGTCTTACCTGTTGCTTCATTAATAGCTCGCCAGGTTGCCTTAATTTTATTCGAGGATTGTTCAATTTTGTTCCTAACGAATAATGCCTTAGCTGTATTGCACACTCTTATAAATATCTTTGAATAATTCCTAACATACTCAGTGAATTTCGAATCAGAATTGTATCTCTTCATACCATACAACTCGTACATCTTTGCTCTGCTTTTGTAAATACCTGCAGTAGCCCACTCACTAAAAGCTCGAGATTCCTTAACTACTTTCTCCTTAGTCCTAAAAGTATTCTAAAATTCCTTGTTAACTACATTAAATAAATTATTGAAATTTTCATTTGGCGAATCAATCTCCATTAAATCAGGACTCATAGCATTCATTCCAATCAAAATTTTATTCCGGAATTCATTAAACTTATGCCTAGGTAATGGCCTAACTAACACTTTCTGTATAATGCTATCACTATAATACGAAAACCTTGCTAATTGACCACAGTGATCCGAAGTTAATTCAGAACTAACTAATTTATTCAAAACTGTACAATTACTAAATATATTGTCAAGACAGGTGGATGATGTTGCTGTAATCCTAGTTGGTTCAATTTACATTAAAATCACCACAAACTATAATACCTTTCTTATTGCTCCTAATTTTAGTAATTGCATCTTCAATAACTGATTCAAACAAGCTAAAGTTACTTAACGGTGGACGATATACACATATGATAATATGCCGCTCAAGTTCTACACATGACAGTTCCACGGTGCGTTCTATAGACAAACTTGCTATGTCTTTCCGTTCTTTACATGTTAAGCTATTTGAAACAATAATCAAAGATCCACCATGAATAGCGTGTTTCCTAGAGAAGGCACTGTGTACCGTGTATTGCGAGTTATTTAAGAATTTAATTTGGTACTCTTTTAGCCAGTGTTCTGTAATACACATAACTTGTATACTGTGATTTTCTAAATATAAACTTAATTCTAAATCCTTGCCAGATAGACCTTGTATGTTTTGATGTGCTACATTCAGTTGAATTTGTCTACCCTTTGTCGTAGTCTTAAGTTTAAAGAACTTGTGTCAGTATATTCAATAGAAGAATTATAAAGATAGGAACTATTTACAGAAGCTAAATTCTTGGATACCCTACATGTACCTGTGTCATTTTGTAAATTAAATGCTAATAATTTAGCAACTTGCCTTCTATAAAATAGTGGCAGATACATAGTATCTTTGGTCAATATAAAATTACTAATAAAATTATTAATGTCAAATAATAAAATAAAATCTTTATATTGCCATGTCAAATTGTATAAGCACAAGTTGAGTTCATTAATATAACTATTCATTGTTTCATTTAAGCTATAAGAATAAGGCAAAGCAAGAGTTATAAATTTGCATTCAAATTTCCTGTGAAGCGATAACATAACTAACTATTCCCCGCTGTAAGACCCGGGTTATTTTCTGCGCCACCTACCATTACGCCAGCAGGTAAAAAGGCAACAGACTGTATTATAAAAAAGACAATTTCGAGAAAATAAGAAAAATAGTTCTCAAACAGTTTTTGGCTTTTCACATAATAAAGTAAACATGAAATTATATGAAATTGGTTACATCGTAAAAGTATTTGAATTATTTAACAGCCGTGTTCAAAATATTTATATAAAATTAGAGGTTTTTAAATCGATCGAAAAAAATAATGTTATAAAAGACGACGACATTGTGCAATGATATTGTTTATTCTTTCATGAAAAATTACTAATTAATAACTTGGTGCGAAAATCACTCATATTTATATGTTTTATGCAAAAATATGCCTGATTTACATTACAATGGTACTTGTTAAAGCACACTGATTTGAATCAAAACAAACCGATCACGCAGTGCGTGGTTCGCAGTGGTACTGCTCTAACATCAGCGAGAGACCTCAGAGAGAGAAAGACAGCAATAAAATGCGTTAGATGCGCGCTCTGGCCAGCTTAACACGGCAAAACACGGTATAAGGCTATACCGTCTTTTGCTTATGTTGATTTTTTTATAACTTTGTTTTTTTTTATAAATACATGATTTTTGTATTGTAGTATATTTCTATAAATAAACGTCGTATAGTAAAATCGATATATTACCTAGGCTATAGCAGACCTTAAACCAAGCAGAATAAGCGTTGTTAAGCAAAAACACAGTATTCTTGATTACAGTATTTCACCTTTTCACGACAGCAGCTGTAAATCCAATTTGGATTATTTATTTATAAATACAAACCACCTTTACCAAGTTTGCTACATAAATTTATTCTATTTGATAAGGTTTTTATAGCAAAATATATTTAATGAGCAGTTTTTGCAACTCGTGTTAATGTCTTAGATGAATTTCAGAATTTTAGAGTATCGACATGTTTTTATGTACCGACTCAACGTTTTAGCCGAATAAACGCAGACGTGTTCTTTTTTATTTATTTATTTAATAATAATTTTACCTTATCACCACAACAGCAAACGCCGTAGATTTGCTGATGTGACTTCAAAAATTTCAAACTCGGAGAGTCTAGTCATAAGTACAACGGTTATCTACGTACCTTATGTTAATATACTAGTCGTGGTAACGAGTCGGGAAGGTGCGTATTTACGCGACCAGGTTTTAAAACCAGGTTTTCGTTTGCAATTACGACAACCAGGTTTCAGCACTAAAATACTTGCAAAACTTTCAAAGTATTTTTTACTTGAACGTACGCGATCGCGTCTCGCGTGTTGGCAACACTCAATCCTAACGTAGTATTTATACTTTCATGGAATATTATTCCTTACTGCTATACATTTACGGAACTTTGTCGCGCAAAACACTAAAATACTTGCAAAACTTTCAAAGTATTTTTTACTTGCACGTACGCGATCGCGTCTCGCGTGTTGCCGACACCCGAAGTACTTATTACTTTCATGGAATATTATTCCTCATTCTCAAACAATTACGGAACTTTGTCGCGCATAACACTAAAATATTTGCAACACATTCAAAGTATTTTTTACTTGAAAGTACACGTAAGTCTCACGTGTTGCCGACTCCCAATCGTATCGTAGTACTTATACTTTCATGGAATAATATTCTTTACTACTATACATTTACGGAACATTGTCGCGTAAAACACTAAAATACTTTAAAGTATTTTGAGTAGTCGGAAATATAAAACTTGCAAGTTTTTGCGCGACAATGTTCCATAAATGTATGGTAGTAAGGAATACATTTCCATTAAAGTATCAAGAAAAGTTAATTTTCCTATTATGCGATCATCGTCATCATCCTCTTAGCGTTATTCCAGTTTCTAATCTGGGGTCCGCTTACTAGTCTAACCTGATTTAGCTGAATATTAGCTTTTCCACAGAGCGACAGCCTGTCTGACCTCCGCAACCCGAAGGGGTAGCGATATTCCATGGTTTAGACTAGTGTCAGTTTATTTTAAAAGGTACTAACGCCCTGTAACGATTGTCGAAGATCTTCATGACAACCGGGACCGACGGCTTAACGTGCTCTCCGAGGCACGGGACGAGTGATAATTAACAAATCAATACGCACATACTTAACTCCGAAAAGTCATTGGTGCGCGCCGTGGATTCGAACCCGATACCCTCTGCATGGCAGTCTGTTGGTATTTCCACTAGGCTATCGCTGCCTTTTATCCTATTATGCGATAAACTTACCCTCATATGAATAAGGATGTTTATCGCATAATAGGATAATATCGCATATCCTATTATGCGATAAACATCCTTATTCATATGAGGGTAAGGTTTATTTTTCCCTACAAACTTGCATTACCAGGGCGTCACACGAAGTTTTCTACCCTCGAGTGCCCATAAACTTGCAAGTATTTTGAAACCTGGTTTTCGACCCTTTTTTTTAAGTGGAGTAATCCTCATAGACTCTCTCTGCGCGGGGATCGCTAGAGGGGAGTGCCGGATTTCTACCGGCTAAACCTCCACTGTTTTCCACTTTTGCTTATGGCCGGAGGGCGTGGGATCGATCAAGCATTCACCGCAGCCCCGCTGGTATTTTTAAAAAGACGCACTAGGTGTACTTAGTACGCTGCAAGTAAGACTCATGACTGGTAACAGTAGTAACGATTTAACGAAATTAGAAGAGTCGCATGATGCTCTGGGAGTCTTTTGTGACTTATCTAAGGCTTTTGATTGCGTGTTTCATGAAACATTGATCAGGAAATTACATTACTATGGAGTTAAGAACACTGCTTTGGATCTCCTAACATCATATTTCAGTAATAGGATACAGGGAGTTGAGGTAAATGGAAAAGTTTCTATGGATTCAGTGGTCACAATGGGAGTGCCGCAAGGTTCAATTCTTGGTCCATTCCTTTTCCTTGTATATATTAATGATTTGCCATACATTATGCAAAATAATGAAGAGATAGTGTTATTTGCTGATGATACATCACTTATTTTTAAACTAAGACGACAACAATCAAATAATGACGATGTAAATAACGCTCTCTCTAAAGTAGTTCAATGGTTTACAGCTAACAATTTACTGTTAAATGAAAGAAAAACAAAATGTATACGATTTTCAAGACTGAATGTAAAACAAGTTAAACCTAACATATGTTTGAATGGAGAAGAGTTGGATCTTATAGATAACACCGTATTCTTAGGCATAACCTTAGACTCTAAGCTACAGTGGGGCCCACATATAGGTCAGTTGTCGAATAGACTTAGCTCAGCAGCATACGCGGTTTACAAAATTCGTCAGTTAACTGATATAGATACGGCCAGATTAGTATATTTTAGTTATTTCCACAGCATAATGTCATATGGCATTTTATTATGGGGCAACGCAGCTGACATTCAAACTGTGTTTGTACTGCAGAAGCGGGCTATTCGTGCAATCTACAGTCTTGGTTCAAGGCATTCACTGAGGGAAAAATTTTAAGAAATTAAGATAATGACTGTGATCTGTGAGATGCGACATCTCAATACATTTATGAGAACTTGTTACATGTCAGGAAAAATATAAATATGTTTTCTAAATTCAGCGACATTCATAAATTAAATACACGAAATAAAAACAAACTTGTTCTACCTTCAACTAGACTACAAAAAATAAGTAACTCATACAAGTGTCAAAGCATACGTTTTTACAACAAAATTCCAGGCAATATTCAGGAACTAAGTATTAATAAATTCAAAGTATTTATTAAACAGAGCTTGTGTTCAAAAGCTTATTACACAGTGAAGGATTATTTAGCAGACAAAAATGCCTGGAATTGAGTTTAAAAATTATGAATTTTGACATTTTGAAATTAGTGACATGATATTTTTATTTACATTTGTAATACTTATATTTTTACATTTTTACATTTTTAATTTGACATTTGTAATTTTATTTATTTTGTTTTGACATAGTTTGATTTGACATTGTTATTTTATTTATTTTCTTTTGACATTTAAAATTACTTAAGTAATATACTATTATTCCTAAATTGACATTCAATAATATTTTCTGACATTTTAAAAATATGAGTTTTAATTGTTAAAATTTTTATCATTTTTTAAAATTACTTAAGTAATATATTATTATTTCTAAATTGACATTCAATAATATTTTGTGACATTTTAAATATATGACATTTTATTGTTTAAATTTTATTATTTTTACTTATTGTTTGCAACATGTATTTTACTGTGTATTAGCATGTAAAGTTGTGAGTACGATGTGGGTATTATTAAACATATAAACAAGTAGTTGTGGCAACCTGTCTGATGGCTTAGGCTGACATGCTTATGCATACACCTTCTGATGGCGTGGAGGCATAGTGATACAGATCGTGCTGGCTCCCTCAATCAAGGTTGAGCCGTATGATTGCTGTTGAATGCGGGCCATCAGTGGGCCGAGTCAGTCAAAAGCGTCAGATAATTTCCTGCATTGTACTTGCATACTAAACCCTTTTTTTGTCTGGACTTTAAAAGATGAAGAAAAGACTAAAAAAAATTGAAGTGACAAAAAAAAAAACAATGACTCTGAGTTTGTTTCGGCCTTTCTTCACAAGAAGTCATTTAGCTAGGAAAAGCCGGCATCATCTAGAATAGGGTTTTGACATGTATAAGTGTTGTAAACAACCAAAATGCAGAAATAAATATGTCTTTATGTCTTTATGTAATATATTTACAGAAAAGTATATATGCATGTTTATCGATTGTCTAGTACCCGTAGTACAAGATTTGCTTAGTTTGGGACCAGATAATGTTGTGTGAATGTGAAAGAATATTATATTATATGGTAGAATATTATGTAGCGGACTACAAGGCAAGACGTCTTTGATCAGTCAGGATAGCACTAATATGATAAATAATATAGAAGTAGGTAGATTAATTAAAATCGTTGTAATTATTATATTTTATTAATATGTTCAAACTAAAATTACACACCTTTTGTTTAGCTAGACCCGGTAGAATTATTTATCCAAATAATTCTACCGGGTGTGCAATGTCCGGGCATAAATGTAATGTAGGCACAGCTTTCGGTTTTAAACGACGCCAGGTGCTTTCTGTCTTTAAAAAACAGTCTTTCTCAAAATGACGTCAACAAATACGATGGTAAGTACTTCTGCTAAATCAAACTAGGCAGTCCAACTGCATTTATCCAAAGTTTTCTTGTGACGTCATTAATAGGCAACCTGTAATAAAAAACACCTTCTTAATAATAAAGAAATGCTACTCACATCCCTAATCCATCTACTATTTTATAGATGCAAAAATGTAAGCCTACACACACGCGCGTACACTGGAACACTTGGCTTTAGGTTAATAGACGCTACTTTTAAGGTAGGTATCTAAGTAAATTATGTACATTAAACTGCGCTTACTATCAAACGTGCGATAGAAAATTAGACCGCTGGACGTCTTTGTTTATTGCCAACTTAGCAACCGCGGCTACCCGCTGTCGCTTCCAGCTACAGTTTTACATTCATGTCCGATAGTTAGTTTCCGTATTTATCCCTCATTCAAAAAAACATCGATATCTCCTTTCACTGTCAAATCCCATCACTAAGGCTATTAAATCAATAAATGTACAAAATAACAATTTGTGAGTTAAATTCATAGCACATACGTATGCAAGCAGTTCCTTTGATTTGCAATACAATGATATTGTGTAAACTTAACACTCATTAAAACATTAATACGAGAAAAGTAAATACATTTTTTGGAAAATTCCGACTCACTGCTAGAAGATAAAGTTTCTCCTGTTATTTCCGTTCCGAGAATAGCGGAATCCACATCCCGATATCACATACACGATGTGTATTAATTAATGAGTACACTATTTAATTATTATAAGCTTACTTACTATTTAAATGCAAAAAAGTTATAAAAAATGTAAACACAAACGTCCAACTTTTACACTGCTGACAGATCACAGCACGGCTATTTAGAGAATGTAGTCAAAGATATGAGTATGTAAAGAGTCTATGCCTCTTTAAATGAGACGCGTAATTTGACGTTATGATTTACCAACTAAGACCAACTGACATAACATGTTGCACGTTCGGTATAAGAAAATTTATAGGGCATGTTCTCTCTAGTCTAAACGTCCAACCTCTCTGGGTAAAATCGCTTATGTGACAGAAAATATTTTTAAATAAAGCTAAAAAATATATGTGCCTGCTGCCAGTATATTTTTATCGTGAATTATTGCTTTCGTTTGTAACTGACCTTTATTTATGTATATGTTACAGCCATAGTGATTAATATAAAATTATACATAATGACTGGACAATCTATATAATTACTAAATACCCTAGACATTTTGATTAATTAATCACTTCATCTGGATGTTATTCATAAAGGCAGGCCAGAGTTGTCAAAATAATAAATATACATATACATACTGTTACGCCATCTATCGGTGAATGGGGGTACTAGAAGAGATTGAATGTATCGGTGGTTTAAAGGTAATTCAGCTACTCTGTGCTAGATGGCGATTGCTGTATCGAGCATCGGACTGTTCGCGATTATTCGACAGTTTTGTGGAAATATCTAGAATACGCTAGTGATGTTATCCGGCCAGTATGAATAGAGCGGGAGCGAACGGACCGGACACAGTTCAATTGAATACGGAAAGCGATCAAGATCAAGTGAAGGAAGTAATTCGGAAGTGTTTAGTGTTGTACTAGTGGTGTGAATAGTGTGTTTTATTAGTGTTGGAAAATTAAGTGTGTGTATCTAGTGTTATTGTGTTAGTGAATAAAGTTCAGTTTAAGTGGCATAGTGAGCTATAATTTATCGTCGAACCCCAGCTCGTAACAAATTGGTGTCAGAAGAAAGGGATAAATTATGCCGGTTATGCCGAAGGAAGAAACTGAAGGTGTGCGTACCAGGAACCAGCGCCAGCAAGACCTGGACCAGAGACGCTTCGGAGACGTTCCTTCTCCATCGCCTGGTGGACCAGGCGACTCCGCGGCTGCAGTGGAGCCTGCAAGCGCTACACACTCCGTGACGGTGCCCGACATCGCGGCTCTGATGGCGTTCATGCAGGAGCAGGCCCGCCGTCAGGAGGAGCAGGCCCGCCGTCAGGAGGAGCAAGCTCGCCGTCACGAGGAGCACGCGCGCCGCCTGGAGGAACAGCTACAGCGCGACAAGGAGAAGCAAGTTCGCCGTCAACAGGAGCAGGCTCGCCGTCAAGAGGAGCACGCGCGCCGCCTGGAGGAACAGCTTCAGCGCGACAAGGAGGAGCAGGCTCGCCGTCAAGAGGAGCACGCGCGCCGCCTGGAGGAACAGCTACAGCGCGACAAGGAGGAGCAGGCTCGCCGTCAAGAGGAGCAGGACCGCCGTCAAGAGGAACAGGCTCGCCGTCAAGAGGAGCACGCGCGCCGCCTAGAGGAACAGCTGCAGCGCGACAAGGAGGAGCACGCCCGCCGTCTGGAGGAACAGCTGGTGCTCATGAAAGACCTCAGCGCCACAGTGGGGAAGGACTTGAAGGCGGTCAAGGAGGAACTTCAGCAGCACGAGGCCCGTATCAGCGACGTAGAGATGCTCGTGCACGACAAGCTTGAGACTCGCGTCGCCTCTATAGAGAAGCGTGTACATGATCACCTCGAGACCCGTATTGCCGAAGTGGAGAAGAAATTGCGTGGGCTTGAGACCAACGACGTTACACCTGCAGCTGTGGCGCCCTCGCCTCGTTGGTTTAAGGTTCCACCCTTTGATGGCTCGTCATCGTGGTCTGCATACAAGGTCCAGTTTGAGGCCGTTATGCGAACGAATGGGTGGAACAAAGAACAGGCCTTCACCGCCCTAACCTTAGGCCTTCGTGATCAGGCCTTGACGGTGTTGGAGGTGCTCGGGCAAGACGTCACCTACGAGAAGCTTCTGGAGGCGTTGGAGGCGAGGTACGGAGACGCGCACCTCGAACATGTGTATCGTGCTCAGCTGAAGGACAGGACACAACGCACCGGAGAAACTCTGCAGCAGTGGGCTCTAGAGGTGGAAAGGCTGGTCAGGAAGGCATACCAGTCGTCGCCTGCGCTTATTGACGGGATCCTCGTACAAGCCTTTACGGATGGGATCCGGGACCTGGAAGTTAGAGCAGCGGTAAGACTTGGGCACTTCAAGTCCCTGAAGGAAGCCTTAGCCTACGCTCTGGAGGTGGAAGCAGCGCGTCACGAGGATCGAACTTACCGTATTAGGGAAGTTGTTTCTTCACCTCGGTGCTACAACTGTGGGGAAAGAGGCCATATCCGCTTGAGCTGCCCAAAGCGTAAGCGGCACGTTGATACCCTCTCTCCACCGAAGGGGTCACCTAATGTACCTGTCTGGCGGCAAGAGCAACGTAGCGCAGATGCTCTGACGTGTAGGCCTTACCCCGACCAACGCAAACACTGTGCAAGACAGGAAGCGAAGCCGGCAGCGCTAGTGAGAATGTTGAAGACGGATCTGAGCGACAGATGGAAAGAAGCTCTGCAGAGTGCCCAGCTAGAAGACAAGGACGTACAGCCGATTCTCGAATGGAAGAAATCAGGCGCTCCTAGGCCCAAATGGAGTGATATCGCAGCAATGAGCCCTGTCACCAAAGGTTATTGGGCACAGTGGGAAAGCTTGGTTGTCCAGGATGGAGTTCTGTGCCGCAAATGGGAAAACGCTCGAGGTAACCAATGCCATCTGCAAATGGTAGTGCCCAAGACTAAGGTGCCGGAAGTACTGCGGCTCTATCACAATGGTGCTTCGGGAGGTCACATGGGTGTTAAGAAGACGCTTACTAAGGTCCGAGAGCGGTTTTATTGGCTCCACTGTCGTAACGACGTCGAGGATTGGTGCCGCAAATGCACAAGTTGTGCGGCAGTCAAGAGGCCACCCACTCGTAGCAGAGGTGCATTCAAGGTGTGCAATGTAGGAGCTCCATGGGAGTCGGGACGGCGGATATCTGGGAGGATGAGGACTCGCTGCGACCGGAGGGCGAACAACAAGGGCTTCGATGAGGGGTTATTGGTGTGGCTTCATGGCTCAGTACGAAGCAAAGGCAAATCGCCTAAGTTACAAGCCAGATGGGACGGGCCATATCGCATAATTACCAGGATGAACGACGTCACCTATCGAATCCAGAAGGGGTCGCGAGGTGCACCGAAGATAGTTCATGTGGACCGGTTGGCTCGTTACCATGGGTCCAACGATGTTTGAGACGAACACGTTTAAGAGGGGGGCAGTGTTACGCCATCTATCGGTGAATGGGGGTACTAGAAGAGATTGAATGTATCGGTGGTTTAAAGGTAATTCAGCTACTCTGTGCTAGATGGCGATTGCTGTATCGAGCATCGGACTGTTCGCGATTATTCGACAGTTTTGTGGAAATATCTAGAATACGCTAGTGATGTTATCCGGCCAGTATGAATAGAGCGGGAGCGAACGGACCGGACACAGTTCAATTGAATACGGAAAGCGATCAAGATCAAGCGAAGGAAGTAATTCGGAAGTGTTTAGTGTTGTACTAGTGGTGTGAATAGTGTGTTTTATTAGTGTTGGAAAATTAAGTGTGTGTATCTAGTGTTATTGTGTTAGTGAATAAAGTTCAGTTTAAGTGGCATAGTGAGCTATAATTTATCGTCGAACCCCAGCTCGTAACAATACGATACGTATTACTTGCCTTACCACTCCTATACAGCATGGCGTACCTACTCATCAAGCATGCCCCCAGCTATGATGAAATGTGGAGTCAGGAGACGATGTTTTATATACAAAGTTGGCGGAGCCCTGCTTCGCAGAGCTCCTATTTTATTTTATTTGACCCCGCAGTGTCACAAGAAAACCTAACATAACCTATTAAAATGGTTTTCCTAGTTAAACCTCTGTTATTTGAATTCCTGGTTAGTGTGGTTTTGCATTTAGGGTGTTTCTACTGGAACATGCGGAGAACTAAACTGGCTGGACTGTAGTCGAAATGTGTGTATGGTTAGGGTGGAGATGTGCTGCGCCGAACGTAGTATGTGAATGCGAATGCGAGTGCACGTCGCACACTTCTCGTTTCCACTACACGCCGTCGTCAGGTTGTGGGGCAAAGCTCACATTCATACCTTATATAACGACTCACCTAAATCTCAGGGAGAACCAGCTCACATCTTAGGTTCAATAATTACGCCATGTAAACATGTTTCATCACAGCTCAGAACGACTGTGTGGAGACGAGATCTGTAAATAACAAAAGTTTGATGTTTTTTAAAACACATCTCGACTCCGCTCGTCTCATCTCCACTTTAGTGAAATCAAAGCCTAAGTGGAAGTCCTGTTAAAAAAGCGCGCGTTAGGAACCTGACATTACGTCTAGTCCGGCCACTTAGGCAATATTTTTTATGCCCATATATCTAACAAGATATAAGAGGTTATTTTTATTAGACTTAATTTTTTTTTCTTCGAGTAACAAGTTTTTGACATTTCCTTTTGTGAGTGGGTGATAGGACTGTTTTTTATACTAACTAATATTAGGATGCCTGACTATGCCTATATCATTTAGGTTTAAATAATCAATTTTGGAAGATACGTTACACATTCTATTAATGCGAGATATAATGAACAATAACTGATTTTAACTTGGTTTTCTATTTTTGGCACTACCGTAAATCCGTTCTAGAATTATTAAATCCAGTATCGCCAGCGTCTTACATAGCTTCATGCCTTTTTATCCCCGAAGGGGTAGGTGTATTACACACCCACATTTTGCCTGTTATGTTTCGGTCCCAATGTAATAGGGGACGAGCCTATTGCCATCTACCGGGCACATTGTTAAGCGAGCGGTAATTAACATTTTTAATACACACCACACATAAATTCGAAAAGTCAGAGGTGTGTGCCCGGGGTAGCTGGGGATCGAACCCGAGACCATCGTCTCGGCAGTCCGTTACGTACAGCGGCGATAGCCCAGTAGTGTACAAAATATAATCTGAAACAAAAAACTGTGGATCGTGCATTAAGTTGTCTTGTGTGGGAATCAAACCAACAACCATCAGCGCAATGCTAAGCGACAAGATAGCCGTATAAACCATTACTACATCTATGAAGTCAATTAGAATATTTAAAAAATAGTCTAAAATTAATGTGCAGCACCTGCTCTGGTTGCTAGTCGCCATATTATATATAAAAATCTAATAGCTGTATACTAAATAAAATTCATTCGTTATTGACTGAATAACAAACAAGCCACAGCCAAAACTATTAGGCGTAAGAAGTCGAAATTTGGCATGTTTATTTCTTGAGAACAGTAGTGGTGGACTAAGGAGGGATTCCCCGACATTTCCACGGGATCGGACAGAAATGGTTACCTCATTAAAATAATGCGCAGGCATCTTCTAGTGATAATAATAATAATAATATAGTCCCTCCGGGGCAGTCGTTATCACATCATGAGACTAACGCAATCTTGGAAGGCAGAATAACAGCTTTCCAACATCACCTTTATCTTCTGATATATGTTTTCATATATTACAGGATAGAAAGAAAGCTTACAAACCACAGGGCAGCTTTGTGGCGAGCTGAATGTGTGTGGCGACACTGCGGTGCCGAATGCTTTAGTTTAGAGAGTCGGTCAGGGCCCCAGGACTGAGTCCTGATGGCGCTCCTGGAGGTTCATTCCGGCTCTGGCTTGCGTTGTTCAGCCGGCCAGAGAGAAGCCGCAAGAGCTATTTGCTCGGGTGTGGATGTGTCATTTTCAAGGGCGTAATTACGGGGAAACCCGCTCCGGGTCTCCGATCTTATATTCAAATAAATAAATCTTTATCTGTATCCGTTGTCACGAGGTCCGCGATGGTGAAACCAGTGCCGCACCACTCGACACCCCTAGTCGCTCACACCGGTGTTGCACTCTGGCTGCCTGTATGGCAGACTTTGTTTACCTTGGTGGCTATTTCGAGAGGGACCATCTAGTGCGTTTAGCAGTCACCGTCTGCCCCTTTTCGTCGTACTATAGGAGTACTAAGGGCAGACGCCAGTTTTCATCCATAGTTTCATCTAAACCAATCCATTCAACACCCATTACAATAGACCAGAGTAATTAGTTTCCATATAAGTAGCAATAGTCCCTCATCTGCTGCGGCTAATCCTTGGCTGTACTTA
The DNA here is from genome assembly GCA_944739405.2 of Euclidia mi. Taxonomy (NCBI): domain Eukaryota; kingdom Metazoa; phylum Arthropoda; class Insecta; order Lepidoptera; family Erebidae; genus Euclidia; species Euclidia mi. The sequence continues at coordinate 1,226,169 of OX123194.2, read as the reverse complement.
ATGGTGCAGTTATGAAGGCTCCTCAGTAGGTGCTCCATCACATTCTAGATTAAAACTCTCAAAGGGCCTCTGCGCGTTGGACCTATGTCTCCATGTACGCCTGCCAAAGGGCCGTGTACTTTTTTAATACGATATATAAGAAAAGTATGCGTGAAAGAAAAGCAAATAATATTTATTTTTATTTATTTTTTATTATTTATTTATTAAGTATCTCAATACAACTATTATTACAGGATTTACCCTAATGCAACAGTGTAGTGATCATAACATTTTAGTAGGTACAATATTAATTTCTTATATCTAGGTACGTATCATTATAACTTATTACTATTTACTGTAACAAATTACAAATAAGGCTACCTTGGTAAATTCACTCAGTGCACAACAGAATATATCAGTTTTGTCAGCTATAAGGTTAAGAGTGTGAATTGCGCGCGTCAGCGGTGCCTCGCCCAAAAGATTGGTCTTGCCTCGCGGTTCGAGCAGCAGGCACGGTTTGCGGCGACGCCACACATACCTATCCGGCACACACATATTTAACAATGCTAGAATATCGGTATTGGATAGCTTTCCTATAAGTACTTTATATAAGTATTTCGTTAATGTTAGGTTTCTTCTGACGTCCAATTCGTTATAACCTACCATACCTAAAATAAATAAAGTAGGGTACATTAATGGGTAAAAAGGGTACACTCCATATTGGCGATAATAAATATATCTAATAAATTTGTTCTGTACTCTCTCCATGATGAGCCTATATTTAGTTTCATGTGGAGACCAGATGACTGCGTTTCATTCAAGTTGACTCCTAACCAAGGCATTATAAAGTGCTGTAATCGCTTGAATTTTATTAAATCCATGGGCCATGCCTAGGGTTCGGTATGCTTTTTTGCAGATTTTAATGATGTAGTCCTGGTATGTTAATTTTGTGTTAAACGTTACCCCCAAGTCCCTAACCTCCGTCACTCGTGCCAGTGGTAAGTCATCGATACTGTAGTTGTGTGAAACAGGAGTATGGCTTCGAGTGAAAGAAATGACAGAGCACTTTGAGGTGTTGAACTGCAACAGATTTGATTTGCTCCAGGCCACAACACTGTTTATGTCCCCTTGTAACCTCAAACAGTCCTCGTGTGTTTTTTATAGGCAGCGACAGCTTAAGATCGTCAGCGAACAATAAGCATTGAGCATATTTCACTACCTTTGGTAGGTCATTAATCATTATAATGAACTGCAAAGGCCCAAGATTACTGCCCTGATAAACTCCAGATCTCGTAAAATATGGGTCTGACTGATAGCCCCCATAGTCCACATACTGTTGTCTATCAGTCATATAGCTCGCAAAAAAATTCAGCAAGTGTGGAGTGAAACCAATAGCAGCTAACTTCTTCAGCAAGACATCATTATTGACTAGGTCAAAAGCTTTCTTAAGGTCAAAGTAAGCCGAATCCGTTTGCCCTCCACTGTCTATAACCGGTATTACCTTAGCTGCATAGCACAAAAGATTGCTGGTAGTGCTTTTTGCGGGACGAAATCCATGCTGGGCGTCTGACAATTGTTCGCTTACCTGTCGATAAATAGTCTTATGGAGAACCGCTTCAAATACCTTGGCTGCAGTTGACAACACTGCCACCGGTCTATACTCACTAACCTGTTCGCCCGAGCTCGTTTTCGGCACTGGCACCACCCTGGTTAATTTCCATTTATCTGGAAATACCCCTTCCATAAGGCTTTTATTAAACAAGTCCAAAAGCGGTGCAGCTAATACCGAACGACAATCCCTGAAAATATATGGCGGGATACCGTCCGGGCCCGTCGATCTCTTCGGCTTCAGTTTTTGAATAGCGTTATATACCTCGGCTAGATGCAGTTGACCAATATGAACGCGTGCTGCATTATTCTCGTTGCCCGCCTCTGATATTGCCTAAATGTGGACACATTTAAATTAGCGCGCTCCGTGCTGTAAACCGAATAAAAATAGTCGGCGAACTCTTTCGCACATTCCTCACCTTTTAATTCCTTACCATTTTGTAATATCTTTCTCGGCCTTCTTCTACTTTTTTGTGACCTGGCATAATTCCAAGTTGATTAAGGGTTATTTCTTAATTCATTTTCTACTCGGCTTTGATATTGTTCGTGAGCATATTTGATACTACGCTTAACTGCCGACCTACACAGAGCGAACGCTTGGTAGTCTGTCCTCGAGCCGCTCTTTTTATACCTTTTGTGTAGTGCAGCCTTCAATCTTATGTCGCGAATTATTTCAACAGTGTACCACTCAGGATAATTGTATCTTGAGTTTACCTGACTTCGCTTTTTTCTCGGAACGCAATCATCTATTACCGAATTAATCGTATCATAAAAATAAGTTAAACTTTGTTCTAAATTGAAGTCGTTCATCGGTGACCAGTCTATATTCGCTATCAAATAATATAAAGTTGAGAAATCGGCTTTGTTAAAATTCCATACGTGCGTGAGTGTCAGCGAACTTCGGTGTCGCGGAGCTCAAGCCGTCGCGCTCAAGCGGGCGCGAGCGCGGTGAGCGCGAACAATAACAAACCGATACCTCAAGCGGCGGGTGGTCCACCGGGACGAGCGGCACCTCCGCCGCGCGCACACACACGCCTTCCCCTTGTACAAGCGTACTCAACTCTAAGTCTAACTGTCTATCATTGCAATTATTCACGTTGTTGCACTGAGTGAATCCACAGTATGACTTAAAATATTCGAAATAATTACTAATATACGATGAACTAGAAAATAAATTAAAATCTCCTAAAACGACCACATCTTTATATTTATCACAGTACTGCTCGATTACCTTAAACAATATCATGTACTCACACTCGGTACTGTTCGGTGGTAAATAGACTACACATAATAAAAACAATAACTTATTTCGCTGATAAATGGCAGCACAAACCAGTTCAAACTTACGCATATCAATGTTTACTTCAGCTGGTACGATTACCTGCCGCATCTCGAAACCCGTTGTGGCCACTAAGCACGCGCCGCCCTGCTTTCGCCCATCCGCTCGATCACATCTAATAATTGAATATCCTGGTGGAACCATTTCAGTATCGTAAATTGATTCATTGCAACCTGTCTCAGTAATGGCGAATAGATCTGCATTTGAAACTGCTACACTATTATAAAATTCAGCCAATTTTGTTCTCAGTCCTCTTACGTTTTGATATATTACGTCGACGGATTTATTCCCGATATTTTGGTTTATTATTGGATCTTCGAAACCACACCCACTCGGCGAACTCAATATTTACTCCCCAGTTTTGCGTTTGACATAATTGATCATATTTACTTTCAGGAACCCCTATAATGAAGGACGCATAATCCCTTTCCGTTTTATGATTTATTTTGTCGACTTTGACCGATATATTTTCCTCTTTGTATATTACATCCTTAACATAATTTTCTAAATTTTCTTTCGTAGTTTCTTTCTGAAGACGCCATACATGCAAATATTTCTTTTTTTCGGTTCCCTGAATATGGACTGCACTTGTGCTCCCTCCTTTCCTGACTTCTTTATTCCGGTACTGGCTATTTTTTCTATTTACGACCGTCCATTTATCCTCAGTATCCGGTTCTTGATTTTCCTGTTCAATAACTACAGTCGATTGTTTCACGTTATTTATTCCTTGAATACTCTCGTTGGACACGGGTCTAACAGTAGTTTTCGTGGCCCCACATTCCTTCTTTTGAACATTTTTGCTGATTACCTGCTTTTGTTTTTCTTTAATAACATTCGCAAATGATATCAACGATTGTTTACTTCCTTCTTCTTCCAAATTTTTGTCCTTTTGGGGCGTAGAGTCACCACTATTTAGTCTAGCTTCTAAATATTTATTTCTCTCGGTTATTTTTTTTATTTCACTCTGTAATATGTCTAACTTACTGTCTTTCTCTCGTACTACCTCCATTATTAATTTCATTTCTCGTAATTCTTTTTCTGTATTATCAAATTTGTTTCTTAGGATCATATATTCATTCATTTGTTGTTCCATTCTGATAGTCATTTGTTGGCGAAGCATACGTATTTCTTCTATTAATTGTTTCTCACTATCCATCACAATGTCTTCCTTTGCATGACGACGACTGCCGCGTTCCATGTTTACGTAATTGCTGGGGCTCACTGTTTTATTCTTTAATAAGGTGCCTCGAACTGGTGTTTCCGAATTATCACTCCTCGGGGTTTTGCACGCACATTCTGGGCACTTCCAATTACTTTTATAATCTTGTGTAAAAGTTTCAACCTTCTCCTTAGTTAGTGCAAGACATTTCAGATGATATAATTTCTTGCATTGTTCTAGTGAACACTTCATATATCCACTACCACTTATAGCGGCATTACAGCCATTACATTTAGCACTCATTTAGTTTTAATTGAATTAAAATAATAATAAACTGCATAAACAACTAGTAACACGTCCGCTCACTCGCTCGCGCGCGCGGGTAATAATATAATCATGTGATAAAATACTAAATTAGTATTTTAAATTATCAGTTATTAGAAATGTATAGGCTGTGTGGAACAACAGCATTGAACCCAAAAATATAGAGGGTGTAAAAGACCCTTAACGAAAACTTAAATCCCATATTGTCCCAATCATTACGAACATTTTCTACTTCAGCACCATACCTGAGAAATTATTGGTTTAGGAGAGATTTGGAGATATATAGGTTCAAAGTCACTATAGATTTATTTCGAATTAGGTACAAAAAACATGCATTTACCCCGCCAATATGTTCTATAGAAGTTCTATGACCTCATGGATAAATAGGTTTTGCGAGCAATGCACGCGCACTGTAATTGCGGCTTAAAAATATGACTACTTAAAAAAACATCCTTTCCCAGTTACTATTTTTATTTAGTATGATTTGGCATGATCTCCCAAACCAGTAACTTCGGCTTGTTGATGGGTCTTGTGACACCCTGTGTATTATACATTTATAACCAAAGCATGCATTTACATAATTCTTCCATTAATAAAGCACTGACAAATAAAAACCTCGTCAAGATCCATCACAATTCACATGTAATAACAGTGCGATAGGCGTAAAGGAAATGGAAACCATTTTTTCGATGCGCTCGATTCTTTCGGCGCGGTCGATTCTTTCGGCGCGGTCGATTCTTGCTAATATGCGAGGCCTCCTTGACTTCGATTCGTTCGACGCGTTCGGCTCGGATAGGTGTGCGTCCACCATTATGGTGAACGCACACTTATCCGAGCCGAACGCGTCGAACGCGTCGAACGAAACGAATTTTTGAATTCTTTATATGAAATCTCATGAAACCTCGCACACTTGTCCGCGTCGAATCGTTCGAATCTGGAAACACCTCAGAAATCCTCGAAGAATTCGAATGACGTCATCAGATTCGGCGCGGTTAGTGCGGTCGATTCGTCCGATGCGCTCGCATTCTATCAGTTGGGTATGACAGAGCAACGCACGAGTACTATTTCCGTATTGTTTCTTCATCTTCCATTAATAAAGCACTGACAAATAAAAACCACGTCAAGATCCATCACAATTCAAATGCAATAACAGTGCGACAGGCGTAAAGGAAATGGAAACCATTTGTTCGATGCGCTCGATTCTTTCGGCGCGGTCGATTTTTCGGCGCGGTCGATTCTTGCTAATGTGCGAGGCCTCCTTGACTTCGATTCGTTCGACGCGTTCGGCTCGGATAGGTGTGCGTCCACCTTTAGAATGAACTCACTGTCCAAGTTTAATGTTTCTTGATTTTAGTAATTAAGGCTCAGCAATTAAATACATGTCACTCAGCACAGTCTTTTTACATTTATAGATGATATTCTCACGTAGCTATTTTAATAAAAAAAACTGTGCAATGTCAACGTACTATGAGATGTTGTTATTAATTATAATCTTTTTTAAAAAGTCGAGCCATCATGTGAGAAACCCGTTTTACCACAGTTAACGTATAGGTAGATATATTTAATGTTCGTATATATGTATGTGTATCTCAGTCTGTTTGCAGGATATCGCGGAAATATTCGTACTACACGCTTGTGTCCTAGAGCGTTTTTTTAATATTGGAATTGGAAAATGATTTCAAGATTTTTTTTAGTTGCCATCTTGGCTTATTTTGCGAATGCTGCGTCAGGTATGATTAATGTTTTTTTTTCTTTAACATTTATTTTGATTAGTATTTCTTGCAATACGAATTTTTCATGAGCTCTTTTTGAGTTTATACAAATAAAAACATTCTTGTTAATAAACTGACTAACTGTTAGTCTCGGAGGAGAAAATTTGGGAATTTGAATAATTGAAAACAGTATGATTATATGGTTTATTTTATGTATATTTACACAAATATATTTAAATGTTTTCTTAGATATTCAGCATATTTTATCATTTGAATTTTGTATGATGTCGAACATTAACATTACTAAACATATCTTGTAATCTTAATTAGTTCTAGTAGTTGTAGAGTCTTATGTTTTTATATTTGTTAAATTTATTTATTGTATTTTTATGTACTTTAATGCTGAGGTATAATAGTACATAAAAATAACTGGGTGACTGCAAGTGGACTGAGCTGCTGTAACCAATAAATAGATTAATAATTTAATAGTAATTTCGACATTTAAAACTATCAAAAATGCCTTTGAAATCAAACAATCATAGGTCTTATTAGCGAATTTATATACATTTTATTTTGTTTCTACAGCACCCTTCATCACAAAATGCAGTTCAGCAGACACTAAATGCCTGAAAAGCGCCACCCAGGCTGCTATAGCCGTGTTCGCCGACGGCATACCCGAGCTTGGAGTTGACCGATTGGAACCTTTCTATATGAAGTACTTGGACGCCAGTACCTCAGGACTCAAGCTGCAAATCAATGACATTCATGGAACGGGACTCAAGGGTTGTGTGGCCAAGAAAGTCGAGTAAGTACTAATTGGAATTATAAGAGCGCTTGTACATGCAAAAAAAATTCGCCAGGCCTATACAAGAATTCGTATTACCTTTACACGCGACCTACGTTGGAGCTATACTAGAAAAATATTTTGTTAGGGCTTAAAATGGTCGTGCCTTGATCCGAAATAATACTTTTCGTTGACATGATGATTCGATTTTATCGGAAGCAAACACCATGGATTTTCTGAGCGTGTACAAGCACCCTAACTCTTCCGTGAGTGACATGAATTTTGAATCTCTTGGTTTGCGGAGGTCAGTAGGCTAATGCTGTATTGCTCTTTAGAAAAGCTAATATTCTGTCCAATCTGGTAAAACTGTAAGTGTATCTCGGGTTTGAATTACGTATTTGAGGGTCTATCCTATTGATTTATCTGGAGAATTTCAAGTTATAATACAGAGCGCAAAAATAATGATCCTAGCTAATAATTTAGACAAGAAACTAAATAATATATTTTTCTTGCTCTTTCTTTAAACCCTTAACGCAAAAAAGGTGTTATAAGTTAGACTGTATGTCTGTCTGTGGCGTCATAGCTCTTAAACGAATGGTGCAATTTTGATAAAGTTTTATGTCTGAAAGCTTTGTCTAACTGCAATAATTAGTGAAGATTGTATCGAATTCTTTCTCGAGAGATTTTGAACATTTTTAATTAGTATTTATATGTGTTTGCCTTTTATAATTGTCAGAAAAAATAATATTAGGCTCTCAATTTTTTCTTACAGACGTGACGTTTCAAAAAGAAAGTTGCTTGTAAAACTACAATGCACAGTGGACTTTGTCGGCAAATATGAAATGAGTGGTCACTTACTGTTTCTTCCCATCGAAGGCAAAGGAGACGCCCACGTTGTCCTCAGTAAGTACCATGTTATTTTTATAAAATACTAGAGGACGACAGCAGCTACGCCTGCAATTTTTGCCCGCTTTGGCCGATCCCGTGGGAATTTCGGGAAATCCCTTCTTAGTGCACCCTTACGGTCCCCAAGAAACACATGCCAAATTTCAGCTTCCTGCGCCCAATAGTTACGGCTGTAGCGTGTCTGTATTTTATATATCACGTGTGTGTATTTTATATATATATTTTATTTATATATAGGAGTGACGTCACGAATGTCAAACTAGTGGATTGACCTTTGTTGTTGTTAACATAAATAAAATTAAAAACAGTTTAAAAAGGTGATTTTTTATTGAAGCAAGGCTTATAAACTAAGTAGTTACAACATATATTGTGCGAAGGAGTTTACGTGGAGTGTAAGGACAAAAACAATAACGATAAATACTTTGACCTTTTGGAGCAGTGATATCTACCCTTACCTTAGTGAATGTGAAGTGATTTTACAAATATAAAACGTCTTATTGGCAGTGAATTATTTCCAGTGTGTGCGCCCCCTTAGACCACCTAGTGCGTATATGCCCGGCGCTAGTGTCATTGTTTACTACCTAAAAACTAACTATTATCAATTTTACCGTTACAGCGCCATCTAGCGCTTCACCACTGTATCACCTACACCTGCAGTCAGGCTAACTCCGCTACAGTATGTCGAAGTGTGGTGGTTGCGGTCGATTCATATCTCCGGCAGACGCCGCGAGATGTCACCGATGTAGCGCCATGTATCATCGTCGTTGTGTGGCTTTACCAGCATCTGGCCTGATAGCTCAGACATGGCAATGCCCCGAGTGTAAAAAAACCAGGCCAACGGACAACAAAGCTGAAACTCCGGTTAGGGGCAGCGGTTCGTATCAGGCTGTAAGCCGGAGCCCTGCAGATCGAGCGGGTGACGCAACGGAATTGTCTACCACAGCTGACTCTGGTGATCCACGTCTATCGGCCAGTGTTGCCACGACAGAGACCGTAGAAACAGCACAGTCTTTGAATGAAGACATCAAGTCAGAGCTGCGTATTTTTCGTGATAATATGCGCAGCATAAATAAAGAACTGCTGCTGTTTCGGGAAGAGATGGCAGAAATAAGAGCTTCAGTCACGGCATGTCAGAAGAATCTGGAGAAATTAGATGAGCGTGTTATCACTCTGGAAAAACAAATACCAGTACGGGACCAATCAGATATGCATAGCGTAGTAGCTCAACTAAAACGTGATATCAATGACCGGGACCAGGAGTTACTGTCGTTTGATGTGGAGATTTCGAACCTACCCGAGGTCAACGGCGAGAATGCGGTTCACACAGCTTTGCAGATAGCCGCAAAGCTAGGCGTTAAGTTGGAACAGCGAGATATTTCTTGTGCTGAGCGCGTTGGTCCTCGCCACATCGTTTCAACGGACGCCACCGGCCCAGAGCGTAGGCCCCGCCCCCTCACTGTGCGCCTGGCTTGTCGCAATCTGCGCGACGAGTTGCTGTCGAGCGCGCGTGTGCGCCGAGGTGCGACGTCCGCCGACTTGGGTATTCCCGGTCCTGCACGGCGCTTTTATGTCAACGAGCGCCTTACGAAAAAAAACCGGGATTTGTTTCGTAAGGCGCGGGATGTCGCCCGTAACCACGGGTGGAACTACGTCTGGTGCCGACGGGGACGCATTTATGTGCGCAAGATTCAGGGAGACAAGGCGTATTGTGTTAAGGAAGACACTGACCTTGATATTGCTTTTGGTACAAACCAGTAATACGATAACTGGTTTCATGATGCGTTTTATCCTATTTCTATTGTCATTGGCCACTTGTTTACATTGGTATATTAAATTTGTAAATTATCTAAACTATATCACTGAAATGTCATGGGTGTCGAAGTGTCGTGTCAGCTACTTTAATAACTTTGATAGGTATATCGTGTATTTGTGTATACATAAACTTTTACTATGCTTTAATGTTAGTACTATTCTCAGTAGAACAAGTTTATTTTGTTGTTTGTATTTTGAACAGATACGAATGATACGATCAGATATATTACACTTTTTCGTATGCGATAATGGTTGCATATACATTGATACGTAATGGTGGAGAATTTTTTTAAAATCGGTTTTATTAACATAGGTTCTTTGGGCACTAACCATGACGATTTTATCGCTATGATGCAACGAAACCAATTAGACATTATAGCCATTAACGAGACGTGGTTGCGTCCGGGCGAGGACGGGCGAGCTCCTACGGTGCCCGGTTATTATCTCCGTCATTTACCACGGCCAGCCAATGTTCGCTCGGGCCGAGGTGGAGGGGTCGGGTTCTATATCAGGCGTGGTCTCAACGTACGCATACTTACTATAGCGGTCGATCCTAGATTCGAGTCAATAGAACAGATGTGGCTTACTGTCACTCTCAATGGGCAAAGGGTTACTATTGGGACCGCGTACCGGCCGCCTTGGCTCGATTTAAGCCTTTTCCTGGATGCTATGACCGACACAGTGGCATCACTTACTAACTCCGACTACTGCGTTTTATTAGGGGATTTCAATGTCAATCTGCTCAATGGGACGGACTCCAGAGCTAAGGCGATTGAGGAGTTTTTGAACAGCCTTAGCCTATCACAAGTTGTCACCGTTCCAACACATTTCACAGAGTCGAGTGAATCCCTAATAGACCTAGTTTGCACTAATCTTCGAGCTAAAAAAATTTCAACCGAATCCTTTGGAAATATATGTGGACACTCGCTGATTTTATGTGAATTTAGTATACGGAGGGAGCGGCTTAAACCATATAAAGTACATTATAGACCACTAAAACACATCAATTTACAATGTTTACGAGATAGTCTCTCTCGCGTGAATTGGAACAATATTTTGCATCTGGATACAGTAAACGAGATGGTTGACACTTTTAATGCCTACATTATTGGAGTATTTGATGCCTACGCGCCAGTCAAGACGGCTCTTATCAGAGAACGATCGTATCCGTGGGTTACAGACACTATAAAATTTATGATGAAACTGAGGGATAACGCATTAAAAGCATATCGTAATTGTAAATCAGAAAGCAAAAAAGCATATTATAAGCAGCTGAAATCACTTGTTTCGTCGTCTTTATACAATGAAAGAGTAGCGTATTTTAAATTTAATATTAATAGTAAAATTAAAGACCCGAAAACATTATGGAAAAATATAAAAACCACCTTATTGCCAAATAAAAAAGATATTGACCTTCCGTCTCACCTTTCTGACCCGAATTTAATAAATAACCATTTTTTAAACGTGCCTGGTAATCCAGTAGTCAAATTTTCGGATATGACATTCTTTGAATTTAATATACATAGCGATGCCGTCTTTTCCATATTACCTGTAAGCTCTGAACTTATTAATAAATATCTATCGGTACTAAAATCTAATGCAGAGGGTTTTGACGGTGTTAGCTTAGAGATGTTGATGCTATCTCAGCCTTATTCGCTATCAGCAATTACTCATATTATTAATTCCTCAATACAGACGGCAACTTTCCCTGACACCTGGAAATTGGCTATAGTGAGGCCACTGCCAAAAAATCATAATCCTAATGATGTTAAAGACCTTAGGCCTATAAGTATTCTTCCTTGCTTGTCCAAGGTAATTGAGAAAGTAGTAAGTGGGCAACTCTCTCAATACTTGGAAGATAATAATATATTACCGACGCTTCAATCGGGCTTTAGGAAGGGCCGGGGTACCGCCACCGCGTTGCTTGACGTGACAGATAATATTCTTGCTGCACAGGATCAGAGTATGTGCACCTTACTAGTTCTTCTGGACTTTTCACGTGCTTTTGAAAGCATAAACATTTCATTGCTTCTTTCCAAATTAAAATACTATGGCTGTGACAACAGAACGGTCAATTGGTTCAACAGTTATCTGTCACACCGCGGGCAAGCGGTGGAAGTGCGTCTGTCTGATGGGGAAAGGGTGGTGTCTGATTTCAGTCCGGTCGTGAGAGGAGTCCCACAGGGATCAATCCTGGGACCTTTACTCTTTATCCTGTACTGTGCTGACATTACTAACTGTATAATTAATTCGCAGTATCACATCTACGCTGATGACATTCAAGTGTATGTGTCATTTAAGCCTAATGAGTATGCTATGGCTATAGAGATTTTGGAGCAGGATCTCGATAGAATTGTGAAGTGGGCTGAAAGTAACTCCCTGGTACTGAACCCAAAAAAAACTAAATATATGGTGTTTGGTACACAAAACCAACTTCGTTCATTAGCAAACTTTAACATTACGCTCATGGGAGAGGTAGTGGAGAGGGTGAGCGAAGCACGTAACCTAGGTCTGAATATTGACTCGAATCTAAGGTATGAGAAACATGTCGCTGAATTAGTGCGTAACTGTTTTTACAGGTTACGTATCCTTTACAAAATGCGACCATATTTATCCGAAGAATTGCGAATACGACTGGTGGAATCTTTAGTTCTCTCCAAACTGAACTACGCGGACACTGTGTATGGACCACGTCTGCTAGCTCGTACGGATCGGTTGATCCAGAGAGTCCAGAATGCCGCCGCTCGTTATTGCTTCACAATAGGCCGTAGAAGTCACGTTACACCTTTTTTTAATGATAGGTTGATACTGAAAATGAAATCACGGCGCAAGCTACACTTGGCATCCCTTATGTTTGGTGTTGTTAATTGCCAGCAGCCAGTGTATCTTTTTAACAAGATCAGCTGGGTTACTAGTAGACGCGACTGTGCTAGCAGACAGTGTTCGCAACAACTTTCTATATTGCCTCATAAAACAGCGGCATTTAGAGGTAGCTTCCGTTATGCCGCTGCGAAAATATGGAATAATTTACCCCCACCTATACGTTCCCTAAAAACAATTAGCACCTTCAAAATTCATCTGCGAAGGTATCTTATTAATGCACAACGGAAGCTAGGTATGGTAAATTTGAACACGTCACTTATATAGTCGCGTCGCGCATCGATGCGTCGTGTATAAGTACTGCTTGTGTCTACATGTGTGTGTGTGTATGGTGTATGTGTGTGTGTGTGTGTGTGTGTTGCGCAAGCGAGGCAGTTCGATTGATTATGTCCTTACCACTCAGAAACAAAAAAATAAATAAAAATATTACTACTAAATAGCATTGCGCCGCTGATGTATGATGATGGCTGGTTGTCGGACGTCCGTGGTGTTCGTGTGGCTGTGCTGACTGACCTATTTCTTCTTTACTGGGAGCGTTGGTTACTTTTCCCATCACAATGCAGGCGGGCGGGGTGACCTGTAAGTATAACAAATATGTACATTCGTTTTCGGTATGGATAGGTGTAATAGTAGTAGTTAGTTCATAAATGTTAAATGTTTCACTTATTTTTTAAGGAAATTTTTGTAACTGACACGATATTTATTTATAATTATTTTCTCTCTATTCTAATGTTATTTGGTATAATTTTGTAGTTACTGTAAACTTTTATAAACACTTACCAATGGAGTGCGGCCATCATGCTCTGTGTCGAGTGCGTATTCCCTTGTATATTTGTTATAGGTACTAACTAAACTTGTCATACTTGATTACTACGCCGCGCACCGGTCGAAAGTGCTAGTCAACGAGATAAGACGACTGAGGTGACATTAGCTTCAAGACGATAGTGTACCACGTTATTTATCAGTAATGCTGTTACAAATACGTAACTGTCGCACTATCAGTAACGTAATGTACTTAATATTGCACTACTATGTCGTGAGTTTGCAGCGCAGTGCGTGTGCGCGCTGTGCGTGCGGTGAGCGTTCTGTTCGGTTGTCTGATGTCTCTTTCTTGTTGTCGGTTGACGCGATGAAGACTCCGCCCATTCCGCCAGCGCCGCCCGCACCCGTGCTATGTGTATTGTTGTTGTTTGTTTTACTATCAGTTATCACTAGGTAGGTAACTGGTAAACATGTTTAATATAATTATTGATGTTTGGCTTGTGTTTTGTACCCACTGTTTTGTACCTTCGTGATTCACTAGTAGGGCCCCGTAGAATATCAGTGCCAGCAAGTCTGGTATTATGCTGAACGGGGTCCTATTACTGCCACGACCTGGTCTTACCATGTATTGTATAGATATATATGTATATTTTATTTTATTTTTGTTAATGTTCTTACCTTCTTTTATTTTAATATGTATATACTTGGGTCTGGGTGGGGCAGCAATAAATCATTTTTCATTTCATTTTTTCATTTCATATCTTATACTAATATATAAAGCTGAAGAGTTTGTTTGTTTGTTTGGTTGAATGCGCTAATCTCAGCAATTACTGGTCCGATTTGAAAAAATCCTTCAATGTTAGATAGCCCATTTATCGAGGAAGGCTATAGGCTATTTAACATCACGCTATGAGCGCCGGGCGCAGAGCAGTAGCCTTCAATCACGCGGGTGTAACTGCAGGCTTATCTAGTTACCCATAAGTTTTCTCGTGTTGAAATATGAGACAATTTAGTCAGATTACTGACGTAAGGCTGCATTTGCGTATACAGACTCATATAAAGACAATCAGGCTCTCTCAAGTTTACGGACATAGATAATTTTATTGTTAGTAGGAGTAAATACAATATCCTTTCAAAACACACATTTATCTATTATATGGTCGATTTAAAATTATATATTTGGTAATTGCCTTTGTATATGTATTTATGGTCAAACATAAAAAAATAAAGAAACAAAGCTTTTGACTAAAATTCTAATAATTATTTAATCGTTTAATCGCTGCTTAATTATACGTACCGTATATAAAAACAATAAAAAACACCTAAATAATAATCACACATATTTGTACGTTAATCTGTCTAGACAAATATTAGGCAAAACTAATCATAATATTAGCCGTACAAATTTCCTTCACAATTGGCTATGATTCTTCTTTCTCTTAGCGTTATCCCAGTTTCAATCTGGGGTCCGCTTACTAGTCTAACCGGATTTGGCTGAATATTAGCTTTTCCACAGAGCGACTGCCTGTCTGACCTCCGCAACCCGAAGGGATAGCGATATTCTATGGTTTAGACTAGTGTCAGTTTATTTAGAAGGTACTGACACCTTGTAACGACTGTCAAAGATCTTCATGACAACCGGGACCGACGGCTTAACGTGTTCTCCGAGGCACGGGACAAGCGATAATTACAATTCATTTAATTGGCTATGATTGTTCTAAATAAATATAAATATAATATCAAGGTGTACATTGCATTTATGGCCCAAAATCTAACAAATTCATTCATAAATATTACATCAAAATTTCTTTAAATTTAATTAAAGGTAATTTTAGCACTGCCAATAAATGATAGACCTCAAAATCTTCGTTTTATGCAAAATTAATTATTTCGTCGCTTTTTACTTTAATATCAGTATTCTCTAAAGCACTCCATCTAGTGGGAAACATACAAATTAAGTGTAATGTAATTAATTAAAGAAAAATAACAGTTAAGTAATAATTCATTTATATGACTTTTATACGTAACAGAACTTTGATAGTGATGATATAACATTCATTTATGAGTGTCAGATGTATGGATAGATTTGTATGTTGACAGGATCTATGAAGAAAGAAAAGTTAATTAAAATACCGCCATTATTCTGTATGAAGGACGTATTACTTTTAAAACTTTCTTATCGATTTGTTATAAAAGATAAGCCGCTGCAATTTTGTATATGTTTGGAATAGAAATAAATTCGTGATTTTCATAATAACAACTGAAATCTGTCGACTCCCGGACATGAAAATAAGCTCCTGCCTGCGTTAAAGCTCTTTCCTTCACATTCAACACACGGTCAACTTTTGGAGACCTAAGACCTCGTAAGGCTCAAGAGATATCTGCATAGAGATATCTGGTGCGTAGCCACTATATCAGCTAGTGGTTCGGTTACTGATACTGCTACTTATTTTCCAACGGCGATAGCGTTGGTTTTTCTACGAAGCTCGTTTTCTCTACAATGTTAATGACACATTGAGATAGACTGATAAGAAACCCTACAACAAAAATGTATAACGGTTATTACTTACAAATCGTAATATTTCCAATCATATTCCATAAATGGAATTAGAAAAAGGAAACGAACAAGAATAATTAAGTAATCGCGAAACCGTGAAAACTATCAACCTGCGCTAGATTTTCGTAGTTAATTAAATATATTTAATTCGTTTTGTAGCTAGAATTACTTCTCAATTTGAGCTACTGAACTGGTGTCTTACATGATGATAAGTGGTCACCGTTGTCCAAAAAGATTTGGCCCAGTATCAAAACTTTTTGTTAATTGCAGAAGCAAAACAAAGGTCTACGCTGCTATTTACCAAATAATCATACAAGTTTACTTAGCGGATCTTAATTGCGATAACATAATATTTAAGGTAAAAATACTTTATAAGTGAGCTCACTTGACTAGAATCCGTTAAATAAATGTGTACGTTGTAAACAACATTAAATCCTTTAAAATAGCGTATTCTAGATCGATTTCGAATGAAAAGCCTTGTCTTGACTGACATTATCATCGCTGAGCCAACTGATACCTGAATCCTATTATGTAGTTGTTTCCTTTTTTTCTATTCCTAAAAGAGTCAAAAAGAGATTGAAGATTTGATGATTGGACACTGATGGTGCGACTAGTCCACCAATTTAAGGTCGCTCACCGAGAAACTCCGAGCATAGCCCTCTCCATAGAGAGGGCTATGCTCGGAGTTTCTATGAAAGATCGAATTCGTAATGAAGTAATCCGACAGAGAACCAAGGTAATCAACATAGATCAGAGAATTAGCAAGCTGAAGTGGCAGTGGGCTGGTCACGTTTGTCGCAGAACCGACAACCGTAGGACAAGTCGTGTTCTAGAGTGGAGACTGCGCCTTGTCAGACGTTGTGTAGGACGCCCTTTCGGCTAGGTGGAGTGACGATATACGCAAAGAGCTGGCAGCGGCTGGACACGAAGAGCCGAAAATCGGGCTCAGTGGCGTGCCATTAGAGAGGCCTATATCCAGCAGTGGACTACGACAGGCTGATGATGATGATGATTTTTTTTTATAGACTCACGCCTGTATCCCCGAAGGGGTAGGCAGAGGTGTGATATAACACCCACATTTCGCCATGAATTTTTAGGTCCCACGTAATAGGGGGCGAGCCTATTGCCGTACCGGGCACATTACCAGACTCCGAGCCGCTACTGAGAATTTCCTACCGGAAAAACCCAATAACACTTTGCCCGACCCGGGAATCGAACCCGAGACCTCCCAATCCTACGCGCACATTTATGTCGTAAGACCAACGAGGCAGTCTAATGAGGCATGATGATGATGAATCTAATAATTGCGTGCGACGGTATATAAAAATTCGTGGTAAACGTTTTCGCCGTTTTGTTTTATTTGTTAATCACAGCTCTAGAATAATAATACTACCTATAGTATTAGCGTAATCATCACAAATTGGTCAGCCTTCCGTTTTAATTAGTTAGCTCGATGTTCTCAATCCTTACTTTGTATTACACAGCCTTGTCAGCTTCGTGTCAACAATTTTTGCTTATTTTGTGCAATCAAGGGACTCTCGGTAATGGTAGTGATAGCATAGTTGAGATTGACTTTTCAAAATTCAGCATTTATTAAATAGTTAAGTATCGCTTACAAATGGTAAAGAAAAACCGTGTTAAAGAAACCTTTATGCCTGAGAGTTCTCCGTTGATTTCTCATAGGGAGAAGAGATATTTTTCTAGCACTGTATGTGGTGTTTGCCTGCGTTGGTTGTGCGGTTTGAATTATTAAGCTCCGAATACTTATATGATTTTCATTCCATATTTGTTGAAATGTTGGCAAACCATGAATAAATAATTTACAGTAGTTACAACTGGACAAATTTTATGTTTAAAAGGTATTTTGCAGGGGTTTAGTTAAGAAAATTGTTTCAGGTACATCGTTTTAAAAAACAATCGCTCTTTGAAGAAGGCTTAAAAAAAGTGTTACTAAGAGGAAGATGGTTAAAAAAATCACAATATTCCATTCATTTAAATTCTTGCTTTCATCATCATCATCATGTCAGCCAAAAGACGTTTATTGCTGGACCCCCCCAAGGCTCTCCACATAGACCGATCCTGAGCCACCCGCATCCATTCGTTGCCCGCGACCCCAACAAGATCGTCAGACCACATTGCGGGAGGCCTAATTCTTGCTTTATTACCCAGGAAATTATGTAAACAAATATCATAAATATTTATATGAAGATTTTGTTTGGTTAAAACTAGTTTTAAATAAAACAGATGTTCATTATTATCATAATGTTCAACTGACAACAGTGAATAATTATGCTTTTGAAATATTCGAAACCAATTTGGCATTAAAAGGTTATCTTTTTATTGTAACAGTGGGTATCCGAGCTCGCGGCTACTTCCGCGTTATTTAGGGCTTCTGCTCTGTCCCTGGCTCAAAGCGTGATGATATAAAGCCTTTCTCAATAAATGGACTATATAAAGCAAAAATAATGATTGAAATCGAACCAGTTCTTCCTGAGATTAGCGCGTCCAACTCGACAAACGTTTCAGCTTTATCATATTAGAATAATAGATTTTAATAATAACTTGTCAGATTGAACCGGGGTTTTATTTTGACTGCATTATTGATTTATAATTTACACGGATCTTATTGCTGGCCTTATCATGTCTTCAGACACAACGAATCGCATTGTCAGACCAAAGTATTAAAATGTGTTTATTTATTTATTTTATTTGTTTATTTTTAAATAAAATAAATGACTAAATAAATAAAAATGTGTTCTGCTAGGCTACTTTTTCTCTGTCAAACAATTTAAATAACCATAACCAAACAATTCTTTACAAGATACAATTTTATGGAAACGAGTTTTATTCGCATTAATTTAAGGTACCAATACCTCTGTTTTACCGACGTTTTGACCTACTTTGACTTTCGTAACTGGAATAGCAGTCAAGAATCTAATAGTCCCAGAAAGTTCTCGAAGAAGAAAATAGCATGCAAATCCATTTCACGTATCGCAACAACCTCTTTGACAAAGTCATTGACATTATTTAAAGCACATCTTGCCCAAGTTTTAGAGAATATTCAGTCGCGGTCCTATTTTGTTTTCTAATGTACATTTTATTTCTAACAGGGAAGGTAGTGATCAACGTAGATGTCGACTTAAACGACGACGTTGGTAGAGACGGCCAGAAGCACTGGGGCATTAAGAGTTACCATCACACCTACGACCTAAAGGATAAGTCCACTATTGAGCTAGAGAACTTGTTCAATGGAAACGAAGTATTAGGTATGTATTACTGACGACAGTATATTTATTTGGTTTATACTCGCTGAACGTATGATTTAGAGGTAAAACACAACATCGTCACCAATCAATAAAACAAAATACCAGAAGATACACAAGCAGCATCTAATTTTGAATAAAGTTACAAACTTAACAAACTTTTTATTCCTATAGGTCGCGCTGCCCACGATCTGATTGCTTCAAGCAGCAATGAAATCGTCAAAGAAGTCGGACCACCAATAGTGAAGGGTATTGTCGCCAAGATTGTCGAAAATGTCAAAAAATTCTTCCAGGCAGTACCCGCCAGTGAACTGACCCTGGATTAAAGTTCCTACAAGAGAAGCCGTATTTATTATAAGAAATCCTGATACCAGTATATTATTGGTTTCTTCTATAAACCTACCTATTTTAATTTCGGATATACAACTTATAAAAAGCTAATTTATTGATATAAATGTGAAAATAGTTGTATTTGAATTTAATGTCGAAATAAACAACTGTGAATTTAATACTTTTGTTTTCTTTTGGTTAACTTGTATGAAGGAATTCCAGAAATCGTCGCTATTGTTTTATGTAATAGACGGCAAACAAGCAGACGTACGAGTATCCTGACGCCAAATGGTAAGCGATGAAATTAAATTGATGAAAATATGAAATTTGAGAATAGACATTTTATTGGTTTTGTTGTACTTTTGGTCAAGTAGTTATAAGGGGGAAGAGGGAATCTTTGATTCCCACCGAGAAATCTTGTGTGAAGAGCATAATTATTTGGTCTATGCCTCGGTGCAATTATCTATAGTATGTATTTCTATATGTGAATGATAGAATATGTATATAAATGTGTTTATCAGTTTAAATCTGCAACCATAGCAAAGGCTCGGCCTAGTTTGGTATCAATGAATACCGTGAATGAGTTCTAATAATTATAATTATAATACACATGCCAGAAACAGCGAAATAGCGCTAAACTAGAAAGTGCACAGCACTTTTTAATTTACCAGAAGTACAGTATATGACAACTTTCTGCATCTACCATATAGGTAAACATATTTGACAAAAATGTAAATGAATTTAATATCCAGCGTAATAAATAGTATTATCTCATCATAAAACTGTCAGCGCCACTAAACACTGCGTTGGTAATATAATAAAACATAAAATCACAATTATTTTGGTTCTTCACACGAAGCTCGGTATTATAAAAGTGTCAACACAGTTCGAATGCAAGAAACACGTGGTGGCAATGAATGTCATACGTTTATTTAAAGACAAAAGGGACGACGGTATTAAATCTGTTTTTTCGTATAAACTACTAGTAGCTCGCGGTTATGCCCGCGGTATTTTTTGTATGTCGGCATGTATATTTCTTATCAAAACCAATGATTTTAGATAAAGAAAATTGGTATGTTGCGTATTTCAAGGGATTTAAAAAAAACATAGCAAACGTAAAGTGCAGTCTATATATAGCTCAACAAATTCCTCTACCTTCCAGTGAAAGTCTCCAAAAAGTCGATTAAGTTTGCCCTAAATTACCTCTGCAAATCAGGTAGGCAGCCTATTAGAAATTTAAAAAACATTAACCTCCTTCGCGTCGCGCAGTAACAAAAAATTGCACAATGTTTTTATCATGTTAATACGTATACGCACTTGAGAAAACATAATTATATACATATTTAACCACAGACACGCACTTCAATTTTATTTATATGCATATGCAATAAGAAAAAGTGACTATGACATTGTGACTATAATATTCATAACGCTCTCAGCGTTGAAATTCTTAATGAATAATTACAATAAAACTATGAATTTTGATGTTTAATTAAAATTCTTAAATATTTTTATGGCTCTATTTTGAGATTGTAATTTTCAGTTATTTTTATTTTTGAAGTATTTGGTTTTCTTAGCGTTATTTAAGGCGCTCAATTATTATTTCTTCACATATCAGACATATCGATCTTCATGTTATTTTTTTAGAAAAATAGTGTGTTATATAGTTTCCTAATATATCAGTCGAAGAGATACACCCACCTGCTGCGCCAAGAGCCACAGGCTGTATTTTGCTTTTTGCACGAGGAAACCGGTGTGAAAAGCCATCCATATTTGTTTAGGCATTGTTTTGTTTTTCGTGTGAGTGTGTGGCCAACTCTAGTGTCGGAGTTTTTTCAGACCGCCCAAAGGCCTTCGGCATGGCCTAAAGATTCGTATCCTGAGACAAGAACCGGGACCGACAGCTTTACGTCCCCGCCGAAGCACGGTAGCGCTCTGATGTAAATGCAACACGTGGTCACTCATCCAAGTGGTGACACGTGCAAGCATTGCTTAACTTTGGCGATCTGTTACAAACGGCAAGCAAAGTCTCGCTATGAGCGCTACTTTATCTGTTTAGGCATTTAAAAGTTATGATGCGATAAAGAAACTTTAACACATACACAAACCCTAAAAGACACCACTTTCGAACAGTCGTGTAACATGTATCACAATAGAATCAACACGAAGAAAAGAGTGGCCCGGAGTTTCTTGCCTGATTCTTCTCACGAGGCTCTACTTTTTGAACAGGCATTTTTTTTCAATGCTCAATTATGTTAATATACATTTAAAGTTACTTTTTTATTTTTATTTGTATGACCTTCTGACGTGTCCAAAAAATTTAAACATTTTTATGAGTTTGAGTTTGAGTGTAAATACTCAATTAATAATATTCGTCAGTTAAAAGTACTCGTTAACTTGTAACGACGCGTAAAACTGCAAGTTCCTGGTTTAAAATAATTGACCGACAGATATGTTTATGTAATAAAACGCCTACAATGACCTTATCAAAACTGACAGATAGTTATTATACATAACTTTGAGGTTGATCTTGTAGATTCGTGACCAAAAATATTAACGGATTCGTTTAAAATTAGTTTTAATTTATTCACAGAACTGGTATTAATGAAGCAGGAAAGTTTTAAGTTATAGGTAGGCAGTTTTTAAAACCACTTGAGCAAACCTGCAGGTCTAAATTTTTTTTATAATACTCTTGTAACACACGTGACTGTCCTGATTATTATGAATGCACTGTCTTGCTTATTTTCCATGTTTTATGGTCCATTTGAATACCATAATAATTATAATGAAGGCATCAGTAGCCTAGTGGCGATAATAGCATTAGTTCTGTGGAAAAGCTAATATTCTGTGAAATCTGGTTAGACTGGATTGCAGATCTCGGGTGCATAGGGTTCCCACCAAGAACTTAGGGCCCCAAGCCAACCTCACCTGCAAGTGGTGCACCTGCCGATCAACGGACGAGACTCTGGCAAACAAAATATCCCGATAAGCGGCAATAGGCTCGCCACCTATTACGTGGGATCAAAACACTAGCGAAAAGTGGGCGTTTAATATGCCTCTGCCTACCCCTTCGGGGAAACAGGCGTGAGTCTATGTATGTATGTATGCAGATCTCGGGCTTCAAGGTGAAACTCTTGGATGCGACCTGGATAAATAATCATTATGATGACATTTTATTTTAGTCATTCTCAGTAGCAGCACGGAGTCTGGTAATGTGCCCGGGACGGCAATAGGCTCGCCCCCTATTACGTGGAACTAAAATAAATCTGGCGAAAAGTGAGTGTAGCAATATACCTCTGCCTACCTCTTCGGAGATATAGGCGTGAGACGATGTATGTATGTATTTTAGTCATCGCCATCGCCGTCCAAAATCATTCCTCAAAATCGTTCTAGCTCCTGTCACCGAATTCTTAGATAAGAAGCCAAGAACTAAAAAGCATAAATGCATTTTCTAGATTTAAATTTTTTAGATCTTGGCTTTTCAACACACCCTTTTAAGCTCCCAAATCCATAGGCGAGAAAGAGACACAATACAAATCAAACGTGAACAACGAAACAAAAAACCTGTTAACTGAAAAACTCATTGACATCTGCCGTACGCATCCTAGCATCTCATAAAACATGGTCTGGGTACATCGAGAGCATCTCGTATATCTCTTGAACATTTATCTTTCCCCGTTGTAAGATTTAACTAAGGAAAAGGTACAAGTTATGAGGGTCAACTAAGGGAAATTCTTTGGTGTCCGGGTGAGATTTGTGTAGCGAATATAGGTCAAGCAGACAAATGCTTATATTTTAAGTGAAAAGCTTACATAGCGTGGAAATAATAAGGTTGGATAGAAAGGAAAATTTGTCATAGATGATGTATGAAACATTATAATATTGTACATAGTTGTAGAAAGAATTAATATTGTGTGCATGGTAAGGCCTCCCGCAAGGTGGACTGACGATCTTGTAGAAATCGCTGGCAGTGGTTGGTTGTGGGAGGCTCAGTATCGGTCCATGTGCAGATCCTTTGGGTGATTTCCATCAGTGGACGTCTTTTGACTAATATGATGTTGACATGGTAAGTATTCCGTGTAGTGACGGAACAAGAATACTAAAGTGTCACATAACATAACTTCACGCCTTTTATTCCCGAAGGGGTAGGCAGAGGTGTATAACACCCACTTTTCGCCAGTTATGCTTAGGTCCCAATGTAATAGGGGGCGAGCCTATTGCCATCTACCGGGCACATCATTAAGCGAGCGATAATTAACATATAAAGTGTCACTACCCCATTTTTACTCAATTTGGTTGATATTATGTTTTATTTTGAGCGTGTATTATTGAGGTAAATAAATAAAAAAATGAAAGTTCAATCCATTCTGTTATATCCATAATTTATATAAGTGTACCATATTTTCATAAATTAAAGTTACATAATATATCTGTCATCTTATTTGATTCGCAGAATTTATAAATGAAATCAATTTATTCCTATGATTATGAATCACATTATATATTTATCCTAATGTAAATAACTAAAACGAATTTCATAATTTAGATAAAAGCTAGTGTATATTATAAAAATTGTAGATAACAATAAATAACTTGCCATGGAAAACATATTTCATTGATTATTTATGATACCTAAAAATCACGAAAAGATAAGAACTTAATCCACATAGAAAGCCGATTAAACTGGTTTTAAGAAATTTATAATACCTACACGTCTAAAGAAAAAAAAATGGTATATCGTGGCTGGCAACAAACTAGTTTTAGAAAAAAGATTTCCACTCACTCAAACAAAAATAAGAGGTCCCCGCTGTCATGAACTTCTAAATATGCACACGTTGTTTGAAAGTCATCGTCATCATTTATCTCAATGATCCTGACGAGTAATTCAACTTACAAAGCTGTTTATTGGAGGTGCGGAGGTCTTATGGCGGTCCAATATCGGTGAAACAGTTTTGTAGACCCTGGACACCTGCACCTGCAAGCGTGAGCAACCGGTATAGAAATAGGATTGTTACTAGATTTAGTCTTATATTCATTGGTAAAATTAATATGAATTACTCGCAACAAATATCCTTAAACGTTCTCTGACCAGATTGGAGACATCCTAAAAACAGGACAGGTGAGAAGTACCCTGAACAGAAGAGCATGCATGAGGAATCTGATGGGAGTGAGTGAAGCAAGAGAGATATGTCAGGATCGTTGCAAATGGCGTTCCTTAGTCTCTGCCTACCCCTCCGGGAAATAGGCGTGAGTCTATGTATGTATGTAAATATCCTTAAAGAAAAACGTTTAATAGTACCTACTATTTAACGTTTTACTTTAAGGATATTTGTTGCGAGTACGTACCTACGTATACCATAAAAAAATGCTTTTTTTGCTATTTGAACATTACATTTAAAGACCACACAGCTGCAACAAAATATTAACGCTTCACAAAATCTGTTCTAAGTACCTACATATGTAATACACATTTTAAGAGACCAACATCTACCAAGATTTTGCTAATTCTTGTATTTCATCTGATATTTACACTTTATTTTGAATAAAATGCGATTAGATTTTGAATTTACTCACAATTGTTCTGTGACAATTAACATTAGAAGACGTAGACAAATAAATTGGCACTATACGACCTAGTCGCGATGTTATTTAAGTAATAATAATATAGAAGAATGCCATTTATGACATAATTTTGGCACCGAGACTAGATCAAAACTGCAATTTGAACAAATACAATTACGAGAATTGGACCTCAGATTGCAGTCTTAACTTAATTTATTTTAGGTATACACATAGCCAAGCAGTGATTGCCTAGTGGAGAGACCGACAGACTGCTGCGCAGAGGTTCTCAGCTTCGAATCCACGGCGTACATTAATGACTTTTTTTTCAAATTAAGTTTGTATTAAATTGTTAATTATCGCTTGCTTAACGGTGAAGGAAAACATCGTGAGGAAACCTGCATGACTGAGAATTATCCATAATGTTGAGAAAGACATGTGAAGTCTGCCAACCCGCACTTGGCCAGCGTGGTGGACTATGGCCTTACCCAATTCATAGTGAGAAGAGGCCCGTGCCCAGCAGTTGGACGGTATATATACAGGGCTGATGATACATATGATATATAAACAGAACCTACTGTTGTACTGGGCAGTGATTCAACAGTAATTTAAGCTAAATGGCGAATATATCATACTTCTCGGAACTTACTTTAGTACATCAGATACTTTATTTATATTCTTATTGATTTTATATCAAAACTCGATTTCTATATTTAGACGTGCCATTCCGTTGATTCTGCTCCGAACATTTTAACCATTGGAATATAAAATGGTGAGCTGTATTCAAAATTTATAAAATTATTCATACTCTGTTGCTTACATTTTTTTTCCATATTACTGTATGTGTTGCAACTGAAAATGACTTAACCCCAAATGGAAAATGAAATACCTAATTACATATTATTTTTAATACTAAAACAATAATACAAAGCAAAAATTCAGTCAAGTTAACTATTTAGTAATCTGTGGTCTAGTCCTGTGAGATTAGCGAGCAGTCTCCAGGTTGAAACTGAGATGACGTTAGGGGGATGATGATGACATATATTTAATTCTTTAATAGAAATAGAAAAATAAAACAATGAATAAATTAAAAAAAAATGACTGCCTCGTTGGTCTCGCGGCATAAATGTGCGCGTGGGATTGGGAGGTCTTGGATTCGATTCCCGGGTTGGGCAAAGTGTTATTGGGTTTTTCCGTTAGGAAATTCTCAGTAGCAGGACGGAGTTTGGTAATGTGCCCGGTACGGCAATAGGCTCGCCCCCTATTACGTGGGACCTAAAAATTCATGGCGAAATGTGGGTGTATTATTACATCTCTGCCTACCCCTTCGGGAATATAGGCGTGCGTCTATAAATAAATAAATTAAAATATAGGGAAACGTTTCTACTGATAGACAAACAGTTAATTTTGAAACTCAACTGCTTGTAACATAACAACATGAGAGCCTACAACACTACATCATCAAATTCATCCATGGCATTATTTTGTCGCTTATAATCAAACTAAGCCTCTAATTTACATTCGGGAAGTCATAAGGTAAATTTGGTACCGAAACAAATCAAGCTATCAACAACTCAGTGGATTTTTAGTGTTCCGTATCCAAAATTTGGCAAAAAATGGAACCCTTATAGATTTGTCATTTTTGGCTTTCATAGTAATAGGTGGCAAACGAGCAGACGGATGGCCTGATGGTAAGCAATTACCGCCGCCCATGGACACAAGTAACACCTCAGGAGTTACAAGTGCGTTGCCGCCCCTTAGGGTTGGGAAAAGGGATAGAATAAGGAGTGGGATGAGGGAGAAGGAATAGAGGATAGGGCCTCCGGCACTCTCACTCATCGAATGAAACGCAACAGTTTAGGTACTGTTACTTTACGTCGATTTTCTGTGAGAGGGTAGTACTTCCCCGGTCGAGCCGGCCCATTCATGCTGAAATCAGCAAGGCTCTACTACCGTAATAAACTACTGAGACTACAGATTAGAAAATTGGTAGGTTAGGTTAGGTTAGGTACCTACTGGGATAT
Organism: Euclidia mi; assembly: GCA_944739405.2. NCBI lineage: Eukaryota > Metazoa > Arthropoda > Insecta > Lepidoptera > Erebidae > Euclidia > Euclidia mi. The sequence continues at coordinate 1,199,171 of OX123194.2, read as the reverse complement.
ATTAGGATGTATTCTGTGAACCGCTTATTGTATATCGTAATAAAACTTTTAAAGAAAATAAATAAAATAAATGATTTGAAAGAGATGTGGTAAGTAGCCTTTGAGATATACAGGTTGTCACAAGACCCATCACCAAGCCGAAGTCTACTCGTTTTGCACATCATGCCAAGTCATACTACGTGAAAATAATACCGGTGAAACAAAAAAAATTTTAAGCTTAAAAAAATTTACAACTTTTATTACCGGCAATGTATAGCGCGCGTTTGCAGACATCGTATCTACGCCGGCCGTATCTACCTACACCGTGCGCCGCGGTGGCGGCAGTTTATGATCACGTGGTCGCGCGGCCGAGGGGAATGACCTCGCAGCTGAGGCTGGTTTCAGAGTCACGCGTTTGACCGGCGCCAGCCAGTTCAAACGCGCCGCGTGTGGGACGCGCGCGCCGGCCGCGCAGCCGAAGCTTCATACAATGCAATGAGAAACGCGAACTAGGCATGGGCGTGTTCGGATATTTCCGCAAACCGATACAAATTCGATTTCAGATACTGAAATCGATTTCAAAAACCGATTTTAGAAATCGATTTCTGTAGCGGATGTCCGAGCGACGAGCGCAGTTACTAGTTGCGTAGACAAACGCAAACAATCGAATTCTTATTGTATTGTCATGTCATGCGTCCATATTTTGCTTATTTTGCGTGACATATTGAAAAAGAAAACCTACTAACTACCTAAAGCTAAGTGTTAAAAAACTCAGTCACCAAACAAACTAAAATTACACAACACGAATTATTTCTATTTATTTACACTTTACAATCCCAAACTACTACTATAGGTAAATTCACGAAAGTTGACCACAAATGGCGGCCGTCGCGCATATGTACATTCGTGCACCAATGGCGTTGCTCCATTCTTGACGCATTTAGGGAATGCGTCAAGAACGGAGCCACACCTAAAAAATGATTTCTGCGCAGTGGTCATCTTTCGTGAATTTACCTATACCTAAAACCAATTGTTAAAAAACTTAGTCGCCAAACAAACTAAAATTACACAATAGGTACGATTTTTTTCTATTTAATTACACTTTACAATTCTAACCTGCTAACTACCTAAAACTAATTGTTAAAAAACTCAGTCGCCAAACAAACTAAAATTACACAACACGAATTGTTTCTATTTATTTACACATTACAATCCTAACAACGTAACAATAAAACTTTTTAAATCCTAATATTATAACTTTCACGAAAACCAAATACCTATACTTAGGTACTAATTATTATTACGCGCGCACCGAACTGCACGTGTCACCTAGGTCAAGCGAACAAATAAACATCGATCAAGTCAAAACTCTCATACCTATACTTAGGTACTAATTATTATTACGCGCGCACCGAACTGCACGTGTCACCTAGGTCAAGCGAACAAATAAACATCGATCAAGTCAAAACTCTCCAAACATAAATCCCTAATAACTATTAAAACTATTTGCAATTTTCAAAACAAACATTAAATAGTTGCAATCTGAATTAGATCTTATCGCCTCGATGTTTAGTTTTATTTTTTCTATTCAATCTGCTGTAACGTAATACTACACGTATTGCGTTATAATCTCGCAGGCGCTTAACGCCAGCTTAGCCGTTCGCAATATTACCAAATATGGTCATGTTCACTAGCCAAAGGCAGTTGTGAGTCAAAGGCCTATATCTATATAAGATGGGTGCGCGATCTAAGTCAATCACTTGCCCTACACACCGTCTCGCTGATGGTTGTAGTGACTATTACTACTATTATTACTATCCTACTTCTCTTTCTACTGTCCCGCTGGGGGTAAGCATATTCTAGTTGTCTGTGTGCCTATACGTTCTGTCTGTAGTATCTGTGTCTCCTAAGCATAACAGCCGATCTAGGGACCGCCTGTTCCTGACCGGTTGTTGTGTATTCTCTATGCTGTTTCCAGTTCTTCCTACGGGCTACGTTCTTCCTACGGGCTACGTTCTTCCTGCGGGCTCACTGCACCTGTCTTCTCTCTACGGGCTACAAGCCACGAGCTGCTGGCGCCGTGCCGCTACTAGCCAGCTGCCACCCAAGCCTCCGTTCCTGCCTACGAGGTCCTACAGCCAGGCCACGGACGCCTGAGCCTGACTGCTCGGCCCACATCGGCTGCACCGCTTGAGACCCCGCTCAGCCTGAACCTCGACCACAGAGCTGCCTGCGCAGCGCACCTTGGCCAGCTCATCGGCGACCCTACGAGCAGCTACCCTGCGAGCGTCGGAGAGCAGCAGGAGTCTACGCTCCAGCCCTCAGGCCAGTGCTTACCTAGTTCGGTCATACTGTATGTAAGCGGTAGTGAGACATAATAAAGAACCTGTTCAGCCTAGCAGTGTTTCTCTCGAACCCCGACATCATACCTGAGATCCTCCGTCTCACTGTAATTCATAAAACCGCCAAAATCCATAACGCACGATTACGACTGGCTTGCTTGGCAACGATCGATTCGCTTCATCTCTTTTGCTCTTTAAACGGATCACTAAATAAGAAAGAAAAGGATATGAAATTCGCTTCTAACTAAGTAGTGGTTGGGTAGAGTGAATGAGAACGAATGAATATGAAAACTATCGAAAACGTAAGCTTTAGATTTACTTTGTAGTTTGGTTGCGCTTGCACCGTTTTCGTTTGGTTTGTATTAGATTGTTTGCGTTATCGTGGTATTGATTTGCGTTTTCTAAAATCGGTTTTCTCATATTGGAATATCGATACGATACGATTTCTGACTGTAATCGGATTTCAGTTTCGTTTTGATATATCGGTCTCATGCCTAACGCGAACTCGTTTCACAGTGGTCCGCGCGCCAAACGCGCTGTTGAGACGCGCTGGCCGACGGCGCGTGCCGCGCGCATCACTCTGAAACCAGCCTGATTGATGGCACGCATACACTACGCGTCGGGAACTTTAAAGCCGTTTACTTTAGGGAAATATTGAAAATTTTGTTTATGTTTATTTGGCAGAAAGTGTTCATTTATCATTCTAAACACGATTTTGAAATAATTCGAAAAAAAAAATTCGTGACTTTGAGCCTCAATATCTCCTGAACCAGTAATTTCCCAGGTGTGGTGCCGAAGTAAAAAATGATCGTAATAATTGGTACTATATGGGGTTTCAGTTTTCGTTAAGGGTCTTTTTACATCCTGTATATAGCATTTTCAATAGGTAACCGCAAAAATAGCTTTACTATCGAAAGCAAAGTAGGTAATTTTTGCCAGCGAAAAAGTGATAGTGATGTTTGACTAGGTGAAGATAAAGGATAGTTCAAGTAGATACCTCTACTACGGAACCCTTCACGAACGAGTCCGACTCGCACTTGAATTAATTATTTTTATATCGTATCGGAACCGAAGCACATGCCATTATATAATAGTCAAAACTGGTAAAACTTGAATAGAACTAGTTCTGGTTAATAGATGGCTGTTGTCAGCTCGTTCTGTCCGCGCATCATTTGGTATATATATTTATTTATTGATTATATACATGTCATGATAATGATTAACAACTACAATTTCTTTTAATATCAATACTTATCAGTAAGTAAAAAAACCAATGCTTATGTTCCTGCTCGTTTGTAGTTTAGTATCACAAAATCGGCGGTATGATATCTTTTCCGGGCATTTTCGGCGAAAAAGATTATGCAGACCTTGTAACCATCTAACAAAAATTGCTTTGTCGATAAGTCTATTGTCAATATTCAATATCCGCTGAATTCAATATTTGAACTATTAATTTTTTCGAGATTTTAGATTCGTTTTTGACAGAAGCTCCATACAAAATATGTCAAACATAATCTCGAATCTCAAAATCAATGGATAGATCGAATATTAAAACTGGTCGTCATCTGGGCTTTGATGGACTCGAAGTAACTTTTGAATAATATTATTATACATACTCTGTCAGTCAAAGAAACACCACTCATACTTCTCAGTGCTCTCATTTCTACAGCATTTATTCTACTTTCATGACTCTTCTGCCATACCCAACTATCACTACCATACATAAGAGTAGGTACTAATACCCCTCTATGCACAGCCAAACGCGCCTTACGCGCCTTTTTGGACACGTTTTGGCTATTTATAAATGCCTTCAGAGCTCTATTCACTCTATTACCTGCGGAATTATTACACACATGCGTGAAATCATAGACATGGCACTTATCATCTGATAAAATTTCTATGCAAAATGCTGTGTGTCTGTGTCTAAATATTAAGAGATTGTCTGAACATGAATGGCAATGTTGCGTATTGCCTACAAAATTTTCTGATAACTATGTTTTTATAGATTGATAAAACATACTTATCAGAAAATGTTGTGGGAAATTGCAACGTTGCCAAACTCAAGATCGTTCTGTGTGAAAAACCTTGGGATAGGCCTAAGTCCAGCAGTGGACGCCTCTCGGCTGACATGATGATGTTTCTCTGGACTGTGTATTATTATCAATAAAAGGTATCGCTTAAGTATACACGTGCTGACCAATAGTTATGTTACTCTTTATAAAACAGGTTTACTAAATCTCTTCTGCTATTTATAATTTTCTCTATAGAAAACAAATTGTCGCCAGAAAAACTTTAATGTATATCTAGAAACAAACAAGACTAACTTATTGACAAGTCACAAATTGAGTCTTAATATCATATTTCAATAATTTGTGCACGCTGCAAGAAAAAAAATTGTCCGATTAATCACCCTGCTTAGTTGATTTACGAAGTCAATTTTAATCTTTATTTTAATACGGTATGATTGAATATTAATCAAGCAATATTTTTTTTTTGTTTTAAAAACATCATCTTTATTAAAACAACTATCTCCTGCTTGAAACTAGTCATGATCGGCGACGTCAAAGACACTCATCTTTTTAGATTATTTTATATATTAATATAAATTTAACACGTAACGCTATACCTACTGTATCAGCATCAGCGAAATTTTTATTCTCGCTACTTTTTTAAATCGCGTTTTAATACCGCGTCCCTGATGTTTATTTTTCAAATGTACCTATCATTGTTGTAATTCTAAATAAAAATGTATTGGTTAAATACTAATTTTATACTATTAATTAGACTTATTTTTATTAAAATCCAATAATAAATTAAACATGTAAACAATAACATATAAAAAAAGTAAGTTCTTTATTACAAATATCTTTTTTTTTGCGTTGCCGTTGGTGTTTTCTTTGAGGTCGAATTCCAAAATCGAATTTCGAATTCGAAGAGGTTTGTTTTTTCACTAAACTTTTTATATGCATGTGAAAGAGACAGAGCACAGTAAAATTCGAATGTTTCAAATTTGTGGCTGAACAATGTCAATTCGTGACACTGAAGATTGAAAAATTAAAAAGCTACTTTGCCTCACGCTCGAATCAAAATCGCGTTTTGTTCACTGTTGTCTCGCAGCAAAAGCGGCATGTTTGAGCTGCTGTGGTGAAAATAACTATTGTTTTTAATTGGCGTTTTGACTTCTTCGGTATTCATTACCTGTGCGGTGCAAATGACTTGAAACTCCATGTTTTTTATATGTACAACAAAAATTGGTTTCTTCAACTTTACAATATAAATGAAATAATATATTTTTCACCACAGCAGCTCAAACATGCCGCTTTTGCTGCGAGACAACAGTGAACAAAACGCGATTTTGATTCGAGCGTGAGGCAAAGTAGCTTTTTAAATTTTCAATCTTCAGTGCCACGAATTGACACTGTTCAGCCACAAATTTGAAACATTCGAATTTTACTGTGCCCTGTCTCTTTCACATGCATATAAATTGATATAAAAAGTGAGTGAAAAAACAAACCCCTTCGAATTCGAAATTCGATTTTGGAATTTGACCTCAAAGAAAACACCTACGGCAAAGCAAAAAAAAAAGATATTTGTAATAAAGAATTTACTTTTTTTATATGTTATTGTTTACATGTTTAATTTATTATTGGATTTTAATAAAAATAAGTCTAATTAATAGTATAAACCAATACATTTTTATTTAGAATTACAACAATTATACATTTGAAAAATAAACATCAGGGACGCGGTATTAAAACGTGATTTTAAAAAGTAGCGGGAATAAAAATTTCGCTGATGCTGATACAGTAGGTATAGCGTAACGTGTTAAATTATATTAATATATAAAATAATCTAAAAAGATGAGTGAAACTAGCGATGATGACTGTACTTTAACACCAGAAGAGTTAAATCAACAAGTGATTATGCAGAATTCAATCTATTCCTGTTCATTTCTATGTATCCTAAGTAATATGTGTTCTCACTGCTGTGGTGAAAAGTTATGTGTGCTACACGAGAGCAAAGTTTTTTGTATCTCGTGCTGTTGAGTCCCTCACCACGCTCAGGATTCTAACTTTGATTCACTCGCTACGCTCGTGAATCAATCATAGAATCCTTCGCTTGCTCGGGACTCAAAATCAGCACACGAATCAAAAATCAACTTTGCTCTCTTGTTGCACAAATAACTATTTTAGGACTACTAAAATGCAGTTGAATGAATAATTCAAATTTGATAAGTTTTGCTCAACAGGTAGCTGCTTAACACCCATTGCCTTCACGTTGCCAACTTCAGTATTTTAGGCTTTTGCTTCTGTTTCACGTCGCAAATAAGAGGAATAAATAACAAAGTGGCAATTAAAATATTACAATTGAAATGCAATTTATGTAAATCAAAACAAGAGATAAAGGTAGAGGTCAAGAAGATAGAGATTATTAATAGTAATAATCTCTATCTTCTTGACCTAGGTATTTTTTACCTTTTAAAGTCCCGTGCCCAGCAGTGAGACAGTATAAAGGGCTGATGATGATGATGATGATAATGATGATGAATGTAAAAAAGAAATCGATACTCGTATAGGTCGGTTCACGAAAGATGACCACTGCGCAGAAATCATTTTTTAGGTCCCCGTGGAGGTGCGGGGTGAGGCGCGGGTGGAGTGCCAATGGCGTGGCTCTGTTCTTGACGCATTCCCTAAATGCGTCAAGAATGGAGCAACGCCATTGGTGCACGAATGTACTTACATATGCGCGACGGCCGCCATTTGTGGTCAACTTTCGTGAATTTACCTATACTACTGGCTTATTTCATTTGAAATCTGTTCGTAATTATGAGTCATTGAAAAGATCATTTCGGAACGAATGGTAATTAACTTATTACGGATTTCCGCAGCACTTACTCGTTGTAAGTACATAAATTTTATATTTTATTCACGATGAGCCTTGAGTGCGAATTCCATATTTTTTAAATATTTACACATAAGCTGATGTTATTTAAAACAGCCTTATAGTTTATTGAATATGGCAATGCAAATTACGATTGGCAAATTTATGCCATGGTTAATTTTTAGGGTTCCGTACCTCACAAGGTAAAAAAAGGAACCCTTATAAGATCACTTTTTGGTCCGTCTGTCTGTCTGTCCGTATGTCACCACCGATTTTCTCAGGAACGGGTGGACCTAGCAAATTGAATACCAAATACTGAGGTCTATGGTTCCTATTAGGTGTATAAAAATCAGGGTCCTGGGTCAACCCGATAAAAAGATATGGTCAAAATTAGATTTTTGCGAAAACTTGTAAGTACCAAAATTAACCTTAATTTTCAACTTTTTTAATTTTCGAAATGTTTCCTTTACTTGTGCTGTAAGACCTTGGTTTTTACCAAAATTGACAATTCTTGGTCAACCGTAAGTACCCTTTTGGGTACTTACGGTTTTGGGTCGAAAACCTATATGGTAGTTCTCGTTGAACTAGAATCACGAAATTTGGCCAAAAGCAAGGTCTTACAGCACAAATAAAGGAAACATTACAAAAAATAAAAAAGTGGAAAATTTAAGGGTGTCCCCATACATACATAGTAGACTCCATTTAAGATAGTCCTCTAAGTTTTATGGGTGCTCATACAGATTTAGAGGACTAGCGTAATTAGCACCAACCTCAAATTAGGTAAAATGCGTACAGAACCCTCGGTGCGCGGGTCAGACTCGCATTTGCCCGAATTTTTCAAATTCATGGTGAAATGTGGGTGTAATATTACACCTGCCTACCCCTTCGGGGATAAAGCGTGAGACTATAATATAATAAAATGACATGGTTTATTATGATGACGCGCTACCACGTGGCTAAATTATCATCGACGTTTGATAAGTTGAGTTCTATTGATGTATTGACATATTATTTCTTGCTGTCGCTCAGGTATTTTAAAAAATATGACCTGTATTATCTCTATTGTATTTTTATTTCTATTTCTGCCTGATCGTATACGAATACATAATATAATAATAATATAACTTGTGGCGAGCTGAATGTGTGTGGCGACACTGCGGTCCCGAATGCTTCAGAGAATCGGTCAGGGTTTCGTCTCCGGCTTGGAAGGAAGTGGGGGGTGGAAGTGTCATTCTCAAGGGCGTAACTACGGGGAAACCCGCTCCGGGCCTCCGTTGTCACGAGGCCCGCGATGGCGAAACCGGTGCCGCACCGCTCGACACCCCTAGCCACTCGCACCGGTGTTGCCCTCTGGCTGCCTTTATGGCAGAGTTTATTTGCTTTGGGCGGCTGTTTAGAGAGGGCCCATCTAGTGAGTTGGCGAGTCACCACCTGCCACGCGGACGGATGCTATAGGAGTATCACTGGCAGGTGCCGTTTTTCATCCATAGCATTAATTACCAGTTCACTAAACACCCATCCCCATAACCCGTATTCATTAGATCCACTAAAAACAATAGCCCTACACGTGATGCGGCTAGTCCATAGCTGTACTGAGTAGTGCAGTTGTGGAGGCTCCGCGGCATGTGTCCCATCCCATTTTAGATTTAAACTCTCTACGGGCCTCTGCACGTTGGATCCATATCCCCGTGTCCATCCATATCCCAAAGGACCGGTTATTCTTCTAACACCGAATGTTAGAAGAATAGCCGTGAAAAAGAGAAATATAATATAATAATATTTCTACCACATTCACACAACACCATCTAGTCCCAAACTAAGCAGAAGCTTGTACTATGGATACTAGACAATGGACAGACATATAAAAATATACTTTTTTTTTGTAAATACATACATATCATACATAGAAACACCCAGACCAAGACAAACATCCATGTTCATGCACACAAATGTTTGACTTGAGCGGGAATCGAACCCGCGACCTTCGGCGTAGCAGTCGCTCACACTCCCGCTGCGCCAACCGGCCGTCGGGTTACAATAAATTTCTACTAGACAACGTTTTCCTTACAGACGATAGAAAATGTGGAAGAAAAAATGATAATAATAAATTATAATAAAGTAAGCAACTAACATCTTCACTATGTAAACATAATTATTATCTGTATATATAAAATCCTTGCGTTACTGACTGACTGACAGACAAGCTACAGCCGAAACTATTTGGCGCAAGAAGCTGAAATTTAGCATGTATGTTCCTTGGGGCCCGTAGGGATGCACTAAGACGGGATTTCCCGAAATTCCCACGGGATCGGGCAAAACGGGAGATTGTAAAATATGTGCGTGTGAAGCCGCTGGCGTCGACTAGTGTATTATTATAAGCAGATTCATCGGCAAGAATTTCATTTTTTACTCCGTTTACTGGGATGTAAATGAAGACAAACTTATCAACAGAGGTCATGATTGTTTGCTCAATAAATCAAACAAATAAAGCAAAATATTAAAATTCCTCAAAACTTATTAACGTTTTCAACGGTTTTACTATAATTAGACAGCATAAAACAATACTACCGGTTTGTGACATCACTTCAATGTTATAAGTGGTTTACTCTTACGTAGAGTCAATACAAAATAGCATAAACATATTAAGTTCGTACTTATAACACAAGTAGGAAAAAAATATTTTCTAGATGATTATAATTATTTTTTTTTAATATCAAGAGCCTCTACCGGATCCGTGTTTACTAAATTATGTCAACTGCCTGACTTCACCAAATTCAAAGAAAACAATCTAAAGGATAAGAATAATAAGAGTGAAACATTTCACTAGTCGTTTAATGACCTCAAGAAGATTCTTGGAACGCGTTTCTAATTGTGCTATCATAGAAATGGCGATGTAGTCGTAGAAATAGTTAAACATGTAAAAAAATAACTTGAAAGTCAGAGTTCATGGTCAACAAAAAGATAACATAGTTACCAAATTGATAATCAATTTCTTATTAAAACCAGTCTCTTAGAAACCATGTGATGTATAAATTACCGTGTCGAATGAACTATTGCAGAATTAGGCAAATAATAATAGCTAATAGCTAAAAAGAAAACGCTTAGCTAAATGCAGATACTTCAAGAGCAATGATGTCGAAAACATGGAACTATGTACCTTGACGGACTCCCTGAGAGACCATGGCTGGGTGCAGTAGCACCGTGACCTGGTCATATGATTAATAAAATAGCCTTCAACCTATATTTAGCCCTACCAAATTTACCTACACGAAATTTCATAGTCTTTAAAAATTAAAAAGCTGAGGCAGACTTTTTAATAAAATCGTATATTTCCATAACACACGGGGTAAAACATTTCTCACATACATTACCATAATTCAACATGAACCCCCTAATTAGGAAGAAAACCGAATTAACCAGGGCGTTACTAACTACCAATCAATAATATACTGATTTATTCCCATGGGGTGACGATATCAATGAAAGAATCGAGAATATAATAAGAGGTAGAGCCCCATGGCAAGCGAAAGGATAGTAAAGTGCATTGTGTTGATGATAAGTAGCTATATTTCTTATAACGCGTAGAGTTTAAAAACTGATTCTTTTGATACGTAGGAACATTATACGAGCTTTAAAACTGAAGCTTAATGGGCGATAAGCTTCAGTTTTATGTATTTTAAAGACGTGACCATACCAAACTATGGATCCATCACGATCGCATCTTCATAAAGTTACCCAGTTGCCGAGAAAATACCAATTCCAAGTATATGAATTTTTGGCTGTTGCTTAAGTGTCTTAGGTAATTGGTAAAAAAAATTCAAATCAGTCCGGCTATTTTGGAGATTTTTCGAGACTTACGCGGGGAATTAGCTTTATAACTTTATAAACACTCGTTGACACACCTTACTGATATTGTCCTGTCAAACAATCAAGATAAAGATAATTCTGCAAATAGCAAAAATTTGCTTTGCGTTTTTGTTTGCGTTAGTTGAACACCAAACCAAATCTTAAAAAATAGCGTAGAAAAAGTGATTTCTACTACATAGAATAATATTAAAACACATATAAATCCAAATACCGCAGCATTCCAAAATACTCATCTGAAAATTGCGATTAAAATTATGTCCGCACTAGAAACTTTAATCCACGAAACCAGATTTGTGCCATTTTTATTTATTTTCCCATTACTCATAGCTGGAAGAGAATGTAGATGGAATAAATTACCTCGCTTTCAGTCTGTTACAAAGCCGGTGTAGTCTAAAGGGACAATTAAATTTAAATTGGGTCACCTCGTATGCGTCACAGCAAAAATATAAAACTACAAAGTGCTACCATATTATTCTTGTTTTTTGTAGAAGGTTTATCTTTGAGTGAATGGTGGAGATGTCGGCATCAATGTCCAGTAAAAGAAGAAAATATATGAACGCCAGAAATCATCATCCTCTTAGCGTTATCCCAGTTTCAATCTGGGGTCCGCTTACTAGTCTAAACGGATTTAGCTGAATATTAGCTTTTCCACAGTGCGACTGCCTGTCTGACCTCCGCAACGCGAAGGGATAGCGATATTCCATGGTTTAGACTAGTGTAAGTTTAATTAGAAGGTACTGACGCCCTGTAACGACTGTCAAAGATCTTCATGACAGCCGGGACCGACGGCTTAACGTGCTCTCCGAGGCACGGGAAAAGCGATAATTAATAATTCAATACGCACTTAACTCCGAAAAGTCATTGATGCGCGCCGTGGATTCGAACCCGATACCCTCTGCATTGCAGTCTGTTGGTATCTCCACTCGGCTATCGCTGCCATATGAACGCCAGAAATAAATGGTGTTAAGATCTATAAACGATTGTTTTATTTTAAAGTGTAACATTTGCGTAAGCATGTGCTTAATATAAGCATAAATAAAAATGTAGAACATTACAAGTGGATAAAATGCATCAATTCGATAGAATTATGATACTAACTATATGTCGCTCTTTTAGCCTTCAGCAAACCACTACAGGATAAAAATTTAAGTTAGAAATAAATTCAAATCCATTTTTTATTGCGGTAAAACTTCGGATGGATGGCAGGAATAGGAGAAAATCCAAAGTCAATTTGTGACGACGATTGTTTTTTATGTAATCATGGATATGTCTGGGCAGTTGGGCACTCGACAGCAACGTGATATGCCTTGATTAGCCGAAGTAGCGTACCTAGAACTTACCTGTATTGCAACCTGACTTGACATTTCTAACTAGAAAAAAAATCTAGTTGTTGATTTATTTTTGGAATTGAAAAATACAGGTACGTCTTCAAAAACGTATTGTATTAGTAATCGCTGATGTTCGTTCTCATCACCCGCTACCAATCGCACCACACCTCAACAGATTCGTGTAAACAGCAAACATTTTATCGCACGCGAAGAGGGGCGCGTTGACACGTGCCAAAACCATTCCAGTGACGTATCGGGTTGTTCTCTTGTAAAACGTCTAACGAATGATCTGAGGTTTTGTCGGCGAAATTTTGGAGGGGAAATGTTTTTACGAGAGGCACAATCAGTTTGTATCTTAAATAGAACCGAAGTAGGAAATTTTATATGTAAATTGAGGCTTTTTGTAAAAGTAACGTTGCTTCTGTTTGGTTAGGAGGTACTGGCTCCCGTATTTTACTTTGAATGTAAGAGTTATTGTCACTCGTGAGCACTTTTTGGCTGGATGTGACAATCTTGATAATGATTTTGGGAATGCTTTTGGTCGAGGGTATGAAATAAATATATGCAATAAGGATTTTAACTAGTTTTTGTAGCGATTTGAACTGCATGTAATTTAGATTTGTATAATAGCCTCACGCGTTTCTGCTCTGTGCTAATGATTTAATATAGGTACCGGATTAAATTGAATAGTTTATATTATATAAACACTAATCTTCTCAATTCCACATTCTTCTTGCATCTGTCTATATTTTCTGGATATTGTTATAATATTGTTACTATCTCGTGGAAGACGTATGCCGTGCATCACAAATGCAAATCATTTATAATAATCGATAAGCATCTTTCTCTTTTCTTAAGAAAGGATGGTCGCAATAAAGAATTAGTTTGATTGCTTTGTTATATAATATCCTACCAAAGATCCAACCAAATAGGTAATAAGTAAGTTCTTTTTTCCGGAAATTTGGGATGCCAAATATTGTATCTGCTAGTTTGTGGTCCGCAATTTCTGCTGTTGTGTTGTCACCTAATGCATTTTAAGAATATGATATTATCACTATCAGCCAATCTATGTTATTTTTTTTTGGGTAAAAGCGCAATTTAAGGATTAGTATTTAATCTTGTCCTAGACGCAACTACCAAAACATTATTTTTTGCCGAAATATCGTAAATAATACTTGTTTGTCTACACTAATAGACTATTAGCATAAGATCAATAAAACATAAGAGGGTCAAACATATTTATAACTGGCGTCCACGTATTAATTATATTAAAAACAAACCAACCAATAGTTTAAAATAAGTGTTACGTAAAATTTTCCTTGTTCCGAAAAAACTAGACGACATATAAATAATTGGACTACATTTTAATCATAGGTACGTCTGATATAAAAAAAAAACACAAAAACCTTAGAATAAACATTTGTGGCACAAATATTAGGTACCAGCCTGTTCTGTTCGGTGTAATTTTTACGTAATACGTAACGCCATCTATTAGATTCAAACCTTACTACTAGGAGCAGAATTTCTCTGACTCCACTATAGAGGCCGCTATAATTTGTTACAACTCAAAATCAATTAAAGTAGTTCTCATGTTAACAAGTTCTCCGAAGTCCCGAACGGTTCTATAATTAGAATATTTAGAATCGAATGAGCTTTTTCAACAACCCACAGCCCGATGTGACTAGTATGACTTGGCACATTTTTTGCCCTCTTTAATGTTATTTAGAGGGATCGAATGTTCGGTAACTACGTAATCCGATGATAGATAAAGCTAATTGGACCTAAGTGAGGAGGAAAAAATACAAGGAAGAATTTGCTCGGCTCGTCGACTACATAATGGTCTTAGAAAAGGTAGTCAGGCACGAAACGATTGAATATTAATTGATTGTACCTTTTCCGAATCGTTACGAACTTGTTGATGGAATTGAATACCTCTAGATAAACTTTTTAGAGCCTTCTGAATGGAATATTTCTTCCTGTGCATATTGCTTTCTTTGCCACTAGGTGCTACTAGCATTAAATATCGTTCCAATGACTATCAAGTTCACCTTAAAAACACCGCAAAAATCCAAAAGAGTACAACTGAAATTAAACTACAGTTTACGGATTTTATTGCGTTATATTGGTTTCACTGTTATTACATTTAAACCGAATGATCTAAATGTAATAACAGTGAAACCAATATAAAGCGATAAAATCCGTAAACTGTAGTTTAATTTCAATGTGTAACATTCGCGTAAATCCAAGAAAATACTAAGAATACAATTCTGATAAATGCACAGGTACTTAATATAGCCTAGGTCACATCTGAGCGCTACCGTGCTTCGGAGAGCACGTAAAGCTGTCGGTCCCGGTTCTTGTCTTAGGATAAGAGTCGTTAGGCCACGCCGGAGGCCTTCAGGCGGTCTGGAAAACTCCGACACTAGAGTTAGCCACACACTCATACGAAAAACAAACAAAAAAAACAAACATAGCCTGGGTACTTAATATAGCCTAGGTACTTACCAAAATGATTTGGACATCTTAGGTACATAACTAAATTATTTATTTATCTCTACAAGACTGAACATCTGTTTATCTTATCCAGATTTATCTTAGCTCCATCGGTACTAAGCCGAAATTTGTTTTAACCCCAAAGTAGAACTTTGAAGACTTTGCGGCTTTGTATTAATTATGAATATTTGAAAATGATTTTACTTCGCCTGGACCGCACCGTTTTATTACATAGCATTAAAATGATTACGAAGACATGGATTAAATTGATGTGTTTTGCCTTTAATAATAATAATATTTTACCACATGCACACAACACCATTTAGTCTCAAATTAAGCAGAGCTTGTATCATGTATACAAGATTATGGATTACCATACACACTTATACCTATACACTTTGTTTTTTTTGCATATTACTACATAGTATAAAATAAAGTCTCTCTTCTCTCTGACAGACAGAGAGAAGAGAGACTTTATTTTATATGCCCTATGTATGCTAAAATCTTGAAAACTACGTAACGGATTTTGATGCGGTTTTTTTTATTAGATATAATGATTCTAGAGGACGATTTATATGAATAATTGACGCGGACGAAGCCGCTGGCGACGTTTAGTTAACATATAATATACAGTCATAGAAACAGAGTGTTGTCTATGTAGAGATGTTAGCAGTATTTAAGTAATAGCCTATGTTTAAGATCTAAGTTAGATATTATTATTACTTAGTATTTTATACTTACTTTAGTGTTGCAATTATTATGCATTAGCCTAGTTGCATTTTGTCTTGGAGCCTGGAGTCCCCTGTCAATTATTTTTTGAGAATTTTAGTCAATTTTTGACTGCCTCGTTGGTCTCGCGGCATAAATGTGCACGTGGGATTGGTAGGTCTCGGTTTCGATTCCCGGGTCGGGCAAAGTGTTCTTGGGTTTTTCCGTTAGGAAATTCTCAGTAGCAGCACGGAGTCTGGTAATATGCCCGGTACGGCAATAGGCTCGCCCCTTATTACGTGGGACCTAAAAATTCATGGTGAAATGTGGGTGTAATATTACACCTCTGCCTACCCCTTCGGGGATACAGGCGTGAGTCTATAGAATAGTATAGAATAGAATTTTAGACAAGTGCTAGTATAATCAAAGGTGACTGATTCCTCATAACGACTGACAAAGGCCTTCATGTCAGCCACGACAAACCGGTGCGCTTTTCCATGCATTATAATATATACATAATTATGTAACTTTGAAAAGTACGTTTTGCGCGTTGGGATTTGAAGCCGGTACCCTTTTACTTGGCAACCTGTTCGTATCTTTACTAGACTATCGCTGCCTCACAACTTCAGATGTTGTTAATACGTGAACATGTATAATTATAAAAACTTTTTAAAAGCTGTCATGATGTCGTTTTTGTCACTTTTAAAACGACCTATTCCACAGACGCGTGTTTATAATAAACACCATTCAAAGTTTAATTTGTTCCTAATTAAATATTTCTTACAACAATTACAAATAAACACGAACAAGTTGGAAAACCATCTGAGCACGTGCGGTATATGTGCGCCGTAACAGAACGGAATAAGGTTGAAATTTGTGAAAATATCAACTTATGAAATTGGAGTAACGTGATTAGTGGTTGTCACATTTGCCAGTTGACATGCATTGTTGGGGGCCATGAAAACAGCGTAATTATAAAATCCATTTAGTGATTGTTTATTAAAATATCTCCCTCAACCCAACATGGAGCGTGCAATCCCAATTATTAATCCAACGTCCTGAAGGTATTGTTAGGTTTGCTCAAAGCCCACTCAATCACAAACCAGGCGATTGGTACCACTATTGCGTGATTTTTATCAAACAGGTACTTAATTACGAGTACGAGTGGATACTGGGCTTGTGTCATTTGGCGATTAAACTCAATTAAATCTACATTATATATATATATTATATACCTAATATAAAATTAGTGCGTACCTGACTGACTGACAGACAGCCAAAACTACTGGGCGTATACTGTGTATTATTATGTCCCTTCGGGTATTTGAGACGCGCTAAGAGAAGATTGTGGCAAGTACCACCCTAAGGATAAAATAGACCAACGCAGGTGGAACCATGAGCGAAGTCTCGAAGTCATAAGATGAAATACTATGTGTTGCTTGCGGTACTTCGATCTGAAAAGAATAAACGTTAAGAAATACGTTTTAAAAACGTATGGGCTACATTTCTTTCACGTGATAGACAGCGCGTATCATTTCTTGTGAATGAAACGCGACATACGAGGGGAGTTCAATGTATTCTCTGTATCGAGGTGATATACTAATGATAAGGGTAATTTAATTATCTCATTAGTTAATGACACTCTTTGAGGGTATAAATACAAAATTTCATTTGTTTGCCACCATTAGTATTCAAGATATCATTGCGAAAAGACAACTATGATGACTGATTCGACAATGATGAAAAAAATCGAGCATCGTGCAGTGATAAAATTCCTCACAAAACAAGGAAAAACTCAAAAAATTATCCATGAAGAAATGGTGGCTGTTTACCAAGATTCTGCGCCTTCATTATCTACAATTCAGAAGTGGTCAAGTGAATTCAAACGGGGTAGAGAGAGCATTGAAGACGACCCCCGCGCTGGTGGGCCAATTTGTGCCGCTACTGAAGAAAACGTCAAATTAGTCGAAAAACTTGTACTTGAAGATGCCCGTGTAAGAGTGAAAACATTAGCAAAAATGACTAAGCTATCCGTGGGTACCATTCACACAATCCTTCATGAGCGCCTGAATTTGTCAAAGGTCAGTTCAAGATGGGTGCCGCGAATGCTCACTGCGCTACAAAAACAAGTGCGAGTTGACTGTTGTAAGGAGTTTTTGGACCTCTGTGGTGAAAATCCGCAAAGTATTTTCGATCGGATTGTTACTGGTGATAAAACGTGGGTTCATCACTATGACCCTGAGAGCAAGCAAGAGTCTATGCAGTGGCACAAAAAAGGATCAGACCTGGCGAAGAAGTTCAAAGTCACTCCGTCCGCAGGAAAGCTCATGGCCACGGTGTTTTGGGATTCTAAGGAAATCTTGCTAATCGAGTACACAAAAAAAGGTCAAAGTATTACTGCTGCATCATACGCAACCACCCTGCGTAATTTAAAGGAGGCAATTAAAGAAAAAAGACGTGGAAAATTAACCGCAGGTGTGTTGCTGCTTCACGACAACGCGCCGGTTCACAAGGCGCGCCTTGCCCAGGCTGCTGTGCGGGAGTACGGATTTGAAGAAATCAATCATCCACCCTACAGTCCGGACCTGGCCCCTAGTGATTATTATCTATTCCCTAATCTTAAAAAAGACCTTCGTGGAAAGCATTTTTCGGACGATGAGGAGTTGAAGGGAGCAATAAACGAACATTTTTCGGGCCATGGAGAAAAATATTTTTCAGAAGGAATTGAAAAGTTACTTTCACGAACAAATAAATGTATTGAGATGTTAGGGGAGTATATTGAAAAATAAAATTTATTCAGAATTTTCCGCCTTTTCCTTCATACCTATACCGAGAATACATTGAACTCCCCTCGTAGCGATGCAAGGCGTTGCGTTTCAACAGTTTGTTTCTTGCGTTTGTCCTTATTGTATAACTCTCCGGATTTATAGTATTAGTAATAGATTTACATTTGACTATAATAAGTAATATATAATAAGTAATTATATATATTTATAGTATATTTGTGGTTTATAATATGTACCTATATAAATTATTAATATGTATCTAATACATATCCTCTTTTCACCACATGGCTAATGCACCTACCACATCTATCTCTGCACCTCCAAAAGGTTGACTGGCAGAAAATGCCACCAGGCATTAAGTCCACCTGTGCACTATTTTTGTGCATAAAGAATAAATAGATAAAAATAAATAAATAAATAATATCTAACCAGATCAAAAAATAAAAGCATAAATTTTATACAACATCTGAAAAGCTTATTTGTCGCTTATTTCGTGGCCACATCGCTTTGCTATGAATACTGTAATTAAACTTAAAATATGAAATATTGTTAGAAATAATTTTCAAGTCGAACGGCCCACATTAGCATGATTTTCGCATGAAAAGGCTAACATTAAAATAACAAACGACGACGACAATCACTCTTTGCAATTAGCTGAATTTGTAAGTACTAATTATATATAATGTATTTCATTTGCTTTTCGTTTCTTGGTTTGATTGTAATCGTTTATGAAAACTTGAGGTAAAAATAAGTAGCTTTGATTTTGATAAGAATCTTTAGATTTCGGACGTAGGTACATTATTAAAAAAAATGGCCTGGCAAAGGCTTGACAGCACGGTTGGCGTGGTAATTTAGGCGGCTGCCTCGCCGCTTGACACTGCGCCGAGTGTTGTGGGATCAATCCTTACACACTTCGTGTGATTCATATATCGTTGTTTAGAAACTGGGTGTATTGTAACCTTTAGTTGTACGATTGTAAAACACAGGCTTCAAGCCTGTCACAAATATTGCCCTGATACATCAGTACTATTTTATTTATTTATATACAATTTATTGTACACATTAGAAACATTATTAGAAATCTTATAACTAAGTAGAGTACAAAGGGCGGCCTTATAGCTGAAAGGGATTTCTACCAGGCAAGCTTTGGATGAAATCAATACCAAGAAGTCTGTCGTATGGTAACATAACAATACATGAAGTTTCAAACAATAAATTTTTAGGTATAATATTGGACAAGTATTGTGATTGGAAATAAATTAATAGTTAAAAAAAACTAGAAAAACACGCTTTTATAAATGCACGTAAAAGCAAAAAATAAATTATGGATCGTTTAAGTTGTCTCTATTTCTGGCTTAAACTATGTGTTTTAATTATAATATTTGATTGTAAAAGCGTGGGCGCTGGAACAGAAAGACGTTCTTGTTTAACTTGTTGAAATATCAAGTGAATTGACGTTACTGGAAGCAGGTTACACAGATTGGCGCTCTAACTGGAGTTGCAGCACGAGTAGTAAGTGGTTCTACATTAAACAGTCTGCTCAAACCACTACCAGTTTGGTGAACTCAGACAAAACATGCGCCATCAGCGAGGAAGACGACATTTACCGACATATTTAACGATTCTTCTTTCAGGAAATTAAGTACATAAAAGTAATGCGTCAACAGTGGCAAAATGTAGAGTTCTTGTTCGTGGATGAAATATCTTTGGTTCCCTTTGGTAACCCTTTGGCGGCATAAATGCTATGCTCTTGTGTGACCTCATGCAGCTTCCGCCAGGAAGTTAGCATTAGTTAACAAGAAAGTGTGTGTCGCTCGCTTAATTATTCTTACAAACGGATCTATATTGTCACATTGAATGACACAAGCTTTGCCTGCAGTATTCGCTTGTGAGTTGTGTTCCTTTCTGTCCACATGAATGAGAATCCGTAAAATCAAAATCAAAATCTTTTATTCAAAATTGGCTGGTAAACAGCTCTTTCTGAACGTTAAATTTTACAATAGACAGTCCCCCAAAAAGCCCAACCCTTCACTGCTTCCTATGTGTTTTCGCTAGGAAGAAGAAGCAGCGCAACAAACTCCCTAGCAACACAGTACTGTCTGCGTATTTAAATAAGAAGTTATAAATTATAATAAAAAAATAATAATATCACATTTCAGTTAACATGATAGCTATCACACAACCTATTGCCATTTATTTAGTTACGTACCTACTTAAGACTTGAAAATTGAGAATAATGACTAACACTTAGCCTCCAAAACAAAATGAAAAGTAGGGTGTAACCGCACACATGTTAAATATCATGTTGTCATGTAATCACTGCTCAGTCAAATCACGTTACAATGCATTAATTAGGTAGGTACCAAAACAATTGGAACAAATTGCAAATAAACTCATAAATCAGCAAGTCAAAAGCTGTATCCTGTCCAGCAGATCGACCAGTCATCACAGGCAGCACCCGTTCACGAGTATAACGCAATGATCAGCCATCACCCTCCTCAACCATATTAGAGGGAAGTGGGTGACCCGACCACCGACGCTACCGCCTGCAGTGACAGTACAGTGAGACAAGCCATTCGAACTTACATTAGACTAAAATAAATCTATCCGACATTATTAACGCACTATAACATATCTAAAGAGCAGAACGTCAACAAATAAACGCATAATTGAATTAAAAAATGTCAAAGTGTATATAAAAATTAAATGTCAAATAAAATAATGACGCAAACAAATATACATGTCAAACAGAGAATCTTATGTCAAAAATAAAGTTAATCAAAATTCAAACATATGTCAAACAGTATGTATATAAAAACAATTAAATATAAAGCTGTACAAAACAACTGGAACAGTAAGTATTGAACTTGTCTACCAAGCATTCTTGTCCTTGAAATAATCATCTATTGAGTAATATGCTTTTTTTAACAAACACGTTTTAACTTCAGTTTTAAAGGAATTTAAAGGTAACTGACAAAAATGAGTTGGTAATTTATTATACATACGTACACCTAGCCCCATGAATGTATTATGAACTTTATGTAATCGAAGATGAGGCACGCACAATTTATGTTTATTTCTAGTGTTTATATTATGGACATCACTATTTTTACTATACGACTCAATATTTTGTTTAATGTACATTAAATTGGCAAATATATATTGGGAAGGTACAGTCAGGATTTCAATTTCTTTAAATCGATCCCTAAGTGACACCCTCGGCCCTAACTGATAAATAGCACGGACTGCCCTTTTTTGCAAAATAAATACACTGTCAATATCTGCAGCTTTTCCCCATAGAAGAATACCATAGGACATAATACTATGAAAGTAACTAAAATAAACTAGACGAGCCGTATCGACGTCGGTTAACTGTCTAATTTTTCTAATAGCGTATGCAGCCGAGCTAAGTTTCCCAGTAAGAGCCAATATGTGTGCTCCCCATTGCAATTTATTATCTACTGTTATACTTAAGAAAACAGTGTTATTTACTGGTTCTATAATCTCCTCGTTAAGTGCTAAGTTAGGTCCCAGATTCTTTACGTTTGGCAATACAAATTTAACACATTTAGTTTTCTTAGAATTTAAAACTAAGTTATTAGCTGTAAACCAGTGTGTGACTTTAGTTAGTGCTCGATTTACTTCGTCAAAGTTTTCCTTATTTCTATCAACCTTGAAAATTAAAGACGTATCAACTGCAAAAAGAACAACGTCACACAAGTTATTCATGTAATAAGGCAAATCATTTATATAAATTAAGAACAAAAATGGTCCCAGAATGGACCCCTGGGGAACACCTAATTGCACTGGTAACCCGGAAGAATGAGCTCCATTTACATCTACATGTTGTACTCTACCTTTCAGATAAGAATTAATGACTCTAAGTGCCAAATCTCTGATACCGTAATGTTTCAGTTTGCGTAAAAGTGTATCATGATTTACGCAATCAAAAGCCTTAGAAAGGTCACAGAAGATACCTATAGCATTTTGCGACTGTTCCCAAGCATTGTACACATGCTTAAGTAAAGCTACTCCTGCATCAGTCGTAGATCGACCCTTAGTAAATCCGTACTGTTCAGTATGTAGGAGGCTGTTAAGATTAAAATATTGTAGTAATTGCTTAAGTAGGAGTTTTTCAAAAATTTTACTGAACGCTGGTAACACTGAAATGGGTCTGTAGTTACCAATATCAGCTTTGCTGCCAGATTTAAAAAGTGGAATAATTTTGCTGTATTTCATAAGATCTGGGAAAGTTCCTGAATTAAGGCAGAGGTTGAATACTACAGTTAAATACGGAGCTAGTAGGTCAATAATTGTTTGCAAAACTGTTACAGAGATGCCCCATAAGTCACCTGTCTTTTTAGGCTTAAGAGACTTGAAGGTATTTAAAATGTCAGTTGAATTAATAGGCTGAAATCTAAAAGTACACGTTATTTCTGGCATATTATTAATCAAATATGTTGCAGCTACACTAGAAGAAGCATCTAAACCCTTCGTAACGGATAACGGTATGTGCGAAAAATAATTATTAAATTCTTGAGCTACATCTTCATCTTCGCGTACAATTTTAGTGTCAAACTTCAATTCAAACTTATTGTTATTAATTCTAATTTTGCCAGTTTGTTCTTTAATAACTTTCCAAGTAGTTTAAACTTTGTTATCGGATTGCTTTATTTTGTTACTCAAAAACATGGATTTTGCTATAAAACAGACTTTCTTAAATAATTTTGAATATTTTTTAACGTATTCAATAAACTGTGGATTAAAATTGTAGGATTTTATAGCATATAATTCATATAATTTAGCTCTACTCACATGTATACCAGTAGTGGCCCACTCATTAAATCTTTTATTGCTACCTATTTCTACAGTTTTTTCTTTATATACATTTTTGAAAGCGTCCTTGACAACTGTAAAAAGCGACTCATATAAAACATCGGGATTGGTGTATTTTAAAATTGAGGAGTTCACACTGGATAGTATTTTGTTTTTGAACGAATTACAACGAGCGTTTGTGATAGGTCTGCAGGTGATTTGTGACGAGATCTTGCTGGAGTAACTAACAAACTTGGCTAACTGTCCACAGTGATCAGACGAGAGCTCGTCAAGGATTACAGTGCTTGACGCAGTAACATCACTAAAAATATTATCTAGACAAGTTGAAGAAGTAGCGGTTACTCTAGTTGGTTCAAAAAATAAATAGTTTAAATTAAAAGATTTAAATAAATTTATCAATCTTCCACTTAAAGGCGATACTTCCAATAAATTGACATTAAAGTCACCACATACTACTATTTTTTTACTATTACATTTTATACGCTGTAAAACGTCTTCCATAGTCAGTTCAAAAATATTAAAGTCACCTGCGGGGGGGCGGTATACGCAAATTATAACAAAATAATCAAGTTCAATACATGATAGTTCAACACCGCGCTCCACAGAAAGTTTAACTAAGTCATTACGTTCTTTACACTTTAGAGTATTATGAACCAAAATTAACGAGCCACCATGTATAGCTTCCTTCCTTGTGAATGCACTTTTAACAGTAAAATTGTAATTATTTAACAAAACTAATTCATTACATTTTTTCCAGTGTTCAGTTATACACATGATATGAACATTTCTAAAGTCTAAAAATAAATCTAACTCTAACTCTTTGCCTGAAAGGCCTTGAATGTTCTGATGTACAACATTCAGAAAGTGTGGCCTGCCAGTTGTCTCAACTTGTAGTTTAAATTACAGGTTGATTCAATATACTGATTAGTAGAAATACTAATGTCTGTAACTGCAGTAGTTACACTATGTGTAACCACTGCCTATATAGTATTTTTATAATAATAATTTTTATAACCTAAAATAGTATTTTCCGTCGTACAGCATGACTCCTAGTGATTTCTCTTCCGCTATTAACACACCTGTCTTATGATTGTCAAATAACTCCTTGAGGGCTTGCTTGACTGTCAGTCCAATGTTTAATTGGTTGTCTCTATCATTTAAGCTTCCGAACAGTGCAGATTCCAGATCATAGTTCAGGGAAAAAGATTTACCAAACATGTCACATTTGTTTTTGATTATATCAAAGTTACGAACCAGCAAGTAACGCGTAAAGTAATCTGATGCAGATAGTGACCTAATCATACTATACATTTTATCGCCCTCTATCATATTCATATTCAGAATATTAGTCGTCCAACTTGTCATAGAAAGCATATTTGTGCGAATGATATTATATTTCATCATCAGACCTTGAAACCAAATTGTAGTCAAAGTTCATTACGTGGCCTTTCTCACAAGTGCAAACACGACTATGATACGATATTCCATCATGAAATGCCAGTGCCTATCTTCCGGTTTCATCATCAGACCTTGAAACCTAATTGTAGTCAAAGTTCATGACGTGGCCTTTCTCACAAGTGCAAACACGACTATGATGCGATATTCCATCATGGAATGGCAGTGACTATCTTCCGGCTTCATCATCAGACCTTGGAACCAAATTGTAGCCAAAGTTCATGACGTGGCCTTTCTCACAAGTGCAACCACGACTATGATACGATATTCCATCATGGAATGCCAGTGACTATCTTCCGGCTTCATCATCAGACCTTGAAACCTAATTGTAGTCAAAGTTTATTACGTGGCCTTTCTCACAAGTGCAAACACGACTATGGTACGATATTTCATCATGAAATGCCAGAGCCTACCTTCCGGCTTCATCATCAGACCTTGAAACCTAATTGTAGTCAAAGTTCATTACGAGACTTTTATAAGAAATCTAAAACAGCTATGATACGTTGTTCCATCATGAAGTTCCAAGTCATATTTTCCGCCTCCATCATCAGATCAGTTCAACAGTACCATATTATTAAATTATCATCAGAACTACATACAGCTGCCAATTTTCAGTACGCTACGACCCTTGGAAGATGGTTAAATTAGTTACCTTAGATTCCATTACATAGTTAGTTACATACACGACGACCTAATAAAAGCGTGTTAAAAACATGTTGAAGGTAAAAAAGTTAATAGCTTTGTGTACGTCCTAAACAGGCTAAGGACTACATCAAACATACAAACAGTACTATTAGCATACCATGGATACGTAGGATCTACGTGGGATCATACTAAGGTACGGTCTAATATTGTGGAGCAACTCGACTGACTTCCAAAGGGCGTTCCTACGTCAAAAAAGATGCATCAGAGCTATAGTTGGTATTCCTCCATGCGAATCTTGCAGACCACATTTTAAAAGACTAAATATATTGCCTCTACCTGGTATGTACATTTTTGAAATATGTTTATTCGTTAAAACTCACCCAGAACGTTTTAAAAAAGCTAAAGATGTATTTCCAAGAAACACAAGGATGTTGCAGAAATGGTTCCTAGAACTTCCATGTTTCAAAAGTGTTGCTATTATATGTGTATAAAAATATTTAATAAGGTGCCAAGCTAGGAGTATGTTCAGTATCTGCCACTGCCAATATTTAAAAGAAAATTGAAACAAATGTTATGTGGAAACATTATATATGATATAGATGAATGTTAACACAATTTTTCTGAATTTATTTCTGGACAGTATATTGTTATGTGTTTGATCAATTTTCTTTCTTTTATCAATATTCATAATAATATGACTACATTTTTCTCTATAACTTCATGTCTACTAAGAATAATACAATTTGCACGCCTGATTAGGTAAAACAAGGCCAAATGGACAATGTAATCATTAATTATTAAGATCTTATTGTAAACCCTTGTTTGATGCAAATAAATGATTTATGATGGAGATATTATTGGTAGGAGAAAATCGGTAGTTGCATGTGTATTCATAGATTATACAAAGTAATAGTTAATATTGAAATGCAAAATGCAAAAATGCTCTGAGCGCATTTTGGCATTAACACCAGAACGCTACAGTAATTCAGAGAGCACGTAAATCCAGTCCTGTTGCTAGCCTCATTACATTCGTAAGGCCAAGTCACAAACCAACTAACCACGCTAAATACGCCAACACTAGAGTTAGCCAGAGACTCAAACCAAAAGATGGCAGGAAAGATCAGATAATAATAATATATTATTCCGAGAAAAGATCACAGTAAAAAGCAGTATAAACCAATGCGCTTTCAAATGTAGGTAGATCCATCCAAAAACATTAAATGTAACATTTTGCTAAAATGAGACCACATCGTCTTCAATGTCAAAAGGTAAGGTTTTTATCGCATCTTACGTATTGCCGTGCTTCTAGCTACACTCCCTATTTCTACGAACTTTAACTTCACTAACTTCATCATCCTCCTAGCGTTATCCCAGTCTCAACCTGGAGACCGCTTTCTAGTCTAACCGAATTTGGTAAAATATTAGCTTTTCCGACGGCTTAACGTACTCTCCGAGGCACGAGACAAGCGATAATTAACAATTCAATACGCACATAACTCCGAAAAGTCAGTGGTGCGCGCCGTGGATTCGAACCCGATACCCTCTGCATGGCAGTTCGTTGGTATCTCCACTAGGCTATCGCTTAACTTCACAAACATGCACACATAATATTCGCCACTCATAATACTATTACCTGGCTTGATCATTTCGTTACTACAAAAACTGTTGTACTTAGCAGCGGCTATAGCCCAGTAGTGTACGAAACGGACTGCCGAGTAGTGCCGAGACGATGGTCACGGGTTCGATCCCCAGTTACCCCGGGCACACACCTCTGCCTTTTTGAAGTTATGTGTGTATTAAAATGTTAAATTATCGCTCGCTTAACATTGTGCCTGGTATATGGCAATAGGCCCGCCCCCTATTACATTGGGACCGAAACATAACTGGCGAAGTGAGGGTGTGTAATACACCTCTGCCTACCCCTTCGGGGATAAAGGCGTGAAGTTATGTTGTACTTATAACAGACTAGCGAAGCCCGCGATTTCACCCGCGTTACTTAGGGCTACTGCTACTCTTCAGTCACTCATAGCGGGGTGTTGAACTGTTGAAAATAATGAACAATAAATATACAGTTTTCACTTTAAGCCCATGTGACGGTAGCAAAACGGCCACGCCACATATTTTAACTAAAGTTTAGTGATTGTAAAGTAAGGGTTTAATTGAACTAGATAGATTCTAACAAGAAGCTATCTAGTTCACTTGAAAACTGTATTTTTCTGATATTAGACAATACTTGACTCACATAGCTCGCGTAAGTCATCGTAATTTACTAGCGAGGCAGTGATTGAACAATTTATAAACACGTATTCATAGTGCGGTCAAGAAGAAGTACAGATTAAAATCAAAGTATGTATTTAATGTGCCTCGTTATTCTGAAAAAAATATCAACATTGTGTGATATTAATTTGTATAGTTTTCATCAGGGGCAACCAGCCGGTTCAGCGGGGAATGAATTTTCTATCATAGAAACAAGAGACAAATCCAAGTCGCTAGAGAAGAGGAAATTAGGTAAGTGGAAAGGACAAAGTATAGTGTCTGGAGAGTGGCTGCGGATTATGCCTTAAACCAACGATGTTACAAGTAAAAAGAAGTAGATACGTTATAGGCGTACCAAAAGCAGGACGCTAAACATAAGCCAGTTGGCAAGCCTGACATATTATGTGTGTGTGACGTCGCGAGCCGGCGTCATAGTCAAACTGACACATCTTGTCAACCGAAATTAAAATAAAATATGGAGTTATCGATGTGGGCGTTAGTGTACCGTTTCTACGGATTGATTACTACGTAGGTAGCGTATCTATGACTTTTTTATATCATTGCCTTAAACTCTCTCACTTACCGAGGGAAACGCTACATTACAGAGACTGACTCTTAAATATTCTACCAAAGAGTAATCTATAATTGGTCGAGCCGACATATTTGTGCTGATACTAGCACTACGAGCACTTAATACTAGCATGACTGATACTTACTTATAGTCGAATTAAGTACCAAAAGGTGTGATGTAAAAGTTTTTAAATTATAAGCATTTTATGTCCTAGGACATAAAATGGTGTAGATAGCCATATTTCTAAGCTAGTACACTGTATATCTAACTTAGAACCCAAAGAATGATCTAATTATTGAGGCACGCACCTAAATAACTTTTTAAAGCTTTTAAACCATTTTAATTATCTTCAAATCATATTAAAAAACTATCAAACAAACTCCATCATGTTCTCATTACACTCATAACTTGTGCTCTCCATTTAATTATAACCCCTTTTATTATAACCCCAACCACATCGTAACGAAGTGCACAAATAAATACGACACAATTTATGTGATAGTCTCACGCAAACGTTAACCCTTTATTTATACTTCATGCATGCATGACAACCGTTAGATGACGTATCGCTAATACTGGATCAAAGATAAGCTAATGTTCGTAGTATATGGAGGAAGAAAGTTAGGTGAACGTTTTGGTAACAAATGTGGCCGATTTTGGAACCAAGCTTATGAAGTAAAGGTAGTCTATGGAGGCAGTAATGTTGGGTGTTGGTGGCCAATGTTGGTATCAACTTACAGAGCAGAAACGTAATGTAGTTAGTAGAGCTTCGTCATAGTTGCCTAATTTATTTATTTGTAAGACGTGTTAATGGGATAAAGAAGGTAGAGAACGCTGGTTCTCTGCTTTGCATTGTATAATGCGATTAAACAAAGTTTATATTTTTTTATTATATATAGACTCACGACTGTATCCCCGAAGGGATAGGCAGAGGTGTAATATTACACCCAAATTTCGCCATTCATTTATAATTTTGCAAGAGTTACTTCCTTGCAACTTTAGGATGATAAGATGAAACGTAACTATGGCCAGGACAAAACCTTTGTAAAACAACCAAAGATTTTCATTCAAATCATAACTGAGAGAATCTAGCAATGTTTGCATGCAATGCAAATTTCATGACTGGTATGAGATTCTTTCAGTTTTGCCTCATGGGTATAACAACATACGATCTTCGAACCTGGATGTAAACAACCGTTGTGACGTTTATAGGTCCTTAATGAAATACTTATAGATCAAAGTGAATAATGTTATCCAATCTAATAACTTACTTTGACTCTCATAAGTGTCACTTTGTAACACAAATGAAATAAATAACTTTGAGCTAAACTCAATATTATTTCCAGAATTAGCAATTTACTTTGACCTTCATACGAGTCACTTTGTGACACAAATGAAACGTCGTTAAATTGAATTGACCAATATCCAACATTGGCTCCAACATATAATGTCACCATTACACTTAAAGTAGCAAGCACATCGCAAGCTAAGCTCCCCCTCTCAATAATTCATCGGCGCACAAATCACGATAAGTACACAGTGACAGGTCGCGTGTTGTTAACGGATGAGTAATACTGGCCACAGGAGTACACACTTGCAAAGTGTACAATATCATGGCCAGGAAGCACTATATTATGGTATTAGAAAACTTTGTCGAGTTTGTCAGTTACATTGAAAAAAGTGTATAATATAAATACATACATAGTTACTTAATAGCGTGACTTGGCTTGACGTTCATAATAGGTCGGCAAAGTTAAGCAGGGTTTGCACAGGTCACCATTTTGATGGGTGATCGAGTGTGGTATTTATTTCAAAGCTTTACCGAGCTTAAGAGTGCACGTAAAGCTGTCGGTCCCAGATTTCGTCTCAGGATAAGAATCGTTACTCGATATCGGAGGCCTTTAGATGGCCTGAAAACAGACACCAGAGTTTGCCACACCCTCACTCGAGACAGAAAGATATTTATGTGGTGGCCAATATTGGGAGACAGGCTGCCACTTGGCGATGGATAAAGAGACGATAAGTTTCGACCGTAGCTTCGTCTTAGGGGGATCAGAATCTAGTATGTAACACCAATTCTTGGGAAATTTATTAATTTTAAACTAACTACGGTTTGATTTTGAATTGACTCAAAACAGCTACACTGAATGTCAATAAAGTCTTATTTTAAACATACATAGTTCGACGTTGTCACATAATTTGACACTCTGTTCAATTTTCAATGTAGTCACGATATTACACAACCGCCAGCTAATTTACCAGAATACCATTTGTGGACACATAGAAATGAACTTCGAACATAATATATACTTACGAGAATTGACCCTGTGGTACACTGGAAATTTTATCAAAATCCCTTGAGTTTCTTTTGACTGAAAGAACAACCAGACATCCATATATTCTCGACCTTTCGTATTTATAGTAGTAGCAGTATTCTCCAGTTTAAGCAATGCCTTACCCATTAAACTTGACCCGCGTTCGCCTCTGTACATCATACACGCTCATACATCACCCAAACTATTGATGATCATAGGTCAATCACCCTGAGCTTTCACCCAAGTTATTGTTATGCATTGCTTATATTAGTCTATTATTAATTTGGAGTAAAGGTCTTGTAGCGGTCAAAATTTAACAATTTTTCATTTATTTACCTATTAATTGTTTTCCATTCAAAGAAAACATCTGTCAACATAATTTATTCACTTTTCACAAAGTGATACTTATGAACTTCAAAATTTAAGTTTATTACTTAATAATTCTATATTTATTGGCTCGTTCGCAAGAAGAAAAAGTCGTGTTTCCTGAGGGTTTATAGATAAACAAAAAAACACTGGAAACAATACTGTATGGATGGTGAACACAAAGTGATTACATACATTAGGTTCGTTGTCTTTGACCGAATATAAAAATATTTTGGAGTAAGCGCCACCAATCATCATCCTCCTAGCGTTATCCCAGTTTCAATCCGGGGTCTGCTTACTAGTCTAACCGGATTTGGCTGAATATTAGCGTTTCCACAGAGCGGCTGCCTGTCTGACCTCCGCAATCAGAAGGGATATCGCTACATCCCATGGTTTAGACTAGTGTCAGTTTATTTAGAAGGAACTGACACTTGAGCACCACCGATCGTTTTCACATAAATAATCTCTGCATGAGTCATTACCGGAGAATGTGTACCACATTTGCGTACCTTATCTATTACTATAATAAAACTGTAGAGGTGAAAAAGTCTGTACATTAAAGATATTTTGACGAAAATTAGCTAAAAAATCTAGGAAAATGCTAAAAAGCAATACTTGATATTTTTTAGAATTTATGTCTGTCTGTCTTTCCCTATATAGCTAAAGATCTCTAAAATAGCGAAATTGATTTCAATCAAACTTACACTCATATACAAAGGATACTCAAACCTATAAAATAGTATATGTTACATCACAGTCGGTTGAGTGGTTTTCGGTGTACAGCTTGACCTCTCCTTTGTACGTATTCCCAAACAAAACAGGGATCATCCAAAACTGGTTAAATACGTGGTGCCATCTATGATCATTATAAGTTTGTTAGTAAAAGTATAGTTAGTCTAAATAGGTACCTTCAAAGTGTTTTATGGCTATTTACCCGACTTTGAAAAAGGAGGCGATTCCTAATTTCGTCAGTATATTTTTATGTATTTTCGTTAAATAAATTACTGGTTCAACATTGATCGTGGTGTTAGACAGGGATGTGTAGTGTGCGTCTCCTTGGCTGTTCTATTTGTTCATGGACAGTTGTTTGGCCAATTTGAAAGATTTTGAATGTGGATTAAGAATGAGTGAGTCAGTGTTTAAGACCCTGCTATGCGCTGACGATCAGGGTCTATTTGCATCGTCAGCGTCCGATTTGCAGCAGATGGTCACCACGAAGAATGAGGCGTATAAGAAGAAAGGTATAAAAGTGAATGTAAACAAAACTAAAGTCATGGTCATAGAGAGGGACGATAGTGTAACTGAATGTGACGTAATGGTAGAAGATGAAAAAGTGGAGCAAGTGAACGAGTTTGTGTATTTAGGGTCTTTGTTTACGAGAGATGGAAAATGTGAGGGAGATATTGAAAGGAGAGTGAAAGCAGGAAATAGTGTGAATGGCGCCTTACAGTCCATCATCAGCAATGGTATTATCCCAAGGCAAGCTCGCCTTGCTATACTGCAGGGAGTTTTGGCGCCAACGTTGATGTTTGGTAGTGAATCATGGGTATGGCAGAAGAAGCATGAAAGTAGAATCAATGCTGTGGAGATGAGTGTTTGAGGAGTATATGCGGAGTAAGGCTAATAGATAAATTGAAAAACAGTGTGATACGAGAGAAGTGTGGTCTAAGAGAAGATGTAGTGACAAAGATTGAAAAAGGAATGTTGCGTTGGTTTGGACATTTGGAACGGATGGATGAAAGAAGAAATACGAAAAGAGTGTACCGTGCGAGAATGAATGGAAATATCTGTAGGGGACGCCCTTGGCGGACGTACGCCGACCAAATAGATGACGTACTGAAAAAGGGCCAAATTAAAAGTACTCACAACCGACGCGCATGCATGATAATGAATGTCGAGGAAGCGAAAAAGGTATTTTTGAACCGAAGCATGTTCCATAGTCTTTGCCTACCCCAATGAGAGATAAGCGTGACGATATAGATAGGTAAATAACTGGAACCAAGCATAATTATAGTTATCCTTCCGACCGATAGATGTCACTATTTTCAAATAATTTTCTAGCAAAATAAATGTTTCTTGCATAAAAGACAATAATTTTATGTGTCGGGTATCTTTCTGTTATTAAAAAAATAATAGAGTAATGAAAATGTAATATTCGGCACTTTCATAAACAAAAAGTCTCTGTGTCAAAATTAATTACAATGTCCACTTAATTTAAACGGTCAATCTCATTTATTTCAAATTATTATGTTTATGTAATAGTTATATAATCATTTCATTTTATTTTAAATGATAAATACAATGACTATAGATCCCTTTTTCAAAAAAATTTCGATTAGTCCATATTATTTTCTATCTCGGTCGGTTTGTATATGTAAACATAGATGGCGTTGAGCAAATGACGTCATTTTTTTAATGGCGGTGTTAAGATTCTCCGAGGATTGATGAGGTTCTCGGATAATTTACTTTCGTCGTCGTTGGATTGCTTGGATAGTGTAGTTGACATTATGTGTAGTGTTGAATATTATTGTGTTTCTTTAATTTCTTTCGTTCGTTAGTGATCTGTTCTTATACAGGTGTCTCATTATTCCCAATTTCCCACTCCTACGTCACGTACGTGGGAATCTTTGGGCGGGGACACTGAGGCTTGAATTCAGATACCTCTTGAGTTCACGTGTGAGCGGTAAAAATATTTTACATGTTCTATGTGAAGGTGATAAAACAGTTTATGTTGTGTATAAAGAAATTCTCTAAAGATATATATTAGGTATATCATATACATATAAAAGTTATAAATATTATATACTCTTGGCCTAAATGTCATGCTAATTAATTTCTAACATTTACGCGAACGAAGTCGCGGGCACAGCTAGTATTACATATTTACAAATTTGTCATAAAGTCGCTTATCATAAAATGAAGATGTCCTGTTACAATTATGAAATTCAGTATAGTATCTATTTTGCAATGATGTCACAAGGCCGTCTTGCCCCGGAGTTTTCAAGGACCGCAGGAGGATTACAAAATTTTAGAAGCCTAACGATTATTGGTTAGAGACAAATAGATTGTTTCTGTAGCAATGACGATTTTTTTTTAACTCCCGCATTAGGACTAAATCCTGTGTCGCGGGGGACTTTACAAACATACCAACCAACGGACACAATGAACACCCAGACTCGAAACAACAATTTATAAATCACACAAAGTGTTGTCTCGTGTGGGGATCGAGAAGAGCATCGCTGATTTCAGCACGAATGGGCCGGCTCGACCGGGGAAGTACTACCCTCTCACAGAAAATCGACGTAAAGTAACAGTACCCAAACTGTTGCGTTTCGTTCGGTGAGTGATAGTGCCGGAGGCCCATCCCCTATTCCTTCTCCTTCATCCCATTCCTCCTCCTGTCCCTTTTCCCAACGCCAAGGGGCGGCAACGCACTTGTGACTCCTATGGTATTGCTTGTGTCCATGGGCGTCGGTAATTGCTTACCATCAGGCGATCCGTCTGCTCGTTTGCCGCCTAATTTTATAAAAAAAAAAGTAAGCAGTGTCAAGCGGTGAGGCGGCCGCTTAAACCACTACGCCAACTGTGCAGTCAATTTTAAGGGCTCTGTCATGTTATATCCAGTTCTTGACTGTTCTTCACCTATCATCAGGCTACTTTGTAAGCTGTGCCATTCCTGGGCACAGGCCTCTTGTCAATTTGAGAAGCGTTAGGCCATTGTCCACAACGCTAGCCAAGTATGGTTGGTAGACTTCAGGTACTTGTATCGAGAACATTGTGGACAACTTTCAAACACAGAGGACCATGCTCAAGATATTTTCTTGCACTGTTTAGCAATAGGCGATGATTAACAATTTAATATGCCGTGGGTTTGAGCTCGAAATCTTCTGCTGTTCCATGTTAACAGTTCCATGCGGCATATCAACAAAATTACGAAGTACTAGTTCTACTTATATGCCTTTAATGATGGTCTAAAATAGATAAATTTTAGTATTTATTTTAACACAAGTATCGCACTAGTACTCAATCCTGTGTCTCCAGTGCTTGGCTATGTACTTTATTTACACAAGGTGCAGTTGGATGGCTATACCTATATAGTTTATGAATCATACCAATTTTTATCCCGTGTATCGATCCCACAACACCTAACCTAAACGGCGAGCAGACAGCTTATTAAACCCATCTGGTTCTTGTTTAATTTTATATTTTATGTTAGCATTGTAATGAGTCCTAATTTGACAAGACGTTGGCATACTTAGTACATACAAAGCTTATCTTACAGTCTAACTGTAACAATCAGCAAACCTTTCACGTAATCTATCTCATCTATCTCAAACCGTATTCTATAGCAAGCATCTCATTTAAATGGTATAACATTAATCCTTTATAGATTCACTGTAGAACAATAGCCTCTTCTGCAAACTAATCTACCGTTTATTGTTTAAGATCCGATGTCTGATTTTCCAGTATAAGACGTCGATAGTTCTACACCGGTTTAATTGGTGCACTTCCCATACGACCCCATACTGTTAGGTTAGTTTATCAAATAGCGGTATCGAAATCAACATTAATTGTTCAATGTGATTGTGTTCTACAAGCTTGTTTAGTTGATAAAGTTTTACAAGGTAAAGTGACCCTTATTGATAAAGTGTTAAGGTGTGGCTTGTAGTGTGTTTTGTGAAGAATTCCAAGTAGTTTAGTGTAGTACGCGCCTCATCAACGCCTTTAATTCTTCGGTAATTGAACTAAATAAAAAATGATCAAGCGTGAGCTGACGTGTGAAGTGATAGGACTCGCAGGTAAAATAATTTAATATTTCGAGCTTAAGGTAAAATTATAATGTACTACAAAGGATTCAATAAGAAGACAATTAAATGGCAAAGCTACGTCAAAATCTATCCTGGATAGGCTCGAGCCTATAGTCACCGTATTAGTAGCCAGAGTCACTAGCAGCTCGGCCGAGCTATTTAGAAGTATGTTGATCAACAGCGGTAGTAGAGCCTTGCTGATTTCAGCATGAATGGGCCGGCTCGAGCGGGGAAGTACTCTATCTTCACACAGAAAATCGACGTAAAGTAACAGTATCTTAACTGTTGCGTTTCGTTCGGTGAGTGAGAGTGCCGGAGGCCCTAGCCTCTATTTCTTCTCTCTCATCCCACTCCTCATCCTATCCCTTTTCCTTTTTTTTTTTTTTTTTTTGTTCACTACGGTGGTAAAACTCTCCTTATGAGTCATCTCAACTCCGCCAACCCAGCCATTAGAACGGCTAGGCTTGGGACTGGCGGAGGAGGTATGTGGAGGCTCTCCCCTAAAGGCGTTCGGGGCATACCCACTAAAAACCACCGCGGTGTCCCTACGGGTCCCGTGTGTTGGCGGAGTCACGCGATTCGCGATTTGCATACTTTCTCGCGACCCCGCCCGGGATTGGCCCGCCGTTGGAGTTGGCGGGCCCCGTCTCGTTATGATCTCGCAATCATCCATCAAACTTCTTGCATACATCAAACTTCTGGCATCCATCACCTCACAAAGCTACTTGGGAGGCGGCGAGGACACGCGCCGCCTCCCGCCTTTTGGCGGACAGGGAGCAGCCCCAGCGCTCACCGTCCGCAGGCAATAAATTTACGGTGGTCGGAGGTCGTCTCTAGTTCGACGTCCCCGACGCCCGGACCTACGGTTGGGGAGAGGGCGATGTATTTCCCTCTCCCGCGCCCTATCCCTTTTCCTAACCCAAGGGGCGGCAACATACTTGTGACTCCTGTGGTGTTGCCTGTGTCCATGGGCGGCGGTAATTGCTTACCATCATTTTTTACATAATATAATGTTCATATAATTCATAGAGACTGCCTCCGTGGTCCAGTGGCTAGCGTATACGACTACTGATCGGAGGTCCCGGGTTCGATTCCCGGGTCGGCCAAAAGTGTTACTGGGTTTTTCCGAATTCTCAGTAGCAGCACGGAGTCTGGTGATGTGCCCGGTACGGCAATAGACTCGCCCCCTAATACGTGGGACCTAAAAATTAATGGTGAAATGTGGGTGTAATATTACACCTCTGCTTACCCTTTCGGGGATTACAGGCGTGAGTCTATAAATAAAAAAATAAAATAAAACAATTAATGGACTGAACCAATAACAAGCATTTCTCGATTCAGTCATCTATCCCTAAAAATCGTAGCATACAATCCAAACAAGGCGGCATGTCATTCTTCAAATCGATTAGATGCCTGTTGATTTAATGATTCGTCATCGTCGTCAAGAGTTTTTGCTCAGACATTTGTAGTAGTGGCTTTATTGATTCGATCTGCTTGTAAAAAATATGCACCAACTTTTTCTACAATCTGTGATTGATATTAATTTATACTTCCTGTGTGTCAAAGAATAAATTGTTAAGTTATACAAAAAATATACTTTAAGTAAAAACTATGTAAGCGCCTGAACTAACTTAAATGAAAACACACCTATTACTGTCAAAAAAATAATTTCATTGATTGACGTGTAGCGCTCCCACTTTTATCGTTAAAATTATTTCTTTATTAAACTCTCAATTTTTATTCTATTCTAAATTTTAGTTTTAAGGGGTGCTTTAAGTTTTCTTTATTTATTATTTATTTACTACTTTTTAGTTCAGTCGGCTAAAAAAGCGTGTATTTTTTTTATTGTAACCAATTTTTTAAACAATCGAATGAAAATAGCTGAACGTCTCGATCAAAATTTTCTTTTACGAAGGAACAATAAAATTTTAAGCTAAGCGTGTTTAAAATATGTGCTTACATATTTTAAGCTAAGCGTGTTTAAAATATGTGCTTACATATTTTAAGCTAAGCGTGTTTAAAATATGTGCTTACATATTTTAAACACGCTTAGCCTGAACCTACTTGAATGAAAATACTCTTATTAGCCTTAAGTAAGCTATTTCGTTCGTAGAATAAAAACTTGTTAGCAGAGAGGCTTTGGAATAGGAGAGCTTGCCTGGAAGGCAATAAATGAGGTGAAAGGATGTCCTAAATGTAGTGAATTGGGACTGGATAGTAACTGACCGCTATGCAACGTTAAAGGAGGTCCGTCAAGAGGCTATTAAAGACTAGTTGATGGAGTTTGTTTACTATAAGTAACGTATATCTTTAGAAACTTGTAATTTTACTGAATGGAAGTTCAATGCTGTAATTTTTTACGTGAAAGTATTCAAAACAACAGTTTACCGTGCATTGTAGTTTATATGTTAGATTTATAAGTAAACAGATTGCGTTTCCTTACTATTTTTGATAATGCTTTTGAGAGGTTGCTTATAGAAATAGCTCCGAGGGTCAGCCTTTAGGGCTGAGTTATACCGACGTGGCGTGGCGCGGACGTATGGCGGAAGCGTGTAGTCAAAGAAACACAATGTACACCTTACTATCACGTAGAATATCGTCGTATTTGCTATAACGAGATTTCCGCCCGCGGCACCAGGCGACGAACGCCCCTCGTCATCGCCACCAAGGGGCGCCGCCGCCAGCGAGTGGCGAGTGCCAGTCGCAAGCCAGTTGTCGCACCAGGAGCCACCCAATATCGTCTGTGTCTTTGCAAATTGATAAGTTGTAGCAGTGCCAAAACATCTTCGTCTTCTGATAAAGACATGCTGTCGCGAAGAATCCAACTGGAGAATGCCGCTGCATCGATTTTCTTTGCGCGCCTCCACCACTTCAATGTAATTTAGCCAGGTGACAAATGTCCGCGCCACGGCCACTCGCCATCGCCATACGCCACACGCTTCTTCAGTATAAACCGCGCCTTACCTTAACTGAATGAGTTTGTCACTTGGTAGAATCCATCAGATTTACTGTAGACCAAGTGTCATCATTCTCCGTGTGATGACTGATAAAGAATGCAAAATGTCTCTACCCTACTTCATTTCGTGGGTGTTGAAAGAGGTGACTTAGGAAAATAGACAAAGCGAATTTTTTTCTTGCGAAGGACAAGAAAATCAACATCAAACCCTATTCCAGCGTGGCGAGCGTGACAGAATTTGGCCTACTAGCCAAATCCTCCATTTGTCTCACACTGGTACTGTGAAGCACTTAAGAAAGGCTTAAATCCAGCATTGGACTGTGAAATGATGTAAAGAAAGTGTCACAGACAAAACTACATTATTTTAAGTTGGAGCAAGTTGCGAGAATATAACATTGAAGTAATTTCTCCTTCGGTGATATTATGACACATAAACTGCCTCGTTGATCTCGCGGGACTGCCTCGTTGGTCTCGCGGCATAAATGTGCGCGTGGGATTGGGAGGTCTCGGGTTCGATTCCCGGGTCGGGCAAAGTGTTATGGAGTTTTTCCGTTAGGAAATTCTCTGTAGCAGTTCGAAGTCTGGTAATGTGCCCGGTATGGCAATAGGCTCGCCCCCTATTACGTC
The DNA here is from genome assembly GCA_944739405.2 of Euclidia mi. Classification (NCBI taxonomy): domain Eukaryota; kingdom Metazoa; phylum Arthropoda; class Insecta; order Lepidoptera; family Erebidae; genus Euclidia; species Euclidia mi. The sequence continues at coordinate 1,159,952 of OX123194.2, read as the reverse complement.
GGAGCTAAATATTGGCGTCATGTGGGTGTAATATTACACCTCTGCCTACCCCTTCGGGGATACAGGCGTGAGACTATAAATAAATGAAATAAATAAATAAACGATAAATATTCTTATGACTATCCAGAAGCAGGGTCTGGATAAATTAATCTAGACGTTATAGATGCCATCATACCCCTAACTCTTACCATAACACGTCCCAAACACATCAACAAAACTCTAAACAACAATATTAGTAAAACAAGACAGGGATATTCATATCAGGCAACTCAACAAATGAAAGGCCATTACAAACGGTTCGTGCTGCATGCAATCAGTTACAGCTCTGTAAGTGATTGCTGCGAGCCAAGTTGCGAGCGGACGCCAGCACACATGACGTAACACTCATTAGTTTTCTATTTGCTTTAAAATGCCGTTGAACTGTATTGATATACGGTGTTCCTGCTTGCATAGCTACTTGAAAACGTAGATATGTTATACTGTGCCATCTGTCGCAGCATCATCATCATTATGTCAGCCTAGAGACGTCCACTGCTGGACATAGGCCCGCATCCAACCGCTTCCCACAATCTTAAACAGATCGTCGGTCCTCCATGTGGGAGGCCTACCTTTGCTACCCTTGCTTCGTCATCCGGTTGGTCGCCCTCCTGCCGTAGAATGCGAAGACAGAAATAATGCGACATCTAGTGGACACTTAGAATATAACAAAGACACGAATATTATATATATATATATATATATATATATATATATTTATACCGATTAAAACTTGGTTACCCATCAGAAATTCTAAGCCGGATACCTAAGAAACTTCTATCGGTCATAGGTCATGGTACTTATTGTAGAACACACAGACTTGAAAGCAGAGTATTTTATATTCAATTTTAATGTACACAATCTGGACATACAATATTATCTCAGACTTATTTATGATCTTCTAAGTACGCATGCTCCATCATTGACTATAATATAGCCAGGATCAGGATATAATCAATGGAATATAGTATTTAAAATAAATATTTAATCATAAACGATAAAAGCGAAAATGCTCTTATTTTACTCTATGCGGCTACACCAGGATTAAGAGCAATTGCATCCGGTTTTGTGGGTTACCATCGTGAAATGAAATTCATGTTAGTTCTTCTGTGTCAGGTTTTGTTTTATAAACCCTTGGATAAAAAAATTTCATGGAATTAATTGAATGGTAAATAAATAAAAATGAAGTTAGTATTTTATTTATGTATATTGAATAATGGCAATTTGAAATTGCACAAAATACACAATCCTAATAATAAAAAAAAAATACATTTTCGTAGGCACATATCACATCGGAGTTCCATTTAAATGCTATTTGATGCCTCTCCTCCCTTCACTTGTGTTTTACAGTTTTTTTACCGGGCTGGCATAATATTTAATTTGTAAACACCATTCCCTAGAATAGATGAGAAAATTATTAACGAAACACTTCAAAATATTAAACTTTATATGTACAAGGTTTGTTTTTAGTTTATTTAAAAAACTAACCCTAAAAAAGAACTAATCGGAAAGGTCTCACAATTTCTTCATAAATCAACATAACCGAGTCTTGGCCTCAAACCGGTTATTATTAAACACTTAATTTATCATTAACTTGAAGAACAATGGCTAAACCTTTGAACAATAGGTTTAATTGTTCATCGCTGGTTCCTGTCTTTGATTTGGACGTTCTCATTGCTCCCGTTCAAAGAGTAATTGTAGGTACTCCTACCGCCATCTATCCGTCAAATTCGAAACAAATACAACAATGCGGAAAATTATTCAGTGCGGAACGAAACTAAAGTCAATTCTACTGAGTGGTATAGGAATATAAACCTACATTTTGGCATAGTTTAGTGTCAAACGGAAGCATTTGCTTACACAGAAAAGGATAAATGTCTCGTAAATCTGAAAATTTGGAGTAAGAGTACCATAATTATGCTTCAGTCACCATCTTTGACTAGAAAGTGGTGATAAATTTCTTGGAATAAGAATTTCGTCAGCATGCATGCATATTGCATCCCACAACATTCGTTGCAGCAGCCACCTTTATGTTTGGCACTGCAATGAGTACCTAATGTGGATTCAGTCCTCGCCATAACAGTTTGTGTAATTCATGAATTGTTGTTTCAAATCTAGTTTAATTCAGTTCAAATCAATTATTGAATCTATCACGTTTATAGAAAGAAATATGTAGACCACTCTTTAAATCATTCATTTAGATCTCATCGTAAATAGAAATATTTCGATTTTACGAATGCAGGTGCTAGTGCGCTATCGAACCAGAAACAGCGCGCACTGCAGACATTTCCTAGTACCTTAAAAACCTAGTTACTAAATAGAAGTAATTTCAAATTAAGCAAGTTATATTTATTACTGGCATAAAATTATTTGACGTCAACGTCATAAAGAGCGTCATAAAATATTCATTGTGGTCATATCTCCGCTATTATGATAACGACATGAAGAATTTTCTGGTCGATTATTAAATTTCCTTCACATTTAGGGTCAGCTGGTATTAAAACGGAAGCCATTTATGAGGGTATGTTAAATTTTAGTGCACAGCCCAGGAACAATTTGGCGGTATACCAATATTTTACAGTCGTGAATAAATTGCGGAGAGCCTCTCGGACGGTGTTTTGCGTAAATGGACACAAATAGCTGTATTAAACTCTTATGTGAAGCAAGTATATACTTGTCAAAAACACTTATATGTATTTAAAATGAGTTTAAAGTACCTATAAATTTCGTTGTCTTGTAAAACAAAGTAATTAATTTAGCCATAGATGACGCTGCCTTTAGTTCAAGCGATGGTAGCAGATTGTGTTAATATATTTGGTAGCGCCATCTATCTTTTCCATTGCTAGTTAATTATGTTAACACCTAGCAAAATAACAATTATTTTGTCTACGGACGTGAAGTGAAGTGAAGTATCCCATAGACCACAGGTAAAATTTACAAAATAAATATATGACTAAGTATACTTACGACTTTGAAGCACAGAACAACCCATGTATCAAAGACAAATATTGTAATATTAACATTATTTTAGACATGACTTTTGCCAAAACGAAACACAATTCAATCCCGCCCGTTAAACAGAAGAATAATTGAAAGAAAGAAAGAAAATGCATTTATTTCTATCTGACGAAAGACATGAACAATAACGACAATGTTGAAAAAAGAAAAGATTACAGTATAACGGTACAAATCTGTACACGCCTGTCGCCTGCATAAAAATAGGAGGCCAGTTCAGCATATTATCGGACACATGTGCCCGGCGCTGGTTTTCAATGGGCTCCTCAGTTGAAGCGGACGTCAAAACCAATGAGCAGTATAACAAACTATAAAATATTTGACATAGATAACAATTTAAAAAAAATATTTATACAACTAGCAAAAGGCCCAAGATTACACATATATATTTTTTTCCAGTACATAACAACATTTGTAAATGCACAAATAACAATTGACCGAGCACATGTAACAGAACTACAGAATGAAATAAAATTAGTTCACCGTGCGTCCAATATTACGTAACAAAGCAACATTTTCACAATCAAACCATGTTTATTCACCGTAAAGGCCACAGTGCAGGTGAACAATAACGACCTATTTTGATCCAATACAATCACAGCCGCATTGATATCAGAACACTTTATAGTCAACAGAGGATGCATTGATTTTTCATCGTTTGCGCCAGTTTTTGCTGGTGCTATTTGATTAGGCTCACTACGTCCAATATTGCAGACAATATTTTCGTACATTGTAAAATCGGTAGACCGTGATGGGAAAATAAAAGCGAAATATTGAAATCGGATAACTGTTTCCATGGAAAACATTATACTATTATGACTGCAATAGAAACAGGTGATAAAACTATTATTTATATTGACGAAACTTACAAAGTAACACTTATGAACGTGATTTTTTTATCCATCCATACTAACTATAACAAATTTGACTACATACCAAATTTTCAGAGGTGAAATATACCTAAATTTTTTATTCATTAGAATATAGATATAAATATAGCTCATAGCTTATGCTATTGGACAACGTTAAATAGTAATGTATTTCGCAGCATTTTACATCAGAGCGCTACTGTGCTACGGAGCGCACAAAAAACTGTCGGTTCCAGTTTTTGTGCCTCGGGTGGACAGAAAACCCTGACACTAAAGTAGGCCGCAAACTCACACGAAACAAAACCATCAAAGTAACATTTGGAAAAGTAATTCTAACCTAATGGAAGGGAAGGGGAACCCACCACGCACCCTCGGATTGACCACCCCAACTATTGCAATAGAAAAAGGTTGACAATACCGAACTCCTCTAAAAGGATAAGGGATATAGGAATTGTATGGGTTCCAGGAAGATACCTGACTTGCAGTATCCCGCTGTATGCGCCGACTATTCTTCGACACGTGTTTCGCCTCTGCACGAGGCATCCTCGGGAGCGATGGGCTCCTGAGGATGCCTTCCATTAGGTTACAATGGAGTTCCGCCAAGTAACGCCTGATTCAATCAACTATAAAGTAATTCTAACATAAAATTGATTTATGAAAAACCTTCCATGACAGAGGTACCTTGTTGTAGACTTGGATAAACTCTCAGCACTTGATATTTTAAGACATTCCAATTCATTTTAAAACTAGAAATTGGAAATTTGGACATGATTTCATTAATGGTAAATAATGATAAAAAAATGTCATTAATGGACTTGTTGTTCATAGGTCAACATTTATTTTGACTTATAATTTTATCAAAAGATAATCAGAAACCTTTATTTAATATCACTTGTTAAAGTCTACCAAATAATGATGATATACTATTATATGTTTTGCCTATAAAATAAATAAGTAAAAACTTTTAAGTGCGTTAAAATCGCTCGATGACAGGCACCTAAATATGTTATTATATTAGTAAGAGGTTACATGACATTACATGACTGTAAACAAAGAAAGTAGCAAAATCAAGTTCACATATAATTAACATCTGTATTTTCTTGTTTAGTCCAGTCAGTTTATTTTATTATATTTAAATGAAAACTAATAAAACAGCACGGCTCACAATCAAACTCAGCCACAACACAACTCATCGTGGTTCCGCACTAAATTCCAAATCCGCAATTATAAATCGCGATCTTCAGTGAGAACTTATTACAGATGACTAATGACTGGCCCGCAGCGATGCAGCGTCGTCCCATCCTCCCTTGCTTTATTCCAAATATATTTATTCTGCCAATACATCACACGTGGTGGAAACGCATTAAAATACTTGTACGACACAATAATTCATAAATGTTTCTCAGAAAGGTATATGTGGAGTTGCCAGACACTTGGCACAGTATTGGCTAATAAATTGAATTAATTACTCGACGCTTGTGGTTTTATTTGGCTAAGGATAATTTTGGTGGGATTGGCTTCGAGTGTCTCGTTTATTGCTTCTGGTATTCGGAGCAGGTGCGCCGAACATAATAGTGTTTTGAGCATTTGAAATAGATCTTGGAATTAATTCTGAGCTTATGAACTAGGTAAATTTTAATCACCGTACTAATTAATAAACCAACAACTGGGAATAATAATATGGTTGACTAAGTATTTTAGGTTGTAGTTGGATATAATTTCAATCATAATACCGAGTTTATATGTATGATGAAAGCACACGAGATTGCTACTTTATCCACCTTGAACCTTGTTTTATATTGAAAAAAAAAAAGGTTAAATAGTGGTTTAAACGGCTGCTTTGCCGCTAGGTTTGCCTCGAGTTACCTACAAATGGAAAAACAATAATTGTAAACTTTGTAATCGACGAATCGTTATTTCCGTTGTTTATATGTTTGTTACTGTAAGTTCAAGGTAATCGAGGTACAAGTGTTTCTCCAAATGCGTCGGCATCGTCACTGAAGTAATGGAAGCAATCGTTACAATCATATTACAATATCTGATTAAGTAGTTTTTAAGCACAACATTAATTGTATCATCAATAAATACTTGTCGTACAAGATAACAAATAATCAACGATAACTTGTTAGCTTGTAAACCTTATTTAGCTATAATAATTTGCCTTGCAATTCTTTTATATATTTCACTATTTGGAAAATTATACACCCATCTATTATAATGGCTTAGTTAAGAATCAGTGTCACATAAGTGAGGAAGAAACACGATTCACAATTAATTACATACCTGCGCATTTTTTTTTAATGCACGGTCGGCGTAGTGGTTTAAGCGGCCGCCTCGCCGCTTGACACTGCGCCGAAGTGTTGTGGGTTTGATCCCAACATAAGACAACACTTCGTGTGATTCAAAAATTGTTGTTTCGAGTCTGGGTGTTTATTGTGTCCGTTGTAGTATGTTTGTAAAGTCCCCCGCGACACAAAATTTATTCCTAGTGTGGCAGTAGTCTTTAAAACATAAATTAATACTCAAAGTAAACTAACATAGACTCACGCCTGTTTCCCCGAAGGGGTAGGCAGAGACATATTAAACGCCCACTTTTCGCCAGTGTTTTGATCCCACGTAATAGGTGGCGAGCCTATTGCCGCTTATCGGGATATTTTGTTTGCCAGAGCCTCGTCCGTTGATCGGCAGGTGCACCACTTGCAGGAGAGGTTGGCTTGGGACCCTAAGTTCTTGGTGGGAACCCTATGCACCCAATGTATGTGCGTATGTATGTACGTATGTAAACTAACAGCAACATAAGTAAAGGGAGTGGTTCGGCAGGCGATGCGAGTGATGTCTCTCAGGGTCAGCCGGTCAGAGTCTTGTAGTAGCAAGGTACATACATTGGTAGTTTTAATTGATTAATAATGCTGCTATTTTTAAAACTGAGACATTTAAAAATACCCATCTCACGATATCACTTTAGCTAATTTTAATTGATATGTATATTGTCTAACTCTGCAAAATAACAACTATTTCGTCTCCATAGCATTCAAGCTAAATATACATCGCGTAAATAAGATACAAAATCTTAATATATAAAATCCTTGCGTTACTGACTGACTGACAGACACGCTACAGCCGAAACTATTGGGCGCAGGAAGCTGAAATTTGTATGTTCCTTGGGGACCGTAGGGGTGCACTAAGAATGGATTTCCCAAAATTCCCACGGGATCGGCCAAAACGAATAAATTTAAAAAAAAATGCAGGCGTAGCTGCTGGCGTCCTCTAGTAAGATATAAGTTTCTTATTAAGATCAAGAAACATCCCCGTAATAAGCATATTTTATATTCTGCAAATTATATAAAGACCACGTTTAGCACCCTACTACCTATATATACAAAGCCACCCAAACATTTCCCATTTAATTCGACATACTTATTAACATACATTCTCACTACCGCATCCTAAAACGAGCTCATTCTCATTGCAGTCCTAATCTCTTTCACCAAACTAATACTTACTTACAGTGCGCACCGAATAATACCTTTGAATTACTTTAACATATTCTTATCACAGAATGCACTAAGCTGGCAAGTCGGAATCATTTCCGACCCTCTCGAAATTAACCCTCGGTATACACCTTGCGAAACCCCACTCGAAACGTCATTCCATGATACTCAGTTATAAATGACAAGAGCAGATAAGACCGGTGGATTTGAGGCGTTTCGCAAGGGACTATGATGGGTCCGTTGTAATAATAGTGAATATAGGTTATGGTATATAATATAACTGTGGTTATTATATCCGTTTTTGCAAGCTTATCAAGGGCTTACGTATTCCAAATAATGTAATCGAAATAGTACCGCACTCATTTATTTGTTATTATAATGTATTATGTGATGTTTTCTTGTCTAAAACTTTAGATGAAATATTTATGGAAAGATTATGAGTAAAATCGTCATCATCATCGTCCTAGCGTTATCCCGGATGCATCCAAGATCTACAAGCCTTGAATCCCGTGGTGCGCCTATTTGTCTATCCAAATATGACAGAATATCAGCTTTTCCACAGAGCGACTGCCGTCTGACCTCCGCAACCCAAAGAGATAGCGATATTCCATGGCTTAGACCAGTATCAGTTTATTTGAGGATACTGACTCCCCGTAACGACTGTCAAAGATCTTCATGACAGCCGGCACCAACGGTTTAACGAAGTCTCCGAGGCACAGGGCAAGCGATAATAATTAACAATTTAACACGCAAATAACTTCGAAAAGTCATTGGTGCGGGACGTAGATTCGAACCCGATACCCTCTGCATGGCAGTCCGTTGGTGTCTCCACTAAGCTATCGCTGTCTCGGCAAGATTTTAAATAAATAACAGACGCAAATTTAAACAAATGTAATGTTATATTGTACTTGCACTTCGCGTATGTAAGTAAGTAAGTAAAACATTTATTGACACACCAAATACAACACACAATACAAAAACTACACAATCAGCGTACGTATGTTGTGTTAATCCACATTTTACCTGTGCGTCCATTTTCATCCAAATCATATAAATCGTATTTCCGTGATTGTATAATAAAAATTTACAATTCTACATATAAAAAAAACTAAATATTTATCTTTTGTCTGTTAACTAAGTATAACCCCTTTATTATGCTGACACTACTTCTTAACAGCAGTTTTTCTTCATTTCTGAATAGTCAACTTACTTAATCGATTTCCTCGACAAATACATAGTTTATACAAATAGCTGTCCTTACGGAAGATGTCTTCATAAAAATAGAAATGGATACGGCGGAGTGTACAAGAAACGAGCCACGTAAACACGCTCAAATGGGGCGTGTTATGTTAAAATAATGCCACTCTCGTATCGCCTGTGTGCACTGGCTTGTCGTCTAAGCAATTTCGACATTAACGGGGCTCTTTATGACCGGCCACTGTTGACAGTGCCCGAGGAATGCAAGTTTGCAGTCTAGCCGGTAAGTGTGCTAATGTAACGAGTATACATTTTAAGTAATTGGTTATCGCTTTTGTAGTTAGTTGCTACAATTGAACCAAAATGTTGTAACGAATTACTGATACTGTAATAAGGTTTTTATATTGCAGACGCTAGCATACGAAGTACCTGTAGCTCGGTTATACTAAAAGACTGCTATGCAAAAGGTACCCGGTTCAAACGCGCGGGGCTTACCACTGACTTTTCGAAGTTAGGTGCGTATTCAATAGGTCAATTATCACTTGGCTTGCTTTGAAGATCACGTTGTTGGTCTAGGCTATATGAAGATCTTTGAAACCATGGCATGACGCTATAGGTTTCGGTGGCCAGGCGGCACTCAAACTGCTTAGACCAGTAAGAAGACTCTGGGCTCCAAGAGTCTAAAATGTTTGAGAACAAGTCTATGATGTAAGCGGGATTACGCTAAGAGGACGGCAGAGAAACTAGTGGCGCATCAGACGTTACACATCAAGTATAACAGAAGGGTCCACTATACAAAAATCCAAATAATTATTGTATACATTGATATTCTATAAATTTTTCCCGATCAAACCAAGTCATGAGACACTCCACAAGGCTCAAGGTACTACGCAAGCTTCTAACTATCACTTTCCGGCTATTAAATTCAAGACAAGCATAATAATCTTGGATAAAATAATCTATTCACGAGTGGTCACAGAAATATGGACGATTAAGGAATCGTATCTGTTTGAACAGTAGGTAGTACAATTCAGCGGAATATTACATCGCTTACTTCATATTAAACCAAAATCGCGCATTCCTCTTTAGCTATTAATAGTTGAGTACCTATGTTTTGCTCCACAAACTACATAACATACAAACTTTAACCTACCATTTGCAGCCGATATCTTCAAAAACCCAAACGTCTTCAGCAAAACGCCTGATAAATATCCGACGATTCAGCTAGCTATAAAAAAATAAAAGGTCACTTTCAATATACTTTCACATAGAATATAATGACCTATATTGCATCCGGGAACAGCTAGGTAAGGCCCCTGCAGTGTTCGGTAGCAGTTTAAGCATTTTTTCACAAAGGTCAGGCAGGCGGATGATTTACTCTCTCAATATTACCGACCGAGTCAGGTGGGTGGGACGCCTACTACGGAATTAAACTTCCAAGAAAATATGACCCTCTGTCCTCGTACAACAGAGTTACGAACTAAAACAGTGTGATTTTATTAAACTGAAGAGTTAATAAGATTATTTGGTAAATATGCTCTGCGCTGAAATTAAACTCGACTGTTGGGACTTTTCGTTCTGGGAAAAATAATGTTATATTTATTTCAACAAAAATTTACTGTCCATGCGGGATTATGAGATTTTCGTAAAGTATAGTTTACACAGAGATTTTCTGAATCATGAATATTGTTAACTTTTTCGATCATAGACTCTTGTCAGTCTGCCGTGAACATGAATCCTGTAAACAATTCGAAACGTCGGCTAGTAATAAAAATGTAGTTTCTAGATCATTCGGTTTAAATGTAATAACTTATAACCAGTGAAACCAATATAACGCGGTAGTTCTTCAAATATAACGTTGAGCTCGAGGCAAAAATTGTTCTGACTTCGTCATCATGGAGCAGTCATTTTAGTAAAGTAAAGTAAAGGTAAAGTTCGTTTACTCCATTCCTAAGTGCTAATACTCCACATATCTATACGTACCGCCCTTTAAATTGTTAATTGTCGCTTGCTTAATGTTGTAGGAAAACATCATGAGGAAACCAGCATATCGGAGAATTCTCCATAATATTCTCACAAGACACGTGAAATTGGCTAGCCCACACTTTTCTAACTTGCTGGACTATGGCGACACTTTCACATAGTGAAAAGAGATCTATGCCCAGCAGTGAGACAGATCCTAATTTTTAATAGAGTCACGCTGGAATCCCCGAACGGGGTAGGCAAAGGTATAATATTACACATATATAACTCTTTCTTTCAAAATTCATTTTTAGTTCCCACGTAATTGGGGGCGGGTCTATTGCCGTTACTGAATTCGGAGAGAGAATTCGGAAAAACCCAGTAATACTTTTGCCCGACCTGGGAATCGAAACCAGGACCTCCGATCAGCAGTCGCATACGCTATCTACTGGACCACGTAGGCAGATAGTAAATATGTCTGATTATAGAGATTTAACCAATATTATCTGAGGAACAAGATAGAAGAAAAAACACATTGTGAACGTAAACATCGCGAAACAACTAGTCAGTAATAAAAGCGAATAGAGCATAATACTATTCAAAGCAAAGACTTCAAGAACTCCGGTTAACATAACGCGAGTCCAAAATTGTCTGACGCCGGCGCAGTAGCGCCACTTCTATATAAACTTCTAAATATCTTTAGCATTAAAAAGTCATTGGGGTCATTGAGAACGGGATATTACCCTATCTGCGAAGAGTAGAAAGTTTTCATGAAATGGCGGCTTGAATGCAGTAGCAATTATATCGTGACGTAGTAAAGATGTTTAAACTATAGAAGAAATGTTGTCTTGATAATAAAAATAACTACGTTAAAAACAACCGACTTCAAAAACGAAAAAGTGAAAATAATAGAGATTTAATATTACTTAAATACTACCTATTATTTATATGTGCTATTTATTAATTGGTTTGAAGTCGATGCCAAATCAAAATTCAAAAGCCTGGCAAGCCTGGCCTCAACAAGGCAAGGCATTAAAGAAGGCATTTCATAATTCACATAAATTTACATTATGTTGAATACATTTTCGTATTAATTTTTTTTCATTATTCATCGTATGAACTGAAGCTGCTTATAATATAAAGATCAAATTGCTCTTTATAAGGTTTATTTACGCATCTTTATCTTTATAGTAGTCATTTCATTGTATTAATTTGCTCGTATTAATTTAAGTGATTAAAATATTATTATTTGTTTAAGGCTTGGCACCGACTTCAAACCTATTAGTAAATAGCACATATAAATAGTAGGTAGTATTTAATTAATATTAAATCTTTATTATTTTTCACTTTTTCGTTTTTGAAGTCGGTTGTTTTTAACGTTGTTATTTTTACTTAATACTTTTTAGTGTATTGTTGTATAGTCAACTAGTTATGGGTAGACCTACAAAAGGTGCTGCGCGCCTTAAAATATAGATCTCAAGAAAAGGGAACGGATAAAAGGAGTCGTCTCTGTAAAAATGCTCCTCGGGACATAGTTTCACGTTCTTGTGAGACTATTAAAGATCCTGTAAAACGTTTGTTGGCCAGGAAAGCATATATGAAATCACTTTTACGTCAAGAAACTCTTGAACAGTATAATTCTAGACTCGGTAAGATCCAAGAGCGTCTAGCGAATGAGTCTTTTGAGCAGGGGTAGCTCTCAGCTAATAGACTTGGTCTCATTAATAATCGACAAATCTTTGATCATGGCATTACCGCATGATTTACGTCTTTGAAGCCACCATTATCATTGTGCAATTCAAATAAATTTTTGTAATTACTGAGTTCGTATGGCCAGCTTCTGACTCCTTCATCCGACGAGAACGAGCCCAAACTCGATAAAGTTTTGTCATTTAATTACTGAGTTCCTATATTATTCCTATGGCCACCTTTCGAATCCATCATCAGATCAGCTATATATCATAATAATTTTTCATTGTCATCCAATTTAAATACGTATACAACAAAACTACAAAACCCAACGGCTGTCGGCTCTTACGACACCCATGGGATGATATGGGGTGGTGACAATCCGTATTCTTAATCCGTCACTACACGGACATAATATTATTAATTTAATGATAAATAAATAAAAATGAAGTATTTTAGTTATGTACTAGACGTCGCCAGCGGCTTCGCCCGCCTCAGTTATACATATAAACCTTCCTCTTGAATCATTATTATATTATCTATTAAAAAAAACCGCATCAAAATCCGCATACATGCATAGACTCACGCCTGTTGCCCCGAAGGGGTAGGCAGAGGCATATTAAACGCCCACTTTTCGCCAGTGTTTTGATCCCACGTAATAGGCGGCGAGCCTATTGCCGCTTATCGGGATATTTTGTTTGCCAGAGCCTCGTCCGTTGATCGGCAGGTGCACCACTTGCAGGTGAGGTTGGCTTGGGACCCTAAGTTCTTGGTGGGAACGTCGAATCCGTTGCATAGTTTTTAAGATTTAAGCATACATAGGGACAGACAGACATAAGCAGACCTTGTTTTATACTATGTAGTGATATTGAATAAAGGCACAAATCAAAATAAATTGCAAAAAATACACAATCCTAATAATCAAAAATTTTACATTTTCGTAGGCACATATCACATCGGAGTTCCATTTAAATGCTATTTGATGCCTCTCCTCCCTTCACTTGTGTTTTAGAGTATTTTATTGAAAAATGTAACGATTCTGTGCCATGTGTTTTCTGGTCGGCTTTCTAGCCGACACCGGGCTGGCATAATATTTAATTTGTAAACACCATTCCCTAGAATAGATGAGAAAATTATTAACGAAACACTTCAAAATATTAAACTTTATATGTACAAGGTTTGCTTTTAGTTTATTTAAAAAATTAACCCTAAATAAGTTATCGGAAAGGTCTCACAATTTCTTCATAAATCAACATAACCGAGCCTTGGCCTCAAACCGTTTATTATTAAACACTTAATTTATCATTAACTTGAAGAACAATGGCTAAACCTTTGAACAATAGGTTTAATTGTTCATCGCTAGTTCCTGTCTTTGATTTGAACGTTCTCATTGCTTTCGTTCAAAGAGTAATTGTAGGTACTATTACCGCCATCTATCCGTCAAACTCGAAACAAATACAACAATGCGGAAAATTATTCAGTGCGGAACGAAACTAAAGTAAATTCTACTGAGCATTTACTTTAGTTTCGTTCCGCACTGAATAATTTTCCGCATTGTTGTATTTGTTTCGAGTTTGACGGACAGATGGTATATGGAATATAAACCTGGACTATGGAATATAGACGGTTTATGGAATATAAACCTACATTTTGGCATAGTTTAGTGGAAGCATTTGCTTACACAGAAAAGGATAAATGTCTCGTAAATCTGAAAATTTGGAGTAAGAGTACCATAATTATGCTTCAGTCACCATCTTTGACTAGAAAGTGGTGATAAATTTCTTGGAATAAGAATTTCGTCAGCATGTATGCATATTGCATCCCACAACATTCGTTGCAGCAGCCACCTTTATGTTTGGCACTGCAATGTGTACCTAATTTGGATTCAGTCCTCGCGATAACAGTTTGTGTACGTAATTCGTAAATTGTTGTTTCAAATCTAGTTCAATGTTCAAATCAATTATTGAATGTTTCTATCACGTTCATGGAACAAAATATATAGTCCACTCTTTGAATTATTAATTTAGATCTAATCGTGAATATAAAAATTTTGATTTTAGGAATGCAGGTCTGCAATCGAACCAGAAACAGCGCGCACTGCAGAAATGTCCTAGTACTTTAAATACCTAGTTACTAAGTAATTTCAAATTAAGCAAGTTATATTTATTACTGGCATAAAATTATTTGACGTCAACGTCATGACGAGCGTCATAAAATATTCATTGTGGTCATACCTCCGCTATTATGATAACGACATGAAGAATTTTCTGGTCGATTATTAAATTTCCTTCGTATTTAGGGTCAGCTGGTATTAAAACGGAAGCCATTTATGAGGGTATGTTAAATTTTAGTGCACAGCCCAGGAATAATTTGGCGGTATACCAATATTTTACAGTCGTGAATAAATTGCGGAGAGCCTCTCGGACGGTGTTTTGCGTAAGTGGACACAAATAGCTGTATTAAACTCTTATGTGAAGCAAGTATATACTTGTCAAAAACACTTATACGTATTTAAAATGAGCTTAAAGTACCTATAAATTTCGTTGTCTTGTAAAACAAAGTAATATATTTAGCCATAGATGACGCTGCCTTTAGTTCAAGCGATAGTAGCAGATTGTGTTTTTATATTATTATTAAATAATAATATATTAACACAATCGCTAGTTTTAGATTTTATGTAAGTTCTTGTCGTTTTGTCTATCTACGGACGTGTAGAGAAGAATCCCATAGACGACAAAAAAATACATAAAATCTAAAACTAGCTGGCATAATTTACAAAATAAATATATAACTATTCTTACGGCTTTGAAGCAAAGAACAACTCATTTAACAAAGACAAATATTGTAATATTAACATTATTTTAGACATGAGTTCTGCCATAACGAAACCCGATACAGACACAATTCAATCCCACCAGTTAAATCAGAAGGACAGTTGACCGAGCACATGTAACAGAACTACAGAATGAAATAAAATTAGTTCACTGTGCGTCCAATATTACGTAACAAAGCAACATTTTCACAATCAAACCGTGTTTATTCACCGTAAAGGCCACATTGCAGGTGAACAACAACGACCTATTTTGATCCAATACAATCACAGCCGCATTGATATCAGAACACTTTATTCTCAACAGTGCAGGCATCGATTTTTCATCGTTTGCGCCAGTTTTTGCTGGTGCTATTTGATTAGGCTCACTACATCCAATATTGCAGACAATATTTTCGTTCATTGTAAAATCGCTAGTCCGTGACGTGAAAATAAAAGCGAAATATTGAAATCGAATAACTGTTTCCATGGAAAACATTATACTATTATGACAGCAATAGAAACAGGTGATATAACTATTATTTATATTGACGAAACTTACAAAGTAACACTTATGATTGCGATTTTTTTATCCATCCAAACTAACTATAACAAAGAACAATGGCAGAATTTGGTCTGGGTTTGTTGTGGCGACCTTAAACTTCGTATGAACAAAACAAATTGTTTATATTTTCTACGATTTTTAATATTTTCACTTTTTCTCGTTAAAGCTGGAGTATTTTATGATGATAAAAAGCATTCCAATTGATTACGAATACTTTATTATTTGATTGTTGCCATAGACAATGGTGTGGCAGGAATAGACGTGAGTGCTATATCCGTATCGATTATTAAATAAATAATCGATACGATCGACCTTTATAGAGTTGGTTTGGTTAAAAATGCAGTTATTTAATATTTAATCAACATTATATCAATAAGCTAATATTTTTGAAGCAAAACAACGTTTAAATCAAATAAAAACGTCACCGCATCGTTTTAATGTTGTATCGATTTCACATAAAATCGATTTCAAATGTGCAGCTCTGCTTTTGTCTTTGGCTGTGACAGTTAGATGCTACAAAATACTTCCGCGTGTTGATGTCAATCTGACATATGTCATTTGATAATTCAAACGTACCTACCCACATTGTTTAACTTTCATACTATAACTTTCCTTTTACCTACATTGTTCATTTTTAACTAAAAATTCAAACACCGATATCTTCTTTTTCCACCTTTCCTGAGTGAAACTAGAATCATCTATAGACTCTGTTACTTACGCCAAATTTTTTGATATATTTTTTATTACTGTACGCTTCAATTTAATTTAAGACATTTTGATGTATGGAGATCTGCCATTGTCCTTTGACTACATACCTAATTTTCAGAGGTAAAATATAGCTAAAATTATTGTGCATTAAAATATAGATATAAATATATCTCATAGCTAGTGATATTGGACGACGTAAAATAGTAATGTATTTCGCAGCATTTTACATCAGAGCGCTACTGTGCTACGGAGCGCACAAAAAACTGTCGGTTCCAGTTTTTGTGCCTCGGGTGGACAGAAAACCCTGACACTAAAGTAGGCCGCAAACTCACACGAAACAAAACCATCAAAGTAACATTTGGAAAAGTAATTCTAACCTAATAGAAGGAAAGGGGAACCCACCACGCACCCTCGGATTGACCACCCCAACTATTGCAATAGAAAAAGGTTGACAATACCGAACTCCTCTAAAAGGATAAGGGATATAGGAATTGTATGGGTTCCAGGAAGATACCTGACTTGCAGTATCCCGCTGTATGCGCCGACTATATTCTTCGACACGTGTTTCGCCTCTGCACGAGGCATCCTCGGGAGCGATGGGCTCCTGAGGATGCCTTCCATTAGGTTACAATGGAGTTCCGCCAAGTAACGCCTGATTCAATCAACTATAAAGTAATTCTAACATAAAATTGATTTATGAAAAACCTTCCATGACAGAGGTACCTTGTTGTAGACTTGGATAAACTCTCAGCACTTGATATTTTAAGACATTCCAATTCATTTTAAAACGAGAAATTGGAAAATTTGGACATGATTTCATTAATGGTAAAAAAATGTCATTAATGGACTTGTTGTCGAAATTTGACAATTCATAGGTCAACATTTATTTTGACTTATAATTTTATCAAAAGATAATCAGAAACCTTTATTTAATATCACTTGTTAAAGTCTACCAAATAATGCTGATATACTATTATATGTTTTGCCTATAAAATAAATAAGTAAAAACTTTTAAGTGCGTTAAAATCACTCGATGACAGGCACCTAAATATTTTATTATATTAGTAAGAGGTTACATGACATTACATGTAAACAAGGAAAGTATCAAAGTCAAGTTCACATATAATTCAACATCTGTATTTTCATGTTTGGTCCAGTCAGTTTAATTTATTATATTGGAATGAAAACTAATAAAACAGTGCGGCTCACAATAAAACTCAGCCACAACACAACTCATCGTGGTTCCGCACTAAATTCCAAATCCGCAATTATAAATCGCGATCTTCAGTGAGAACTTATTACAGATGCCTAATGACTGGCCCGCAGCGATGCAGCGTCGTCCCTCCCTTCCTTTATTCCAGATATATTTATTCTGCCAATACATCACACGTGGTGGAAACGCATTAAAATACTTGTACGACACAATAATTCATAAATGTTTCTCAGAAAGGTATATGTGGAGTTGCCAGACACTTGGAACAGTATTGGCTAATAAATTGAATTAATTACTCGACGCTTGTGGTTTTATTTAGCTAAGGATAATTTTGGTGGGATTGGCTTCGAGTGTCTCGTTTATTGCTTCTGGTATTCGGAGCAGGTGCGCCGAACATAATAGTGTTTTGAGCATTTGAAATAGATCTTGGAATTAATTCTGAGCTTATAAACTAGGTAAATTTTAATCACCGTACTAATGAATAAACCAACAACTGGGAATAATAATATGGTTGACTAAGTATTTTAGGTTGTAGTTGGATATAATTTCATTCATAATATCGAGTTTATATAAACGATGAAAGCACACGAGACTGCTACTTTATCCACCTTGAACCTTGTTTTAAATTGAAAAAGGTTTAATAGTGGTTTAACCGATTGCTTTGACGCTAGATTTGCCTCGAGTGATCTACAAATGGGACAACAATAATTTTAAACTTTGTAATCAACGAATCGTTATTTCCGTTGTTTATATGTTTGTTACTGTAAGTTCAAGGTACAAGTGTTTCTCCAAATGCGTCGGCATCGTCACTGAAATAATGGGATCGATCGCAATAATCACATTAAAATATCTGGTTAAGTAGTTGTAATAAAAATAATTTAAACACAACATGAATATTATCATGAAGAAATAATTGTCGTACAAAATTACAAATTATCAACGTTGACTTGTTAACTTGTAAACCTTATTTAGCTATAATAAGTTTCCTTGCAATTCTCTTATATTTCACTATTTGGAAAATTATACACCCATCTATTACAATGGCTTAGTTAATAGTCAGTGTGACATTAGTGAGGCAGAAACACGATTCACAATGAATTGCATACCTATGCATTTCTTTACTGCACGGTTGGTGTAGTGGTTTAAGCGGTCGCCTCGCCGCCTTACACTGCGCCGAGTGTTGTAGGTTCGATCCCCACACGAGACAACACTTTCTGTGATTCAAAAATTGTTGTTTCGAATCTGGGTGTTCATTGTGTCCGTTGTTGTATGTTTGTAAAGTCCTCCGCGACACAGGATTTATTCCTAGTGTGGCAGTAGTATTTAAAAACAAATTAATACTCAAAGTAAACTAACAGCAGCATAAATAAAGGGAGTGGTTCGGCAGGCGATGCCAGTGATATCTCTCAGGGTCAGCCGGTCAGGGTCAAGACCCTACTACAAGTAGTAGCGAGGTACATACATTGGTAGTTGTAATTGATTAATAATGCTGCTATTTTTAAAACTGAGACATTTAAAAATACCCATCTCACGATATCACTTAAGCTGATTTTAATCGACATGTCTATTGTCTAACTCTGCAAAATATCAACTATTTCGTCTTCATAGCATTCGAGCTAAATATACATGGCGTAAATAAGATACAAAATAAGATATAAGTTTCTTATTAAGACCAAGAAAGATCCCCGTAAAAACATATTTTATATTCTGCAAATTATATAAATACCACGTTTAGCACCCTAATATAAAGGCACCCAAACATTTCCCATTTAATTCGACATACCTATTAACATACATTCTCACTACCGCATCCTAAAACGAGCTCATTCTCATTTCAGTCCTAATCTCTTTCACCAAACTAATACTTACTTACAGTGCGCACCGAATAATACCT
The DNA here is from genome assembly GCA_944739405.2 of Euclidia mi. Taxonomy (NCBI): domain Eukaryota; kingdom Metazoa; phylum Arthropoda; class Insecta; order Lepidoptera; family Erebidae; genus Euclidia; species Euclidia mi. The sequence continues at coordinate 1,140,504 of OX123194.2, read as the reverse complement.
TTGAATTACTCTAACATATTCTTATTACAGAATGCACTAAGCTGGCAAGCCGGAATCATTACCGACCCTCTCGAAATTAACCCTCGGTATACACCCCGTGAAACCCCACTCGAAACGTCATTACATGATACTCAGTTATAAATGACAAGAGCAGATAAGACTGGTGGATTTGAGGCGTTTCGCAAGGGACCATGATGGGTCCTTTGTAATAATAGTGAATTTAGGTTGTGGTATATTATGTAACTGTGGTTATTATATCCGTTTTTGCAAGCTTAACAAGGGCTTACGTATTCCAAATAATGTAATTGAAATAGTAGGTACCGCACTCATTTATTTGTTATTATAATTATTTATGTGATGCACATCAATCATGATCATCATCAATGCAATGGGATTATAAATTGTTATTTAAGTGTTTTCTTGTCTAAAAACTTTGGGTGAAAAGTTTAGAGAATGATTTTAAATTAAATCATCGTCCTAGCGTTATCCTGGTTGCATCCAAGAAACCCTGGGTCCGCCTACTAGTCTAACCAGATATGACAGAATATCAGCTTTTCCACAGAGCGACTGGCTTCTGACCTCCGCAACCCAAAGGGATAGCGATATTCCATGGTTTGAACTTTATCAGTTTATTTGAGGGTTTGTTTGAACGAGGAGAAAGTGAAACTAGGAATATAGTAGCGAATGAGGAAGATAATAGTGAAAGTAATATAAGTATGGAAGAGATACGGTATGCAATGAAAAGTATGAAAACGGGTAAAGTTGCGGGGTATGACAGGATATCTGCTGAAATGCTCAAGGTAGGCGAAGGCGTCACCGCAAGCCTGCTGTACCTACTTTTCAATAAATGTTGGCGGTCCGGTCGTGTACCAGGTGACTGGAACAAGGCCGTAATTGTGCCACTTTACAAGGGAAAAGGGTCACAGCAGGAATGCAAAAATTATCGCGGTATAAGCCTCCTAAGAGTTGTTGGCAAATTGTATGCAAAGATACTGATTGAAAGAGTGATCTCTGAAACGGACAGTAAGATTTGGGATGTGCAAGCGAGATTTAGAAAGGGAATGGGATGTACGGATCAAGTATTTTCCTTAAGGTGCATTTCAGAAAAAATCTTAAGTAAACACCAGAAGGTTTTTTGCGCCTTTATTGACCTGGAAAAGGCTTACGATCGAGTGGTGAGGGATGAACTTTGGTCAACACTTTCTGTGTATGGAGTGAACAGCAGTCTGATACGGGCACTTGAATCCTTATATAGGGATTCAAGTGCCTGTGTCAGAATAAACGGTGCCTACACGGACTGGTTTAACATTGATCGTGGTGTTAGACAGGGATGTGTAGCATCTCCTTGGCTGTTCAATCTATTCATGGACAGTTGTTTGACCGATCTGAAAGAGTCTGAATGTGGATTAAGAATGAATGAATCTGTGTTTAAGACCCTGTTATACGCTGACAATCAGGTTCTTTTTGCGCCATCGGCGTCTGATTTACAGCAGATGGTCGCCGTAATGAATGAGGCGTATAAGAAGAAGGGCATGCAAGTGAATGTAAGCAAGACTAAGGTCATAGTCATAGAGAGGGAAGACAGTATAACTGAATGTAACATAATGATAGGAGATTAAAAAGTGGAACAAGTGAATGGGTTTGTGTATTTAGGGTCTATGATTACGAGAGATGGCAAATCTGAAGGAGATGTTGAAAGGAGAGTGAAAGCAGGAAATAGTTTGAATGGCGCCGTACAGTCCATCATCAGTAACGAAATTATTCCAAGTAAGGCTCGCCTTGCTGTACTGCAGGGAGTTTTGGCGCCAACGCTGATGTATGGTAGCGAATCATGGGTATGGCAGAAGAAGCATGAAAGTAGAATCAATGCTGTGGAGATGAGAGCTTTAAGGAGTATGTGCGGAGTAAGGCTGATAGATAAAGTTAAAAACAGTGTGATACGAGAGAAGGGTGGTCTGAAAGAAGATGTAGTGATAAAGATTGAAAAAGGAATGTTGCGATGGTTTGGACATTTGGAACGGATGGATGAAAGAAGAAATACGAAAGAAATGTATCGTGTAAGAATGAATGGAGATGTCGGTAGGGGGCGCCCAAGACGGACGTACGCCGACCAAATAGGTGACGTACTAAAAAAGGGCCAAATTAAAAGTACCCATAACCGCCGAGCATGTATGATGAGGTTAATGAATGTCGAGGAAGCGAAAGAGGTGTGTTTGAACCGGAGCATTTGGCGTTCCATAGTCTCTGCCTACCCCAATGGGAGACAGGCGTGACGATAGATAGATAGATAGATTTGAGGGCACTGACTCCCCGTAACGACAGTCAAAGATCTCCATGACAGCCGGGACCGACGGTTTAACGTGGTTTCCTAGGCACGGGGCAAGCGATAATTAACAATTTAACACGCAAATAACTTCGAAAAGTCATTGGTGCGGGACGTAGATTCGCACCCGATACCCTCTGCATGGCAGTCCGTTGGTGTCTCGACTAGGCTATCGCTGTCTCGGAAAGATTTTAAATATAATAAGTTAATAACAGACGCAAAATTAAACAATTGTTACATTGTACTTGCATTTCGCGTATATGTTGTGTTAATCCACATTTTACCTGTGCATCCATTTTCATCCAAATCACATAAACCGTATTTCCGTGATTGAATAATACAAAATTAACAATTCTACATACAAAAAAAAAACGTAATATTTATCTTTTGTTCGTTCACTATAACCCCTTTATTATGCTGACACTACTTCTTATGACTTCTTAACAGCAGTTTTTCTTCATTTTTGCATAGTAAACTTACTTAATCGATTACCTCAACAAATACATAGTTTATACAAATAGCTGTCATTACGGATAGATGTCTTCATAAAAATAGAAATGGATACGGCGGAGTGTACAAGAAACGAGCCACGTAAACACGCTCAAATGGGGCGTGTTATGTTAAAATAATGCCACTCTCGTATCGCCTGTGTGCACTGGCTCGTCGTCTAAGCAATTTCGACATTAACCGGGCTCTTTATGACCGGCCACTGTTGACAGTGCCCGAGGAATGCAAGTTTGCAGTCTAGCCGGTAAGTGTGCTAATGTAACGAGTATACATTTTAAGTAATTGGTTATCGCTTTTGTAGTTAGTTGCTACAAATGAACCAAAATGTTGTAACGAATTCTTCATTGAACTACTGATACTGTAATAAGGTTTTTATGTCGCAGACGTTGGCATACGAAGTATACCTATAGCTCGCTCGGGTACATTAATAGACTGTTATGCAAAAAGTATCCGGTTCCAACGCGCGGGGCTTACCACTGACTTTTTGAAGTTATGCGTATTCAATTGTCTATTATCACTTGCCCTGCCTTGAAGAGCACGTTGTCGGTCCCGGCTATATGAAGATCTTTGAAACCATGGAATGACGCTATAGGTTTCGGCGATCAGGTGGCAGTCAAACTGCTTAGGCGAGTAAGAAGACCCCGGGCTCCAAGAGTCTAAGATGTTTGAGAACAAGTCTATGATGTAAGCGGGATTACGCTAAGAGGACGGCAGACAAACTAGTGGCGCATCAGACGTTACACAGCAAGTATAACAGAAGTGTCCCTACACAAATCCAAATATTATGTGTATTCATTGATTTTCTGTAGGTATATCTACCCCGATCAAACCAATCATGAGACATTCCACAAGGCTCAAGGTACTACGCAAGCTTCTAACTATCACGTTCTGGCTATTAAATTCAAGACAAGCATAATAATCTTGGATAAAATAATCTATTCATGAGTGGTCACAGAAATATGGACGATTAAGGAATCGTATCTGTTTAAACAATAGGTACAATTCAGCAAAATATTACATCGCTTACTTCATATTAAACCAAAATCGCCGATTCCTCTTTAGCTATTAATAGTTGAGTATGTTTGCTCCATAAACTACATAACATACAAACTTTAACCTACTATTTACAGCTGATATCTTCAAAAACCCAAACGTCTTCAGCAAAACGCCTGATAAATATTCGACGATTCAGCTAGCTATAAAAAAATAAAAGGTCACTTTCAATATACTTTCACATAGAATATAATGACCTATATTGCATCCGGGAACAGCAAGGTAAGGCCCCTGCAGTGTTCGGTAGCAGTTTAAGCATTTTTTCACAAAGGTCAGGCAGGCGGATGATTTACTCTCTCAATATTACCGACCGAGTCAGGTGGGTGGGACGCCGACTACGGAATTAAACTTCCAAGAAAATATGACCCTCTGTCCTCGTACAACAGAGTTACGAACTAAAACAGTGTGATTTTATTAAACTGAAGAGTTAATACGATTATTTGGTAAATATGCTCTGCGCTGAAATTAAACTCGACTGTTGGGACTTTTCGTTCTGGGAAAAATAATGTTATATTTATTTCCACAAAAATTCACTGTCCGTGCGGGACTGTGAGATTTTCGTAAAGTATAGTTTACACAGAGCTTTTCTGAATCATGAATATTGTTAACTTTTTCGATCATAGACTCTCCTTTAGTTCTTCAAATATTACGTTGAGCTCGAGGCAAAAATAGCTCTGACTTCATCATCATGGAGCAGTCATTTCTGTTTAACAGATAAAGTTACTCGTTTACTCCATTCCTAAGTGCTAATACTACACATATCTATACGTACCGCCCTTTAATTTTCACTTGCATTATGTTGTAGAAAAACATCATGAGGAAACCAGCATATCGGAGAATTCTCCATAATATTCTCACAAGTCACGTGAAATTTGCTAGCCCACATTTTTCTAACTTGCTGGACTATGGCGACCCTTTCACATAGTGAAAAGAGACCTAAGCCCAGCAGTGAGACAGATGCAAATTTTTAATAGAATTACGCTGGATTCCCCGAAGGGGTAGGCAAAGGTATAATATTACACATATACTCTTTCTTTCAACATTCATTTTTAGTTCCTACGTAATTGGGGGCGAGCCTATTGCCGTAACTGAATCCGGAGAGAACATTCGGAAAAACCCAGTAACACTTTTGCCCGACCTGGGAATCGAAACCAGGACCTCAAGAGAAAGAAAGACTTCAAGAGTCCCGGTTAACTTAACGCGGGTCCGAAATTGTCTGACGCCGGCGCAGTAGCACAACTTCTATATACACTTAAATATCTTTAGCATTAAAAAGTCATTGGGGTCATTGAGAATGGGATATTACCCTATCTGGGAAGAGTAGAAACTTTTCATGAAATGGCGGCTTGAATGGCGTAGTAATTATATTGTGTAGTACTAGAGATATTTAAGCTATAGAAGATTTTCTTGGTAAAAAAGTCATAGCAGTTTTAACCTAACAACATATTCGATTGCCAGCCAAAGAGTTCATGAACTTTTTAAAGGAAAGAGCTTCTTCTTCTATTCTTCTACTGCTCTTTTTTCTTCTCTTTGCTAAGTAGAAAGAGATGGAAGCAGTTATTATCTAAAAAACATTGTTACTTTTTTACGTAGCCAAGATGTCACCTAATACGTAACTGAATCACCATTGGAAAAAAAAATGTTTTATTGTCTGAACAATATCACTTTTGGTCACAGACCACCTTAGTATAATATTATAAAAAGGTAAGAACAATGTTATTTTTAGGATTTTAAAACCAAAAATATTTTTTTTTCTTGTGACAGTGAACACCAATCAGAAAATCAATCCGCGATTGTTCCTGTTGACGTTTTGGTAGTAAATAATACAACTAAAACGTCAAACTTTGTACCTGTCAAATCGAATATAACAAAATAAAAGTGGTTACACCAGACCAGACTTCATTCACGGATTGTTTTGTTTTGCACTTCGTGACATCACTCAACCGCCATGATGGTTGACAGCGTTAAATTCAAAAAGTTTTTTAAAATGCTGTAATTAGTAATATTGGTGATCGATTTTTAAAACATTTCAGTTATTTCGGTTTAACATATAATAAAGGAACGAATCAATCACTAAATACTTTTAAGGACACAAGCTTATCATAGATTAAAACATGTTACCTACTATTATTAAAAAATCTGTATACATATTTTTTGCCTGTCTGATTGACAAATAATGAACAGCCATAACTATTGAACTATTAAGCTGCGATTTGGCAAATATGTTCCTTGGAGAACGCACGAGTGCACTAAGTAAAGATGTTCCAAAATTCGGTTAAGACGGTTAAATTAAAATAAAATATGTTGCTGTAGGCATCCTTTAGAATAATATAAAGATTCTACTGAATTCTATTTTCCTTGTAAACACTAAACTAAAAGTCAGTGCGCTTGCAGTGAGACCATAAATCAAAATCAGTGCTCACAAACGCCAATCCAACAGTAACAGCTAATAAGCTTAACAATGTACATAAATACTCTGTTTTAAAACATTCGTTGTGACCTGCACAACTCAAAAATGTTACAGAAAAAACATAACACAGGAAAAAGCGAAACAATTCAGCTTTATAGCTTCCGTCCCTCGCATTATGAAAATGAAGTTTTTGTGTTTTAAAGTACAGGATTCTTTGGATTTCATTTGAAATTAACATCGGCGGTGTGAAGAGTTTGTCAAAGGACAACTATCGTTGTTTTAATGAGTATTTAGTGTTATTAGACATTTGTTTACATATTAATTGGACAGGGAGAAGAGAAGGACCAAGGCGGACGTTCTCTGACCAGATCGGAGACATCCTAACAAAAGGACAGGTTAGGACTTCCTTAAACCGAACAGTATATATGATTTGATAAAAGTGAATGAAGCTAGATATATAGGTAATTATGTCTGGATCGTTGCAAATGGCGTTCCGTATATTCTACCTACCCTTCGGGAAACAGGTGTGAGGGTATGTATCTATGTATGTATATATACATAAGTGTATTCTTGAATGTTTATAATATAAACTTACTTTAAATAATACACTGATTACTGTCGGTCGTGAAAGTTAATGAATTTCACCACTTCTGTTCATTGCATGATTATGAAACTTGTTATGTAGATTAAGTGAGAATACATGAATGTGGTACCACTGAGCTGGTCTGATGAAGGAGCTTGAATGTAGCAGATGAAACCCAGGAATACGTACGTCTTAAGGCTCATTAGATTCATCTTATCCAGTTCATGTATTCTGATGTTGAAAACCGTGATTAGTTTCTTATATTCCGTCTTGTGAGCGGCTTTCACGAAGTTATGAGTCAAATTTCCGCTAAATTTTCAGATTTATCGTATAATGTAATGTGAAACTACTACCGAGGAGCGTTTACATCAAAGTTCCGGGGCCAAATCCCTATAGCCCATCCTTTTTTTTAATAATAGCGTCCAAATGTACATGTCCACCAGCGATAGCCTAGTGAGGAGAACGACGGACTGCTACGCAGAAGGTCTCGGGTTTGAATCAACGGCGTGCAACTATGAGTTTTCAAAGTAATGTGCGTAATAAATTGGTAATTATCGCATGTTTGAAAGTTGATCATAACTTTCTCGAAAGACATGTGAAGTATACCTACATGGTTGTGTAGACTTGGCCAGCATGGCAGACTATGGCCTTACCCCTTCTCACAGTAAGAAGAGGCCCGTGCCCAGCAGTGGGACAGTTTATAAACAGGGCTGATGATGATGATGAATGTCCATGTCGCACCAATGTGACAACCCAAAACTGTACGTGTAGAAGTCTTTTGGGCTCTGTATTAAGCTAAAACTGATTTACATTAAATCTTATTTTGACGCAATAATTACAGCAATTTAAAAACGAAAACGTTATTTTAAAATCTAACACTTAATTTTCTTAGAAGCAAATTCCTAGTTAAAGTGTTAAGTAGAATTACTTACCTAGCGCATTTACATTCTAGATTTAGAACACTGATACTTAACACCTAGAAATGGAGAATACTAATAAGTAGATTCTTTATTTTAAGTGATGAAAGTTTGCTTTTCTTGGAATTATTATGATTTGTGAAAATTATAACAAAATAGTTATTGTGGTGATTAAATACAAAGCGTCACTAATCATTAATTATTTTTCTTATATTTATAGACTCACGCCTGTATCCCCGAAGGGGTAGGCAGAGGTGTTATATTACACCCACATTTCGCCATGAATTTTTAGGTCCCACGTAATAGGGGGCGAGTCTATAGCCGTTGCAAGGCACATCACCAGACTCCGTGCTGCTACTGGGAATTGGAAAAACCCAATAACACTTTGCCCGACCCGGGAATCGAACCCAGGACCTCCGATCAGCAGTCGCATACGCTATCCACTGGACCACGGAGGCAGTCATTTGTGAAAACTATAATAAAATAGTTTGTGGTGATTGACTACAAAGTGTCACCAAGTGATTAAATTTTTATGTTCTTAATCAATTATCACCAGAACTAACCACATACAGTGACGATAAACATCACTAACTAGTTCGCAGTGACGTTCGCACATTATTTTTAACTTCTCCATTTCTGCCCTATCCCATTGCTCTCCTACAAGCCCCAGAAGACATACATGCCTTCCAGCATCTTGCGCTCAGTTGTTTCAGCTGGGCGCCGTCTGTCGGTCAGTCAACGCAAGAATTTTATTTATGTTGATATGCCGTACAACAAATCAAATAAATAATTAATTAACCTTTTATAGAGAAACTGTATCACACAAATACATTATAATTATGTTAATGACAACTGTCAAGCAAATAAAAACGAATCACAGCATTTACATAAAACTACACTCGTTGAAAATAATCCGCTTGGCTGAAATGAGAAAAATAAAACTAAACAACAATTCAACAAAAACCCTCGTCGGGCATCCAACCGTCATGTGCGGATGTAATAACATTTCGCAATTAAAAAATACTCATTACTGCAAAACGAAAACGTACGCTATCACTAAAATGTTGTTACGAAAAAGTGAATTATGTAGCTAAATATTTTCCATGTGAAAATATGGAACAGCCGCTACCATGGGTTTAGGTCACGCGAACTATTGTAGTTTTAGTTTGTACGGTACGTAAATGTTCTTTAGTATTGGAGTTGAAAACTTTAAGCTTTTTCTTAATAAGTCTTCAGTAATTATATTAAAATTGTTTGATATTTATCTGTTGTTGTAACTTATTTTTATACAACTGAAAGACAATTTCTTGTATATCCAAGAATGCTATCGATGTAAACTGGTCACCTGAGAGCAATGAAGGTCACAAATTTTGCATGTTGTTCAAAAGTATTCAATAAAATAACTTTTGCCTTGATGAGATAAAAAGAATCCGAAGAGGCGCTTCACATTGATTATATTTCTATACGTGAGACGCATTTAGACTAATGTGTCTCAGTGCCCGATTATATATAACTATTAAAATATACACAAATAAAATTACTCATCTTAATATATAAAATCCTTGCGTTACTTACTGACTGACAGACACGCTACAGCCGAAACTATTGGGCGCAGGAAGCTGAAATTTGGCGTGTATGTTCCTTGGGGACCGTAGGGGTGCACTAAGAAGAGATTTCCCGAAATTCCCACGGAATCGGCCAAAACGAGTAAATTTAAAAAAAATGCAGGCGTTGCTGCTGGCGTCCTCTAGTAAATAATATGGAAAAGGAAAAACACCAAACTTTGCCTGAAAAGTTACGTTACAGTTATCGATATGGTATGGGTAATATAGTTTAATAGTATAAATTTATAATGAACAGAGTAATTTTATTACTATCATAGGACTATTTCATGCTTTAGAATTATTTGAAGTTATATTTTTAGGCACAGTTGTAGAAATAGACAGTGACCGTAAAAGTATGTATCGCTTACTAGAGTAACTTCTTTTATAGGACCAGTCCAAACCTCATTCCCACAACTGTTTCACCTAAGTAACCAACTTCAATGGTGACCATTGGAGACATGACAGACTATTGAAAAGGCGAAAATCTAGGAATAACTACAGTCACTATCGACAAAACCCATAGTAGGTGAAGATATACAGTTTACTTAAATGACGTTAGCGAGTCGGAATAACTCTCCCACAGACTTGAAGCCTAGGAATTTCTCTAATTGCGAGGAGACAAACCGAGTGAGGAATAATTGGTGTCTCTGTACACGCGATGCAGTGTCAAGTGACAAGGTGCTGTTACAGTCGAGAGAAATTGCTTTAGCTTATGTCTTTAGCTGCGAATGACGGCGATGTAAGACAGCTACTGTAATGGTAGTTAATACTAAAAGCATAGATAAAATAGTACTAATACATACATACATACATAGACTCACGCCTGTTTCCCCGAAGGGGTAGGCAGAGGCATATTAAACGCCAACTTTTCGCCAGTGTTTTGATCCCACGTAATACGTGGCGAGCCTATTGCCGCTTATCGGGATATTTTGTTTGCCAGAGCCTCGTCCGTTGATCGGCAGGTGCACCACTTGCAGGTGAGGTTGGCTTGGGACCCTAAGTTCTTGGTGGGAAACCTATGCACCCACATTAAATAGTCCTAATACCCATTTTATACTAGTACTGATACTCGTACGTATCATTAATGCAAAATTGTATCTGTTTGTTGGTTAGTTCTTCGGTCACACAACTGTTGAACTGATTTTGAAGAAATTTTACTGTCATACATCTTTTACGTGAGAATAGGCTACATTTTCTCGTACATACATACATACATATCGTCACGCCTTTTATCCCCGAAGGGGTAGGCAGAGGTGTATTTCTACACCCACTTTTCGCCAGATATACTTTAGTCCCACGTAATAAGGGGCGAGCCTATTGCCGTACCGGGCACATTTCCAGACTCCGTGCTGCTACTGAGAATTTCGTGAAAGAAAAACCCAATAACACTGCCCGACCCAGGAATCGAACCCGGGCCGATCCCACGCGCACATTTATGCCGCGAGACCAACGAGGCTCTCAACGTCTCTACGCAAAGATGGTATTTGCATCGTGTTATCCCTTAGTCGCCTCTTACGACACCCACGGGAAGATAGGGGGTGGTGACACTTGTATTCTATGCCGTCAACCACACGGCGAACATTTTCTCGTCTATCTCAGAAACGAAGCAAATTATAATATCTTAGCGAATAGACGGATATCTCGACATCAAACACTTTACCAAAGGCCAGCGTGGCATAGTAGGCAAAATCTGCATAATGACTCACAGTTGTACTGTGAAAATTAAGAGAAGCTTAAGTCCAGCAGTGGACTGCGAAATGCTGTTACGGGAATACGTTATAGGTACATTATTATCAATTGGAGTCAAATCCATGGTTACCTTCACAAAAACATGAAAAAAATATGAGCACTGACTCGAATTAAATGATAATGTAAATTAGTCAGCTTCCAAACTTACAACAACCTTACAAAGAGTTGGTCCACGAAATCAAAAAACTTAAAAACCTTACCAACCGCCTAAAATGAACTCTAAAAACCATATAAAAGTCAGAGCGATAAATAACCCACATCGTTTATAAGGAAAAGTAAAAAAAAGTCATAAATCTTTATTATTATAAGTGCTGAAAAGTTTTGCCTTTGAAAATACTTTCATGAATGATCAAATACGGCTTTAATATTTCTTCTATTTGCATTTTCTTCTTCATAATATTATGAATTTGAAGTGTTGGTTTGTTAGGACGAGCTAGTATAAAAATGTTTGTTCAATCTAGCATACCTTTCTATTTGATAAATAATTATTAGAGGAAGTCTTATGGCGCTGATACACTTGCGCATTCACCTGTAATGAACATTCTCGCGAATGTAACAAAACAAATGAGTGTGTTTTAGCGAGCATTCTCAACGAACATTCGGGCGAGCCTTAGTAGATAATATATATAGAATTCGCGCTACAATGGCGCTTAAACCCAATATATTTACTTCACTTTGACTTATGATTTTAATCAAGGGAAGAATCTTCGTAGTTTGTCACTAATTTTAACTTGACTAGTGACGGGCTTACTCAGAATAAATATCGATAATGTTTACAATAGATCCTTAGATTTGGTTTACTCAGAATTAATTTCAATTGTCCGTGTGGTGACGGATTAAGAATATGGATTGTCACCACCCCATATCATCCCATGGGTGTCGTAAGAGCCGACAGAGGGAGCATATTATGCAGAGAACAGCACTGTAAGAGAAGGAAAACTTGATACAAACCCTGTACCAACCCGTTTGGCCAGCGTGGTATAGTAGGCCAATTCCTTCTTTCAAAGGAGAGGCCTAGTCCAGCAGTGGACTGTTAAAGGCTGATGATGATGATGAATTTCAATAGAATGTTGATAAACTCTCGATATCGATAAATAAATTTGAACTTAGGAACAGACACTTGTGTGATTTATTAAACCTGTTCAAATTAAAATCTGCATTTTATAATTTAGAAACGTCATTTGTCTATGTATCTTACTCTTACTGAAGAAATAATTCATACGTGGATCTGAAGTAAAAATATTGAGTAAAACTGCTGTTTTAGTGCGATTTCTATATTTTTCTATATTCTATGGACTATTTGAATTTAGAATGTTCGCTAGAATTATCGTGAAAATGTTCGGTTCGACAAAACAGAAATCGGCGAATGCTCGCTGTTCTATTACAAGTGAATGCTGAGGTGTATCAGCGCCATTATGCTACTGCTACACCTGCGTTAACGTTAACAGTAATGGCAATGGCCAATAAAGCGTTAGTAAACGCGTTAAAAAATTCGCATAGGAAATTAGTATTTTAACGCGTTAAAACGCTGGCCACATCTACGTAGCGCCTAAATTAATGCGCTAATTGACGCGTTAAGACGCAGGTGTAGCAGGAGCATTAGGCTTTGGGATGTAAACAAAGCTGCAATTATCGTCAAAATTGATGTATCCTATACTAGTACAGCTTGGACGGCCGGTTGGCGTAGCGGGAGTGTAAGCGACTGCTACGTCGATGGTCGCGGGTTCGATTCCCGCTCAAGTCAAACATTTGTGTGCATGAACATGGATGTTTGTCTTGGTCTGGGTGTTTCTATGTATAATATGTATGTATTTACAAAAAAAAAGTATATATGTATGTTTATCCATTATCTAGTACTCATAGTACAAGCTCTGCTTAGTTTGGGACTAGATGGTGTTGTGTGAATGTGGTAGAATATTATTATCTCCTTTATTTATTATTTTTCTAATTAAAATTACATTTTTAAATATATTATTAACCAAAATAAACACATTTAAAAATATAAAAATAACCGTGGGGTCCCACCAGCATCGGGCACAGGGTCCAAGCTGCCGGTGGTTAGGGCTCCAGAGACAGGAACTTCCTCACAATACGTGCCGTGTCCAGAAGTACTGCCTTCTGCATCAGGCCCTTGACCCAAGCACCCAACGCGAGCCTGTTAAGGTGACGGTCGAGGCTCTTGGCTATTAGACCATTAACGGTCACGACTATCGGCACAATAATTGCTGAATTCACATCCCACATGTCGACAATCTCGTGAGCCAAGTCCAGATATTTAATCTGTTTTTCCTTTTCGGCTTTCACGAGATTCTCGTCATGAGGAATAGTGACATCAACAATTATTGCGAGGCGCTCTGATCGATCTATCAACACGATATCAGGTTTGTTGGCTACAACAGTCCTGTCCGTGATGATAGATCGATCCCAGTACAATGTGACATGGCCATTTTCGAGAACTGGCTCTGCTACATACCTGTAGTACGGTACCTCGATGTCTACAAGTTTGTACTTCAGAGCAAGTTGCTGGTGAATAATTCTGGCTACTTGGTTATGTCTGTGCAAGTACTCGCCGTTAGCAAGACGTGAACAACCGGAAACAATATGCCTGAGGGATTCACCAGGTTGGTGACAGGCACGGCAAATATCAGTAGTGCCATCCCTCAGGATATATTTCCGGTAGTTATTCGTCTTGATAACTTCGTCAGCAATTGCACAAACAAACCCTTCGGTTTCCCCAAAGAGGTCACCGAAGCGTAGCCAGTTCACCGAGGCTAATAGGTCTACATCGGGTCCATACAGGGCCCGATGGAACCTGCCATGAAGCTCCTTGCTCTGCCATACACGCTTGCGATCATCAGTACTAAGTACTACAGGCATGCGCCAGTTCTCCTTAGCCAACCTGAGCGGGGTGAGCCCATTGTCTACCGCGACAACATCTCGATGCATATCCACGTTCGCCCGGAGAAAATATTCTCTGAGATTGCACACCTCGCGATTGTGTAGGGTCTTGACATTCAGAAAGCCGCGACCCCCGCACTTTCGCGGGATGTACAACCTCATCACGGATGAACGTGGATGATGCATACGATATGTCGTCAACAAAGTGCGAACTCTTCTGTCCAGGGCGTCCAATTCAGACTGAGTCCACTTGAGTATGCCAAAGGAGTATACAAGAAGTGGCATGACCCAACCGTTGCAAGCACGAACCTTGTTGCCACCTGATAAAAGACTTTTCAGTACTTTTTTCAGGCGGCCAAAGAAACGCTCTTGCAACGATTGCTTCATGACGGCTTCATTGATACATAAAGCCTGTGACATACCCAAGTACTTATAGGTATCAGTTAAGAGAAGCGTTCTTAGGTTAATGGAATCTGAGAGTTGGATCCCCTCAGATTCCACCATCTTTCCCTGCTTCACATGAATGACAGCACATTTATCCACACCGAACTCCATATTGATAGATTTACTAAAGTTTTGGGTTACGTTTAGTAAGTCTATCAATTGGGCCTCAGAGTGGGCAAATAACTTCAGGTCATCCATGAACAGCAGGTGAGATATGACCTGACCACTTCTCTGTAACTTGCAGCCTAACCTTGAACCCTCCAGTAAAGTACTGAGAGGGTTCATGGCTAAGCAAAACCAAAGGGGACTCAGACTGTCGCCCTGAAAAATTCCCCGCTCAATTTTAATACGTTCGCCGTCCTCCTGGATCCGTCGGCATCCTGGATAGCAAAGAGTCGTATTCCATTGCCCCATACATGACTTTAAGAAGGTGCGTAGAGTTGTATTTACTTTATACAACTCTAACACCCTCAAAAGCCATGTATGCGGCACGGAGTCATACGCTTTCTTATAATCTATCCAACATGCCGCCAGATCCTTTCTTTGTAGAATATTATTATTATTATTATATTATATTATTATGCCAATAAATATATACAGTAATAAAAACCGCACCATGCATAAATAATAATTGTATTTGAAGGTTTTTTATTAATGAGTCTGACGGTAAGCGATTACAGGCGCCCATGGACACTTGCGACACCAGAGGAGTTATAGGTACTGGCCTTTTAGGATATTGATTTTGAGGTTGAGGGTGAAGGAAAAGGAGACGGGGCCTTCAGCAGCCTCACTCGCCGAACGAGACGCAACAGTATAGATACTGTCACTTTACGTCGATATTCTCAGAGAGGGAAGTACTTTTCTTGTCGACCAGGACCAATCATGCGAACTTTCAAACACTGTTCACAAAATATACCCAACTAGTCGTTTCCCGCGGTTTCACCAGCGTCCTGAGGTAACTACTTCGCGAAAAAACCCAAATATCTTACGGACCCCTATTTTTTCTAAAATAAAATATAGCCTATGTTACTCGAGGATAATGTAGCTTTCTATGGGTGAAAGAATTTTCAAAATCGGTCCAGTAGTTTTGGAGTTTATCCATTACAAACAAACAAACAAAAATACAACTTTTTCCTTTTTATAATATAAGTGTAGATTGTACAATAACAATTTGTGGTGACCCACATTCTAGCTTTTTGTCCCAACAACTCCATGTAAGATGACAAGGCAAGGGTTTTTCGAGCATTCAAACAAGCATATAATAATCATATAGAACGCATGTAAGCCCGCAGGCAACCGTTAGTTTTTTTTATATTATTTTATCCATTGAGCTAATACATCATAACAAAATGTCTAACGCAGTCGAAGCTATAAATAATTTACTGTCACGAGTCACAAAACCAGTTGTTAGGCTGCAATAAATCTATATCGTGTTGCAGATTGTAGTATTTTTAGATATTTTGTATTGTAGTATGCACTATGTGGGCGTAAAATATTTCTGAAGTACTGTAAGAATCTATACCAATATAGAATATGAACCAGGTCTGACGTGGATAGATAGATATACACTTTATTGCACACCATACATACATATCGTCTCGCCTTTTATGCCCGAAGGGGTAGGCAGAGGTGTATTTCTACACCCACTTTTCGCCAGATATACTTTAGTCCCACGTAATAAGGGGCGAGCCTATTGCCGTACCGAGCACATTTCCAGACTCCGTGCGGCTACTGAGAATTTCTTGACAGAAAAACCCAATAACACCCGCCCGACCCAGGAATCGAACCCGGGACCTCCCGATCCCACGCGCACATTTATGCCGCGAGACCAACGAGGCAGTCGTATAGGGTTTGATGTCGAGTTTTCCGTCTCTATGCAAAGATGGTATTTGCGTCGTGTATATATATATATATATATATATATATAAATACATAGAAACACCCAGACCAAGACAAACATCCATGTTCATGCACATAAAATGTTTGACTTGAGTGGGAATCGAACCCGCGACCTTCGACGTCAGTCGTTTACACTCACGCTGCGCCAACCGGTCGTCATTGTACATCCGGTCGCGATTCAAGACTTTGCATTGGACTCCGGTGATCATCGTCCTTAGTAGTAAGTCGATTAGCAGGGATATTATCTCTCACGACGTCAAGCCAACATAAAAAATATAATGTTATTTCTCAAATGAATTCTATAGTTCCTAATGAATGTTTCTTATTCACAACTATATTTTAATTACTTTACTCACAACGGCAACGATATTAAGATAGACGACCGGTTGGCGCAGCGGGAGTGTAAGCGACTGCCACGCCGAAGGTCGCGGGTTCGATTCCCGCTCAAGTCAAACATTTATGTGCGTGAACATGGATGTTTGTCTTGGTCTGGGTGTTTCTATGTATCATATGTATGTATTTACAAAAAAAAAAGTATATATGTATGTTTATCCATTATCTAGTACCCATAGTACAAGCTCTGCTTAGTTTGGGACTAGATGGTGTTGTGTGAATGTGGTAGAATATTATTATATTATATTATATT
Organism: Euclidia mi; assembly: GCA_944739405.2. Lineage (NCBI taxonomy): Eukaryota > Metazoa > Arthropoda > Insecta > Lepidoptera > Erebidae > Euclidia > Euclidia mi. The sequence continues at coordinate 1,123,471 of OX123194.2, read as the reverse complement.
AAAAGCTGAACCGACACTCGCACGCATGTTTAAAAACGTCCCATTTATTCTACCGCATAATTGTTTTTAAAACATTGAATATCTAAATGAATAACACCGTAAACATCAACTATAAACTTTTCAAAAATGCAATAAAAAGTTTTTAATAACCTATCAAAGAGTCAAAGCATTTCGTTGCTTCCCGATGACTTCACTTTATAGGACTTTAATGTGGTTATAAATAATATGTCCTCTACGACTAATGTTATGCATAATCAAATTAGAGGGTAATCGTAAAACGCAGCCATTAACATTTTCTTTAGACAATTAATCACAAAGTTAACACCAGTAAGAATTTACGGCTGATCTCAGAAATATTATGGCATTATGAAAGTTTATATTGTCTAAGAAATTTCGTTGAGATATCATAAATTATGTCCTTGATTTAGTAGTTGGGCCACATGCCATTTAACAAATTGATATGTTTATGGCGTAGGAATTCGGGATAGTTTTATTCTATAGCAATAAATATAAACATGTTTTATTATGGAACTGACATAAATATAATAATAAATTATTTGGTCTATAGTTTTGTTAGGTATTGAAACCCTGGTATTAGAATATTCGAGCTCACTTTACTGGGTACAAGCACATTTGAGGAGGCTTGTATTGCAGCCATTCTCTCACAGAAGATCCACGTAAAGTAGCCGTGATTATAGTTGATTGAATCAGGCGTTACTTGGCGGAACGTGTTTCACCTCCTTGCCCATCGTTCCCTCAGATGCCTCGTGCAGATTATCCTTTTAGAGGAGTTCGGTATTGTCAACCTTTTTCTATTGCAATTGTTGAGGTGGTCAATTCGGGGGTGCGTGGTGGGTTCCTCTTTCCTTCCATTAGGTTAGCCGTAACTATGTTGTGTTTCGTTTGGTGATTGGGAAGATCTGTGGTCTCTCTTATCCTGCTATTCCAATAAATAATAGACATCAATTTCAAATGCACTAAGACAATGCTCACTGCGAAAACATTACATAAATCCTTAAATTGTTATTCAGCTATTCGGCTCATTAAAACTGAATCTAATGTCGATTCTTATTTTATTACTCTCATCGATCTTAACTTGTGTAACTCGTGCTGTCAGCCATTATCTATCTGGAGTCCTTTTAATGGTTTATAGTGTTTTATTAAACTTATGTATCGTAATGGCCCGGCTTGGCCTGGCTTGACCTGGTTTGGCCTAGTGTGTAATGGTAAGTGACCCTGCTAAGCGTCTAGACGAATGAACTCTGCAATGGCCAATAATGGCACAAAATCATTTTTGTGCCGTTTATCACAAGAACATGATTCTAGTTTGCGTTTTTATATTTGCGTTTAATAGTGATATTCATTTTTAAAAATCCGTACCAGAATGAATTTCAGCATCTCGGAGACCTTACAAACAATGGACACAAACAACATCGACATCAGGTACAGCAAAGTGTTGTCCTGGAATCAAACCCACAACCCTCGACTCACAATCAACGGATGGTGAAGCGACCGCTTAAACCCCTACACAATACCAACAGTTTAGATACATACACTGTGTATATAGCTATAGCTCTCCTCAAAATATGATGGAAGGATCTACAACCCATAACTATCTTGAGACATAAAACAACTTTATGGATACTTAATTATTTATGGTTGTTACAGGAATAGCAGACGGACGATACTTTATTAATGTCTGCAGGAATAATCAGAGTTGCAACAATTTACTAAATAACTTCATATTTGGTAGGTATATGGAGGGTTCGCCAACTGCTCTGTGTAGATTCCTCGGTGTTAGAACTTATTGTTAGTGACAAAATTAATGTGGAAGAATTGATGACAAATACCTTAGAACAAAATGTTAAAACACCTTATTTTTTTTTTCTTTTTACTTTGAGGTTAAACTGTAATTATTATGGATATTTTTAATTATTGTTTTTTAAACCTGTGTATTTTACTTGCATCTATTTCAAATAAGTAATAGAAACATTCAATTTTGATAGGTCTTTTTTATTTTCGTTCGAATCAACGCATTTAATCAACGGACATAATGTTATAACTAGGCTCGGTACAACAAATTGTGGATCACACAATATGTTTTGGGGAATAAACCTACTACAGTCCGTGCTTTAAACAGCGCTAAACCACTGCTTGCATACCTAATACCTACGTGCGTGTCCATTCCAACTGCATGCTTATTGCTTAAATAGTTTTATTTCACAAATACCCACCCGTATCTTAGTAATTATATTAAATCTTTGCGTTACTTACTGACTGACAGACACGCTACAGCCTAAACTATTGGGTGAAGGAAGCTGAAATTTGGCATGTATGTTCCTTGTGGACCGTAGGGGCGCACTAAGAAGGGATTGCCCGAAATTCCCACTGGATCGGCCAAAACGGGTATATTTAAAAACAATGCAGGCGTAGCTGCTGGCGTCCTCTAGTACTTACATAAAAAGTTACAATGTAGAGTTAGTAACAGACGTAACTATGTGTAAAATTTAACATCTTGTTAACTAGCATAATCGCTAAATCTGCTTAATGAGTATAAAAACAACCAACAATGTTACGCCGCGATCAAGACTTTATTACTTTTAAACTGAAACTACTTTGTATCAAACGGTTGAGCATTTTTCTCATTTTGTGCAACGTTTCAAAAGAGCAAAAACTTGGGTCTAGAAACTTGCACGTATATAAAACTAGTGTAGGTACAATGTCTCGAAGATTTTACAAACAAGCCGAAGGAAATTAAAATTACTGTAACTTTGAACGTATATACCTACTTGTAGCTAGATAAAATATTGGAGTGTTAGTATGATGTGGTTCTCATGTATACATCTATACATATAGATAAAATTGAAGTGTCTGTAGTATCAAAATAACCGCTTTTTATTAAATGCATACACGGATATATACACGGTACATATACCGATATGATTTTTTTTTTACAATTTTTGTCTGTCTGTCTGTCTTTCTGTCTGTCTGTCTGTGTTTGCTCTCGCTAATTTCTGGAACGGCTTGACCGATTTTGACGGGATGTTCACTGGCGGTTAGCTGATGTACCAAGGAGTAACTAAGGCTATAAATTAACAGGGTACGCGAAGTATTTCCTTCAGGACGCGGGTGAAACCGAAACAGCTAGTTCAAGATAACGATGATATTTTGTTTAATGATTTTGTTGTGTTTAGTTACATGACGAATCGTTTTTTAACTATCAATAATTATTTAGTTTAAAGATAAAATTCACTTGGTCAATAACTAATTGTAATGAATTAATAGAAATACTGGTTAGTATATAATATTATTGATACAATATTAGTTACAGGCACTTTTTGTAATATGATAGAGTAATATTGTTAAGCGTGGAACATCAAGGGTGAAAGCTGCTTCATACTCTAGTGAATATATTAACGGCAAAATTAAATAATAATTTTCCTACTCATATCCTAACTGAATCCACGGTTACACACGGTCTACTGCTCCGCACCTGTCGTCTATTGCGTGATATTATAAAACTTCCTACACAAAAATAATAAGCACCGCCATCTTTTTAGGCAGAAATATCAGTCGTTTTACACAGAGCTCACAAGAAAATAAACCAAGACAGGTCATCATCATCAGTAGTAAATCTCCCTTATTTTCCAACAAAGTAGGTACACGAGGCAACGAGTTTCCTAATTGTTCTATATTATAAAGAACATAATGGAAAGAACTAAATATTATAACAGAATTCATAGTTCACTTACCTTTGTACTAAGTGCTTAAGTTTCAGCTAAAGTCTAAACGATATAAAATAGCACTTTTAATCTTTAATAAATAATTAGTATCTCCATTAGTAAGACGGGAGATAATCTTTATGGTTTCTCAGTGAACCTTAAAACCGTAAACCGTAGTAAATCACGGCTGAGATGTTATCGCATTACGGCTAAGCCGTAATGTCGTACTTTAGTCAAAATATCACGTATTCCAGGGATAAGTATGATATACTGAGAGCTCGCGTGAACTTTAAATTCTTAGAAAAAAGGCTCTTGAAGTTTGTTATATTCTTTGTAATGGCGCTGTTGATCTTCAAGGTTCGAGATAAAAATATAAGTGTTTCAAAGGTTTTTCAAATCTTTTGCGTGTGATTCATTTAACTAGTTTTAATACGCATATACGTACACAACATATTCGTCCGTGTGGTGACGGATTAAGAAAACGGAATGTCACCGCCCAATATCATCCCATGGGTGTCGTAAGAGCCGACAGAGGGAGAATATCATGCAGAGAACATCACTATAAGAGAAAGAAAACTTGACACAAACCCTATATCAACCCGTTTGGCCAGCGTGGTATAGTAGGCCAAATCCTCCTTTCAAAGGAGAGGCCTAGTCCAGCAGTGGACTGTTAGGTAGTAGGCTGATGATGATGATAACGTACACAAAGATTAAACATGCGAATTCAATGTACCATGCGTGTTCATCCAATCTATCTTTGACGAGTTCTGTTTTGGCTCAAAAATATAAAGTATTGCACATATTATTACTTTCTCTACTCATCTCTTAAGGTGCCATATAACAGTAATGTAGATTATCACAGAAATATCGTTTTTTTAAGTCTCAATTGTTAACTCCTGAACTTATGCAAAATACATCGCCATAAAAGTAATTGCGAATAACACAGTAAGAACTAAAATTTACAGTACAGATTTAGCTATCTATAAACTGTCTGACTTTAAGTTACTGTAAGTTAGACTGTGAGTTATTGAATGTATAAGTTATCCGAACATTACCCGAACATTTTCCAACTATTGTATAGTTGAAAAATGTTCGGGTACTTTGAGATAACTTACACATTCAAGAAAAAGACAAATATCACCTCAGTCTGCCGTGACCATAAATCCTGTTAAGAATTCAAAACGACAGTTAATAAATTAAAAATGTAGTTTCTAGATCATTCCGTTTAAATGTTATAGCTCAGTGAAACTAATAAACGCCATAAAATCCGTAAACTGTAGTTTCTTTCCAATTTAAAAATCATATACACGACATAAACCTCGATCTTACAACCATAATCTATGTGGATAACACACAGTTGTGAATTAGTTACAAAACTATAACCACGGTCTTATAACTTCTTACCAAAATCAACAACTAACTATTCAAAACCTCCATCTGTTCGCAATTCCTGATAAGCAAAGACTACAGTAAAAAACAGAGCCGTCACAATACTGAATCCGACAAATAGCTGTTTTACCTTATCGCGGCGATCTTCGGAGCAAACTTGGACAAAAGGCTGGCAACATTAGACCGCAATTAACACCAAGGGAGTGCTATCTCTCTCTTTACATAAGATAAGGATTGTTTTGTTACGCTTCCAATGATAGCAGTCGCGGCATTTTGTCGTGAACTGAGCCGCAGGTGCCAACTGATCGCCGCTTGGGGTACATAGATTAAGTAACCGTAGATGTGATACTCCTTTTGTTATATAGGTAATAGATAAGGCAGTTATTTATAGATTAGGATTTGCTGATAAGGGAAGGTTAGCTTAATTTATAGCTACACAATTGAGTACTGAGTTTAGTTGGAAATAATAAAGTAATATATTTTAGCAATTTAGCGAATTCTAGTTTAATTGTTATTTTAATTGCTTTACTTTCACCCTTTTATTCATAAATTAAGTTGCATAGCGGAAAACAAAAGCCGATCTGCTTAGTTAAGAATTACAACTTGTTGTTGCAACTTATATGTATAATATTTTGAGATCAACGTTGACTCAAAAAATAAGTGCATTATCTACATATTAGCCAAAACAAATTATTGTTTTATCTAGCTATTATTAACCCAAAATCTTTCTAAACCAATACAAAAAAGAAGTCCGGCAAAAATATAATATAAAGGCACAATACCACAACACCAACCTACTGCGTCCATAATCTTTGTCCCTTACTCAATCAAACCGAAACCGAACGGTATCAATATCGGCGTCAATGCAAACCACCTGCTTCTGTCGTCGGTTTATCTTCATTATTGTTTTTTATCTCACTTCCACAGTTCCAACACACCTTGCTTTCCTTCTCTCAAGAGTGTCATATAAATCAATGTAAGTTACGGTCACGGCTCATTAGGCAAGATAGCTAATGTTTTAATAGTCTCGTCGTATCTGTTAGACTATCTGCTTTTTTCGTGTTTGAGGAGATGACTTCAGTTTTATCTGGTTTAGTTTTTGCCACTGTATGTCTGCCAATGAATGATATAATTAAAAAAATAAAAGAAGCTATAAGGTCTAAATAGACTGATTTATTTTAGAAGTAGGTGATCTTGATTTGACTGCCTTGTCTAAGAGGTTACAATGCCGCTTTTACTATAAATCCTTTACTAATAATTAGTTTTACTAATTCCTATTTAGGTAACATCATACCCCGTTAGCTTGTTCGTCATTTGCAGCACTAATAAAATTAAAAACTAGGAATATATGCTATATCGCAGCGGCTTTAGCTTGTCTATGCAAGAATCGAACCCACAACAGAGCGCACAGCATGGGTCTGCGAAGTGGCTGCATAAATCACGGCGCTATTTTAGCCACATACATACAATATTTTACTTTCTTTCCGTTTCTTTTTGACTAAATAATGAAGTAACTATTATTCTTGTCTACACACAATATTTTATTATAATCATATTACAACGCAATAAAGTTAAAACTTATACAAATCTCGTCTCTTAACACAAAATAAATTTGGTAATTCACAGAAGGGATCAAACAGACCGAAAGGCGTACTACCAATTATAATTCACATAATAAACATAAAAGTTATAAAATAAAGGTAAAAGAACATCTATTATTTTGATTTATACTCCCTCATGTTACATAACCATCACGTTTTAAAATCCCAATACATCAAAAAACAGCATTCCCGACAGTCATCATTTTTTAACACTCTAAAAGACCAATATAAAAGACCTATCTAAAGGTCTTCAATTTCACGTAAAAAGAAGAGAATTTGCGAGTAATGAAAGGTCTTGCTGACTGGTTTCTTAAGTCGGGGAATCCAATATCAAGATTCAAAGCAGGTGTGTTTTAAGACAAGGCGCCTTTATACGGGTGACACACGAATCAAAAGTATAGTGAACTTTGCTAAAATGTTTTCTTAAGGCGGCTAGGTAATTGAGCACCATTCATTAAAGGATTTATTACTTGATGTATTTTATTACCGATAAGAGAAGCAGTCGCTCACAATAGACCTTATCTTATGGTCACATAAAGGGCGGTAGAGAGAGCTGTACTTGGAAATTTCCTTAAAGATCAGAAAAATGCGCCGACAGGTGTCCGAATAGTCTCGCTGGAGTAACAACAGGCAGGGCACATAACTTAAAGAACCGATGGCCACTAACTTCTAAACGGTTGGACCGATTGGCTGACCCTGGATGGTTTTAAAACGCAGTCAGACCTGGTGCAGTAGGTGTGTCACCAAATATGATTTGCAGAACATGCGTAACGACGTCCTCCAGTTCTGCTAGTAATACATAAGTAAATTTCGCCTAAGTTGGGATCGGAGGGCCGGTCATATCGAGTATTTTTATTTTTGATTTTTTTATAGACTCACGCCTGTATCCCGTGTATGTATAAGGGGTAGGCAGAGGTGTAATATTACACCCACATTTTGCCATAAATTTTTAGGTCCCACGTAATAGGGGGCGAGCCTATTGCCGTACCGGGCACATTACCAGACTCCGTGCCGTTACTGAGAATTTCCTATCGGAAAAACCCAATAACACTTTTCCCGACCCGGGAATCGAACCCGAGACCTCCAGATCCCACGCGCACATTTATGCCGCGAAACCAACGAGGCATATCGAGTAGTTCGAATATAATGACCGTGTATTGCCACACAATGGTCCATGACTTAGAGAACTAGAAGAATAACTTGCAAACGTAAGTCATAAGTCCAACTCCCAACATCTACCAAACTATTCACCCGTATATCACACAACATCGCACGATACAAGAAAAAGCGTCCGGTCGGCCGCCGTCTCCCGATGTCGCCTGCTTTGTCGGCACTTTTTACACCCGTGACTGTTTTAGTAATCGTACACCGATCTGTTTGACTCACCGATCAACCTACGATCAGGTAGCGATCAATGAAACACACAAAAAAATCATAAAACTAAAGTATTCATTTCATAATCCGATAACTGTTTTATTGGTGTGCGGTGAACGCATATTAAGTAATTTGGTGCCTTAATGTGAATGGTGAAGATATGTGGAAGAGTAATAAGTACTTAAGCCGCTTAAGTTTCAAAGAATATTTTACTTTACCCAAATAATAGTAAGTAATGCCTTTTGTCATCCGAATATATTGAATCCTTTATTGAGCCTTAACCTAATAGGTATCTAGAATCTTAAAGGGCATTCTAGTAGCTTACAGTACCTTATATTTTCATTATTAATCTTCTTATTATATAAAATCCTTGCGTTACTGACTGATTGACAGACACGCTACAGCCGAAACTATTGGGCGCAGGAAGCTGAAATTTGGCATGTATGTTCCTTGGGGACCGTAGGGGTGCACTAAGAAGGGATTTCCCGAAATTCCCACGGGATCGGCCAAAACGGGTAAATAAAAAAAAAATGCAGGCGTAGCTGCTGGCGTCCTCTAGTATTATATAAGTGTAGTCATAAAAAAGTCAGTAGGTAAATATTATTTAATAATTCATATTGAATTCAGTGAAACCTAATATCCTCTCAGCCTATTCTCTAAGAAAACATACTTTCAAAAGGGTATCATATAAACTCAATTATTTTTTGTTCTTTTGTGTCATTGCAAAATTATTTTAGAAGAGATATTATATCAACTTGTGTCTTGTATTCATTGTTATTAAGGTAGAATTTCACATTTAATTAAATGTTGTTTGTCTTATTGAATGTCGTATTTAGAGAGCTTATCTGACTGGTAGCGCCATCTGTTATTGAGTAGAGTAAAACTACATTTGATTTATTGATAAACTAGTGATTCGTTGGTATAATGAGGCTATTATATCATAATATTTATGATTGATAATTTGTAACAACACAACGTATATAGGCGGACTTAATGCTATAGGCGTTATCTCCCAGTATACCTTAAAGATTTTTAAAGAAAGAAATTTAGATTTCAATTCGCCTATTATTTTATCCATATTGCGTCATCTATTTTTAATTTTAAAAATACAACGTAAAAAATATTCTCGTCATCTGACTTGGGCAGCAAACAGGTAAAATCTACGGTAAACTTACATTGGACGCAAATCGATGACTTTTCGTAGATAGCAAGAAACTCAATTTGCCATGAGGAAAGGCCTACTATGTAAAGAATACAAGTTTGCTACAATACCTAAGATGATGTAAACATCATCTTAGGTATTTTTTAAATACTGAAAACAAATCGCGAAAATTTTAAATCGTTTAAGTATGGTTTGTTTTACGGTAGATTAAAATTTCTCATGGAGTCTGCCACGCATCTCATGTAAAACGCTTTTCTTCGTATAGTGGATACCTCATAATAGACTCGTCATAAGGAACAATTTTTGTTCGAGGCCATTGACGGAATCACGAAAACAAGTGAAATAACCCATACAACATTGTTTATCCTTTTCAAAGTGGAACAGTTGATTTTTCTCCACAATTTGGACAATATCCCAGAACTAAAGTACGTCATATTGTATATATAGGAGGAGTACAGCCCCCTACGAGGTTTAAACTTTGCTTAATTAACCTTGTACAATAATAAAAAATATGATCAATTTTTTTTTTTTTTATTATAATAAATATACCTATATAAAATCGGTCTACTGGTAGACCGGACTCATAAAGCAACAAATAGTTCGCAAACTACAAACGAAGAGTTACGGACTAAGACCGGTAGATGGCGCCATTATCCATAACAAATAGTCCCAAATCAACAATCTACATAAGTAAGGGGATGCCACCAATACCCTTTTAAGGGATTATAGGGATGACAGTGCACGACATTATTTGATTTATAAGAAAAAAGGCAATGCCTGTCTTTGTTTTTCAAGTAATATCGGTGTGTATTTTTTTTTTTTTGTGTGTGGACTAGTTGTTGGCCGCAGATGGCCTTGACAACGTTACGCGGACTATGGGTGAGCGCAGAAGGCTCCCAACCCGTCAAAGTATACTAGACAGCGTTTTGACTCCCCAAGGGTGGACTACCACGGACCTCGGCTTGGGGCGCTGTCGGCAATGCGGGACTAAGGTGTCCCGCGGTATTAACGTTAACGCGTCGCGTATTCCGTCCTCGTCGGCGAGTACGGAACCGCGGTCGAATTTGTGTGGCTTCGCGAGCCGTGTGTGCTCTGATTTGAGCGAGTGTAGTGTCGTCGTCAGGTTCGTCTAAGACGTGCCTAGGTCTCCTAATCTTAGAAATCCTAGATGGTGTATAGTTTAACGCCGCAGCCAATAGAGGGTTGGGGTGTGTCGAAGCAGAGTCAAAGTAGCTACGGGAGCACTGTTTCAGGTGATACTGCTTTAGACAAAGATAACTAAGTGGGTTCCGTTTCTGCTCGCTCCTGCGGGAATTTTAGGAAATTCTTTATTAGTGCACCCGTCTACGGTCCACCAGGAAGTTACACGTCAAATTACAGTTAATTTCGCCTAATAGTTTTGGCTGGCCTTTGTCTGTCAGTCAGTCAATAGTGGAAGAACTTTATATAGAAACAAATTTGTCTTAAATTTTAATCAAAAAACTAAATTATAAAGTAGCTAAATATACCCATGCCTCAACATAATTATTGACCCAATAATTATGTCCTACATAATTGTCATTCAAGAACAAAGACTTTCATCTCATTACAAAATAAACTTGGTTCTTTGCGACCGAGCCCTCTCAAATTATGAAGATGACTCTTTACCTCATTAAGATACAAGTTCCAGGAACCCTTTCGAGTGAAGATCAAAAGTCAAACCTCAGTGATTTTATATTAAAAACACATAAAGCACTGCCTCTTGTTCATTATTCGTAGTACTTAATTAGAAGTCAATTGTTTGAAGCGATGTTTGTGTGTGGTGGAATGCGTATTGTTCAGACGATCAACTTTCCTTTGCCTCATTTTTATTAATGTGGGTAGGGGAACAAATAGTTCCCGTTGTAATGAAGAAACAGTCAGGTTATTTACAAGCGTTTTGTCATTGGATTATTTCAATTAACTTGCGACAAAAGGTAAAAACGTCGGATAAATGTTAGGCACTGCAAAAATTAATCATTATAAATTCCGCAGTTTTTTCGTAAAAGATGAACAAACAAACATACTTTCATCATCATCAGACCTTTATACTGTACCACTGCTGGGCACGGGTCTCTTCTCACTGTGAGAAGGGTAAGGCCATAGTCCACCACTCTGGCCTTTGTATTTTGTCCCCGTTTTTGTACATATTTCTTTTTTATGTACCTATGTAAATAAACATTTAATACGCACTTACTTCTAAAAGTTATTGGTGCGTGCCGTGGATTCGAACCAGAGACCCTCTGCGTACCAGTCTGTCGGTCTCTCCACTCAGCTATAGCTGCTCATACTTTCATACAAACTTTTATAATATTAGTAAAGATTGCAATTACATTTCCAGAGCTTCGTTAATACTCACTTAACTTAAATCTGATACTCCACCCTATGACGAAAAGTCTGTCCTTTAATAAGAGAGTCGAGAAAGTTCAAAACTCCAATATTTGCCAAGAAAAAATCTCCATATAAAACAATACCTGAACACAATATTTTCGTATTGAAATGTAACTAACTTATTGATAAACAAATACCCTTATTTACTTACGCCTATAAACACACCTTCACAAATTGTTTCAATCCGTATGCTTACCGTACCACGAACCCAAACAGTTCATTATAATTCCACAAACATAACTCCCACATACTTGGAAACGTTTTTATAAAAGAAAAACTTCTTATAAACAAGATAAAGGAAAACGAAAAAGAAAGTTGGATATTAACAGGTTTTCAATCAATATGAAAACGGCTGAGGCTCTGAAGAAAATATTTTATTGTGAGAGCTGACAGATTTCGGAAAGATTTGGACGCTTTTGTCCTTTGTAAGTTGGTGGGTAGAAGTGTAACCATCGGGTTTGTGGCGAATGAGGAATATTAAAATAGTCGGAGTATTGTTATTTATGTTTACACATTAATATAGAACGGGAATTGAGTCGATATTAATTTGTATTGTTTATATTTGCTACTGCTCCGTTATTCATTCTCGGAACATACCTTTGCCATATTTTTGTTATTTTAGTTTCTAGTAATTATCCTAGAGCTTGTTATGAAATAAATTATCTTTAAATGCCATTAAATTGAGCGTATTATGAAGATACCGCCGACTGTTTATGAAATTTATGTTTTTATTTAATGACTAGGACAGTATTCAAATCTGTTTGCATGTAACATATGTAAATGCTCGCAATTGTAGAGGTATACATCCAACAGTGGATTATGGCAGGCTGATGATGATAGTCATGCTCATTAGTATATTCAATGCTATAATTCTAACTACATACATACACATACATAGACTCACGCCTGTTTCCCGGAGGGGTAGGCAGAGACTACGGAACGCTATTTGCAACGATTCTGACATATCTCTCTTGCTTCATTCACTCCCATCAGATTCCTCATGCATGCTCTTCTGTTCAGGATACTTCTCACCTGTCCTGTTTTACAAAAATAATACCCAATCAGAAAATAAGATCATAAAAATACACAAATGAGCTATTTTTACGTACAGTGCTTCAGACAAGCGTACAAAAATTTCATATCTGCGTTAAAATTCTTCTTTCCTCACTGTATGTTAATATTCACTTCACACTGACCTCGATTCAGAGAATGCAAATAATTTCGTACTCTATAAAAATACTAGAACGCAGGAATTTTAAAAGAACAAATAAAAAGAATTCAGGATGAAACCGGGCAAGTTTCATTCTCAAAGTAACAAAACACAATTTTTTCGTATGCGGGCCACGCAGTGCATACAAATTTAATTGACCATTATGCCACATTTAAATGCAAAGCTCGAAGGAAAAGATAATTAAGCCAAAGAAAGTGCACTAAAAATATACCCTAATTAAAGCCCACTTTTATGTACCTACCTCGCATTTGGGAGGCCATTATTTTAATTGATCGATTACTCTAATACATATCCAAATCTTTTTTTTCTAGGTCATGTAATGGAACGGGAATTCGGGTATGCTAAGATTTTTTTCATACAAAGCTACAAGAAAGCTTTGGTTGACTTTGAGAACGACCACTACTTTACTATTAGATATAAATAGTAAAGTCTGTGAGGATGTTTGTTACTATTTTACGCATAAACTCCTGAGTAAATATTTATGAAACTTCGAAGATAATTATGTATATAGCTTATACGTCAGTATAACACACATGCTACATACGATAAGCGACAATTGAGGGCGGACCGATAGATTTTAGTTTTACTGATCTTATGTACGTGTACTATGGGGTCGTATAGCACGATTATCGTTTGTCATAGCTATATATATACTGCAGGAACAATAAAATGTTCTATAAAGTTACCCATTCAGTATACGACCATATCATAATTTCGTTTATCAAATAAGTAGGTCATATAAAAAAACGATGTTTAAAATCTTCCATCACCCTTCAAAGAAACAGAAATAAAAATAAAACAACCAAACTCTTTGCAAAACGACAAGTTGCACTTTATGAACCAGATATGCGAGATCGTGTGCGTTTTATTTCCAAGATGGCGATTCATTATAAGTCTACTGTTCTACATGCTTCTATGTGCTTTCCTGTTCGCGATATAGAGCACAATAATTAACGAAGAATATTTATAGGCACATACAGGTTGAATGTATGAAAAGAGCATCCGAAATATATTTTACTGACAGAAATTTTTCATGGCAAGAAAAAGTAATACATGATGTCATGAATACGATAATCATAATTTAAGGTATTTTTTGTGACTCACGTCAAGCCTGTTTGTTGAATGACATTTACAGTAGTACTCGTACCTACTTAAAACTATGTGTACCTGCTCTTCTGAGAATTACTTAACAGCCTCATATAATTTAACTAGAGGATGCCCGCGGTTACACCCACTTTATTTAAGGCTACTCCTCCACTCCCTTCGCTCATAGTAGCCTATAGTCTTCCTCGATAAATGGCTATCTAACAGTAAAATAAATTTTCAAATCGGACCAGTAGTGCCGGAGATTAGCGCGTTCAACCAAACAAACAAACTCTTCAGCTTTATATATTAGTATAAGATTCGCAGAATAAATATAAATGTTCCTCCCGAACAACATAAATAAAAGTTTTTAATAGGGTAGAACTTGTTTTAAGAGAGCAGTGTTAAAATACTAGGTTAACCTTTAAAGATCACAGTCCGACTGTCAGCGTTATTTTAAAGTTTATAGATTTGAAGAATCTACAACTTATATAATTCTATTTTGTAATGTAGAGTGTTTATAAGAAACATAGTTTCAAAATTTTAAGAAAATACATTGACTGCTGTTCGGAGTTTGCAATCAATTATTTGCAGCCGGCCATAACGCTCACACATCCCAATTACATTTCATATAATCACATTACAAACTTCAGTAACTAAGTCTTGAGTCGAAAATCATTAAATCATAAGTCAGTACTTACGAGTTACGTGACTGAGTTACCACAGTCTCCCCTCACATTCCTAGTGATGCATCTTTAATTATGTCACATAAGGGAATATGTCAGGAACAGAGGGAATCTCCTACTATATTTATGAATATGTGATTTATATGCACAAGAGGGGTCCTCTGTCCTCTAGCTTTCTATTAAAACTAAAAGCTCCCAAGGGCCTTTTAGATACACTTGTTAAAAGAAAATGCAATTGGAAATTGCAATGAATTTTGTAAAATGGTGTCATAATTTTCTATTATGTATATAGTATTGCACAATTGTTTTAGAAATGTAGTGTATAATTCTCTTTATATACGTACATGGTTGAAGCATTTTCATGATTGCAGAACTATGATCACTTTTGTTCAAGAAATGTTTTGAAATAAGTATAGACTCTTATCTATTACTGGTGTTTTAGTTTAAGACACTTTTATTGACAGTATAATTCAAAATCTTGTAGATATGAAAATTAAAATACTGTTCACCGAATGGAAGTTGTAATAGATATACATTTCAGAAATCACATCCGCTTTATAAAGTAATAATACAGAAATAAAGAAAACCTATGATAATAGATTTTGAACTTTCGCGATTTGTATACATCATACAATATTATTTAGCGGGTCTTAGTCGCGATAATTTACTTATTTCAAGGCATAAATACCTCTGTTATTCTCCTACGTTTCTACCGGCTTGCAACGGTCGTGGTCACGTGGTCGAAGAACTGATTAGCGGGCCTTAGTCACAATAATTTACTTATGCCTTGTTAGTAAATTATCGCGACTAAGATGTGCTAAATAATATTGTATGAAAACCTTAGATTATGTATAAGAGACCTTATGTAATGAACCTACATAATTATCTTTATCATTCTACAAAACTGCCGCCAATATGAATATCTACTCGCAAAACTTATCCCTACGGCTCAATACCATCACACCATCCTCATCAAAGTAACATCAACTATGCACTTCAATCACCTATCTCGTTATAAGGCAAGTGACGTCGCTCACATACCTACGAACAGTCGCATATGACACTAATATCAGTCCAAAGTTAGTCGAGAGTAGCAGACGCCAGTCAGCAATGGAATATTCGTGCAGTATCCGACTTCCAAGTTCCGTCTAATTACATGCAGTAGGAGTCACCCACAGATGGAAACTTTTACTTAATACCTGGGATACTACTATTTGTTATACCAGAGCAACTAATGTAGTATACTAAACTGACGACCCGGTGGCGTAGCGGGAGTGCAAACGAATGCAACGCCGGAGGTCGCAGTTTCGATTCCCGCTGAAGTCAAACATTTGGATGCGTTAACATGGATGCATATGGATGTTTGTCATGGTCTTGGTGTTCCTATGGATAATATGTATATTGTATGTACTTACAGTCCCTGTGGTGTCGGATTAAGAATAGGACCGTGTGGTGACGGATTAAGAATACGGATTGTCGCCACCCCATATCATCCCATGGGTGTCGTAAGAGCCGACAGAGGGAGCATATTATACAGAGAACAACACTGTAAGAGAAGGAAAACTTGATACAAACCCTATACCAACCCGTTTGGCCAGCGTGGTATAGCAGGCCAATTCCTCCTTTTAAAGGAGAGGCCTAGTCCAGCAGTGGACTGTTAAAGGCTGATAATGATGCTGATGTACTTACAAAAAAAGGGAATTTTGAAAAATCTAAATAATATACATACCTAATTTCAGCTTCTTGCGCCAAATGGTTTTGCTTTAGCTTGTCGGACAGTCAGTCAGTACCTAACGCAAGAATTTTTTACACATATTCGATGAAATATTATTAATGTTAGAGTTACTAGTTACAGCATAAAAATGGACTAACACGTACAGGAAGGTATTTTAATCTCATATAGAACATGCACAAATTTCAAAAACGTTATTAAATTGGTATTTTTGAGAAAACATAGAACAATGCGTTAGCAATTTTACTTTCAAAATTGAGGATGCCCGCAACTTAACCCGCTACTCACATTTTTTTTAACCGTTTTTCTCTGATCTCGCGGGAGTTTCGGAAAATTCCTCCTTGCTCCCCTACAGATTTAAAAAAATCCTGTATTGGATGGATTTTTACAATTACCTAATGCTCAATTTAATACAGGCAGGCATAATTAACTTCAGTACCACTGTAATATCATCAACTTTTTTTATATTGCGCTCACATTACCTTTATTGCGTACCAACACATTTTATGACAGTTAAGATATTTAAAAATGTACAAAAAATTTAATGAAAATGAGGACAAAAGTCATGCCAGGTACATACCTGCGTCATTGTTTTAGTCATTTTTAATTATTTTTAATAGCCGACTTTATTGATGCTAGTATGAATCATGACAATTCCTTTTTTAATTAATAAAATGACATAACCGTGTTTTGCCACGCTGCATCTACTTCTATAATTATTTGATGACAGGCTCGACAGTTTCTCTGGTTTCGTTTCCATTAATTTATTTTTATAGTGCCTACTATTTATTGTAACTTACTTGATGACAAGACACAAAATGATTACTTTTCAGGTTTATCATTATCCTAGTGTACTGCTTAACTATATTTAACAGAATATAATTGTGTAAGTATTCCAATAGAGTAAAAGTCTAGTGGAGAGCAACAGACTGCTATTCAGAGGGTATCGGGTTCGAATCCACGGCGCGCACCACTGACTTTTCGGAGTTATGTGCCTATTGAATTGTCAAGTATCGCCTGCCCCGTGCCTCGTAGGGCACGTTAAGCCGGTCCCGGCTGTTATGAAGATCTTTGACAGTTCATATAGGAAGTCAGTACATCTGAATAAACTGACGCTAGTCTAAACCGTGGAATTTCGCTATCCCTTTGGGTTGCGGAGGTCAGAGAAGTAGTCGCTCCGTGGAAAAGCCGGATTTAGTCAAATCCGGTCAGACTAGTAAGCAGACGATGGGTTACATGGGATAACGCTAGGACGCTTGTCTTTTGCAACCAAAAGACATGGCTTAGACGGGTGTCCATACACTTACAAGCACAGAAATAAATAGTAATAGAATGGTGAATGTCACGTCATCGCGTACATTTCGCGCGTGCCACATTTCAGCAAGCCCCGCCCACAGTGACGTATAGATATTGAGGGGACACTAAGGAATTATTATCGATGTGTGTGTGTGATGTAGCTGTGGAAAATGAAATTATGTTATTGTTTATATAAAAACTGATCATTGCTGATTGTCAGGCAGAATAATGTTGTACAACATGTGTAAACACATGCACTATAGTGCAATAGTTTGACACGCGCACCACGCCTATGTCACCGTTCTATTACTATTTATTTCTGTGCTTACAAGTGTCCTCAAATATCCCGTTGACGACACTATTGTAAGTGTCTCTGATTCTGAACCACTTATTGCTGATGCACGATTTTCCATACCATCAGATGCTGGTTCTGATATTCATAAATTATCTGCTTAAGGGCTCTATCAGACAGAGAGCGGTCATGCGATCAAGCGTTCAAGCGGTCAGTTTTGCGTTCTTTGTGTTATATTACGTTACATAGGGTCCTATCAGACAGAGAGCGGTCACGCGGTCTATGTAACGTAATACGTTACATAGACCGCGTGACCGCTCTCTCGCTCGCTCTCTCTCTCTCTGTTAGAACGCAAAACTGACCGCTTGAACGCTTGATCGCATGACCGCTCTCTGTCTGATAGAACCCTAAATAAAAAGCAAGTTACAATTTTATTTTTGAAAGCATACTATTCGGTCCTTTTTATTTTATCAATCACTATCATCTCAGCTAATAGGTGCCTACTGCTGTACATAGGCCTCCTCACATAATATGTAGTCCTCCACGCCAGTTATCGTCGCCAATATTTCACCTATCGATGGATTTGAATACTAGGGATATAAATTTTACATATTTTGTATGGATATTGGAAACGGCTGTACATAATAACAACTAGGGTTAATATTGACTCAAGATTACTATTTGGAACTTAAATATTTCCGGATAGTTGCCTATAACTATAATCGTCAACGTTATTGAACCCACGGTACTTACTCCTTCAAGTCTAATTGTGCACTTGTGATTCGAGAACCGACTTCTGAATGTTCTGATCCTGTTTGTTTCCAGCTAATTAATATTTACGTGAGCCTAGGTTCATTATAAACTATACAAACTTTTATGACCCTTGATGAGGACGTAGTCGTACTGGCTGTTGTCGGAGTGATCTTGTGACCATTTTGTGGCTATAATGTTTCCGAATGGACATCAGCTGCGCGAAACGATCTTTGGAGTGTAATAATGTTTCCGGATGGACGTCGGCTATGTCCTTGCAATGTGAAGATATAGATGAAATCGATGGCGAATCTTATCTTATATCTTATACAAATGTATAAAGCTGAAGAGTTTATTTGTTTGTTTGGTTGAACGCGCTAATCCCAGGTACGATTTGAAAAATTATTTCAGTGTTAGTTAGCCCATTTATCAAGTAAGGCTAACTACGACTAAGGCTATATAACATTACGCTATGAGCCACGGGAGCGGAGCAGTAGCCTTAAATAACGCGGGTGTAACCGCGGGCTCATCTAGTGTTATCTATAATTCAGACAATGTCTTGACTATTTTTTTTGACTTTGAAACTGGTTTTTGGTTCTAGTCCTCTGGGCGTTACAATATTAATATGATAAGTAAGTCAAACTGGCAAACCGAATCATAATTAATAGACGACCTTGTTTGTTGTAGTTATTGGCTTTAGGTTTGTTTCTAGCGCTATTCTCTCTTGGTTATAGAACTTTACATAAGCAATAAGTCAGTTGGATGATGAATTCAAACACTTACATTAAAAATCTAATCAAATAAGAACAAGTGTTTAGTGTTTCGTCATACACTTGTGGCATCCAGAGCTATTCACATATTTGCTGGAAATAATAACGTCACTACAAAATATTCGCGTCTGTTCAAATATTTTCCAGACGATAAAAAACATATATAAAGCTGAAGAGTTTGTTTGTTTGTTTGTTTGGTTGAACGCGCTAATCTCAGGAACTATCTCAGGTCCGATTTGAAAAATTCTTTCAGTGTTAGATAGCCGATTTATCGAAGAAGGCTATAGGCTATATAACATCGCGCTATGAGCGACGGGAGCGGAGCAGTAGCCTTAAATAACGCGGGTGTAACCGCGGGCGTCCTCTAGTTAATATATAAAGCTGAAGAGTTTGTTTGTTTGTTTGGTTGAACGCGCTAATCTCAAGAACTACTGGGCCGATTTGAAAAATTCTTTCAGTGTTAGATAGCCCATTTATCGAAGAAGGCTATAGGTTTTATAACATCGCGCTATGCGACGGGAGCAGAGCAGTAGCCTTAAATGACGCGGATGTAACCGTGGGCATCCTCTAGTACTATTTAAAAATAGTAATATGATACCAACGGTTCATTCGTTCCATTTTATTTGTTGCAATACGCGCGCTTTCGGAGTACTGACACGAAATGACATCAAGCATCCCGTAGACAAAGCTGAAACAGCAAACATCCAGACGTATTACGCTTAAGTGAAAAATTTCAGCATTAGCCTTAAGAGGTTTTATAAGGACTAAAAAGCGAATTTGCAAGGTTTTCTTGTAAATAACTCAAGTGCATTTCCCGCAGAAGGTGGAATAGCTCTTTTATGATGTCCGTTTAAACTGAGTGTTTGTATGAAGTATTTTCTCACGAAGTCTTTGATAGTTGCGCATTCTGACGTTGCTGGCATAATTGTGTGACTTGCAAGTTGTTTGGTCGAACATTATTTGTTTTGAACTCGAATTCGGAGTGTAGTGCCGGAATGTAATGATGTTCTTTGGTGCTTTTGAGTGTGTTTGACGTATAAACTGGCGAGTGTTATGTAAATGAAATGTAGAATATTTGTTGATAGGGTAAAGAGGTGGTTTATTTATGTGTTTTTGTGTTTAAATCGAGGATGTGTACGTAGATGATAACTACTAGGTGATGAAAATGTTATGATTGGAGAGGTCTTTATCCACCAGGAGGCTGAAAAGAGGAGCTGGCGATTCAAATACTAAATTGTCTTGGTTTACTGTATTAAGACACTACATAACACTATAGCATAAAACTCCTTACATTTATCTAGAAATGGGAAATATTGTCTCAAGTCATCAATGTAGCCAGTTTATAATATTTCATGTAGAAATAATCGTTAAAATTCTGCCGTCGGCAGCGTGATGGCTATCGAAGGAACTGATTAATCAATGATGTGTTAAAAAAATAAAGCGCACCCTGGAAATATATCGATGTCATGCGTTCTATTAGTTATTGTGTGTCGATTTAGCTTTGTGTACAAATAGTAATTCATCTTCAGCCCCTTATAGTCCACTGCTGGACTAGGCCTCTCCTTTGCAAGGAGGAATTGGCCTACTATACCATGCTGGCCAAACGGGTTGGTATGGGGTTTGTTTCAAGTTTTCCTTCTCTTACAGTGCTGTTCTCTGCATAGTATGGTCCCTCTGTCGGCTCTTACGACACCCACGGGATAATATGGGGTGGTGACATTCTGTTTTCTTAATCCGTCACCACACGGATGACAAATAGTAATTATTAAAGTAAAATCTTTAAGTAGTTTCCAGTCAGAAGATGTATGATATAACCTCAAAAATGCATTAGATGGCCCCAATAATCATCACTATATGTCGTTAAGTCCTTGTATTAAATAGAATCGTCTTTTTACGAATTGCATTTGAAAATGCTGTTGACTGCTCCAGTTCATTCAAAGCTCTAAATACCTCATCATCATCAGCTCTGTATATAAACTGTCCCACTGCTGGACACGGGCCTCTTCTCACTATGAGAAGGGTAAGGCCATAGTCCACCACGCTGGCCTAGTGCGGGTCGGAAGACTTCACATGTCTTTCGAGAACATTATGGAGGACTCTCAGATATGCAGGTTTCCTCACGATTTTTTCCTTCGCCGTTTAGCAAGCGATAATTAACAAATGAATACGCACATAGCTCCGAAAAGTTATTGGTGCGCGCCGTGGATTCGAACTCGGACCCTCTGCGTAGCAGTCTGTATGCAATAATATTTACTTTAAACATCTTCTTATTAAAACTACGTCTGTTGTCTCACAAAACTTTTCATTGTCCTCTTAGCCTTTGTATTCAACTCTATAAAATTTATGTAAGTTGTCTAGTTTGTAAATAAAATAAATACGATTGAAAAGCTTATATTTCTACTAATTCTAAAATACTGAGGCACTTGCGAACATTTGAGTCACTAAAAGTTATTTAGTCTAGCGAAATACTTTCGTTCAATTGGATCGCAGTTTATTACGATACATTTTAAGATGCCAAGTATTTATTAGGGTCATTGAGAAGTAAGGATTTAACAGCAGTAAAGTTTTCTCTTTCGGTCTCGATGGTAGACGATGGTAGACGGCAGACGTTCTATGTACTAATCAACTAGGGAGAGGGTATCAGATATTGATATACAGTTCAACAGACCAGGTAAACTGAGACGTGGGTCGCATAACAGCCTCTGGTTTTATTGTACAGTTTAATTATATGTAGAGGTAATAATACCTTAGCCGATGTGTGCTAGAAAGTTTTGCAGAGTTTTGATTCGAGCAGATTAGGTTGGTCAACGATGAGAGTCGTCTACAGATCCCTATGTTATGTCTGTTACATAACATAGGGATAGTTCGTTATCTTGCAAAAAATATCTTTATCAACCTAGCTATGACTCACCTATCAACCGCAATGATTTTCTGAAAAGTTTTCAATGTGCAATTAAAAACCTTTGGTGTTTCAAACCATCGTATTTGTTTCACTTAGTAGTCACTTCTTTCGAAGATTTTTATACACTTTCTTCATTATATAGTACGTAAGACAACATTGTTCTATATTTAGCTCAAAGACAAGATAAATTCACCAGAAAATTAGCTACAATGTCAGCGATAACAACAAATAATGAGCGTCGGCATCGCCCGCTAGAACTAATTGCGGAGGAGCCCGCATCGAATTAATCGCCAGAACAGAACATATTGCCGCAAACAAACCCTCGCACAATGAAGTTGTCCAATAAAGTTCAATTTAACTATCGACAGGACGAGTGTGTGAAGCGGCAGAGTGCAATGGAATTGTTCTATTAATTGAAACTTAAGGTGAGGTCATTTAAGGTCAGTATACAATGGACGACAAATAGCGAACAACCGACATTCCTTGGATGCCATTTCGACTCAAACGCCGCGGCTTTTAATTGCGAAACTTTATTGCTTTGCGAAAATTGTTCTAGAACAACGTAATTTTAGTAGGGATGAAATAAAAAGCTTATTTATCGTTTCCCGTTGGCTGTTAATGTATGTGTAATGGACGGCGCAATTTTATAACCAATTAACACGCGGTACTGTTTATTTTTAGATTAATTACTGGTGATTATCTGTTCTTGATAACAAGAGCAAATGTACAGATGTTGTGGAGTTAACTGATGACTTTAGTGATAGTAATATTAACGCACGTGTTAAACACACCTGGTCAGGGGTCCGGTATTAAGGGCCTAAGCAAAGGCAATAGTTTACCATCAGGTAACTTGAATTAGCATGTGATTTCTCAGTGAAAGTAAGGGCGTATATCATACATAAGCTACAGTATGTTTACGGTTACCTTTGCCAGCTTTCTTTTTTGGTTTCCTTTTTGGAATAGATATGAACCTAAAATTTTGAGAGCTGAGGAATTTTGAGCCCGGTGGAATAATCCTATTTGAAAAAGCCTATGTCCTAAATAATCTTAATATATAAAATCCTTGCATTACTGACTGACAGACAGTCACGCTACAGCCGAAACTATTGGGCGCAGGAAGCTGAAATTTGGCATGTATGTTCCTTGGGGACCATAGGGGTGCACTAAGAAGGGATTTCCCGAAATTCCCACGGGATCGGCCAAAACGGGTATATTTAAAAAAATGCAGGCGTAGCTGCTGGCGTCCTCTAGTATGTTATATTATTGACAAATGAAATTCAGTGTTATGGATATTCAAGTCTTAAAAGGCTAGGTAAGTAATATTGTTGAGCGGCCAGAAATTATTATTTATTGCCTTGATTATCGAATTAAAAACCTATAATTCAATAATGTTTTGTTACTTCACAAATAGCTTTTGCCAATATATCAAAACGACACATATAAGATTCAGTTGATAAAATAAGTAGGTAACTATATTACGTGGTGCCGCGATGCAACCAATAATTGCTTATAAACTTTTACTGTTTGACTGCCTCGTTGGTCTCGCGGCATAAATGTGCGCATGGGATTGGGAGGTCTCGGGTTCGATTCCCGGGTCGGGTAAAGTGTTATTGGGTTTTTCCGTTAGGAAATTCTCAGTAACAGCATGGAGTCTGGTAATGTGCCCGGTACGGCAATAGGCTCGCCCCCTATTACGTGGGACCTAAAAATTCATCGCGAAATTTGGGTGTACCATCTCATCTCTGCCTACTCCTTCGGGGATACAGGCGTGATTCAATAAAAATAATCTTTTACTGTGCATGGTTTACACTGGTCACAGCCATCGATATCCATTAATACGATCCTCTGCATCTATAATAACCAAACCTTTAATCTTCTATGAGAATACAAAGCCTTTGCACCTACATACATAAGCCGCTAAGAAGTGCAAGTCCGATGTTAATTCTGTTCGTTAGCAGTAGATCAGTTAAGGGCCATACATCAGCGGGTAGGTACGTTTCGTTGATTACTCGCCACCCCGATACCCATCTCACTACTGAGCCAACCCTACTGTCAATCACACTGTGATAGTGTTACATGTAGTTGTAGCAACGCTCTGAATTGGCTTGCCGTTCGTAACAGGTTGGCAAAGTTAAGCAACGCTTGCACAGGTCGCCACTTGGATGGGTGACCCCGTGTGGCTTTTACATGAGAACGCTACTGTGCTTCGGAGTGCACCTTAAGTTTTCAGTCCCAAGGGTAAAAATCGCTTGGCAATTTCTGCGTAGGTTACGCCAGCCGTGGTCACAGGTCCACAGAATTACAAAACGAGACCCAGCAAACCCTCGCTGAATTGTAAACGTAATGTAGGCAGGGGTGCATAACATCTAAATTTAGCGAGCTATATTTAAAAGTCGTGTAATTGGAAACGACCCTTTGGTTGTAAATTCTGGACAGTAATTAGTAAATTCGAAGTATCTGTATTCTGACACTTGAAATCGCGATTAGGGATTTTTGTACCTAAATAAAATATGTGTAAAATATTCATTTAATTGTTAATTTTCACTTACTAAACTGTGAAAGAAAACATCGTGAGGAAACCTGCACGCTTGACAGTTTTAAAAACATGTCCACAGACTTACATGGTAAGTCGGTCAAAACTCGGATTAAAAGTATGCTAATAAAATAACTACCTACACGATTAATTAAAAATAATTTAAATTAAGTTATTATTTTTTGGTCTGGACATTATACACGTTCTATGGATCACTTAATTTTGTGTCCCTAAAATAAATTCAGCACCTAGCCAAACAACAAGTCATGTATACATACATTCGCTATAACATGCTGACTAATTATCTCCCACATAAAATCAAACTGCAACTTTGCCATCAAATTATCGGATCCAGCAGACTTTGCCGATATGAAATCTCGAAGCATGCAGGTGCAGAGCCAAAGCAAATACGTCAAAGAAAACTTTATTCACTTGCGACGTCGCGTCGCATCGTAACGAGGCAACAAAGCTGTTACGAGCAACACGTCAGACGGTTGCCGTAAATTGTGAACTATTGCGATTTATCTAGATTGAAATCTAGCCTGACGCTGCCTTTAGTTCTTTCCGTTTCTTTTTGTCCTAACAGGCTTTAAGAGTGATGTGCTGGACGATTTGAAATGCGAATTATTTTGGCCTAGATTACTTTCGCTGGTTTTTGTTATATCTAGGTTGACCAGGACGTTAGGATAGTGACAAAAATAAACTAGTAGAAATTGTTGACAGCTATCTCAACAACTCGGTGTGTAGTTTTTGTCACTCGATCATGCAAAACGGTGGAATGGATTTGGATTAATTTAGATGAGAAGATTGTTGTTTGAAAATATAATGCGAGGATCATTACTAAATTTTAGATACTGCCGTATTCTTCATGTCCAGCCAACGTATTATTTAGACATTTCTACGATTGGGCTGAATCCGAATAAAGAAATTTACGTTATTCGTATCACTAGACCTTCTGATACTAATACTCATATGACTCTATCCAACTGACAGCTTCTGCCCAAACCGCCTCATTGGAATTTTCATACGAAAACTTCATTCTCAAAATTTATTCAATTCAAATTTGTATTTATTTGCATCAATATTCAAACCTCTTATACATTTAGTCATCCAAGTGCTGCTGAGCGATCCACCGCAAGCCCGAACTCCGCTCTAGACGTACCACAGTGCCGCCTAAGCGTTTTATCGTTTCGTCGCAGAAGCGAGCTTTCCTCAGCGTTTAAGTATTTTCTAGGAAACAACATCCTTCACACTGTTTATAAAGTGTCTGGCGTGATCGAATGTTGTGCTCGTCGCGACGAGTTCTACCTGTGCGCCTACATATTTTATATGTTGTTAGATAGATGACTCGTATGCGCTTGGGAGTTGGTGTAACGCTTTATCAAATTATCGTGATTAAACTGGTGCGTTGGTACTTACCTTTTCAAAATTTTTATTTTATTTTATTGAGGTAAATAAACAATTGTTCAATAAGGCAATGCAACAAGGTATATATCTTATAAGCTATGTAATTGTACAACCAACACCATTAACCCCAGATTACAAGCTTTAAGTAATTAGAGAAAATTATATTAGATACACTAGCGTAGACAACATACGAGATAACTGGCAGATGAGATACTAAGCCGAAAATTACATACAAACCGACATAAGTGTTCGAACTATATTACATTACAGTATATTGCAAATAAAACGAACATAGACACATGATAGTGGGAATACTCTAGCAATAGAATTATTGGTACGACTCAAAGAGTCAAGTTGCTAGACTAGCCCTACGATGTTATCTTGGGATCGGTTCAAATAGTCCACTAGCCAAGCAGGTATTGCCAGGTATTTTATCTCTGAGTAGCTAAGATTGAACAAAATCTTATGTCATTCAACATTACTTGATTTTTACAAGAAATAAGTATCAATAAGCTGCTCATCTTCTCAAATACAAGCCAGTGTGACCACAATCTACACCCTGTCTCTATGGCTGATCTATGAAGAAGACCGAACATCTGAAAATAGTTTTAAAACTCGTTATTTTGTAACAGTTCTGTGATAAAGTAAAAATATAAATGTTAGTAAAGTGTTCATTATAAGACTTCATAAGTCGTGTCAATGGTGCACGTTCACCCGCGTTAGTTTTGCTTAATTTAGGAGCAAATAATTTGTGAGTGTAATTATCTCAAATACGCTGAGAGCGACTCGGGATGCGTATGTAAATATGATTCATAAGAGAATTACAGTCAAATTTATTGTGGCATATATTGTGTAAAAACATTTGATCTATGAGCAATCTCCTATCTTTGCTTCCTTAAAATAAATTTGAAAAACGTTAGGTATAAATTAAACATATGAAAATATCGTTCACGTTGT
The DNA here is from genome assembly GCA_944739405.2 of Euclidia mi. Taxonomy (NCBI): domain Eukaryota; kingdom Metazoa; phylum Arthropoda; class Insecta; order Lepidoptera; family Erebidae; genus Euclidia; species Euclidia mi. Next base: position 1,096,175 of record OX123194.2, on the reverse strand, counting down.
CTTTAATTTATATTTTTTTAATCTAAGAATTAACAGACGCTTACCACAAGAGTTGGCTGGAGACTGCAGGTGTCAAGAAAGTATGGAAAGATTTGGGGGAGGCCTTTCCCCAGTAGTGGGACAGTACAGGCTAATGAAAAAAAAAGTGTGAAAATGGATTTTTACATGTAATCAAACATCGGACACAAAGTACCTACAATAGACTCAAAACAACCATCAGTAAATTATTGTAGCGTTTGGGAATCGAACTCATAACACTCGATGCAGTGCTTATTAATTCCTTTGATGATGTTCTATACGTAGGTAAGGATACTGGACATTTTTTTTACAATTGTATTCAAGTGTACCTATTTTATTGCTTGATGATACATACATACATGACGACCGGTTAGCGCCGCGGGCGTGTAAGCGACTGCTACGCCGAAGGTCGCGGGTTCGATTCCCGCTCAAGTCAAAACATTTGTGTGCATCAACATGGATTTTGTCTTGGTCTGGGTGTTTCTATGTATTTACAAAAAAAAAGTATATATGTATGTTTATCCATTATCTAGTACCCATAGTACAAGCTTCTGCTTAGTTTGGAACTAGATGGTGTTGTGTGAATGTGGTAGAATATTATTATTATTCTCTTTATTTTCATGTTTATCCTATCTTTTACATTTTTAAATATAACACTCTAAAAAAAATAAAAATGATATTTAAAAATATAAAAATAGATTCCCACCGACGACGGGAATAGGATCCAAGTCACTGGTGGTTAGGACTCCAGAGCCAGAAATTTCCTCACAATGCGTGCCGTTTGCAGAAGAACTGCCTTTTGCATCAAACTCTTGACCCAGCTGCCTAGTTTCAACCTCTCTAGATGGCGTTCGAGGGTTTTGGCTATAAGTCCATTAACGGACACAACTATCGGAACAATGATTGCTGAATCAATACCCCACATATCGACAATCTCGTGAGCCAAGTCCAAATATTTCTCTTGTTTGTCTTTTTCTGCTTTCACGAGATTCTCGTCATGTGGGATAGTAATGTCAACAATCATTGCGCGGCGCTCTGATCGATCTATTATCACAATATCAGGCCTGTTGCAAACAACAGTCCTATCTGTGACAATAGATCGATCCCAGTACAATGTTGCATGACCATTCTCGAGAACTGGCTCAGGGCTGTACCTGTAATATTGCAACTCGACGTCTACAAGCCCGTATCGCAGAGCCAGTTGCTGATGTATGATCCTGGCTACTTGGTTGTGTCTGTGCAAGTACTCGCTATTAGCAAGACGAGAACAACCGGAGACTATATGCCTGAGGGACTCACCAGGTCGGTTGCAAGCTCGACACATATCTACTGTGCCGTCCCTCATGATATACCTCCGGTAATTTCTCGTCTTGATAACTTCATCTGCAATTGCACAGACAAAACCTTCGGTTTCTCCGAAGAGATTACCAAAACGTAGCCAAGCCACAGAAGCTAGTTGATCTACATCAGGTCCGTGAAGGGCCCGGTAGAATCTACCATGCAGCTCCTTGCTCTGCCACACAAGCCTGCGGTCGTCGACGCCTAAAGCTACAGGCCTGCGCCAGTTCTCTTTCGCCAAAGAGAGCGGGGTTAGGCCACCGTCAACTGCAACCACATCCCGATGCACATCCACACTGCCCTTAAGAAAATATTCCCTAAGGTTGTACACCTCGCGGTTGTGTAGGGTCTTAGCGTTTAGAAACCCTCGGCCCCCGCACTTCCGCGGGATGTACAACCTCATTACAGACGAACGTGGGTGATGCATACGATATGTGGTCAACAGTGAACGGACTCGCCTATCAATCTCGTCCAGTTCAGTCTGAGTCCACTTGAGTATGCCGAAAGAGTACATCAAGAGTGGCATGACCCAACCGTTACAGGCTCGCACCTTGTTGCCGCCTGAAAGAAGACTCTTCAGGACTTTTTTCAGGCGACCAAAGAAGCGCTCCCGCAACGCTTGTTTCATGTCTGTCTCGTTGATGCCCAAAGCTCGCGACATACCCAAGTATTTATAGGTATCAGTTGCGAGGATTGATCTAAACTGAGTGAAATCTGATAGATGTACGTCATCAGATTGCACTACCCTACCTTGTTTTACATGCATAACTGCACATTTATCTACACCAAATTCCATTCTGATAGAGCTACTGAAGTTTTCAGTGACCCTCAGTAGCGCTGTCAGTTGGGATTCACTGCAGGCAAATAATTTCAGATCATCCATGAATAGCAAGTGGGATATAGCTTGACCATTCCTGCGCAACTTGTAACCTAAACTTGAATCTCCCAGCAATGTGCTAAGGGGATTCAAGGCTAGGCAAAACCACAAGGGACTCAGGCTGTCACCTTGAAAGATACCCCGCTCTATCTTAATAAGTTCGCCGTTACCGAGACCCTGTCGACACCCTGGATAGTGAAGAACCGTCCTCCACTGCCCCATACATGACCTCAGGAAGGCGCATAGATTTGCATCTACTCTATACAATTCCAGCACCCTCAGAAGCCATGAATGAGGCACAGAGTCGTAGGCCTTCTTGTAGTCTATCCAGCATGTGGACAGACTCTTTCGGTTACGGCGAGCCTGTTGGCTAATGGCCATGTCTATGAGGAGTAGCTCCTTAGTACCGCGGGCCCCACTCTTACATCCATTCTCACATACCGACATGATGTTATTGTCTGATATATGTAAATTAATTTTCTTTCTTAGAATGGATGTAAGTAATTTATATATTGTTGGTAGGCACGTGATTGGCCTATAATTGGTGGGATCCGCGGTGCTACCCGACTTGTGGAGCAAGTGGGTAATGCCTTTAGTCATAAAACTTGGTAACAATTTAGACTCTAAGGATGATTGAAACTGTGAAGCCAAGCAAGCATGTGAACTACGTAGCCATTTGAACCAAAAGTTATGTAAGCCGTCCGGTCCCGGTGACTTCCAGTTCGATGCTGTACGGATGGCATTGGCTACGTCTGCAGTTTCAATATTTACATCTGGCATCCTCTCAATAGGTTCACATGCTCGCTATATTATTATTATTATTATACATAGTCTCACGCCTATAACCCCGAAGAGCTAGGCAGAGGTGTATTTCTACACCCACTTTTCGCCAGATATACTTTAGTCCCACGTAATAAGAGGCGAGCCTATTGCCGTACCGGGCACATTTCCAGACTACGTGCTGCTACTGAGAATTTCGTGACCGAAAAACCCAATTACACTGCCCGACCCAGGAATCGAACCCGGGATGGGGAGGCCCATCCCACGCGCACATTTATGCCGCGAGACCAACGAGGCAGTCGTATAGGGTTTGATGTCGAGTTTTCCGTCTCTACGCAAAGATTGTATTTGCATCGTGTTATCCCTTAGTCGCCTCTTACGACACCCACGGGAAGATAGGTGGTGGTGACACTTGTATTTTATGCCGTCAACCACACGGCTTGATGATAATTTTAATTAATCATAATATAAATTGCTTTTTAATCTAAATTCTCTATGCTATAGTTATTTCTAAGAGGTAACTACGATAAATATTTAATGTCACCGTGAACGCGTCGCAATATCACAGTTCCACGCTGATAGCCGTTATAAGATATTACCTCGTAATTAAAAAGCTCATAAAACTCTCGTTGTATAGAACATTTACATCGCACTTATGTGATTAAAACATATCGTATAAAGTTTTCTATTTTTATTGCCTTACATTCACTCCCGGAATTGCAAGCTTAGTATATCGTTAGAAAGTAAGGATACCCCTAAACCTTTGTCATATTACCTGTTATTGAAAACCGTGCGAAAATCCATTTGGTAGTTTTGAGTTTATCACTTTCATAATAACAGACAGACAGGACTAAAAAGAGACAATTATTATAAGCATTGATGTGTAAAGAATGGACATAAAAATTATAATATCGATATTGATATCATAATTATATCATATCGGTAATTCTAGTAGAAGCATCTTGAATACAGAGTATTTTTTACCGTAGTTATTAATGTTTTGGAATACACATTTCGAAAGTTCGCCTTAATTTGATTAGTGGATTGGTGCTGCAGTAAATATATACTTTGGAGTCGATTCAATAGACAAACTTCGGAATATAGGTTGCAGATATAGCAAGCTAAAGAGTATATCTATATCTATACTAATACTATTATAAAGAGGAAAAATTTGTATTTTTGTTTGTTTGTTTGTTTGTAATGGATAAACTCAAAAACTACTGGACCGATTTTAAAAATTCATTCACCATTAGAAAGCTACATTATCTGCGAGTAACATAGGCTATATTTTATTTTAGAAAAATAGGGGTCCGTAAGATATTTGGGTTTTTCGGGTACGCGGCTAGTATTTGATATATTGAAATATAATTGACTACCTCGTTGGTGACTACCTCGTTGGTCTCGCGTCATAAATGTGCGCGTGGGATTGGGAGGCTTCGGGTTCGATTCCCGGGTCGGGCAAAGTATTATTTGGGTTTTTCCGTTAGGAAATTCTCAGTAGCAGCACGGAGTCTAGTAATGTGCCCGGTACGGCAATAGGCTCGCCCCCTTTTACGTGGGACTAAAATAAATGTGGCGAGAAGTGGGTGTAGCATTATACCTCTGCCTACATTTTCGGGAATAAATAATAAGCGTCGGACTATGTCTGTAATGTATGTATGAAATATAATTAGATGTAGCTGATGTAGCTGATATATTGAAAACAATAATGTTGTGTTATATTAATATAAAATAAACCCGACTGCTCAGTAGCAGATGTGCCAGGTTAGTTGGTTTGAAAAAATGGTATATAACAGATCACGAAACAGGTAGGTACATTATGCAATTTGGAATACACAAAGCTTTATTACAAATAAGGTATAATTATTATATTACTATATTTAGTCCAAGATTTATACATTAAAAAACGTCTTTAAGAAAGTCGTAACTAGTGAAACAGTTAGATAAAACTTTAGGTCAGTATTTATTGGCGTGTAGTTAGCGCTAAGTATGTATATAGTTCTATCCCTAAAACAAAAAATAAATCAATAAAAAAGGTAGGGTGTTACTAAACAGAGAGAAGGGGAAGTTGTGCCCAACAGGGGAACAGATGACTATCAACAAAGACTGCCTCCGCGGTCCAGTGGATAGCGTATGCGACTGCTGATCGGAGGTCCCGGGTTCGATTCACGGGTCGGGCAAAACTGCTTCTGGGTTTTTCCGAATTCTCAGTAGCAGCAAATCAAATCAAAATCCTTTATTCATTTAAATCACAAAGTGACACTTATGCACGTCAAATTTAAAAAAATAATTACTTAAAGCTTCTACATTTACTGCCACGTTCGCAAAGCAAGGGCGTAGAACCATGAGAAAGAACGGGCAATAAAACTCAAGGTCACTCTTTTTCATCGCCAGGTTTTGCATAATACATAAAAATTTAAATTTTGTAAGGTGCTGCAACTGTTACACCTTCTATGTCATTTGTATATATTTACTCTACTTAATACTCAAGCATAATCTAGAAAAATTTTGATGTTCATTTAATTAGCCTCCTGAAAATAGACATGGTGAAACAGGAGCATCCACTTACATTAAGTACCTAATGATGCAGGCAATCCGCGCAAATGTTCAGAACCATAATAGAAATGATACAGTTTAATATTAACAGAGACAAGTAAAGATATTAAAAATGTATTACCAGCCCGTAAGACCGACATCGACCAGTCATCGCAAGTAGCACCCGTTCACGAGTATGACGCATGGGCCAGCCATCATCCCTCTCGCCATATCAGAGGGACAGGGATGACCCGACACACGACGCCACCACAAGAAATGACATTTTAGTGAGCATGACGACAACGGTACACGACCCGGCAGTAATTAACAATCTGTTGGTATACTGACCATGAACGCGAATTACCTCCATTTTCCAGATCGTTAGATAATATTATCATAAATATGTGGAACGCGTGCAAAATGCAAATGTAGTACCTATATTTGATTGACATGATACCTTTTGAAATATAACCACCGATCGAACTGATTGGCTACACGATTATAATACACTAGAGGACGCCAGCAGCTACGCCTGCATTTTTTTTTAATTTACCCTTTTTGGCCGATCCCGTGGGAATTTTGGGAAATCCCTTCTTAGTGCACCCTAACGGTCCCCAAGGAAAATACATGCCAAATTTCAGCTTCCTGCGCCCAATAGTTTTGGCTGTAGCGTGTCTGTCAGTCAGTCAGTAACGCAAGGATTTTATAAATTAAGATTATAAAAAAAATAACAAATAAAGAGTATCTAACGAGATGAGTGACATTTAGTGATGTGATGGCGATTCCAAAAACTATCATTTACATGATTTTAATTGGAATGGAATAATATTTAATTACATGTCATGGAAGTTATCATCTACCTATTTACTATATATATGAATTATGAAACATTATTTCCAAGCGCATTTGTCATTCAGATATTCATTTAAATTATAATATGCCTTTTGCATAAGGTCATTTTTAATCTTTATCTGAAATGCGTTAAAAGGCAAGTCCAAAATACTTATCGGTATCTTGTTGTAGATACGTATAGATTGGCGCAAATTAATATATAATGATTATATTGTTACGAAAATATTAATAATATTTAAGATTGATATTTAAATAACTATTTGTGAACACGGAACTGAGGACTTCACTACTTTACAATATTAGACACTGTATTGGCTGCTTAACTGTTTTATAAAGATTGGGTGTTTAATTTATCGCTTAGTTATTAAGATAACTCCAGAAACTTTCAAAGTAAAATCAATTAGTATTAAATAACATTATTCTGACACTTATTTTTACGGTAATAAATAACATGCGTTTATATTTGCATCCTGTTGATAGCGCCATCTGTTGACAATGTTGTAAAGCAGCGTTTGGTTAATAAAATAAATTTGTTATTCGTGTAAAATAAATAATTTGGTGTTGTGCAAAATTCATTACAATATTAATGTCGATTTTTGATTAGTTTATATTTAATCGTACAGTAATTTCAATTATATGTTGAAAAGGAGTTGTTAAACGTTACATTAAGTGTAATGACGGTTAGTTTATAAAAAGGACTGTAGTTCGCATTTTAATTCAGTTCTGTGCTAGAAATCGTCTGAAAATAAACTAAGTAATATTACGTGAGTGTTTTTATTATAATGGAGTCTGGAGTCTGGACACGATAACCCTGGCCTATCGCCGACAGCAGCGTTGGGATAAACGCCCCCTAAGAGACATCGGCATCTACGGTTGGCGCGAGAGTGATGGGTCCCTTGGCTTGGCCGCCATTACCAATGATGACCAGAAGACTGATGCGACAAGCGCTTGGAAGCTGTTTTCGGCGCTAGTCAACCCTGATCGGAGAGCGCACGGTGTTTCGGAGTTATGGCGAGCACGTCTACACTTCACGTGAGGCCACGTGCGAGCGAGTGCACCGGGGTGTGCTGTGGCGTGAACGCTGTTCTGCTCTGAGTGCTACCAGAGGTTGCAGATGCGGGTTGTTGATGCACTGACCACAGGTATTTATCCAGAGCTGATTTGATTAGAGTTTTTGAGAAACATCCTAATTTTATAAATTATGGTGCTTACACGATTACCTACTGTCCCCGTAAGGATTACCAGAAACATTATACAGTCAAAATTATAAACGTTACACCCCAAATAGAGCTTATAGGTAACTGTTGTTTATCCACGTTTGGTACATAGCAGTGCTACTGTGCTTAAAGTCATGCTATGCCGTCGGCCCCAGCCTAAGAGCCCCAGCTCTTGTCTGTTTATTAATCATCGATTTTAAACTTTCGCGATTTGTATACATCATAGAAATTAATTTAGCGGGTCTTAATCGCGTTAACTTAAATTATTTAAGGTATAAATACCTATTTGTTACCGACGTTTCGCTCGTCTTGCACCGAGCGTGGTCGCGGAGAGACAGTCTCTCCGCGACCACGCTCGGTGCAAGACGAGCGAAACGTCGGTAACAAATAGGTATTTATACCTTAAATAATTTAAGTTAACGCGATTAAGACCCGCTAAATTAATTTCTATGTTTATTAATCGTTAGGCCATGTCGGAAACATTCTGTAAAACTTACTTATCTACACAAGAAAGAGAAAGTAGCTTTGTTATGTGGTTCTATTAATGTAATTATTAGTAAAGAACGGTATAGCTGCCCTTTTCAAGTTGAAGCTCTGATATAGATGCATTGTATAAATTACCTGATTTGCTTTCAGTTTAAATAAGCTAATTGATGTGCTGAAGATGCATTCAATTGGTAGTCAATAGGTTATCTCAATAGTAAAACATTAAAGGAATCAAAAAATTATTTATAGGCCTTGGTTGCACATTACATAAGGCTAACTAACTGCATTACTTATGGCTAGTGCTCACGGCGCGATTATATGAAGCCTCTCTTGATAAATGACTATCCACCACAAAAATAATTATTGCATAAAACCAGTATGTAGTTTCACAGATAAGTGCATTCAACAAAACAAACTTCAGCTTTATTATATTAGTACAGATATATTCAGAAGGTAGATATAAAAATAAATTTGTGATACACATTTTTAAAGCTAATATTTGTATAGTTACAAAATAGGTTTTATTATATATTTGTGGACTCTGTAGGTGCCAACATGATTTCATTTTAACATTATGTTGAAATTGTTACTGTCAACTTGCAGCTCAAGTATCTTAATATTTGTCGTTTAATTTTATACCTGTATAGAATGATTTGTTCCGACCATGATAAGTCCTTGCTTAACCCAAACTACTGAAGCTAGAAACATGAGATCTGGACAGTAGATTTCTTTATGGACATTTGCACTCACTTAGGTTTTATAAAAGTCCATCTCTAAGCATTTTAGGTTGAAAGTCTTAAGGCAGGTGACTGCTAATCTTTTAAAAATAACAAGCCTTAGTGTTATACTCGGTAAATACAATTTATTTTAGTTGCGAGTTCATTTGCTAAGTTAGTTGCATCTATATTCAAGATGACAACCAGTGATAAACCAATAAAATTTTGTGCCAACCTTATGGCTTAGCTCTTGTGGGATACAAGACAGATAGGAATATGATTATTAGGATAATGGTAAGTGGGTTTAAAGAACGTGATGTGAAAATCCATATTATCTCTTTTCCCATTTAGCAGTATTTATTCTTGGCAGATAAAAGTAAATGTATGGACTACTCATGCTTTATTTCTAAGTCAGTTGTGATTAGTCAGGTTAAATTTATTTATTCAGATAAACAATTATTAATTGTGTATGAATAAATAAGAATTACATTAGCACCACATGTTAACAGTTTAAAATAAATATTAACATTATTTAGAAAATTCCCTTAAATATAAAGTCAAATAAAACTATTGATGTAAACTCACCACCATATTAACTATACAAACTGAGTGGAATCATTTTTAGAAATAAGACTGCACTACTCTTGCTTTGTAATATTGGTAGCTTGTAAATTTCTCTTTTATGACTCAGTTGGCAAACAGTGCAACAATTTCACAGCTTGCACTATGCCTAAAAATATTCAATATTGGATTAAACATGTTCTTACATGAGTAATAATTATAGCACTAGTATTTTCGAAATCCTTGGATCTGCATGGTTTGAAATCATTTCATATTTATCATCAACATTCCGACTGTTCACGGCTGAACATAGGCCTCTCTTTGTTCTTGCCATTTTGTTTTCCTTTTTGATGTGGATAAAACTTATTTTGAATATATTAAGTTTTAACTGTTTTATCGAAACTGCAAAATATGGGTATCCTGATAACTTTATATTTAATTATCTAAAATGGCACTGTCAGACAGAACCTGAGAAAATTCAGTGTCTTTTGTATTTTACCTTATGCGTAAATTATGGGCTCCAACAATGTTGTAGCTAAGATAACTATAGACCAATGCACAGGTTGAACATGCCTGATATATAGATATAGCTTAATATACCGGACCACTTTGTAAGAGTAGAATTTTATTTCATCTATAGTAACGAAGGTTCATGGAACTAATATTTGGGTGGGAAATGTTGCCCACCACCTGTCTTTTGAGTGTTGCAGGTTGATGATGACATCCTAGCAGATGACCTGACCTTAGTGTGAAGAGAGGATGGACGAGCGGTCCTTTACTGATTGGTATGTATGGATGACGGTGCCCGGTGGTTTTGACGTCGGTGGTTTTGTGTGTGGGCTGCGCGCACACATGCCGCATGAGTGCTGTACTGAACTGGAGTCAAGCATTGTTTGCTAACCTTTGTTGCTGATCAACATCGGCGACTGTATGAGCGGCTTGACCGTATGGGCGGAGGATTCATCAGATACCGATTTACGTGGGGGGTCCTCTACCTCATCCACTGTCGTTGTCGGAACTATGTAATTGCATTGTATTGATATAACTGATCATGACGAACGATGTATATGCATTGATGTGTTTATGAGGCAAATTTTGCATTTGTGTTCGAGTAAAATTTTATTTTTCCTATCCAACATCCTTCCCAAAACGCTGGCTGGCCACCATGCGTATCCTTGATACTGGTCTGGTTGGCTAGATCCCGTGATGGGTGATGCCGTGTGTTGGCTAGATCCCGTGATGGGTGATGCCGTGTGTTGGCTAGATCCCGTGATGGGTGATGCCGTGTGTTGGCTAGATCCCGTGATGGGTGATGCCGTGTGTTGGCTAGATCCCGTGATGGGTGATGCCGTGTGTTGGCTAGCTCCCGTGATGGGTGATGCCGTGTGGGCTAAATCGACCCTATGTGGGTGATGCCATTTGTGGGCTAGATCCCTATGTGAGTGATGCTGTTTGTGGGCTAGATACCTATGTGGGTGATGCCTGTGTGCGCTAGATCCCGTAATCGGTGATGCCGTAATCGGCTTAGCCATGGGTGAAGCATTGTTTGTTAGATCCCGTGATGGGTGACGCATGCCACAGGCTAAGATCCTATGACTAGGTGAAGCCTTGTAAAGAACTTTTAGTTCATTCTGTATGATAAACGCTTATTTATGTAATTTTTATATTCATTATTTTTGTTTGCTGTTTATTCTGTAACCGTTACCTAAATAGTCAGCGCGAGGAGCGCGCTGGATCAGAATGGCCGTATGGGCGCAAATTAATATATAATGATTATATTGTTACGAAAATATTAATAATATTTAAGATTGATATTTAAATAACTATTTGTGAACACGGAACTGAGAACTTCACTACTTTACAATATTAGATACTGTATTGGCTGCTTAACTGTTTTATAAAGATTGGGTATTTAATTTATCGCTTAATTATTAAGATAACTCCAGAAACTTTCAAAGTAAAATCAAGTAGAACCAATTATTAAATAACATGATTCTGACACTTATTATTATGTTTTCGGTAATAAATAACATGCTATTATATTTACATCCTGTTGATAGCGCCATCTGTTGACCGAATGTTGTAAAGCAGCGTTTGGCTATTAAAATAAATTTGTTATTCGTATAAAATAAATCATTTGGTGTTGTGCAAAATTCATTACAATATTAATGTTGGTTTTTGATAATTAATTGTACAGTAATTTCAATTATATGTTGAAAAGGAAGTGACAGTTGCTAAACATTGTGTTTGACCGTTAGTGTATAAAAAGGACTGTAAAAGTCACATTTTATTTCAATTCTGTGCTAGAAATCAACTGATAATAAACCAAGTAATATTATGCGAGAGTTTTTATTATGGAGTCTGGACACGATAACCCTGGCCCTGGCATATCGCCGACATATACTAAGTCCTATAAAAGAACTATGAGTTTTGCACAAACGGAAATACGGAACACATAATTTATGTCTATTTCTTGTATTTATAGTGTATATCACTATTCTTTGAATATGAATTTATATTTTTACGTACATGCATAACACTAGCATAAATATACTGAGACGCTACTGTTAGAATAGGTACCGATTTCCTTGAATCTTTCTTTGAGCGAAACTCTTGTTCGTAATAGGTAAATGGCCCGAACCTCCCTTTTTTGCAATATAAAAATACTTTCGATATCAGCAGCTCTACCCCATAATAATATGCTATAACACATAACACTATGAAAATAGCCAAAATATACCAATCGAGCCGTATCGACATCTGTTAAATTGCGCACCTTCTTAATGGCATAAGCAGCCGAACTAAGTTTCGCTGACAGATATGTAATATGTGCGCCCCATTGTAACTTCGAATCAAGTGTTATTCCTAGAAACAATGTAGATTCAGTTGTTTCCAGTACATCACCATTTAAAACTATGTTAGGACCAAGGTTTTTGACGTTAGGCAAAGCAAACTTAACACATTTGGTTTTTCTGGCGTTCAGTACTAAGTTGTTTACAGTAAACCATTTAGTCACCTGAATAAGAGCACTGTTTATTTCGGTAAAGTTTTCCTTATTTCTATCTACTTTAAATATCAATGAAGTATCGTCAGCAAACAATACCACGTCACAAATATTTCTCAGGTAAAATGGCAAATCATTTATGTAAACTAGAAACAAGAAAGGCCCTAGGATACTACCCTGCGGCACTCCCAATTGTACTGGTACGCCACTGGATTTTGAGCCATTTATTTCTACACATTGGATTCTGTTTTTTAAATATACCTTTATAACATCCAATGCCAATCTGGACGCCGTAATGTTTAAGTTTGCATAAGAGCGTATCATGGCAGACACAATCGAATGCTTTCGAAAGGTCGCAAAATACACCAATAGCATTCTGAGAGTTCTCCCATGCATTGTAGATGTGTTTGAGTAAAGCTACTCCTGCATCCGTCGTCGAGTGACCCTTAGTAAAACCATATTGCTCAGTATGAAGGAAGCTGTTTAAATTAAAGCGCTTCAGAAGTTGCTTGAGTATTATCTTTTCAGACTTTACTAAAAGTAGGTAGTATTGAAATTGGCCTATAATTACTAGGATCAGTCTTACTGTCGGATTTAAACAGAGGTATTATCCTACTATGTTTCATTAAATCTGGAAAATCGCCTGATTCTATACACTTATTGTCTTACTAATAAAATTTCCTTACACCGTTGTTTATCATCGTAATAGTTATTCACTGATTAAGCAGTATATAGCTATTTACACACTACTTGACCAATAAACCATGAATAAGCGTTGAGTAATTATTAAATAGTTACTACTCTGACCACTGGCAATACTGTCAGAAATGTTCTGAAACCTAATATTATCAAATTACTAATAAATTAATTTTATGTTTTTATTTATTTAATACTCAATGTAAAAATGTTTAATAAATAATTGTGACAAAAACAACATTAATAGTGTTCGAAAGTTGAATTTTAACAGGAATATCGTAAATAATGTATAATGTTATACACACTTTAATAAACCTTTTTGACTGTACTTTTGAACGCCTCTCAAAATGTCAAATCTTGTGACTTTTTTATACCTAAGTTTGTTTGTGTGGTTTATTTTGCTTTTCGATTTGTTAAAAAACTGAAATAAAATGGAAACAGGAAATCATAGTGATGCAGTAAAAAAGAGGAAGCGTTCTGCAAATTGGGATTTATTTTTATTAGAAAAGGTATTTTTATATGTCTGTTGTGATTTTGTTATATACAAGAGTGATGCATAACCGGTAACTAACTAAAATTTTGAGTTTTTTTTTACAGAACTTATTGAGGAGTTGCATAAACGAGTTTTTGCCTATTATAGAAAATAAAAATACAGATATAAATACCAACAAGGTCATGTCCATTTTATTCATGTAAACAAAATAATGCTGTACTGATTCTTGATTATTGTTAAATAGGTGAATTCCTAAGCAACGCAGTGAAATACTCATTAATGCTGTATAGGAAGAGCACAAATTAAAAATGGCTCAAATGAGGGAGGCCCCGGGCTAGACAAGAACATTGTGTACCTACTTCGTGTAAAAGAACAGGAGTTAAAAATAAAGAATTTAGAATTAGACAATTTATTTCTTGTAGAAAATTTCCGAAAAGAGGTGATAACTAAAATGTTTTTCATTTCAAAACATCATCATCATGTCAGCCTAGAGACGTCCACCGCTGGACATAGGCCTCCCCCAAGATTCTCCACACAGACCGATTCTGAGCCGCCCGCATCCAATCGCTTCCCGCGATCTTAACCAGAGTCGGTCCACCTTGCGGGAGGCCTACCCCTTTTGCGTCGTCAGACACGTGGTCGCCACTCTAGAACTCTTACTCTCCACTTATTTCAAATAATTAATTATATAAAAAAAATGTATCAATGAATAATTGTCTTGCAACTTGTCCACTCGTGGCCAAGTTGCGCAGAAATAATGGACACAAGACCACACTTGTGGCCTTATGTCCATTATTTCTGCATTTGCCCCCATTTTAATTACAATATTGTGCAGAACTGCAAGTGCAACTACATGTATACAGTTTAACGTTTTCCAATGACTCACTAAATCCATGTAAAAGACATCGAAACCTCTGTTTCCACACACCAAAGCAAGAAAGTATATGAGTGAGAGTTTCTAGAAAGTATATGAGCCTTGCTGTAGGCCTCCTCTTTAATATTTGCAGGATTTTGTACAGGTGTAAACAAGCACCCAATAAACGGCCATGAAATTCTCCATTTTTAAATCTTTGCCGTATTGGACTTTCTCAAATATTCGGGAATCGTGAGTACTTCCCCTCCAGTGTGCTACAATGTCCCTTATTAATAGTTTGGAATCGCAGTCCACTTGCACATTTATTGAATATAATCACTTCCTATTTATATAGTATAGTGCATTGTCCTTTTTAATTTTGATATGTGTGCAATCAATAGCACCTGTCACATTTCTAATGCCACATATATTACGAAATCTTGCTATGACTTCCACTTCTTCTTCAAGAGTTCGTGGCATATGTATAAATTGGTCAGCTCTCCTTGCTAGAGCAGTAGCAACTCGACGGCATATATTTGTTACTGATTGTTGGCTTATGCCGTGAATGTGTTATCTTGCACTTCCTGTCGCGCCCATGTCCTTAATGCTGTACAAACTTGTAGTTCTGCAGAAAAACCACCACCTCTGGCACTCTATTCAATTTCGCCCCCGATTAAATCTACCACTTCCTTTGCATACGCCTTCGTAAATATTTACTTCTAAACGCATCGTCTTCTAAAATACCTAAAGGGATTATACCGAAATTTGTAGATCTTTTTCTTTCTTGGTGGTTCTTCACTATCCATCTCGTCAAAAATATCAAAATAATGTAAATAATCCATATCTATTGAAAAATCAACACAAGTTTGTAGATTATGCGCGGGTTATACAAGGTCCGCCGACTGTATAAGCGTTGTACAGAACTGCGTACAACTTACACAGCCGTTATAACATGTGTATTGCTCGAGCGTGTTTATTAGTAACGTTTTTGTTATAACCTTGTTATAAGCAGTGTGTAAATGTTTATTAGTAAGACAGTTATTGAACAAGTTACTTAGATAAGGTGCTACTATATCTATTATACTTTTCAGAATCTTCACAGATATTCCCCAGAGATCACCCGTATTCTTAGATTCTAGAGATTGGAAAGTGTTTATAATGTCAGTAGAACTAATAGGACTGAATTTAAATAATACATTACATTTTTCTACACTAGATTCTAATAAATTTACTGCGACTGAAGCTGATGAGTTTAGACCTATAGTTGTAGCAATAGGTATGCTAGCAAAAAAATTATTGAATGCGAGTGCGACTTCCTCGTCATTGTTAATCATTTTATTATTATCTAGCAAGATAAAATTGGTATTCCTAAAGGTTGCCTTGCCCGTTGCTTCGTTAATAGCTTGCCATGTGGCCTTAACTTTATTAGAAGAGTTTCTAATTTTATCACTTACGAAACGTGCCTTAGCTATATTGCATACCTTTTTAAATATTTTTGAATAATTTCTGACATACTCAGTGAAGCTCGCATCAAAATTATATTTCTTCATACCATACAACTCGTACATCCTTGCTCTGCTTTTATAAATACCTACAGTATCCCACTCACTAAATGCTCTAGACTCCTTGATTACTTTTTCCTTGGTTTTAAAAGTACTTCTAAATTCGTTGTGAACTAAATTACTAAATTAAACATAGTATCATAAATCTTATTTGGTGACTTAAGCTCCATCATATCAGGATTCATACCTATTAAAATTTTGTTCATAAACTCATTAAATTTATACCTAGGTAATGGCCTAACTGTCACCTTACGTACTGCATTATCATTTATATATGAAAATCCTGCCAATTGACCAGTGATCCGAAGTTAAGTCAGTAGTAACTAATTTATGTGATACTGTATGATTACTAAATATATTGTCAAGACAAGTGGAAGATGATGCAGTTATTCTAGTAGGTTCAAGAAATAAATTTGTCAAATTAAATGATTTAAAAAGATTTAGAAGCCTACTAGTCATTGGTGAACTATCCAGTATATTAATATTGAAATCTCCACAAACTATAATCCCCTTTTTATTGGTCCTAATTTTACCAATTGCATCTTCCATAATAGATTCGAACATATTAAAGTTACTTAAAGGAGGGCGATACACACAATACAGGATATTTCCACAATGCATTCTACAGACAAGGTGCTTATGTTCTTTCGTTCCTTAAACAGTATGGTATTTGAAACTAGTATCAAGGATCCACCATGGATGGCTTGACTCCTAGCGAAAGCATTTTGCACAGTGTAATGCATGTTATTAAAAGAAAATATTTGATAATCCTTCAACCAGTGCCCGTTATGCACATAACTTTTATATTATGACTTTCTAAATATAAACTTAATTCTAAATGCTTGAGCGAGTATCGAACCCGCAACCTTCGGCGTAGCAGTCGCTTACACTCCCGCGGCGCCAACAGGTCGTCAAAGGACTTATCGAAAAGCTCCCGAAATATATTTCACCGACAGAAAATACCCTATTGAAGGTCTCACAGTTATAAAGTAACCTTTAGTAAAATATAATATTTCGTTGATAGGACTATTTTTTAAGTTCGACGTGGTCTGCTTCGTCGGGACAAATCCCGGCGAGGTTGTAAATGCATTCCAATGACTTTACAACTTTAAACTCTAGCCATGGACATGTGTACACGCACCACCACTGACTTATCGAAGCTATGAAAGTTATAGTTATCATCACCATTAGATTGTTACCTAAATAAGACCTCACCAAATGTTGTCTCGTGTTGTGCGTTCGATCCGTACACGAGACCACACTTTGTGTTATCTAAAAATTGTTTTTTCGGGTCTGGTTGTACTTTGTAGCCGTAGTTTAAATGTATATAATGCTCTGAGGCACAGGATATATGTACTACTGGTGCGGGAGTTGTATTTAAAAAAGGTGTGCTCTCTCATCAAGCCTAACAAGCTTTTTTGATTTCACTCATATAAAAACAAGCTTAATTTTAAAGTTATTTGAAGAAACATTTTATACTAGGTAGCTAAATATAGCCTTGCCTCGACATTATTTTTACTTTTTTATTATTTTTTAGTTAAAGTGACATAAATGATTGTATTTTATTAATATTGATTACTGCTAGGTTGTTTTTTATTAATACCTATTTATATTGCTTTTTGTGTATTTTTCTTTGCTGTGGTTTTGTATTTGTTTTTTTAATAATCTATTTTATTGTTCGCATAATTCTACCATGACATATCAATGTAATCATATCAAACACAATGTAAAAATTGTTTGTGATTAAATAAATAAAAAATAATAAATAATTATTTGCTAAATTATTTATGTCCCACATAATTGACATTCAAGAACAAAGATTGTTATCTCATTACAAAATAAACTTGGTTCTTTGTGACCGAACCCTCTCAAATTATGAAGAAGACTCTTTGCCTCATTAAGATACAAGTTCCAGGAACCCTTTCGAGTGAAGATCAAAAGTCAAACCTCAGTGATTTTATATTAAAAACACATAAAGCACTGCCTCTTGTTCATTATTCGTAGTACTTAATTAGAAGTCAATTGTCTGAAGCGATGTTTGTGTGTGGTGGAATGCGTATTGTTCAGACGATCAACTTTCCTTTGCCTCATTTTTATTAATGTGGGTAGGGGAACAAATAGTTCCCGTTGTAATGAAGAAAAAGTTAGGTTATTTACAAGCGTTTTGTCATTGGATTATTTCAATTAACTTGCGATAAAAGGTAAAAAGGTCGGATAAATGTTAGGCACTACAAAAATTAATCATTATAAGTTCCGTAGTTTTTTTCGTAAAAGATGAACAAACAAATATACTTTCATCATCATCATCAGACCTTTATACGGTCCCACTGCTGGGCACGGGTCTCTTCTCACTATGAGAAGGGTAAGGCCATAGTCCATCACTCTGGCCAAGTGCGAGTTGGCAGACTTCACATGTCTTTCGAGAACATTATGGAGAACTCTCAGACATGCAGGTTTCCTCACGATGTATTCCTTCACCGATTAGCAAGCGATAATTAACAATTTAATACGCACTTACTTCGAAAAGTCATTGGTGCGTGCCGTGGATTCGAACCAGAGACCCTCTGCGTACCAGTCTGTCGGTCTCTCCACTCAGCTATAGCTGCTCATACTTTCATACATACTTTTATAATATTAGTAAAGATTGCAATTACATTTCCAGAGCTTCGTTGATACTCACTTGACTTAAATCTGATACCCCACCCTATGAGGAAAAGTTTGTCCTTTAATAAGAGAGTCGAGAAAGTTCTAAACTCCAATATTTGCCAAAAAAAATTCGCCATATAAAACAATACCTGAACACAATATTTTCGTATTGAAATGTAACTAAATTATTGAAAAACAAATACCCTTATTTACTTACGCCTATAAACACACCTTCACAAATTGTTTCAATCCGTATGCTTACCGTACCACGAACCCAAACAGTTCATTATAATTCCACAAACATAACTCCCACATACTTGGAAACGTTTTTATAAAAGAAAAACTTCTTATAAACAAGATAAAGGAAAACGAAAAAGAAAGTTGGATATTAACAGGTTTTCAATCAATGTGAAAACGGCTGAGGCTCTGAAGAAAATATTTTATTGTGAAAGCTGACAGATTTCGGAAAGATTTGGACGCTTTTGTCCTTTATAAGTTTGTGGGTAGAAGTGTAACCATCGGGTTTGTGGCGAATGAGGAATATTAAAAAAGTCGGAGTATTGTTATTTATGTTTACACATTAATATAGAACGGGAATTGAGTGGATATTAGTTTGTATTGTTTACATTTAATTTTGCCTCGTTGGTCTCGTGGAATAAATGTGCGCGTGGAATTGGGAGGTCTCGGTTTGGTCGGGTTCGATTCCCGGGTCGGGCAGTGTTATTGGGTTTTTCCGTTAAGAAATTCTCAGTAGCAGCACGGAGTCTGGTAATGTGCCCGGTACGGCAATAGGCTCGCCCCCTATTACGTGGTACCTAAAAATTCATGGCGAAATTTGGGTGTAATATTACGCCTCTGCCTACCCCTTCGGGGAAACAGGCGTGAGTCTATAAAAAAAAAAATTTTATTTTGCTACTGTTCCGTTATTTATTCTTGGAACATACCTTTGCCATCGTTTTGTTATTCTAGTAACTATCCTAGAGCTTGTTATCTTTAACATAAAATTGAGCGTATTATGTATATACCGCCGACTGTTTTATGAAATTTATGTTTGTATTTAATGACTAGGACAGTATTCAAATCTGTGTGCATGTAACATATGTAAATGCTCGCAATTGTAGAGGTCTACATCCAACAGCGGATTATGGCAGGCTGATAATGATAGTCATGCTCATTAATGTTTTCAATGCTACAATTCTAATAAAAAAAACAAAAAATACCAAACCAGAAGTTAAGATCATAAAACTGATCGATAGAATTCCGAACGTAACTTACGAGAGAACCGTGGTCTGAAAGAAGATGTAGACTAGGATTGAGAAAGAAATGCTGAAGTGGTTTGGACACGTGGAGCGAATGAGTGAAGAAAGAATGACGAATCAGATTTATAAGGCAAATGTGTGTGGGCAAGTCGGTCGCGGCAGACCTCGGCGGACATTCGTCGACCAAATTGGGGACGTCCTAAAAAACGGCAAGGTCCGAAGTACCCGAAACCGGCGAGCATGTATGAAAAGAGTAATGAGTGTAGAGTAAGTGCGTAAGGTTTGTAAGGATAGAAGCAAGTGGCGTTCTGTTGTCTCTGCCTACCCCGACAGGAAAAAGGCGTGAGTATATGTATGTATGTAGATCATAAAAATACACAAAAGAGCATTTGTTGCGTACAGTGCTTCAGACAAGCGTAAAGAATTTCATATCCGCGTTAAAATTCTTCTTTCCTCACTGTATGTTAATATTCACTTGTATTAAGTAACTTCACACTGACCTCGATTCAGAGAATGCAAGTTATTTCGTACTCTATAAAAATACTAGAATGCAGGAATTTTTAAAGAACAAATAAAAAGAATTCAGTATGAAACCGGGCGAGTTTCATTCTCAAAAGTAACAAAACACATTTTTTTCGTATGCGGGCCACGCAGTGCATACAAATTTAATTGACCATTAATGCCACATTTAAATGCAAAGCTCGAAGGAAAGGATAATTAAGCCAAAGAAAGTGCAGTAAAAATATGCCCTAATTAAAGCCCACTTTTATGTACCTCGCATTTGGGAGGCCATTATTTTAACTGATCGATTATTTTAATACATATCCAAAGCCCTTTTTTCCTGGTCATGCAACAAGACGAAAATTTGTATGCTTAGAATTTATTCAGTTAAAGCCAAAAAGCTGTGGTTGACTTTGAGAACGACTCTCAGACCATTATTTTACTATTAGATATAAATGGTAAAGTCTGTGAGGATGTTTGTTGCATAAACTCCTGAGTAAATATTTCTAGTCTTTCGACTGAGGGGCAGAGGCTTTCGGTTCCAGTTCTTCCATTTTCTCCTTCGACTGTCATTTGTTTCATACGACATCTTTACATATGGGCGTGAATTATCGGGTAAGAAGGTGGTAAGTTAAATAATCGTTGTGTATTACTTCAATTGTATTGCTCACATTACAATCAATAATCGTAGAAAACAATTACAATTTCTATCAAAAACTAACGTCCACCGTTCACGTGGCCGCGAGCGCCCATTCTGCTGTACCAACTTCAATTACATTCAAAAGGGTGTCCGCCTGAGCACTGTGTTCGCTATGGGAATGTCATTCTTCTATACGGCCAGTAGCAATCTAAAATAAGGTTGTAGTATATGAGGTTACCAATGAGGTTCGCCTACATATTTATGAAACTTCGAAGATTTGTATATAGCTTATACGTCAGTATAACACACATGCTACATACGATAAGCGACAATTGACGGCGGACCGATAGATTTTAGTCTTACGGCTCTTATGTACGTGTACTATGGGGTCGTATAGCGCAGTTATCGTTTGTCATAGGTATTTAAACTGCAGGAACAATACAGTATTCTATAAAGTTACCCATTCAGTATACAACCATATCATAATTTCGTTTATCAAATAAGTAGGTCATATAAAAAAACGATACGTTTAAAATCTTCCATTACCCCTCAAAGAAACAGAAATAAAAATAAAACAACCAAACTCTGAACAAAACGACAAGTTGCACTTTATGAACCGGATATGCGAGATCGTGTGCGTTTTATTTCCAAGATGGCGATACATGATAAGTCTACTGTTCAACATGATTAAACGCTTTCCTGTTCGCGATATAGAGCATAATAATTAACGAAGAATATTTATAGGCACCCACAAGTTGATAATACGTAAAACGACTTATAGAAAAGCTTTCTAAATATTAGATAGAACTGATAATGTATGAATGAACTGATCGAAAAATACCCTTAATATAATTATTTCACTGATGGAAATAGGTACTTCATCTAAAGTCTAATAGTTAGAAGTAACCAAAATATATTTCGTTGATATAACAGATTTTCGGAATTTTCGGCGAGATTCAAAGTACTCTGCTTTGTGGAACCAATCCCGGCAATGTTCTAAATGTATACCGGGCCTCGATGAATTTATAACCTCAAATTCTAGTCATAGATAGAGGCAAATATCATATATTATGACGTATGGCGTAAGCATGACTTACGCCATACGTCATAATATATGATACATGATTCGCAGATTGTTGTTTCAAGTCGTAGTGTATTTTGCATACGTAAATTAAAGTTTATGAAGTCTCCTGCTATCCACTCCTCAAATAACGGACAGATAGGAGAGATAGGAGAATACGTAAGTGGTCACCCATCAAAAAAAAATTACGATAGCAAAATTTTTTTACTTCACGGATCAAAGGTTCAGAACACATTGTTTTTCTATCCTAATTCGTTTCTAGCATTTGAAGCTGGATAACTATCCAACCTTATTGCACAGCTTACAGTTTAACACTTGCACTAAGCTTTTCTAATAGAAACTATCCAATAGTTCCATTAGCCGAGAAAATATCGCGAATATATCCAATGATGTAAGCACCCCCACTCGGTTACTCGGGTACTCGAGTTTCATTGCACCGAGACGAGTGCCATCGAGTCAAACGGCTCAACCGAGTATAGTCGTTTATCGCGCTGTTGAACTATAATGAACAGTATGCATTATTCGTTTGTACTTGAAAGAAACGTGTTCAGGAAGAATTGTGCACTCTTATATAACTGTAGCCTCTTTCAACGAAGTATTATTTGTGATTTGACTGGGTTTTACATGTATAATTCTCACGTTTGACCAGGTATAGTTGGGATAAGACCAAAATTGTATGACAAAGTGCCTAATAATTTGGAAAATAAAATATTTAATATTATTTATAAATATTAAATATTATTTTTATGCCGTGTGGTTGACGGCATAGAATACAAGTGTCACCACCCCCTATCTTCCCATGGGGGTCGTAAGAGGCGACTAAGGGATAACACGATGCAAATACCATATTTGCGTAGAGACAGAAAACTCGACATCAAACCCTATACGACTGCCTCATTGGTCTCGCAGCATAAATGTGCGCGTGGGATCGGGAGGTCCCGGGTTCGATTCCTGGGCCGGGCAGTGTTATTGTGTTTTTCTGTGATGAAATTCTCAGTAGCAGCACGGAGTCTGGAAATGTGCCCGGTACGGCAATAGGCTCGCCCCTTATTACGTGGGACTAAATTATATCTGGCGAAAAGTGGGTGTAGAAATACACCTCTGCCTACCCTTTCGGGGATAAAAGGCGTGACGATATGTATGTGTATGTATGTAATAAAAATATTTTACGGAAGCTTTCAGACAATAAATAACTCTAATATACGTTTTGTCCGATATTTTCGTACAAATTTCAAAACACTCTGGGTTTTATATAATGTATGCATAAGTCTGAAAGTTAAATTCGTGAACGTAGCAATAATACATTCAGAAAACTTTGAGAAATTCTGCCTCATTTATACTGAATAAACAGGCCACTAAAATATTCATATTTCTCTGATTGATTGATTTAGGAAACGCAGTAAATATAAGCAATAATCGGTTAGCAATTCTTGATAATACTTTCAGTATATCAAACATTATATTATTTTCTTAAATCATTTATGTATACACGCTGCTTCATAAGAGTAACAACATTTCAATGCGTAACAGATTTCTGCAGATTGCGAATAAAAATTGAAATCGTGACAAGCCTCGCAATACAAATGTTTAGTGTAAATAATCGGAACAAACTGTGCTCTCACTGAGTTTACTCACAGGCTAGAGGGCATTTTTCATAGTAATAGAATGTATCTATATAAACATTAATAGGTCTCCGATTAATATTATTTATATTCCTACGATGTTGCTGTGTGGTTGACGGCATAGAATACAAGTGTCACCACCCCCTATCTTCCCGTGGGTGTCGTAAGAGGCGACTAAGGGATAACACGATACCATCTTTGCGTAGAGACGGAAAACTCGACATCAAACCCTATATGACTGCCTCGTTGGTCTCGCGGCATAAATGTGCGCGTGGGATCGGGAGGTCCCGGGTTCGATTCCTGGGTCGGGCAGTGTTATTGGGTTTTTCTGTCACGAAATTCTCAGTAGCAGCACGGAGTCTGGAAATGTGCCCGGTACGGCAATAGGCTCGCCCCTTATTACGTGGGACTAAAGTATATCTGGCGAAAAGTGGGTGTAGAAATACACCTCTGCCTACCCCTTCGGGGATAAAAGGCGTGACGATATGTATGTATGTATGTATATTCCTACGAAAGAATGCCCGCTGGTACACCCGCACATTTTCTTTTTATTCAACTGTTTCTGGCCGATCCCTTAAAAAAATCCCTAAGAGGGTGCACTAAGCAAGATTTCCTTAGGAAATCCTGCTTAGTGCACCCTTACGGTCCTTTCGGTCCATGCCAAATTTCAGCTTACTGCGTCTAATAGTTTTGGCTGTAGTATGTTTGTCAGTCAGTAAGTCAGTTACGCAAGGATTTTATATATACAGATTTGCCACTAGCTGTATCTTTTCCTTTTCGTATGAATAGGGCTCACTCCGGTGCCGGGCTTTAAAGAGTGCAAAAGATCCGAAGGCGGTTTTAGATACGTGCCCTCGAAGCACGGTAGAGCTTTGACGAAATAATCACAACAATCAATCAACCATCCAAATAAGAAGACTGCCCCTAGTTTTTTAAACAGACAGTACAAAGTTGGTATAACTGTTCTGTCACGTGAATTACAATTCCTTCCTAATCATATTAGCTCCTGTTTTGGTTCTACCAAAAAAGAAGACTCTTTTTTGGTAGAACCAAAACAGGAGCTAATAGGAGGAGCTAAGCTAAGCGTAAACACTAAACGGAGACCCGTTTAGTGTTTACGCTTAGCTTATTGCTAAAAGAGAACAATTTTTTCAGGCATTGCAGGTGTCAATGGGTGGCGGTAATCACTTACCATCAGGTGACCCGCTTGCTCGTTTGTCTTCCTACACAAGCGAGAGTGAGTAGCGGATAGCTAGCTTATCGATTAGCTACAATGAGTCAAGTATAAGCTCACCGTTTTGTATGAAATAGGTATAATATGATTCATACAGCCTTGTGTACAAACAGCTGGTGATATTAATTATGTGTCATAATATATAGTCTGACTCATTTGGTATAACATTTTAAGCATAATGTGTCATTATACTTGTGTCACTTAATCACTTTTAATCATAGCTAATTATAGTTATAATGAACAGGTTATTTTGTCTTAAAGGTTAAAGCTGACGTGTATGGTTTCATTTTCATCGTCAATTACCGTCAATGTAGTCTGGTAACGGCTATAGGCTCGCCTGCAATTACGTGAGACCTAAAATTCATTAGCCGAAATGTGGCGTAATTACAGTGTGTGGGTGAAATTACACCTCTGCCTGCCCCTTCGAGGATATAGGAGTAAAGCTTTAAAAATAAGATTGCCGTATTCCTCATTGTTAGTTAGCTTATATTAAAAACAAAAAAACCGGCCAAGTGCGTGTCGGGCCACGCGCAATGTAGGGTTCCGTAGTTGCCCATAATGGCCATTATTGATAATAACTTCTGTTTCACATGGGACTAAAACGGGCATCTTTAAGATTAAGCCAGCGCTCCCAATGTAAACTCACAGAAATAGGTATTTATCAGTTAACCGACGATTACTCGTAAACTAATGATGTCTACTTAGTCGTGATAGTTTTCCTTTTAAATTCGTTATATGTACTACATTTGTGATTTTTTTCACCTCTTCCAAATTAATAGTTTAGCCGGCAGAGGGGGAGGACACTTGAGTCTAACAATTTTTTTCACTTCAAAGCTTGATATTTGACAAACCAATCACTTGATCGAAAAATGATTTGAGCAAACTAATAATATTTTTTTAAAACCTATCCAATGATACCCCACACAATAGGGTACTCAACCAAAAAAAAAATTCAGCCCCACTATATATGTAGGGGAGATACCCTTAAAAAAAATATTTTCCTAAATTTTATTCTACAGTTTTGTTGCAATATTGTATGTCTATATTTATGTCAAATATCAGCTTTCTAGCACCAGGCGTCTTTGAGCTAGGCTGCGGACGGACAGACGGACGGACATGACGAAACTATAAGGGTTCCTTGTGGACTACGGAACCCTAATGAACGCAATACCTCTCTCACTATTCTGTGCAAATCCTGTAATAACGTAATCTACTAGCCAGTTTGACAAATTCATCCATCCGATTACTTCAATTATGAATGACAATGCCACCCTCCCATCCAACGGGCCCTCTCGCCAACTGCCCTTAACCAAATAAAATACTTTGGGTTCAAATTAGCCCTCTCGTTTCACCTCTAATGAAGATAATGGACCACCGACTGCTAGTTGAACGATGATTTTGGCACCACAATATAGTCAACAACAAAAGAGTTTAATACAATTTCAAAACAAATCTGTTCAAACGATTTATATTACGGACGGATTCAAATTGGGTTGAATGAGATTGTATACTGGATAAAATGGCAAGTTAGCCGTGGCTCAGTTTTTGGCCATATTACGTTGGTATATATCAAAATAGACAGATCTGTTTTATTGATCTAGTGGCTAACACGCCACTGGTTACGAAGCGGGAGGTCGTAGGTTCGATTCAAACGCGAGATGAATCTTTGTGTGACAAGCGCAAGGCCTCTATGAAATTCTATAATATTCCAACCAAGATAGGTTTTACCTACCATCTTTCTGTTTCATGTCTCTCAAAACAAAACATAAAAGCCAGAGCCTGATCAATAGAATAATATTCCCATGACTTCCTAACATTCAATGCAATACCAGTAACATTTTCGTGCATGATTGCAATAGCAGCCTCGACGTATGCAAAGGCACGTGCTCTGCCAATCAATGCCACCTCAAAGTTGGTACGTCGCCTGACATTAGCCCATTCAAAGTCCTGAATGCAATGCATGAGTATTACTTCTGTAATATGTTCGATATATGTCGACTGTGCCTCGATTCGCGTGGTTTGGCGATGTATATTTTGATGGTATACGGCCTAATATTTTACTAAAAGTATTGATTTAACTATTTCATGTTTTGGCTCGATAAAGTAACATATTTTTTTGCAAGTAAATAGAATATTTTGTGTTTGATGTGTAAATTTATTTTATTTTCATGTAGTGTGAAACAATCGTCGCAGGTATTATGTTGTCCCGGTTGTTACCAAGACCTGTTCAGTCTGTGTACCTTAAAGTTTAGGTGCACTTATATTCTAGACTAGAAGCCTCATATTCAAAGATAATATTAGATTTAGATACCAAAGAGCACGCAGTCTGATCTTCGAAGAATAAAATGGACATGGACACCTTGTGCCGATAGGTTTTATATGCTCTTCAAGGAATAATGACAAGCATTTTTGTGGCCAATCGACCTATCTATAGTTAACCTCTCCAATCGATAGATCGTTGCGGTCGCCACCTTGCCAAAGGTCCCTCTCAAACTAAAAGATGATTAAGAGATTAAAATAAATAAATAATATTATGAGTGTAATAGCTTTATTATAACCTACATAGTTTTTGTTTCTTATAAAAATAGTACATTGATCTCTTTTTATTTATTGATCCAGCCTAAAAGCTGAACGTTGAATAAAAAATACAAAAAGTATATATTTTATAAGTAACATCGGTTAGGTCTCAAGTTTTTATAGGACTTGCGTAAATGTTTTTAGAAGTCGTAACGTCAAAGGCGACTAGAGTACAAAGAGGACAAATTTTAAGGTTCTACATGTAGAGGCTAGTTTTTATCTGAAGTACACCTGGTAGAGGTTATAAGCACCATCAAAAATACAAACTGACAATTGACATGGAGGTACCTAGAGCATAGAGCATAGATATTTATATAGAGGCGCATTTCTTATGGGCGCTCTGTTGACAAACTTGATGTGACCCAATTTGCCGCTTGGCGGCGTGGCAGTCGTGCTGTGACAGCTGTCTCTATGAGAGCAAGTGAGACGAACTGACGACACCCGCCAACACGCCACTTGGAATCGGCACACGAAATCCTTAAGAAATGCGCTTCTATTATGTAAATCTGTATTCATTGTTTGGTTGAACGCGCTAATCTCAGGAACTACTGGTCCGACTTGAAAAATTCTTTCAGTGTTGGATAGGTCATTTATCGAGGAAGGCTATAGGCTATGTAACATTACGCTATGAGCCATGGGAGCGGAGCAGTAGCCTAAAATAATGCTGGTGTAACCGCGGGCATCATCTAGTATGTAATAATGTGCACGTTAGATGGCAATAGGCTTGCCCCCTATTACATTGGGACCTAAACATAACTGGCGAAATGTAGGTGTGTATACACCTCTGCCTACCCCTTCGGGGATAAAAGGCGTGAAGTTATGTTATGTTAAATTTCAAAGCCCATATAAATTTATACTCAGTTTAATTACTTGGAGCTAAACAAAAGATTGAATTCGTTCTACGCGATTACCATAATTCCCCGAACCGTATGAATTATGATCCAATTTAGTTAACTCTCTCTATAAATAACATTACTTTTGAAAGAAACACCATATTTATGCCGAGTTTACAATTCATAATTTCTTCGTGATTTTAATTTTGATAGAAATAAAATATGGTTGCATGGGCTGAAAATATATAAATGCACAGGTAACAATGTCTTTTCGGAGTTATGTGCGTATTAAATTGTTAATTATCGCTTGCTAAACGGTGAAGGAAAACATCGTGAGGAAACCTGCATGTCTGAGAGTTCTCCATAATGTTCTCGACAGACATGTGAAGTATACCAACCCGCACTAGGCCAGCGTGGTGGACTATGGCCTTACCCTGCTCATAGTGAGAAGAGGCTCGTGCCCAGCAGTGGGACAGTTAAATACAGGGCTGATGATGATGATGACGATGAGGTGTGAATATTTATTTTGCTTTTGCACAAAGCGCTATTTACGAACAGGCATAAAACTCGACATAATGCTCTATGCCATCCCGTCTGGCCAGCGGGGTGTAGTAGGCAAAATTCTCTTACTAACAATGACATTGTGACGCAAGTAAGGAGAGGTCTATGTCCAACAGTGGTCTGAGGCAATCTGTACAAATATAATCATCATCGCCCTAGCGTTATCCCGGTTCCATCCAAGACTTACACGTGCCAAGGCGCGAGCCCGAGGTCTGCTTACTGGTCTAACCAGATATGACAGAAAATCAAATTTTCCACAGAGCGACTGCCATCTGACTTCCGCAACCCAAAGGGATAGCGATATTCCATGGTTTAGACCGGTATCAATTTATTTGGGGTGTACTGACTCCCCGTAACGACTGTCAAAGATCTTCATGACAGCCGGCACCGACGGTTTAACGTGCTCTCCGAGGCACGGGGCAAGCAATAATTAATAATTTAATACACACTTAACTTCGAAAAGTCATTGATGTGCGCCGTGGATTCGAACCCGACACCCTCTGCATGGCAGTCCGTTGGTAGCTCCAGTAGGCTATCGCTGCCTACTGGTCTAACCAGATAAGACGGAATATCAATTTTTCCACAGAGCGACTGCCGTCTGACCTCCGCAACCCTAAATGGTTCTGTACGAATATATGTATGTATATTTTTATGTTGATAGAGACGGCGCACAAGTAAGCTAAAAAACAATTAATAACTCTACCTGTACTCTCTAGTGTAGGTAGACAAAGTAATCAACCTTTATTTGATGGCAACACTCGTAAAAGTAAAACGTTTTATGTCTCCAGAAGGACTGCTCGTTTGGTCACACAGTAATTAAACTTACTTGTTACTAATTAGTTTATTACGTATAGTTAGGCAAATTGAGCGCTAAATGGTAGTATGGCATTCTCAATAATAACTTACTAACTATATGTACTTTACCTGCGGTTCGTCCGCGTCTGTTGTTAGATTCGGTTATCAGCGCAAAAGCTAGTCCACGCTATTTTGAAGTACCTATGAATAACATAACTGTCAAGTTTCATCAGTCATTAGTTTTTTCTCGATTGTAATAGTACTAAGATAAAAAAAATATTCGTATCACTTTAATATAGACGAATAAAAAACAAATAGTAATCAACAAATGATGATTTAACTGTTGTTGTTGCTGACTTAGGTTATAATAATTTTGAAACATAAATTTAGTTTAGTGCCTACAGTGTTGCTCTTTGTGTAGATCAAATACACAAAAATCCGCGCAATGCGAACTAGTGAAAAAGCGCTATCCGTGCAGTCACGGCTTTACGTCCAGCTCTCAACTTAATTTAAAATCAAATATCACATTATTCGAGACAGACAAGAAAACCAATATAATAATCTCCGCTTATTCAATTTCAGTATACCCACTTCATCTATCGAAGAACAGCAAATTCAATTATGCACAAACGCGACATTGAAATCCCTCACAAGACATTCAAGGCTTCATTCAAAAATAATCAAATTGCTATCCCAAAATACCCACAAAACAAAACTGTTCAAGGTTCACATCACGTTCTTAAACCCATTATCTCCTGACAAGTACAGCTGATCCGATGCCAATAGCTGCACATAAATTAGATTCGTATTCCTTTGGTGTAATCAACGCAGACACTTGGTTGCACATCTGTGGCCAACAGAACTGCAAATATTGTAGGCGTGTACGATTTTGAGCTCTTTGTGCAGATGATAACGTATAAAATTGATGGGGTTATCAAATTTCGTGTTGCGGTTAAAAGGATTACTAGTGCGACTGTGTGAAGACACTTCATAGTTTATAAAGTATGAAATTACTTACAGATATGCTATTTTTCTGATAACAGAAAAAAAATATGGCACAGTCGTTGAAGTGCCCGCCTTGGTATTCCTAATATGCTGGTTATTTTAGACTTATATCATTAAAACGGTGGTTTAGTGATCGGGCGCCCCCTGCGGCTAGGCGGAGGCGATTTACGCAAAGTGGCTGGCAGCGGTTGAACACAAAGGGCCGAAAATCGAGTTCAGTGACGTGCTATTGGCTCTCCAATAGCACGTCACTGAGGCCCCTGCCTACTTTCAAAAGAAGGCTGCATTACGCTGAAGATGATCATATTATGTATCACAAAATGAGGTTCATCACATAATATCTGACCATTTTAGTCTGAGTATCTTTCTTATCGCGAACGCTTTGCTCGTGTTAAAAATCTATGCGGCATGCGACATAACAAATGATGAAAACATGTGAATTTTATATCGCATTATTAGGTACAAAACTACGTAAATATCACATCTGCACATACCTCATCCGTATCACACTAGAAACAAAGTCAACGTTAATCTCACTCATTGGCTCTAACACAAAGTATTAAATGTCCTTAGAAAGGGGTGGACATACACTCGAGGGCGCTTGACAAATGGATCTGTTGATATTTGTGACATCCACTATTGTGAGTAATCGAATGTTTATTCCCATATTCCTCGATAAACTAACACGAGTCATTTTTAAAAAAATTACGAAAAAAATATCTTTACTTAATTTTCGATTCCCTTTAAAGATTAAAACCGCACTAAGAATAAAATTTTGAGTCGCAAGAGTCTTTGCAAACATTTAGTAAACGAATACAAAGTTCACCAAGACTCTAAATAACAAATTGCGGATTACGCAAAGTGTTGTCTCGTGTGAGCATATGCAGCGATAGCCTAGTGGAGAGACCGACAGACTGCTACGCAGAGGGTCGGGTTCGAATCCACGGCGCGCACCGATGACTTTTCGGAGCTATGTGTGTATTAAATTGTTAATTATCGCTTGCTAAACGGTGAAGGAAAACATCGTGAGGAAACCTGCATGTCTGAGAGTTCTCCATAATGTTCTCGAAAGACATGTGAAGTCTGCCAACCCGCACTTGGCCTGCGTGGTGGACTATGGCCTTACCCTT
This sequence comes from Euclidia mi, assembly GCA_944739405.2. NCBI lineage: Eukaryota > Metazoa > Arthropoda > Insecta > Lepidoptera > Erebidae > Euclidia > Euclidia mi. Next base: position 1,064,303 of record OX123194.2, on the reverse strand, counting down.
CTCATAATGGGAAGAGGCGCGTGCCTAGCAGTGGGACAGTATAAAGGGCTGTTGATGAATGTCTCGTGTGAGGATCGAAGTCACAACACTTGGCGCAATGGTGAGGTGATTGCTTAAACTACTTCCCCACCCGTGCAGTCTCGTTTATATATCTACTAGAGGACGCCAGCAGCTAGGCCTGCATTTTTTTTTAATTTACCCATTTTGGCCGATCCCGTGGGAATTTCGGAAAATCCCTTCTTAGTGCACCCCTACGCTCCCCAAGGAACATACATACCAAATTTCAGCTTCCTGCGCCTAATAGTTTTGGCTGCAGCGTGTCTGTCAGTCAGTCAGTAACGCAAGGATTTTATATATTAAGATGACGAGTAGGCCACACCGGCTTAATAAGAGCTTTGCTCTCACTCTGTTCTCTCTGCGGAAGATTCTCCTTAACACAGCAGCTGGTTTAGCCACGAGTTTAATTGGATTAGGAATGTATGTATCATACTAAATTGTTGCATTGTAATAGCTCTGTAATTTGAGAATAAATTAACAGAAATGCTGTTGTCGTCGCTTTGCTTAGGCGGAAAGTGGTATATTATTGTCTAACAGTTCTAACCCTTATCATATATGCTTTTAAAAAAAACATTGTTGGTCCAAGAGGCCTGTATGTCTTACCTGGGACTTCATAAGTGTCGAAACTCAGTGTCTTTGTATACACTACGCTAGTGATAAAGGAGGGACATTTCGGGTAGGGTCTTAAGATATTCCTTTAAAGGAGTTTAATCTTAAATCGGCAGCAAAAGAGAGAACGCTTGCTACCAGGTATGCATATTCTTTGAGAGGCATAAGGCCATTACGAGTTGCAGTAATGTTTGCTTACCACAATTCACGAGAGGCCGCTGTTATAGATCACAAGAAAGAACACCGAGATGGTTTATTGAGTAGGCTTCGAATGCTCGTAAGCTAGAATTTGGCAAGGGAGTCGTATGATACTTCATACTCCGCCGTTACCCTAAATTTCGGATCATACAATAGCAGAGAGAACGATAGATACAGGCATAAAAAAAAAATAATACGCTCACAAGACTACCTTAATTGCATACCTACATAAAAAGGTCATATTACTTTGAAAAACCATCCCTGTTACTGACAGTATGGATATAAACAAAATACAATTTTACATCTTATCAATTATTTTGCGGTTTTTACGCAACTTGAACATGTTCGAACATTTGACCGAGAGCATGTTACATTGAAAGAATATCTTAAGCCAATCTTGACAACTTAAGTCTTGCAGAATATCTGGTGTCGGCCACAAAACCCGTTTAAATTAATAAAGAAAATAAATAAGTGACCGGATTTTAGTTCGTTGACTATTGATTTATTATAACTAAGGCATCTTGCAGGAGTGAAACTTGTTTTGATTTGTTTTTAAATCAACAATATGTTATGATTAGTTTCTTCATTATGATACTTCGATTAAGAACTCCTGCGTGTTACAGTGGATAGCGTATGCGACTGCTGATCGGAGGTCCCGGGTTCAATTCCCGGGTCGGGCAAAAGTGTTACCGGGATTTTCCGAATTCTCAGTAGCAGCACGGAGTCTGGTGATGTGCCCGGTAACGGCAATAGGCTCGCCCCCTATTACGTGGGACCTAAAAATTCTTTAATTTTTTAAAAACTTCAATTAAGTACCTACCTAATGCCTTTGAGCCAAACGTCCACTGCTGGTCATAGGCCTGCCCCAAGGCTGTCCACACATACCGATCTTGAGCCGCCCGCATCCATTCCGTGATGCCAAAATATCGTTCGTGCACATTAGCTTACATGTAACTTAAATTAAAAAGATAATCCATTATGTTTTTGCCCGGATTCCTTAGATCATATTATTTGGAACCGTGTACCTAATATCATTGACGTTTCAAATGAATATGTGAATACTCTTGTTTAATAAATTATATTTAAGTTTGAACTTACTTATGATCTTGGAGTGCCTAGAGACATAAAACCATAAATAAATTCAAAATATTCAAGTTGGAATGATAAGCTGCTATTAATTAAAGTACATCCCACCAAACACATTCTGTAAAAAAATAGCCAAGTGTCGATGGAGCTGTGATGATGCTGTGTGAATGAAATGTCTAGAAAAAGTTGAGTCAAATCTAAGGTAGGTATGCAATTTTTCAATTATTATATTTAATGCTATGTGACTAGGCAGATTCACCTATTAAAAAGTTCTGCTCTTGATATGTGATAACGATATTTTCAAAATTGAAAAGTATATAACAGCACAACTAAGTGTTTAGTAGGTAAGTGATTCGTAAATATTTACGTATTTACTTGCTTTTAAGCAATTGATAAGTTATTTTTATTTATTAGACAAAAGAAAAAAATCATATTATAACGGTAAAAATACGCGTTTGTAGCCGATCGCAAACCGCAACTGCACGAAATTTAACCTGTCATTAGAAGTGCCTCGACAAGTACGAGTAGGTATTATTTATTTACAATCATTTATGGTGTATTTAACACAAGCTGTTGCCCGCGGTTTCACCTATTTTGTATTCGGTATTTCGACAACCGCGCCACCTATCGTGTCATATTATTATTTTACCCTAGGATGTCCTCTATATTTCGTAGTTTTGTTTCGTTTTCTATTAAAGTTCCAAATCGATTTAGCCATGCCAGAGATTACCCCGGACAAACAGAAGGACAAAAATTCTAAAAGAGATGTTTATGTCTTGGTATCGTGTAACTAACTATAATATGCACTTGTAAAAACACAGTTATATTGAAATCAAAGCCAGACACTTAAACTTTATTTATATAAGTGAAGCATGCTAGAACTTCTTATTTTATTCGCATTCAAGCTTTTAACGTGGTAAAGTATAATTTCTTAAATAAGCATATTCTTGGGAATCACCATTAAAATGTCGAAGACGCAGCTAACTTTTGAAAACACACACGTATTGGAAATATTTAAAAAGGACAGAGTGCCATTTCTACATAAGAATATTAAAAAGTATTCCTAAAGTTTGAAAACAAAATCTTAAAGACATTTTCTTCTAGACTATTTCATTTGACCCTATGACATTGCTTATACCAGGTTTAAAATAAATTATATTTTTACAATAATGTTTGCGTCTGCGTCAAAGTATCTAATATAAATAACATTAGGTATTTGCTACTAACTTCGGTTGGTATTTAAATATAGACATTGTAAATTAATTGTGTGTAGAATTACCGCAGGCAGGCAGGGATTTTCAAGGTGCGCAGTGGAAGCTGTAATACATCTACCTGACCACGATAGACAAGGATCCAGACACATGCACTGCGTTGCACAGCGAATCACAACCAATATTAATAAAATGGTTCAACTCACCTGATATCTTAATTGGGTCGGTCCTGCAACTAAGTTAGACTAGCACACGACTAAATTGGCCAATATAGTGAATGTTATATCTAATACTTAGCTCAGGCTGCAAACGCGACGTTTCAAGAAACGATGACACGTGGACGTTGCTACCGGCTTCAACAACTTTCGCAACTGTTCAATATTCACAACTTTATTCTTCATCACAATTTACGCCAGCTCTAGATCAGGCGGCATTCAAGACGGTTTACAGCACGAATTCACTTCGACACCACTATGACTCGCGGAGCACCCATGTGCTTTCAAGGGGCTATAATTCAAGATACGGCTTGGTCAACTTTTTATACCGGGTTTTTTCACTGACCGCGGGAAACCAACAAACGTTCGCGAAGCTACCAGGATGTGCTTTTCAAAAGGCGATCAATTTATTTCAATTAGGTACAAGGCACGCGAGAGAGCATCAGCAAACGGCGTCTTAATTTTTCAAGGCGGGAACGGAAGTGACAGTTCAGTATGACCATTGTCAGAAATTTTCAATAGACTAAACAAAATGTTACTTAATCGATATAATCGATTTGACTTATAATAAAAACTAATTCTATTTTAAACAAATTGACAACGACTCTTTCGCAAAACTAGTTATTTATGGTGACTAGTTTAATTCTATTGTATTTTCCATTGTAATATAACTGTCGTAAAGTTCATCAAGTGTGTGTTGATAGTAAAAATAAATGACGAAAATTAATAAAAATAATTAATTATTTGTTTTCACTTGTTATTTTATTGTAATTATTGTTTCTGTTTGCTTTTAATTTCAGTTTTGGTTTTTATTCTTGTAGGTAATTATTGTTTCTGTTCGCTTTTAATTTCAGTTTCTGGTTTATATTCTTGTAGGTATTGTCTAGATTTTAACATGAATGGTGTGTAAACCTATAATTGACTCACATATATAAACATAACTTTTAACTTGTTTTAAGAAAAGTTGTATATGTATGCTGTTGGTGTACCTTATTTAAATAAATAAATGCTACTACAGTTAACATAGTCGGTGTGGCGACGGATTAAGAATACGGAATGTCACCACCCCATATCATCCCATGGGTGTCGTAAGAGCCGACAGAGTCCAGCAGTGGACTGTTAAAGACTGATGATGACCATTTATTATCTAATTGTCGTTACCGTGATAAGGTATTTAAATTTTTCAATAACCTAATGGAAGGAAAGAGGAACCCACCACGCACCCTCGAATTGACCACCCCAACTATTGCAATAGAAAAAGGTTGACAAAATCGAACTCCTCTAAAAGGATAAGGGATATAGGAATGGTATGGGTTCCAGGAAGATACCTGACTTGCAGTATCCCGCTGTATGCGCCGACTATTCTTCGACACGTGTTTCGCCTCTGCACGAGGCATCCTCAGGAACGATGGGCAACAACGAAAACACGTTCCTCTTTCCTTCCATTAGGTTAGAATGGAGTTCCGCCAAGTAACGCCTGATTCAATCAACTATATTTTTCAATAACGTTGAACTTTCGGCCAAATCGCACTGGGTATAGCCACAAGCGCCAGACGTATAAGATCACCGCGCAAGATTGCTTTTCACTCCACTTTTCTATCAAAATTTAATCCAACGGTGGAAGAAAATATTCATTTTAGTAGGGGACAGTAAACATAACATAACATAACGTCACGCCTTTTATCCCCGAAGGGGTAGTTAGAGGTGTATTACTCACCCACTTTTCCCCAGTTATGTTTCGGTCCCAATGTAATAGGTGGCTAGCCTATTGCCATTATTAAGCGAGTGTTAATTAACATATTTTAATACACACATAACTTTGAAAAGTCAGAGGTGTGTGCCCGGGGTACTAGGGGATCGAACCCGAGACCATCGTATCGGCAGTCCGTTACGTACACCACTGGGCTATCGCCGCTTTTAATATCTAGGGGACAGTATTTTTTTATTAAACATCGATGAAGTCATCTACTTCTAAAACAGTTAAGTATTTTAACAATAAATTCACACTAGTAAATCTTTACAGAAAGTGAAATGTGCATCTCATAAAAAAATGTGCATCGCAAAATCATATTTACACTCTTGTTTTAGTTATCAGAGAAAAGCAGGCAATTAGCTACTTATCACAATCACTGTTTAAAACTTTCTTCTAGTTCTCACTACAGGCCAGGAAAAACTTGACCCAGTACTACTCTGCTATATCACTGCAAATTTTAATTAAAATTCACTCAGTAGTTCTTGAGTGAAATAGTACCTAACAAACATTCATACATTCATCTATTCTTACGAACTCTTGCGTTTGTTTAAATCGTGTAATACTAATAAGATTTATTTCCCAGCAACCCAGCTCCATTCAACGAATGAACCCTAATAATACATATGTAGGTATAAGTATTAACCCAAAAAAATCTAAGGCTGGTTTCAGAGTGACGCGCGCGGCACGCGCCGTCGGCCAGCGCGTCTCAACAGCGCGTTTGGCGCGCGGACCACTGTGAAACGAGTTCGCGTTTCTCATTGCAATGTATGAAGCTTAGGCAGCACGGCCGGCGCGCGCGTCTTACACGCGGCGCGTTTGAACTGCGTGACTATGAAACGCTACTACTAATCTAGTGTAATTGCAAGCGCGCGCGTGTGGCCGGCGCGCGTCAAACGCGTGACTCTGAAACCAGCCTTAATCTCAACTGACTGTTGTGCTAAACATACGTAATGAATTTGTAATTCTTATGTGCGGAATTATTTAATTGAATGACGCATGAAGTTTGTTTTAGAAATAATATTAATTGATTTATACAGTCTGATAGATACATAAATTAATTTCTAATAATTAAAGTACGCATGCTAAAGTATTTTTTTAAACGTTTTCATTTGGTTTACAAGTACATGACTTGCAATCATCAAATATTTTTTTATATACTATATAACACTTGACAATTAAAATGTAGATTATCTATACTTTATATATTACTAGCTGACCCGGCAAACGTTGTTTTGCAAAATATTTTTTTTTTTAAATAGATATTGGCCTATTCTCATAGATACCGGATAAGCACAAAAAATTTCATCAAAATCGGTCAAGCCGTTTCGGAGGAGTATGGGAACAAAAACTGTGACACGAGAATTTTATATATTAGATATATAAAGAGGATTTTTTTTTATTTTTCTTTGTTTGTAATGGATAAACTCAAAAACTACTGGACCGATTTTAAAAATTCTTTCACCATTAGAAAGCTACATTATCTGCGAGTAACATAGGCTATATTTTATTTTAGAATATAGGGGTCCGTAAGATATTTGGGTTTTTCGGGTACGCGAAGAAGTTTCCTCAGGACGCGGGTGAAACCGCGGGAAACGGCTAGTATACTATATAACACTTGACAATTATAATGTAGGATAGTTGACAGTACAATAATATGGTAATATTGACCTAGTCTGATAATGGGGCCTGGAAGGAAATAAAATCCTGGAACATCTACTAGCAAAGTTGTCTATGGATAATCGGATTCAAAATTTAACATAAATACAGCCAGCTGCATTATGAGATACACATTTACGATATTTTTAATGGAATTTTCGTCCAAAATAATAATTATTTTCCACATCTTATAGCATTTCTCGATCATTGTGTCTTTAATTGATTAATTCAATTTAAATTCATATATTTCACTTGAATAAATTGTATGACTATAGCCACAGACTAATTATCCATATATGTCTTTATACTGTGCTATAGCGTAGCGATGATAAATTTTAATAAATAAAAAGTTTATCAACATTTTTAAGTGTGTGGTGACTTATGTAGTTGCCTGTACATCATCAGCCCCTTATACTGTCCTACTGCTGGACACGGGCCTCTCTTCACTATGAGAAGGGTAAGGCCATAATCCACCACTCTAGCCAAGTGCGGGTTGGCAGACTTCACATGTCTTTCGAGAACATTATGGAGAACTCTCAGACATGCAGGTTTCCTCACGATGTTTTCCTGCAACGATAAGCAAGCGATAATTAACAATTTAATACGCACTTAACTTCGAAAAGTTATCGGTGCGTGCCAAGACCCTCTGCGTAGCAGTCTGTCGGTCCCTCCACTCGGCTATCGCTGCTTCTGTGCGTAGTTGCCTGTACATAAAGACGTTAATTAAGACTTAATTACGATGTTAATAAATAATGCAGATTATTATTTTAGTGACATTGAAGTTTAATTTATGTCACAGTGTTAACAGCTCATAAATTATGATAAGACAACAGAAAAAAATCCATTTGCTTGTCATACATGTCAAAGTTTTTATAAAATGATCATCAGGAACAAGACACTATTGACGAAGAATGACATTATAATAATTCGCAATTATATTTATTTTTAATTTCAGGTGGTTGACCCGAGATTGTTGAATTCACGTGTATTTTAAGCCTAGGGATTTCAGACGTGCAAGCATTATGTCGCATTGCGTTCAACGTGAAAATAATGTTAAATACTTTTCGTTTATATTTATTTACATAATATTAAATTTAATATTATCGATGTACTGGATTAATAAATTCAAAGTGCTTTTCATGTTTATAGCGAACGGAAATTTTAATATTAATTTACATAAATACATACTTATCTCGATATTAAAATTGTTCATTATCGCTTGCCGTTGGTTCCAGCTGTACTGAAGATTTATGTCAGTCGTAATTGGGATTCAGTACTTTTAAAAAATTATCATAAAAAATTACGTTCATAAGCGTCACACTTTGAGCTACGTGAATAAAGAATGTTGACTTTGAATAAGTCATAGGACAACGATAGCTCGCGCGAATACTAGATATATGACGAACGTAATGAATTATTGATTAACGAATACCCATTCTTGTCCATCAACGAAACATAAAGAAAATTGGAATGATTCCAATTTCTATACATATCCAACCTGCCTAGTTGAGTAAGACGGAAGAAACAATGCGTCACAGTAATAAAGACAGTTAAACATTTAAATGAGCGCTTCCTTTACTTCACGACAAAGGAGTGCTGCACAGTCATCTAGAGGAAACACGTCATTTATCTGTTTGAATATCATTAAGACGTTACTCGCTGGTCAGTCATCAAATGGGTTAAGATACCACTGAGTCAGCAAAACCAATCAAAAATGTATGGGGACTCTACCAGCACGGATTAGAAGGTACTTATTACTGTATAAAAGTAAAGAGCAATTTTTACTGATTTAATTAATTTGTACAGATTTCTAGTATTCTTCAAGCTAAGTGCGATGCGAATAGTATGATCCCCTTTTCCTTCTCCCTCGTCTGGATCCTTCTCCTTCAGGGTCACCTCAGGGTGACCATGGGCGGTGTTAATCGCTTACTATCAGGCGATCCGTCTGCTCGTTAACCTCCCATGCCATAAAAAATCAGCGAAAAATATTGCACAGTAAAGAAAAAAATCGTAATTCATCCCAATTAAAACGCAAACACCTAATAAACCAGTGATAAAAACCAGATGGATGTTTATCAAGTGATTCATTGATCTCGTTCAATAAAACAATCCAAGTTCTCAACTACTCGCAATAAGATATTTTATACCAGCTTCCTTTGATCTGAAGACCTGCCTGACCGCAATAAATGCCTCGCTAAAGATATAAAATAAAGGCTAAATCACACGTACCTTATTTTCCTACCGATTTAATTTTCGAGTCTGGGTGTTCATTGTGTCCGTTAGATGTATGTTTGTAAAGTCCCCCGCGACACAGGATTCGGTCCTAGTGCGGGAGTTGTCTTTTTAAAAAATACAAAAAAAATATTTTGAAATTATATTCGTAGCAAGTTAAAAATAGGTTTTCCTAGACAGTGCAGTTTTATTCTCCTAAAGTATCTTTGTAGATAAAATTATAATTAAGTAATAGAACACTACAAAACTATTTGGAACAAACAGATTAACACCTAATTTTCTACGCGCAGAAGATTTTACTAGTAGTTATAAACTGAGGTTCTGATAAATAATAATGTTATTTAATTTGATATTATTTTAGTATATTGGTCCTATCCTTTGGCTTGAGGAGATCAAGTCAATATTCTGACAAATCTGGTTAAGTTAGATCGAACATCGGTCTACTAAACGGATGTCGTGGGTGCAACCAGGACAAACATTTTTATAGTTTAGCGTAGTTCTATTGAACCTAGCTTTGGTTGGTTCAAAATAACTCACCTTGTCAGTTTTTACATTATTAATTCTCACATTTGCGTAAGACAACCGTATTCATATTTTTACTTTTATTTTGGTATAGACTGTACTGGATGTGTCATGAGAGCGCTTGTGTACTCTGATACCTGCTCTGGAATTTATGAAGTGAAATAAATTAAGTACAGGTTTTCAATCCATGTGATCGTAAAATATGATATCTTAATTAAAGTTTTTACTAAAAGGTTTTGACATAAGCATATCAAATACGCTTGTGACGTAAGCCTATTGTCGTATCAAATATATTTGAAGTGGTACGTATGAGTTCAGTGTAAAGGAATAAAAGTTAGATTCCTTTGCGTCGAAACTCGGACAAGTGACTTCAAATGTAATGAAAATTTTTAGATGCACCGGGAAAATTTATACCCAGCAATCTAGTCTCTTGTGTTCTTTGATAGCCGGTGTAATTGTTTGAGAATAAATCTTTTTTACGTTGATTTGTTTACGAACAAAGGTGCGCCGTGAGCTCGATAACCTGATAAAATGGAAAACGTCGTTAATATTACTTTGTTAGGGAACGCGTATCGCCGTATTTAATTCCGCAGATAAGGCGATGGGAATGTTGGTTTTATCCCATAGGTTTGTTTTTATACAGAAAATATGGCTTTTAATAAAAAAGCAATGTTTTCGTTGAAGCAATGCAAAGATTTAATTAAAACTACAACTAAGTAAACTATTTTGAAAATAATTTATTTTTCATATCATACGTACCAGAAACGTATAATTGTTGTTAGATTTGCGACAAAAGAGTTTTGATTCTTCCCTTTTTAAAATATAATTTCAGACGCTATGCATGTATGTTCATTTGCGGCCTCATATTTCCTGGGCTGCATAAGATGTGTCGTTGGAAGCGTCTTGATTATGAGTTGGGTAAATAATAAGTGACGTCATACTAAATTCAATATGGGGTCCCATGGTCAGTATCTTTGCAATTAAATATGTTGTAGTAATCTGATTTCATTTACTGATCTTAACCTCATTTAAGCTGAAAATTAATTCAGCACTTGATTTCTCATATACCTACCTACTTCACTTTACCCTAAGATAAGGTCATTGTCTTCACCAAAACTTCATGCATAGAACATTGAATACACAAAGCAAATATAACATACAATGTAGCTGGCAGTTCTGGAGATCTCGATATAGGTACATTGGTTTTGCTCAACATGTATGCGATAGTTCGACGTTCATGCATTATAAGTAGTTGACCTGTAACCAGCAGTGAAACTGGGGCACTATGATCGTCTTTAAAGGTCTGTAGTATAAGCAGATGGTAAGGTTGTAGAGTCAGTTATTCATAATCTAATCTAATATTAATATATAAAGCTGAAGAGTTTGTTTGTTTGTTTATTTGTTTGGTTGAACGCGCTAATCTCAGGAACTACTGGACCGATTTCAAAAAATCTTTCAGTGTTAGATAGCTCATTTATCGAGGCAAGCTATAGGCTATATAACATCACGCTATGAGCCACGGGAGTGGAGCAGTAGCCTTAAATAACGCAGGTGTAACCGCGGGCGCATCTAGTACTAATATATAAAGCTGAATAGTTTGTTTGTTTGTTTACTTGAACGCGCTAATTTCAGAAACTACTGGCCCGATTTGAAAAATTCTTTCAGTGTTTGATAGTCCATTTATCGAGGAAGATTATACGCTATGTATAACATAACGCTATGAACCACTGGAGCGGAGCAGGAGGCTTAAATAACGCGGATGTAAGCGCGGGCTCATATAGTATAAATATAAGTGTTTAAGAGGGTGTAATAGTTGCCGTTTGATACTGCGTCGAGTGTTGTGGATTCGACTTTCACACGATAAAAAACTTTGTGTGATTTATAAATTGTTGTTTCTAGTCTTGGTGTGCTTTGTATCTGTTAATTGTATGTTTGTAAAGTCCTCAGCTACACAGGATTTAGTCCCAGTTTGGGATTTGTTTTTTGACACAACACTCTCCGAGGCATGGGACAAGCAATAATAAACAACGAGGGTGTTTGATATTTCTTCTACCACCAGACGGCGCTTAGTATGCGTCAGGTCTAAACTGACGTCAGATATGTACAGACAGGTACACACACATAATACAAACAAACACAGACGTACGAAAATATAGGGGCTTTGACAGTTTTGACAGGTTTCTGGACCTGATGCCTCAGTGCTGCCGGATAGTGAGCGTCATTTCAGAAGACCCTTATTATATATAATAGCAACGACAACACAGCCTACTAGACACCTAATGTTTTTATTTCTACAAACAAAAACTTCTGTCAAAGCGGTGAGGTATGCGGGGCAAGGGGGGGCGAGAAAAATGCATTCTAATTGGCCCGTTCAAATTTGCGGAACGTCATAATTCATATCTAGTGTTGGGTTTGGTCCAAATTGGTCTTATATAAGACGTATAAGTGTACTGTGTTGTCCGAAAGTGTTCGCCTTACATGCGGCGTCTAGTAGGTTTGGTTGTCGTTGTTTAATAGGCACGTTACCCTGAAAAGTCCTCTGCATGGCAGTCTTGATAGATAAGTAGGTAAGGCAAGTATATCTTCAAGATAGTAATATAAACTTTAAAATATCTTCTGGCGGTAACAAAACTAACATCTCCCCATGCATATCGTATAAGGTTCCTAGTATTCGTTCTAACTAATTCTCCGCGGAATGGAAAACTTACAAACTTAGCAACCGTTTAATTTAATTGTACTCAACTTCAATAATTGCTGAACTTCTCAATAATTACTGTACGTTCTGAATGCATTTGCAATGGAAATATAAATTGTGTAACTGTAAAATTGATTGAAAAATACATGTGGCTTAATTGTTAGGTGATCGCCATGGCTATACCTATCCAGTGTTCTGAGTTCTGAAACGAATAAGTTGTTTAGTTAATCACCTTAAATTTGGTTTATAGTGGCATCATAGTTTAAATTTATATGTTTTCCAGTTAAAGTAGTGAAGAGGTGTGTTTTCCAGGTAAACCCCACACGTGATTACAGCACGCACGGTCGTGCTCTAATTCAAATGGTCCCATGTGTTTACAACACGCATGGTCGTGCTCTAAAAAAGTCGTCCTATTGGTCACGGATTTTTTACGTTTTGTTTTACTTAAACCAAGAAACGAAAGTAGTAACTATTAGAATAGTTCATATTCTATGCAACTAAATCGTTTTAGAAGGGTGAGGGAAACGAAACGTGCCAAAAAATATTGAAATATAATTATCTGTGTCTCAGTTGCGAAAGCGTCCGCCATTTTTGTGTTTTGTTCCGCGATTTTTATAATAAAAGTTGTCTTGTGGAAGAAGCCGGTGAATATTTTATAAAGATACTTATATAGATTTACTCAGAAATAAATAAATATTTATTGTGAAGTGACATTATTCGTGACAGAGACAAGAAATACAGTGATAAAAGGCAAAAACTTTTAAGAACGGCTATTTCTACTCTTGAAACTTGCTATTTTCGTAATAGTTTTATGATAAATACTCTTTTAATAGTTATGAAAGACATAAAAGTACCCAGATTATTTATCTGAAAATATATTTTAGCAATTAAATACTAGTATTGTTGTACGTTTTCACTGTTATCGTGTTTCAAATGGTAAATAATTCACAGCCACAGTGTTCGCTACAGTAACATGGCGGCCCGGCACGGCGAACTTTTTGTTCCGCGTTCGGATTATAATTTTTTTAGTGGCGTTAGATTCATTTGTTACAAATAAAATAATGTATTGTGTGAAAACCTAAGGGTATATGTGATAATGTTTTTGTGTTTATGAACCAAACAAGTAATGAAATTCATTAATATGTGATGAAATGTTTGTGCGAACCAGTGAAAAATAACAAACTTCTAAGTTTGTAAGCTTGTTTTACCGGAAAGGTGAGTATTTAGTAGTAATTTATGTTATTATTATCATAGCTGATTTTATAACCAACACAATGATATGCAATTTATGTGATATAATTATATTAAGGTGTCATAATTATTTTTTTTCCGGTAACCTATGCCAATGAAAATTTGCAGCAACGTGACCCTTTGCACTTGTGGCACTTTGCCTTTAGTTTGATCGCACCTCAAGGGTTAAAACGACACAAAAGGATGACTGAGGGGTGATGAGGGATGGTCGAATCTCTTTGTTTTTTATAGCACTAAGTGGCAAACGAGCAGACGGATTGCCTGATGGTAAGCAATTACCACCGCCCATGGACACAAGCAACACTACAGGAGTCACAAGTGTGTTGCCGCCCCTTGGGGTTGGGAAAAGGGATAGGATGAGGAGTGGGATGAGGGAGAAAGAATAGGGGATAGGGCCTCCGGCACTCTCACACACCGAACGAAACGAAACAGTTTAGGTACTGTTACTTACGTTGAATTTCTGTGGGAGGGTTGTATTTCCCAGGTCGAGCCGGCCCATTCATGCTGAAATCAGCAAGGCTTTGCTACCGTTCAAATTTTCAATTCAGTGATTGAAAATTCAATTTATTTGTATAATGGTGACATGCATTACAGAGTATATTAACCGCTTAGATGGTGTTGTTTGATTAGTTACAATTGACTATAGTACATTAGTGATCTCATAAGAGTCAAAAGTCAACAGACTTCCAATGGACATAGGTCCCCTCTAAAGGTCTTTACATAGACCAATCTTGAGCCATTCATCTGCTGTCCGCAAACCCAACAACATGGTCCGTCCACCTTGTGGGAGCCCTACCTCTCCAGCGATGGCATACCTATTTAAGTATCTACAACAGACATATTATTTTAACCCTTATCGCACAATTTTGTCAGTTGTAAAAATCAACGCCGAATTATTATAATACCCATTGACCTTTCTTTGCCCTCGTTTAATCTAAATATAAACATTTAAAACAATTTCTCACTTAACTTAAAAGCCTTTGTGCCAAACCTCAAAACACACATCTCAGGCAAACGGACAAATGCTTCGACCACAACGTTTTACAAATCATGCGGCACACGACGGACAGGCTTATGTGGTCACCCACAGAATATTAGCTACACTCAAAGGGAATTAGCACAAAATACATGTGGTAAAGGTAATTTATTTTGGTGGGACACGAGAAAATAAAATGATTTTTTATTTTTAGTGTCAGTTTTATCCTTTAGTCTTTCGCAGTCCACTGTTTTACGATTCAATATGAGCATTTGGCATACCATACTATATGCTGCGTCCTGGAAAGTCATCAAATACATATTAATTATTTTGCGAAATTTCATTAATTAGTCGTCATAATGTCACCACGTAGTCATCTATCATACTTTATCAATAATTTTTTTTCATCATCATCATCATCAGCCTTTAACAGTCCATTGCTGGACTAGGCCTCTCCTTTGAAAGGAGGAATTGGCCTACTATACCACGTTGGCCATACGGGTTGGTATAGGGTTTGTATCATTTTCCTTCTCTTACAGTGCTGTTCTCTGCATAATATGCTCCCTCTGGCGGCTCTTACGACACCCATGGGATGATATGGGGTGGTGACATTCCGTATGCTTAATCCGTCACCACACGGACAAACTTTTTAAGTGCGTCATATCCTGAGCTTTATTATTGTCACTGAAAGTATTGGTTTTACTAGCTTCGATAGTTAAGTACTTACTATCACATAAACAGTATTTTCCACCTAAGCCGTCTAAAAATCTTTAGAAGAAAGTGCACAACGAAACAAAGATTCAACAATTTTTATCCACATTTTATCGACATTGACAAGCTTATCTCAACAACAAAAGGCAACAGTTTGTTACAATAAGGCTAATTATTATATTTAACAAGATAGCAACTTTCCTCATTTCACCAACAATTAACTGACATCGCAATTATCCAATCTTAGATATCAGATAAGTCAAGATCGGCTTCTTGCGTCCACGTCGTAATTATACAGGACAGCTGCACCGATGAAGATAACGGCTTCATTCAGACACAAGTTATTATTTCCATTTAATACGATGTCTCGATAAGTACCTATGCGTTCAAGTTTTCGTGAGATATTTGATTCGTGAGATCTGACGCTTGGAAACGGTATTGGTTTCATCATCATCATCCTAGCGCTGTCCCGGTTGCACTCCAAAACCCACGCCTTGGAGCCCGGGGTCCGCTTTCCGGCTGGAAACGGTATTGGTTTATAGATAGTAATTGGAACAGTATTTAGCAACTATTCGTCAGCTTTTTTTAAGACTCACGCCTGTATCCCCGAAGGGGCAGGCAGAGGTGTAATATTATACCCACACTTCGCCATGAATTTTTAGGTCCCACGTAATAGGGGGCACATCACCAGACTGCGTGCTGCTACTGAGAATTCGGAAAAACCCAGTAGCACTTTTGCCCGACCCGTGAATCGAACCCAGGACCTACGATCAGCAGTCGCATACGCTATCCAATGGACCACGGAGGCAGTCTTTATTGATTATAATCTGTCCCGCTGTTGGGCACAACTTCTCCTTCTCTCTGTTTAGCAACACCTACCTTTATTAATGTTTTTTTTTTAGGGATAGAACTATATACATACGGAGCGCAAACTACACGCTACTAAATCCTGATCTAAAGTTTTATCAAATTGTTTCACTAATTACCTACGACGTTCTTAAAGACTTATTTTTAATGTATAAATCTTGGACTAAATCTATATTTAGTCCAAGATTTATATTGTCGATCTATATTTAGTACTATTACTATAATAATAATTTCTTGTTTGTAATAAAGATTTGTGTATTTCAAATTGCACAATGTAGGTACCTGTTTCGTAATCTGTTATATACCATTTTTACAAACCAACTAATCTGGCTCTTCTGCTACCGAGCAGTCGGGTTTATTTTATGTCAATATACGACCACATTATTCTTTTCAATATATCAGCTACATCAGCAATTATATTTCATACATACAATGCATACATAGTCCCACGCTTATTATTTATTCATCGAAGAGGTATATTACCACACCCACTTTTCGCCAGATTTATTTTAGTCCCACGTAATAGGGGGCGAGCGTCTTGCCGGACCGGGCACATTACCAGACTCTGGGCTGCTACTGAAAATTTCCTAACGGAAAACCCAATAACACTTTGCCCGACTCGGGGATCGAACCCGAGACCTCCCAATCCCACGCGCACATTTATGCCGCGAGACTAACGAGGTAGTCAAATTCAAATTCAAATCATTTATTGCAAAACTAAGTGTACATGGTGATGGTATACAATGGTATGTGCTTAAGACTAAGCGCCTTTTTCAAGCATAGCAATATTGAGAGCTGAAAGACATAAATACATAAAGACATATTTATTTCTGCATTTTGGTTGTTTACAACACGTATATATGTCAAAACCCTATTCTAGATGATGCCGGCTTTTCCTAGCTAAATGACTTCTTGAGAAGAAAAGCCGAAACAAACTCAGGGTCATTGTTTTTTTTGTCACTTCAATTTCTTTAGTCTTTTCTTGATCTTTTAAAGTCCAGACAAAAAAAGGGTTTAGTATGCAAGTACAATGCAGGAAATCATCTGACGCTTTTGACTAACTCGGCCCACTGATGGCCCGCATTCAACAGCAATCGTACGGTTCAACCTTGATTGAGGGAGCCAGCACGATCTGTATCACTATGCCTCCACGCCATCAGAAGGTGTATGCATAAGCATGTCAGCCTAAGCCATCAGACAGGTTGCCACAACTATTTGTTTATATGTTTAATAATGCCCACATCGTACTCACAACTTTACACGCTAATACATAGTAAAATACATGTTGTAAACAATATGTAAAATTATAAAAATTTAAACAATAAAATGTCATATATTTAAATGTCAGAAAATATTATTGAATGTCAATTTAAGAATGTCTAAAAAATAAAATAATAATATATTACTTAAGTAATTTTAAATGACAAAAGAAAATAACAATGTCAAAACAAAATAAATAAAATTACAAATGTCAAATCAAAAATGTCAGAATGTAAAGATATTAGTACTACAAATGTAAATAAAAATATTATGTCACTAATTTCAAAATGTCAAAATTCATAATGTCAATTCATAATTTAATGTCAATTCATAATTTTTAAACTCAATTCCAGGCGTTTTTGTCTGCTAAATAATCTTTAACTGTGTAATAAGCTTTTGAACACAAGCTCTGTTTAATAAATACTTTGAATTTATTAATACTTAGTTCCTGAATATTGCCTGGAATTTTGTTGTAAAAACGTATGCTTTGACACTTGTATGAGTTACTTATTTTTTGTAGTCGAGTTGAAGGTAGAACAAGTTTGTTTTTGTTTCGTGTATTTAATTTATGAATGTCGCTGAATTTAGAAAACATAATTATATTTTTCCTGACATATAACAAGTTCTCATAAATGTATTGAGATGCGACAGTCATTATCTTAATTTCTTTAATTTTTTTCCTCAGTGAATGCCTTGAACCAAGACTGTAGATTGCACGAATAGCCCGCTTCTGCAGTACAAACGCAGTTTGAATGTCAGCTGCGTTGCCCCATAATAAAATGCCATGTGACATTATGCTGTGGAAATAACTAAAATATACTAATCTGGCCGTATCTATATCAGTTAACTGACGAATTTTATAAACCGCGTACGCTGCAGAGCTAAGTCTATTCGACAACTGACCTATATGTGGGCCCCACTGTAGCTTAGAATCTAAGGTTATGCCTAAGAATACGGTGTTATCTATAAGATCCAACTCTTCTCCATTCAAACATATGTTAGGTTTAACTTGTTTTACATTCGGTCTTGAAAATCGTATACATTTTGTTTTTCTTTCATTTAACAGTAAATTGTTAGCAGTAAACCATTGAACTACTTTAGAGAGAGCGTTATTTACATCGTCATTATTTGATTGTTCTCGTCTAAGTTTAAAGATAAGTGATGTATCATCAGCAAATAACACTATCTCTTCATTATTTTGCATAATATATGGCAAATCATTAATATATACAAGGAAAAGGAATGGACCAAGAATTGAACCTTGCGGCACTCCCATTGTGACCACTGAACCCATAAAAACTTTTCCATTTACCCCAACTCTCTGTATCCTATTACTCAAATATGATGTTAGGAGATCCAAAGCAGTGTTCTTAACTCCATAGTAATGTAATTTCCTGATCAATGTTTCATGAAAAACGCAATCAAAAGCCTTAGATAAGTCACAAAAGACTCCTAGAGCATCATGCGACTCCTCCCAGGCATCAAAAATACTATCTAAACGCTCAACTCCAGCATCGGTAGTTGAGCGATCTCTAGTAAAACCAAATTGTTTTTCATGTAACAGCTTATTGTCATTAAAATGAGTTTGAAGCTGGCCTAGAATTAATTTTTCAAAAATTTTACTAAACGTGGGTAGCACAGATATTGGCCTATAATTTGTGGGGTCAGATGTGCTACCTGATTTAAATAACGGAATTACTTTACTACTTTTCATTTGATCAGGAAACACACCACAGTCAATGCTTCTTCTTCTTCTTTCTCTTAGCGTTATCCCAGTTTCAATCTGGGGTCCGCTTACTAGTCTAACCGGACTTAGCTGAATATTAGCTTTTCCACAGAGCGACTGCCTGTCTGACCTCCGCAACCCGAAGGGATAGCGATATTCCATGGTTTAGACTAGTGTCAGTTTATTTAGAAGGTACTGACGCCCTGTAACGACTGTCAAAGATCTTCATGACAACCGGGACCGACGGCTTAACGTGCTCTCCGAGGCACGGGACAAGCGATAATTAACACACCACAGTCAATGCATCTATTGAAAATCATTGCCAGTTCAGGTGCTAGTGTGTTGATTATGGATTTCGTAATCACAACAGAATTGCCCCAAAGATCACTAGTCTTCTTCAAATTAAGGGTATTAAAAGTTTTTACAATATCTTTGTCAGTGACATAACTAAATCTAAAGTCAATGTTACACCTATTGACATTTTTTTTTTAATAGAGATTTGGCGTCATTGGGGGATGAGTTCAGGGATTTAGTGGTTGAGACTGGAATGTCTGTGAAGAAATTTTCAAATGCTGTGGCAACCTCAAAATCTGATTTTAATATCTTTTTATTTACTTGAAGCGTAATCGTTACTTTTAATCTTGACCCTTCCAGTCTCATTAATTTTAATTTTAAATAAAGTGTCTTAGCTTCACGACAAATCTTTTTAAATAACTTCGAATAATTTCTTACGTATTGACAAAATTTTTCATCATTTCTATTAATTACTTTCTGTTCATATAATTCGTAAAGCTTATTTCTACTTTTATACATTCCAGTGGTTGCCCATTCACTGAAGGATGTAGTACCAGCAACTGAGATCCTCTTAGGGACAAAGATAGAACTGAATATAGTACAGTACATGTCAAAGAAAGAATTGTACAACTTATTGGGATCGTTATTATAGCATAAGTATGTTAGTGTACTTGTGAGTTTATCCTTAAGTCCCTCCAGACGACGCAAAGTTTTTGGCACCACACTCAATTCCTTTCTATCTACATTTTTAGACTGCATAGCAAATGTTATAGATTGTCCACAATGATCTGATGTTAATTTGTTAATTATTTGCTTTCTAACTGGTACAATATCTG
The DNA here is from genome assembly GCA_944739405.2 of Euclidia mi. Taxonomy (NCBI): domain Eukaryota; kingdom Metazoa; phylum Arthropoda; class Insecta; order Lepidoptera; family Erebidae; genus Euclidia; species Euclidia mi. The sequence goes on along the minus strand of OX123194.2, from coordinate 1,044,148 downwards.
TTAATATATTGTCTATACAAGTAGATGTCGTGGAAGTTATCCTGGTGGGTTCCAAAAATAAGCATGCAAGATTATATGACTTAAATAAATTCTTAATTTTGTGGAAATTCAGGGAATCTTCGAGTAAATTAATATTAAAATCGCCACCTACTATTATAGATTTATTTTATTGGCATAGCTTCCGTAACACATCATCCATGACACTTTCAAAGTTATCATAGAAGGACGATGGTGGCCTATACACACTCAACACAACAAGTTGGTCCAACTCCACACAGGCTATTTCAACTGTACGTTCAACAGAGAAACTAACAATGTCACTACGATTCTTAAAGGAGAATGACCAAATTTGTATGGAAGATGGGCTAAGTTTGCTTCTCGGTGATTTGACCAGTAAAATATAGTAAAAATCTTTCTCTTAGCGTTATCCCAGTTTCAGTCTGGGGTCCGCTTTCTAGTCTAACCGGATTTGGCTGAATATTAGCTTTTCCACGGAGCGACTGCCTGTCTGACCTCCGCAACCCGAAGGGATAGCGATATTCCATAGTTTAGACTAGTGTCAGTTTGTTTAGAATGTACTGACGCCCTGTAACGACTGTCAAAGATCTTCATGACAACCGGGACCGACGGCTTAACGTGCTCTCCGAGGCACGGGACAAGCGATAATTAACAATTCAATACGCACATAACTCCGAAAAGTCATTGGTGCGCGCCGTGGATTCGAACCTGATACCCTCTGCATGGCAGTCTGTTGGTATATCCACTCGGCTATCGCTGCCTACTATAATATAATAAAAAATATAGTAAAAATACTCCTAATTAAATAAAGACAAAATGAATACGATATTCGGCGGCCATTTTTTAGCTATCGGACATTAAAGATTTCAAATATTTTGAGGTTAAGTATTGTGATAGTTACATGATTTAATCATATAAATAGTAGTAAACTAGTTAATTATCGCCCGTGCTTCGAAGAGTGATTTCGTTAAGCCGTCGGTCCCAGTTGTCATGAAGATCTTTCACCATCGCACGTCGTTACGGGGAGTCAGTACCATCCAATAAACCGATACTGGTCTAAACCATACAATATCGCTTTCCCATTGGGTTATGGCGGTCAGACTATGGAAAAGCTAATATTCTGTCATATCTGGTTAGACTAGTAAGCGGACCCAGGGTTCCTAGGCGTTGAAGTTTTGGATGCAACCGACATAACTCTAGGACGGTGATGATATGATTTAATCATATTACCGAAATTTATTAGAAGCCTCTATGTATATTATAGAATATCGAAAATAGTTGTAAAAAGAAGTGGAACTACGAAACAAACGCTTGTTCATTATATTAGTTTGCGGTTTTTTCAGTCTGATATATTTCTTACTGAGAATTCTCAATACCATGTGGTACAATTATTGAGAATTTCAGTGAGGCTAGTTCGCAAACGATAAGCTCATTCTATTTGACCTTATTACAAAGTTAGCATTAAAACAACACTGTTTTATGCTTAATAGGTAAATGAAACTCAGTTTTTATGTTATTCTTTATTTTATTTGTTATTATACCTAAATCTTCTTCAAATAAATCACCTTAAAATGAAGCAGGAGCTTGTATATCGTATACCATAATGTGGTGCAGCTATGACCTCAGAAGTTACAACAGTTTCAATTAATGTGTAGCATTCTAAACATAAGACTCCGTTCAATTCCTGAAACAAACAATTAAAGTAGTTTGAATATTCGGTGAGGAGAGCACAAGAGAATTGTAGGAATTGAGAAGAGAAGTAAACAACACTTACACAGATTGGCGCTATCCATGATGTCAAAATATTGAGCTCCGAATCAGATAGCTTGTCCAAAGACCGGACGTGTTGCTGCCGAGGTACCGCAAAGGAAGAGTTAACATAACTGCAATCCTCACCACGGCTAGTTGTTCTAAGTCCAGACGACATACTAATGTTACCAATAAAGACTGTCTCATACTTTAGTCAACCCACGAGTCTTGATAACACGAAATAAACTTGTTTGGTCCACAAAGGATTGTTCAAGTCAATATAAACGACAGTAAATTACTTATTTTCCAATAAAGAGATAATTGAGCATAGGTGAAAAAACAATTTGACTGTTTTCATGTCAAAATAACTGACTATCAGAGAGGTTGGACTAGTAATAAGGTTATGTTTCTTTGCGTAAGACATTACAGATGTCAGTATAATAAAAATATGTTCCCACATTTTCGATAAGTACAAAACATTATTTCGTGGGTAATATGTTGCAAAAAGGATAGACATAATTATTATTTTTAGAAAATATTTCACCACAATACATTTTTCAAAATATCATGAGATTTTGGTGTTATTTCGCTTATTAGAACTTTTGTTATGTCATCCTGTTTTCACTATGAATGTAATTTTTCCCTATTAAAAGGGGTTTGCAAGAAACTGTTAACATTTGCCTAAATATGCAAAATGAGTTTTGAATATGAAATGGCGATGTCACGACCGGAACAACGCAGATACTTTTAATTTTGAACTAAAAATCCCCGTTTCGCTTTAAATTAAAATTAATATATATAAAATTATAAAATAAAAGAAGATTTTCTAGATATGAATGGTTTAGAAGCAAACGTGCCACAAAATAGCCCAGTTTTGGTCATTCTCCTTTAAGCAGCTTGTTAACTAAAATCAACGATCCACCATGTATTGCATTTTGTCTGCTGAACGAACTACCAACTAGATGGTTATTAAAATTGCACATGAACTAGTGATATTTAAGCCAATGTTTTGTTATACACAAAATATCAACGCATTCACCGTTCATGAACAACTCCACTTCTAAATCTTTATTTGACATACCTTGTATATTTTGATGTACCAGTTTCAATACTTGCGAATTTCTAAATGTATTATTAGTTGAATTGGGCTTATTCGTACATACCAGCCCATTATTAATGAAAGTGTCATTGCAAGAGGTATTCTCTATTGTCGAACTATTTAATTTAAATTAATAGAAATGTCAGACTGTGTAGCCAAAATATTGGCTGAATCATTATAAATGTAATTTTGTTGCTGTATAGGGGCAAATTCTTGGCTGAAATGTCAATACAAAATGCTAGCGACTCAGCTAGTTGTCTTTTATAATAAGAATTCAGATAACAAGTATCTTGCGTCAAATGTAAAGCTTTACTAACATAATTGTTAGAGTCAAAAACATGAAATTGATCGTTATTGTATGACCAACTACACAAATTTATATTAAGACTATGTCTAATATTATTTTCTTTCTGTGGCAACCCTTTACTGAAAGGTAAAGTGAGCACAATAATTTGATTAAAATTTAATTCACATAATTTACTGTAATAATAGAATAAAAGTCTTTTATTTAAAGATCATCTTTTACCAAGTAGAATCAATAAAGTTGTATCCTGGTCAAAATTGAAGTTTATAATTTTATCTAAAATAGCAATGGAACTTAACCCAGGCAAACAGTAGTTCATCACTAACCCATCACTATATGTGTTTGCCAACAACTGACCCATACCTTTTCCAATCTCATCACTAAATATTATCACTTTATTTTTATTTTGTAATATAGTTTTACTGTCTAGTTTGTTATTTTTTAATTTATTTACAGTGTGTTTAATATTTGATTTTGTATTGTTTATAGAACTATTTAGCAAAACCGGGTTACATGTTGGCAATGAGCAAGCTGGCGAGTGTTGGAGGTTGAACGGGATGTCATTGTTCAATGGTATTGAGCATTCGTTACTATTTGATGCCACCAACTCATTCAAATTCAAATTCCTTTATTCATTTGGGTCACAATGTGACGCTTATGAACGTCAAAATAATAAATTTATAAAATAATTACTTATACTCAAATTTAAAACATTATTACTGTATGCTTCTACATTTACATTTACTGCCACGTTCGCAAAGCAATAGGTAGAACCATGAGAAAGAACGGGCAATAAAACTCACGGTCACTCTTTTTCATCGCCAGGTTTTGCATAATACACAATTTACATTTGTAAGGTGCTGCAACTGTTACACCTTCTATGTCACTTGTATATATTTACTGCACATCATAATACTCAAGCATAATACTTTTGGTTAGCCTCCTCAGAATAGACATGGTGAAACAGGAGCATCCACTTACATTATATATACCTAATAATGCAGGCAATCCGCGAAAGTGATCAGAACCATGATGGAAATGATGCAGTTAAATATTAAAATCTAATACCAGCCCGCAAGACCGTCATCGACCAGTCATCACAAGTAGCACCCGTTCACGAGTATGACGCATGTGCCAGCCATCATCCCTCTCGCCATATTAGAGGGACAGGGATGACCCGACACAGGACGCCACCACAAGAAATGACATTTTAGTGAGCATGACGACAACGGTATACGAACCAGCAGTAAGAAACAATCTATTGGTATACTGACCATGACCGCCAATTACCTCCATTTTCCAGATCGTTATTATTAACATAAGTTAGTGGAACGCGTGAAGGAATGCAAATGTAGAAAGAATTTTGTGAAGGTGACAAGTGAACAATGATATGATCAGAGATAAATAATGTTAAACTACATTCAACAAATCATAAAAATATCCAAATCCTGCAAAAATCATGTGTTCACGAGGCACCTCCACTTAACATGTAAATAAAATAATCGTGAGTTAAACAAGCCTAAGCCTATCCCCACGGTGTCTTATCATTTAAAAATTCCTTAATAGTGTAATAACCCCTTTGTAAAAGAAAGTTCCTAATTGTCCGTGTGTATTTGTGCATGGGTAAATTCATTATTTCAAGAGGCAATTTGTTGAAAAATCGTATACCAATCCCCGCAAATGAGTTCTGAACTTTATGTAGACGGTAGTTAGTTCCCACCAGTTTATGCTTATTCCTTGTGTTCACGTTGTGCAAATCACTATTTTTGCGGTATAGAATTTAGTTTTTCTTAATGTACATTAAGTTAGCATAAATATATTGCGATGCAACTGTCAATATGTCTACTTCTTTAAATTTATCACGTAAAGAATCTCTAGCACCTAACTTATAAATTGCACGTATGGCCCTTTTTTGAATGACAAAAATAGTCTGTATATCAGCAGCTGTACCCCATAACATTATTCCGTAAGACATTACGCTGTGAAAATAACTAAAGTAAACTAGTCTAGCAGTATCTATATCTGTGAATTCCCTAACTTTTCTAACTGCAAACGCTGCAGAACTAAGTTTTACTGCGAGACAGGATATTTGGGCGCCCCACTGAAGCTTACAATCTAAAGTTACACCTAAGAATACGGTTGATTCGACTAGTTGAATTGTTTCCTTATTTAAAATTATATTAGTAGGAACACTTTTGACATTAGGCAAAGAGAATTTAACACATTTGGTTTTGCTTGAGTTGAGTACCAAATTATTTGTCGAAAACCAATCTAATACTTGTGCAAGAGTGTTATTGACGGTATCGAAGTTACTTAAATTACGATCAACTTTAAAAATTAGTGACGTATCGTCGGCAAACAAAACAATATCACATAAATTTTGTACAAAGAACGGCAAATCATTAATATATATTAAAAAGAGAAATGGACCGAGAATAGAGCCCTGTGGAACGCCCATTCCTACTGGCAAACCTAGAGACCTACTCCCATTAACATCTACATACTAAATTCCATCACTAAGGTAGCTGGCAACAAGATTGAGTGCGGTATCTCTAATACCATAAAGTTTCAATTTAAGTAAAAGCGTATTATGTTCCACACAGTCAAAGCCCTTTGATAGGTCACAAAAAACACCAATGGCATCCTTCGAGTTTTTCCAAGCAATAAAAATTTTTGTTAATGATGAGTACAATAAAATTTTTAAACTGAAGACGTTTGCAAGGAGCATTAAAGTACATTTTTGTGATTGGGCAACAGTAGGTATATAAAAAATTAGAGCTAGGTTGTATGATCTATATGGTATGAAGAAATACAATTTTAATCCTGAATTTATTCAATATGTTAGAAATTATTCAAAGGTTTTTAAGAGGACATGTGCTTTAGCCAAATCCTTATATTTAAGCAATAAAATCAAAGAATCCAAGAACAAAATTAAAACTACTTGGAGCATTATTAACAATGAGACTGGTCGAGCTAAATTGGTAGATAACAATTATGAATTAAAATTTAATGGTGAAATTATTACTAGGAAAACTGATGTTGCTCAGACATTTAACAATTTCTTCATAAACATACCAGTGAACACAACCAGCTGTCTAGATTCATGTCCAAACAAAGCAGAAATGTTGGTTAGGGGCAATGTGAATGAGTGTGATGTGCTTTTTAATTTTAAATATATTGACACCAATGACATTCATTGCCAATATGTACTCTTTCATTTGTAGTTCAGAGCTTTTATATTTATTTGTCATTGATACTAATTTGTCACTAAGATTATTTAATTCTACCTGCAAATTATTTATTTCTAATTTATGTTTCAAATTATTTTGGTGATATTTCTGTGAGTAATTTTTTAATTTTTCAAGAGCAATTAATCTTTCCCTATTTAGCTTAACATTTTTTATGAAAAACTTTTGTCTGTGAACTAATTTTTGTGTCTTTTTTTATTAATTTGTTTATTTCAACATATTTCTTAATTCTATTCCTACTACCCCTTATCAATTTTATTGAATTATTTGATTCTTTGCACACTGAGAGACTATTTGGAAGTGATACTTTAATGGACTATTTGGAAGTGATACTTTAATTATATGGACCTTGTCTGAAATAAAAATTTATTATTATTATTATTATTATTAAAATGATTTATATCAGTAATCATGCTTGGAGCATGAACCACCAGCTCATCGAACAGACTTTGATTTGCCGTCGTAGAGATCTGATCTTGTGTGAATTCTAGATGACTTATTCTACTGTTTGCCTCATGTAACTGTTTGCCTAAGAACTGTATACGGTCAAGGGCTTGTTCATACTGCAAACTACACTCGGCAAACCCGTCTACAATGAGCTGGAGTCCATTTCGAGCACTCATGGCATCAGAAAATTGATTATGTAGCTGAGCCATTTCACATTTTAAGCTTTTATTTTTTTCCAGTAAGTTCAACATTTCTTTCTCATTATCTTCTCTTTCCTCTATCAGTTTGTTACAGAACTCATTAGAGGTCTTTAATTCAATTAAAGCCAGTTGGAGTTTAGACTCTTCCTGGCGAGCCAAAGCTTGAGCTGACTAGCAATTATAAGATAAGTAAGTAGAAAACATTGTTATAATTGTTATATATGTACAGTTAATAGTTGTAGAGATAGTCCGTAGTACAATTAATTGAAGATTATATAACATTATTGAAATTAGGAAACATAGAATTAGTATTAATAGATCCATATAGAATTAGAAAATACAAAACATTAATTATGTCCTTATTTAAAATATGTCAAAATAAATCAGCTCGTGTAATCAAGAGCTTCGTCATATACGTATTATTTAGTCACCAACGAGGTAGTCGATTATATTTCAATATATCAAATATATACTCTTTAGCTTGCTATAATTATCTGCACCCTAAATGCCGAAGTTTGTCTATTGAATAGACTCCAAAGTATATACATATTTACTGCAGCACCAATCCACTAATCAAAGTCAGGCGAACTTCCAAAACATCAATTACTACGGTAAAAAATACTCCATATTGATATATGATATATATGATAATATATCATTGTCCGTGTGGTGACGGACCAAGAATACGGAATGTCAGCACCCCATATCATCCCATGGGTGTCGTAAGAACCGACAGAGGGAGTATATTATGCAGAGAACAGCACTGTAAGAGAAGGAAATTTTGATACAAACCCTATACCAACCCGTTTGGCCAGCGTGGTATAGTAGGCCAATTCCTCCTTTCAAAGGAGAGGCCTAGTCCAGCAGTGGACTGTTAAAGGCTGATGATGATGATATATGATATTATGACGCTTTTACTAGAATTACCGATATGATATAATTATGATATCAATATCATATTTCTTATCTGTATTCTTTACTACATCAATGCTAATAATAATTGTCTCTTTTTAGTCCTGTCTGTCTGTTATAATGAACGTGATAAATTCAAAAACTACCAAATTAATTTTCGAACGGTTTTTAATAATAGGTTTAGGTGTATCCTTGCTGTCTAACGATATGCTAAGCTTGCAAATCCGCGAGTGAATGTAAGGAAATAAAAATATAAAGCTTTATACGGTATGTTTTAATCATATAAGTGCGATATAAATGTTCTGTGCAACGAGAGTTTTATGAGCTTTTTAATTGCGAAGTAATATCTTATAGCGGCTATCAGCGTGGAACTGCGATATTGCGACGCGTTCACGGTGACATTAAATATTTATCGTAGTTACCATTTAGAAATAACTATAGCATAGAGAATTTAGATTAAAAAGCAATTTATATATGATTAATTAAAATAATCATCAAGCAAATAAAATACACTTGAACACAATCCTTACCTACGTATAAAACATCATCGAAGGAGTTAATAAGCACGACTGCATCGATTGTTATGAAAAACGTCCGATCCCCACACGCTAAAATATTTTACTAATGTTTGTTTTGAGTCTAAGTGTGTCCGTTGTTTGATTACATGGAAAAATCCATGTTCACACGTTAATTCGTTTTTTTGTATTAGCCTGTACTGTCCCACTGCTGGGCAAAGGCCTCCTCCAAATCTTTCCATACTTTTTTGTCACCTGCAGTCTCCAGCCAACTCTTGTGGTAGGCGTCCGTTAATTCTTAGATTAAAAAAATGAATAAAATGCAACATCTTAATATACAAAATCCTTGCGTTACTGACTGACTGACAGACACGCTACAGCCGAAACTATTGGGCGCAGGAAGCTGAAATTTGGCATGTATGTTCCTTGGGGACCGTAGGGGTGCACTAAGAAGGGATTTCCCGAAATTCCCACGGGATCGGCCAAAACGGGTAAATTAAAAAAAAATGCAGGCGTAGCTGCTGGCGCCCTCTAGTTAACTATATTTTTATATGTTTAGTTTATACCTAACGTTTTTCAAATTTAATTTGAATAGGTAAGTACCAACGCACCAGTTTAATCACTATAATTTGATAAAGTGTTACACCATCTCCCAAGCGTTTACGAGCCATCTATCTAACAACATATAAAATATGTAGGCGCACAGGTAGAACTCGTCGCAACGAGCCCAACACTCGATCACGCCAGACACTTTATAAACAGTGTGAAGGATGTTGTTTCCTAGAATATACTTAAACGCTGAGGAAAGCTCGCTTCTGCGACGAAACGATAAAACGCTTAGGCGGCGCTGTGGTACGTCTAGAGCGGAGTTCGGGTTGCGGTGGATCGCTCAGCAGCACTTGATTGACTGAAGGTATAAGAGGTTTGAATATTGATGCAAATAAATACAAAATTGAATGGAATGAATTTTGAGGATGATATATGGTTTCGTATGAAAATTCCAATGAGGCGGTTTGGGCAGAAGATATAGTCAAATGAGTATTCATATCAGAGTGTCTAGTGATACGTATACCGTAAATTGCTTTGTTCAAATTCAGCCCAATCGTAGATATGTTTTAACTTTACTTTGGCTGGACATGAAGAACACGGCAGTATCGAAAATTTAGTAATGATCCTCGCATTATATTTTCAAACAACAATCTTCACATCAAAATTAATCCACACAGCGGGTTGTTGAGATAGCTGTCAACAATTTCTACTAGTTTATTTTTGTCACTATCCAAACATCCTGCTCAACCTACATATAACAAAAACCAGCGAAAGTAATCTAGGCCAAAATAACTCGCATTTCAAATCGTTCAGCACATCACTCTTAAAGCCTGTTAGGACAAAAAGAAAGGGAAAGAACTAAAGGCAGCGTCAGGCTAGATTTCAATCTAGATAAATCGCAATAGTTCACAATTTACGGCAACCGCCTGACGTGTTGCTCGTAACAGCTTTGTGTTGCCTCGTTACGATGCGACGCGACGTCGCAAGTGAATAAAGTTTTCTTTGACGTATTTGCTTTGGCTCTGCACCTGCATGCTTCGAGATTTCATAGCGGTGAAGTCTGCTGGCTCCGATAATATTATGGCAAAGTTGCAGTTTGATTTTATGTGGGAGATAATTAGTCAGCATGTTATTGCGAATGTATGTACACATGACCTCTTGTTTGGCTAGGTGCTGAAATAAATTCTGCACCTAGCACGTAAGTACTGTTTATTCTGTGACCTAGCCAAACAAGAGGTCATGTCCAGGGACCCAAAATTATGTGATCCATAGAACGTGTATAATGTCCAGACAAAAAAAATAATAACGCAATTAAAATTATTTTTAATTAATCGCGTAGGTAGTTATTTTATTAGCATACTTTTAACCCGAGTTTTGACCGGCTTACGTGAACCACGTAAGTTTGTGGACATGTTTTTAAAACTGTCAAGCGTGCAGGTTTCCTCACGATGTTTTCTTTCACCATTTAGCAAGTGATAATTAACAATTAAATGAATATTTTACACATATTTTATTCAGGTACCAAAATCCCTAATCTCAATTTCAAGTGTCAGAATACAGTTACTTCGAATTTACTAATTACTGTCCAGAAATTTACAACCAAAGGGTCGTTTCCAATTAGAAGACTTTTAAATATAACTAAAATTTGATGTGAAACACCCCTGCCTACATTACGTTTACAATTCAGCGTGGGTTTCCTGGGTACCGTTTTGTTATATTGAGGACTACGGCACCGAAATATCGGAGCAATGCCTTTTTTTTTTATAGCACAAGGCGGCAAACGAGCAGACGGATTGCCTGATGGTAAGCAATTACCGCCGCCCATGGACACAAGCAACACGACAGGAGTCACAAGTGCGTTGCCGCCCCTTGGGGTTGGGAAAAGGCATAGGATAAGGAGTGGGATGAGGGAGAAGGAATAGGGGATAGGGCCTCCGACACTCTCAGTCACCGAACGATACGCAACAGTTTAGATTCTGTTACTTTACGTCGATTTTCTGTGAGAGGGTAATACTTCCCCGGTCGAGCGAAATCAGCAAGGCTCTACTACCTAGAAAAATGCCTTGCATATTTGGATAATTATAGCTGAGTACTTATGTATACAAATAGCGAAATATTTGGATAATCGATAAGTATATAAACCTTATTGTAAACTAGAGTTTTCAGATCGCCAGAACTCCGCTGACATGGCCTAAGGATTTTTGCATTTGAGATCGACAGCTTTACATGCACTCCGAAACATGGTAGCGCTCTGAAATAAATGGCACACGCGGTCACCCATCCAAGGGGCGACCTGTGCAAGCGTAGCATAACTTTGCCGACATATTCCGAGCTGCAAGCCAATTCAGAGCGTTGCTACAATTAGATGTAACACTATCACAGTGTGATTGACAGTAGGAGTGACTCAGTAGCGAGATGGGTATCGGAGTGGCGAGTAATCAACGCAACGTACCCGCTGATGTATGGCCCTTAACTGATCTACTGCTAGCGAACAGAATTAACATCGGACTAGCACTTCTTAACGGCTTATGTATGTAAGTGCAAAGGCCAGTATTCTGTTTGTATTTTCATAGAAGATTAAAGGTTTGGTTATTATAGATGCAGAGGATCGTATTCATGGATATCGATGGCTGTGACCAGTGTAAACCGTGCACAGTAAAAGTTTAGATATAAGCAATTATGGGTTCCATTGCGGCACCACGTAATATACCTACTTAGTTTTCTTGATTTTTTTTAATTGAATCTTATGTGTCGTATTGATATATTGGCAAAAGCTATGTGTGCAGTAACAAAACATTATTGAATTATAGGTTTTGAATTCGATAATCGATGCAATTACTTAATAATAATTTCTGTCTGGCCGCTCAACAATATTACTTAACCTTTTAAGACTTGAATATCCATAACAATGAATTTCATTTATCAATAATATAAAATATTATTTAGGACATAGGCTTTTTCAAATAGGATTATTCCACCGGGCTCAAAAACCCTCTGTACCTACGTAGTACCACAGTATAAAGACTATATTATTTGACTGTGGTAGTACAGTGAATTTCGTACGTTTGCACTAAAATGCACGCGCGCACAGTCAGCATTTACGCACATAATGACTGACTGCAAGATTTCTTATAACATTGTAAAATATTATTTCATTATCATTCATAGAGTTGGCATTTGTTTACCATAATTAGCCATCGTGTCCTCGCACCTTAGTTTTAACTATTAGTTTAGTTAACTAGTTCATATACACAATTTCTCAGTAAATTCAGTGTATTTCATTTTATAATTATTTTGTCAAACTCAAGACACCTCGTACACCCTCAGTTCTCAAAATTTTAGGTTCATATCTATTCCAAAAAGGAAACCAGAAAAGAAAGCTGGCAAAGGTAACCGTGAACATACTGTAGCTTATGTATGATATACGCCCTTACTTTCAATGAGAAATCACCTGCAAATTCAAGTTACCTGATGGTAAACCATTGCCTTTGCCTAGGCCCTTAATACCAGACCCCTGACCAAGTGTGTTTAACACGTGCGTTATATTACTATCACTAAAGTCATCAGTTAACTCCACAACATCTGTACATTTGCTCTTGTTATCAAGAACAAATAATCACCAGTAATTAATCTAAAAAAAACCGGCCAAGTGCGTGTCGGGCCACGCGCAATGTAGGGTTCCGTAGTTGCCCATAATGGCCACTATTGATAATAACTTCTGTTTCACATGGGGCTAAAAAGGGCATCTTTAAGATTAAGCCAGCGCTCCCAATGTAAACTCACAGAAATAGGTATTTTTTATAAGTTAACCGACGATTACTCGTAAACTAGTGATGTCTACTTAGCCGTGATAGTTTTCCTTTTAAATTCGTTATATGTACTACATTTGTGATTTTTTTCACCTCTTCCAAATTAATAGTTTAGCCGGCAGAGGAGGGGGGGGGGACACTTGAGTCTAAAAATTTTTTTCACTTCAAAGCTTGATATTTGACAAACCAATCACTTGATCGAAAAATAATTTGAGCAAACTAATAATATTTTTTTAAAACCTATCCAATGATACCCCTTACAATGGGGTACTCAACCAAAAAAATATTAAACCCCACTATATATGTAGGGGAGATACCCTTAAAAAAAATATTTTCCTAAATTTTATTCTACAGTTTTGTTGCAATATCGTATGTCTATATTCATGTCAAATATCAGCTGTCTAGCATCAGGCGTCTTTGAGCTAGGCTGCGGACGGACAGACGGACGGACATGACGAAACTATAAGGGTGCCTTGTGGACTACGGAACCCTAAAAACAGTACGCGTGTTAAGTCGTTATATAATTGCGCCGTCCATTACACATACATTAACAGCCAACGGGAAACGATAAATAAGCTTTTTATTTCGTCCCTACTAAAATTACGTTGTTCTACAACAATTTTCGCAAAGCAATTAAGTTTCGCAATTAAAAGCCGCGACGTTTGAGTCGAAATGGCATCCAAGGAATGTCTGTCGTACGCTATTTGTCGTCCATTGTATACTGACCTTAAATGACCTCACCTTAAGTTTCAATTAATAGAACAATTCCATTGCACTCTGCCGCTTCACACACTCGTCCTGTCGATAGTTAAATTGAACTTTATTGGACAACTTCATTGTGCGAGAGTTTGTTTGCGGCAATATGTTCTGTTCTGGCGATTAATTCGATGCGGGCTCCTCCGCAATTAGTTCTAGCGGGCGATGCCGACGCTCATTATTTGTTGTTATCGCTGACATTGTAGCTAATTTTCTGGTGAGTTTATCTTGTCTTCAAGCTCAATATAGTCGTACGCACTGTATAATGAAGTAGAAGAATCCTTTACAGTTACTGTGCAAGCAGTACGCTTGTGGAATGCGTTGCCAATAGAAATTAAGCAAGCAAACTCGCTTGGCATATTCAAAAACGCATTGAAACTAAATTTTTATACTTATTCCATTTCGTTCAATGCCCATATGTATTTTGTTTGGCTATAATATGTATTTTATATTTATTTATGTATATATGTATTTACGTATCGATGTATTTATGTAAGTTTTGTAGTAATTATGTATTTATGTACTTATGTATATATCTAATACAGTTAACTTTACTACTTTCTATGACTACACCACTGTTTATTTTTCCCAGAGGTTAAGTAGTCCACCCAAAGGTTGCCCGGAAGAAATAGCTTTTAGCGATAAGGCCGCCTATTGTACATTAATTGTAAAATGACTATATATCATGAAGCATGTGTATAGTATCTGGTGTACAATAAAGAATTCTCTATCTATCTATATAATGAAGATAGTGTATAAATTTTTTCGAGCGAAGTGGTACACAAATACGATGGTTTGAAACACCCAAGATTTTCAATAGCACATTGAAAAATTTTCAGAAAAGCCTTGCGGTTGATAGGTGATTCTCTTAGTTGATTAAGATTTTTTTGCAAGATAACGAACTATCGTGTTACATAACATAGGGATCTGTAGACGACTCTCATCGTTGACCAACCTAATCTGCTCGGATTAAAACTCTGCAAAACATTCTAACAGACAGCAGGTACAATATGCTTTTATAAACCAACTACATCGGCTAAGGTATTACCCACCTTAATATATAAAATCCTTGCGTTACTTACTGTCTTACAGACACGCTACAGCCGAAACTATTGGGCGCAGGAAGCTGAAATTTGGCATGTATGTTCCTTGGGGACCATAGGGGTGCACTAAGAAGGGATTTCCCGAAATTCCCACGGGATCGGCCAAAACGGATAAATTTTAAAAAATTGCAGGCGTAGCTGCTGGCGTCCTCTAGTGTATATATATAATTGAACTGTACAAGAAAACCAGAGGCTACGTGCACACGCGTTTCGGTTTACCTAGTCTGTTTAGCCGTATACCAAAATCTGATACCCTCTCCCTAGCTAGTTTTAGTACAGGATCTGCCATCGAGACAGAAAGAAAAAACTTTTTACTGCCATTAAATCCTCACTTCTCAATGACCCTAATAAATACTTGGCACCTTAAAATATATCGTAATAAACTGCGATCCAATTGAACGAAAGTATTTTAACTTTTAGTGACTTCAATGTTCGCAAGTGCCTCAATATTTTATAATTAGTAGCAATCGTATTTATTTTATTTACGGACTAGACAACTTAGATCAATTTTATAGAGTTGAATACAAAGGCTAAGAGCACAATTACCTAATAAAGTTAGTTTTAATAAGAAGACGTTTAAAGTAAATATTATTTTTTTAGCTTTGAATGAACTGGAGAAGTCAATAGCAACGTTTCGTAAAAGGACTTAACGACATACCTATAGTGACGATTCTATTGGGGCATGCATTTTTGAGGTTATATCATTTTACTGAAATAATTACCTACTATTTATTCAATAGGGTGCATAGGGTTCCCACCAAGAACTTAGGGTCCCAAACCAACCTCACCTGCAAGTGGTGCACCTGCCGATCAACGGACGAGGCTCTGGCAAACAAAATATCCCGATAAGCGGCAATAGGCTCACCACGTATTACGTGGGATCAAAATACTGGCGAAAAGTGGGCGTTTAATATGCCTCTGCCTACCCCTTCGGGGAAACAGGCGTGAGTCTATGTATGTATGTATGCATGTATTTGTTCAAAAATCTATATCGACACACAATAACTAATAGAACGCATGACATCGATATTTTCCGGGGCGCGCTTTGAGGTTTCTTTATTTTTTTAACACATCATTGATTAATCAGTTCCTTCGATAGCCATCACGCTGCTGACGGCAGAATTTTAACGATTATTTCTACATGAAATATTATAAACTAGCTACATTGATGACTTGAGACAATATTTCCCATTTCTAGATATATGTAAGGAGTTTTATGCTAAAGTTTTAGGTAGTGACATACAGTAAACCAAGACAATTTAATATGTTAATCGCTAGCTCCTCTTCTCAGCCTCCTGGTGGATAAGGACCTCTCCAATCACAACATTTTCATCACTTAGTCGTTATCATCTACGGCGTAGGTACACATCCTCGATTTAAACACATCATCATCATCAGCCTTTAAAAGTCCACTGATGGCCTAGGCTTCTCCTCTGAAAGGAGGAATTGGCCTACTATACCACGCTGGCCAAACGGGTTGGTATAGGGTTAGTATCAAGTTTTCCTTCTCTTACAGTGCTGTTCTCTGCATAATATGCTCCCTCTGTCGCCTCTTACGACACCCATGGGATGATATGGGGTGGTGACATTCCGTATTCTTAATCCATCACCACACGGACGGTATAGTGTTAAGAGGTGACTTAAGACAGTAAACCAAGACAATTTAGTATGTTAATCGCTAGCTCCTCTTTTCAGCCTCCTGGTGGATAAAAACCTCTCCAATCACAACATTTCTATTTAGTAGTTATCATCTAAAGCGTACACATCCTCGATTTAAACACAAAAACACATAAATAAACCACTTCCATACCCTATCAACAAATATTCTACATTTCATTTACATAACACTCGCCAGTTTATACCTCAAACATACTCAAAAGCACCAAAGAACATCATTACATTCCGGCACTACACTCCGAATTCGAGTTCAATACAAATAATGTTCATCCAAACTACTTGCAAGTCATACAATTATGCTAGCAACGTCAGAATGCGCAACTATCAAAGACTTCGTGAGAAAATACTCCGTACAAACACTCAGTTTAAACGGACATCATAAAAGAGCTATTCCACCTTCTACTGGGAATGCACTTGATTTATTAACAAGAAAACCTTGCAAATTCGCCTTTTAGTCCTTTTAAAACCTCTTAAGGCTAATGTAGAAATTGTGCACTTAAGCGTAATACGTCTGGATGTTTGCTGTTTCAGCTTTGTCTACGGGATGCCTGATGTGATTTCGTGTCAGTACTTACTCCGAAAGCGCGCGTATTTCAACAAATAAAATGGTACGAAAAAACCGTTGGTATCAATTACTATTTTTATATCGTATAAAAGTGGCATATTCACAAATGTTTTTTATCGTCTGGAAAATATTTGAACAGACACAAATATTTTGTAGTGACGTTATTGTTTACGGCAAATATGTGAATAGCTCTGGATGCCACAAGTGTATGACGAAATACTAAACACTTGTCCTTATTTGATTAGATTTTCAGTGTAAGTATTTGAATTCATCATCCAACTGACTTATTGCTTATGTAAAGTTCTATAACCAAGAGAGAATAGCGCTAGAAACAAACCTAAAGCCAATAATTACAACAAACAAGGTCGTCTATTAATTATGATTCGGTTTGACTTAGTAATCATATTAATATTGTAACGCTTAGAGGACTAAAACCAAAAACCAGTTTCAAAGTCAAAGAAAATAGTCAAGACGTTGTCTGAATTATAGATAACACTAGATGAGCCCGCGGTTACACCCGCGTTATTTAAGGCTACTGCTCCGCTCCCGTGGCTCATAGTGTAATGTTATATAGCCTTAGTCGTAGTTAGCCTTACTCGATAAATGGGCTAACTAGCACTGAAATAATTTTTCAAATCGGACCAGTAGTTCCTAAGATTAGCGCGTTCAACAAAACAAACAAATAAACTCTACAGCTTTATACATTAGTATAAGATTTGCAATAGATTTTATCTATATCTTCACATAGCAAGGACATAGCCGACGTCCATTCGGAAACATTATTACACTCCAAAGATCATTTCGCGCAGCTGATGTCCATTCGGAAACATTATAGCCACAAAATGGTCACAAGATCATTCCGACAACAGCCAGTACGCCTACGTCCTCATCAAGGGTCATAAAAGTTTGTACAGTTTATAATGAACCATCTAGGCTCACGTAAATATTAATTAGTTGGAAACAAACAGGATCAGAACATTCAGAAGTCGGTTCTCGAATCACAAGTGCACAATTAGACTCGAAGGAATAAGTACCGTGGGTTCAATACCGTTGACGATTATAGTTATAGGCAACTATCCGGAAATATTCAAGTTCCAAATAGTAATCTTGAGTCAATATTAACCTTAGTTGTTATTATTTACAGCCGTTTCTAATATTTTATCTATTGATAAATTTGTCTAATAGATATATATATTTGACCTAAGCTCCATACAAATATAGGATATAGATTGGTGAAATATTGGCGACGATAACTGGCGTGGAGAACTAGATATGTGGGGAGGCTTATGTACAGCAGTAGGCACCTATTAGCTGACATGATAGTGATTGATAAAATAAATAAATAAATTGGGCAAGTGCGAGTCGGACTCGCGCACGAAGGGTTCCGTACCATCATCTATAAAAGAAAATCACGTTCGTTGTATGTATACTTAAATACTTTATAAGTTTCTACCTGTTTATTAAGATCGAGTAACAAATTGCTTAAAAATTACGTTTGTTGTATGGGAGCGCCCCTTTATTATTTCCTTTTTTTAGATTTAATTATTTATTTTGAAAGGTAATATACAACTACATATTTTGTGAAAATTTAAAGCGTCTACCTGTTACGGTTAGTAATTTAGAGCAAAAAATACGAAAAAAAACACTTTTTTTGTATGGGACCCCCCCTTAATATTTTATTTTTTTTTATTTTTAGTATTTGTTGTTATAGCGGCAACCGAAATACATAATTTGTGAAAATTTCAGCTTTCTAGCTATCATGGTTTATGAGATACAGCCTGGTGACAGACAGACGGACAGACAGACAGACAGACAGCGAAGGCTTAGTAATAGGGTTCCGTTTTTTACCTTTTAGGTACGGAACCCTAAAAAGACCTAATAGAATGCTTTGAAAAATGAAATTGTAACTTGCCTATTTAAGCAGATAATTTATTAATATCAGAATCAGCATCTGATGGCATGGAAAATCGTGCAGCAGCAATAAGTGGTTCAGAATCAGAGACACTTACAAGTGTCGTCAACGGGATATTTGAGGACACTTGTAAGTGTATGGACACCCGTCCAAGCAATGTCTTTTGGTTGCAAAAGACAAGCGTACTAGCGTTATTCCAGTTGTACCCCTCGTCTGCTTACTAGTCTAACCGGATTTGACTAAATCCGGCTTTTCCACGGAGCGACTACTTCTCTGACCTCCGCAACCCAAAGGGATAGCGATATTCCACGTCTTAGACTAGCGTCAGTTTATTCAGATGTACTGACTTCCTATATGAAATGTCAAAGATCTTCATAATAGCCGGGACCGACGGCTTAACGTGCCCTACGAGGCACTGGGCAGGCGATACTAGACAATTTAATAGGCACATAACTCCGAAAAGTCAGTCGTGTGCGCCGTGGATTCGAACCCGATACCCTCTGAATGGCATTCTGTTGGTCCCCACTAGACTTTCGCTCTATTGGAATACTTACACAATTATATTCTGTTAAATATAGTTAAGTTAGGATAATGATAAACCTGAAAAGTAATAATTTTGTGTCTTGTCATCATGTAAGTCACAATAAATAGTAGGTACTATAAAAATAAATTAATGGAAACGAAACCATTTTTTTTTTTTTGTTTTTTTTTTTTTTGTTTTACGAGGTGGAAAATCCCTTCGGATCTCCGACTCTTGGGGGAAATAAGAGCCGGAGTATGTGGTGTTTCCACTAAAAACCACCTCGACTTCCGCCATGTACCCGTGTGTCGGAGGGTGGGGCATCACCAAAGCACTCGTCGCCACCCTCCGACGGGTATTGGCCCGCCAGATGGTCAGGCGGGCCCCGAACAAAACCCCCTTGGCGACGGATTAAGGTGTTGGACTCCGCCGCCAAAACGCCCAGCGGCCGCAGAGGATAGGGAGGACGGCAACGCAACACCGCATCTCCTCTTCCTCTGCGGCCCCACCGCGACGCATCGAATGGTGCGCCCCCATTTGGTCGCGGGAGATAGGGCGCGCGGCAACGCAACACCGACACGCCTCTCCTCCCGCGACCGCACCCGACTGCGAGGGACAGACAGAACTGTCCCCCGCACCCGCACCGTTGGACGCATCCTGCGCAGGCCCCTCCAAGCCCACGTGGAGCGTCCCCTCCTGGATCCCTCTTAGCTTCACCGCGGGTGACAAATCCACGGTTACTGAGCCCCCCCACCACGACAAGGTGGAGATCCCACGGGGGGGATGGAAACGAAACCAGACAAACTGTCGAGCCTGTCATCAAATAATTATAGAAGTAGATACCGCGTGGAAAAATACGGTTATGTCATTTTATTAATTAAAAATAGGAATTGTCATGATTCATACTGGTACCTATAAAGTCGGCTATTAAAAATAATTAAAATTTTCTAAAACAGTGACTCAGGTAGCTGGCATCATCCTCATCTTTATTTCATTTTTTGTACATTTTTAAATATCTTAACTGTCATAAAATGTGTTGGTACGCAATAAAGACAATGTGAGCGCAATAGAAAAAAGTTGATGATATTACAGTGGTACTGAAGTTAATGATGCCTGCCTGTATTAAATTGAGCATTAGGTAATTGTAAAAATCCATCCGATACAGGATTTTTTTAAATCTGTACGGGAGCAAGGAGGGATTTTCCGAAACTCCCGCGAGATCAGAGAAAAACGGTTAAAAAAATAAAGTAGCGGGTTAAGTTGCGGACATTCTCAATTTTGAAAGTAAAACTGCTAACGCATTGTTCTATGTTTTCTCAAAAATACCAATTTAATAACGTTATTGAAATTTGTGCATGTTCTATATGAGATTAAAATACCTTCCTGTACATGTTAGTTTGTTTAGTTTTTTTTTACCCTTTTTATGCTGAAACTAGTAGGTAACTGTAACATTAATACTATTTCATCGAATATGTGTATAAAATTCTTGCGTTACTGACTGACTGTCTGACAAGCTAAAGTTAAACCATTTGGCGCAAGAAGCTTAAATTAGGTATGTATGTTCCTTAAATTTTCCAAAATTCCCTTTTTTTTCTAAGTACATACAATATACATATTATACATAGGAACACCAAGACCATGACAAACATCCATGTTAATGCATCCAAATGTTTGACTTCAGCGGGAGTCGAAACCGCGACCTCCGGCGTTGCATTCGTTTGCACTCCCGCTACGCCACCGGGTCGTCAGTTTAGTATACTATGAGTTTAGTATACTACATTAGTTCCTCTGGTGTAACAAATAGTAGTAGCTCAGGTATTAAGTAAAAGTTTCCATCAGTGGGTGACTCCTACTGCATGTAATTAGACGGCACTTGGAAGTCGGATACTCCATGAATATTCCATTGCTGACTGGCGAGACTACACTCGACTAACTTTGGACTGATATCAGTGTCATATGCGACTGTTCGTAGGTATGTGTGTGACGTCACTTGCCTTAAAACGAGATAGGTGATTGAAGTGCATAGTTGATGCTACTTTGATGAGGATGGTGTGATGGTATTGAACGTGCCGTAAGGATAAGTTTTGCAAGCAGATATTAATATTGGCGGCAGTTTAATAGACATACATACATACATATCGTCACGCCTTTTATCCCCGAAGGGGTAGGCAGAGGTGTATTTCTACACCCACTTTTCGCCAGATATACTTTAGTCCCACGTAATAAGGGGCGAGCCTATTGCCGTACCGGGCACATTTCCAGACTCCGTGCTGCTACTGCGAATTTCGTGACAGAAAAACCCAATAACACTGCCCGACCCAGGAATCGAACCCAGGACCTCCCGATCCCACGCGCACATTTATGCCGCGAGACCAACGAGGCAGTCGTATAGGGTTTGATGTCGAGTTTCCCGTCTCTACGCAAAGATGGTATTTGCATCGTGTTATCCCTTAGTCGCCTTTTACGACACCCACGGGAAGATAGGGGGTGGTGACACTTGTATTCTATGCCGTCAACCACACGGCAAGTTTAATAGAATGATAAAAATAATTATTTAGGTTCATTACATAAGGTCTCTTATACATAATCATACGTTTTCTTTATTTCTTTATTATAACTGTATAAAGCTGATGTGATTTCTAAAATGCATATCTATTACAACTTCCATTCGGTGAATAGTATTTTAATTGTCATATCTACAAGATTTTGAATTATACTGTCAATACAATTTTATTTTTTTATAGTCTCACGCCTGTATCCCCGAAGGGGTAGACAGAGGTGTAAATATTACACCCATATTTCGCCATGAATTTTTAGGTCCCACGTAATAGGGGGCGAGCCTATTGCCGTTATCGGGCACATCACCAGACTCCGTGCTGCTACTGAGAATTCGGAAAAACCCAGTAACACTTTTGCCCGACTCGCGAATCGAACCCGGGACCTCCGATCAACAGTCGCATACGCTATCCACTGGACCACGGAGGCAGTCTTAAACTAAACACCAGTAACAGATAATAGTCTATACTTATTTCAAAACATTTCTTGGACAAAACTGATCATAGTTCTGCAATCATGAAAATGCTTCAACCATGAACATCTATAAGGAGAATTATGCACTACATTTCTAAAACAATTGTGCAATACTATATACATTATAGAAAATTATGACACCATTTTACAAAATTCATTGCCATTTCCAATTGCAGTGAAGCAATTTCTTTTAACAAGTGTATCTAAAAGGCCCTTGGGAGCTTTTAGTTTTAATAGAAAGCTAGTGGACCCCTCTTGTGCATACAAAGCACATATTCATAAATATAGTAAGAGATTCCCTCCGTTCCTGACACATTCCCTCCATGTGAGATAATTAAAGATGCATCTCTAGGAATGTGAGGGGAGACTGTGGTAACTCAGTCACGTACCTCGTAAGTACTGACTTATGATTTAATGATTTTCGACTCAAGACTTAGTTATAGAAGTTTGTAATGTGATTATATGAAATGTTAGTGGGATGTGTGAGTGTTATGGCCGGCTGCAAATAATTGATTGCAAACTCCGAACAGCAGTCAATGTATTTTATTAAAATTTTTAAACAATGTTTCTTTTAAACACATTACGAAATAGAATATATAAATTGTAGATTCTTCAAATCTATAAACTTTAAAATAACGCTGACAGTCGGACAGAAGGACTGTGAAACTTTAAAGGTTAACCTAGTATATTAACACAGCTCTCTTATAACAAGTTCTACCCTATTAAAAACTTTTATTTTTGTTGTTCGGGAGGAAAATTTATATTTATTCTGCGAATTTTATACAAATATATAAAGCTGAAGAGTTTGTTTGTTTGGTTCAACGCGCTAATCTCAGGAACTACTGGTCCGATTTGAAAATTTATTTCACTGTTAGATAGCCCGTTTATCGAGGAAGACTATAGGTTATATAACATTACGCTATGAGTGACGGGAGCGGAGGAGTAGCCTTAAATAACGTGGGTGTAACCGCGGGCATCCTCTAGTTACATTATGAGGCTGTTAAGTAATTCTCCGAAGAGCAGGTATACATAGTTTTAAGTAGGTACGAGTACTTCTGTAAATGTCATTCAACAAACAGGCTTGATGTGAATCACAAAAAATGCCATAAATTATGATTATCGTATTCATGACATCATGTATTACTTTTTCTATATCTTAATATATAAAATCCTTGCGTTACTGACTGACTGACAGACACGCTACAGCCGAAACTATTGGGCGCAGGAAGCTGAAATTTGGCATGTATGTTCCTTGGGGACCTTAGGGGTGCAATACGAAGGGATTTCCCGAAATTCCCACGGGATCGGCCAAAACGGGTAAATTTAAAAACAATGCAGGCGTAGCTGCTGGCGTCCGCTAGTCTAGAATAAGAAATGTCACCGCCTGACACTGCGTCATGTGTTGTGGGTTCGATCTACACACGACACAACACTTTGTGTGATCCGTGATTTGTTGTTTCGAGTCTGGAAGTTCATTGTGTCCGTTGATTGTATGTTTTTAAAGCTGCCATGATACGGGGTTTATTCCTAGTGGTTACAGATATGTGAGCTATAAATAGGTATATTCCTGAATGCCTCCGTGGTCCAGTGGATAGTGTATGCGTCTGCTAATAGGAGGTACCGTCAAGCAAAGTGTGTGTCACTACCGCCGGCCAAGCTGCATGCATACAAAGCCGCCAGCTATGCCGCACAAAAGATCCGCCGGCATGGCCGGCCGGGAAGGCCGGCGTGCCGCGCGGGTTGCAACTTGCTAGGCCGGCGTGCCGCGCGGGTCGCAACTTGCTACTTGTGTGTGGTCGTTCTATACAACTGGAATGATGCCCGGCGGCGTTATGCGGCAGATTGCGGTGGCACCAAAGCCCGGCAGAAGCCGGCGGCCCGTGCCGCTGGCACTGTGTGTAGCAGCCATTACACCTCCGGCTACCCCTCCAGGGATACAGGCGTGGGCCTATAAAAAAATCCTATTACAAAATATGTGACGTCACACTCGTCTTACAAATGTGAATAGCAAGGACGTGGGACGTGACAAAATAACAAGAAATTAGTCTAACGTAAGTTGTGGATAGCTCCTTAAATATGGAAAAGTCAAATAGCATGTTACATAATCTTTACGCGCCATTAAGAAACCCACGGAATGAAATGGGGCAGTGACACTTTCAATTCCTAATCCTTCACAACACAGAGTTCCGGTATTAGTTATTCCAAAAACGAACAGCTTCTGCTTTATTATGTTGATAGAAATATGTCGTTATATACCTGCTTTTAGAATTAAAACACATACAATAACAACAGTATCAAAAATACGAAACACACAAATATTTAACCACAGAAATCCGCGTTACATTGAAATTATATTGAAAAACAATGTACCCTTACCAACCAGAAATCATTACAAACTTTTTACGAGCAGACTATAAACAGCTTTATTATAAAAAAATATTTGAATTTATCGCCGGTCCAACTTACTGACAACGTAGTATACTAAAAACAAAAGTGCGTATTGTCATTGACACAATTCACCCTAAAAGGATTGAATAGGTTTATAACCTACTTTGCATGAGAAAAGAAACGAATCTTTAGTCATCTTATTCACATCGTAAATATCTAAGCCTTCTATGGTCCCTCGTAATTTCAAGTTTAGCTCTGAGTAGATTACGAGACCCACGGATATTACACTAATAAGAATTTCTAGATGAAAAGACATCATGGGTCTAGTTGCTTTTATAAATTCACTATTATTGTTCTTTTTATGACTGTATATTTATTAAGCTCTCTTCTTAATTAGTAACATGTTAAGTGAAGGTGTCTTGTGAACACTCATGATATTTGCAGGGTTTGTATATTTTTTATGATATTTTGTTGAATCTAGTATATCAGTTTTATCCCTGATCTATTCATTGTCCACTTGTCACCTTTACAAAATTCTTTAATCTATTGGTTGCTGATATATCTGTACTGCTGACGCTATAGTGTTTTGTTGTTGTACTATTCACATTTTTTTCATATCCATTTATTTCTAATCAGTGTCGTGAAGTGTTTTGGCTAAAAAAAATATTATAATTTGGAAAAAAAATACACACTGCCTGATTAAGC
This sequence comes from Euclidia mi, assembly GCA_944739405.2. Classification (NCBI taxonomy): domain Eukaryota; kingdom Metazoa; phylum Arthropoda; class Insecta; order Lepidoptera; family Erebidae; genus Euclidia; species Euclidia mi. The sequence continues at coordinate 1,018,642 of OX123194.2, read as the reverse complement.
GAAATAAGTAGAATTCGGTTCTGGCACTCGCCGGCCGCTGCCGCGGCACGCTCGCTTCGCTCGCTCGGCTCGTGCGTTGTGGTCGCAGTTCTAACCTAACCTAACCAGCCATTGTTTCAGTTGACCCTAAACAAAGATTGCTGTATTATCGTAGATTTTGGTTAGTAAAATATTTACCAAGCAAGGCATTTTGTCAAATGTTATTTATGCTTTACGTTGTTTTGGCAAATAACATGTTTAAAAAATAATTAATTTGTAAATTAATGTTTTAGCATAATAACTTTTTTATAGTAAATATATTGTCTAATGAGTAGTTTATTAAACAATAGTTTGTAAAATAATAAATTTTTCAAGTATAATTTTGTCAAGTGTTGTTTGTCAAATGAAAATTTTTCATTTGTTTTTTGTCAAATGATCGGACACCATTTTAACACAACTCTCTTAATACAAGTTCTACCCTATTAAAAACTTTTATTTTTGTTGTTCGGGAGGAAAATTTATATTTATTCTGCGAATCTTATACTAATATATAAAACTGAAGAGTTTGTTTGTTTGGTTGAACGCGCTAATCTCAGGTACTACTGGTCCGATTTGAAAATTTCTTTCACAGTTAGATAGCCCATTTATCGAGGAAGGCTATAGGCTATAAAACATCACGCTATGAGCGACAGGAGCGGAGCAGTAGCCTTAAATAACGTGGGTGTAACCGCGGGCATCCTCTAGTTACATTATATGAGGCTGTTAAGTAATTCTCCGAAGAGCAGGTATACATAGTTTTAAGTAGGTACGAGTACTTCTGTAAATGTCATTCAACAAACAGGCTTGATGTGAATCACAAAAAATGCCATAAATTATGATTATCGTATTCATGACATCATGTATTACTTTTTCTTTATCTTAATATATAAAATCCTTGCGTTACTGACTGACTGACAGAGACGCTACAGCCGAAACTATTGGGCGCAGGAAGCTGAAATTTGGCATGTATGTTCCTTGGGGACCTTAGGGGTGCAATACGAAGGGATTTCCCGAAATTCCCACGGGATCGGCCAAAACGGGTAAATTTAAAAACAATGCAGGCGTAGCTGCTGGCGTCCGCTAGTCTAGAATAAGAAATGTCACCGCCTGACACTGCGTCATGTGTTGTGGGTTCGATCTACACACGACACAACACTTTGTGTGATCCGTGATTTGTTGTTTCGAGTCTGGAAGTTCATTGTGTCCGTTGATTGTATGTTTTGAAAGGTCCCATAATACGGGGTTTATTCCTAGTGGTTACAGATATGTGAGCTATAAATAGGTATAGGTATATTCCTGACTGCCTCCGTGGTCCAGTGGATAGCGTATGCGTCTGGTAATAGGAGGTCCCGGGTTCGATTCACGGGTCAAGCAAAGGTGTTACGGAGCGTTTCACGAGTCAAGCAAAGTGTGTGTCACTGCCGCCGGCCAAGCCGCGTACACACGGTGGCATACAAAGCCGCCAGCTATGCCGCACGAAGGAGCCGCCGGCATGGGCGCCCGGGTAGGCCGGCGTGCCGCGCGGGTTGCAACTTCCTACTTGTGTGTGTTCTATTCAACTGGAATGATGCCTGGCGGCTTTCTGCGGCAGATGCCGGCGGCATCAACGCCCGGCAGAAGCCGGCGGTCTGTGCCGCGCGGCAAAAGCCGGCGGCCCGTGCCGCTGGCACTGTGTGTAGCAGCCTTTACACCTCCGGCTACTTCTTCAGGGATACAGGCGTGAGCCTATAAAAAATCCTATTATAAAATATGTGACGTCACACTCGTCTCACAAATGTGATAGCAAGGACGTGGGACGTGACAAAATAACAAGAAAATAGTCTAACGTAAGTTGTGGATAGCTCCTTAAATATAGAAAAGTCAAATAGCATGTAACATAATCTTTACGCGCCATTACGAAACCCACGGAATGAAATGGGGCAGTGACACTTTCTATTCCTAATCCTTAACTACACAGAGTTCTGGTATTAGTTGATCCAAAAAACGAACAGCTTCTGTTTTGTTGTTGATAGAAATATGTCGTTATTGTACTTGCTATTAGAACTAAATCTCATAGAGGGGCAGCGATAGCCTAGTGGAGATACCAACGGACTGACATGCAGAGGGTATCGGGTTCGAATCCACGGCACGCACCAATGACTTTTCAAAGTGTGTATTAAATTGTTAATTATCGCTTGCCCCGTGCCTCGGAGAGCACGTTAAACCGTCGGTCCCGGCTGTCATGAAGATCTAAGACAGCCGTTACGGGGAGTCAGTACCCTCAAATAAACTGATACTGGTCTAAACCATGGAATATCGCTATCCCTTTGGGTTGCGGAGGTCAGAAAGCAGTCGTTCTGTGGAAAAGTTGATATTCTGTCATATCTGGTTAGACCAGTAAGCGACCTCGGGCTCCAAGGCGTGAAAGTCTTGGATGCAACCGGGATAACGCTAGGGCGATGATGATTAGAACTAAAAACAACAGTATCAAAATTACTAAACACAAATTATTATTTAACCACAAAAATCCATTTATACAGTTACATTGAAATTAAGTATATTGAAAAACAATGTACCTTTACCATCCCGTAAATTTAATAATTACAAACTTTTTACGAGCCGACTATAAACAGCTTTATAATAAAAAAATAATTTGAATTTATCGCCGCTCCAACTTACTGAAAACGTAGTACTTATTGAGACCGAGCACGACAATAGCGTGAGGTGTGTATGCTCCTTTACATTATTTAGCTAGTAAGTACGCTCCTTAAGAATTATAAGTCTCGTATTTGTAACGCGTCAGCATTTTACTTGTACGAACCATTTTACTGTAATTTTCCTTTAATATAATTCTATTCGCTGAAGTGAACGAAAGTCTTTTATTTAACCCTCGCAATTCACCGCATGGTGACCTTGCCATGCCCAATACATCTCATGGCGACCCTGCCATGCCGGCCTTGAGTTAGGAATATTTTTGGCAGTTTTCGAAATTAGACGATGTGTCGTTCTACCGTTGAGAAGGATGAAGTATGTATTACGCAAAACGCTGCTGGAAACAATGATGCGACTTTGAAAGATGTTGGGCAACACGTACAGCGACTGAATATTGCCGTCTACGCAATGCTGGCCATCCTTAGCATTGTGGCTTGCTACTTCTTGGTACGTCTATACAAGAAGATCCATCGCCATTGGATTCAAGAAGAAATTGGTCTCCAGGCCATGCAACGTATCCGCGCTTCACTACGAGGACGTCAGCGTGAGGAAACAATGGAAGAGTAAAATGACCGTGAGTTACTTTAAATACTTAAAACCTTGAAAGTATCTACCTAAATAGTTTGGTGAAAATAATAGTTAATGTGCGTCAGTGCGTATACTTACATATGTGCGTAATATTTTCGCGAGTGAACGTCCGAATTTTTCCTACATTATGGACTTTTATTCATACCTAGTTAATATTTAGATCTAAAAATAGATTAAGCATGACAATATTATTTTATAACGTTCTTTGGTAACTTGTCAAGAATCGTGCAAAAACACTCATGCAATAAGATACCCTGCCGCGAATATGGCAACGTAAGCATTTCTTTACTTGCACCTGCATGGTTTAAAGTTTCTTAACTTATGTTTTATGTTAATTATACAACGTTGATTTAATTTCTGTAGTTCTATTTTTAGATTATGTTAGAAACATTGATAAAATATTTTAATATTTTGAAAGATATAAGGAAATATTTAGTTAAAAAGGGTAAATCAAGATATTTGGGTAATACTATAGAAATTAAGTCAAAGGAAGCGAAAAATTGTTTTGATAAGTGTAGTGAATTACTTTTACTTTTAAAATCGGAAAAGGATCCGAAAATTATTGCATCTGCAACTGAAATTTTCCAAAATATAAGACAAATTTATGAGGAAATTAATAAACTTTGTGTGTGTCCAAATATAAATATTTCAAAAATGGAGTTCAATTTAAAAACGGCTTGTAGTTTGTTGCCTGTAATGGACGGTTCAGAAGATGTAACGAAACGATTGATTGATGGTATAGAGATGTATTCTAATATGATTAACGAGGCAGATAGGCATTTATTAATAACTTTTGTTTTAAAAAATAGGCTTTCAGAAACTGCGAAGCTGCGAATGTCTTCGACGTATAAATCTGTTTCAGAACTTGTCAAGGACATGCGTAATCACTTTTTACCTAAAAAATCTTTTATGGCAATTCAATCGCGTCTTCAAAATATTTCACAAGGTTGGAGATCCATAGATGAGTACGGCTCAGAACTTGAAAAACTTTTTACGGACTTGACAATTTCTCAAGCAGACGGCGAGTCAACGAAATATGACATTTTAAAACCAATCAATGAAAAACAAGCGATTAGAAAATTCGCAGATGGTTTAAAAAATTCTAGGTTGAGTATCATAGTAGCATCTCGTAACTGTAGCTCCCTAAAAGAGGCTATACAGGTCGCAAAGGACGAGGAGAGTCTGAGTTTATCAATTCCGGGTAATGTTATGCATTTTACTAATAAATCTTTTAATAGGGGACAAAGAGGTAACTATTCCGATCGTTCGAGTTTTCAAGGACGTGGCTTCTGCGTTGGAAGAGGTGAACAAAGACGTGGCTTTCATGGCGGAAATGGTGCCAACATCCTTCGTGGACAATCATCTAACCGGTACGTACGTGGTCAATATTTTTCTTACGCTAACCCTAATTCTCGTGGTAATCGTAATAACAGCTCGTTCAGCCCCCGAAATGGTGGTCCACCAGTTCGATATTTTAGAGGTCGAAATTTTTATAATTCTAATCGTGGAAATACGCGTCAAATTTTTACGGCTCAAGAAAATGACTCGACTCCTGTCAATGTCTTAAAAACTGAGCAATCAGATTTTTTTCGTGAATAAATATGAAATTTTTGCTACCAAAGGATTATCGAAATTAGTTTCTTTTAATTTAGATAATTATAAATATTATTGGTTATTAGATACAGGAGCTTCTTTATCAATTATACGAAAGGAAAGTTTACCCCAAGATATTCATATTTATGAAAATGATGTTTTAGTTTCTGGTATAGGAGGTCAAATTAAGTCACAAGGTCATGTCTATCTCACATTGTCTACTGATGGAGGTGATTCATTTCAACATAAGTTTCACGTATTCAGTAATCTACCTCTTATGGCCGATGGTATTATCGGATTAGACTTTTTAAGTACTTATTTGTCAAGAATTGATTTAATTACTAATATTTTGACTTTAAATATAAATGGCAGAGACGTTATAACACGAATATTTGACAGAACAGAATGCAAAACGGATTATTTGACGATCCCAGCACGAAGCGAATCTTTTCATTATGTAGATTGTAATTCAAATTTAAAAGAAGATGGTGTAGTTTTTCCAAAAGATTTGGGACAAGATTTATTTTTAGCTGGTGCTATAGTAAATGCAAGTAAAGGTAAAATACCTATTAAAATTTTAAATGTTAGTGAAAAGGGTGTACGTATTCCTAAGTTTACTCCAGTAGTAGAACCATTATCATCTTATGAATGTCATACTTTTGATAAAATTAAAGCAAACTCGACTAGAGCAAACACTTTGAACTCACTTTTAAATTTAAAACATCTTAATGCCGAAGAGAAACAGTCTATCGAAAATATTTGTAAAAAGTATTCAGATATTTTTCAATTACCAAATGATAAACTGACAGTAACTAATATTTATGAACAGAAAATAACATTGAAACCAAATACTACTCCAATTTATACAAAACCGTACAGGTTACCACACAGTTTGAAAGGAGAATTAAATAAACAAATTGAAGATATGATTAAAGATGACATTATTGAAGAAGCTCATAGTGAGTGGTCTAGTCCAATATTGCTTGTGCCTAAGAAAAGTAATGATGAGAAAAAGTGGAGATTAGTAGTAGATTATCGCAAACTTAACGAGAAAGTTCAAGATGATAAGTTTCCACTACCAAATATCACTGAAATTTTAAATTCTCTTTCTGGTGCAGTTTTATTTAGCCATCTCGATTTACATTCTGGTTACTATCAAGTTTCATTAGAACCTTCAAGCAGAAAGTGCACAGCATTTTGCACAAATTCAGGACAGTTCCAAATGAAACGCTTACCAATGGGTTTAAAAATTTCTCCAAGTGCTTTTAGTAGAGTAATGACTATAGCTATGTCTGGCCTTACTTTTGATAAATGTTTTGTGTATCTTGATGATTTGATTGTTATTGGACGTAATTTAGATAACCATAACCGTAACCTTATAGACATTTTCGAAAGACTGAGAAAGGTAAATTTAAAATTAAATCCCGCTAAATGTCAATTTCTGAAAAAAGAACTATTATATCTAGGTCATGTTGTATCTGCGCAAGGTGTCTCGCCAGACCCTGAAAAAATTAAAGCCATACTAAATTACCCAGTACCACAAAATTCTGACGATATAAAACGTTTTGTTGCTTTCTGTAACTATTACCGAAAGTTTATCCCTTCCTTTGCAGAAATAACATTTCCACTAAATAGATTGTGCAGAAAAAATGAAGCATTTATTTGGTCCCAGGAGTGTCAAAATTCATTTGATCAACTTAGACATTTCATGAGTAATCCACCAATTTTGCAGTACCCTGATTTTTCAGATGATAGCAAATTCATATTAAAAACGGATGCTTCAGGAATAGCTATTGGATCAGTTCTATGCAACAAAGACATGAAACCCATTGCATATGCGAGTCGACCGTTAAACAAGGCTGAAAGGAACTACCCAACAATTCATAAGGAGTTGCTAGCCATTGTTTGGTCTGTAAAATATTTTAGACCATACCTTTACGGTAAACATTTTACTATTGAAACAGACCATAAACCGTTAATATATCTTTTCGGAATGAAAGATCCTAGTAGTCGTTTATTAAAATTTAGATTGACACTTGAGGAATATGACTATGAAATAGTTTATGTGAAAGGTAAAGACAATGTAGCTGCAGACGCATTGTCGAGGATAGTGATAACATCAGATGAATTGAAAGATATGAATAATGACGTAGTAAATGTTTTGACTAGAGCGCAAAAGAGAAATCTTGCAAATAATGAGAATAAAGAGGATACAGATTTGCTTAGTAATTCCGTCGACACAAGGTCTGATCAACCAAGAGTTGCGGAAATATTAAAGAAATCTAAAGACTCTGTAGAAATGACTTTGATTAAAGGAGACGATTTGAATAAGTTTTTAAAATATAATAGGATATCCTTAGAAGAAGAATGTTTTGCTTATGAAGAAAACAGAAAGATTATATATGTTAATCTCAACTTCAGGTTACATTTTACGCGAGCCGAATTTGTGACAAAGTTGAGTGCATTTTGTAATAAGTTAAAGATTAAAGAGATTTGTATAATTAAAGATATAAATAATGCTAGCTTTTTGAAAGAATTATGTAAGGAAATAGACTCAATGAAAACATGGTCCGGACCACAAATACATGTTTTACGAGGAGTTACAAGAATTACTAAAGATGAGGACATTAAGTTTATCTTACACGATTTTCATTTATTACCAACCAGTGGACATGCTGGTATACGTAGAATGGTAAATAACATTAAAAGACAATTTTACTGGCCAGGTCTCGAAAAAGATGTCCAAGATTTTGTATCCAAGTGTGACAAATGTCAAAAAATGAAATACGGTAAAAATATTAAGGAACCCATGTGCATAACAACCACAGCGTCGTATGCATTTGAAAAAATATTTTTGGATATTGTAGGTCCACTACCACAAGATTATGACGGTAATGTATACATTTTAAGTCTCCAGTGTGAGCTGAGTAAATTCGTGGAGGCATATCCACTTAAATCTAAGGACACAGTAACTGTAAGTAAAGCATTAGTAGATAACTTTATTTTAAGATTTGGACTACCGAAAACAATTGCAACTGATCGCGGTACTGAATTTATGTCATCAACTTTAGAACAGGTTTGTAAACTTTTAGATATAGATAAAATATCCTCAACAGCATACCATCATCAGTCTATCGGTTCGTTAGAAAATAGTCATAAAAATTTAGGAGCTTTTCTCAGAATTCAATGCAATAATAATCCACAGTCTTGGTCACATTGGCTACCCTACTGGTGTTTCAGTTATAACACAAGTGTTCATTCATCAACAAAATATCAGCCGTTTGAACTTGTTTTTGGTAGGCCTTGTAATGTTCCTTCTAGATTAATTAATGAAGTTGAACCATTGTATAACCCTGAAAATTATTGTAGTAGTCTTAGATATAAGCTTCAAATAGCTAATAGAGAAGCTAAAAATAACTTAATTTTAAGTAAATATAATCGTAAAATTAATTATTATGATAAAAATGTAAACCCTATTAAGTATAAAAAAGATGATTTGATATTGTTGAAAAATGAAGTTGGAGGGAAACTAAATCCTGTATTTGACGGTCCTTTCACTGTTTTGGAAGATATGGGTTGTAATGTCAAAATTCTAAAAAATAATAAAAGCGATATTGTGCATAAAAATAGGACCAAACCTTTTGTTACCTAATAATATAGTAATTTTTGTCAAAATTGTTGTATATAAAAAAAAATATATAGCTTAAGTATATATTTTTTTTCTTAAATGCCGGAGGTGAGGTGTGTATGCTCCTTTACATTATTTAGCTAGTAAGTACGCTCCTTAAGAATTATAAGTCTCGTATTTGTAACGCGTCAGCATTTTACTTGTACGAACCATTTTACTGTAATTTTCCTTTAATATAATTCTATTCGCTGAAGTGAACGAAAGTCTTTTATTTAACCCTCGCAATTCACCGCATGGTGACCTTGCCATGCCCAATACATCTCAAGCGCCATCTAGCATGCGCAACTATTCGGGATTATGCCAAATAATGACATATCAGTATTTTATTGCTTTCTAGTATGTAATTATAGTAAATTAAAAGATAAATAAAAAGTCGAAGTGGTATTTTTACTATCAACGGTCATCCACTGCTGTCGGTTATTTCAATTTGGAATTCAATACAGTCAATAATAACTCTTGTATTGATGCAATCTTGACTGAAACACTTGGTCATTGTTGCTTCTACGGTGGCTCTATTCGGCCAAAAGGTTAAATTAGTAGTTGCACAAGTTAGATTTTGTAAGATCAAATGAAATATTCGTGAGATTGTGGTTCTGCTGTATACCAAATAATACACTCAATGCTGAAAATGATGAGATATGATGAGAAACGATTTGCTGTGTGGTTGACGGCATAGAATACAAGTGTCACCACCCCCTATCTTCCCGTGGGTGTCGTAAGAGGCGACTAAGGGATAACACGATGCAAATACCATCTTTGCGTAGAGACGGAAAACTCGACATCAAACCCTATACGACTGCCTCGTTGGTCTCGCGGCATAAATGTGCGCGTGGGATCGGGAGGTCCCGGGTTCGATTCCCGGGTCGGGCAGTGTTATTGGGTTTTTCTGTCACGAAATTCTCAGTAGCAGCACGAAGTCTGGAAATGTGCCCGGTACGGCAATAGGCTCGCCCCTTATTACGTGGGACTAAAGTATATCTGGCGAAAAGTGGGTGTAGAAATACACCTCTGCCTACCCCTTCGGGGATAAAAGGCTTGACGATATGTATGTATGTATGTATGCAATAGCTTTTATCTTTTATTCTTGCATTATTAATTGCTACAATTTTTGAAGTTGTTGCTATATCCACTTGGATTTCAGCATCAGAGTGATCACCGTAAATGAATCTATTACAAATAATGGTTGTTTCTTTTAAATTCGATTCAGAAAACAGATCGATTTGGCATCCTTGATCAGCCACACGAGGTTCGATTTGATTAAATTCATTTTCATCTTCAACTCTTACTTTTACTTGATTTGATGTGATATCTAAGACTTCTGTGGTACTACGTTTTATAAAACGTGTATATCTAGCTAACACCTGTGACTCTCTAACTTTCTTCTGTCGATATATTTGAGGGAATATCGTAGGAACATAACTTGGACTTGTTTGCACGTCAGATTTTTTGCCTCCAATAAAACGTTCACTACATTTGTAGTGAACGTTTTATTGGAGGCAAAAGATCGATGTGTCGTGACGTCTTGGAGTCTATGGCGAGCCATCAACACTGAAAAATAAAATAAGTATTATTTAATATCACATAAAATACATAACAAACAAAAATAATTTATTTATTAAGTATCGTATCTAATCTTTCTTTGATCTAATTTAAACTCTACTGTTGGGAAAATATAGAATTTACACAGACTATTTGTGCCGTTATTTTTGCAGTCCACAACACAACAACAATTATGACCCATTTCAAAGATGATGATATTTAAGATCAAGAATTAAATTATCAGATAATGTATTTGTTATGACAAAATTCAAATCAAAAATCAAATTGACTTCCCGAATAGTTACGGATTTCTGCCACGGCATTGCGCTGCGATCGTTTTAGCTACCCCCTCCATGCACTTCGCACGCTAAAAACAAAAGTGCGTATTGTCATTGACACAATTCACCCAAAAGGATTGAATAGGTTTATGTCCTACTTTGCATGAGAAAAGAAACGAATATTTAGTCATCTTCTTCACATCGTAAATATCTAAGCCTTCTGTGGTCCCTCGTAATTTCAGTTTAGCTGTGCAAGCCTTTCTTCCTTGGTCCTTCGATATAAGATTTTCTTTAGATTTTAACTCGTTTAAATATGATTTAGTTTCCTTGTGTCAGTTTTTAAATAGACTGGTAAGATTGCCCAGAAAAATTTGGCCTAGGTACTCATAAAGACTAATGCGGTGCCAAATCTAAGTCATTAGATGACAGCATCATCAGAGGACACCACAGTGATCACGGAATCGCAGTTGGCATAATTTACCGCTCCTCCACAGAAATCTAAGCTAACCTGATATAAAATGAGCCTTATACCAGAATAGGTATAAAATGTACTTCATAGACCAAATACTTATATGGTCACTTACACTAGCCAACTCTTGATCTTTGTACTTATTCAGAATTTATATAGATACCTTGCTGTTCTGTTTTCTTATATAATATCTCTAGTTTATTTAAATAACTATTCATGTATTATTAGGTCATTCCACTTACTATATTTACATTTGCATTGTTGTTCCACTGATTTTATTAAAATTTTACTGTACGATGAAGATAACTCCTGATAATGGGCTGTAAACTAAAGTTTTTGTAATTTTGTGTATTCATATACCGTCACTTCTGTAACATACACTTCCACTATAGTTCTGAACATGGTCACGAGTTGTCTACATTATAAGACGTAAGTGGATGCTCCTGTTACACAATATTCACATTGAAAGGCTAACTAAAGTACTTAATATAGTAACTGCATTAATTGCTTATGTATTATGTCTGTAACTAATTACTATTTACTAGTAATTAAGTACAATGTGAAACAGTTGCAGCTCCTTACAAGAATAAAAATAATATGTACCATAATATTAGCGATTTCAAAGAGTGGCCACGAGTTTTATTGCCCGTTCTTTCTCGTGGTTCTACCTATTGCTTTTCGAACGAGGCAGTGAATGTAAATGTCGAGGCATTAGGTAATTTAATTTTAAAATTGTCGTTCATAAGCGTCACCTTGTGACCTAGATGAATAAATGATTTTGACTTTGTCTTTGACTTAATCCCATTTTCATCACCTCTTGGAAAATGAAAATGATATTTGTATGAGTTATCTGACAAATTAATTTAACAATAGGAACTTATTCTCTTATATCTCAAATAAACTAGCCATTTAAATGCTGTAAAGCCTGTCACGTAGTAATACCTACAGCCCATTTTACTCGTGCATGTTACATAACATGAATATACAACGAATTTGGTTTTAAACTTGCCACAGTATTGAGTGCTCGCGAGTTGTTTGATCGAGTTATGTACGTATGAAATGGAGGTCACTTAGAACATTGTAACTTTTCTGTTTTTAGTATAACTTAGTAGTTAAAGTGGGTTTGACCGCCACAGCTATGTATAAGTCACAAGTCATAATGAAATCGTGCTAGATTCATTTTAACTACGCCGGAAAAGGATTAAGAATCAGGAAACCTCTGTCATATCTGACAGTTCTCCATAATGTTGCATGTTTTGCATGCGATCCCACAGGGAAACTCCGAGCATTGCTATCTCCAACGCTCTCTGAGTGACTTTGAACCTTTTGATAATCAGCGATCCTGTCTCAGCATATTGGCTCAAAATAACATAATTAATCTGCGGTCTAAAATTAATGCAAAACATTTTATAGCAATGATATTGCATATTATAAATAAATGCGGTTAAAATTCGGGGAACTTATTTAGATATATCTTTGCAATATCAGTCAATGGTATAATGATATTGCTCTAACTTAGTGTCACCCCGGAATGTCACCGTTTTTTGTTGTGGTGTACGATGTAAATAACATTCTTGGCGCAAACAAATGGTCAGACAGACAATAATTACACACCTAGGGAGAAATATGAGCTACTGTTTCTAAAAATTGATTTATTAGCACTAACAGTAATTAGCAAACAGTAATAAGCAGCGATAGCAGAGGGGAGATACCGACAGACTGCCACGCAGAGGTTCCAGGTTCGACTCCACGGCGCGCACCAATGACTTTTCGGTGCATGTGCATATTAAATTGTTAATTATCGCTTGCTAAACGGTGAAGGAAAACATCGTGAGGAAACCTGCATGTCTGAGAGTTCTCCATAATGTTCTCGAAAGGCGTGTGAAGTCTGCTAACCCGCACTTGGCCAGCGTGGTGGACTATGGCCTTGCCCTTCTCATAGAGAGAAGAGGCCCGTGCCCAGCAGTGGGACAGTTTATATACAGGGCTGATGATGATGAACAGTAATTATTTTCTAAAGAATTTGTGTCAAGACAAAATCATTCAGACCCAAATCATAAACGTACTAGAAGGGACTCCGTAATAGTTTTATACTTATAGCACAGTATAAAGACATACAGTAGTTTGACGCCTTTGATCTCGTAGAAAAAGCCGACATCGTCTAGACAAGGGTAAGGAGGCTAGGGCTGCCACATTTAAACAATACCTACTTATTCAAACACCGTCTATTTATTTTAGAAAAATATTACAATTGCTACGCTACATGAATATTATAGTGTAAATCACTTATTTATTATATTACAATAATTAACGATAAATAATTATTATAAAACAGTTTGCATTTTTTCGTGCGGTGACAGCTTTGCATACAAAGTGTCAGTCAGCACCTATTTCATCCCGCAAGTGTCGTGGGAAGCGGTTAAGGATATGAAGCATTTTTCAGATATACTAGGTCCACCAACCAAACCAAGTTAAAATAAAGCAATTGACAAAGCGGTCGTTTAATGGATGGGCAACCATGGGATCAGCTTGCAGAACCTATGTTATCGATGTGAAGAATTTTGCAGATCTATTTTCGAGCAATCTACGTTAAGGTAAAGCAAAAGACATCACGGTCATTTTATGGATAGGTGACCGGGCTATGGGATAACTGAGAACATGTGTGGGGTTTATAAAAGGGGGCCAAAAATATGGTTATTTTTAGCTAGGACGCGCCGTTACCAAAATAGGTACATATTAATATTTGAAAGGTACTTACCTAATACGAAGGTACTAGGTACTTATTGCATGAAATTAAAATCACGCTTGAATCGAATACTACCTTGCAACGCTTATTTTCTTACATCTGCCATGTTGTTTACGTACAGTAATTACTACCTACTTTATTCTGTGATTTGGCCAGACATGAGATATTGTTGAAAAAGTTAGTAGATTAGTAGGTACGTGCACATTATTTTAAGTGGTTATCGGTACATACATTTCAAAATCATATAAATCATCATCCTCTTGCGTTATCCCAGTTTTAATCGGGGGTCCGCTTCCTAGTCTAACCGGATTTGGCTGAATATTAGCTTTTTCACAGAGCGACTGCCTGCATGACCTCTGCAACCCGAAGGGATAGCAATATTCCATGGTTTAGACTAGTGTCAGTTTATTTAGAAGGTACTGACGCCCTGTAACGAGTGTCAAAGATCTTCATGACAACCGGGACCGACGGCTTAACGTGCTCTCCGAGGCACGGGACAAGCGATAATTAGTAATTCAATACGCACATAACTCCAAAAAGTAATTGGTGCGCGCCGTGGATTCGAACCCGATACCCTCTGTATGGCATTCTGTTGGTATCTCCACTAGGCTATCGCAGCCTATATACAAAATAATATAAATAATTATAATTAATGAAATTTTCATTTTTGGTGTAAGTAAATTGATGAAAGCGCAGATTTTTTAAATCCTTATTTTTTTAATCTTTAAGCAGCATGAAGAATTGCAATGTCTCACAGCACAAGTCGTATGCACCATCATAATTAATATTCATAAGCAAATAAATAAGTGAGCCGTGTGGTTGACGGCATAGAATACAAGTGTCACCACCCCCTATCTTCCCGTGGGTGTCGTAAGAGGCGACTAAGGGATAACACGATGCAAATACCATCTTTGCGTAGAGACGGAAAACTCGACATCAAACCCTATACGACTGCCTCGTTGGTCTCGCGGCATAAATGTGCGCGTGGGATCGGGAGGTCCCGGGTTCGATTCCTGGGTCGGGCAGTGTTATTGGGTTTTTCTGTCACGAAATTCTCAGTAGCAGCACGGAGTCTGGAAATGTGCCCGGTACGGCAATAGGCTCGCCCCTTATTACGTGGGACTAAAGTATATCTGGCGAAAAGTGGGTGTAGGAATGCGCCTCTGCCTACCCCTTCGAGGATAAAGGGCGTGATGATATGTATGTATGTATGTATAAATAAGTAACGAACAAAAAACAAGCACGCGCCAGCCCCCAAAAACATGTACCTAGTTAGGAACTAAGGCGACATACGTAAGTAGGTACCGCTCTTCCCGCGTCTCACCTCTTGGCCCCCGCACGATGGACCCGTCTAGACACGTTCGTCGAACGACTGTATGGATTATTTGACTGTGCTTATAGGTAAGATAAACTTAGTTATACAAGAAGTTCTCTTGTCAGAGCAACAGAACTGCCTTCGGCTACCTTCACAATATATTTTTTGGTCAATTTTTTGAAAGCGCTTACTCCTTAGATGACGGTAATAGCCCGTCAGGACAGCTGGTACCGACGGCTTTTCGCACTCTCTGAGACCCGAAATGCCTGTACATTTTCTTGGCTGGTAACCCATCTATAAACTAAACGTTTTCACTTTGCCACCGACAGATTCTTGTGGTCACAGCTTAGCCATGGACCCTCCATCATTATATATATCTGTTTATATACATATATATCATCGTATATGTAAGATATTCTTCACTCGTGCAGTAAGTGTTATCGATTCACACTGGGGTGCTAAATACAATGTGTCTTCTTCACGGCTCCCTACACTACATTCCGGTCACGAACGTTGAATAAAATCTATATGCTGGACGTGGCCCAAAGCATTAGACAAACGCGATAAACACGGATTAGTGTGGCCGAGGAATCGCCGTTGACATGCTTTCTTGTTTTTTGTGAAGGAAATTTTGGAGGAAAACAATTTTGTCAAGGCATGTAAATAATGAAAGTGAGTTTGCTGTGTAATTTATAAAGAAAGAAAGAAAGATAACTCATTTATCCTGTATATGTTCATAGAAACAGAAAGAAACATAAAAACTTAACCTATACAGAATCGGTTCCCAACTCAGCATATGCCATCTTGTGACACAAGAAATAGAGAAGTTTACATGAACTATGCAGTCACTAGCTATAGCCTAGTGGAAATACCAACAAACTACTACGCAGAGAGTCTCGGGTTCGAATCCACGAAGCACACCAATCACTTTTCAGTGTGTTTTAAATTCTTAACGGTGAAGGAAAACAGTTCAAGGAAACCTGCATGTCTGAGAGTGCGCCATAATGATCTCGAGAAACATGTGAAGTCTGCCAACCCGCGGCCAGCGTGTTGAAGTTACTCTTCTTATTGTGAGGCTCGTGCCCAGCAGAGAGACAGTATAAATACAGGACCAATGGTGCTGCAGTTTTAAAGACCCTCAGCCAAATTTGGGAGACTTATAATCATATTCGAGCAACTTAAACTAATCAAATATTTGGGCTTACAAAAGCTATGACAACAGACTCAATTTTCGTTAATCGATCAAAGTCTTATACTAATAAATAAACAGTTTGTTTGTTTGTTTGGTTGAACGCGCTAATCTCAGAATCTACTGGTCCGATTTGAAACAATCTTTCAGTGTTAGATAGCCCATTTATCGAAGAAGTCTATAGGCTAAATAACATCACGCTATGAGCGATGGGAGCAGAGCAGTAGCCTTAAATAACGCGGGTGAACCCGCAGGCATAGTGCATAACACTCCAGAGATAGTAGTTTGGTATTACTGATCTCTGTAATGGTTAATTTTAGAAAGGGTATTTTTATGTATGAGTCCAAACTGCATGGACCTTCAGGCGCCATCCACTCACCTTTTATATCGATCAAGTGCAATGTCTGATTAAAAAAAACATAAATTTGTTTAGATGATCTTGTGGTTAAAGCGCCTCGCCGTTCATTTCGCGCAGCAATGCATCGAATGTTAGGGGGTTCGATTCCAACACAAGACAACACTTTGAGTGATTCAGAAATTGGTCTTTCGTATCAAGGTGTTCTTTGTGTGCGTTTTTATATTAAAAAAGCACGCCTACCGCACTATGAATGAGTCCTATATTTCGGGAGATCAGACCAAATCCATAACAACAATTTACATTCAAACAATGATGCCTCGACCTGGAGTCGAACCCACCAATCAAGAACCTTTCATCGACCAATAAACACTGTCTTGCCAATATATTACTTAAAGTGACGTATCTAGTATTAACTATAAGTTTGCAGATCGATGTTGTACTGCCATCATTATTGTGAAGTACACTTATGTCTCGATCCCTCACTGCAGCACATTATAATTATTCTCAAAGTTTTCACTAATGTTTAACTTGGAGGGAGCCGGGGGTGCATCAAAGGGCTCCCTACCTACTAACACTCGTTTTACTTTTAATATAGTCTGGTAAACATAGAAGAGTTGCGTATGGGGCCACTTATATTAATGATAAAGATGGGAAGGTGGTAAAAAGTAAATATATCTCACGCTACTAAATATTTTTCTTGTCATACTTCTAAGTAGCTTTATTAAAAGAAAATACTTGAATGTACATACATCCAAGGTCAGATGTGTAAATACATCCAAGGTCAGATAAAAGCTTAAAAGAAATTTGAGGAGGTACATCAGTCAATTTTCGCCCGCTGGAAGGTCTGTTACAGTAAAACTGTACCGTCTGACCTCCGAAACCCATAGCGATATTCCATGGTTAAGACCAGTATCAGTTTATTTGAAGGTACTCACTCCCCGTAAAGACTGTCAAATACCCTTATGACAGCCGGGGTCGAAAGTAGGTACAACGTGCTCTACAAGGCACGGGGCAAGCAACTACACAAAACATAATTATATCAACACTATACGTAGAAACAACGAGCAAAATCCCAGATATCCGACATTTCTAACACGAGTAGACACTAAACGAAATCCTACAAACGGGTCAAAGAAAATTGTCGGCCGATTACGTCGGTGGCGTTTGAGAACGTCAATAGTTCGCTCCGGTGCGGTGCGAATTTAATCAAGACAAAATAGGAAGATGGAAGAATGGGGACAGGTAATACGGGTCAACACTAGAAATCCCTCTGAACACTGTAGACCAAATCAACTATGAAATGCAGAGTCTTTGAAATATTCTAGATTGGAAAATAGAAGATACTTTGTATAAGGCCACTGCTGAAGTAAGAATAATGTCTACGACAAAGGACTTCACGAACACGCATAGATTACTAGATTATTTAAACAGAAAGCTTTTTTTGGGTGTGAACTGAAATGTGTGGGTGAAAACCCGAAGGATCTCTACGTATTGGGTATACGTTTCAGTAATATAATTAACATTGTTGAAAGTTATCCTAAGCTACGCAATGAATTATATAATAATGATTTCAATTTACTAAGAATAGTTCTCTGGGCGTGTTTTCAGTAAATATCTTTATCAATAAAAAGCGAAAAAAAAACAATCTTTCTGAAAATGATGCGACTGCAGTAGAATCTCTTTAGTAAGTTATAAATAAAAAAAGAAAACTAAAAACTTTATCAGCATTTTAAAAAGTACTTTATTTAATAGCCAATACAGTTTAAACTGCGTTATCAGTAGAAATTGCCCGTTAACTCTAGTGAAAAGCCATTACCTAGTGTGTAAGGCCGCTATCGTTATTATACTAAAGTAGTTACATTTTCTTAAATATGTCTGCGTTGCATCGATAGAACGATAACCGTATGAAAGCGTTCATATAATGTTTACTTCAGTTTCAAGATGTGGCAGTATCTAAGAAAATACGACAACTTCAAATTGAACGCTTTCTCGATCTTCAGAAATCGGTGTAACCCAAGCCAAAGCATAGGACCAATAGAAAGTATTGATACTGAATGTGACATTAATATTTAGTATAATTTTAGACGATTCATTAAAAAATTAATAATCAAATACAAGAACTCAAATGCAGTTTTTCATTTTTGCTGTTCCGTTTTGTTAAGTGTTAGTAGGAACGCCATTAAATGAACCTCAAGGGGCTGATGTCTGCATAATTTCAATAATGTTTCAAGAAATTTTGAGAGTTCAGTGTTCATATATTTGATTGCTTGAAAAATTTGAATTGCGTTGAAACTGTATGGGAACAGGGCAGGTAGAAGACTGTAATAAATTATCATCATCAGATTTGTAAGGGTAGAAGCAAGTGGCATTCTCATGTCACTGTCTACCCTAATAGGGATAAGGCGTGAGTGTGTTTATGTCATCAGCTTAGCGTTTGTTCTCGTTGTGACCCTTGCCTTGAACCTCGTGGAACGTTAATGCTACTCTTATAAATGATTTCCATTATTGTAGTGTTTGAAGTATCTATATCTATAGGTACAACATTTCCGACTGCCTCCGTGGTCTAGTGGATAGCGTATGCGACTGATCAGCGGTCAGGAGACCCCGGGTTCGAGTCCCGGGTCGGGCAAAAAGTGTTACTGGGTTTTTCCGAATTCTCAGTAACAGCCCGGAGTCTGGTGATGTGCCCGGTAACGGCAATAGGCTCGCCCCCTATTACATGGGACCTAAGAATTCATGGCGAAATGTGGGTGTAATATTACACCTCTGGCTACCCCTTCGGGGATACAGGCGTGAGTCTATATATAAAAAAAATAACAAAATTTTTCTTTATGTCGGGTTTACGTAGATACTTTTGTTTGAAGTAAAACACCAAACAAAAAGAGCACTTGCAATCAATTACATACTATATTTTAAATGATGACTCTTAACATTATGAACACGTTTTTTGTCTCCAAGTCAATGATCGATAAAAAGTAATGACATTCAAATAAACACATTTCTTATTAATTGTTCCTTGTTTTTGCGTAGTTCTAGTAAAAACTAAACAATAATGGAATTTCCAAATTTCTTATGCACACTTGTTTTTAAATTTCTTGTAAGACCGACGTGTGACAGCAATTTCCCATAAAGTGATAGATAGGTATATGAGTCAGGTACTTGTATGGTATGACGTTCATATGATACATACGCTCATATGTATTAACCGAATGCCAAGAACTCATCGAATAATTTTTTTACCCAGTTATTTTTCTTTTTAGAGTCCTATATCAAACAGCGCATTGCATCAGGCTGATGATGATTTTTCCTTTTTTATTCTTGCTTCGTAAGTATGTATAAGTCTTTATGTACGTATTTTAAACATTAACGTCTTCCAACTTACAGTTTTGTATGGTACATCAGTAGGCGTTCGCGCAGTTTCAGGCCTAAAGGCAATCCGATCGAAAAGTAGTCAGCATGCACGAAGAGAAAATTATATTTAGCCATTAAGCACTCAACTTTGTTCATGAGTGATGTCGCGGAAAAGTGTTAGCTAGTATAATATTTACGACGCTAATAACACTTTCGTTTTAACATAAAATCGCTTTCGCAGTAATTCAGCTAAATTTAACAGCTGATATATCTTCAGTCGTGAAACTGGTTTATTTTAAATAAGAATATTTTATGATACATGTACTTTGTCCTATCGCTGCATTTTTTCAGAAGTCCGATGGCTAAGCGTGCTCTCCGCAGCAAGAGCAAACGATAGTAAGCTAATTTATTGATACCTTTTGCATGGCAGTCTGTGCGTTTGTCCTATCGCTACTCAAACAGGATAACACAATATAGTCTAAAAGACTGGATAACAAACTGGAAGCCTAGTAATCAAAGGTCAGTCACTTGTGCCCACCCGGTCATCAGTCGATACTGATGACCGCAGCTAGCCTCCATAAAAGATGTAAAATTTGCTTAATAGAAAGCAACTCCTACTGATAAATTCCTGTGTCATACGTATGGCGCGCAATTGTACAATCAAACAAGTCGGCGGTGGACCAGTTTGAAAAAAAATCCCTTGGCTCGCTTATAGAGTCCAGGCACACTAGAAACTGGTTTTGTATACGAGTGTCAATGTGCGTGTAAAGTAGAACTGGAAGCGACGATGTCTTGCTGAGCGATTCTCGCCCTTATGGTGATCTAGCGGGAAGTTTTTCGACTGTAGGTACAGCAGCGGCAGAATAATTTGTACATTACTCAAAATGCCGTTCTGTGTTCAAATCGAACCTACAACACGCTATGCACCAGCAAGGCGTCCGCTAAATCATTACGCCATACAATACAGTTCATAATTATTTACACGAACTCACGTAGTGTTCTCTATGCCGAATATTAGTCTACTTGTCGGTCTGTGCTTGTCACATCCACGCTAACTCCGCAATAACTTAGTGCACCAACATCAGTCCGTTCAAATAACATAACTTTGTCCACCATGTTTGCTCACGAAATCGAATTGACATCAAAATACATATAGTTATTACCAGCTTTTGCCCGCGGCTTCGCGCGCGTTAAATTCTGGGTAACACAAATCTACTTTCAGTCTCAAGTTTTGTGAAGACACTCCTGATTATTCTAGAGACTTCAGAAACTTTATAGGGTACAAAGAAGCTCGGTCAGTATTCATACACTATTTATACCTACCATTATATCTACCAAAAGGTACATAATAACATCGCCTTGCATACAGTCAAATGCCAAAGCCATGTTCCAATATATGTCCAATATTATATCTATAAACACTTTCGCATTTATAATATTAGTAGAGAAAATCGTTTCAGTCGTTTAAGCGTATTATATAATTATTAGTTTATATATGCGAACAACGTAATCACCGTGTACAATATGACATTATGTCAGTACTGACCAAAGAAATTGGATATAGTTATTCTTCTGTGGTACTGACAGATATACGCACATGCGCACTCAATTATAGCGCATGCGTTCTTACTTCCAAGAGGTAAATTTGTGCCGAACAAACTTCTAGCCTCCCTTCAATCCCTCGCAGTTTAATTTTTGCATCTTATGGTAGCCTACGTCCGTCTCCATGGTCCAGTTTATCTCTATATCAAATTTCAACAAAATCGGTTCAGCCGTTTTAGCGTGAAAACGGAACATTCATACATACATACATACACACTTTCGAATTTATAATATTCGTAAGGAAGTAGGGATTCAACAATAAAGTTATGCTTATTTGACGCGTTATGGTATTGATTGTTTCGCAATTGATGAAAAGAAGGTATTTTGAGATTTCTGTGTGAATTAAAAGGTCAATCCTACTTCTATTACAAGTAAAAGCTTTTGTATGGATGGATGTACGAATTTATATTACTCTCAAGCAAAAGCTGAAAGCCGGATTTTCATGAAACTCTGCACGACACGTAAGCTTCCCTCTGACACCTATACAGGGTGTAAAAAGACCCTTAACGAAAACTGAAACCCCATATTGTACCAATCATCACGAACATTTTTTGCTTCGGCATCATATCTGGGAAATTACTGGTTCAGGAGATATTGAGGCTCAAAGTTACTATGGATTTTTTGTAATTAGGTACAAAATCGATGCATTTACCCTGCTAACCTGTTCTATAGATGTCCTATGCACCCATGGATTAGTAGGTATTTTGAAAATTGCACATGCGCCTTTTTTATAGCGGCTTAAAAAAGTGAATACTTAAAAAAAAAGTCGTTTCCCAGGTTTTATTTTTGCTTAGTATGACTTAGTATGATGTACAAAACGAGTAGACTTCGGCTTGGTGATGGGTCTTGTGACACCCTGTATAATACGGGCGAAGCCGTTGACAGAACCTAGTCAAAATATTTTTTATTTGTGTTGCCACCATTGACTAAATTGATTTTGATCTCCTTTGCCTCTGCTTAGCAGTATTTTGGTATTTATAGGCTATCGCTGCCTTTTATCCATTTAAGGCGTTATTTAAGGCTACTGCTCTTCTCCCGTCGCTCGTAGCGTGATGTTATATAGCCTATAGCCTTCCTCGATAAATGGGCTATCTAACATTGAAAAAAAATTTCAAATCGGACCAGTAGTTCCTGAGATTAGCGCGTTCAACCAAACAAACAAACTCTTCAGCTTTATATATTAGTATAAGAATTAGTATAAGATAGGTATTAAAGTGTAAATTGAAGTCTCAGAGCTCACTTCAATACTAGATCTATTCATTTTTGGAAAAATTAACAATAAAGCAATGAATCATGTCCTCCTGAACTTAAAATATTATTTAGAATTGTTTAAAGAGCCAACACATGACAATACCTGTAATTTTAATATGAAGCAAGTATATGACGACACTGTAAAGGTTCATTTAAAACCCGGTACCATTCCATATTGCTTTCATCGATTAACCGCAGATCTAACTTCATCTAAAGCTATCCCGAATTGCAGCACAGTTACTAGCAACAATTATTTTTTTCGTGCCTAATTCAGTACCAAATCCAATCTGTAAAGACACACGGATGCAAAAAAACCTGATGTTTAAATATATTTCATCAAAATGTCTGTGGAATTAGTAATAAAAAGATTGAGCTCGAATTATACATTGCAACCACGGGTCTTCGTGTGGACTGCCTATATATAACAGAACATTTCTCAAATGCACAATCTGCTGCAGTGTTTAATTTTTCCAATTATAATTTGGTTTCATCCAACACAAGATCCAAGAAAAAAAGGGGAGATAGTCTGATCTTAGCACAGTCATGCAGATAAAGAATATAAAGATATTGATTTCGTTAAAAATTTGAGTAGATTAGACAGCTTTGAAATATGTGGCATTAAAGATCTTGAAACTGGATTAAATCTGTGTTGTTGCTACAGAAGTCCTTATGATAATGATGTTTTTATATCTAACTTAGAAAAATTGTTGGAACGTTTCATTAACAAGAAATGTATCATATGTGGTGATTATAATAAATAAAATAAATAAATAAAAATACATTTATTACCAAAGTGAAATACACAAATTACGCAATGTCCTTTGGCCCCACACTAGGCAAGCCTGTCCTGTGGGTAACTGTCACGATTTACTAAGTGATTTAATTGCTCGGTCGTACCGTTTTACTTAGACTTAAAAAACTTACACATGATTATGATATAATCTAAACATTATAAACAAACAAAATGTGAGTGCATGTAGGTTGTAGGTATATGATAAATATAAATAATCTATGTGTGAAATATTATATATATATAATAATATAGATACTTTTAGTGTGTATTATGTATGATAAAAGTTAATACTTAATAATTTTATTTAGTAAATATTTTATTGTTAGTATACTAAAATTTATACCAGGTGAACGAAGAGATTTTCGGTTCCGTCATACGTTAACGAAGCAAGCCACTTTATTACCTTAATTTTTGCCTCCCTCAGCGAACAATGCTTTACAGCACATGACCTAACCACTTTATTATAAACATAGTAATCTTTGAAAGGGCTGAATCGTCTAGCGAATGATGTGTTGGTTTTTGGTAGGTCAACTCTGTATATACGGCGTTTGCACAGATCAGAATACTCTTTAGAGCTGGTAACCCTTTTATGCATATTAAGTTATAATATTGACGTACATGTTGAGAGTAAAAGATCTGCTGAATTCTTAAGTATTCTGACATGTTATAGTTTTCAATACTTAATAAAAACTCCCACTTTTATTCGGAACAATGCTTATTCATGTTTGGACAACATAATCACAAATCTTTCTGATGAAGACATAGATCGGTGTTCTGTTGATCACAATGATTTGGCAGACGGTCATGCTGGACTATTTTGTAATGTATTTCTTGAGAAAATCAATAAGAAATCTAAAAGCTCTGAACAAACAATAATAATAAAGAAAAGAATATTTAATCATAAAAATAGTGTCGCCTTTAAGAATTATATTAGTTATAAAAATTGCAGCAGTATAGGAATAAATAGCTTCATAAATTGCTTGGGTAAAGCCACAGAAATAAATAGTAATAGAATGGTGACAAGGGCGTGGCGCGCGTGCCAAACTATTGCACTATAGCGCATGTGTTTCTGAACGCATTCGCATTACGCATCGCGTCTCCCGTTCGCGCGCTCAGGAGGTAAAAAAACATTAAATTCGTTACGAATATGCAATATTGTGCAGTTTCCTATTGTCAAAATAAAAGTGATGCAAAAAATATGGAAAAGGGAGGCATTTCATATCACCAGTAAGTATTTAAATTGAGTAAAAGTTAAAATTATTGAGATTCAAACCAAGTGGGCTACTTTTACCATGTTTGTCTAATAAGAACATCATCGTTCATTTCTTCGTTATGTTAAATTTCCATTGCTTGCATTATACGATACTTGTTGACATATTTATGAAATAAACACGCAATGTACGTCGAGATATGCGATATTCACAGGATGCGAAAAACAATAACAAATCAGGGGCCACGGGTCAAATAAATAGCCGTGATTGGTCAGCGCGCGCTAGTGAATTGACGTTCGGTTTGGTCCTGAATATTAATTCGAATTAATTATTATGTTGATATTAATACGTTTGTTAATATTGGAATGAAGTTCCTTATCGCGCGTTGCGAAAGGGGGCTAGACGGAAATATTAAGACGAAAAGTTGTAAGGACCCTTTTTGACATAGTAAGCTATTGTAAGTCGTGCAGCGTGCGCATGTTTCTCTATCTGTCTCTCTCTCTCTCTCTCCCTCTCTCTCTCTCTCTCTCTCTCTCTCTCTCTCTCTCTTACAGAAAGCAAGCATCATGTTCATGCTTTCTGATCACGAAAATGACATCTATTTGGGAACCCAAAATGGCGGACGAAACATTTTTAATACAATTAATATGGGTATCATTTTCGGGGTTTTTATGGATTCTGGTCATAAAAATTGAAATAAAACGACGTATTCCCAGAGACGAGTGGCAAAGACTGACAACGTTTTATTTCTTACTATAGAAGTAAACACACAATTTAAAATATCCTAGTAATATTATAAATGCGAAAGATTGTGAAGATGTATGTATGGATGTTTGTTACTCTTTCACGCAAAAACTACTGAACGGATTTTAATGAAACTTTACAGTAGTTTATACATCAGAATAACACATAGGCTACAATTTATAAAGATTTTGTGTAATGTTGCCATAATATAAGGAAAATTATCAATTAAGTCAGTAAAAATCCTGAGCTCTGAAACCTATCTTCGCGTGCGTTGCCTAAACCGTTGAAGTTACATGAAGATAATGTACGGCGATATTGTTTATTTTAAAAAGTTCTAAATAAAAGTCCGCGACAGCATATACCTACCTTTTATGTAGAAGCCAATATACACTAAAAAGTGGTCCGTAAAAATAATTAAATTTGACACTTTTTTACAATGCTCATTCTAGAGTAGTTATCAAATTGTTTTCAAAATTGATAAATTTATTGTCTTCAATATTTAATGTAGATGAACGTTGTCTTTTACAGTAAGTAGTTTGGGTGAATAGTTTAAAAGTTATCACGATATAATTGACCTATGCGCAGCGTTATTAAAAGCGCTTACTATGAGTTGGCGCGCTTAAGCGCAGCGGGGCGGAGGGGGCGGTCTGATTATGTACTTTGTGGTAATGTTTTCAGTTTTTATTTCTGCTGCTATTCTCTTCAGTGGGTATATAAGCTCTTCAATAATATACTTACATACTAATCTTTACCTGAAGTTTGACGACTCATCATTGTCTTGCCCTGGTCCCAATTTACTTGGGGTCGGCGCAGTATGGCCTTCGCTTCAATACTTCTTTGTCTCCAGTCATCCGATCGTTTACCCCTTTCTTTTTCATGTCCATCCTCACACAGTCCATCCATCTTTTCCTTGGCCGTCCTCTCCCTTTTCGTCCTTCTACATGCATATTCATCACTGTTTTAACTACATACATATCTCTCTCCGCATAACATGTCCATACCAGGCCAGTCGACTCCCTTTTACCTTTTCATCAATGGGCGCCACTTTCATACTACCTCTAATGTAGTCATTCCTTAATTTTAAGTATTACCTATTTATATGTATGCTACACGGCTAATGTGCAGATCCGTTTTGTGATGAAATTTGATACGGATAGTCTGAAACCTGGGGAAGTACAAAGGCTACTCTTTATTAAAATTTCATGCGGGCGAAGCCGCGGGCGAAGCCGCGGGCGAAAGCTAGTATGTCTATATGTCTAGTGACAATAAAAGACAGATGGCCAGTACGATACATGGCCAGTGCTAATACATACTGTGTAGATATTAAACCTTCAACACCCCCACTATATCTAACAATATGTATATACACAATTACAATCTTTGAATACCTAATATATCAAAAAACGTATGTTTCACAACACAAAGTATTGGTGAATACATCAGCTGGCATCTCAGCTGTAGGCAAATACTATTCACATTTACAATTGTATTTACTATATATTCTATACAAAAGTAAAATATCTAGAATAGCAATTGTTAAATTGACTCAAAAATCCAACTGCATAAGTAATATCAGGCCTGGTTAGAACTGCTAAGTACATTAGACAACCAATAGCTTGATATGGGAATTTGCCAACATAGTTTTCCCCCTAACATACATGCAAGTTAATTTTTGTAACACCTGATCAATATAATCAGACTGGTTCAATGTGATAGATTTCTCAGATTTAGTAACACATTGACACCAATGACTTTCTTAAGTTTGAAATACATTTTTCAAATATTATGTTTCTTTACAACCATTTGAAAAAATAAAAATCTCTACAAAAAAATGTTTCTAACTTTTGTATGCATACATGGATCTATCTTAGATCTCCTATAAACAATACGTTCATAGCAACCTCCTATAAACAATACATTCATAGCAACTAGATCTCCTATAAACAATACATTCATAGTAACTGGATCTTCTATGAACAATACATTCATAGCAACTAAATATGCACGGAACCGAACTTTGTTATCACTGTCATATTTTTACAAAGCACCCACTTACACTGCACAACCCTACCATCTTGTGAACTATCACATAATTCCCATGCATCATTTTCTTTAGTTCTTCTTGCATGGTCAACATCCTCTGTTTCTTTTCTGGTCCGTTGCAGTGTCAAACCTGCCCCATCATAGGTTTCAGCGCTTGTACAAAGATTCAACATACCATATCTCTCTGGTGGTTTCCGTGTTCGTCTGGGTCTGTCCATGAACCCTTCATTTTCACACTGAATTACACTCTCTGAGTCTTTATAATCATTATCACTGTTGGAGTTATCTTCAAGACTAGATATATGTAGATTCCAAACTTGTTACCTTCTGGGCTTGTTGTTTACCTTCAAGACTAGATGTTGATTTCAAAACCTGTTACCTTCTGGGATTGTTCTGGTTTAACCTAATCCCCCACTGAAGCAACATTCTGGTCTTGCACTTGAATCACACATTCATAATTGATTTCTGGCTTCAATTTCAGGCCGATATCCTGAAATAATACAACGTTTTCCCATCGACCGCGCTTGTAATTTCTTTATCTGGTTCTGCCTTTATACAATGTTTCATGCCTTCCAGAACAGAATTAAAATTACAGCTAAATCGCACTGGATACTGTCTTTTAACATTTGCTTGCAAAATTCTTGTTAAAACGAATACTGTCTTTTAACACTTGCTTGCAAAATTCTTGCTAAAACGACTCAATTGCGATTTTAACACTTGCTCGCAAAATCCTTGTTAAAACGAATACTGTCTTTTAACACTTGCTTGCAAAATTCTTGCTAAAACGACTCAATTGCGATTTTAACACTTGTTCGCAAAATCCTTGTTAAAACGAATACTGTATTTTAACACTTGCTTGCAAAATCCTTGTTAAAACGACTCAATTGCGATTTTATGAGCTCCCTTGGCCCATAACCTGAAATAAAACGACGTATTCCCAGAGACGAGTGGCAAAGACTGACAACGTTTTATTTCTTACTATAGAAGTAAACACACAATTTAAAATATATGTCTATATGTCTAGTGACAATAAAAGACAGATGGCCAGTACGATACATGGCCAGTGCTAATACATACTGTGTAGATATTAAACCTTCAACATCTATTTGGGAATCCAAGATGGCGGACGGGACATTTTTAATAAAATTAATATAGGTATCATTTTCGGGGTTTTTATGGATTCTGGTCACGAAAATGACATCTATTTGGGAAGCCAAGATGGCGGACGGGACATTTTTAATAAAATTAATATGGGTATCATTTTCGGGATTTTTATGGATTCCGGTCACGAAAATTACATCTGTTTGGGAATCCAAAATGGCGGACGGGACATTTTTCATAAAATTAATATAGGCATCATTTTCGAGGTTTTTATGGATTCTGGTCACGAAAATGACATCTATTTGGGAATCCAAGATGGCGGACGGGGCGGACGAAAAAAAAAATTATTGAAATTCCTTCACTAATTAATCGAAAGTCCGAACTTCGTACCATCCGGGTGTCCCTTGACACCTCTCAAGCAGTTTTATTAATAAACTGTTTCGTTGATCTGTACGTTTAGTCTTATGGTAGTGTGTATACCATTGCTGATTATAAGTCAGGCAGAAGAATGTTGTTAAGATTTTTTTTTAAAGTAACAATTTATTCAAGCGAAGTTTGTTAATAATTAGTCCGGACTTAGGAAGTTGGTGGCGCTTCATTAAGCTGCGGAAAACTTGTCAGACCGTATTTTTCTTCTATACAGATGTCCGATTACGTTATTTAACCAGGAATATTAAATCTACTATCAGCAAAAGACATATATTTAAGAAATATATTCAATTTCCGGGAGACTAACTTGTGTATAATAATATACATTATAAAAAGTATATTCTATAATATAGTCAAAAGTTTTGTAAGATTTCAATACAGATTTTTAACTAAACAAATACGTTTTATTTTTATAACCAAACTATTCACAATAAAACATTTTATATAAACAATAACATAATTTCATTTTCCACAGCTCTCAACACAACTATAATAATTCCTTAGTGTCCCCTCACTATCTATACGTCACTGTGGGCGGGGCTTGCTGAAATGTGGCACGCGCGAAATGTACGCGATGACGTGACATTCACCATTCTATTACTATTTATTTCTGTGGGTAAAGCATTCCAGCATTATTATCCAAAGAAATTAATTAAAATAAATCCTCCAAAAACACAACAATAAAGTGGATTACAAGGGGGTTAAAGTTTCATGTAAGATGAAAAGAGTACTATGTTCAGGTGCGTCAAATAATACCAGCGTTTTAAAATATAAAAACAATTATATTATAATTTATAGAAGAGTCATTCAATAAGCCAAAAAGATGGCCATAATAAATAAATTAAAGTACAAATAAAATAACAAATAGGTTAAGTAGGCTCTTAACATAAAAGTGAACAATAAATTGATAACTAATCCCCAGCAAGTCGCCGATCATTCCTTTGGCAGTTTTGTGTTTAAATCGTCTTTGGGTAGCAATGAAAAGGAAAGAGCAAAGGCTTTTCTATAGGACAGGACTAATAGAGTAGAAAATGATTTAATTTTTTGTCCAACAACGCCGTCTGAAATCGCCAAGATTGTTTAAGATGGCCAATAAAAAATCTTGCGGTTTTGATGACTTACCGATTCAATTCTGAAGGATTCCCTGCATTTCTTAATAAATGTTTTGAAGAGACGGTATTTCTGGACCAGTTCAAATTGGCTAAAGTAGTTCCAATATTTAAAAAAGGCTGTAAGACTGATCCGAAAAACTACCGACCCATATCCCTTTTGCCAACTTTATCAAAAGTATTTGAAAAAATAATCAAACATAGACTGATGATGCATAATTAATAAAATAAATAACAAATTGAAAGTGGCTGGCTTATTCATCGACCTCAGCTCCGCTTTTGATATGATAGATTATGATTTACTACTTACAAAACTTGAATATTATGGTGTCAGAGGCAAAGCTTTACTACTTATAAAGTCTGTTTAAATGTTTGTTTAAATAAAAAGCATCGATGAAACTAATCACGAAGTTGTTCACACGTCTAGGATTACAAATAATCGACGTGGTGTTCCCCAAGGCTCAATTTTAGGACTAATACTTTTTATTATATTTACAAATGACCTGTTAAACTTTATGAATAACGCTCAGCCCGATGTAAAACTCGTTGTCTTTGCAGATGATACGAATATAATAATTGGGACAAATGACTTAGAAGAATTGAGCAAAACTATAAATAAATGCCTCTAAAACCTCTGCGACTGGTTTTCAGCCAATAGCCTTTTACTAAACACCAGTAAGACTAACATAATTTTATTCAAGGCTACAATTCGCATTACTGACGATTTAGATGTACATATCAAAGGGGACAAGATTAAATTAGTTGACTCAGCGAAGTTCTTAGGGATTATCATAGACGTTAGTTTAAATTGGAAACAAGAGCTAGTAGCAATCGACTCTTCCATTTCATCGGCATGCTATGCACTCAGGAGTCTGAGAGATATTTTGGGTCATAAGCAACTAAAGGTTATATATTATGCACTAGTGGAATCTAGATTAAGATACAGTATCATGCTTTGGGGTAACCGCTACAATTATAACTGTCAGAAGGCGTTTGTCTTACAGAAACGTGCTATCAGGACTATTGTAAGAATCTCACAAAGAGACTCATGCAGAGACCATTTTAAAGAAGTGCAAATATTAACCGTACCAAGTTTATATATTTTAGTTATACTAACGGACTTTGCTAAGTACATTCATCAATATGAATCACAAGAGGAACGTACGATACGAGAAAGTACAAGAAGGAAGGAGCTTAAACACAAGATATCACCAAATATACAAATAGTTAAGCATTGCTCTGGGTATCAAGCAGTGGGATTGTTTAATAGGTTACCAACAAATCTAAAATTATTAATTTACAGACCTCATTTATTTAAAAACAAATTAAAACCCTTCTTGTTGGAAAAATGTTTTTACTCAGTATCGGATTTAATGTCAAATGATAAAAAATAACGAATTTACTTAAAATAAATAATAACCCTTAATAAACTATATTAATTACTAGCCGTTTCCCGCGGTTTCACCCGCGTCCTGAGGGAACTACTTCGCGTACCCGAAAAACCCAAATATCTTACGGACCCCCTATTTTTCTAAAATAATATATAGTCTATGTTACTCGTTGATAATGTAGCTTTCTAACGGTGAAAGAATTTTTAAAATCGGTCCAGTAGTTTTTGAGTTTATCCATTACAAACAAACAAAAATACAAATTTGACCTCTTTATAATATTAGTGTAGATTAACGGCCATTTTCAATATTCGAACTATAGATAGATCTGTAGATTTTAGATGTGCTTTTGACATATTTTGTATGGAGCTTATGTCAAAAACTGTCAAAAACGAATCAAAAAAGTACAGATCTATCCATAATTCGAATATTGAATGCCGTAGTAAATCGATTTTGACTTAGACTACCTATTGTATGACTTGGCTTACCATCTGACATAACGTTCCATTTGCCATTATAATCTGACATTACTTTGACATTTATTTTAATTATAATTTGTAGACATTTTTAAATTGATTGGTGGATTATTTTATTTTAGCTTTAAAATGTACTTGTTGTTTTGCTTGTGAATTGTTTACTGTCACTTTATTATGTAAGTACCTACCTTATGTTCGACACAATGTAAATTGTTTGAATAAATAAATGAATGAATGTATTCTTAGACTCATTTTGGACATAAGCACCGTACAAAATATGTCAAACACGTAATTCGGACCTGCAAATCCATGAATAAATCGAATAACGAATTGTCCCGTTTGGTGGCCTTAGTGTGTATACATGTCAGTACCGATGTTGGCAACTATGTGTTTTCTTTTCTTTGTTAACTTCTGTCTTGTGTTAGATGCAGGTGTCCTGTGCCGAATAAATATATTTACCTTCTTTCCTTTTTCTCGTATCATGAACTGTCTCTAACGGCTATATAGCTCTGATTTTTGAATTAATACCTATTATACGAAAGAAGAAAATTTATTAATGAATGCATTGACGTAGACTATTTTGATATTGTTCTCTGTAAGGGTAGAACTTTAAACAGACTATAATATGTGATGAATATTCAATCTGCATGCAAAATAATTCAATTGTAACAAGTACAAATCTATTGGTGAGAAAACTAAAACAAAGCCTAAATTTGTGTTAGGTAAATAGTTTGTGTAATGAAATTAGTTCAGTCTAAAGTCTAACTCATTTACACTTTTAAGAGGCGAAACTATGAAATCCTATTTAAATAAATATTATTTTTATTTTAGAAATACATAAATACTTAAAGTCCGAAGCACCCGCAACCGGCGAGCATGTATGAAAACTATTGAAAAGAGTAATGAATGTAGAGGAAGCGAGTGAGGTTTGCAAGGATAGAAGCAAGTAGCGATCTGTTGTCTCTTCCTACCCCGACGGGAAAGGCGTGAGCATATGCATGTAAGTATTAAGATTTTTTACCTAGTGGAGAGATCGACGGACTGCTACGCAGAGGGTCTCAGATTCGAATCCACAACGGGCACGAATGACTTTTCGAAGTTATGTGCGCATTAAATTGTTAATTATAGCTTGCTTAACGGTGAATGAAAACATTATGAAGAAACCTGCGTGTCTGAGAGTTCTCCATAATGTTCTCGAAAGTCATAACGTGAAGTCTGCGAACCCGCACTTGGCTGAGGCCCGTGCATAGCAGTGGGACAGTATATATGCAGGGCCGATGATGATGATGAAGATGAATATTGTACATAAAAATAGTTGGGGCTTTATTAGTGTTAGTGTCTTAAAACTGTTTTGGTTTAAAAAGAACAGTGAAACTAAAAAATCAAGAAAGGACATAGGTAACTTTGTATAGGAATTATCACTTTCATCGTTAAACAGGACGATATCCTTCGGGATCATAAAAATGCATGCAATATGAAAGAATCTATGAATAATGTTTAAACAAAATCTGTTAATATTCACGATATATAAATACCATCATCATCATCTCCCTAGCGTAATCCCGGTTGCATCACAGGCGACTTCCACGCCTTGGAGCCCGAGGTCCGCTTACTAGTCTAACCAGATTTGTCAGAATATCAACTTTTCCGCGGGGCGACTGCCGTCTGGCCCCAGCAACCCAAAGGGATAGCGATATTCCATTGTTTAGACAGTATCATCGTGTATCAGTTTATTTGAGGGTACTGACTCCCCGTAACGACTGTCAAATATCTTCATGCCAGTCTCGATACATCTATTTTACTTTTTTTTTTTAAGATTTCCAATCGCGTCGGGTTTTATTCTAAGGATGTAAATACTTCCTTCTTGCCAAAGTCTAAGCTGTACGAAAAGAGTATTCCAGATTCGGAGGTTACGCCTAACCTAGTTCCAGCCCTTTTTGTAAAATGTTTGAATGAATTTGTAGGGTCTTAAAATGCTGTCTGATGTTTGTCATTAAAATCGCATAATTTGTGCTATTCTCAGCCATAGGGCGCTTTAGTTCGATTTATAAGCAATCTTTTACAAAACATCTGCGGGCCGCAAGTAGGACCTTCGCGGGCCGCGTGTTGCCGACCGCTGTTTTAGTATATTAGTCCTATCCTTTGGCTTGAGGAGATCAAGTCAATAATCTGTCAAATCTGGTTAAGTAAGAACGAACATCCGTCTACTTAACGGATGTCGTGGGTGCAACCAGGAAAAACAATTGTTCAGCGTAGTTCTTTTGAACCTAGCTTTGGTTGGTTCAAAATATTTCACCTTGCCAGTTTTTACATTATGATCAAGTTTGCGTAAAACTATCGTATTCATATGTTTACTTTTATTTTGGTATAGACAGTGTCGGACGTGTCATGACAGCGCTTGTGTACTGTGATACGGGCTCTGGAATTTATGAAGTAAAATAAATTAAGAACAACAGGTTTTCAATCCTTGTGATCGTAAAATATGATATCTTTATTAAAAAAATTATTAAAATCTTTTGACATAAACATATCAAATACGCTTTAGACGTAAGCCTATTGTCGTATCAAATACTAAGTAGTTGAAGTGGTACGTATGAGTTCAGTGTATACGAATAAAAGTTAGATTCCTTTGCCTCGGACTCGGCCAAGTGACTTCAAATGTAATGAAATTTTTTAAATGCACCAGGAAAATTTATACCCAGCATCATCCAGTCTCTTGTGTTCTTTGAAAGCCGGTGTAATTGTTTGAGAATAAATATTTTTTACGTTGATTTGTTTACGAACAAAGGTGCGCCGTGAGCTCGATAACCCGATAAAATTGAAAACGTCGTTAATTTTACTTTGTTAGGGAACGCGTACTGTCGTATTTAATTCTGCAGGTAAGGCGATGGAAATGTTGGTCTAATCCCATAGGTTTGCCTTTATATGAAACACGATAGGGTAAAAGGGCAATGTTTTTTGTAGAAGCAGTGAAAAGAGTTTATTAAAACTATACAGGGTGTCACAAGACCCATCACCAAGCCGAAGTCTACTCGTTGAGAACATCATACCAAGTCATACTAACCAAAAATAATACCTGGGAAACGATATTTTTTCCTGAATTTTCACATTTTTAAATCGCAATTAAAAGCGCGCGTGTGCAATGCTCGAAATACCTACTTATCCATGGGGTTATAGGGCATCTAAAGAACATATTGGCGGGGTAACACCATCGATTTTGTACCTAATTAGAAAAATTCCATACTAACTTTGAGCCTCAATATCTCCTGAACCAGTAATTTCCCAGGTATGGTGCCGTAGTAAAAAGTGTTCATAGTGATTGGTACAATATGGGATTTCAGTTTTCGTTAAGGGTCTTGTTACACCCTGTATTTTGAAAGTAATTATTTTTATTTCTCATACTTATGAACTTATATATCAGACACGTGTCATTGTTGTTAGCTTTGTGGTAGTTGTTTGTCTTTACAAAGGGTCCTGATATTTTTCCCTTTTACCTGATCAATGAAAGTCATGAATTCAGACGCTATGTATGTATGTACATCAAATTTAGAAGCGTCTTGATTATAAACAGGTTAAATGCTAACTGAAGTCATCATCATCATCATCAGCCTTTAACAGTCCATTGCTGGACTAGGCCTCTCCTTTGCAAGGAGGAATTGGTCTACTATACCACGCTGGCCAAACGGGTTGGTATAGGGTTTGTATCAAGTTTTCCTTCTTTTACAGTGTTGTTCTCTGCATAATATGCTCCCTCTGTAGGCTCTTACGACACCCATGGGATGATATGGAGTGGTGACATTCCGTATTCTTATTCCGTCACCACACGGACTGTAGTCATTTTAAATTAAAAATATTATGGCGACATACTATTATGATCATTAAAACTGGAAGAAAAATTGTCTTTCATTACTTACTTTACTTATTGATCTTTATTTTATTTAAAACTAGACGTCGCCAGCGGCTTCGCCCGCGTCAATTATACATATAAACCTTCCTCTTGAATCATTCTATCTATTAAAAAAAACCACATTAAAATCCGTTGCGTAGTTTTTAAGTTTTAAGCATACATAGGGACAGACAGACAAAAGACAGACTTTGTTTTATACTATGTAGTGATGAAATACAGCACCTAGATTTCTCATATATACCTACCTACATCACTTTACTACTTTTACCTAATATAAGGTCATTGTCTTCACCAAAACTTCATGCATAGAACATTGAACACACAAAGCAAATATTACATACAATGTAGCTGGCAGTACTGGAGATCTCGATATACATTGGTTTTGCTCAACATGTATGCGATAGTTCGACGTTCATGCATTATAAGTAGTTGACCCGTAACCAGCAGTGAAACTGGGGCACTATGATCGCCTTTAAAGGTCTGTAGTATAAGCAGATAGTAAGGTTATAGAATCAGTCTTTAGTAAAATCTTAGTGATTGCGAGGATGTGACAGTTACCGTGTGACACTCCGAGTGTTGAGGGTTCAATTCTCACAAGAGACAACATTTTGTGCGATTTATAAATTGTTGTTTCTAGTCCAGGTGTACTTACTTTGTGTCCATTGGTTGTATGTACAAAGTCCCCCGCGACACAGCATTTAGTTCCAGTTTGGGAGTTGTTTTTAACACAACACTCTCCGAGGCATGGGACAAGCAATAAAAAAAAATGAGAGTGTTTGATATTTCTTCTACCACCAGACGGTGCTTAGTATGCGTCAGGTCTAAACTGACGTCAGATATGTACAGACAGGTACACACACATAATACAAACAAACACAGACGTACGAAAATATAGGGGCTTTGACAGTTTTGACAGGTTTCTGGACCTGATGCCTCAGTGCTGCCGCGTAGTGAGCGTCATTTCAGAAGACCCTCATTTAATAGCAACGACAACACAGCCTACTAGACACCTAATGTTTTCATTTCTACAAACAAAAAATTCTGTCAAAGCGGTGAGGTATGCGGGGCAAGGGGGGGTGACAAAAATGCATTCTAATTGGCCGGTTAAAATTTGCGGAACGTCATAATTCATATCTAGTGTTGGGATTGGTCCAAATTGGTCTTATATAAGACGTATAAGTGTACTGTGTTGTCCGAAAGTGTTCGCCTTACATGCGGCGTCTAGTAGGTTGGGTTGTCGTTGTTTAATAGGCACGTTACCCTGTAAAGTCCTCTGCATGGCAGTCTTGATAGATAAGTAGGTAAGGTAAGTATATCTTCAAGATAGTAAAATAAACTTTAAAATATCTTCTGGCGGTAACAAAACTAACATCGCCCCATGCATATCGCATAAGGTTCCTAGTATTCGTTCTAACTAATTCTCCGCGGAATGGAAAACTTTCAGACTTGCCAACCGTTTAATTTAATTGTACTCAACTTCAATAATCGCTGTACTTCTCATTAATTACTGTACGTTCTGAATGCATTTGCAATGGAAATATAAATTGTGTAACTGCAAAATTGAATGAAAAAATACATGTGGCTTAATTGTTAGGTGATCGCCATGCCTATATCCAGTGTTCGGAGTTCTGAAACGAATAAGTTGTTTAGCTAATCACCTTAAATTTGGTTTATAGTAGCATAATGGTTTAAATTCATATGTTTTCCAGTAAAAGTAGGGAAGAGGTGTTTTTTCAGGTACATGAAAACCACACAAAATGATGACTGAGGGGTGATGAGGGCGGGTCGAATCTCTGAAGAAGAAAGAGAACGCAGTTATTTGTATAATGGTGAAATGCATTACAGAGTATATTAAGCGCTTAGATGGTGTTGTTTGATTAGTAACAATTGACTGTAGTTTATTAGTTAACAGTCATTATAAGATTCAACAGTCAATTGACTTCTAATAGACATAGGCCCTCTC
The DNA here is from genome assembly GCA_944739405.2 of Euclidia mi. Lineage (NCBI taxonomy): Eukaryota > Metazoa > Arthropoda > Insecta > Lepidoptera > Erebidae > Euclidia > Euclidia mi. The sequence continues at coordinate 980,802 of OX123194.2, read as the reverse complement.
ATAAGCCCTTTATATATACCAATCAAAGTCAAAGTCAAAACCATTTATTCATCTAGCTCACAAGGTAACGCTTATGAACGTCATATTTTTAAAGTACATTGCTTAATGCTTCTGGAGCCATTCATCTGCTGTCCGCGAACCCAACAAGATGGTCCGTCCACCTTGTGGGATGGACCATCGAAGCAAAGGTAGGCCACCTTTGCTTCGATGGCATACATATTTAAGTATCTACAACAGACATTTTCTTTTAACCCTTATCGCATAATGTTGTCAATTGCACGTTTAATCACCCACCACCAAGTTAAAAATCAACGCCGAATATATTATAATACCCATTTCTTTGCCGTCGTTTAATCTAAATATAAACATTCAAAACAATTTCTGACTGATCTTAAAAGCCTTTGTGCCAAACCTCAAAACACACATCTCAGGCAAATGGACGAATGTTTCAACCACAACGTTTTACAAATCATGCGGCAAAAGACGGACAGGCTTATGTGGTCACCCAAGGAATATTAGGACACTCTCAAAGGAATTAGAACAAAATACATGTGGTAAAGGTAATTTATTTTGGTGGGACACGAGAAACTAAAATGATTTTTATATTTTTAGTGTCAGTATTACCCTATAGTCTTTCGCAGTCCACTGTTTTACGATTCAATATGAGCATTTGGCATACCATACTATATGCTGGTCCTGGACAGTCATCAAATACATATTAATTATTTTGCGAAATTACATTAATTAGTCGTCATAATGTCACCACGTAGTCATCTATCATACTTTATCAATAATACTTTTTCATCATCATCATCATCAGCCTTTAACAGTCCACTGCTGGACTAGGCCTCTCCTTTGAAAGGAGGAATTGGCCTACTATACCACGTTGGCCATACGGGTTGGTATAGGGTTTGTATCAAGTTTTCCTTCTCTTACAGTGCTGTTCTCTGTATAATATGCTCCCTCTGGCGGCTCTTACGACACCCATGGGATGATATGGGGTGGTGACATTCCGTATGCTTAATCCGTCACCACACGGACAAACTTTTTAAGTGCGTCATATCCTGAGCTTTATTATTGTCACTGAAAGTATTGGTTTTACTAGCTTCGATAGTTACGTACTTACTATCACATAAACAGTATTTTCCACCTAAGCCGTCTAAAATCTTTAGAAGAAAGTGCACAACGAAACAAAGATTCGACCATCTTTATCCACATTTCATCGACATTGACAAGCTTATCTCATCAACAAAAGGCAACAGTTTGTTACAATAAAACTAATTATTATATTTACCAAGATAGCAACTTTCCTCATTTCACCAACAATTAACTGACATCGCAATTATCCAATCTTAGATAGCAGATAAGTCAAGATCGGCTTCTTGCGTCCGTGGCTTAATTATACAGGACAGCTGCACCGATGAAGATAACGGCTTCATTCAGACACAAGTTATTATTTCCATTTAATACGATGTCTCGATAAGAATGCGTTCGAATTTTCGTGAGATATTTGACTTGTGAAACGGTATTGGTTTATAGATAGTAATTGGAACATTATTTAGCAACTACTCATCAGCTTTGTTTATAAGCTGTCCCTTCGTTGGGCACAACTTCTCCTTCTCTCTTTTTACCAACACCTACCTTTACTAATGATTTATTTTTTGTTTTAGGGATAGAACTATATACATACGTACGTATATAATTATGGTATCAATATCGATATCATCATTTTTATGTCCATTCTTTACTACATCAATGCTTATAATAATTGTCTCTTTTTAGTCCTCTCTGTCTGTTATTATGAACGTGACAAACTCAAAAACTATCAAATAGATTTTCGCACGGTTTTCAATAATAGGTAATATGACAAAGGTCTAAACCTTTGTCATATTACCTATTATTGAAAACCGTAGGGGTATCCTTACTTTCTAACGATATGCTAAGCTTGCATTTCCGCGTGTGAATGTAAGGAATTAAAATAGAAAGCTTTATACGATATGTTTTAATCACATAAGTGCGATATAAATGTTCTATACAATCAGAGTTTTATGAGCTTTTTAATTGCGAAGTTATATCTTATACCGGCTATCAGCGTGGAACTGCGATATTGCGACGCGTTCACGGTGACATTAAATATTTATCGTAGTTATACATTTAGGTGTAGCTATAGCAGAGAGAATTTAGATTACAAAGCGATTTAGAGATGGTAAATTAAAATAAACTACCGGGATTACTTTCGTGGTTCAGTGGATAGCGTAACCGTCTACGGATCCAGAGGTCCTGGGTTCTATTCCCGGGTCAGGCAAAAGTGCTACTGGGTTTACCGAATTCTTAGTAGCAGCACGGAGTATGGCAAAGTGCCCGGTATCGACAATAGGCTCGCCCCCTATTACGTGAGCCCTACAAATTCATCACATGGCCAAACGTGGATGTAATATTACATCTCTGCATACCCCTTCGGGGATACAAGTGTGAGTCTATAGAATTAAAACAAACATCAAACAAAAAAACCTCAAGGGTTTTTTTGCTTGATTACACACTATCGTAGATCACACACACACATAAAACATCATCGAAATTAATCCAACCGCTTGCAGTTAGCACTGCATCGTGTGTTATGAGTTCGATACCCACATGGTACCAATACCACAGAATAGATAGTACTAACGTACCAATACTTCGTACTATTTACTAATAGAGTTGTTTTGAGTCTAAGTTCAGGTACTTTGTGAAAGTTGTTTAATTATTTGTAAATGTCTTTCTCTTTGTTTTTAATCGAACAATACTTAGATTTAACACAAATAAGCGGATAATACATAAGTTGATTAAAAGAATTTATCAAATTTTATCTCAATAATTACGCATCAGTTTACAAGTCAACATGATTTGATAAAGCGTTACACAAACTCCCAAGCGCATACGAGCCATCTATCTAACAACATATAAAATATGTAGGCGCACAGGTAGAACTCGTCGCAACGAGCACAGCACTCGATCACGCCAGACATTTTATAAACAGTGTGAAGGATGTTGTTTCCTAGAATATACTTATACGCTGAGGAAAGCTCGCTTCTGCAAAGAAACGATAAAACGCTTAGGCGGCACTGTGGTACGTCTAGAGCGGAGTTCGGGCTTGCGGTGGATCGCTCAGCAGCACTTGGATGACTGAAGGTATAAGAGGTTTGAATATTGATGCAAATAAATACAAATTTGAATGGAATGAATTTTGAGGATGATGGTTTCGTATGAAAATTCCAATGAGGCGGTTTGGGCAGAAGATATAGTCAAATGAGTATTCATATCGGAATGTCTAGTAATACGAATAATGTAAATTGCTTTATTTAGATTCAGCCCAATCGTAGAAATGTTTTAACTTTACTTTGGCTGGACATGAAGAACACGGCAGTATCGAAAATTTTGTAATGTTCCTCGCATTATATTTTCAAACAACAATCTTCACATCAAAATTAATCCAAATCCATTCCACCGCTTTGCATGATCGAGTGACAAAAACTACACACCGGGTTGTTGAGATAGCTGTCAACAATTTCTACTAGTTTAATTTTGTCACTATCCAAACGTCCTGCTCAACCTAGATACAACAAAAACCAGCGAAAGTAATCTAGGCCAAAATAAGTCGCATCAAACCGTCGAGTACATCACTCTCAAAACTCGTAGGACAAAAAGAAAGGGAAAGAACTAAAGGCAGCGTCAGGCTAGATTTCAATCTAGATAAATCGCAATAGTTCACAATTTACGGCAACCGTCTGACGTGTTGCTCGTAACAGCTTTGTTGCCTCGTTACGATGCGACGCGACGTCGCAAGTGAATAAAGTTTTCTTTGACGTATTTGCTTTGGCTCTGCACCAAGCTGCTTTTTTTTCTGCTTCGAGATTTAATATCGGTGAAGTCTGCTGGATCCGATAATTTGATGGCAAAGTTGCAGTTTGATTTTATGTGGGAGATAATTAGTCAGCATGTTATTGTATGTACACATTCATGTTTGGCTAGGTGCTGAATTTATTCCAGGGACACAAAATTATGTGATCCATAGAACGTGTATAATGTCCAGATAAAAAAAATAATAACGTAATTTAAATTATTTTTAATTAATCGTGTAGGTAGTTATTTTAATAGCATACTTTTAACCCGAGTTTTGACCGGCTTACATTTACATGAACCACGTAAGTTTACGGACATGTTTTTAAAACTGTCAAGCATGCAGGTTTCCTCACGATGTTTTTCTTCACCGTTTAGCAAGTGATAATTAACAATTAAATTAATATTTTACATATATTTTATTCAAGTACCAAAATCCCTAATCTCGATTTCGAGTTTCAGAATACAGTTACCTACTTCAAATTTACTAATTACTGTCCAGAAATTTACAACCAAAGGGTCGTTTCCAATTAGAAGACTTTTAAATATAGCTAAATTTAGATGTTAAGCAAAAGCACCCCTGCCTACATTACGTTTACAGTACAGCGTGGGTTTGCTGGGTCTCGTTTTGTAATTCTGTGGACCTGTGACCACGGCTGGCGTAACCTACGCCGAAATTGCCAAACGCTTTTTACCCTTGGGACTGAAAGGTTAAGGTGCACTCCGAAGAACAGTAGCGCTCTCATGTAAATGCCACACGGGGTCACCCATCTAAGTGGCGACATGTGCTAGCGTTGCTTAACTTTGCCAACCTGTTACGAACGGCAAGCCAATTCAGAGCGTTGCTACAATTAGATGTAACACTATCACAGTGTGATTGACAGTAGCAGTGGCTCAGTAGTGAGATGGGTATCGGAGTGGCGAGTAATCAACGCAACGTACCCGCTGATGTATGGCCCTTAACTGATCTACTGCTAGCGAACAGAATTAACATTGGACTAGCACTTCTTAACGGCTTATGTATGTAGGTGCAAAGGCCAGTATTCTGTTTGTATTTTCATAGAAGATTAAAGGTTTGGTTAATATAGATGCAGAGAAATATCGAAGGTCGTGACCAGCAAAGAGTATACAAATACTATGGTGACCAGTGTAATGTAAACCGTGCACAGTAAAAGTTTATAAGCAATTATTGGTTCCATCGCGGCACAACGTAATATACCTAGTTGCCTACTTAGTTTTTTGAATTTTTTTAACTGAATCTTATACAACATGTAACAAGTTTAATGCACATCTTGAAAGTACTTTGTTCAGAATCAGCTACTGAATCCATTTCTGACATTTTTAATATCATTTTTTTTAATCCTAAAATAATTAAAATTACGTAAATTATAGTCACTCATTGCTTTGAAAAGGCGAAATATACGAAAATAAACCTTAAGTCAATGTAGAACGGCTTCTTTTTAAATGCGTTTGTTTAGTGGTTTCACGTACAGGAACGCACACATTAATACAACATAACAGCCGGTACAACACAATAACACACAATTGACCACCAAAATATCTATCATCTTTCTTTCGCTTACGTATTAACAGCGGAAAAGAGCGAGACGTAATGTGTCTCACTTGTCACCGTCGCGTCGCGTCGGTCGCCCGCGCTGGTAGGTACAGCGCCGGCCGGGCGGCCATTGTTGCGCTTAGATAAATAAAATTAGTCATCTACCTGGATTCTCTGTGAGTGTAGTGAAAAAAAAAGTTTAACAAGTTTACTTGTTTATTTACAAAATGTGTATTATCAACATGATGCGCGCGCGTTTTACGTAGAACGTTCGAGATCATCGTGAAGTCGAATACAAGGAGCGCTGGATCGATCGCGGCGGTCCTGTTCAGTAGCCTCCTAGGTCGCCTGACTTGAAGCCCCTGGACTTTTGCTTCATGGGGAAATACCTATTAAACCACTAGTTGATTGTGTCGAGACAACAAGTGCCGGGGAGTTAAAGTAAGATATCAGCTGCTTTTGAAACAGTGAAAAGAAACATTGTGTGTGTGAACTAAAGGAATAGGGTAGTTTCCAGGGTCAAAATAATTACATTTTATTTAGTCCGTATATTAGATTATAAAAAAATATTGGACACGTATTTTTTCTTTTTTCGATTAAATAAAAAATAACAAAGATATAGCCCATTAAAGTTACGTGTGACGTCATCTAGTGCGAAAAAATGCAGCACGAAGTGACGTTATACGTAACTTTAATGAGCTATATCTCTTGGTCATTTTTGGTTTAATTTACAAATAAAAAATACGTATCGCTTATTTTTGAATAATCTAAAGGACGGACTTATAATTTTTTTTTTGTCAACTAGCCTATATTTAAGCCGGGTGGTGGACACCTGATGTCAGCATTTTAAAAAGAGGACGCCGAACAAGTGACGATAAGCCTGTGAGTCATTTGGTTATTCTTTTATTGTAAGAATATTATGATTCACAACTTTAAACACGCCGTTCTTCTTTAATTCTCTCATTGATACCCTTTTACTTTAATTTCTAATGTATCAATAATGCTAACTAGGTATGATTATTATGATTAAATTAAGATAGTCACAATAGCTACTGACGATGTTAAAAAATGATAGACCGTATCGTATTTCGCTGTCGTTTGTTTACCACAGCAAACGTTTCGTGTGATTGTGTGCGTGCGCAGGTTTGTAGTGACCACGCATTTTACTTATAATGAAGTTAATGCTTTCGATCAAAAACAATGTTTAGGCTAAAAAAAAAAATATTTCAATGCATGCATTATGATAATAACAAGGTTTTCTAATTGGGGTGTCTGAGGATGTGCGTTATTTCCGTTACACGTTGTATGTGTACATACATACATATGCTCACGCCTTTTTCCCGTCGGGGTAGGCAGAGACAACAGATCGCCACTTGCTTCTATCCTTGCAAACCTCACGTGCTTCCTCTACATTCATTATTCTTTTCATACATGCTCGCCGGTTGCGGGTGCTTCGGACTTTTCCGTTTTTCAAGACGTCCCCAATTTGGTCCACGAACGTCTTACGAGGTCTGCCGCAACCGGCTTGTCCATACACCTCTGCCATATATATTTGATTCGTCAATCTTTCTTCACTCATTCTCTCCACGTGTCCAAACCATTTCAGCATTCCTTTCTCAATCCTTGTCACGACATCTTCTTTCAGGCCACATCGCTCTCGTATTACTGCATTCGGAATTCTATCAATCAGTCTCACCCCACACATACTACGCAGTGATCGCATCTCAACTGCGTTAATTCTGCTTGCATGCTTTTTCTGCCATACCCAACACTCACTTCCATACATCAAGGTGGGCACCAGCACTCCATTATGAACCGCCAGTCGCGCCTTTTTAGGCACGGTTTGGCCGTTCATAAAGGCATGCAGCGCTCCATTCACACTGTTCCCCGCTATCACTCTCCTTTCAATATCACCTTCACATCTTCCATCTCTTATAAACATGCTTCCCAAATATACAAATCTTTCAACTTGTCCCACATTTTCATCTTCAATCATAATATTACACTCAGTCAAACTTTCATCCTTCTCAAACACCATCACTTTCGTCTTTCTTGCATTAACTTTCATACCTTTCGCTTTAAAACTCTCGTTCATGCAGTCCATCATTTGTTGCAACTCATTCGCCGATGATGCAAGAATTACTTGATCATCGGCGTATAAGAGGCACTTAACACGCAATCCTACCATATCAATCCCGCAATCAGTTTCCCTCAAATCTTTCATGCAGCTATCCATGAATAAGTTGAACAACCAGGGTGAAGCTGGACACCCCTGTCTGACACCTTTAGAGATGTCAAACCAGTCCGTATAGGCACCATTAATTCGGACACAGGCCCTCGAATCCCTATAAAGAGATTTTAGAGCCCTTATTATAAAGTTGTCCACCCCATACATAGATAGCACCTTCCATAGTTCCTTTCTATTTACCCTATCATAAGCTTTTTCCAAGTCTATGAACGCGCAATATACCTTCTGGTTTTTTGCCAGACATTTTTCGGTAACGCAGCGCAAGGAAAAGACTTGATCCGTACATCCCATTCCCTTCCGAAACCCTGCTTGCACATCCCATATCTTGTCATAAGTCACGTTTACTACTCTATCAATCAATATTCTGGCATACATTTTTCCAACAACACTGAGAAGGCTGATCCCGCGATAATTTTGACATTCCTGCTGCGAGCCTTTGCCTTTATAAATTGGAACAAGCACTGCATTGGTCCAGTCATCTGGAACTTGGCCCTGTTTCAAGGACAGATTAAAAAGGCGATGCAGCAGGTTTACTGTAAGTCTCTCGCCAGCCTTCAACATTTCAGACGTCACTCTATCGAACCCAGCAGACTTTCCTGACCTCATACTTTTTAGAGCTTTCATAATTTCATCCTTTCTAATTTCGTCATCCGGGCCCACACACGCATCTTCTATTATCTCTTCTCGCTCTGTTTCACTCATGTCTTTCTCAAATAAACTCTCAAAATATTTTTTCCAGCAATCCAGTATCATTCTTTCTTCATTCATGACCTCACCTTTTTCATTCCTAATCACTTTCATCAATGTATTCATATTCTTCCCTCGCGCTTCTTTGACGAGTTTCCAAAACAGTTTTATATTGTCTTGGAAACTTGCGCCGAATTGCTTCTCATATTTCTCCTTTTTCTCATTCTTCTTCCTCTCTATACATTCTTTAACTTTAGCTTTCACACACCTATACTTGTCCTTCATTTCTTTAACACGATCTTCTTTCATACCACCACTAGCTCTATTCGTTGCCTCTATTGCTAGGATATCCAGCCATGCTTTTTTCTTTTCCTCAACCATACTTCGAATTTCACCATCCCACCAGTCAGCTTTTTCACTTTTCTTACTTCTTCTTTTACTCACTCCGCATACGTCTTCAGCACATCTTACTACGTTGCTTTTAAATACCGACCATACATCGCTCACACTTTCCTCAATTACATCACTCCAGATTGTATCCAGCCGTTCACTCAATTGCTTTTTGTACATCTCTTTCACACGCTGCTCTTTCAATCTTTCCACTTTAATACGTACTAACTCAGTGGTACACGCTTTAATTCTGTGTCGCCAGTGTTTGAACAGACCACTAATTTTACTAATGACTAAATAGTGATCAGTGCCAACATCAGGTCCACGATACGCTCTAGTATCCACTACTTTCATTCTCATTCTTTCATCAACTATCACAAAGTCTATCATGCTTCTTAACACAACATTTCCTACCTTCTTTTGCCACGTGTACATATGTATCCTTTTGTGCTGAAACCACGTATTCGTCACTGACAAACCCATCTCCACACATACATCTAACAAGTATACTCCGTTCTCATTCATATTCTCATCTCCAAATGCCCCAAGTACATTTTCATACCCATCGCGCTTCACTCCAACCCTTGCATTAAAATCTTCAAGCATGACAATACGTTCATTCGCCTTACGCAATAACACTACCTCTCTCATTTGTTCCCAAAATTCCGCTCGTACCGCCTTGCTATAGGAGGAGTCCGGTGCATATACACCTACCAGAAATAGAGGTGTCAGGCCTACTTTCATCCGGACCCAGATAAGACGCGGACTTACGCACTCATACTCACGCATGCATTCTGCCATTCGCTCTGAAAGAATTATACCGACGCCTTTACTGCCATGTTCTTCATCGGTAACCCCCGACCATATCTCTGTGAACGGGCCGCGCGTCAGCATGTCTTTCCCCTTACGCTTTGTCTCATTCACACACAACACATCTAGTTTTCTTTCATTCATTACTTCGTAAACATCATCCATCTTCTCATTCATTCCTCCTCTAACATTTAAAGTTGCAAAACGGCATTCCGTTGCCCACTTTCCGCCCCGACGCGAACAATTCCGCATAGGATTTAGATGTGAGGATTTAGATTGAGGTTGTATGTGTCGTTTTGATATATTGGCAAAAGCTATTTGTGGAGTAACAAAACATTATTGAATTATAGGTTTTTAATTCGATAATCGATGCAATTAATAATAATTTATGGCCGCTCAACAATATTACTTAAACTTTTAAGACTTGAATATATAGAACAATGAATTTCATTTGTCAATAATATAACATAGTATTAAGGACAAAGGCTTTTTCAAATAGGATTATTCCACCGGGCTTAAAATCCCTCGGTTCTCAAAATTTTACGTTCATACCTATTCCAAAAAGGAAACCAGAAAATAAAGTTGGCAAAGGTAACCGTAAACATACTGTAGCTTATGTATGTTATACGCCCTTACTTTCAATGAGAAATCACCTGCAAATTCAAGTTACCTGATGGTAAACTATTGCCTTTGCCTAGGCTCTTAATACCAGACTCCTAACTAGGTGTGTTTAACACGAGCCTTAATATTACTATCACTAAAGTCATCAGTTAACACCACAACATCTGTACATTTGTACTTGTTATCACAAACAAATAATCACCTAGTAATTAATCTATATAGGTGCATAGGGTTCCCACCAAGAACTTAGGGTTCCAAGCCAACCTCACCTGCAAGAGGTGCACCTGCCGATCAACGGACGAGGCTCTGGCAAACAAAATATCCCGATAAGCGGCGATAGGCCCGCCACCTATTACGTGGGATCAAAACACTGGCGAAAAGTAGGCGTTTAACCCTTTCAAGGACAGTAAAGGAGACACAATAAAAGTTTGATTGTTATGACGTCTTTAAACGTCAACTGTCCTTCAAAGTGGTAATATGCCTCTGCCTACCCCTTCGGGGAAACAGGCGTGAGTCTATGTATGTATGTAATTAATCTAAAATAAAAAATTGGTTGCCTGTAAAGTCGGTATACGGGCGAAAGTTTTACGTGACAACGACTTTGAGTGGTAAAATAATTTTAATGTGAATATTCATTCGTATAGTAGGAAGAAGGATGAAAGACGCGTGCCTTTCACTTTTTATGTCTGTCTCTCTCGCTCTTAGGCGGGACGCGTGCCTCTCACTCGCTCTCATTGTGAGCGCATAACGTGAGCGGAGCGTAACGCAGTTTCTTGAAGTGTCACCCGGCAAACCAATTTATAAGACGTTGTCACGTCAAAAACAATACCGCGTGTTAATTCGTTATAAAATTGCGCCGTCCAATATACATACATTAACAGCCAACGGGAAACGATAAATAAGCTTTTTATTTCATCCCTACTAAAATTACGTTGTTCTAGAACAATTTTCACAAAGCAATTAAATTTCGCAATAAAAAGCCGCGGCGTTTGAGTCGAGATGGCATTCAAGGAATGCCGGTCGTTCGCTATTTGTCGTCCATTGTATACTGACCTTAAATGACCTCACCTTAAGTTTCAATTAATAGAACAATTCCATTGCACTCTGCCGCTTCACACACTCGTCCTGTCGATAGTTAAATTGAACTTTATTGGACAACTTCATTGTGCGAGGGTTTGTTTGCGGCAATATGTTCTGTTCTGGCGATTAATTCGATGCGGGCTCCTCCGTAATTAGTTCTAGCGGGCGATGCCGACGCTCATTATTTGTTGTTATCGCTGACATTGTGACTAATTTTCTGGTGAGTTTATCTTGTCTTTAAGCTAAATATAGAACAATGTAGTCGTACGTACTATATAATGAAGAAACTGTATAAAAATCTTCGAAAGAAGTGACTACTAAGTGAAACAAATACGATGGTTTGTAACACCAAAGATTTTCAATAGCACATTAAAAACTTTTCAGAAAAGCCTTGCGGTTGATAGGTGACTCTTAGCTAGGTTGACAAAGATATTTTTTGCAAGATAACGAACTATCCTGTTACATAACATAGGGATCTGTAGACGACTCTCATCGTTGACCAACCTAATCTGCTCGAATCAAAACTCTGCAAAACTTTCTAGCAGACAGCAGGTACAATATGCTTTTATAAACCAACTACATCGGCTAAGGTATTACCTATGTATACAGGGTGTCACAAGACCCATCACCACGCCGACGTCTACTCGATTTGAACATCACGCCAAGTCATACTAAGCAAAAACAAAACCTGGGAAACGATATTTTTTTTAAAGCGACACATTTTTTAATCCGCAATTAAAAATACACGCGTGCAATTTTCGAAATCCTTACTCATCCATGGGTGCATAGGACATCTGTAAAACAGGGTGCCGATGCGGGGGTAAATATATCGATATTGTACCTAATTACAAAAATTTCATAGTAACTTTGAGCCTCAATATCTTCTGAACCAGTAATTTCCCAGGTATGGTACCGAAGTAAAAAATGTTCGTAATGATCGGTACAATATGGGTTTCAGTTTTCTTTAAGGGTCTTTTTACACCCTGTATAATTAAACTGTACAAAAAAACCAGAGGCTACGTGCACACGCGTGTCGGTTTACCTAGTTTGTTTAGCCGTATACCAATATCTGATACCCTCTCCCTAGTTAGTTTCAGTGAACTGAAACTCGTCTGCCGTCGAGACAGGAAAAGAAAACTTTTTACTGCCATTAAATCCTTACTTCTCAATGACCCTAATAAATACTTGGCATCTTAAAATGTATCGTAATAAACTGCGATCCAATTGAACGAAAGTATTTCGCTAGACTAAATAACTTTTAGTGACTCAAATGTTCGCAAGTGCCTTAATATTTTATAATTAGTAGAAATGTAAACATTTTCAATCGTGTTTATTTTATTTGCGAACTAGACAACTTAGATAAATTTAATAGAGTTTAATACAAAGGCTAAGAGGACAATTAAAAGTTTTCTGAGACAACAGACGTAGCTTTAATAAGAAGACGTTTAAAGTAAATATTATTTCATTAGGTATTTAGATATAGATAGCAGCGATAGCCTAGTCTATAGACCGACAGACTGCACGCAGAGGCTCCGAGTTTGAATCCACGGCGCGCACCAATAACTTTTCGGAGTTATGTGCGTATTAATTTGTTAATTATCGCTTGTTAAACGGTGAAGGAAAACATCGTGAGGAAACCTGCATGTCTGAGAGTCCTCCATAATGTTCTCGAAATACATGTGAAGTCTGCCGACCCGCACTAGGCCAGCGTGGTGGACTATGGCCTTACTCTTCTCATAGTGAGAAGAGGCCCGTGCCCAGCAGTTGGACAGTTTATATACAGGTCTGATGATGATGAGGTATTTAGAGTTTTGAATGAACTGGAGCAGACAACAGCAACATTTCGTAAAACGACGACACTATTCGGTACAAGGACTGAACGACATTTAATGAAGATTCTATTGAGGCCATCTAATGCATTTTTGAGGTTATATCATACATCTTCTGACTGGAAACTAATTAAATCGCATTTTATTGTAATAATTACTATTTGTACACAAAGCAATATCGACACACAATGACTAATTGAACGCATGACATCGATATATTTCCAGGGCGCGCTTTGAGGTTTCTTTATTTTTTTAACACAGCATTGATTTATCAGTTCCTTCTAAAGCCATCACGCTGCAGACCGCAGCATTTTAACTATTATTTCTACATTAAATATTATAAACTGGCTACATTGACGGCTTGCCACAATATTTACCATTTCTAGATAGATGTAAGGAGTTTTATGCTGTAGTGTTAGGAAGTGACTTTACAATAAACCAAGATAATTTAGTACGTTAATCGCGAGCTCCTCTTTTCAGCCTCCTGGTGGAAAAAGACCTCTCCAACCACAACATTTTCGTCACTTAGTAGTTATCATCTACGGCGTACACATCCTCGATTTAAACACAAAAACACATAAATAAACCACTTCTTTACCCTATCAACAAATATTCTACATTTCATTTACATAACACTCGTCAGTTTATACCTCAAACACACTCAAAAACACCAAAGAACATCATTACATTCCGGCACTACACTCCGAATTCGAGTTCTAAACAAATACTGTTCGACCAAACTGCTTGCAAGTCATACAATTATGCTAGCAACGTCAGAATGCGCAACTATCAAAGACTTCGTGAGAAAATACTTCATACAAACCCTCAGTTTAAACGGACATCATAAAAGAGCTATTCCACCTTCTACGGGGAATGCACTTGATTTATTTACAAGAAAACCTTGCAAATTCGCCTTTTAGTCCTTTTAAAACCTCTTAAGGCTAATGTTGAAATTTTTCACTTAAGCGTAATACGTCTGGATGTTTTCTGTTTCAGCTTTGTCTACGGGATGCCTGATGTGATTTCGTGTCAGTACTCCGAAAGTGCGCGTATTTCATCAAATAAAATGATACTAATAAACCGTTGGTATCATATTAGATACTATTTTTATATCGTATAATCGACTGCCTCGTTGGTCTCGCGGCATTAATGTGCGCAATCCCACATTGGGAGGTCTCGTTTTCGATCCCCGGGTCGGGCAAAGTCTTATTGGTTTTTTCCGTAAGGAAATTCTCAGTAGCAGCACGGAGTCTGGTATTGTGCCCGGTACGGCAAAAGGCTCGCCCCCTATTACGTGGGACCTAAAAATTCATGACGAAATGTGGGTGTAATATTACACTCTGCCTGCCCCTTGGGGGATACAGGCGTGAGACTATAAATAAATAAATAAAAATATATCGTATAAAAGTGGCATATTTACAAATGTTTTTATCGTCTGGAAAATATTTGAACAGACGCAAACATTTTGTAGTGACGTTATTATTTACTGCAAATATGTAAATAGCTTTGGATGCCACAAGTGTATGACGAAACACTAAACACTTGTCCTTATTTGATTAGATTTTCGGTGTAAGTGTTTGAACTCATCATCCAACTGACTTATTGCTTATGTAAAGTTCTATAACCAAGAGAAAAATAGCGCTAGAAAGAAACCTAAAGCCAATAACTACAACAAACAAGGTCGTCTATACATTATGATTCGGTTTGCCTTACTCATCATCCTCATCATCCTCCTAGCGTTATCCCAGTTTCAATATGGGGTCCGCTTTCTAGCCTTACCGGATTTGGCTGAATATTTGCTTTTCCACAGAGCGACTGCCCGTCTGACCTCTGCAACCCGAAGGGAGGGGAGGGGTCAGTTTACTCAGAAGGTACTGACGCCTTATAACGACTGTCAAAGATCTTAATGATAACCGGGACCGATGGCTTAACGTGCACTCCGAGGCACGGGGCAAGCGATAATTAACAATTCAATAGGTACGCACATAACTCCGAAAAGACATTGGTGCGCGCCGTGGATTCGAACCCGATAACCTCTGCATGGCAGTCTGTTGGTATCTCCACTAGGGTATCGCTGCCCTATGCGGTTATTCGGTTTGCCTTACTACTGAACCAAAAACCAGTTTCAAAGTCAAAGAAAATAGGCAAGACATTATCTGAATTGCAGATAACATTCGCAATCAATTTCATCTATATCTTCACATAGCAAGTACATAGCCGACGTCCATTCGGAAACATTATTACACTCCAAAGATCATTTCACGCAGCTGATGTCCATTCGGAAACATTATAGCCACAAAATGGTCACAAGATCATTCCGACAACAGCCAGTAAGCCTGCGTCCTCATCAAGGATCATAAAAGTTTGTATAGTTTATAATGAACCGTCTAGGCTCACGTAAATATTAATTAGTTGGAAACAAACAGGATCAGAACATTCAGAAGTCGGTTCTCGAATCACAAGTGCACAATTAGACTTGAAGGAATAAGTACCGTGGGTTCGATAACGTTGACGATTTTAGTTATAGGCAACTATCCGGAAATATTCAAGTTCTAAATAGTAATTTGGAATCAATATTAACCATAGTTGTAATTGTTTATGACCGTACCCAGTATATTATCTATGGATGGATTTGGTTACCAGAGATATTTATACATACTCGTACATATGTGTATTGGACATAAGCTCTTTACAAAATATGTCAAATTTATAGTACTTAAGAAAGAAGAAAGCTTGGTTAGATTGGTTGGCTGCCAGAGCAAATGAAAGAATGGGAAAATCAGCGAGTGAGGACATAGATGAAGCAAGAAAGGAGTTTGTTAGGTCAAAAAGAATAGTGAAAGAAATGGTTAAAAGGAAAAAAGAGGAAAAGAAAGATGAGTTTGATAGCAGACTATCTGACGATTTCCGGAGAAACATTAAGTTTTTCTGGAAATCCGTTCGTGCAGTTTGAGGAAGAACTCAATCCTAAGAATACACATCGATCAGAGACAAGAATGGAAGGATAGTGAATGGTGAATCGTGCGTGCTGAAGAGATGGAAAGAGTATTTTGAAGGGTTATTTGAAAGAACGGCGATTGAGACACCGATCGATGAAATGAATGGTAACGATAGCAATGATGAAAGCGTTATTGACGTGGATAAGATCGTGAAGGCACTGGAAAGTATGAAAGTAGGTAAAGCTGCAGGATATGATAGGATTACAGTCTAAATGCTGAAAGCTGGACAGGGCATCATAGTCGGTCAGCTGCAGCGGTTATATAACTTGTGCTGGAGCATCGGCCGAGTACCTAATGACTGGGCCACAGCTGTAGTTGTGCCTCTGTATAAAAGAAAAGGCTCGCAACAAGACTGCAAAAACTATAGAGGCATTAGCCTTCTCAGCATTGTTGGCAAATTGTATGCAAAGGTACTGATTGAAAGAGTTATGCAAGTAACCGACAAGAAAATATGGGATGTACAAGTGGGATTCCGAAAGGGTATGGGGTGCACGGATCAGGTTTTTTCCTTGCGAAGCATAGCCGAAAAGTTTTTGGCCAAAGGTCAAAAGGTCTATTGCGCATTCGTGGATTTGGAAAAGGCTTACGATAAAGTGGTGAGGAATGAAATGTGGTCGGTGCTGTCAATGGGGTAGACAGCAGCCTCATTCGAGCTCTGAAATCCCTTTATGAGGATTCTAGAGCTTGTGTGAGGATAAACGGGGCATACACTGACTGGTTTACCATCGAGAAAGGTGTTAGACAAGGATGTGTAGCGTCGCCGTGGCTGTGTAACCTCTTCATGGACAGTTGTTTGCAAGATTTAAAACATAGTGACTGCGGATTAAGGATGAATGGGTTACTCGTCAAATGCCTCCTTTATGCTGATGATCAGGTAATACTTGCGTCTTCAGCGGAGGAGTTGCAGGAGATGGTAACAATCATGCATGGTGCTGTAGCGGGTTCTGGTATTAAAACGCAGAAAAGTTCTATGTGTTTATTTGCCGAGTATTACCTCGCTTCCTATGCCGAGTATGACCGACCAACAACACGACACTGGCCTGAACACTAAGGGCTGCAGTCTCCCACGCTGTTCCCTCCGGTAGTGTGCAGGGCAGGTTGCTCGAAGGGCTGCGCGTAGCGGCAGATCCTCGCAGGCCGTTGGCTCAGCTGGCAGGCGCCGGCGGTCTGAGTGCGATGAGCAGGGCAGGCCAGACTCTTCGGCAGAGGTGACGCCGAAGGCGATGCAGGAAGTTTAGCGGTCTAGGTAGTGTAGCCCCGAGCTTCCAAGGTAGACCTGGAACCTGAAGGAAAGCAGCATTAGGAGAGCCACAACCAATAGAGTCAGGCAGGCGGCGTCAGCCGGCCTCAGCCAGCAGGTAGAGAGATGGGCAGTACGCTAACGCAGTAAATGTAGTAGCTTACCCGTAGCTGGGACCAGGATACACGTAGATACGACGTAGGGTCAGTAGGTACGCGTAATTATCGTAGGTAGATAGAGTAGCGGTGCCGGCCTCTCTGTCGGCCCCTTTATATACCGGCCCTCCATCAGAGTTGGAGTCCGTTACATGACCATATTTGGTCAGGCTTCGCGAGCGCGGACGATGGCCTTCTCTGATTGGCCGAGCGTATGGACGGTACTGTGACGCAAACGCGGCAAGTACCGGACATACGTCACCGGTCACGTCGTTAGAGAGGAAAGGAATGAAAGTGAATGTAAGTAAAACGAAAGTTATGGTTTTTGAAAAGGAGGAATGCGTTACGGCTTGTAATGTTTTGATCGATGGACAGCGAGTGGAACAAGTAAATGAGTTTGTTTACTTAGGCACGTTGTTTACAAGAGATGGTAAGAATGAAAAAGATATTGAAAGAAGAGTTAATGCAGGTAATAGTGTGATGCAGGTAACAGTCAAAACGTGTCCAAAAAGGCACGTTTGGCTGTGCATAGAGGGGTGTTAGTGCCTACCCTTATGTATGGTAGTGAAAGTTGGGTATGGCAGACGAGACTTGAAAGTAGAATAAATGCGGTAGAAATGAGAGCACTGAGAAGTATGTGTGGTATATCTTTGACCGACAGAGTAAATAATAGTGTGATAAGAGAGTGGTGTGGGGTAAAAGAAGATAATAATAATAATAATCAAAATATCAAGACCTAGCCATTGAACTAAAAACGCAATGGCGAGCCGGTACTGTCCATATCGTACCAATAGTTTTATCATCAACTGGTTTAATACCCAAAACCCTCAATCAAAGTTTGAACACCCTTCAGATGCCCGCACACTCCATACAGTTACTACAAAAAGCCACCATACTTAACACATGTCGCATCACTCGCAAGTTTTTAACATCATCATCCATAACATCAGCTTATTCTATCTAACGTGACACGCTTGGCTGCGGCCCGCATGGCACATATTTTACCCCTACAAAAAGGGAGTTGTTTAAAAACAAAATAAAATAATAATAATAATAATAAAAAAAATCTTTATTTCCACTAAGAAAGATACACATTTTTACACAACTATGTATGTGACAAATATTATAGGTAACACCGATGATGTAGTGACAAGCATCGAGAAAGGCATGTTAAGATGGTTTGGGCACATGGAGAGGATGGATGACGAAAGACTGACAAAGAAGATATACAACATGTAACAAGTTTAAATGCACATCCTGAAAGTACTTTGTTCAGAATCGGCAACTGAATCCATTTCCGTCATTTTTAATATTGTTTATTTTTAGTCTTAAAATAATTAAATAACGTAAATTGTAGTCACTCATATAAAAAAAATTAGTTATTCGAAAATAAACCTTAAATCAAAGCAGAACGGCTTATGTTTAAATGCATTTGTTAAATGGTTCCACGTTTACTTACACAAACGCACACATTAATACAACACAATAGACGGCAAAAGACAATAGCACACAATTGACCACCAAAATGTCTATCATCTATCTTTCACTAACGTAGGTAATAAACAACGGGAAAGAGCTGCGGGAGAGCGCTGGCGCATGACAAGCGCAGCGGGCGATGCGCTTAGACATGTTATGACAAGTACAGCCGGGAATATCTATCTGATTCTATCAGTGAGTGCTGTGAAAACCTTTTTAAAAGTTCACTTGTTTACAAAATGTGTAATGGTGTATAATTTAATAATTATCAACAAGACGTTGCCGGTGTGGAATGTTCAACATCATCTTGATGTTGACTTGACACCCCTGGACTTTATCATTGTGGAGAAATAGTAAATCACCAGTTTATTGTGACGAGAGAAAAAGTGCCGAGTAGTTAATTAATTAAGATACTAGCTGCTTTTGAAACAGTGAAAAGATGTGATTTGTGAGGAAATAGTCAAATGCTACGTGGACTAAACAAATGTGATTTAAGCCTGTAAGTTATTTTATTATTCTATTATTGTAAGTATTTAGATTCACAAGACAACTTTAAACACGCCGTTCCTGTTTATTTCTCTCGTTGATATTCTTTTACTTTATCGATCAATAATGCTAACTAGGTATGATTAAGTTAAGATAGTCACAATAGTCACTTACGAATAGATCGTGCATATTAATAACAAACAATAAATAATTCGACTGTCCACTCCATAGCCTAAAAGTGTGATGGAAAGAAATACTCATAATATCTTTGGTAATATCAACAGTGGCCGACAAATTGTTCAAACATCATATTTTTTGTACTTAAACCCCACACTATCAGAGTGTGATTTACAGACTGAATTTCATAAATTTTGTTATATTGTATCGTGTTTCGTTCCTATCAGATCGCTGTCGTTTGTTTACCATAGCAACCGTTTCGTTTGTGTGCGTGCGCAGATTTAGAGTGACCACGATTTTCACTTTTAATTGAGTTAATACTTTCTTTAAAAAACATTATTTACGCAAATAAAAAAAATATTTCAATGCATGCATTATAACTGTAACAAGGTTTTCTAATTGGGGTGTCTGAGGATGTGCGTTATTTCCATTACACGTTGTATAAGGCAAATGTGAATGGGACAGGACGAAGGGGAAAACCTAGGCGGAAGTTCTCTGACCAGATTGGAGACATCCTAAAAAAGGGACAGGTCAGAAGTACCCTAAACAGAAGAGCATGCATGAGAAACTTGATGGGAGTGAATGAAGCGGGAGAGGTATGTCAGGATCGTTGCAAATCGCGTTACGTAGTCTCTGCCTACCCCTCCGGGAAACAGGCGTGAGTCTATGTATATATGTATGTGATAGTACTAGAGGTAGTACTCAAAATCTATCGATAGATAAAATAATGGAAACGGCTATTAGTTTGAATAAAGTAAAGCTAATTAATAGGATAGTAAATAATAATATTCAACAAATATGACAAATTATATTTGAAAGAAACAAATTCATCTTTTTAACGAAAATATTTTAAAATATAAAGTTAAATTTTGTCAAAATGTATTCATTTGTCTTGCGCTAAAGAGGAAGCTACGCTGGTTTTCCGTGAGAACATGTTCAGAGACAAAGAGCACGACTTACCAAGTGTCTTCAAATATCCAGACAGAGTTCTATAGCATGTTTTTGTGGTCGCAAAGGACAGACGCTCTATTTGAAATCGTATATTCTGTTAAATTTGTTTAGACTCTAACTCAGAATGCGTCATGCAAAGCATCTTGGAACCAGTAGAAAACTAGGATACGATAAAACTGAAAAAAATATATGAACAAAAAATATGTTTAGAGGGTGGAAATAAATAGTACACACGACGACACGTCATTCTAGACACTTTGACCTTTGTTCTGTTCTTATAGCGTTGTTAATAAATATTATAATCGTATAGCAACTAAATAGCGTGACTTGACAGCGAGTACTTTAGTAAGAATAAATAAATATAAATTACACCAAACAAAGTGTCGAGACTGCCTCCGTGGTCCAGTGGGTAGCGTATGCGACTGCTGATCGGCAGTCCCGGGTTCGGTTCCCGGGTCGGGCAAAAGTGTTACTGGGTTTTTCCGAATTCTCAGTATGCGCCCGGTAACGGCAATAGGCTCGCCCCCTATTACGTGGGACCTAAATATTCAGGGCGTGATGTGGGTGTAATATTACACCTCTGCCTATCCCTCCGGGGATAAAGGCGTGAGTCTATAAATAAAAAAAAAATTAGTGTCGAGCCTGTCATCAAATAATTTTAGAAGTACTGCGTGAAAAAACTCGTTTAGCTTCTTTAAGGCTTCACGTCATTTTATTAATTAAAAAAGGAATTGTCATGATTCTTACTAGCGTCAATAAAGTTGCCAATTAAAAGTAGTAAGACAATGACGCAGGTACCTGCCATGACTTTCTTCCTCGTTTTTATTAAATTTTTTGTACCTTTTTAAATATCCTAACTGTCATAAAATGTGTTGGTACGCAATAAAGACAATGTGAGCACAATAGAAAAAAAGTAGATGATATTACAGTGGTACTGAAGTTAATGATGCCTGCCTGTATTAAATTGAGCATTAATTGTAAAAATCCATCCGATACAGGCTTTTTTTGAAGAACAAGGAGGGATTTTCTGAAATCCCGCGAGATCAGAGAAAAACGGTTAAAAAAAAATAATTAGGTAGCGGGTTAAGTTGCGGACATTCTCAATTTTGAAAGTAAAATTGCTAACGCATTCTTATATGTTTTCTCAAAAATACCAATTTAATAACGTTATTGAAATTTGTGCATGTTCTATATGAGAATATAATACCTTCCCGTACGTGTTAGTCCATTTTTATTTAAAATTGCTAACGCATTCTTATATGTTTTCTCAAAAATACCAATTTAATAACGTTATTGAAATTTGTGCATGTTCTATATGAGAATATAATACCTTCCCGTACGTGTTAGTCCATTTTTATTCTGAAACTATTAAATGTAACTTTAATACTATTATCATCGAATATGTGTATTAAAATTCTTGCGTTACTGACTGACTGACTGTCCGACAAGCTAAACTAAAACCATTTGGCGCAAGAAGCTGAAATTAGGTATGTATGTTCCTTAAATTTTCCGAAATTCCCTTTTTTGTAAGTACATACAATATACATATTATACATAGAAACGCCAAGACCATGACAAACATCCATGTTCATGCACCCAAATGTTTGACTTCAGCAGGAATCGAAACTGCGACCTCCGGCGTTGCATTCGTTTGCACTCCAGCTATGCCACCGTGTCGTCAGTTTAGTATACTACATTAGATCCTCGTAACAAAAAGTAGTATCCCAGGTATTAAGTAAAAGTTTCCATCTGTGGGTGACTCCTACTGCATGTAATTAGACGAAACTTGGAAGTCGGATACTGCATGAATATTCCATTGCTGACTAGCGAGACTACACTCGACTAACTTTGGACTGATATCAGTGTCATATGCGACTGTTCGTAGGTATGTGAGCAACGTCACTTGCCTTATAACGAGATAGGTGATTGAAGTGCATAGTTGATGGTACTTTGATGAGGATGATGTGATGGTATTGAGCCGTAGGGATAAGTTTTGCGAGTAGATATTCATATTGGCGGCAGTTTTGTAGAATGATAAAGATAATTATGTAGGTTCATTACATAAGGTCTCTTTATACATAATCATAGGTCTTCATACAATATTATTTAGCGGATCTTAGTCGCGATAGTTTACTAACAAGGCCTAAGTAAATTATCGTGACTCGACCACGACCGTTGCAAGCCAGTAGAAACGTAGGAGAATAACAGAGGTATTTATGCCTTGAAATAAGTAAATTATCGCGACTAAGACCCGCTAAATAATATTGTATGATGTATACAAATCGCGAAACTTCAAAATCGATTATCATAGGTTTTATCTTATACTAATATATAAAGCTGAAGAGTTTGTTTGTTTGTCTGTTTGGTTGAACGCGCTAATCACAGGAACTACTGGTCCGATTTGAAAAATTATTTCAGTGTTAGATAGCCCATTTATCGAGGAAGGCTATAGGCTATATAACATCACGCTATGAGCGACGGGAGCAGAGCAGTAGCCTTAAATAACGCGGGTGTAACTAAATGTGTGTCCTCTAGTAACTTTATAAAGCTGATATGATTTCTGTACAAGTTAGGGCCTAACCTTCGATAGCTCTTAAGTATAGCCCTAAGCTTGCACGTACCTAAACCTAGACTTATCCTAATTTAAGGCTACTGGTTCCTATATCTAGCCTAACCTATCTTATGATATACCTATCCCTATTTTAGATCTAACTCTAACCTAACTCCCTTGTCTACTCTAGCCCTGTTAGGTATAGTGTATAGCGAGGCCGTGTACACTGTGGTCACACAGACTGTCGCGTATACAACCCTAATCCCTAGTTCCCTAGCAGTCCCTGGGATCCCTAGGCCGGGATATCTGTCGCCAGGAGACCTAAGGCGACAGACGGAAAGTGGGTAGGATTAGGGTGTAGTGAAGTGGGTTTTCTCACTGCCGGTCGAGCAGACTCACAAGACCGATCATGGTGATGGCTAAGGGTGTCTTGGCCGCAGTGAGAGGTGAGGGGTAGGGTATGAGTCAAAGCCGGGAGTAAGCTAATGACTGGTTTATTTCTTACAACTATAATCTTATA
Source organism: Euclidia mi (assembly GCA_944739405.2). Lineage (NCBI taxonomy): Eukaryota > Metazoa > Arthropoda > Insecta > Lepidoptera > Erebidae > Euclidia > Euclidia mi. The sequence goes on along the minus strand of OX123194.2, from coordinate 957,148 downwards.
TACTAAACTTATTCTATGTACACATATACACGTATTTAGTTATGTGCCGTCGGTGTATTGTGCCGATGCAGCATGTCTGAGCCGACCGCCGTACGTGATAAATTACATGATCTTAAAATATCACGCATCTTCCTCGGTGATAAGTTGGATGTGTGTTGGAATGCCAAGAATGTCATGTTCATGTTTGAACATTCTGGCGTCTCTCCGGGATAGGCTTCAGGAAGGTCATGTTCCGGCGTGAACATTCTAGCGCCTCTCCGGGGCAGGCTCTAGAAAGTTCTTATGTTCAGGCGTGAACATTCTGGCGTCTCTTCGGCGTAGGCTTCAGCTCAACGTTAACGGCATCTGTAGTTTGTTGTTCACTGGTGATTCGTTTTCTTGACGGCTTCGGTTGGCTGGCTGTAGGCCATGTATGATGCGGTCCTGGCAGCGGCAGCTTATTGCGTTGCTTGCTGTGGAACCTTGAGGATCGTTGCGGTGGATATGTTAAGTACCTATGTGTAGTAGGAAAAAACAAGGTATATTTTATATTTAGTTAACATGCAGTTGTTTTGTACCATTGCATGTTATTCACCCCTCCAGAAATTCCATCCCTTCTCTTATTTAGTAGTAGTAGTAGACGTTGTAGTAGTAGTAGTATTCGTTGTAGTAGTAGTAGTCGTTGTAGTAGTAGTAGTAAACTTAGTATATTCGTAAAAGTTTAGCGCCCATGAACTCTGATCGCGCAGAACTCGTATACAAGTGTGTATCGCGGCTGTGGCAGTAACTTGTTACGAGGACGATGGCGGTTTGTCAACACTGTGGTTTTCTGGGAGTCAGGTTCGATTGGACTTCATGACTTGTAACATGTTCTTAATTGTAAAGGTATGGGTCCTTGATTTGTTTATCTAAGGCCCTTGTTATGTTTTCATTGTTATTTGCTTCCTCTAGCCAGTCCTAACTTGTTTACGTAGATATGTCTTTCCCTAAACTTGGTTGCAATCTCGTCCTCGAAACGGTAAGTGCGACTTCTCGAGTACCGGGGCGACCCGCTTGTGGGAGACCGATACCTGATTCGCTACCGCCCGACGCAACCAAGTTAGTTAGTCTCTTACTATACCACGAGACTAGTGCGATTGGGGAACACTAGCCCTCAATATAATAAGTGTCAGTCAGTCAACTAGACAGCCTACGGGAACAGGAGTTCCAGAGATGTTATATCGCTTTTGCTCGAAGGACCATTGTACAAGTTAGGGCCTAACCTTCGATAGCTCTTAAGTATAGCCCTAAGCTTGCTCGTACCTAAACCTAGACTTATCCTAATTTAAGCCTACTGGTTCCTATATCTAGCCTAACCTATCTTATGATATACCTATCCCTATTTTAGATCTAACTCTAACCTAACTCCCTAGTCTACCCTAGCCCTGTTAGGTATAGTGTATAGCGAGGCCGTGTATACTGTGGTCACACAGACTGTCGCGTATACAACCCTAATCCCTAGTTCCCTAGCAGTCCCTGGGATCCCTAGGCCGGGATATCTGTCGCCGGGAGACCTAAGGCGACAGACGGAAAGTGGGTAGGATTAGGGTGTAGTGAAGTGGGTTTTCTCACTGCCGGTCGAGCAGACTCACAAGACCGATCATGGTGACGGCTAAGGGTGTCTTGGCCGCAGTGAGAGGTGAGGGGTAGGGTATGAGTCAAAGCCGGGAGTGAGCTAATGACTGGTTTATTTCTTAAAACTATAATCTTATATACTAAACTTATTCTATGTACATATGGGCGCAAATTAATATATAATGATTATATTGTTACGAAAATATTAATAATATTTAAGATTGATATTTTAAATAACTATTTGTGAACACAGAACTGAGAACTTCACTACTTTACAATATTAGACACTGTATTGGCTGCTTAACTGGCTGTATAAAGATTGGACTTAGACTGTTGATAGCGCCATCTGTTGACAATGTTGTAAAGCAGCGTTTGGTTAATAAAATAAATTTGTTATTCGTGTAAAATAAATAATTTGGTGTTGTGCAAAATTCATTACAATATTAATGTCTATTTTTGATTAGTTTACAATTAATCGTACAGTAATTTCAATTATATGTTGAAAAGGAGTTGTTAAACGTTACATTAAGTGTATTGACGGTTAGTTTATAAAAAGGACTGTAGTTCGCATTTTAATTCAATTCTGTGCAATTCTGTGCTAGAAATCAACTGATAATAAACCAAGTAATATTACGTGAGTGTTTTTATTATGGAGTCTGGACAGTCTGGACACCATAACCCTGGCTTATCGCCGACAGCAGCGGTTGGATAAACGCCCCCTAAGAGACATCGGGATCTACGGTTGGCGCGAGAGCGATGGGTCTCTTGGCTTGGCCGCCATTACCAATGATGACCTGAAGACTGATGCGACAAGCGCTTGGAAGTCGTGTTTGGCGCTAGTCAACCCTGATCGGAGACCACACGGTGTGTCGGAGTTACGGCGAGCACGTCTACACTTCACGTGAGGCCACGTGCGAGCGAGAGCGACAGAGCGACTACGACGGGGTGCACGCACCGGGGTGTGCTGTGACGTGAACGCTGTTCTGTCCTGAGTGCTACCAGAGGTTGCAGATGCCAGTTGTTGATGCACTGACCAGAGGTATTTATTTAGAGCTGATTTGATTAGTTTTTGAGAAACATCCTAATTTTATAAATTATGGTGCTTACAAGATTACCTACTGTCCCCGTAAGGATTACCATTAACACACAAACATTATACAGTCAAAATTACGAACGTTACACCCCAAATAGAACTTATAGGTAACTGTTGTTTATTCATGTTTGATACATAGCAGTGCTACTGTGCTTATAGTCATGTTATGCCGTCGGCTGGGGCTCTTGTCTGTTTATTAATCGTTAGGCCATGTCGAAAACTTTCTGTAAAACTTACTTATCTACACAAGAAAGAGAAAGTAGCTTTGTTGTTATGTGGTTCTTCTAATATAATTATTAGTAAAGAACAGTATAACTGCCATTTTCAAGTTGAAGCTCTGATATAGATGCATTGTATAAATTACCTGATTTGCTTTCAGTTTAAATAAGCTAATTGATGTGCTGAAGATGCATTCAATTGGTAGTCAATAGGTTATCTCAATAGTAAAACATTAAAGGAATCAAAACATTATTTATAGGCCTTGGTTACACATTACATAAGGCTAACTAACTGCATTACTTATGGCTAGTGCTCACGGCGCGATTATATGAAGCCTCTTGATAAATGACTATCCACCACAAAAATAATTATTTGCATAAAAACAGTAGTTTTACAGATAAGTGCATTCAACAAAACAAAGTTCAGTTTTATTATATTGGTACAGATATATTCAGAAGGTAGATATAAAAATAAATTTGTGTTACATATTTTTAAAGCTAATATTTTTTAAAGTTACAAAATAGGTTTTATTTATATTTGTGGACTCCCTAGGTGCCTACATGATTTCATTTTAACATTGTTGAAATTGTTACTGTCAACTTGCAGCTCAAGTTAAGGTTATAATAATAAGACAAGGGAACCCAACATATCTTAATATTTGTCGCTTAATTTTATACCTGTATAGAATGATATGTTCCGACCATGATAAGTCCTTGCTTAACCCGAACTACTGAAGCTAGAAACATGAGATCTGGACAGTAGATTTCTTTATGGACATATGCACTCACTTAGGTTTTACAAAAGTCCATCTCTAAGCATTTTAGGTTGAAAGTCTTAAGGCAGGTGACTGCTAGTCTTTTATAAATACCAAGCCTTAGTGTTTGGTAAATACACACTTGTTAAATACAATTTAATTTATTTGTGAGTTCATTTGCAAACTTAGTTGCATCTATATTCAAGATGACAACTAGTGATAAACCAATAAAATTTAGTGCCAACCTTATTGCTTAGCTCTTTTGGGACGCAAGACAGTTAGGAATATGATTATTAGGATAATGATAAGTGGGTTTAAAGAACATAATGTGACAATCCATATTATCTCTTTTCCCATTTAGCAGTATTTATTCTTAGCCAATAAAAGTAATTGTGTCGACTACTCATGCTTTATTTCGAAGTCAGTTGTGATTAGTCAGTTTACAATACATAAAATTAAAGTTGAATTACATAATGAAAGAGTAGACAAATGATAAATAAAAACATTCATTTCAGAAAGAAAGGTCTATTTTTATAAATAAAATGTTGAATTAATTATAAAATACCAACATCTGAGTGTCTTTATTAACTTTTATGGTTTATTGTAGTAAATTTATAAGCTGAGTGGAATCATTTTTAGAAATAAGACGGCACTACTCTTGCTTTGTAATATTGGTAGCTTGTGAATTTCTCTTTTATGGCTCAGTTGGCAAACAGTTCAACCATTTCACAGCTTGCACTATGCCTAAAAATATTCAATATTGGATTAAACATGTTCTTACATGAGTAATAATTATAGCACTTGTATTTTCGAAATCCTTGGATCTGCATGGTTTGAAATTATTTCATATTTATCATCAACAGTCCGACTGTTCACGGCTGAACATAGGCCTCTCTTTGTTCTTGCCATTTTGTTTTCCTGTTTGATGTGGATAAAACTTATTTTGAATATATTGAGTTTTAACTGTTTTATCAAAACTGCAAAATATTGGTATCCTGATAACTTTATATTTGATTATCTAAAATGGCACTGTCAGACAGAACCTGAGAAAATTCAGTGTGTCTTTTGTATTTTACCTTATGCGTAAAATATGGGCTCTAACACTGTTGTAGCTAAGATAACTATAGACCAATGCACAGGTTGAACATGCCTGATATATAGATATAGCTTAATAGACCGGACCACTTTGTAAGAGTAGAATTTTATTTCATCTACAGTTACGAAGGTTCATGGAACTAATATTTGGGTGGGAAATGTTGCCCACCACCTGTCTTTTGAGTGTTGCAGGTTGATGATGACATCCTGGCAGATGACCTGGACTTAGTGTGAAGAGAGGATGGACGAGCGGTCCTTAACTGATTGGTATGTATGGATGACGGTGGCCCGCCCTTTTGACGTCGGTGGTTTTGTGTGTGGGCTGCGCGCACACGTGCCGCATGAGTGCTGTACTGAGCTGGAGTCAAGCATTGTTTGCTAACCTTTGTTGCTGATCAACATCAACAACTGTGTGAGCAGCTTGACCGTATGGGCGGAGGATTCGTCAGATACCGATTTACGTGGGGGGTCCTCTACCTCCTCCACTGTCGTTGTTGGACCTATGTAATTGCATTGTATTGATATAACTGATCATGACGAACGATGATGATTATTTTATGTATATGCATTGATGTGTTTATGACGCAAATTTTGTGTGTTTGAGTAAAATTTTATTTTTCCTATCCAACATCCTTCCCAAAACGCTGGCTGGCCACCATGCGTATCCTTGATCCTGGTCTTGTTGGCTAGATCCCGTGATGGGTGATGCCGTGTGTTGGCTAGATCCCGTGATGGGTGATGCCGCGTGTTGGCTAGATCCCGTGATGGGTGATGCCGTTGGCTAGATCCCGTGATGGGTGATGCCGTGTGTTGGCTAGATCCCGTGATGGGTGATGCCGCGTGGGCTAAATCGACCCTATGTGGGTGATGCCGTTTGTGGGCTAGATCCCTATGTGGGTGATGCCGTTTGTGGGCTAGACCCCTATGTGGGTGATGCCTGTATGCGCTAGATCCCGTAATCGGTGATGCCGTAATCGGCTTAGCCATGGGTGAAGCATTGTTTGTTAGATGCCGTGATGGGTGACGCATGCCACAGGCTAAGATCCTATGACTAGGTGAAGCCTTGTAAATAACTTTTAGTTCATTCTGTATGATAAACGCTTATTTATGTAATTTTTATATTCATTCTTTTTGTTTGTTATGCTGTTTATTCTGTAACCGTTAAATAATCAGCGCGAGGAGCGGGCTGGATCAGAATGGCCGTATGGGCGCAAATTAATATATAATGATTATATTGTTACGAAAATATTAATAATATTTAAGATTGATATTTTAAATAACTATTTGTGAACACAGAACTGAGAACTTCACTACTTTACAATATTAGACACTATATTGGCTGCTTAACTGGCTGTATAAAGATTGGACTTAGACTGTTGATAGCGCCATCTGTTGACAATGTTGTAAAGCAGCGTTTGGTTAATAAAATAAATTTGTTATTCGTGTAAAATAAATAATTTGGTGTTGTGCAAAATTCATTACAATATTAATGTCTATTTTTGATTAGTTTACAATTAATCGTACAGTAATTTCAATTATATGTTGAAAAGGAGTTGTTAAACGTTACATTAAGTGTATTGACGGTTAGTTTATAAAAAGGACTGTAGTTCGCATTTTAATTCAATTCTGTGCAATTCTGTGCTAGAAATCAACTGATAATAAACCAAGTAATATTACGTGAGTGTTTTTATTATGGAGTCTGGACAGTCTGGACACCATAACCCTGGCTTATCGCCGACATACACATATACACGTATTTAGTTATGTGCCGTCGGTGTATTGTGCCGATGCAGCATGTCTGAGCCGACCGCCGTACGTGATAAATTACATGATCTTAAAATATCACGCATCTTCCTCGGTGATAAGTTGGATGTGTGTTGGAATGCCAAGAATGTCATGTTCATGTTTGAACAATTTCTAAAATGTATATCTATTACAACTTCCATTCGGTGAACAGTATTTTAATTGTCATATCTACAAGATTTTGAATGATATTGTCAATAAAAGTGTCTTAAACTAAAACACCAGTAACAGATAAGAGTCTATACTTATTTCAAAACATTTCTTGAACAAAACTGATCATAGTTCTGCAATCATGTAAATGCTTCAACCATGTACATCTTTAAAGAGAATTATGCACTACATTTCTAAAACAATTGTGCAATACTATATACATTATAGAAAATTATGACACCATTTTACAAAATTCATTGCCGTTTCCAATTGCAGTGAAGCATTTTCTTTTTACAAGTGTATCTAAAAGGCCCTTGGGAGCTTTTAGTTTTAATAGAAAGCTAGTGGACCCCTCTTGTGCATATAAAGCACATATTTATAAATATGGTAGGAGATTCCCTCCGTTCCTGAGACATTCCCTCTATGTGAGATAATTAAAGATGCATCCCTAGGAATGTGAGGAGAGACTGTGGTAACTCAGTCACGTACCTCGTAAGTACTGACTTATGATTTAATGATTTTCGCCTCAAGACTTAGTTATAGAAGTTTGAAATACGATTATATGAAATGTTATTGGGATGGGTGAGTGTTAGGCCGGCTGCAAATAATTGATTGCAAACTCCGAACAGCAGTCAATTTTCTTAAAATTTTGAAACAATGTTTCTTTTAAACACTCTACATTACAAAATAGAATATATAAATTGCATATTCTTCAGATCTATAAACTTTAAAATAACGCTGACAGTCGGACAGAAGGACTGTGAAGCTTTAAAGGTTAACCTAGTATTTTAACACAGCTCTCTTAAAACAAGTTCTACCCTATTAAAAACTTTTATTTTTGTTGTTTGAGTGGAAAATTTGTTTTTATTGTGCGACTCTTATACTAATATATAAAGCTGAAGAGTTTGTCTGTTTGGTTGAACGCGCTAATCTCAGGTACTACTGGTCCGATTTGAAAATGTTTCTTTCACTGTTAGATAGCCCATTTATCGAGGAAGGCAATAGGCTATATAACATCACGCTATGAGCGACGGGAGCGGAGCAGTAGCCTTAAATAACGTGTGCGTAACCGCGGGCATCCTCTAGTTAAATTATATGAGGCTGTTAAGTAATTCTCAGAAGAGCAGGTATACATAGTTTTAAGTAGGTACGAGTACTTCTGTAAATGTCATTCAACAAACAGGCTTGACATGAATCACAAAAAATACCATAAATTATGATTATCGTATTCATGACATCATGTATTACTTTTTCTATATCTTCTTCTTAATATATAAAATCCTTGCGTTACTGACTGACTGACAGACACGCTACAGCCGAAACTATTGGGCGCAGGAAGCTGAAATTTGGCATATATGTTCCTTGGGGACCTTAGGGGTGCAATACGAAGGGATTTCCCGAAATTCCCACGGGATCGGCCAAAACAGGTAAATTTAAAAAAATGCAGGCGTTGCTGCTGGCGTCCGCTAGTCTAGAATAAGAAATGTCACCGCCTGACACTGCGTCGAGTGCTGTGGGTTCGATCTACACACGACACAACACTTTGTGTGATCCGTGATTTGTTGTTTCGAGTCTGGAAGTTCATTGTGTCCGTTGATTGTATGTTTTTAAAGCTCCCATGATACAGGATTTATTCTTAGTAGTTACAGATATGTGAGCTATAAATAGGTATAGATATATTCCTGACTGCCTCCGTGGTCCATTGGATAGCGTATGCGTCTGGTAATAGGAGTTCCCGGGTTCGATTCACGGGTCAAGCAAAGGTGTTACGGAGCGTTTCACGAGTCAAGCAAAGTGTGTGTCACTGCCGCCGGCCAAGCCGCGTACACACGGTGGCATACAAAGCCGCCAGCTATGCCGCACGAAGGAGCCGCCGGCATGGGCGCCCGGGTAGGCCGGCGTGCCGCGCGGGTTGCAACTTCCTACTTGTGTGTGGTCGTTCTATACAACTGGAATGATGCCAATTTACACCTCCGGCTACCCCTTCAGGGATGCAGGCGCGAGTCTATAAAAAAATTCTACTACAAAAATTGTAAAATATGAGACGTCACACTCGTCTCACAAATGTGAATAGCAAGGACGTGGGACGTGACAAAATAACAAGAATATAGTCTAACGTAAGTTGTGGATAGCTCCTTAAATATGGAAAAGTCAAATAGCATGTAACATAATCTATTTACGCGCCATTACGAAACCCACGGAATGAATGAGTAGTGACACTTTCAATTCCTAATCCTTCACTACACAGAGTTCTGGTATTAGTTATTCCAAAAAACGAACAGCTTCTGCTTTATTATGTTGATAGAAATTTATTTTTTTATTTATAGACTCACGCCTGTATCCCCGAACGGGAAGGCAGAGGTGTAATATTACACCCACATTTCGCCATGAATTTTTAGGTCCCACGTAATAGGGGGCGGAATAAACGGATACAGTGAACTTCCAGACTCGAAACAACGAATCACGGATCATATAGAAATATGTCATAATAACAACAGTATCAAAAGTACTAAACCCACATTTAACCACAAAAATCCGCGTTACATTGAAATTATATTGAAAAACAATGTACTCTAACCATCCCGTAATCATTACAAACTTTTTACGAGCCGACTATAAACAGCTTTATTATAAAAATAATTTGAATTTATCGCCGATCCAACTTACTGAAAGCGTGGTATACTAAAACAAAAGTGCTTATTGCCATTCACACAATTCACCCTAAAAGGATTGAATAGGTTTATATCCTACTTTGCATGAGAAAAGAAACGAATCTTTAGTCATCTTCTTCACATCGTAAATATCTAAGCCTTCTATGGTCCCTCGTAATTTCAAGTTTAGCTCTGCGTAGATTACGAGACCCACGGATATTACACTAATAAGAATTTGTTGATGACAAGACATCATGGGTCTAGTTGCTTTTATAAATTCACTATTATTGTTCTTTTTATGACTGTATATTTATTAAGCTCTCTTCTTAATTAGTAACATGTTAAGTGAAGGTGTCTTGTGAACTCTCATGATATTTGCAGGGTTCGTATATTTTTTATGATATTTTGTTGAATCTAGTATATCAGTTTTATCCCTGATCTATTCATTGTCCACTTATCACCTTTACAAAATTCTTTAATCTATTGGTTGCTGATATATCTATACTGCTGACGCTATAGTGTTTTGTTGTTGTACTATTCACATTTTTTTTCATATCCGTTTATTTCTAATCAGTGTCGCGAAGTGTTTTGGCTGTGTCAGCAATCATGGTATCACATACATACATACATACATAGACTCACGCCTGTTTCCCCGAAGGGGTAGGCAGAGGCGTATTAAACGCCCACTTTTCGCCAGTGTTTTGATCCAACGTAATAGGTGGCGAGCTTATTGCCGCTTATTGGGACATTTTGTTTGTCTGAGCCTCGTCCGTTGATCGGCGGCACCACTTGCAGGTGAGGTTGGCTTGGGACCCTAAGTTCTTGGTGGGAACCCTATGCACCCATGGTATCACAAATTGTAAGATTAAGATTCTAATTTAAAAAAGAGTGGCATGAGTTTCTTCCAGGCTCTTCTCATAGCCCTACCATCCCGAATCTGGTTGTAAAAAAAGAAATGACTTTCATAAGTGTTGCTTTTGTAACCTATATGAAATGCAAGCCTTTCTTTCTTGGTTCTTCGATATGCCATTTCTTTAGATTTCTGGTTAGTGTAAGAATGATTTTATTTGCTCGCATCAATTTAATTTTGTACAGCGAATTTGTTTTTCAACTTGCCACAGTATTGAGTGCTCGCCGGTTGTTTAATCGAGTTATGAATGTTCGTATAAAATGGAGGTCACTTAAATCACTGTAGCTTTTCTGTTATTTATCATCACGCAGTAGTTTAAATAATATAATAATCGTTAATAATAATATTCTACCACATACACACATCACCTTCTATTCCCAAACTAAGCTGAGCTTGTACTATGGGTACTAAATAATGGATAAACATACATCATTATATACTTTTTTGTAAACACATACATATTATACATAGAAACACCCAGACCAAGACAAACATCCATGTTCATGCACACAAATGTTTGACTTGAGCGGGAATCGAACCCGCGACCTTCGGCGTAGCAGTCGCTTACACTCCCGCTGCGGCAACCGGTCGTAATGGGCCTAACCTTTTGACAACCACAGCTAAATATAAGTAACAAGTTTAACTGAACCGTGCTAGATTAATTTTAACTAAAGAAAACATCGCAGGAAAAGGAACTATTCATCGTGAAAAAACCTACATATTTGAGAGTTGTCTAATGTTCCGTATTTCGGATTCGATCCCGCAGAGAAACTCCGAGTTCACCTCTCTCAAGTGCCCGCTGAGTGACTTTGAACCATTTGATAGTTAGCAAGCCTGTCTCAGTATAAGTCTATGCGATTACTGGAACAAAATAAAACACTCAATCTGAGGTTTATAATTAATGCAGACAATTATATAGCAATGATATTGCATATTATAAATAAATGCTGTTAAAATTCGAAGGACTCATTTATATTTGTCTTTACAATATCATCCAATGGTATAATGATATTGCTTTAACTTAATGTCACCCTGAAATGTCACCTTACTTGTCACTATGTCAAGTTGTCGAATACAATGTTAATTACATGTTGAACACATAGTTATAAGTGGTAAGGCAGACAATTATTACAGACCTAAGGAAAAATATGATCTACCGTATATAGGATTTGCTTCATTAGAACCCTTTTGGTTAAAACAGCATTTCGGATGTCGTTACTAACTTAATGTTTTATTTATTTATTTATTTATAGACTCACGCCTGTATCCCCGAAGGGGTAGACAGAGGTGGACTGCCTCGTTGGTCTCGCGGCATAAATGTGCGCGTGGGATTGGGAGGTCTCGGGTTCGATTCCCGGGTCGGGCAAAGTGTTATTGGGTTTTTCTGATAGGAAATTCTCAATAGCAGCACGGAGTCTGGTAATGTGCCCGGTACGGCAATAGGCTCGCCCCCTATTACGTGGGACCTAAAAATTCATGGCGAAATGTGGGTGTAATATTAAACCTAACTTAATGTCTTTGTGACTATGCTGTTTATAGTAGGTATACCTACCTCTATAGCCCTAGCATTATACCGTTTTCATCTAAGACTTCCGCTTACAAATCTAACTAGGTTGGCACAAAGGATGTCTTTCCTCAGCAATCTAAAGGGATAAAAATATTCAATCACGAATGTCATAGCATTTCACATTGACACAGCAGTCTGAGTTCGTTTTTTTTTGTGTTTGGTCACCCATCCATAAACTAGATGGTGTCTACCGACAGATTTTTGCGGTCACCTCTTAGCCACCGACCCTCCATCAATATATTTGTCTATCTTTACATACACATACAAATATTCTTCGTATATAACAGATTCTTCATTCGTGCAGTAAGTGTTATCGATTCACACTGGGGTGCTAAATACAATGTGTCTTCTTCACGGCTCCCTACACTACATTCCGGTCACGAACGTTGAATAAAATCTATATGCTGGACGTGGCCCAACGCATTAGACAAACGCGATAAACACGGATTAGTGTGGCCGAGGAATCGCCGTTGACATGCTTTCTTGTTTTTTGTGTAGGAAAATTTGGAGGAAAACAATTTTGTCAAGGCATGTAAATAATGAAAGTGAGTTTGCTGTGTAATTTAGAAAGAAAGAAAGAAAGATAACTCATTTATCCTGTATATGTTCATAGAAACAGAAAGAAACATAAAAACTTAACCTATACAGAATCGGTTCCCAACTCAGCATATGCCATCTTGTGACACAAGAAATAGAGAAGTTTACATGAACTATGCAGTCACTAGCTAAAGCCTAGTGGAAATACCAACAAACTACTGCGCAGAGAGTCTCGGGTTCGAATCCACGAAGCACACCAATGACTTTTCAGTGTGTTTTAAATTGTTAACGGTGAAGGAAAACAGTTTAAGCAAACCTGCATGTCTGAGAGTTCGCCATAATGATCTCGAGAAACATGTGAAGTCTGCCAACCCGCGGCCAGCGTGTTGAAGTTACTCTTCTCCTTGTGAGAAGAGGCCCGTGCCCAGCAGAGAGACAGTATAAATACAGGACCAATGGTGGTTCAGTTTTAAAGACCCTCAGCCAAATTTGGGAGACGTCATCGAAATTTATTAAAAAAGAATCATATTCGAGCAACTTAAACTAATCAAATATTTGGGCTTACAAAAGCTACGACAACAGACTCAATTTTCCTTAATCCATCAAAATCTTATATCTTATACTAATATATAAAGCTAATGAGTTTGTTTGTTTGGCTGAACGCGCTAATCTCAGAAACTACTGGTCCGATTTGAAACATTCTTTCAGTGTTAGATAGCCCATTTATCGAAGAAGTCTATAGGCTATATAACATCACGCTATGAGCTACGGGAGCAGAGCAGTAACCTTAAATAACGCGGGTGTACCCGCAGGCATAGTGCATAACACTCCTGAGATAGTAGTAACTTAAAATAACATTCTTATACGCAGCTATTTAGCATATCTACATATGTATAAAAGCAATCTTGTAACTGCAATCTTCGTCGATAATCTCAAATTGTTTTTATCATTAATAATAAAATATATCATCATAAACGTCATCGCAATAAAATAATCTAGAAACTGATTAGTAGAACTGATTTGTATTACCAATGAATACAGATTTACATAGAAGCGCAGTTCTTAAGGATTTCGTGTGCCAATTCCAAATGGGGACTGTCTACAGTTTAGTTAGTAGTTGGCGCCGTTGGCGGCGCTGGCCTCGTTCTCCGTCTCTCTCGCTCTCGTAGTTAAGATACACTGGAGGACAGAGAGACAGCTGCCGCAGCGCGACTGCCACGCCGCCGCCAAGCGGCAATTTGAGTCGCAGAAAGTTTGTCTTCAAAGCGCCCATATGAAATGCGCCTCTATGTAAATATCTGAGCTCTTTGGTATTACTGATCTCTGTAATGGTTAATTTTAGAAAGGTCAGTGGGTATTTTTATGTATGAGTCCAAACTGCATCGACCTTCAGGCGCCATCCACTCACCTTTTATATCGATCAAGTGCAATGTCTGATTAAAAAAAAACATAAATTTGTTTAGATGATCTTGTGGTTAAAGCGCCTCGCCGTTCATTTCGCGCAGCACTGCATCGAATGTTAGGGGGTTCGATTCCAACACAAGACAACACTTTGTGTGATTCAGAAATTGGTGTTTCGTATCAAGGTGTTCTTTGTGTGCGTTTTTATATTAAAAAAGCACGCCTACCGCACTATGAATGAGTCCTATATTTCGGGAGATCAGACCAAATCCATAACAACAATTTACATTCAAACAATGATGCCTCGACCTGGAGTCGAACCCACCAATCAAGAACCTTTCATCGACCAATAAACACTGTCTTGCCAATATATTACTTAAAGTGACGTATCTAGTATTAACTATAAGTTTGCAGATCGATGTTGTACTGCCATCATTATTGTGAAGTACACTTATGTCTCGATCCCTCACTGCAGCACATTAAGTGAAAACTTTGAGAATAATTATTCTCAAAGTTTTCACTAATGTTTAACTTGGAGGGAGCCGGGGGTGCATCAAAGGGCTCCCTACCTACTAACACTCGTTTTACTTTTAATATAGTCTGGTAAATATAGAAGAGTTGCGTATGGGGCCACTTATATTAATGATAAAGATGGGACGTGGTAAAAAGTAAATATATCTCACGCTACTAAATATTTTTCTTGTCATACTTCTAAGTAGCTTTACTAAAAGAAAATACTTGAATGTATCAATAAACACATTTATAGATACATCCAAGGTCAGATAAAAGCTTAAAAGAAATTTGAGGGGGTACATCAGTCAATTTTCGCCCGCTGGAAGGTCTGTTACAGTAAAACTGTACCGTCTGACCTCCGAAACCCATAGCGATATTCCATGGTTAAGACCAGTATCAGTTTATTTGAAGGTACTCACTCCCCGTAAAGACTGTCAAATACCCTTATGACAGCCGGGTTCGAAAGTAGGTACAACGTGCTCTACAAGGCACGGGGCAAGCAACTACACAAAACATAATTATATCAACACTATACGTAGAAACAACAAGCAACAAAATCCCAGAAATCCGACATTTCTAATACGAGTAGACACCAAACGAAATCCTACAAACGGGTCAAAGAAAATTGTCGGCCGATTACGTCGGTGGCGTTTGAGAACGTCAATAGTTCGCTCCGGTGCGAATTTAATCAAGACAAAATAGGAAGAGGGAAGAATGGGGACAGGTAATACGGGTCAACACTTGAAATCACACCTCTGAACACTGTGGACCAAATCAACTATGAAATGCTGAGTCTTTGAAATATTCTAGATCGGAAAATAGAAGATATTTTGTATAAGACCACTGCTATAGTAAGAATAATGTCTACGACAACATGAATATAAATGACTAGATTCAATTATCTATAAAAAGCTTTCCTGTGTGCATACTGAAATATATGTGAGGTTTTCTATGTATTGTTTAGTTAAGTATTTGTGAACATTTTGGGCATATTATGTACATTTTTCAAAATTGTCCTAAACTTCCTAAGAAATTGTACCTATATAAAATCCAGATTTCACTTAACTTAGAGCAGTTTTCTATGAGTGTTACCAAAATGTAATCTATAAAAATCAAAGAATATAAAATCTTTCTGAAAACGATTCGATCACAGCAGAATCTCTTTAATAAGTTATAAATAAAGAAAGCAAACTAAAAATCCTAATCAGCATTTTAAAAAGTACTTTATTTAATAGCCAATAGAGTTTAAACTGCGTTATCAATAGAAATTGCCCGTTAACTCTTGCGAAAAGCCATTACCTAGTGTATACCTATCGTTATTATATTAAAGTGCCTACATTGTCTTAAATATGTCTGCGTTGCTTCGATAGAACGATAACCATATGAGAGCTCTCATATAAAATGTTCACTTCAGTTTCAAGATGTGGCAGTATCTTAGAAAATACGACAGCTTCAAATTGAACCCTTGGTAGATCTTAAGAAATCGGTGTAACCCAAGCCAAATATAAGACCAATGGAAAGTATTGATACTGAATGTGTCATTAATATTTAGTTTAATTTTAGACAATTCATTAAAAAATAAATACTCAAATATAAGAACTCAAATGCGGTTTTTCATTTTTGCTGTTCCGTTTCCATTAAATGAACCACAGGGGGCTGCTGTCTGTATCATTTCAACTCTCCCTTACGGCATTCGACATGTAAGTCGAAAGAATAATGTTTAAAGAAAAGAAATTCAGTGTTCATATTTAATTGCTTGAAAAATTTGAATTGCGATGAAACTGTGTGGGAACAGGGCAGGTAGAAGACTGTAATAAATTATCATCATCAGTTTTGTAAGGGTAGAAGCAAGTGGCATTGTCTTGTCACTGTCTACCCTAATAGGGATAAGGCGTGAGTGTGTGTATGTCATCAGCTTAGCGTTTGTTCTCATTGTGACCGTTGACTTGGAGCCCGAGGAATGCTACTCTTATAAATGTTTTCAATAATTACAACGTTTGCATTATATTTATCTATTCAGCAATTTTGCTTTATGTCTGGTCTGTGTAGGTACTTTTGTGTGAAATAAACACCAAACAAAAACATCACTCGCAATCAATATGTTTAAACGATGACTCTTTAATATTATAAGCACGTTTCTTGTCTCCAAGTCAATGATCGATAATAAGTAATGACATTGAAACAAACACATTTCTTATTAATTGTTGCTTGTTTTGCGTTGTTCTAGTAAAAACTAAACAATGTGGAATTTCCAAATTTCTTATGCACATTTGTTTTTAAATTTCTTGTAAGACCGACATGTGACAGCAATTTCCCATAAAGTGATAGATAGGTATATGAGTCAGATACTCGTATGGTATGACATTCATATATGATACATACGCTCATAATTATGTATTAACCGAATGCCAAGAACTCATCGAATATTTTTTTCTCAGTTATTTTTCTTTTTAGAGGCCTATATCAAACAGCGCACTGCATCAGGCTGATGACGATTTTTTCCTTTTTAATTTTGCTTCGTTAGTATGTACAGGTCTTTATGTAGGTATTTTATACATTAACTTCTTCCAACTTACAGTTTTGTATGGTACATCAGTAGGCGTTCCCTTAGTGCAGTTTCAGGCCTAAAAGAAATCCGCTCGAAAAGAAGTCAGCATGCACGAAGAGAAAATTATGTTAAGCTATTAAGGACGACTGGAAGAGTTAATCTGACGAGTAGATACTCGTCATAGTATCTCCCCCAGCGCAAGCAGTCAACCGAAAGATGGCGGTCAAACCATCCGAACCTGGCGGAAGAAAATCCTAGATGCTAGATGGGCAGCAGCGTCCAGCACTAAAGACTTCTGCCACTGCGATCGCCAATATGCCTGCCAAGCGTGGCGATTATGGCAAATCCCCCCATCATGAACCACACCTATAAAAACCGGCCCCTAGTCCCCGGCGGCCCCGCTAGTCCTGGTTATGGTAGCGGCCATGGTAATGGCGGGGCAAGGGGTGCGAAGAATCTCCGGAAGAGATCGGGCTACCACCAACGACAATTGGCCCTGGCAACACTGAACACGCGCACACTGCGGACCGACGAGAAGATTGTCGAGCTGGAAGAAGAATTGAGCAAGTTGCGATGGGATATCATAGGCCTATCCGAAGTCCGAAGACAGGGGGAGGACTCTATAGTTCTCAATTCCGGTAACTTGCTCTTCTACCGGGAGGGCGACCAACAGTCCCAAGGTGGTGTCGGGTTCATCGTCCACAAATCTCTCGTGACCAACGTGGTAAATATCGGGAGTGTGTCGAGCAGGGTAGCGTACCTTATACTCAGAATATCCAAGCGGTATTCGCTGAAGGTCATACAGGTATACGCTCCGACCTTGTCGCACCCCGATGAGGAGGTGGAAGCCATGTACGAGGATATATCTCGGGCTATACATGGCTACAAAACCCATTACACCGTGGTCATGGGAGATTTTAACGCGAAACTGGGCAAACGCGACGGTGATGAGCTGAGAGTGGGGCAATTTGGTTATGGGCATCGGAATTCCCGGGGTCACTTGCTGGCTAGTTTTATGGAGAAGGAAGGACTCTATATGATGAACTCCTAATTCAAGAAGCGAGAATGCCGCAAGTGGACCTGGGTAAGTCCAGACGGTGCAACCAAAAATGAGATCGACTTTATCATGTCGACGAAGAGGCAGATATTCAATGATGTCTCCGTGATCAATTCACTTAAAGTGGGGAGCGATCACCGAATGGTAAGAGGCACATTGAATATCTGTACAAGCCTCGAACGGTCGAGGTTGATAAAGTCCACGCTCTGACCGGCACCGGTTCATATCCAAAACCCCGAGAGCTTTCAGCTCGAACTCAAGAACCGTTTCGAATGCCTGGGCGAATGCGAAGATGTGGACGAGTACAGTAACGGGTTCGTTGATGCTGTCCATAAAACAGGGGCTAAATTCTTTAAGCCCCAGAAAAGCAAGAGAACCAGCAAGATCTCGGATCCGACCCTCAAGCTGTTAGAGGAAAGGCGCAAGATGGTTCTGCTATCCTCCGACGACATGCCGAAATATCGGCACCTCAACAGACAGATCTCTAAGTCTCTGACTCGCGATCTCCGCCAATACAACACAAAACGTGTTCCTGGGGCGATCGAGCAGAATAAGGGTTCCAAGGGGTCTGTTGGGCAGAGTCAGCTGACAAAGCTGAAGACGGAAGATGGCAGAATCGTATCGTCCAAGCCTAAGCTCTTGGAGGAGATCGAAAGGTTCTATGGACAGCTATACACGACAACGCAACAACCCGCAAGCACTCCAGCGTCAGACCCTAGAGCTGGATTGACCCGACACTATACCGAAGATATCCCGGACGTCAGCATGCACGAGATTAGTGTGGCTCTCAAACAGCTCAAAAACAACAAGGCGCCGGGTGATGACGGACGAGCGAGCTTCTGAAGACCGGCGGTGCACCCGCTAGAGAAGCCCTCCGGAAGCTATTTAATTCCGTCAGTCTCGAGGGTAAAACGCCACAGGCGTGGCACAGAAGTGTGGTGGTGCTTTTCTTTAAGAAAGGGGATAAAACCCTCTTAAAGAACTACAGACCCATCACACTTCTGAGCCACGTCTACAAGCTGTTTTCGAGGGTCATCACGAATCGTCTCGAGAGCAAGCTAGACGACTTCCAGCCTCCCGAACAAGCCGGTTTCCGTAAAGGCTATAGTACCATAGACCACATACATACGCTGCGGCAGGTTATACAGAAGTCCGAGGAGTATAACCAGCCCCTATGCTTGGCGTTTGTGGACTATGAGAAAGCCTTCGATTCGATCGAAACCTGGGCGGTGCTACAGTCTCTCCAACGGTGCCCCGTTGGAGAGACTGTAGCACCGGATTGACTACCGATATATCGAAGTGCTGAAGTGTTTGTATCAAAACGCCACTATGTCAGTCCGCCTCCAGGACCAGAGTTCGAAGCCTATTCAACTCCAGCGAGGGGTGAGACAGGGGGATGTCATATCCCCGAAACTGTTTACCACTGCGCTGGAGGGTGTTTTCAAGCTTCTGGACTGGAATGGGCTCGGCATCAACATCAACGGCGAGTACATCACTCACCTTTGATTCGCAGACGATATCGTAGTCATGGCTGAGACCATGGAAGACCTAGGCACAATGCTCGATGGCCTCTGTAGAGCCTCTCAACAAGTAGGTCTTAAGATGAACATGGACAAGACAAAAATCATGTCGAACGTCCATGTTGTACCTGCTCCTATTCAGGTTGGGAACTCTACGCTCGAAGTTGTCGACAAGTATACCTACCTGGGACAAGTAGTCCAATTAGGTAGGTCCAACTTCGAGAAGGAGGTCAATAGTCGAATCCAACTCGGTTGGGCAGCGTACATATCTTCTCGTCCGATATCCCGCAGTGTCTCAAGACGAAAGTCTTTGATCAGTGTGTGTTGCCAGTGATGACTTACAGATCGGAGACGTGGTCGCTCACTATGGGCCTTATCAGAAGGCTCAAGGTCACTCAGAGGGCGATGGAGAGAGCTATGCTTGGAGTTTCCCTGCGAGATCGAATCAGAAATGAGGAGATCCGCAATAGAACCAAAGTCGCCGACATAGCTCTCCGGATAGCCAAGCTAAAGTGGCAGTGGGCAGGGCACATAGCTCGAAGAACCGAGGGCCGTTGGGGCAGAAAGGTTCTGGAGTGGCGGCCACGTACCGGACGACGCAGCAGAGGTAGGCCCCCCGCAAGGTGGACCGACGACCTCGTCAAGATCGCGGGACGCGGTTGGATGCGGGCGGCTCAAGACCAGTCTGTGTGGAGAACCTTGGGGGAGGCCTATGTCCAGCAGTGGACGTCGTTTGGCTGATATGATGATTAAGGACGAGCATGAGTGAAGTCGCGGAAAAGTGTTAGCTAGTATAATTTTATTTTTACGACGCTAATAACACTTTCGTTTTATCATAAAATCGCTATCGCAGTAATTCAGTTAAATTTAACAACGCAGCTGATATATCTTCGGTCGTGAAACTGGTTTATTTTAAATAAGAATATTTTATGAGACATGTACTTTGTCCTATCGCTGCATTTTGTCAGAAGTCCGACGGCTATGTGTGCTTTCTGCAGTGAGAGCAAGCGATAGTTAACTAATTTATTGATACTGCATGGCAGTCTGTTGGTATCTCATATCGATACACAAATAGGTTAACACAATAACGTCTAAAAGACTGGATAACAAACTGCAAGCCTAGTAATCAAAGGCCAGTCACTTGTGCCTACCCGGTCATCAGTCGATACTGATGACCACAGCTAGCCTCCATAAAATATGCAAAATTTGTTATAGAGAAAGCAACTCCTACTATAGATAAATTCCTGTGCCATACGTATGGCGCGCAATTGTAGAATCAAGAAAGTCGGTGGTGGACCAGTTTGAAAAAAATTCCCTTGGCTCGCTCATAGAGTCGAGGCACACTAGAAACTGGTTTTGTATACGAGTGTCAATGTGAGTGTAAAGAAGCACTGGAAGCGACGATGTCTTGCTGAGCAAATCTCGCCCTTATGGTGGTCTAGCGGGAATCTCTCGACTGTACAACAGCGGCAGAATAATTTTAGTTTAATAACATTAGGTACTCAAAATGCCGTTCTGTGTTAAAATCGAACCCACAACACGCTATGCACCAGCAAGGCGTCCGCTAAACCACTACGCTGTACAATTCTGTTCATAATTAGTTACACGAACTCGCGTAGTGTTCTCTATGTCGAATATTAGTCTAGTTGTCGGTCAGTGCTTGTCACATCCACGCTAACTCCGCAGTAACTTAGTGCACCAACATCAGTCCGTTCAAATAACATAACTTTGTCCACCATGTTTGTTCACGAAATTGAATTGACGTCGAAATACAATTTAGTTATTATAGTTATTATTCAGCTTTGCTATATTGACTACCTGTTTCTTAATTGACTCAAAATGTGTTTTGATTTTTGGTTATTTTTAGGATTCCGTTCCTAAAAGGGAAAAAACTGGACCCTATTACTAAAACCTCCGCTGTCTGTCTGTCTGTCTGTCACCAGGCTGTATCTCATAAACCGTGATAGCTAGAAAGCTGAAATTTTCACAAATTATGTATTTCGGTTGCCGCTATCACAACAAATACTAAAAATACAAAAAAAAAATTAAGGGGGGGTCCCATACAAAAACCTGTTTTTTTTCGTATTTTTTGCTCAAAATTACTAACTGTAAAAGGTAGACGCTTTAAATTTTCACAGAATATGAAGTTGTATATTACCTTTCAAAATAAATAGTTAAATAAAAAAATTAAATAATAAAGGGGGGCTCCCATAGACCAAATGTAATTTTTAAGCAATTTGTTACTCGATCTTAATAAATAGGTAGAAACTTAAAAAGTAATTAAGTATACATACAACAAACGTGATTTTCTTTTATGAGCGGCACAATGAAAGACCAGTCGTTTTATTTCTTTGTATTTAAAATTGTGTGTAAAATGATAGTAAAACACAGATATTTTATCAGTTATGTTAAATATTTGTAACTATATTTAAGCCAGACATCGTTTTTCCCAGATTCGACTCTATTTAATACGCACTTAACTTCTTTCATGGATTCAAACCCGATACCCTCTGCAAAACAGTGTGTTGGTATCTGCACTCGGCTATCAAAAATATTCTCCACATCAAGGAGAATACAGAGCAGTACTGATATTATATACTACATAATAGGTATATGTAAGCGGCGGTAGCCCAGTGGTGTACGTAACGGACTGCCGAGACGATGGTCTCGGGTTCGATCCCCAGGTACCCCAGCCACACACCTCTGATTTTTCGAAGTTATGTGTGTATTAAAAATGTTAATTATCGCACGCTTAACTATTTGACCGGTAGATGGCAATAGGCTCGCCCCCTATTACATTGGGACCTAAACATAACTGGCGAAGTGTGGGTGTTTAATACACCTCCGCCTACCACTTCGGGGATAACAGGCATAAAGTTATGTTATGTTAATATAAGTATTTTTTTCCTTTGGAATTTTTATCTTGTGTATGTGAGTACTCTGAATTTCCTGTGCCGTTTAATACTATTTACTTTCTTTCGTTAGATTTGGCTTTCAATTCCGCTGCTCGTATCATAAACTGGCTCTAAAGACTGTATAAGTGTATAGGTCTGTGATTTATTTTATTTACCTATTGTACTAAAGAAGAAAATTTATTAATGAATGCATTGACGTAAAGGATTACGATATTGTTCTCTGTAAGGGTAGAACTTAAAACAAACTACAATATGTGATCAATATTCAATCTACATGCAAAATAATTCAACAATTCAAACAAGTATATTATTATGTCTATTGGTTAGTTATAAGCTTAAAGAGTTTGTCCATACGTAAAATTAAAATAGTTCAGTCATATTTTGAAGTCCCTATTCATTGAACTCATAAACACTTTTACACATACCACATTTTTATACATACATACAAACATACATAACGTCACGCCTTTTATCCCCGAAGGGGTAGGCAGAGTTGTATTTCTACACCCACTTTTCGCCAGTTATACTTTGGTCCCACGTAATAAGGGGCGAGCCTATTGCCGTACCGGGCACATTTACAGACTCCGTGCTACTACTGAGAATTTCGTGACAGAAAAACCCAATAACACTGCCCGACCCAGGAATCGAACCCGGGACCTCCCGATCCCACGCGCACATTAATGCCGCGAGACCAACGAGGCAGTCGTATAGGGTTTGATGTCGAGTTTTCCGTCTCTACGCAAAGATGGTATTTGCATCGTGTTATCCCTCAGTCGCCTCTTACGACACCCACGGGAAGATAGGGGGTGGTGACACTTGTATTCTATGCCGTCAACCACACGGCATTTTATGTAAGTAAAATATTATTTTCAGTTTAGAAATAGATTTTTTATAAAATAATTGCCGTTTTATTAATATCCGTTCTTTATGTAGTTCGCTTCAAAACTGCGTTGGTTTGAAAATAACGGAAATTGGCGAAATCAAAAAATAATGACAGGCACCTAAATGTTGTACTTAATGGGTACTTGTTATGGGAATTGTCACTTAATTGTTTAAAAGGATTATTTCTTCCAGGGTCATAAGAACGCTATTTTATTAAGCATGCTAACTAAAAGAATTTCAATATTATATTTAAATGTAAATATGCATGAAGCACCTATATTACTAAAAATAAGTTTTAATGGTGTAGATTATTTTTATGGATGATAATACTTCCTCTTTCACTAAGTCTCAACTGGATTACCTGTTATGGTAACATAAAAAGTATTTAACTTAAGTATCTACTATTCCATAGCGAGCGCTCATAGCGAGACTTGGCTTGCCGTTCGTAACAAATCGGCAAAGTTAAGCAACGCTTGCACATATAAGCTAGACCTATATGGCATCGCGAATATATAGAGGAAACGCGTTAAAATGGCTTGAAAGTTACCTCTCGAATCGTCAGCAATGCGTTGAGATATCAGGTTATTCAAAACAAGGCAAAACAAAGTTCAGATCAGCGTATCGCCAGAATAACTGTGGAGTGCCCCAAGGCAGTATATTAGGTCCCTTACTGTTCTTGATCTATATCAATGACTTACCAAATATAACTCCTCACAAATGTATCCTTTATGCAGACGATACCACTATCACCATTCAAAATAGCAATAACAACCCTACTGAGTACGAGAAGGAAATTAACGAAGCATTAAACAGAGTAATAACATGGCTTAAAGTAAACAATCTACACATAAGCACTAGCAAAACAAAAATGATACAGTTCCAAACATACAATAGCAAACGACCACAACTAAAAATTCAACATGAAAGTAACAGTATTGATGAAGTAGACTCTATAAAATTCTTAGGAGTTAATATAGATAAATTCTGTAATTGGAAATCACACATTGAGGCACTTTGCACTGAAATTGATAGGTTTGTCTTCGTATTACACAGGATTACGCGAGTAGCCGGTCTTGATGCGACTCTATGTGCATACCATGGCTATGTATCTTCAATACTACGATACTGCGTGATAATGTGGGGTAGTTCTGTGGATTCCACTAAAGTATTTCGCGCACAAAAGAAATGTCTTAGAGCAATCAGTGGAGCCCATCCACTCGATAGCTGCGTCCCACTGTTCAAGAAATATAAAATTTTACCACTTCCTGCATTATACATATTTGAAATTTGTGTTTTTGTATTCAATAATATGAATGAGTTTGAAAAATGGAATGATGTGGTAACTAGACCTAGCCGCAAAGCGCGTAAACTCTACGCTCCTAACCAAAAATTGCAAATACACTCAAGCAATGCATATTGTATGGCAATCCGCATATTTAACAAATTACCTGAAAATACTAAAGCGCTAAACTGTGGACCATTTAAAAATAAACTTTTTGAATTTCTACTAATGAAATGTTATTATACAGTCAAAGAATTTCTGGAAGACAAAATTGTAATTGTTTGAATTTTTGCCTAATTGACATTGTTATTTATTTTTTATTTGACATTTGATTTTTTAATTGACATGTGATTATTAATTAACAATTTAACTCCAATGTTATTAATGATTATATATTGACTGACTATTTTATTAATCCATTTATTGTCTGTATCTATTTATTATTCAATAGTTCTTGTGACATGCAAATTATATTAATGTTGAGATTCATACAGTGTGAATGTGATTAACAATAAGACTAATGTAATAGCAATAGCATAATAATTTGTAGGACAATAACGGTAATTTAATGTAAAAGAAACATTTGTACGCCGGTGATGGCAGAATACTATGGATTGAAATAATTGTTAATATCTTGTATACAGTATTCCAACAAATAAACTATTATTATTATTATTATTATCGCCAATTGGATGGCCGTGTGTGGCATTTACATCTGAGCGCTACCGTGCTTCGGAGGGTACGTACAGCTGTCGGTCCCGGTTCTTTTCTCTGGATAAGAATCGTTAAGCCGTGTCGGAGGCCTTCGGACGTTCTGAAAACTTCGACACTAGAGTTGGCCACACACTTACACGAAGAATAAACAAACAAATATTCAATAGTAAACCAACTTTACCACAAAAGTCACCTTGCTTGTTACCAACCACGTAGACATTGGTCCACCACCAAACATTCTACAAAGGCGGTTACTAACCAGAGTTGGTAAACTACACGGTGGTTTACCAACTCTGGTTAGTAACCGCCAATCTGGGATTGCACAATGCAAATTAAAGAAGCTTATATATTTTTTTTTATTTATTTATAACAAATGTGATACATTTAGGTACCTACATATTAAATGATTTCGCCAAACTGCATGACAGCTTGTTGGCGAACACAGAGCGCTCATTTTATAATATTAAATATGTAAATACATTTATGAGAATATGCATACTGATTTTAATACATAATTACATAACAATAACGTAGATTTTGAGATGCATAATGCTGTTAATCTTCAATTTGATCGTTAAATATTTGTAACAAGTGTCCTTTTAACTTTTCTTAAATATGTTTAAGTTTATACAATCTTCTTCAAACATTATTTTATTATATAATCTTGGTATTATCAGATTATAAACATACGTGTTCCTTCACCATATTAATTACATGAAACAGGTTCTTTGTATTTATTTCTTACAGCTTGTCTGAGCATACAATGTGCAGCTTTAGGTATCTTAAACTCTGCTTTATTATATTGTTCGACAGTTAACATATATTGAACTTTTTGATGCACTGGTAATATAAATATGGGTGCATAGGGTTCCCACCAAGAACTTAGGGTCCCAAGCCAAACTCACCTGCAAGTGGTACACCTGCCGATCAACGGACGAGGCTCTGGAAAACAAAATATCCTGATAAGCGGCAATAGGCTCGCCACCTATTACGTGGGATCAAAACACTGGCGAAAAGTGGGCGTTTAATATGCCTCTGCCTACCCCTTCGGGGAAACAGGCGTGAGTCTATGTATGTGTGTATGTATGGTAGACATATTTTAAACAATTTCATATAGTTTTCATTACATTTATTTTGTGTTTTTATCTACCATAATCTTTAGGAACCTATTTTGTATGTTCAAAACCTTATCCAAATATTTTATAAATGTCAAATATCTATCTCTAACAGTCAAATTCATCGATAGATAGAGTTGAGATAATGACAATGATTTGAACCGGCACCCTAATACTACAAAATATAAGGAAACAAGAATTGTAGATAATATTATTTCTATTAATTGAACAGATGCACAATACAGCGAGTTTTCGAATTAAATAAACAATAATATTTTTCGATAGTATTTCTTATAATTCTCTACAATAATTTTTATCTATATCTTAAAGCAATGGATGTCCATTACTTTGCAATCTGTTCAGTAATTCTCGGCTCTTTAGACACAACATAAGTATTTTTCTAGCAACTGCCACACATCCTTTCAACTCACGAGAAGAAAACTCAGGACCTTTCTCCTTAAGACTTGAAAGGATCCTAAAATCACTACTAAACGTATTTTCTTTCACGTAAGTAAAAGGATTTGTCGAGTAACGCTTACTGAAAACGTGGCACCAACTTGTCTGTTCTTAGCTTGTTTGTCCCACAAATACAGTTTAAGAAAGAAAACCTTTTGGAGAGGTCGTTGGATAATTCCGTGACGTTTTTGCTTTGTTCACGGATATAATTGGCCGCAAAAAATAAGAAGTTAGGGAAATAGATTTTTATTTGCGGTTTTTGTTTGTTTATTACTCTTGAAAGCTGAAGAAAATATCTAATTGAAGGACATGGATTTATTTCTCTTCTATTTATAAAAGTAGTGCTATATAATATACCTAAATATTGGTAAAAAGCATGTTATGAGAAATTTAAAAAGTCTGTATACTACAAATAATCATGTCTTTTGCAAAATATGAGTAATCATGAAAAACAAATAAAGGCAGAATGTTAAGGGGCAAAACTAAGGGAAAACTTAACTAAGCACATACCTAAGAGAAAAGGCGATGTTAAAAGCGATTTAGGGCCGCGCCAGTTTTTTCATTGGTCATTTACTCCAGGTGGTCTGGGAACACTGGAAATCTAGTGCGTACCAGCCCTATCCACCTTGGGTAGAGTAAATGCATTTTAAATAATCATTGGAATAAGAACTAAATGTATCCTTATGCAACAAGTGTGCATGAAATTAATCTCATGCATAATATTTGCTAACCAATTACACAGACAAGACTATAGGCAATTCAGCAACTGCTGCAGGCAATTACTATAGGCTAAAATTGGTCTTAGTACCTATCGGTAATAGCTTACCTATCTCTCTAATGCCCCTGCTACACCTGCGTCTTAACGCGTTAATTAGCGCGTTAATTTAGGCGCCACGTAGATGTGGCCAACGTTTTAACGCGTTAAAGTACTAACGGCATTACTAATGGCGTTAAACGTTAAGCGATAGCTCGGGTGTCGGTTTTTTGGACACATCAAAGGGTTTTAGCGCGCAGTTTAACGCGCTAAGTGATGTTGTCTACATTAACGCCGTCTCATTCGACGGGATGCGAGCACAGAGTAAGGACTGTTTACTTTACAATTCAAAATTAGAACCTTTAAGGAGCGTGCATATTCGTTTTTTAAAGGTTCGTGTTTTGAAAAGTCCTTAACGTGTGAATTCACGAGGAATTAACGCTTAATGGCATTGTAACCTTAATGTAGCCAAGGCGCATTTTTAACGCGTAGTTGGCCATTGCCATCAACGTTAACGCTAAGGCAGATGTAGCAGTAGCATAAGTAGAGTGTCCAACACCGATTACCGTACGTCACTCGTGACCAGCCCTGTGCGTTTGCATGTTAATGTCACCGGAACATTCTGTATACCACATTGTATGTAAACACCCTGTGAATCACGTAATCATCAATACAGTCATGTAGATTCGCGTTTGTGATCGCTGCGTTGAGCCCTTAAGTACTCTATTGATGCTCTCGATTTGGTGTGATGGGAAAATTAGTGTTATATTTGCATTTATTGGTTGTTTTGATTGTAACAACATGCTTTTGTGGTTAGGTATCTATCGCTATGGTTTGATTTATATTCTCTTTAAAACAGTATTTTGTACTTCGACATACCGATAACATATGATTTTTATTAACAAATATATTTTAGAGTACTCACGCATACCGAATAAATACTGTATCGCAGAGCACTTTCCAAAAATCCAATTAACCTGTACTTACGTTTGGCCCTGTACAAATTGACATGTTTGACTTTTTATCGGCATTAAACTATAAATAAATCCACACGACTTTGTTGGAAAGTCAAACAGAAAATAGTGAGCATTTTAAATGGAAACACGATCTACAAAAATATCTTAATTTTATAAAGTAACTGCAAGTGTTCAACTACAATAACAACATATACGTAACGAAAATATAAAGCAAACGTCTTCTGTACAGTAAGTGCAATCCAATAACAGCTAAGCAGTAATAAAATAAAGTTTACTCCAACAAATACAGTTAGACTTGCAGCAGCTTTAAACAAACTCTAAATGCATTGATGTTGCAGTTCAAAGGTGCAGTCAATAGTAAGTCCCTAACTTCAGTAGTCCCAGATACTTTGAGTGAAGCGTTGAATTTTGTATGAAATAGCTGATGCGACGAGCGCGCTAGAAATGCTAGATGGATGATATTTCCTCTGCAAGACCTCTTCGCATCAAATATGTACGATATATTCTCATTTCCGGATCGATTTTATGTGCAGCAGTAAACGTCAATTTTTAGTGTACCGTGGCAAAATTGGAAAATGGATTAGATTTTAAATTATCGGGCCGGATGTACCCAGCTAGCTCTGGTTCAGCAGTTGAGTTTTATGTTCAACAGAAGTTTTTAGGTATTATTATTCTGTTTAATTTTAGAATTAGCGATATAATCACTATGCAGTATATCCTTGATCATGACATTTGCAACAGCGACGAAATACAAATTCAAATTAATGATAATTACCACGAAGTTTAAATACCTATAATGTGATCATAATCTAAACATCTACAATTTACTTTAAAGAAAGGCGATGCAATTTCCCTAATACGTTCTTCATTTCAAATCTCAAAGCTTAGACTAATGATTGGTCTCGCTCTGAAGCGGTACCAATCATTTGTCTAGAGGTCTCAAAGGTAGTTGAGGGGAATACGCAGTTTGAAAAGTTTTGTACTAAGTTCAGAAGACTAATGTTATCCTGAAAACAATGTACTTACTATTAATTAGGAAAACAACATATTAAAATAATGGTGCTGAAAACTGATTTAATTATACTTCTCTACCATTTTAACACGTCAAATTATTTCACGTCTCCAAAATTATTAATAATAATTCAATAAACCTTGACTTAGTTTGTCGCCGACTTGATTATTATGTTTCATATGCTTTTACTATAGAAGGTAGGGGATTTTCCTCGTTTGAAGCATTCATGCTGATCATTGATCATGGTTGACGGATGATGGTTGGGAGACCAATTTCGACGGGATCTGCCAGCACCAAACAGCAGGCCGAATTTCAAGATTCTCTTGACCTCGGCACACTCTGGTTTTAGTGAGTATGCCCCGAACGTGTTTAGAGAAGTGCCTCACCTCCTCCGCCGAACCCCAACTCCGTCAATCACACTATACATTTAGTGGCGGCGTCGAGACGAAGAGATATTCCTTTGTGGGATTGAATTGCTTGTATTCGCATATTACCTAAGAGGTGCAGAGCGTTGCATTGAAAAAACGCAATGCCAAATTGTATTAGAACCCATGAAGATTTTTCCGGATTCTTCATCATGACTCTACTTCCGATTTATATGCTTAGCTTGGCAACTTCGTACCTTACGTTTACCATGTCACTAAGTGTTTTAGTAAATAGTGCAAGTGTTTCAGGATGGTGCCTTCTTTGTTATTAAAATATTATTCTAAAGTTCGGCTTCCAAAGTAAATATATTCTAAGCGTATTCCGTAGTCTGCTTCATTGGTCTCGCGGCATAAATGTGCACGTGGGATTGGGAGATCTCGGGTTCGATTGCCGGGTCGTGCAAAGTGTTATTGGGTTTTTCCGCTAGGAAATTCCCAGTAGCAGCACGGAGTCTGGTAATGTGCCCGGTACGACAATAGGTTCGCCCCCTATTACGTGGGACCTAAAAAAAAAAAGTTCATGGCGAAATGTGGGTGTAATATAACACCTCTGCCTACCCCAGGGGAAACAGGCGTGAGTCTATGTATGTATGTATGTAGAACTATAGTAACAGCCTATGTCCCAGCACAATACAATAGCTTACAAAGATATTCATAATCGTGAAAAAACAATCACAATAAAAATAAATAAAAGCACATACACGATAATAATCCAAACACACGAAACAACTCGCAGCATGCAAGTATTTTACCTTCACATTGAACAGAACAGAACCCGTTCAATCGACATCATATGGAATGTATGAAAATCAACTCATCGCACATGTGTGCGGAACGTGCCATACAGCCACAATGCAATATATTCTTACCAGATTACCTAGACCCCCAGCTACCTTTACATTTTCTCCTGACACATCCAATTTTAAAGCTCCCCGGGAAGGGGAAAAGCTCTTGTTACGCTGGTAGTGCAGTCTCGTTTAACTCCGTTATCCAAGCGACAGGACACAGGAATATTGTAAAAATAAGAACAAGCGATGTTTTGTTTATACGAGATAATGTTTTTATAAAGCAGCAGGTTTTGTCCAATATTCGCTTTGCATGCACTCGGGCTTTTTATGAGATTTAAAATCAAAAACAGCAACAGAATAGATTATTAAAGTATTTTCTAGTGTTTTACCTTGAGTGAAGACAGCAACTACAAACCATTTCTAATTAATCTAAAGACATTTAACAAACGACGACACAAAAAACACTCACAAAAAGGACTTGAAAGAACAATTTGTGGATTACACAAATTCCGTGGCCAAACCCATAATACTCCATCCAGTGCCTAAAATCAAGGGTTTAACCACTGCACCATCCATGCAGTTAATGGAATAAATGAAAACGCTCGATATCGTCTGTCGCTCCGCCTAAGTGTATTACACCAAAAGTTTCCTCAAGAATCACTAGTGCTCCTATTGATGAAAACCGTACAAAAACTGATCGATAGTTTTTATTTTAGTCGCGTTCATACACACAGACAGGATGGCTGATGGTTGTTCATTTTATAATATGTATAGATAGATAGATTTCTCAATATCTTGATCAGATCATCAACTAGAACCAGTTTGTATTAATTATAAGGACTCCTATTTGCCCAAAGGTCAGTACATCCAGTTTTTATACGACCATCCGACTGCATGCGGTCATTGCCATTTCATTTCTCGGTACATGATATTCGGCATGATTGAGTTATTTTTATCTGTTACAAATAAACAGTTAAAGGTGGTAGAGCCATACGCTTACATCTTTGAACGATATTTTGTTCTTTCTGGATCTCACTTAATTGCATAATTATAATAATATACTTATTTAAAGGTAATAAACCTCCCGTTTCACCCGCCTGACATTACCCGCAATGACGGGAGATTCATTTATAGCCTTTTGCAATAGTCACTATGTGATAGACGCATTGCAATATTGTGTGATAAGAGGCGAAATATAAGATGTTTTTTACAATCATCATCGCCCTAGCGTTATCCCGGTTGCATCCAAGACTTACAGCTTTGGAGCCCGAGGTCCGCTTACAGTAAGCGGACCTTGGGCTCCAAAGCTGTATTACTGATCTAACCAGATATGACAGAATATCAACTTTTTCACAAAGCGACTGCCGTCTGATCTCCGTAACCCAAAGGGGTAGCGATATTCTATGGTTTAGACCAGTATCAGTTTATTTGAGGGTACTGACTCCCCGCAACGACCGTCAAAGATCTTCATGACAGCTGGGACCGACGGTTTAACGTGCTCTCCGAGGCACGCGATAATTAACAATTTAATACCCACTTCGAAAAGTCATCGGTGCGCGCCGTGGATTCGAAACCCATACCCTCTGCGTAGCAGTCTGTCAGTCTCTCCACTCAGCTATCGCTGCTTCTATATATACATATATCTATTCATAATTATGATAAAATGAAAAACACCAACCATCCTGTTTGTCATGCATTGCAGTCCGTTGGTATCTCCGCTAGGCTATCGCTGCCGCCGCCTAAATATGTTGTTTACAATACAGCCTGTTAACAAATATGGAATGGATGCGAGGTCCGACTAGCACATTATCTTAGTGGCCATCATACGTAGGTAGGCTTAGAGTAACTTTTTCCCTTTGTAGCCTGCAGACGGTGAGCCAAGGGCCTCGGCTGTCCAACCCATAGCAGACCGTGAAGTGTCCACGAGCGTCTCCAAGAGGGGGAACAATAATCAGCGCTTTCAATACAAGGCGGACGCAAGGCAATTTTCCACCAAGGCATGTACTGCTTCAGGCTTATTGACACTCTCTGAGTGCTGTTCTATAATGATTAGTCCAGTCACTTTAGGAAAAAATAGGGGTCAATCTCAGAATTGGAGATAATAAGCTGGAGACTCGTATACAGCTTCATTTTGGCGTTCTAAAAGTTGTCTCAAAAGTCTCATATTATGTCGTGTCTGCGTCGTCAGTTATTCGAGGTCAAAGGTCACGAAAATCGGTTTTTTGCAATTATCTCCGCTTCTATGGTTCCAATCACTTCAACACTTATTATGAAAATTGAAGATAAAAACATTTGCCACAACTTTTATCTCAACTCTTTTTCTGTACGCTCAACCCTTTTCGAGATAGAGAGCGGAGAGCACCCAGCGCTCAGGCTTATATACTGTTATGCAAGCTCAACCGTGAATCTCGGTGGATAATACCTTGTATATAGTTACAAAATCATTAAAATATGATATTTTAGATAAAAATCAAAAATGGTGAGGACATGATTTAGAACCTCAAGAATGGGACTAGGTACTCCAAAACGAGTTTATGCAGCCAATAACTACACTATTACCACCAGCTCCAGATGAATTACTCAGTACAATATTTTGTAATTGTAAGAATGGTTGTGGTTCACGCTGCGGATGCAGAAAATCGGGCTTGCAATGCACTTTAGCTTGTGGACAATGCAATGGGCAAGCTTGTCTCAATGCTGTTGTATTGCAAGACGATCCTGAAAAAGAAACTGCATTTGATCCAGAAATTTTAGAAGGTTTGGAGACAATCATGCAGGTAAACGAAGATCATCCTCATCATCCTCTTAGCGTTATCCCAGTTTTAATCTGGGGTCCGCTTTCTAGTCTAACCGGATTTGGCTGAATATTAGCTTTTCCACGGAGCGACTGCCTGTCTGACCTCCGCAACCCGAAGGGATAGCGATATTCCATGGTTTAGACTAGTGTCAGTTTATTTAGAAGGTACTGACGCCCTGTAACGACTGTCAAAGATCTTCATGACAACCGGGACCGACGGCTTAACGTGCTCTCCGAGGCACGGGACAAGCGATAATTAACAATTTAATACGCACATAACTCCGAAAAGTCATTGGTGCGCGCCGTGGATTCGAACCCGATACCCTCTGCATGGCAGTCTGTTGGTATCTCCACTAGGCTATCGCCGCCTTTTTTTAGGTAAACGAAGATGATGAAGATGAAATTGAAATTTTCAATTTCCCAGGAGATGATGATGAAGAAGAAGAAGAAAATTAATATTTTTGAACTTCAAGTTATTGAAGAAGAATTTATATGTACATTTAATTTTAATTTTAATTGTAACAAAAGTACAGCTACTAAATAAAAAATAACTTAAATTATATTTACTTGACTTATGTCTATTTACAATCTATCTATCTATCAATCAATTTATTTACAATCTATTATCGAATAAAATTAAATGAATTTATTATATATATACTTATATAATAAATATATTTAATACTATGTATTAACTAATAAATAATACAAATTATTTATTGTTGATAACATTTTAATGATTTAGTCACTATATACAAGGTATTATTCACAGAGATTCACGGTTGTCCTTGTATAACAGTATATAAGCCTGAGCGCTGGGTGCTCTCCGCTCTCCGCTCTCTATCTCGAAAAGGGTTGAGCGTACAGAAAAAGAGTTGAGACAAAAGTTGTGGCAAATGTTTTTATCTTCAATTTTTATAATAAGTGCTGAAGTGATTGGAAACATAGAAACGGAGATAATTGCAAAAAACCGATTTTCGTGACCTTTGACTTCGAATAACTTACGACGCAGACACGAGATAATATGAGACTTTTGAGACAACTTTTAGAACGCCAAAATGAAGCTGTATACGAGTTTCCAGCTTATTATCTCCAATTCCGAGGTGAAAATCTAAAGTGACTGGACAATGATATACATTTCTAAGTTGGCTTTATGATTTTACATCTTACATATAAATAAAATTGAAGTGTCTGTTTTTAATATTAAAATAACCGCTTTTTACTAAATGCTTGTGGATGTGTACACGGTACTTAAACCGAAAAACCGAAACATTTTTTACAATTATTTTCTGTATTTAGGCGCGCCATGTGTTACTCCACATCGCTGTCACTGTGGACAGGCTGTCGACAGCCTTGGTCACCATGGCCTATCATGCAGCAGGAGCGCAGGTCGTATTTTACGACACGGCAACCTTAATGACATTCTCCGTCGGGCTCTTGTCTCCGCTGGCGTTCCGGCCCACCTTGAACCGTAGGGCCTGGTACGCAACGACGGCAAAAGACCAGACGGTATGTCTTTACTGCCATGGAAGTTGGGTAGGCCTTTGGTATGGGACGCAACGTGTGTCGATACCCTCGCGCCATCACATCTTCCTAGCACAGCCGGCTGTGCGGGCGCTGCTGCTGCTACAGCGGAGACCCTCAAACGGCGCAAATACGTAAACCTAGTAGGGGATTACGTATTTGAGCCGTTTGGGGTCGAAACGTTGGGGCCATGGGGTCCAAGTGCGAGATCTCTTTTTAGAGACCTCGCAAAGAGACTTGTCGACGCCTCGCGTAACCAGAAGGCTGGGTTGTATTTGGCCCAGAAGGTAAGTATCGCCATACAACGTGGCAACGCTGCCAGCGTTCTGGGCACGCTGCCAGTTGACGGCGATGTGGATGAATTTCATGACGCGCTCTAATTTTTTTTTTCTGTAGATGTATATTTTTTTGTATGTTCTGTATATATTTCTTTGTATAGTATTTTAAGACTTAGTTACGTTTCAATCTGATATATATGTATATATATATATATATATAAAGTTGTAAAATAAATTATTAAATTCCGTCATTTCATAATAATACTGATGATCTTTTCTGTATATCTATCTGTCTCTCTGTCTGTCTGTTTTCGCTAATCTCTGGAACGGCTGGACCGATTTTGACGGGACGTTCACTGGCGGATAGCTGATGTACCAAGGAGTAACTTAGGCAATAAATTAACCGGGTACGCGAAGTAGTTCCCTCTGAACGCGGGTGAAACCGCGGGAAACAGCTAGTATATACATAAATATTCCACCCAAACACAACATTCGGTCAGATCGTGAACCCATTTGAACACCGCAAGTACAAACACGTGAATGTATAAAAACTTGACATGTGATTCTAAACTAGACTACAGAGTATTTGAGTAGGTATTATAAACTTGATATAATATTAACATTCAAGAATGTTGAGCTAATTAGTGCCGGTATCAAAAACATAGACTTTATCAAGTAATATAATGTATTTTCATAATATAAATTAACATATTTTTGCATAATATTTTACAATTACATTGTAATACATATTACCTAAGTACCTAATAATTTCACATTTATCAAATCTTAGTTGAAAGTATATTTAAGTTTAAAGTATATTAATAATATTCATTCATATTATTATGTAAAAATTGAATAAGAATACTACTAGAGTGCTTAGATAATACCTATGCAACAATTCTAAAATAAAATAAAACATTTGGAAAATTATACATTTTGTTTAAAAATTCTTAGCCTTACTTAGGATTAGCTGTTTATTCGCGTGGTAGACGTTTCTTCGACTAAATTAGTATAATTATATGCCCCAGTGACTCACTTGAAAAAAAAGTACAGAGACTCATCTTCTATATACATATGTATATGTATATGTTGCAGTCAAAACTCTTAACCAGTCAAAAGTACTATTGACTAGCAAAATCATTCTAAAGTACTTTTGACTGAACAGGTTGGTCAAAAGTGGTTTTGACTGAAAGTTATTGGTTATTAGTAGATACTTTTGACTGCAAATTTGCGGTTAAAAGTACTTTTGACTGACGCTCTTCGTCAAAAGTAGTTTTAACTGCAATAAATCATCAGTCAAAAGCACTATTAACTCGTTAGATGTGAATAAAAAATACCTAGTCGCCCAATAAGCTAAGTAGACGGAGCTCTGCTTCGCAGGGCTCCTATTTTCGAGTGCGGGCTCATAAGAGAACCTAACATAACTTATTATGCAAGTACCTACACATAACTAAGTATCCGGGGCGGACGAGAACTTTTCATAATACCTAATAGGTTATGTTAGGTTCTCTTGTGACTCCGCACTCGATAATAGGAGCCCTGTGAAGCAGCGCTCCGTCTACTTAGCTTATTGGGCGACAGAATTTTTCATAATTATATTACGAAAAGTATATTATTTACTAAAGCATATCATTGACTAAAGCATACGGTCAAAAGTACTTTTGGCTGATTTTGCTAGTCAATTGTACTTTTGACTGGTTAAGAGTTTTGACTGCAACATATATAATTCTTGCGTTACTGACTGACTGACATGCAAGCTACAGCCAAAACTATTAGGCATAAGAAGCTGTAGCTGAAGTTCCTTGGTACCAGGGCGCACTAAGAAACATTTACCCGAAATTCCCACGAGATAGGGTAGAAAAATTAAGAAAATGTGAGGGCGTAGCTGTGGGCATCCTCTAGTTCAAAATATGTTACTTATATTATTATTTATTGACTCACGCCTGGGGATACAGGATGTGGCCATCCTCTCGTTCAAAATAATATGTTATCTATATATTAAAAGAATTTGTGTTTTATAATACGAGTCGGCCAGCACGTTCTACCCAACCGATTCGCATGATTTTTTTTTAAATGAAAGCTCTCGCTGCATAGATTTGTCATCAAGTATTAGAAATTACCTAACTTGCACATTCATCAAGTTATATGCAAAAACAGTTTTCTCCCATACATTTTTTACGTTTTCGTAGCCATAGTCAGTGACTTTCTGCTTCTATATATCTGGTTCTCATTGAGGTAGGCGTTTCGTTATAGGCCTAAAACACGCGCTGAAAAGAGCTCTTTCATTTGATGGTATGCTCATTTAAATTGGGTAAGTTTGAAGGAAGATAGGTGTGGACATTGAACTTATTTTTCAATATTTTCCTATTTTCTTAAGATTCCATTGCTTTCTCTCTACATGGACGTTTCTTAATTCAAAAATATTTTTATGGCATCTAATAAGTTACTTGCGGTAACTGCCAGGAAAAAACTTTATGCCTCCTTAAGGTGACCTTGCCTTACTTTCATACGGGTGTGAGTGTGGCGGTGTGTAAAATTATACCCGATGTTGGTCAAATTATCACTATAGTGAATTATCGCTGATGGCAGGTAATATTCCCCGAATGTTACTGGTCAGTTAACCCTTAATGTTGGGTGAACTGATCTCTGATGTTGAGGAATTTTCCTTACGTTTTATGTTAGGAAAATTTTTGTGTTTTTAAATTACGGATTTTCTTCGGGCATCTTAATTTTTTTTTATGTCAAACATATTACAGCGGTTCATAGTACTATTGTCATATAATTATATTATTACAAGTGGTAGTTATGGTAGAAATTGTAGCTGTGGTAAGAATAGTAGTTTTGGTAGAAATGGTATTTTGGCATATATTGTAGTTTTGGTAGCAATGTTACTTACGATTTCTACCAAAGCTACCATTCCTTCCAAAAGTACAAATTTGACCAAAACTATAAACGTCATTATAACATTTCTAAACTATGATGGATTAATCACACCCATACACAAAACAAAATAAATCGTGCTTCTCACAGAAAGAGTTTGCTGGATAACAGAAATAAAACCTATTTTCTTAGTAGGGCCTGGTACGCAACGACGGCAAAAGACCAGACGGTATGTCTTTACTGCCATGGAAGTTGGGTAGGCCTTTGGTATGGGACGCAACGTGTGTCGATACCCTCGCGCCATCACATCTTCCTAGCACAGCCGGCTGTGCGGGCGCTGCTGCTGCTACAGCGGAGACCCTCAAACGGCGCAAATACGTAAACCTAGTAGGGGATTACGTATTTGAGCCGTTTGGGGTCGAAACGTTGGGGCCATGGGGTCCAAGTGCGAGATCTCTTTTTAGAGACCTCGCAAAGAGACTTGTCGACGCCTCGCGTAACCAGAAGGCTGGGTTGTATTTGGCCCAGAAGGTAAGTATCGCCATACAACGTGGCAACGCTGCCAGCGTTCTGGGCACGCTGCCAGTTGACGGCGATGTGGATGAATTTCATGACGCGCTCTAATTTTTTTTTTCTGTAGATGTATATTTTTTTGTATGTTCTGTATATATTTCTTTGTATAGTATTTTAAGACTTAGTTACGTTTCAATCTGATATATATGTATATATATATATATATATAAAGTTGTAAAATAAATTATTAAATTCCGTCATTTCATAATAATACTGATGATCTTTTCTGTATATCTATCTGTCTCTCTGTCTGTCTGTTTTCGCTAATCTCTGGAACGGCTGGACCGATTTTGACGGGACGTTCACTGGCGGATAGCTGATGTACCAAGGAGTAACTTAGGCAATAAATTAACCGGGTACGCGAAGTAGTTCCCTCTGAACGCGGGTGAAACCGCGGGAAACAGCTAGTATATACATAAATATTCCACCCAAACACAACATTCGGTCAGATCGTGAACCCATTTGAACACCGCAAGTACAAACACGTGAATGTATAAAAACTTGACATGTGATTCTAAACTAGACTACAGAGTATTTGAGTAGGTATTATAAACTTGATATAATATTAACATTCAAGAATGTTGAGCTAATTAGTGCCGGTATCAAAAACATAGACTTTATCAAGTAATATAATGTATTTTCATAATATAAATTAACATATTTTTGCATAATATTTTACAATTACATTGTAATACATATTACCTAAGTACCTAATAATTTCACATTTATCAAATCTTAGTTGAAAGTATATTTAAGTTTAAAGTATATTAATAATATTCATTCATATTATTATGTAAAAATTGAATAAGAATACTACTAGAGTGCTTAGATAATACCTATGCAACAATTCTAAAATAAAATAAAACATTTGGAAAATTATACATTTTGTTTAAAAATTCTTAGCCTTACTTAGGATTTGCTGTTTATTCGCGTGGTAGACGTTTCTTCGACTAAATTAGTATAATTATATGCCCCAGTGACTCACTTGAAAAAAAAGTACAGAGACTCATCTTCTATATACATATGTATATGTATATGTTGCAGTCAAAACTCTTAACCAGTCAAAAGTACTATTGACTAGCAAAATCATTCTAAAGTACTTTTGACTGAACAGGTTGGTCAAAAGTGGTTTTGACTGAAAGTTATTGGTTATTAGTAGATACTTTTGACTGCAAATTTGCGGTTAAAAGTACTTTTGACTGACGCTCTTCGTCAAAAGTAGTTTTAACTGCAATAAATCATCAGTCAAAAGCACTATTAACTCGTTAGATGTGAATAAAAAATACCTAGTCGCCCAATAAGCTAAGTAGACGGAGCTCTGCTTCGCAGGGCTCCTATTTTCGAGTGCGGGCTCATAAGAGAACCTAACATAACTTATTATGCAAGTACCTACACATAACTAAGTATCCGGGGCGGACGAGAACTTTTCATAATACCTAATAGGTTATGTTAGGTTCTCTTGTGACTCCGCACTCGATAATAGGAGCCCTGTGAAGCAGCGCTCCGTCTACTTAGCTTATTGGGCGACAGAATTTTTCATAATTATATTACGAAAAGTATATTATTTACTAAAGCATATCATTGACTAAAGCATACGGTCAAAAGTACTTTTGGCTGATTTTGCTAGTCAATTGTACTTTTGACTGGTTAAGAGTTTTGACTGCAACATATATAATTCTTGCGTTACTGACTGACTGACATGCAAGCTACAGCCAAAACTATTAGGCATAAGAAGCTGTAGCTGAAGTTCCTTGGTACCAGGGCGCACTAAGAAACATTTACCCGAAATTCCCACGAGATAGGGTAGAAAAATTAAGAAAATGTGAGGGCGTAGCTGTGGGCATCCTCTAGTTCAAAATATGTTACTTATATTATTATTTATTGACTCACGCCTGGGGATACAGGATGTGGCCATCCTCTCGTTCAAAATAATATGTTATCTATATATTAAAAGAATTTGTGTTTTATAATACGAGTCGGCCAGCACGTTCTACCCAACCGATTCGCATGATTTTTTTTTAAATGAAAGCTCTCGCTGCATAGATTTGTCATCAAGTATTAGAAATTACCTAACTTGCACATTCATCAAGTTATATGCAAAAACAGTTTTCTCCCATACATTTTTTACGTTTTCGTAGCCATAGTCAGTGACTTTCTGCTTCTATATATCTGGTTCTCATTGAGGTAGGCGTTTCGTTATAGGCCTAAAACACGCGCTGAAAAGAGCTCTTTCATTTGATGGTATGCTCATTTAAATTGGGTAAGTTTGAAGGAAGATAGGTGTGGACATTGAACTTATTTTTCAATATTTTCCTATTTTCTTAAGATTCCATTGCTTTCTCTCTACATGGACGTTTCTTAATTCAAAAATATTTTTATGGCATCTAATAAGTTACTTGCGGTAACTGCCAGGAAAAAACTTTATGCCTCCTTAAGGTGACCTTGCCTTACTTTCATACGGGTGTGAGTGTGGCGGTGTGTAAAATTATACCCGATGTTGGTCAAATTATCACTATAGTGAATTATCGCTGATGGCAGGTAATATTCCCCGAATGTTACTGGCCAGTTAACCCTTAATGTTGGGTGAACTGATCTCTGATGTTGAGGAATTTTCCTTACGTTTTATGTTAGGAAAATTTTTGTGTTTTTAAATTACGGATTTTCTTCGGGCATCTTAATTTTTTTTTATGTCAAACATATTACAGCGGTTCATAGTACTATTGTCATATAATTATATTATTACAAGTGGTAGTTATGGTAGAAATTGTAGCTGTGGTAAGAATAGTAGTTTTGGTAGAAATGGTATTTTGGCATATATTGTAGTTTTGGTAGCAATGTTACTTACGATTTCTACCAAAGCTACCATTCCTTCCAAAAGTACAAATTTGACCAAAACTATAAACGTCATTATAACATTTCTAAACTATGATGGATTAATCACACCCATACACAAAACAAAATAAATCGTGCTTCTCACAGAAAGAGTTTGCTGGATAACAGACATAAAACCTATTTTCTTAGTTATAACAAAAAGTTATTTATCTATATTTTTAATTTTGACAATAAAATATTGACAGATAAAGAAAAAAGTGAAGTTAGCGTAAGTTAGTTACTTAAGTTTCTGATTTAATAACGTATTTTTTGTGAGTAGTTGTGTTTTCAATTATAATGATGGTTCTTGGAAGGACATTGAAAAATGCTCAGAGAAATTTTGAACAAAGAATCTTGGTCAATGACGGCCCTGTTGGAGATTTGGTACCGGATTGTCCTCCTACTGCTATAAATATACGGGTGGAAACGGGTTCAGATTTGATTAATTCTGCCATCAACAATTTTCAAGTGATTTCCATTCTTGGTGACGGTAATTGCTTATTCCGCGCAATTTCTTATTGTTTATATGGAAGTGAAAGTAAAAATTATGAAATTCGTTTCGCCACTGTTGATAACATTGTCAATAAGTGGGATGTATATAGTAACTTCACTGTTGGGGACGAAGCATATGGCCAGACCATTACAAATGCAACAGATTACAAACGTGTGATGGGTGCCAATGGACAGTACGCAGGGCATGCTGAACTTCAGAGTGTAAGTGAGCTATATCCCGAGTGTCAATTCAGAGTTCACCTGGAAAACAATAATATGATTACTGACTATGACACTGGCTAAATTGTTCATAACTTGCTATTTTCTGGGCACCTGGACGAAGGACATTACAGTGTCCTAATGGAAAGAATGGTAGGGCAGCACAGTCATATTAAAGAACTTTCTTTCGTCAATGTTCAGTTATACATATTATATAATTATATCCCTATTGCGCAGCAAACCATTCAGTAATGCCAAGGTGGAAATTTCACGATACCTAAGGTGCAACGCAAAGGCAATGTTGAGAGAAAAGAAGTTTTGTGATATATTATAATTTTGGTAAGAATATCATCTTTTTACTTATTAGATAAGGCTACAATGTACCTACTCATCATACTTCTATGTAAGAGCATTTTTATACTATTAAAATATGCTGTGGAGCAGCACGGGTCCTCTAGTTTATATTATTATTTATAGACTACTAAGGTACGGAATTTTGTTATGGGGCAACTCGACGGACGAAAACAAGGCCTTCATATCACAAAAGAAATGTGTCAGGGCAATTTGTGGAGCTGGCCCATTGGATTCTTGCCGGCCACTATTTAGAAAATTCAAATAATTAACTTTGGCTTCAATTTATATTTATAAAATGGGCATCTTTGTGAAAAATCTTGTCAATTATTTGAAAAGGCTATTAACAATAAAAAGATCTCCATAAGAGAACCGACAAAATTAAAGGTCTTAATGCCGTCAACTGCATTACATGTGGCACTACTCGTCAGCGGATTGGGATGGCCTGCGAGACTATTATGCATCCATCCCGTGGTCTCAACGCTGTTTTGGTGGGAGGGATCTGTCGGAGAGTGCGTCTGTTGTTGCTTGCTGGGGAAATCATGTTGGGTATGGAATATTATATTCCATCCACTGACGTCTCCAGCAGCAGCGGAGTACGGCCCTGGTTCTATCGCGAGTGCGCCGATGCTGTTAAACAAAAACAGTCGGCTTGCCGCGCTTGGATCAGGGCTCGGTCTCGTCGCGATCCGAATGTCCATCTCATCAAGGCAGCTTATAATAGAGCCACCAAGGTCTGCAAGAGGGCATACATAAGAGCGGATGCCCAGCGCATTGCACGGTTTGGTCAAGAACTCTTGTCGCACCCCACGGGCAGCCGGGGATACTGGCGATTGGCCAAAGCCGTGCAATCTAATTTCTGCCAGCCTTTACTGCC
Organism: Euclidia mi; assembly: GCA_944739405.2. Taxonomy (NCBI): domain Eukaryota; kingdom Metazoa; phylum Arthropoda; class Insecta; order Lepidoptera; family Erebidae; genus Euclidia; species Euclidia mi. The sequence goes on along the minus strand of OX123194.2, from coordinate 913,555 downwards.
GCCGTTGCGATGCCCTCATGGATCACTGGCCCATGCGCCGCAAGAGAAAGCTGACCTGCTTGTAAATCTCTTTGCAGCAAACTCCCGAATCGAAGATCGTAGTGCACAGCCGCCTTCGATTCCCTACTGCGGCCACTCCATGCCTGATCTTAAAATCAGGCAATGCGATGTTCGCGCTACACTGCGATCTCTCGATGTCCGGAAAGCCAGTCGACCTGATGGAATTCCAGCGGTTGTGCTTAGGAAATGCGCAGCCGAGTTGTCTCCAATGCTTACACGCCTGTATCGCCTATCATATGCCTCTGGCGTAGTGCCGCAGGCTGGGGAGAGGCGAACGTACAACCGATTCCCAAGAAAGAGGATCGTTCTGATCCGGGCAACTATCGACCCATTGCTATCACCTCTATCCTCTGCAAGGTGTTTGAACGATTAATCAACAACCAACTCGTTCGCTACCTAGAAGATCACTCTCTCATCAGTGATCGTCAGTATGGCTTCAGACCGAAACGATCAACGGGTAATCTTCTAGCGTATATCACACACCTTTGGGGTGAGGCGATTGACAGGCATGGGGAGTCGTTAGCTTTTAGTCTCGACATCTCCAAAGCCTTCGTTAGAGTCTGGCATCGTGCGCTTCTTTCCAAGCTTCCAGCCTACGGCTTGCCGCCTCGATTGTGCAACTCGGTTGCCAGCTTCCTGCATGAGCGCCGTATACGAGTCCTTTGTGACGGTTAGTCATCGAAGTTTCTCCAGGTGAATGCTGGTGTGCCTCAGGGGTCCGTGTTATCGCCCACGCTTTTTCTTCTGCATATCAATGATATGCTCACTATTGGGGGCATACATTGCTATGCAGATGACAGTACGGTATACGGGCGATATCTCGGACAACCTGCGGCTAAGCAAGCCGATACTGATAAGTATAGGCGAACACTTGTTGCTGAGCTTGACTGGGTTCTGAATTGCATCTCGCATTGGGGTTATGAGAACCTGGTCGAGTTCAACGCCAAGAAAACTCATGTGTGCGCATTCTTAGCCAAGGTATCTCCATTATTTCTCCATCCCTCTCTTCTGGACACTCCACTACCGATTCAAGACAGCCTTATTATCCTAGGTATGGACATACGCAAAAATCTCAACCAGAAGAACTACATCGAGGGTGTCATCAAATCCGCATCTCGGAAACTCGGAGTCCTGAACAAGGTGAGGAGGTTTTTCACACCGGAGCAGTTGTGTCTGTTATACAAGCCCCAGGTTCGCTCCTGCGTGGAATACTGCTCTCACTTTTAGAATGGCTCCGCTCAGTACTTATTGGACGCCCTTGATAGGTTGCAGCGGCGTACTGTCCGTATCATTGGGGATCCAGAGGCCACTAAGACTCTTGAGTCACTGCAATTACGCAGAGACGCGGCTTTAATGGCTGTCTTCTATCGCATCTATCACGGTGAGTGCTCCGAAGAGCTCTTCCAACTAATCCCACCCTCTCCTTTCCTATCCCGAACAACACGTGCTGGGTTGAGGTGCCACTCTTACACGGTAGAACAGATACCGTTACGCACCAAACGGTTTGGCGCCTCTTCTCTCTGCCGTACCATTAAGATGTGGAACTCTTTACCAGCCCACGTGTTTCCCTCCACTTATGATCCAGGGTCCTTTAAGCGGGGTGTGAAAAAGCTTTTCTCAAGGCCGTCAAGGTGAGAGCCATCATGTCATAATGCCATGCTGGCTGCTGGGATGATGGCCATCACTATAGGACTTCACTGACTGCTTAACATCAGGCAGCATGGAGTCAATTTGTTTGACAGAAATAAAAAAAAAACATAAAAAGAATAGCAGCTGTATGAGTATTCAAATATATAATAAAATACCTAGCGAAAACCATCCGAGATTGCCTCTTACTAGTTTTATGTACAATTTAAAGAAATAGCTCATAGAATAATGTTTTTACACGGTTTTGGAATTTATACAGGGTGTAAAAAGACCCTTAACGAAAACTGAAACCCCATATTATACCAATCATTACGAACATTTTTTACTTCGGCACCGTACCTGGAAAATTACTGGTTCAGGAGATATTGAGGCTCAAAGTTACTATGTAATTTTTTGTAATTAGGTACAAAATCGATGCAATTACCATGCCAACCTGATCTATGGATGTCCTATGCACCCATAGATATGTAGGTATTTCGAAAATTGTACGCGCAAAATTTTAATTGCGGCTTAAAAATGTGATTATTTGAAAAAAGAAATCATTTCCCAAGTTTTATTTTTGCTTAGTATGACTTCGGCTTGGTGATGGGTCTTGTGACAGCCTGTATGTTATAAAAATGTTAAATAGATTTTATATATTATATGCAAGTTAGAGTTTTAAGCTAGATTTTTAAATAGCTAAATATAGACAAACAAACATAGATATGTAACCATGTTTCTGGCAAATAAAGATTGTTATTATTATTATTAAATAGTATTCACAAAGTCACATTTTACATAATTAAACCTAATATATGAAAATAAATTTAAGTATGTCGGGTACAGGGACCAAGCCACCGGTGGTTAAGGCCTCAGAGAAAGGAACTTCCTCACGATGCGCGCCGTATCGAGAAGAACCGCCTTCTGAATCAAAGACTTGATCCAGCTGCCTAGTGTGAGCCTCTTGGCGATTAATCCATTCACCGTTACGACTATCAGCACAATTATGGCCGAAGCCACATCCCACATGTCGACAATCTCGTGAGCTAGGTCCAAATATTTAATCTCCTTCTCTTTTTCTGCTTTCACGAGATTGACGTCATGCGGTATGAAAGACATAAAGACATAAAGACATATTTATTTCTGCATTTTGGTTGTTTACAACACTTATACATGTCAAAACCCTATTCTAGATGATGCCGGCTTTTCCTAGCTAAATGACTTCTTGAGAAGAAAGGCCGAAACAAACTCAGAGTCATTTTTTTTTGTCATGGTGACATCGACTATCATGTGACTATCATGTGACCGAGCAGAGCGACTCGCAGTCGCTCTGCTCGGTCTATCACTACAATATCAGGCTTATTGGCTACAATAGTCCTGTCTGTAATGATAGACCGATCCTAGTACAACAGTGCACGACCATTTTCGAGAACTGGGTCGGGCACATATCTGTAGTACGGTACCTCAGAACCAATGAGATCATAGTTAAGGGCTAGTTGCTGATGGATTATCCTGGCCACTTGGTTGTGTCTGTGCAAATACTGACCATTGGCAAGACTCGAACAACCGGACACTATATGCCTGAGAGATTCCCCGGGCCGGTGACACGCCCGACATATGTCAACCGTACTGTCCCTCAGTATATACTTTCGGTAGTTATTTGTCATGACAACTTTGTCCATAATTGCAAAGACAAAACCTTCGGTTTCTCCAAAGAGATCACCGAACCGTAGCCAGGCTATAGAAGCTTTAAAATTGACGTCTGGGTCATGTAAAGCTCTATAGAACCGTCCATGCAGCTCCTTGCCCTTCCACATTTCTCTTCGGTCGTCAGTACTAAGTACCGCAGGTTTGTGCCAGTTCTCTTTAGCCAGAGCGAGCGGGGTAAGTCCTGAATCAACAGCAACTACATCGCGGTGCACATCCACGTTCATTCCTAGAAAATATTCTCTGAGGTTGTACAGCTCGCGGTTATGAAGGGTCTTAGCACATAAAAAGCCTCGACCCCCACATTTCTGCGGGATATACAGCCTCATCACCGACGAGCGTGGATGATGCATCCGAGATGCAGTCAGCATTGTACGGACTTTTCTGTCCAGGGCGTCTAGTTCCGTCTGGGTCCACCTGAGTATGCCGAAGGAATACATTAGACCTGGCATGGCCCACCCGTTGCAGGCTCGCACCTTGTTGCCACCTGTTAAAATACTGTTAAGTACTTTTTTCAGGCGGCCAAAGAAACGAGCCTGCAGCGTATATTTCATGTCAGTCTCAGAAATATTCAAAGACTGCGACATACCCAGGTATTTGTAGGTCTCGATTAGGTAGAAGGATCTAAGTTGTATGGAATCTGAGAGTTGTATCCCTGCAGATTCCATAATCCTGCCTCTCTTCACATGCATGACCACACATTTATGCACACCAAATTCCATCCTGATAGAATTACTGAAGGTTTCGGTTACCTTAAGTAATGCAGTCAGTTGGAAATTGTTGGGGGCAAATAATTTCAGTTTATCCATGAAAAGAAGGTGAGATGTAACATGACCTCCTCTCCTTAACCGATAGCCTAGCCCTGAAGCCACTAACAAGGTACTTAGGGAGTTCAGGGCCAGACAAAACCACAAAGGACTCAGACTATCGCCCTGGAATATACCTCGCTCGATCCTTATTGGAGCACCGCAACCCAAACTCGATTGACATCCTGGATAGCGCAATACGGTCCTCCACTGCCCCATACATGACCTTAGGTGCATAGAGTTGTATCTACTTTATACAACTCCAGTACCCTCAAAAGCCATGTATGTAGTACGGAGTCGTAAGCCTTCTTATAATCTATCCAGCACGTCGATAGATTCTTTCGGTTACGGCGCACCTGTTGGCTAAAGGCCATGTCTATCAGAAGGAGTTCTTTAGTTCTTTAGTCTTTAAATAGGCAACCAACCTACATGCCCTACATTAGAGGTGTTACGGATAAAACAGGAGACAAGTTAAAAAACTACTCCATTCCGACAGTATTTACACCAGGGGCCAAAGTATACAACATGGTGGGCACACCAAAGGATGTTCTACCGCTACAAACCCCAGGTGTCTATAAAATCAACTGCAGCTGCGGAAGCTCTTACATAGGGCAAACGAAGCGGACTATCGCTGAACGTATAAAGGAGCACATCACAATCTGTAAAGAACCGTCAAACGAACAAATCGGCGATTGCGGAACATTTACTTCAATCGGGCACCAATCACTGGATTGAATTTCATCGTCCCCAAGTCCTCTCCACGGAACGCCACTTTTACCCAAGATTTGTGCGTGAAGCGATTGAAATCAGAAAACATAAAAATTTCAATCGGGAAGAGGGCTTCAAATTGTCATCGGCGTGGAATCCTGTGATTCGGCGTACAACACCCCACTTTAACGCGCAGTCGGCGAATGTTCAATATACAGATACGGTTAGTGTGTTTTGCGCCGGTACTTCGAATATCAACGACCCGGGGGTAGAAATAGAATCTTCTACCTCGCACTCGGAGACGTGACATCGCCACACCAGTCAGCTTGCGACCACGGGACGTGCAACCGTCTCAAAACGTCAAGCAAAATAAGGTATGTAAATACCTAATTTGCATGTTCGCGTTAATGCCCGTCTATATATATATTCTTAAACATGCAATGCGAGTGTTTAAAAGTTTCTATTGTTGGTATTTGTTCGCATACTCGCTCAACAGTCTCAATCCAGTCACTCTCCGTGTGGCTGACAGGTGTCGACCAGATGCTGCGCCAAAATGTAATAGTAGCATCATCATCCGGTCGACCCCCATCAACGTCACCGGCCGTGGACTCGGGTCGCTCCCATCTTCTGTACACCCACCTCTCGTCTCTCTGAAATGTGCGATTCAGGCAATACCGATCCACTCTTTTTTGTATCGCCGTTCCGGTTTGCCCATGCATAAAGTTTTTGTTTTAGGGTGTCGATGCGCTCTGTAACCCAAGATAAATAATCTTGGGAACTGATAACAGTTCCCGCAAAGGCTCGAGTTACAAAGCGCATCACTCTTGCCCATCCTGAAACAGGAGAGCTTGCCAGTGAGTGCCCTAGTCTCAGCAATACGACACTCAAGCCTGCGTTGCCAAGCTGGCACAGCAGCGGTCTGTCGAGTAGTGGTATTATTTACAGACAATTTAACCCCTGCTACTCGACACCCGCAACCGCCGCACAATACAGGATTGAATGTGTATCGCTAAGATTTTCACTATTATCAAAGTGAGTTGACAGTAATGCGTCTAGGGCACTCACCAGCGCTGTTTTTTTATGCATGGGCAAACCAGGCAAACGAGGCCGATTATTATTATTATTCCGTTTATTTCTTTTCTTTCACATACATCGCATTTTATATACTTAATAAATAAAAAATATAAAACTAAATATATAAAATGGGAGCTCGGAGACCCACCGGTATCGGGCACAGGGACCAAGCTACCGGTGGTTAGGGCTCCAGAGAAAGGAACCTCCGTATGATACCGATGATTATTATTATTATAGACTCACGCCGATATCCCCGAAGGGCTAGGCAGAGATGTAATATTACACCCACATTTCGCCATAAATTGTTAGGTCCCACGTAATAGGGGGCGAGCCATTACCGGACACTTCACCAGACTCCGTGCTGCAACTGAGAATTCGGAAAAACCCAGTAACACTTTTGCCCGACCCGGGAATAGAACCCGGGACCTCCAATCAGCAGTCGCATACCCAAATTGACTCAATGTACACGCGTATGAATACTGTGAGTTAAAATTGCGTAATAGAGTACCTTAGAAAACCTTTAAATCATGTTTTCGATTATTGTTTAATTAGTAACTACGGATCGACCAGACATAATTGACTGCGAAATTGTAGTTTCCTGTTTTAAATAGACTTTAGTATCGTTTTTGTTTGTCACTATGATGTGATTACAGATACCTTTCAACTACTGTATTTTGGCTTTAATACCGTTTGGGCAAGTCATCGTCCGTGTCATGATACTATTCCTTGTATACAGTTTCATTTGTATAGACATCTTATTGTAAATATAGATCCGATTTAATATTTCATACATACAAAGACTCACGCCTGTTTCCCGAAGGGGTAGGCAGAGGCTATGGAACGCCATTTGCAACGATCCTGGCATATCTCTCTTGCTTCATTCACTCCCATCATATCCTCATGCATGCTCTTCTTTTAGGGTACTTCTAACCTTTCCTGTTTTTAAAATGTCTCCAATCTGGTCAGAGAACGTCCGTCTAGGTCTTCCCCTTCGTCCTGTCCTATTCACACTTGCCTAATATATCTTCTTTAATACTTCAACACAATTAAATTCATCATTATCTTAGCGTTATCCCGCTTGCATCTATGATTTTCCGGGGTATTCCTAAAAGCGCAACTGTTTTTGATCGCAACTAAAAAAGCGCAACTACTTTATTCCACAAAGCGCAGCTAAATATCAAGGTGCAATAGTGCTGGTTAATAACAAACGGAAAATATCGATAGTTGATAAGACAGGACATTTTAGTATACTTTATGACATTTGATGGATATAAAATAATACAATGCAGCGGGGAGCAGGGTGCGGTGCGAGGAGCAGTGACCACAGGGCAAAGCTGTTGCTGTGCGCCTGAGTTTTACCTACTAACTTCTCTTCATTTATGCTACCCTGGTTCTTTTCAAAACATTTTACTGATTGATAACTTTGTTACCAGATTCTATAAACACGATTGAAAACCTCTGTTAATTTCTGTTATCCTGGTACTTTTGAAAACGATCACCATAATATCTACATCTACACTATATAATATAATAATCATAATCATCTTAATCTTAATATATAAAATCCTTGCGTTACTGACTGACTGACAGACACGCTACAGCCGAAACTATTGCGCGCAGGAAGCTGAAATTTGTCATGTGTGTTCCTTGGGGACCGTAGGGGTGCACTAAGAAGGGATTTCCCGAAATTCCCACGGGATCGGCCAAAACGGATAAATTAAAAATAAAATGCAGGCGTAGCTGCTGGCGTCCTCTAGTTATAATATTATAAAGAGGAAAAAATTGTATTTTTGTTTGTTTGTTTATTACAAACAAACACTGCGCCCAATAGTGTCTGCTGCAGCGTGTCTGTCAGTCAGTCAGTAACGCAAGGATTTTATATATTAAGATGATTATTATATTATATAGTGTAGATGTAGATATTATGGTGATCGTTTTCAAAAGTACCAGGATAACAGAAATGAACAGAGGTTAGAAGTGCTTATAGAATCTGGTAACAAAGTTATCAATCAGTGAAATGTTTTGAAAAGAACCAGGGTAGCATAAATGAAGAGAAGTTAGTAGGTAAAACTCAGGCGCATAGCAACAGCTCTGCCCTGTGGTCACTGCTCTCCGCACCGCACCCTGCTCCCCGCTGCATTGTATTATTTTATATCCATCAAATGTCATAAAGTATACTAAAATGTCCTGTCTTATCAACTATCGATATTTTCCGTTTGTTATTAACCAGCACTAATGCACATTGATATTTAGCTGCGCTTTGTGGAATAAAGTAGTTGCGCTCAAAAATAGTTGCGCTTTTAGGAATACCCCGATTTTCCGCCTCGGACCCAGAGGTCCACTAATTAGTCCAACCTAAAACTTGTATCAGCCTCCGATCAGCAGTTGCATACGCTATCCACTGGACCACGGAGTCAATATAATTGTGATTCTATTGTTATAGAATCACACCTTTCGAAAGTAAATTAATAAAAAAAAATATAAAAAGGAAAAACCTGGACCTGCTCAAATCGATCGCTGAATAACTACTAAGCTCGATAATGTCCCTCGACTGTAGACATCGTTGACGTCGCTGGGCCACACGGCCAAGATTCTCTCGCTTTTCGTAAGATTTTGCCCACATGCCCTGATCATCGACTTGGCAGTTCAGTCGTGAGGGATATATCGACCATACTGCATAACTCGCTTCTGCGCTTGCATTAATAGTCACCTTGACCAAGAACGGGTCTAGCAAGCAACATCTCATAATAAAATGAATATTTGTTCTAAACTGCACTTAAAAATAATAATGCTTTTAAAATACTACTTACATAAGTAGGTAGCGACTGTTGCAAAAGCTATTTTTGGCAGAATATAATCATCGCATTTGATCACTAAACAACTTGGTACATTTGATTTATTTATTTTATAATATACATTGAAAACGTGTTCCTTTAGACAATTTGTTATTCGTATCCAATGTACCCATCCGTTAAGGACATCGCTCTTCTAGGACTACGTAATTATCAATATGTCTTATCTTAATCTTTTTTCTCTTTTCTTATTACATTTTTTTTAAATTACCTCATTTGTTAAGGACGCGTTTACAAATTTAGTAGGTACAAAATCGCGTCACTACAGCGACACGGCGGCAACAGTACGTACTACGTACGGTAACTTGCGGAAATGTAGTTCAACTAAATAACTTTGAGACTTAGAATTTTTTGTGATATGTATAGATCTATGTGTTATAGGCCTGGCTGTGCGAATTACGTAAAAATAAGTTTCTTATTTTTATATACCTAAATAGACATTATTACTTTATTTTTTCCATTATGTTGATTCAGGATATATTTCGGTATTTAGATATTATTTTGTTTCTTGCGTTGAAATCTGGTAAGATTATGTGGACTGATGGTATACCATCCCATTCAAGTGTTGCGACTGGAACTCATAAAAGAATAGACCTAGTTAGGCCAGGTTGGGCTCATTTTATTTGTTTTAGTGAGTCCCTACCACTGGTACTAGTGAAGTAACCTTCCAAGGTTATTCGATGAGTCTTACTGGTACTCTTATGTGAGTAGAGCTAGGCATGCCGAGTTTGGGCTTATTTTGTTTGTACATAAGAGACCCTACCACTGGAACTTATGAAGTAACCTTCCAGGATTATTAGATGACTCTTGCTGGTACTCATATGTGAGTAGAGCTAGGCATGCCGAGTTTGGACTCATTTTCTTTGTACATAAGAGACCCTACCACTGAAACTTATGAAGTAACCTTCCAGGGTTATTCAATGACTCTTGCTAGTACTCATGTGTGAGTAGAGCTAGGCATGCCGAGTTTGGGCTCATTTTGTTTGTACATAAGAGACCCTACCACTGGAACTTATGAAGTAACCTTCCAGGGTTATTCGATGACTCTTGCTGGTACTCATATGTGCGTAAAGCAAGGCATGCCGAGTTTGGGCTCATTTTGATTGTACATGAGAGACCCTACCACTGAAACTTATGAAGTAACCTTCCAGGGTTATTAGATGACTCTTGCTGGTACTCATATGTGCGTAAAGCAAGGCATGCCGAGTTTAGGCTCATTTTGATTGTACATGAGAGACCCTACCACTGAAACTTATGAAGTAACCTTCCAGGGTTATTAGATGACTCTTGCTGGTACTCATATGTGAGTAGAGCTAGGCATGCCGAGTTTGGGCTCATTTTGTTTGTACATAAGAGACCCAACCACTGCAACTTATGCAGTAACCTTCCAGGGTTATTCGATGACTATTGCTGGTTCTTATATGTGAGTATAGCTAGGCATGCCGAAATTGGGCTCATTTTGTTTGTACATAAGAGACCCACCAATGCAACTTATGAAGTAACCTTTCAGGGTTATTCAATGACTCTTGCTGGTTCTCATATGTGAGTAGAGCTAGGCATGCCGAGTTTGGGCTCATTTTGTTTGTACATAAGTGACCCTACCACTGGAACTTATGAAGTAACCTTCCAGGGTTATGCGATCACTCTTGCTGGTACTCATATGTGAGTAGAGCTAGGCATACTGAGTTTGGGCTCATTTTGTATGAACATCAGAGACCCTACCACTGAAACATACCTAGCTCTACTCACATATGAGTACCACTAAGAGTCTTCGAATAAACCTGAAAAACCTAAAAGGTTACTTCATAAGTTCTAGTGGTAGGGTCTCTTATGTACAAACAAAATGAGCCCAAACTCGGCATGCCTAGCTTTACTTCCATATGAGTACCAGCAAGAGTCATCGAATAACCCTGGAAGGTTACTTCATAAGTTCCAGTGGTAGGGTCTCTTATGTACAAACAAAATGAGCCCAAACTCGGCATGCCTAGCTCTACTCACACATGAGTACCAGCAAGAGTCATTGAATAACCCTGGAAGGTTACTTCATAAGTTCCAGTGGTAAGATCTCTTATGTACAAACAAAATGAGCCCAAACTCGGCATGCCTAGCTCTACTCACATATGAGTACCAGCAAGAGTCATCGAATAACCCTGGAAGGTTACTTCATAAGTTCCAGTGGTAGGGTCTCTTATGTACAAACAAAATGAGCCCAAACTCGACATGCCTAGCTCTACTCACATATGAGTACCAGCAAGAGTCATCGAATAACCGTGGAAGGTTACTTTATAAGTTCCAGTGGTAGGGTCTCTTATGTACAAGCAAAATGAGCCCAAACTCGGCATGCCTAGCTCTACTCACACATGAGTACCAGCAAGAGTCATTGAATAACCCTGGAAGGTTACTTCATAAGTTCCAGTGGTAGGATCTCTTATGTACAAACAAAATGAGCCCAAACTCGGCATGCCTAGCTCTACTCACATATGAGTACCAGCAAGAGTCATCGAATAACCTTGGAAGGTTACTTCATAAGTTCCAGTGGTAGGATCTCTTATGTACAAACAAAATGAGCCCAAACTCGGCATGCCTAGCTCTACTCACATATGAGTACCAGTAAGAGTCATTGAATAGCCCTGAAAGGTTACTTCATAAAATGCAGTGGTAGGGTCTCTTATGTACAAACAAAATGAGCCCAAACTCGGCATGCCTAGCTCTACTCACATATGAGTACCAGCAAGAGTCATCGAATAACCCTGGAAGGTTACTTCATAAGTTCCAGTGGTATGGTCACTTATGTACAAACAAAATGAACCCAAACTCGGCATGCCTAGCTGTACTGACATATGAGTACCAGTAAGAGTCATTGAATAACCCTGAAAGGTTACTTCATAAAATGCAGTGGTAGGGTCTCTTATGTACAAACAAAATGAGCCCAAACTCGGCATGCCTAGCTCTACTCACATATGAGTACCAGCAAGAGTCATCGAATAACCCTGGAAGGTTACTTCATAAGTTCGAGTGGTAGGGTCTCTTATGTACAAACAAAATGAGCCCAAACTCGACATGCCTAGCTCTACTCACATATGAGTACCAGCAAGAGTCATCGAATAACCCTGGAAGGTTACTTCATAAGTTCCAGTGGTAGGGTCTCTTATGTACAAGCAAAATGAGCCCAAACTCGGCATGCCTAGCTCTACTCACACATGAGTACCAGCAAGAGTCATTGAATAACCCTGGAAGGTTACTTCATAAGTTCCGGTGGTAGGATCTCTTATGTACAAACAAAATGAGCCCAAACTCGGCATGCCTAGCTCTACTCACATATGAGTACCAGCAAGAGTCATCGAATAACCCTGGAAGGTTACTTCATAAGTTCCAGTGGTAGGATCTCTTATGTACAAACAAAATGAGCCCAAACTCGGCATGCCTAGCTCTACTCACATATGAGTACCAGCAAGAGTCATCGAATAACCCTGGAAGGTTACTTCATAAGTTCCAGTGGTATGGTCTCTTATGTACAAACAAAATGAACCCAAACTCGGCATGCCTAGCTGTACTGACATATGAGTACCAGTAAGAGTCATTGAATAACCCTGAAAGGTTACTTCATAAAATGCAGTGGTAGGGTCTCTTATGTACAAACAAAATGAGCCCAAACTCGGCATGCCTAGCTCTACTCACATATGAGTACCAGCAAGAGTCATCGAATAACCCTGGAAGGTTACTTCATAAGTTCCAGTGGTAGGGTCTCTTATGTACAAACAAAATGAGCCCAAACTCGACATGCCTAGCTCTACTCACATATGAGTACCAGCAAGAGTCATCGAATAACCCTGGAAGGTTACTTCATAAGTTCCAGTGGTAGGGTCTCTTATGTACAAACAAAATGAGCCCAAACTCGGCATGCCTAGCTCTACTCACACATGAGTACCAGCAAGAGTCATTGAATAACCCTGGAAGGTTACTTCATAAGTTCCAGTGGTAGGATCTCTTATGTACAAACAAAATGAGCCCAAACTCGGCATGCCTTGCTCTACTCACATATGAGTACCAGCAAGAGTCATCGAATAACCCTGGAAGATTACTTCATAAGTTCCAGTGGTATGGTCACTTATGTACAAACAAAATGAACCCAAACTCGGCATGCCTAGCTGTACTGACATATGAGTACCAGTAAGGGTCATTGAATAACCCTGAAAGGTTACTTCATAAAATGCAGTGGTAGGGTCTTTTATGTACAAACAAAATGAGCCCAAACTCGGCATGCCTAGCTCTACTCACACATGAGTACCAGCAAGAGTCATTGAATAACCCTGGAAGGTTACTTCATAAGTTCCAGTGGTAGGGTCTCTTATGTACAAACAAAATGAGCCCAAACTCGGCATGCCTAGCTCTATTCACACATGAGTACCAGCAAGAGTCATTGAATAACCCTGGAAGGTTACTTCATAAGTTCCAGTGGTAGGGTCTCTTATGTCTAAACAAAATGAGCCCAAACTCGGCATGCCTAGCTCTACTCACATATGAGTACCAGTAAGAGTCATCGAATAACCCTGGAAGGTTACTTCATAAGTTCCAGTGGTAGGGTCTCTTATGTACAAACAAAATGAGCCCAAACTCGGCATGCGTAGCTTTACTCACATATGAGTACCAGCAAGACTCATCGAATAACCTTGGAAGGTTACTTCACTAGTACCAGTGGTAGGGTCTCACCAAAACAAATAAAATGAGCCCCAACCTGGCATAACTAGGTCTACTCTTTTATGAGTTCCAGTCGCAACACTTGAACGAGATGGTATACCATCAGTCCAGATAATCTTACCAGATTTCAACGCAAGAAACAAAATAATATCTAAATACCGAAATATATCCTATTCCTGACTCAACATATCGGAGAAAATAAAGTAAAAATGTCCATTTATACAAAAGAAATTTACTTGTACGTAATTCGCACAGAATACGAGAAGTATCAAATTGATTTTAGCGAATATTTTGTATTCGTATATTGCTTTTTTCGTCTTCGGGCTGCAGCGACAAGCGACATAGAGTCCACGCTCAAGCGCAGACTGAGATCTCATTGCAGAATTTGGATATATAAATCAAGAAAGTGGCTAAATAAAACGAACCTTATTGCCACATATTAAGACACACGTATGCGAGCAAAATAGAAGAAAAATTTAAGATGATTTTTTGCTTTTTTTGAGTCAATTTACAATATTTTGAAAAAAAAAATCAAATTGTTTTTGAGTTGACTATATTTACTACCCTATTCTATCTTTGAAAATCTAAATAAATGTAAAAATAGAGAGAAAATTGTACCCAAAAATAGCAGTATATGCCTATTTTTGATTTAAGAGGCCGTTTCGAATCGATTTTACATTAATATTAATTAAATATTTTTTCTTTATTTTCAAATTGATTTATAGATAAAAAAGTAATCAATTTATCGTAATCATTAGTTTTATTAGTTATTATCTAAAATTGTCGTAAAATGTACCGGAAATATGTGGTTTTTTGATACAAGCGTAAACGCGTCCTTAAGGCCGCTTTGTGACTATAGTAGTGCTACCTATATGTACAACTTTTTTTACAACATGAGTGCGACAAGCTGACGTGTGGCTTACAGATAATACAAATATGAGTTTTTGAGCAAACTTGTTTTTGAGTAGGTACTTGGCTGTGTTGAATCTGACTACCGACATAAATGTTGTGGATTCGATGCCCACTTGGTAAAGCATTGTATGACATACTAATTGATGGTATAAGGGAGCAGAAGAGTTTATTTGAGGTATATATACTTCCCGTAAAGAGCTTTCCGTTAAGGCGTCGGTCCCGTTTGTCATAAAGGTAAAGACCTTTATGACAAAGACTGGCAAAGGCCAGTCTTTACCGGAAGTGAGTACATACATACATACATACATATACTCACGCCTGTTTCCCCGAAGGGGTAGGCAGAGGCATACTAAACGCCCACTTTTCGCCAGTGTTTTGATCCCACGTAATAGGTGGCGAGCCTATTGCCGCTTATCGGGATATTTTGTTTGCCAGAGCCTCGTCCGTTGATCGGCAGGTGCACCACTTGCAGGTGAGGTTGGCTTGGGACCCTAAGTTCTTGGTGGGAACCCTATGCACCCAAAGTGAGTATCCTCAAATAAACTGATGATGGTCTAAATCATAGAATATTACTATATCTTGTGGTTGAGGTCAGACGCCAGTCGCTCTGCTGAAAAGATATCGGGTCGAATCCACGGAGCGCACGACTGACTTTTCGGGAGTTTACGCGTATTTTTAACATATCTTTTTTTTTTTTTTTTTAAATATAATATTTTTAAATAATCTGTTAAATATCGCTTGTCCCGTGCATCGGAGAGCACGTTAAGCTGTCGGCCCCGGATGTCATGAATATCTTTGACAGTCGTTATAGGTAGTCAATTTCTTTGAACAAACTGATACTAGTTTAAACCAGGGGATATCGCTACCCCCTTGGGTTGTGGCGGTCAGACATTCAGCTACCCTGTGGAAAAGCTAATATTCAGTCAAATCCGGTAAGACTAGTAAGTGGAGCCCGGGTTGTAAGTGGGATAACGCTAGGGGGATGATGATGTCTTTTGGAATCTTACTAGTCCAGAAATCAAAAGAAATTTTGCGACTGCCACCAAACATTTCCAACAAATTATTAAACAACCAGATATGATCATTCAAAAGAAAATGTATTGTAATTTACCACAGAGAGTTCAATAAACATTTTAGCTTGTCAAAGTAAGTACATATATGCAAATCACTCTGTGTTTGACGACTATCAGTTAGGGCAAAAAAAGATAATGGCTATTGGCCTCTACATCTAGTACCGTATAAAAAGAAGTTTAAACTGAAATATTATTTAGTACTATCCTCATCTTGTAAGCATTTAGTCAAAGGCTGACAAAATGTTTAAGTGTACTATTTTGTTCAGTTGCCTTGTGTTGGGATCTTTAGCTAATGTTGGTAAGGAAATATTATTTTTACTGAAAACAGCCCATAGTAATTATTGTCAATACTAGGTGGGTAAACTAGTAGTGGTATCATCATCCATCTTAAATAATTAATAAAACCAGCCTTGTAATAATTAATCAAATTCGCCACTCCTGAGCCTCTTCTGATTATCAGAAGGGTTACAGTCCATCAACCCGGCTAATTACGGGTTAGCAGACTTCACCTATCTTTCAAGAACATCATGGAGAACTCTTGCCGGACATGACGGTTTCCTCACGTAATATTCCCTTCATTGTTTTCATTAATAATTTTAAAATTCATCTTCGTGTGTTAGATTTCGAAAGCCTCATGGCAGCCGTTAGTTACTCTTCAGTTAGCTATCGACTTTTAGTCATTAGTAAAGACACAAAAATTTAACTAACAAAAATGTTTTTAATGATATAAATTTTTGCAAATCAGTAACAGAAGAGAAATTAAATATGGAATTCATTCTACGGTTAAACTTATACCTACATCATAATTTTAAAACTTCCTTGTGAATAACGAATTTGTATCTCCATCAATGTCTTTTAATCCATAGAAGCTGGTGCATGTTTATATGCTTATAATAAATACCATTTAATGATGTTAGTTATTTTAAAATTAACAAAAAATAAGGTATACTTTAAATACATTGATTTGAAATGTCTTCTAATTCTAATAGAAATCTAGTAATGTTTGGCGTAATTTGGCTTTACTCTTGACAATAAGTGCGAAATCTCGTGAAAATAAATAGGCACTATGTAATGCTTTATTATCATACTAGAGGACGCCAGCAGCTACGCCTGCATTTCTTTTTAATTTACCCGTTTTGGCCGATCCCGTGGAAATTTCGGGAAATCTCTTTTTAGTGCACCCCTACGGTCCCCAAGGAACATACATGGCAAATTTCAGCTTCCTGCGCCCAATAGTTTCGGCTGTAACGTGTCTGTCAGTCAGTCAGTAACGCAAGGATTTTATATATTAAGATTTCTATTGACGTCATAAAATTATAATGATAGAGTTGACGATGTACAATGATCATAATAGCTCATAAGAACTAGTTAAATGGTTAGCGTGCACTTTAAACTTCAAGTGGTTTTATTGTTTGCTTTTTGAATAATTATGATAAATAGCTTCACTGTATACCTACCAAATTTTCGGAAATAAATATTTATATTTTGCATTTTACAATGTCGCAGCGATAGCCTAATAGAGATACCAACGAACTGCCATGTAGAGGGTATCGGGTTCAAATCCACGGCACGCACCAATGACTTTTCGGAGTTATCTGCCAATATAATTAACAATGAAAATAAGCATAATTGTTAAAATGTTTTAAAAAATCACTTATTTGCATGCTATTAATAAGATAGTTAAGTAGGCCAGTTCTGTTATATTTAATACCAACACCTATGTAAAAAACCCTATTTACTGCGAATAAAGATTATTTGTATTTTGAATTAAATTGTAAATTATCGCTTGCCCCGTGCCTCGGAGAGCACGTTAAGACGTCGTCGGTCCCGGTTGTCATGAAGATCTTTGACAGTCGTTATAAGGCGTACCTTCTAAATAAACTGACACTAGTCTAAACCATGAAATATCGCTATCCCTTCGGGTTGCGGAGGTCAGACAGGCAGTCGCTCTGTGGAAAAGCTAATATTCAACAAAATTCGGTTAGACTAGTAAGCGGACCCCAGGTTAAAACTGGGATAACGCTAGGAGGAAGAGGAAGATTTTACATTTTAAAATATACATATTTGCACATTTACTAAGCGTTTTATACATTGTATCTTATCTTTTATCTTAACACTGGATCGTTTCTATTTTCCATATCTTCTGTATGTTACAGAAGCCTTAATTCTAAAAATAATTCAATCGAAAGTATAATCACATTACAATGATACCAAAACGTCTTTATTAAAGTACATAATGATAAAGTACATTGTGCAATAGCATGGTTAAAGCTGCACTAATAAAATACGTATCACACATAATAAGCCGATAGGCGCATAACATGCGTAGCATTAACATTGTATTAAAAGTTTATCCAGTAACAAAGTATGATAATAATTGAACCTAGTTACACGTTATTTCTTAATTACTGGTCATACAAATACATAATTAACTAAAGCTTAGAATAAGTGTACCTAAAGTATATAAGTACAGGGCGTCACAAGATCCATCACCAAGCCGAAGTCTACTCGTTGTGGACATCATGCCAAGTCATACTAACCAAAAATAATACCCGGGAAACTATTTTTTTTAAGTTTTCACATTTTTTAAACCGCAATTAAAAGCGCGCGCGTGCAATCCTCGAAATACCTACTTATCTATGGTCATAGGGCATCTAATGAACATATTGGCAAAATGCATTGATTTAGTACCTAATTAGAAAAAATCCATACAAACTTTGAGCCTCAATATCTCCTAAACAAGTAATTTCCCAGGTATGATGCCGAAGCAAAAAATGTTCGTAATGATTGATACAACATGAGATTTCAGTTTTCGTTAAGGGTTTTTTTACACCCTGTATATATAAATATGACGGTCACTATCATATTTGAAAATCGTATCTAGATTAGCCATTTGGTTAAGCTAGAGAAAGCCTTAGGCATTAATCCAGGGTTGGGACTGCACGTATTTTAGTGGCCATTTCGAATATGCTTTTCTATTTAAGACTTGTCTTTCTTACATGTATCAATTTTCCTTAAAATCGTTCAATGTCATACCAAAATCTAGACTTAAAAATTAGTACGGAAAGTCGTGCATTATAATAAATATTTACTATAATGCACGACTTTCCGTACTAATTGATTTGATTAGAAATTGACTGACGGATTAGAAGTTTATTTTATTTTATATATATAAAGACAACTCGCGCACTAGGACTAAATCCTGTTTCGCAGGGGACTTTACAAACATACAAGATGAGGTCGCAAGATGCATTAGGTATTTTTTGCGACTTGTCAAAAGCGTTTGATTGTGTACATCATGACACTCTGGTCAGGAAATTGTATCATTACGCCGTTAGGAACAAAGCTCTCGATCTCCTGGCTTCTTACTTGGGCAACAGAATCCAGAAGGTCCAGATCAATGACAAGACATCTCCAGGTTCTGCCTTAAAAATGGGAGTCCCGCAGGGGTCAATCCTCGGACCATTTCTTTTTTTTATTTATATTAACGATCTACTTATTATGTAAAAAAGAATCATGAGATTGTGTTGTTCGCGGATGATACCTCCTTAATTTTTAATATTAGACGACAACAGATAAATTTTGACGAAGTAAACAATGCACTCTCTAAAGTTGTTAATTGGTTTAATTAAATAATTTATTACTTCATGATAAGAAAACCAAACTTTTAAAATTCTCAATGCCCAATGTTAAACAGATGGAAACCAATGTACAACTTAAGGAATCCAGAATTGAGCCCGTCGGGACAACCATGTTTCTAGGTATTATGCTTGATACCAAACTCCAATGGGGCCCGCATATAAAAAGACTTTCGGGCAAACTTAGTTCTGTAGCTTATGCAGTTAGGACAATTAGGCGCCTTACAGATATAGATACAGCTAGAATGGTTTATTTCAGTCACTTTCATAGTATTATGTCTTATGGGATTCTTCTCTGGGGGAATGCTGCAGACCTTAACACAATATTCGTTCTGCAGAAAAGAGCAATAAGGGGAATTTACAACCTCGGTTCTCGTGTTTCTCTGAGAGGAAAGTTCCGTGAGATAGGCATTCTGACTGTTGTATCGCAATATATATACGAAAATCTGTTATATGTCCACAAGAATATTGACAAATTTAGTAAAAAA
This sequence comes from Euclidia mi, assembly GCA_944739405.2. Lineage (NCBI taxonomy): Eukaryota > Metazoa > Arthropoda > Insecta > Lepidoptera > Erebidae > Euclidia > Euclidia mi. The sequence goes on along the minus strand of OX123194.2, from coordinate 893,913 downwards.
GTGATCTTCACACTGTAAATACTAGACATAAGTATAATCTTGTAGTTCATAGCACCCACCTCCACAAAATAAGTAACTGTTTTATGGGGCAGTGTATACGCTTTTATAACAAGCTCCCTCTTAATATAAGAAATTTAACAATAAATAAATTTAAGATAATTGTTAAAACTAAATTGTGTTTAAAAGCATATTATTAAATTTCCGATTATATAGACGACAAAAATGCTTGGGATTGAGCTGCTCTAATTCAACATAAAAATAAAAACTTGTAAAACTGACAAATTTAAAATTGACGTTTCGTAAGCACTTTATACAATGTTTACACGAAATAAAGAATCATTTCATTTCATTACAACTATCGGACACAATAAACACCCAGACTCGAGACAACAATTTATGAATCACACAAAGTGTTGCCTCGTGTGGGGATCGAACCCACAACACTCGGCGCAGTGTCAAGCGGCGAGGCGGCCGCTTAAACCACTACGCCAACCGTGCTGTCAAGTCAGATTCCCGCAGCTACGCCCCACATTTTCTTTAAATTTAACAATTTCGGGCAAACCATTCTTAGTGTACCCCTACGGTTCCCAAAGAACATACATTTGAATTTTGGCTGTGCGTTCTCTGTCACTCAGTAAAGAACGCATGAATTTCATATGACGAGCGGTTGGCGAAGCGGCAGTGTAAGCGACTGCCACGCCTAGGTCGCGGGTTCGATTCCCGCTCAAGTCAAACATTTGTATGCATGAACATGGATGTTTGTCTGGGTGTTTATATGTATAATATGTATGTATAAAAAAAAAGAATATATGTATGTTTATCCATTATCTAGTACCCATAGTACAAGCTCTGCTTAGTTTGGGACTAGATGGTGTTGTGTGAATGTGGAAGAATATTATTATTAGGTATATTATATACAGATTGGCCGTGTGGTTGACGGCATAGAATACAAGTAACACCACCCCCCATCATCCCGTGGGTGTCGTAAGAGGCGACTAAGGGATAACACGATGCAAATACCATATTTACGTAGAGACGGAAAACTCGACATCAAACCCTATATACGACTGCCTCGTTGGTCTCGCGGCACAAATGTGCGCGTGGGATTGGGAGGTCCCGGGTTCGATTCCTGGGTCGGGCAGTGTTATTGGGTTTTTCTGTCACGAAATTCTCAGTAGCAGCACGGAGTCTGGTAATGTGCCCGGTACGGCAATAGGCTCGCCCCTTATTACGTGGGACTAAATTATATCTGGCGAAAAGTAGGTGTAGAAATACACCTCTGCCTACCCCTTCGGGGATAAAAGGCGTGACGATATGTATGTATGTATATACAGATTAATACTAGGTACCACACTTTGACCAACTTAACTCCTAAAACTCTTCTTTTCAGCTCCATTCATCAAGCCATGCGGTCAAACCGACTCGGAATGTATCCTGAAATCTGCAAAGATCGCTTTAGCCGCTATGGCTGGAGGTGTCAAGGAGTTGGGCATACCGGCGTTTGATCCCCTGGTCGCCAATAACATCGCGGTGGACTCTGGAGAACTCAAGCTGGCCTTCTCAGATGTCCTTGTGCATGGACTCTCGCAGTGCACTTTTAATTCAATCACGTGAGTACATTATTACTTAATTTTATAATTGTATCTATATGTTTATAGTGATCAAAGTTCAAATTATAGACAGAGTGTAGTGGTTTAAGAAGCTGCCTCGCCGTTAGGCACTGCGGCGTTTTAGGGTTCCGTACCAAAAAGGTAAAAACGGGACCCTATTACTAAGACGCCGCTGTCTGTCTGTCTGTCACCAGGCTGTATCTCATAAACCGTGATAGCTACAAAGCTGAAATTTTCACAAATTATGTATTTTGGTTGCCGCTATAACAATAAATACTAAAAATAAAAAATATTAAGGGGGGATCCCACACAATAAACGTGATTTTTTCGTATGTTTAGCTCAGTGTTACTAACGGTAACAGGTAGATGCTTAAAATTTTCACAGAATATGAAGTTGTATAGTAACTTTCAAAATAAATAATGAAATAAAAAAAAGTAAATAAAAATGGGGGGGGTACAACAAACGTAATTTTTAAGCATTTTGTTACTCGATCTTAATAAACAGGTAGAAACTTAAAAAATATTTAAGTATACATACAACAAACGTGATTTTCTTTTATAAATGATGGTATGGAACCCTTCGTGCGCGAGTCCACCTCGCACTTGCCCAATTTTTTTAGTTTTTCTTGTACGGTGCGATTCTGACACGAGAAACATTTTTGTGATCCACAAATCAATGCAGGCTGCTTTTCTTGTGCGATATTTGTCTCTTGAAAAACATACAGAGGAAACAAAAAAACCAGCAGACGACGTATATTTAAAACTAAGTAAAACTGATTTTGAACTGACTGCCTCGTTGGTCTCGCGGCATAAATGTGCGCGTGGGATTGGGAGGTCTCGGGTTCGATTCCCGGGCCGGGCAAAGTGTTATTGGGTTTTTCCGTTAGGAAATTCTCTGTAGCAGCACGGAGTCTGGTAATGTGCCCGGTAGGGCAATTGGCTCGCCCCCTAATACGTGGGACCTAAAAATTGATGGCGAAATGTGGGTGTAATATTACACCTCTGCCTACCTCTTCGGAAATACGGGCGTGAGTCTATAAATAAATAAAAATAAAACTGATTTTATAAAAATAAAATATGTGTGACCTAGTTATATTATAAATTATTATTATTATTATAAAAATAGTGATATTTTTATAATACTATCATAATGTAATGTAACATGATTGAATGGTAATCTTATGTTCTGCAATAATTCGTATAATAGGGATTCGTATAGTATTTACTTATATTATAATACTATTATCATTTTTTTATTTTTTTTATTTACTTTTCTTTTATTATTATTTCCTCTTTTGCTTTTTTATAGTTTAGGATAGTTTAGTTATATAATTCATCATTATCAACCTTTTACTGTCCACTGCTGGACTAGGCCTCTCCTTTGAAAGGAGGAATAATAATAGGCCTACTATAGGTACTACGCTGGCCAAACGGGTTGGTATAGGGTTTGTATCAAGTTTTCCTTCTCATACAGTGCTATTCTCTGCATAATATGCTCCCTCTGTCGGCTCTTACGACACCCATGGAATAATATGGGGTGGTGACATTCCGTATTCTTAATCCGTCACCACACGGAAGATCACACGTATAATTAGTTTTATTTTATGGTACATAATTATGTAAGTGATATTTGACTATGCTAAAAATAAGTTGTAGTTTAGATATATTGATGGATACAAATAAACGTTAATAAATAACAGTAATAAAAATAAATAAACCATACTATTATCATAAACAAATTCAGAGAAATCACGAATTAACATAATAATATTTAGAGGTAATTCCACTAAATGTGTTATATGTGTCCATGTTTAAATCTAAACATTGTTTATTCATAATTCAATAATATGTTTATGCCGTGTGGTTGACGGCATAGAATACAGGTGTCACCACCCCCTATCTTCCCGTGGGTGTCGTAAGAGGCGACTAAGGGATAACACGATGCAAATACCATCTTTGCGTAGAGACGGAAAACTCGACATCAAACCCTATATGACTGCCTCGTTGGTCTCACGGCATAAATGTGCGCGTGGGATCGGGAGGTCCCGGGTTCAATTCCTGGGTCGGGCAGTGTTATTGGGTTTTTCTGTCACGAAATTCTCAGTAGCAGCACGGAGTCTGGAAATGTGCCCGGTACGGCAATAGGCTCGCCCCTTATTACGTGGGACTAAAGTATATCTGGCGAAAAGTGGGTGTAGAAATACACCTCTGCCTACCCCTTCGGGGATAAAAGGCGTGACGATATGTATGTATGTATGTATGTATGTTTATGGAATAAATTAATTAAATTCAAAATCATTCATTGATTCAGGATACAGAGTAACACTTATGAACGTCAAGACTAACAACCAGGCTCGGGATAGTAGAGGTATGAAAGGAACCCGAAAGAAACTTATGTCACTCTTTTTATATAATTAATTTTCACTACCTAACTCCCTCCGTGGTCCAGTGGATAAAGTATGTGACTGCTGATCGGAAGTCCCGGGTTCGATTCCCGGGTCGGGCAAAAGTGTTACTGGGGTTTTCCGAATTCTCAGTAGCAGCACGGAGTCTGGTGATGTGCCCGGTAACGGCAATAGGCGCGCCCCCTATTACATGGGTCCTAAAAATTCATGGCGAAATGTGGGTGTAATATTACACCTCTGCCTATCCCCGAAGGGATACAGGCGTGAGTCCATAAATAAAATAAATAAAAAAATATATATAAAAAACCTAACTCCTAAAGGAAATCTCAAAGAAAAGCAAAAGCCTCTTGTTATTATGACCAGGGTAAGGCCATAGTCCATCACACTAGTTAATTGGGGGCTGGCAGACTTCACATGTCTTTCCAGAACACAATGGAGAACTCTCAGACATACAGGTCTACTGACAATGTTAACCTTCACCGTTTAGCAAGCGATAAGTAACCATTATATGCACATAACTTCAAGAAGTCAGAGGTGCAAGCCATAGGTAATAAACCGAGAGAAGCCTTCTGCGTTATAGTTTGCTGGTCTTTCCACTGCGCTATTGCCGCTCTCAAATAATACTAATCTTTCAAAGTCAAAGTCAAAATCATTTATTCATCTAGGTCACAAGGCGACGCTTATGAACGTCAATTTTTTAAATCGAATTACTTAATGCTTCTACATTTACATTTACTGCCTCGTTCGCAAAGCAATAGGTAGAACCACGAGTAAGAACGGGCAATAAAACTCGTGGCCACTCTTTTGAATCGCCAATATTATGGTACATACCTATATATTTTATTTTTGTAAGGAGCTGCAACTGTTTCACATCGTACTTAATTACTTGTAAATAGTAATTAGTTACAGACATAATACTTAAGAAATTAATGCAGTTACTAAAATTAAGTGCCTTAGTTAGCCTGCCAATGTGAATATTGTGTAACAGGAGCGTCCACTTACGTCTTTTAATGTAGGCACCTCGCGACCATGTTCAGAACTAAGTATGGTGGAAATGTATGTTACAGAAGTTACTGTGCTTTAATATAATAGGTGTAATTGTATATGGTGATTAGATTGCAATTCTATACCTAAACCTTTACACGTACCAGACTGCCGACTAAATACAGTGCGGATGTCCAGTCCGTTGCCAAAACTATTGGCACCACCGCAGAGTGCGTGCTAATACTAGCTCCATACATTTATAACACAATGGCCGCCATTTGGCCCACGATTTATGTGTTTATTTACTCTCTAATAAATTAAAATAAGTAGATAATAATTAATACGTTACATTCTGCACCTCACACAAAGAACTTGTTAATTAAAATGTCTTGAACACATACATATACTGTGGTTATTTTTATATTGACTGCGTAATTGTGAAGTGCTTTAAGCGGCCGCGTCTTCGTTCATATTACGACAAGTGTAATGAGTTTGATTCTCGCATGGGACAATTTGTGTGATGCTCACATGGTTGGTGCAAGTCTGCGTGTTTATTATGTCCAAAGTCCCCTGAGATTCAAGATTTCTTCCTAAAGTGTTGTTAAATACATAAAGTTTGAGATTTTTGTGACGCGGTTAAGAGCCTTTGAATAACTAACTTCACTTTCAAGACAAAGATGAATTCCATCACAAAAACTATAAATCAAAATGTCAGGTAAATAGTTATTAAGCAATTTTAATATATCTGCTTTAAAATTTTAAACATTTGTGGTAAACAAAAATAACTGCATTTAAATCGTCACACTGCTATTTAAAATAAGAATAGTGCATTTATGCATTCATATCTGCATTTAATAAACAATTTATAATCTTAATGCTATAAGGATATTCTAATATATCAAATTACTGTTCCGATTAGCATATTATTTTAATTTGCAATCTGGTCGCAGCGGCGTGTGATGGGATTGCAGATAATTTACTGGCAGTCTGCATCGGGTATATTAAATAACTAATTAGTGTAAATCTTGTTTTAGCTAATTTCATGTCTGAACCACTAGATATTTTTGCTCTAGTCAATAATTTTATGTACATTAATTTAGATATACTTATTTATGTTTACATTTACAGAAAGTACTATTATGCGTATGCGTACCCATTGATCAAAGTTATGTTATCTCAATGTGCTTACCTACATATATTTCTAAGAGAGGCACAATAAACAGACTTAAATCTCATTCCAGTCTTTTCATTGTGCCTTCTGTTAGTCCTATTTCTATACGGACGTGCAATTAAAATATGTTTTATGTTCGTAGGTGTTAATGAGTAACGTATGTGAAGTAAAATAATTATGCAAAGTCAAATAATTAATTTGGACAGTATCACAGCAACACTTCTACAAATGGAATTTTTAAGATTTAAATAAAGGAAGTAACTTAAATCATGGTCCAAACAGGTATATTTGACAACACGGATAGTGTAGCACCGAGTGTTGTGGGTTCGATTCCTACACGAGACAGCACATTGTATGGTTCATAAAATGTTGTTTCGGATCCGAATTTTCTTAGTGTCCGTTGATTGAATTCTTATAAATATCAACAGAAGATTCGTACTTCTGAGATAATTTCTACCTCTTAAACGCCTGCCCCAACTGAAATGTTCTTTTTACCTCCAGCCGTGACCCGGTAAAAGCTACAGCACTCATCGACATAGAATGTCCCATCAAGCTGGTGGGTAACTACGTCGTGAGCGGTAAGCTGCTGGTCGTTGATGTTGAGGGACAAGGACTCTTCGAGATTAGTGGCGGTACGTATATATCAATAAAATAAGAATATACTCAGTTTAAGTCGACCGCGGGTTCTGAAGTCTTGGAGCGCAACCCAGAAAATGCTAAGAGAACAATGATGATAGCAAAGAGCTCAGATATTTACATAGAGGCGCATTTCATATGGGCGCTTGGAAGACAAACTTTCTGCGACTCAAATTGCCACTTGGTGGCGTGGCAGTCGCGCTGCGGCAGCTGTCTTTCTCTCCTCTTGAGTATCTTAACTACGAGAGCGAGAGAGATGGAGAACGACGCCAGCGCCGCCAACGGCGCCAACTACGAACTAAACTGGAAAGTCCGCACTTGGAATCGGCACACGAAATCCTTAAGAACTGCGCTTCTATGTAAATCTGTATTCATTGATGATAGTAAGAATATACTAAGCGTTTGAATTTCGAATGGTGACCACGTCATGGCAAACATAGTGTTTGTACAGATGGACCGGTGACTTAAAGGGGGAGCTAGTAGTAACTGGATGGTGAAAACGGGAGGTCGTATATGTTCACTCTGGAGCAGGTTTACAAACGCAAATGGACTGCAATAGGCTAGTGAAATTCGATGAGATTGAGCGCTTCATAAGGCTTACAAGGAGACATGGGTTCGATTAAGCCTAAGCCCTTTGATTGAATCTAAATCGTAACCTGATCTGTTCGTAACGTACTTACAGCGGATATCATACTGTCCTATCTTAATATATAAAATCCTTGCGTTACTGACTGACTGACAGACAAGCTACAGCCTAAACTATTGGGCGTAGGAAGCTGAAATTTGGCATGTATGTTCCTTGGGGACCGTAGGGGTGCACTAAGAAGGGGGATTTTCCGAAATACCCACGGGATCGCTCAAAACAGATAAAATAAAAAAATGTGCAGGCGTAGCTGCTGGCGTCCTCTAGTAACGTATAATCTAGGCAGAAGAGCACTATTATTATGTTCTTCTTCTTCTTCTTCGTATCAATGGTTTCAGCTATATGAGACCCGCATAATATTCGGCCACTCTTATTGCGTTAGGAGTGGCCTCCCAGAGCTCAGACACAGTGCAGGTGCTCGAGCAAGAAGGGCATATCAGAGAGAGATTCTTTTGGCTCAAGGTTAGAGGGTGGAGGATACTTTTCGGCCCATAGCTTACATCTTGCTGTCGCCGGGTCTTCGCTCAATGGATCAGTGTGCCGTTGAAAACCTTTTCGGCTTTTGAGGCGATATGGCGGCATGTGGTTTCCATGCATAGGGTGGCGACGGTCCGACTCCTGCTTCTGCTTTTCCAAAGAGCATGCTACATCTCGTCGAATATCCGGTGTTGCTATGCCTGCTAGCGGGTAGACCATATTAAGTGGCGTGGGTTTTAAACAGCCGGTTATGGTGCGACACGTGTCATTTAGCGCCACGCTAACGAGATCGGCATGAGCAGATCTATGCCAAATTGGACACGATTATTATGTTACCCAACGACTTGACTATTTCTATACTTGCCTTTGCGAGTAAATGACTTTCAGCTCGTGCTACCAGTACCAATAGCAACTTTTTTATCACAAAAATTACATAAAATATGTATTAAAAGTATGGTGGGTAAATTAAGAGATACTTTGTGTATTTTACATGCTAAACAGTATGCAAAATACAAGCAAGGAACTCCGCAGTCTGACTTGAACTTATGACCTTTATCTGATTATTAATACGAGGTTAATAATTTCTTTGTACAAGTGGTATTTAGACCGTCTAGTTATATTTGGTCTAAAGTATTATTATAATATTCACATGTATGCATTTATGCATATTGATCGCATAATTCATAGTAAAAAGATTTTTGTATCAGGTCTAATTTCTATTTAGAAAATACATAGGTACATACATAGACTCACGCCTGTTTCCTAGAGGGATAGGCAGAGACTACCGAAAGCCATTTACAACGATCCTGACATATCTCTCTTGCTTCATTTACTCCCATCAGATTCCTCATGCATGCTCTTCTGTTCAGGGTATTTCGAAACTGTCCTGTTTTTAGGATGTCTACAATCTGGTCAGAGAACGTCCGCCTAGGTCTTTATTTTCGTCCTGTCCCATTCACACTTGCCTTATGTATCTGCTTGGTAAGTCTTTGCATCCTCTCCACGTGTCCAAACCATCTTAGCATACCTTTCTCGATGCTTGTCACTACATCTTCTATTACCACACAACACCCTCTTATAACACAATTCTTTACTCTGTCAGTCAAAGAAAAACAAAAGTTAACCACCCTCTATAAAATATGCACTTAGTGGAATAGTGAGCCTAGTAAAATGACCATAATGAGTAAAGCCTAACAAGAGGAACCCTCTTGTTGCATACATGATAAACCTGAATATAACGACTAATAATACTAAGAGCCACCTTCACTAGTTCTGTACGGTCATTAACATGCACTTAAATAAAAAAATCATTTTGGCAAACGTAGCAAAAGAGGCCCTTCTTCTATGTGGAGTGATGAATGTGACTGGCAACAGCTCGACACGAAAGAAAAGTCGGAAATCAAGCTCATTGGCCTGCGACTGGAGAGGCCTACATTTTAAAGAAGGCCAGGGAGTTTTAAAACTGACCACTTGTAAAATTTTCTTTTTTATATTCCAGACAAAATACACGTCACAGCCAATATCAGGTTGAAAGAGAAGGAAAACAGCAAAACTGGCAAGAAACATTACAAGATCACCGGGTTTGACTTCACCTATGAACCTCTGTCTGTGTTTGCGATCAAATTGGACAACTTGTATGGAGGCGACAGGACTAAAGGTAAGAGAAACTAAATAAAAATAACGTTGCTCCTGTAGAAAAGGCTAGTTTAAACGGCTGCCTCCATGGTCCAGTGGATATAGCGAACGCGTTTGCTGATCTGGATGTCCCGGGTTCGATTCCCGGGTCGGGCAAAAGTATTACTGGGTTTTCCAAATTCTCAGTAGCAGCGCGGAGTCTGGTAAAGTGCCCGGTAACGGCAATAGGCTCGCCCTCTATTACGTGGGACCTAAAAATTCATAACGCGGATAGACGTGGATGTAATATTAGACCTCTGCCTACCCCTAGAATACAGGCGTGAGTCTATAAATAAATAAAAAATACTGATAAAGTGAAGTTTAATAGACTTTACCGTGTGGTGACGGATTAAGAATACGAAATGTCACCACCACATATCATCCCATGGGAATCGTCAGAGCCGACAGAGGGAGCATATTATGCAGAGAACAACACTGCAAGAGAAGGAAAACTTGATATAAACCCTACACCAACCCGTTTGGACAGCGTGGTATAGTAGGCCAATTCCTCTTTTCAAAGGAGAAGCTTAGTCCAGCAGTGGAATGTTAACGGCTGATGATGATGAATAGACTTTACAGTTAGCTACAAAATATATGTCTGATCAAATTCAAACAGAAACTTCCAATCAAAGGGAAAATAAAGTAAAATTTGAAGCCAATAGAAGTCCTCTGTACGTACATCTCGTCTAAAATACATATTGTCAAATTATACTCACTTAATTTAATTTGCAGGGCATAGAGAATATCGATTACTCTCTTGACCACAAAATAATCAATTTAGTTCTTTATTATACTTGCTATTCACAGTTTTTCAGACCAAATATTGTACAAATATTTCCCAGACCATATATTGTATATTACTACCCGGCAGAAGGTGGTGATGTGGTGGCCCATTGGTGTACATAATAGACTGGCGAGATGATGGTCTCGGGTTCGATCCCTAGTTAACCCAGGCACACATCTCTGATTTTTCGATTTGATGTGCGCATTATAAATGTTAATTATCGATCGCTTAAGAATGTGCCCGGTAGATGGCAATAGCCTCGCCCCCTATTACATTAGGACCGAAACATAACTGGCGAAGACTGGGTGTGCAAAGAACAGTGGTGGTGGCAGATGTGCTGCCTGCCCATTCCGGGCTAAAGGCGAGAAGTTATGTTATAATATACACCATTAATAAAGATGCATTTTTTTCAGCTGAGCCTGTAGAGAAGATCTTGGAGCAAAGCTGGAAAGAGGTGATCATGGATCCCACTATTGGGAAACCCATCATCAAGGAGGTTATGTTCCAAGTAGTCCACATCATCGACAAACTCTTCCACAAAATGCCAACTGACGAAATGGAAATAGTTTAAGACATAAAATATATGGTGGAATGTAAATACTGTTACTAAATACGCTTCAATAAAGATATTATAATGGTGAAATTTGTTTCTTTTTTTACAAAATAATTCGACTTTTTTAATTCTCAATGGTACTCTCCAGATTTTTTGAGAGATTGCCTCTTTCTATAATGTATGAATTCACATACAAGATTGCGTTTACAATAATCATAAAAAAGGTGTACCCAATAAAATATTTCTTACCAATATAGAATTTCAAAAAGAAACATTCCAAACTAAGTTATGTCTGTATCTTGAGCAACACTTTACATAAAATTTATAATTGACTATATGCGTTGGACCCATGGTCTTCATTTACAACAATTCATCCGAATGGTAGTTACACTCTACTCTACTATGTTGTACTTCTCCAAGATACTCGCGATGACCTCAATGTAGACAATGAAAACACTGTATCAGCGAACTGAGAATGCATAGAACTAGTCAGTCAAATTCGGTGCCTTATATGGCCATAGAAAGAAAGAAAGAAAGAAAAATAATTTTATTTCGGCCACACACACACACACACACACAATCAGTAAACAGTAAGAAGAAAAACAAAAAAAATAACTTAACATAAACTTAAAATAAACTTAAACTTAAACATAAATATGTGTGCCATGGCGAAATGGGTCACCAGCTCAGCATAAGCTGGGCACCCCAAATGAGGAGTAGCCAGCGCTGATTTTCAGTTGGCAACCCCAAAAGTGAAGCACGGACGACGGCAGGCAGAAATCCAATGGTTCAATTATAATAAATATATACGGAAGGGAATATGAATACACATAAACAAATAATAATACTGAGGTGGCTAGAGGCAAAAACAGTGAGCAGGTCGCAGTATGACAAAAAGTTATAATAGAGGATTAGAATTAGGTTAGGGTTAGTTACTCCTAGTGTGTCAAAAATAAAGATTAAAACTAAAGAATTATAGAGATAATTAGCAGCTTTTGTGAAAATGTCAGGTAAGTTAAAAATACTAAATATAGCTAAAAACCACTATTACCATTTTATTCCAGTTTGACCATGGCGCTAATTAACATTATATTTATCAAAACATTGCCAAAAATAGTCATATCTATTTATTATTAAGACCCACTAACCTACATATTATATTGTATTATATACAAATTTATTTGATACAGAGAAAATAATGTTCATGAAACTAAAACGTTTTTTATGTGGCCAATATTTTCCTACATATCATAGCCATGCATCTAACAAATCAGTCTACACCGAGCAAAAAATCTAAAATAAACGTTTGATATTATTGGACGGTTTTTAAACGCGTTGTGCGTTTAAAAACCGTCAAGGCTATAAAAATCCCACCAACGTTCCAAAGAGAAAAAATACTTTGAATCTATGCGCGGGCTGGCAACGGAAAAACTGCTGAACGCAAATATATTGAACAAAGCGAGGGTTTGAAGGCTTGAATAAATAAAGAAAAACAATTTTGAAGAAATAATATTAAAAACGATGTTCCTGATATTTTTGTGAGATTAAAATCAAATTTTTAAGCCGACGAAATAGACAGAAAATTTGAATATCGATATCCACTGGTACAAGCAAAATGCATAGCGATATTTTTGTGATAGACCCGATTGGAATATTTGAGCAAACCATAAATATACTATTGTAGATTATCTTAATAAAACTAAACGTCTAGCACAGAAGATTACGTTCTTATAGAAACAATATATCCAGAGTATTCTGTGCTTCATTTGTGATCGCGACTATCTCCAACCAACGGACACAATGAACACTCAGACTCGAACCACAATTTATGGATCTTTTTGTGTTGTCTCGTGTGGGAATCGAACCCACAACACTTGGCGCAGTTTCAAGCGGAGAGGCGACTGTTTAAACCACTACGCCGACCGTACAGTCAAAACCATTGTAAAGAATAGGTATGCGTGCGATGTATACATAATCATAGATGTTCCATATCGTGCAAAAAATCTATTTAACATACATACATAGACAGATCTATATCTCTAGGTGATACAAAGTTCACCGAGTCATCTAGTTAGTACATAATTTTCTATTTTATGGTTTCTACCATTAATTAAAATTGATTACTTCCACGTGTCAGTCAAGGAATTAATTACTATGACTGAATAATCAGAAAAGCACTGACTCATTTTTTTGTACATGCTTTAATATTAAGTATTACTATCTTAATATATAAAATCCTTGCGTTACTGACTGACTGACAGACACGCTACAGCCGAAACTATTGAGCGCAGGAACCTGAAATTTGGGATGTATGTTCCTGGGGGTTCCGTAGAGGTGCACTAAGAAGGGATTTCCCGAAATTCCCACGGGATCGGCCAAAACGGGTTAATAAAAAGAAATGCAGGCGTAGCTGCGGGCGTCCTCTAGTTATTTAATAAATTCCATAACAGACCAAGTCTGTACTATGACAATCACATAACTGATAAACAAGTTTATATATATCTCAATACATAAATATTATAAATAAATTACACTCAGATTCAGATTATAAGACACAGATTTATCCTGAGCTAAAATCAAACAAATTATTTTCTACCGAATTTACTAACCCTTATCTTCCTAATTTAGAATTGACGGGTAGTCCGTTGGGTCAATTCACGGCACGGCAATTGTAGAATAGGGAAGGAATATTCCTTTACAAATAATCTTGATATTTGTTTCTCTTCATATCTATATATTAACCTATTTAAGTTTGTCATTTAAATATTTATTTTCTCTCTGTTCCACTGTGATGTAGACTAGGAAATAACGACCATTGCATTAAGTCAACCTGTATTCTTTGTTTATATCAAGTTTTACCAAATAAAATTTTCTAATACTGTTATACAATTCATATTATTTAATTTATTCTAGAGGTGACATTATGTAAAGCAAATAGGTACTATGATTTAAATATAGCAAATGCTACTTTTATCGACGTAATATAATATTCGTAATACTTACTTGGTAAATTTGAAGACAGCGGCGGTAGCCTAGTGGAGATGCCAACGGACTGCCGTGCAGAGGGTATTAGGTTCAAATTCACAGATTATGCATATCAGAATATTAATAGGCTAGTTGACAAAAAAAAAATTATAAGTCCGTCCTTTATTCAAAAATAAGCGATACGTATTTTTTTATTTGTAAATTAAACCAAAAATGACCAAGATATAGCTCATTAAAGTTACGTATAACGTCACACCGTGCTGCATTGTTTCGCACTAGATGACGTCACACGTAACTTTAAAGGGCTATATCTTTGTTATTTTTAATTTAATCGAAAAAAGAAAAAATACGTGTCCAATATTTTTATAATCTAAAATACGGACTAAATAAAATGTAATTATTTTGACCCTGGAAACTACCCTATTATCGCTTGCTAAATGGCGAAGGAAAACATTGTAAGTAAAACGGCAAGTTTTTGAAAGACAGGTGAATTCTGCAAACACGTTATAGGCCAGCGTGGTTAAAGTATGTATAGCTTACCATTTTCACAGTGAACCCCTACCCAGCAGTGGGATAGCTTAGATACAAGGCTGATGATGAGTATTCTACTGCTTAACAACAACCTGGTTATAGACTAATAATGCAACTTCTACTAATTTATGCATATTTATTGGTCACATCTACATAATTCCTATGAAATCGAAATCTTATTTAAATAATAGCGGAAAATATAAACAAAAGTAAAGTGACAAAATACCGGTTGCTATTTTGTTATGTATTTGTATCCTAAAGTTTGTTTTTGGAGGAATAGTAGGTACTTAAATTGCTTAAAATTTTTGAGTTTTATATTTTTGTCACTTGAGCACCAAACCGAAATCATCATCAGATCGTCCTGGACTTATACAAGTTACATCCAAGAATCTCTTTTCCAACCAGATTTGATGGAATATTAGCATTTTTACACAGCGACTGTCGTTTGACCTCTGCAACCTAAAGGATAATGCCGGGACCGACGCTTTAACGACCCTTCGATGCATGGGGCATTAAGATACAAGCTGACAAACAATATTTTACTTAAGTAGATTTTTTAGATATCTTAACTTGGCGTACGTTAAAAAGGAAAATAATGGTTTGTGAAAATGGGTGTAAATGGCAACCCAAATGTAATGGTTCTAACTAAAGTAGATAAGCTCTGCGATGATTTATCAGCCAAGACAAGTTATTTCCCAGCAGGGCACTCAAACACTAAGATATTACGCTGTGTAGGCATAAGTCTATGATATTTATAAGCGTATGGCTACTTTATATAGTGGTTTTAATGTAACGAGCCATTATTTTGAACCGTTGCCGCAATAATGGGTTAGATCATGATAATACATTGTATGTTCTCAGGTTTTCATGCACATAAATACACAAATTAATGTCATGTAATACTTATTTGTGAAGTCATCATTATCAACACGGTTTACGTTATATTGTGGACAAGTTATTAATAATATTGTTATTGACACACATACCTACACGTGCTAGGTGATAAAAAATATATAGGTATCTTGATTTTTCAATTCGATGTAGGCAAAAAGTAAACTTATTTGATTGCCAGATCAATTTTGAAAAAAAAGATACATCAAACCTATCGCGTTCATTAAATTCATATTATTCTCATTATACGCCTCAGTGAATCTTGTTTCGGATGTTGGATATTTCAGCAGTGTTACAAGTGCCATAAATATTGAATAATCATACCGATTATTCAATATTTATGGCACTTGTAACACCTTGTCAACCACGAAAAAATAATAAATGAGTGTACACTTTTAGAAAATATATCACCCCAGAGCGATAGCCTAGTGGAAATACCAACAGATTGCCATGTATCAGGTTCGAATCCACGGCACGCACCAATGACTTTTCGAAGTTACGTGCATATTAAATTGCAAAAATAATAAGAAATACGATCATCATCATCGCCCTAGCGTTATCCCGATTGCATCCAAGACTTACAGGCCTTGGAGCCCGGGGTCCGCTTACTGGTCTAACCAGATATGACAGAATGTCAACTAATGAGAAATACGACAGCAATTTTTTATTGTGGCAATTTCTTTTACATATCACTATGATTGCCTTTATTTTTTGTATACGAATCTCAAAATCTAGTAATAACTGCATTAATCAGTCACCTTTGTCTTCAAGCCATTTTTTGCGAATACACAGAAACCTGATTTTAATGTATTTTATGTAGATCATTTCTTGTCTTTATAAAATATCAAGTGTGATGAGAAATAAAAGATTTAAAGACCTTGGGACCAATGCTATATAAAACGGTGAGTGCGTTTGTGCCCGTTCATTGTTTGATGAAGCGCGACTATCAGTGACATTATGTATAAGTGCATCTTGGTGTGTGTCAGTTTGTTCGTGTGTGGATCGTTGGGTGGACATGGTAAGCTACTAATAGCCCATCTTGGGTCTATAGTTTGGTCACAAACAAGCCGGAAAATATAGCTCTAGGGTGATCATCATCCTCCTAAAGTTTTTTCATTTAGAACTCAGGGTCCGCTTTCTAGTTTAACCGGATTTGTCTGAAATTAGCTTTTCCACAGAGCGACTGGCTGTCTGACCTCCGCAATCCAAAGGGCCTATATTCCATGGTTTAGACTAGTGTCAGTTTATTCATAGGTACCGACTCCCTTGGACCTCAGAGTCCCGACAGCTGGGATAAACGGCTTAACGTGTTCTCCGAAGCAGGGCAAGCCATAATTTACAATTTAATACGCACATAACTTCGAAAAGTCATTGGTGTAGTGGAATCGAACCTGATACATGGCAGTCTGTAGGTATTTACACTAGGATATCGCTCTAGGGTGATATATTTTCTAAAAGTGTACACCCAAAACTCAATATCACGATATGTTACACAAAAATACAAAAATAAACACGCTGAATTTATTAGTACATTCTTTCATCTTCCAAAAATCAAGAAACTTGTAATCTCATCTCTCCATTTGATAAGGGCTCTTGTGCACGTTACGGTTGACCCGCGGTATGTCGGACTTACAGCGCGGTAGTAAAATATGCTTTTGTCTACGACACCGTTTGCACAGGGTCGACAGTGGCAAAATTCAGGATTATGTA
This sequence comes from Euclidia mi, assembly GCA_944739405.2. Lineage (NCBI taxonomy): Eukaryota > Metazoa > Arthropoda > Insecta > Lepidoptera > Erebidae > Euclidia > Euclidia mi. Next base: position 876,859 of record OX123194.2, on the reverse strand, counting down.
TGTATGTATAATATGTAAATATTAAATTGATAAACGTCTGCTTATCGTCAATTTTAATACAATATCGGTGTTCATAAAATGCATGAAAACCAGTTTCCATGTAAATCATGTACACAAAGAAATGGCGCCGATTTAAAATATAGCGCCGGCGCTGTGCCGTGAGTAAACCGTGTCCCTGGAGAAGTATACAAAATGCTCCATACCGATCGGCCGACTGAGAGCCCGGCGTAATTTTCACGATGTGTTTAGGCCCTTTTAATGGGAAAACTAGCAATCGTTGACTGCCATATAAAGGCCTCCCTCACATAAGTCATGAGCGTTCCTCGAGAGTATGCTTGGCGTCCGTTCGGCGTGCGCCCGGCGTTCACTTTGTACTACAGAGAGTGAACGCCGAGCGCACGCTGGGCGTACGCTCGAGGAACGCTGACGCCAAATGTGAGGTCGGCCAAAGGCAGTCAACGATTGCTAGTTTTTAGGGTTCCGTACCTAAAAGGTAAGTCAATGTGACGCTTATGAACGTCAACAATTAAAGTTAATTACTAGATGATTCTACATTTACTGCCACGTTCACAATGCAATAGGTAGTATATCTATATCCACGAAAGAACGGGCAATAAAACTCGTGGCCACTCTTTATAACTGCCAGTATAGTGGTTTTACATGTTATCTTTGTAAGGAGCTGCAACTGTTTCACATTGTGAGTTATCTACTATTACAGAAACGGGACCCTATTACTAAGACTCCGCTGTCTGTCTGTCTGTCTGTCCGTCTGTCTGTCTGTCACCAGGCTGTATCTCAGAAACCGTGATAGCTAGAAAGCTGAAATTTTCACAAATTATGTATTTAGGTTGCCGCTATAAAACTAAAATATTAAGGGTGGGTCTCATACAAAAAACGTGTTTTTTTTCGTACTTTTTGCCCAAAATTACTAACTGTAACATGTAGACACTTTAAATTTTCACAGAATAAGTAGTTGTATATTACCTTTCAAAATAAATAATAAAATAAAAAAAGTAAATAGTAAAGGGGGGCTACCATACAACAAACGTAATTTTAAAGCTATTTGTTACTCGTTCTTAATAAACAGGTAGAAACTTAAAAAGTATTTAAGTATACATACAACGAACGTGATTTTCTTTTATAGATGATGGTACGGAACCCTTCGTGCGCGAGTCCGACTCGCACTTGCCCAATTTTCTTAAATATTTTGCAAACGGATTCCTTTATAAAAACGGTTTAAGTAAACCCCTGGTGTTGTAGGTATTGGTAGTCAGGACTAACAATACCCCATGGAATGTTGTAGACAAATAATCGCGTTCTCATGTAGATGGGAGTATGGGAGCTCCCAGTAAGCTTAACATTTTTCAAAATTTTATCGTTTTCTTTTCTATTAAAGTCGTGTCATCCGCGTAGTTACAATATATGTATACCTATCTAACTATGCCAAGTTAGCATTCTAATGCTAAAGCTTTTTCATAAAGCTGTGGACAGACAGACGCACGGACGAACATAGCGAAACTGTAAGAGTTACTAGTAGAGTATTACTGGAACCCTTAAAAGTATAATTATACAGTTTTTAAATAATTGTTTTCTTTGTTTATATTTTGTTTCAAGTAACCTTGATAACATGCGCATCTGTATAATTTACTTAAAAATATATCGCATCCGCAATTCACCAAACGAGCTTTGCTCCTGTGTTAAGTATAAATATTATCACATTATTATAATCGTAAAAATAAAACTACTTTTTGCTTCAGTATTATCTCAATAATTGACTGTCCTTTTGGTCGACGCAGCGATACCTTATTGGATAAACCAACTGCTATGCTATGCATGGGTATCGGGTTTGAATCCGCTAAGCATACCACTAACATTTCGAAGTTACGAGCATACTCTATTAGTTTGTTAATTCCCGCTTGACTCGTGCCTCATAGAGTACGTTAAACCATCAGACCCGGCTATCACAAAGATGTTTGACAGTCGTTACGGACAGTCATAACCCTCAAAGAAACTGATAAGACACCTCAAATAAAATAAGGCCTAAGGCTAGTTTCAGAGTGACGCGCGCGGCACGCGCCGTCGACGAGCGCGTCTCAAACAGCGCGTTTGGCGCGCGGACCACTGTGAAACGAGTTCGCGTTTCTCTTTGCAATGTATGAAGGTTCGGCAGCGACGGCCGACAGCGCGCATCTCACACGCGGCGCGTTTGAACTGCGTGACTATGAAACGCTACTACTAATCTAGTGTAATTGTAAGCGCGCGCGTGTGGCCGGCGCCGGTCAAATGCGTGACACTGAAACCAGCCTAAGCCATGGGCTTCGGCGATCATGGAACATCGCTATGCCTTTGTTCTGCGAAGCTTGTGGAATATCGCTTTGGGTTGCGGTTTTAGAGCGATTGCCGGTCAGACGGCAGTTGCTCTAGTCTTTAGTTGCAATCGGGACCACGCTAGGATGATGATGATAATCAAAGACAAAGTGAGGCACTTCTATTTGTAGACTGTTGGTCTACAGATTAAAGTCCCTGATTTCGAAATTTATACTTAACTTGAGGACGCCAGCAGCTACGCCTGTATTTTTTTTAAATTTACCTGTTTTGGCCGATCCCGTGGGAATTTTGGGAAATCCCTTCTTAGTGCACCCCTACGGTCCCCAAGGAACATACATGCCAAATTTCAGCTTCCTGCGCCTAATAGTTTCGGCTGTAGCGTGTCTGTCAGTCAGTCAGTAACGCAAGGATTTTATATATTAAGATAGTAATACTTAATACTAAAGCATTTACAAAAAAAAAAATTGTCAGTGGTTTTGTGATTATTCAGTCACAGTAATTAATTCCTTGACTGACACGTGGAAGTAATCAATTTTAATTAATGGTAGAAACCATAAAATATAAAATTATGTATTATCTAAATGACTCGGTGAACTTTGTATCACCTAGAGATATAGATCTTTCTATGTAAGATTTTTTGCACGATATGGAACATCTATGATTATGTATACATCGCACGCATACCTATTCTTTACAATGGTTTTGACTGTACGGTCGGCGTAGTGGTTTAAACAGTCGCCTCTCCGCTTGAAACTGCGCCAAGTGTTGTGGGTTCGATTCCCACACGAGACAACACTTTTTGTGATCCATAAATTGCGGTTCGAGTCTGGGTGTTCATTGTGTCCGTTGTTTGTTTGTTTGTTTGTAAAGTCCTCGCGAAAGAAGATTTATTTGCGGGAGTTGCCTTTTTAAAAACGAAATGGTATTATACAAACTGCGTCGTATGTTCACTATCTTTGACTTTGACATAACGCGGTAAAATTCATACTCTCGCCCGCCTTACTATTTTTGTATAAATTTGCAACCAAACACCGTAGTCCTGCAAAGCTGGAACTCCTTCAACTTATCCTTTTATTAGACTAATTGGTAAATCAATCTTTTTCTTACTAATAAATATGACTGCCTCCGTGGTCCAGTGGATAGCCCATTCGACTGCTGATCGGAGGTCCCGGGTTCGATTCCCGGGTCGGGCAAAGTGTTACTGGGTTTTTCCGAATTCTCAGTAGCAGCACGGAGTCTGGTGATGTGCCCGGTAACGGCAATAGGCTCGCCCCCTATTACGTGTAATATTACACCTCTGCCTACCCCTTCGGGTATACAGGCGTGAGTCTATAAATAAAAAATAAATAAAAAAAAAACGAAATCATAACAACTGGTCGATTCGCTAAATAGCCTTCAACATATTTTAAAACTACGAGCATTTTTAAGATGCCGTTTATAAGCGTGGAATTATACAATAAAAATGTTCAACATCAGCTCCATACAATAATATCAAACATGTATCTCAAGTCTCTTATTTCATGGATAAATCGGATATCGAATTTAGCACTTAGAGGCGTTTGGACCTACTTACTATGTGTTCCTCGAACGACACATACAAGTCATACAACTACACACTACACTACGACTTCAACAACGTGTAAAAGTGTCACACGGGGTCACGGGGACGAAGTTAGTGTTATGTACGGGATCCACGTTCGCCTGATGGGTCATATGGCCTATCTCGAGCTTAAGCTTTAAGTACTGACGTGGGTGTCTCACAGACGGCGAGATCACAAAAATTTGTCTTATTTCAAAGCAGTTTAAGTTACCCTCGCGCCCTTCTCTGTACCTTCGGGATCTAACATGTTCATTAATCAGTCGAACGCTCACTAGCGATGCGATAACACATTCAGCTGTGGAGCTGCCCAGAGCCTCTCAGACGCAGGGTCAGTATTAGTGTTGTGGGTCAAAACCAAAGGAAAATGTCAAAAACCAAGCAATCGCAAGCAGTGCTATAATTAATACTAATGTTTAAAATATAAGAAATTTTCCAAAATAATTCTAAATAACTTTTTTATCGTTTACATAATAACCTGCATTTTTTATGGTTATGTAATTTCTACCGAATAAATATAAATGATCTCTGATCTCGTATAAAAAGGTTGTTGTTTTTTTACTGACTTCATAAAATAATAATAATGTGCAAATCAGTAAATAGAAATGATCTATTTCGACTATTTACTAAGCTGTCTGGGAGACTCCACGTCACCATTTATGATATGACTAAACCACGTCAGTTCTTGAAGGTTAAAGCCATCTGGCATAAATACCTGGCACATACACGAAGTTCCGTGGACCCCTCTGGTCAGAAGGCAAGCAGTACGCCGGCTACGGTGTGTTGTCTGTGTGACAGAACGTTTTATTAAAATCGGCATCATACAAATCTAGACATTAATAACAATATTCTACCACATACACACATCACCATCTAGTCCCAAACTAAGCAGAGCTTGTACTATGGGTATTAGATAATGGATAAACACACATATATACTTTTTTGTAAATAAATACATATTATACACAGAAACACCTAGACCAAGACAAACATCCATGTTCATGCACACAAATGTTTAACTTGAGCGGGAATCGAACCCGCGACCTTCGGCGTAGCAGTGGCTTACACTCCCGCTGCGCCAACCGGTCGTCAAATTGTCTGAGAACATTTCCTCGTTATTAAGTCATAGTATACTATCCGTGTGGTGACGGATTAAGAATACGGATTGTCACCACCCCATATCATCTCATGGGTGTCGTAAGAGCCGACAGAGGTAGCATATTATGCAGAGAACAGCACTGTAAGAGAAGGAAAACTTGATACAAACCCTATACCAACACGTTTGGCCAGCGTGGTATAGTAGGCCAATTCCGTCTTTCAAAGGAGAGGCCTAGTCCAGCAGTGGACTGTTAAAGTTTAAATTACCCTCTGATATGGCGAGAGGGATGATGGCTGGCACATGCGTCATACTCGTGAACGGGTGCTACTTGCGATGACTGGTCGATGGCGGTCTTATGGGCTGGTATAATTTTTTATTTATATTTAACTTCATCATTTCCATCATGGTTCTGAACATTTGCGCGGATTGCCTGCATTGTTAGGTGCATAATGTAAGTGGATGCTCCTGTTTCACCATGTCTATGTTCAGAAGGCTAACTAAATGAACATCAAAATTTAACTTGATTATGCTTGGGTATCATGTAAAGTAAATATATACAAGTAACATAGAAGGTATAACAGTTGCAGCACCTTACAAAAGTTTAATTGTTATGTATTATTAAAAACCTGGCGATGAAAAAGAGTGACCGTGAGTTTTATTGCCCGTTCTTTCTCATGGTTCTACCTATTGCATTGCGAACGTGGCAGTAAATGTAAATGTAGAAGCATACAGTAATAATGTTTAAATTTGACGTTCATAAGTGTCACTTTGTGATCTAAATGAATAAAGGATTTTGAGTTTTGAGTTTGAGTTTAAATTCATGGACCAACACGTGGAACCAAGTGCATAATGATTAAAGGTCAAAACTATAAAATAGAAAATTACACATCAATTGTGCGCGTTCATCAAACATTCCCAGGGAAAATCGAGAGTCGATTATATGAATAATTAAAAGAACGACATTAATTATTGGTCTGGCATAAAAATAAGTGAGCTCTGAGCAATGTGCATCCTTGTATTTATCGTTTCGAAGAAGTAATTTTACTATAAGTATATAGATCTTTTGTGAGACAATCGTTATACACACCCGTAGACTTTTAATAGACTCACGCCTGTACCCCCGAAGGGGTAGGCAGAGGTGTAAAATTACAACCACATTTCGCCATGATTTTTTAGGTCCCACGTAATAGGGGGCGAGCCGTTACCGGCCACATCACCAGACTCCGAGCTGCTACTGAGAATTCGGAAACCCATTAACACTTTTGCCCGACCTGGGAATTGAACCCGGGACCTCCGATCAGCAGTCGCATACGGTATCCACTGGACCATGGAGGCAGTTACAGACCCATAGATATATTTTATCATAACTATATTTTGATAATAATATGTTCGGCTGATTCCCAAGCCCTAGCATACACATATTATTCTTAAAAAATGTTTATCATATAATTATTCCTATTACAGAAAAAACAATAACCCAGACGACAGCAAAATTAGATCCATCGTGTTCATTGTACAAAGTATTATTTTCTATTCGTTTGTCTTGGTTGGGCGTCTTACTCGCGGTCAATGATGTTAAAAAATAAAATACAATAAAATATTCACAAAAACGGTATTTACAAAATAAAATTACCTGTGCCAAACTGGGCTACAGTTTGTTGGCATGTAGCAAACTCTGTTACTAAACACTAGACGTAAAGCCTAATTCAAATAGAGTAATATCAAAAATACAATAAGGCAATAGGCTCGCTCCCTATTACGTGGGACCTTAAAATTCATGGTGAAACGTGCGTGTAATATTACACCTCTGCCTATTCCTTCGGGAATACAGGCGTGAGTCTATATAAAAAATAAATGTCAAAAATGCTTACGCCATTACCATTCACTCTGATTACATAAACTACCTTTTTTTTTGTTTTACGAGGTGGAAAATCCCTTCGGATCTCCGACTCTTGGGGGAAATAAGAGCCGGAGTATGTGGTGTTTCCACTAAAAACCACCTCGACTTCCGCCATGTACCCGTGTGTCGGAGGGTGGGGCATCACCAAAGCACTCGTCGCCACCCTCCGACGGGTATTGGCCCGCCAGATGGTCAGGCGGGCCCCGAACAAAACCCCCTTGGCGACGGATTAAGGTGTTGGACTCCGCCGCCAAAACGCCCAGCGGCCGCAGAGGATAGGGAGGACGGCAACGCAACACCGCATCTCCTCCTCCTCTGCGGCCCCACCGCGACGCATCGAATGGTGCGCCCCCATTTGGTCGCGGGAGATAGGACGCGCGGCAACGCAACACCGACACGCCTCTCCTCCCGCGACCGCACCCGACTGTGAGGGACAGATTGAACTGTCCCCCGCACCCGCACCGTTGGACGCATCCTGCGCAGGCCCCTCTAAGCCCACGCGGAGCGTCCCCTCCTGGATCCCTCTTAGCTTCACCGCGGGTGACCAATCCACGGTTACTGAGCCCCCCCACGACAAGGTGGAGATCCCACGGGGGGGTACATAAACTACCTACTATAATAATATTACCTACATGTATAATAAGTTGTCACTTGTCTCGAATGTTATAAGAGAAGTTTATTATTTTCAAACTCCCTCCAATATATTTCTGGTTATATTTGTTGCGGGTTCCAAATTAACTTAAGTCTCCCAGTAACTTATTTAAAGACACTGCTCGCACTAGCTAAATCCTGTATCGCTGGGGACCTCACAAACATCCGCCAAACAGAACGGACACCCAATCGACGAGTGTCAAAACTGTTAACCGTTGTATTCTATGATCACTGATGAACTTGGCTACACTGATAATACAGAAGTGGCTACGAGGGTGCGACTAGTGTATTATGTTTGCCACACAATATTCTAACATACTTTTTTTTTTTTATTGTCTCACGCCTGTATCCCCGAAAGGGTAGGCAGAAGTGTAATATTACACCCACATTTCGCCATGATTTTTTTAGGTCCCACGTAATAGGGGGCGATCCTATTGCCGTACCGAGCACATTACCAGACTCCGTGCTGCTACTGAAAATTTCCTAACGGAAAAACCCAATAACACTTTGCCCGACCCGGGAATCGAACCCAAGACCTCCCACTCCCACGCGCACATTTATGCCGCGAGGCCAATGAGACAGTCTTACATACTTATTATCATCTATTTAATTTGAAAGGCAATAGACTACTGAATTTGTTCCGGATGTTTCTTTTTAGGAAAGTCTGCCACCAAACTATTACTTTGTTAAAGTGTTTTGTAACCAATTGTTGTGTAACCATTTGTAGTACTTATATCTTTACATTCTGACATTTTTGATTTGACATTTGTAATTTTATTTATTTTGTTTTGACATTGTTTGATTTGACATTGTTATTTTATTTTGACATTTAAAATTACTTAAGTAATATATTATTATTTTATGTTTTAAACATTCTTAAATTGACATTGAATAATATTTTCTGACATTTAAATATATGACATTTTATTGTTAAAATTTTTATTATTTTTACATATTGTTTACAACATGTATTTTACTATGTATTAGAATGTAAAGTTGTGAGTACGATGTGGGCATTATTAAACATATAAACAAATAGTTGTGGCAACCTGTCTGATGGCTTAAGCTGACATGCTTATGCATAAACCTTCTGATGGCGTGGAGGCATAGTGATACAGATCGTGCTGGCTCCCTCAATCAAGGTTGAGCCGTACGATTGCTGTTGAATGCGGGCCATCAGTGGGCCAAGTCAGTCAAAAGCGTCAGATGATTTCCTGCATTGTACTTGCATACTAAACCCTTTTTTTGTCTGGACTTTAAAAGATCAAGAAAAGACTAAAGAAATTGAAGTGGCAAAAAAAACAATGACTCTGAGTTTGTTTCGGCCGTTCTTCTCAAGAAGTCATTTAGCTAGGAAAAGCCGGCATCATCTAGAATAGGGTTTTGACATGTATAAGTGTTGTAAACAACCAAAATGCAGAAGTAAATATGTCTTTATGTCTTTTATGTCTTTAATTCACAAATAAATCATTTGACTTTGGGTAATGTAGTGTTTTTGTTCCAGCTCCCTTCATCACGCCATGTACCCAAACAGACTTCGACTGCATGCTGTCATCAGCTAAGGCCGCCTTGCCTCACCTCATAAACGGGGTCAAAGACCTCGACATGCCTCCTCTGGACCCACTCCACGCAAAGGACATAACCGTGAATGCTGGCAATGGTGACCTGGCAATTACTTTTAAGAATGTAATAGTGCATGGTCTTGGAAAATGCACCATAAATAAAGTGGAGTAAGTTTCATTTTGTTTAGGAAATTGTCTAAATTAATTAGTATCAAATTGACAGCACATATTTTCTCCTTTCAGCTATTGCTTTGCTTTCTGGAATTGCGCTGTGTTTTAGGTGCCAGCCCCACGCGGACCAATGAATATTTTACAGAATTACGGGTTTTCACGGAATTTATTACTAATTTACGACGCGATCAACAGCCTATTTAAACCGTCTTAAGGCTTGGCGCAGGCCAACTGTAAGAAGGTTAAGGCCAAGAACTCTCGGAAATGTAGATTTCCTCGCGATGTTTTCCTCACCGTTTACCAAGCAATTAATAACAGCTTCATGTCTGACTTTAGTGTCTAGTTGGTGAAAATTGAACATACATAGGCTCACGCCTGTTTCCCGGAGGGGTAGGCAGAGACTACAGAATGCCATTTGCAACGATACTAACATGTATCTCGTGCTTTATTAACTCTCATCAAATTTCACATGCATGCTCTTCTTCGGGATGTCACCAATCTGGTCAGAAAATGTCCACCTACGTCTTCTCCTTACTCCTGTCCCATTCACACTTGCCTTATATAACTCCTTGGTCAGTTTTTCGTCATCCATCCTCTCCATGTGTCCAAACCATTATAGTATCCCTTTCTCAGTTGTTGTCACTACATCATCTTTTACCCCACAACACTCTCTTATCACACAATTTTTTACTCTGTCGTTCAAAGACACACCACAAATACTTCTCAGTGCTGTCATTTCTACAGCATTTATTCCACTTTCATGTCTCTTCTGTCGTACCCAACTTTCACTACTATACATAAGTGTAGGCACTATCACCTCGTTATCCCAGTTGCATCTAAGACCTCTCGCCTTGGAGCCTAGGGTCCGCTTACAGGTCTGACCAGATTTGACAGAATATCAGGTTTTCTACAGAGTGACTGCCGTCTGACTTTCGCAACCCAAAGGGATAACCATATTCGATGGTTTAGACCAGTATCAGTTTCTTTGAGAAATTAAGTTCAGTATCCATTACTAATTAAAATAAAGCAGTAATACTTAAACATAATCAAACAACAAAATCCCTTTCCAATATTCTTATCAACAGATTCATTTTTCGTAATACAAGCGTAAACAAACAAATTATAGTATAAGCCAATACGATCTCTGCATTGTAATGCATAATTAATGAATTAATTATTTTTATGATACTACAAACGTGAATCGATTAAATTGCGAATTAAAGCTGTGTGTGATTGGACGGTGGCATCGGTATTTGTGTTTCATCAAGGAAATATATGACTGTGTTTTATTTAATGTAAGAATCAAAACGTCTGTCGGATCATACATCATCCCTATAACATCCCTTTTACCTTGTAGCCTAGGGGTTCGCTTACTATTCTAAAAGAAATGGCTTATAGCTCTACAGAACGATTGTTGTATTACCTTCATTATCCAAAAAACTAGCTATATTTTACTTCAATCAAGATTCTTGAAGGTAGCCGTTTCAAGTGTATTTTTATTTGGCACGACAAACTTACCGTTTCACCCCAATCAAGTTTGAAGTGATGTTTGTGAAATTGTATCATACAATTTTGTGCATCGATAACCTAGTGGAAACCGATTTTTCGGAGATTACTCCGAAAAGTCGACATAAAACACATGCCTAAGTGTTGAAAAGTTAATTATCGCTTGCCTCGTGCCCCGGAAAGCTCGTTAAACTGTGGGTCCCGGTTGTCATAAAGATTTATCTGGCAAGAACTATCTGGCAACACTGGAAACTAGAGGTGGGCGATTATGAATGATTACTATAATCGATTTTCTTAGTAGTACCAACAATAATAATCGATTATGAAATTAGTTACTAATCTATTTTCATAATCGAATGACGTTACTAATTTTAACTACTAATCTTGTAAAGAGTATAAATGTATAATCGCTTGTTGGCTGTTGATTGTTGAATAGAACCGAGGTTGTTGTGATCCGGTGCAGTGGTGTGACGTTTGTTGTTTGGTGTGGAATCTTTTAAGAGTTAGTGCACTAACTTATTTATTTTATAGATATTACATAATTATTTATGTTTACTTTTCGTAGCAGCCATTCGCCCCGATAAAAACGCGCGCGTTTATGCCTTACGGCCTGGTCACGAGATCGGTCTAAGCGACGAGCGGCGCGGCAGGGGCAGTGTACTTACATGGCGCGTTTACTCTGAGGCGGCCGCGCACCGCGTCACAGTAAACGCGCCATGTACATCGAAAACGCTCGCCGCTTCCGACCGCCGCTGTAGGCCGTGACCGTTGGCTCGTGGCGTGCTCCGAACGTTTTCATACAACCTAAATTCAGGTCAAACTGCTGGTAAATAGTAAACCTTCATAATATGAAGGTTACACAATATTATTATGTCGTGTCTCGCTCTGCAACAGACATCGAGTGTCGACTCCCGACTACTAACTAAATTAGTAACTACTAATCTGTCATAATCGAGATATCTCGAGACATGTTCATAATCGAATGATTTCATTAGTATATCTCATAATCGCCCACCGCTACTGGAAACGTCAGACGTAAAATTACGTAGCTCCGTAATTTTTAAAAGTTTTATTTAATTTTAAATGAATATTTAATGCTTATATCTCATTATTGTTGTTAAATAGAAAGTAAATAGTAAAGTAAAGTGTGAAAGACATTCAGTTTGGTGTTTGAAACCTCGATACAAACAGTTTTTGGCGGACAGATCTACTACCAGCTGTCAACGGACGGATTTGAAATCATCTTTATACCCGGGGAGTATTTTACTTATTAACTTACACTCCTCATCACACATTTACTCGGCTCACACAAACGTGAGCTTCGTCCATCACACACTGGCACAGTTTCTGTCTCCTTTTGCTTGACAAAAACGTGGAAGCAAAATCGAAGACTGAACAAACGCCCCATACAAACACCTACTACACTTACACTTCACATTTATTTAAGTGTTTATATCTTGAACAAGGCCCATATATATAATATCTTCAGAATTTAATATAAAAATTGCTATAAATTAGTAAATTAATTGTCAAGATTATATTTATTTTTTCTACCTACATATTTTGCCTAATTAATAAAAAATTGAATAGCACCTTTAATTTCTCTCCTTTAAATAATATTTTCCCTTTCTGTTGTTTATCTACTGTCCTTCTAGCTATAATATAATTAATTTTTATATATATTTATTAACTTATTATCTATAAACTTCTACTCATTACTGTTTTATCTCTTCTCTAACATCTTGATTATTTTTCTGTCCATAGGTGTTTGGCATATCCTTGGCTATGAGCCATTCCACAATGAGCACTATGATGACCAGGAAGGCCACAGCGAAGGATCTAGAAAACAAGCTGAGAGTAACCTTGGTGGAATTAAAGAAGTGCCAGGAGGAGAATAATCATCTACTGAGGGAGCGTGCAGACTGTGAAGAGGACATCAGGATTGTCAACGATAGGGTTTCCAACCTGAAGGCTCAACTTGCAGAACTCCATATCGAGTATATGGACACACTGGCCCAACGAGATAGGTTACAGGAAGAAATCCATTTATTGACCGCTAGCAATGATGACCATTCATGGTCTATGAGTCGCATTAGGGAACTAGAATGCTGTTTAGAACAATCATTCACTAAGATTAAATCACTAGAACAAACTGTAGAGATATTAAACAGTAATAAAACTCAGAACCTTTACTCAGAGGTTGTAGGTAATAGATTAGGCTTAGATTCAAAACAATTAAAAATAAACATGAATTGTCTGAAACGGCATAGAAAGTATAATAAATTAAATAAACATATTAGGAAACTCATTCTTAGTCTAAAGCAATATAGGAAAACTAAGATAACATCTCAGCAATATAAATGTTTAGTTTCTGAGCGTTCAGATTTGTTAATGGAGTTAGACAAATACAATGCAGAGTTGATTAATGGCAAAATCTTATATGACAAACATACTAGGGATCTTAAAAGTCAAATTAGTTCCTTACAATCTCAAATAAGTAGAATGAACACGCAATATGAAAATCAGGTTCAGGAGTATATTAGGAAATATGATGAGATTGCACAAGTGGGGAGACAAAATTTAGAATATGTAAAGGCCTTAACAAATACTAATAGTTGTTTGAATATCATAAAACCAACTTTACCCACTTGTGAGTCCCAGATTATTTGCGATAGTGATAAAAGTACTTGTTCAGAGAATAATAGAACAGGTAAGTCTTCTTTAGGTAAGAATTCTGGCACAAATAAAGTTTATATATTCTCAGATAGGCTTGGTGTAGGTTTAGGTAGTTTAATAAATTGTGAGCTGACACAACACAATACTATCAATTATTGTTATTCAGGGTCTTCGTTTACATATCTAATTAATACATTAAATACAACAATATTTGATAGGCAGTCTACAATAATTATCACATATGGTGATAGCCCAACGGTGACTAAAAAGGATATATTTAATTTGACAGAAGTTATGTTATCGCTTCATAGCAAATTTGAATGCAAATTTATAACTCTTGCTTTGCCTTATTCTTATAGCTTAAATGAAACAATGAATAGTTATATTCATGAACTCAACTTGTGCTTATACAATTTGACATGGCAATATAAAGATTTTATTTTATTATTTGACATTAATAAATTTATTAGTAATTTTACATTGACCAAAGATACTATGTATCTGCCACTATTTTATAGAAGACAAGTTGCTAAATTATTAGCATTTAATTTACAAAATGACACAGGTACATGTAGGGTATCCAAGAATTTAGCTTCTGTAAATAGTTCCTATCTTAATAATTCTTCTATTGAATATACTGACACAAGTTCCTTAAACTTAAGACTAGGACAAAGGGTAGACAAATTCAACTGAATGTAGCACATCAAAACATACAAGGTCTATCTGGCAAGGATTTAGAATTAAGTTTATATTTAGAAAATCACAGTATACAAGTTATGTGTATTACAGAACACTGGCTAAAAGAGTACCAAATTAAATTCTTAAATAACTCGCAATACACGGTACACAGTGCCTTCTCTAGGAAACACGCTATTCATGGTGGATCCTTGATTATTGTTTCAAATAGCTTAACATGTAAAGAACAGAAAGACATAGCAAGTTTGTCTATAGAACGCACTGTGGAACTGTCATGTGTAGAACTTGAGCAGCATATTATCATATGTGTATATCGTCCACCGTTAAGTAACTTTAGTTTGTTTGAATCAGTTATTGAAGATGCAATTACTAAAATTAGGAGCAATAAGAAAGGTTTTATAGTTTGTGGTGATTTTAATGTAAATATTCTTGATCATTCAGTAATGACTAGTAGATTTTTAAATCTATTTAAATCATTTAATTTAAAAAAATTGTTCCTTGAACCAACTAGGATTACAGCAACATCATCCACCTGTCTTGACAATATATTTAGTAATTGTACAGTTTCGAATAAATTAGTTAGTTCTGAATTAACTTCGGATCACTGTGGTCAATTAGCAAGGTTTCCGTATTATAGTGATAGCATCATACAGAAAGTGTTAGTTAGGCCATTACCTAGGCATAAGTTTAATGAATTCCGGAATAAAATTTTGATTGGAATGAATGCTATGAGTTCTGATGTAATGGAGATTGATTCGCCAAATGAAAATTTCAATAATTTATTTAATGTAGTTAACAAGGAATTTCAGAATACTTTTAGGACTAAGGAGAAAGTAGTTAAGGAATCTCGAGCTTTTAGTGAGTGGGCTACTGCAGGTATTTACAAAAGCAGAGCAAAGATGTACGAGTTGTACGGTATGAAGAGATACAATTCTGATTCGAACTTCACTGAGTATGTTAGGAATTATTCCAAGATCCATTGTATTAATTCTACCGACATTATAAGTACTTTTCAATCTCTAGAGTCTAAGAATACAGGTGATCACTGGGGCATTTCTGTTAAGGTTTTGAAAAGTATAATTGATGTAGTAGCTCCTTATTTAAGCAACTTATTTAATAAGTGTATTGAATCAGGTGTTTTTCCCGATCTTATGAAACACAGTAGGATAATACCTCTTTTCAAATCCGGCAGTAAGACTGATCCTAGTAATTATAGGCCAATATCGATACTACCTGCCTTTAGTAAGATTTTTGAAAAGATCATACTCAAGCAATTACTTAGATATTTTAATCTAAACAGCCTCTTTCATAGTGAGCAATATGGATTTACCAAGGGTCACTCGACAACAGATGCAGGAGTAGCGTTACTTAAACACATATTCAGTGCATGGGAGAATGCCCAAAATGCTATTGGTGTGTTTTGCGACCTTTCGAAAGCATTCGATTGTGTCTGCCATGAAACGCTCTTATGCAAACTTAGACATTACGGCGTACAGACTAAAGCATTGGAAGTCATTAAGTCATACTTAAGTGACAGAATCCAATGTGTTGAAATAAACGGCTCAAAATCCAGTGGCTTACCTGTTGATTTAGGAGTGCCGTAAGGCAGCATCCTAGGGCCTTTCTTGTTTCTTGTTTACATAAACGATTTACCTTTTTACTTGAAAAACATTTGTGACGTTGTACTGTTTGCTGACGATACTTCTTTGATATTCAAAGTAGATAGAAATAAGGAACATTTTAACGAAATAAACAGTGCGCTCATTCAAGTAACTAAATGGTTTAATGTAAGCAATCTAGTACTGAACGCCAAAAAAACAAAATGTATTAAGTTTGCTCTGCCAAATGTCAGAAACCTTGGTTCTAGTATAGATCTAAATAACGATGTTCTCGAAACATCTGAATCTACATTATTTCTGGGAATAACACTTGATTCGAAATTACAGTGGGGTGCGCACGTTACATATCTCTCAGGGAAACTTAGCTCAGCTGCTTATGCCATTAAGAAGGTTCGTAGGTTGACTGATGTCGATACGGCTAGATTGGTTTATTTTAGCTATTTT
Source organism: Euclidia mi (assembly GCA_944739405.2). Taxonomy (NCBI): domain Eukaryota; kingdom Metazoa; phylum Arthropoda; class Insecta; order Lepidoptera; family Erebidae; genus Euclidia; species Euclidia mi. The sequence goes on along the minus strand of OX123194.2, from coordinate 860,610 downwards.
CATAGTGTTATGTCATATGGCATATTATTATGGGGTAGGGCCGCTGACATCGAAAATATTTTTATATTACAAAAACGGGCAGTTAGGGCCATTTACCAGTTAAAGACAAGTGTCTCACTTAAAGAAAAATTTAAAAATATTGGTATTCTTACTGTAGCATCACAATATATTTATGCCAGTGTTATGCATGTACGACTACATATAAATTCTTACAAAATGAATAGTGACATTCACAATATTAATACTAGGAACAGGCACAAATTATGTGTACCATATTTCCGTTTACACAAAACGCATAGCTCTTTTATTGGGCATAGTATAAGATTATATAATAAAATACCAAGTAATATTTTAGACTTGCCTTTAAGGTCGTTTCAGACAATTGTTAAAAATAATCTTTTACTAAAGGCATATTATAGTTTAAATGAGTATCTTGACGACAAGTACGCTTGGAAATAAATATTATTTTATTAGGTCAATTTCTTTTTATTATTAGGTCAATAGGCAGTTTTATAGTGTAGTTAATTACCGTATTCTCTTTTATACTACATTTGCATTCTTGTTCTACTCTTTTTATTATAATTTATCGGATTTGTAAGGTGAGGGTAACTCGTGGTCATGAACTGCTAACTAATAGATTGTAAATTGCTGCAGGTTCATATACCATTACTTTTCGGAACATACTGTTCCACCATAGATCAGAACAGTCATGTTCGCGAGTTGCTTACATCAAAAGACGTAAGTGGATGCTCCTGTTTCACCATATTCACTTTGGGAGGCTTACTAAATGAACATAATTTATTGCTTGAGTATGATATCAATAACTATTAACTTTTGCAATAGTAGATAACTCGCAATGTGAAACAGTTGCAGCTCCTTACAAATATAACATGTAAAAGAATTATACTGGCAGTTAAAAAGAGTGGCCACGAGTTTTATTGCCCGTTCTTTCTCGTGGTTCTACCTATTGCATTGCGAACGTGGCAGTAAATGTAAATGTAGAATCATCTAGTAATTAACTTTAATCTTTGACGTTCATAAGCATCACTTTGTGACCTAAATGAATAAATGATTTTGAGTTTGAGTTTGATCTTTGACAGTCGTTATAAGAAGTCAGCACCATGGAATATTGGTATCCTTTTGAGTTGCGGCGGTCAGACAGGTAGTCGCTCCGTGGAGAAGCTAATATCTGGTTAGATTAGTAAGCGGACCTCGGGCTCCAAGGCTAGTAGGTCTCGGATGCAACAGGGATAACGCTAGGACGATGATGAAGATGACTTGGAAAGACGATCTTCCCGTTTGATCCCGATCTGATTTGAGGAATGAAAGTTGTAGTATTTATTTATCATAATGATATCATTATTATTTGCAGACGTGACGCAGTGAAGTCCACCGGGTTCTTGGACATAAACTGTCCCCTCACCGTGGTGGGAGACTACAAGGCCAAGGGCAAACTGTTCCTCCTCGACCTTTGGGGAGAAGGGCTCTTCTCCATCAAAGGCGGTGTGTATGATATAAAGTAGTATTATTTTTATTAAAACAATCCCGCACTAATTGTGTTGTTAAAATGTTTTTTAAAGACAACTGCCGCCCTAGGAATAAATCGTGTGTCGCGGGGGACTTTACAAACATACAACTAACGATTCACTGAGCTCCCGCTTTCGTCCTTTGGTTGTATTATGTGAAGTGCCTCGCGATACAGTATTTATTCCTAATTGCGGGCACTAAAAAAAGCAAGACTCAAAACAATTATGCCTGTATCTCATTATGTTTTGGATTAAAACAAACATATTTTATAAATAAGCCTTGTTCTGTATTAGATGAAATGACGTATTCGGCACATTTCTGATACGTATACACATTACAGCCAATTGATTAGCCCATACTGAGGACCTTTTAAATACATTTGCGATTTACACTATCTTTCAGTGAAAGTCCAATTAAAAGTCGGCTCAGCCATTTCAGAGATTACCCTTGACAAACAGAGAGACACGCAGACAGGTAATAAAATATTAATCGATATCGCATAACTGTATGCACTTGCTAGACATACCTCGTTATTTTTAAATCACAGACAGACACTTCGTATCTATACATATTATAAAACAAAGTCCCCCGCCGCGGTGTCGGTCTGTCTGTTCGCTTAAAACTCGAAAAGTACTGGACACATTTTTATACGGTTTTCAACAACATCGAGAGTGATCCCTGAGGAAGGTTTTAGTGTATAATAAGTTTAGGTTTTGTGCAAACTGACGATATTACGACGATATTAGTTCAACGCGCCGGCAAAAATTGAGCCGATCGGGAACTTTCCTCGAAAACGCTGCCAAAACCTTTCGAGTTATAACAAAGCTATGTATGGTGGGATTGTACCTCTTTAATAGATCTACAAAAAAGTTTGCAATGGTATATGTCTATCTTCCAAGGATAACCCACAATAATAGTTATTTGTGCAACAAGAGAGCAAAGTTGTTTTTTGTTTCGAGTGCTTATTTTGAGTCCCGAGCAAGCGAAGGATTCTATGATTGATTCACGAGCGTAGCGAGTGAATCAAAGTTAGAATCCTGAGCGTCGAGAGGGACTCAACAGCACGAGATACAAAAAACTTTGCTCTCGTGTAGCACACATAGCTTTTCACCACAGCAGTGAGAGCACATATTACTTAGGAGACATAGAAATGAACAGGCATAGATTGAATTCTGCATAATCACTTGTTGATTTAACTCTTCTGGTGTTAAAGTACAGTCATCATCGCTAGTTTCACTCATCTTTTGAGATTATTTTATATATTATTATAATTTATCAGCATCATTATAATTTATCAGTATCAGCATCAGCAAAATTTTTATTCCCGCTACTTTTTTAAATCGCGTTTTAATACCGCGTCCCTGACTCCCTGATGTTTATTTTTCAAAAGTATCATTGTTGTAATTCTAAATAAAAATGTATTGGTTAAATACTAATTTCATACTATTAATTAGACTTATTTTTATTAAAATCCAATAATAAATTAAACATGTAAACAATAACATATAAAAAAAAACAAATATCTTTTTTTTGCGTTGCCGTAGGTGTTTTCTTTGAGGTCGAATTCCAAAATCGAATTTCGAATTCGAAGGGGTTTGTTTTTTCACTCACTTTTTATATGCATATGAAAGAGACAGAGCACAGTAAAATTCAAATGTTTCAAATTTGTGGCTGAACAATGTCAATTCGTGACACTGAAGATTGAAAAATTAAAAAGCTACTTTGCCTCACGCTCGAATCAAAATCGCGTTTTGTTCACTGTTGTCTCGCAGCAAAAGCGGCATGTTTGAGCTGCTGTGGTGAAATAGTTATTTGTGCAACAAGAGAGCAAAGTTGTTTTTTGTTTCGAGTGCTGATTTTGAGTCCCGAGCAAGCGAAGGATTCTATGATTGATTCACGAGCGTAGCGAGTGAATCAAAGTTAGAATCCTGAGCGTAGTGAGGGACTAAACAGCACGAGATGCAAAAAAATTTGCTCTCGTGTAGCACACATAACTTTTCACCTCAGCAGTGAGAACACATCGCTTGCCCGCAAGAATACTGTATTAACTCTAAAAATGTACTTTTTCAGGAGAAGCGATTAAAGTTTTTAACTATAAATGTTGTGGTATATCCATAAGATAAACAGATTATTTTTTATTATTAATATGTATTAGTATGTACTCTCATCATCTTCTTGCCCTGGTCCCAATCTATTTGGGGTCGGCGCAGTACGTCCTTCGCTTCCATTCTTTTCTGTCGCCCGTCATCTGATCATTTACTCCTTTCTCTTTCATATCCATCCTCACACAGTCCATCCATCTTTTCCTTGGCCTCCCTCTCCCTTTCCATCCCTCTACCTTCATATTCATCACTTGCTTACCTACATACATATCATCTCTTCGCAAATATGTCCATACCAAGCCAAACGACTTCCTTTCACTTTCTCGTCTATAGGCGCCACTTTCAGACTACCTCTCACGTATTCATTCCTAATCTTATCCATTCTCGTAACTCCACACATCCATCGCAACATTCTCATCTCTGCCACATGTAATCGTTTTTCATCCATCTTCTTATTAGCCCAACACTCAGCTCCATACAATACGACAGGCCTAATAACCGCCTTATATATGCGTCCCTTGAATTTCAAAGGCATTTTAGGATCGCATATTGTGCCCGAGACCTGTCGCCATTTCATCCATCCTGAGTTGATCCTTTGCCGAACATCTCGGTCAATTTCGCCGTCGTGTTGCAGGAGTGAACCGAGGTAGCGAAAGTCGGAGCTTACTGGTAAGGGTATACCGTCGAGTGTAACCGGGCTTGGACTAGAGAGGCCGCCAAAGTCACAGAACATGTATTCAGTTTTGGTTCTGCTTATCCTAAGGCCTACGTTCTCCTGTCTCTGCCGCCACTCCTCCAGCTTGCTCTGCACCTCCTGTCCACTTTCTGCTACCAGGACGATGTCGTCGGCAAACAGCATGCACCAGGGTGCCTCTTCCTGTATGTCCGATGATATGGCATCCATAATCAACAAGAAGAGGTAAGGACTAAGAGCCGACCCCTGGTGCAAGCCTACAGCCACATCGAATCTGGCTGTGATTCCAGCTGCGGACCGGACTTGCGTGTGGCATTCAGCATACATAGCTTGGATCAACTTCAGGTACTTCGGTCATATGCCTTTTCGAGGTCAACGAATACCATATGCAGATTTTTGTGCGCCTCCCTGTATTTTTCACAAATTTGGCGAAGTGCAAAAATGGCATCCACCGTACCTCGACCAGGCATAAAACCGAATTGGTTACGTGAAATCTCACTCTCTGCTCGCAAACGTCGCTCAATTACTCTCTTCCATACTTTCATACTATGAGGCATTAACTTTATTCCCCGATAATTGTTGCATTCTTGGACATCTCCCTTATTTTTAAAAATGGGCACTAGGTAACTCCTGCACCATTCCTTGGGTACTGTCTCCTCATGCAACATCTTATTGAAGAATAAAGTCAGCCACGCCCATCCATCCTCCTCTAACACCTTCCATGCTTCTACTGGTATTCCATCTGTTCCTAATGCTTTCCCATTCTTCATTCCACTCACAGCCCGTCTTACCTCATCCTTACTTATTACATTCACTAGTCCAATATTCTTCGCCTTGTTCATTTTGCACCAATCATTCTCTTCATTCATTAATTTTTCAAAATATGTTCTCCACCTTTCTTTAATCCTATCATCATCCGTAAGAACCACTCCTGTTTCATCTTTCATACACTTTATATGGGATACATCCCTCGCCTTTCTCTCTCTAGCCTTAGCCAGTCGGTATAAATACTTTTGGCCCTCCGGCTTCTCAATTAATCGGTATATATTGTCAAGGGCTTTTGCTCTAGCTAAGGCAACGGCTCTTTTGGCTCTTTTCTTACATTCATCATACTTCTTTTTCTTACTCTCTTTCAACGAGTCATTATCTTCTTTCATCAGCTGCCATTCCTTAAACCTTGCTTTCTTTTCCTTGAGCACACTCTGTACTTCCTCTGTCCACCACCAGGTATCCTTATCTTTCATACGTTTTCCTTTCGATTCTCCTAAAACATATTTTGACACGCACTTCATACATTTACTCATCTCCTCCCAACTCTCATTCACGCTGCAATCCTTCATGCCGCCCATCTCAATCATTTTATCTACCACTCTATTTCTGAATTCTACTGCACATTCATTCTTCTCTAACATATGCCATTTTACTTTTGGGGGTAGCTGCTCCTTGGTTCTTTTCGAGCTCAGCCGAATTTTTAATTCGACCACCAGGAGTCTGTGCTGTGAGACTAAGTCTTCTCCCGGTACCACCTTACAGTCTTTGACCCAGTTGATACGTTTACGCCTTAGCAGAAAATAATCAATCTGGGTCGTATGGTGGCCACTGTTGTAGGTTACCAGGTGTTGCTCTTTTTTTTGGAACCAAGTGTTAGCCACTATAAGATCAAAAGCGGCAGCAGCTTGGAGAATTGCTTCTCCCTCGCTATTTCGGCTGCCGAAACCCTCCATGTACTCTTCCATACTCTCCACTTGTTCATCCCACATGACCATTAAAATCTCCTCCCACAATTATCTCTTCATTCTCCGGAATATCCGTCATCATGCATCGAAATCCATCCAAAACTTCTCTTTCTCACAATCATCACATCCTACCTGAGGGGCATACACACTTATCACATTCAGAATAATATCTTGCATTATCACTTTCACAGCAATCAATCCGTCATTAATTCTATTTACACATGTCACACCATCTTTCAGATTTTCGTCTAACACAATTCCCATACCATTTCTTTTCCCATCACTTCCACTATAATAAAACTTGTATCCTTCTCCGATCTCCCTAGCTTTCGTACCTTTCCATCTTGTTTCCTGCAGACATGCCACATTTATTCTTCTTCTTTTCAAAACATCAGCTAACTCTCTAGCCCTTCCAGTCATCGTACCTACATTCAAACTTGCATACCTCACCCTTACGTCACAGGTTCGCTTCTTACGTTGCACTCGCCCGGAGTAGTGCAACAACCCTTGCATACTTCTCGCAGGTGCCGGGTGCTGCCCCTGCGCGTCGCCTGCGGGGAACTCCCTAACCCTATCGCACTCCTGAACATATGTGGCCATACTGCAAATATGTTTTGGCATGGATTTTACTAGCCGGCCACCTGCCTGACGCCAACCCTCCTTGGGAATGTTCTCGTTATAAAGGAGGGGGGATAGGAGAAACGGGGTAAATGGATAGGATGTATGATGAGGAATAAAGGGTTTGTAGGTGGGGGTACTGTAGTCACTGGAAGGATATAGGGTAGTGACTACAGTAGCTCGGACAGACCAATAGACAGAAGCACCCCCTGAACTAGTCAGTCATCATCATCATCATCATTGACCTGCCGCAGTCCACTCCTGGATATAGGCCTCTCCAATGGCACGCCACTGAGCCCGATTTTCGGCTCTTCGTGTCCAGCCGCTGCCAGCCACTTTGCGTATATCGTCACTCCACCTAGCCGGAGGGCGTCCTACATTACGTTTGCCAAGGCGCGGTCTCCACTCTAGAATACGACTACTCCATCGGTTATCGGTTCTGCGACAGATGTGACCAGCCCACTGCCACTTCAACGTGCTAATTCTCTGAGCTATGTCGATTACCTTGGTTCTCTGTCGGAACACTTCATTACGAATTCGATCCTTCAGAGAAACTCCAAGCATAGCCCTCTCCATAGCTCGCTGAGCAACCTTAAATTGGTGGACTTGTTGCACCGTCAGTGTCCACGTCTCGACACCGTAAGTCATAACGGGTAGGACGCACTCGTTGAAGACTTTTGTCTTGCTTTGCGGTAGGGATGACGAAAAGACTCGACGGAGTTTCCTATATGCCACCCAGCCGAGCTGTATTCTTCTGCAAGCCTCCCTCTCGAAGTTGTTTCCACCCAACTGTAAGGTTTGCCCAAGGTAGACGTACTCCTGAACAACTTCGAGAGGGAGGATTTAGGATAATCAGTTCACGAGAGACATGTTCATTGAACATTATCTTGGTTTTATCCAAGTTCACCCGGAGACCGATGCGAGCAGAAGAATCAGCCAGGCTGCTCAGCATATACTGCAAGTCTTGCACGTTTTTAGCCACGATAACGATATCGTCTGCAAATCTTAAGTGTGAGAGGTACTCGCCATTTATGTTAATACCGCGTCCTTTCCAGTGCAGCGTCTTGAACATATCCTCCATTGCATTTGTGAACAATTTGGGGGAGATAACATCTCCTTGTCTCACGCCTCGATGCAGGTGGATAGCTGCGGCTTCATACAGACCTCTCAGCACTTGGACGTATCGCCAATCGATTTGGCACCGTTGCAAAGACTCCAGAACAGACCAGGTTTCAATAGAGTCAAAGGCCTTCTCATAGTCCACAAATGCTTAGCACAGGGGCTGATTATACTCCTCTGTCTTCTGTATAATCTGCCGCACTGTGTGGATGTGGTCTATGGTGCCATATCCTCCTCGAAAACCGACCTGCTCGGGTGGCTGAAACTAAGTCTACGCGCGAGACGGTTCGTGATGACCCTGAAAAACAGCTTTAAGTCGTGGCTCAAGAGCGAGATAGGTCTATAGTTCTTCAAAAGAGTTTTGTCTCCCTTTTTGAAGAACAAAACGACAATGCTCTTGCTCCACGCCCTTGGAGTTCTCCCCGAGAACAGGACAGAATTAAATATGCGTTGAAGCTGCACCAGTATAGGTTTTCCACCTGCCTCTAGCAGCTCCGTCGTAATTCCATCTTCCCCGGGGGCTTTTCCATTTTTAAGCTGCCTCAGGGCCACCACGATTTCGTCTTTGCTGACATCTGGCAACTCTTCCGTGAAGTGGCGGGTTAAAGTGGCTCTTGAATCCTCGGAGTCGGGTTGGGGACGGGGACGCTTTCAAGGTGTAGAGGTTGCCGTAGAAGCTCCGAACCTCCGCAAGAATCTCCGGCCTAGAAGTGGCAACTTTCCTGTCTGACGTGGTCAGCTTCGTCAGATGACTTCGAACTAAATGCTGAGTAAAAACTTTCGACCCCCGATTTCGCTCGATTGCTTCTTGTATAGAGCTTGTATTGGAGCTACGGAGGTCGCGCCTTACCAGCTTGAAGATCTTTTTATTTAGATCTGACGAAGTGCCTGCCGGGTTTTCTCGTCGAGTCTCTATTAGCTGCAGAGATTTTCGCGAAAGTTGAGATCTTCTGCCTGTGTAATGCGTCTTAAAGAGTTTCGTCCCCTCATCGCGAAGGATTTCCACCACTTTATCGAGTTCCTGGTCCGTATCAGCGTCTATTGCGGTTTCCAAGGCAGCGAACCGGTTTTCAAGTTTTAGCTAGAATGTTTCAGATCCAACCACGGATTCCAATTTCCTCCAGGAAATTTGGGCTCCTCATGTTACTCGTACTTTGATCAAAAGAAAAATAATGATTATTTTAATAATATTATAAATGTGAAAGTTATGATGTTTAGGTATTACTCAATAACGACAGAATGGCTAAATATAGCCGGATAAAATACAATGCCTTCTTGTGTTCGATATTGAGTAAAACGGCAAAACCAGTAGTAAAAGTTATTAATACCTATTATAAAAAAAAATACTATTCTTACCATTTGTATTAGATCCGCATGCGAAATCAACATTTTCTAAACATGCGATGTAGCCAGGACCTTGTTTATCTAACTTAGTATCAAGATTTTCGGATGATTTCAAATTATGTTGACGGTTATTCGATGTCTCACCCTGTGCTACTATACATTTTCGAATATAATCTAGTCTTTTCTGCCATATCATTCTGAAATAATGAATATGAAACTGAAGATCATAGACAAAATTAGACAAACTGCTATCTAAGTTAAATAGTTGTAAACAGAACATCGTAGTTTTTACGTTTGATACATTAACATCAACTAAAATTTAAATGAACACAGACACATTTTGTAATAATACTTGTATAAGATACAACTTATGGTGAATAAAGTAGCAAACAAAAAAATACACAAAACTTTTAATAGATCATAGGCACAAGCACAACTCAATATAATACTTTGTTCATTTAAATTCGGGGTACACTAAGCCTTACGTTATAGTGAAGAATACAGGTTAATTTCGTCTTATAACTCTGTACTAAATAGGATTTGGAAAATAAAATACTTACTTAAGGAAAAATACAGTAAGAAATCACAATAATACACTTTTTTCTTATGGTAAAACCGAATCTATGTATCATTAATAGATAATACTTTGTTTCAAATAACAGCACAGGTCAAACTAGTTCATGGACAGGAGCAACACTGAGCGTGTCGTTCTTCCTTTTTCTAGCGAAACAAAAAGACCGAGAAGGACATAGATGCAACTTTCGTAATTGGTTCATTCAAGGTGAAAACCATTTTCGGCCTAATTTAAAAGGTAGAACGTACTTTTTTTAGTCGAACTGTATTATTAAGTCAGTTAGTGCCAAATTTTGATATGATACTGTATTCTTCCGGACAAGCGACATATTACTTAGGAGACATAAAAAATAACAGGAATAAATTGTAAACAAAATTCTGCATTAATCACTTGTTGTTTTAACTCTTCTGGTGTTAAAGTACAGTCATCATCGGTAGTTTCACTCATAGTATCTTATATTAATATTATTTAACACGTCACGCTATACGCTATCGGCATCACCAAAATGTTTACTTATACCTACGTAGTATCCTTATAGTCTGTGGTTTACTTTATTCCCGCTATTTTTTTTAATCGCGTTTTGATACCGCGTCCCTGATGTTTATTTTTCAAATGTACCATTGTTGAAATTCCAAATAAAAATGTATTGGTTAAATACCAATTTTATACTATTAATTAGAGTTATTTTTATTAAAATCCAATAATATATTAAACATATAAACAATAACATTTAAAAAACAACATAATTTCTTTATATATAAAGATATATGTGTTTTCTTAAGGAGTTTGTTCTTTTCACTCGCTTTTTTATATGCATGTGAAAGAGACAGAGCACAGTAAAATTCGAATGTTTCAAATTTATGGCTGAACAATGTCAATTCGTGGCACTGAAGATTGAAAAATTAAAAAGCTACTTTGCCTCACGCTCGAATCAAAATCGCGTTTTGTTCACTGTTGTCTCGCAGCAAAAGCGGCATGTTTGAGCTGCTGTGGTGAAAAAATAATAAAATGGTCAAACGAGAAGGGGGAAGATTGGGTCAAAGGCAAAAAAAGGCTAAACGAATAGGATACAATCGATATGGGTATCGTTTTCGAGATTTTCGGGACGCTGATTAATAATATGAAATTCATTTAGTGATCCAAGATGGCGGACGGGAATTTAAAGATGGCGGATGGGAAAAATTTAAAAAGTCAATATGGGTATCGTCTCTGATGATTTAAGGGATGGTGAATCCAAATACGACATCTATTTCGTGATCAAAGATGGCGGATAGGAAATCAAAGATGGCGGACGGGATTTTTTTTAAAGATCAATATGGGTATCGTCTCCGATTTTCAAAGGGATGGGGAATCCAAATACAACATCTATTTCGTGATTCAAGATGGCGGATGGGAAATCAAAGATGGCGGATGGAAAAATTAAAAAAAAATCAATATTAGTATCGTCTGCGATGTTAAAAGGGATGGGGAATCGAAATACAACATATGTTTCGTGATTCAAGATGGCGGATGGGAAATCAAAGATGGCGGATGGGAAAAAATAAAAAAATCAATATGGGTATCGTCTCTGATGATTTAAGGGGTGGTGAATCCAAATACAACATTTATTTCGTGATCAAATATGGCGGATAGGAAATCAACGATGGCGGAAGGGATTTTTTTAAAAATTCGATATGGGTATCGTCTCCGATATTTTAAGGAATGGGGAATTCAATAATATATAAATATCTATGTTTGTTTGTTCATCATTTATAGACTCTGAAATGATAAGAGATTAAGCTCTAAGTCAATGGTAACTTTGGAAAAGGGGCTTGGAAAAAGGGAATTAAATAAAACCTCTTAAAAAGCGATACGGAGTTCGCCGGGTCAGCTAGTACTATATATAGTTGATTAAGATGGTCTGAACTAGTTAGATAAATAATATTATTGTTTCAGATAACATTCACGGTAACATCACAATGAAAATGAAGGACATGGTCAGAGATGGCGTGAAATATCTGAAGATCACTGGCTTTGACTTCCAATACGAACCAGTATCCAGGTTCTACTTCGAATTCAAAAACTTGTTCGGCGGTGACAAGGAAAAAGGTATGTTATATAATATTAAAAAAAATATTATATAATTTTCCCGATCTGTGCACATGTTAATGTTTATTTAGCGAATTTATATCAAGTTTAACACATGACCATGGTGGGTGTTATCCACGATGAAACGTCGAGGTTAAATAAGAGATAGATAAAACTCGTTAAATAAACATTAAAATATATGTTTAATGATCCCTGCTAAAAATCTTAATAAACTGCGAGCTAAGAACCATTAAAAGATCCTGTCAGTTTCTAAACGAAGAAAACCGCATCATACTCGTAATAACGATAGCCTAGTGGTGTAAGTATGTAACGGACTGCAGAGACGATGGTCTCGGGTTCGATCCCAGGTACTCCAGGCACAACCTCTGACTTTTTGAAGTTATGTTTGTATTGAAAATGTTAATTACCGCTCGCTTATTAATGTGCCCGGTAGATGGCAATAGGCTTGCCCCTATTACATTGGGACCGAAACATAACGAGGCTGAGGTATATTACACATACACACCCACACTTCGCCAGTCTGGGTGTGTAATACACCTCTGCCTACCCCTTCGGGGATAAAGGCGTGAAGTTATGTAAGTTATATTAGGTGCATCTATGATAGAGGTGTAAAGACATTGATTTGTATTTAAGGAGCGAAGGATATGTCACCGGAAAGTAATAAGAACCGTAAATTACAAATTTCCTAGGCAATTTATAAACTTTCGTAGGATTCTAAATTACAGATAAATTGTATTACTTTATGCAAACATTTCCGTAAATTTATCAATTTGCGAAGTCTCGTCGTAAATGTATAAACTGACGGAAATCCATTCGTAAGATTCTACACAGAGCTTTTGTTTTTACGCTTCCTTAAAATACGACAAATCACACAATGCTCTCTGATTGGTCGGTCGGTGATAATGAAGGTCGGCATCATTTCAATAGGTTAAGTAAGATTTTCTTGTGACGGGCTCCGTCAACTTAGCCTCATTAACATCGCTAAAGTTCTAGTTAATTCTTAAAAGTGGCGTTAAATGGCGGTGGCGCGGAAACACTTAATGGAATTGATATTATAATGCACTACTGGGCACGGGCCTCTTCCCTCTATGAGAAGGGTAAAACCATAGTCCACCACACTGACCTAGTGTGGTTGGCAGCGGAGGTCGACTCCACATTTCTTCCTTCTTCTTCATCCCGCCATTCCTTCTTAACTTTCTCTCTCCTAATCCCTAACTATTCCTTTACCCCATCCTCAAGATAGGCAACAACTTGGTTGTATTTTGGTACACTGCCGTGTCTATAAGCAGGGGTTACCACATACCATCATGTGAACCACTGGCTTGTCTGTTTTACCATCATCATCTCAGCCAAGAGACGGCCACTGTTGGACATCGGCCGAAGCTCTTCACACAGATAGATCTCTAGACACCCGCAATTAAAAGCTGTTCTCAAGCGCACCTTGAACCCTTATCGTCTGGTCTTTAAATTAATATGAAAAGAAAAAAGATGAAAGAGAAATGACAGGGAAAAAAGCAATGACTCTGAGTTTGTTTCGGCTTTTCTTCTCAAGAGGTCATTTAGCTTGAAAAAGCCGGCTTCGTCTGGAATAGGGTTTTGACTTATATAAATGTTTCAAACTTTAGAGTGGCCTATGTCCAGTAGTGGACGTCTCTAAGCTGACATGATGAAGTGTTGTAAACAAACAAAATGCAGAAATGAATAGGTATGTCTTTATGTATTTTTTTGTTGTTTTCAGCGGGACCGGTAGAGCAGGTGTTGAACGATGGTTGGAAAGATGTGATGACTGATCCTAATATCGGGAAACCCATTATGACGGAGGCTTTATTGCAACTCGTGGCCATCGCCAATAAGCTGTTCCACAATGTTCCGGCTGATGAACTCCAGATTGTTAACTAAATTAGACAATAAATGATGCACTTATATACTTTGACTGGTCTAATTTATTTTCCTTAATCTCTTAAAAGTGATTGTTTCACTTTAGGCAGTGTAAGTGACCGTCGTTTCTTTGAACATTGAAATATGAAGAGTTGACAAACAATAATCAAAACCGTTTTTAATTATGTGTCAAATTTTAACCCAAGAGTAAGTAGTACCTAAGAGTACCAGGGCAGTCCCAGAAGTATCCGACCTGACACACTTAAAGAGGTTTTTATCCCAAATAAATACTCTTTTTAAAAATAATATACTTCATAAAGCTTAAATTTGAAATTGGAACACGTAGCGTCGTTTGTCTTTTGTTTAGTAGCCATCAATAGTTGACGCTGTGAACAAATTTTCAGACATGGAGAAAATTGGCCATCGTTATGTGATACAATACTTTAATTTGAAAGGTTTAAGTCCAACTGTTATTAAAGCGGAGCTAGATTCTACTTTGGGGGAGTCTGCTCCATAGTTTACAACAGTAAAATATTGGGTGGCAGAGTTTAAACGAGGTCGCTTGAGCTGCGAAGATGAACATCGATGTGGTCGACCAAATGAAGTGACAATACCAGAAACCATAGAAAAAATCCACAAAATGGTATTAGATGACCGGCGATTGAAAGTACGCGAGTTAGCAGACATGGCAGGGATTTCAAAAAGTGCTGTACATCGCATATTAACCGAAAATTTGGATATGAAAAAGATGTGCGCAAGGTGGGTGCCGCGATTGCTCACAGAGGACCAAAAACGGCGTCGCGAAGATATTTCGACCGAGTGTTTGGCAAAATTTCACAATAATAAAGCGGAGTTTTTGCGGCGTTTTATTACTATGGATGAAACGTGGGTGCATTATTTCACAACAGAGACTAAAGAACAGTCGAAGCAATGGACTCGTAGAGGAGAACCAGCCCCAAAGAAGGCGAAAACCGTTCCATCAGCGGGAAAGGTCATGGCCTCCGTTTTTTGGGATTGTCGTGGGATAATCTTTATAGATTATCTTCAGAAAGGACGGACTATCAATGGCGAGTATTATGCTAACCTGTTGCATCAATTAAGTGAACAAATCCGTCAAAAACGACCGCACCTGGCGAAAAAAAAAATTTTGTTTCACCAAGACAATGCACCAGTACACACGTGTGCCAAGGCCATGACCAAAATCCGCGAGTTAAAGTTCGAACTACTTCCTCATGCACCCTATTCGCCCGACTTGGCCCCTTCGGATTATTTTTTGTTTCCAAATTTAAAAAAATGGCTTGCTGTTAAAAGATTTGCCAGCAATGATGAAGTGGAGGCAGCGGTTGATGAGTATTTTCACGAGCTCGACAAATCTCATTACAAACAAGGTGTTGAAGCTATCGAACATCGCTGGGCCAAGTGCATAGAACTAAAAGGAGATTATGTAGAAAAATAATAAAAAAATAATTTGATTTTCTTTTGTTTTCCTTGTCAGGTCGGGTACTTTTGGGACTACCCTCGTAGTACAGTAATTGTTTATGCGCAAGTATGCTATGTCCAAATTTATTTATCACTGAAAGCATCCAAATCATTACATGATACGCAGTAAGGCTATGCAGCAATGAATAAGATCGCATTTGTACATCCTGAAAGTTATTTTAAGGCAATGCCTAGTCATAAATTCTTTATTATTTATAAGATCCCATCAGGGGACAGAAAGTACACTGAGATTTGAAACAACTAGGTACACGTGAATTTTCGAAAATCCTCTTGTACCCTGTTAGTCGGTAACGGAAGCATTAATATAATGAATGTTCGTTTATTTAGCGTCCTGAAAGTGGATATGGTGAGACAGGAGTAGCCATTGTCACGTTATAATGCAACTCGCCAAAATGTCATAACATAGCGGCAAAAAACATTTTTATATTTAATACTATAAAGTACAAAGTAATAATGACTGCCTCCGTGGTCAAGTGGATAGCATATGCGTCTGCTGATCGGGAGGTTCCGGGTTCGATTCCCGGGTCAGGCAAAAGTATTACTAAGTTTTTTCAAATTCACAATAGCAGCACGGAGCCTGGCAATGTGGCCGGTAACGTTAATAGGCTCCTGCCTTATTACGTGGGACTTTAAATTCACATGTCGAAATGTAGGTGTAATATTATACCTCTGCCTACCCCTTCGGGGATGTCAAGTGGATAGCATATGCGTCTGCTGATCGGGTTCCGGGTTCGATTCCCGGGTCAGGCAAAAGTATTACTAAGTTTTTTCAAATTCACACTAGCAGCACGGAGCCTGGCAATGTGGCCGGTAACGTCAATAGGCTCCTGCCCTATTACGTGGGATCTAAAATTCACAAGTCGAAATGTAGGTGTAATATTATACCTCTGCCTACCCCTTCGGGGATACAGGCATAACGCTTAAAAAAAAAAGTTGTAATATAGACGTGATGTCTTTTGTTTTTTGCGGAGATCGGAACGCTCATGCGTTTGACGATAAAAATATTATTTTGAGGCACGCATTTATTATTTTAATAATAATAATAATTTATTTCAGACTAGGTTGTCTGTGTTGTTAGTAATATAGTGCAACTTACAACTATGTTAGTAATACATACATGAAATAAGATTATTTAAAATTAACCTATGTGTAGGCGAATCCAGTGCCTCCAGATAGGACTCTCAATATGATCAGCAATGTTCCTCAGGTAGCTGTTAGGACTGTCCCTCACCCTGCGCATCAGCGATGCTGCTCTTTTCCTAATTATAGCATAGTATCCATCCACATGTGATTCTGCAAACATCGCTGACGCTGAATGCCTGAAGGCATTGTTGTACTGAACCCTCAGAGCGCTCACAACCCGCTGCGTGCAGTTGGCCCTCAGGCTGCAAACCTTAGCAAACCCGAGAGCCAGCATATTACAGCGAATCGCGAGCGCCCTGCGTTCCCGTTCCACATCCAGGTCATCAGTTAGGTTTTCACTAACAATGTGTCCTAAATACACAAACTGTGAGACTCGTATTAGGGCAACCCCCGCTAGTGTCACGGGCGGTACATATGAAGGATTCATTTTCCCCGCCCGAAACACCAGCAAGTCACTTTTTTGACGTTATACGTCAATCCATATGTTTCAGCATATGCCTCACACACACCTAGGAGGCTACGCAGGGAACTAATCGATGGGCTCAACTACACCATGTCATCGGCGTAACTAATGTTGTTGACTATATTGCCGTCTATGGAGCAGCCTACACCGGTGTTGTTGAGCTCACGAACCAGCTCCCGTACATAATATAATAATATATTAATTAACGTAGGAGAGCTCAGTGCCCCCTGCCTGACTCCACACTTTAATTTATAGGAATCAGACAGACAATCTGCCCATCTCATAAAGTTCGTCTGGTGCCTGTACCAGTACTCGAAGACACCAATAATGTTATTATAATTTTAATTTCTTTTGTTATTGCGAAACTACACGGATGTCGTTGGTGGTCTGTATCACTGAAGGCAACAAACGATGCCGTTGAACCCGCAACACTAACGCACTAACACTACGCTTTCAATGCCAACTACACTGTTTTGCCAAATCCATGAAAGAGAAAGCTTGCCTATTTTTAGTTCAGTACAGCTTACACATTTTGACATTCAAATATTTTTAACCAAATTAAAAAAGTCACCAGTATTTCATGCTATATACTTAGATTAGAATCTCTACTCACGAAAATAAAAAATCAAGCAGTATTCGGAAGCGGAAATCCCGCTAAATTTATAGCGTAGTTGAAAATAAACGGCAAAAATCGCAAGTCAAATAGAAAGCCAACATTTGAAACCGCCTACAAAACTAGCTATTGAATTGTTTAGGTTTTAAAGGTTGGTAACAGGTAAAATATGATAATAATAATAATATTCTACCACATTCACACAACACCATCTAGTCCCAAACTAAGCAAAAGCTTGTACTATGGGTACTAGATAATGGATAAACATACATATATGTTTTTTTTGTAAATACATACATGTTATACATAGAAATACCCAGACCAAGACAAACATCCATGTTTACGCACACAAATGTTTGACTTGATCGGGAATCGAACCCACGACCGGCGCGCGGCCACGGTAATAATATCTAACAGTATTGTAACTCCATACAAACGCTCGAAACTCGAGTCATACCTACGCGCCTCGAGCAAAGTACCCATTTGACTGTGCGGACTGTGCCTAAAGTACCCACAGCCGCGATCGTGCCGCAGCTCGCATACGGCGCGTCTGTAGGTATATAACTCACCAAGCTGGCCGAGTTACAATACTGTTACTTTTTTTTCGCTCTGTGGCAACACTAAGGCTAACAGCTGATCCGACCTTGTCCCGTATTTTTTACAAGTAAAAATATAAAATAATCGAATAATTAAAGCTAATTACAAGTTAATTGCTTAATAAATGTGTTATTTGTAATAATCTATAAAAGTATTAGTGTTTTCTGTGAAAATAAGGTGAGTTTATTGTGATTTCTTTTTTGACAACCAATCTACCGGCTAAATTTGCATTGTCATTAATCAAACAGGTATAACATTGTAACTACTATTTAAAATCAACTTATACGTATAAAATAGTGTTAAATAGTATATTTCCAAATAAAAAGTGCTATCAAGTTCCTAAATAACCACCTATAAATAGTAAAAATAAATAAACATAACCTAAATCTTGTTAGTTGGTTACACAACTTTGGACGAGATCAGCTGTTCTTTCTTACAATAATATTTAGCTTTAAACCCTACTATTACTACTATTACAATCTTCTCCTTTACTTTCTTTGAACTACGTGTATTTCTCTCTTTTCACTATGATTATGACTCGTAAAGCTTTGGCTCGCCAGGAAGAGTCTAAACTCCAACTGGCTTTAATTGAATTAAAGACCTCTAAGGAGTTGTGTAACAAACTGATAGAGGAAAGAGAAGATAATGAGAAAGAAATGTTGAACTTACTGGAAAAAAATAAAAGCTTAAAATGTGAAATGGTTCAGCTACATAATCAATTCTCTGATGCCATGAGTGCTCGGGATGGACTCCAGCTCATTGTAGACGGGTTTGCCGAGTGTAGTTTGCAGTATGAACAAGCCCTTGACCGTATACAGTTCTTAGACGAAAAGTTACATGAGGCAAACAGTAGAATAAGTCATCTAGAATTCACACAAGATCAGATCACTACGACGGCAAATCAAAGTCTGTTCGATGAGCTGGTGGTTCATGCTCCAAGCATGATTACTGATATAAATCATTTTAAAGTATCACTTCCAAATAGTCTATCAGTGTGCAAAGAATCAAATAATTCAATAAAATTGATTAGGGGTAGTAGGAATAGAATTAAGAAATATGTTAAAATAAACAAATTCATAAAAAAGACCCAAAAATTAGTTCACAGACAAAAGTTTTTCATAAAAAAATGTTAAGCTAAATAGGGAAAGATTAATTGCTCTTGAAAAATTAAAAAATTACTCACACAAATATCACCAAAATAATTTGAAACATAAATTAGAAATAAATAATTTGCAGGTAGAATTAAATAATCTTAGTGACAAATTAGTATCAATGACAAATAAATATAAAAGCTCTGAACTACAAATGAAAGAGTACATATTAGCAATGAATGAGTTGGTGGCATCAAATAGTAACGAATGCTCAATACCATTGAACAATGACATCCCGTTCAACCTCCAACACTCGCCAGCTTGCTCATTGCCAACATGTAACCCGGTTTTGCTAAATAGTTCTATAAACAATACAAAATCAAATATTAAACACACTGTAAATAAATTAAAAAATAACAAACTAGACAGTAAAACTATATTACAAAATAAAAATAAAGTGATAATATTTAGTGATGAGATTGGAAAAGGTATGGGTCAGTTGTTGGCAAACACATATAGTGATGGGTTAGTAATGAACTACTGTTTGCCTGGGTTAAATTCCATTGCTATTTTAGATAAAATTATAAACTTCAATTTTGACCAGGATACAACTTTATTGATTCTACTTGGTAAAAGAGGATCTTTAAATAAAAGACTTTTATTCTATTATTACAGTAAATTATGTGAATTAAATTTAAATCAAATTATTATGCTCACTTTACCTTTCAGTAAAGGGTTGCCACAGAAAGAAAATAATATTAGACATAGTCTTAATATAAATTTGTGTAGTTGGTCATACAATAACGATCAATTTCATGTTTTTGACGCTAACAATTATGTTAGTAAAGCTTTACATTTGACGCAAGATACTTGTTATCTGAATTCTTATTATAAAAGACAACTAGCTGAGTCGCTAGCATTTTGTATTGACATTTCAGCCAAGAATTTGGCTAATAAACGTGTTGCCCCTATACAGCAACAAAATGACATTTATAATGATTCAGCCAATATTTTGGCTACACAGTCTGACATTTCTATTAATTTAAATTAAATAGTTTGACAATAGAGAATACCTCTTGCAATGACACTTTCATTAATAATGGGCTGGTATGTACGAATAAGCCCAATTCAACTAATAATACATTTAGAAATTCGCAAGTATTGAAACTGGTACATCAAAATATACAAGGTATGTCAAATAAAGATTTGGAAGTGGAGTTGTTCATGAACGGTGAATGCGTTGATATTTTGTGTATAACAGAACATTGGCTTAAAGATCACCAGTTCATGTGCAATTTTAATAACCATCTAGTTGGTAGTTCGTTCAGCTGACAAAATGCAATACATGGTGGATCCTTGATTTTAGTTAACAAGCTGCTTAAATTTAAGAATCGTAGTGACATTGTTAGTTTCTCTGTTGAACGGACAGTTGAAATAGCCTGTGTGGAGTTGGACCAACTTGTTGTGTTGAGTGTGTATAGGCCACCATCGTCCTTCTATGATAACTTTGAAAGTGTCATGGATGATGTGTTACGGAAGCTATGCCAACAAAATAAATCTATAATAGTAGGTGGCGATTTTAATATTAATTTACTCGAAGATTCCCTGAATTGCCACAAAATTAAGAATTTGTTTAAGTCATATAATCTTGCATGCTTATTTTTGGAACCCACCAGGATAACTTCCACGACATCTACTTGTATAGACAATATATTTACAGATATTGTACCAGTTAGAAAACAAATAATTAACAAATTAACATCAGATCATTGTGGACAATCTATAACAATAAGTTGTACAATTCTTTCTTTGACATGTACTGTACTATATTCAGTTCTATCTTTGTCCCTAAGAGGATCTCAGTTGCTGGTACTACATCCTTCAGTGAATGGGCAACCACTGGAATTTACAAAAGTAGAAATAAGCTTTACGAATTATATGAACAGAAGGTAATTAATAAAAATGATGAAAAATTTTGTCAATACGTAAGAAATTATTCTAAGTTATTTAAAAAGATTTGTCATGAAGCTAAGACACTTTATTTAAAATCAAAAATTAAAAACAGTGACAATAAAATAAAAGCAACGTGGGATATTATAAACAATGAGACTGGAAGGGTCAAGATTAAAAGTAACGATTACACGCTTCAAGTAAATAAAAAGATATTAAAATCAGATTTTGAGGTTGCCACAGCATTTGAAAATTTCTTCACAGACATTCCAGTCTCAAACACTAAATCCCTGAACTCATCCCCCAATGACGCCGAATCTCTATTAAAAAAAAATGTCAATAGGTGTAACATTGAATTTAGATTTAGTTATGTCACTGACAAAGATATTGTAAAAACTTTTAATACCCTTAATTTGAAGAAGACTAGTGATCTTTGGGGCAATTCTGTTGTGATTACGAAATCCATAATCAACACAGTAGCACCTGAACTGGCAATGATTTTCAATAGATGCATTGACTGTGGTGTGTTTCCTGATCAAATGAAAAGTAGTAAAGTAATTCCGTTATTTAAATCAGGTAGCACATCTGACCCCACAAATTATAGGCCAATATCTGTGCTACCCACGTTTCGTAAAATTTTTGAAAAATTAATTCTAGGCCAGCTTCAAACTCATTTTAATAACAATAAGCTGTTACATGAAAAACAATTTGGTTTTACTAGGGGTCGCTCAACTACCGATGCTGGAGTTGAGCTTTTAGATAGTATTTTTGATGCCTGGGAGGAGTCGCATGATGTTCTAGGAGTCTTTTGTGACTTATCTAAGGCTTTTGATTGCGTTTTTCATGAAACATTGATCAGGAAATTACATTACTATGGAGTTAAGAACACTGCTTTGGATCTCCTAACATCATATTTGAGTAATAGGATACAGAGAGTTGAGGTAAATGGAAAAGTTTCTATGGGTTCAGTGGTCACAATGGGAGTGCCGCAAGGTTCAATTCTTGGTCCATTCCTTTTCCTTGTATATATTAATGATTTGCCATATATTATGCAAAATAATGAAGAGATAGTGTTATTTGCTGATGATACATCACTTATCTTTAAACTTAGACGAGAACAATTAAATAATGACGATGTAAATAACGCTCTCTCTAAAGTAGTTCAATGGTTTACTGCTAACAATTTACTGTTAAATGAAAGAAAAACAAAATGTATACGATTTTCAAGACCGAATGTAAAACAAGTTAAACCTAACATATGTTTGAATGGAGAAGAGTTGGATCTTATAGATAACACCGTATTCTTAGGCATAACCTTAGATTCTAAGCTACAGTGGGGCCCACATATAGGTCAGTTGTCGAATAGACTTAGCTCTGCAGCGTACGCGGTTTATAAAATTCGTCAGTTAACTGATATAGATACGGCCAGATTAGTATATTTTAGTTATTTCCACAGCATAATGTCCTATGGCATTTTATTATGGGGCAACGCAGCTGACATTCAAACTGTGTTTGTACTGCAGAAGCGGGCTATTCGTGCAATCTACAGTCTTGGTTCAAGGCATTCACTGAGGGAAAAATTTAAAGAAATTAAGATAATGACTGTCGCATCTCAATACATTTATGAGAACTTGTTATATGTCAGGAAAAATATAAATATGTTTTCTAAATTCAGCGACATTCATAAATTAAATACACGAAACAAAAACAAACTTGTTCTACCTACAACTAGACTACAAAAAATAAGTAACTCATACAAGTGTCAAAGCATACGTTTTTACAACAAAATTCCAGGCAATATTCAGGAACTAAGTATTAATAAATTCAAAGTATTTATTTAACAGAGCTTGTGTTCAAAAGCTTATTACACAGTTAAAGATTATTTAGCAGACAAAAACGCCTTTTTTTTTTTTTTTTTTTGTTTTTTTTTTTGTTTTACGAGGTGGAAAATCCCTTCGGATCTCCGACTCTTGGGGGAAATAAGAGCCGGAGTATGTGGTGTTTCCACTAAAAACCACCTCGACTTCCGCCATGTACCCGTGTGTCGGAGGGTGGGGCATCACCAAAGCACTCGTCGCCACCCTCCGACGGGTATTGGCCCGCCAGATGGTCAGGCGGGCCCCGAACAAAACCCCCTTGGCGACGGATTAAGGTGTTGGACTCCGCCGCCAAAACGCCCAGCGGCCGCAGAGGATAGGGAGGACGGCAACGCAACACCGCATCTCCTCTTCCTCTGCGGCCCCACCGCGACGCATCGAATGGTGCGCCCCCATTTGGTCGCGGGAGATAGGGCGCGCGGCAACGCAACACCGACACGCCTCTCCTCCCGCGACCGCACCCGACTGCGAGGGACAGACAGAACTGTCCCCCGCACCCGCACCGTTGGACGCATCCTGCGCAGGCCCCTCCAAGCCCACGCGGAGCGTCCCCTCCTGGATCCCTCTTAGCTTCACCGCGGGTGACGAATCCACGGTTACTGAGCCCCCCCACCACGACAAGGTGGAGATCCCACGGGGGGGAGACAAAAACGCCTGGAATTGAGTTTAAAAATTATGAATTGACATTAAATTATGAATTGACATTATGAATTTTGAAATTAGTGACATAATATTTTTATTTACATTTGTAGTACTTATATCTTTACATTCTGACATTTTTGATTTGACATTTGTAATTTTATTTATTTTGTTTTGACATTGTTTGATTTGACATTGTTATTTTCTTTTGACATTTAAAATTACTTAAGTAATATATTATTATTTTATTTTTTAGACATTCTTAAATTGACATTCAATAATATTTTCTGACATTTAAATATATGCCATTTAATTGTTTAAATTTTTATAATTTTACATATTGTTTACAACATGTATTTTACTATGTATTAGCATGTAAAGTTGTGAGTACGATGTGGGCATTATTAAACATATAAACAAATAGTTGTGGCAACCTGTCTGATGGCTTAGGCTGACATGCTTATGCATACACCTTCTGATGGCGTGGATGCATAGTGATACAGATCGTGCTGGCTCCCTCAATCAAGGTTGAGCCGTACGATTGCTGTTGAATGCGGGCCATCAGTGGGCCGAGTCAGTCAAAAGCGTCAGATGATTTCCTGCATTGTACTTGCATACTAAACCCTTTTTTGTCTGGACTTTTAAAGATCAAGAAAAGACTAAAGAAATTGAAGTGACAAAAAAACAATGACTCTGAGTTTGTTTCGGCTTTTCTTCTAAAGAAGTCATTTAGCTAGGAAAAGCCGGCATC
The DNA here is from genome assembly GCA_944739405.2 of Euclidia mi. Taxonomy (NCBI): domain Eukaryota; kingdom Metazoa; phylum Arthropoda; class Insecta; order Lepidoptera; family Erebidae; genus Euclidia; species Euclidia mi. Next base: position 836,306 of record OX123194.2, on the reverse strand, counting down.
ATCTAGAATAGGGTTTTGACATGTATAAGTGTTGTAAACAACCAAAATGCAGAAATAAATATGTCTTTATGTCTTTATGTTATGGCTCCAGTACACAATGGTCCATGATGGGCCACTGCAGGCCATCGCCGTTGTATACACACGCCTACACACCAAACTATGCTAAACCAGTATAAACTGATCGTTTAATGTGCGGAAAGATAACACAAAGCGAGACCATGATAAACTGGTTTTGTTTAACTTGATGTGTAGCCGTGTGTACACGGAGTACGGCGATGGCCTGCAGTGGCCCATCATGGACCATTGTGTACACGGGGTGATGGTATACAGTGGCGGGCAATTGTCAATCGTGGCGCGCAATCGGGATGTTGTCGGTTTTTTGGGCACACTTCAAAGGAATCGTGGCGTAGCGTGGCCTGTAGTGTTCACACAATGGCCCATTGTCATTCGTCACCGACCGTAGACCGGGATAGTGCACTTTTTGTTTTATGTATATAGAAGGCAGTAAAAGAAACTGTATATTGAATATATTTGCAAAATAATTATACAGTTATGCTATGAATCAGTAATGGAGCAAAAATCTAAAAAAATAATTCTGTCTGTTTGTACACGCTAATCTCGGAAGTTACTGGACGGATTTGAATGAAACTTTTTTTTATTATATTGCTATTAGGTCAGGCGACATATAGGCTAAAATTGATTTTGGAAAGTGGAACATCTAATGCAGAACCACAACAGCCCAGCGTAACTATAAGACATAACAATTGTGGTGTGGCAAAAAACATTTCACATGATGAGCATTTTTTGATAAGCGATTAAAATTTGAAGATCTCGAACATCTGATGTGGAACTTAAAGAGCCCAGCTACACTATAACATACAGGCTTGCCTTTTTAGCAAAACTTGTTCAGTCTGATGAGCATTATTTGTTGACTTATCGAAGATCTGAAACATCTGATAATGAACTATATAAATCCATTTGCACTATTCCATACAGACTTGAAGGCTTAGCAGTTGTTGTCCACTATGACAAGGATTTTCTGTTGAAAGATCAATATTTATAACGAATTATTCGATCAATCCAAGACCCGAGGAAGGACACAGGAAAGTTTTTATCGCGATAACTTACATCCACGCGGGCGGAGCCACGGGCGACAGCTAATATATATATATTTTTATTTATTGTCTCACGCCTGTATCCCCGAAGGGGTAGGCAGAGGTGTAAATATTACACCCACATTTCGTCATGAATTTATAGGTCCTACGTAATAGAGGACGAGCTAATTGCCGTTACCGGGCACATCACCAGACTCCGGGCTGCTACTGAGTATTCGGAAAAACCCAGTAACGCTTTTGCCCCAACCAGGAATCGAACCCGGGACCTCCGATCAGTAGTCACATACGCTATGCACTGGATCACGGAGGCAGTGTATAATATGTATAAATATACTAGATGAGCCCGCGGTTACACCCGCGTTATTTAAGTCTTTGTCCGCTCTCGTGGCTCATAGCGTGATGTTATATAGTCTATTAGATAGCCGCCCTCGATAAATGGGCTATCTAATAGAGAAATATTTTTTTGAGATTAATCGCAAGATTAGATAGCCGTGGCTGCAATTACTTCCACGTCCATCGCAACTGATTCGCCAGGCAGCAATGAGCCATGCGCCGTTGTGTGAACACCAAGTGATCGTGGCGATGGCCTGCAGTGGTCCATCATGGGCCACTGCAGGCCATCGCCATTGCGTACGGTAATGGCGATGCATGTTCACACAATGGCGGGCGATGGCCTGCAGTGGCCCGTCATGGACCATTGTGTACTGGGCCCTTTAGATTACATTACCGTGGCGCGGCGTAGCAGTCGTTTACACTCCCGCGTCGCCAACCGGTCGTCTAAGTGTTACCAACACCAACCTGTTACCAACTAATGTCGCGGACCCCGGGCTCCAAGGCGTAGGTTTCGGATCGCAACCAGAAAAAAAATCATTTTAGTACTGATTTTGTTGCTTCACATGGTATTTCCACAGATATTGATGAACTCACTCGCAACGCAAAGGGGTAGAGTGGACCCAAATGGATTGAGTGATGGATACACTGGAGCAGTGTCAATTCATTCAAAAGTACTGAAGCCCTATTACGTCCAGGATTTTCATGGCAGCTAGAACCGAAGGTTAGAAGTGCTTCTAAGGCACGGAGCAAGCGATACCTAATTAACAATTTCATACGCACATAACTCGTAACGGTTTCCATAGCTACCCGCAACCCAACACTAAATCTGTATATATAAAATTCTTGAGTTACTGACTGACTGACAGACAAGCTACATAATTGGGGACCATAAGGGTGCACTAAGAAGGGATTTTCCGATCCGAAATTTCCACGACATTGGCCAGAAACGGTTAAATAAAAAAAAACGAACATAGCTGCGGGTATCATCTAGTCCTACTCCTACTAATATTATAAATGTGAAAGTTTTTGAAGATGTATGTATAGATGGATGGATGGATGGATGGATGTTTGTTACTCTTTCACGGAAAAACTACTGAACGGATTTGGATGAAACTTTACAGTAATATAGTTTATACATCAGAATAACACATAGGCTACAATTTATAAAGATTTTGTATAATGTTGCCATAATATAAGGAAAAGTATCAACTAAGTCGGCAAAATTCTGAGCTCTGAAAGCCGTGCGTTGCCTAAACCGTTAAAGTTACTTGAAGATAATGTACGGTGATATTGTTTATCATAATAAAAAATTGGGCAAGTGCGAGTCGGACTCGCGCACAAAGGGTTCCGTACCATCATCTATAAAAGAAAATCACGTTCGTTGTATGTATACTTAAATTCTTTATAAGTTTCTACCTGTTTATTAAGATCGAGTAACATTTGTTGTATGGGAGCCCCCCTTTATTATTTAATTTTTTTAAATTTAATTATTTATTTTGAAAGGTCATATACAACTACATATACTACATATGTAAAAATTTAAAGCGTCTACCTGTAACAGTTAGTAATTTTGAGCAAAATATACGAAAAAAAAACACGTTTTTTGTATGGGACCCCCCCTTAATTTTTTATTTTTTTTATTTTTAGTATTTGTTGTTATAGCGGCAACCGAAATACATAATTTGTGAAAATTTCAGCTATCTAGCTATCATGGTTTATGAGATACAGCCTGGTGACAGACAGACAGACAGACAGACAGACAGACAGACAACGGAGGCTTAGTAATAGGGTTCCGTTTTTTACCTTTTAGGTACGGAACCCTAAAAAGCTCACTATGAAAATTCCAAGATGGCCGCCGCCACAAAATGGCGGACTACATATTTTCCACAAATACCTCAATATGGGTATCAAATGAAAGGCTTGATTGGTAGAATAGACCACACTATGAAAAGTCCAAGATGGTCGCTGCCACAACATGGCGGATTACTTATTTTCCTTCAATACCTCATGCCGTGTGGTTGACGGCATAGAATACAAGTGTCACCACCCCCTATCTTCCCGTGGGTGTCGTAAGAGGCGACTAAGGGATAACACGATGCAAATACCATCTTTGCGTAGAAACGGAAAACTCGACATCAAACCCTATACGACTGCCTCTCGTTGGTCTCGCGGCATAAATGTGCGCGAACCCAGTACCTCCCGATCCGGGAGGTACTGGGTTCGATTCCTGGGTCTGGCAGTGTTATTGGGTTTTTCGGTCACGAAATTCTCAGTAGCAGCACGGAGTCTGGAAATGTGCCCGGTACGGCAATAGGCTTGCCCCTTATTACGTGGGACTAAAGTATATCTGGCGAAAAGTGGGTGTAGAAATACACCTCTGCCTACCCCTCCGGGGATAAAAGGCGTGACGATATGTATGTATGTATGTATGTATGTATGTATGTAAATACCTCAATATGGGTATCAAATGCAAGGGCTTGATTCGTAGAATAGAGCTCACTTTGAAAAATCTATGATGGCTGTCGCAGCAAAATGGCTGATTAAATATTTGCCACAAATACCTCAATATGGGTATCAAATGAAAGGGCTTGATAGGTAGAAAAGGGCTCTCTATGAAAATAGAATCAGAAATATCAACTAACAATAAAACTTGAAAATAAAATGAACTAAAAAAAACATTTATTTTAATTTTGGGCGTAGAATAAACATTATGATAGAAATTTCACTTACCCAACGATTTTATTTTTGTCTGATCGATACCCCAGATTGATGAGAAGATTGGTGCGATCTGGCAGCTAGGGCTTACCGAATTTCTTTTTAGCTTTTAGTACATAACTTAACTACGTCATTTTTATTGTTATAAAACAGTATAACATAAAAAAAATTTGTTTTTTCCAATGCTCATTCTAGAGTAGTTATCAAATTGTTTTCAACATTGATAGATTTATTGCCTTCAGTATTTAATGTAGATGAACTTTGTCTTTACAGTAAGTAGTTTGGACGAATAGTTTAAAAGTTACGTTAGTTATTACGATATAATTGACCTAAGCGCAGAGTCATTAAAAGCGCTTTCTATGAGTTGGCGCGCTTAAGCCCGCTTATGACGGTCTGATAATATATGTACTTTGTGGTAATGCTTTCAGTTTTTATTTTAGCTGCTGTTATATTCAGTAGGTATATGAGCTCTTCATAACTTGAATAATATACCTACATACTAATCTTTACCTGAAGTTCAACGATTATGAAAGCAAAAGTAATTTTTAAGTATCATTTAATACATAATGTATGGAACACGGCTAATCTTCTGCAGATTAGCCGTGTTCCATACATTATGTATTAAATGCCGTTTGTGATGAAATTTGACATGGATAGTCTGAAACCTGGGGAAGTACATAGGCTACTCTTTATTAAAATTTCATGATGGCGAAGCCGCGGGCGACAGCTAGTTAATAATAATAATGCATTATATGCAAAAAAAATACAATTCACCAGAGAACCACGTATGCCATCAATTTTTACTCGAAGAACCCCCGAACGCTACAGAAACAAACACAGTAGATGAAGTCGAATTTGTTCAAGAAATAAAACGGCTAAAATCAGACAAAAGTCCGGGGCCGGACAGGACAACAAACGAAGCAATAAAAACTGCTTGCACTCTCCTTGCTACACCTCTGGCGATACTCTTCAACAAGATATTAGATACCTCTAAAACACCTCAACAGTCGTTAGAGTCCAATATTGTTTTATTGTATAAAAAAGGGGACCCCAGCGACATAAGCAACTACCGACCCATCAGTCTTCTGCCATTGCTACAAATTGTTTTCTTCGATTATAGCGAAAAGAGTTAGCTCCACACTCGACTCACACCGGCCGATCGAACAGGCGGGATTCCGGAGAGGCTACTCTACAGTGGACCACATCCACTCATTGGAACAGGTTATCGAAAAGTACCAAGAATTCCAAAGGCCACTCTACGTAGCCTTTATAGACTACCAAAAAGCCTTCGATACAATACACCACCAATCGATATGAGAAGCTCTACAGTCACAAAAAGTGGAGACAAAATACACCAGAGTGCTCAAATACCTCTACGAAAACAGTACTAGCAGAGTGAAGCTAGAGACAACAGGAGCACCTATTCCAATTAGAAGAGGAGTCAGGCAAGAGACCCTCTCTCACCCAAAATCTTCATCGCAGTGCTAGAGGCGATCATTAAAGGAATAAATTGGAATAGAGTAGGCCTAAACATAAAAGGGGAGTATATCAGTCACCTAAGGTTTGCTGATGACTTAGTATTGATGTCAGAAAATAGTGAGGAGTTAGAAAACATGATAGCCACATTACAGAAAGCAAGTAGAGAGTCAGGCCTAGACATCAACTTTAGCAAAACAAAAGTGATGACAAACGCATCAGAACATGAAATAAAACTTAAGTACACAGCACTAGAATACGTCAACTCCTACATCTATCTTGGCACACAAGTATCTTTCAACAAAGAAAACAATGAACAAGAAATTGAAAGAAGAATAAAAGGGACATGGAAAAAGTATTGGAGTCTAAAATAAATTTTCAAAAGTCGGTAAAAATTAAAAGGAAGGTCATGGATACCTGTCTCCTTTTTTTTTTTTTTTTTTTTTGTTTTACGAGGTGGAAAATCCCTTCGGATCTCCGACTCTTGGGGGAAATAAGAGCCGGAGTATGTGGTGTTTCCACTAAAAACCACCTCGACTTCCGCCATGTACCCGTGTGTCGGAGGGTGGGGCATCACCAAAGCACTCGTCGCCACCCTCCGACGGGTATTGGCCCGCCAGATGATCAGGCGGGCCCCGAACAAAACCCCCTTGGCGACGGATTAAGGTGTTGGACTCCGCCGCCAAAACGCCCAGCGGCCGCAGAGGATAGGGAGGACGGCAACGCAACACCGCATCTCCTCTTCCTCTGCGGCCCCACCGCGACGCATCGAATGGTGCGCCCCCATTTGGTCGCGGGAGATAGGGCGCGCGGCTACGCAACACCGACACGCCTCTCCTCCCGCGACCGCACCCGACTGCGAGGGACAGACAGAACTGTCCCCCGCACCCGCACCGTTGGACGCATCCTTCGCAGGCCCCTCCAAGCCCACGCGGAGCGTCCCCTCCTGGATCCCTCTTAGCTTCACCGCGGGTAACCAATCCACGGTTACTGAGCCCCCCCACCACGACAAGGTGGAGATCCCACGGGGGGGATGGATACCTGTCTCCTGCCGTCACTCCCATATGGTTGCCAAACTTGGAAATTCACACGCCGAGCTAAAAAAAACAAAATTACGAGTTGCCAAAGGAGCATGGCAAGAAGCATGTTAAAAATTAGAAAAGTCCAAAAAATATGCCATTCTAACAGAAGAGAAGTATCAGGAGTAACAGACGCTCTAAGCTACTCAAAGAAATTAAAATGGCGATGGGCGGGCCACGTAGCGAGAATGAGGGACGAACGATGGACAAATCGGCTGACGTCAGTACCCACAGGAATAAGAAAAAGAGGAAGACCAAAAACCAGATGGGCAGATTATATCATAGAAACAGCTGGCAAACTATGGATGGAAAAAGCAAAAGACAGAGAATATTGGTCATCTCTGGAGGAGGCCTTCACCCTATATATAAATTGGCAACACTGCCTTTAGCGTATTGTGGTCTCCGTAATAATATTCGTAATAAAATAATAAATACTTCATAAAATCGTCTGAAATTGATAACAGTAAGTGCAAAAACCATAAATCCATAGTTATACTGTTTGCAGCTAGTTTAAGTGACTCTAAAGTATAATAGTGAAAAGTGAAACTATAACAATAACAAACAATTTGGAACTGAACACAAAGTGTTTACGTATTTTCAAATGACAAAATTCTATCAGTGACAAAAACTCGACCGTCACCAGTATTTATAACGAATTAAGACGTGAATTCAAAAATTGTTTATTTCTGGATACGTTGTGAAAAATATTCAAATTATTTCAAACCTGGACTTTCGAATAATACGGGACTACCAACATAAAAATACAAGGGCGCGTTCCAGTCGAGACTGTATGAGTGATCTTTAGCATAGAATCCCACTTTAAAACCACGCATTTTGAGACTTGACAATTGTTTTATTTTTCTTGTTTAGGACGAAATACACTTGATCTCGATTTTTGTTCTTTGAAAAGATGCCTTACAAATGCAGCGCTTGTTGTTCACCCATAGCGAATAGCTGCTATATGGAATGTGCAAATATCAAATGCAAGAAGAAATACGATTTGAAATGTCTTAATATTAAGCTAGACTCATACAAGGCATTTACGCAAGTATATAAAAACAATTGGACATGCCCGGATTGTATCTCAACAAACCCAAAACCGAGGAATACTGATGATACTCCAGTTAGGGGCAACAAAGTCTTAACACCTAGTAATGTATGCATACTGAGAGGCAGTCAAACTCAATATTCTCCAACGATGTCATCTGATCATGTCATTGAAGCTGATAGGTTGGATTCTCAATTGTTACACGAACTCCGAGAACTGCGGTCAGTTATGATAGCACGTATGGATACTCAGGCAAACGCAATAATAGAACTACAAAATCAGTTTTACCAAACAAAATCTGATCTGAATCGTTTGGTCGAAATGATGCAAGTACTGGAAGAAAAAATTGTTTGTACGCAAACACCAGCGACCTGTCAAAATAAGGGTGTTATAAAATTGTTACAAGAAGTTACTTCTCCGTGCACTATTATAGAAAGTGGTGAACAAAATCAACCTCGTACAAATAATAAACAAAAGTCTAGGACCAATTGGCATACTGGTAATATACAAAATGAAAACACGGGTGAAGCCTTGAAAACGAATAAGGTACCAGATATTACGTCTAGTACAATCAATTCCCTAGTGAACGATGGGTCAATGCACGAAACTAACAATACCATGACAGGTTAGACAACTGTTCAGCCAAACAAAAAGTCAAATAGGCGCTCTAAGATGGTGGGAAAGGGCAACAATACTCAGTTGATGACTATACAAGCTACAGAGCGAAAACGATATCTACATGTATGGCGTTTACACCCGGATACCACTACAGAAGCTATGACTGATCATGTGAAGAGTATATGTGGCTCTGATGCGGCTATAAACGTCACTAAAATCAATCATAAAACAGAAAAGGATTACTCTTCTTTTCGGGTTGGCGTACCCGTACAACTATTTGACAGATTGATGCAGGATACGGCATGGCCATTAAATACAGAGTTTAATGAGTGGATTTTTTTTCGAAAATCAACCAAAAGAGCGGAGCAATAGGACAATAGATATATTCTACCAAAACGTTAGAGGTTTACGAACGAAATTGCATGATTTTAGAAATAACATTGCTCTAATTGATTATGATTTATACGCTGTTACTGAATCTGGTTGCAACGAATCAATACATGATGCGGAAATCGTTCCACCGGGATATCAAATTCTACGGTGTGATCGAGCAGATGGTCGGAAGCAGGGTGGGGCGTTTCTCGTGGCCACACACCACTACGAGCTACGGCGAGTTCCGGTGCAGTACACTGCCGCACGCGCCAGCAATGCGGTGAACATATCCATAGACGACTGTGTCTTCGAAATTATTTGTGCTACAGTACACATAAAGAACAAGTTTTTGTTTCTATGTTGTGTGGTGTATATCCCTCCCGGTAGCTCTGAAAATGACTATATGATGTTGTTTGGTGTTATAGAAGAATTGTGTGTAAGATATAAGGAAGTTGTAATATTGGGAGATTTTAATTTATATTCTTCTCCTTTAAATATTATTAATTACTATGAGTGTTTTCTATCATATTGCGAGTTCACTCAGAGTAATGAAGTATTAAATTGTTCTGGTCGGCAATTAGATTTGATACTGAATAAAGGTATCATTAGTACGGTGACGGTATCGGCTGCAGACGTGTCTTTGGTGCAAGTGGATCCATACCACCCGCCGTTATCGGTGGGCGTGCGGTGCACGAGCACACACAGGGCTTGTGTCACTCATGCATTGCCTGAAAGCTCGCCAACTACGGGTACTGAAAGTTTACGGCCACAGTGGAACTTTCTTAAAGCCGACTTTCAATCTTTGTATCACGCTTTAACTACTGCGGATTGGAGCTCATTGTATGAAATACAAGACTTAGAGGAAGCACTTGATTTTTTTTACAGTAACTTCAATAACATTTTAGATCAATATGTTCCCAGAAAAAGGCTGTCCAAGGTTTGTCCAGGGAACAGGTACCCGGAATTTTACACAAGTGCCATAATAAAGGACTTAAATATTAAAAGCAAGCTTCATAAAAAGTATAAGCAGACAAAGTTGGACAGCGATTACCTGAAATTCGCTGAGTGTAGATCGCGTATTAAAAAAGCAATCGAGTTGGCACATAGACAACATAATGATTCTATTCAGTGTCGCTTTGCAAAGGATCCAAAATCATTTTGGGAATATTTGAGAAACAGGAGGAGAACGGAGACTAGTGTACCGATAAAAAAAGATGGCAATACTTTAACTAACGACGAATGTGCAAACCAATTCGCGAAGTACTTTGAGTCAGTTTACAGCAACTCACCACCACAATTGGATGCGGCGTTGGCACAGGCGGCGGTGACAGAACATGACGCATCGAGCGCACGCGTAAGTATTAACGCTCTGACTTTGAAGGAGGTAAGTGAAGCACTCGCTCGTCTCAAGCCAAAGCGTTCATCAGGCCCAGATGGCATACCTTCATTTCTTTTTAAGGATTGCGGTAGAGTATTGGCAGAACCTCTTTGCCATTTATTTAACATTAGTCTTAAAGCAGAGACTTTTCCAGCTCGATGGAAGGTCACCCGAGTTATACCAGTGCCTAAGGGTAAAGCAGGACCAGAAGTTAGTGGCTATAGACCAGTGGCAGTGTTGTCAACTCCAGCCAAGGTATTTGAGTCGGCTCTTCAGCGCAGTATGCAGGCACAGGTACAAGCACTATTATCGGACGCTCAACACGGATTCCGTCCGGGGCGCAGTACGGCTACCAATCTTATTAATTTTATGTGCCAGGTAGTGCCTGCTGTGGGTTCAGGGATTCAGGTGGACGCTGTCTATTTTGACTATAAAAAAGCCTTCGACACTGTCGACAATGATATCTTGTTAAGTAAACTTGCTAAAATGGGATGCACACCACATTTGTTGGAATTCTTCGTAAGCTACATGAAAGATCGTCAGCAATACGTTGACTGCAGTGGATATGTATCTGATACATATTTTACTAGATCAGGTGTGAGTCAGGGCAGCAATTTGGGTCCGCTAGAGTTCATCATAATGATAAACGATTTGCCCGAGGTAATAAAACATGCGACGTGTTTATTGTTTGCTGATGATCTCAAGTTGATGTTGGAAATTAATAATATTTCTGATTGTGAACATCTACAGGAGGATATAGATAGAGTAGTGGAATGGAGTCAGCAGAACAAACTCGTATTTAATGTATCCAAATGCTCTACAATGTCATTCACCCGCGTCCGTACCCCTATTACTTATGACTACAAGATAAGGACAGAACCGATGCAAAGAGTCTGGCAGGTAAAGGATTTGGGAGTTTGTATGACTCCTGAGTTGTCTTTTAGACATCATATAACCAAAATCTGCAAAAAAGCGTACAGAAACTTAGGATTCGTCCTTAGGCAATCACGGCATTTCACCAATCTGAACACGTTAAGGGTTTTACACGATGCGCTTGTTAGGAGTCATCTCGAGCATGATGCTGTTATATGGGCTCCGCATGAAGCCAAATACAGCGTCATGCTTGAGAGAGTACAAAATAAGTTCACAAGATACTTATACATGAAAATGTATGGAGTATATCCATTTTATCCTTTAATGTACCCCACATTATTTGTGCTTGGAATGGTTGGGTACAACGAATTGAGAGTGCGTCGCGAGTTTTCGTTGGCAATGTATGTGATCAAACTATTGCGGAACCAGGTGTGTAATCAGACGGTGCTGGGGCACCTGGGCCTCTGTGTCCCGACCGCTACGTATGGAGGAGACGACGTCCGCCCCTACTAGCTGTCCCGGTTGCCAGGACTAATATAATGGCGAAAGCGCCTCTAACCCGGTCAATCCGAGTAGTTAATGAAATAAGTAATAGAATAGACATATTCTCGTGTCATCTGAGTGAACTCGCAAAATTGATACTATGTGTAATATCATATGATTGAGTATTGTGGCCCTGTATTATTATGCTTGGGTCTTAGGTTATGTTCATGTAGTAATTGTGTTTTTCATTGCTTTTTAATTTTATTTATTATTATTATTATATGATTAGCTGTTTCTGTAATGCGTACTATAGTGTAGTTTGTGTGTATTAATTTGTTTCTTTAAGTTGCTATAAATTGTTTTTATTTTTAACCCCACAATTGCATTGGGTAACCTGTAATAATTGTGTTGGAATGTGTGTAATAAATAAATAAATAAACTGAGAGGGGTTCACGTATGGTTTTATATTTATTTTGATCACATTTTAAAATTAATTTATTTTTGAAATATTAGATTCCTACTAATTATTATTTTTTTTAATTTATTTTATTAGTATTATTTTATTAATTAGATTTCCTATTAATAAGTTGTATGTAAGTAATACAAATTTTAAAACTTTAAATTTTTTTAATTTGAGATCAAATAAAAATGCATTTTAATTAATTTGAAAAATATTACATTAATTTTTTAAAACGGTTTTTAATTTTTATGAACTTATTATTGTTATAATTTAATTGTTAATTTTACTAATCCCTTTGTTGCATGAATTTTAAACTAGTGCTAAGTAATAATGATAAATTTTTTTTTTACCTTAGTAGCGTGAAATAAAAGGCTTTTTATTTTTATTTTATTTTATTTATATGCATAAACTAGACGTCGCCAGCGGCTTCGCCCGCGATAATTATACATATAAACCTTCCTATTGAATCATTCTATCTATTAAAAAAAACGAATTAAAATCCGTTGCGTAGTTTTTAAGATTTAAGCATAAGCTAACGCCTGTATCCCCGAAGAGGTAGGCAGAGGTGTAAATATTACACCCACATTTCACCATGAATTTTTAGGTCCCACGTAATAGGGGGCGAGCCTATTGCCATTACCGGGCACATCTCTAGACTCCGGGCCACTACTGAGTCTTCGGAAAAACCCAGTAACACTTTTCAGTACCGGGAATCGGACCCGGGACCTCCGATCAGCAGTCACATATGCTATCCACTGGACCACGAAGACAGTTTTATACTATGTAATGATGATATAAAAATCTTCCTGGACGCACAGCCAAAACTACTGGGTGCAAGATGCTGTGGCATGTAGGTACTAGTATATTCCGGGACCATACCGTGCACCCCGCACTAAGAAGGGATTTCCCGAAACCATGTTGACAGGCAGAACCGGTTAAATAAAAAGGTGCAGGGCGTGGCTGCAGGCATCCTTTAGTCTCTAGTACATAAAAAAACTCATGCATCAAATAAAAAAAACTAGTTTAAAGACAATCAGACACATTGACTTACAAGCTCCTTGAAGTGACGTTACTATCATGATATAGTTAAAATAAGTACTACAGACAACTTGGATTGTCCTTATGATTTTTTATAACCATCACGATGACAGATAAAGCAGGTCAAATGAGAGCATCTACGCACTTGACGGCAGAAAACAGGATATAGCATCTCCTATTTATGCCGCTAATACGACTGTATAATGCTCTCTGCGGTGAGTGTTCCATTGGGTGCAGAAGCTAGGTCTGTATTAAGTATCTTCAAATGGTAATTGCTCTGCTACTTAATTTTTTTAGATGACTACTGAAGGACTTCGATCAAATTCTGTATCATGAGGACTTTATGAACATTAATCAACGAACACAAAGACACTACACTAGACATAGTCATATGTAGCAAAGCCGCTTAAGTCTCCGTACCGTCTCCGCTTGAAAGAAAAAACTCATATTATTATAGGTACCTACTTACTTTTTTATCACGCAGCGATAGCTGAGTGGAGACACCGACAGACTGCTACGCAGTGGGTCTAGGAAATATTGCAACAATTTAAATCGAACCTGGGAAACTACTGTGGCAATAAATAATAAATATAGATAACAAAAAAGATATTCATGTGATATCTGATATACCTAGAGCAGTGGCACGATGCCAACGAACAGTTCACACACGGTGCGATGGAAACTCAAGAAGTTTTGCTGTAAGTGGAGACGATTATTACAAAACTATGACGTTTTACACATATTATGTGCAACACACGAGGTATAGAGCTCAGATATTTACATAGAGGCGCATTTCTTATGGGCGCTCTGAAGACAAATTTTCTGGGACCCAAATTGCCGCGTGGCAGCGTGACAGTCGCGCTGAGACAGCTGTCTCTACGAGAGCAAGAGAGACGTACCTTCCTCCTGTGTATCTTAACTACGAGAGCAAGAGAGACGGAGAACGACGCCAGCGCCGCCAACGGCGCCAACTACGAACTAAACTGGAGACAGTCTTCACTTGGAATCGGCACACGAAATCCTTAAGAACTGTGCTCCTAAGAAAATCTGTGTTCATTGACCGAGGTACAAGCAAGCTACAAACTAGTAAACAGTTTAAATAAATAAATTATATTAGTATTTCTTTCCTTTCTTTTCTAATACCCTTTAAATTTACTGACAAACTTTTTATTATCTCCATACTTTGGTGACCGTTTAAAAATGCTAAGTGTCTCTAACCCATTTCTTTCCGTACATGTCGTAAAAGGCTACTAAGAAAAGTACATGAAGCGAAATTATCTTAGAGAGACCGAAAACTAGACATCAACTTTAAAATACCAAGCCATGTGGACAGCGTGGTAATGTAGGCCAAATCCTGCTCATGACTCACAATTTATTTTTTTATTGTAGTAGGCGGCAAATGAGCTGACGCTTCGCCTGATGGTAAACAATTACCGCCGCCCATGGACACAAGCAACACCACAGGAGTCATAAGCGCGTTGCCGCCCCTTGGGGTTGGGAAAAGGGATGGGAGGAGAAGTGGGATGAGGGAGAAGGACTAGTGGATACTTAGTCCGGTACTCTCACTCACCGAACTAAACGTAACAGGATAGGTACTTTACGTCAATTTTCTGTGAGAAGGTAGTACTACCCGGTCGAACTGGTCCATTGCTGAAATCAGGCAAGGCTCTTCTACATAATAATATTTTGAAATTTATGAAATAAGCGTGCACATGAGCGCTACCTGTACTTGAGTTTCTATTTTCTATGCCGTGAGTGGTCTTCTAAAAGTAAACAAGCTCATGATCACCAGATTTGTTACGTATTCCATGTGAATGCTTAATTATATGCGCCTTATTTTATACACTCACGCCTGTATCCCCGAAGGAGTAGGGAGAGGTGTAATATTACACCCACATTTCGCCATGAATTTTTAGGTCCCACGTAATAGGGGGCGAGCCTATTGCCGTACCGGACACATTACCAGACTCCGTGCTGCTACTGAGAATTTCGTAACGGAAAAACTCAATAATACTTTTGCCCGACCCGGGAATCGAACCCAAAACCTCACAATCCCACGCGCACATTAATGCCGCGAGACCAACGAGGCAGTAGTAGTAAATCCTAAATCTTTACAATAATCAGATAATGAAGGCTTAAATGATTATGTTTATGTCTAGATTCTATAAATCTATTAAGTAGATTATACAGAAACAATAATAAAACTAGAGACTGACATAAACCTCTCCACTAAGTCCATTATAATCTGCAGGACTTAAACGGCTTAAGGGATTATTCGTCGATAATTCAGCTGAGCTGATAATTAATTATTCGCGACACTCCAACCGCTAAAATGATAATATATTTGTGAAGAGATTTGGTTATTACAAAAATAAACATAAATAACGATTAAAAACGTTTAGGATAAAATATATCTACACCGATTTACATTCGAGTTATTTTTATTTATATGTAAAACAAGGCTTCTCTTAAAATGATTATTGCATTCTATTAAAAATAGTCTAATCTTTGAGGATGATTTATATAAATGATTATTTTAGTGCTATTATCCTTTTCTTGAACTTGACATTTAAAATATTATTTGAATGAATATTTATGATTTTTTATTGTTACTTATTTGGTATTTTATAAGCTAATTATTATTTGCTTTATAAGACAAAATAAACTGGTCATTTTTGATTCCCTTCAATCATATTTAATACTAGAGGACGTCAGCAGCTACGCCTGCATTTTTTTTAAATTTACCCGTTTTGGCCGATCCCGTGGGAATTTCGGGAAATCCCTCCTTAGTGCACCCCTACGGTCCTCAAGGAACATACATGCCAAATTTCAGCTTCCTGCGCCCAATAGTTTCGGTTGTAGCGTGTCTGTCAGTCAGTCAGTAACGCAAAGATTTTATATATTAAGATTCCAAATATCTTAGCACGGGAGCAAACGACAATACAGGGTTTGTGTGATCTATAACTTGACATTTCGAATCTGGGTGTGCTTGGTGTCGGTTCGTTGTGTGTTTGTTAAGTCCCCCACGACATATACTACGGAATTCAAGTTTTTGACATAAACTTCATACAAAATATGTCAAACACGAATCTAAAATCTACAGATCTATCTATAGTTCGAATATTGAAAATGGCCGTAAGTTAGTGTAGTTGTGAAAAAAAACGGGCGTAAAAAAGGTTTGTTTTGTGGTATTATCTGACTGCGTGACTAAGACGCGAAATGGTCGCAAGAAGTGTAGCTATACGTAAAGGCCTTGCCACACGGCACAATTTTACCACTGATCAAATTTTCAATCGAATTGGCTTTGCCCGTGTACACGACACGATCAAATCACTGATTTTCATTCCGTCCACCCAATTGGTTATAATCTGGTGGTACCGCCCACCCGATGAACTTGAGTTGGACGACTGGCGTCTACACGTCACGATTTCATCAAGTGATTTAGTCAAGTTGGACGTAAAATTGTGCCGTGTGGCAAGGCCTTAACTCACTGCACCGCCGCCGTCGATAAACCACTTGCATCTCTTGGGAACTACTTAACTTTAACTCGCAAATACTGAACGAAATAAACTTATAAAAAAAAGTTTTTCATTATTGCGTGGAAGAGGATGAATGTCTGAATCGCGTTTTGTGTAAATGCCCCTCTTACGGGGATATTAGGACAAAGATCGACAGGATCATCAGTACGACCGTAAAAGCCTCATTTTTCGCCGAGCTTGAGGGAGCTTGTGGACACTGAAGTAAACTTCCGGCAGTTGAAATACTAAGACACTATAAGAGAAGCAGGCTTAATTTAACGGAAAAAAGGACTCTGGCTGTTGACGACAAGGTTGTGATGTTATTTGAACTGAGGATCAGAGTAGGTACCTGAGAAGTAGCCGTCCGTAAGTGGGTCAGTGAATAGAGTGATAGAGTAACCCAGGTATGCAATTTAAGGGAGTCAAAAGCACGTGAAAAAGCAATCGCAAGTAAGGCGCGTTTCTCCCATGATTACATCCATCCCCAGAGCTGGATGGCTCCCGGGAGCATAAGGTGCTGAAGGAAATGCAAACTAGAGGGCGCCAGCAGCTACGCCTGCATTTTTTTAAATTTACCCGTTTTGGCAGATCCCGTGGGAATTTCGGGAAATCCCTTCTTAGTGCACCCCTTCGGTCCCCAAGGAACATACATGCCAAATTTCAGCTTCCTGCGCCTAATAGTTTCGGCTGTAGCGTGTCTGTCAGTCAGTCAGTAACGCAAGGATTTTATATATTAAGATATGAATCTCGAATCTCCAAATCCATAGACTGATCAAATTTTGAAACCGGGCGTTAGTCACCCGGCTACAAAGCTTAGCATTATAATTAACTAGACGATGACCGCTATTACACCCGCGCTATTTAAGGCTACTGCTCCGCTCCCGTGGCTCATAGCGTGATGTTATATAGCCTATAACCTTCCTCGATAAATGGGCTATCTATCACTGAAAGAATTTTTCAAATCGGACCAGTAGTTCCTGAGATTAGCGCGTTCAACCAAACAAACAAACAAACTCTTCAGCTTTATATATTAGTATTAGATTGTGAGTATTAGTCACTTAGTTTGGTAACTTAGTTTCACATCATCACAATAACGCTGCAAAGCACATTTCTAGTGAAAAAGAATCATAAAAGTCCGTCAGTCATAATTTAAAACGAAATGTCAAATAATAAAAACTGATGTCAGATTATAAAGTGCTAATTATTAAATAATATTACAAAATAGCTTATCCTATTAAGGAACTACTGTATTAGCCTAGTTAGTCTAGTATGTTCGACAAATTTTAATTACCGACATCCTCAAACTATGCTAAAATAAAATTACATACTTAACATATATTTAATTCTATACTAACATTATTAGTATACAGAAATTAATATAATATTTTTAACCGCTAATTATCTCTAAGTAAAACATATAAAATTACAAAGAAACAATGTGAGATGTGTATCTAAGAAAAACTAGCCTCTAAGTAACAAAAGTAAATATTAAGTACGCCGAATTTAAACACGGGTATTATTCAAGGTTAGGAATACCAGAATAAAAAAGGTTGTATATTTTTAAAATAACCTTTGAGGTGGTATATATTCGGTTGTATTAATAAACACGCTTTACTTAAGTTCTAGCATTGATACATTTAGGATCTAGTTGTTAGGAATAAAAATAAATAAATAAAAATGTTTAAAGCCACCTGTGTGTTGTTGTGTCTCTGCCAGCTACTGATTGGCTCTTATGGAAGTTCGGGTGAGTTTTTTTTACATCTAGTTTAAACAAAAGTCGTGTCACAGTGTTTGTAGTGGTAACGTGGTGGTCCTTCGAAACGGCTAGTCCGATTTTCATTAAATCTTTTGTGTAAGAATAGGTAAATTATATTTCATACCGCTAGTGATAATTTCACGGTGTGTATTGATGCTTTTTTTGGGTTCCGTACCTCAAAGGTAAAAACAGGACTAGATTACTAAGACTCTGATATCTAAAAAATGAAAATTATAAGGGGAGGTTCCATACAATAAACGTGTTTTTTTTCGTATTTTTTGCCCAATATTACTAACGTTAATAGCTAGACGCTTCAAAATATCACAGTATATATAGTTGTATATTTAATATAAAAAAAATAAATAAAAATAAAGTTAATCTTAAAGGGCATGTACAATAAACGTAATTTTAAGCAATTTTTTACTCGATCCTAATAAATAGGTAGAAACTTAAAACATATTTAAGTATACATACAACAAACGTGATTTTCTTTTATAGATGATGGTACGGAACCCTTCGTGCGCGAGTCCGACTCGCACTTGGCCAATTATTTTAAATAGCAGATAGTGTTTTCCGCGTCAGCTATTATAACAATTAAACCTACATAATATTATATACGTTCCACTTTGTGAGTCCACATCCGCCAGATCGAATGTCAGTATTTAAATTTATACCTGGCTGGTTGTGTATTCTTTTTTTACTTAGCGGATAATGGAGTTAAGATTGCAGTGCGATCAGACAAGGTTGTTTTGCTGCTATCTGTGACCGGTATTAGATTTCTTTTCTTTTTTAAATTATGTGATATATTTTGTTACCAAACTAATTATATACAACTGACGTAATAATAATGTACGCTTTAAAACGATACTGCGAACATTGCTTCGCTTTAGCTTCTTTGTTCAATATTTAGACCACTTTATCTTTCGTATATCTTTAAAAAATCTTGCGTTACTGACTGACTGACAGACATGGCACAGCCAATATTATTGGACGAATAAAAGTGAAATTTGGAAAAATTATGTGTTCCTTGAGAAAATCTTTTTTTATTTATTTAGAAACGATTAAATTAAAACGAAATGTGTGGGTGTAGCTGCGAGCATGCTCTATTTATAAATGACATTTTACATACTAAGTCTCACGCCTATATCCCCGAAGAGGTAGGCAGAGGTATATTGCTACACCCACTTTTCGCCAAATGTATTTTAGTCCCACGTAATAGGGGGCGAGCCTATTGCCGTACCGGGCACATTACCAGACTCCGTGCTGCTACTGAAAATTTCCTAACGGAAGAACCCAATAACACTTTTCCCGACCCGGGAATCGAACCCGTGACCTCCCACTCCCACACGCACATTTATGCCGCGAGACCAACGAGGCAGTCACCAACCAAATGACATTATATTGTTATAAACGCCAACTAGAAATAAATTACATACAAAGGTAGCATAAAGTATTAGATACAAAGTAGGTCAGTTCTCTAAATACCAAAAATTTTCCTTTTGTAGATTACACAAAGAATTGTCTCTCGAACCCACAACATTCAAATCGGTTCTAAACAGCGAGACAACCGCCTCAATACTTACGTCATTCGTGAAGTTGACAGTTTACCTGTCTCATTAATTCAATGCCTGTAAACTTTTTTTTATTTATAGTCTCACGCCTGTATCCCCGAAGGGGTAGGCAGAGGTGTAAATATTACATCCAAATTTCGCTATGAGTTTTTAGGTCCCACGTAATAGGGGGCGGGCATATTGCCGTTACCGAGCACATCACCAGACTCCGGGCTGCTACTGAGTATTCGGAAAAACCCAGTAACACTTTTGTCCGACCCGAGAATCGAACCCGGGACCTCCGATCAGCAGTCGCGTACGCTATCCACTGGACCACGGAGGCAGCCGGTAAACTACAGTGAAAAGTTTTGATAGACAGAAAAAATCATACTTTTTTATAGCTTCACGCCTATAAGGGGTAAGCAGAGGTATTATATTACACCCACATTTCGCCTTATGAATTTTAGATCCCATAGGGGGCGATTGGCGTTACCAAGCACATTGAATGAATGAATGAAACATTTATTTGGTCACAAAAGCACAAGGGACACAAGGTAGATAGATAAGTACATAGTTATAAGATTATGACACTAACATGCAATATGCATATAATAATAAGAACAATAATTAATATTATTAAACAGAAGCACAGATAATATAATACAGAAGTAAACATAACAAATATAAACATGACAAATAAAGAACATAAAATACAAAAGTGCAGAAATACAATACAATAAAATAATAAAAAGATGATGTACCTAAGTGTCCCAGCGCTGACCAAATAGGTAAAGGTAAACATTGCTAGACTTCGTGCTGCTAGCGAGAATTCGGAGAAACTTAGTACGGGAAGTCCCCCAGGTGTCCGCCACCTAAGGTTTTTAGGAAATAATATAAAAACTACTTTGAGAAATGTAACTTTGCTCATGAATTTGCAAATTATGGAATCTAAATCTATCAACAACAATGCGATTTCTGCATACAAATAATCAGGATCTTCAAGTTAGTTTCGATAAAAAGAAATATTATTGTAAAAACTGGCACTTAGTACCGGACACACAATTAGTTTACAGTCAAAGGCCGGACATCTGTAAAACATCGTCCATTAATCGCATATTATATGTATATACATCCTTACATTCAGGAACTTCTGTACAAGCTTCAAGAGCCCACCCTTGTCATCTAGAGCACTGTAACCAGTCTTCATCATGGTACATCGTGACACGTGTTTTTTCTGTGTCCGATATTTGAGATAGTGACATCGTTTTGTTAGCTTACCTCCATCATCATCAGCCTTTAACAGTCCGCTGCTGGACTAGGCCTCTCTTTTGAAAGGAGGAATTGGCCTACTATACCACGCTGGCCAAACGGATTGGTATAGGGTTTGTATCAAGTTTTCCTTCTCTTACAGTGCTGTTCTCTGCATAATATGCTCCCTCTGCCGGCTCTTACGACACCCATGGGATGATATGGGGTGGTGACATTCCGTATTCTTAATCCGTCACCACACGGACGTAGCTTACCTCCACTTTTCCCTAAAGCTTTCATAAGTTTGGTTTGTCTACACTTTTACCTAAAGCTCTTTTGTACTTGCTGTCCATTTCTTACCTTTTTCCCTGAGATTACATGATTTTTGTTTCCTAAGCTACCTTTCTACAGAGTGACGATGTTTAAATTTCCCTAATTTCAGTTCTCACACATTCTTTTAGACGAGCTGTTAATCTTTTCCAAGGGTGAACCAAAGATCTTGTTGGGGTCGCGGGCAGCGGATGGATGCAGGTGGCTCTGGATCGGTCTATGTGAAGAGCGTTGGGGGAGGCCTATGTCCAGCAGTGGACGTCTTTCGGCTGATATGATGATGATAATCTTTTCATCATGGAAGCAGCTAATGGTAACAATGTTCGAATAGTCTGAATAACTGCGAAACCAAAAGTAGTCGACGTCTCCATACTGCAGGTTCAAGGTTTGTTGATAGGACGTTTAGGAGGATATTCGTTCAAAAAAATCTATCTTTGATATCAGATCTCGAGACAGGATTTCATCGCAGAATTAGTGTTATATACTTTCATCACTTAATCCCTTACAAGAACATATTATAATTCATATAACGCTGAAAGGAAACTGTCCGGTGCTACGGGACATCTTAGTTTCCGGTACTAGGGACCCGGCAATCTTCAAAATTACACGTATTATACACAATCCATAAAGGATATTAGAAAAATCTTCCTTATTTTATGAGTCCCGATGGCACATTATATTTATTGACTAATGAAAATAATTCGTAAATATATCATCATCATCGCCCTAGCGTTATCCCGGTTGCATCTAAGACTTTTCATCCAAGAATTCGTAAATATAATTATATAACCTTTTATAGAATAGAATAACTACTAACTATTTACTCCTTTGAAGTCCGAGGAGGCTCTCAACTTATTTTACAATAAAACCGATGACATTATAAAAAAACATACACCACTGTCTGCGCGTAAAACTTCTTCTTTTCCAGTCTGGTTTTCAAAGCCATTAATTAACATATTTAGAAAGAAGCAAAAGGCATGGATTAGATGGAAAAAATACAGTAATATATCTGATTATGAAAAATTCTCTAATTATCGGACTTTGTTTAAGGAAATTTGTAAAAAATGTTTCTCGCGTTATATCCAATCGGTCGAAGACAGCATACATAAAAACATTAAAGATTTTTGGGTGTATATCTCTAATAGAAAAGACAAACCTGGTATACCAAGTAAAATTAAATACAATAATCATATATCTAATGACCCTCAAGTAATCTGTAACATGTTCTCTGACTTTTTCTCTTCTGTTTATGAGCCTACTTCACCTACGTTTTGTCAATGGAAGCCCTCTCCGGACACACTATCTAATGACGTAAACCGACACAATGCGTATATTACTGATATCCACTTTGAAGAAGCTAAGGTTATGGCGGAATTAAAGTCCCTTGACCCATCCAAGGGCCCAGGCCCTGACGGATTGTCGGCATTTTTCCTTAAGAACACTGCGTCCGTAATTTGTAGGCCTTTAACTATTATTTACAACAAATGTGTTCAAGAGGAAGTGATGCCAACTGTATGGAAATACGCCAACATAACGCCTGTTCATAAAAGTGGTTCCAAGATAAGCGTTGATCAATACCGTCCCATATCGATACTGTCTACCTTGTCGAAGCTTTTCGAGAGACTGATACATAATGAGATATACCCGTCAATTCACAATATTATAATACCACAACAGCACGGTTTTGTGAAAAGACGCTCCACCACTACCAACTTGATGGTATTCTCGGGTTACTTATTCGAAAATGTTGATAACCGTGTACAGGTTGATGCTGTCTATACAGACTATCGAAAAGCTTTTGACAAGGTGGACCACGAGCTGTTACATCATCGCATTGCTTACAATGGGATTTGTGGCAATTTGTTACGTTGGTTCCATTCTTACGTTAACAATCGTTGTCAAAGGGTTGTTATTAACGGATTTCAATCGGATATCGTTAAAGTCACTTCTGGTGTTCCGCAGGGGTCTATACTCGGCCCCTTGCTATTTAACATTTTTATCAATGACATAAATGAATGTTTCCATCATTCAAATTTCTTATTATATGCAGACGACCTCAAAGTATACAAAGCTATCAGTAATATACACGACTGTTTCCTTCTACAAGAGGACCTAGATAGACTTACAAACTATTGTCGCACAAGTAAACTACAACTTAGCATTCCGAAGTGCAATTTCATTAACTTTACCAAAAATAGAAATGTAATAAGTTATCCGTATACACTACATAACGTTGCACTGACCAAGGTTACCTCTGTGCGAGACCTTGGAGTGCAGTTAGATTCTAAGCTTTGCCCGGACCTGCATATTGAGCGAATCGTTAACAAAGCATATCAGATGTACGGATTTATAATGAGATCAACGCATGATTTTAAAAGGACCTCGTCGTACCTCTGCCTATACAAAACGCTAATACGTTCGCAGCTAGAGTACGCCGTAACTATCTGGAATCCATACTATGTCAAGTATATTGACATGTTGGAAAATGTCCAGCGTAGGTTTCTTCGTGCAATGCATTTTAGATGTCATAGATCTTCCCTACCTTACGATCAGTTGCTCAATAAATTCCAACTCTTGAGTCTCAGCTCCAGACGTAAACAACTAGAGGCAATAACTTTATATAATATAGTTCACTCCAGATATGACTGTGTGTGTTTGAATGGTGTTATATGTTAGTCAGTCCCTAGAACGGTGCACAGACGGCAGGTGCGTACAGGCAAATTGTTTGCTGTAGGTACTTGCCGTACTAATACAGGATTGAGATCACCTATTCGGCGTATGACTGATACATATAATAAAATGTTTGAGCATATAGACATATTTTTATGTTCTATTCGGCAATTTCGCAATTTGTTGTATGAAACACTCGCCAATATGTAGTTTAGTCATCTTCGATAACTCTCATCCTATGTATATTATATTGTTATATTTTTTCGTTTAAAATTTGCTACTATTTTATATATAAATATGTACTTCTATAGAAATGTCTAATATGATTGTTTATACTATATTATCTATTTTGTATCATCTGTTCAACCTCAATTCGATGATCACCTAGCGCTAACCTTAATTTTATTGTTAATCTGTGAACAGCGTTGTGGGCTTCACTATTGTTATTATTAAGAAATGTTCATCATTAATGTAAATTTTTATAGTGTTGCTGTTTGTTGTTCCTTCTTAATAAAATAAAATAGAATAATTGCTTAAGAATAACGTGACGCAATGCTTTGCCGCCATAAACAGCCTGTGCCCAGTCGCAGCACTGGAAAACCGCGTCGAATGATCCTGTATTAATATGTTATCCCGCACCTCTTCCACATATTCTTAAATCGTGAGCATTATTCATCATCATCAGCCCTTTATACTGTCCCACTGCTGAGCTCGGGCCTCTTCTCACTATGAGAAAGGTTAGGCCGTGTCCACCAGGCTGGCCAAATGCGGTTTGGCAGACATCACATGTCTTTCGAGAACATTATGGAGAACTCTCAGACATGCAGGTTTCCTCCCGATGTTTTCCTTCACTTCACTTCCTTCACCGATAAGCAAGTGGAAATTAACAATTTAATACGCACTTAACTTCGTAAAGTCATTGGTGCGTGCCATGGATTTGAACCCGAGACCCTCTGCGTAGCAGTGTCGGTCTCTCCACTCAGCTATCGCTGCTTTGAGCATTATTACTTGTCGAGATAGTCTAGGTGTCCGGCGCTAGGTGCCGTCCGGTGTTACGAGACTTCCCCCTAAAACTTGCCGGAGCTACACCGGAGCCGGGTAACGAAACTGGGACCTCTCGATCAGCAGATGTGTATGCTAGTCATTGGACCACGGAGGCTGTCAGGAGTATGTCATAAAAATGTAGTTCCAATTACGAATTTATATCTAGAAGATATTGACTATTCAGAACCGGCGAAGCTCTGTCTAAGTCAATGGCTAAGTCTAATGTAAAATTTAGTCTTTGTTTTATAATGGGGCCAATTAAGTTGCTAAATATTGCATTCCTAAAATTGCTAATATGCTTTAAAAATAAGTGTCTTTATCTAAAAGCATTGCAGCTTGATTTTCTGAATGTACTACACATGAAAACGCAACATAACTTACCTAAGCGTGTTTACAATGTTCATGTTAAGTATTCGGAGCATGTTTCCAGGTAATTGTACTGCGATTAGTATTAATAAACTGTTACTTTTTGCCACAATATTTAATTACTTTATTAAGGTTATTATTTTATATGGCGTAGTAGTCCTTTAAACGTCGAAATTCTACCAATCTATAATTTCTATAGAACTAGACTTTAGTTTTTTTTATGGTCAGGTTTTGACAAGCATTTCACAATTTGTCTAAATCAATCAACCATCTTCAATAGATATAAAATTGTTCCGTAACTGATTGACTGACAAACAACAACCAGCCAAAAACAAGGGCTAACTGCAAGGCTATTGGGCGCAAGAAGCTGTAATTGGGCATGTAGGTGTTCTATGTTCCTTGAGGAGTACAGGGAAGCACTAAGAGAGGATTTTTGGCAATTCCTACTCGAATGGCGCAGATACACCTGAGCATTCACTTGTAACAGAACAGCGAGCATTCGCCGTTTTCTATTTTATCGAACCGAACATTTTCACGATAATTCTAGCGAACACTCTAAATTCAAATAGTCCGTAGAATATAGAAAAAATATAGAAATCGCACTACAACAGCAGTTTTACCCAATATGTTTACTTCAGTTTCACTTATGAATTATTTCTTAAAATAAGAGTAAGATACATATTTTTCTTTTTTGTTTTAAAAAGACAACTCCCGCATTAGGACTAAATCCTGTGTCCCGGGGAACTTTACAAACAAACAACTAACGGACACAATGAACACCCAGACTCGACACAACAATTTATGATTCATACAAAGTGTTGTCTCGTGTGGGTATCGAACCCACAAAACTTCGGCACAGTGTCAAGCGGTCAGGCGGCTGTTTAAACCACTACGCCAGCCGTGCAGTCAATATATGACGTTTCTAATTTAATTTGAACAGGTTTAATAAATCACACAAGTGTCTGTTCCTACGTTCAAATTTATTTATCGATATCGCGAGTTTATCTACATTCTATTGAAATTAATTCTGAGTAAACCAAATCCAAGGATCTATTGTAAACACTATCGATATTTTATCGATATTTATTCTGAGTAAACCCATCACTAGTCACGTTAAAATTAGTGACAAATTACGAAGATTCTTCCCTAGGTTAAAATCATAAGTCAAAGTGAAGTAAATATATTGGGTTTAACCGCCATTGTAGCGCGAATTCTATGTATTATCTATATTCTAAGGCTCGCCCGAATGTTCGTGCGAATGCTCGCTAAAACAGACTCATTTGTTTTGTAACATTCACGAGAATGCTCATTACAGGTGAATGTTCAAGTGTATCAGCGCCATAAGCAATGAATACAAAAAGAGAGTAAATAGGTCCCAAGCGAGGATCACCGTGGGCGAGTCTAGTTTAGTATAAAAATATTTGGTTTTTCACAATATTTTAAAGGAAAAAGAAACGTGTGGTCTATCAATGCGTTTAATTTAAATAAATGCATTCTAATGTAGACTAAAATCAAAAAAATATTTGATTGCGCTGATGGTGTAGCAGTTTATGCGGTTTCGCCGCTTCTCTGTACCGAGAGATGTTTGGATTCGGTTGTTTCAAGCTTGTTAGTTGAATATTTGTAAAGTCTAATGTAACACTGAGTTTTATATAGTGCAGGCAATCAGAATCGTTAACGACTTTATTTTTTTAGTAACTCATGAGACAGAGCTTCTTTAATTGTCGCTAAGGAACATTCCGAACACAAAGGCTTTAAAAAAAAAAGTTAGCTCAAAATCGGTTCATCCGTTTGGGACCTACGATAGCACCTACGGACCTACACATCCACAGACACATCAGACATATTGCACCGGTTAGCGGCAGAGTTACCAATAATATATACCTAGGTAGTCATATATTTACTTTCGATTCTTTTTCTACAGTTTCCTTTATCGACAAATGCGTATGGAGCGACAAAGAATGCCTTAAGACTTCAGCGCAGAAGGCAGTCCCATACTTCGCCGATGGCATCCCAGAGCTGGGCATGATTCCTCTAGATCCAATGAAACTTGGTGCCATCACAATGAAGGAAGGGGAGCTGCATATTGAATTTCTAAATACTGTGATGATTGGAGCAAAAAAATGTAAAATTGTGAATGTGGAGTAAGTATTATATACCATACACTCTGCTTATTCTATAGGTAGTAGAACCTTGTTGATTTCGGTATGAACAGGTCGGTTCGATCGTGGAAGTAACTACCCTCTCCCAGAAAATCGACGTAAAGTGACAATACCTATACTATTGCATTTCGTTGAGTGAGTGAGAGTGCCGATGGCCCTATTCCTTCACCCTCATCCCACTTTCCTTTTCCCAACGCCAAAACGCACTTGTCACTACTCTGGTGTTATTATTTATTCTGGTGTTATCCTAGTCTGGTGTACATTAAAAATATCCTCGTATGTTTATGGATTCATGCGTATCTATACTAATATTCAAAAGCGAAGAGTTTGTTTATTTGCTTCACGCTAATGTCAGTAACTCAAATAGTTACTGATATTAGCGCGTTCAAGCGTTCAGGCAGCGATAGCCTAGTGGAGATACCAACAGACTGCCATGCAGAGGGTATCGGGTTCGAATCCACGGCACCACTGACTTTTCGGAGTTATGTGTGTATTGAATTGTCAATTATCGCTTGACCCGTGCCTCGGAGAGCACGTTAAGCCGTCGGTCCCGGTTGTCATAAAGATCTTTGACAGTTGTTATAAGGCGTCAGTACCTTCTAAATAAACTGACACTAGTCTAAATGTGTAGGTAGATCTTATATTAGGATTGGCCGTAACACACTTTGCTGATGGTGTCTTGGCTTACTCCCTAAGGCCGACCTCACTCGCATTCAGCGAAAGGGCGAACGCTGAACGCTCATTCTCAATGTGAGGGAGGCCTAAAATTACCATAGTGTTTTACTTGTAGCGGCGAGTTAATTAAAGTATAAATAAATAGTATCATTCCACCGTCCAATAAATTAATTATTTTCTTTCTTAGGCGTAGTATCGACGAGCACTGGCTGAAGGTGACTGTCGAGTGCCCCATCAAGATCACCGGTGATTACAAGGCTGACGGCAAGATGCTCACCGTTGTCACCAAGGGAGAAGGAGCTTTCTACATTCAGACAGGTACAATATTGCATTTTTTTGGTATTTTATTCGAAAGCAATTTATGAATCACATAAAGAGTTGTCTCGTCTGGGGATCGCACCCACAACTCTCAGCGCAGTATCTAGTAGCGAAGCGCCCGCTTAAACCACTGCGCCAACCGTGGAAAAGCTTATAGAAAAACAAAGAGAGAGTCTGAGAGTCTTCCATTAAAGACTGCGTGACAGACAGCGCAGAGAAAACTACCGGACGCAAGAAGCTGGATGCGTGTATGTTGTATATTCCTTGGGGACCGTACTGGTGCACTAAGAGGGGATTTCCCAAAATTCGGGATTAGGCAGAAACAGACAAATTAAAAAAAAAATGCGAGCTGAGCCGCGGGCTCCCTCTAGCTTCAAATAAAGAACAAAACATTATTATCGTTGCCTTAAATAGCATTTTTTTCAACGTTTAGTGAACATAATTGTATATGTATTTTAAAAGCGAAAGCCCCCGTATTCCAAAGCTAAGTAAGGTGTAACAGCTGCAGCAATGATATGACGATATAAAGGGCTCAGTTCCAACCTTAGGCAGTCCACTGCTTGCTCCGGGAAGCCGACAGTAGGGGCAGTTGGGGGCGTTCAGCCTTCCCTGAGAACGGGTTCCGCTGAACATTGCGCCATGGGAGGAAGACTGGACAGCTCCTGTACCCAGTTTTCCTCCCATAGGTCGTCTTTGGTCGGCAGTCGAGGTGGTTTTTAGTGGTAACACCACATACTCTGGCTCTCATTTCCCCAAGAGTCGGAGATTCGAAGGGATTTTCCACCTCGTAAAACAAAAATAAAAATAAAAAAGGCAGTCCACTGCTACATTGAAGCCTCACCTAATTTGCTTTACAGTAACATTGTGAGTATACAAGATGATAATTATGGTCTATTCAACCGCGCTGGCCAGACTGCTTCTATATAGTTTTATGTCACGTTTCTTTATTTTTTATTTATAGACTCACTCCTGTATCCCCGAAGGTAGAGGTCTAATATTACACCCACATTTCGCCATGAATTTTCAGGACCCACGTAATAGGGGGCGAGCCTGTTGCCGTTACCGGGCACATCACCAGACTCCGTGCTGCAACTGAGAATTCGGAAAAACCGAATAACACTTTTGCCCGACCCGGGAATCGAACCTGCGACCTCCGATCAGCAGTCGTATACGCTATCCACTGGACCACGGAGGCAGTCAAGTGCCAAGTTTCTGTCTCTTTGCAAAGACACTATTTCCTTCGTAAATACTTAAACGCCTCTTATCACAATCACGGAATGAATTGGGGAAGTGACATGTTGTATTCTTAATCCATGACCACATCATTAAATATTTTATTTGCTTTCAGATAAAATTCGTCTGGACTTCCAAATAGCCCAGAAGTTGGGTGATGGTTCAGACGGACAGAAGCACTGGCAGTTAGGCAACTACGAATTCACGTTCGATGTCAAGGAAAAGGCGCACCTGCATTTTGAAGGCCTGTTCAATGGAGATCAAGAGAAGGGTAAGCTTTCATCATCATCATCATCAGCCTTTAACAGTCCACTGCTGGACTAGGCCTCTCCTTTGAAAGGAGGAATTGGCGTACTATACCACGCTGGCCAAACGGATTGGTGTAGGGTTTGTATCAAGTTTTCCTTCTCTTACAGTGCTGTTCTCTGCATAATATGCTCCCTCTGTCGGCTCTTACGACACCCATGGGATGATATGGGGTGGTGACATTCTGTATTCTTAATCCGTCACCACACGGAAGTAAGCTTTGCACTCGTCATATTATGTAATTAACTTTCTAAGGGATAGCTGTATTCCATGGTTTAGACTAGTATTTGTTTGTTTGAGGGATAATAACTCCCCGTACTGAGTGTCCAAATTTTCATAACAGCAAGGACCGACTGTTTAACATTTTTGCCGCGGCACAGGCTAAGTAATAAGAAGTGCGCGCCATGAATTGGAACCCTAATCTCTACTAGGCTATCGCTGCCCCTACATTTAGTACTTGCAATATCTTCTATATATTTTCTTCCGCACTTCAAACATCTCATTATAATCATCATCAGCCTTTAACAGTCCATTGCTGGACTAGGCCTCTCCTTTGAAAGGAAGAATTGGCCTACTATACCACGCTGGCCAAACGGGTTGGTATAGGGTTTGTATCAAGTTTTACTTCTTCTACAGTGCTGTTCTATGCATAATATGCTCCCTCTGTCGGCTCTTACGACACCTATGGGATGATATATGGTGGTGACAATCCGTATTCTTAATCCGTCACCACACGGTCTACTTAAAACATACCTTACTTTAAATCATTATAGCTATTTAAAAAATGCTCATCTTATTATTTGTTTGCAGCTGCACCAGTACTCGCCATTCTGGACCAAAATTCGGACGATGTTATCAAATCTATGGGCAAGCCTTTCATAGACGAAGTGATTAAACGCATCGTGGAAGATCTCAAAATCTTTGCTCGTCAGATACCGGCCAGCGAGCTTGAGATATAGATACAGAAGAGTTTAGAAATAGTTGCCTGTAGTTCTTAGATTGTTTTTAGTTTATCAACTTTTTAAATATATGAATTTTACTTATTGATGTTTTTTATTCCACACGAACTTCTTCACGTTGGGTCCTTTTCCTTAATTTTGCGTGACAATATGGATATGACAACTAAATAATATGGATGTTCTGATGTTCATTGATATGAACGTTGTAATATCCATATTTATCATTATTTACTGCCGATGCAATTAGTTTTACCCATATGATTGCCGAGTTATCCCTTAGATGGTCAATCATATGGGTAAAATCAAAACAACGTCAAAATCGATTCGTGGAAGTCAATGTGCTCCTAAGTTTTATTTTGTAAAAGTGGTAAAAAGTGCTCATTAATCGATCAAAACATTATTGTTGTGTTGTGAACTCATTGGATCGTGTGTGAAAGTATTCGCGTACGTAAATTTGCTCAATCCAATTATATTTTAACCAAAATAATATTTGGATTTTTAGTGCTTGTCAAAATTTTTCATGAATTACCCACTTGTTCGGTATTATCATATGTCAGTTAAGTCAAGAGTTTAAAACTACCGATTTGAAACCAAGTCTTTTAAGCAGCAAGAGTATTAGTGTTGTCATTAGAAAAATAATTACTGAATATTGGTAATATTGAAAGGCATTTGGAAATGAGTGAAAGTAAAATTAAATGGGCATGCTGCGAGTCGGCAGATCCCAATGAGAATTATTTGACTTGCTGTAAATGCAAACAGTCACACCATCTGGACTGTTTAGCGCCTAAAAATCAACGAAGCACTAATTCTAGAAACTGGACATGCCCTAATTGCCTTGCACAGATGCCTAGTAAGCAGAAAACCAAGACAACTACTGATAACAGTACAAATGTCACCATGAGACATAATAAAAAACAAGCTATAAGTTCGCCTCAGACTCAGGAGTCTACTCAAGAAATACTATCTGTAGCTGCTGTTAGAGAGATCGTGCAGGATTTATTGGAGAAAGAGAATAGTAGTTTGTTGGACAAATTGACGGCGTCTATGACAGTAGTTATGAATAAGGAGTTTCAAACTATTAAGGAAGAGCTAGCTGATATTAAAGCAGCAGTGAATTTTATGAGTGCTCAAATAGAGGATATTGCTGGAGAGCAAAAGGAAACCAGAAATCAAATCAAAATGTTGCAAGCTGAAAACTCGGAATTGAAGCACTCGATGACAGACTTACACTTGCGTATAAATTACTTAGAGCAACAAGCTCGCGCCAATAACCTGGAAATTCAGTGCATTCCCGAAAAAGCAAATGAGAACCTTATATCTATTGTGTCTGCTCTCGGCTCTGTCGTGAAGTGTGACGTCAATCAGAAGGAAATTATTAATTGTTCCCGCATCGCTAAAATTAACCGAACCAGCTATAGACCTAGAGCTGTTGTAATCCAAATGTCAACACCTAAGCTCCGTGATAGTCTTCTGGCGGCTTGTATTAACTTCAACAGACTACATCCAGACAATAAACTGAATTCTACGCATCTTGGATTGTCCGGTACACCTTCTCCAATTTACATCAGCGAGCATCTCTCACCTGCAAATAAAGCTTTACACGCCGCTGCAAGACTTACAGCAAAAGAAAAAGGTTATAAATTCGTGTGGATCAGGAACGGCAAGATCTTTATAAAGAAGGACGAAGGTGCAGAGACTAAATTAATTAGAGACAAAAAATCGCTAGATAACATCAAATAATTTTAAATAAGCTAACTTAATTTGTTTGTTCTCTGGAATGTTTTTCTAATATTAATTTGTACTTAAAATTCTACTCAAATCTTCATATTTACTACCAAAACATTCGAGGCTTAAAAACTAAGACTCATATAGACATAGATCTACATAGATAACGCAAATGCATGCACTTCGCGTGTCTGAACTCCGACCAAGCGTCGAGCTTGGTCGCCACTAACTTCAGTCCCCGCGCGTCCGTTTTACCGTTAAGTAAACTTTATTCACATTACGTTGCCGCGTTTGCTTCGGACGTTTGATCTGACGTTGTGTATTAGGAGACGATGAATATCGCACAAGCGATACTGTCGCGCATCGCTTCGACTTCGTGATACAGGCAACGTCACAGTAGGTATTAAAAAGTCGGCACGCTTGGTTTCAATACAAATCGTGATAATTGCGTTATCTATGTAGATATATATCTGTGCTCATATATTTTATCGTAACCTGTGCTGCTGTAATTATGATATCATCGTATTAACAGAGACATGGCTTAACAATAATATTTCCGACTACGAGTTGTTTAATAATAACTACAATGTATTTAGAAGAGACAGAAATAGCAGTATTAAAAAGGATGGTGGTGGGGTATTGATAGCTGTTTCGAAGAAGTATACATCCAAGCGCATGTTATCTTTTGAAAGTCAATGTGAAGATATTTGGATTTTACTTGATCTGCCATACTCGGGTACTTTGTCTAAAAAGCTAGCTATTTGTGCTGTCTATATTCCACCACCAGTCCATAGTAACACTATAGATATGTTTACTAAAAATTGTAATCGTATTGTTGAAAATTTGAGTGATAATTTATGTGTACTTGGAGATTTTAATTTGGGTATTATTAATTGGAAACAACTTACTGACTCGCATGTAATTACCTCATACCCAAAGACTTGTCAAATTCTGATAGATTTTACTTACGTCAATAATCTGAAGCAGCTAAACCGTATTACAAATAATTCAGATAGAGTGCTGGATTTGATTCTATCAGATATTCAACATTGCAATGTTGAGGAATCCTCTATTGCTCTTTGTCCGGCCGACCCATATCATCCGCCTCTTGAAATTTGTATCCCAATAGATGTCGACTCTGAATTGTCACCCAATAAACAAACAAAACCAAATTTTTATAAAGCAGACTACATTGCTATTAACCAACATCTGGAACTCTTAGATTGGAGTTCTATAATTATAGATGAAGATGTAAATATTATGTTAGATAAGTTTTATCCCACTATAAATGATGTTATCCAGAGGTTTGTACCTAAATCCATCACAAAGAGTAAAAGATACCCAGCATGGTTTAACCAGACTTTAATTCGAACTCTTAGAAAAAAGGAAAAAATTCGGTCGCGTTACAAAATCTATAAAAATCCAATGGATGCTATTGAACTCAGAATACTGAAAGATGACATTAATAAACTTTCTAAAGAATGTTATAGAAACTACATAACTACCGTAGAAGACAACATATCTAAAAATTGTCGCAGTTTTTGGTCATTTCTTAATTCCAAAAGAGGTGGGCCGGCGTCTTTTCCTTCATTGATGTCTGATGGTGAGACTACTAGCATGAACGGATCTACGATCAGCAACATGTTCACTTCTTACTTTGCTTCCGTTTACACAGCAAGAACTGACCATGCTACACGGTCTCACTCGTCGCAGTTTAAAACCGTTAAGAATAATAGTACAGGTTTATCATCAATAACATTTACAAAAGACCAGATAATATCCAAATTAAAGAAAATGAACAAAAATAAAGGCGCGGGCCCGGATGGAATCCCTCCTTTCTTTATTGTATCTTGTGCAAAATCGCTGGCTACTCCTCTTAGATTAATTTATAACAAGTCTCTTAACACGGGAATATTTCCATCGCAATGGAAAGTAACCAGAGTTGTACCCATTTACAAATCCGGTGATAAGAGTCTTGTTAAGAACTACAGGCCTATCTCGATTCTGTCTAGCTTGGGTAAGGTTCTTGAGTCCTTGGTGTTGCCTCACATAACTTGCCACTCTAAGCACCTTATGACCAAACATCAACACGGCTTTTGCAAGACTCGCTCAGCAGTAACCAATATGACACTATTCGTCGAAACTTTGTCAGAAGCCTTGGATTCTCAGAAACAAGTAGACGCAATATACACGGACTTTAGCAAGGCTTTTGACAAAGTTTCACACAGAATTTTGTTGGATAAGCTTTATGAGTACGGAATATCTGGTGCTATGCTGAACTGGTTTAAGTCCTACCTCAGTGACAGAGTTTTTCAAGTTGTACTAAAAGGACATAGTTCGGCCACACGTCAAGTGTTATCTGGAGTTCCACAAGGCTTTCATTTGGGACCTGTTTTGTTTAACATTTTCATAAATGATTTACCCAATTGCTTACAATATTCGACACCATATCTGTATGCAGACGATCTGAAAATTATAAAACAAATTGAAAACATCAACGACGCATTCCTACTGCAGAAGGATGTAGATTCACTTGCCGAATGGTGCAAAATTAATAACATGGAACTTAATCCGACAAAGTGTATGCATATTAAATTTACCCGCAAAGACAAAATAGTAAACTCGAGATACAATATTGAGGGAGTGGTACTTGATGAGGTTGACAATATTAAAGACCTGGGAGTTATCGTGGATTCAAAGCTTACGTTTACTCTACATCTCGAACATGTCATGAAAAGAGCTTCTGGGTTGTTGGGATTTTTAATCAGAAATGGAAAAGTCTTTAGTAAACATAAAACTAAAATTCTACTTTACAATAGCTTAGTTAGGAGCGTACTGGAATATGGAAGCACTGTCTGGCGTCCACACTACGCAGTTCACTGCCTAAGAATTGAACGCATCCAGAAGCGCTTTTTATGGCATTTAGCATACTCTGCAGGAATTGCAAAAGACGTTTTGTCTTACCGTAAAAGACTTAGTCACTTCCAAATGGTTACACTTGTATCACGTATGGACTTTATGGATCTTAACTTTCTGTATAAGACCATAAACAACTTCATAGATTGTCCTGATATACTCATGCGTTTGAACATCAGAGTGCCAGCTAGATATCCGCGCTCCCAAATAACTCCTTTTTACCCACCTCTACGTAGAACCGTGCATGGTGCCAACTCGCCTATCCCACGTATGTGTAGGCTAGCTAATGAATGTAGTAGCAGTACCGACGTATTTTCAAATACTATGTCTGGATTCCGTAAAGATGTAAAAATGTTCTTGTTAGGTAAGCATCAATCAATGTAAATTATTCAGTAACGTTACCACACTTAAAAAGTTGGTATTTAGTTATTGTTTACAGAATAATTATGAATGTATAAGACACCTACTCACGAATTTTCCACTAATATTAGTGCATGAGGTGTTTGCTTATAATTGGTCATACATTTAAGTCTAGTATCTACGTTAATTTTAAGACAAAACTGTATGAAATGTATGGACTGTTAGCAAACCTAATAAATAAATAAATAAAAATTATTAGATGGGCATACATAGCTTACATAGGTTGGCGTTACGGTTTACGCGCCCGATTCACTTGACACTGCACTGAGTGTTGTAGCTTCTATCCCCACACGAGACACCACTTTGTGTGATCCAGAAATGGTTGTTCTAAACCCTTCCCTTTGCGACCCGCGGGCTGCTTGTAGTGTTACCAGGTTGGACAGAATATCAGATTCGCCGTGACCATTGCCATAGATTTTCATAACAACTGGGACAAACAACTTTACGTGCCTGGGTGTGACTTTATTGAGACCGGTTTTCAGCAGCTTAGGGGTGCACTAAGAAGGGAGTGCCCGAAATTGTCATGGGATCAAATGGAAACGACCAAATAAGTAAAAGAAATATGCGGGCGTAGCTGCTAGTATCTTCTAGTAATAATTATGTACTTAGTCAAATTCAAAGAGTTTATTGCGAAGCAAGTGTACATAGGTGCTTAGTTAAAATTTAAATGCTTACAACTTAGTGCCTTTTACAAGCATTGCAATAATAATCTTAATATATAAAATCCTTGCGTTACTGACTGACTGACAGACAGACACGCTACAGCCGAAACTATTGGGCGCAGGAAGCTGAAATTTGGCATGTATGTTCCTTGGAGACCGTAGGGGTGCACTAAGAAGGGATTTCCCGAAATTCCCACGGGATCGGCCAAAACGGGTAATTTAAATGAAAAAATGCAGGCGTAGCTGCTGGCGTCCTCTAGTATTATATAAAACAAAAAATATATATTTAAATCCACTTACAGTCATTTCTAATAATACTAAATTTTACTAAAATTTAACTATACTTATTTAGAATTATACAATATAAGTAAGTAATACACACAATTTTTTTATAGTCTCACGCCTGTATCCCCGAAGGGCTAGACAGAAGTGTAAATATTACACATACATTTCGCCATGAAATTTTTAGGTCTCACGTAATAGGGGGCGAGCCTATTGTCGTACCGGGCACATTACCAGACTCCGTGCTGCTACTATGAATTTCCTAACGGAAAAACTTAATAACACTTTGACCGACCCGGGGATCGAACCCGAGACCTCCCAATCCCACGCGCACATTTATGTCGTGAGACCAACGAGGCGGTCTACAATTTAATTAATCATAGAAATAATGTCTGATATCACATTTATTGTCTTAATCTAGGTTCCTGGTAGGCATAGTAATTTATTGACTTTGTAGGTATTCTGCGACTGAATAGTTATTTATAAATAGGTTCTTTTTTATATTTTTTATTTATTTAAAGAAACATAATTTTATAATCTATATGAACCTAAATATAATCTTAATGTCTAAGTAGTATATGTACAAAAACCGTAAAAAGAAATTAAAAATTGGAAATAATTACAAGGCTTAGGCGTCGTAAAATGCCTCCGCATCAATGTCATCGGGTAACGTGCCCAGAAGGCTGGCAGCATTGCCACACTGGATGGCAATGCTGATTCTCTGAGCAAAGAATAAACCAGCCTTCTGGTCACGTGAGACGTCGATTAACCGTTTAGAAATTTGCCGGATTAGTGAACGAGCGCTTGGACCCCATGAGCCTAGCGTTTCCACCCCAAACGGCTCAAACACGTAATTACTCACAAAATTACTGTATTTGCGCCGTTTGAGGGTTTCCGCAGTTGCAGCAGCGCCAGCATGGCCTCCCATGCTTGGAACATGCGATTGCGCGAGGGTTTCTACGCAGGTTGCGTCCCACACCAAAGGCCTACCCATTTTCCAAGGCAACAATGACATGCCATCAGGTCTCTTACTGTCGTCGCGTACCAAACCATTTGGTTCAAGTACAGCTGAGAGAACGACGAATTATGTCATTCAGATGGGCGTGACGGCGAATTCTACCAGCGCTTCTTTTGCAGGATAGCCCATGATGTCCGAGGCTATCGAGGTCTTCTCCACAATGACATCGATGCGGCGAAACAAACGGAGCACCTAAACGAAGACAAGTGGCGTTACGGAACGTCTCATCTTCCAACAGGGTTCCTGTGTTGGACGAGGCCTGAAGCCACAGACCCGATTCCCACAGCACAGCCAGCAAGCGAGCATGCTCTGCAACATTAAAAGATGTGATTTTTCTTACAATGTCACAAAGCGGCGCGTCCCACTGTCTTTGGGAGAATACATAGGTTGGTAGGCAAATCAGTGCTTGGACAAGCCATTTTCCAGGCGTCTATAGCTTCGGTTTTGAAAGAAAGAAAAAGAAAAACATGTTTATTTGTGCCTCACAATGATAAATGACAGAAAAACACAATCAAGATAAAATACATAATATATAAAAATTATTTTTAAATAATAAAAACCAACTTCAAAAAACAATAAGGAACTAAAAAACAAAAAATAATTGGTTTTGGAGCAAACATTTTTGGAGTCGGTGCCAAGCAAAGTATTTCTGATCTGACTATAAAACCTCTACACATTTTATATAACTTTCATTTTTGATGGATTATGTAGTTTGTAATTTAGTATCTTTTTGCGTAAGGGCTTGGCACCGAATTCAAAAATGTTTGCTCCAAAACCAATTATTTTTTGTTTTTTAGTTCCTTATTGTTTTTTGAAGTTGGTTTTTATTATTTAAAAATAATTTTTATTTTTTGCTTTTTAGTGGTAGGTATACTAATAAAAAATAGTAATAGATGGTACATAGGATAGTGTAGGTGGTACATGATGGGGAGGCCTTTCTTACGTGCCTCAATTCTGAAATGTAGACCTGTACCTTTCTGGCAATTTCAAGTATTTTTTGTTTTTAACTAAATAGCCTTAACAGGTTCGTTTCAGTTCCATCATCAGATCTCGGAAATCATCCAATACCAAAGACAAAACAAACGAGCCTAAACACGATGATATAGCGTTATTGTATTACAAAGATCCGATGGCCACCTTCCTGGTCCATTATCAGAGTTTGGTAAACATTCAGCGCTAAAGTCCATGTAAAGACGAATCCAAAGAGCCCAAACTCAATGGGATTGCGTCTTTGTATTACAAAGATGCCATGGCCACCTTCCTGCTCCATCGTCAGACCCTGGAAAACATCCAGTACCAAAGTCCATGTAAAGACCAACAAACGACCCTAAACTCGATGATATTGGGTTACCTTCCAGCTCTATCATTAGACCATGGAAATCATCCAGCATCAAAGTCTATGTAAAGACGACTCAAACGAGCCCAAACTCGATGGCACTGCGTAACTGTATTACAAATATCCCATGGCTACCTTCCTGCTGCATCATCAGAGTTTGGTGAACATTCAGCACTAAAGTCCATGGAAAGACGAATCAAACGAGCCCAAGCTCAATGACATTGCATCTTTGTATTACAAACATCCCATGGCAACCTTCCTGCTCCATCATCAGACCCTGTAAAACATCCAGTACCAAAGTCCATGTAAATACGAATCAAACGACCTAAACCTTGATGAGATTGGGTTATTGTATCACAAAGATCTCTTGGTTACCTTCCAACTCTATCATCAGACCATGGAAATCATCTAGCATCAAAGTCCATGTAAA
Source organism: Euclidia mi (assembly GCA_944739405.2). NCBI lineage: Eukaryota > Metazoa > Arthropoda > Insecta > Lepidoptera > Erebidae > Euclidia > Euclidia mi. The sequence goes on along the minus strand of OX123194.2, from coordinate 796,394 downwards.
AGACGACTCAAACGAGCCCAAACTCGACGGCATTGGGTTGTTACGGTCAAATCGCTTCAAGTGTGCTTATAAAATTTGAAGAGTTCCTTCGATTTCTCAGGATTCCATGATTAGATCCTGACCTGATGATCATGGGACCAACTAGGAGGTATACTCTTTCAATCAAAACAAGAATATTCAAAATCGGTCCAGGCGTCTTAGAGAAATCGGGGAACATACATAAAAAAAAAAAGATTCCGACGAATTGTAAACCTCCTCCTTTTTTTGAAGTCGGTTAAAAATCGAATAACAAATTAGATGGAACAGCATTATTGAGGCCAAAATTGGAGCCTGCCTCAGCTAATGCTGCGACAAACTTTGCCGCAGCGCTGGTATTCTGGCAGGTCCATTGAATGACGTCATGTGTTCAGAATAAAAATAAAAAACACATAAAATAAAACTTTTAAACTAAAAACTTATAAACTAAAAACAAATAGAAAAATCTTAAACATTTAATTGCAATAACTGCTAACATACGCTTACATTGCACAGCACTTCTGAGTTAACTAGTGCAGGTGATAAAATTTTCCCAGTTAACTCTTCCGTGCTGTGAACCGAAGACACTGGTAAACTGATACTGGAAATTAGAGTCCACCCAGATGCACAATAGGCAAAGACGCTTGTAGCCAGGCTCGGTCGTCCAAGTCCACATTTAATATTCTCTTTAAAGTAATTTGGATAACTTGGTCGACTTGTTCTAAAAGTGCATATTTTTACAAAGTTGGGCAGATAATAATATAATAATAATAATAATAACTTTATTCAATAAAATAAACGTCACATGTTACATATAAGAAAAATATTACAGTAAAAATAATTAAATTAAATTTTATAATTCAGTATAATGTATGCGATAAGTGCCTTTGTTAAATGGTGGTACATTGATGCGTACTTACTTTATTTATTACGGTAATACATTATATTTGGTAAATATAGCTATTTTAATGTTTACCTGAACTAGGCTATAACACCTGTGTTTCAGGAAAAAAAAAAATCTTAAATAATAATAATAAAGGGCTATATTTTAACATAATAATAATCATGAACTGCCAATATGTAATAGAAAGTAGACTTAATATTATGATTTGTTGTAACTTAGCGTAGGTACTTACACACTATTTTATTACTGTAAGCAAATTCTCTGTATCAGAGTAGGTCATTGTCATTAGGTGTTTTGTAACAACAAGATGACACTGCTTATAACTTATGCTATATAAATCTAAGGTTTTATTTAATTTATTATATAGGAAAGGTCCGAGGAAAGCAAAGAATCTATTTACATAAACATGTTTACCTATAGGTTTGGTGCAGACTAGATCTTTCCGTCTTTTGCCTGATGGGATTGGTGTATAAGGAAGAAGGGTGTGTTGTTTTAGGATGGTGCGTAGAATAAATAATTGGCGCACAGTTAGAACACCGGTGGACTGATATAACTCGTAAGTGGGAAAAATGAAAGGGCGAAGGGTTGCTACCTTTAAGATAGCTCTTTGAGCCCGTTCTAAAGGCAGTATGATCGTTTTAGCTGCGGTTGCCCCATGCGGTTATACAATATGAGATGATGGATTCACATAGTGCAGTGTAAACCTGTCTTAACAATTTTAAGTTTACAACATCGCGTATATTTTTAAATATGGAAATTAGTTTCCGCACTCTTTAACACAATAATTCGATATGTTTGCGGAAGTTCAGATTAGTGTCAAGCGTAATTCCTAGATATTTAATATAATCAGTTTTTTCTAAAGTAGGGCAAGCGCATGCAGTGTCAGCATGTGAGTGAAGCTTGTTGTGAGCCACTAAACTGTTAGATGCGATGTGTCTGCTATTGTTTTTCATTGTAAAATGAATGTACTTTGTTTTATGTGCATTTAGGGTCAACAAATTTTTAAATAGCCAAGTGTTTACGGTGTTGAAGCCAAGTTGAGCCAGTTCATATACCTCATCGAGCGACTTTGCAGTAAAAATAAGTGCTGTATCGTCTGCATATGACATAATGACACCATTTTGAAGTTTTAGGTTGCAAAGGTCGTTTATATATATCAAGAACAGGGTAGCTCCTAATATACTTCCTTGGGGTACACCAAATGTAGTGTTAGGGACATCGTTACTTATGTTGTTGCCTATTCTTACACATTGATACCTGTCAGAGAGGTAATCAGTGAACAGTGCTAACTGTTTACCTCTTATACCGACAGATTCAAGTTTCTTAAGCAGTATAGAAGACGACACAGAGTCAAAAGCTTTAGCAAGGTCTAGAAATATCCCAATAGCATGCTGTCCACTATCTAAATTAGTTGTAATGTGGTTAGTGAGTTGCTCAACTGCCTGGCTTGTTGACCTGTGAGGCCGAAAACCAAATTGCCTGTCTGAAAGAATGTTGTTGGTTTCAAGATATTTTATTAGTCGATTGTTTATTATTTTCTCTAATATCTTAGATAGCACTGGTAATATAGAAATGGGGCGATAATTATTAACACAGCTCTTGTCGCCTGCTTTGTGGATAGGTATCACAATAGCCTTTTTTAAGCATTTTGGAAATATTCCTTCAGACATACAAATTTGGAATATGTGTGTTAGTGGCGGTGCAAGAATGTGCTTAAACCTTTTAATTATGTTTGTGGGGATGTTATCCCATCCCAGCGCAGAAGTATCTTTTAACCCAGTAATGACTTGAATAACTTCGTCTATATCGGTATCCAGCATAACAAAAGATTTAAGCCTGGAAATGGGTGAGGTATTCGAAGCATAGTTAGTAGATGAATGATCGGAAAAAGAGATTCTGTCTGCTAGATTTTTGCCAACGTCGGAAAAGAATGTGTTGATTTCATCTAGTGCTGCTGTAGGATTTGATCGGTTTTTGAGCAAATCCAAGGGTTGTTCAAATGATTTTGCAGTAAATGATCGTTTTTTTAAGAATTTCCATACTAGTTTAGTGTTGTTACCTGCTTTATTCAACTGAGATGTATCGTACTCGACCTTTAGTTTTTTAAGAAGTTTATTGCAAAAGTTTCTATATCTCTTATATGTTATAGCTAGAATCTCATTTTCAGGTGCCTTTTTAGCTTTCATGTGTAAATTATCTCTGTGTCTAATACAGCGGAGAAGACCCGGAGTAATCCATGGCTTTATATTCATATATTTTCGCGACAATGTTACTGTGTATGTGTTTTTGCTAATTGCGTACTGTATGGAAGCTATGACGTAAGATATTGATTCGTTAACGTCGGCACAAAAGTAAACTGGGGCAAAATTTGTATTACGAATGCTTTTTTCAAGGCCTGCCATGTTTACTTTTGTATAGCTAGGTACGCAATTAAGTTTTCCACATGATAATTTTAGTGTTAGTAATATGGCTTGGTGGTCTGTGATAGTTGAGTTAGTAACTAAAGTGGTAGATGGCTGTTTAGTTTTAACAATGAAATGATCCAGGCATGATCCACTTTCATGTGTATGGAAGGTGTGCGCCGGCAGAAGACCATGGAAAGCACAAATATTTAGATAGTCTTGTCCTTGAAGGTTACATTTTCCGGACAGAATATTTATGTTTATGTCACCCGTAATTACAATATTCTTATATGCTGATAACTTACTTAATTCTAAATGGAGAGATCGCAAAAATGTGTCAGTACTTTGTGAAGGAGGTCTGTACACTCCTAAAATAGCAGTGTCTGAATTAATTGTAATAAGTAGACAATTACAGTCCTGGATTTGTGGCTTTGCAACAATTACATTTAAGTGTTTTTTGTATAGACCACTACACCATCATTTTGGTTAATTATGTTCTCAGTTGAGTGTGAGTTATAGCCATCTAAAGATGGTAAGCAGAACGCCCGCTTAGACAGCCAGCATTCGGTTAGAACAATTACGTCACAGTTTATATTAATGGTCTGTAGGAGTAATTCTAGGGCGTCTATATTCTTATAAATACTTCGGATGTTCTGTGTCATTATAACTAAGTTTTTATCAGACGCGGGTAGTAGACTTTTGCATTCCTCTATTTTACAAGTCATACTATTTGATACACAGTAATTATCTATATCAATAAGTACTTGATTGTCCATAGTTATAATAAAATACCTTATAAATAAGTAAGAAAATATAAACTAGTTTTAAGTGCCTATTAATAAACTTTAACAGTGACGCTCTTAGGCGCCCTCATAGTCTATGCTATTAATATAATTGTCCTCTGCATATTTACGTGCCGGGCAACCTATTTCTCCCGTTTGGTGATCACATTTCCTCTTGAAGCGTTTACAAGTAGCACACTTAGGAGGTGAAGTTTTGCTGTTACATTCCTTAAAAGAGTGGCCAAGCTCTCCACAATGATGACATGTGGGACTAGTTTCACGGCAATATTTGGCTGCGTGACCAAACTGTTGGCAATTAAAGCACCTAGTCACAAAGGTGAAGTCTTTAACCGGGCATGACGTCCAATTAATATAAATACGACCTTGGTTAATGAGGCATTTTCTGATGTTAGCGGCTACTTCTAGGACATAGGTACAGGTGGGCATATTTTTCTTACCGGCTTTGTGGCTCAATTTCACAGCTTTCATAAAGGACTCACGTGTAGAGTTCGGAAACTTGTCGCCTATGTTTTGCTCGTAAATGCACTCAAATACTTCTTTTTCCGTTAGAGTATCGGGAACTCCAACTACAGCTATTCTAGGGCGGCGTTTAGTAGGTTCTTCGACGGTCAAGTCAGACGAGACAAGTTTCTCTGACTTCCTGAGCTTTTCGATGTCTCCTTTTGACTCCGTGCTAATTATAACGCCCCCATTCCTCACTTTTCTCACAGCACGAACATGTAATTTCATCTCTTCAGGAGATATAATTTTTTGGACAAGGGACTTCGTTTCGTCACTACTTTTGTTCTTGTCGTTAGGGTAGATGGCAAGAGAGCTCAAATTGTTTGGGCGGACAAAATTGTTTGTGCTTTTTTTCACCATGTCAGCAAAGGAGTGGTGTTCGGCTGGTTTCAGCTTTTCTTCTACAGCCTCTTTGAACTGCTGCAAAGAACTCGTCAGGTCTTGCTTTTCCTGAAGGTGGCGAATAGTTGCGTGAGCTAGAATAGTTTTCTGCTTAAGTGCTTGGTACAGGGTGGACATTTGTGCCGATACTGATGTTATTTTACGGCACTCGTGAGCTACACGCAGCTTCTGGTCAGAGTTCATTTTGCTCTCTGAGGTGATGGAGCCAATTTCATTCAAATATGACTCAATTGTGCTCATCCATCTTTGGATCTCTGAAGTTGGTATAACTTCAGCGGGTACGTCATAATACTCAGGTGCAGGTGGATTCGGGTCAAGAGTTTGGGATGCTTGACTTGGTGTTGGTGGAGGACTTCGCGTAGTTTTTCGGCTTTTGCCAAAAGGGCTAAAGTCAGGCACAGACATCACTGTTAATCAGTAATTTCGTCCACACAAATGTTTCTAGTTCATATTCGCAGCTTATGAAAAGGTATGCACAAATCACTCGCGACACACTTCGATTAAGATCCTAGGGCATGTGTGAATTTTGGGACGAAAAGACAATATCGAATAATAGTATAAGCCGAGTGAATATTAATTTTGAATAGGCGATCTGAGACTTCACAGAAATTTAAATAGGTTCTAATTGACTTGCTGAATGAAGGTAGAGTATCTTTGATATATATATAGGTAACTTATTGTATATTTTTACAGCCATATACCTAATAAGGACTTATGTATGAACCGTTTTCGTAACATTACATTGAAGCCGCCGGCTAAGTCTGGTAGGTATTATATTATAATACAGTTCTCCAATCCAATCGCGGAACCCCAAAATAATTCAAACAAAAACAATATTAATTACCTTGTATAAAAAGCAGCTTATTAATTATGAATGTTATTTAGTTTGAGACTAATTAAATTTTAAGTAGCCAGTTATAAACCAAAGGTAGTAAAGAGGGATTTTTATTTGTGAGTTAATGCCGGTAGGTGGTACCTACTGGCATCGTGTAAGGCGCCATCAGAAAACATTATGATATTTTTATCTATCTCTACTAATACATAACGTTGAAGAGTTTGTTTGTTTGCTTGAACGAACCAATCTCAAGAACTACTGGGCTGATTTGACTAAACATTTTTGTGTTAGATAACCCATTTATCGAGGAAGGCTATAGGCTATATAACATCTCTTTATAACCCACGGGAACGGAGCAGTAGGTAGGCCTAAATAACGCGGGTGTAACCGCAGGCTCAACTAGTATAACATATTTACGAGCGTATAATTGAGAAGTTTATATTTGTTTGTAATTAAATTTACGGTAGGCACGCGTGTTTTGGAAGCCACCAAGATACATACATACGTATATTAAATTAATTTTATTACTTGGTGTTATAACGCGTGCAGTGATCTGTGTAATGTACTTGCATCAATATGTTGACTGAAAAATCAAATACATTTATCCTTTCGGTTCGATTAACATGTACGATATATCAGTTCTATGAGCTAATTGATTAGTCCAATACTACTTTTATTTGGCTATCTCGAAAACTGTACTCTGGGGGAAATAAAGAAGCACTGCCGAACCAACATTAGCAAAATGCATACTGGTAACTTTGAAAGTCACACTGAGGATGAAGATGGCTTACTGAAGAGATCCATAGCGAGCAACACCGTCCTTTAGCCGTACAACATCACTACCAATAGACACGGCGGTATGTCAAACATGAAGATTTTCTTTTTTATATACTCTCGCCTGTATCCCCGAAGGGGTAGGCAGAGGTGTAATATTACACCCACATTTCACCATGAATTTTTAGGTCCCACGTAATAGGGGGCGAGCCTATTGCCGTACCGGGCACATTACTAGACTCCGTTCTGCTACTGAGAATTGCCTAACGGAAAAACCCAATAACACTTTACCCGACCCGGGAATCGAACTCGAGACCTCCCAGTCCCACGCGCACATTTATGCCGCGAGACCAACGAGGCAGTCTGAACATGAAGATAATTATGTATTAAGTTAAATAGTATATATACTCGTAATATGTTAAATTTAATAATAGCTATACTTTTTTGGTATGAGTAGCAGACGACAACCGTGTCACTGCTCACGCACAATGGCCCAATTCAGTGGCTATGTGCGGAAAACACCTGTCCAACTAACTAACTAACTAACTAACTAGCTATACTTACGAAGCCTCAATTGGTCTCCTTTTCAAAGTTAGATCTTCAGGGATAGTCAGATCATTCACTAAAACCTTGTGCTCACCGTCGCCTACTTTGGGATAGAGTGACAGTGTGTACCACGTTTATTCGACAAATGGAATTGCGAATAACGCTCATGCGACAAAACGGTTCTACAACTCACCGTAGTTCGATACGCTGAAGACAAACATTAGGTAAGGGTTAGGTTTTCTTGTAACCCTGCGTTAAACGCGCTTCCATTTGTCAAACAAGCGTAGTAGACTCAGATTGACTGACAATCAACTGACTACCTGAGATATCAAGTTGTCAGTCAATTTGAGTATAAAACTACTCGCCTGCGGGCGGTGTGGCCATCACGTTAACAGTTGCCAGCATTTCCCAAACTATGGTTCGCGACCAACGTGTGGGTCGCGAACGATTACTGAGTGGGTCCTGTGTTCAGGGATGCCGATTATAATTAGGATAAATAACACAGCTACTTGCTACAAGAGAATCTGAGCAACTGATCTGATTGAATTGATTGAGGTGGGTTTCAATTTTTTAAAGCGGCGATAGCCCAGTGGGTACATAACGGACTGCTGATGGCACCAGTTTTAACACGCCTTTTTCATCTCTCTTACTCGGCGTAGTCCCAACATCGTGGAAGACAGCATTGGTCCACCCGATCCCTAAAAAAGGCGATCGCTCTAACCCGTCCAACTACAGACCGATAGCCATAACCTCCCTCTTCTCGAAGATAATGGAGTTCATTATTAACTGCCAGCTCCTTCAGTTTCTGGAGGATAAGCAGCTGCTTAATGACCAGCAATACGGCTTTCGTAATTGGTAACGCTGCGCAGCCGTCGTGTGGAAAAGACGCGGTCTGGCGCCACCAGGACAGCCCACTCCGACACCAAACACGAAGAGGGTTCGTCCTGAAGACTCCACACCACCCAGCGCCGAAACGGGCGAAAACAGACGCCACACCGAAGAGCGGTAGGAGCTACGCAGAGACGACAAACTCGCACCTGATGGTAGCCATCGCTACTACCCCTGCCACGGACCTGACGGTGGAACAGGCGAAGCAACTCGAACGCTCAATTGAAGAGAGCATAGTTGAGACTGCCTTCGCCACACCGCTGAATAACGGGCCGGCACTCGCACCTTCCTTTAGGGGCAAACCTCTTGCAGTGGAGGGTATCCTGAAGCTATGGTGCGAGAATGAAGACTCTTTAACGTGGCTCAAAACCACTGTAGCCAAAACAAGATCGCCGATTGAGGGAACTAGGCTGGTCGTCATCAGGCAGTCAGACATGACGAAGCGCGTACGCGCAGCGCTATGGCTGCCGAAGACGATCACACTGGAGCTACCCAAGATCCACCATCTCCTGATTGCCCAAAACCCCTGGTACGCCGTACAAACGTGGCAATTGTACGGTGCATCAGTGCAGAAGCACGGAGTCTACCTCACCTTGGGCATCCCGGAACCCGAGATCCCCAAGATCACGGAACGCAGCCGTCGGGTTTCCTTCTTCGCTGGCAGCGTGTACGTAATATTCCATGCTTCCAGCGGGGGGGAGAGCTCGGCGGCTGTAGGGCCCGAGGAAACGCCGAATGAAGGTTAGAACACAGCGGGACGAGCTGTACCAGCCATCCCAAGCACCTCGGGCATAGCCCGCATTAAACCGGCGCCCGCAGCGACTACACAAACACCCACCGCTGCCATGGACGCAAAAGACGAGCATGACTCGTCTGACGGGGAGTCTATGGACAGCAATGTTCTCGACTCTTCGTCAGACTAGAGTCATACAAACTAAATACAACAAATTAAACAAATTGCAACGGCTACCCTATGCAGGCTGCTGGAGGATAATTAGCAGACAATAGCCCTAATCCAGGAGCCGTGGATTAGAGGCGACAAAATATGTGGTTTAAACAACATCGGAGGTAAGCTACTGCACAACTGCTCGGTCATTAAACCGAGAACATGCATATATATTCCCCGAACAATACCAGCACTGCTGCTAACCAACTTCTGTTCTAGAGACCTCACTGCCGTAGGACTCCAAACAGGGCCCAACAAACAGATGTTAGTACTAGCTTCGGTCTACATGCCTGGCGATGAGGACATCCCATCTAAAGAGCTGGCCGAGCTGGTGCAGCACTGTGAGGACCACGGCTGGCAGGTAATCATCTCGGTGGACGCGAACGCGCACCATCCGCTGTGGGGAAGCCCCGATGCTAACAGACGAGGTGAGATCTTGACTGAATATATCTTTTCAACAAATCTATCTGTAGTTAACAACGGTTCGGAGCCCACCTTTGTTAGCTCCAGATATCAAACCATAGTAGACATCACGCTAGCATCGGATGGGGCCGCCGAACTTGTCACAAATTGGCATGTGTCCGCTGAGCTATCCTTTGCAGACCATAGGCGAATCTGCTATGACATACGTGTGCAAGAGAACGTCCCACAACCTAGGCGCAACCCTCGCAGAACAAACATTGCGAAATACAAGACGCTTCTCGCATCACAGGTTGACAGGTCCTATTTCAAGGACATGTCAACCAGCACTGACAACATAGAGCATAACACCAACTTACTAACAGAATGTATACAAACAAGTTACCACCAAGCCTGTGCACCCACACTCCCAAAGTCGTCTAGTAAAACCCAGTGGTGGGGAAGAGAACTAGAGGGACTCAGGCAAAACCTGAGGGAACTCTTTAACAGGGCTAAAAACACGAAAATGGAAGCAGACTGACTCAGAAGACACGATCCGCAATCGGATGCAAGCAGCCATCAGGATCATGGAGGAATGCTGCAACCAACATGAACTGACGGTTAACCCCAACAAAACGGAGCTAGTACTTTTCACCAACAAAAGGAAAACCCATATGTGCAAAACACCAAAACTCTTTGGAACGGAGCTTACCCTATCGAATGAAGTCAAGTACTTGGGCGTAATACTTGACCATAAGCTAAACTGGGGTAAGCACATCAGCACTAAAACAACAAAGCATGCACAATCTTCTGGCAATGTCGCAGAATCATAGGTAAGAAATGGGGTCTCAAACCATCTATCACCCTGTGGATCTACACTTCCATTATACGCCCCATGCTTACATATGGTGCAGTAGTGTGGTGGCCACGCACACAACTAAGCACAATCACAAAAAAGCTACAGAGCCTTCAACGCCTAGCCTGCTTGGTCACAACAGGCTGCATGAAGACCACCCCAACAGCCGCCTTGGAGATACTACTGGACCTAAGACCGCTGCACCTAATGATCCAGCAGGAAGCTGGTGCTGCAGCAATCCGTCTAGACAAGCTCGGGCTGTGGAGAAAGAATGATCGAATAACCCACGCACGCCTAAAAGGAACCTTAACCAAAGAGATCCCGATGCTAGAGGCCGCTTGCGATCTCATCCCTAAAACCTTTGTCTTTGACAAAAAATATCGCAACCAATTACAGGAGGAACACAAAGACAGCTCTGGTATACACGAAGTCAGAGTATACACAGACGGCTCAAAAACGAAGCATGGGACAGGTGCGGGCGTATTTCTCCCATGACTTAAATATCAACATCTCAACATCCCTTGGCACTCTTAACACCATATTCCAAGCCGAGTGTGATGGGATAACAAGAGCCGCAACAGCAGTCGCGTCTAGGAACATAAGTGACCTGTCTATACGCATTATCACGGACAGTGTCTCTGTACTACAAGCTCTCGGCAGCAACTGCTTTAACAGCGGCCTCATCATGGAATGCCACCTAGAGCTGCAAAAGATTGCAGAGAAGAATCGGGTTACGCTGCAATGGATTAAAGGCCACAGCAACTCCGTAGGCAATGACGCCGCAGACCAACTGGCACGGCAAGGATCGGACACAATTATAATGGGACCCGAGCCGATTGTACCGATACCGGCAAGCCAACTCAAAACGTGGCTACGCGAGAGAACCGCACATGAACATGAAAAACATTGGGCAGACATAAAAGAATGCAGACAAACAAAAGATGCTATCCCCCGCTTGAACAAGCGACTCTCGCACAAGCTGCTGCATTCTAACAGAAAAACTCTCAAGCATCTGACAGGCATAATAACCGGCCACTGTCCACTCAAAAAGCACCTATTCAACATAGGCGTTACGGACAGCCCGTTGTGCAGGGGCTGCATGGAAACCGAAGAAACACCCGCTCACGTTATTCTGCACTGCACAAGTGTGAGCGATCAACGGGCAAAGCTGCTGAACAACCCCAGAACCATGTGTGAGGCTTTGAACGACATCAGCCCACTAATGGCTTTCTGGAAGGAGCTAAGGTGGTATGAGTAATTTGCGTCAATCAAGTCGCCACTTACGCACAATGGCCCAAATAAGTGGCTAAGTGCGGAAAACCCACGTACAACTAACTAACTAACGGCTTTCGTAAGATTCGGTCTGCTGGTGATCTTATAGTATACCTGACACATCGTTGGGCACAGGCGAACGAGACAAAGGGGGAGGCTTTGGCGGTTAGTTTGGACATAGCGAAGGCCTTCGATCGGGTCTGGCACAAAGCGCTTCTTTCGGAGCTCCCTTCCTATGGGCTGCCCGAGAAATTATGCGAATGGGTCACCAGCTTTCTTACAGCCAGAAGCATAAAGGTCGTAGTTGACGGTGAATGCTCTGACGCCTTGTCTGTAAATGCTGGTGTCCCTCAAGGCTGCGTGCTATCGCCAACTCTGTTCCTCCTGCATATCAATGATATGTTGCTAGACAGCGGTATTCATTGTTATGCAGATGACAGCACAGGCGATACTTTATATACCGGCCGCACCAACATTTCTCGGGCAAAAGTCATCGAAAGCCGAAATAAACTTGTGTCTGAAATTGAGACCTCCTTGGAGATGGTCTCAGATTGGGGAAGACTTAATTTGGTCAAATTTAACCCCACAAATCGATTTTAAACTTTCGCGATTTGTATACATCATAGAAATTAATTTAGCGGGTCTTAATCGCGTTAACTTAAATTATTTAAGGTATAAATACCTATTTGTTACAAGAAAAACTTACTCTGTCGGAAGAGGAACGAGCGTAAACCTGAGGTAAGCAGAGTGCCCGCTTACATGCCGTATCTAAAGGGAGTGACGGACAAAGTTGGAACAGTACTCAAGAAATACTCCATCAAGACTGTATACAGTCCGCTCTCTAAGATAGCACACAATCTGCGTACACCAAAGGATGTAATTCCTCTCCAAACACCTGGCGTCTACAAAGTCGATTGCAGCTGTGGTAGTTCATATATCGGTCAAACTAAGCGTACAATCGCTGAAAGGGTAAAGGAACATATCGCAGCTGTAAAAAACCGACATATTAACAAGTCGGCGATAGCTGAGCATTTGTTGGAGTCTGGACCAAACCACTGGATAGAACTGCATCAACCACAAGTCTTATCCACCGATCGTCACTATTACTCCAGGATAGTACGTGAAGCGGTAGAAATCAAGAAATATAACAATTTCAACCGGGAGGATGGATATAGATTATCGGCCACTTGGAATCCAGTCATCAGCAAGTGTAAACACCGCCGCAGTGATAAATCTCAACAGTGTGTAGACGTCATTAGTGTAGTGTGTCGGAGTACCGACATTGCGAACTTAAATAAAGACCAAGTGAGGGTAGGTGCTGAAACCCGCACTTCCACAAGACGTCGCTGAGCTCTCATCAGTCTCTCCGCGACCACGCTCGGTGCAAGACGAGCGAAACGTCGGTAACAAATAGGTATTTATACCTTAAATAATTTAAGTTAACGCGATTAAGACCCGCTAAATTAATTTCTTTAACCCCACAAAGACACAAGTTTGTGTGTTCACTGCAAAAACTTGCCGTTGGTCGTATGTCTTCGTTTTGAGATCACCCCTTAACTGCCTCCTCCAGTATTGGAATACTTGGTGTCGACATATCGAGCGAAGTCCAGTTCCGCGGTCACTTAGAGGGTAAGGCTAAGTTAGCCTCGAAGAAGCTTGGCGTGCTCAATAGATCGAGACGGTATTTAACTGCGGCCCACCGCTTGCTCCTTTATAAGGCGCAGGTCCGGCCGCATATGGAATACTGTTCTCATCTTTGGGCAGGGGCACCCCAGTACCAGCTTCTCCCCCTGGACCGCATCCAACGGAGAGCCGCTCGAATTGTCGACTGCGTAGAGATGTAGCCTCGCTATGCATCTTTTATCGCTACTTCTATGGGGAGTGCTCCGAGGAATTTTTCAGATTAATCCCTGCCGCGTCTTTCCGCCATCGTTCTACGCGACAGCACTTCCATCCCCATCATTTAGATGGTTGGCAATCCACAACGGTGCGTTTCTCTAGAAATTTTCTGCCTCGCACCTCTAAACTGTGGAATGATCTGTCCCCAGCGGTTTTTCCGAACCAATACGACCTTGAAACCTTCAACAAAAGAGCGTATTCCTTTTTAAAAAGCCGGCAATGCACTTGTGACTCCTCTGGTGTTGCGGGTGTCCATGGGCGGCGATAATCGCTTAACATCAGGCGAACCGTCTGCTCGATTGCCCCTATTCCATAAAAAAAATGGTCTCGGGTTCGATTCTCAGTTATCCCGGTCACACACCTCTGACTTTTCGAATTTATGTGTGAATTAAAAATGTTACTTATCGTTCTCTTTACAATGTGCCCGGTAGATGGCAATAGGCTCGCCCCCCATTACGTTGGGACTGAAACATAACTGGGTGTGTAATACACCTCTGCCTACGGGGATAAAAGGCGTGAGGTTATGTATGTGTATGTATGTATCAATATTAATTTTTTTGTCTGATGGGTCGGAACTCATACAACTTTGGGAACCACTGCAGTAGACGCTGACTGTTTGTCGAGATGTAATTAGTGCAAGCCAGTGACAGCACAGATAAATAAGGGACTAAGTGCACCGTTCGTGAATATTAAGTAACGATATTTTACCTGAACAGATGAGCTGAGTCCGATTTCAGTCCTATTTTTAAGAACTTGTTACTGAATATTAGTAAATAATTCATGGTCAGTATTTTAATTAAGCGCGGTACTTTATAAAAAATTGGGCAAGTGCGAGTCGGACTCGCGCACAAAGGGTTCCGTACCATCATCTATAAAAGAAAATCACGTTCGTTGTATGTATACTTAAATATTTTATAAGTTTCTACCTGTTTATTAAGATCGAGTAACAAATTGCTTAAAAATTACGTTTGTTGTATGGGAGCCCTCCTTTATTATTTACTTTTTTTTAATTTATTTATTTATTTTGAAAGGTAATATACAACTACATATTCTGTAAAAAATTTAAGCGTCTACCTGTAACAGTTAGTAATTTTGAGCAAAAAATACGAAAAAAAACACGTTTTTTGTATGGGACCCCCAATTATTTTTTTATTTTTCTTTATTTTTAGTATTTGTTGTTATAGCGGCTACCGAAATACATAATTTGTGAAAATTTCAGCTTTCTAGCTATCATAGTTTATGAGATACAGACTGGTGACAGACAGACGGACATACGGACAAACAGACAGACAGCGGAGGCTTAGTAATAGGGTTCCGTTTTTTATTTACCTTTTAGGTACGGAACCCTAAAAAGCTGACAATGGACACGTTATTTGTATTAAGTTAATTATCCGTTTTTGAAGCTAGTTTCGCTTAGGTATACATTACCATAATAAACAGATACTTTGTGTTTTACAGTTTTTTTGTACATTTACATTAACAATACTTTTGCGATTATGTATGTTTTAATAAAGACATTTTTGCTAGCAGTTCAGCTATGCACATCTAGAAAAAAAAGATCAAGATTGAATAAGGGACACATTTGTGACATGCTACCAACAGAACACAAAAATACCACTTAACATAACTTCACGCCTTTATCCCCGAAGGAGTAGGCAGAGGTGTATTACACACCCACACTTCGGCAGTTATGTTTCGGTCCCAGTGTAATAGGGGGCGAGCCTATAGCCATCTACTGGGCACATTGTTAAGTGAGCGATAATTAACATTATTAATACACACTTAACTTCGAAAAGTCAGAGTTGTGTGCCCAGGGTAACTGGAGATCGAACCCAAGACCATCGTCTTGGCAGTCCGTTACATACACCACTGGGCTATAGACGCTTTTTTTTAAATACCTTACCACCTTTTATTGTTATAGTTTTCTTTCATTTTAGCCTACAATAACAACGCAAACAGCATCAAAATCTCGAAATACAACCAAATATCAAACGGCCTAATTCAATAAATCATTCAGTTCCATCACCAACGTCAATAATCAGTCGTCTCGTTCTAAATTCACGTCGCATCTCTCGTTGACGGTGAGCGGCGACGTCACTCTGAGAGCTGCAATTAGTGCGAGCCGGTAAAGGTGTCCGCTGGACAAATGTCACTGACAATAATGGACTGGCCTACTCTTGAATATTGAGTGGCACTATTTCGGAAGTATCTGTTGAGTGTTTTTGATTATTATTCTTTTATTGACAACAAAGGCAGCGATAGCCTAGTAGATATACCAACAGACTATCATGCAGAGGGTATCGGGTTCGAGTCCACGGCGCGTACTAATTACTTTTCGGCATTATGAGCGTATTGAATTGTTAATTATTACTTGTCCCGTGCTTTGGAGAGCACGTTAATTCGTCGGCCACGCCTGTTATGAAGATCTTTGCCAGTCTTTTATAAACGGACACTAATCTAAACCATGAAATCTAGCTATCCCTTTGGGTTTCGGATGTCAGACAGGCAGTCGCTCTGTGGAAAAGCTAATATTCAGCCAAATCCGGTTAGGCTAGTAAGCGGACCCCAGATTGAAACTGGGATAACTCTAAGAGAAAGAAGAGAAAGAAGATATGTTCCATGAGAACCGTAAGGTATTGCCCAAAATTTTTGCCTCTATTAATATATATAATTGCCCTCTGTGAAGAAGTTAATATCCGGTTAGACTGGCAAGTAGAGCCCGGGTTCTTACTTGGGATAACGCTAAGAGAATGATGATATTGACAACAATGGCAGCGATAGTCTAGTAGATATACCAACAGACTGCCATGCAGAGACGGTTGCAGAGGTCAGACGGCAGTCGCTCTGTGGAAAAGCTGATACTGTATCATATCTGTTCAGACTAATGAGCGGACCTCGGGCTCTTAGGCATGTAAGTCTTGGATGCAACCGAGATGGCGCTAGGACGATTCTGATTGTATTATTGAAAACAGTCTATCAGTCAGTCTCGTGTCAGAGGTCAAGACTCACTTTGGGCAAAGACCTCAGATATTTACCTAGAGGCGCATTTCTTATGGGCGCTCTGTAGACAAACTTTCTGTGACCCAAATTGCCGCTTGGCGGCGTGGCAGTCCCGCTGTGACAGCTGTCTCTACGAGTGCAAGAGAGACGAACGTTCCTCCTGTGTATCTTAACTGCGAGGGTAAGGGAGACGGAGAACTACGCCAGCGCCGCCAACGGCACCAACTACGAACTACACTGGCGACAGTCGCCACTTGGAATCGGCACACGAAATCCTTAAAAAATGCGCTTCTATGTAGGTAAATCTGTATTCAGTGCTTTGGGTCACTGCGCCATCACGAGTGAATGCATGAATTGACAACCGTATGCGATGCCATTGCACGAGTGGTGATCACCAAGTGTTTTGTGTTTTATCTATTTTGTATGAGGCCAAAGTTCTTGTTTCATGTCTATGTGTTCATTGCGTTGATTGTAAAATCCTTCGCGATATAGAATTAATCCCGGCTGGACACGGAAAGAAAAGCCGAAAATCAGGGTTAGTAGCGTGCCATTGAGAGGCCTTTATCCAATACTGGACTATGGCAGGCTGTTGATGCTAATAAAATTTATCCTAGTATAGGATTATTTCAAAAAGAAACAATGCAAATACAGGTTGATATTCGTAGAGGCATCAAATGATACTCGTTGGTTTAAAAAATCTATAAGTAACAGCCTAGAACGAATAAATCGCCAATAAATAAGCCAAAAATTTATAAATAACAATCTTTACCCAAAATTTGGCTGTAAAAAGCTTGTTTACAAATTTAATGTCCCGTATAAAGAATGTTTAGTTATAATTAAAAATCTGCTGGGAAGAAATAGAATACACCCAGAACAGATTCAGAATATTTTGAAATTAACCGAGTTATGCAGTAAACAAAATTATTTTCAATTCAACAACGAGTACTACTTACAGAAGGAGGGTTTGGCCGTGGGTTCACCACTTAGTCCGTTGTTAGCAGATATCTTTATGAATAACTACGAACACGCGCATTTGGTAAAAGAACCGAACATCTTATATTATTATAGATTCGTGGACGATATTTTGCTGGCTTGGAAGGGCACAGAACGTCAGCTTCACTGTTTTCTTACAAGAATTAATAGTATACACCCCAAAATTAAGTTCGAATTGGAGATAGAACAAAACAGCTCAATAAACTTCTTAGATTTGACTATCAAAAGGGAGGGTACCTCACACTCATTTGAAATTTATCGTAAACCGACGTATACAGATAGTACAATACCAGCATCGTCCTGTCATCCATCGCAACACAAAATGGCAGCATTTCACAGTATGATTCATAGATTATTAAATGTACCACTGAATATAGAATCATATAACAGAGAATTAAATATTATTTATCATATAGCTCAATCCAACGGGTATAGTAAACGCCTAATTGACAAGATGATTAGAGGAAAACAACTTAGAATGGCCAAGTCACTTTTATATCCCTCTATAAAAGAACCTATAAATAATACCGCTGTTCTTACCTATTTTGGAAGCATAACTGACCGTATGGCGCGTATACTGAGGAGGAACGGTATCAGATCAGCCTATAAACCATACAAAACGTTAAAATTTCTTTGCA
Source organism: Euclidia mi (assembly GCA_944739405.2). Taxonomy (NCBI): domain Eukaryota; kingdom Metazoa; phylum Arthropoda; class Insecta; order Lepidoptera; family Erebidae; genus Euclidia; species Euclidia mi. The sequence goes on along the minus strand of OX123194.2, from coordinate 778,321 downwards.
ATGGTAAAGATAAAGTATGCAAGAACAAAAAGTCCGGTATTTACTGCTTAACATGCGACCAATGCCAAAATAAGTGCATAGGACAGACGGGTCGAAGTTTTGAGCTGAGATATAAAGAACATTTAGCGGCGTTTAGAAACAACCAGCCGGAAAAGTCTCATTTTGCCGAACATTTACTTGAATCGGGTCATACCTTAAATAGCGGACATTCATTTGACGTCATACACACTTGTCAAAAGGGTATGAGAATGTGCGTATTGGAACAATTAGAGATTTTAAAGCGGGACAAGCATACATTACTGAACGATCAAACCAACTTTAACGGCTATTATTAATATATTCAGCAATGGGGACATTGCTGAATATATTCGCACACCGTCATAATGACTCACATCAGTCGAGCAACGGAGGGAGGGGATTAGAAAGTACAATCGTTTATAAGACATGCCCACGGTTGGAAAGCGCTCAGTCGTTGCCCATCGTTCCTGAGGATGCCTCGTGCAGAGGCGAAACACGTGTCGAAGAATAGTCGGCGCATACAGCGGGATACTGCAAGTCAGGTATCTTCCTGGAACCCATACCATTCCTATATCCCTTATCCTTTTAGAGGAGTTTGATATTGTCAACCTTTTTCTATTGCAATAGTTGGGGTGGTCAATTCGAGGGTGCGTGGTGGGTTCCTCTTTCCTTCCATAAGGTTAAAACCTAGTTAAATATTTATTGCCTCTAAGATATTACATATTATATTTTAGTCGGCCTTTAGAAATTATATTATATCTGACGGCAAAGAAGAAGGTGGTTCACAATCCAGTAGAATTTTTTAAACAACTCCTCTATAGCGTACGACTTAAACTAAAGGACACAAAACAAAACCATACGATACTCGAAACATTATTTTGTCGTACTGTTGCAATAATGTAAGAGAAATGAATGTAGTGGAAGCGCGTGAGGTTTGTATGGATAGAAACAAGTGGCGTTCTGTTGTCTCTGCCTACCCCGACGGGAAAAATAGCTTCATCTTGTTTCAATAGTTTCAGGCTTGAGTATTTTATTATGTTTGTACAAAGTGTTGTCTCATTTGTAGATTTATCAGGTCTAAACGGCGCGAGGTGTCCGTTTAAACCGCTACACCAGTCGTACAGTTTAGTTGATGAAATTATTACGTGACAATATTTTATTACTACTTTAACGGGGTCTACCTTGTTTGACCGAAAGGAATTGACAAATTTTCACTTCGCAAAAAAATTTTCGCATGATTTCATTTGCCAAATTATTACTTAGCAAAAAATCTATTCACAAAAAATTGTAACGAAAACCCAATGTTTGGGAAATGAACGTTTAAACTATGTATAACTTGTTTACCAACTAGTACTTTTAACATTTTTTATTTAATCAAGTATTTCAGTTGGAATAACAGTTTTTACGCAAAATCAAAAAAAATTGTTCAGTTCCGGCTAACCTTAAAACAATCTGTTTTTTCTATTAATGCAAGTCGTTTCTGGCACTCGCCGGCCGCTACCGCGGCACCGCTCGCTTCGCTCACAGTTCTAACCTAACCTAACCATTTTATTAATAACTAGAGGACGCCAGCAGCTACGCCTGCATTTTTTTTTTAATTTACCCGTTTTGGCTGATCCCGTGCAAATTTCGGGAAATCCCTTCTTAGTGCACCCCTACGGTCCCCAAGGAACATACATGCCAAACAGCTTCCCGCGCCCAATAGTTACGGCTGTAGCGTGTCTGTAAGTCAGTCAATAACGCAAGGATTTTATATATTAAGATTAACCTACTCTAACTACTTCCATAAATAAACTAATATCACCAAACGTTTATTGTCTGAAGATTGTTTGCTGTAATAAATCATTTGATTAAAGACCAAATGCCATAATGACATTATTCTTAGATAGTAATATTTTCTCAAGTAAAAATTTGACCAAATAAAAATATGCGTACTAAAATCATTCGAAATATTGCAATGGTATAAAAAAAGGTTGCTAAAATTTGTTTGGGTAGTGCAATTTTGTCAAAATCTTTTTGGCAAAACGGCAGGATCCCACTTTAACGCGACTAGCTCTGCCGTTCAAATTGTTAGAACATTCTCCCACCGGGGTAGCAGTAGGTATTACGTGCCACCAGTGCACTCGTAAAGCTTCCACTGTGAATGCACGGATGCGACGGTACAGCTAAAGTGAAAAGTTTGACGTGACCCTTAGCTATGGACACCACTATGACGTAGGGCTCGACTGCATTTGATGAACAGTTTGTGGCGGAATTGACTTTGACGTCTTCCCACGGGATATACACCACGTACCTTTCTGTTGAGTAATGTTTACTTTCGTGGTGATTAGACCACAAAAGTTAAAATTCCTATATTATTAGATAGATTCATGTTCATTAGAGAGACTGATTAAAATATATTGTTTTTACTTCTAGTATCACGCGATAAGTACACGATGAGTATACCAAAATTTCATAATATATAACGCCAGTCTAGCATGGTCTATCAAGCAAAATAAGTTTGCTGTGGTATATAAAGTCGAAAATAAGTTTTTAAGTTCAATGGTATTACGTGTTTTCTGTAAGAAAATTCTTTAGAACTTGAAAAGGTGTTATATGAAAACTAAAGGTATCGAAATTTCTTACATAACACTATATTTTATTACACATGCAAAATTGAAAATATTTGAACTGCATTTCAGACACAATCATTCTTACCAACACTTTCTGCACAGGCGCTTGGTCAAGAATGCTACAGCATACAGTCAGCGTACCAACTATTCGCCTAATACATTCGAATCTTACCTTAAAAAACAAAAGAGTGTCGGACGTTGGTCTTTTTTCTTTACACTGGGTTGTAATGCAGTTTGCAGTGACGAGTTGGACTTGTGTTTTATGTTAAGGCGCCTGTTACGAAGATTTATCGTTCTCTTTGAAGTTTACTCTTCGAGCGAGCAAGTGCTTTTCTTTCATTACTGATAAGAACGGTGTCCTTTTGTGAAAAAGTACCTCCCGTTCCTGTTATACAAGAGAGAATATTGCTCTTTTTTTTTGTAAATAAGAATGTTTTTCCGATTGTCTTATCTGTGTATATGGAAGCCATGACCTTATACCTATTTTTGACGAAAATTTAGCAGATGGAGAAGTATGCAATTTGACGCGGTGAAAATTCATAAAGAGTGCAGAACAATTCAATATTTTCCATAAAGACATGCTTTAGAAACATATGCAATTCATATTAGTAAAACATTTAGTAACTTAAGAAACTGTACAGCATTTTTCTGAGGAGAACCCGTTGTACTTCCCTTCTGTCTTTCCTCTACAACGGCAAGAAGCGATTTGGCTCGGCATAACTCTAAAATTCTTTTAAAGGCCACGAGCATTAATTACCAAGATCTGTAAAAGGTTACTATTTCATAAGAAAAGAAACACTAACACAGTAATAAAGTCCTCGCAATAAATTATACGTACGGTGCACTACGATTATTAGAGTTTATTTTATTAATTGTACACAATTGTGAATTGTGAACGGTAACATTAACATTAATGTGTTGTGCGCTGCAATCGACAAAGATTGCGTCTGATGTGGGTTTTAATAATATTCGACTACTTGTGAGTCCGATTTTTTATGTTCGGCATTTAAGTGAATTTAAGAATAGTATTCTTCATGTTAACAAGTGAGAATGAAACAAAAACAAAACAATTCAAATGAAGATGTGTACATTTGTTTGATTGCAAACTTATCTTTACATTGGAAGAGTCTCAACAAATGCCATTCAGTCAATTTATCAACAATTTCACCCTTACTAATATTTAAAGGGATATTTTTAACAGCGTATCAAAAATGTTATGTAACACACTAAAGTGAGTTACGCAAAAAATCTTTAGTATTTCACTAAAATACTGACTTGCACACTAAAATACTATTTGTACACCAAATATGATGATCTTTTTACAAAATATCATTTGGTATGAAAAGTTTCGTCCGCTCGAGAAACTTATCCACTCAGAAAACTTAATAGGTTATGTTAGGTTCTCTTGTGACCCTGCTCCCAAAAATAGGAGCCCTGCGAAGCAGGGCTCCGTCAACTTAGCTTAGTGGTGCAATTAGTATTTTTGGTGGAAAATTAGTATTTTTGACTAACAGTTAAATACAACCCATATTTAAATAACGGGTCTCAATATACTTGATTTAAAAAGTGACACCAGCCTTTGTCAACGATGTCAGTCATCCCATAACCACACCGCTGGTGTAAATTACACGATTAAAATCCATTACATAAAAATAGGTGCCTATGCCTACAAATCGCGAAAAATACTTAAATTGTTTACCAGCGCTCATGGTAAAGTCTGACTTATATACATTTCTAAACAAATCACACAGACTAAGCAGCGTCAGTTACAATATCTACTTAGATGTGTTGTATTCACATAACATAACATAACTTCACGCCTTTTATCCCCGAAGGGGTAGGCAGAGGTGTATTACACACCCACACTTCGCCAGTTATGTTTCGGTCCCAATGTAATAGGGGGCGAGCCTATTGCCATCTACCGGGCACATCATTAAGCGAGCGATAATTAATTTACCACACATACTTCGAAAAGTCATAGGTGTGTGCCCGGGGTACCTGGGATCGAACCCGAAACCATCGTCTCGGCACTCCGTTACGTACACCACTGGGCTATCGCCGCTCTAGGTACTGTATTCACATACACATGATAAAAATACTATGCCACGTTTATGATATACGAAAGGTAAATATAATAACACAAAGGTACAATACACAGAATTTAACATTCGACATAATTATACCGTACAACAACTGTTTTAATAAAGTTGAACTTAGCATACCGCCATATTAACAGAGCCATATTGCGTGGCACGCGTAGCGCAAAATAATGCATTTCATTTATAAATTAAATGTAAAATGAACGTTCACGCCATTTACATATAACTGAATTCCACCTGAGAACCTGGGACTTCATTACGGGTAGCACTGTTATATAACATTTGATATGTGCTGAAATATTCCTGTTTCTTCGTCATATATTAAATCTTACGTACAAGTTAATAAAGGGAAGTTATATAATATAAAGGTTATATGAGGCTGGAAATGAACTAAGAAACGTATTCATATAATATTCTTTGTGAATACTCTGTTACACTTTGTGAAAAAAGACATTTTTGAAGTCTTATTTGCTATCTTGAAACATACAGAGACAAAAATTAGCAACATATAACGGTTACATTATACGATATATATACATACGTATTATTGGATTTTCATCACGTTGAGTCTTAGTTTAAAAGGATATAATCACTTTTTAATACAGACATTTCGATCAGCTTACACTGGTCATGTGTCATCCTCCTAGCCAGTCCTAGCGTTATCCTAGTCTCAACCTGCGGTCTGCTTTCTAGTCTAACCGGATTTGGCGGAATATTAGCTTTTCCACGGAGCGACTGCCTGTATGACCTCCGCAACCCGAAGGGATAGCGATATTCCATGGTTTAGACTAGTGTCAGTTTATTTGAGAGGTACTGACGCCCCATAACGACTGTCAAAGATCTTCATGACAACCGGGACCGACGGTTTAACGTGCTCTCCGAGACACGAGACAAGCGATAATTACCAATTCAATACGCGCACAACTCCGAAAAGTCAGTAGTGCGCGCCGTGGATTTGAACCCGATACCCTCTGCATGGCAGTCCGTTGGTATCTCCATTAGGCTATCGCTGCCTTATCATGCACTGATCATGTGTAAGAAATCATTAAAACCAATGATACTACGTGATTTGGTAGGTATAGGTTGATAGCATTAGGAGTTTATAATAGTATGTCAGTATCAGCCGGATCTCCGTTTAGTTTGTCCGAATGCACAGGGTAACAAGAAATTATCAACTTACAAAATTTTTAAGCGACCTGACATTTATTACATTTTCCAGCTGTGAATACATCTTAATGTGACGGTCAGGTTGCAAGGAGCTCTGGCAAAGTTATGACTTATGAGTCAGTTCATTGTTATGGTGCGCCATTGCAAAACCAGTAGAGTCTAAGTTAGATCAGTGTTACAGGTATCAAATCAAATCAAAATAAAAAATCATTTATTCATCTAGGTCACAAGGTGACGCTTATGAACGTCAAATTTTTAAAGTAAATTACTAATGCTTTTACATTTACTGCCTCGTTCGCAAAGCAATAGGTAGAACCACGAGAAAGAACGGGCAATAAAACTCGTGGCCACTCTTTTTAATCGCCAGTGTTATGGTACATATTTTGTTTTTGTAAGAAGCTGCAACTGTTTCACATTGTAATTAATTACTTGTAAATAGTAAATAAGAACATACATAATACTTAAACAAATATGCAGTTACAAAATTAAGTGCTGTAGTAGTCTTCCAATGTGAATCTTGTGTAACAGGAGCATCCACTTACGCCTTATAATGTAGGCAACTCGCGATCATGTTCAGAACTATGGTGGAAAAGTATGTTACAGAAAGTGACGGTATGTGAATACACGAAAATTACAAAAACGTTAGTATCTAGCCCATAATAACGAGTTATCTTCATCTAACACTGTAGCAAATTTTAATAAAATTTGTGGAACAACAATGAAAATGTACATGTAGTAAGTTGAATGACCTAATAAAACATGAATATTAAATTAATAGAACTAGAGATATTATATAAAAAAAAACTGAAAAGCAAGGTATCTATATAAATTCAAAATAATCAAGAGTTGGCTAGTGTAAGTGACCATCTATCCTTATCACTGAAATAATCATTAATGGTATAATAACCTTTCCTAATAAGGCAGTCTTTTATTTTACTTTTGAACGTAATAAATGGTAATTCTAAAATACTAATTGGCATTTTATTGTATATACGAATACCTAGCCCTACAAAAGAATTATTAACTTTATGTAAACGATGATAAGGGGCATATAACTTATGCCTGTTTCGAGTATTTATGTTATGTACATCACTTTTTGTAGTAAATATACCTATATTTTGCCTAATATACAATATATTAGCAAATTAAAATTGCGAGGCTACTGTAAGAATCCCTATAGACTTATAGCGTTCCCTAAGAGTATCTTTTGCACCTAACATGTATATTGCTCGTACCGCTCGTTTCTGTAGAACGAAGATATTCTGAATCTCCGCAGCTTTACCCCATAACAAAATGCCGTAGGACATGACACTATGAAAATAGCTAAAATAAACTAGACGAGCTGTGTCAACATCAGTAAGTTGTCTAACTTTTTTGACAGCATACGCAGCAGAGCTGAGCTTACCTGCAAGACATGCTATATGTGCACCCCAGTGTAACTTATTATCTAGTGTAATGCCTAGAAACACTGTCGAGTCAACTGTGTCAAGTTCCTCCCTATCTAGCCTTACATTAGGTCCCAGTTTTCTAATGTTAGGTAAAGCAAATTTAATGAATTTAGTCTTTTTAGAACTAAGCACTAGGTTGTTTGCTGTAAACCATTGTGTAACCTGTATAAGTGCATTATTTACATCATCAAATTGATTCCTATTCCTATCTACTTTAAAAATAAGTGACGTATCATCTGCAAAAAGTACGACATCACAGATGTTTTTTAAATAAAAAGGTAAGTCATTAATATATACAAGGAATAGAAAAGGACCTAAAATAGAACCTTGTGGAACACCTAACTGTATAGATAATTTAGAGGATGTAGTCCCATTTACATCGACGCACTGAAATTTTTGCTGCAGGTACGACTCGACAACACAAAGTGCGGTTTCCTCTACGCCGTAGTGGCGGAGCTTACGCAATAGTGTCTCGTGATGAACGCAATCAAATGCTTTCGAGAGATCACAGAATACTCCGATAGCATTTTTAGATGACTCCCAAGTATTATAAACGTGTTTTATGAGAACAACACCCGCATCAGTAGTGGATCTACCTTTAGTAAATCCGTATTGATCTTTTTGAAGCAGACTATTTAAATTAAAGTGTCTTAGTAGCTGCTTTAATAAAATCTTTTCAAATATTTTACTAAATGCCGGCAAGATAGAGATGGGTCTAAAATTATTAACGTCATTTTTACTGGCAGATTTGAATAAAGGTATGATTTTACTTAATTTCATCAAATCCGGAAATACGCCTAAGTCAAAACATTGGTTAAAAATGATAGAGAGGTAAGGCGCAACAGTCTCAACTATAGTACCTAAAATTTTAGTTGAAATGCCCCAAAAGTCGCAGGTATTTTTAATATTAATACTACTATACTAATAAATTTTGATTTTGCCATAACACAAACTTGTTTAAAATTTTTGAGTAGTTTTTTACATAATTTAGAAAAGGTGTGTCAAATCTATGTTGTATTCAAACAATTTGGCTCTTCTTCTGTATATACCTATAGTGGTCCACTGGTTAAAAGATCCGGTAGTACCCTTTGATGTGACAGTTTTACTCTTGAAAGTATTTTGAAACTCATTATTTACTATTCCAAAAAGTGAATTATAAATTGTATTTGGATTTTCTGAGTTCAATATTGACGGATTAAGTTTAGCGATAATATTGTTTTTAAAACGTATAAGACTACTGGTAGTTTGAGGCCTACATTCTACTGTATGTGCTTTATCATATATTGAACAGGAAAAACTAGCTATCTGTCCATGGTGATCAGAAGGAAGAGAACTAATAACTAGTGCGTTTTTAGCAACACAAGAACTAAATATGTTATCCAAACAAGTAGAAGATGTTGCAGAGACTCTAGTAGGTTCACAGAATAAATTATTTAAATTAAATGAATTCAGAAATCTAGTACACTGTGAAGAATTTTTTAAAATATTAATATTAAAATCACCACATACTATAATATTCTTATGACTACCTATAATTTTATTAAGAGCATCTTCCATAACAGTCTCAAATAGATTATAATCACCAGAAGGGGGTCGATATACACAAATTACAATATATAAGTCTAGTTCTACACAGGACAACTCAATAGTGCGCTTAATAGATAAGTTTACAATATCCTTACGTTCTTTGCATTTTAATAAATTTGAAGTCATTATGAGAGAACCACCTCTAATAGCCTGCTTTCTTATATACGAACTCTGCACTGTGTAATATCCATTTATAACAATAACCTCAAGGGTGTTTAACCAATGTTCAGTTAAGCACAAAAACCTTAACATCATATTTTTCTAGAAAAAAACTTAACCCTAACTCTTTGCCAGATAGACCCTGCATGTTTTGATGTACTATATTCAAATACTGCAGCCTAACTGTTGTCCTATCTTGGAGTTTAAATCACAAGATGTGTCAATAAAAACGTTGTTAGTACATGTACTAACCCTATCAAATAAATTGTCAACACAAGGCTCACTGCCTTGCTGTAAATTGTATGCTAATAACTTAGCAATTTGTCGCTTAATATAAAATGGCAGATACATTGTATCTTTAGTTAAAATAAATTTACTAATCAATTTATTAGCGTCAAAAAACAATATTGCGTCACTATGACGACAAGTTATGTTATACAATAACATGTTTAATGAGTGTATGTGCATATTTTGTGTGTGTATAAAGTTGTTTGAGTAAGGTAAAGCACCTAAAAACTAAATTTAGAATTAAGTTCTATCAACAATTCAACACATTCTATGATATCCTGTTTAATTTTATACTGGACTAAACTAATAGCAAAACATTTTTTAAGGATACAATATTCAATTCCTTGTTAGTAAGCAGCAAATATTTTACTATTTCTAAGCGCAAAGCATGTACTTGAAATCGATTTAAATAAGTATAATTTCAATCACTATAAAATACCACAAGCACAAAAATAACGCCAACAGTTTTTATTATTTCACAAATACATGAAAAATACTTTATCTTGTATAAATAAAGAGTAGTAAACACGATGACAATTTATTGTGTAACCGCTGTGTCGTAAAAGAAATGTATTGTTGTCCCGGGAGTCAGGAAGCCATTTTTACGCCCATTGGTTCAGACCAAAGGACAATCTATGGTTACGCGGTAAACAAAAATATCAAGGTCAGTGACCTAGAATATAATTTTAATAGGATATAAAAGCTTTGCTTGCTATCTACGGAATTCAATATTCGAAATATAGATAGATCTGTAGATTTCAGATTCGATTTTGACAGTTTTTGACATAAGCTCCATACAAAATATTATGTCAAACACGAATCTAAAATCTACAGATCTATCTATAGTTCGAATATTGAAAATGGCCCTAAACCAATTTTCTTTACGCAAATACACATAAAATTAAATAATTAGTAACCACTTTAATCGCTATCCAGTTTTTTTTTCCGGTACCTACATGGAAAAATACACCAGTCATCATACAGTCTTACGCCTGTTTCCCAAACGGCTAGGCAGAGATTACGGAACGCCATTTGTAAGGATTCTGAAAGATCTCTCTTGCTACATCCGGTATCTAGGTACCAAAGAAAAAAATGGGTGATGATATTGAAACTAGCTTTTTTATCATTGCACTACTTTTCGGTTGCTTTATCTGATTTCTGATCTGATCATGGGGCGGTGGCATGCTGTGAATGTAAAGTTCCTTTAAACCGAACATAATATGACCCCAAAGATGAGAGCAGGCATGAGAAATTTGATGGGAGTGAATGAAACAAGAAAGATGTGTCAGGATCGTTGCAAATGGCGTTCCGTAGTTTCTGCCTACCCCTCCGGGAAACAGGAGTAAGTATATCTATGTATGTATGCAATATGATCCCATGTCGAGCAATTACTGCCTCTATGGTCCTGCGGCAGTGTAAGCGACTGCGGATCATGAGATCTCGGGTTCGAATACCGGGTCGAACAAAAAGAGATATTGGGTTTTTCTGATAGAAATAGAATAGAACTCGAAGTCAAGATGTTGGCGGTGTCAGACTAGCCAAAGACTAGCCTACTACCCCCACTATTCACCCATACTACTAAACTAGGAGTATTTGCGATAATGAAATAAACTTTCATTATAATTCTCGTTATCGCTTCAAGACATTATCCTTCAACAAAAATATATTGACAGTGGTAAACAAAAGTTACAAAGTGTTATACCAAATCACAAAAGTGTCCAAAGTAATAAAAGACAATATAAAGTTGGTCTAAGTCAATAAATTGTGAGCTGCTCTTAATAAATTTAACTTAATGAATCCAAATTATTTTGGACAACTAAATAATAAATGCGCCAAGCTTAACAATACTAAAGATGTTGAGGAAAATTAAATTATTTATTGCTTAAGTTTTTATACAGTGCATATCTTCTAATGTATAAAATTCTCGTGTCACAGTTTTCGTTCCCATACTCCTCCGAAACGGCTTGACCGATTTTGATGAAATTTTTTGTGCTTATCCGTATCTATGAGAATAGGCAGGGAATTATAATTCTTTCAAAGCAGAACTTTACAAATATTTAAGTAAAGGTCACATAGCCACCCTGAGTTAGTTTTCAAATCAGAATCCACTACAACCATAATTGTGCAGAAATTAAATTATCATCATCCTACCGTTATTTAGTTGCACAAAAGACTCTCGCTTAGGAGCAGAATTGAAATATATAACATTAAAGGCTATTCATAAAAAATTTAATTAAGAAGTCTGTTATACTGACATGAATATTTATTAATACTGTTATTTCTTATGCCTCATAATGAGTTAATAGTCTTATGGCGCATTGTTGATACTACATTCGACACGAAAATTGCGACTTGCTATATGAACAAAAGCATAAAAGGTTTTGTATATTAGGACTTCTCACACACACAGCAACACAAACAAAGAACACCCAGACTTGAAACAACAATTTGTGAATCAAGCAGTTTTGTCTCATGTGGGGATCGAACCCACGACCACACAATGTTAAGTCACAAGGCGACTGCTCACACCACTACGCCATCCCTACATTGGTGCTGTCAAAAACTATGGAAAGAGTAAATCTGATTCTCCTCATAAATTACTTGTCCATCCAAGTTAACCTTGTTGACTGGAAGAAACCGCTTTTAGCGATAAGGTCGCCTATTGGACATTAGAAAATTTGATCATAAACTTGTATATTCTGTTGTATAAAGAATTTTCTATTTTATTCAAGAGTGACCTTTTACTAAAAAGGATATTTTCAAGTATAGTCTTCTTCCGTTTCCGATGACCCGACCCAAGCTATAGCCGCTTTCTATTGTCAGCTCTTAGATGAGTAATGAATCCAAATTTGGTTTTGAAAACTCGGTTACACCGTGAAAAGTTGACCTGCATCGTTGAGTTGAAAGTATAAGTATAAATAGCCTTTAGGCGACTTTTAAGTACAAGCCGTTTCGTGTCCATTTCAGCCAGGCGATTTTCTTCGAAGCATTCGGTGGCCTTATAGGTTGCGGTGCCACTCTTTGCGGTTTTGAGCTAGCACTTGCCATCGATCATAACATAACATAACTTCACGCCTTTATCCCCGAAGGGGTAGACAGAGGTGTATTACACACCCACACTTCGCCAGTTATGTTTTGGTCCCAATGTAATAGGGGGCGAGCCTATTGCCATTTACCGGGCACATTATTAAGCGAGCGATAATTAATATTTTTTAATGCACACATAACTTCGAAAAGTCAGAGGTGTGTGCCCGGGGTACCTGGGGATCGAACCCGAGACCATCGTCTCGGCAGTCCGTTACGTACACCATATACGCCGGGCTAACGCCACCGGTTACAAGGATTCTCATAAAAACATCCCTGTACCGTAGCTATTGCCCACCCTGACTTTTCCAAGTAACATAGTATAATCCTGCCGTTGCCCTGGCTTTTCAATACATTCTTGTACCCTGTACTATCAACTTTCATAGAAAATGCCAGCCTCTAGTTTAATAAAGGCTCAAACAGTGAACTATAAGTTGCGAGCCGCCGTCGCGTCGTTCGACCTGGCAGCTTCGTAATTAAACGGAGCGATATGCACCGACTTTCCAGATGTATGATACAACGACTCATTTGGATATTGTGCAGCACTTCCTTGATATGAGCAGTTGGTTTATAGTAAAGTTCATGGAGCAATAATTATTCCATGATGAGGTTTTGTAGTGGCATTTCAAGATGCAACCAAATTATAAAATGCTATAAAATTATGTCGGGAACAACTACTTTTAAACTACCACGATTTGTACACATATTAAAAATTGGCATGGGTTACACCAGCCGTGGTCACGGGATGACCACGGCTGGTGTAACCCATGCCGAAACGTCGGGACAAATAGAAAGGTATTTCATCTTTCTTTTCGTTTATTAACACGATTCAGACCCGTTACATAATTTTTAATATATGTCGGGAACAGTTACAATTCCATGCATCTAATGCAGTAGGTATGACTTTACTCCAAGGCCTGTCTCCTCTTAAGTAGAGACAAAGCCGTGTTTATATAATTTTTCAACCTATTTCTTTTAGTGTGTTGTGTTTGGCATTTGTGAAGAACGTACTGTATAAATGGAGATAACTTATCGGATTGAGACGTAAATTGAAGTCAAAGTACAATCTATGACTCATTTATATCGTTATAAAACGGAAGAACTTAACATTTTTTACTATAGTAGATTCCCTGGTGCTTTAAGACTGTATGCCCCGAATCCTTTAGAATAGAGCGCGATTCACTTTGTTTACCATCTCAAACTCGAATCACAACGAGGTGAAGTGGACAGCCCGCAGTAAAAAAACCTTTGGCTTACTAAGTCTATACGGTGACATTCTATTATTCTATGTGTGCACATTAATTACTAAAGCGATACATTAATATAACAGTCTCACAAATAAACAATAAAAGAATAAACATAAAATACAAACACAAAATGATATATCGCCGTAACTATCTGGCGCTATTAGTTAATTAATTATTATCACTACGTGAGTAACGTTTGTTGGCTAAGTTTTCCAACAGAAAACACTATTAATACTGTCTAGCTTATATGAAAACTAAACACATATTATTACCAATATCGCGGCTTTCGCGTGAACTCGAACAAGGTCAATTGTAGTCGTGCTGAGAATAATTTTAGTGTTGAACGAATGTACGAGTTATATTTGGTGTAATAATTATAAGACAAAGTGTAGTTACAACATGAAATGACCAATTACACGGACAGTTTGTTTCAGGATCAGAAATCATTGTGAAGTAAATGACACTGTGTTGCTGCTTATTTTAGCACGAAGATTGGTGCAATCAGAGATATCGATATTGGATAACAAGCATTTTGTCTTCTTTTTTCGCCAGATACGGTATCAATACAAAACACAAGCGTTGTTTTGAAACAGGGGTCGAAAGTTGATAGCTATAATAAATATAGTCAGTACAACACCTAAAGGATATTCACGTCTCTCTCTCTATATGATATGCGCCTGGCAATCCACATGGATATCTAAATATCAAACCTATTCCAAAAGAATTAACTACAAGTTTATAAAATTCTAGTATACAGGGTGTAAAAAGACCTCTAACGAAAACTGAAATCCCATGTTGTACCAATCACTACGAACCTTTTTTACTTCGGCACCATACCTGGCAAATTACTGGTTCAGGAGATATTGAGGCTCAAAGTTAGTAGGGATTTTTTCTAATTAGGTATAAAATCGATGCATTTACCCCACCAATATGTTCTATAGATGTCCTATGACCCAATGGATAAGTAGGTATTTCGAGCATTGCACGCGCGTGCTTTTAATTTCGTTTTAAAAAATGTGAAAACTTAAAAAAAAATGCGTTTCCCAGGTATTATTTTGGTTAGTATGACATGGCATGATGTCCACTACGAGTAGACTTCAGCTTGGTGATGGTCTTGTGACACCCTGTATAAACAAATATATTTAAAGCATCTCAATTTCCACAGTAAACAAAAAACTTTAAAAGACCACCCTTGTCATCAAGCTAATTACGTGGGGCGCTATCGGGAAGCAAATCAAACCAGTATTTTTCGTAAAATAAAGTTTATATTGAAAGTTCCACAAAGGTTCGATAAAATAAAGTTCACATAGAAATGTCCACGAAACGTTAAATTGATATAAATCTAAGTTTTAATACTAGAGTGGTCCGGCCGAAGTTAGGCTTAAGACTATCTTAACTTAATGCTAATATGACGTAAACGAGGTGTCACGTCTCCGTCAGTCCCACGGTTCTCGTGGGAAAGCTATTTAGCTTACGAGGCTTTCTGCACTCGTAACACCTCCCCTCTAAAATGAGCAGCTATTTGGTGATGTCAACGCCAAAAGCTGCGGCTCTTCTCTCCGTTGCCGATACATCTGAATGCGCCACAGTGTCTGGTTTCGCAATATCTAGTTTCGCTTTGCGACGTTTGCATACGGTGTATGTTATAATCAGTGCACCTGCACTTAGTAATACCATGGTATAAAGCGGAATTGTGGTGTGATAGACCGAAGATAAATCTGATGTCTCGATTGTAGGTTCCATCGTGATCTGACCTTGTATGTTATGAAGGCTGCTTAAATCTGTAGATTGGAGTTTAAAATTTGGTGTATTTTTCAAATTCTCGTCATCCCGAGATCCTAGTGGTGTGATCTCTAGTGGCTCTCCAGCTATTTTGTTGTCCAAATTCACAATGGTTATTTCTTGCGATTTTAATTTGCATCCTGTAGGAATTCTGATGAGGAAACTGCCCTGTAGTATTCTATGTATTTCGTGTCCACAAGATAATTGAACCTTGGTATGCACGGGAAATGTAATTAAATATCGGTAGCTATCCAGTTCGGTTAGAGCCTCCTTAGACAGAGAGATAGGCGTGATTTTACACGTTACATCTATCTCCTGATTATGTATGAGTCGTTGAATACAGTCCGGTTTGGATTTCATTTGGTGACTAGTCTTCTGCTCGCATAGGTGCCAGGATTCAATTCTCGGACATTCAGTCTCTAGATACACGAATTCCTGAGAATTAGTTGCTATAAATTGTGCAGGTGGTACTATAACTTTATTATACTTATTGGGGACTGGACATAGTTCATATAACTGATAGTACTGAAGTACTTGATGTAATTGGAAATTTGATCACTACAACGACTTTCGACTCAGTAATGTAAGAACCTAGGCTAAGAATATCATAGTAATTTCTAATATCTAAAGCTATAATCTGGTCTAACTGATAAGTTTCTTTTAATTTAATCAATATGCTATTTAAATCTTTAATAGAAAGTATGGAGTGATGAACTGACTTGTTCCGACTAAAAGCCAATATGTTTTCTAATCGGTTAATTTCGTTCAGCAGATCTTGAGCATTTTCGCTAATTACAGCGAAAACTTGCAAAAGTTTGGCAAAATGAATACTACGCTCATTTTCATTGTTTGTCATGTTCATGACAAAAGAAAGAGCCTTCTCTAATCTTCTCTGATTAATGGATAAATTACTAAGTATTTGATTTTGCTGAATAGTCATTTCCTTGTACAAGGTTATATGTTTATTAAATGTCTGCGCTAAACTTTGATCATTTTTATTTAAGATATGCAAAGCATTTTCGAATTTCAGGGCGTCTTCGTTATCTAAATTCCCTGTAATACTTTTAATGATTGAACCTAATGGATTCAGCAAGCCTCTTTTAAATCTGTTTGGTCTAAACGTGTCTAATTGCACCAAAATTTTATTTAATTTATCGAAAAGGTGTTTAATCTGATGAGTGAATAAAGTGTGTTCCAATTTTGACAATTTATATGTAGTGTCGGTGAGTGCGGACTTGATTGTATTCACGTGTGACTCAATTCTGTCAAGGTCAATTTCTTGTAAAAACGTATGAAAATGGGAAACAATTTTTGTAGGTCCAAGACTAAATGGTAATATGCCGGGTCCATTATCTAGACTATCAAGTTGTATGTCTTGAGCATTGACCATTAGGACGTGGAGTATTAAAAAGTACCTGTAACAATAGATATACATTTTTTTTTTAATTTTTGGTTGGTCTTTTTAATCGCGATTTCGCTACAGGGCCACGGCTTCGTGCGGTGTACACGTGTATAGGTAAATTAGTAACAACTCGATCATGAATAAAACGGGGTGCTAATTTTTGTCTGTCCGCTGCAGGATTTCTCACAAATATTTCCTGATTTGGTTCGCAATCTAAAACCTCTTCCCTGCTAGCGTTACGACGCGCCATGATCGCTTCACGTTCAGACAATGATGAGTCATGAATCATTTTATAAACTGTGTCCATTTTACTAAGATGCTCTTGAATATAATTTTGAAGGTATCGGTCCGTCATATTAAAGTCTATGGGTTCGCGAGGATCAAAATGACCGGATATCAAATCAAATGGTCTACATTTAGTTAAACTGTTAATGGAGCTATTATAACCTATTAATGCATATTGTATTAGACTGCGCACTGGGTCGTGCTTATGCTGTAGTTTTAAGAGCCGTAAATGTTCCAGTAAAGTACTATGGAAGCGTTCTATAATGCCGTTTTCGTTCGGTGCATATGCACACTCATGTGGTGTTGTATTTTATGTAGTCGTAGGAATTCTGTTACAACTTGGTTACTAAACTCTGTGCCCTGGTCTGTTGTCAAATTTAAAGGAAAACCGTGGTGTGTACTATAGTTTAATAGAGCTTTTATTATATTAGGGGCAGTGCAATCTGGTAGGAAATAACATTGCGCGTATTTGGAAAAAGAATCAATTATTGTTAAATACTTATCGTGTTCAATAGTTAACACGTCTGCGTGTGCTAATTCGAACGGTTTCGTTGGTGGGGGCACAACTCTAAACTGTGGGCGCACGGGATTACGATCGTATTTTGCTTGACTACAAGTACGACACTCATTAATGAATTTTGTAATATCTGCTTTCATCTTAGGCCAGAAATAACGCTGTGATAACGATAGATATGTTTCATTAATCCCGCGATGATTTGTTTTTCCGTCATGATAGTTTTTAATTATCTGATTCTGAGTGGGTTGATCGCTAATATCGTTGACTATTGTTTTTACCAAAACTAGGTTTATGGAGCCGTTAATAAAAGTTTTTTGTAAAATGGGAATTATGGATAACATCTTATCTATTGGTTTTACCAAAATCGCTGTCGTACTTTTAAAATCTTTGATGTGAGTTTTTAGAGAATTAATAAGATTTAATTCAAAGTTATCCTCATGTAAATCTACCGAGGTTCTTTGGAAGGACGTAAAGGGTTCTGTAATGAGCGGTATATTGCTTATATTACTATTTTTTATGTTTAAAATTAGTTGTCTTTTAAATTTATTCAATGGTTCTTCCGATATAGGTATTTCGAGTATTGGGTTTTCAAGGTTACTGTGAATGGTTTCTGCAGATGGAGAGTCTCGGTTTTCTTGCGCGTTCTGGGGTTCGACATTGCAATCTGAATGAGCGGTAAAAGTGGATGATGAAGAAAGTACTGGGCTACCAGGGGCAGTTATAGTTGATGAATCGGACTGAGTGGATTGGTTAACAAATAACGACATGTTTTCATTACAATTTAGTTCTATGCGTGACAGAGCGTCTGCATTAGTATTGGCCTTGCCTTTTTTATGAATAATAGTGTAATCGTATTCCGCTAATTTGAGTTTCCATCTTGTAAGGCGAGAGCCGGGCTCTTTGAGATTCATAAGCCACATTAAAGGTCTATGATCAGTAACAATTTTGATTTTTCTACCGAATATATATGGCCTGAAATATTTGGTAGCCCACACTATAGCGAGAAGCTCTTTTTCATGGGTACTATAATTAACCTCACTATCATTTAGAGTCCTTGATGCGTAAGCAATGGGCTTATCAGCACCAATAGGGCCTTGAGACAGTATAGCACCTATTGCAACATTAGATGCATCCGTGGTTATGATAAACTCTTTACTGAAATCTGGGTATATTAAAATGGGGTCATTTGTTAATAGAGTTTTGCAATGGTTAAAACAGTTAACGTACTCGGAAGTAAAACTAATTTTAGCACCTTTTTTTAAGCAAGAAGTGAAGGGTTTTGTGATATGTGCAAAATCTGGTATAAAACGGCGGTAATATCCTAAAAGACCTAAAAATGATTTAATCTGTTTAGGGGTTTTTGGGAGAGGGTAATTTAAAATGGCTGAAATTTTATCCGGGTTGGGTTTAATACCTTGCGGAGTGATTATATGACCCAAGTATGGTGTCTCTTGTTTGAAAAATTCCGACTTGTCCATTTGAATTTTTAGGTTGGAATTTCTGAGTCGCTCAAAAATGGCGCGCAAATTAACTATATGCTCCTGTAAGCTGGTCGAAAAACACAAAATATCATCTAAATATGTAATACAGTCAGGTAATCCCCGAAGGACGTTGTCCATCACACGCTGAAAGGTAGATGGAGCATTCTTTAAACCCATGGGCATTCTGAGAAATTCATAATGCCCTTTCTCTACACTAAAGGCTGTTTTGGAAATATCGTCCGGATTTAATTCTACTTGATAAAAACCTGATTTTAAATCAAGGGTTGTAAAATATAAGCATCTACCCAGTTTATCTAAAATGTCGCTAATGTTCGGGATAGGGTACTTGTCGTCAATTGTTTTCGCATTTAACTGTCGGAAGTCAATGACTAAGCGCCACTTCGTCTTGCCAGATGCGTCACACTTTTTAGGTACGATCCATACTGGAGCGTTCCATGGAGACGATGAAGGGCGAATAATTCCCTGATCGAGCATAGATTTAATTTGATTTTGTACCTCAGATCTATGTATATAAGGATATCGATAACTTCTACTATATATAGGTATATCATCACTTGTGTTAATAAAGTGCTTAACGTCATTTGTGAAAGTTAAAGGTTCATTGTCAAGGTAAAATACGTCGTGATATTCTTTACAAAGAGTATATAAATTGAGTGACTCCTCTGCGTTTAAATGATCTGTGCGCAAATTAGATAAGACCTTATGAATCCTGTTATCGTCAGTAGTAGTGGTATTATGTTTCATTGGAATCGTTTGTTCGTTGTACACCTGTGCTCGTATCGGACTGCACATGGAAATAATAATATCATTATCCGTAGGGTTTGAAATTTGGACTATAGCATGATAATTTTCGGCTGTGGACAGACATTCGCTAATGGAACAATCAAGGATCGATTGTTCTTCTACATAAATATCACCATAGCTTATATTAGTTGGAACAGTAATAAATTGGGCCGTATGGGCAGAAATAGTAATTCCGTCACATTTAGAACTTTCGGATTGATATAAAATAATAGGTACTATAGCCAATTTTGTCTCTAAGATGTGGGCAGCAAGGTCAATTTTAGCATTCCACTTTTTTAATTGCTTACAACCTATAAGACCGTCGAAAAAATTATGGAATTTATATATGTATAATTTTATTGGTGTGTTGTCTTTAAATTCCGTAAAACAAGGTATGGTAATGGAATAGTAATTTTGCGTTGTAACATGCGTATTTGTAACTAAAAATGGATCATACTGAAGTGAAGTGTGTCCGTAAAATTTTTCATACGCTTCAGGGCTAAGAAAGGACTCATTTGCACCCGTGTCAATTAGAAGTTTTAAGGGTGGATTATTAATTTGAATATAAGGTAAATGACGTTTACTCTGCACATGTAATTCTATTCGGGGGCGGTATTGTTCAAAAGTGGACAAAAATTTGGGTCATCCGAAACGTCTAAATTTTCAAGGTCAACGTTATGTTCCATGCTATTATTATCTGGATTGTCACAATACGTTATATCTGAAATTGTTATAGGCATTTGGCCATCATCATTGTAGTAATTATCATTATGAGATTCATTAATATTCAGTTCTTTCACTATCGGTGCGTTTTTGTGCGGTACATAATTTTCGCGTCTGCCGTTAGAATGAGTAGGCGGTAAGGTACGAGCGACCGGGTGGCTAATACCGCTCATAGGTCTCGGGTAATTATTCTGGGATCTTTGCTGGGGTGGAATTTTGAACCCGACTGACACGTTAGTGGGGGGATCTTTAAACATTTGTTGTGTCCTTGAATGCTTTATGTGGGGTGGTCTGTATTGCGGTGTATGGTGAGGTGATTGAATCTGCGGTTTCGAATATGTTTGTAAGGTTTGTACAGTGTTCGGTGGTATGTATATATTAGGATTATGGTGTGAACGAGAAGAATGAGGCGTATGATCAGGTAGATTAAAGTTTTGAACATTCTTTTTAATAGGTAAATAGCGATTTTTATTCTGAAGATATATTACATTCGCTTCTTCTTGAGCGTACTCAAGGGCTTTTTCAAGGGTTTCAGGTCTCATACACCTTATCCTAGAACCTAGTGGTTCTGATAAACCTTTTAAATAAGTCTGTAGGGCCAGTTTTTTATATAAAGTTCTTTTGGCCTCTATAGTAGTGTTTATAGTTTCGTGCAATTCGACATATGTCATTATCGTACACAGTAAGTTCTGAACTTTTTCGTAGAATATCTGTAATGTGTCACTCCCCTGACTTAACAACGATAAATCAGTATATAACGAAGTCTCATCTCTGTGATCCGAAAAGCTGTTCACTAAAGTGGATCTTATGCCTTTCCAATCACTCGGTATGCCGTTAGTGGCCAATGTGCGTGCCGCGCTACCAGTGATTTTGTTTAAAATTCCATTAATCAGAGAAAGGTTGATAAGTTCGTTGCCTAACGTTCTGTTGGGCTAACGTATGTTACAACTAGTTCATCACATAATTTTAGGAATCTTGTAAGGACATGTAGGTTGCCATCGAATTGAGGAACCAATTTTAATGATCTACAAATCTGGTCGATCTTATTTATTTGGCTTACGCCTATAGTGGAGGCAGACGAGCTTGCTGTGCTGCCCTCCATGTTTAAATTTAAGCTACGACGAGCGTCGTTTAACGCTGCTCGTAATTGCGTTCGCCTTGAATCCCTTGAAGGGGACGAATCTCTAGACCCCTTTGGGTGGAAAATGGTGAAAATTATAGTATCACTGATTACTAAAAATAGTTATAGCAACTAATAAAAAGGATTCATGCACTTACTTGAATATCATTGCCGGAGAATTACGACTCATCAATTTTTGGATGCCTCGAACTCTGCTCTAACCGATAGTAGGTCAGCGGCTGCTCCTCGACACGCCTCCGGTAGGTTCTTAGCTCAGGGTAAAATTCGGTAATGTCCGATGCAAGGTCACACACGAATACACTTGTAAGTCCCGAGCTAACCACGACTGCGCCAATTACGTGGGACGCTATCGGGAAGCAAATCAAACCAGTATTTTTCGTAAAATAAAGTTTATATTGAAAGTTCCACAAAGGTTCGATAAAATAAAGTTCACATAGAAATGTCCACGAAACGTTAAATTGATATAAATCTAAGTTTTAATACTAGAGTGGTCCGGCCGAAGTTTGCCTTAAGACTATCTTAACTTAATGCTAATATGACGTAAACGAGGTGTCACGTCTCCGTCAGTCCCACGGTTCTCGTGGGAAAGCTATTTAGCTTACGAGGCTTTCTGCACTCGTAACAAGCTTAAAAATACAAATCGTTCGCAATATTATTGACTTTTCCCCGAACGAAAACAAAGAGCGACATTGACGGGCGATAATTGTTTCAAATGTTCGAAGTACTAGCTTCAGTATACGTGCTAACAGACGTATCCACTCCGTCGTACATTACAGTTGAAGTCATAAATATTCATCCTCTGAACTGCTGGCAAGTGGAAATTGAAGGCATTCCAGACTGGCCACCACTCGGTGTATCCCTCAATACGAAATCCTATCGACCAGTGGTCACCTTTATGTTTCAGTCTATTGAAGGCCCGGTTATTGGATTCCATAGACGCTTTGGAAGCTTTTTGGACTGTTAGAAGTAATTGTCGAGGGTTTGATGCTTTGCTGATTGGTTTTCATTGACTGAACGAATTTTTGTGTCTTGTTTTCTGCAAACGTCACCACACTTGCAATTTACGAAATTAAATTCTTGTGATGTGGTGAATTGTGTCGCCTCATAAACATTATCTGTGATACTTTGTCTAAAATTAAAATGTTGTAAAACCAAAACTTATTCATTTGATTGTAAAGTGCCGAATGGAAAAGTTGGACAAAGGACAAAAAAATATGAAATCCACAAATAGTTGCTTTGTGTTCTACTGCTCTTTTTGTCTGTATTTCAAAATGTTTATTTGTGATATAGAAATTGCTGAATGAAATCTGTTATAAGAAAACAACGTGATAAAAGAGGCTTGTCAGTTGAGGAAATACAAATTGCCAAACTTATTTGCACTTTACCTTAAAAAACTAATCTAAATCAGATATCCAATATACTCGGCTTGGATTCGATACTCAGCTTGGATTCATTCACATGCGCATGCAAATATAACTACTACAATTATAACATTTATACCTAACTACTCTCTACCAACAGAACACAAAAATACCTTACCACCTTATATTGTTATAGTTTCCTCTTCTTCATTTTAACCTACACTTACTCCAAACAGCGTCAGCATTCAATACTGCAAAATATAACCAAATATCAAATCCCCTCAATTCAATAAATCATTCAGTTCCATCACCAACCTCAATAATCAGTCGTCTCGTTCTAAATTCACATCGCATCTCTCGTTGACGGTGAGCGGCGACGTCACTCTGAGAGCTGCAATTAGTGCGAGCCGGTAAAGGTGTCCGATGGACAAATGACACTGACTATAATGGACTAGCCCTACTCTTGAATTTTGAGCGGCGCTATTTCAGATATGTTGAGTATTTTTGATTATTATTGTATTATTGACAACAAAGGTATGTCTGGTTGAATTGCAAATTATCGCTTGCCTCGTGCCTCGTATAGTGCGCTAAGCCGTCGGTCACGAATGTCATGGAGATCTTTGACAGTCTTTAAATGGAGTCAGTACTACCTTTAAATAAACTGACACTAGTGCAAGATAGACGCCTTCACGTAACAAGTGAACCAGAGTCCTAAACGTCCGGCGCCCCTGGGCCCTAGCACTCAGTAATGCAGAGTCTAAGGGCGGTTTCAGATTAGCGTTTTATACGCGCGTAAAAGCTCGTTTATGGAAGCGCCTGTAGGCGCGTATAGGCGCGCCTTTTGGCACACGCACAACTCGTACGAGCGTTGACGCGCTTCTAAACTCCTATAAGCGCGACCCGTCAAAATCCATGTTGACACTGACAAGATGTCACTACCATTTCGAGCGAACGCGCCTAGCGTATGCTGGGCGTACGCTTGAGGAACGCTGACGCCCAATGTGAAGTCGGCCTTTAGGTCTATAGCTACAAATTCAATTTTTTTTTTGTTGTTAGATTGGGATAACTGTTTCCCATTTTGGCGCTGTTTGAATGGCATCTGTTATTTACATTAAATACAGAGCTGTTTTTAGTTATATCATATCTAGAGTGTATTGCGAATTTCATAATGAAAAAAATCATCGAACAAAGAGTTTATCATAAATTTTGCATCGCCAATGGAAAAAGTTACAGAAGGCTTACAGTGAATCGACTTTATCAAAAACTCGTGCTTATGAGTGGCACAAAGCGTTCAAAAGCGGTCGAGATGTGATGGAAGATTTGCCTCGCTCTGGTAGGCCATTCATTCATCATCATCATCAGCCTTTAACAGTCCACAGCTGGACTAGGCCTTAGGACGTTTGAAAGGATGAAATGGCCTACTATACCACGCTGGCCAAACGGGTTGGTATAGGGTTTGTATGAAGTTTTCCTTCTCTTACAGTACTGTTCTCTGCATAATATGCTCCCTCTGTCGGCTCTTACGACACCCATGTTGATATGGGGTGGTGACAGTCCGTATTCCTAATGCGTCACCACACGGACAACGGTAGGCCATCAACGTCTGCAACTAAAGTTAACATCGCAAAAGTAAAGGAAACAGTGACTCAAAATGCTCATTCAACTTTGAGAGAGATAGCCGCCGAACTTTCTGTATCTCACGAGTCAATCCGTACCATTTTAACTAATAAAAAATTTGGGTATGAAACATGTTGCCGCTCGGCTAGTCCCAAAATAATTTTGCTCCACGGTAATGCGCCATCGCACAAGGCCATCATTGTGATTATGACCAAACACTCAACAAATACCATCGAGCAACCACCATATTCACCAGATATGGCCCCAGCCGACTTCTTTCTTTTTCCTAAACTCAAATTACCACTTCGTGGCACTCGTTTTCAATCGGTAGAAGACATAAAGGAGAATTCGCGGCGAGAGCTGAAATCAATTCCGGAAACAGCGTTTAAAAAATGTTTTAATGATTGGATTTTTCGTTGGCGTAAGTGATAAAATAAAGAACAATGGTCACTTCTCATACATTGAATGAACTGATAATGAATTATTGCGTCTATAGATAAAATGTACGAAATGATCTCTATGATCAAGAAATTATACTGTAAAGACAGTTTTCCTTATAAAGGCCTAGGAATTACATAATACACCGAAATTAGTTCGTATTAATTTGACAAATTCTCCCATGTTCAATGCAACGTAGTCCAATCTCTTTGGTTCAATGTCACCGGCGGCGTCTTTACGTCAAAAACGTTCCGTTGCATCCTTATCCAATGTTTTCAACGGCAGAAATACATTTATATTTATCTTTTTACATCTTTTAACATAAAAAGATACATCCATTTATGATCAGCTTTTAACAACTTGATTCAATTTATTTATAAAATTAAGTTTTCTCGAGGTTTTGACAAAACCAGTCGATATAGATGTGGAATAAGTGAAATGGAACGTAGCTAAACAAGGAAGTATTATCGGGCACAGATAATATAACAATGCAGCGAATAAAAAAATATTTTACAAAACTTTTCTTTTTACCTAGACTTCTATAAAATATAATTGTTACTGAAATCATTACACTATAAAATAACCTTAATTTTAAATAAAATGAGTTTTATCTCTAGACATGTTTAGGTCAAAAATGGCCATTCTTCTTTGGATGAATAACAAACAGTTTGTGTTTTATTGATCTTCTCCCGGTACTTTATTGATAGAGTAGTATATGATGTTAAAAAAAACAAGCAACAATAAACAGGTTAAGTTCATAAAGGAATGAAATGATACTAGTTGTTTTAAAAAATCTGTAAAGGCCTAGATACTTCGAGTCAATTGCCAATTAATGTACCTAAAATTAATAAATAACAATCTTTATCCAAAACCTAAGTATTAGTTAACATGAACCGTGCAATAAACTTACACGAGTATATAGATACCTGAACATTTAATCGCGGCAATTGAGACTAAATCAAGCTTCGTTAAAGCCGCAATTATGCCTGAAACTGCGTGAAACGGAACATGATCATACATGTATTGTATAAGCTTGTGGACACAGTGCAGGTCCGTGCAAATATGATAGTCCACAGCGGTCCACGCTGTTGTCCACGTTGTTGTGATTGTATCATATCATTCAAATTTGTCTTGCAGGTTTCAACAACCTTCAACGTTGGCAATGTCAGACTTTGCCAGATTTCGTGCTGCAGCAAAAAAATTGGAAAATCACAGTAGCACGTTTGCCCCACTCGGGAATCGAAACCAGGATCACCCGATTATGTGACGCATACGTTATCCACTGGATAACGGACTTTATACTTATATTATATAATCTTATATCAGTAACTCTATGAAACACATTGGTTAGAATTTGGGTCACAAATGCCTGCAACCCTCGCTGTCCTTTCAATTAAGCCAGAATTCTATGTTCGCACGAGAAATAAACAGGCGGAGATGAAACAAACGTGCTTTGGAACGCAAATTAGACATTTTGTTATATTTATATTGCAATCAGTGGCAGAAGGATAGCTTTTCTGTCATCGATGGCGTAGATAAGTGACATCAATTCTAGTTCAAAGTTGTATAATGGCCGGTTTAAATTTTCAATCTATCCATAGATTTAAGATTCGAGATTCGTGTTTGACATATTTTGTATGGAGTTTATGTCAAAAACGAATCTAAAATCTCAAAAAAAAATGGACTGATCGAATATTGAAGTCAGCGGTAAGAGACAAGATACTTGGTGTTGGTATTATGTTAAAGAAACACATCCAAAAATAACAAAATCCGTTAAATATTTCACGTGTCGTAAGAAAGTCGGTTAATGCAACTTGAGTAAATTTTAGAAACACCTAGCTCTTGAGCTGATAAGTGATAGTTTGGAGATTTTCAAAGCGTAAAAGATTTTGTTTGAACTTTATCCCTTTAATTCTGCTAGCTAATCTTCTGTTCTGTTTGTAACTGATCATGAGGTGTTCCCGGGTAATAAAAAGTTTATAGAGTTATTTAACATAGCAAGATGAGGTCTGTAACCTCCACCATTTCGCAGTCCACTGCTGGACTTAAGCCTGTTCTTATCTACTTCACCAGTGCACTGTAAGTATGGACTCAGCTATGTAGAATTTGGCCTACTATACCACGATGGTATTATTGGTGCAGTGTTTGATTTCCAGTTTTTCGTCTCTTCGCAATATACCATTTGCTTTGTGTATTATTCTTGATCGTGTTTTATGACACCAACGGAATGATTATTCTATTCTTAATCGTTCATCACACGAAACATGTCGAAGTCTATATGGGTGAACAGATAGAAAGAAATTATAGAAATTACCCAGCTATTGAAAAATTTGCTGAAAATATGAATGTCATTCATGGTGACAATAGCTTTAGCTTTCACCTTGTATAGGAACATTCAGGCTTTACTTACCGAAGCATTTCACAAATAGGTACATTTTATCTAAAATAGCCAGACGGGTGCATCTCTCTTAAATCAAGTCATAAAAAAGTCAAAGAGGACAGATCAATAGCGTGTATCAATAAACGCAAAATTATCCTCTTTCTACGAGTCTCTTACGTACCTTTAATTAAATTCGAGCTTACACTAAGTGCAAATTTAAATGAAATAATTTTATGAAGTCAATTTCCTTATTGGGGGAGCTGATTTAATATAGAGTGTAATTAATTCAATTTGTGTGGTATACACTTGTGTCATATTATTGCCAAGTGAGGCTTATTACTGAGATATTGGGGAGCATGAGGTTGTTATTTGTTGAACTATGAGATGCTGACAAACATCAGTCATCCCGTGACTACGGCTGGTGTAACCCATGCCGAAACGTCGGGAAAAATAGAAAGGTATTTCATCTTTCTTTTCATTCATTAACACGATTCAGACCCGTTACATAATCTTTAGTATGTGTGCAAATCGTGGTAGTTTAAAAGTAGTTATGAGATGCTGTATTTGTTTACTTGAGGGAGTGCTGTCGTACTTCGTCAAAGGCGTCAGTTCCAGTTTTTGTCACAGGACAAGAGTGGCAGTGAGGCCACGTCGAAGGCATTTGGGCGGTTTCTAAACTGCAACACCAGAATATACACTCAACGAAAAATGTGTTTAATAAAAGATCCAGGTAAATGTTACACACTAACAGACAGATCTTACGACGCTTAAATACAAGTATTACGACCGAAATATAAGCATGTAACATACCAACTGAACCCATCAGAAACAACAGGCGCGATGTTATATTGTAAGTTTAATGTTTAAACTGTGGGTAAAACTCGTAAACTGACAGCTGTAAATGAACTACATTTTTGACTTGTCCTGTTCGTAAACCGCATAATATTCGGTTTTATGTCGACATCTGTAATGTTTTATTTACAATTTACTGTAAACAACTATAGCAGCAACGAGTTTAGTCAGCTTGGAAACTAATGGACAAACTCGGACCAAGCGCTACATAGTCTGGCATATGGCCTAAGAAGTTAAGCTAAGACTTAAATTAGAAGCACTCATAAGGTAAAACCTAGTAAATTTTTTTTACAGACTCACGCCTGTATCCCCGAAGGGATAGGCAGAAGTGTAATATTATACGTAAATTATAAGTCCCACGTAATAGGGGGCGAGCCTATTGCCGTTACCGGGCACATCACTAGTCTCCGTGCTGCTACTGAGGATTCGGTAAAACCCAGTAACACTTTTGCCCGACCCGGGAATCGAACCCGGGACCTCCGATCAGCAGTCGCATACGCTTTCCACTGGACCTCGGAGGCAGTCTATTTATTGCCTCTAAGATATTACATTTTATATTTTAGTCGGCCTTTAGAAACTATATTATAACTGACGGCAAAGAAGAAGGTGGTTCACAATGCGGTAGACATTTTTTAAGTAACTCCTCCCCCTTTATAGCGTACGACTTTAGAAACACTCAACTACAGGACACAAAACCATACGATACTCGAAACATTATTTTGTGGTACACAAGTGATGCAATATTGTAATGTAAGAGAAATGAATGTAGAGGTAGCGCGTGAGGTTTGTATGGATAGAAAAAAGTGGCGTTTTGTTGTCTCTGCCTACCCCGACGGGAAAAATAGTTTCATTTTGTTTCAATAGTTTCCGGCTTGAGTATTTTATTATGTATGTACAAAGTGTTCTCTCATTTGTAGATTGATCAGATCTAAACGGCGCGAGTTGTCCGTTTAAATCGCTACACCATACATACAATTAGTTTTAGTTGATAAAATTATTACCTGACAATATTTTATTACTACTTTAACGCGACTAGCCCTGACGTTAAAATTGCTAAAATATTCTCCCACCGGGGTAGCCGTAGGTATTACGTGCCACCAGTGCACTCGTAAAGCTTCCACTGTGAATGCACAGATGCGACGGTACAGCTAAAGTGAAAAGTTTGACGTGACCCTTAGCTATGGACACCCGTATGACGTAGGGCTCGACTGCATTTGACGAACAGTTTGTGGCAGAGTATTAGATTGACTTTGACATCTTACCACGGGATATATAACACGTAACTTTCTGTTGAGTAATGTTTACTTTCGTGGTGATAAGACCACAAAAGTTTAAATTCCTATATTATGAGATAGATACATGTTCATTAGAAAGACTGATTAAAATGTATCGTTTTTACTTGTAGTATCACGCGATAAGTACACGATGAGTATACCAAAATCTCATAATATATAACGCCAGTCCAACATGGTCTATCGTGAAGGCAAAATAAGTTTGCTGTGGTATAAAGTCGAAAAGTAAGTTTTTAAGTTCATGGTATTATGTGTTTTCTGTGAGAAAATTCTTTAGAACTTGAAAAGGTGTCATATGAAAACTAAAGGTATCGGACTTTCTTATACTTATAACACTATATTTTATTACACATGCAAAATTGAATATATTTTAACTGCATTTTAGACACAATAATTCTTACCAACATTTTGTGCACAAGCGCTTGGTCAAGAATGCTACAGCATACAGTCAGCGTACCAAATATTCGCCTAATACATTCGAATCTTACCTTAAAAAACAAAAGAGTGTTGGACGTTGGTCTTTTTTCTTTACACTGGGTTGTAGTGCAGTTTGCAGTGACGAGTTGAACTTGTGTTTTATGTTAAGGCGCCTGTTACGAAGATTTATCGTTCCCTTTGAAGTTTACTCTTCGAGCGAGCAAGTACTTTTCTTTCATTACTGATAAGAACGGTGTCTTTTTGTGAAAAAGTACCTCCATTCGTGTTAAGAAAGAGGGAATATTGCTCTAGCTTTTTGTAAATAAGGATGGTTTTTTTTTGGTTGTCTTATCTGTGTATTATAATATCGAAGCCAATACTATGTATTATATCTTTTCTACGAAAATCAAGCGGATGGAAAAGTATGCTATTTGACAGGTGAAAATTAATAAGGAGAAGTGCAGAGCGTTTTTCTTAAACAAATTCATAGTTTTAAAATCCGTTTAAATAAACGATCGTTCCTGGTAAACGTTCAAATTGACAATATCAGATTTAATTATAGAAGAAAACTACGTTACCAATTGCCGCCTTAGTGCAACCGCTGGTAAATACATAAGTACATTTTATATAACTACTTTGTTGTATTTCACGGTTGAATTTGATATTATTGCAATGTTTTTATTATTTGCATCTGAATGCTACTGTCATTTACTTAGGTTTTCAGGCTATTGAAAATTGCTAGTGTTTCAAATAACTGCACAACATAAAGCTTAGAGGAAGTCAGTTATTCTTATTTTAATTTTTTCTTCTTTGCTTGCTCCGCCACGGCTATCAGCGTTTTGGCTATGCATAACTCTGATATTCGCCTAAAGTCCATGAGTATTAATACACCTGTAACAATTATTTCGTAAGAGCAGAAACTGCAACCTGCAATACAGTTATAAAGTCCTCGCAATAAATTATATGTACGGTGCACTACCATTATTAGTTAATTGTACATTAACATTTATTAATGTGTTGTGCGCTGCAATCGACAAAGATTGCGTCTGATGTGGGTTTTAATAATAAACGACAAATTGTAAGACCAATTTTTACCGTTCCGCTTTAAAGCGTATTAAAGATGACAGTTTTCTTTATGTAAGCGATCGAGTACCTTTTCTTTGTAGTGTCTTTTATTAAAATGATGATGTGTACATTTTTAATTTGATTGCAAATTTATATTGTCACAGAATGTCACTCATTGCCCATGATCGACCACCTGGTGTAGTCCATGCCGAGAAACGTCGCCTTATATAGAAACACGATTAAATTACAATATATAAAAATATATATTATTGCATTGCATAGGATTCCCACCAAGAACTTAGGGTCCCAAGCCAACCTCACCTGCAAGTGGTGCACCTGCCGATCAACGGACGAGGCTCTGGCAAACAAAATGTCCCAATAAGCGGAAATAGGCTCGCCACCTATTACGTGGGATCAAAACACTGGCGGAAAGTGGGCGTTTAATATGCCTCTGCCTACCCCTTCGGGGAAACAGGCGTGAGTCTATGTATGTATGTATGTATATATTATTGTGAAAAAAGCGCTGAGCAAAGTCTGCTTTACCTACTTTTCCAAACAAACCGCACAGATTAAGCGGCGGCGTTAGTTACTGTCTCTACTTACATAGATAGGTTGAATTCATACACAATGATAAAGCTAATATGCCACTTTTATGATATACGAAAGGTAAATATAATAACACAAAGGTACATACATAGAATTTAACATTCGACATGTACCGTACTACAACTGTTTTAATAAAGTTGAACTTAGAATACCGCCATATTAATTGAGCCATATTGCGTGGCACCGTGGCACGCGTAGCGCAAAATAATGCATTTCATTTATAAATTAATTTACATATAACTGAATTCCACCTGAGAACCTGGGACTTCATTACGCGTAGCACTGTTATATAACATTTGATATGTGCTGAAATACTCCTGTTTCTTCGGCATATTATATTAAATCTTACATACCTACAAGTTAATAAAGGAAAGTTATATGTATGAAAGTTATATGAGACTGAAAATGAACTAAGAAACGTATTCATATTATATTCTTTATGAATACTCTGTTACACTTTGTGAAGAAAAGACATTTTTGAAATCTTATTTGCTATCTTGCAACATACAGAGACAAAATTAGCAACACATAACGGTTAAATTATACGATATATATATATATATACGTATTATTGGATTTTCATCACGTTGAGTCCTAGTTTAAAAGGATATAATAACTTTTTAATACAGACATTCGTCATGTGTCATCCTCCTAGCGATATCCCAGTCTCAACATGGGGTCCGCTTACTAGTCTAACCGGATTTGGCGAAATATTAGCTTTTCCACGGAGCGACTGCCTGTCTGACCTCTGCAATCCGAAGGGATAGCGATATGATCCATGGTTTAGATTAGTGTCAGTTTATTTTAGAGGTACTGACGCCCTATAACGATTGTCAAAGATCTTCATGACAACTGGGACCGACGGCTTAACGTGCTTTCCGAGGCACGAGACAAGCGATATTTACATTTCAATACGCACATGACTCCGAAAAGTCAGTGGTGCGCGCCGTGGATTCGAACCCGATACCCTCTGCATGGCAGTCCGTTGGTATCTCCACTAGGCTATCGCTGCCTTATCATACACTGGTCATGTGTAAGAAGTGATACTACGTGATGTAGTATATTATGTTGATAGCATTAGGAGTTTACAATCGTATGTCAGTATCAGCTGGATCTCCGTTTAGTTTGTCCGATTGCACAGTAACAAGAAATTATCAACTTGACAGAATCCTTAAGCGACCTGACTTTTATCACATTTTCCAGCTGTGAATACATCTTAATGTGGCGGTCAGGTTGCAAGGAGCTCTGGCAAAGTTTTGAGTCAGTTCATTGTTATGGTGCGCCATTGCAAAACCAGTAGAGTCTAATTTAGATCAGTGTTACAGGTATAATTTTGTACTGGACTAAACTAATAGCAAAATATTTTTTTAAGGATACAATATTCAATTCCTTGTTAGTAAGAAGCAAATAATATTTCTAAGTGCACAGCATGTACTTGAAATCGATTTACATAAGTATAATTTCAATCACTATAAAATACCACAAGCACAAAAATAACGCCAACAGTTTTTATTATTTCACATAAAACATGAAAAATACTTTATCTTGTATAAATAAAGAGTAGTAAACACGATGACAATTTATTGTGTAACGCTGTGTCCTAAAAGAAATGCATTGTTGTCCCGGGAGTCAGGAAGCCGTTGTTACGCCCATTGGTCTGAGCCAAAGGACAATCTATGGTTACGCGGTAAACAAAAATATCAAGGTCAGCTGTGACCTATAACCGTATTTTTCAAGGAAATCTTTTCTTGTGCCTATTTTGTTTACGCGAATCATCCTCCTAGCATTATTCCAGTAAGAACTTGGGGTCTGCTTTCTTGTCTAACCGGATTTGACTGACAGAGATTTTTCACAAAGCGATTGCCTGTCTGACCTCCGCACCCTAAAGGGATAGCTATATTCCATGGTTTAAACTAGTGTCAGTTAATTCATAGGTACTGACTCCCTATAACAACTATCAAAGATATTCATGACAGCCCGGACCGAAGGATTCACGTGCGCTCCGGGACACTACATACACACATAAAATCCTTGCGTTACTAACTGACTGACAGACACGCTACACTAAACTACTGGGCGCAAGTAGGTAAAATTTGCCATGTATCATCTTTGAGCTGTTTAGGGGAGTTCGTACAAAACATTTATATAAGCGAAATTTTTGCGAGCGAAGCAGAGGGCCAAAGCTAAAATACCAAACATAACAGGGGTCATGAAACACAGAGGTGGCATGCCGTGAATGTAAAGTTTCTTTAAACCCAGCATATGATCCCAATAATTCCAGATCGAAAGGCGCATTTATGCCCCCGGCTAAGCGTGGGCATCAGATGTAGTCCATTTGATCCAGTTTTAATTTACAATTATATATCATTTTTGCTAAATGTCATTCAATATTTTCAATGTTTGCTAACGCCTACGCAAAGTTCATCTCTGGTTTGTGTGGGAATTCACCATCCAATTATCAGTTATAACAAGAGCTTCATGTTCTAGATAATGCTATATTTAATTTATATTCATAACTTTTGCTATTTCAGGTACATCGGCTTCAGTCACTGGTAGTCTAAAAAAGTGAAAAAGTGACTAAAACCGGTCAAAGCTGGTCGTTATGTCAGGAAATACCCTCAGATCAAGTTAAAATATAAAGGATGTTGTATCTATAGTTTTACGTCGAGTTTTCCTCTAACGGAGCTTCAACTTTGAAAAAGTTGGGTCACTTTATTTTCACTGCAACTGAAAACTTTTATGTGTGTGTAAGAAGGCAAACGAGCAGACGTATCGCCTAATGGTAAGCGATTACCACCGCATATAGACACAAGGTACACCCTCTAGTGTCGCAAGTGCATTTCCTGCCATTGGGTGGGAGAGGAATAAGAGGGGGAATGGGATGAGAGAAAACTAAAGAAACGCATCAGTTAATATTTTGTGGGAGGGTAATATGTACTTCCCCAGTTCAACCATTCATGGTGAAATCAGCAAGGCTCTTTTATTCACCCATACTACTAATGTGCGATGATGAAAAAAACTTGTTTCATTATAATTCTCAAGACATTGTCGTTCAACAAAAATTGTATTGACAGTGTCCTACAAAAGTTTCAAAGTGTTACACCAAATAACAAAAGTGTCCAATGTAATAAAAGGCAATATAAAGTCGGACTAAGTCAATAAATTGTGAGCTGCTCTTAATAAATTTAACTTAATGAATCCAAATTATTTTGGGCAACTAAATAATAAATGCGCCAAGCTTAACAAAAGTAAAGATGTTGAGGAAAATTAAATTATTTATAGCTAAAGTTTTTGTACAATGCATTTTAATAAAAATAAATTAAGACGAAAACAGATAAACATCTTACTCATGTTCTAAATTAATTTATGTGGTTTGCAGTAATTATTTCAATTATTTTATTATTACGTAACTTTGCGTGAATAGTAAAGTTGTAAGAAGTCATAAATAGTAGTAAAGTTTTGGGACGTTGTATCTTTCTTTATTTCCTTTTTAAATATTCTATACTTGGTCGAAGATTGCATCAATTTTGGATCTATGGGCAGCGTAAATTGACAAATCACCGAGGTCTCCCGCCCTTAGAATAAGTCCTTCTAAGCTGAACTTTACAAATATTTAAGTAACGGTCACATAGCTACCCAGAGTTAGTTTTAATATTATTTATTTTTATAGGTTCACGCCTGTATCCCCGCAGGGGTAGGCAGAGGTGTAATATTACACCCACATTTCGCCATGAATTTTTAGGTGCCATGTAATAGGGGGCGAGCCTATTGCCGTTACCAGGCACATCACCAGACTCCGTGCTACTACTGAGAATTCAGAAAAATCCAGTAACACTTTTGCCCGACCCGGGAATCGAACCCGGGACCTCCGATCAGCAGTCGCAATCGCTATCCACTGAACCACAGAGGCAGTCCAGAGTTAGTTTTCAAATCAGAATCCACTGCAACCATAATTGTGCAGAAATTAAATCATCATCATCCTACTGTTATCTAGTTGCACTCAAGACTCTCGCCTAGGAGCAGAAATTAAATATATAACAACAAAGGCTATTCATAAAAAATATAATGAAGAAGTCTGTTATACTGACATGAATATTTATTTATACTGTTATTTCTCATGCCTCATAATGAGTTAGTAGTCTCATGGCGCATTATTGGCACTACATTCGAGGCGAAAATTGCGATGTGCTATATGAATGAACAAAAGCATATACGGTTTTGTATATTAGGATTTCTCACACACTAATTATCTCAAACACACAGCAACACAAACAAAAAACACCCAAACTCTAAAGAACAATTTGTGGATCATGTAGTGTTGTCTCATGTGGGGATCAAACCCACGACCACGCAGTGTTAAGTCACAAAGCGACCGCTTACATGGTGACCATCAGCACATTCGTGCTGTCAAAAACTAAGGCAAGAGTAAATCCGATTCTGCTCATAAATTACTTGTCCATCTAAGTAAACCTTGTTGACTGGAAGAAACTGCTTTAAGCGATAAGGCCGCCTATTGTAGGTACATTTAAAACTTTGATCATAAACTTGTATATTCTGTTGTATAAAGAATTTTCTATTTTATGCCGGGGGGCGAGCCTATTGCCATTTACCGGGCACATTAATAAGCGAGCGATAATGAATATTTTTGAATGAACACATAACTTCGAAAAGTCAGAGGTGTGTGCCGGGGGTACCTGGGGATCAGACCCGAGACCATCGTCTCGGCAGTCCGTTACGTACACCATATACGCCGGGGTAACGCCGCCAATTACAAGGTTTCTCATAAAAACATCCCTGTACCGTAGGTATTGCCCACTCTGACTTTTCCAACTAATACATTATTATCCTGTCGCTGTCCTGGCTTGTCATTACGTTCTTGTACCACGTACCATCAACTCTCATAGAAAATTCCTGCCTCCAGTTTAATAAAGGCTCAAACAGTGAACTATAAGTTGCGAGCCGCCGCCGCGTCGTTCGACCTGGCAGCTCAGTAATTAAACGGAGCGTAGTCGTTTCGCGTAGCGAAACGAGCTCAGTAATATGCACCGACTTCCCAGATGTATGATACAAGGACGCATTTGAATATTGTGCAACATTTCCTTGATATGAGCAGTTGGTTTATGGTAAAGTTCATGGAGCAATAATAATTCCATGATGAGGTTTT
This sequence comes from Euclidia mi, assembly GCA_944739405.2. Taxonomy (NCBI): domain Eukaryota; kingdom Metazoa; phylum Arthropoda; class Insecta; order Lepidoptera; family Erebidae; genus Euclidia; species Euclidia mi. The sequence continues at coordinate 741,285 of OX123194.2, read as the reverse complement.
GTAGAAGCATTTCAAGATGCAACCAAAAATTATAAATTGCTATAAAATTAGATCGTGAACATTTACAATTACATGCATCTAATGCAGTATGACTTTACTCCAAGGTCTGTCTCTTCTTAAGTACAGTCAAAGCCGTGTTTATATTACTTTTTCATCATCGTTTAATTAGTGTGTTGTGTTTGGCATTTGTGCAGAACATAGTACTGTATAGATGAAGATAGCTTATCGGATTGAGAAGTAAATTGAAGTCATGTATATCGTTATAAAACCGAAGAGCTTAACATTTTTTACTAACTTAGATTTCCTGGTGCTTTAAGACTGTAGGCCCCGAAACCCTTTAGGATAAAGTGCCATTCACTTCGTTTACCAGTCCCAAACTCGAATCACAACGATAAAATAGTCGCACAAACAAACAATACAAGACTAAACATAAAATACAAACACAAAATGATATATCGCCATAACTATCTGGCGCTATTAGTTAATTAATTATTATCACTACGTGAATAACGTTTATTGGCTAAGTTTTCCAACAGAAAACACTATTAATACTGTCAAGCTTATATGAAAACTAAACACATATTATTACCAATATCGGCTTTCGCGTGAACTCGAAGAAGGTCAATTGTAGTCGTGCTGAGAATAATTTTAGTGGTGAACGAATGTACGAGTTATATTTTGTGAAATAATTATAAGACAAACTGTGTATCGTCGACATGGGTTGACTAATTACATGGACAGTTTGCTTGCAGGTGAAAATGTATAAAGAAGTAAGTATTTTTGTTGATACTGTTGATTGTAGTATGAAGAACAGAGATTATACATAACATGGATTTTCCACTTCTTTTTGGTAGGCAGCGATTTGGTTCTGTTTGTTTTTGATTGATAAAGAAGGTTCAACAGCTAAAGTCTATGCTTGGAGTAAGAAAAACACCAAAAACATAATTTGAAGGATACTCAATCGTTAAATGTTCATGGATATCTGAACATATTTATAAATAAACTATTAAGTAGAAGTTTATAAAATTCCTTCTGGTTTATTTATTGTATTTACAGTATATTCTGCCTCATTGGCCTCGCGGCATAAATGTGCGCGTGGGATTGGGAGGTCTCGGGTTCAACTCCCGGGTCGGGCAAAGTGTTATTGGGTTTTTCCAGTAGGAAATTCTCAGTAACAGCACGGAGTCTGGTAATGTGCCCGGTACGGCAATAGGCTCGCCCCCTATTACGTGGGATCTGGGAATTCCTGGCGAAATGTGGGTGTAATGTTACACCTCTGCCTACCCCTTCGGGGATACAGGCGTGAGTCTATAAATAAATAAATAAAAAAAATTACAGTATATCTCTTTCCACAGCTAACAAAATACTCCAAAAGTATTTTGTTCCCCCTGTCATCAAGCTTAAAAATAAAAATGAATACAAATTGTTCGCAATATTATTGACTATTCCCCAAACGAAGACAAAGAGGGGCAGGTGGCATATTGACGGGCGATATTTGCTTCAAAACTCGGAGTACAAGCGTCAGTATACGTGCTAACAGACGTATCCACTCCGTCGTACATTACGGTTGAAGCCATAAATATTCATCCTCTGAACTTTGGGCAAGTGGAAATTGAAGGCATTCCAGACTGGCCACCATTCGGTGTATCCCTCTATACGAAATCCTATCGACCAGTGGACACCTTTATGTCTCAGTCTATTGATGGCCCGGTTATTGGATTCGACAGACGTTTTGTGAGCTTTTTGACTGTTAAAAGTTTTTGTCGAGCATTTGATGTTTTGCTGATTGGTTTTCATTGACTGATCGAAATTTTGTGCCTTGTTTTCTGCAAACGTCACCACACTTGCAATTTACGAAATTAAATTTCTTATTATGTGGTGAATTGTGTCGCCTCATAAACATTATCTCTGATACTTCGTCTAAAATGAAAAACTTGTAAAACCAAAACTTTAACATTTGATTGTAAAGTGCCGAATGGAAAAGTTTCGGCAAGAGACAAAAATATGAAATCCACAAATAGTTGTTTTGGTTTCTACTGCTCTTTGTTGTCTGTATTTAAAAATGTTTTATTTGTGATTTAGAAATTGCTGAATAAAATATTTTATAAGAAAGCATTATATATTCTATCACAGTAGAAGAGGCTTATCAGTTCGGGAACTACAAATTGGCAAACTTCTTTAAACTTTACCTTAAAAAACAAATCTAAATCAGAAGTCCAATTTACTCAGCTCGGATAACAAAACATTCACCGAAAGGCATTTCCATTATCGATCGAAGTAATCTACAAAAACGAGACTAAAATGTTTCCGAACACTTTTATCGCTAAACGTTAACAAAATATTTGGGCAGCTAACCTGCACCCTTGGTATTAATCTCTCAAGATAAGGGGCCCTGCTGTCGGTACAAGAAACGCCAACGTTTTTCACGAAAAGGGAGCAAAGTGGGTAAAACTGAAGTATCGATTCTGAAGAGATGATTCGACACGCTACTCTTGGGTACTTCACTCCAAATGGTTGAGGAAACGACTTGAAACAGATTTTTAAATCCCATTGTATTTTATGTTTAATAACACGACTCTTACAAAAGATTCATCTTCGCATCTTTGAGTTTCTGTGTTGTATATATAATACTAGCTTTTGCCCGCGGCTTCGCTCGCGTAAATTCGGGGTTCTCTAATTATAGTATATAATCTATGTTCAGAGTAACACAAATCTCCTTTATTGGGTGGATACTTCTATAGTTGTCGTTTCAACTGTTTAAGAAATATAACTGCAAAAAGTATTTACACATACAAAGTACTTAGTACCTACAGTTACTAAGAATTAGTAGTACTCAAAATGTTATCCGGTATCAGTGACTTTTCGCTAGAGTGGCCAATATGGCGACTGCGATTTGTCTGTCAGAACCATTAACAAAATACTCGACAATCCGAATTTTGCGAATATATATTGCCGACTCTAAATCTAATTTTTTTAATGTTTTATTGTTCAGGTATGGATAATATTAAATATGTATATTACATTAGATTTCACACTGCGATGGTAGCGCAGTCGGTCGGTTCCAATGTGAAACATGACAAAATCCTATGCTAAAATCAACAACTACTTGCAAATTAAAATTAACTACTAAAACATTTTCAAGGGGATTAAATTGTGAATCTAAACCCTTCTCAAGTTCCCTTGAACACACACATAAAATTTCATCAAAATCGTTCCAGTCACTTAGGAGGAGTTCAGTGCCATTCACACGCACACAAGAAATATATATATATATATATATATATATATATATATATATAATGAATACATGTAGGCACCTCTGCAGTTTCCTTCATTCTTATTCGGTTTTGTAATCTGCAGTAGTAAAGAAGAAAAATACATTATACGATATTTTTTTTATGTACTGTGTTGTATTCAACTTTAAATGTACGGCGTAATTCAATTCGTATTTTCCTTTTATATAAATAGCATTTAAAAAAAGTTAATGAATGAAATAAAGGCCAAGAGCAGTTCTTGTGCAAGCGTCCTCCAGCAAAATAATAGGGGGCGGTCACCACAGTCAATTCTCTAACCCGACGCTGCAAAATAGGTCTTACCGACTGACGCCGCCAAATATTTTACTGATGATACACAAAGGGGTCTGTCATAAGGCGTGGCCGCACCGCCATTGACTACCCTTGCGAATTTCCACCCGCTTTTGAGTCTGACAGCACTTTTTTGGGACAATTCGTAAAAGACATAAAAACTAAAGCTATGCAATAAAACAATTCGGACAAGTGCGAGTCTGACCCGCGCACCGAGGGTTCCGTACGCATTTTACCTTATTTGAGGTTGGTGCTAATTACGCTAGTCCTCTAAATCTATATGAGCGCCCATTCAACTTAGAGGACTATCTTAAATGGAGTCTACTATGTATGTATGGGGACACCCTTAAATTTTCCACTTTTTTATTTTTTTGTAATTTTTCCTTTATTTGTGCTGTAAGACCCTGCTTTTGGCCAAATTTCGTGATTCTAGTTCAACGGGAACTACCATAGAGGTTTTCGACCCAAAACCTATAGGGTACTTACGGTTGACCTAGAATTGTCAATTTTGGTTAAAACCAAGGTCTTACAGCACAAGAAAACAATACAAGAATAAGCATAAAATACAAACACAAAATGATATATCGTCATAACTATCTGGCGCTATTAGTTAATTAATTATAAGCCGTGTTGTTGACGGCATAGAATAAGCCGTGTGGTTGACGGCATAGAATACAAGTGTCACCACCCCCTATCTTCCCGTGGGTGTCGTAAGAGGCGACTAAGGGATAACACGATGCAAATACCATCTTTGCGTAGAGACGGAAAACTCGACATCAAACCCTATACGACTGCCTCGTTGGTCTCGCGGCATAAATGTGCGCGTGGGATCGGGAGGTCCCGGGTTCGATTTCTGGACCGGGCAGTGTTATTGGGTTTTTCTGTCACGAAATTCTCAGTAGCAGCACTGAGTCTGGAAATGTGCGCGGTACGGCAATAGGCTCGCCCCTTATTACGTGGGACTAAAGTATATCTGGCGAAAAGTGGGTGCAGAAATACACCTCTGCCTACCCCTTCGGGGATAAAAGGCGTGACGATATGTATGTATGTTTGTAATTATTATCACTACGTGATTAGGTAACGTTTATTGGCTAAGTTTTCCAACAGAAAACACTATTAATACTGTCTAGCTTATATGAAAACTAAACACATATTATTACCAATATCGACTTTCGCGTAAACTCGAACAAGGTCAATTGTAGTCGTGCTGAGAATAATTTCAGTGTTGAACGAATGTACCAGTTATATTTTGTGAAATAATTACAAGACAAAGTGTAGTTACGACATGAAATGACCAATTACACCGACTTTTTGTTTCAGGATCAGAAATCATTGTGAAGTAAATGACACTGTGATGCTGCTTATTTCAGCACGAAGATTGGTGCAATCAGAGATATCGATATGGGATAACAAGCATTTTGTCTTCTTTTTTCGCCAGATACGGTTTTGGATTGATACAAAACACAAGCGTTGTTTTGAAACAGGGGTCGAAAGTTGATAGCTACAATAAATATAGTCAGTACAACACCTAAAGGATATTCACGTCTGTCTCTCTATATGATATGCGCCTGGCAATCTACATGGATATCTAAATATCATACCTATTCCAAAAGAATTAACTACAAGTTTATAAAATTCTGGTATACAGGATGTAAAAAGACCCTTAACGAAAACTGAAATCCCATGTTGTACCAATCACTACAAACATTTTTTACTTCGGCACCATACCTGGGAAATGACTGGTTCAGGAGATATTGAGGCTCAAAGTTAGTATGGATCTTTTTCTAATCTTAATATATAAAATCCTTGCGTTACTGACTGACTGACAGACGCGCTACAGCCGAAACTATTGGGCGCAAGAAACTGAAATTGGGCATGTATGTTCCTTGGGGACCGTAAGGGTGCACTAAGAAGGGATTTCCCGAAATTCCCACGGGTTCGTCCAAAACGGGTAAATTTAAAAAAAATGCAGGCGTAGCTGCTGGCGTCCTCTAGTTAGGTATAAAATCGATGCATTTACCCCGCCAATATGTTCTTTAGATGTCCTATGACCCCATGGATAAGTAGGTATTTCGAGCATTGCACGCGCGTGCTTTTAATTGCGGTTTAAAAAATGTGAAAACTTAAAAAAAAATGCGTTTCCCAGGTATTATTTTGGTTAGTATGACTTGGCATGATGTCCACAACGAGCAGATTTCGGCTTGGTGATGGGTCTTGTGACACCCTGTATATACAAATATATTTAAAGCATCTCATTTTCCACAGTAAACAAAAAACTTTAAAAGACCACCCTTGTCATCAAGCTTAAAAATACAAATCGTTCGCAATATTATTGACTTTTCTCCGAACGAAGACAAAGAGCGATATTGACGGGCGATAATTGTTTCAAATGTTCGAAGTACTAGCTTCAGTATACGTGCTAACAGACGTATCCACTCCGTCGTACATAACAGTTGGAGCCATAAATATTCATCCTCTGAAAAGTGGGCAAGTGGAAATTGAAGGCCTTCCAGACTGGCCACCACTCGGTGTTTCCCTCAATACGAAATCCTATCGACCAGTGGACACCTTTATGTCTCAGTCTATTGATGGACCGGTTATTGGATTCGACAGACGTTTTGTGAGGTTTTTGACTGTTAGAAGTTATTGTGGAGCGTTTGATGCTTTGGTGATTGGTTTTCATTTACTGAACGAATTTTTGTGCCTTGTTTTCTGCAAACGTCACCACACTTGCAATTTACGAAATTCTTATTATGTGGTGAATTGTGACGCATTATAAACATTATCTGTGATACTTCGTCTAAAATGAAAATTGTTGTGATTTATAGACCTGTCCTTTTAGCTTAACCGGCATTTTGGGGTCACAAATGACACCAATGAGATTCCTCATGCATGCTCTAGTGACATTTTGTATTCCTAATCCGTCACTGTACCGGAACATGTCGAAGTCTGTATGGGTGAACAAATAGAAAAAAATCACAGTAATTATCCAGCAATTGAAAATTTACTGACAATGTGAATGTCATTCATGGTGACAAAAGTTTTAGCCCTTACCTCGTATAAGAACATTCAGTTTTCGCTTATCGAAGCATTTCAAAAATAGCTAAATTTTCTCTAAATTAGCCGGGTGGGTGAATCTCTCCTGAATGTTTTATTATGTGTTAAAGAAAGAAAGAAAGAAGAAAGAAAACTCATTTATTCCGTTTTATAAATATAATTATCCAAAAGACTCCGTGGTCCAGTGAATAGCGTATGCGACTGCTGATCAGAGGGATAATTTTCGTAATTATCTTTGTTCAAAATGCAGTTTCGATCTAGTGTCAGTGTCATACTTATGTCATAAATGGTATCGCGACTAGATCGCAAATTGAAGAGTGTCATACTATGTGTCAACGTCGACCTATAAATGTCAAATTAGACATTAATGACATTAAGTTAGCAGAATACCAATTGTGAGTCAATGCAAAATCTAATCGCATTTCGTTCAAATTACAGTGTCGATGTCAAATAAAATACGAGAATTGGCCTTCAGTTAATCAATCCTAAAAATTTAGGACGAAATGTGGGTGTAATATTACACCTCTGCCTGCTCCTTCGGGGATACAGGCGTGAGTCTATAAAAAATTGACCAAAAATGATAAATGCCGTTATAACTGTGTAATTCTCATAAGACTGCCGGCAAGTGTAACTTGAGTGACATTTGGAAACACATAGCTCTTGAACTGGTAAGTTATATTTAAGTTATATTTGTAAAAGTGTAAAAGAAATTGTATTGAAATTAACGTTAAATAAATACAGTAAGTAAATTTAACATAGCAAGATGTAGTATGTTTACCTTACAGCCTTTTGCATTCCACTGCTGGCCTTTAGCCTACCCTTATTTGCTGACAGTAGCACTGTGTGTATTGACTGTGAGTATTGAGCAAAGGAGGAGATGAGTTACTATGCCACGCTGGCCACACGGATTGGTACAGAGTATGATGTCGAGTTTTCCGTCTCTACGCAAAGATACTAATCGTTCATGTATTTTGCATAGTCGCCTATTACGACACCCTAAACACGATAACAGGTAGTAGAGCTTTGCTGATTTCAGCATGAATGGGTCCGCTCGACCGGGGAAGTACTACCGTCTCACAGAAAATCGACGTAAAGTAACAGTACCTAAACTGTGCGTTTCGTTCGGTGAGTGAGAGTGCCGGAGGCCCTATCCCCTATTCCTTCTCCCTCACTCCCTCATCCCACTCCTCATCCTATCTCTTTTCCCAACCCCAAGGGGCGGCAACGCACTTGTAACTCCTGTGGTGTTGCTTGTCTCCATGGGCGGCGGTAATGCTTACCAACAGGCGATCCGTCTGCTCGTTTGCCGCCTATTACTATAAAAAAGACAAAAGAACCAAGGAATGAAATGGGGTGGTGACATTTTGTATTCCTGATCCGTCAATGGATGGAACATGTCAAAGTCTGTATAGATGAACAGATAGAAAAAAATTACAGCAATAGGCTTGTGTCCACTAAGAATAAATCGGTTTGATTATAGTATCTATAGATTAATTATGATTTTAAGATGTCAATAAAGTTTATCCTTGCGTTACTGACTGACTGACAGACACACTGCAGCCGAAACTACTCGGCGCAAGAAGCTGAAATTTAGCATGTATGTTCCTTGGGGACCGTAGGGGTGCACTAAGACGGAATTTCCCGAAATTCCCACGGGATCGGGCAAAACGGGAAATTCGAAAATATGTGCGTGCGAAGCCGCTGGCGTCGACTAGTTTATTATAAAAAGGTAAGATTAATGTTATTTTTGGGATTCTAAAACCAAAAATAATGTATTTATTCTTGTGACAGTGAACACCAATCAGAGAGCATTACATCTAACAGTGCGTCCGCCATTCATGTTGACGTTTTGGTAGTAAATACAACTAAAACGTCAAACTTTGTACCTGTCAAATCGAATATAACAAAATAAAAGTGGGTACACCAGACCAGACTTCATTCACGGTTTGTTTTGTTTTGCACTTTGTGATATCACTCAACCGCCATGATGGTTTACAGCGTTTTCGTGTCAAATTCAAAAAGGTTTTTAGAAAGGCGTAATTAGTAATGTTGCTGATCGATTTTTGAAGGAAAAAACAGTTATTTCGGTTTAACATCTAATAAAGGAACGAATCAATCGCTAATTATATTTTAGAGCACGAGCCTATTACCCAGCAATTGAAAAATTTACTGACAATGTGAATGTCATTCATGGTGACAAAAGTTTTAGCTTTTACCTCGTATAAACATTCAGTTTTCGCTTATCGAAGATAAGATAACTTTTTATTTGTATGAACATAGTGGTAGCGAAGCATTTAAAAAATAGCTACATTTTATCTAAATTAGCCGGGTGGCTGAATCTCTCCTGAATCAAGTTATAAAAAAGTCAAAGAGGACAGATCAATAGCGTGTATCAATAAACGCAAAATTATCCTCCTTCTACGACTCTCTTTAATTCAATTCAAGCTTACTCTAAGTGCAAATTTAAATTAAATTATTTTATGAAGTCAATTTCCTTATTGGGGGAGCTGATTTAATATAGAGTGTAATTAATTCAAGTTATGTGTGTGTATACTTGTGTTATATTCTTGGCAAGTGAGGCTTATTACTGTGATATTAGGGAGCATGAGGTTGTTGTTTGAACTCTGCTATTGGTGTATTTGTTTACGCGAGGGAACGCTACCGTATTTCGAGGGGCAAAGCTGTTAGTCCCGGTTCTTGTCATAGGACTACAGTCACAGCAAGGCTACGTTGGAGGCGTCCGGACCATGTCTAAACCTCACCAGAACTGGCCATACACTCACACGAAAAAAAATTGTTCAATAAAAGACCCAAGTAAACTTTTCATACTAACAGAAATACCTTACGACGATTAAATACAAGAATTACGAGTGAAATTTAAACATGTAACATATCAACTGAACCCATCATACACAACAGGCGCAATGTTATATTGTAAGTTTAAGGCACTGTTATACCTCAGAAGCCGTGAAACACCAAATTTTTTGTCGCGCATCGAGCCATAACGGTACATATTACAAACTAGCAAAAAATAGAGCTTAAAGTCAAAAGTCTGAACAAAAGACTTTTAAAAGAATTTTTCATGTATGTAAAATAGAATCATGGTAAAAAAATCACAAAATCGAGGCAGAAAATAATCTTTCGTCTCACTGTTTGCAATATTTTGATCGTAAGCTGTCATATTTTATTTGATAATATTGAAGGAAATCTAATGAACTAAAGAATTACCCTATATATTTTCATATTATACGTGTATATTTTGTAAAATTAAATAAAATCTGCCAAACGTCTATGATTTTGACGCTCGGTAGATCCCATCAATATCAAACGCTTCAGCAATTTAAACCTTATTAGCACAAGCGGTGTACTGAGTGTCAGTTGCTAGTTTACGCCCCGCCCAGACCTCATAATTCGGCTATGAGCCCTGTGAGAGATAGGTCATGTCGCTTGCGTCTCCGCTGCACGAAATTTTACGTAAACCTGTTTGTTATTATAATGCGCCGATTTGAGTTCGTAATTTCATGTTTTATGTTATAGACTGAAAATACTTTGAATCAAATAGGCTTTTCATGTAACTATGGGCACATATAATTAGGACCTAAGTTTATACTCTTGTTGCGTTTAATGTGTTATTGTTTCTGTGCTTATAAATATATAATAAGAAGAATAAAATATGGACAATTAGGGCAATGAAGTTCTACGAAGGATTTGTACAAGAAAGCGTCGTAATAAAATAGAAATTCATCCATGGCCAAGAAAGTGATTATGAAATATGTAACATTTTTACACAAATTATTTTCATAAGAGTCTTTTATGACTAACTATGTTACTTATATAATATCGATTATGCATAATATAATTATATAAATTATTCCCACAATACATAGCTGCCACAGTTTTAAATTTTTTAAAGAGTAATAACATAAAATCGAATCATTTTATGTACCTATATTTCAAATTCATTAGCTTGTCAGAGCGAACAATAAACAACGCTAATATGGCGCTCCGCAATCCGCACACAAGCTGTAACGAATGTTGAAACCTTTTTAGGTACATCGGGTAAAACTTTGATTATTCATAAACTATAAGGTATGTCTCAGTACATCTAATATCTTTTTAATTTCTAAAATCAATCATCTATAAGTAAGAAGGTGACTTCTCTACTTGCTATAACACAAGATATAGTATTTTTTTAATAATAAAGTACGTAACTAATTATCATTATTGTAATTACAGTGAAGTTAAAGATAACAGTTCTGCAACGTCTTACATACATTTGACTGCAGTCATTCCTAACACGATCTGTTCAAGAGCTAGCCAAGGAATGACAAACTATTTTTAAATAAAATATTTGCAATGTAAAATCAGTTGCGCATGGAATCTAAAATGAACAACTGGCTTTGCAACAACTGGCGAAGCAAGAAAATGTAACAATCGAGCCTTGTGAATTATCCGATTATTGGTGCCACGCCAGATGGATTAATAGGTCCAAAGACGATTGTGGAAATTTAATGTTCTATAGTTGCCTATAAGTATGGCCTGGAGATTAGTATAAGAGCAAATAAAATACAAATATGGAAACATGATAAAAAGTGAACTGACTAGTCTAAACAAATATTGTAATTGTTATTAACAAATACAGGGGCAACGCCACGTTACACGCAAACAAAAGTGTTTATTTGCTGTGTGGAGTGGCGAAAGTATACCACTAAAAATAGAAATTATAGAAAGAGATGATGGTTTCTGGGAGAAGAAAAGCTTGTGGCGTTTTATATGAATTGGCAGTTGCCTGAAATTGTTGATTCTCGTCAAGCTCAAGGGATGGCATTGCGAGATCACGGAGAGGAAAATTTTTCATCAGTGCTTGAAATTTCTACAATACCAAGCCGTAAAAGGAAAGTAAATGAAACTGTGCCTCGTGAACAACAGCAAATAATAAGTATTGAAGCCTTATCACCTCACACACTGCCTTTAACATTCGATGAGAATAAAGAAAACCTGCCGGGTTGTAGCAGACAGCTAACTTTTGATGAGCTGTAAACTCTGCATTTCGTTAATAAATGATAAATGAATATAAATAAATATCTTTTAATATTTATTTTCTTTGAAACAACACATAATTGAAGCGAAAGAAAATTTTTATATTTTACCATACAAACATGTATGAGGAGAGCTAACAAAAAAGCAATAGCTAACTCAAATTCTAATTCTATAATTTTCTAAGCGACATAGCAGTATCTCATGAATAAGGTATATCCACATATAGTTTTGATGTTTCATCTATTTTGAAAAATAATAATGGGTTGGGTTTTGAAACGAGTCGCCTGAATTTGAGGGTATTGGTAGTGTAGGGGGCTTAAGGTAGTTCGTTTTAATCCCCTAAAAGTAATTTTGGCTGCCGGAGTTGCGTCTAAATATTTTTAAACAATTTCCAAAATTTCATAAATACTTCGGCAATTATGCAAAACGGAACGTAGTTTTTATACTTTAGTACAATTTTACAAATGTCATTTTTAGGTTTTATGTGAAAAACGTGAATCGAAACGCAAAACTACCATCTTGGAATGATCATATTGACAGCTAATGTCAAATTTGTGCGTCATTGCTTTTGAGTGCCTAGGGTTAGGTGCGACTGTAATAAGTAACTGAATAGGTTATGTTAGGTTCTCTTTTGACCCTTAATCCGAAAATAGGAGCCCTTCGCAGGGCTCCGTCAACCTTAGTTTATTAAACTAGTGTGATGAATGTGGAAGTTGGCAGTGCCATACACACCGATGTTTGGAGTTTTTTTTTTTTCAGAGGAAACCAAGTATTTCCGGCAAGTGAAAATGGTGAGGGGGGTTTCAAGACCGCCCCTCCTCCCTCTCTAATCACTCACAACCCCTAAAAACGGCGACGTATTTCGAAACCTTTATTGTTATAATTATACCTATAATAACAATAAACATCCATAAATAAATAAAAGAAATCAACCTTTTACTAAACTTCAATTTTCTCGTAACTCGCTTTAGCTGAGATACGGCTATTGCGCTTAGTAGAGCAGTATTGTGTTTTTTAGTAAAAATGGAACCCTTATAGATTCGGAATGTCTGTCGGTCTGTCCGCCCGTATGTCACAGCCAATTTATTGCAAAACAGATTTGAAAACTGGCGGGAATGGAATTAGATGTAGGTATTCTATGAACTGCTTCACTATTTTTATACAAAAACAAAAGAAACATAATAATGGCCTCTCCATACATGGAACTGATTTAATTATTTTTATCATCTTACGGCACGTAGGTATTTACCTACTTTCGTCAACTATTAATACCTATAACGTCTAATGTAAACCAGTTTTGCTCATGGCTGCACTGAGAACAAAAATTGCGCTATGCCTATATTGTACAAACAGATTGATGTATGTAATATAAATTTTAATATCAGTATCTCAATTCAATATGCTAAAACGTTTTGCTTGCGATTTCTAAATATTGGAATACGGATGTCGCCAGAATACGGCCGCACGCGACGAGAATTAAGGGGGGCGCCCCGCAGTAGACGGAGCTAAGCTCCCTTCACCTCCCCTGCTTCACCCCCGCATTTACCAAAACAGTCGCTTAGGACAGCGCCTTAACGATAAAGTTTCTATTAGAACATAAATGGCCCGTCTCGACCAGAGTATATAGTTCCAATGTCTGACAGAAAATCATCGCGTAGTTGCAACACTTCTGCTGCCGTTTTTTTTTTGTAGAGAGAAAAAGGGATAGGAAGAGCGGCTAAGGTCTTCTAGCCCTATTCTTACCCCTTAGCCACTTTTCCTATCCTTCTTCCTTAATTTTACTTTATTTATACGTGAAGGCAAGATAAAATGAGAAGGAGAAATTGGCAGAAGAGACCAAAGATGGCTTCGGCAGTTCGGCTCACTTTCCCCGTTCCCTAAGCTTGCTATCGCGAGTGATGTCCAGTTGACACTCCTTGCGTCTAAGGGTTGCGGTCATTCGCTTACCATCAACCAGGTCATCGATATTTTGCAACCCCAATATGATTAAAAATATCATAACTCATAATGTTAAGTATAGTCTTGTGAAGTCTGTTTAACCAAGTTACAAATCTTCGTCACTTTTATGCAATACTAGCTGACCCAGCGAACTCCGTATCGCCTTTTTAAGAGTTTTTATTTAATTCCCTTTTTTCCAAGACCCTTTTCCAAAGTTTACATTGACTTAGCGCTTAATCTCTTATCATTTCAGAGTCTATAAATGATGAACAAAAAAACATAGATTTTTATATAATATTGAATTCCCCATTCCTTAATACTTATATCGACTTTAAAAAAAGATCCCGTCCGCCATCTTTGATTACCTATCCGCCATCTTTGATCACGAAATAGATGTTGTATTTGGATTCTCCATCCCTTAAATCATCAGAGACGATACACATATTGATTTTTAAAATTTTTCCCAGCCGCCATATTTGATTTCCCATCCACCATCTTGAATCACGAAACAGATGCTGTTTTTAAATTCCCCATCCCTTTTAACATCGCAGATGATACCATTATTGATTTTTTTTAATTTTCCCATCCGCCATCTTTGATTTCCCATCCGCCATCTTTGATCACGACATAGATGTTGTATTTCGATTCCCCACCCCTTAAAATATCGAAGGCGATACCAATATTGATTTTTAAGATTTTCTCATCCGCCAACTTTGATTTCCCGTCCACCATCTTGGATCACTAAATAAATTTCATATTATTAATCAGCGTCCCGAAAATCTCGTAAACTATACCTATGTAGTATCCTATTCGTTTTGCCTTTTTTGCCATTGACCCAACCCTCCCCCTTCTCGTTTGACCATTTTATTATTTTTGTCTGGCCCCTAAAAGTTGTGGCGTAGTTTTATATAGCCTTTCGGAATAATTGGGCTATCATAGGCAATAACAATTTTTAAAATCCGACTGCTAGTTCCTGAGATTAGCCGACATTATCTTTTAGCCTTTTTAGCCTTTTGCCCGGCCCCAAAGGGTCGAAGCGTTATGTTATATATCCTATAGCCTTCCGGAATAACTGGGCTATCGTATACAAAAAGAATTTTTCAGATCCGACCGGTAGTTCCTGAGATTAGCGCGTTCAAACAAACAAACTCTTCCGCTTTATTATATTAGAATAGATATATTTTTAAATAAGCATAAAGTCTGCTTTACCGAGTTTGAAACCGTCTAGCTTGTATGCGTTAAGTCATATTATGTTAATAAGTAATTGAATGTTTTCTAAGGTCGTGGCGAAAATTAGGTGCAGATGTTACCGTAGTGACGGGTGACTTGAAGAAACAGAATGTATCTGCCCTGTTACAAGGCGCCTCACAATTGGGACCTCTGGAAGGTGTCTATGTCATAGCTGGTACTGAAACCGACACTATTAAAGAAAAGGATATTAGGGATTTGGACGCAGCAGTAAGACAACAATGCCCTGATTTAAAGTAAGTTAACTTAATCAGTCGTTTATTCATAAAAGTAACTTAGAATACTATCATAATAGGTATATACTATAATAGATTGTAACATAACTATAGTTGGTGCCACGAGAAGATAGACTTTTTGTAAACAAACATTCAGGGCTTCACAACCTTTTTTCAAACAGTTTTGTTTTAGATTTTATACTTTTTGAACAATCATTTTTTTCAAAGCCTAATTATGCCATTATGTTTTTTAATTTATATTGTTTAATTTTACTGAAATAACAATATTAGATTTTGTGTTTGAATAGTCGAATGTTCATAAATTTGCCGACATTTTTGTCGTTTTACACATAATTTATTCTGTAAATTAAGGAAAAATAGAGTACCATGTATGTTAATGATAGAGTACATACATATTCCTCTATTATTGTCATGATTTTTATTAAATCATACAATAAATAATTTGCTCAAAGTAGCCTACCTATCCTAAAATATTAAATTATTGACCAACAACGAATAATATTACAGATAACTAGCTAGTACATTGCACAAAAAAATTCTAGGCAAGGAGATTTTACGCAGTTTGTGAATGAAATCGTCAGAATGAACTTAAACAAAATCCATTAAAAGTTACGGTAGTCTGAAAACGCAATTTCTTTTTTAGGTATATTTAATTTTCTGCGCGACTAATAGTTTGCCATCTGCTATTCTGCACCCGCTTTTTCGAGATGCCGGCAGCGGGAGGAGCGTTGTGATCCTCTAAACTTGTATTTAACTTAACACTTACCCCTTCTTGACAACTAAAAAAATAATTTTGTACTCTGATAAATGCACGGCCCAAGAATGTAACATTTCAATGAACTAACTCCAAATCAATGAATACAGATGATTTATGCTCTATGTCCAAATGTTGACATTCTAGGCGTCAGTACCTCAAAACATTAAAAGATCCTGTTGACAGCGCATAATATCGAAAAAAACGCGATCCATTGACATATTAGTTTCCAATGACAGGTATCTATGTACCGTTGCGCTCATTGGATTTGACGTTATTTGTTTTTGACAGAACTATCGCTAAGTCACTTAGTAGAAATTCTTTGTTTACAAAAAGTCTATGTTCTCGTGGCACGGACTATAGTCAAAAATATCCTCGTCTAAAATGAACATTAAGGAATATAGAATAAATATGTCTTTTTATCTTTTCTCAAACGGTCTGTATAAAGCAGCCTCAAATTAATATGAGGATAAGAAGAAGTGACATCCTGGCTTGCTATGGACATCTTTGTCTAATTAGCCGTATGCTTGTTATGAAACTACCTCAATATGAATGCTACAATTATTTTTATGTATTCCTTGAGGTAAAGGGAAAACAGCTTGCTACTCTAATAGCACTCAATCAGGCTTAAAATCTTTAATCACTTTGTTTTTGTTGTCTTAGACATTTTGCTGTATTGAACGTCGGTGGTCGGTCGATTGGCCGAACCGTTTGTGTCCAACGAGTAGACGACGGTCTATCAGCTACATTATTGATGCTACCTACCCTGCATGATGTAAGTAAATTAAGCTTCAAAATATTTTAAGGAGTTAGTCAAATATTTTTCAATCCGAAAGATAGTTAAGAAACACGTAACGTCAACTTAAAGTTTGCTTAATGAAATAATATCGTCTAAAATATGTCTCCGTGGTCCAGTTGATAGCGTATGCGCCTGCTGATCAGACGGTCCAGGATTGGGCAACATTGCTGCAATTTTTTTTCGAATTTTAAGTTGCATGAGGTCTGGCAAAGTGCTCGATAACGGCCCTATTACGTGGGACCTACAATTCATAACTCGGCGAACTATGGATGTAATATAACACCTCGGCCTACCCTTCGGGTATTCAGGCGACTATAGTAAAATTTAAAATTAAAGTGACCATAACAGATGAAAAATTACTCTTTGGTATTGTTATTAGCTGATTTCAGTAGCCTTATTGTGGTTTTTCTTGTTCAGGAATCTTTCACCGACTGCGCAATGTGGCGTGGTGCCATCGACGCGGCGGAACAAGCCTTGCAGAGCACCAATGGCATCTTGCTAGCTCATACTATCGGTGCACCGCGACCGTCCTTACTGCAAGAACTTGCCACATTGACCGGTAAGGCCATGCTTTTCCATCAATAGCTTACCGGTAAGGTAGATCATAATCTAAGTAAAAAAAAACAATTTGATATTTTTAACTAGGTACTTAAGTATGTTCGTCAAATTCAACATTTCACAGCACAACAACCTGACGTGTTCGACAGTTAAGCTTATCTATAGGTAAGGGAATACATAGTTTTCGGGCCAAAACTGATCTATCGAAGCCTCTTCCAGCGAATTTCGACTCTAGTTAGTGAAAGTGCTCTAGCTGACGCAGGAGAGTTGTTAGGGGTCTTGGCCTCGGAAGCAAACCATCTAATAGCTCTTTGTGTTGCGTTATTTCTCTTTATCATTGTCTTTAAGCTTAGTGCGTCAGATAAACTTACTCAGATCAACAGATCAGACATGCATGAGTATAAGAAATAAAGACCTCTTTACAAACCTTTTATACTTCATCTTCTTAGTAAACATACTTGAATATGCGAGACCAATGAAATATTAATAGAACTTTGATTGGTAGGTTTTTTAAGCCATTCACATAGATTGGTCCAAAATTACTCTTAAATTCACATTGATCACATTGAATACTAAACAGTCATACATTTGCAGAAATCAGTATACCAGACAACGTAGACAAGGACCTTACTTTAGAAGAACTGGGCGTTCAGAATCACAAGATACAGTTAATATGCAACTACCTGCAAGTGCAACATAATCTCTCCTTCGATGAGGAACAGGTGTTATCTTTAACTGTAGATGAGTAAGTATTTTGTTAGGATTTTGATATTTTTGATAACCCTAGTTATAAGAATTTTGCTGAATGTATGCAAAATATTAAGGCGATATATTCGTCCTTCATGAGATGATCTTTGGGTCGAAGTAGAAGGGCTCAGCCCTGCGGGCCTGTGTCTTGCCATGACAAATGACTTTAGTATTTCGAGAACTTTTCTCTCCCCCACACCCAAACCTAAATTCGGAATCAACTAATGGTCGATCTTCTAACCAGACTGGACCAGACCAGACCTCGATTATGCCTGGCGCTCCATGGTGCAACGAATTCCGCTTTCATTTATTCGATTTTATTATTAGTTATTAGTTCATAAACTATGTGTTGATCAGAAAGATACTTGTTTACAGTTAATTGGTATATTTTCAGTATAATTAAATTAGAAAAGGCAACCATACCGAGCCCTTACGAGGATATAAGAGGTCTGCAGACATTCTTTAGCTATATTGACTCGGATGAATTACTTGCGACCACAGAAATGGTATTTTTGTCAACACTTGCTAATAGCGCTGCTATGGTAAGTACGGCACCGTTTCAGCTTCATTATTTTGATTGATATGAATAACAGTTGTATAACGGACACTCAATTTAAATTACAGAGAGATGATGAATTCGTGTCAGACAAAGACCACCTATGTATAATACCAGGATTGGAGGGACATTACGAGAGATTCCGTACACTTTGTGAACGTCTCAAGTTGCCGGCACTTGTGTTGCAACCTGGTCTTGATCGTCCTAACGAGACCCTTAGAGAAACAGCGGAGAGATTTGTCGAGGTATGATTTGGACTTTGATTTGGTACAAATTAAATTCTACATGCTTAATAGCATATTAGGCTGAATAGCCTTTTTTCTTTTGCGTGGCATGCAACGGCGCTGTTATACCTCAGAAGCCGTGAAACTCCTAATTTTTCGTCGCGCATCTAGCCATAACGGTACATATTACAAACTAGCAAAAATTAGAGCTTAAAGTCAAAAGTCTGAACAAAAGACTTTTGAAAGAATTTTTCATGTACGTAAAATAGAATCACGGTAAAAAAATCACAAAATCGAGGCAGAAAATAATCTTTCGTCTCACTGTTTGCAATATTTTGATCGTAAGCTGTCGTATTTTTTTTGATAATATTGTAGGAAATCTAATGAACTAAAGAATTACCCTATTTATTTTCATATTATACCTGTATATTTTGTAAAATTAAATAAAATCTGCCAAACGTCTATGATTTTGACGCTCGGTAGATCCCATCAATATCAAACGCTTCAGCAATTTAAACCTTATTAGCATAAGCGGTGTACTGAGTGTCAGTTGCTAGTTTACGCCCCGCCCAGACCTCATCATTCGGCTATGAGCCCTGTGAGAGATAGGTCATGTCGCTTGCGTCTCCGCTGCACGAAATTTTACGTAAACCTGTTTGTTATTATAATACGCCGGTTTGAGTTCGTAATTTCATGTTTTATGTTATAGACTGAATACTTTGAATCAAATAGGCTTTTCATGTAACTATGGGCACATATAATTAGGACCTAAGTTTATACTCTTGTTGCGTTTAATGTGTTATTGTTTCTGTGCTTATAAATATATAATTAGAAGAATAAAATATGGACAATTAGAGAAATGAAGTTCTACGAAGGATTTGTACAAGAAAGCGTCGTAATAAAATAGAAATACATCCATGGCCAAGTGATTATGAAATATGTAACATTTTTACACAAATTTTTTCATAAGAGTCTTTTATGACTAACTATGTTACTTATATATTATCGATTATGCATAATATAATTATATAAATTATTCTCACAATACATAGCTGCCACAGTTTTCAATTTTTGAAAGAGTAATAACATAAAATCGAATCATTTTATGTACCTATATTTCAAATTCATTAGCTTGTCAGAGCGCCTGGAGCGCTAAGATGCCGCCACGGCGAACAATAATGATGACAGCGCTAATATGGCGCTCCGCAATCCGCACACAAGCGGTAACGAATGTGTTTTGAACATAAACCTTTTTAGGTACATCGGGTAAAACTTTGATTATTCATAGACTATTAGGTATGTCTCAGTACATCTAATATCTTTTTAATTTCTAAAATCAATCATTTATAAGTAAGAAGGTGACTTCTCTGTTTGCTATAACACAAGATATAGTATTTTTTTAATAATAAAGTACGTTACTAATTATCATTATTGTAATTACAGTGAAGTTAAAGATAACAGTTCTGCAACGTCTTACACACATTTGACTTCAGTCATTCCTAACACGATCTGTTCAAGAGCTAGCCAAGAAATGCCAAACATTTTTTTTAACAAATTTGACTCAAATTCCGTAGTGATAAGCAAAAATTACAAGAGGGATAGCAGTGACTGGTTCGAATTGCGTAAGAATATGTTGGCAGATTGAAGTTTTTGTATAGTGGTAAAAAGAAGAGATAACAGCAGTAAAGCCAACTTAGTAAAAAATATTTTGTACAAATAAAATATTTGCAATGTAAAATCAGTTGCGCATGGAATCTAAAATGAACAACTGGCTTTGCAACAACTGGCGAAGCAAGAAAATGTAACAATCGAGCCTTGTGGATTATTCGATTATTGGTGCCACGCCAGATGGATTAATAGGTCCAAACACGATTGTGGAAATTTAATGTTCTAAAGTTGCATATAAGAATGGCCTGGAGAATAGTATAAGAGCAAATAAAATACAAATATGGAAACATGATAAAAAAGTGAACTGACTAGTCTAAACAAATATTGTAATTGTTATTACCTACCAAATTCAGGGGCAACGCCACGTTACACGCAAACAAAAGTGTTTATTTGCTGTGTGGAGTGGCGAAAGTATACCACTAAAAATAGAAATTATAGAAAGAGATGATGTTTTCTGGGAGAAGCTTGTGGCGTTTTATATGAATTGGCAGTTGCCTGAAATTGTTGATTCTCGTCAAGCTCAAGGGATGGCATTGCGAGATCACGGAGAGGAAAATGTTTCATCAGTGCTTGAAATTTCTACAATACGAAGCCGTAAAAGGAAAGTAAATGAAACTGTGCCTCGTGAGCAACAGCAAATAATAAGTCTTATTACCTCACACACTGCCTTTAACATTCGATGAGAATAAAGAAAACCTGCCGGGTTGTAGCAGACAGCTAACTTTTGATGAGCTGTAAACTCTGTATTTCGTTAATAAATTATAAATGAATATAAATAAATATCTTTTAATATTTATTTTCTTTGAAACAACACATATTTGAAGCGAAAGAAATTTTTTATATTTTTCCATACAGACATGTATGACGAGAGCTAACGAAAAAGCAGTAACTCAAATTCTAATTCTATAATTTTCTAAGCGACATAGCAGTATCTCATGAATAAGGTATATCCACATATATTATTGATGTTTCATCTATTTTGAAAAATAATAATGGGTTGGGTATCGAAACAAGTCGCCTGAATTTGAGGGTATTGGTAGTGTAGGGGGCTTAAGGGAGTTCGTTTTAATCACCTAATAGTAATTTTGGCTGCCGGAGTTGCGTCTAAATATTTTTAAACAATTTCCAAAATTTTATTAATACTTCGGCAATTATGCAAAACGGAACGTAGTTTTAATACTTTAGTACAGTTTTACAAATGTCTATTTTATGTTTTATGTGAAAAACGAGAAACGGAACGCAAAACTGCCATCTTGGAATGATCATATTGACAGCTAATGTCAAATTTGTGCGTCATTGCTTTCGAGTGCCTAGGGTTAGGTGCGACTGAAATAAGTAACTAAATAGGTTATGTTAGGTTCTCTTTTGACCCTTAATCCGAAAATAGGAGCCCTTCGCAGGGCTCCGTCAACCTTAGTTTATTAAACTAGTGTGATGAATGTGGAAGTTGGCAGTGCCATGACACCGATGTTTGGAGATTTTTTTTTCAGAGGAAACCAAGTATTTCCGGCAAGTGAAAATGGTGAGGGGGGTTTCAAGACCTCCCCTCCTCTCTCTCCAATCACTCACAACCCCTAAAAACGGCGACGTATTTCGAAACCTTTACCATAATAATTATACCTATAATAACAATAAACATCCATAAATAAATAAAAGAAATCAACTTTTACTTAACTTCAATTATCTCGTAACTCGCTTTAGTTGAGATACGGCTTTTGCGCTTAGTAGAGCAGTATTGTGTTTTTTAGGATACCGTAGCCAAAAATTGTAAAAACGGAACCCTTATAGATTCGCAATGTCTATCTGTCTGTCCGCCCGTATGTCACAGCCAATTTATTGCAAAACAGATTTGAAAACTGGCAGGAATGGAATTAGATGTAGGTATTCTATGAACTGCTTCACTATTTTTATACAAACACAAAACAAACATAATAATGGCCTCTCCATACATGGAACTGACTTAATTATTTTGAACATCTTACGGCACGTAGGTATTTACCTACTTTTGTCAACTATTAATACCTATAACGTCTAATGTAAACCAGTTTTGCTCATGGCTGCACTGAGAACAAAAATTGCGCTATGCCTATATTGTACAAACAGATTGATGTATGTAATATAAATTTTAAGATCAGTATCTCAATTCAATATGCTAAAACGTTTTGCTTGCGATTTTGAAATATTGGAATACGGATGTCGCCAGAATACGGCCGCACACGACGAGAATGAAGGGGGGCGCCCCGCAGTAGACGGAGCTAAGCTCCCTTCACCTCCCCTGCTTCACCCCCTCATTTACCAAAACAGTCGCTTAGCACAGCGCCTTAATGTTTAAACTGTGGGAAGAACTCGTAAACTGACAGCTGTAAATGAACTACATTTTTGACTTGTCCTGTGGGTGAACCGCATAATATTCGGTTTTATGTCGACATCTGTAATGTTTTATTTACAATTTACTGTAAACAACTATAGCAGCAACGAGTTTGGTCAGCTTGGAAACTAATGGACAAACTCGGACCAAGCGCATACATAGTCTGGCATATGGCCTTTTTTTTATGTACCCGTTTGTCGGAGGGTCGGGTATCGCCAAAGCATTCGATAGGGAGGACGGCAACGCAACACCGCATCTCCTCTTCTTCTGCGGCCCCACCATGACGCAACGATGGTGCGCCTCCATTTGGTCGCGGGAGATAAGGCGCGCGACAACGCAACACCGACACGCCTCTCCCCCCGCGACCGCGCCCGACTGCGAGGGACAGAAGAACTGTCCCTCGTACCCGCACCTATGGACGCATCCTACGCAGGCTTCACCCAAGCCCACGTGGAGCGTCCCCTCCCGGGATCCCGCTCAGCTTCACTGTGGGTGTACCTCAAACTCACGGTTACTGATCCCCCACCACGACAAGGTGGAGATCCCACGGGGGGGTCCTAGGACCCCTCTGCTCAAAAGGCAAACAGTGTGTGTGTGACAGAACAGTTTATTAAAATCGGCATCATACAAATTGTCTGAGACATTTCCTCGTCATTAAGTCATAGTAATTAATTCATGGACCAACACGTGGAACCAAGTGCATCATGATTAAAGGTCAAAACTATAAAATAGAAAATTACACATCAATTGTGTGCAGGCCTCCGTCAAGCCCACTCCTGGGATCTCGCTTAGCTTCACCGTGGGTGACCTACTGTCCCTCGCACCCGCACCATTGGACGCATCCTGCGCAGGCCTCCGTCAAGCCCACGCGGAGCGTCCACTCCTGGGATCTCGCTTAGCTTCACCGTGGGTGACCTAACCACGGTTACTGAGCCCCCCACCACGACAAGGTGGAGATCCAACGGGGGGGCTGGCATATGGCCTAAGAAGTTAAGCTAAGACTTAAATTAGAAGCACAGACAAGGTAAAACCTAGTTAAATATTTATTGCATCTAAGATATTACATTTTATATTTTAGTCGGCCTTTAGAAACTATATTTTAACTGCCGGCAAAGAAGAAAGTGGTTCACAATCCGGTAGACATTTTTAATAACTCCTGAATAGCGTACGACATTAGAAACACTCAACTAAAGGACACAAAACCATACGATACTCGAAACATTATTTTGTGGTACACAAGTGTTGTAATATTGTAATGTAAGAGAAATGAATGTAGAGGAAGCGCGTGAGGTTTGTATGGATAGAAACAAGTGGCGTTCTGTTGTCTCTGCCTACTCCGACGGGAAAAATAGTTTCATCTTGTTTCAATAGTTTTAGGCTTGAGTATTTTATTATGTATGTACAAAGTGTTCTCTTATTTGTAGATTGATCAGTTCTTAACGGCGCGAGGTGTTTAAACCGCTACACCGTACGTACAGTTTAGTTGATGAAATTATTACGTGACAATATTGTATTACTACTTTAACGGGACTAGCCCTGACGTTCAAATTGTTAGAACATTCTCCCACCGGGGTCGTAGTGGGTATTACGTGCCACCAGTGCACTCGTAAAGCTTCCACTGTGAATGCACAGATGCGACGGTACAGCTAAAGTGAAAAGTTTGACGTGACCCTTAGCTATGGACACTACTATGACGTAGGGCTCGACTGCATTTGACGAACAGTTTGTGGCAGAGTATTAGATTGACTTTGACATCTTCCCATGGGATATATAACACGTACCTTTCTGTTGAGTAATGTTTACTTTCGTGGTGATTAGACCACAAAAGTTTAAATTCCTATATTATTATGAGATAGATACATGTTCATTAGAAAGACTGATTAAAATGTATCGTTTTTACTTGTAGTATCACGCGATAAGTACACGATGAGTATACCAAAATCTCATAATATATAACGCCAGTCCAACATGGTCTATCGTGAAGGCAAAATAAGTTTGCTGTGGTATAAAGTCGAAAATAAGTTTTTAAGTTCATGGTATTATGTGTTTTCTGAAAGAAAATTCTTTAGAACTTGAAAAGGTGTCATATGAAAACTAAAGGTATCGGAATTTCTTATACTTATAACACTATATGTTATTACACATGCAAAATTGAATATATTTTAACTGCATTTTAGACACAATCATTGTTACCAACACTTTGTGCACAGGCGCTTGGTCAAGAATGCTACAGCACAAAGTCAGCGCACATACTATTCGCCTTGTACATTCGAAACTTACCTTAAAAAACAAAAGAATGTCGGACATTGGTCTTTTTTCTTTACACTGGGTTGTAGTGCAGTTTGCAGTGACGAGTTGAACTTGTGTTTTATGTTAAGGCGCCTGTTACGCAGATTTATCGTTCCCTTTGAAGTTTACTCTTCGAGCGAGCAAGTGCTTTGCTTTCATTACTGATAAGAACGGTGTCTTTCTGTGAAAAAGTACCTCCCGTTCCTGTTATAAAAGAGGGAATATTGCTCTATTTTTGTGTAAATAAGAATGTTTTTTTCGATTGTCTTATCTGTATATTATCACATGGAAGCCATTAGTTTGTACCATGTTTTTACAATAAAATATTAATTTTATAATTTTAAGAAAATTAACCGGATGGTGCAGTATGCAATTTGACACGGTGAAAATACATAAAGAGTACAGAACAATTCAATATTTTCCATAATGATATGCTTTAGAAACATATGCAATTCATATTGGTAAAATATTTAGTGACTCAAGTAACTGTACAGCATTTTTCTGAGTAGAACCCGTTGTACTTCCCTTCTTTCTTTCCTCTACAACGGCAAGAAGCGATTTGGATCTGCATAACACAAAAATTCTTACAAAGTCCACGAGCATTGATTACCAAGATCTGTAATAGGTAACCATTTCATAAGAGCAACAACACTAACACAGTAATAAAGCCCTCACAATAAATTATACGTACGGTGCACTACGATTATTAGTTAATTGTACACAATTGTGATTTGCGAACAGTAACATTAACATTTATTAATATGTTGTGCGCTGCAATCGACAAAGATTGCGTCTGATGTGGGTTTTAATAATAAACGACTACTTGTGAGTCCGATTTTTTATGTTCGGCTTTTAAGTGAATTTAAGAATAGTATAATATTCTTCATGTAAACAAGTGAGAATTCTTTTTATTGTATTGTCTTTTACTACAATTAAAATGAAGATGTGTACTATTGTTTGGTTGCAAACTTATCCTTTCATTGGAAGGGTCTCAACAAATGCCGTTCAGTCAAGAGCATGCATGAGGAATTTAATGGGAGTGAATGAAGCAAGAGAGATATGTCAGAATCGTTACAAATGGCGTTCCGTAGTCTCTGCCTACCCCTCCGGGAAACAGGTGTTAGTCTATTTATGTATGTAGGTATGTGATATTTAAATAACGGGTCTCAATATACCTACTTGATTTTAAAAGTTACACCAGCCTTTGTCAACGATGTCAGTCATCCCATGCCCACACAGCTGGTGTAAATTACGCGATTAAAATCCATTACATAATAATAGGTGCCTATGCCTACAAATTGCGAAAAATACTTAAATTGTAGTCTGACTTATATACATTTCTAAACAAATCGCACAGATTAAGCAGCGTCAGTTACTGTCTCTACTTAGATGAGTTGTATTCACATAGGTACACATGATAAAAATACTATGCCACGTTTATGGGGATCCTGCCGTTTTGCCGAAAGATTTTGACAAAATTTCATTACCCAAATAAATTTTAGCAACCTTTTTTTATATCATTGCAATATTTCGAATGATTTTAGTACGCATATTTTTATTTGGTCAAATTTTTACTTGGCAAAATATTACCAAGTATAATGTCATTATGGCATTTGGTCTTTAATCAAATGATTTATTACAGCAAACAATCTTCAGACAATAAACGTTTGGTGATATAAGTTTATTTATGGAAGTAGTTAGAGTAGGTTAATTATTAAAAAAATGGTTAGGTTAGGTTAGAACCTCCTACGCCAGACATGACTTGCATTAATAGAAAAAACAGATTATTTGAGTAGGTTAGCCGGAACTGAACTATTTAGATTAGGATAATTATTGATTTTGCGTAAAAACTATTATTCCAACTGAAACATTTGACTAAATAAAAAATGTTAAAAGTATTAGTTGGTAAACAAGTTATAGTTTAAACGTTCATTGCCCAAACATTAGGTTTGCGTTACAATTTTTTGTGAATAGATTTTTTGCTAAGTAATAATTTGACAAATGAAATTATGTGATTTTTTTTTTGGGAAGTGAAAATTTGTCAAATTCCTTTCGGTCAAACAAGGGAGACCCACGTTTATGATATACGAAAGGTAAATACAATAGCACAAAGGTACAATACACAGAATTTAACATTCGACATGTACCATACTACAACTGTTTTAATAAAGTTGAACTTAGCATACCGACATATTAACGGAGCCATATTACGTGGTACGCGTAGCGCAAAATAATGCATTTCATTTATAAATTAAATGTAAAATGAACGTTGAGGCAATTTACATATAACTGAATTCCACCTGAGAACCTGAGACTTCATTACGTAGCACTGTTATATAACATTTGATATGTACTGAAATATTCCTGTTTCTTCGGCATATATTAAATCTTACGTACAAGTTAATAAAGGGAAGTTATATATGAAAGTTATATGAGGCTGGAAATGAACTAAGAAACATATTCATATTATATTGTTTGTAAACTCTGTTACACTTTGTGAATAAAAGACATTTTTGAAGTCTTATTTGCTATTTTGAAACATACAGAGACAAAAATTTGCAATACATAACGGTTAAATTATACGATATATTTATACGTATTATTGGATTTTCATCACGTTGAGTCTTAGTTTAAAAGGATATAATCACTTTTTAATACAGACATTTCGATCAGCTTACACTGGTTATGTCATCCTCCTAGCGTTATCGCAGTCTCAACCTAGGGTCTGCTTTCTAGTCTAACTGGATTTGGCGGAATATTAGCTTTTCCACGGAGCGACTGCCTGTCTGACTTCCGCAACCCGAAGGGATAGCGATATTCCATGGTTGTGACTAGTGTCAGTTTATTTTAGAGGTACTGACGCCCTATACCGACTGTCAGAGATCTTCATGACAGCCGGGACCGGCGGCTTAACGTGATTTCCGAGGCACTAGACAAGCGATAATTAACAATTCAATACGCACATAATGCCGACAAGTCAGTGGTGCGCGCCGTGAATTTGAACCCGATACCCTCTGCATGGCAGTCCGTTGGTATCTCCACTAGGCTACCGCTGCCTTATCATGCACTGATCATGTGTAAGAAGTCATAAAAACCAATGATACTACGTGATGTAGTATATGTTGATAGCATTAGGAGTTTACAATAGTATGTCAGTATCAGCCGGGTCTCCGTTTAGTTTTTCCGATAGCACAGTAACAAGAAAATAACAACATACAAAATTCTTAAGCGACCTAACTTTTATTACCTACATTTTCCAGCTGTGAATGCATTTTAATGTGACGGTCAGGTTGCAAGGAGCTCTGGCAAAGTTTTGAGTCAGTTCATTAGTATCGTGTGCCATTGCAAAACCAGTAGAGTCTAATTTAGATCAGTGTTACAGGTATAATTTTGTAATGGACTAAACTAATTATTTTTTTAAGGATACAATATTCAATTCCTTGTTAGTAAGCAGCAAATATTATATTATTTCTAAGTACAAATCATGTACTTGAAATCGATTTATATAAGTATAATTTCAATCACTATTAAATACCACAAGCACAAAAATAACGCCAACAGTTCTTATTATTTCACAAAAAGCATGAATAATACTTTATCTAGTATAAATAAAGAGTAGTAAACACGATGACAATTTTTTGTGTAACGCTGTGTGCTAAAAGAAATGTATTGTTGTCCCGGGAGTCAGGAAGCCGTTGTTACGCCCAGTGGTCTGAGCCAAAGGACAATCTATGGTTATGCGGTAAACAAAAATATCAAGGTCAGTGACCAATAACCGCTTTTCTTAAAGAATTTTTTCTTATTGTGCCTATTTTGTTTACGCGAAACATCATCCTAGCATTATCCCAGTAAGAACTTGGGGTCTGCTTGCTTGCTTGCTGCTTGGTCTAACCTGATTTGACTACTTTGACCGGTACTTGACTCCCTATAACGATTGTCAAAGATATTCATGCCAGCCGGGATCGATGGCTTAACGTGCTTTCCGAGACACGGGGCAAGCGATAATTTACAACTATAATTTTGAAGTTATATCACTATTACCAAATGGACACAATTTGTTGCTTGAGTATGATATCAATAACTATTAAATTCTGTATTAGTAGATAACTCACAATGTGAAACAGTTGCAGCTCCTTACAAAGATAAAATGTACAATCATTATACTGGCAGTTAAAAAGAGTGGCCACGAGTTTTATTGCCCGTTCTTTCTCGTGGTTCTACCTATTACAT
Source organism: Euclidia mi (assembly GCA_944739405.2). Lineage (NCBI taxonomy): Eukaryota > Metazoa > Arthropoda > Insecta > Lepidoptera > Erebidae > Euclidia > Euclidia mi. The sequence goes on along the minus strand of OX123194.2, from coordinate 711,989 downwards.
TGCGAACGTGGCAGTAAATATAAATGTTTAATCATCTAGTAATTAACTAAATTTTTTGACGTTCATAAGCGTCACTTTTATGAATAAATGATTTTGACTTTGACTTCGAGTAACCACTTCAATCGCGACCCTTTTTTGTTATCTGAGAAAATAAAATGGGTGATGATATTGAAACTAGTTGTTTTTATTATTACACTACTTTTCGGTTGTTTATCAGGATCACTGATCATGGGAGCACTGAGGTGACATGCCGTGAATGTACAACTCTTTTAAACCGAATATGTGATCCAAATAAAGCTGTTTGAGAATGAAATGAAATAATTTATTTTCATCACTAGGTTTTATAATTTTCTCTTAATCTACTAGTAGCAAGTACATGTATGTTTTACGTTTTAAATATTATAAGAGAATTCGATGACGACCGTACTAGTATAAACTGTGCTACAGTCGCCAGCGCCTTCATCCCTCAGCTTGGTACAAAAAGTTATTAGATTTTGTCACATGAAAAAGAGAAAAAAGAAAGAACAAATTAAACAATTACAAATTAAACCCAAACACGTTTTGTTTAGACTTATGCTATAAAATTACATGATAATGTAATCTAGTGTTTAATTATAATATGATACTTAAACTTAAAGAAAACTGTTACCACTCGTATTGATGATGTAGAGCATGTGCGTTTTTGTGTGTGTGTGTGTGTGTGTGTGTGTACATGTTTATGTGCATGTGTGTGTATGTGGTGTGTGTGAGTGTGAATGTAAGGTAGTGTGTGTGCATAAAGTGTGATTTGATATTAATCTGTATTTATATATTAGTTTTAAGAATAGGGATTTAATAGTTGCTCGGTTTGACTATAATCCAAGCCTAACAACCACTTTCGCAGAACATCCTTGCATTTATTGGTTGGAAGAGCATATATATTATTTGCTTGATTTACAGCATTGTATAATTTGTTACTTACCACATAAAATTGATTTTTGGCAAGGGTTATACAATGTGGAGTAACTGAGCAAACTTTCGTTTTGTTTCGCTTGGTTATCACGTTATAAGTCATACTTTTATGCTTTCGTAGTACAGTTAGAAAAATAAAAAGCTGTCTAACAGTTAAGACAGAAGTCTCAGTGTACAGAAGATCAGTGCTATACCTACGTGGTTTACCCAGAATCACCTTCAATATCGCCCTCTGTGCTCGTTCCAACGGAAGTAGTGTGGTCTTGCCAGTACCACCCCATACTGTGATACAGTATTGAAGCAAACACTGTGCAAGAGCATGATAAACACATAGAAGTGTTTCGATATCGGCAGACGGTCTGAGTTTACGAAAAATTGGAATCAATCTCCTTACTCGGGTAGTTAGTAGGTTTATGTGAGGTAAGCAATTTAGGGAGCAATCTATTATCAGTCCAAGATACTTCATGTTTGAAGTACGAGTTAGCAGTGGGCAAGCGCATCCATTTTGTTGGTCACAGGTATGTGCAGTTATTTCAAAGTCGGGAGGCGGCTGAGTGTTTGAACGGGGTGAAAAAGTCACGTATCTTGTTTTATTTATATTTAACGTTAATATATTTTCTCTCAACCACTTCATCACCTCTCTCAGTGCATTCTCTGTATGGTGTTTAGCCTCAATCCAGTCCCTACCATGCACGATTAACGCTGTATCATCAGCGTAAGTGATGATGTTACAGTTTGCTAGCGACATCGTACATAAACTGTTTATATATAATAAAAAGAGAGAAGGTCCAAGCACGCTACCCTGCGGGACGCCAAATGAAAGTGATTGTAGAGAACTTGTAAAGTTACCGACTCTGACACACTGGGTTCTATTTGAGAGGTACGAACGAAACAATTTCAGTGCAACACCACGAATACCAATCGACTCCAATTTAGAGAGCAGTAGAGGGACAGAGACAGTGTCGAAGGCCTTTGAGAGATCTAAAAATACACCTATGGCTTTTTCTCTCTTATCAAGATGTTTACTGATGGTTTCTGTATGTAATAAAGTAGCATCTTCAGTAGATTTACCGTTAATAAAACCAAATTGATTTTCAGCTATGATGTTATTTTTGTTTAGAAAATTAACTAACCTATAATTTATAAGCTTTTCCAATATTTTTGAGATAACACTTAGTACCGATATAGGTCTATAGTTTCCATGAATAGGGTGTACAAGTGCACCTTTTAAGATATCCGGAAAGACACCTGTGAGCAGGCATTGATTATAAACAAATGCAAGAGGAGGAATCAAGTAACTCTTCGCACTTTTAACCACCCGTGTAGGTATGTTGTCAATGCCAGCCGCAGAGTCTGTTTTTAAGTTTACGATTATATTATCGACTTCCTGCCAATCGGTAAGAAACAACGCCATAGAGTTTGTCGGTGGTGAACGTAGAGTGACTCTGTTTGAAGTAATTGGTGATTTTTCAACTTGCTTATTTAATATTGCATTTGCATAAGTTGCACCTATACCGGCAAAAAGCGATTAACCGAATTTAGTGATTCACAAGGATCCGGATCTAGATTAAGTAGTTCATTAGGGGGAGGCGAGATTTTTTTTATATTAGTCATTTTATTGATCGTCTTCCACATACCCTTCGGATTGTTTTTATTCCTCTGAAATTCAGATCGTTCAAAGCTGGTCTTAAGTTTTTTTAAAAGGTTGTTGCAGAAATTGCGGTACCTGGTGTATGTGACCCGCAATATTGCATTGTTAGGATCAGATTTTGTTTTTGTATGCAGTTTATCCCTATTTCTAACACATCGAACCAAACCCGGAGTCATCCACAGTTTGATTGGTCGCTTCCGGTGGGGAATGTTTATCCGTTTTGAGTGCTCACTTATGACGTCAGAAATTATATTAATTAAGTTAGCAGATGATATATTAGCGTCAGAAGTATTATAAACAGAGTTGAAGTCCGTGTGGGAAAATTTGAGCGGGAAAACTAGGGCGGGATAATCAATCTAAAGCAAAGTTTTCTCTGTATTATCCCTTTTTATTCTGCAGTCCAAATAAAAAACTAAGGGTGCATGATCAGTAATTTGAGAATTAAGTATATAAGTAGCTGCATATCTATTTGACCTCAACATTACATGATCTAAGCAACTTGCATTGCGAGTCGGAATAACATGGGCAGGCAAGAGGCCGTGATAGGCCATTAGATCCAAATAAACGCCACAGTTTGGGTCATTACTTTGTGCAGCAATATTTATATTTATGTCTCCAATTAGAGCCACTGAATTAACAGACTTTAGCGGTTCAAGGCAAGTATCAAGGCTGTCCCAAAACATGCTGATGTTTCGGCATGATGGTGGACGATACATAGCAACGACGGCGTAATCATTTTTATATCGCAAGATAAGACAATTAGCATCCAGCACTGAGGGTGTTTTTATAGAGTGTTTTATCTCAGATTTTATATATAATAAAACACCGTCATTTTGGTTAGTAAAGTTAGATGCGTATGATGTATAACCAGCAAGTTCAGGTACAATAGGAAATTTACTTAACCAGCACTCCGTCAATATCAGTATATCACACTGGAAACAAATTCGCTCTAGAATGGCGGGTTTATGCCCCGAGCTACGCGTAGGAGTCAAAGTTGGTCCAGTTTAGATGTACAATTATTTCATAGTGAAATAACAAACATACCTTACCGTTTTATTTGCTAAATATCACTCATTATTTACAATGTTTGACAACGCCTACTCAGAGTTCATCGTTGACTTGCGTGGGAATTTAAAATGATTCAATTATCAGTTAAAACAAGAACTTCATGTTCTATATAATGCTTAAATTTAGGTTCTTTACTTTTGCTATTTCAGGTACATCGGCTTCAGTCACGGGTAGTCTAAAAAAGTGAAAAAGTGACTTAAACCGGCCAAAGCTGGTCGTAATATCAGGAAATAATGATATATTAAATTTATACCCTCAGATCAAGTTAAAATATACAGGGGTAAAATATCTTTAATTTTTCGTCTAGTTTTCCTCTAACGGATCTTCAACTTTGAAAAAGTTGGGTTACTTTTTTTCACTGCAACTGCAAACTTTTATGTGTGTGTGAAAAGTCAAACGAGCAGACGTATCGCCTAATGGTAAGCGATCACCCGTAGACACCAGGTACACCCTCCAGTGCCACAAGTGCATTTCTTGCCTTTGGAGTGAGAGAGGAATAGGAGGTGGAGTGGGATGAGAGAAAACTAAAAAAACGCATCAGTAAATATTTTGTGGGAGGGTAATAGGTACATCCCCAATTCAACCATTCATGGTGAAATCAGCAAGGCGCTACTATGCACCCATACTACTAATGTGCGATAGTGAAATAAAATTGTTTCATAATAATTCTCAGTATCGCCTCAAGACATTGTCCTTCAACAAAAAATGTATTGACATCGTCAAATAAACGTTTCAAAATGTTATACCAAATAACAAAAGTGTCCAAAGTAATAAAAGACTATAAAGTTGGACTAAGTCAATAAATTGTGAGCTGCTCTTAATAAATTTAACTTAATGAATCCAAATTATTTTGGACAACTAAATAATAAATGTGCCAAGCTTAACAAAAGTAAAGATGTTGAGGAAAATTAAATTATGTATAGCTAAAGATTTTGTACAATGCATTTTAATAAAAATAAATTAATACGAAAACAGAATAACATCTTAATCATGTTTTAAATTAATTTATGTGATTTGCAGTTATTATTTCAATTATTTTATTATTACGTAACTTTAAATAAATATTTTATTGTTGTATCTCTTTTTTATAACATTAATGCAGGATCTGTGGTCCATTGTTTCCCATAGATTGATGGTGAGATTGATCTGGCCAATTCTCAGATTTTATCTGACATCGACACTGTATGTGTAAACTGTCTTTACAAATATTCAAGGACGGATACAAAGACACACAGACTCGGATTTCTAGTCAGGTTTTTTATTTATTATTATTAGGTCAACCAACAACTGTTTACACTAATACATCGATCAGAGCTTACAGACAAACATCCGGATCCACTACGTCAATTGTGTATTAATTAAATCATCATCGTCCTAGGATTATTTCCGTTGCCTCCAAGACTCTCGACTCGGAGCAGAAATGAAATAAATAACATTAAAGGCAATTTATAAAACAATATGCTTAATAATGTGACATAAATATTTATTTATACAGTTATTTCTCATGCTTTATAATGGGTCAGTTGCCTCATGGTGCATTTTTATTCGCACTTCATTGGAGCTATTTGGTAATAAAATTGAAAAAAATATCAATAAACCGTTTTGTTAAGTTCTTCTCACGCACCAGGAACGATCTCGTGTCACAGAGGACCTTACAAACATTGCAATGCCCATAAAGTACACCTAGCCTTGAAACAACCATTTGTAGATCACGAATAAAATCTCATTGGGGGATCGAACTCACGCTCTATTAAGTTGACGACCGCTTGAACCACTGCGCCACCCGTGCATCTGTGTAGTCAAACACTAGGTTTCAACATTTTAAATGGATTTCGCTACTAAAGATATATATTTGACATATTTTTTGTGGAGCTTATTTCAAGTATGTATATCTATTTTTTTATAGTAGCCAAATTCACTAATAATAAAAAAGTCGAAAACGAGTTAATCCTATCAAACACCTTTAGAAATATTGATTACCAAACACACACCGATGTCTCTAACGATAACACACAACAATTTATAAATACACCCACACTCAATCTAGATAGAGAAAATATAGAAGTACCACAAATCCATCAAACTCAAATAGAAGCTGAAATAAATTTAATAAATAACATTAACTTAGAAAATACTACACAAGAAACAGATAGCGAAAGAAACCCTGAAATAGATAGAATATTCAACGAAGCACTACATTACTACAAAGACACGCAACCTACAAACAGAAGTTATATACCAAAACAAAAATCATCAACAAAACTAGCGAATATAATATCCTACATAGACAACACAATACTAAGCGAACATTTAACCACAGATTTAGAGCTTAATCAGCTACAAACAGTAATATACTGTGCTGCATGGACAGCTGCTAAGGTCAACGGGAGTAAAATCTCACTGGCACCTGCAGAAATAGCAATAAACACAAAACAAAATTCAAACCTAAATGGCAAAAGAGGTTAGAACATAAAATAGAAGTCCCCAGAGCCCAAATAGGGAGACTATCACATTTTATTCGAGGTCATAGAAGCACGAAGGATACGAGACAAGTTGATTTAATATTGAAACAGCACAGAATACACACATCACATGAAGAACCAAACACACAACTCACACACTTTTTAGACACCCTAAAACAGAAACTGACAGTTGTTAAAAGTAGATTAAGTAGATACAAAAAATGCACACTACGTAAGACACAAAATAACCAGTATAAACACAATGAAAAACAATTTTATCGAACCCTAAAAAATACAACAACAAACCAAACAACACCAAATAGTACAACACACTCCCCTTACCCAACCCCAAAACAGTTGCAGCAGTTCTGGGCTGGTATTTGGGAAAATCCAGTCAGTCATAACACAGAAGCAGGATGGATAGGAGATGAACAGGCAAAACAGATCAATACTAACCAAATGCAATTTGACCACGTTGAGGTACAAACTTTCCAAGAAGTTCTTAATAGATTGCATAATTGGAAAGCACCAGGATCAGATCATATACATAATTTTTGGTACAAAAAGTTTAGACGCACACACTCACACCTTTTTAATCATATTAATGAATTTATTAAACACCCTTCAACCATACCGGCTTATATTACAGAAAGTATTACCTACATGTTACCAAAAGACCCCAATGATTCATCTAACCCAGCAAAATATAGACCTATAACTTGTTTGCAAACAATTTATAAGATAATGACGACTTGTATTACATACATTATTTACAAACATTTAGAAACACAGAACATTTTAACAGAAGAGCAAAAAGGATGCAGAAAATTCAGTCAAGGATGCAAAGAACAGTTAACAATAGACTCTATAATACTTAAACAGGTTCAACGAAAAAGAAAAGATTTATACACTATGTACATCGATTATAAAAAGGCGTACGATTCAGTGCCACAATCCTGGTTATTACAAGTCTTACACATTTATAAAATACATCCGCAGATTATCAACTTTTTAGGTAGCATAATAAATAAATGAAATACAAGGTTAAATCTAAATACACCTACAGGAACGGTTGAAACTGAACTTATCAAAATCCAACGAGGTATATTCCAAGGAGACTCACTCAGTCCCCTATGGTTTTGCCTTGCACTTAATCCTCTCTCTAACAAACTAAATGCCCTGAGGTCCGGGTACCAACTTGAGTACGAGGATACATCACTTGAACCAGAGAACATTTATCAAAACTGTAAAATCAATCACCTTTTATATATGGATGATATTAAATTATACGCATCCTCATCCGATGAAGTAGTTGAGTTGGCTAACATCACGGAACACTTTTCAAATGATATAGCTATGGAGTTTGGTATTGACAAATGCAAAATTAATTCAATAAGAGCAGGAAAAAATCACATACACTCATATTAATTACAGATAGGTGAAACTATAGATTCATAAGATGAAAACGGGACATATAAATACTTAGGGTACATACAGGCTAAACAGATACTTGATAAACAAATAAAAACAACACTGATTAAGCAATTTCAACATAGATACGATATTTAACACACAAATATACGCAAAACACACTATAAAGGCTATTAACACTTACGCTATTCCCATTCTTACATATTCTTTTGGCATTATAAATTGGAATAAAACCGATCTCAAAAATTTACAACGAATTGTTAATACCACTCTGACAAAACATAGAAGACACCATCCACGATCTTGTGTACAAAGGCTGACACTACCGCGAGCTGAAGGTGGACGGGGCATTATAGACATCACAAATCTCAATAACAAGCAGATAACCACAATAAAAAAAATGTTTAATGCTAAAGCTTATAATTCAAATCTACACAAGGCAATAGTTTTTAGTGATAAGAAACTTACCCCATTAAATATGGCTGATAAAACTCCTCAAGCTACTGAAAAACAGACAGACCGACAAACAAAAATCGCTGAATAGACCCAAAAGTCACTACACGGGAGGCACAGGCAGGACCTTAATCAGCCTAACGTCGCCAAGTTAGCGTCGAACGAATGGTTAAGGCGTGGTGAACTCTTCCCTGAGACAGAAGGGTTCATGATAGCGATCCAGGATCAGGTGATAGAAACTCGCAATTATCAAAAACACATAATAAACCGTGTGGTTGACGGCATAGAATACAAGTGTCACCACCCCCTATCTTCCCTTGGGTGTCGTAAGAGGCGACTAAGGGATAACACGATGCAAACACCATCTTTGCGTAGAGACGGAAAACTCGACATCAAACCCTATACGACTGCCTCGTTGGTCTCGCGGCATAGATGTGCGCGTGGGATCGGGAGGTCCCGGGTTCAATTCCTGGGTCGGACAGTGTTATTGGGTTTTTCTGTCACGAAATTCTCAGTAGCAGCACGGAGTCTGGAAATGTGCTCGGTACGGCAATAGGCTCGCCCCTTATTACGTGGGACTAAAGTATATCTGGCGAAAAGTGGGTGTAGAAATACACCTCTGCCTACCCCTTCGGGGATAAAAGGCGTCACAATATGTATGTACATAATAAAAGCTTCCATACCAACTGACATATGTAGAAGATGCAATGGTTCCTCAGAGACAATCCAGCACATTACAGGAGCTTGTAAAGCAATAGTCCAAACAGATTATAAACATAGACATGACCAAATCGCTAATGTAATCCACCAAAAACTGACAATTAAATGTAAATTGAATACCACACCACCAGTGCCATACTACAAATACCAACCTGAAACTGTTCTCGAAAACACTACTCACAAATTATACTACGACCGAGCTATTCTAACAGACAAAACGACACACTACAACAGACCAGACATCACTTTATTAGATAAAATAAATAGGACTGCCCAAATTATTGATATAGCCATACCAAACACTCACAATCTACAGAACACCATAGCCGAGAATCTTTCCAAATATACCGACCTGAAAATTGAAATAAGTCGCATGTGGCAACTGCAGAATATCGCAATAGTTCCTATTGTATTATCAACAACAGGTGTTATACCTAAGCAGCTACACCAATCACTAAAAACACTCGATTTACCACCCTACACATACCAAATTCTTCAGAAAGCGGCTATATTGAACACCTGCAGGATTGTCCGAAAATTTCTGCAGAACGAAAATGAAACCACATTAGTTCCCTCACACACTCGACCAACAAACACTCAAAACAGAACACAACATCAAGAGCAGACACAAACATAGACTTATCATTCTTCCTAGGGTAGGTAGTACTTGGCTTTGGCCCGTACTATTCTAAATATCCGGCAAATAGCCGAGTAACAAAAAATGTATGAAGAAAATAATAATAATAATAACTTTATTCAATAAAATAAATGTCACATGTTCCATAGGAAAGTATTACAGTAAAAATATTTAAATTTTATAAATCAGTATAATGTATGCGATAAGTGCCTTTGTTAAATTGTGGTACATTGATGCGTAGTTACTTTATTTATTACGGTAATACATTATATTTAGTATATATAGCTATTTTAATGTTTACCTGAACTAGGCTTTAACACCTGTGTTTCAGGAAGAAATCTTAAATAATAATAATAAAGGGCTATATTTTAACATAATAATAATCATGAACTGCCAATATGTAATAGAAAGTAGACTTAATATTATGATTTGTTGTAACTTAGCGTAGGTACTTACACACTATTTTATTACTGTAAGCAAATTCTCTGTATCAGAGTAGGTCATTGTCATTAGGTGTTTTGTGACAACAAGATGACACTGCTTATAACTTATGCTATATAAATCTAAGGTTTTATTTAATTTATTAAATAGGAAAGGTCCGAGGAAAGCAAAGAATCTATTTACATAAACATGTTTACCTAGAGGTTTGGTGCAGACTAGATCTTTCTGTCTTTTGCCTGATGGGATTGATGTATTAGGAATACATAAAATATGGGGACCGGCTGTAAAATGTCTCATACGATTTGTTTCCTTTTATTAAAAGGATATTTCCAAGTAATACCTAAGTATAATCCTACCGCTGCCTGGCTTGTCATTACATTCCTGTACCACGTACCATCAACTCACATAGAAAATTCCAGCCTCTAGTTTAATAAAGGCTCAAACAGTGAACTATAAGTTGCGAGCCGCCGTCGCGTCGTTCGACCTGGCAGCTTCGTAATTAAACGGAGCGATATGCACCGACTTTCCAGATGTATGATACAACGACTCATTTGGATATTGTGCAGCATTTCCTTGGTATGAGCAGTTGGTTTATAGTAAAGTTCATGGAGCAATAATTATTCCAAGATGAGGTTTTGTAGTGGCATTTCAAGATGCAACCAACAATTATTATAAAATGCTATAAAATTATATCGGGAACAGTTACAATTACATGCATCTAATGCAGTATGACTTTACTCCAAGGTCTGTCTCTTCTTAAGTAGAGTCAAAGCCGTGTTTATCTTACTTTTTCATCATCGTTTAATTAGTGTGTTATGTTTGGCATTTGTGCAGAACATAGTGAGTACTGTATAGATGAAGATAACTTATCGGATTGAGAAGTAAATTGAAGTCATGTATATCGTTATAAGACCGAAGAGGTTAACATTTTTTACTAACTTAGATTCCCTGGTGCTTTAAGACTGCAAGCCCCGAAACCCTTTAGGATAGAGTACCATTCACTTTGTTTACCAGTCCCAAACTCGAATCACAACGAGGCGAAGTGGACAGCCCGCTGTAAAAAACACCTTTGGCTTACTAAGTTTATACGGTGACATTCTATTATTCTATTTTTACACATTCATTACAAAAGAGATAAACTAATAAAACAGTCGCACAAACAAACAATACAAGAAAAATCATAAAATACAAACACAAAGTGATATATCGTCATAACTATCTGGCGCTATTAGTTAATTAATTATTATCACTAGGTACGTGAATAACGTTTATTGGCTAAGTTTTCAAACAGAAAACACTATTAATACTGTCTAGCTTATATGAAAACTAAACACATATTATTACCAATATCGGCTTTCGCGTGAACTCGAACAAGGTCAATTGTAGTCGTGCTGAGAATAATTTTAGTGTTGAACGAAAGTACGAGTTACATTTTGTGAAATAATTACAAGACAAAGTGTGTATCTTCGACATGGGTTGACTAATTACATGGACAGTTTGCTTGAAGGTGAAAATATATAAAGAAGTAAGTATTTTTGTTGATACTGCTGATTTTAGTATCAAGACCAGAGATAATATATAACAAGGATTTTCTACTTCTTTTTGGCAGGCAGCGATTTGGTTCTGTTTGTTTTTGATTGATAAAGGACAAGCGTTTCTTTGAACTTGGCTTCAACAGCTAAAGTCTATACTTGGAGTTAGAAAAACACCTAAAAGCCAAAAACATAATTTCAAGGACAGTCAATCGTTACAGTGTTCATGGATATCTAAAGATTCATAAACCATTAAGTAGAAGATCATAAAATTCTACATTCTACAGCAAACAAAATACTCCAAAAGTATTTGGTTCCCCCTGTCATCAAGCTTAAAAATAAAAATGAATACAAATTGTTCGCAATATTATTGACTTTTCCCCAAACGAAGACAAAGAGGGGCATATTGATGGGCGATATTTGCTTTAAAACTCGAAGTACTAGCTTCAGTTAACGTGCTAACAGACGTATCCACTCCGCCGTACTTTACAGTCGAGCACATAAATATTCATCCTCTGAACTGCGGGCAAGTGGAAATTGAAGGCATTCCAGACTGGCCACCACTCGGTGTATCCCTCAATACGAAATCCTATCGACCAGTGGACACCTTTATGTCTCAGTCTATTGATGGCCCGGTTATTGGATTGGACAGACGTTTTGTGAGCTTTGCCCTTTACAAGTTACTTTCGAGAGTTTGATGCTTTGGTGATTGGTTTTCATTGACTGAACGAATTTTTGTGCCTTGTTTTCTGCAAACGTCACTACACTTGCAATTATGTGGTGAATTGTGTCGCCTCATAAACATAATCTGTGATACTTCGTCTAAAACGAAAATCTTGTACCTAAAACCAAAACTTTTACATTTGATTGTAAAGTGCCGAATGGAAAAGTTTCGGCAAGAGACAAATATATGAAATCCACAAATAGTTGCTTTGTGTTCTACTGCTCTTTGTTGTCCGTATTTCAAAATGTTTTATTTGTGATATAGAAATTGGCGAATAAATTTTATATAAGAAAGCACTGTGATAAAAGAGGCTTATCAGTTCAGGAACTACAAAATGGCAAACTTCTTTACACTTTACCTTAAAAAACAAATCTAAATCAGAAGTCCAATTTACTGAGCTCGGATAACAAAACATTCACCGAAAGGCATTACCATTATCGATCGAAGTAATCTACAAAAACGAGACTAAAATGTTTCCGAACACTTTTATCGCTAAACGTTAACAAAATATTTGGGCAGCTAACCTGCACCCTTGGTATTAATCTCTCAAGATAAGGAGCCCTGCTGTCGGTACAAGAAACGCCAACGTTTTTCACGAAAAGGGAGCAAAGTGGGAAAAACTGAAGTATCGATTCTGAAGAGATGATTCGACACGCTACTCTTGGGTACTTCACTCCAAATGGTTGAGGAAACGACTTGAAACAGATTTTTATATCCCATTGTATTTTATGTTTAATAACTCGACTCTTGCAAAAGATTCATCTTCGCATCTTTGAGTTTCTTTGCTGTTTATATAATATATATATTCGGTTTTGTAATCTGCAGTAGTAAAGAAGAAAAATACAATATACGTAATTTTTTAAATGAACTGTTGTATTCGACTTTAAATGTACGGCGTAATTCAATTCGTATTTTCCTTTTATATAAATAGCATTTCAAAAACGTTAATGAATGAAATAAAGGCCAAGAGCAGTTCTTGTGCAAGCGTCCTCCAGCAAAATAATAGGGGGCGGTCACCACAGTCAATTCTCTAACCCGACGCTGCAAAATAGGTATTACCGACTGACACCGCCAAATATTTTACTGATGATACACAAAGGGGTCTGTCATAAGGCGTGGCCGCACCGCCATTGACTACCCTTGCGAATTTCCACCCACTTTTGAGTCTGACAGCACTTTTTAAAAGGGACAATTCGTAAAAGACATAAAAACCAAAGCTATGGAATAAAATAAACCTCGACAACGCACATGTTACCTCAATTGTAGTTATATTCAATCAGATAGCACAGCCTAACATACAAAGCAAACTCGTTCAATATATGTAGATCCCCGATTACAAATCGGAGCCAATAAATATTACAATCGAAACAATATAGTGATTTGTTTACATACAAGCGAACGGTGGCCCGAGGACACGAAAAACATAATAACAAAAGACTGCCGTGTAACCAAATGAAATAAAGCTGAACTCGAAGATAGCATATCATGATTGTCTATCCACATTCGGTATTTATGTAATATTGGGCTCAATAATCCGATGCGAGTCGTGAGCGACACCGCTCCCGGCTACGTCAGGGGCGCTTTGGGGGAAAGAAAACCCGCTTTATAAATTGCCCTGCTATCTAAATCTGAGAGATAACTGCCTCTGAACTTTCCAATTTCGCTACCCATCAATAACAGTGACAACGTCGGGGATAACAAATCAAAAATCCGAGTGTTATGGGGGCCCATGACGAATACACGACGTACCAGATATACTACAATATTTGTTAGAGTCGAGCTCGATGGAAGCGTTTGTGTACGTTGCTTTTTACGTATAAACGTTTGAGAAATATTTTTTGATGTTTGTGCACCGTGATAGAGGTACGAAAGTGCATAGCGTTTTGTTGACTCAAACCACGCGATGTAAAAATATGTGTGATTTGAACAAAGTTTCTCCATCGTCGCTCTGTTTGATGTATTATTTTGCTTTGAAACAACTTTGGCGTGAAATGCACTTTCATAAATTGTAATTTCTAACGCTTTTCAAGAAATGCGAAATCTTTCTTAGCATGAAACACGATGATAAAAGTCGCTGCTTTGTGAAGATGCAAGAAGAAACATCGACTTGTCATCATTGTTCATAGTAAGTAGGAACCTACCTACTACAATAGGAAGAAAAAAGGTTATAACTTTATAAGATGACAACATAATCGAATGCCTTTAAAATGGATCACAATCATGTATCTATTGCGAGAATAATCCTTTGCAAAGCTAAACCATTATTTCTCGAAAAAGCAGCTGTTACCGTATCAAACAGTCAATCAGTAGGGCTTAAAAGAACATCGACCCATCTTCTTAAAATCAAGAAAAGTTTCGAATTACATTACTTGTTTTCAGCTGCTGGTTTGTAGGTACAAACCAACAGCAGTACATAGTAGGCATGCTAGTGGTATTGGACGGGCAGCAATGCGTACCTAATGAAATTAATAAGTCTCGGTATCGAAGCGTTAAGAGCAGGTGTCAACTGTCCGATATGACGAGGGTACACGACGCATCTACGTTTTGATCCTTCACGAGTGCTAATTAAATGGATCGTGTCGAGAGTTTTGTATACCGCAATGATTTTAAATGATCGCTGTTTTGAGGATGCTGCGTCATTGAAGAACAGATTTAAAATAGGTAGGAATGGATTATTGAAAATATTATGAAAATAGCTTATTATAATGGTGGGCTGAAGAACATTTGCATTAAGCTACAACGTTACTAGGTACCTAATGATAGCAGTAAAAAAGTATTAAGGCTGCTAATATTTCGATAAGTATATCACAAAACGCATTATAATAACTTTGTACTTATCGATATCAATTTCCACTACTTACTCGACCTTCAACCACATATCATTGCAACAGAATTCAGCAACACAAAAAGCTCTATAAATAAAATACCAAACAAACATCGTCGGGCCGTAGAAAGTCGATGCAAGCCTCTTCAACCGCTCGCGCTCGGAACATTCAAACTAGTAGAGGAGACGTGGAACATCGACCTTCACCGATCTGATAACCAGATGAGACGTATTTTTTATATAATATAATTTATTAACCAATATGCCTATAATAACTTGCCTATCAAAAAAGTGCTCATAGCTATTTTAAATTTAAGTAATTTTATTCAACTGCAAATATAACTTTGCCGTTTATATAAACACTATGGAAAACAAAGTAATTTTTGGTGATGAAAAAGTGATAGTGATATTTGGATAGGTGAAGATAAAGATAAAGGGTTAAGTGTTAAGACTGATGCTAGGAATTAATAAACAAACAATCTTGGAGTGGAAGCAATATAGCAATAAAGATCAAATAATTATATTAAGTGCGAGTTCCGTAAGGGTCCCGTGGTTCAGGTATCCACTTGGCATACCCTTTATCTTTACTTAACCAAATATCACGATCACTTTTTCATAAACAAAAATAACTTTGTTTTCCATAGTGTTTGTATAAACGGCAAAGTTATATTTGCGGTTGATAAAAATTACTGAAATAAAAATAGCTATGAGCATTTTTTTGATAGGCAAGTTATTATAGGCATATTTGTTTATAAATTATATTACATAAAAAATACATCTCATCTGGTTATCAGATCGGTGAAGGTTGATGTTCCACGTCTCCTCTACTAAACTGTTCAATAGAGCGCGACCAATCATATTAATATCCTGCCTTAAATGCGCCGCAGTGACAAACCGACTATTTGTCAAAACTATTAGCCAGTTATTTATGTCTTAATGGACGATATGTTTCATTTATTAATAGTCGAACGGAAGTACTGCGCTTTGAATTTCTTTCACTCACTCCTTTGTGTTGTAAACATTTTCTTTGCTATTTTAGTTAAGAAGAAAATTTTATTTTCTTGTTTTGCAATGGACAATACCGTGTCCTTATACGTACCTAGTGTTATTATAAATAAAATAATAGATTATTGGCCTGTGAGAATACTAGCGCGTTTTATACTTTGTGTATATATTATTTATTATTATTTATATTTTATATTAATATTTTGTGGATCATACACCAATTATTATTTCATGTGGGAATTGCACCCACGTCACTCGGTACAGTACTAAGTGGCGAGACGACCGCTTAAACCACTACGCCATACGTGCAGGCTCTTCGAACAATCACAGTGTCGTGAGAAATTACACTCATCAGATAAAACAGAAACGAAATCTGTCATTTATTTTTACTTTGGAAATCAAAGACAAAACTTCGGGTCTCCATCACTTAGATGGGCCGGTGGCGTAGCAAGAGTGTTACTGACTGCTACAACGAAGGTCTCGGGTTCGATTCCCGCTCAAGTTAAACCGTTATTCATTTGCGTGCGTGAACATGGATGCTTGCCGTGATCTGTGTGTGCCTTGGTTAAATGTGTATGTATTATATATTACAAAAGTATATATGTATGTATATTTATCTATTTTCTAATACTCATAGTACAAGCTCGTGCATGTGGTAGAATATTATTACTAACGCCGTTTCGCCGCACACAGTCTTAATCAATTCACGACTTTCTTCTTCACTGGCCACCTATCAGTACAATCTACGACTACACTAAATTCAATAGACTAGTTATTACAAAGGGCCGCAGAGTGCAGCGCATTATTTTCGTTGCGATGGGTGACCGCCACGCACCGGTGAACGTCAACGTTCACTGCGCTTAACTATCATTGTTTACTAATATTTATTTTAACTAGTGAGGGATGAATGATATAAGTAACTATAATAGGCTTTATTAATATTTATACTGACTGCCTCCGTGGTCCAGTGGATAGCGTATGCGACTGCTGATTGGAGGTCCCGGTTTCAATTCAAGGGTCGGGTAAAAGTGTTACTGGGTTTTCCCGAATAGGGAATATGCGAGTGATTCAGGTATAAGCGAATATATTTTTTGACATTCTTTATCGGTAAAAAAGACACTTCTAACATTATTTTATATTTAAAAACTCATTTCTTAAGGATGTCGTGTGCCGATTAAAGTTGGCGTATTGACGGTTGTCAGTGTAGTAATTACACACTGACAACCGTCAATACGCCAACTTTAATCGGCACACGACATCCTTAAGAAATACGCTTGGATATAGGTAGATAATGTCATGAATACTGACCAAGTTTCTTCGTACCCCATAGAGTTTCTGAACTCCTTACAATTATCAGGAGTACCTTCACGCAACTTGAGACTGAACGTTGGTGTTCCAGTCCTGTTAATACGGAATCTTAATGCACCAAAGCTTTGTAATGGTAAACGGCTACAAGTAACACCTAGGACGAAACATTATAAAAGCTATTCGCGATGAAAGGTTCCGTAGTGGAGTTATCCACTTAACATAGCCATCATCTTCGACTAACTATTAATAGTATTTGTATAAACGACTAGAGGACGCCAGCAGCTTCGCCTGCATTTTTTTTGAATATACCCGTTTTTGCCGATCCCGTGGGAATTTTGGGAAATCTCTTCTTAGTGCACCCCTACGGTCCCCAAGGAACATACATGCCAAATTTCAGCTTCCTGCGCCCAATAGTTTCGGCTGTAGCGTGTCTTTCAGTCAGTCAGTAACGCAAGGATTTTATATATTAAGATAAAGCTATATGTGCGGTTTTTAAGATGTGCTTTGTTTCAAAAATTGCTGACTATACATCGTTCAAACCAATTTCGGTTAGAAGTTTTTATAACGATCTACAGCATATATTTTTTGATTTGTCACTCTCTTACTGTAAAAGTTAGAGGGACACACACACCCATTTTACCACTTTGGAACCGTATATCTTTCAAACGATTAACTTTGGAAAACAATGGTTTTAGGAACCTCAAAGTAATCTTAACAACCCATTTTCCACATCAGTTCCATGTATGAAGAGCCCCCCTTAATATTCAATATGTTTTATTTTCTATAACGTCGTAAAGCGGTTCACAGAATACCTACCAATTTTCAAATGTGTAAACTGAATAGTTTCGACATAAAGTGGCTATGATATACGGATAGACTAACAGACATAGCGCATCTATAAGGATTCCGTGTTTAGCCATTTTTGACATACTGTTTACAGAAATGTTTTATATAGGTACTTCTTGCGGTTATATTTCTTACTAGAGGACGCCAGCAGCTACGCCCGCATTTTTTTTTAATTTTCCCGTTTTGGCCGATCCCGTGGGAATTTCGGGAAATCCCTTCTTAGTGCACCCCTACGGTCCCCAAGGAACATACATGCAAAATTTCAGCTTCCTACGCCCAATAGTTTCGGCTGTAGCGTGTCTATCAGTCAGTCAGTAACGCAAGGATTTTATATATTAAGATTAGTCCCTATGAACAGAATTAAAACGAAAATTAATATCGAACGATGAAGGACTTTTGTGTTACCCCGAATTAAACGTGAGCGAAGCCGCGGGCAAAAGCTAGTTAATTAATAAAAGGTGGAAAAATAACAAGCGAAATTTAAAATGTCAAAACGCAACGCTATTGCCTAGACACCAACGTGACGTCACGGTTCGCAGAGGATATGTCAAAACAGTACCAGACATTTGACTGAGATGTTAAAACATTTGACAGTTAAGAACTCAAACGTTGAGAATGCTGACGTAACCACAAAGCGCGCTTAAATGGGGTGTTTAAACCAGCGTTATGTCACTGCAATTTTCAATATTTAATTTAAAATAAATGTTGAGTTCTCCGCGACTAATATTTTTTTACGGTATCCTATTAACATAAATAAACGGTAGCAACAATAAAAAAAATCATGCATATTCCCTATTCTCAGTAGCAGCAATAGGCTCGCCCCCCATTACGTGGGACCAAAAAATTCATGGCGAAATGTGGGTGTAATATTACACCTCTGCCTACCCCTTCGGTGATACAGGCGTGAGTCTATAAAAAAATATTTATAATAGAAAGTGTCACTACCCCATTTAAGTCTGTGGGAGTCGTATGAGGCGGCTAAGGCAGAAACGAAAAGCAAATACTATGCGAAGAGACACATAACTCGACATTAAACACTATACCAACCCGTTTGGCCAGCGTGGTACAGTAGGTGAATTCTTCTATTGCCTCACAGTAGCATGAGAAGCAAATTAGGAGAAGCTAAGTCCAGCAGTGGACTTACAAAAATAGGCTGTAAAGTAAAGGAATAAGAAAGAACCCTCTGCATAGCTGTTTGTTCGTACATTCACTGACCGATTGCTGGCAAAATAAAGGGCATACCTGAAAACCAATGTAGTTTATACAAAAATATAATGATACAAATGATCACAGTATTTACTAAAATGTGTGTTCCACTTTTTTATACAAGAAAACCCAAAACTGTACCAAAGCGTCTCTGACCGCATAATTTACCACCCGACATGTACTTCAAAATTATTTCGGTATGTAAAACGTTCATTACGTGAATACTAGGTACCGCAATATTACGGTCTTGTGGTCATAAAACTACACATATTTCTGCGCGTGAAGAAAAATAAACGTATTTTGACAACCACTCAGATTAAAGCCAAAAACGGAAGGCTTTTGTAAATATGAACGTACACGCTTATAGACGTGAATTTAAGAAAGAAAGAAGAAAGAAAAACTATTTATTTGTCACAGACACTGGAAAGGTATAACATAAAATAAAACATCACAAGGCATAACAGTAATCTGTGACAGATAGGTGCACACTCAGCTATATTGTTGCATTGTGGTAGTGTCCACAATACAACGTTGGTATTCTGTGTGCACCTTAAATGCCGCACGGACGTTAAACAGCACAATAATTTAAGAGGACATATAAAACAAAATAAAATAAAATATATACATAGGTACACAATCTAGAAACATAGAGTAGTTTATACTCATGTGTATCTAGGTACAAAACAATTATTATTATTACTTACACAAAAACAGGATAAAAAAAAGTATTAAAAACAATAGATATGAGATTAAATATAGTAGCATAATACATACGCCGACTCAATTACTTCGTAATTAAGTCGGCGCATATATCAATTCCATGGATTGTATTATATTTTCAACGCATAATAGGTATTTATGCAGCGGCGCGGGAGCGGGCAACCGAACCGGTCCGAAGGACGCGGCGCGTCTCGCGTCGCATATAGGTGGCATACAGCCAGCGCATTGGCTCGCGCGCGGTGCGCTTATGTAATCATTGTTTACATAGAACATAATACAAATGGACAGTTTGTTAAGTATTTAAAGAAAATCTCTAGTAATAGGTATACATGTCAAAAGCGTCAGATGATTTCCTGCATTGTACTTGCATACTAAACCCTTTTTTGTCTGGACTTTAAAAGATCAAGAAAAGACTAAAGAAATTGAAGTGACAAAAAAAACAATGACTCTGAGTTTGTTTCGGCTTTTCTTCTCAAGAAGTCATTTAGCTAGGAAAAGCCGGCATCATCTAGAATAGGGTTTTGACATGTATAAGTGTTGTAAACAACCAAAATGCAGAAATAAATATGTCTTTATGTCTTTATGTCTTCATGTGTGTACTTGTCCTACTTAAGGGCCATACTATAGCTAAGTATCATCTAAAAGCAACATATAACCAAAATGCAAAATAGCCGCTGCCTCAACCACGTGTCGAGGCTGTTACTCAACTCGGGTCTGCATCTGCTTTTTTGTCTCCTGGGGATTGAACGCACAACACTCGGTACAGTAAGGAGACGGCCGCTTATACCACTACGCCATACTTACAGACAAAAATTATAATAAATGAATAGTATAAGCAACTCTAACAAATAGCATAACAAACCACCCATATTCATCTTTCAACGCATTCCGTATAATTAGCTTGACAAACGCGAAAGACCTAACAATCTTCAGCCAACAAGTCACAAATGGGTACTTAAAGCATAATTACGAATAAACAAATAATACTCGGACGGAAAGTCCCCCGGGCTTTAAACAATCGCGGCTTACAACTAACAAACGTTCATTTTTATTTTATTTTTGCTTCTCTCATTTACAAACAATGCCATCCCGGGCTCAGATCTCATCAGCGATTATCTCTCGCTGTGTGGCGGACCTTTTATTTATTTTACTTTTTTATTTTCTCTATCAGAACAAGGCCGGTTGCCTGGCGAAACAAAGAGAGCATAATGATTGAATTGACGCGTTAGACTCGACGTCATTGAGTCGTATGACAAAGAGAGTTCGTGAAACAATTCAACATTTTATTGCTGTTTGATTTTCTTTGATATCTCAAAGAAACCTACCTCAGTAAAGGGACGGGCTTGGTGTTATCTCGTTATCAGTTTATTACCGTATTAGCAAGAAATGACTAAGGAAATAAATGGGTGATGAATGTTACTGTCTACTGGCGTACTTCGAAACCATCAAAGAAACAAAAACCTCTTAGAATAAAGTATTATTCCCAAGGAAATAATTTACAAGTTTAGATAAATAAAATTATCAAATCCAATCAGTTTTAGCGGGCATCTTCCTTTCAAATGTAAGAAAGTACCAACATACTAATGGCTTTTACTATTTACTCCGCATTTAAAAAACTTTCAGTACAAGGAAGTACAAATCACGCCAAATACTTTTCTCCTGTGTGCTGTGTGCGTGAAAGCGTTCATACAACAGAGGTCACTGAGTAAAACAAAGCCTAATTTGACGTCCGTGATATAAATCGAAAAGTGCCGTTTTATCTAATCGTTTGACCTGAGTAAGTTAGAGATGAAATTATTTTTGGTCGGATATTAATTATTTGATGGACAGCAAAATATTGTCTTGGAAGTCAGATCTAAGACATTCAAACTGCGTATGAAATGCAAAAAAGCGTGTCAAAAGATTTTTTCGTGAGTTATTGAACGTCGTTAAATGTGTCTTAATATATGTAGTTTCTCAGTATTTTTTTAAATCATGTTAAAGAATTTACTGAAATTGTTCGATAAGTTGAGTCTGAAAATTCCGATACCACAATTGGCCACACATTCACACGAAAAATAAAGATAAAGAATGAGCTTTGTCATTAACTTAGAAAAGACTTCAACATACTTGGATTGAGTTTTTTTTTCTTCTCTTCGCCGTGGATATGAAGGACTACCACAAGATTTGCTCGTCAGACCTTCGTAAGCCCGTCACATATCACGATCTAACCAAGTGCAACAAATGCACACGTATCTCCATCTAAACGAAACGGGTGTCGTTTCAGTGGCTGCGCGCCAGAACCGATTATCGTTTCTCACCTAAAGACTACCCCGAGTCTTATTTATTGAGCGGAACGGAAAAGCAAAAGGATATGCTAAAGATTCTCTCTAACACTTTATAAGATGGAGTACGCTACTGAGAATGTTTTTTACTTAGAAATTACTTTGACAAAGACCTATTATTTTGCCGTGTGGTTGACGGCATACAATACAAGTGTCACCACCCCTATCTTCTCGTGGGTGTCGTAAGAGGCGACTAAGGGATAACACGATGCAAATACCATCTTTGCGTAGAGACGTAAAACTCGACATCAAACCCTATACGACTGCCTCGTTGGTCTCGCGGCTTAAATGTGCGCATGGGATCGGGAGGTCCCGGGTTCGATTCCTGGGTCGGGCGATGTTATTCGGTTTTTCTGTCACGAAATTCTCAGTAGCAGCACGGAGTCTGGAAATGTGCCCGGTACGGCAATAGGCTCGCCCCTTATTACGTGGGACTAAAGTATATCTGGCGAAAAGTGGGTGTAGAAATACACCTCTGCCTACCCCTTCGGGGATAAAAGGCGTGACGATATGTATGTATGTTGCTATTTTTGGTTGTTGTTGTTTATTACTCGATGTGATGACGTTATTTTTGTAGGCTTAATATTATTATATTCTGGGAAAACTCACACATAGAAGTTTGAGTTAAAAATAAGCAGAGCCGAGATTGTGCTATGACAAGCAATTATATGATAAACATACTTAACGGCAATAAGCTAGTGGTGTAGGTACGTAACGGACTGACTGAGACGATGGTCTAGAGTTCGATCCCCAAGTACCCAAGCACACACCTCTGACTTTTCGAAGTTACGTGTGCATTAAAAATGTTAATTATCGCTCGCTTCATAATGTGCCCGATAAATGATCATGGGTTTTGTTCGGGGTCTGCCTGACCATCTGGCGGGCCAATATCTGTCGGGGGGGGGGGGGGGGTGGTAGCGACGAATGCTTCGGCGATACCCGACCCTCCGAGTGACGGGTACATGAGGAACACGGGTTGGTTTTTTAGCCAGTAAGAGTCTGACAGTCCCCTTCGCCCTTCCCCCAGGGCGGAGGGACTCCATGAGGATTTTCCAACACGACACCAGAAAAAATAATGGTCTTCCTGTGATAGATAGAGTAAAACGGCGGATGGTTAAACGGATTGGCGGACATTCTGCAGTCATAATGTTAACTAGTAGCAGTACCAAACTACTAAAGAACCCTAAAAACAACAGAAAAGTTATGATATATTTACGTCACAAAGGGTTTATCATGGCGGACCACACAGCGAGCTCAAGGATATCGAACAAGAAACGACAATGGACGACGGCTCACTAATTTATATCACTAATTACTTCAAAACAATTCTCTGTTGTCACTACATAGTATAAAACAAAGTCTGTCTTCTGTCTGTCTGTCCCTATGTAAGCTTAAATCTTTAAAAGTACACAACGGATTTTAATGCGGTTGTTTTAAAAGATAGAATGATTCAAGAGGAAGGTTTATATGCACCCGTACGAAGCCGGGGCGGGTCGCTAGTCCTTTATAAAAAAGTGACAGACATGTTTTTATTTGTATAGTTATTTAATTTCGTTTCAGCGATAGCTTAGTGGAGAGACCAACAGAATGTTACGCAGAGGGTCTCGAGTTCAACAAAGACTTTTCGAAGTTAAGTGCGAATTAAAATGTTGATCATCAATTGGTCAACGGTGAAGGTCTAAAACCGTGTTGCCACCAACACTAGAAAAAGAATGGTGAAGAAAAACATCGTGAGGAAACCTGTATGTCTGAGAATTCTCCATAATGTTCTCTAAACATAGAATCTCAAAAAATTACAACGACCATTTGTTCATGATGTCAGCTGGTCAGTTTAAAAGGGTGTTAATCGATAAAATTGGTCATATGCATTGTGCATGAATATTATTTATGCAGCGATACAGTTAACTTGTTCATTTCTATTGTTTTATCTTTGTCAATATTTAGTTTTATATAGTTATTACTATAATTTTAAAAAGACAACAGTTTAATGTCATATCTCCCTCGGGTTCAGTCCTCGGCTTAAAAAAAATGTTAAATATGTGTAAAACGCTGTGGGTTTCACATATGTTAAATATTAGTTAATTTTTTTTAAATATAAATATATGAGTGTAACTGTTTGTTTTCCCCGAAATAAATAAAGAAATAAACATGTTATGTCCAAACCACACTTGGCCAGCGTGGTGGACTACAGCAGAGCTATATTATATTACTAAGTAGATAGTAATCAGTATTTCTTTTTTATATACGAAAGAAAACAATTAACCCGTATGGTCATCCATCCACAAATATAACCGAAACACCGGCGTTTAACCTCGAACCCATAACGCACCTTATGCCCTCGTACAAAACATATATCACTAGAAACAACCGCCTCAAAGGCCGGCAGCTAATAACTACCTTAATTAATAGTTATTGGCCTGTACATAAGTATTTATAGGCTTATACGATACTAGCAAAGGTTAATGGAGTGGTATTGCTTATCTTGTAGTATACTAGCGATTATAATTACTGCTAAGCGTTATAGCGAACTGTGTGATTGCGTATTACAAACGTGAATTTTGTGGCGTAATGCGATCTGCTATGATGAAGTATAAATAAGTATGTGTATTGACTGAACTCTGTCCGTGTGGTGACGGATTAAGAATACGGGATGTCACCACCCCATATCATCCCATGGGTGACGTAAGAGCCGACAGAGGGACCATATCATGCAGAGAACAACACTGTAAGAGAAAGAAAACTTGATACAAACCATATACCAACCCGTTTGGCCAGCGTGGTATAGTAGGCAAATTCCTCCTTTCAAAGGAAAGGCATAGTCCAGCAGTGGACTGTTAAAGGCTGATGATTTATTTATTTATAATATGGAAAACCAACAGCATTTACAATCAATTTTGTAACATAAATAGACAACAACTAGCTAATTACAGGTCTTTACTTTTAAGCGCTATTAAATTCTCTAAATACGTGTGGATAGCAGAATATAAAGAAAAATATACACTTAATATAATAATTAATTTGTGTGATGTAATGATATTGATGATTGACTGCACTGATAGCGTAGTGATTTAAGCGTCATATTATTTTAACGAATATTGCGCCAAGTATTGAGTCCGATCCCTTACATGGGACAACACATTGTGTGGTCCACAAATACCAAACTTGAATCTGGGTGTTCTCTGTGTCCCTTGGTTCATTTTGTGAAAAATATCTCGCAATGCAGGATTCACGACAATCGCATACGTCTTTTAAAAATATTTGTCTCAAATATTATTGCTCGCACAGATATAGATCTACATAGATAACGCAATTATCACGATTTGTATTGAAACCAAGCGTGCCGACTTTTTAATACCTACTGTGACGTTGCCTGTATCACGAAATCGAAGCGATGCGCGACAGTATCGCTTGTGCGATATTCATCGTCTCCTAATACACAACGTCAGATCAAACGTCCGAAGCAAACGCGGCAACGTACTGGAGTTCAGACACGCGAAGTGCATGCATTTGCGTTATCTATGTAGATCTATGTCTGTGATTGCTCGTATCTTGTACTTAGATACGTATGAACACTGTTTAAAATGTATATGGATGTTCCAGTGTGTCAATCACAAGCGCTGATTCATTCGAACATATAAAAAAGCTAAAATAAATAAGTTAAGTAGTAAGAACATTCCTGGTCAAATCTTTACACCAATAAACTGTAAATACAACTAAAGATACATTGCATAACCTTTCAAACGCTTAATAAGGCGTAAAGCTAACACCACAATGATACCCTCTCTGGGTTAGTTCCGAGATCATTATATGCAACCACGTCTACATGGAAGTTCTCGTCCAATAAATATAAGTCTCGCATTGCTAACTGATAGACAACGCAAAGCCAAAGCTACCGCAATAAGCTGAAATTTTGAAAAATTGAGCTCTAAGAAGGGATTGCCCGAGATGCCCACGACATTGAGAAGAAACGGTTAAATTAAAACACACTGTGCGGGCGTCGCTACGGTCATCCTTTAGTATCAAATAAATGGTCTACATAGGCTCAGTCCACACCGAGATGGCAGCGGCTGGAAGCGACGCACAACGGCCGGCTTCGAAGAGAAGGCCTGCGGCCGCCCGCGACTACTCGCGGCCGCGCGCAACTCACGTCACGGCTCAGGCTCACGCTATTCCTATGCCTATGCGCGGTAGAAGCGCGGCGTGAGCGGGCGGGTGTGGGCTACTTCCAGCGGCCGCTCGCGCCCGCCCGCGCTTGCTCGCGGCCGCTCGCGCCTGCCAGAGCGGTCGTGCGCCGACGCTGCGCGGACGCTGCTGGAATGATCGCGAAGCCGCGAGCATTCGCACAACGTTTTCAAGTAATTTTATGTATTATAGTCAGGGTGATAAACACTAAAATTATATGACACTGAAACTGCTCTCCGCTTCGCTTCCGGCCGCTGCCATCTCGGTGTGAACTAAGCCTTACAAAATATAAACAAGGCTTTGATCCTTCTGACCAGTCACAACCCGCTTTAAACCTCTCCTACCAAAGGTTCCACCTTTCACAAAGTTCAATTACAAATTATAATCTATCTAAAACCAATTACAACTAACATCTGCATTGTCGAATCGAATGCAAGCGAAACCAATGAGGTATGATGTGCTATTAACAAACGCACC
This sequence comes from Euclidia mi, assembly GCA_944739405.2. Lineage (NCBI taxonomy): Eukaryota > Metazoa > Arthropoda > Insecta > Lepidoptera > Erebidae > Euclidia > Euclidia mi. The sequence continues at coordinate 685,027 of OX123194.2, read as the reverse complement.
ATCAGAAGCTGCCTGTCTTAAGCCAGCTTCTCATGGTGCGTGGTTTTACCGCTAAACCGCGAGATGGGTAACTTCGAAGGAATCGCAGGCCTACGTCCGTAAAATCACGCGCCGTGGGTAGCTGGCCTTACAAACTGTACCTACTGCACACTATCTAAATTTGCTCTTGCAAACTTTACACATTTCCGTATAATTCCACCGCGAGGAGTAACTATTATTATTTGACGAAATACTTTAGACAAATCGGATTTGGATACTCCCATTGGATCTAAAGACTTCATCAAAACCAAAATGTCATTTATAATGACCTCGTCACGGCAAATCCCAGGGTATTGTGGTCAAACCTATTACAGCTTCCAAGAAAATGGACTCTGTACTCCTCAGTAATAGATAAGTTCTCAGGATGGAATGCATAATTAATTTCGCGAAAATTACCGTTATTTGTCAGTAAAATAGCAGATTTATTCATAGAATGACCGCTATCCTGTTGTTTGGCATTCCTTTTGAATGATAGTAAGTAGTAAGGAATCTAATTTGGATCCTTTCTCCCACGCAAAAACTTGGTAAATCACTGGCACCTATCGGTATATATAAAACTAGAGGACGCCAGCAGCTACGCCTGCATTTCTTTAAATTTTGCCGTTTTGGCCGATCCTGTGGGAATTTCGGGAAATCCCTTCTTAGTGCACCCCTACGGTCCCCAAGGAACATACATGCCAAATTTCAGCTTCCTGCGCCCAATAGTTTCGGCTGTAGCGTGTCTATCAGTCAGTCAGTAACGCAAGGATTTTATATATTAAGATAAACGGCCAACATACCAAATAATTGATTTCCCAGATGGAGAATCACTAAAATATCAGTGTCTATTATCAGTCCGATACTTTGATCAGCCTCAAAAGAGATATTGACAGGCCAACAAATGAAAAGACAGACTGAAAGATGAACAATTAAATGCTCTTATAAGGTATTTTTTTTTTTGATAAAGGTAACTATAAAACCAAATTCCCTATAAAAATCAAGAGCTTAATCGGGACTGTGCTAAAACTGTCTTCTGAATAGTTTTCACAAGCATGAAATACGAGAGCATCAAATACGTACATACCATAAGTTATATATTTCACCGGCAGCTTAGACGTACCATAAGCTCAGGCCAGTTGATTCGGAGAACACTCGTTAACTGAAATATTGTCTTTAATACGAGAAATACTAAATGTATTTCGTATGAAACCGCTACAGCCGAGACTATTGTTTCCGATAGCACATAAATCTATTACGTTTTAGACAAGAGCGTAGAACATAAACCAAATTACAAACAGATGTTCTAGCTTCTATGGCTTTAGGAATTTAGTGGCTCTAAATGGAAACAGGTTTAGTACGTTTATCTTTTATTTTACTGCTATTGCCGTGATCAGATACTATTCCACTATTGGGCACTTGCTTTGATCGTCATAGATTAACTAATTCTTAGGAATGATTAATAAGGGAATACCTACTTAAATAATATTCAACTTAATTCTGCCTCCCTGGTCCATGAATAGCGTATGCGTCTGCTGGTCGGGAGTTCGCAGGTTCTATACCCGAGTCGACAAAAAGTATTACTGAGTTCTTCCGAATTCTCAGTCACAATACGGAGTCTGGCAATGTGCCCGGTAACGGTAATAAGCCCTATTAAGTGGGACCTAAAAGTCATAAGGCCAAATGTGGGCCAAAAATACACCTCTGCCTACCCCTCCGGGGATACAGGCGTGAGTCTATATAAAAGTAAAAAAGTAATCCTTAGCAAATATTTCTCACCATTTGCATTTCAAGCTCGGACTTGCCAAGAGTTCTACCGGTTCATCATTAGTACCAACTAGGATTAACGCTGAAACTTGTAGTCTTTGCAGTCCATAAATCTCCATACATCCACATCCTAATAATATATTAAACTATCAAGTGTATTAAATTATAGATTCATCAAACTAGCTTTAAAGACTTCCAGAGAAGAGCTCAGGTCTCAGATTAGCTACAAGTAAGTTGTCTCGAGATACTCCTATACGTAGATCTCCTCGGTCCGGCTGTTGTTCCAACAAATAGTCAATAAGCCAGTCAAAGGTGTCTTTGAACGTATCAGCGTTCGCTACCGCAGTAGGTAGTAGTATAGGTAGATAGCATAACCACTATTTGATCTATCAAAGTGCGCTATATACTGATCCTAAAGTACAGATGGCAAACGTCATTGATCGAAAATGAAAACTCACTCTATATGATCGTGGTTTTGCTTTCATTCCACAGAAACATAATAATATGATGACGTATAATGACTGCACGTATGGATTAGTTGTATATCGTAACAGTATTAATTATAGTAGTTTGATATCCACACGAGACAAAACGTCGTGTGAATCTTAAATTTTTGTTAAATTACCGGTGCCTTAGCACAGGAATTATACCCAGGATATGAGTAACTACGCGATTAACATACATACATACATAGACTCACACCTGTTTCCCAGAGGGATAGGCACGATCCTGACATATCTCTCTTGCTTCATTCATTCCCATCAGATTCCTCATGCATGCTCTTCTGTTCAGGGTACTTCTTACCTGTCCTGTTTGCGATGAACATTCATTAATAATGCCATATTTTGGTTAATTTGATGGACGTCGGCTACATCAGTATAGATCAGTGCCTTTAATTTCCCAATCGAAAGTGGAATATATGATGCATCCAAGCCACAATTACACTAAAATACACTACAAAAGCTGAAGCTGAAGAAATACAAATATTGTAGCAAGTGTCTACAATATATCTATGTTATAAAGTAGTGAATTAAATGAAGATGCGAGTGTGTGTTGAGTGGACAAAGTAATCAGCTCGGCGGGAAGCAAACAGCTCACTAATACAATACTTTATTCGATCCACATTGTTTGCTTTGTGGCGGGAATATTCAGTTTTTTTATTCTACTGTATGTTTTGTTGTACAAATCTCTATAATCTGTATAATTATGTAGAATTCTTGCGTTACTAACTGACTTAATACAATATTATGTGCTGGCGTATCTTAATTATCTAAGGCCTGTCGTACTGTATGGTGCTGAGTGTTGGGCTACAAAGAAGATGGATGAGAAACGATTGCATGTTGCTGAGATGAGAATGTTACGATGGATGTGTGGAGTGACAAGAATGGACAGAATTAAGAAGGGTTACATTAGAGGTAGTATGAAAATAGCGCCCATTGATGAAAAGGTATAAGGGAGTCTATTGGCCTGGTATGGACATGTTATGCGAAGAGATGAGATGTACGTAGGTAAGAAAGTGATGAATATGCACGTCGAAGGACGAAAAGGGAGAGGGCGGCCAAGGAAAAGATGGATGGACTGTGTGAGGATGGATTTGAAAGAGAAAGGGATAAACGATCGGATGACTGGTGACAGACAGAGAAGTATGGAAGCGAAGGACATACTGCGCCGACCCCAAATAAATTGGGACCAGGGCAAGACAATGATGATGTGCTGGCGTATCTTTGGGAAAATGCCCATAGAGAATAATGTGCTATAAATAACTGAAAGAAAACAATGATCACGCAGTGATACTCCGTTGCAACCAAGACTTATACGTTAGACCTCGAGACCGCTAATTCTTAACAGATTTAATAGATCATTCAGTTTTCTACAACGGCTGATTAGTTCTGACCTTCACAACCCACAGGGTAGCTATAGTTTATGGTTTAGATGCGTATCAGATATAGAAGGTGTACTTAATCATATAATGACTATCAAAGGTCTTCATGACAGTCAGAAAATACGACTCACACCATATTGAAAACAGCACATAAACTTTGACATAAGAGAGGAAAACAATAGTTCACACAGTAAATCTGCACTAATGTAATAAAGCTGAAGGATTTGTTTGTTTGTTCACGCTAGTCTAAAAGCCGTAACGTCAACAGCCCATAATATCCATTCCATGGAAAAGCCATTATCATTACGGTCGGGACTCCACAATTAATATCAATCAGACACTAATTCAGACAACGCCATCTGTTGATAATAACCGTACAAGGGATATTCGATACAGGGACATGGTATCTCAACGTAGATACCTAACAATGTATACGATAAAAAAGTGTTTGTCTGTGATTTCAAAATAACTAGATTTTTTCAAGTACCCGTGAATTGCGAAGTACCTGGATGACCGAGTTTTGCTTGGTATTTCTTTGTGGTAAATCGTTTTGAAACGACGTTTTCTAAAAATGAATTCTAGCTAGATCGATTATCACCCCTGAAACTTCCTGTGTACAAAATTTTATGAAACTCGTTGGTGCCGTTTCTGATACTCAGATTATATATACAAGAATTGCTTGTTTAAAGGTATAAATTTATTTATAACTTTAAGGTATAAATTATAAATAAAATCTATCTGCGTCTTAATTAATTGGTTTTTGGCTATGAACACACATGATGTCAAGGGATGATACTGTGCCGATGAGTACGTTTACCTAGAAGATACCTTTTCATTCGCGACTTGAAGCCGATTGTATCTGTCTGCCTATCTGATTTGGCTTAAATGATTTTAATGGCACTTGGAAGATAGAGAATTTTGTAGTGCTACATAGATGCTCCATTTCACACATCATTCCAAATTACTTATCATAACTATTAAAAGTAATACGGGTGTAACCACGGGTGTAACCACGGGGCAATGCTAGTCGCATAACATATCTGATCCCCACTCGCATTGTACCAACTCGTGTTACCAAACACACATTAGTCCAATTTAGAGTATTCGGTAACGGAAACTATCAATCATTGTTGACACTCGCAATATATACGTTACAATACAGATTTGTGAATTTATGTATGAGTGTCCCACTTACGTCACGATGAATGTGGAGTTTGCATTCTAATGGGGCTCGTGACGTTATCGCGTGACCTTGACCTCAACGTGTTTTTCGCATTGACATCGGCGAATGTCAGTAGAGCGCTTTGTGATTTTGTAAACATGAGTGAATTCACAAAGATAGCTTTATTTATAATCTGTTGTAGTAATGTGTAGTTATATAATTTATAATAAGACTAGAGGACGCCAGCAGCTACGCCTGCATTTTTTTTAAATTTACCCGTTTTTGCCGATCCCGTAGGAATTTCGGGAAATCCCTTCTTAGTGCACCTCTACGGTCTCCAAGGAACATACATGCCAAATTTCAGCTTCCTGCGCCAAATAGTTTCGGCTGTAGCGTGTCTGTCAGTCAGTCAGTAACGCAAGGATTTTATATATTAAGATTAAGGTGTATAGACTGTAATAAATATAAGTAGGTATAATGAAATAAGTAATAATACAAAACCATACTATCGCGTTAAGGATACTTGTAATGATAGTGTTGTGTATGTATATAAATAAATAAATAAATGTTAACCTATGGGCGTCATGATGTCATCGCGTGACCTTGACCTGTTGACACCCGACATGTTTTTCGTATTGACATCGGCGAAAGTCAGGACGAAAGTGTTTTGTATACATATTTTAATCTATGGGCGTTATGGTTTGATCTTAGCCTTGACCTTGACCTTTGCGGTGTAAAGACAGTTATGTTTTGTTTTTTAATGAGACGGTAGGTGTGATACTGACCACTGATTGTCTAAATTACCCGTGTGGTTGACGGCATAGAATACAAGTGTCACCACCCCCTATCTTCCCGTGGGTGTCGTAAGAGGCGACTAAGAGATAACACGATGCAAATACCATCTTTGCGTAGAGACGGAAAACTCGACATCAAACCCTATACGACTGCCTCGTTGGTCTCGCGGCATAAATGTGCGAGTGGGATCGGGAGGTCCCGGGTTCGATTCCTGGGTCGGGCAGTGTTATTGGGTTTTTCTGTCACGAAATTCTCAGTAGCAGCACGGAGTCTGGAAATGTGCCCGGTACGGCAATAGGCTCGCCCCTTATTACGTGGGACTAAAGTATATCTGGCGAAAAGTGGGTGTAGAAATACACCTCTGCCTACCCCTTCGGGGATAAAAGGCGTGACGATATGTATCTATGTATTGTCTAAATACAGGTCTTGTACCTGTCGCTGTGTAATGACTGGTATCGAAGTTAGGGGAGCAATTAACTTGTAATGTCATCATATGACCTTGAACGCCATCCATAATGTCACCATATTGTTTTTCGTATAACCAGCGTAAACTGTAGCGTTTTTAACTTCAATTAACTTAATAGAATGTTTATATGTGTAGATGTGTTGTTAAATAAGATTCTAAATGCTTTCTGTTCTCAATTACTATCGAAATAGTGGCCTATTATCTTGTTCACAAATGCCTGAAACTATTTTCAGTATGGATATAATTTGTAGCTGACATATTATTGGTCAATTTTTGTCCTAGGACCTTTTCTTCCATTAACTTGCTACAAATGTTCTCTCGAAAAAAATCTTCCGTTAATAGTTAAAAGATACACAGTACCTAACAATTCCAAATGATTTTATACGAGACTAGAGGACGCCAGCAGCTACGCCTGCAATTTTTGTAAATTTACCCGTTTTGGCCGACCCCGTGGGAATTTCAGGAAATCCCTTCTTAGTGCACCTCTACGGTCCCCAAGGAACATACATGCCAGATTTCAGCTTCCTGCGCCCAATAGTTTCGGCTGTCGCGTGTCTGTCAGTCAGTCAGTAACGCAAGAATTTTTATATTAAGAAGATGAAGAATTACAGAACGTTGTTTCCTTTGTGTATTTTCAAGTTAAAATCTTTAGCGAAAGATCACACGACGCAAGTAAACATAGTCTTTGTATCGGGAATATTTCGGCCTCGTGCTTTGTTTTGGTTCTCCGACGTGTAAACCAAAGCGTTTGTAGAGAAACGCGCTATTTCCCATCGCACTGGTTGTGTTGGGACTGAAACTCGCGAATGGGACTGACATATTAAAGAATGGATAAGGGCAAACGAGTTGGCTGCTATAGAACTTCACGACTATCACAGATGTCTTTTACAAATATTACCTGTACCTACATATGTGCACTTTCTAAAATTAATATTAATGCGTCGTTGTGTGTTATTCAAAGCTCAATTAAGCTAATCCTAGACCTTCAGATAGTTAAAAGCTAAAACAGGTACCTTCGTCTTTTATTTATACGTACAGATATAGTTTAAGACTTGAAATAATTTAAAAAATACTAATTAATACCTACAAGAAGTGAAAAATAAAAAACTTAAAAATTCTAATTTAGAAAGCGTCATGAAACCCATCCGCATCGCAGTCAATTGGAAGCGTGCCCAGGAGACTGGAAGCATTACCTCGTTGTATGACTATACTTATCTTTTGAGCCAAATACGTGCCAGCCCTCTGGTCATGCGAGGCGTCTATGAGTCTCTTTGCGAGATCTCTAAAAAGTGACCTCGCACTTGGACCTCATGGCCCCAATGTTTCGACACCAAACGGCTCAAATACATAATCTCCTATTAGATTAACATATTTCCGCCGTTTGAGGGTACCTAATTTAAGAAGTAAGAATATTCCTGGTAAAATCGTCACACCAATAGATAAACTCTACAATACACACAACTGTGGATACATTGCATGACCGTATTTTGTACGCTCAATGAGGCATAATGCTAACACCACAATGATCTCTTCACTGGGTCACTTCCAAGATCATTATATCCAACCACATCCACCTGAAAGTTTTCGTCCAATATATAAATAAGTGAACCACTTACAAACTATAAATAAGGCTTTGATCCTACACAGACCCACAACCTGCTTTAAACCTAGGGTTGCAACAACTTTCGCAAAGGTCAATTACAAATTATAATCTATCTAAAACCAATTACAACTAACATCTGATCTGTCGAGTCGAATGCAAGCGAAACCAATCATGATGTTCTAAACAAACCCTAACCAAGGCCTTGCTGTATTTTAAGCTCGCGTCCCACGGTGCCTGGTATTGCGGACGGACGCGCGCGGCACCTTTGAAGATATACCGTGAGTGCACCTGCAACACCGCGCACCGTGGAAAGCAGGCTTTACAATCTGTACCCAATGCATACTATCTAACTTTCCTCTTGCAAACTTTACACATTTCCGTATAATTCCACCGCGACGAGTAACTATTATTATTTGACGAAATACTTTAGACAGTTCGGATTTGGATACTCCCATTGGATCTAAAGACTTCATCAAAACCAAGATGTCGTTTATAACGACCTCGTCACGGCAAATCCCAAGGTATTGTGGTCAAACCTATTACTGCTTCCAAGAAAATGGACTCTGTAGTCCTCAATAATAGATCAGTTCTCAGGATGGAATGCATAATTAATTTCGTCAAACTGACCGTTATTTTTAGATTTATTCATAGAATGACCGCTATCCTGTTTAGCATTCCTTTTGAATTATGATTTGAAGGAATCTGATTATCCTTTCTTCCACGCATTGAACTCGGCAAATAGCGGCACCTATCTGTATTATATAAAACCCTTGCATTACGTACTGACTGACTGGCAGACCACGAACCGCTGAAACTACTGAGCGCGTCAAGCTGAAATTTGGCATGTATGTACAATCAAACAAGTCGGCGGCGTTGGACCAGTTTGAAAAAATACCCTTGGCTCGCTCATAGAGTCGAGGCACACCAGAAACTGGTTTTGTATACGAGTGTCAATGTTTGTGTAAAGTAGCACTGGAAGCGACGATGTCTTGCTGAGCGATTCTTGCCCTTATGATGGTCAAGCGGGAAGTTGTTCGACCTTGAGGACCGTAAAGGTGCACTATTAAGGCATTGGTCGCAATCCCACGTGATCAGGACACAATGGTAAAATTAAAAAACAAATGTGCGAGCGTAGGCATAGGCGTCCTCTATTAGTGATAGGATATAATATACGATATTTTTTTTATAGACTCACGCCTGTGTCCCCGAAGGGGTAGGCAGAGGAGTAATATTACACCCACATTTCGCCATGAATTGTTAGGTCCCACGTAATAGGGGGCGAGCCTATTCCCGTTACCGGGCGCATCACCAGACTCAGTGCTGCTACTGAGAATTCGGAAAACCCAGTACCACTTTTGCCCGACCCGGGAATCGAACCCGGGACCTCCGATCAGCAGTCGCATACGCTATCCACTGGACCACGGAGGCAGTCATATATACGATAATAAGGCATAATTATGGCTTACCAAAGCGTGGGTGATTAAAAGAAATACCAGTGTGTAATATATCCAATTTAAATGCGGGTTATTTATTTGCTGATTTGGCATTTCTGTATATCATATATGTTATCAGAAACCATAATTATATACGTAGGTCTCGGAAAAAGGTTGATGTGCTTTATCATTTTAATTTGTAGAAGCATAGCTGCAGAATGCTAGCAGTGATCGTGAGCTATATACAGGTTGTTTGGTAATTCCTCTGTATAAATGACCAGCGTACTAAATATTTCATTTCCTATATAGAAAATCACTAAAATATCAGTGTCAAATATGGTTAGGTCTACGATCTACGAACAGTTATTAGTTAACGTCGGAGCTTGACATTTTCGCGTCAGGAGAGAGCATCAAAAGACTATAAGCGTCAGTATCTATTATCGTACTTTTTTCAGCTCCATACTTTGATCAGACTGAAAAAAGATATTGAAAGGGCAACAAATAAAAATACAGAAGGATGAACAACCAAATGCTCTTATCATCATCATGTCAGCCTAGAGACGTCCTCTGCTGGACATAGGCCTCCCCCAAGGTTCTCACACAGAACGATTTTGAGCCTTATAAGGTACCTTTTCTCTTTTCAAAACGTAGATCAAAAACCAAATTCTCTAGCAAAAGCTTTATTGTTGGTGTAGTAAAACTGTCCACTGAATAGTTTTCACTAGCATGAAATACGAGCGCATCAAATACGTACATACCATGGTCCATAAGTTATATATTTCACCGGCAGTTTATACGTAGCATAAACTCAGGCCAGTTGATTCGGAGAACACTCGTTAACTGAAATATTGTCTTTAATACGAGAAATACTAAATGTATTTCGTATGAAACCGTTACAGCCGAGACTATTGTTTCCGATGGCACATAAATCTATTACGTTTTAGACAAGAGCGTAGAACATAAACTAAATTACAAACAAATGTTCTAGCTTCTACGGCTTTGGGAATTTAGTGGCTCTAAATAGAAACAGGTTTAGTACGTTTATCTTTTATTTTACTACTATTGCCGTGATCAGATACTATTCCACTATTGGGCACTTGCTTTGATCGTTATAGATAAACTAATTCTTAGGAATGATTAATAAGGGAATACCTACTTAAATAATATTCAACGTAATTCTGTCTCCCTGGTCCATGAATAGCGTATGCGTCTGCTGATCGGGAGTTCGCAGGTTTTATACCCGGGTCGAGAAAAAGTATTACTGAGTTCTTCCGAATTCTCAGTCACAATACGGAGTCTGGCAATTTGCCCGGTAACGGCAATAAGCCCTATTAAGTGGGACCTAAAAGTCATGAGGCCAAATGTGGGCCAAAATTACACCTCTGCCTACCCCTCCGGGGATACAGGCGTGAGTCTATAAAAAAAGTAAAAAGTAATTCTCAGAAAATATTTCTCACCATTTGCATTTCAAGCTCGGACTTACCAAGAGTTCTACCGGTTCATTATTAGTACCAACTAGGATTAACACAGAATCTTGTAAGTAGTATTTGCAGTCCATAAATCTCCATACATCTACATCATAATAATATAATAAACTATCAAGTGTATTAAATTAAAGATTCATCAAACTAGCTTTAAAGACTTTCAAAGAAGAGCTCAGCTCTCAGTTTAGCTACAAGTAAGTTGTCTCGAGATACTCCTATACGTAGATCTCCTCGGTCCGGCTGTTGTTGGAACAAATAGTCAATAAGCCAGTCAAAGGGGTCTTTGAACGTCTCAGCGTCGGCTACCGCAGTAGGTAGTACTATACAACACCCACAATGAAAAAGATCGTAACTCATATTTTGTAACTTTACAGGAGAGCGTGTCAAAGATTTAAAAAAATCTCAATCAATTCTGTTAAGTCCTAGTGCCTTGAAACTTGAAAACTAAAAACTTGAGGGGATAATTTACATTTACATATGCTATATATGATTAATGTGTTAATAACTTACGTAGTTTATTAGTTTTGTGAGTTACAATCATATTACACGGGGTAACCATTAAAATGTGACATTGTTTCTCAGACCTACAATGCAAATTTGCATGGTATATTACATTTTGCAATAAAAAAAATATTTAAGTCTGAGATACAAGGGCTCAAATATTTAATATTATTAAAGATAGGCAAACATACTAGCGTGTAACTAAATATACCCTTTTATCATCTTCATTGGACGTCAACTTACATTTTTTTACTATTGGCTAAACTCGTAACGCGAATGTATTCTGATACAGGGATGAGCGCATAAAAACAGATTTTTTTGTTTACTGTGGATATCATTGTAACTCAGATTCACCAAATAGTGAGTTACGATGTTTTTCATTGCAGGTGTCGTATATGATCTTATGATCTATCAAAGTGCGCTATATACTGATCCTAAAGTACAGCTAGCAAACGACATTGACCGAAAATGAAAACTCACTTTATATGATCGTGGTTTTGCTTTCATTGCACAGAAACATAATAATATGATGACGTATATCGTAACAGTATTAATTATAGTAGTTTGATCTCCACACGAGACAAAACGTCGGGTGAACCTTAAATTGTTGTTAAATTACCGGCGTAAGGCACAGGATTTATACCCAGGATATGAGTAACTACGCGATTAACATACATACATAGACTCACACCCGTTTTTCGGAGGGGTAGGCAGAGACTACGGAACGCCATTTGCAACAATCCTGACATATCTCTCTTGCTTCATTCACTCCCATCAGATTCCTCACGCATGCTCTTCTGTTCAGGGTACTTCTTACCTGTCCTGTTTGCGATTAACACTCATTAATAATGCCATATTTTGGTTAATTTGATAGACGTCGGCAACATCAGTATAGAGAAGTGATTATATGGTGCAACCAAGCCAAAATTAAACTAAAATACACTACTAAAGCTATCTTACAAAGAAATACAAATATCATAGCAAGTGTCTACAATATATATATGTCATAAAGAAGTGAATTAAATGAAGATGCGAGTGTGTGTGAGTGGACAAAGTAATCAGCTCGGCAGGAAGCAAACAGCTCACTATAATACTACAACACTTTGTTCGATCCACATTGTTTGCTTTGTGGCGGGAATATTCAGTTTTTTATTCTAGTGTATGTTTTGTTGTACAAGTTTCTATAATCTGTATACTTATGTAGAATTGTTGCGTTACTAACTGACTTATTACAATATTATGTGCTGGCGTATCTTAATTATCTATGGCCTGTTGTACTGTATGGAGCTGAGTGTTGGGCTACAAAGAAGATGGATGAGAAACGATTGCATGTTGCTGAGATGAGATTGCTACGATGGATATGTGGAGTGACAAGAATGGACGGAATTAGGAATGATTACATTAGACGTAGTATGAAAGTAGCGCCCATTGATGAAAAGGTAAAAGGGATTCGATTGGCCTGGTATGGACATGTTATGCGAAGAGATGAGATGTACGTAGGCAAGGAAGTGATGAATATGCACGTAGAAGGACGAAAAGGGAGAGGGCGGCCAAGGACAAGATGGATGGACTGTGTGAGGATGGATATGAAAGACAAAGGGATAAACGATCGGATGACTGGTGACAGAGAAGTATGGAAGCGAAGGACATACTGCGCCGACCCCAAATAAATTGGGACCAGGGCAAGACAATGATGATGTGCTGGCGTATCTTTGGGAAAATGCCCATAGAGAATAATGTGCTATAAATAACTGAAAGAAAACAATGATCACGCAGTGATACTCCGTTGCAACCAAGACTTATACGTTAGAGCCCCGAGACCGCTAATTCTTAACAGATTTAATAGATCATTCAGTTTTCTACAACGGCTAATTAGTTCTGACCTTCACAACCCACAGGATAGCTATAGTTTATGGTTTAGATGCGTATCAGATATAGAAGGTGTACTTAATCATATAATGACTATCAAAGGTCTTCATGACAGTCAGAAAATACGACTCACACCATATTGAAAACAGCACATACCTAAACTTTGACATAAGAGAGGAAAACAATAGATCACACTGTAAATCTGCACTAATGTAATAAAGCTGAAGGATTTGTTTGTTTCTTCAGGCTAGTCTAAAAGCCGTCACGTCAACAGCCCATAATATCCATTCCATGGAAAAGCCATTATCATTACGGCTGGGGCTCCACAATTAATATCAATCAGACACTAATTCAGACAACGCCATCTGTTGATAATAACCGTACAAGAGATATTCGATACAGGGACATGATATCTCAACGTAGATACCTAACTATAAATACATAAAATTAAAGTGTTTGTCTGTGATTTCAAAATACTTAGATCTTTTCAAGTTCTCGTGAATTCTAAGTACCTGGATGGCCTAGTTTAGCACGGTATTTTTGTGGTAAAACGTGTAAAAACGACGTTTTCTAAAAAATGAATCCTACCTAGATCGATTTATCGAACCCGAAACTCGTTGGAGCCGTTTTCCGATATACAAGAGTTGTTCGTTCAAGGGTATCAGATAACATGATAAGTAAAAGAAATCAATAAAATTGTGCTTTAAGTTCGTCGGTCTATTTCCTAAACTTTGTATTAAATAGTTACATTTGTTTATGATCACACCTGATCTGAAGCGATGATATTGTCCCGATGATGATTAGAGAAGAAGAAGCCAAGAAGGTACCTATATACCCGTGACTTAAACCACCCAGATTGTATCTGTCTGCCTATCTGATTTGGCTTAAATGATTTTAATGGCACTTGGAAGATAGAGAATTTTGTAGTGCTACATAGATGCTCCATTTTACACATCATTCCAAATTGCTTATCATAACTATTGAAGGAAGCACGGGTGTAACCACGGTACACAACTAGTTATAACATATCTGATCCCCGCTCGCATTGTCCCAATTCGTGTTACCAAACACACATGAGTCCAATTTAGAGTATTCAGTAACGGAAACTATCAATCATTGTTGACACTCGCAATATATACGTTACAATACAGATTTGTGAATTTATGTATGAGTGTTCCACTTACGTCATGATGACTGTGGAGTTTGTATTCTAATGGGGCTCGTGACGTCATCGCGTGACCTTGACCTCTACCACCCGACATGTTTTTCGCATTGACATCGGCGAATGTCAGTAGAGCCCTTTGTCATTTTGTAAACATGAGTGAATTCACAAAGATAGCTTTATTTATAATCTGTTATAGTGATGTGTAGTTATATAATTTATAATAAGATTAAGGTGTATAGACTGTAATAAATATAAGTACGTATAATGAAATAAGTAATATTAGAAAACCATACTATCGCATTAAGGATACTTGTAATGATAGTGTTGTGTATGTATATAAATAAATAAATGTTAATCTATGGGCGTCATGATGTCATCGCGTGACCTTGACCTGTTGACACCCGACATGTTTTTCGTATTGACATCGGCGAAAGTCAGGACGAAAGTGTTTTGTATACATATTTTAATCTATGGGCGTTATGGTTTGATCTTAGCGTTGACCTTGACCTTTGTGGTGTATAGACAGTTATGTTTTGTTTTTAATGAGACAGTAGGTGTGATACTGACCACTTATTGTCTAAATACAGGTCTTGTACCTGTCGCTGTGTAATGACTGGTATCGAAGTTAGGGCTGCAATTAACTTGTAATGTCATCATACGACCTTGAAGGCCATCCATAATGTCACCATATTTTTTTTCGTATAACCAGCGTAAACTGTAGCGTTTTTAACTTCAATTAACTTAATAAAATGTTTATATGTGTAGATGTGTTGATTAATAAGGTTCTTAATGCTTTCTGTTCTCAATTATTATCGAAATGGTGGCTTATACGGAATATCCCTGAAACTATTTTCAGTATGGATATAATTTGTAGCTGACATATTATTTGTAAATTTTTGTCCTAGGACCTTTTCTTCCATTAACTTGCTATAAATGTTCTCTCGAAAAAAATCTTCCATAAATAGTTAAAACGAATAGTAACATAACAATTCCAAATGATTTTATACGAGACAAAGAATTACAGTACGTTGTTTCCTTTGTGTATTTTAAGTTCACATCTCTAGCGTAAGATCACACGACGCAAGTAAACATATTCTTTGTATCGGGAATATTTCGGCCTCGTGCTTCGTTTTGTCTCTCCGACGTGTAAACCAAAGCGTTTGTAGAGAAACGCGCTATTTCCGAATTTCGAACTGTTTGTGTTGGGACTGAAACTCGTGAATGGGAGTGAAATATTAAAGGATATATTATTATAAGGTTGAACGACTTCGATGCTATAGAACTTAGGCTATATGACAAGAGTACCTTTTTATCTTGATTTTATAGGTGACTAAATGAGTCCGTAGTTACACCCGCGTTATTTAAGGCTACTGTTCCTCTCCCGTGGCTTATAGCGTGATGTTATATAACCTATAGCCCTCCTCGATAAAAGGGCTATCTAACACTGAAGAAGAATTTTTTAAACCGGACCGTTAGTTCCTGAGATTAGCGCCTTCAAGCAAACAAACGAAACTCTTCAGCTTTATATATTAGTACTAGAGGACGCCAGCAGCTACACCTGCATTTTTTTAAATTTACCCGTTTTGGCCAATCCCGTGGGAATTTCGGGAAATCCCTTCTTAGTGCACCCCTGCGGTCTCCAAGGAACATACATGCTTCCTGCGCCCAATAGTTTCGGCTGTAGCGTGTCTGTCAGTCAGTCAGTAACGCAAGGATTTTATATATATTAGATTGGGGAAACATAGGTAGCATATAAAGGGAGTTTAAAAAACTGGAAAGGTTCTAATGTGTTGGCTACGCCTAAGACGTCGAAGCGGAAGTAAGAAGTTGCCGCGGGTTGGGATCGCGGACAAATATAAAATATATATATTTCATAAATAAGTCCTAGCATAGGTATTTTTTGTAGTAGTTACTTGAAGCTAAATTGGTTGCCTCGCTACCGATGTGTCGCTCGCCGTGGATTGGTTTCTTACACGGTAGAGCAATTTGCTTGATCGGCAAAATGTCGTCTCAAGACTATGTGTTCCTTGTATCCGTGATTCGAATAAAGACATACAGACATATTTATTTCTGCATTTTGGTTGTTTACACCCTTATTCAAGTCAAAAACCTATTCTAGATGATGCCGGCTTTTCCTAGCTAAATGACTTCTTGAGAAGAAAGTCCGAAACAAACTCAAAGTCATTTCTTTTTTTTTTGTCATTTCATTATATTTCTCTTCGTTCATATTCTTTGAATGTTTGTAAAGACTTCAGCAACGCATCCGAAAGGCACTAAAAAGTCAAATAGCCTACTAAGAAAATACAATTAAACAATCACTTATATGTAATCTTTAAGGCACCATACAAAAAAAATACGACTTATCGCTAGCCCGTAGCTATTTTTGTTTTAATAATAAAAAGCAGCTCATAATTATGCAGAGAACAAAACGAAAAGTACGTATTACGCCCCAGTACGTACGAACCGAACACAGGGAACGTTCGTGCGAAAACAAGACAAAACAAATACGAGTAGAACAGATATACATATATCGGTAAATAAAGGCATGCGTGCATTAATTCTTGTAATTTATAATCAAGTTTCGCTTCACGCGGGATAAGACACAGGACTTGCGCACGTGAGAAAAATTCACAATGATACGATATATTTGTTTGCGATATGTTAAGATTTGTGCGAAACTTAAACAAAGTAACACTGTAAAGCATTATTTTCATTTGTTTGGGCATATACAAAAAGATTTGTCGTATAGGCAGCATTAATCTATCATTGGGTAAATGTTTTTGAAGTTTTATATATATTCACGGTAGTAGAGCCTTGCTGATTTCAGCATGAATGGGCCGGCTCGACCGGGGAAGTACTACCCTGTCACAGAAAATTGACTTAAAGTAACAGTACTGTTGCATTTCGTTCGGTGAGTGAGAGTGCCGGAGGGCCTATCCCCTATTCCTTCTACCTTATTCCACTCCTTATCCTATCCCTTTGCCCAACCCCAATGGGCGGCGCACTTGTGACTCCTGTGGTGTTGCTTGTGTCCATGGGCGGCGGTAATTGCTTGCCATCAGGCGACCCGGACGCCCGTTTACCGCCTTTTCTTAAAAAAATATATATCTTGGAAGGTTTCTGAGATACCTTGTAGCAGAATATTGCCTATACAGGCTTCCAAGTTTAGTATTTTCTCCATACATTATTTAATGCTAAACCAACGAATAACCAAATTAATAACAACAACCTCAACTCTATCCTACAGATTAAAATACAGCAATAAAAACCCAACAAGGGATTAAAAAGCAATATTTAAAACGCATTAAATAACCATAGCAGTGTCATTGTCCTACACTGACAATGTTTATTCTCGAACACAATCCATAAAGATCATTTTATATTTACAGTCGTTTCGTAAATAGGACTTTAAATCGTATTCAATACTGCAACAGATATCATATTTTCGGACACTTTTGCATGCGATCCGAAGGCTTTATAACGTAATAACCCGTGAATGAATATTGGCATAAATATCAAAATAACAGATACAAATATCAAAGTCAATTGGAGCAAAAGTTATTTACATTTGACGTGTGCGCTATTTTGGTTCGTAAACATTATATAACGCTACTTTATGCCATGTTTTATTGTTTTGCAACAAACATATACAAGAACATTATACATTAACTAAATCATAAAAACGCCAGTGATACGGCGATCATATTATTTTGCTCTATGTTTTTTGTGTAACTGAGACTTATTTTTATGTTCGAAGGTAGTAAACAGGCATAAAATGGCTTCATGGAAAAGATTCCCCTTAGTTTAGCTTAGATACTCGCATTAAGTATTGTGAGGTATAGAGATTGTGTTGTAGAATGTTGGGATGGCAAGCAAGCGTGTGGACGATACAAACTGTACGTATTATATGAATAACTAATATTATGGGACAATCCACTCATAGCCATCTAATTCTAAACTATACAGAGCCTGAACTACGGTTATTAGGCGACTGATATATATTTGCCTAATTATTAAATATGTACGACACTCTGAATCGATCTATCAATATCTACACTAATAGCAAATACAACCGAACCGTGCAAAATCAAAGTCACCCTGAATAATTTTGATTCCGAGGACATACATGTTACGACATGACATACGTCTCCTTGATCAGTATGACTGCTTCACAGAAGGAGACGGCAGCGTTCCAAGACCTCTCGCACCGAACCATAGACGGAACCAGGGTCGGCAGCGAGAGGGTAACCGACAACCTCTTTTCCTAACAGGTTTTTGTAGGCAACCCAATATCATCTTGTTTGCAGTGAAGTAGCGGTCATTTTAAATAAGATTTGTCTATTAAACATAGTATCAACTTAACAGTCGAAGTGTCTATACCTAGCAACCCAAACGGCATACAAATACGCCAGGAACCATTTACAACCCAATGTTTACCGTAACCTTTAGGACAACATACATTCGGTTCGGTTAGTGCCAAATTCATTCATTAAACGCGTCAATGCAATATTTAACGAAAAGCCATTTTTTTGTCTATTTTTCCTAGTCTGGACCGGTTTTTTTTTACCAACCCATTCGCGATATATTTTTTAACATGCAAAATTTGATATAACATAGTTTTCATCCAATTATCAGATCGGTGAAGGTCGCTCTTCTACGGATCTCTTACTAATAGGCGTGTGCCTATGGTCCATATTTCTACGCAACATATTTTTCTACTGTAAAATCAAGATGCGAGATAAGATTTTTAAAACGTATGCAGTAAAATACTTATTAATTTTTGCCCACGCGATTATCAATCTCCTCTTCTAGTTTCTAGTGGTAATATTTAGTACAAATAACATCATCCTAAAATGTGAGTTATGATATCTTGGCAAATCATATCTATCTATCAGATTAGTATAGTAACCATCTACGAAACTTATGGCTGGATAGCGCGCACTACCATAAAACGGGTATCTATTACCCGTTTTATGGAGGTTTCCAATTATTCATTTTTATTTTTACCTAGCATTTATTTCGGATCGTTACTTACACTGATATTAAATTCACTATAGTCTAAAATATTAGAACTAAAATAAATCCGTATCATGCCAGACTTAACAAATGCTTAAAGAACAAAGAAAATCTAAGCTCAAAGTAACAATAAATGTCATCATACAGGTTTTCGCAGTCCATTGCTGGAAATAGTTCCCTCTTCATTTAAGTTACACAGCCATAGTAAGTCAATGGTAGGATTTGGCCTACTATACCACGCTAGCCAGACGGGTTAGTATGGGTTTGATGTCGAGGTTTCCTTTTCTTAACAAAGACACTATTTCCTTCGTTAACTATTTTAGACACCTGATACGACATCCATTGTAATAAAATGGGTTGAAAACACTCCACCACCCATTATGTACAAGCCCGAAGTCTGGTGATGTGCCCGTAACGGCAATAGTCTCGCCCTCTATTACGTGGGACCTAATAATTATTGGGGAAATGTAGGTGTAATATTTACACCTCTGCTTACCCCATCGGGGGGCCGGCGTGAGACCATAAATAAATAAATAAACATTATGTACAATTCTACATCACACGAAGTGTTAACTCGCGTGTGGATCAAAACCACAATTCTTATCATAGTAATATAATAATAATAATAATAATATTCTACCACATACACACATCACCATCTAGTCCCAAGCTAAGCAGAGCTTGTGTTATGGACTCTAGATAATGGATAAACATACATATATACTATTTTTTTTGTAAATACATACATATATAATATACAGCGAGACAACTGCTTAAGACACTATGCCACACATTCAGTCTATATAATTACTCGAATATAGACGATTACCGAGGTCCCATGGTTGGCTAGTATTTGGCAGAGGCGATTATGATCAATAAAATTATCGACATAGTTGTCAATCCTCGAACTAACCGATACGCTTCTAGGAAAATCGGACGTACGGCATCGGTGGAGTGAGGGACTTTCGAAACCACAACCTTGCGAAGCATTTACTATAACTATTATATTATCTGAGACACCTCTAACAAATAAGTGTGTTACAATAGGTAATCGGTTTTACATTTAATAAACAAGTCAAATCATAGATTTATATCTAAGTCTTATAAACTCTTATTTATATTTCTATGTATCTATCCAAAAGAAGCGGCGATAGCCCAGTGGTGTACGTAACGGACTGCCGAGACGATGGTCTCAGGTTCGATCCCCAGTTACCCCGGGCACACACCTATGACTTTTGGAAGTTATGTGTGGTATTAAAAATATTAATTATCGCTCGCTTAACAATGTGCCCGGTAGATGGCAATAGGCTCGCCCGCTATTACATTGGGACCGAAACATATCTGGCGAAGTGTGGGTGTGTAATACACCTCTGCCTACCCCTTCGGGGATAGGAGGCGTGAAGATATGTTATGTTATGTTATGTATCTATCCATATTTTTTATTTGCTGACTAAAGCAAATAATTTATATTGGCTTTTTCCGCGGCTTCGCTCGCGTAAATTTGGGGTTCTCTAGTTATAGTATATCATCTAGGTATGATCGGGGTAACACAAATCTCCTTTATTGGGCGCATACTTCTATAATTATTGTCATTTTAACTGTTTAAGAAATATAACTGCAAAAAGTATTTACACTTACAAACTATTTAGTACCTACTAAGACTTCGTAGTACTCAAAATGTTATCCGGTATCAGTGACGTTTCGCTAAAGTGGCCAATATGGCGACTGCGATTTGTCTGTCAGAACCATTAGATTTTAACAAATTACTCGACAATTCGAATTTTGCGGCTATATGTTGTCGACTCGAAATCTTTATTTTTTTTATGTTTCATTATTCAGGCAAGGTTTCGATCGAGTCTCCCGTGACGAAATTATTAATATAGATTTGGCACTGCGATGCTAGCGCAGTCCGTCGGTTCCAATGTGAAACATTCCAAAGTCAACAACTACTTATAAATTAAAAATTAACTAAATAAACATTTTCTAGTGGACTATTGCCACTTCGGATAAGTTTTAATTGATGATACCAATGTATTTGTAGCGATAACATTTTTATGCATTGTAATATGTAGGATCTATTTATTACGATGCTTTATCAGCTTTTTTCATTTATTTTTACCAAACATCAAAACTGCGTGGCAATAGGCTTAACATAACTAGCGAAATGTGGGTGAGTAATACACCTCTGCTTACCCCTTCGGGCCTTCGGGGCTAAAGGCGTGAAGTTATGTTATCAAGACTGCCTCCGTGGTCCAGTGGATAGCGTATGCTGATCGGGAGGTCCCGAGGTCGATTCCCGGGTTGGTGGAAGTTACTGAGTTTTTCCGAGTTCTCAGTAGCAACACGGAATCGGGCAATGTGCCCGGTAACGGCAATATTACGCCTCGCCTCGCCTCCTATTACGTGGGGCCCTAAAATTCATAAGGCAAAATGTGGGCGTTATATTACACCTCTGCATACCCTTCCGGTAATACAAACGTAACGCTATGAAGCTATTCATCTTACATGTCACTTAGCTAAACAAGCGATTATTATTGATATTTTCTTTTTGCATACATACATAGACTCACGCCTGTTTGCCGGAGGGGTAGGCAGAGACTACGGAACGCCATTTGCAACAATCCTGACATATCTCTCTTGCTTCATTCACTCCTATCAGATTCCTCATGCATGCTCTTCTGTTCAGGGTACTTCTAACCTGTCCTGTTTTTAGGATGTCTCCAATCTGGTCAGAGAACGTCCGCCTAGGTTTTACCCTTCCTCCTGTCCCTTCCACACTTGCCTTATATACTGCTTGGTCAGTCTTTCGTCATCCATCCTCTCCACGTGCCCAAATCATCTTAGCATACCTTTCTCGGTGCTTGTCACTACATCTTCTTTTACCCCACAACACTCTCTTATCACACAATTCTTTACTCTGTCAGTCAAAGAAACACCACACATACTTCTCAGTTCAATCATTTCAACAGCATTTATTCTACTTTCATGACTCTTCTGCCATACCCAACTATCACTACCATACATAAGAGTAGGTACTAACACCCCTCTATGCACAGCCAAACGTGCCTTTTTGGACACGTTTTTTCACGGCTATTCATAAACGCCTTCAGAGCTCCATTCACTCTATTACCTGCATTAACTCTTCTTTCAATACCTTCTACATTATTTTTGCTTAAATACGTAAAAGGCATTAAAACTGTTATTCATGAATACACTATTCTAAATCATGAATCCTTCGCTTATTTCTGCGAATAATCACGAAGGACCAAAATTCAAATTCGATTCCCTGTTTCCAGAATAAGCACAGAGATTGCATAATTTCCTATTACAAGTTTGTCAGTCACACTACAGTAATTCGTCAACATACCTCTTCCCAAAAAATAATGATACAACAAACATGTAAACAAAACAGAGAAAACACTGCCCTAAATAATTACAATCAACAAACAGCAAAAAGGTAGA
Source organism: Euclidia mi (assembly GCA_944739405.2). NCBI lineage: Eukaryota > Metazoa > Arthropoda > Insecta > Lepidoptera > Erebidae > Euclidia > Euclidia mi. Next base: position 662,407 of record OX123194.2, on the reverse strand, counting down.
TCGAGCGAAAACAAATACAGAAAGTACCTACATTACACACATTAACTTGACGTATCACTCGAAACCGACGAACGAAATCACTCCACTCATCCACTAAAGTGAAACATTAATAAAGGAATCACCGGACGTATAAATTATCATGACTATGTGGGTAAAACTATCGAAAACATTTTTATGTGAACTAAAACCCTTTGTGCCTTTGATGACGACAACGCGACGGTTGAGAAGACGCAGATGTCACGGAACTTGCTTTGTTCTCAATCTGTTGTTAATAGCTTTATTAGTAGTTCAAATGTAGTCTGAATAGTTCCGGCTTACATTATAATATACACTGTTTTTCTAGTTGGTTAAATTCCTGTTGAGTTGCTTGGAATATGAGACTCTACCTGTTCGTAAATGTGTTTAAATTACTTTTGAAGTTATCTTGACATTGTATTAGTATCACATAATTATCCGTTTAAACTTTGTATAGTCTCCCGCAACACAAGATTAATTCTAGTCTTCCAGAAAAAGCATAAAAAGATCAGTCCTCTGTATAAACTATAAATCGTCCCACTGCAAAGCACTGTCACACTATGAAAAGGATTAGGCCAAGTGCAGGTTGGCAGACTTCACATGTCTTGCGGGAATATTATGGAGATTTCTCAGACATGTAGTTACTAACTACAAATACTCCCACCAACCCCGATGTGGATATATATTCGTGTTTGTATGTAAATTAGGTCAGTAAGCCTCAGTGTTATGTCAGCCATTTTACCGGTGAAATATATTGTGCGAGCGACAGCTGTCAATTCGCAACAGTGACCTTGGCACGCACGTTAGAAGTGTCACAGTGGATATAAACCTCAAAGCTGACTTTGTGTAAAGTATATTAATTTTTATATGATTACAAAGAACATACGTTGAATTGAATTGTTAATTATCGCTGGTCCCGTGCCTCGGAGAGCACGTTAAGCCGTCGTCGGTCCCGGTTGTCATGAAGATCTTTGACAATCGTTACAGGGCGTCAGTACCGTCATAGAGCATAGATATTATGTAAATCTGTATTCATTGGTACCGTCTAATAAACTGACACTAGTCTATCTAAACCATGGAATATCGCTATCCCTTCGGTTTGCGGAGGTCAGACAGGCAGTCGCTCCGTAGAAAAGTTAATATTCAGCCAAATCCGGTTAGACCAGTAAGCGGACCCCAGATTGAAACTGGGATAACGCTAAGAGGATGATGATACTACAAGCAGCTACAAGTCCAGTTATACAGTTGCAGAACAATTCTGATATTTATTTCCAAGACCATATGAACGGTACAAACGACAAAGAGCCTAGATTGACGTATTGCCTAGCGCGTACGTAAAGTCTATGTAAAAATACCTATAAAATTGTAATTTTGATTATGGAAATGTCACGGCAAAGTTGTGATAGATTCTGAAAGACATTATAAAATAAATTATAATATACCTATTTCAGTGTAACTAGTTTGTTATAATGGTCTGAAACAACTCTTAGTTCACGTGAAATAAAAAAAATGAAAATAAATATTACGTACTTTTAACATTTTCACCTCATTATACTGTGCTGAGTGTTGTGAGTTTTACTTTGGCGATTCACTAATTGATGACATTGATGTATCAAGTTTTAGTGTTCGTTGTGTCCATTTATTGCTTGTATATCCTGTAATACAGGATTCATTCCTAGAGCCAGAATTAAAATTAAAAAAATGTTTAGGTACTGTCGTCCTTGAGGATAGTAAATAAGTCACTCGGATAGTAATATGAGTGTTTATTTTACATAAAGGTATGTCGATAAATTATTCGTCCAAACTTTATTGAACAAGAGGTAATCTACAAATAAATATAAATGTTGTTAAAACTAACTATGACTAAGTGGCTATTTACACATAAATTAAAACAATAATTTCTATACTTAAATAACTAACAAATAAAAGGAAATACATAAAAAAAGTAAAAGCAGAATTTAAAGGGCGTCATGGAAATCCTCCACATCGCCATCAATTGGAAGCGTGCCCAGAATGCTGGCAGCATTGCCACGTTGTATGGCAATGCTGATCTTTTGTGCCAAATACAGGCCAGCCTTCTGGTCACGCGAGGCGTCAACAAGTCTCTTTGAAAGATCTCTAAAAGAGATCTCGCACTTGGACCCCATGGTCCCAACGTTTCAACTCCAAACGGCTCAAATACATAATCCCCTACTAGATTTATGTATTTGCGCCTTTTGAGAGTCTCCGCTGAAGCAGCAGCAGCGCCCGCACAACCCGCTGTGCTAGGAAGATGAGATGACGCAAGGGTGTCGACACATGTTGCGTCCCACACCAAAGGCCTACCCAGCTTCCATGGCAGTAAAGACATACCGTCTGGTCTCTTACCATCGTCGCGTGCCAAGCCCTGAGGTTCAAGTTGGGCTGGAACGCTAGCGGTGACAAGAGCCCGACGAAGTATGTCATTGAGGTTGGCGTGTCGTGAAATACGACCTGCGCTCCTGCTACATGACAGACCATAGTGACCAAGGCTGTCGACAGCCTCTCCACAGTGACAGCGATGTGGAGAAACACATGGCGCAAGGTAAGGTAAGGTATGTAATTAAAAGTCGATCTTTATCTTAAAAGGAAAATTAAGTTAAATTCCTATCAAAAGTATATTACCAAGGCAAGCATTATGTATTTTCCAGTTTATAAGTAGTTCCGCAGGATGAAACAGAAAAGTCGGAAGTAATATGTAAGTACATATTATGTAAACGGATTCTGTGTGACTTTCAAAACATCCGACCGAGACTTACGGGCACGAGCCTCTAAGACGAAATATGAGGACTGAAATCTAAGTTGAAAGGTTCGATAAAGATAAAACAACTTTGAAAATATACCTCCTGGTTATTGTTCGAAGCAAACGAAGTAGAAATTATTTCTGAAATGTAATTTTTTTAAACGGCAATGTGTGGTCTTTTCTTTAAAGGTAACAATTATCCAAGGACAACTGAAACAAGGCTAACATATCAAAAACTAGACGCAGCCTGTACTACAGAACGCAGTTGACTGATGAACACTTACATTTGTACTTATTTATTATGTTTAAACACAGATACCGAACCAACGGTCGTGCTCCATCATTATTTTCAAGTATGTTACCTGGTAACTCCGTCACACGTAACAGATAGACATAATCACTTTAGCATCATATCATTATGGAGACGACGGAACATAAAATAAAACATTATGACACCAATTACCTTAAGCAGCAATCTTCTTATCAGTTAATACACAAAACTCTCCAATACTTATCGATGTCATCACATCAAACACTTGTATGTTCATACTGTTACGAGCTGGGGTTCGTGATAAATTATATACACTATGCCACTTAAACTGAACTTTATTCACTAACACAAACACTAAGTATAACGCTAGATACACACACTTAATTTTCACTTCACTAGTAAAACACACTGTTCACACCACTAGAACAACACTAATAAAACACCACTAAACACTTCCGAATTACTTCCTTCGCTTGATGTTGATCGCTTTCCGTATTCAATTGTTACTGTCTTGTCTCGCGCGCTCTCGCTCTATTTATACTGGCCGGATAACATCACTAGGCTTTTCGAGACGACTCACGATATTTCTGGAAATGTGTAAGGTGTTTCTAGAATTGCGTAAATGTTCTATTTACACCTACGCCATCTATTAGAGAATAGCTGAATGACCTTCAAACCACCGATACATTCAATCTCATGTAGTTCTCCCATTCACTGATAGATGGCGTTATTTTCAATTCGTAACACGGCCTCCCTCTTAAACGTGTTCGTCTCGAACATCGTTGGACCCATAGTAACGAGCCAACCGGTCCACATGAACTATCTTCGGTGCACCTCGCGACCCCTTCTGGATTCGATAGGTAACGTCGTTCATCCTGGTAATTATGCGATATGGCCCGTCCCATCTGGCTTGTAACTTAGGCGATTTTCCTTTGCTTCGTACTGGGTTATGAAGCCACACCAATGATCCCTCATCGAAGCCTTTGTTATTTGCCTTCCGGTCGTAGCGAGTCTTCATCTTCTCAGACATCTGTTGTCCAGATTCCCTGATGTGCTCGTATACGTCGTTCATCCTGTTGCGTAGCTCGGTTGCGTAATCCGTTATATTGCGTGGAGATTCTGGTGGAATACCGGTGATAAGGTCTGCGGGTAAACGGAGCTCTCTACCGAAATTGGCAAAAGCTGGTGTTACTCCTGTAGTTTCGTGGACCGCACTGCGATATGACAGGAGAAATGGTTGGATGTGCTTGTCCCAATCTCTTTGTTTGCTCTCCACGACCTTCGCCAGGTACCTTTCCAGTGATTGGTTAAACCGTTCAACCATGCCATCTGATTGCGGATGATAAGCCGTGGTCCTGGTTTTATGTGCACCCATTACGCGACAAGTCTCCTTGAACACCTCAGATTCGAAGTTCCGGCCTTGATCGCTGTGGATTTCCAAGGGCACCCCGAACCGACAAAAGACTTCATGCACCAGCTTATCGGCCACTGTGGTAGCTTCTTGATTTGGGATCGCAAACACTTCAGGCCACTTCGTGAAGTAATCCATCACAACCAAGAAGTATTTGTTTCCGTCCTGGCTCTCAGGAAACGGCCCAGCGACATCCAACGCTATGCGCTCCCATGGAGCTCCTACATTGTACACCTTTAATGCACCTCTGCTACGAGTATGTGGCCCCTTGACAGCCGCACAACTTGTGCATTTGCGGCACCAATCCTCGACGTCATCCCGACAGTGGAGCCAATAAAACCGCTCTCGGATCTTAGTAAGCGTCTTCTTAACTCCCATGTGACCTCCCGAAGCACCATTGTGATAGAGCTGCAGTACTTCCGGCACTTTAGTCTTGGGCACTACCATTTGCAAATGGCACTGGTTACCGCGAGCGTTTTCCCATTTGCGGCACAGAACTCCATCCTGGACGACCAAGCTTTCCCACTGTGCCCAATAACTTTTGGTGATAGGGCTCATTGCTGCGATATCACTCCATTTGGGCCTAGGAGTGCCTGATTTCTTCCATTTGAGAATCGGCTGTACGTCCTTGTCTTCTTGCTGAGCACTCTGCAAAGCTTCTTTCCATTCGTCGCTCAGATCCGTCTTCAACATCCTCACTAGCGCTGCCGGCTTCGCTTCCTGTCTTGCACAGTGTTTGCGTTGGTCGGGGTAAGGCCTACACGTCAGAGTATCTGCGCTCCGTTGCTCTTGCCGCCAGACAGGTACGTCAGGTAACCCCTTTAGTGGAGACAGGGTACCAACGTGCCGCTTACGCTTTGGGCAGCTCAAGCGGATATGGCCTCTTTCCCCGCAGTTGTAGCACCGTGGTGAAGAAACAACTTCCCTGATACGGTAAGTTCGATCCTCGTGACGTGCTGCTTCCACCTCCAGAGCGTAGGCTAAGGCTTCCTTGACGGCCTTGAAGTGCCTAAGTCTTACCGCTGCTCTAACCTCCAGGTCACGGATTCCATCGGTAAATACCTGGACGAGGTTCTCATCTATCAGCGCCGGCAACGACTGGTATGCCTTCCTGACCAGCCTTTCCACCTCCAGAGCCCACTGCTGCAGAGTTTCTCCGGTGCGTTGTGTCCTGTCCTTCAGCTGAGCACGATATACATGTTCGAGGTGCGCGTCTCCGTACCTCGCCTCCAACGCCTCCAGAAGCTTCTCGTAGGTGACGTCTTGCCCGAGCACCTCCAACACCGTCAAGGCCTGATCACGAAGGCCCAAGGTTAGGGCGGTGAAGGCCTGTTCTTTGTTCCACCCATTCGTTCGCATAACGGCCTCAAACTGGACCTTGTATGCAGACCACGATGATGAGCCATCAAATGGTGGAACCTTAAACCAACGAGGCGAGGGCGCCAAAGCTGCAGGTGTAACGTCGTAGGACCCGAGCCTACACAATTTCTTCTCCAATTCAGCGACACAGGTGTCGTGATGGTCGTGTACACGCTTCTCTATAGAGGCGACGCGAGTCTCAAGCTGGTCGTGTACGAGCTTCTCCACGTCGCTGATACGAGCCTCGTGCTGCTGGAGCTCCTCCTTTACCACCTTCAGGTCCTTCCCTACAGCGGCGCTGAGGTCTTTCATCACCACCAGCTGTTCCTCCAAACGGCGGGCCTGCTCCTCCTTGTCGCGCTGCAGCTGTTCCTCTAGGCGGCGCGCGTGCTCCTCTTGACGGCGAGCCTGCTCCTGTTGACGACGGTCCTGCTCCTCTTGACGGCGGGCCTGCTCCTCCTTGTCGCGCTGTCGCTGTTCTTCCATGCGGCGCGCGTGCTCCTCCTGACGGCGGGCCTGCTCCTCCTGACGGCGGGCCTGCTCCTCCTGACGGCGGGCCTGCTCCTGCATGAACGCCATCAGAGCCGCGATGTCGGGCACCGTCACGGAGTGTGTGGCGCTTGCAGGCTCCACTGCAGCCGCGGAGTCGCCTGGTCCACCAGACGATGGAGTAGGAACGACTCCGAAGCGTCTCTGGTCCAGGTCTTGCTGGCGCTGGTTCCTGGTACGCACTCCTTCAGTTTCTTCTTTCGGCATAACCGGCATAATTTATCCCTTTCTTCTGACACCAATTTGTTACGAGCTGGGGTTCGTGATAAATTATATACACTATGCCACTTAAACTGAACTTTATTCACTAACACAAACACTAAGTATAACGCTAGATACACACACTTAATTTTCACTTCACTAGTAAAACACACTGTTCACACCACTAGAACAACACTAATAAAACACCACTAAACACTTCCGAATTACTTCCTTCGCTTGATGTTGATCGCTTTCCGTATTCAATTGTTACTGTCTTGTCTCGCGCGCTCTCGCTCTATTTATACTGGCCGGATAACATCACTAGGCTTTTCGAGACGACTCACGATATTTCTGGAAATGTGTAAGGTGTTTCTAGAATTGCGTAAATGTTCTATTTACACCTACGCCATCTATTAGAGAATAGCTGAATGACCTTCAAACCACCGATACATTCAATCTCATGTAGTTCTCCCATTCACTGATAGATGGCGTTATTTTCAATTCGTAACAATACATAACATTAACAAATTGTCGTTATTCTCGTGACGGCACGTTCCTCTGACGGTTGTGTTTTGACATTTTAATGTGCCATTTTGTACCCAACCAGTTTAATGCCAAACGCTTTTGTTGCCATTGCCACTGACTGGCAATTTATGTTGCCAGCTACATAATTTACTGGCAGTTCTCCCCTACCTGCAATATGCTTAGTAAGACACAGTTGATGTATTGGTTATTATGAGACAATAAAACGCACAATTATGGGTGTTGTTTACTATATTTTCCCCATATATAAGAGGATGTAAGTAAATCAGTTGAATTGTTTTTATCGATTTGGTACGATATGTACACTATCTCCTTTCTATATTTAGTTTTTGTAAAGGATTCTAGCTACCACTTACTTGTTAACCAACCCGTGTGGTATTCTAGTAAAGGGACTTTAGATGACCTAAATATGCATATGAATCTGTTTGGAAGAGCATGCATGAGAAATTTGATGGGGGGTGAGTGAAGCAAGAGAGATATGTCAGAATCGTTGCAAATGGCGTTCCGTAGTCTCTGCCTACCCCTCCGGGAAACAGGCGTGAGTCTATATATGTATACATGTATCTGTTTGGAAGTGTTTTTATGTCCAACGAGTTTCAATCGACGACTAATTACCAAGTCGTTAAAGAAACGTCTCTGTAACTTGAATTTATAATCCAGGATCCGGGGTCCATTTTTGCATTTGATTACTATCAAGCAATTTTTGAGTAGCTTTATTTTGATGAGACGCCCAACAATTTTCTAGACATTAATCAATGTAGTTTGTAAGTTGCCTTTGTGAAAGAAAATTAATACGTTTGATTTGATTTGAATTTCCTTTACGAAAACTCTCGATTATGGTGGGTAATAGGGGTAGCAGGGATAAAATATGTTGATTTGATGATTCACAAAAATGTATTACTAACCGGGTTTTTTTGTTAAATCTAATGATAATTATCTAAATTATTCGCAAAAATATTTGTCCTACAAAATGTATGGTTCGATCAAAGAGTCCCTCCTTCCAATACCTATGTATCGATAACGAAGTCATTAAAAATGATTAGTAACCAGCTCATTGGTTTTTTTACTCAGTTAATGTTTGTATAGTTTAACAGTCACATTGTGAACGTGGTACGTTATTGTGGTGCTCCAATTGAATACATATATTTTAATTGAATACGTATATGAAATTCATGAAATTAAAAATCAATTTATTTTCTGTGTTTTGCTACTACAGCTGAGTCACACCGGTACGCAGGCGCAGAGCATTGCTGCGTATTAGGTATCCCACGTTAGTGTCGACCATAAGCGTGCACCAACGGAGGGACTCTTTGTACAACATCTTTTCAGTTGACCACGTATTTTATTGTCTCTCTAGAAATAATTTCAAGACATATTTTTTGGGCAGCAAATTAATTATGGAGTGTTTTTTTTTTTTGGTTTGTGAAAATCCTACTTTTCGAGAGAAAAGAGAAATGAAGAAGTTTTATAAAGACATCTGGCTTTCTTGCAAAGCTTTTCTATCTGCTCGAAAGCATCATCAACATACCTAAATATCGAGATGTTGTATTGCCTGAAAGTTGAAATGACGAAGTAATAGGTTATCATTCTTCTTGTTACAAAGAATTTCGAGTGAAATCTAAATATTTGTCTTATCAAAGGTAAGTCGATCGAATATTTTTTTTCTTTATTTTTTAAATAATTAAAAAATAATTTAATAAGGTCATTTTTTCACGTAATTATGTAAAAATGTTAAAACAAAAAATCATAGGATAAGATACTTCTAGTTTGCCAACAACAAAACAAGAATTGTTAGAACTGTATTCATCTGTAATGTATGGTGTGAACACATGCGGTGCCCTACGGAAAAATTGCCAGAAAATTATGGATAGACAATAATTGACGGCAAATATAAATATTATTGGTTTGATGGTCCCCAAAGTCCATCTTTTGAAGAATTATCTTCTGACATACAAGGTATTCTATTAATACTATTGTTATTTACTGATTGATAATTCATTATTATTTAATTTTTTTTATTTGAGGAAAATTAAATAGATGAAGATGACAGCGATGTTAGTAGCGAAGATAATGAAAAAAAAAAAAGATTTATCAGATTAATCTGATGATTTTTTTTTTATATGTAAAATTACATTCACACATTTTTGTACCTAATTTACTAAAAATCTTAATATATAAAATCCTTGCGTTACTGACTGACTGACAGACATGCTACAGCCATGCTGCTATTGGTCGCAGGAAGCTGAAATTTGGCATGTATGTTTCGTGGGGACCGTAGGGGTGCACTAAGAAGGGATTTCCCGAAATTCCCACGGGTTCGGCCAAAACGGGTAACTTAAAAAAAATGCAGGCGTAGCTGCTGGCGTCCTCTAGTAAAGTTATATAAATTTAGAAAAAGATGTTTTCACTGTATCTTATGTTACAAATAGGAAAACGAAAAAATTACAATTCTTGTCGGATTAGTGATAAATACCCGTTTTTTGTAAGACATTTTTTAATTTGGGGAGAGAACAAACTAACCTATTACTTATTCACGTGACAAATACAGAAAACATATTTATATCGTCACAGTGAGCAGATCCGCTCAAGTTTATGACACTGTTTTGTTTTGTTTGTTTTTGTTTTTCGTGTGAAAGTGTGGCCAACTCTGGTGTCGGAGTTTTAGCGACCCTTATCCTTAGACAGGAACCGGTACCGACAGCTTTACGTGCCCTCCGAAGCACGGTAGCGCTCTGTAAATGCCACACACGGTCATCCATCCAAGTGGGTTCACACTTGACTCGCGCGAAACACTTCTTAATTCCGGCACAGAGAAGTCTTAGTAGAGGATAGACCTTCTCTTGTAAGGTCACGAGTCGGTCTCACATTCTTCTCCTAGCAACTGGAATAGTTGGCAACTGTTAAGTAATCTAGAGCTAAGCGGACAACCAGGTTAAGACTTACCTTCAGTTCGGGCTTACTAGGTGGTCTTTGGTTAGGCCACTAATTCATCCGTCAAAACGACACATCTTTTAATAAACACAACTATAAATTATCAACAAGTCTTTAATAGGATATACTTACATAAAGAATGCCCAGCTCTGCAGCCAATCCTAGATACCTATACGAGACGCAAGTCATGCTTATACTATAAATGCAAAAGTGTCTTTATTTGTCCTTCTATTACATCACAACGGACCAATGTTATGCTACGACTTTAAGGTGTGGTGATATATATAAGCGGCTAGATTCTTCAAAAGGCGGATCATGACTCTCAGCTATGAGGATAAGGATACGAGTAGAAGACATAAGTGGCTGAAGAAAGATACAGGTTACTATGTATTTGGGTCTCCCTTGTTTGACCGAAAGGAATTTGACAAATTTTCACTTCCCAAAAATTGTTTCGCATAATTTCATTTGCCAAATTATTACTTAGCAAAGAGTCTATTCACAATAAATTATAACACAAACCTAATGTTTGGGAAATGAACGTTTAATCTTTAACTTGTGTACCAACTAGTACTTTTAAATTTTTTTATTTAGTAAAATATTTTAGTTGGAATAGCAGTTTTTACGCAAAATCAATAATTATCCTAATCTAAATAGTTCAGTTCCGGGTAACCTACTAAAAACAATCGCTTTTGTTTTATTAATGCAAGTCGTTTCTGGCCCTGGAGGTCACAGTTATAACCTAACCTAACCATTTTTTAATAATTAACCTACTCTAACTACTTCCATAAATAAACTAATATCACCAAACGTTTATCGTCTGAAGATTAATTGCTGTAATAAATCATTTGATTAAAGACCAAATGCCATAATGACATTATACTTGGTAATATTTTACCAAATAAAAATATGCGTACTAAAATCATTCGAAATATTGCAAAGGTATATAAAAAGGTTGCTAAAATTTGTTTGGGTAATGAAATTTTGTCAAAATCTTTTCGGCAAAACGGCAGGATCCCATGTATTTACCTCAATAACCGGCTTCCACGACTTCTTCTGAAGTTTGTCACTCTTTCTCGCCAGAACCTTTCTACTAATCCGGATTTTGATGAAAATAAAGCTAATATATTAAAATATCATATAAGCTTTATTCGTAATAGCTGACATATGCGAGCAGATTATCGTAAGAAAACGTAACATGTGTTTTACTGTCTCGCAATCGTCTATCGCATGTATTAAGCAACAATAAATGCAAAACAAGCTGTATATAGAGTTCGAGATGAGCTACAATCCGAGCTATTAAAGCAACGGTAATAGCCGCGTATAATTAGCCCGACCAGGGTATCGAACGTGTAATGAACGGGATGTTAATTACGCCACGATGTAAATATATCCGCGTAGTGCATCGACCGCATCTCACGGAACTTTTGCTTGGGACGAACATGAATGACTTTACGTAGGGGTAGGCAGAGATCGCTGATTTAGGTACAGACGGCAAAATAAGTCGATATACATTATCATGGTGTTGATAGCCTTATAGTCTGAAATAATTATTATTAGCTTCTTATTTTCCAAGTGACTAATAACTTAAAAGGTGACTAAATGTTTGCAACTAATAAAATAACTTGCTAGCGATTAAATATTTTCGCGACTATTATAATAAATAAAATTTAAAACTAAGGGTGTTATAAAAACTAGCAGCTGCGTTTAGGTAGCAAATAAACTATACAAGTCAATTGAAATATTAGCCGAGGAGCTATAAATAATGACTTGGCGACTAATAATGTTAGTAGTAGATTATGTTAGGTTTTCTTGTGACCCTGTACTGAAAAATAGGAGCCCTGCGAAGCAGGGCTCCGTCAACTTGGCTTAAAAGGCTGAAGTGTCTTATTTACTTATACGAAACACTTCATTTAAGATACCTATTTAATTTAGCCAAATATTGAAATTTGTATTATTTATGAATGCCCATTTTCTATTTTTTATTCATCATCAAGTTTCCGCTTAGATACTAATTCAGTACCCAAAAAAAAAATACTGCTAGTTTCAATTAAAACGAAGCTTATAACTGACATACTAATATGCTAACTTTTCCTTATTACGATACTCATTAATAGCTGCCAACCTATTGTATATGGTACCCACTCTAATTATTTTTGAAACTTGTATTTGTTTTACTTAGATGACGCATAAAATACATGCCATTATTATTTCCAGTGCTTTGTAGGTTTTCTGAACGAAGTTAACTAACTCGAATGATAATGTACAAGTTAATACTAATTACCTGAAAGTTTTTATTATTAAAAATGTCAGCAAAGTGTGCAGTCTCACAACTTTGAAGTGTGCAGCCACTTTCGTTGCTGACCGTACCACGGCGAGGCTATTAGGTATAGGCGAGTTACTCAGTATGTTGACCTAAATCTATTTCCAGAAATAAGTTGAACGTTGCAATTGACTGTCAAAAATCATACGTTTTTTAAATCATTACTTTATTACTTTTATCTAATTTATATAGCTAGTAAAAGCAAAAATGTAAATAATTATCTACATCTCGAAATATAATTACTTCAACGTTTCGGGTAGAATATGTCCAAAATATCGAGTTGTAACCTTGGTAACTTAAAAATCTGTAATGGTTTCTTAACAGAAGGTGTCAACACTGACACTAAATACAAAGGAGACTGGGCAAAATGGTACCCGGCTCCAATAGATTTTATTGTAGTGTCGTTTAAAAGGTCGTACCAAGAGGAACAATATTTACTATAGCCGCCAGTCTGAAATCTGAATGCGTTTGGAGATAAACGACAGTCTTACTATCTAATAAAAACCATGTTCCTTCGGTTTCCCTTTGCGTTTCAGGGCCACGGTAACCTGTTTAGACAGTCCCGTGGCCCCGGCGATAAACATACATATACGAATATATTAGGCACCACTTATCTATCTAAGAAAATGAGTACCAAGGTAATATTTTCTGCATTTCCGTTCATGTTTTCTATTAATAATGCGTTTACGTAAGACTTCGCCATGCACCCCTCCTTCGCAGACGAATTCGTCAATATCATAAGGCAGAAAATAGATACCTTGAATCTTCTGCATATGTAGGTATGTAGAGAGAAAACTGCTTAATCACAGAAGAGTAGATTTTCAGAGGATGGAAGCGAGCCAGATAGAAAACTTCCCTTCATTGAGAGAGGAGGATATAATTCTACTAGCGCTAGGTACATATCAACTCAAGCTGGCAAGATCTTACTGTGCCGAGCATTTATCGAATGGTCTGTATATAATTGAAACGTACAGACAGGGAGCACTTGAAGATCTGCCAGACTATGGCATACACGAAGATGCCTGGCTTTTGCGTGGACGAATCCAGTCGCGATATGTCCGTATAAAAACATATTTTTGCTATAATGATATTGATCAACAGTGCAAATAATATTGTCTAACAGTATTGCACATGTTTAACCGGGCGACGTACGATGGGCACTTGTGCACATATAGTGTCCATCATATGGTACCTAGGCTATGCAAGGAATACGGGATTTACTGCTCCGGTATCTTTCTTCAATGCTGTTATAGTTGATACCGATATGTAATGTTTTAAATCTACTCACTTATTGCTAAAATATATCATTTTTGTTTGCAGAACGCGTGTTTTCTTACTTCTTTTAATAATAGAATCCTAAGTGTGTTATATCATCGTCTAATTCTATCTTATTCCAGCTTTATTTTACTAATATAAGTAGTTTGTAGTAAATTCTCATTTATAAAACTTAGTGAGATTACTGCTTCCCAAAAGTGAATAGGGACAGGCGCCATGGTAGACCTTTTTCTGCATCAAAATGTCTTTTCAATGATATATCAATGATGACTATTGGAGCGGGTACCACGTTCCATACATTTTTGACCATTCCCCTTTAAAGGCGTCTTAGGGCTATGTTCATTTATAACATGAACTTACGACACTGCTCTATCCAATAGTCTCAGTAATTTTGCATTTTACTTTAGCATTATATATGTACCTAAATTACAAGACGAGCCCACACTACGCTCGCACATTTTATTTTATCTACTCGTTTTCCCCGATCCCGTGGGAATTTCGGAAAAGCCCTTCTTAATGAACCCCTACGGTCGCCAAGGAACATACATGCCAAATTTCAGCTTCTCGAACCCATAACAGTTTTGGCTGTAGCTTGTCAGTCAGTCAGTCAGTAACGCAAGGATTTTATATATACAGACAGATGGTTCTAACTGTGATTAATAAAAGGCTGTGCTCAAAATCAATTGAAAGCTACACAACTATTTCACTTGAAAACAAACTCAGTTGTCCAATTTGAATAAAGAGCAGAACCTTTTAGAGTTTAATTAAAATTAAACATTTGACTGGATATTTTGAAAGGAAATGGCTATTTCTATGTAGAGATACTAAAATCAAAAACCTTGGACCGTATCGAGAGTATTTCCTTGGTATAGAAGCTATATAAGCGATAGCACAGTGGTGTACGTAACGGACTTTACGTGTACTCCGTTACGTACACTACTGTATATATCTTACGTGTATTAAAAATGTTAATTATCGCTCGCTTTACAATGTGCCCGGTAGATGGCAATAGGCTCGCCCCCTATTACATTGGGACCGAAACATAACTGGCGAAATGTGGGTGTGTAATACACCTCTGCCTACCCCATCGGGGATAAAAGGCGTGAAGTTATGTTATGTTAAGCTATACGGTAAAATCACGAATAAACAACCTTGTCTTGTGTTTCGTGTATCTTGGTAATCCGCTATTTGGAACTATAGGAAAACATTTAACGGAATTCCTAAAGTACGGAATACCAGTACAAAACTGGTCGAAAGTTGTTTGTTCCGTAGAAAACTAGTTTTCAGCTAATTAGCTAGCGATAGCCTATTCGACAGACTAAAATATGTCCCACAATGATCTCGGGATCAATTTCACGGCACAAGTAAATGATTTTTCGAAGTAACTTCTTCGGACTAACTTACTTCGGAATATCATTATATATATATATATGATGGTTCATTATCGCTTGCCATTAAGGCTGATATTTTGGTAATTTCTGTTCGCCAAATATTTTACAAACACTCGCAGTGTAATTGTTCGTATAATCGTCGAGAAAATTGCCAGCGCCGAAAATAACAGATTAATATGGGAAGTAACATCGGTATAGTTGATTGAATCAGGCGTTACTTGGCGGAACTCCATTGTAACCTAATGGAAGGAAAGAGGAACCCACCACGCACCCTCGAATTGACCACCCCAACTATTGCAATAGCAAAAAGGTTGACAATATCGAACTCCTCTAAAAGGATAAGGGATATAGGAATGGTATGGGTTCCAGGAAGATACCTGACTTGCAGTATCCCGCTGCATGCGCCGACTATTCTTCGACACGTGTTTCGCCTCTGCACGAGGCATCCTCAGTAACGATGGGCAACGACTGAGCGCTTTCCAACCGTGGGCATGTCTTATAAACGATTGTACTTTCTAATCCCCTCCCTCCGTTGCTCGACTGATGTGAGTCATTATGACGGTGTGCGAATATATTCAGCAATGGGGACCATGGTTTACCAAAAATACATAAAGATCAGGTGCCCATCCGTCCAGTCGTCTCATATGTCAACGCTCCAGCTTATAAATTAGCGAAATATTTAAACGGATTGATTAAAGAGAAGACGTCATTCACCGCAAAATACAGCCTGAAAAATAGTTATGATTTGATTAGCAAAATAAAACCCATCTGTCTACCTAGAAACACAAAACTCGTGTCTTTGGATGTAAAAAGCTTATTTACAAATGTGCCGTATAAAGAATGTTTAGTTATAATTAAAAATCTGCTGGGAAGAAATAGAATACACCCAGAACAGATTCAGAATATTTTGAAATTAACCGAGTTATGCAGTAAACAAAATTATTTTCAATTCAACAACGAGTACTACTTACAGAAGGAGGGTTTGGCCATGGGTTCACCACTTAGTCCGTTGTTAGCAGATATCTTTATGAATAACTACGAACACGAGCATTTGGTAAAAGAACCGAACATCTTATATTATTATAGATTCGTGGACGATATTTTGCTGGCTTGGAAGGGCACAGAACGTCAGCTTCACTGTTTTCTTACAAGAATTAATAGTATACACCCAAACTCAAACTCAAAATCATTTATTCATTTAGGTCACAAAGTGACGCTTATGAACGTCAAAGATTAAAGTTAATTACTAGATGATTCTACATTTACCTTTACTGCCACGTTCGCAATGCAATAGGTAGAACCACGAGAAAGAACGGGCAATAAAACTCGTGGCCACTCTTTTTAACTGCCAGTATAATTCTTTTACATGTTATATTTGTAAGGAGCTGCAACTGTTTCACATTGTGAGTTATCTACTATTGCAAAAGTTAATAGTTATTGATATCATACTCAAGCAATAAATTATGTTCATTTAATAAGCCTCCCAAAGTGAATATGGTGAAACAGGAGCATCCACTTACGTCTTTTGATGTAAGCAACTCGCGAACATGACTGTTCTGATCTATGGTGGAACAGTATGTTCCGAAAAGTAATGGTATATGAACCTGCAGCAATTTACAATCTATTAGTTAGCAGTTCATGACCACGAGCTACCCTCACCTTACAAATCCGATAAATTATAATAAAAAGAGTAGAACAAGAATGCAAATGTAGTATAAAAGAGAATACGGTAATTAACTACACTATAAAACTGCCTATTGACCTAATAATAAAAAGAAATTGACCTAATAAAATAATATTTATTTCCAAGCGTACTTGTCGTCAAGATACTCATTTAAACTATAATATGCCTTCAGCAAAAGATTATTTTTAACAATTGTCTGAAACGACCTTAAAGGCAAGTCCAAAATATTACTTGGTATCTTATTATACATTCTTATACTAAGCCCAATAAAAGAGCTATGCGTTTTGTGTAAACGGAAATATGGTACACATAATTTGTGCCTGTTCCTAGTATTAATATTGTGTATGTCACTATTCATTTTGTAAGAATTTATATGTAGTCGTACATGCATAACACTGGCATAAATATATTGTGATGCTACAGTAAGAATACCAATATTTTTAAATTTTTCTTTAAGTGAGACACTTGTCTTTAACTGGTAAATGGCCCTAACTGCCCGTTTTTGTAATATAAAAATATTTTCGATGTCAGCGGCCCTACCCCATAATAATATGCCATATGACATAACACTATGAAAATAGCTAAAATAAACCAATCTAGCCGTATCGACATCAGTCAACCTACGAACCTTCTTAATGGCATAAGCAGCTGAGCTAAGTTTCCCTGAGAGATATGTAAGGTGCGCACCCCACTGTAATTTCGAATCAAGTGTTATTCCTAGAAATAATGTAGATTCAGATGTTTCGAGAACATCGTCATTTAGAGCTATACTAGGACCAAGGTTTCTGACATTAGGCAGAGCAAACTTAATACATTTTGTTTTTTTGGCGTTCAGTACTAGATTGTTTACATTAAACCATTTAGTTACTTGAATGAGCGCACTGTTTATTTCGTTAAAATGTTCCTTATTTCTATCTACTTTGAATATCAAAGAAGTATCGTCAGCAAACAGTACAACGTCACAAATGTTTTTCAAATAAAAAGGTAAATCGTTTATGTAAACAAGAAACAAGAAAGGCCCTAGGATGCTGCCTTGCGGCACTCCTAACAGGTAAGCCACTGGATTTTGAGCCGTTTATTTCAACACATTGGATTCTGTCACTTAAGTATGACTTAATGACTTCCAATGCTTTAGTCTGTACGCCGTAATGTCTAAGTTTGCATAAGAGCGTTTCATGGCAGACACAATCGAATGCTTTCGAAAGGTCGCAAAACACACCAATAGCATTTTGGGCATTCTCCCATGCACTGAATATGTGTTTAAGTAACGCTACACCTGCATCTGTTGTCGAGTGACCCTTGGTAAATCCATATTGCTCACTATGAAGGAGGCTGTTTAGATTAAAATGTCTAAGTAATTGCTTGAGTATGATCTTTTCAAAAATCTTACTAAAGGCAGGTAGTATCGATATTGGCCTATAATTACTAGGATCAGTCTTACTGCCGGATTTGAAAAGAGGTATTATCCTACTGTGTTTCATAAGATTGGGAAAAACACCTGATTCAATACACTTATTAAATAAGTTGCTTAAATAAGGAGCTACTACATCAATTATACTTTTTAAAACCTTAACAGAAATGCCCCAGAGATCACCTGTATTCTTAGACTCTAGAGATTGAAAATTAAGTTCGAATTGGAGATAGAACAAAACAGCTCAATAAACTTCTTAGATTTGACTATCAAAAGGGAGGGTACCTCACACTCATTTGAAATTTATCGTAAACCGACGTATACAGATGGTACAATACCAGCATCGTCCTGTCATCCATCGCAACACAAAATGGCAGCATTTCACAGTATGATTCATAGATTATTAAATGTACCACTGAATATAGAATCATATAACAGAGAATTAAATATTATTTATCATATAGCTCAATCCAACGGGTATAGTAAACGCCTAATTGACAAGATGATTAGAGGAAAACAACTTAGAATGGCCAAGTCACTTTTATATCCCTCTATAAAAGAACCTATAAATAATACCGCTGTTCTTACCTATTTTGGAAGCATAACTGACCGTATGGCGCGTATACTGACGGGTCGAAGTTTTGAGCTGAGATATTGTCGCACGAGTGATTGATTTCCACGGGGTAGCCGGGATCGATCACTCGCCGAGCAATTAAAGAGAGATAATTAGGTTGACTTACGGGAAAAAATATTAAATATCACCAGGAAAGTTTAAACTCGCGTTATAATTCCAGTTATTAAGATTAACAGAAGAGACAATTATCCAGGGCGTGGGCGGCGTTGGCACTTCACAGGTCTTCAGATGGTCTTGTACTCAACTCGGTGATGCTGGCCGGAGGAAAAAGGGGCGAAGCCTCGTGTGTCCCCTGGTTTCCCATTAGACCTAAATTTGGATGATTTTGGTGTTTATGGGTGATACAAGGTTCACATCTGACGAACTTGACAACATCGGTGTACATACCAGGCCAAAAGTAATTAAGTGCGAGACGTTTGTATGTCTTAAAAATACCCAGATGTCCAGCAGTGGGCGAAGAATGATTCTCCCTTAGAATGTCATTTCTTTGGTCAGACGGAATAACCTCTTTCCATTGAAATTTTTAGTGAGAGGGTTTAATGTTTTTTTAAAACAATACAATTTATTGTTTATTACTTAATAGTTAACAAAGAAAGTGGGAGAACTTAAACAGCCTTTATAGATATTTAAATACCAAGGATCATTAGTAGAAACTGGTAAATTCTGATTAGAATTAATATCTATATTTATATCATTAGCAATAGCAGAAACGGGTAAAGAGCGAGACAGAAAATCAGGTAAAACGTTATCGGAACCCCGACGATGACGTATTTCAAAATTATAGGAAGATAAGCGAACTCCCCATCTGGCTAACCGGCCAGTAGGGTTATTTAAGGTCAAGAACCATTTCAAAGCAGCGTGATCTGTGTAAACAATAAACTTTTTACCATTTTCAACATAACAACGCCAGTGTTCTATAGCAGATAAAACAGCCAGGGCTTCGCGCTGCACTGTAATTTTTTTCTTGCTTAGTGAGTGATTTGCTATAGTACGCTATGACTCTTTCCTCACCATTTAACCTTTGACAGAGGATCGCGCCAAGTCCAAAATCGCTAGCATCTGAGTGTATTTCAAAAGGTTGCGAGTAGTCAGGACAAGCCAACACCGAGGAGTAAATCAAACAATTCTTTAGGTTATTAAACGCCTCATTAGCCTCTGTCGTCCAACAGAATGGAGGTGCGTTTTTACTTTGAGATGTTAACTTATTTAAGGGTGCAGCAATAGAGCTAAAATTCGGTATAAAACGCCTGTACCACGAGGCTGCGCCTAAAAAACGACGTACTTCTTTTCTATTAGAAGGAGTGGGATAATTTTTCATTGAATTTACTTTATCCGGATCGGGATGCAATCCACTAGAGTCGACAACATAGCCTAAATATTTTAATTTATCTCTAAAAAATTGACATTTTTCGAGATTAATTGTTAAATTAGCGCTTTTTAGTTTATCAAGAATGCGTAATAAAAGAGTAATATGCTCGTTGAAGCTGGACGTGATACAGATTATGTCATCGATAAAACAGAAAACCTTATTTTCAAATTCTGGACCATAAAATAAAATATCAACTAATCGTTGTTGAGTAGCTGGCGCATTCGTAAGACCGAAGGGCATTCTTTTGAATTGAAATGTGCCACGCGTAGGAATATAAAAGGCTGTTTTGCAACGGTCCTCTTCTTTAATTAATGTTTGCCAAAAAGATTTAGACAAATCTAAACTAGACAAGTATTTAGCATCTCTCAGATTATCTAAAATTTCCGAAATATAAGGCAAGCTATAAGCATCTTTTTTTGTAACGGAATTTAATTTACGACTGTCCAAACAGAAACGCAGTTCTCCATTCTTCTTAGGGGTCAAAATGACTGGGTTTGACCACGGGCTTTCAGGTCGTTCAACAACATCCTCTGAGAGCATGTCGTCAAGATGCTTTATTAAAATTATTTGTTTATCGGGAGACATGCGATAAAATCTTTGCCGAATAGGGGGACAATCACCTGTATCATAAATAATGTTGTCAGCGGTAGCTCTCAGGTCGACTGTAAGATGATCATAAGAAACAAGATGTGTAGGGGGAACTGCCTGCAACTCCATTACTTGAGCGTCAGACTTGTTCACAATCAAAACAGACTCTAATTTGTTAGGAAATAGGCCAAAGCTTCGCCAAAAATCCATGCCAAGGATAAGGGAATTTTGAATCCCAGGTACAACATGAACTTCTAAGTTAATCAATTTATCCTGAAACTCAAAGGGTAGAAACACCGATCCCAAAGACTCAAATCGTTCGCCGCCAGCTGTTATTAACCTTAAAGGTTTAGATTTATCCAAAACATCGTCTTTCAAAAATAAGTTATGCAAGTTATTACCTAAAATTGTAACGCAAGATCCAGAATCTAAAAGACCAGTGGTAGGTATTCCGTTTAATTTTAGGGTAACGTAAGGTAAATATTCTACTTTAGAATTACGGATTGAGGATATATGATAGCTACTAAAGAATTTTTTTAAAAAGTCCAACCAATTATTCCACTCTGTTTTATTACAATTAGTTGTATAATTTGATTTTCCACAATCCTTGTTAACAAGTTTTTTGAAACTGTAGGGGTCGACTTAGATTTACAATTGGGGCAGTCTGACACCTTGAAACCCTTTGTACCGCACTTAAAGCAGATTAGGTAGTGTGGTTGACGGCAATTACGTAATGAGTGCGAATTGCATCTACAACGCACGCAAAAAAATTTATTTATATTAGAAGTACTCGATACGGCGTTAACTTGTGGTACAGACTTGTATCTCGATGTATCAGCGACAGAGTTATATTTATTGAAGTGATTATGATTGTAAACATTTTTGTTTGAAGAAAAATTAGAAAACGGATAATTATACGCTAGATCAGGTGCTACAGTATTCTTTGAAACTTTAGGGGGTTCAGAAAATTGCTTACTGCGACTTTGGTAATTTTCGAAAAGACGACAAACTTCGACCAGACTATCAACATCAACAACCTTTGCCGTGAGCAGACAATTAGTGTAACAAGGTCTAATATTATTTAGCAAAATTTCTAGCTTCTCCGAATCAGCAATAGGAGAACTAAGTCGCGAAAACAGACCGTGCATTTTTGCCACGTAAATAGTTATTGATTCGTTTTCGCACTGTGAGCGCTGACGAATCTCCGTCATAAGCCGATAATCGTAGTTATGCGGACTAAAATTTCGTTTCAAAAGTTCGCAAAGTTCTAACCAAGTCTTTACATTATTTTTAACAGAACGATACCAAACTAATGCGTCACCCGAAAATATTTCAAAAGCGAAAGACAACATCTTGTCGTGAGGAATAGATCTACAGGACATAAATTCATCAATTATTTCAATAAAGGATCTTACACATGATTTACCGTTAAATTTGAATTTACCTAATTCCGAAAAAAGCTTACGGTCGTAATTATAGGAAGTGTTTCCCTCTGCCACTGAGCAATCCGACTGCGAATTACGTCTCGTGATTAATTGTAATTTCGCATATAAGTCATTAAATTTATTCCACACAGACTCAATTTTTTTAATATCAAGACTGCCGGTATCCACCCTATTCAGTCGATGAAAACAATGGTGCAGCACGGTTTCGACCTTCTGTTGAAGCTCGGAAGTATAGTTTGCTTCCAACATAGATAAGTGTTTAGTTGATCTTAATAGCGACTTTTCCACTTCTTCCACATCCTCCTCTGGTGGGAAGGGTGAAGATAATATATCCTCTGAGGGAGTTTTAACTGAAAGTTTAGCGATTTGTTTTCGGGGATCGTCAGGCTTTGAAACGCCGCGTATTGTGGTCTCATATTCTAATTCCGCTTTAGTTAATAATGAGAAATTTATAATGTAAGCCATTATTACAAAACAATAATAAAAAATCTAAGTATTTACGCCGGCACTAGAAAAAAAATTAAATATCGCCAGAAAATCGAATACCGTGCTAAAAAAAGCTGAAGTACACTAAATTATACAATGGTGTGATGATTGGTCAAGGAAGAAAAAATTTCTTAAAGGTCAGTCAAAGGTTGAATCACAATATTCTTTCGCGAACCCGTGGCTCGTTAGTTCAACGGCTAAGCGGTTAGAACCGGTTGGCGGCTCGATACGCTGCCCGCGGTGGAACGTGATTTTAGACCGACGTTAATTAAATCACCGTTATGTTATTTACACAGTTAAATTGCTTATGGCCAACCAAAATAGATAGAAACTGTACCTGTACGCAATTCACCACACCAGAATATATGCACACACAGGAAAAAAATATACAAGAGAAAAAGAAATTATTTCACTCACCTGTAAAGTACCAACTTACGTTTTAAAAATTATATATATTATATAATTAAAAATTCTATTGGGCGCCAATGTCGCACGAGTGATTGATTTCCACGGGGTAGCCGGGATCGATCACTCGCCGAGCAATTAAAGAGAGATAATTAGGTTGACTTACGGGAAATAAATAAAAAATATCACCAGGAAAGTTTAAACTCGCGTTATAATTCCAGTTATTAAGATTAACAGAAGAGACAATTATCCAGGGCGTGGGCGGCGTTGGCACTTCACAGGTCTTCAGATGGTCTTGTACTCAACTCGGTGATGCTGGCCGGAGGAAAAAGGGGCGAAGCTGACTGAAAGGTTGACTGAAAGGTTCTTCTCGTAGACCCCTGCGGGGGTCTCGGGGTGACCATGTACCAGGCCTTTCCTGTCTTGGTGGTATCTCTCGCCGCCTGCTTCTACAGGCGGGTCACTGGGTTGGGCCCTGTTGGGGCCGCTGGTCTGTACGGATCGTCAAGTCCGGTGGGTGGCGCAGCTAGCGAGGTCCAGCCCGCAAAGAAGAATCCTCGCGGGCGACCAACGTACTAGCGGCACTCTGGTCACGGGAGGTGTTTCCCTCCTGCGCTTGGCGAGGTCGAGCTCCCGAGGAAAGCGTTCCTGGGGAGCGCCCATCAGCCAACACAAGCGAGGGCGTAGATGAAGGTCCGGGGGAGGTTGCCACGGAGACGAGGTCTCGCGGCAGGCCTTTTCGGTCCGGCGGTCGCCGATGGTACGGTGCAAGCTCACGCAAATGGCGAGCGTGCGATCTGTCGGCGCGCTCGAACAGGCCGGTGCTCAGGCGTCTCACGAAGTCATCCAGGCTATCGACGCGCAGGTCCCTGGAGATCGTCTCGTTCCGCACGAAGCGAGGGGCGTTTGTGATGGTGCGTAGCGCAAGCGATTGCTGCGCACGCAGTCGGCGGCGGTTCGTCTCAGAAGTGAGAGCGAACCAGGCCGGGGCAGCGTAGGTAAGTCGGCTGCGGATGTACGCCTTGTACACGCCGAGCTTCGCGCGGAGCGGCAGTCGAGACGATAGGATGGGCCGCAGGAGGGCGCGCGCGGCGCGCGCCTGTACAACCACGTTGTTGACATGGGGCTTCATGGAGAGGGCGCGGTCGATGGTCACGCCGAGGTACTTCACCGTCGCGGACCACTCGATGTTCGCCCCCATGAGCTTCAGCTGAGGCAGGGCCACGCTTCCCATGGAGATCGCCTGAGTCTTCGCCACGTTGACCGTCAGTCTCCAATCCTTCAGCCAACAGGGAAGTGCGTCTAGAGTGCGCTGCATCTTCTTCACCGCGTGGGCACCGTTCATCGATGTCGCGATGTAGGCGGCGTCGTCGGCGTACAGCGCGAGCTTAACGCCGTCGGTGACGGGGATGTCGTCCGTGTACCATGAGTAGCACACTGGAGACAAGCAACTTCCCTGGGGCACACCGGCGTGAATGGGCCGCTCTGTAGACAGGGCGCTTTCAACCGCCACTTGGAAACGTCTGTCTTGCAGGAAGGTGGCCACGATCCTAACTACTCGACGAGGAGTAGTGGATGTGGACAGCTTGTACTGCAGGCCGGCGTGCCACACGCGATCGAACGCCTTCTCCATGTCGAGGAATACTGCGACGACGCGCTCGCGCTTGTTGCGAGCCACCGCGATGTCGTGCAGTACCCTCGCGAGCTGGTGCGAAGTGGAGTGTTCGGCACGAAAGCCGAACTGTTCGTCGCGTGGCTGAAGGTGTGGCGTAATGTGCAGCAGTAGCAGTTTCTCGAAGAACTTCGATGTCGTCGAGAGGAGCGTGATGGGGCGGTAGCTTCCTGGCAGCAGAATGTTCTTCCCCGGCTTGGGCAGCATGATAACTCTGCCTAGCCGCCATGCAGTGGGAAAGTGTCCGGTCCGGAGAATCCCGTTGAAAAGGCGCGCCAGCGTCGCGATTGCTCGCGGAGGTAAGTGGCGCAGAGCTTCACTGGTGACCCCGGGGGCTTTTCTTAGGGGCATTCGGCGAATCATCCGCTGTACTTGGCCAGGAGAGAAAACGATAGGATCCTCTGTCGGGGCCATCGGTCGCTCGAAGTATTCTTCAAGCTTCCTTTCGACCTCTGCTACGTGCTGCACGTTGTGGGCAGGATTCGGCTGGAACTGTGACTCCAGGAAGTCGGCGAGCATCTCCGCTCGGTCTTCGGCACGGTAACGTGGGGTTCCGTCACCGGCCAGCAAGGGCCTAATCGGAGATGGCTTCCCGGAGAGTTGGCGGCATAAGCGATGTATACCCGACCAGTCCTCACCGGCTCGCTCGATGGTGCGTTGCCAGGACTCCACCGCGTTTGTTGCCAACGCGGCAGAGATCTTCGCAGCCAGAGCGTTGAGCTGGGACTTCATGGTCGGGCATCGGGAGCGCTGCCATTGCCGGCGCAATTTCCTCTTCTTCTCGATCAACGCCAGGATGAAGGCGGGGAGCTGGGAAGGCCTCCTTGCAGTCGCGGCGTCAAGCTTCGACTCTCGAAGCGCGGACTCTAGAGTCGTGCTAAGGTCCGTCGCAAGCTGCTCGACGTCAGCGGGTGTCTCCACCGGGAGGGAGGGCGAGTGCTCGGCCATATACTCGGCAAAGACCCGCCAGTCTTGGCGTGATCGCGGAGGCAGCCGAATCGTCTGCGGGATGTCGTCCAGAGTCAGACACACGGGCTGGTGGTCTGATATGAGGTGGTCGTCCAGGACGTTGAGATGCACGGCCGTGTCTATGCCGCGGGTGACGGCTATGTCTAGGGGCGAAGCCTCGTGTGTCCCCTGTATTTATAGGGCCGGCGTGGAGGGGCGCGAGGGAACGGCCCACTGCTGTGCGTCACTCGTAGCGAGGCTCGCGGCGCAGGGGCGCGATGTGACGTCACAATATAAAGAACATTTAGCGGCGTTTAGAAACAACAAGCCGGAAAAGTCTCATTTTGCCGAACATTTACTTGAATCGGGTCATACCTTAAATAGCGGACATTCATTTGACGTCATACACACTTGTCAAAAGGGTATTAGAATGTGCGTATTGGAACAATTAGAGATTTTAAAGCGGGACAAGCATACATTACTGAACGATCAAACCAACTTTAACGGGTCCCCATTGCTGAATATATTCGCACACCGTCATAATGACTCACATCAGTCGAGCAACGGAGGGAGGGGATTAGAAAGTACAATCGTTTATAAGACATGCCCACGGTTGGAAAGCGCTCAGTCGTTGCCAATCGTTCCTGAGGATGCCTCGTGCAGAGGCGAAACACGTGTCGAAGAATAGTCGGCGCATACAGCGGGATACTGCAAGTCAGGTATCTTCCTGGAACCCATACCATTCCTATATCCCTTATCCTTTTAGAGGAGTTCGATATTGTCAACCTTTTTCTATTGCAATAGTTGGGGTGGTCAATTCGAGGGTGCGTGGTGGGTTCCTCTTTCCTTCCATTAGGTTACAATGGAGTTCCGCCAAGTAACGCCTGATTCAATCAACTATATCAAATCAGCAAGCATAGCTGTACAGGCGAAATTATACATCAAACTTTCGAAGCAACACCGGGTCGCATGTCAAAACGTGTGGTTCAATCAGAAATGTAAATATTACAATGTCATTCCAAATTATATTACTATACGTTCCAATACGCACAGTCGGGCTGCCAATATAGCGATACAAAAAGCTCAAAAAATTTGGCTAGGTGAAGAGGCAATACGTTGGTTTACGGTTCGCGATAATTTAAAACTACATTTAAAAATACTGCACTTAGTACTTTCATTCAAGTTACACAATGTCGAGTTCGATTTATTAGACCAAAAAGCTAGGGAATTAGCGTCAACTGTAGCTCACGAGAAATACATCATTCAAAGTAGGAAGTTACAAGAACTGATAGGAAGAATAACACCACCTTCAGACTATTCTGGCAACACCACTTGTAATCATCAATTTCATGGCAGAATAAAGAATCTTTCGAACACCATTTTCACACGTGACGAGAACTCACTTTTGGAGAAGGGATTAAAGTATAGTATTCCTCAAAAAGTTACGCAATATTCTTTGGAAACATTGGCGGTGGATGCAGAAATAGCTATTACCAGAAATAAAAAAGATAACATAGTCAAGAGTTTAGCTGCCCATCAGTTAAAAACATACAAATCGACTAATTTCATTAACTGCGAATTAAAAATATATAAATCCATCCAAAATAAAATCCAACAAAATGATTTGGTGGTAAATAAGGCGGATAAAGGCAACACCGTAGTAATTATGTCTAGATCGCAGTATAATAGCAAAGTACAAGATGTAATACACACCGAAGATTTCCAGCGTCTGCCCTACGATCCTACCAAACGATTTCATGCAGAATTAAAACTCAGTATCAAGTCAAGTACTTACCTTTTTCCACAAAACTGCTATTTAGCGAAAAGTCTTATACCGATGAACCCTCAGTGTCCGCTGTTGTATGGTTTACCAAAAATACATAAAGATCAGGTGCCCATCCGTCCAGTCGTCTCATATGTCAACGCTCCAGCTTATAAATTAGCGAAATATTTAAACGGATTGATTAAAGAGAAGACGTCATTCACCGCAAAATACAGCCTGAAAAATAGTTATGATTTGATTAGCAAAATAAAACACATATGTCTACCTAGAAACACAAAACTCGTGTCTTTGGATGTAAAAAGCTTATTTACAAATGTCCCGTATAAATAATGCTTAGTTATAATTAAAAATCTGCTGGGAAGAAATAGAATACACCCAGAACAGATTCAGAATATTTTGAAATTAACCGAGTTATGCAGTAAACAAAATTATTTTCAATTCAACAACGAGTACTACTTACAGAAGGAGGGTTTGGCCATGGGTTCACCGCTTAGTCCGTTGTTAGCAGATATCTTTATGAATAACTACGAACACGAGCATTTGGTAAAAGAACCGAACATCTTATATTATTATAGATTCGTGGACGATATTTTGCTGGCTTGGAAGGGCACAGAACGTCAGCTTCACTGTTTTCTTACAAGAATTAATAGTATACACCCCAAAATTAAGTTCGAATTGGAGATAGAACAAAACAGCTCAATAAACTTCTTAGATTTGACTATCAAAAGGGAGGGTACTTCACACTCATTTGAAATTTATCGTAAACCGACGTATACAGATAGTACAATACCAGCATCGTCCTGTCATCCATCGTAACACAAAATGGCAGCATTTCACAGTATGATTCATAGATAATTAAATGTACCACTGAATATAGAATCATATAACAGAGAATTAAATATTATTTATCATATAGCTCAATCCAACGGGTATAGTAAACGCCTAATTGACAAGATGATTAGAGGAAAACAACTTAGAATGGCCAAGTCACTTTTATATCCCTCTATAAAAGAACCTATAAATAATACCGCTGTTCTTACCTATTTGGAAGCATAACTGACCGTATGGCGCGTATACTGAGGAGGAACGGTATCAGATCAGCCTATAAACCATACAAAACGTTAAAATTTCTTTGCAATGGTAAAGATAAAGTATGCAAGAACAAAAAGTCCGGTATTTACTGCTTAACATGCGACCAATGCCAAAATAAGTACATAGGACAGACGGGTCGAAGTTTTGAGCTGAGATATAAAGAACATTTAGCGGCGTTTAGAAACAACAAGCCGGAAAAGTCTCATTTTGCCGAACTTTTACTTAAATCGGGTCATACCTTAAATAGCGGACATTCATATGACGTCATACACACTTGTCAAAAGGGTATTAGAATGTGCGTATTGGAACAATTAGAGATTTTAAAGCGGGACAAGCATACATTACTGAACGATCAAACCAACTTTAACGGGTCCCCATTGCTGAATATATTCGCACACCGTCATAATGACTCACATCATTCGAGCAACGGAGGGAGGGGATTAAAAAGTACAATCGTTTATAAGACATGCCCACGGTTGGAAAGCGCTCAGTCGTTGCCCATCGTTCCTGAGGATGCCTCGTGCAGAGGCGAAACACGTGTCGAAGAATAGTCGGCGCATACAGCGGGATACTGCAAGTCAGGTATCTTCCTGGAACCCATACCATTCCTATATCCCTTATCCTTTTAGAGGAGTTCGATATTGTCAACCTTTTTCTACTGCAATAGTTGGGGTGGTCAATTCGAGGGTGCGTGGTGGGTTCCTCTTTCCTTCCATTAAGTAACATCGGCACAAGGCACTAACTCAATCCTAGATTCATTGTTGTGATTAATATAACAAGGCGAGCTATTCTTAGCTTGATGGGCTTGACTAGAAACTGTATTAAGCTGTGCCTTCATGCGTGGAAACTACGGTACGGCAAATCAACATACATTTTCTAACTTGTGAAAATCGCGCTTTAGCGAATTACATATTTTACTAATTTACCTCTTTACTCTAACTGTAAGTTGTCTAAAAATGTGTAAAACAAAATAGTATTAGGTACTTATTGCTCAATTTATTCCTGTCACATTTATATTTGTATTTCTTATAAGTTAGGCATTGATTACGTCAATCAGGTGTAAGACAACGGCATGAAGATATACGACAGCAAACAGTCGTACGTCTACCCTAAATTGGCGTATGAGAGAGAAGGTAGTTGGTTTAGCCCAGAAAGTAGCGAGAGCACCGAAGATTTTAGTGCGTTTCCTTTTCTCTCTTACGTCACTTCGCGAGAATAGGACAGAAGGTGAGGAGAGAAAGGAAGTTTTGAAAACGTTTAACTTTCTGTATACTCTAATTATTTGTATAACAGACGGTTCTCTTGCATTCCGTCTCAAGTACTGTTGTAAAAGCCAAGTTATTTTCGTTGCTTTGCAGGCTCTGATGTGGACACCGCCTTAATGCCTCCTACTTCCTTATGCAAAGTGTACTGATTATGCGAATGTCGTCGACGTACGCTGCAACCAATAATCGATGTGGTGTACGTTACAACTGGACAATTATGGCCGATTGTGATTCTCCGCCTACAGCCATCAAACTTACAATTTTAATATTACAGATAATGGTCGCTTCTGTGGAATTCCTGAGCGAAATTTCTTTAGTTGATTCGCGTGTATCGCGGAATTAAATAACCTGTATGTCGTGTTTATAATCCCTCTATCGAATAATATAGATAATAATAGTAATATAATAATAATATATATGATAATAATAATATAGTTATAATAGCCAATATGTTCACTAACTGTTTGTATATACTATTATTTAATCGTGAAGACCTGTAATTGGCCATTTGTATCATATTCTGTTTTTTTCTACTATTTTTATGTGTTGTTGGTTTTCCAAAGATAAATAAATAAATATAGGTGCTATGACAATACGATGACCAGATTCGTTTTATCGGATATAGGTAATATAAAAATATAGAGCTAGATCCAGAGGGAAAATTTTACTAATAAAGTCGATTCACACGACATGGTCATAACCAATTTCTGTTGCTGATTTATTGCTTGTTATTATAGAGTAAGATCCCAGGGCCGCCAGACCTTACTTATTTTTTCATAAGCGAAATGTATAGAATAATGTAAGGTTAGTGCTTTGAGTGTATGCATACTTGCTAGCTTAGATCGTGGGCCAATTTTTAGGTATGAGGTGCTAAAGGTCCACGGGAACAATCTCCATTTCGATCAACATTTTTCTAAATACGCTCCCTAGCGGTCTCTACCCATAGCTATATACCAATTATTATTTTGGAAACTTTAAAGCGTCTGGTAAAAATTACCACCGTCGTAATGAGTCTGGCAGTATTATTTATGAATTATTAATAATATTTACTAAAACATACCTCAAAATCAACGCGGAGAATTCAAGAAAAGTAAGTAGGTAAGTAGGTACTGTTTTTGTTAAAAGTTAGTATCATTTAGCACCTCATACCTAAAAATTGGCAAACGATCGAAGCTAGCAAGTATGCGTACACTCATAGTAGATACTAA
Organism: Euclidia mi; assembly: GCA_944739405.2. Lineage (NCBI taxonomy): Eukaryota > Metazoa > Arthropoda > Insecta > Lepidoptera > Erebidae > Euclidia > Euclidia mi. The sequence goes on along the minus strand of OX123194.2, from coordinate 631,390 downwards.
CACTACATTATCTTACACATTTCGTTTCTGAGAAAATAAGTGAGGTCTGGGGGCCCTGGGATCTTGGGCTATTATTTTAACAGGATAAATCCCAATACACCAGTGCAGCTAATCATCAGCCTTCTGTAGTCCACTACTGGGCATACCTATGGCCTCTCCCTATTTACCTCACCATTGTGAGGCAATAAGAGGAATTGGTTTACTATTCCACAGTTGGCATTGGATTTGATGTCGAGTTTTCCGTCTTTTCAATAAGATACATACATACATACATAGACTCACGCCTGTTTCCCCGAAAGGGTAGGCAGAGGCAAATTAAACGCCCACTTTTCGCCAGTGTTTTAATCCCACATAATAGGTGGCGAGCCTATTGCCGCTTATCGGGATATTTTGATTGCCAGAGCCTCGTCCGTTGATCGGCAGGTGCACCACTTGCAGGTGAGGTTGGCTTGGGACCCTAAGTTCTTGGTGGGAACCCCATAGGCATATCTTATTGAAAAGCATATCTTATTGAATGGTGCATACACCATTGGATGCGGGCGGCTCAAGACCGGTCTGTGTGGAGAACCTTGGGGGAGGCCTATGTCCAGCAGTGGACGTCGTTTGGCTGATATATGATGATGATGCTTCTTGTATTTTCCTTAGTCGGTTCAACGACATCATGTTGAAAAAAATGGGTGTGGTGTATTCTTAAGTCCGTCACTATACGGAAGTACCTACAGCTAATAACGATATATAAACATTTTATAACAAACTAGCTTTCGCCCGCGGCTTCACCCGCATGAAATTTTAATAAAGAGTAGCCTTTGTACTTCCCCAGGTTTCAGACTATCCATATCAAATTTCATTACAAACGGATCTGCACATTAGTCGTGTAGCATACATATATTATAAACAGATAATAAGTACTTAAAATTACTTTTGTTTTTATAGTCGTCATACTTCAGGTAAAGATTAGTATGTAGTGTATATTATTAAAGTTATTGAAGAGATTATATACCTACTGAATAGAATTGCAGCAAAAATAAAAACTGAAATCATTACCGAAAGTACAAAATCAGACCGCCCCTCCTCCCCACTGCGCTTCAGCGCACCAACTCATACTCTCGCGCTTTTAATAACGCTGCGCTTAGGTCAATTATATCGTAAGCTCTATTCTGCCAATCAAGCCCTTTCATTTGATACCCATATTGGGGTATTTGTGGAAAATATGTCATCCGCCATTTTATGGCGACAGCCATCTTAGATTTTTCATAGTGAGCCCTATTCTACCAATCATGCCCTTTCATTCGATACCCATATTGAGTTATTTGTGGAAAAATGTAATACGCCATTTTGCGGCGACAGCCATCTTCGATTTTTCATAGTGAGCTCTATTCTACGAATCAAGCCCTTTAATTAAATACCCGTATTGGGGTATTTGTGGAAAATAAGTAATTCACCTTTTTGTGGCAGCAGCCATCTTGGATTTTATATAGTGAGCCCTATTCTACCAATCAAGTCCTTTCATTATCGAATGATGAAAATATTTTCTACAAATAACTCAATATGGGTATCGACCCATATTGAGTTATTTGTAGAAAATATGTAATCCGCCCTTTTGCGGCGACAGCCATCTTGGATTTTTCATAGTGAGCTCTATTCTACGAATCATGCCCTTTCATTTGATACCCAAATTGAGGTATTATTGGAAAATAAATAATCCGCCAGTTTGTGGCGGCAGCCATCTTGGATTTTTCATAGTGAGCCCTATTCTACCAATCAAGCCCTTTCATTCGATACCCATATTGAGTTATTTGTGGAAAATATGTAATACGCCATTTTGCAGCGACAGCCATCTTTGATTTTTCATAGTGAGCTCTATTCTACAAATCAAGCCCTTACATTTGATACCCATATTGAGGTATTTGTGGAAAATAAGTAATTCGCCATTTTGTGGCAGCGGCCATCTTGGATTTTTCATAGTGAGCTGCATTATACCAATCAAACCCTTTCATTTGTTACCCATATTGAGTTATTTGTGGAAAATATTCAAAATATGTAATCAGCCATTTTGCTGCGACAGCCATCTTGGATTTTTCATAGTGAACTCTATTCTACGAATCAAGCCCTTTCATTTGATACCCATATCGAGGTATTTGTGGAAAATAAATAAGACGCCATTTTGTGTCAGCGGCCATCTTAGATTTTTCATAGTGAGCTCCATTCTACCAATCAAACCCTTTCATTTGATACCCATATTGAGGTTGTTGTGAAGTAATATGTGATTCGCCATTTTGTATCGGTGGCCATCTTGGATTTACAATAATTTAAATATTATCTTTTAATCTCGATGACAATATGAGTGTATACCAAATATCAGATCAATCATCAGGAAGGGGGTAAAATTCCAATTACTAAATTTGACCCAAGCAATCAAATAAAGATAATACAGGATTTTCGCCGACTTAGTTGATACTTTTCCTTATAGTATGGCAACATTATACATTTTTTTTATAAATTGTAACCTATGTGTTATTCTGATGTATAAACTATATTACTGTAAAGTTTCATCCAAATCCGTTAAGTAGTTTTTGCGTGAAAGAGTAACAAACATCAATCCATCCATCTTCACAAACTTTCAAATTTATAATACTCGTATTAGTAGGACTAGAGGACGCCAGCAGCTACGCCTGCATTTTTTTTAAATTTACCCGTTTTAGCCGATCCCGTGGGAATTTCGGAAAATCCCTTCTTAGTGCACCCCTACGGTCCCCAAGGAACATACATGCCAAATTTCAGCTACCTGCGCCCAATAGTTTCGGCTGTAGCGTGTCTGTCAGTCAGTCAGTAACGCAAGGATTTTATATATTAAGATTATATACAGTGAGCAATGTACCTACATACATCTTGTGAATCAAAAAGCACTGACTCGTACCACACATCTCTATAAAACACAGCATTTATAACAAACACAGCCTTTTTAAAAAACAATCAAGGAGCAAACGAAGCGTATCTATATTTCAGTATAACTAAAGTATATAATATAAAATGAATCAAACAGCAATTTATTTGGGTCGCTATCGTAGCGCGCTACAGTTGACCTACAATGTGATGAAATATGAACAGCTTTCATGTCCCAATGATTCTACAGAGAGACCTCCCACCCTACTGGGAAGGCCGCTAAAACCCGCAAGCTTTGAACTTAATTGGTAGTATATTTATAAGCCTGTTATTATTAGAATTCTCACTGTTTTGCGTACCCTAATATCACATTAACACGATTGTACAATATTTTAAATTGTACATTTCTACGATGGAGGCAGAAGGTATAGAGTACACTGGATTGTACGGAGAAACAGTAAAAGAAACTTATTGTAACACGAAAATTTCGCGTGGTAAGGTGCAATTAATTTTTTGACATAATACAACACGCCGCAATCGATATATTATTCGAGAGAATTGAAGAAAGTACTGCACTTTAACTAAACTAAAACAACAAGTCATATTATGGCAAATTGATGTTTTTGTTTACAAATTTTGTATTGTTATTTTTAGTAATTTTGTAGAACTTAGTATTTAATTTACGTTACATTTAGTATAGATATAAGTGAGTTGGTGTTTTACATGCTGAAAATTTATATCTTATAAATAAATGAATATGAATATGAATAACAACCCCAAAATTGCTAAGCCAATTTTGTATTCTATTAATTGAAAACTAATTGATTTAATTTAAAAATACACTTCTATCTCCCGTTTCTGAGAAATATAGTACGTAAACAAACTCTCTGTTTATTAGACCATGAAGAGGAAAATACACAACAATACTACAATGCGTAGTTTTGTTTTGGATGAAAATATAATACTATCTAGATACATACATACATACATACATACATACATATCGTCACGCCTTTTATCCCCGAAGGGGTAGGCAGAGGTGTATTTCTACACCCACTTTTCGCCAGATATACTTTAGTCCCACGTAATAAGGGGCGAGCCTATTGCCGTACCGGGCACATTTCCAGACTCCGTGCTGCTAACACTGCCCGACCCAGGAATCGAACCCGGGACCTCCCGATCCCACGCGCACATTTATGCCGCGAGACCAACGAGGCAGTCGTATAGGGTTTGATATCGAGTTTTCCGTCTCTACGCAAAGATGGTATTTGCATCGTGTTATCCCTTAGTCGCCTCTTACGACACCCACGGGAGGATAGGGGGTGGTGACACTTGTATTCTGTGCCGTCAACCACACGGCAAATATACTATCTAGATTGTACTATATATTTCATTTGTCCAATTATTGTAACGTAGTTTTAATAACTGTATATACTGCATGCACATAACATATCTCTGAATTACAATCCGGTAACTTGAGCATCATGCCTTGAATGTGTTTTGTATTTTCATAATAACCTTTTTATGCACATAAACATGTAAAAAATATTGTAAAGTTCATAAAACATGACGTATGCACTTTGATAACGGCCTTTTCATATCAGCGAAATATACTGGGCCACCCGGTCAGCTTAATGAGGCAGTACAAACAATTATAAGAACAACAATGGTTCGACAATGAACCATTGTTTTTAATACATCACCAAGGGATACAATTAACGCTGATTACAGTCATTATGAACGTTGTTTTTGTCCACGGATCGTTGAAACGTATACACACAAATATTTGAACGAAATATCGTCAAGCGGCGACAGCGAGAGCCCAGTGGTGTACGTAACGGACTGCTGAGACGATGATCTCGGGTTCGATCCCCACTTACCCCAGGCACACACCTCTGACGTTTCGAAGTTATGTGTGTATTAAAAATGTTAAATATCGCTCGCTTAACAATGTGCCCGGTAGATGACAATAGGCTCGCCCCCTATTACATTGGGACCGAAACGTAACTAGCGAAGTGTGGGTGTGTAATACACCTGTACCTACCCCTTCGGGGATAAAAGTCGTGCAGTTATAATGTTACATCGTTAAAAACCAACACTCAACTCACACACTATGACGGAACACCGGAAAACTTAATTGATCTGGGTTAATTTCTCTGTGCTCCCAATTAGAAGCGGCGATGCACAGTGTGCATAAACCTAATTGTTGCTGACGTCATAAAATACATAAATGAAAGATACTTATAAGTATGATGATATAAAATGTTTATAAACTGATACTCTGCAAGGCAAGGCCCTCTTCTCACTATGAGCAGGGTTAAGATATGTACTATCCCTGTGGACTATGGTCCACCTCTCACCAAGAGCATGTTGGCAGACATCTCATGTTTTTTTAGAAAGTAATGAAGATCTCTCAGTTATGCAGATGTTTTCTCAATATTTTCTGTCACCGTTTAGAAAGCGATTTAATAATTGAATACGCACTTAACTCTAAAAGTCAGTGCTTGTCGCCGTTTGAACCCAACACCAAATGTGTATCATTCTGTTGTTCTTTCCACTAGGCTACTGCTACCTTCTTCTAAAAATAAACCGTAAATTCCAAAAGAATTGCTTTAAGACAAAAACGATAAAATCTATGAAACCGTTAAACAGAATTAGCTAACTATGTTTAATTAAACCATTACGTTATTACGGGATTACGATACGGGCTATTAAATGGCGACGGTCAAATGGACTTACATACACGGAGTGAATTACGATTTGACCCGACCTTTGTATATAGGCACTGTCGCAGTGTTTAATAGGTATATAAGATGGTAATGAGTTGAATGCACGGATGATGTTGTGATTTAAGTGGTGGTTTCGATGCTTAGAAGAAGAGACAAGAAATATATTATGCTTTGAACATCAACAGTAACTTATATGTCGGTAAAGTTCTATAACCATAAAAACTTTATTTACACAACGTAAACAGGCGGACTTAATGCCATGGGTATTATCTCCCATTCTACCTTAGACTGGTGCAGAGAGAAATGAATCCTGAAGAGAAGCCTGTATCCCCGAAGGTGTAGGCAGAGGCGTAATATTACACCCACATTTCGCCATGAATATTTAGGTCCCACGTGATAGGGGGCGAGCCTATTGCCGTTACCGGGCACATCACCAGACTCCGTGCTGCTATTGATAATTCGGAAAAACCAAGTAACACTTTTGCCCGACTCGGGAATCGAACCCGGGTCCTCCGATCAGCAGTCGCATACGCTATCCACTGGAGCACGAAAATGATTTTGAAATACACAAATATTAAAGATTTAAAGATACATGCACATTAAAAATATAAATACATTAGTTATATAGAGTAATTTATGCAGTTTAATTTAATATTACATTTGTTTCTTTAAAGCCAAATTTTTTTTCTGCTTTGATTGATCGCAGTTTTCATTTGTCTACCAGTCTCTTTGTTTTAATATTAAAGTCGTACGCAGCTGGAGTATGATCTAATTTTGTGCACCAGACTGCACATGTTCAAAGACAAAGCCAAATTTGATGTATCATTTATTTGGCTCGAAAACATGAAAAATATTTGGTTCAGCTTTTGTCGGGCCTTAATTTATTTTATTAATACCCGTGTTTTAATAGTAGTAGAGCTGTTTAACAATGTTGGGTAAAAAATTACCCTTTACGAATAGGGTTGGTCGCTATCCTTCAGCGAGACCTTGCCTATCTTTATAGGGGTCATTCAAGGACAGTCACAAAATTTCTCGTAGTGCCGAAAAATGTACTTACCCAAAATTGTTCACCTGCTCTCGGACTATAACTTTGCGTAATAATATACATGTTCAACACTAGTCTAATAGTGCTTGGTTTAGAATAGTAACGGATACTCCACATTATACGGGGCGGAGAAACAATGGGACATGCATATACTCGTATGTAACTGAACTATTTGTATTGTTACCGTTCACGTGTGCGCTACGCTAGACATAGGTCTATCAGAATAACAGAAGTGGACTCAATTGAATAAAATATGCACGGATTTTTACTATTTTTAGTAATAATATTTTATGTTAGGTAAGTAATACTCCGTGAATGTGTTGCAATAAGTAGCCGCATATTTAGTGGGACATGGCACAAATATGCAAATAACCTAATACTAATTATGCACCGTATTTCAACGTAAGCTCCCCAAAACATACCTATTTTTAAGCTTCGTTGCATTGTGTAGGTACATAGATTACTGTAATATTTTTGGGTAGAATATGTTTCCAAAATTCGTCAAGACTAATTTTATTGGAATTGAAAGTCTGGTGTTAGACGTAGAGCTCTACTACTAAGCCCTTATATTTTGTAAATAACGATTGGATTTAACTTTTGGTTATTAGTTATTACTAGCTGATCCCTCAATATAAGTATAGCTTTCATAGTAAGCAAAATAATGTTTCAGTTTGTGAAAATGTCTGGTGCAAAATTTTATAAAATACATAGCTACCTATTTTCATTCATGTTTTCATTCATTACTTACTTGTGTAAAAGAGCCACCAATACAGAATCCATTAAGCATCACTTAAGTTAGGTATTTGTAAAACTGTTAAAATTGTATAAAAATGGCACCAGATGAATGGGTTCACGACCTCTTACGGCCTAACCTTGGTTTGAACCTTTTGTTGTAAAACCCTTTGCTAACTGAATCGTGGACTTAGGGCGTGGCTCTGTCGCGCTAACTGTTTCAAATTGCCTGTGATAATCATGGATATTGTTTCAGAGACGTGTGTGAGCTAATATAAAGGTCGCATGTTGGCCGTGACTTATAAGCCCAGGCACTAATGAAATATTCATGCGTTTGCGAGCTAGAATGCTAAATAGATATAATATTTCGACCCAACTTTATTACCCCTGAAGGAAAATCTTTAACAATTCTGACTAATTTTATAGGGTATTTTGTAATTTTTCTTGTATCAATTAATAAATCAACATTGTATGTAAGGATAGGAGCAAGTGGCGTTCTGTTGTCTCTGCCTACCCCGACGGGAAGAAGGCGTGAGTATATGTATGTATATGTATGTATGTATGTGTATAAAATCTCTTGTTCTGAGTGACATTTCATCGCAGAGCCTAAATAAACTAATGCAATAAGATATATTGAATTAAGATGATGGGTTCCTTTTATTACTTAGGTGACCGCTAATGAAGAATATTTAATATTTTGCCCCTCTCTTTCTCTCTTCCTGGCTATTAATCCCATATGGTGATAGGGTCAGTCTTTCCTGTCAATCTCCTCCACTTCGCTTGGTCCTCGACATGTTCCTCGGATATCTGGCACTCCTTCATATCTCTTGACAATACATCTCTCCACCTCGTTTTAGGTCGGCCTCTGGATCTTTGACCGGGGATCGAGAGTTGTAATGCCAAGTTTCCTACGTATTCCGGTGGCCTCCTTTTTACGTGGCCATACCATCGCAGCCTACTCTCCTGCATTTGGTCTGCTATGTCGCGTACACCCAAGCTTCCTTGCACGAACTTGTTGCGGATTTTGTCGAGCTTGGTTACGCCGCACATCCATCTTAGCATCTTCATTTCGGCAACTTGAATGGTATGCACGTTCTTTTTGGTAACGGCGCATGTTTCACTACCGTACGTAAGAGGAGTTAAAATAGAAGATTGACATTTTGTTAGATTTTTTTTTATTTTAAATTTTCACTATGAAACAAGTACTTACTCTAGCCAACTAGTCTACCTTTTTATAAAATGATTGATCAGTCCTCTTTGACAGACAGAAAATTCTTCTGAGCTACATAATTGGTTGTAAGGCTTCTTCTATTAATTCTCAATGTCGTATCAAATTTATTCCCACAATTGTTAACATAGTTCTCAAAGTCACCGAGGCAAAGCGGCACAGGCCACAGACAGATCGATGGCCAAGAGTTCAAATGAGTGGAGACAATGAATTAATACAACAACTCGAAACAAATCCTCTCAAACCACCTCCAAAACTATATACAAACAGCAAATTTGACAGGCCTCTTGATCTAATTGTAAGTAAAGCTGACTGCTAATTCGGAGCTCATGGGTTCGATTTCTAAAAAGCATAAAGTTTTAAGTAAAATGAGCACGGCTATTTTTCTGTGATTGTAATTTATGTGCTGAGTCTAGTTTGGCATCAGATGAAGGCATCTGAGTTGTGTAAGGATCATCATACAGCTTTTTGCAGTCCACTGCTGGACAAAGGCCTCTGCTAACTTGCGCCATAAGTATCATTGTGAGACATGGAAGGATTTGGCCTACTTCACCACAGCTTTCTAAGCTTGGTCGAATTCTCGTTTGTTTTTCGATTATACTATTTGCTTCATGTAAAAGTCCAATATTAAATCAGTACTATACTACTACCTAAAATATAGACAGGAGCTCATTCTTATGAATGCCTCAATTAATAATATAAATACAAAAGTAAGTAAGTATGTATGTATGTTACATTTTAACGTCAAATTGTTTAGAGTTCAGACCTTACAGAGACGTAGACTACCTTTAATGGCGAAAATGAAACTAAGTCGTGTCGAAATAGAGGTTAAATCTCTCTACGGGGGAACCAATATTTCTTAGGTCACAGATAGATAGAAAGATTTTTTTGTAAACCAGCAAAAGTTAAAGAATACAATCAATGAAAAAAGAAAACTGGTGGTACAAGAGCGGTTATATCGCAAAATGCGACTTCTTCTAAACAAAACGTAACACAGATTTAGATTTTTACTCGACCTCAAAAGGGAAGAAAGTTCTGTAAAGTTGTAATTTGCCGATTATTCACTTCAGAGCTCTCTAATTGCAGTTCAGAAGAATGACAGTTTTCCTGTAAAAAAAAACTTATTTTATATTTGGTTCTTTGATATAATGTTACCTATAATGTAAAAACCCAGTAGGTACTTGCCGCAAATGGGAACCCATCCATATTCGCTATACCTACTTAATACAAGCGACAACCTACAAAGCAACCCTATGAATAAATCTGATCCATATCAAAATCACATGCGTATCGATGTACCGATATACATGCGATGCGAAGATAACGATAAATTATATAACAAAGATAAGGGCGGGTACACAAGTGGTGTTTTCTTGAACGTATGTTTGGACGCGACAGTAAAATATTTTATGTGCACAGTGAATAAGGCCGCCATTTGTATTTTATTAGTGCTTGAGGGTTGACGGGCATTTCATTTGTGCGCGTCTAAATACTCATGTACATGCACTTGTCTGAGTAATGGTGTTTTTATTTATTCTGTTTTATTTTTACTTGTTGAAATTATGGACATTGCAAAAATACTGGCCCCGGTTATTCACTAAAGGCGTATGAAAATAGGGCCCTGTGGAAAACCTTGGCTTTCCATGAATGTTCGGCAGTGAGCTCCCTTGGCTGAAATATTCGCGATTTTAGATATTTCTTAAAAACCAAAAATGCAACCATAAGCGGCGTGGTAAAGTCCACGAACTGCGGCCAACACTAGGGACATTTTTAACATAAACAAAAAAGCGAAAAATATACTTGAGATCAATTATATTTTTTCGTTTATAACAAGCTACAATGCAAAAGCTAACTAAAGTTATTCAGTTGAACCCAGCGATCGATATAATATTTCTGTAGAGTATAGTTCTTTGGGTAAGATCTTTTAAATGAAATCCAGTTTTTATACAAATAGCATATTTTATAAAATTTTTGTTAGTGATATTCGTTAAATCGTGTTCTACTCGTCGTTCGTCACTCGTATTGTGCCGGTAAATCATTCGTCAGTCCCAAGCGCCTAGTTGACGATAGCAAATATATCAAACGTATAGCTAAAGTATATGATATATTTTTTTGCTACTAATACATATTCAATAAGGAAACGAGAACTGGACTTATTTTGAGGAACCGGCATTTGAAATGTATAATATTGTTTTTTTTTATTTTTTGACATTAGATGAGTCAATCCAATATATACTTCGTGTGGTGGCGAATTAAGAATACAGAATGTCACTACCCTGTTTCATTCCATGGGTGTCGTAAAAGGCGACCGGGGAAAACATATGAAGCAAAATTGTATCTTAGCTAAGAGCCGCAAAACGCGATAACGGTAAAATTATAATAGGCCAAATCATCCTATTGACTGCATGCAAAATGAAACCAGAGATATATGTCAGGATCGTTGCAAATGGCGGTCCGTAGTCTCTAACTACCCTTTCGGGAAACAGAAGTGAGTCTATGAGTGTATGTACAATTTAAAATTATAGTAACAATGTCCAATTCCTACTCCCAGATTCATGTCAAAAGTGTTTGGCATTAAAAAACAAAATGTAATGTGTCTCAACCTGTTCTACCAGTACCACCAATGTAACAAGTCCAATTTTATTGATTACATTCACAACATACGACTCTGGGTCGCACTCCCCTTTCTTGTACCCCTAGTTAGGTACCAGTGTCTCCACAACGTACACAAATATAATTTATTATTACACACGAGTGTTATAATTCGAGCGAACGCGCGTAAAACATTGCCAAGTAACACGCCAATGCAGTAAACCTTACAACAAAAGTAATGCAAAATAAACAAGAATAAACTGTTGTTATCAAAACAACTATCTTTGATTGACGATTTTCCGATTACAGAGGTGCATAAATATTACATTTGTTTTGCATACAAGGGGTCGGAACATGTATTGGAACCGTGGCTCTATATTTACGTTCAAATATTGTGAATCAACACACGCTGATCTGCCACAGCATAACTATTTAGAACGAAGAACTTCAGTAGAATAGACAGTAGGACAAATTAGTTGTACGGTAAGAATATAGCATGTGGTCATTAAAGTATGTTAAAGAGCTTTGAACGTACGAACATTAATAGCTTTATGCATTGAACCCATTCAGTTGTATTGATTTACGAGCCGCCTTTGAGTGGGCGGTGATATGTGCGTGGAGCTATTTTCCTCTTAAGCGAGCCATCTTAGCTCTAATTTATTAAGCACCAGCCACCCAGAGGCCTAGTGCATACGAGACGCAGATTAATATAATTCCGTAGCAATTACACCCACGATCGGCTTGTTAAGGGGATAGTTTAGAAATTAACAGAGAACTGCTTTGTTCGTTAATTCGTTCATATAGACAATTGCATTGGTTTTTGTCGTGTCGTGCGGGATTTGGATCTATTACAGCTGTATCACAGGGTACTAAAAGATACAAAGAACACCCAGATTCAATCACCATACCGATTACAGGTAGTAGAGCCTTGCTGATTTCAGCATGAATGACCGGGGAAGTACTACCCTCTCACAGAAAATCGACGTAAAGTAACAGTACCTAAACTGTTGCGTTTCGTTCGGTGAGTGAGAGTGCCGGAGGCCCTATCCCCTTTCCTTCTCCCTCATCCCACTCCTCATCCCAACCCTTTTCTCAACCCCAAGGGGCGGCAACGCACTTGTGATTCCTGTGGTGTTGCTTGTGTCCATGGGCGGCGGTAATTGCTTACCATTAGGTGATCCGTCTGCTCGTTTGCCGCCTATTACTATAAAAAAAAAGAATAACAATTTGTGGATCTTACGAGGTATTCTGTGGAGATTGAACCCCCAACAGTCGGTCGGCACAGTCTTAAACAACGAGGCAACCACCTAAATCACCACGCCATATAAGCCGCCGATTTTAGCAGCCAATTTTATTTTTAAAGAGAGTCAAAAATACAAATCTTTTTATTTGAGTGGTTAGAGACTAGAAAAAACTACATAAAATTATGCATACATAAAATAGACAACCTATTTTGCTCTTGCTACAGTTATAGGTCTACATTAACTTAGAACACGCACGCCGATCTAGGTAACCTTTTCATCGTGCACAGCAGTAATTCATTCGCAATCCCACGATACACAACAATAATATTGTTATTACACAACAATATTATATAAACTATCAAATATAAATCAAATGTGATATATGGGGCCGTTACTGGGTAAATTAAGTGTACGGGTCAATCACCGTACAATAGGTCAGGTATAAAGTCGAGTCAGCATACTTGCGCAAACGCGAGGAACCGCTCGATCATTTATTACCTAGTATATTAATTTAGTACGCAATTTGTCATCATACCGAGCGCGACTCATTCTCATCCTATTAGTTTTAATTCACCTTTTTTATAGTACTAAAATACAGTTATCTTTCAATCTTTTATCCTAGTTTATCTTTATCTCAACCCCATCCAGAAACATTGGTCCTTCGACAAGGTTGCGTTGCGTCGGGACCCTTACGCGTGTGCTTATAAACTGTGCTGTGTAGGTACGTGTCTCGCGAAACGTAAGAACCGCACTTTGGACTACAGTTCGTTTTCGTGTAACCGCGTGTGTGTACTTAGTTCACATCTCGTTGATCCTAATTGACCGCGGCATCCCGGAAAGGTGCCACTGTCGTATCATCTGACCCCGGCGCAAGACAGAGCGCCACATCACCTCACCTCGTGCTTGCTTCGCGTTATCCCAGAAACGCAAGGTTACCCTACGTATATTCTGGCAACCCTGGTAAGAAGAAAGTTGCTGCATCACCTGTTATCCCGGAGGAGTCTTATATCTCAAGTAAGGTCTCTTTTATAATCTTAATAATGGCGAAAATGGATGACATTTTAGCTACTCAACAGCAACTCATTGAAGCCGTAGATAGGCTCTACGCTAACTTCAAGAAAGATGCAGGGGATAGAAAGACGCCAGACTATTTACGTCGTAGATTGGATACTCTAGAACAATACTTTACAGAGTAAAAGATGTGGTCCGTTGCTCATATCGAAAAGTCTACCCCTAAAATTGAGATAGCCACCTTTGACGGAAATTATAATAAATGGGTTTCGTTTAAGGATCTTTTTACGGAGACGGTGCATAACAACCCATCTTTATCAAATGCGCAAAAAATGCAGTTCCTTAAAAGTAAGATTAGAGGCGAGCCCGAGAAATTGATTCAGCATCTTCCCATTAGCTCTGATAATTATCATGTTTGTTGGAATATCCTCAACCATCGCTACGACAATAAGCGAGTGATCTTTACATCTCACTTCAATAATCTCATGAATATCCCTGTAAATCAACAACAATCATCTAATCATCTGAAACGCATCCATGATACTACATACGAGAGCGTAAATGCTATCAAAAACCTAGGAGTCGATGTTTCCTCGTGGGACCCCTTCCTCGTATGTATATTATCTCAAAAACTTGACCCAGACACCTTTGACGATTATCTTCAATCTCTAAAATCTCCGAGAGACCTGCCCGTGTTGGATGTTTTTCTCCGTTTCTTAGAAACGAAGTTTATGACGCTGGAATCTTCACGTAAGAAAGTAGAAAATTCTATGCAGAAAGCATCATCATCCCGTGATAATAATATTCAAAATCAATCTTCATCTTCTAAATATTCTAATAATAAATTTAAACGTAATTATAACATGCACAAAGGTACGTATTCTACAAATCAGGTCATTTCGCAATCGTCAAAGTCCAATAACATCGGGCACGAAAAACGCAAGCTGTGTCAAATTTGTAATACGAATGATCACCGTATTCATGCGTGCCAAAAATTATTGAAAATGCAACCTTATGCACGAAGAAATGCAGTTGCTAATTTGAACCTTTGTGTCAACTGTTTATATTATCATGAAGGTAAAAAATGTCTGTCTGAGGTAAAGTGCAAGGAATGCAACAAAGATCATAACACCCTATTACATGAATCTTTTGTGTCATGAATGACGGCTTCGGATGCATCCCGATCTGGGTCAAATGCTAACGTCGTTACGAAATGTTCATCCCAGCAACAAGAAAGTAACACTGTCGCGTCCCTACAAAATCATCCTTCGCAAATTTTGCTTGCTACTGCGATCGTCAACGTACAAGCGGCTGACGGATCATCCCACAGGATGAGAGTCCTTTTAGACCAAGGCTCTCAAACTTCAATCATAAGAGAAAGCGCAGCTCAGTTGTTGAAGTTACCTCGACAGAAATGTAACGGTTATATCTCTGGAATTGGTAATAAAGAAAATAGTTGTAAAGGCATGATGCACATTAGATGTTGCTCGTTAATAACTGATTTTACATTCGAAACGGATGTATTTATTATGAACAGGCTTGTTAACAATCTACCTAGTTATAATTTACCTAAGCCGGAATTGCCTGCCCTAAATCAAATTAAGTTAGCTGATCCCGAATTTTACAAAAGCAAGCCTATTGACATCATATTTGGTGCTGACATTTACTCCGCTATCTTAATGGATGGTATTTGCCGCCCGGGAGGAAAGTTACCCATCGCTCAGCAAACTCAGCTGGGATGGATCCTTAGCGGTAATTGCCAGGCCTTCCAGTGCAATGTCGTTTTGAATAACATCGAAGATATTTAGCAGTTTTGGGAGATGGAGGGTATTCACGAACCCCTAGCAATATCCGAAGAAGACCAAAAATGTATTGACTTGTTCCAATCTACAACCTCTAGACGTGAGGATGGCAGCTACGTTGTCAAAATACCTTTTAAAGAAAATTTTGAGGCTAAATTAGGCGAGTCTAGAACAAAATCTAGGGCACAATTTTTTCAAATAGAGAAGAAGTTGAAAAAGCAACCCGATTTGGCACGTGACTATAAATTGTTTATATCGGAGTTCATTGAGCTCGGTCATATGATCCCCGTTACGTCACATACTGACGTAAAAACGAACTGTTACCTGTCGCACCACTGTGTTCAGCGAGCTGAGTCATCGACTACGAAACTGCGTGTTGTTTTTAACGCCTCTGCAAAAACTTCTAGCGGATACAGTCTCAACGATCTTATGTGCAGAGGGCCGAACTTACAACAAGACCTTCAAACCCTTATCCTAAAGTGGAGGGAGTTTCGATACGCTTTCACGGCAGATATTGAGAAAATGTTTCGAAATATTAGGCTACATCCTGATCACCAAAAGTTCCACAAAATTATTTGGAGAAGTCATCAATCTCAACCTCTACAATAATTCCAGCTAGCCACCGTCACTTATGGCACTAAGGCTGCTCCCTTTTTGGCCATGATGACACTAAGGCAACTAGCTCAAGATGAAAAACCGTTCTATCCCGACAGTTGTGCAACTCAAATCTTAGAGAATTCCTTTTATATGGATGATATGATCCATGGCTGTCACTCGGAGGTTGCTGCGAGGCAGCTCAAGGTAGAGATGATAAATTTTCTTAAGTCAGGTGGACTTAATCTCAGAAAGTGGCGTTCTAACTTACCTGAAATCTCGGATAACCACAATAATTCTAAAAGTCAATATTTTGATTTTAAACAGCCGGAGTCTACAAAAACATTAGGGCTTCGCTGGGACCCCACAAGTGACATCTTTTTCTTTCAACCCTTTGATTTTACCTCTGAAATAATCCCTACTAAAAGAAAATTCCTGTCTTATATATCTAAGATCTTTGACCCCTAAGGCTGGCTATCACCAGTCACAATAAAACTCAAGATTTTGTTCCAAGAATCCTGGAAATCAGACCTAGGATGGGACCAACCCATTTCTCAAGATATCGCCTGAGATTGTACCAAGATAAATGCTGAACTTCCTTATATATCCCAATTTAAAATACCTCGATGGATCCAATCTCAAGAAAACGATATCCTAGAACTGCATGGATTTTGCGACGCTAGTACCAAAGCCTATGCGTGTGTTGTGTACTGTAAAATTCGAAGACACAATACCACTCATGTGACCCTTGTTGCCGCTAAGTCTAGAGTTATACCCCTGAAAAAGAATCATTCCATACCCCGTTTGGAACTTTGCGGCGCTCTTTTGTTAGTGAAACTCCTAGCAAAGGTTATCTCATCCCTAACTAACTTCCAAGTGCATACTTTCGGCTGGATTGATTCCATGGCAGTACTAGGATGGATTAAGGGACAACCAGAGAAATGGAAGCCCTTTGTAGCCAATCGAGTAAGACAGATATGCGATGTAATCCCTAAAGACAGGTGGCGATATGTTAAATCGAAAGAAAATCCCGCGGATTGCGCTACCCGGAGTTTGACGGTCACACAGTTGGCTAAACATTCTCTTTGGTGGCAAGGACCCGATTGGCTGCCACGATATAACCCCGAAGAAGATAAAGAAATCCCTAATTACAGAACAGATGAGGACCTCAAAATAAAACATCTAGCTAATACCGTTATTACAATGCCTGACAATTCTATAATTAGATTGTTATTAAATAAGTACAGCACATATAAAAATGTAACACGAGTTTTAGCCTACATAAACAAATTTGTTGATATCGTTGTGTATAAACGAAGGCGTGAACCTTACCTTACTCTGCAAAATCTAAAAATAGCGAAGGAAATGATAATTAAACATGTCCAATTTGAATATTTTGCTAAAGAGCTATCCCTGCTCAAGAATGGTGAACCCCTACATAGCAAAAGCCAGATCTTGAATCTCAATCCGATATTAGATTCAAGCGGAGTACTTCGCGTCGGCGGTCGACTAAAGCATTCAAACATACATCCTGACATGAAACATCCCATTATCGTCCCGAATCAATCGAAATTGGCAGATCTCATAATTGACGAATCGCACGAACTTGTATTTCACGGTGGTGCGAAAATGACACAGGAAAAAGCGATTGAGGATGTGTGTAAAATGCAAAAGGCATAATCCTATGCTCCAACATCAACTGATGGGTGACTTACCGCCCGCCCGTTTGATCCCTAATCGACCCTTCTACCACACCGGGATAGACTATACCGGTTTCGTATTAGTTAAGACAAATAAAGGACGTGGCGTCAAAACGACCAAGGGCTACGTTGCAGTTTTTGTCTGTATGGTCACCAAAGCCCGACATTTAGAACTTGTTTCAGACCTTTCAGCGTCTGCTTTCATTGCCGCACTAAGAAGAATGGCAGCAAGAAGAGGAGTTCCTGGACACATCTACAGCGACCAGGGAACTAACTTCGTAGGCGCCAACAAGATTCTAACACAAGAATTCGCTGAAATATCAGAAATTCTATCGACCCCGGAAATTGTCTACACGGCCTCTGAAATGAATATAGAATGGCATTTCAATGCACCCTCGTGGCCGTCGGCTGGCAGTCTTTGGGAAGCTGCTGTGAAAAGCTTAAAACATCATCTGAAACGTGTCGTTGGTGAGCAAAAGCTCACCTACGAAGAATACAGCACCTTGCTATCCCAACTAGAAGCTTGTTTGAACTCCAGGCCACTCTGTCCGTTGACAGAAGATCCCGAAGATATTGACTATTTGACCCCGGCTCACTTTTTAGCAAGCGGGCCCAACTTGACGATCTTCGAAACCTAACGTGACCTCAGAACTCGTTGGCATTTAACCCAGAAAATCTACCAAGATATTTGGGCAAAGTGGAAGAATGAATATCTCTCCCAACTATCCATAAGAACGAAGTGGAAACAACCTCAAAAGGATCTCGATCTCGACGATATTGTTGTCATAAAGGATGAAAACCTCCCACCAGGAAAATGGGCCATGGGTCGCGTAATAGAGCTTCATCCTGGCAGCGACGGGCGTGTGAGAGTCGTTACGCTTAAAACCAAGAATGGTATCCTGAAACGTCCAGTTGTCAAGCTATCTCTTTTGCCAACCAAGAAAAATGATGAAAAACCTGATAGTAAGAAAATGGATGACAAGGTGCCTAAAAGCAAAACAGCTAACAGCATGTCTTTGTCAGCTGTTGTCTTATCCCTGACCCTCTTCTTTCTGTCAATACTTGCACCTGCCGAAGCATCCTACAACTTCACCCCGCTAAAAACAATAGCGTATATTTTGACAAAATATCCAACATGCATCTTATTAGAGACGATTGGCGCTTAATTGTTTATTATGATACTTATCCCTATAAAGAAGGCATATCGGCACTTGCAAAGTATATAAATTATCTTGAAACAATATGCGCCGCTATCAGATCACAAACACCTTGCGACAGTATTATGTTACAACTCGGGCACGAGTTCGACGAATTAAAACGATATAATAATATTGTTACTATGAATGACTCATTTGTAACTGGAGAGAGGCGGCAGCGGCGCGGCCTGATTGACGGTGTAGGCTATGTTGCTAATAGTTTGTTTGGAGTGCTTGATCAGCGATTTGCCGAGAAATCTGAGAAGGACATCGATCTCCTAAAACAAAATGAAAACCATTTGTTTAACCTGTGGAAAAACCAAACCTCGGTTGTGGAAGCGGAATTAAATCTCATAAAAAGGATGGAAAACACTATTAGCAAGCAGCATAAACTGATAAATCAAAGGATTTTGAACCTCGAACAATCGACCATTGACCTCACCCAAAAGGTACAAAATATATCAATCAGTACAGATTTTTTAACCTCGGCATTTACTGCTACCAACTTGCTGTATAGTCTTCGGAGAATACAAGATTCGATCCTGGATACTGTGACAGATATTTACAATGGCAAATTGGACTTTCATTTGTTACCTCCAAAGCAGTTGCGATCCGAATTAAGCACAATATCTGCTCAAATACCCCAAGATCTGGCTGTTCCTGTCGACAACTTTCGTTTAATCGACCTGTACAGTGTACAGCTTACTGAAAGTGCGAGCCAACTATGCTAAAAAATACCTGATAATAGAAATAAGAATACCTCTGATTGAACGAGACCTTTACGAAATCTTCAATCTTATCTCGATCCCACGCATCTCGAACGACAAAATGATACACGTTGAGACTATCTCAAGGTTCGCTGCAATCAACGTTAGAAAGGATTCGTATGTTACCATCTCGGAAACGGAACTGCAGTCATGTCTGAGACCGAACCCAGATATGATAATGTGCCACATTAGAAAACCTATCCATTCTATGCAAGACGATCATAGCCTATGTGAAAAGATTCCAGGTAAAAGGACTTGCAAAACCGTTACTTCACCTTGTGAGAATGACTGGAAGGAGCTGTCCTCGGAGAACGAATACTATTACTTTTGTTGCAATGAATGCCGTATGAAACTTTTCTGTGAGGAGCAGATAACCACCCTGAAGCTGTCGGCCGCTGGTCTGTTACGCGTTGGAGAAGGTTGTCTTATAAAGACAGAAAGCTCCCTTGTATATTCCAGTAGAAGGATGTCTAATCAGATCAGAACAGCTTTTAAAGTTGATGCGCCGAAGATATCTCCCATAAACCATATCTTCAACATCTCTATACCTGAATCAATAAATGAAATAGATCCTAACAACTCCGAAAACTTACAACAATTTGAGGCTATTAAGAAAGATATTGAGATCATGAAACAGAGCGAACCCTTGAGCGACAAACTGTCATACCATGACGTCCACCACTACGCTGTTACTTACACTCTGTTATTTGGAATCCTGTTGGCTGCTATAGTCTATTGCTGGAGGAAGTGGAGGCACAGAACCCAACAAGCAACTGGCGCAGCGACTACCGTGGAGACGGCGCCGCCGGTAGCGCCCGCAACAACCACAGCGGTCGCACTGCCGACCCCTAGCTGCGTTACGGAACGTGTTGTGAATGTGTGTGAGGCTAGGGAAAAAGGGCATTTTAGTAAACCAGTGAAACGTGATCCCAAACTAGTAGTGCAATCTAGTGAGTGCTTGCAAAAGGAAGATAGAGCTTCCTCGCCAGTGTTTCGCGTGTTCTCTGTGCCAGACTTGCGTTATGATTCTTTGTGAACTATCCTAATCTTTTACCTTTTGAGCTCAATCTATATTAATTTTATACTAACCCAATGACATGTAATAATTTAATATTTAATGTCTAACTACATTATTCATCCTAGAATTACTTTCACCTCCATTTATCTTAAGATCTACTAACCTCATCTCTCCCCCGGGAGCATGTACGGGTCAATCACCGTACAATAGGTCAGGTATAAAGTCGAGTCAGCATACTTGCGCAAACGCGAGGAACCGCTCGATCATTTATTACCTAGTATATTAATTTAGTACGCAATTTGTCATCATACCGAGCGCGACTCATTCTCATCCTATTAGTTTTAATTCACCTTTTTTATAGTACTAAAATACAGTTATCTTTCAATCTTTTATCCTAGTTTATCTTTATCTCAACCCCATCCAGAAACATTAAGTATTTATTTGATATTCCATAGACGTGTATTGGCAGATATTTATTGTAAAACCATTAATAGTAAACCAGTAAAATTATTGTTCACTAAATGTTTATTAGTTTACAACTTCCCGCTAGACCACCATAAGGGTGATAATCGCTCAGCAAGACATCGTCGCTTCCAGTGCTACTTTACACAAACATTGACATTCGTATACAAAACTAGTTTCTAGTGTGCCTCGACTCTATGAGTGAGCCAAGGGATTTTTTTCAAACTGGTCCACCGCCGACTTGTTTGATTTTACAAAATA
The DNA here is from genome assembly GCA_944739405.2 of Euclidia mi. Classification (NCBI taxonomy): domain Eukaryota; kingdom Metazoa; phylum Arthropoda; class Insecta; order Lepidoptera; family Erebidae; genus Euclidia; species Euclidia mi. The sequence continues at coordinate 610,126 of OX123194.2, read as the reverse complement.
ATATATAATCAGTAATTACTGTGAAGAATTTGGCAGTACTTACAGGACTAATTGTTGACTCGAATACGGTGGAGCCAAGAGGAAGGTAATAAGTTTGGCAATCTAAATGTTTGCACGTTCCACCATAGCGCCTAAACTATTGAACCAATTTTAATGAATGAGGAGTCAAAAGATTCGTAATAATAGCCTGGGTGGCATACTTACTGACATTTTATTTACGTAAGTAGTCGGAGGAAATAGCTTAGTTCTTATTTACATGTTCGTTGTTTCTACAGCGATTCAATATAATTATTTAATTACTTCAACAATCTTTATTCATAAATCAGTAACCACCAGCTCTAAAATAGTCCCATTAAGCCCATTGAGTCATGATTCACACTCATGCATACAGTTGATCTTAATTAAATTAAAACTATGAAACATTTTGCTCAGACTTGCCAACTGTGTCTGTGAGTAAATAGCTTCTCATCACGAATTGATGAGTCGACTCAATGCACAACTGTGCATACTAACACGATCAAATATTCAGCACGAAGAGCACTTGCCCTCGATTTTCATACACTAAATATACTCTTGGCTAAACTTAAGCTAGGCTTCCTCTGGGAGTGAAGGGTACAGAGTTACAGACATGATTAAACTTCATCATCATCAGCATTTAACAGTCCACTGCTGGACTAGGCCTCTCCTTTGAAAGGAGGAATTGGCCTACTATACCACGCTGGCCAGACGGGTTGGCATAGGGTTTGTATCAAGTTTTCCTTCTCTTACAGTGGTGTTTTCTGCATAATATGCTCCCTCTGTCGGCTCTTACGACACCCATGGGATGATATGGGGTGGTGACATTCTGTTTTCTTAATCCATCACCACACGGACTTACATGTTTAAACATACCAAAATCAAAAATAAAATGGTCCTGCGATTCAGACACGCAGTGGTTGAATCTCTCGAAAAGTAACTCTACTAGAGAATGTGTAGGTACCTATAGCATTAGATATTCATAATATCTAGTAAGATTATTATTTATTAATTTCAAAGTGCCAGCTTTCTAGATAATTCGGTTTAAATGTAATAACTCAGTGAAACCAATGTATCGTGATAAAATCCTTAAACTGTAGTTTAATTCCAATGTGTAACATTCGCGTAAACCTAAGAAGATTTTATGCCAGCTTCATCATCATCCCTTTCAACTGTCCCACTGCTGGGCATGGGCCTCTTCTCACTATGAGAAGGGTAAGGCCATAGTCCACCACGCTGGCCTAGTGGGGTTGGCAGACTTCACATGTCTTTTAAGAACATTATGGCAAACTTACAGATATGCATGTTCCTCACGATGTTTTCCTTCACCGCTTAGCAAGCGATAATTAACAATTTAATATGCACTTAGCATAGGGCACTGCATAGGGTTCCCAGGGGTCATAGGGACTCTTGGTCCCTATGCACCCTGGGAACCCTATGCAGTAGGGTCCCAAGCCAACCTCACCTGCAAGTGGTGCACCTGCCGATCAACGGACGAGTCTCTGGCAAACAAAATGTCCCAATAAGCGGCAATAGGCTCGCCACCTATTACGTGGGATCAAAACACTGGCGAAAAGTGGGCGTTTAATATGCCTCTGCCTACCCCTTCGGGGAAACAGGCGTGAGTCTATGTATGTATGTATGTAATACGCACTTAACTCCGATAAGTCATTGGTGCGTGCCGTGGGTTCGAACCCGAGACCCTCTGTGTTGCAGTCTGTCGGTCTCTCCACTCGGCTTTCGCTGCTCTCTATCTAATCATAATCGCTATCTATCTTATCCTACGTATCCATATAAACACCACAAAAAATACCTGTCTTGTAAGGGAATCGAGCACATGACCTGCGACAGTCATGGTCTCTAATCACTAAGCCAACAGGCCAAATATAACTACCTAATTTGCTTAAATTAATAATAATTATATTACTAACAGTCGGAGTTTAGTCATTGAACTTTAGCTCGTTTAATTATTTAAACACCGGCGGTCTGCTCGACCTTTAAACTTAGTGGAAACACGCCCTTACACTTTTTAAATACGAATATAATCTTTCTAGAGGCTTATGTTTTAACTTGAAATTCAAATAGGTCCACAAAAATATTTTATGAAGAAAACGCCGCTTTTAAATTAATGGCAGTCGTTTTACGAGCACATTTTTCTTAATATATTTTAAGAATTTTATTCATTAATTACCAAGTAGATTGTGTGTCAATTTTATTTTTAAAATAAGGACCAAATAATATATAAAATGCCTTGTAATAACGTTTTGTAAGCAATGCATTTGCTGTGGTTACGACCATTACGTTGTGGTTGTGACCATTTCATCATCCAGTACCTAAACATTAGTACAATGCAACATCATATTATAAGATAAAGCGGACGAATTATTAGCAGAACAATTAAAATACATGCTAAACTTAATGAACACATTATTCACATAAATTCGCATAAGAGACTGCCACGTTGATAAGTCGAATTAACTTATGCGGCACTGCTCCGCGGCTCTCAAATGCGACGTCACAAAATGTTATTGAAGTTTTTCCTTTATCAATATTCTAAACTATAACACTATGTTCGTCGACTACAAGCTTAACCAACTGCGGCCTTAAAACGTGTAGCCTGGTGTTACAGGAATCCGTTTTCGCCACTAACACACCATTTAAATAAGACCCAACTTATTAATTATCTACGTACTTAATAGACAATAATCTGTATATATAAAATCCTTGCGTTACTGACTGACTGACAGACAAGCTACAGCCAAAACTATTGGACGCAAGAAGCTGAAATTTGGGATGTAGGTTTCTTGGAGACCATAGGGGTGCACCAAGAAGGGATTTCCCAAAATTCCCACGGGATCCGCCAAAACTGGTAAATTTATAAAAAAATGCAGGCTGTTGGCGTCCTCTAGTATTATATATTTATGTAATTTTTAGGGTTCCGTACCTAAAAGGTAAAAAACGGGACCCTATTACTAAGCCTCCGCTGTCTGTTTGTCTGTCTGTCTGTCACCAGGCTGTATCTCATAAATCGTGATAGCTAGAAAGCTGAAATTTTCACAAATTATGTATTTCGGTTGCCGCTATAACAACAAATGTTAAGAGGGGGTCCCATACAAAAAAACGTGTTTTTTTCGTATTTTTTGCTCTAAATTACTAACTGTAACAGTGAGACGCTTTAAATTTTCACAGAATATGTAGTTGTATATTACCTTTCAAAATAAATAATGTAATTTAAAAAAAGTAAATAATAAAGGGGGGGCTCCCATACAACAAACATAATTTTTAAGCAATTTGTTACTCGATCTTAATAAACAGGTAGAAACTTAAAAAGTATTTAAGTATACATACAACGAACGTGATTTTCTTTTATAGATTATGGTACGGAACCCTTCGAGCGCGAGTCAGACTCGCTCTTGCCTAATTTTTATATAAATATTATTATATATATTTTTTACGTCCTAATACTATAATAATAATTAATCACATTTGTTTATCAAATGTAACGACCTCCTTTATTTAGTTGGTGGACGTCTCTGGCCCTATTGGCCGAATGGCTGATGACAATAAAAAAGGCGGGTAGTCTTTCGTTTTTTTTTTGTTGATGCGAGTAAGCACTGTTCCTGAGTACACTCAAATTTATATTCGTCTTCCTGTCGCCTTGTTGTTCGATATCGTCCGTCCTGTTTCACTAGTTTACAAAAAAAGTTAACAGGTCAACTAAAATTTTCTGCTATGAAAGCAGATTAAATTCATAAACCATTAAGCGCAGTTTCTTGCGTATTTATTATATTAATATGAGTACACATTTACGTTTATCTTATTCTAAACCATTAATTCAGCATTGTTATTCACTCGTGTTCTGTCGAAGATCCTGTTAAGAGCGTCGTTCAGCACCTGTAGCGCACGTAAAGCTGACCTGGATATCTGTTTCACACAACCGGGACAAACGTGTCTTGCTTCGACATAGATATTGGGATAAATGCAATTATTTTAATACACGTCACTACCGTCGGAATAAAAATTACTTCTTTCATTTTTATTTTAAGTATAATTTGTGTATTGTAAGTATAAACTGGGACAATCTACAGACGCTAAACTTATCAGAGCCTATTGATTGTGTGTGCCTCTGTGGCAATCAGATAACAAGTAAAAATGCTTATTTATATAAACAACTCATAACACTATACGAAAATTTGCAACCAGAATGATGAGGTTTAGATGAAAACATCGTATGCCTATATGTTGTGTATGTGTAAGTAATATCACAAACATTGTTCTGGTTCGGCAACGACATCCAGCTTATAAGTCGGGATGTTTATTTCGCATTCGTAAAATTCATTGGGTGGTGAAAATGACCGAAGTTCAGAAAGTGACCATTGTGCTTCAAGACAAGACATGTAGCATGAGTATCGAATATGACCAACTAATTCTCTAGAACATGCATAACAGTTCTAATATGTGCAGACAAGTTTTTTTAATTTTAAGTTTCAGTACGCTAGAATTTAAATAAAGTGGCAACTCACGAAAATACGTACGCATCTCATAAAACAGCATTCTTATATTTATTGCAATGCCTATCTCTAGCACAAAAGAATTTTAGATTGAACATTTTTTATATCAATAGTACTCTTCAGAGTACAAAGCAAAATTAGCTTTTGTAAGCCGTTTAAATTTTGGACAAAAACATTTTGCATTCAGCGTACTGTAGAAACAGTTAACAATGTGTGTATAAGTTTTTATATTTGTAACTGTGCATGCTACAGTTATGCGCAGATAACGTAGATGAAATTGATTTTGAAACTGAAACCATAATATAGAGCAGTTTTGTAGATAAAAAAAAGATCTTTTAAAATTTTAAGAAAAGATTTTCATTTCATTTTTCATTTTCTGCTTTAAAAATTCGTAACATTTGAACACATTACCAACCAGATACTGGTTTATAACGGACTGAATGTCGGAAGAAGCCCACCCAAATTGCTCAGTAGGCTCTTTTAGATACGCACTTTTTTGACTACCTACAAATTTAGTTTAAGCCTACTACCCTTCTTCACACAAAACCTACTTCATTTCATTATTCGGATCTAGTTTAGGTTTCCGTAGTAAAGGAATATTTTACGTCCATCATGACACGCTGGGATCGATATGATACGAGAGGTAATTTTGCCTGCATCTTGTTACGGCAACGTTAGGTCCCGATCCATGTTCCGAAATTTCCATAGTGCGCCATAGAGGGGGCGTGATTTTGTTGCTCTGTGTGTCATTGAAGGTAAAGAACAATAACAAATCATCAAAGCAATCTTCATCATCATCATCCTAGTGCTACCCCGGTAGCTTTGACTTTGTATCTTGGATCCCAGGTTCGCTTACTGGTTTAAGCAGATTTTACAAATTTAACTTGATGTCAGTACATTCAACAGGGTATATAAACACTCCTTAACTACTTAAAGCTTGTTGAGCTCCGAGACCACGGGCAAGAGATACATAAAAAAAATTGGTTGAAAAATCCGCTTATTGTTAAGCTAGCACTATGACAAATTGTGGCAAACAGGCAGTATCTGAATAAATTATTTTAGTAGATCTACCTGCAGCTACAACGATGTACTATTTTCCATGAGTGTCCTCGACATACAGGATGTTTAATATTACCGGACGCAATCAAGGCTATGCACATAAAAACCTTTGTTTCGCAACTTTTATGTCTGCATACGTACCTACGTAGAGTTGCAACACTGCCGATAGGGTTTACACGGCACAAATCGTTTATTATTATGTAATATTAACATTTAACTCCATAGCATAAAGGCTACGTAGGCTTTTGTCGTGATAACCAACACCCGCGGGCACAGCCGCGGGTAGGAGCTAGTATAATACAATTTTGTTGTTCATTTGGTTAATTAATTTATATCGTTAGCAACAATGATATTAGAAAAGTCGTAAATACGTTACGTAAGTAGTAATCAATCCGTAGAAACGGTACACAAACGCACATATTGATAACTCCATATTTTATTTTAATTTCGGTTGACAAGATGTGTCAGTTTCACTACGACACCGGCTCGCGACGTCACACACACATATGTCAGACTTGCCAACTGGCTACCAAAAGCAGGCCGCTAAACATGTCCTGCTTTTGGTACGCCTATAACGTATCTACTTCTTTTTACTTGTAACATAGTTGGTTAGCAATGATTAATTTTAAAGAAACTATTTTACTGACTATTTCTGAGCCTGTATTATAACATAATAGCTGTGCCCGCATTATAATTATATATGGCTCCTGAAATGCACCCGTGGCTCATCACTACATAGTATAAAACAAAGTCTGTCTTCTGTCTGTCTGTCCCTATGTATACTTAAATCTTAAAAACTACGCAACGGATTTTAATGCGGTTGTTTGAAAAAGAAATAGTTTTTATGATAAGCTAAATCGATAATATCGGTTTAGTAACGTTTTGTTTAGTCTATTGTAAATTTTGACTATGGTCACACTATGAACTGTCATTCATTCGCTTTTTTTCACGCCGTATCTTGTAATCTCGCGTGCTTTTGTGATATTAAAGTAAATTTAAAAACCCTTTTGAATTGCCGCTAATTGATCTGCCGGCATCGGTTTAGTTGTGATAAAGGATAAAATTCGTAACATATTGAACATTGTAAAACTTGTGTGAATCCGTGCACGTGGTTGGTGCCCGAGGACTTCGCCGAACTTGACCCTGCAGTAGCTATAAGATACTTCATTCATCTATTTTGGCCAATATATTTGTATGATGTGTCTAATTTAGCTCAAGCCTGACATCAGTGAATATTTGGTAAGTAAATTAAATTTGCATGTAATTGTAATTCGCTGTGCAACACAGTACAGTTATGTCAGAGATTTGTTGTGGCTGACAAGGACTGATGAATATAATCACGCTTCTACTCTGCAAACAATCCCAGTCCTTTCTAGCCAAACTCTAGACATATACTGTTACTTTTGTCGTCGGTATTTTGTGGAAGGGTAGTAGGTACTTACTCGGTGGAATCGGCCCATTCATGCTGAAATCAGCAGGGATCTATCTACCCATAAGTCTACTATGCGCTTATGAAACAAACTTGTTTCATTATAATTCTCAAAATCGCCTCAAGACATTGTCCTTCAACAAAAAATGTATTGACATTTTCAAGCAAAAGTTTCAAAGTGTTATACCAAATAACAAAAGTGTCCAAAGTAATAAAAGACAATATAAAGTTGGACTAGGTCAATAAATTGTGAGCTGCTCTTAATAAATTTGACTTAATGAATCCAAATTATTTTGGACAACTAAATAATAAATGCGCCATGCTTAGCAAAAGTAAAGATGTTGAGGAAAATTTAATTATTTATAGCTAAAGTTTTTGTAGAATGCATATTAATAAAAATAAATTAAGAAGAAAACAGATGAAATCTTATTCATGTTTTAAATGAATTAATGTGGTTTACAGTAATTATTTCAATTATTTTATTATTATGTAACTTTACGTAAATAGTAAAGTTATAAGACGCCTTTTGGGACGTTGTATCTCTAAGAATAAGAATAAGATTCAAATTCAAATAATTTTATTTTGTGAACACAGGTTTACAAGTTGTTGTACATTTTTTTATATAGTGCGCTCCATGTCCCGCCGATAGGCATACAAAATATAAGATGGCATCATTAAAATATTATATGTAACAGAGATAATATTCAATTTCAAATTAATATGACGTGCAATTACAAAAATAGTTAATTATAAATATCAATTTTAAAATGTCACAACAATACGAAATATAGAGAATTAAAAAAGTCAATGTTAACATGTCATAATAATTAGATAGGTATGTCAAACAAAAATGTCACAAAGCTAAGTAAGTGATAGGTCTTGCTGCAATAAAATGTCATTTAAAAATTCATTAATAGAATAATATGATTTGTTAACTAATAGGCCAAATAATTTATGTTTAAATTTATTGATGTTACACTTACTCAAAATATTTATTTGCTAGAAACATGGTTAAATATTACAAGATGTTATGTGATTATTATTGTACAGCATGTTTCACCAAATTCGGCATGCAAAATTAGGAGTTGTTAACCAGTTATTATAGGTAAGTTTTGCATCATAAGATTATAATCCATTTAGATTTTTTATACATACACATGTCAGATAAGATTATATAATACAATGGATAACTAAAAAATAATAATCATTTACAATTCATCACAAAATTATCAATACAATCATAAAATTTTCTTTATTTCCTTTTTAAATATTCTATACTTGATCGAAGGTTGCATCAATTTTGGATCTATGGTCAGCGTAAATTGACAAATCACCGAGATCTCCCGCCCTTAGAATAACTCCTTCAAAACAGAACTTTACAAATATTCAAGTAACGGTCATATAACCACCCAGAGTTAGTTTTTTTATTTTCTTTTATACCCTCTGGCCTGTATCCCCGAAGGGGTAGGCAGAGGTGTAATATTACACCCACATTTCGCCATGATGTTTTTGGTTCCACGTTATAGGGGGCGAGCCTTTTGCCGTTACCGGGCACATCACCAGACTCCGTGCTACTATTTTTTTTTTTGTAACAGTCGGCAAACGAGCAGACGGATCACCTGATGGTAAGCAATTACCGCCGCCCATGGACACAAGCAACACCACAGGAGTCACAAGTGCGTTGCCGCCCCTAGGGGTTGGGAAAAGGGATAGGATGAGGAGTGGGATCAGGGAGAAGGGATAGGGGATAGGGCCTCCGGCACTCTCACTCACCGAACGAAACGCAACAGTTTAGGTACTGTTACTTTACGTCGATTTTCTGTGAGAGGGTAGTACTTCCCCGGTCGAGCCGACCCATTCATGCTGAAATCAGCAAGGCTCTACTATCTTGAAAATATAATATTTATTCCATGATGAGGTTTTGTAGTGGCATTTTAAGATGCAACCAAAAATTATAAAATGCTATAAAATTATATCGGGAACAGTTACATTTACATGCATCTAATGCAGTATGACGTTACTCCAAGGTCTGCCTCCTCTTTAGTAGAGTGAAAGCCGTGTTTATATTATTTTTCAACCTATTTCTTTTAGTGTGTTGTGTTTGGCATTTGTGAATTTTTTTTTCTATAATAGATTCCCTGGAGCTTTAAGACTGTATGCCCCGAAATCCTAGAGAATAGAGTGCGATTCACTTCGTTTATCAGCCCCAAACTCGAATCACAACGAGGCGAAGTGGACAGCCCACAGTAAAAAGCCTTTGGCTTACTAAGTCTATACGGTGACAGTCTATTATTTATTCTATGTGTACACATTAATTACTTAAGAAATACACTAATATAGCAGTCTCACAAACAAACAATACAAGAATAAGCATAAAATACAAACACAAAATAATTTATCGCCATAACTATCTGGCGCTATTAGTTAATTAATTATTATCACTACGTGAGTAACGTTTATTGGCTAAGTTTTCCAACAGAAAACACTATTAATACTGTCTAGCTTATATGAAAACTAAACACATATTATTACCAATATCGGCTTTCGCGTGAACTCGAACAAGGTCAATTGTAGTCGTGCTGAGAATAATTTTAGTGTTGAACGAATGTACGAGTTATATTTGGTGAAATAATTACAAGACAAACTGTGTATCGTCGACATGGGTTGACTAATTACATGGACAGTTTGCTTGAAGGTGAAAATGTATAAAGACATAAGTATTTTTGTTGATACTCTTGATTCTTGTATGAAGACCAGAGATTATACATAACAAGGATTTTCTACATCTTTTTGGCAGGCAGCGATTTGGTTCTGTTTGTTTTTGATTGATAAAGGACAAGCGTTTCTTTGAACTTGGGTTCAACAACTGAAGTCTATGCTTGAAGTTAGAAAAACACCTAAAAGCCAAAAACATAATTTGAAGGATACTCAATCGTTACAGTGTTCATGGATATCTAAACATTCATAAACCATTAAGTAGAAGATCATAAAATTCCACTTTCTACAGCAAACTAAATACTCTCAAAATACTAAAAGTATTTGATTCACCCTGTCATCAAGCTTAAAAATAAAAATGAATACAAATTGTTCGCAATATTATTGACTTGCATATTGACGGGCGATATTCGCTTCAAAACTAAAGTACTAGCTTAAGTATACGCGCTAACAGACGTATCCACTCCGTCGTACATTACAGTTGAAGCCATAAATATTCATCCTCTGAACTGCGGGCAAGTGGAAATTGAAGGCATTCCAGACTGGCCACCACTCGGTGTATCCCTTAATACGAAATCCTATCGACCAGTGGACACCTTTATCTCTCAGTCTATTGATGGCCCGGTTATCGGATTCGACAGACGTTTTGTGAGCTTTTTGACTTTTCCAAGTTACTGTCGAGCTTTTGATGCTTTTCTGATTGGTTTTCATTGACTACGGTCATATTTTTGTACCTTGTTTTCTGCAAACGTCAACATACATATGCTATTTATACAATAAAGTTTCTTAATATCTGATGAATTATGTCGCCTCGTTATCACTTACTTCGTCTAAAATGAAAATATTGTAAAACCAAAACTCTTACATTTGATTGTAAAGTGCCGAATGGAAAAGTTTCGGCAAGAGACAAAAATATGAAATCCACAAATAGTTGCTTTGTGTTCTACTGCTCTTTGTTGTTCGTATTTCAAAATGTTTTATTTGTGATATAGAAATTGCCGAATAAATTTTATATAAGAAAGCACTGTGATAAAAGAGGCTTATAAGTTCAGGAACTACAAAATGGCAAACTTCTTTACACTTTACCTCAAAAAACAAATCTAAATCAGAAGTCCAATTTACTCAGCTCGGATAACAAAACATTCACCGAAAGGAATTACCATTATCGATCGAAGTAATCTACAAAAACGAGACTAAAATGTTTCCGAACACTTTTATCGCTAAACGTTAACAAAATATTTGGGCAGCTAACCTGCACCCTTGGTATTAATCTCTCAAGATAAGGAGCCCTGCTGTCGGTACAAGAAACGCCAACGTTTTTCACGAAAAGGGAGCAAATTGGGAAAAACTGAAGTATCGATTCTGAAGAGATGATTCGACACGCTACTCTTGGGTACTTCACTCCAAATGGTTGAGGAAAAGACTTGAAACAGTTTTTTATATCCCATTGTATTTTATGTTTAAAAACACGACTCTTACAATAGATTCATCTTCGCATCTTTGAGTTTCTTTGTTGTTTATATATAATAATATATATTCGGTTTTGTAATCTGCAGTAGTAAAGAAGAAAAATACAATATTCGACTTAAAATGAACGGCGTAATTCAATCCGTAGTTTCCTTTTATATAAATAGCATTTCAAAAACTTTAATGAATGAAATAAAGGCCAAGAGCAGTTCTTGTGCAAGCGTCCTCCAGCAAAATAATAGGGGGCGGTCACGACAGTCAATTCTCTAACCCGACGCTGCAAAATAGGTATTACCGACTGACGCCGCCAAATATTTTACTGATGATACACAAAGGGGTCTGTCATAACGCGTGGCCGCACCGCCATTGACTATCCTTGCGAATTTCCACCCGCTTATGAATCTGTCAGCACTTTTTTGGGACAATTCGTAAAAGACATAAAAACCAAAGCTATGGAATAAAATAATATGGAATATAACACATTTTTGCACAGCCTAACATACAAAACAAAGTCGTTCAATATAGATCTCCGATTACAAATCGGAGCCAATTAATATTACGATCGAAACAATATAGTGATTTGTTTACATACAAGCGAACGGTGGCCCGAGGACACGAAAAACATAATAACAAAAGACTGCCGTGTAACCAAATGAAATAAAGCCGATGTCGAAGATAGCATATCGTGATTGTCTATCCACATTCGGTATTTATGTAATATTGGGCTCAATAATCCGATGCGAGTCGTGAGCGACACCGCTCCCGGCTACGTCAGGGGCGCTTTGGGGGAAAGAAAACCCGCTTTATAAATTGCCCTGCTATCTAAATCTGAGAGATAACTGCCTCTGAACTTTCCAATTTCGCTACACATCAATAACAGTGACAACGTCGGGGATAACAAATCAAAAATCCGAGTGTTATGGGGGCCCGTGACGAATACACGACGTGCCAGATATACTACAATATTTGTTGGAGTCGAGCTCGATGGAAGCGCTTGTGTACGTTGCTTTTTACGTATAAACGAAATATTCTTTGATGTTTGTGCACCGTGATAGAGGTACGAAAGTGCATAGCGTTTTGTTGGCTCGAACCACGCGATGTAAAATATGTGTGATTTGAACAAAGTTTCTCCATCGTCGCTCTGTTTTGCTGTATTATTTTGCTTTGAAACAACTTTGGCGTGAAATGCACTTTCATAAATTGTAATTTCTGACGCTTTTCAAGAAATGCGAAATCTTTCTTATAATGGAACACGATAAAAGTCGCTGTTTTGTGAAGATGCAAGAAGAAACATCGGCTTGTCATCATTGTTCATAGTAAGTACCTACTACAGTAGGAAGAAAAAACGTCATAACTATATAAGATGACAATATCATCGAATGCTTTTAAAATGGATCACAATCATGTATCTATTGCGAGGATAAATCCTTTGCAAAGCTAAACCATTCTTTCTCGAAAAAGCAGCTGTCACCTTATCGAACAGTCAATCAGTAGGGCTTAAAAGATCATCGACTCATCTTCTTAAAATCCAGAAAATCGAATTACATTACTTATTTTCAGCTGCACCTACGAACCAACAGCAGTGCATAGCAGGCATGCTAGTGGTATTGGACGGGCAGCAATGCGTGCCTAATGAAATTAATTAGTCTCGGTATCGAAGCGTTAAGAGCAGGTGTCAACTGTCCGATATGACGAGGATACACGACGCATCTACGTTTTGATACTTCACGAGTGCTAATTAAATGGATCGTGTCGAGAGCTTTGTATACCGCAATGATTTTAAATAATCACTGTTTTGAGCATGCTGCGTCATTGAAGAACAAATTTAAAATAGGTAGGAATGGATTATTGAAAAATATTATGAAAATAGCTTATTATAATGGTGGGCTGAAGAACATTTGCATAAAGCTAAAACGTTACTAGGTACCTAATGATGGCAGTATAAAAATATTGAGGCTGCTAATATTTCGAATAGTATATCACAAAAAAATTCCGATATCAATATCCACATATCATTGCAACAGAATTCAGCAACACACAAAGCTCTATAAATAAAATACCAAACATACATCCTCTAGCCGTAGAAAGTGTATGCAAGCTTCTTCAACCGCTCGGAACATTCAAACTGTTCAATAGAGCGCGACCAATCATATTAATAATATCCTGCCTTAAATGCGCCACAGTGACAAGCCGACTATTTGTCAAAACTATTAGCCAGTTATTTATGTCTTAATGGATGATATGTTTCATTTATTAATAGTCGAACGGAAGTACTGCGCTTTGAATTTCTTTAACTCATTCTTTCGCCTTGTAAACATTTGAATACACATTTTTCTTCAGCCGTGTGGTTGACGGCATAGAATACAAGTGTCACCACCCCCTATCTTCCCGTGGGTGTCGTAAGAGGCGACTAAGGGATAACACGATGCAAATACCATCTTTGCGTAGAGACGGAAAACTCGACATCAAACCCTATGCGACTGCCTCGTTGGTCTCGCGGCATAAATGGGCGCGTGGGATCGGGAGGTCCCGGGTTCGATTCCTGGGTCGGGCAGTGTTATTGGGACCTGGACGGAGTCTGGAAATGTGCCCGGTACGGCAATAGGCTCGCCCCTTATTACGTGGGACTAAAGTATATCTGGCGAAAAGTGGGTGTAGAAATACACCTCTGCCTACCCCTTCGGGGATAAAAGGCGTGACGATATGTATGTATGTGTATGTATTTTTCTTTGCTAGTTTTTGAGATAAATTCCACTCATTTGATAAAACAGAAACGAAGAACTGCCACTTGTTTTTACGCGTCTCTATCAGTTACACCATTGCGCCGCTCTACAGTCTAAATTAATTCATGACTTTCTTCCTCACTGCCCACCTATCAGTACAATCTTCGACTGCACTAAATTCAATAGACTATTTATTACAAAGGGCAGCCGCAGAGTGCAGCGCATTATTTCCGTTGCGATGGGTGACCGCCACACACCGGTGAACGTCAACGTTCAATGCGTTTAGTTATCATTGTTTACTAATATTTATTTTAACTAGTGAGGGATGAATGGTATAAGTAACTATTTATAATAATAGTCTTTACTAAACCACAGATGATATAATACTACACTAGTAACTAAACTTTATGCCCGTGTGATTACGGGTTAAGAATAGAAAGTGTTTATATCTGCCCCATTTCATTCCCTGGATGTCGTATGGTGCGACTAATGACGATACAAAAGCAAATAGTACGCGAAGAGATGACACTAAACCTTACCTATGCCAACTCGTCTTGCCAGCTTCGTACTGTTGGCCAAGTCCTCCTATTGATCCACAGTGCTACTGTGAAGCAAATTAGGAGAGGCTAAGTCCTGCTGTGGACTGCAAAAAAGGTTATAAAAGAAACAAAAGATGAAAGAAACTTCAAAAAGCGATACCCGCTGCATAGCAGTTTGTTGGTATATTCACTGCTCTATCACTGGCAAACTAAAGCGCATAGGTACCTAACTAACTAATTTAAATACAGCAACCTGAAAATGATTGCTATGTTTACAAAAATATAATGACATAAAATGATTACATTATTTGCTAATATGCCTGTTCCAATTACGCCGAAGGTCGCGGGTTCGATTCCCGCTCAAGTCAAACATTTGTGTGCATGAACATGGATGTTTGTCTTGGTCTGGGTGTTTCTATGTATAATATGTATGTATTTACAAAAAAAAAGTATATATGTATGTTTATCCATTATCTAGTACCCATAGTACAAGCTTCTGCTTAGTTTGGGACTAGATGGTGTTGTGTGAATGTGGTAGAATATTATTATTATTATTATTATATATTATAATTTTTTCATGTAACCCAAAACTGTACCAAAGCGTTTCTGAGCGCATAATTTACCACACGACATGTAGGTACTTCAAAATTATTTCGGTATGTAAAACGTTCATTACCTGAATACTAGGTACTGCGTTATTACGGTTTTGCGGTCATAAAACTACACATATTTCTGCGCGTGAAGAAAAATAAACGTATTTTGACAACCACTCAGAACGTATAACGGTTTTAAGAGTAAAGCCAAAAAAGGAAGGATTTTGTAAATATGAACGTACACGCAGACGTAAACGTAGACGTGAATTTAAAGAAAATCTCTAGTAATATACATATCGTCGTTGTGGAGCGAAAACTCAGTAACTAACAAAAAAGAAACTTTGAGATAATCGCTTCTTAAATATTTTGAAGCTTAGGACTTAAATATCTCTTAAATGGTTAGGATTAGAAAGATGGTGTCTATGAACAAAATATGTATCATATGTAAATAAAATTAAATAAATAATTTAAAATTTATAAATTTTACATCTGCTTTAGTAATTCGATTCATCATCATCAGCCTTTAACAGTCCACTGCTGGACTAGGCCTCTCCTTTGAAAGGAGGAATTGGCCTACTATACCATGCTGGCCAAACGGGTTGGTATAGGGTTTGTATCAAGTTTTCCTTCTCTTACAGTGGTGTTCTCTGCATAATATGCTCCCTCTGTCGGCTCTTACGACACCCATGGAATGATATGGAGTGGTGACAATCCGTATTCTTAATCGGTCACCACACGGACAATTCGATTATATTTGGATTAATGATTTTTCGCAGAAGTAAAAAAAATATTTTTTGGTATTTAGTTATTTATTCACGCAATTTAGTTATTTTTTTGCTGGCTGTTAGTGAATTACAAGTCAAAACATGTTCCAACGAAAAGTAATTAAGTACGTTTAGTGACATTACAAATAAAATATTGGTACTAGTTTGCCTAAACGATCTAATATGAGATTTAACCAAGTCTTTAAATTACTTTTCGTGTAGATTGTTCCCATTGACTGAGTAGTTAGGTAGTTATCGCATTTTTATAATTCCAAAATTATTAAAAAACAGCCTTAAATATTAATTTAGAATGTAGATAATGTACTTTTAGACAGCTTGACAGAACTCATTTTCACCAATAATGTTACTTAGTGAGTTTTCGCTCCACATGTACTTGTCATACTTTTGGGCCATACTATAACTAAGTATCATCTCAAAGCAAAATATAACCAAAATGCAAAATACAAGCTGCCTCAACCACGGGTCGAGGCTGTTACTCAACTCGGGTCTGCATCTGCCTTTTTGTCTCCTAGGGATTTAACCCACAACACTCGGTCCAGAAAGGAGACGGCCGCTTATTATACCACTACGCCATACTTGCAGACAAAAATTATAATAAATGAATAGTATAAGCAACTCTAACAAATAGCATAAAAAACCGTCCATATTTATCTCCCAAAGTATTCCGAATAATTAGCTTAACAAACGCGAATGACCTAACAATCTTCAGCCAACAAGTCACAAATGGGTACTTAAAGCATAATTACGAATAAACAAATAATACTCGGACGCACAGTCCCCCGGGCTTTAAACAATCGCGGCTTACAACTAACAAACGTTCATTTTACGTATGAACACTGTTTAAAATGTATACCTATACGTAATGGACGTTCCAGTGTGTCAATCACAAGCTTAATTAAGCTGATTCATTCGAACATATTATAAAAAAGCTAAAATAAATAAGTTAAGTAGTAAGAACATTCCTGGTCTAATTTTTACACCAATAAACTGTAAATACAACTAAAGATACATTGCATAACCTTTCGAACGCTTAATAAGGCGTAAAGCTAACACCACAATGATACCCTCTCTGGGTTAGTTCCGAGATCATTATATGCAACCACGTCTGCATGGAAGTTCTCGTCCAATAAATATAAGTCTCGCATTACTGACTGATAGACAAAGCAGAGCCAAAGCTACCGCAATAAGCTGAAATTTGGCATTCATGTTCCTTGGAGACCGTAGTAGTGCACTAAGAAGGGATTGCCCGAAATACCCACGACATTGAGAAGAAACGGTTTAATTAAAACACACTGTGCAGGCATCGCTACAGTCATCCTCAAGTATCAAATAAATAGTCCACTTACAAAATATAAACAAGGCTTGGATCCTTCTGACCCGTCACAACCCGCTTTAAACCTCTCCTACCAAAGTTTGCAACTTTCACAAAGTTCAATTACAAATTATTAATCTATTTAAAACCAATTACAACTAACATCTGCTTTGTCGAATCGAATGCAAGCGAAACCAATGAGGTATGATGTGCTTACAAACGCACCATCAGAAGCTGCCTGTCTTAAGCCTTGGTTTTACGGATGCGTGCGGCACCTTTGAAGTCGCGCGGCACCGCGAGAGGGTAACTTCAATGGAGTCGCGGGCGTACGTCCGTAACATCACACACCATGGGTAGCTGGCTTTCCAAACTGTACCTTCTGCACACTATCTAACTTTGCTCTAGCAAACTTTACGCATTTCCGTATAATTCCACCGCGACGAGTAACTATTATTATTTGGTGAAATACTTTAGACAGTTCGGATTTGGATACTCCCATTGGAACTAAATACTTCATCAAAACCAAGATATCGTTTATAACGACCTCGTCACGGCAAATCCCGAGGTATTGTGGTCAAACCTATTACTGCTTTCAAGAAAATGGACTCTGTACTCCTCAGTAATAGATAAGTTCTCAGGATGGAATGCATAATTAATTTCGTCAAACTGACCGTTATCTGTCAGTAAAATAGCAGATTTATTCATAGAATGACCACTATCCTGTTTAGCATTCCTTTTGAATTATGATTGTAAGGAATCTGACTAGGATCCTTTCTTTCACGCATTGAACTTGGCAAATAGTGGCACCTATCAGTATTATATAAAACCCTTGCATTTGGTACTGACTGACTGGCAGATAACGAACCGCTGAAACTACTGAGCGCGTCAAGCTGAAATTTGGCATGTATGTACAATCAAACAAGTCGGCGCTGGACCAGTTTGAAAAAAAATCCCTTGGCTCGCTCATAAAGTCGAGGCACACTAGAAACTGGTTTTGTATACGAGTGTCAATGTTTGTGTAAAGTAGCACTGGAAGCGACGATGTCTTGCTATGCGATTCTCGTCCTTATGATGGTCAAGCGGGAAGTTGTTCGATTGTACCTTGAGGACCGTAAAGGTGCACTAATAAGGCATTGGCGAAAATCCCACGTGATCAGGACACAACGGTAAAATTAAAAAACAAATGTGCGAGCGTAGGTGTAGGCGTCCTCTATTAGTAATAAGATATATACGATATATTTTATATTTTATTTATAGCCTGTGTTCCCGAAGGGGTAGGCAGAGGTGTAATATTACACCCACATTTCGCCATGAATTGTTAGATCCCACGTAATAGGGGGCGAGCCTATTCCCGTTACCGGGCGCATCACCAGACTCAGTGCTGCTACTGAGAATTCGGAAAACCCAGTACCACTTTTGCCCGATCCGGGAATCGAACCCGGGACCTCCGATCAGCAGTCGCATACGCTATCCACTGGACCACGGAGGCAGTCATATATACGATAATAAGGCATAATTATGGCTTACCAAAGCGTGGGTGATTAAAAGAAATACCAGTGTGTAATATATCCAATTTAAATGCGGGTTATTTATTTGCTGATTTGGCATTTCTGTATATCATATATGTTATCAGAAACCATAATTATATACGTAGGTCTCGGAAAAATGTTGATGTGCTTTATCATTTTAATTTGTAGAATCATAGCTGCAGAATGCTAGCAGTGATCGTGAGCTATATACAGGTTGTTTGGTAATTCCTCTGTATAAATGACCAGCGTACTAAATATTTCATTTCCTATATAGAAAATCACTAAAATATCAGTGTCAAATATGGTTAGGTCTACGATCTACGAACAGTTATTAGTTAACGTCGGAGCTTGACATTTTCGCGTCAGGAGAGAGCATCAAAAGACTATAAGCGTCAGTATCTATTATCGTACTTTTTTCAGCTCCATACTTTGATCAGACTGAAAAAATATATTGACAGGGCAACAAATAAAAAGACAGAAGGATGAACAACCAAATGCTCTTATCATCATCATTATCATGTCAGCCTAGAGACGTCCACTGCTGGACATAGGCCTCTCCCAAGGTTCACACAGACCGATTTTGAGCCTTATAAGGTACCTTTTTTCTGTTCAAAACGTAACGTTACCAAATTCTCTAGCAAAAGCTTTATTGTTGGTGTAGTAAAACTGTCCACTGAATAGTTTTCACTAGCATGAAATACGAGAGCATCAAATTCGTACATACCATGAATTATATATTTCACCGGCAGTTTATAATACGAACCATAAACTCAGCCCAGTTGATTCGGAGAACACTCGTTAACTGAAATATTGTCTTTAATACTAGAAATACTAAATGTATTCCGTATGAAACCGTTACAGCCGAGACTATTGTTTCCGATGGCACATAAATCTATTACGTTTAAGACAAGACCGTAGAACATAAACTAAATTACAAACAGATGTTCTAGCTTCTATGGCTTTAGGAATTTAGTGGCTCTAAATAGAAACAGGTTTAGTATTTGTTTGAAATAGAATTAGTTTTTATTATAAGTCAAATCGATTAGATCGATTGAGTAACATTTTGTTTAGTCTATTGAAAATTTCTGACAATGGTCACACTGAACTGTCACTTCCGTTCGCTTCCCGTTGAGAAATTACCACGTTGTCGACTCGTACGTAGAATAATTGTTCGCCTTTTGAAAAGCACATCATTGTAGCTACGCGAATAAGTAAACCGCTTTGAACGCCGCCTGATCTAGTGCTGGCAACGGTAAATTGATTGTGAACTATTGATTGATATTTGTGAAAATTGTGAATCTGGTATCGACTTCCACGTGCCAACGTGTCCTGAAAACGTCGCGTTTGAAGCTTAATAGCTAAGTATAAGATACTTCATTCATTTATTTTGGCCAATATACTTGTATGAATGTGTCTAATTTAGCTCAAGCCTGACATCAGCCAGGATAGCGGGTAAGTGAAGCACAGTATTGATATTGATTGATTTCAGTTCATCACTGCGCAACGCAGTGCATTGTGTCTGGATCATTGTCTATCGTGGTCAGGTAGATGTATTACATCTTCCACTGCGCACTTCTGATACACCTTCCTGCCTGGCTACGGTAATTCTAGACATAATTTTGGTAGTAGAGCGTAGTTGAAATTTAGCCGCTGTTGCATTACTGAGTATAAACTCAGATTGGTATGAGCTTGTATCTTATCACCTTGTAGACAGTATTGTAGTGTTTGTCAGGTCAGTTATTGTCTAAAATACATAATATTTAATTGTATAAGTTGACCTAGATAATTTGAAACACATTGTCACATAACCTCAATCAGTAATTGTTGATTTGTATTGTTGGAAAATCTAACTTAAATTTGTTGTTGCATTAATAAGTCAGTTTGTTTGGATACATAACAGCTGTATGTATCAATAAATTTAGTAAATTTAGTTTATTGCATATATTCATAAACATAACAACCAACTTGACCTTGCCACTTGGGCGGGTCACATTAATAAACTTTGTTTTGTTATAATATAAAGATAATATTGTTAGGTAACACATATTCTGTGCTTACTTCCTATTGTATATCATAAATAACACAGTTAGTCTGTCTGTTGCAAATAATTAATTAATTAAGTTGAAGTTTCAACTTTATTACTTTGTTATAAGTTATAACTTTGATAACTTTTGTGTTTGTTTCAATATACTGAAACCTTTAATTTGTTGGGCAGTAAATACCTGTCACTTGCCTGCACTTGCAGTAAACAGGCTAATACTTTGTTGGTTTCAAAGAATTGAGAAAAATTAAGTTTTGATTGTTAATATTGTTTAACGCTTGTCCGGGCTCTTTTGAAATTTTGATTATGTCAGCTATCAAGGACTTGCGTGCGGCTGCTGGTGCTATTGCATCAGATCTGCGCTGGTTTGCCTCAGCCAATGCTTTAGTGAACCGGCCTGATCGCCAGCAGGCCTTACTTCAGAGGTATTGATTGATGATCGCCTGGCAAGTGTGGAACAGCAATTCCGCACTTTCAGCACTTGCTGTCTTGAAGTGTCAATCAATGATTTCACCGCTGACCAGCGAAATAAGGTCAGCGAAGACTATGCCCAGGTCTTAGACCTGTATGATGCTGTCTCCAATACTGCGAGACAACTAGTTGCCGATAGGGAAGGGCAACCCGGCCTGAAGCAGGAGCTTCCTAGGTCAGCACCGGGGCTGGTGAGTAGGCTCCCTACTTTGGACCTCCCCCATTTTGATGGCTGCCTAGGAAGCTACCTGGGCTTCATTAATTTGTTCGACAGCCTAGTCAATGATAGGGCTGACCTTCGGCCGGCACAAAAGTTGGCCTATCTAATGTCGGTTCTGGATGGGGAGGCTAAGGGCCTCATCCAGCATCTGCCCGTGTCTGACGAGGCGTACCAGACGGCTCGGGACCTAATCACCCGTGGGTACCATAATAAGCGTGGCCTCGCCGACACGCACATTGAGCAGATTTTGGGCTTGCCGACGCTCACCCGGGTCTCTGGGTTGCGCACCCAACTGTTGAACCCGCTTTTGGTGGCCATCAACGCACTTAAGTGCCTTGACCTGCCCGTGGACCAATGGTCCTATCTATTGGTGCACATTGTGCTGAAGAAGCTGCCTGCCGACCTGAGGTCGCGTTTTGAGCAGCGCTTTGGTGGGGATAGCGCGACCCATCTGCCCCCCTTTGCTGACCTGGAGAAGTTCCTGGAGGATGAGTGCCGGGTCTTGGACAACTCCGGTGGTGACACGCCGGCTAAGTCGCAGCCGCCCAAGGTCAAGGAGCAGGCTCGCGGTCACACCCGAGCCAATGTCGACCGGCGCCCTCCTCGCTTTGCGGTCACGCAGAGCCCAGCGGAGTGCTCCTACTGCAAGGTCACGGGGCACAGAACGGCCAGTTGTAGGGCATTCTTGGACCTACATGTCGCCTCTCGTAGGCGCATCGCGAATGCCCGCCGCCTTTGCTTCTCTTGTTTGGGGTCCCACTACCAGCGAGACTGCCCAAACTCTCGCCCCTGTCCTCACTGTGGAGGACAGCATTTGGACATTCTCTGCATGAATGCCAGAGAGGTTGGCCGCTTGTCCAACCAGCCGACGCCGCGCACGGGTGGGTGTTTTGAAGGTGGCAGCCGAGGCTCACCGGCGCGTAGCCGAGAGTCGCCTCGCTTAATTGATCGCCGCTCACCCCGCTTGGAGAACCGTAGCGTGCGCACGCCTCCTCTCTCTCGCGCACCTGAATGTGCTGTTCAGCGTCACCAGCACCATGACTGCTGCCCCAGGTATTCCCCTCCTTTGGCGGAGCGTCCCCGCCTTGACTCGCGCCCACCTCGTTTTGGGCGGGTGCGTCACTATGACCCCCCACAGATGGCGCGCGGATCGAGTCATCGCGCCTTTGAGGACTTCAAGCCGCACCCCCATTTTGATTTGCCTGGTCCTGGCCAACGGTCGCCGCCCAGGCAACAATAGGTCATTGACCCCTGCCCTATAACGCCAACCTCCCCCATTGAGACCGTTATCCTACCAACGGTTGCTGTTAGGGTCTGGGGACCCACGGGGACCTCTGTTGTTGTCCGTGCTATATTGGACACAGGTTCACAAGGTTGCATTGTTTCCACTTATTTGGTAGGGCAGGTTAAATTAAATATGGGCTCTTTTCCGAATTGTATACGGGGCATAGGTGACGTAGCCTCTAATGTTGAAGGGCAAGTTAAAGTTTTGTTTGGCCCTGTTGAATCTTCACACCCGAGGATTAAAACCTCGGCTATTGTGCTGAAGAATATTTTGGGCATGCACCCACAGAAGCAGCTACCTGCTGCTGTGGTGAATTTGACATCGGGATTGGAACTGGCAGACCCCAAATTTGACACACCGGGACAAATCGACTTGTTGATTGGCTCTGATGTCCTCGGTGGAATTTTGATTGGTGGGAAACGGGTCTTGGTGCCAAATGGTTTGACTGCCATCCCGACCAAATTTGGATTTGCTTTGATGGGACCTGTACCTAGGGACCCCCCTCCACCCGAACTTGATAATTTGTTGGCTGTAGGCTCCGCTCTCTCTGATGCAGTTCAGAGGTTTTGGGAGGTAGAGAAGCCGCCTCAAGCTGCCCGTTTGAATCCAGAACATGAGGAGTGCGAGCTGTTCTTCCAGAACAACACTGGTCGACTCCGTTCTGGTCGGATTATTACGAGGTTACCCTTCTTGTCTGTTCGGCCGCCGCTTGGTGAGTCACGACCTTTAGCCGAAAAGAGATTGTTGGCTATGGAGCGTCGCATGGGTCGTGATCCGGAGCTCAGACAGAAGTATATTGAGTTCATGAGAGAATATGAACAATTGGGACACATGTCAGTGTCAAATTTGGATTGGCGTTCGGTGGAGCATTACTTTCTCCCGCATCATGCGGTATTGAAGCCATCGACTGGCAAGCTGCGCACAGTGTTTGATGGTTCTGCGCAGACTTCAACAGGCGTATCCTTGAACCAGTGCTTGCATTCTGGTCCCAAGTTGGTCAAGGACCTTTGTGACGTCATCACCAGCTTCCGACGACATCAGGTTGTCTTTGTGGCCGACATAAAAATGATGTTCAGGCAGACGATTATCCACCCTGATGACCGTCGCTTCCAGCTGATCCTTTGGAGAGAGTCTCCTCGCGATCCCATGGTCGTCTACGAGCTCAATACAAATACGTACGGGTTAAGGTCAAGCCCCTACTTGGCAATACGTTCTCTTTGGGAGCTCGCAGACCGCGAAGGCCTACGTTTCCCAAGAGCCTCCGCCATCTTGAAGGACGATATTTACGTCGATGACATTTGCTCGGGCGCATCCACAGCGGACGAGGCGATCCTCCTGCGGGACGAATTGATAGGTATTTTGGCCTCCGCTGGTTATGAGTTGCGCAAATGGATTTCCAACTCACCAGCGCTTTTGGAAGGCTTGCCAGAGGATCATCAGCAGGATTCACATTTGTTTGAGATTGTTGACAACCCCGCCATGATGGCTGTTCTCGGCGTTCAGTACAGACCAGTCCAAGACATCTTTACATATAACGTAGACTTGAAATTGCCGTGTTCTTGGACTAAACGTCTCGTATTGTCTACTGTCGCCAGAACCTTTGATCCGAATGGTTGGATCTGTCCAATTATATTTTGGGCAAAATGCTTCTTGCAGAAGCTTTGGACAGCAGGATTGACCTGGGACGAACCCCTGCACGGCACTCTTGTTGAGGAATGGACCTCTTTTGTATCCTCGCTTCCTGCCGTCAATGAGATCTCCTTGCCTCGTCCCATTCTTCCTCCCGGGAAGTACAAGGCCACCCTTCACGGGTTTTGTGATGCCTCGGAACGTGGTCACGCGGCTGTGGTGTACTTGCGCACAGTCAGTGCCTCAGGTCAGGTGAGAGTTTCCCTGATCATGGCAAAGAGCAAGGTGGCACCCCTTCGGACATCTCTGACCATTCCAAAATTGGAGCTCTCGGGAGCAGCCCTACTTGTACGCTTGTTGAACCACGTGTCCAGTACTTTGGGTAAAAGCATTTGCATTAATGGGACCTACGCCTGGACAGACAGCCAAATTGTTCTTTGTTGGTTGAAGGCTTCGGTCCACACTTTGGAGGTATTTGTTGCTAATCGCGTTTCCCAAATCCAAAAATCCGAAGTCACGCTGGTTTGGAGACACGTGCCAGGTGAGCTCAACCCCGCTGACTGTGCCTCTCGCGGATGCTTGACGCCTAGTTTGATAGGTCATTCGCTGTGGTGGGGTCCGGAATGGTTGAGTCGACCAGAAACCGATTGGCCTCGAACGCCAGTTTTGAATACTTCTAATTTGCCGGGTCTACGAACACTCGCTCTTGAGAAGGTAGAATGCGCCTTCGACCCCGATTTTTTGTTGAATCGTTACAGCTCCCTCGACAAGTTGTTAGGTGTCACTGCTTGGATAAAGCGTTTGGTTTTTAATTTTAGGCACCCACAACAGAAACGACTGACACCGTTTCTCTCACCACAGGAACGACAGGAGTCCCTCACCTTTTGGGTTCGTTCTGTGCAATTGGCGCATTTTGAAAGGGAGATTGCTATCCTCAAGTCGGGGAAATCGAAATTGTCGGGAGCTGTCTCTAAATTGAACCCCTTTTTGGACGATACGGGTCTCTTGCGCGTTGGAGAGCGTCTCAAGAACGCCAACCTCCCTTACGGAGCACGTCACCCCCTTTTGTTACCTAAGGACGGTCATTTGGTACGCTTGTTGGTAACTGACCGTCACCTTAAAAATTCGCATGCTGGTTGAATGCGCTCTTGGCCATTTTGCAACGCGAACTTTGGATCTTGTCTGCCCGAAGAATTATTCGGAGTGTAGTCTTTCGCTGCATCCCTTGCTATAAGCTCAAGGCTTCTACCATGCAGCCCTTGATGGGAGACTTACCGGCAGATCGCGTAACTGAGAGCAGGACGTTTGACGGTGTTGGCACGGACTTCGCAGGTCCCTTTTTGGTGAAAACGTCGACACTTCGAAACAGCAAGACTGTTAAGGCCTACTTGTGTGTTTTTGTTTGTCTTTCCACAAAGGCCGTACATTTGGAACTGGTCTCCTCGCTTACGACCGAGGCGTTTGTAGCCACATTTGACAGATTTGTATCCCGCAGAGGGCTGCCTTCCTTGATCCGTTCTGACTGCGGCACTAACTTCAAGGGCACCTATAATTATTTGAATGATGTTGTTAATTTTCTTGAAACCAACAAGGCTGATATAGGTGATAGGCTTGCCCGACGTGGGATAAATTGGTTGTTTTCCCCACCAAATTGTCCACACTGGGGTGGTATATTTGAGGCCGCCGTAAAATCGGCCAAAACACACTTGCGCAGGACAATCGGTGAATCTGTCCTTACATTTGAGGAACTCGCAACTGTGTTTTGTAAGATTGAGGCCGTTTTGAACTCTCGGCCATTGTGCCCGATCTCCTCAGATCCGAATGATTTGGAGGCCCTTACGCCGGGCCATTTTTTGATTGGTCGCCCACTTGTCGCCTTGCCTGAGTACCCCTACATTGATACGAGACCTGGTCGTCTCTCGCGTTTTGAATTGGTACGCCAGATTACTCAGAGCTTTTGGAAACGCTGGAATTTGGAATATTTGCACATACTCCAGCAACGCGTTAAGTGAACCGACAAGACCGATCCACCCAAGATTGGAGACCTCGTTTTGATCAAGGAGGCTAACCTTCCGCCACTCAGATGGCGCAGGGGGCGCATCCTTAATTTGGTAACTGGGGCTGATGGAGTTCCCCGATTTGCTGAGGTCTTGGTGGACGGTTCGATTCTGAGGAGAGCGGTTGCAACATTGTCACGTCTACCAACCGATTAGCGGACCGGTAGGCCGGTCCGGGGCGGGTGGATGTTTGAAATAGAATTAGTTTTTATTATAAGTCAAATCGATTAGATCGATTGAGTAACATTTTGTTTAGTCTATTGAAAATTTCTGACAATGGTCACACTGAACTGTCACTTCCGTTCGCTTCCCGTTGAGAAATTACCACGTTGTCGACTCGTACGTAGAATAATTGTTCGCCTTTTGAAAAGCACATCATTGTAGCTACGCGAATAAGTAAACCGCTTTGAACGCCGCCTGATCTAGTGCTGGCAACGGTAAATTGATTGTGAACTATTGATTGATATTTGTGAAAATTGTGAATCTGGTATCGACTTCCACGTGCCAACGTGTCCTGAAAACGTCGCGTTTGAAGCTTAATAGCTAAGTATAAGATACTTCATTCATTTATTTTGGCCAATATACTTGTATGAATGTGTCTAATTTAGCTCAAGCCTGACATCAGCCAGGATAGCGGGTAAGTGAAGCACAGTATTGATATTGATTTCAGTTCATCACTGCGCAACGCAGTGCATTGTGTCTGGATCATTGTCTATCGTGGTCAGGTAGATGTATTACATCTTCCACTGCGCACTTCTGATACACCTTCCTGCCTGGCTACGGTAATTCTAGACAGTATTTGTCTTATATTTTACTGCTATTGCCGTGATCAGATACTATTCCACTATTGGGCACTTGCTTTGATCGTTATCGATAAACTAATTCTTAGGAATGATTAATATGGGAATACCTACTTAAATAATATTCACGTAATTCTGCCTCCATGGTCCATGAATAGCGTATGCGTCTGCTGATCGGGAGTTCGCGGGTTCTATACCCGGGTCGAGAAAAAGTATTACTGAGTTCTTCCGAATTCTCAGTCACAATACGAAGTCTGGCAATGTGCCCGGTAACGGTAATAAGCCCTATTAAGTGGGACCTAAATGTCATAAGGCCAAATGTGGGCCAAAATTACACCTCTGCCTACCCCTCCGGGGATACAGGCGTGAGTCTATAAAAAAAGTAGAAAAGTAATTCTCAGCAAATATTTCTCACCATTTGCATTTCAAGCTCGGACTTGCCAAGAGTTCTACCGGTTCATCATTAGTACCAACTAGGATTAACACTGAAACTTGTAGTCTTTGCAGTCCATAAATCTCCATACATCTACATCCTAATAAACTATCAAGTGTATTAAGTTATAGATTCATCAAACTAGCTTTAAAGACTTCCAAAAAGAGCTCAGCTCTCAGATTAGCTACAAGTAAGTTGTCTCGAGGGATTCCTATACGTAGATCTCCTCGGTCCGGCTGTTGTTCGAACAAATAGTCAATAAGCCAGTCAAAGGGGTCTTTGAACGTCTCAGCGTCCGCTACCGCAGTAGGTAGTACTATAGATAGGTAGGATAACCACTATTTGATCTATCAAAGTGCGCTATACACTGATCCTAAAATACAGCTGGTAGACCGAAAATGAAATTCACTTTATATATGATCGAATTTTGCTTGCATTGCACAGAAACATAATAATATGATGACCTATAATGACTGCACGCATGGTGTAGTTGTATATCGTTACAGTATTAATTATAGTAGTTTGATCTCCACACAAAACGTCGTGGGAATCTTAAATTGTTGTTAAATTACCGGCTTAAGGCACAGGATTTATACCCAGGATATAAGTAACTACGCGATTAACATACAAACATAGACTCACACCTGTTTCCCGGAGGGGTAGGCAGAGACTACGGAACGCCATTTGCAACAATCCTGACATATCTCTCTTGCCTCATTCACTCCTATCAGATGCCTCATGCATGCTCTTCTGTTCAGGGTACTTCTTACCTGTCCTGTTTGCGATTAACACTCATTAATAATGCCATATTTTGGTTAATTTGATGGACGTCGGCATCATCAGTATAGAGAAGAGCCTTTTATTTCCCAATCAAAAGTGGATTATATGGTGCATCCAAGCCACAATTACACTAAAATACACTACAAAAGCTATCATTCAAAGAAATACATATATTGTAGCGAGGGTCTACAATATATCTATGTTATAAAGTAGTGAATTAAATGAAGATGCGAGTGTGTGTTGAGTGGACAAAGTAATCAGCTCGGCGGGAAGCAAACAGCTCACTATAATACTACAACACTTTATTCGATCCATATTGTTTGCTTTGTGGCGGGAATATTCAGTTTTTTATTCTACTGTATGTTTTGTTGTACAAGTTTCTATAATGTGTATACTTATGTAAAATTCTTGCGTTACTGACTGACTCAATACAATATTATGTGCTGGCGTATCTTAATTATCTAAGGCCTATCGTAATGTATGGAGCTGAGTGTTGGGCTACAAAGAAGATGGATGAGAAACGATTGCATGTTGCTGAGATGAGAATGTTACGATGGATGTGTGGAGTGACAAGAATGGACAGAATTAAGAATGGTTACATTAGAGGTAGTATGAAAATAGCGCCCATTGATGAAAAGGTATAAGGGAGTCTATTGGCCTGGTATGGACATGTTATGCGAAGAGATGAGATGTACGTAGGTAAGAAAGTGATGAATATGCACGTTGAAGGACGAAAAGGGAGAGGGCGGCCAAGGAAAAGATGGATGGACTGTGTGAGGATGGATTTGAAAGAGAAAGGGATAAACGATCGGATGACTGGTGACAGACAGAGAAGTATGGAAGCGAAGGACATACTGCGCCGACCCCAAATAAATTGGGACCAGGGCAAGACAATGATGATGTGCTGGCGTATCTTTGGGAAAATGCCCATAGAGAATAATGTGCTATAAATAACTGAAAGAAAACAATGATCACGCAGTGATACTCGGTTGCAACCAAGACTTATACGTTAGACCCCGAGACCGCTAATTCTTAACAGGTTTAATAGATCATTCAGTTTTCTACAACGGCTGATTAGTTCTGACCTTCACAACCCACAGGATAGCTATAGTTTATGGTTTAGATGCGTATCAGATATAGAAGGTGTACTTAATCATATAATCACTATCAAAGGTCTTCATGACAGTCAGAAAATACGACTCACACCATATTGAAAACAGCACATAAACTTTGACATAAGAGAGGAAAACAATAGTTCACACAGTAAATCTGCACTAATGTAATAAAGCTGAAGAATTTGTTTGTTTGTTCACGCTAGTCTAAAAGCCGTAACGTCAACAGCCCATAATATCCATTCTATGGAAAAGCCATTATCATTACGGCTGGGACTCCACAATTAATATCAATCAGACACTAATTCAGACAACGCCATCTGTTGATAATAACCGTACAAGGGATATTCGATACAGGGACATGGTATCTCAAGGTAGGTACCTAACTATACATATAAATAAAATTTAAGTGTTTGTCAAGCGGCGATAGCCCAGTGGTTTACGTAACGGAATGCCGAGACGATGGTCTTGGGTTCGATCCCTAGGTACCCCGGGCACTCGACCCCCCCCCACGACGATAAGGTGGAGATCCCACGAGGGGGTGCATGTGTCTGCCTTTATTTTTTTTTTTTTTTTTTTTTTTTTTGGTGTCGGGTTGGAAAATCCTCATGGAGTCCCTCCGCCCTGGGGGAAGGACGAAGGGGACTGTCAGACTCATACTGACTAAAAGCCAACCCGTGTTCCTCACGTACCCGTGTGTCGGAGGGTCGGGTATCGCTGAAGCATTCCTCGCTACCCCCCGATGGGTATTGGCCCGCCAGATGGTCAGGCGGGCCCCGAACGAAACCCCCCTTGGCGGCGGATGAAGGTGTTGGGCTCCGCCGCCCAAACACTCAGCGGCCGAAGAGGATAGGGAGGACGGCAACGCAACACCGCATCTCCTCTTCCTCTGCGGCCCCACCGCGACGCAACGATGGTGCGCCCCCATTTGGTCGCGGGAGATAGGGCGCGCGGCAACGCAACACCAACACGCCTCTCCTCCCGCGACCGCACCCGAGACTGCAAGGGACAGACAGAACTGTCCCCCGCACCCGCAACGTTGGACGCATCCTGCGCAGGCCCCTCCAAGCCCACGCGGAGCGTCTATTCCCGGGATCTCTCTTAGCTTCACCGCGGGTGTCCAATCCACGGTTACTGAGCCCCCCACCACGACAAGGTGGAGATCCCACGAGGGGGTGTATGTGTCTGCCTAGCTGCTTTGGCTTAAATGATTTTAATGTCACAGATCAGAAGATAGAGGATTTTGTAAGGCTACATAGAGCCTACATTTTATACATAATTGCAAATTGATTATTATAACTATGGAAGGTAGCACGGGTGTTACACCCGTGCTACCTTCCATAGTACGGTACACAACTAGTTATAACATATCTGATCCCCACTCGAATTGTCCCAATTCGTGTTACCAAACACATTAGTCCAATTTAGAGTATTCAGTAACGGAAACTATCAATCATTGTTGACACTCGCAATATATACGTTACAATACAGATTTGTGAATTTATGTATGAGTGTTCCACTTACGTCATGATGACTGTGGAGTTTGCATTCTAAAGGCCTATTCACACATATCAGTGAAGTCACAGTTCCGGCACAGTACCGGCACCGTGATAATTATTCTTTCATACATTTTCTATGAACATATCCACACCTGTCAGTGTCAGTGACGACAAAGTACTCTCAGAGACAGTGCCGGCGCCGGCGATCACGGACGTAATCGGTGGTGACGATATTTTTGTCGGATCACGGACGCCGGTGTCGGTAAAACAAAATGGAGGACGAGCGACTGATAGAATTGGTTCGTGAAAATAATGTTTTGTATGATTTGTCTCATTTTGAGATTATTGAAACAGCTAGAGCTTTCCGACATTCTAAAATATTGAAAATATTTCTTTTCGTCTTTAATAAATTCTTTGTATAATGTCATGAACTCTCCTTCTGTTTCTCTTAATCGCCATGCTTCATGCACACATTTCTTTTTTCCCTTGATGCTGCTCTTCTTCTTCTTCTTCGTCTAAAGCAATGGCTATCATTGCTAGTTCCGTATTGTTGAATAGAGCCATAGCAAATATCATCACCAACTATCGTCGCACTGTTCTCAGTGCTTCCGATCCGCGCACTGATACATGTGTGAATTGAAGCAGTGCCGCCTCACTGTAGCAATGACACTGACCTGTGCGGACACGTTGCCGGAACTGACACTTCACTGATATGTGTGAATCGGCCTTTATGGGGCTTGTGACGTGATTGCGTGACCTTGACCTCTAGCACCCGACATGTTTTTCGCATTGACATCGGCGAATGTCAGTAGAGCGCTTTGTGATTTTGTAAACATGAATGAATTCACAAAGATAGCTTTATTTATAATCTGTTATAGTAATGTGTAGTTATATAATTTATAATTAGATTAAGGTGTATAGACTGTAATAAATATAAGTAGGTATAATGAAATAAGTAATAATAGAAAACCATACTATCGCTTTAAGGATACTTGTAATGATAGTGTTGTGTGTGTATATAAATAAATAAATAAATGTTAATCTATGGGCGCCATGATGTCATCGCGTGACCTTGACCTGTTGACACCCGACATGTTCTTCGTATTGACATCGGCGAAAGTCAGGACGAAAGTGTTTTGTATACATGTTTTAATCAATGGGCGTTATGGTTGGATCTTAGCCTTGACCTTGACCTTTGTGGTGTAAAGACAGTTGTGTTTTGTTTTTTAATGAGACAGTAGGTGTGATACTGACCACTTATTGTCTAAATACAGGTATTGTACCTGTCGCTGTGTAATGACTGGTATCGAAGTTAGGGGTGCAATTAACATGTAATGTCATCATATGACCTTGAAGGCCATCCATAATGTCATCATATTGTTTTTCGTATAACCAGCGTAAACTTAATAAAATGTTTATATGTGTAGATGTGTTGATAAATAAGGTTCTAAATGCTTTCTGTTCTCAATTACTATCGAAATGGTGGCCTATTACCTTGAACAGAATAACCCTGAATCTATTTTCAGTATAGATATAATTTCTAATTGACATATTATATATGTAAATTTTTGTCACAGGATCCTTGCTTCCATTGACTTGCTACAAATGCTGCTTCCAAAAGAAAGCTATCATAAATACTAAAAAGGAACTCAGTAACAATTCCAAAAGGTTTTACACGACGCAAAGAATTACAGTACGTTGTTTCCTTTGTGTATTTTAAAGTTCAAATCTCTATCGAAAGATCACACGACGCAAGTAAACATATTCTTTGTATCGGAAATATTTCGGCCTCGTGCTTTGTTTTGGTTCTCCGACGTGTAAACCAAAGCGTTTGTAGAGAAGCGCGCTATTTTCCATCGAACTGTCTGTGTTGGGACAGAAACATGTGAATGGGAGTGAAATATTAAAGGATATATAAGGTTGAACGACTTCGATGCTATAGAACTTAGGCTATATGACAAGAGTACGTTTTTACCTTGATTTTATAGTTGACTAGATGAGTTCGTGGTTACTCCCGCGTTATTTAAGGCTACTGTTCCTCTCCCGTGGCTTATACTTAGCGTGATGTTATATAACCTATAGCCTTCCTCGATAAATGGGCTATCTAACACTGAAGAAGAATTTTTCAAATCGGACCATTAGTTCCTGAGATTAGCGCGTTCAAGCAAACAAACAAACTCTTCAGTTTTATATATTAGTATTAGATTGGGGTAACATAGGTAGCATGTATGACTGCCTCGTTGGTCTCGCGGCATAAGTGTGCGCGTGGGATCGAGAGGTCTCGGGTTCGATTCCCAGGTCGGGCAAAGTGTTATTGGGTTTTCCGTTAGGAAATTCTCAGTAGCAGCACGGAGTCTGGTAATGTGCCCGGCAATAGGCTCGCCCCCTATTACGTGGGACCTAAAAATTCATGGCGAAATGTGGGTGTAATATTACACCTTTGCTTTGCCTACCCCTTCGGGGATACAGGAGTGAGTCTACAAAAAAAAAGGTAGCAAGGGAGTTTAAAAATCTGGAGCAGAATGGTTTTAATGTGTTGGCCACGCCTAAGGCTGGTTTTAGTCTTACGCTGACGGCACGCGCACCGTCAGCGCTGATGGCCGAGATATATGAACTTCTAGGAAGCGTTTTTGAATGACGCGTAGCTATCAGCGCGCACGGTGGTCAGCGCTGATAGCTACGCAGCCGTACGCGTCGCGCGTCGGCCCCGCGTAGCTGTCAGCGCTGAAGATCGCTCGAGCGCCTCTGCTTTCAGTGAGCGTTTTAGTGTCAAGCGGAGCGGATGTCATCAGCGCGTACAGTCATGGTGAATCGCGAAGTGGATACAGGTCGAGTTATCGATGAGTCGTTCAATCGGTGGTATAGGCAAGATTCGTAGGCTGCAATGGACCAGTTTATCCTGTATCTTAGCCAGTAATTCGTCAAAAGTTCTATTTGACATTTGAAAGTAATTAAAGAATTCACTTTGTCAGCCATCAAAGTGCCATATAACAAGACAAATTCTTATGCAACGGCTCTCTGCTCAGTTAATGGATGAACATGGAGTCTTCGTCGTCGCCGATTTTTATTTTTTTGGGATAGATAGTACAAAGCAGCAATAATTAATACACTCTGCATTTTGATCGTCGACTGTACAGTAAGGCGGTCAGTACGATATTAAAACGAGCAACGCTGAGCCTCAGCGCTGACAAACTACGCGCTGAGCTATGAGCGCTGACGGTGAGCGTGAGACTAAAATCAGCCTTAGACGTCGAAGCGGAAGTAAGCCGTGGGTTGGGATCGCGCGCAGCGGATGGATGCGGGTCGGCTCAAATGATGATGATGATTAAAAATATATTGTTGACTTATCCTGAAATGGCTACTTAGCTAGAGTAGTTAACGGATTTAAGGTCATAATCCGAAAAGGGGCATAATATATAAAATATATATAATTCACAAATAATTTCTAGCATAGGTATTTTTGTAGTAGTTACTTGAAGTTAAATTGGTTGCCTCGCTACCGGTGTGTCTCTCGCCGTGGATTGGTTTCTTACAAGATAGAGCAATTTGCTTGATCGGCAAAATCTCGTCTCAAGACTATGTGTTCCTTGTATCCGTGATTCGGATAAAGACATAAAGACATATTTATTTCTGCATTTTGGTTGTTTACACCCTTATACAAGTCAAAAACCTATTCTAGATGATGCCGGCTTTTCCTAGCTAAATGACTTCTTGAGAAGAAAGTCCGAAACAAACTCAAAGTCATTTCTTTTTTTTTTGTCATTTCATTATATTTCTCTTCGTTCATATTCTTTGAATGTTTGTAAAGACTTCAGAAACGCATCCGAAAGGCACTAAAAAGTCAAACAGCCTACTAAGAAAATACAATTAAACAATCACTTATATGTAATCTTTAAAGGCACCATACAAAAAAAATACGACTTATCGCTAGCCCGTAGCTATTTTTGTTTTAAGAATAAAAAGTAGCTCATAATTATGCAGAGAACAAAACAAAAAGTATACGAACCGAACACAGGAGACGTTCGTGCGAAAACAAGACAAAACAAATACGAGTAGAACAGATATATATCGGTAAATAAAGGCATGCGTGCATTAATTCTTGTAATTTATAATCAAGTTTCGCTTCACGCGGGATAAGTCACAGGACTTGCGCACGTGAGAAAAATTCGCAATGCGATTTGTTTGTGATATGTTAAGATTTGTTCTAAAGTTGTTCAAAGAAAAGTACTGTACAGCGTTATTTTCATTTCTTCAGGCCTATACAAAAATATTTGTCTATAGGCAGCATTAATCTGGCATTGGGTAAATGTTTTAAAAGTTTTCTGTAAAAAATCTTCGTGTATTTTTTTTAATCTTCAGATTCTGAGATGCCTTGTAAAAGAATATAGACTTTACAGTAGTCCAGGTATATACTCTAATAGCTATTAGCAAGCCTTCAAATAAGGTAATACATTATTTGAAAGCTTGCTTAGGCAAAGAATAATCAAAATAATAACAAGAACCTCAACTCTGTCCTACCTATTAAAATACAGCAATAAAAACCCAACAAGGGATTAAAAAGCAATATTTAAAACGCATTAAATAACCATAGCAGTGTCATTGTCCTACACTGACAATGTTTATTCTCGAACGCAATCCATAAAGATCATTTTATATTTACAGTCGTTTCGTAAATAGGACTTTAAATCGTATTCAATACTGCAACAGATATCATATTTTCGGACACTTTTACATGCGATCCGAAGGCTTTATAACGTAATAACCCGTGAATGAATATTGGCATAAATCTCAAAATAACAGCCTACAAATATCAAAGTCAATTGGAGCAAAAGTTATTTACATTTGACGTGTGCCCTGATTTTGGTTCGTAAACATTATATAACGCTACTTTATGACATATTTTATTGTTTCGCAACAAATATATACAAGAACATTATACATTAACTAAATCATAAAAAACCGGCCAAGTGCGTGTCGGGCCACGCGCAATGTAGGGTTCCGTAGTTGCCCATAATGGCCATTATTGATACATAAAATGTGGTTTCCAAGTATACTACTACTATACATACGTAGTCCATTACATACCAAAGTACTTACATATATCTTTAAGATTAAGCCAGCGCTCCCAATGTAAACTCTCAGAAATAGGTATTTATAAGTTAACCGACGATTACTCGTAAACTAGGGGTGTCTACTTAGCCGTGATAGTTTTCCTTTTACATTCGTTATATGTACTACATTTGTGATTTTTTTCACCTCTTCCAAATTAATAGTTTAGCCGGCAGAGGGGGGGGACACTTGAGTCTAACAATTTTTTTCACTTCAAAGCTTGATATTTGACAAACCAATCACTTGATCGAAAAATGATTTGAGCAAACTAATAATATTTTTTTAAAACCTATCCAATGATACCCCACACAATGGGGTACTCAACCAAAAAAAAATTCAATTCCACTATATATGTAGGGGAGATACCCTTAAAAAAAATATTTTCGTAAATTTTATTCTACAGTTTTGTTGCAATATCTTATGTCTATATTCATGTCAAATATCAGCTTTCTAGCACTAGGCGTCTTTGAGCTAGGCTGCGGACGGACAGACGGACGGACATGACGAAACTATAAGGGTTCCTTGTGGACTACGGAACCCTAAAAACTGCAGTGATACGGCGATCATATTATTTTGCTCTATGTTTTTTGTGTAACTGAGACTTATTTTTATGTTCGAAGGTAGTAAACAGGCATAAAATGGCGTCATGGAAAAGGTTTCCCTTAGCTTAGATATTCGCATTAAAGATCGTGAAGTATAGAGATAAGTTAGTAGAATGTTGGGATAGGCAAGCAAGCGTGTAGGTGATACAAATTGTATGTATATTACATTTTATTATAAATATATAAATAATATACTGGGACAATTCACTCAGCCATCTGATTCTAAACTTCACAGAGCCTGTACTGACGATATGTAGACGACTGATATATAAGTATACTAGAGGGTGCCCATGGCTACGCCCGCAATATTATTTTATTTACCCGTTTTGCCCGATCGCGTGGATATTTCGGGAAATCCCTTCTTAGTGCACCCCTACGGTCCCCAAGGAACAGTCATGCCAAATTTCAGCTTCCTGCGCCCAATAGTTTTGGCTGTGGCTTGCCTGTCAGTCAGTCAGTAACGCAAGGATTTTATATATACAGATATCTAAAGATTCTTATATCAATATCTTAATATATAAAATCCTTGCGTTACTGACTGACTGACAGACACGCTACAGCCGAAAATATTGGGCGCAGGAAGCTAAATTTGACATGTATGTTGCTTGGGGACCGTAGGGGTGCACTAAGGAGGGATTTCCCGAAATTCCCACGGGATCGGCCAAAACGGGTAAATTTAAAAAAAATGCATGCGTAGCTGCTGGCGTCCTCTAGTTGTAGATAAAATATACTCACACAAAACGAATCGTCGTGCTCATCATACAAAGAATTGTCTTATGTGGGAGTCGAACCCACGACCTTTAGTTGTAGCGGTCAGGGTTACTGACCAACAAACTAGGCTATAATATCTATATTAGGTTTATGTCTATTGCCATTATATTTAATATCACTACCCTACATCGAACAATTCAAAATCAATGTATTTAATACTAGAAATCATATACTGATCCCAAACTAGGCCTATTATACGAGTCAAGACATCTCACACATACGCAATTATAATAGCCCACATACTCGTATAAATGACACTCTAACTCCGGCATTCGATATTCGAAATATAGATAGATCTGTAGATTTTAGATTCGTTTTTGACAGTTTTTGACATAAGCTTCATACAAAATATGTCAAACACGAATCTAAAATCTACAGATCTATCTATAGTCCGAATATTGAAAATGGCCGTAAATCCGAACATTGCAATTTTAAGTCGTCCTGAATAATCCTAATTCTGAGGAGCAGAACTGAGGCAATATACCACTACTGTAAAACTATAGACCATATTTGCACATTATATTAGGCCATCAACTAAAATATTAAGATGCGAGATTGGATTTTAAAAACGAATGCAGTTTTGCCCAAGCAGTTATCGATTTTCCCACTTCTAGTGGTAATGTTTGGTAAAGCTAACATCACTCTGAGAGGCGAGTCATGTTATCTTGGACAATCACCTTTGTTTTTAATCTTTCGCCTATCAGATTAGTGTAGTGATAATGATGGGAAAAGGACAGACGACCGATGGCGCAGACGAGTCCTAGAATGGAGACCACGTTTCGGCAAACGAAGAGTAGGACGCCCGCCGACTAGGTGGCCCGACGACCTAAAAAAGGTGGCTGTGATGGCTGGATTCGGAAGACAGAGGATGGGTCATTGTGGCACATGTTGGGAGAGGTGTATGTCCAGCAGTGGACTGCAATAGGCTGATTGAATGATGGGAAAAATTATTACCATCTACAAAGCTTTTGTCAGGACTGCTACTATCACAAAATGGGTATCTATTACCCGTTTTACGGTAGTTTTCATTAATTTTAAGTAGAGCCTAGCATTTATTTCGGATCGGACCGTAATTTCCACTCATATAAAATTCACTCATGTCAAAAAATTTCGAACTTGGAATAAATCCATATCGTGGCAGACTTCGCAAATACTTAATTAACACAAAGAACACCTAGATTGACAGTAACAATATGTCATCATACAGGCCTTCGCAGTCCACTGATGGACATACAGAACTCTTAATTTAAGTTACACGGCCATTGTGCATCAATAAGATGATTTAAGCCAACTATACATATATACCACGCTAGCCAGACGGGTTGGTACAGGGATTGATTATGAGTTTTCCTTGTCTTTAAAAAGATATAATTTGTTTCGTATACTTTTTTACGACATTTGATACGACTTCCAAGTAATAAAATGGGGTGGAAATATTTTGTATTCCATCACATAATATGTACAATTCTTCATCACACAAAGTGTTATCTCGTACTTATGCAGTTCGAGAAGGCAATACTCGTCATACTGATAAACAGCAAGCCGGCCGCCTTTTAAGCCACTACGCCAGACATTCAGTCTATATAATTACTCTAATATAGACGAATACCGAGGTCCCACGGTTGGCTAGTATTTGGCAGAGGCAATTATGATCAATAACATTATCGACAAAGTTGTCAAATCCTCGAGCTAACCGATACGCTTCTAGGAAAATCGGACGTACGGCATCGGTGGAGTGAGGGACTTTCGAGACCACAACCTTGCGAAGCGTTTACTATAACTATTATAATAACTGGGACATAACTCTAACAACTGCGGTGTTTCTATGACTGACAGAGTAAAGAATTGTGTGATAAGAGAGTGTTGTGGGGTAAAAGAAGATGTAGTGACAAGCATCGAGAAAGGTATGCTAAGATGGTTTGGGCACGTGGAGAGGATGGATGACGAAAGACTGACCAAGCAGATATATGAGGCATGTGTGGAAGGGACAGGACGAAGGGGAAGACCTAGGCGGACGTTCTCTGTCCAGATTGGAGACATCATAAAAACTGCACAGGTGAGAAGCACCCTGAACAGAAGAGCATGCATGAGGAATCTGATGGGAGTGAATGAAGCGAGAGAGATATGTCAGGATCGTTGCAAATGGCGTTCCGTAAATAAAGGTGTTACAGTATGTAATCGGTTTTAGATATTATACAAGTCAAATCATAGATTTACATATATCTAACTCTTATAAACTCTTATTTATATTTCTATGGTTTTAATAAATATGATCCATATTATTTATTTGCTGACTAAAGCAAATAATTTATATTAAGGTATTTATGAGGGTATTGCCACTTCGGATAACTTTTAATTGATGATACATATGTATGTATTTTTAGCGATAACATTTTTAAACATTGTAATATGTAGGATCTATTTATGTATCTTCTTTTTTCATTTATTTTTACCTAACATCAAGACTGCATGGCAATAGGCTCGCTTCCTATTACATTGGGACCTAAACATAACTGGCGAAATGTGGGTGAGTAATCTACCTCTGCCTACCCCTTCAGGAATAAAAGGCGTGAAGTTATGTTATCAAGACTGCCTCCGTGGTCCAGTGGATAGCGTATGCTGATCGGGAGGTCCCAAGTTCGATTCCCGGGTCGGTGAGGCGTTACTGAGTTTTTCCGAGTTCTCAGTAGCAACACGGAGTCGGGCAATGTGCCTGGTCATAGATTATACACTTATACTGGTAGTGCCCGGTAACGGCAATATTACGCCTCGCCTCGCCTCCTATTACGTGGGACCCTAAAATTCATAAGGCAAAATGTGGGCGTTATATTACACCTCTGCATATCCTGCAGGTAATGCAAACGTAACGCTATGACGCTATTCATCATACATGTACTTAACTTAGCAACAAGCAATTATTATTGATATTTTCTTTTTGCATAAATACGTAAAATGGCATTTAAACTATTATTCATGAATACACTATTCTAAATCATGAATCCCTTGCTTATATCTGCGAATAATCACGATGGACCAAAATTCAAATTCGCTTCCCTGTTCCCAGAACAAGTAAAGAGGTTGCATAATTTACTATTATAAGATTGTCAGTCACATTACAGTATCTAGTTGTTCACGAGCTGAAATTAACACAACATCAATTTTCTTGATAAACAATACAAAATTTCGTCAACACACCTCTTCCCTAAAAATACACAGGTATTGATAATGATACAACATACAAGTAAACAAAACCGAGGAAACACTGCCCTAAATAATTACAATCAACAAACAGCAAAAAGGTAGATCGAGCGAATACAAATACAGAAAGTACATTACGCACATTAACTTGACGTATCACTCGAAACCGACGAACGAAATCACTCCACTCGTCCACTAAAGTGAAACATTAATAAAAGAATCACCGGACGTATAAATTATCATGACCATGTGGGGAAAACTATCGAAAACATTTTTATGTGAACTAAAACCCTTTGTGCCTTTGATGACGACAACGAGACGGTTGAGAAGACACAGATGTCACGGAACTTGCTTTGTTCTGAATCTGTTGTTAATAGGTTTATTAGTAGTTCAAATGTAGTCTGAATAGTTCCGGCTTACATTATAATATATGTATACTGTTTTGCTAGTCGGTTAAATTGTTGAGTTGCTTGGAATATGAGACTCTACCTGTTCGAAAATGTGTGAAAATTACTTTTGAAGTTATCTTGAAATTGTGTTAAATAACTCAGTATCACATAGTAATCACCAGGTAGTAGAGCCTTACTGATTTCAGCATGAATGGGCCGGCTCGACCGGGGAAGTACTACCCTCTCACAGAAAATCGACGTAAAGTAACAGTACCTAAACTGTTGCGTTTCGTTCGGTGAGTGAGAGTGCCGGAGACCCTATCCACAATTCCTTCTCCCTCATCCTATCCCTTTTCCCAACCCAAAGGAGCGGCAACGCACTTGTCACTCCTGTGGTGTTGCTTGTGTCCATGGGCGGCGATAATTGCTTACCATCAGGCAATCCGTCTGCTCGTTTGCCGCCTATTACCATAAAAAAGTAATCAAAATGTTGTACGTTGTTTCTTTGTATAGTCTACCGCGACATGGGATTAATTGTTAGTGTGGGCATTTCCCAGTAAATAAAAATATAATATCAGTCCTCTATTTATATAAATCGTCCCACTACAAGACACTGCCACGCCAGTCGGTAGTACATGGTAGTACTTCACAATATGACTTGAGCGAATATTATGAAGGACGCTCAGACATGCAGGTACTAACTACGAATACTCCCACCAACCCCGATGTGGATATATATTCGTGTTTGTATGTAAATTAGGTCAGTAAGGCTCAGTGTTATGTCAGCCATTTTACCGGTGGACTATATTGTGCGAGCGACAGCTTTCAATTTGTAACAGTGTCCTTGGCACGCACGTTAGAAGTGTCACAGTGGATATAAACCTCAAAGCTGACGTTTTTGTAAAGTATATTTACTTTTATATATCTAATTACGAAGAACAGCATAAGTAATATAGGGTTTTGAACGTATTT
Organism: Euclidia mi; assembly: GCA_944739405.2. Classification (NCBI taxonomy): domain Eukaryota; kingdom Metazoa; phylum Arthropoda; class Insecta; order Lepidoptera; family Erebidae; genus Euclidia; species Euclidia mi. The sequence goes on along the minus strand of OX123194.2, from coordinate 568,081 downwards.
CAGTGTCAGCGCCATGGAAATAAACCCAGTAGATATAACTTGCTTTAGTTCAGAATACTGAACTAAAGCAAGTTAATCGTACATTTATTAAAAGCCAAAAAAAGCCATCTATGTATCTACTTAATTCAAAATAAAGTTCAGTTTCTATCAAAAAGTATATTAGTTACCTAGATAAATGTTAGGTATCCATTTTATAAGTAGTTCCGCAGGATGAAACAGAAAAGTCGGAAGTAATATGTAAGTACATAATTATTAAGTGATCGGATTCTGCGAATTTCAAAACAGCCGACCGAGACTAACGCGCACACGGCCTTTAGCCTCTGAGACGAAATATGAGGACTGAAATCTAAGTTGAAAGGTTCGTACATACATACATACATAACGTCACGCCTTTTATCCCCGAAGGGGTAGGCAGAGGTGTATTTCTACACCCACTTTTCGCCAGATATACTTTAGTCCCACTTAATAAGGGGCGAGCCTATTGCCGTACCGGGCACATTTCCAGACTTCGTGCTGCTACTGAGAATTTCGTGACAGAAAAACCCAATAACACTGCCCGACCCAGGAATCGAATCCGGGACCTCCCGATCCCACGCGCACATCTATGCCGCGAGACCAACGAGGCAGTCGTATAGGGTTTGATGTCGAGTTTTCCGTCTCTACGCAAAGATGGTATTTGCATCGTGTTATCCCTTAGTCGCCTCTTACGACACCCACGGGAAGATAGGGGGTGGTGACACTTGTATTCTATGCCGTCAACCACACAAGGTTCGATAAAGATAAAAATACTTTGAAATGTATCTCCTGGTTATTTTTTGTAGAAAACGAGTAGAATTTATTTCAGAAGTGTACATATCTTTTTAAACGGCTATGTGTGGTCATTTATTTGGGGGGTACAAATATCCAAGCACAACTCAAACAAGGTCTGGTGATCACAAACTAGACGCAGCCTGTACTATAGTTAACTGATAACAGTGATAACCACTTTTATATACTTTATATTATTATACTTTACTTATACAGAACAAATGATCATGCTCATCCATCATCTTTTTTCATGTATGTTACCTCAGAACGCCGTCATACTTATCAGATAGACAGGATCACTTCCGCTTCATCTCATTATTGACACGAAACATGAATATAACTCAAATTACCTTTAGCAGCAATATCCATAACATTTAATACACAAAGCTCTCCAATACATGACGTCTCATCAAAACACTTGTATGTATACATAACATTAACAAATTGTCGTTATACCGGTGACGGCACGTTCACTGACGGTTGTGTTTTGACATTTTATTGTGCCATTTTGTACCCAACCAGTTTAATGCCAAACGCTTTTGTTGCCATTGCCACCGACTGGCAATTTATGTTGCCAGCTACATAATTTACTGGCGGTTCTCCCCTACCTGTAATATGCTTAGTAAGACACAGTTGATCTATCGGTTATTATGAGACAATAAAACTCTCAATTATGATGTTGTTTTGCTTTGTTTTCCCCTTATATTAAACACTAGAGGATGCCCGCGGTTACACCCGCGTTATTTAAGGCTACTGCTCTGCTCCCGTCGCTCATAGCGTGATGTTATATAGCCTAATGGGCCGATAAATGGGCTATCTATCACTGAAAGAATTTTTCAAATCGGACCAGTAGTTCCTGAGATTAGCGCGTTAAACCAAACAAACAAACAAACTCTTCGGCTTTGTATATTAGTAGGTATAAGATAAGATAATTATACATTAGTATAAGATAAAAGGATTTAAGTAAAATAATTGTATTGGTTTTATCAGTTTGGAACGATAAAATGTAATTTCCTTTTTATATTTCGTTTTTGTAAAAGATTCTAGCTACCTCTTACTTGTTAACCAACACGTGTGGTATTCTAGTAAAGGCCTGTAGATGACCTAAACATATTTATCTGTTTGGAAGTGTTTTTATGTCCAACGAGTTTTAATCGACGTCTAATTACCAAGCGTTTAAAGAAACGTCTCTGTAATTTGAATTTATAATCCAGGATCCGGGGTCCATTTTTGCACTTGATTACCTACTATCAAGCAAATTTTTCGTGAGGGGACTCTTTGATCAAACCATACATTTTGTAGGACAAATATTTTTGAGTATAATTTAGATAATTACCATTAGATTTAACAAAAATACCCGGTGAGTAATCCATTTTTGTGAATCATCAAATCAACATATTTTACCCCTGCTACCCCTATTACCTACCACAATCGAGAGTTTTCGTAAAGGAAATTGTTGGGCGTCTCATCAAAATGAGGCTACTCACGAAAAATTTGCTTAATAGTAATCAAGTGCAAAAATGGACCCCGTATCCTGGACTATTGTGCTAATATATTCCTACCTACTTTTTTAAGATTTATCTTGAGGTATTTTAAGGATTCACGAAAGAGCATTATCTAAATATAACCGTATACCTACTTATTTTCAGAGAGACAACTTATGTCAATGGCATTTTCTGAACACATACATAAAACATAATAATATTTATATCGTCACAGTGGGCAGATCCGCTCAAGTTTATGACACTGTTTTTTTTGTTTTTCGTATGAAAGTGTGGCCAACTCTGGTGTAGGAGTTTTAGCGACCCTTATCCTTAGACAGGAACCGGGACCGACAACTTTACGTGCCCTCCGAAGCACGGTAGCGCTCAGATGTAAATGCCACACACGGTCACCCATCCAAGTGGGTTCACACTTGCCTCGCGCGAAACACTTTTTAATTACATACATACATACATAGACTCACGCCTGTTTCCCCGAAGGGGTAGGCAGAGGCATATTAAACGCCCACTTTTCGCCAGTGTTTTGATCCCACGTAATAGGTGGCGAGCCTATTGCCGCTTATTGGGACATTTTGTTTGCCAGAGCCTCGTCCGTTGATCGGCAGATGCACCACTTGCAGGTGAGGTTGGCTTGGGACCCTAAGTTATTGGTGGGAACCCTATGCATTTAATTACTTTTTTTTGCCCATTTAATTACTGCACAGAGAAGTCTGAATAGAGGATAGACCATCTCTTGTAAGGTCACGAGTCGGTCTCACATTCTTCTCCTAGCAACTGGAATAGTAGGCAACTGTAAAGTGTTTAGAGCTAAGCGGACAACTAGGTTAAGACTTACCTTCAGTTCGGGCTTACTAGGTGGTCTTTGGTTAGGCCACTAATACATACATACATACATACATAACGTCACGCCTTTTATCCCCGAAGGGGTAGGCAGAGGTGTCTTTCTATACCCACTTTTCGCCAGATATACTTTAGTCCCCCGTAATAAGGGGCGAGCCTATTGCCGTACCGGGCACATTTCCAGACTCCGTGCTGCTTCTGAGAATTTCGTGACAGAAAAACCCAATAACACTGCCCGACCCAGGAATCGAACCCAGGACCTCCCGATCCCACGCGCACATTTATGCCGCGAGACCAACGCGGCAGTCTAATAGGGTTTGATGTCGAGTTTTCCGTCTCTACGCAAAGATGGTATTTGCATCGTGTTATCCCTTAGTCGCCTCTTACGACACCCACGGGAAGATAGGGGGTGGTGACACTAGTATTCTATGCCGTCAACCACACGGCAAACCAGGCCACTAATTCATCCGTCAAAACGACACATCTTTTAATAAACAGAACTAAATAAATTATCAACAAGTCTTTAATAGGATATACATAAAGAATGCCCAGCTCTGAAGGCAATCCTAGATACGAGACGCAAGTCATGCTAATACCTACTATAAATGCTTATTTATTTGTCCTTCTATTACATCACAACGGACTAATGTTATAGTATAACTTTAATGTGTGGTGATAAAGATAATCGGCTAGATTCTTCAAAACGGGGATCATGACCCTCAGCTATGAGGATAAGGATGGAGGAGAAGACATAAGCGGCTGAAGAAAGATACAGGTTACTATGTATTTACCTCAATAACCGGCTTCCACGACTTCTTTTACTCCTACTGAAGTTTGTCACTCTTTCACGCCAGAACCTTTCTACGGATTTTGATGAAAATACATGAACATAACTTCACGCCTTTTATTCCCGAAGGGGTAGGCAGAGGTGTATTACACACTCATACTTCGCCAGTTATTTTTCGGTTCCAATGTAATAGGGGGCGAGCCTATTGCCATCTACCGGGCACATTAATTAAGCGAGCTATAATTAATATTATCAATACACACATAACTTCGAAAAGTCAGAGGTGTGTGCCCGGGGTACATGGGGATCGAACCCGAGACCATCGTCTCGGCAGTCCGTTACGTACACCACTGGGCTATCGCCGATTGATGAAAATAAAGCTTTTTTCGTAATAGTTGACCTATGAGGGCAGATTATCGTAAGAAAACGTAACATGCGTTTTAGTGTCTTCCAATCGCCTATCGCATGTATTTAGCAACAATAAAATCAAATATAAGCTGTATATAGAGTACGAGATGAGCTACAATCCGAGCTATTAAAGCAACGGTAATAGCCGCGTATAATTAGCCCGAGCGGGGTATCGAACGTGTAATGAACAGCACGTTAATTGCGCCACGATGTAAATATATACGCGTAGTGCATCGACCGCATCTCACGGAACTTTTGCTTGGGACGAACATGAATGACTTTACGTAAGGGTAGGCAGAGTTCGCTGTTTTAGGTACCTACAGTCCGCAAAATAAGTCAATTTACATTAACATGGATTTGAAGGGGTTTATAGAGCCTAATAATTCTAATTTTCAATATCTTGTAAGATTTCTAATAGAAACACTTACCTACCTCATAATTTATATTAATAACTACATGACGCCCGCAGCTACGCCCGCACATTTTTTAAATTTAACCGTTTCTGCCCGTTCCCGTGGGAATTTCGGGAAATCCCGTCTTAGTGCACCCCTGCGGTCCCCAAGGAACTTACATGCCAAATTTCAGCTTCCTACGCCATAGTATAATAGTTTTGGCTGTAGCTTGTCTGTCAGTCAGTCAGTAACGCAAGGATTTTATTTATACAGATTATCAATGGATTTAGTTCTAGTAAATCTCAGCAAACATTCTGAAGCGTGCAGTGACTTTTTGCTGACCTTACTACGGCTAGGCTATTAGGTTTGGGCGAGGTACTCGGCATGTTGACCTAAATCTATTTCCAGAAACGTTGTTTGTTGCTTTAAACGTTGCTATTGACTAACATTATAACTTATCTATTCATTATTAACACAGAACAGTTAATTAATGTTTTTAGTAGGAACACAAAATTTAAATAACGATTGACATCTCGAAATAGGTTTACGTTTATGTTTCGGGTGGAATATGTCAAAAATATGGAGGTGTCAGCTTCAGTACCTACTTAAAATTTATAAAGTTTTCTTAAGTAAAGGTGTCAACACTCACACTATATACTAATTTTAAAGGCGTATTAGCGCTATGATCATTTGAAAAGAAATAACTGGAACATACGACATTCCTCTATTCAATAGTCACAGTTATCTTGTATTACTTAAGCATTATGTATATATATACATTATGGTTGATGATCAAGGCAGCGATAGCTTAGTGGAAAGATCGACGGAATGCTATGCAGAGGGTCTCAGGTTTGAATCCACTGCGTGCATCGGCTTTTCGAAGTTATGTGCGTATTAAATCGTTAATTATCGCTTGCTCGCTTAACGGTGCAGAAAAACATCGTAAGGAAACCTGTCTGAGAGTTCTCCCTAATGTTCTCGAAAGTCATGTGAAGTCTGCCAACCCGCACTTGGCCAGCGTAGGAAATTGCCTTACCTTTCTCATAGTGAGAAGAGGCCCATGCCCAGCAGTGGGACAGTGTGTATACAGGGCTGATGACAATGATGACATTATGGTAATAAACGTGATTAATAAAATTCTGTAATGAAAATTTAAATCAATGGCAAGCGACCTACACAGCTATTTCACTTGAAAACAAACTCAGTTGTCCAATTTGAATAACCGACCCTTTTAGAGTTTAATTAAAATTAAACATTTGACTGGATGTTTTGAAAGGAAATGGCTATTTCTATGTAGAGATACCAAAATCAAAAACCTTGAAAGCTGGATCGTATCGAGAGTATTTCTTTGGTATTGAAGCTTCGCGGAAAAATCAGAGCAAAACAGCTCTGCAGCCCTGTGTTTAGTTTCCTGTAACTTGATTATCTGCTATTTGGAACTACAAGTAATCATTTAACGTAATCCTTATTGCTTTTGATGGTTGAAAGTCGCTTGTTCCGGTGAAAACTAGTATTCAGCTAGTAGGTACGCTAGTGATAGCTTAGTCGACTTAATGTCCTAAGATGATCTCGAGTTTAACCTCATGTTAAGCACCACGGATTTTTAATAAAAACTGCGTCTATGACCAGTAATTATTGCTGGCCAATAAAACATATCATCGAGATGAGAAACCCGTATATACCTGTACCCTGCTTTTCGTATTGTTCTCGAAAGTCATGTAAAGTGTACTAAACCGCATTTGATAAAATTACCTTAACTTGCTCAAGTGGCAGCGATAGCCTAGTGGAGATACCAATAGACTGCCATGCACAGGGTATCGGGTTCGAATCCACGGCGCGCACCAATTAGGTACTATTCGGAGTTAGGTGCGTATTGAATTGTCAATTATCGCTTGTCCCGTGCCTCGTAGAGCACGTTAAGCCGTCGGTCCCGGTTGCCATGAAGTTCTTTGACAGTCGTTACAGTGCGTCAGTACCTTCTCAATAAACTGACACTAGTCTAAACCATGGAATATCGCTATCCCTTCAGGTTGCAGAGGTCAGACAGGCAGTCGCTCCGTGGAAAAGCTAATATTCAGCCAAATCTGGTTAGACTAGGAAGCGGACCACAGATTGAAAACTTGGACAACGCTAACGGCTATTTTCAATATTCGTACTATAGATAGATCTGTAGATTTTAGATTCGTGTTTGACATATTTTGTATGGAGCTTATGCCAAAAACAAAGGAATCTAAAATCTACAGATCTATCTAAAATTCGAATATTGAATTCCGTAGTAAGTGGATGATGACCTTTACTTCCTCATGATGAGAAGAGACTGATATTTTTAGAAGGAAGGAAACCTTAGATGGTACATTTGGAAATCATAATAATCATAGCCTGTTTCTACCATTTACTGCGTGCTTAACATCGAACTATATTCATATACATTTACACGCATTCATTCATCATTTTCTACCGTCTATCCTATAACAGCTATTAACGAAGACCAAATTTTATAACATTTATTTTATAACGTCTGCTATTTTGGTAATTTCTGTCCGCCAAATATTTTACAAACACTCTCAGTGTACCTAATTGATCGTATAATCGTCGAGAAAATTGCCAGCGCCGAAAATAACAGATTAATAAGGGAAGTAACATCGGCACAAGGCACTAACTCAAGCCTAGATTCAGTGTTGTGATTAATATAACAAGGCGAGCTATTCTTAGCTCGGTTGGTTTGACTAGAAACAGTATAAAGCTGTGTCTCCAAGCGTGGAAGGCGCAGCAAACATCTAACATTTCTCAATTCGCCATATTTAGCGAATTACATATTTTACTACTTTACCTGTTTACTGTAGCTGTAAGTTTCCTGAAGAGATGTAAAATAAATAGTATTAGGTACACTGGGCTCGTTTCGCAAGTGACTATTGTTTAAGGTCTTCCTGTCACATTTATTTTTGTATTTCTTATACGTAGGCATCGATTACAGTCAGGTTAAAAAGAACAGCAAGAAGACATAGAAGCCCACACGATAATGAAATACCGCAAGTCTATCCCAATAGCGTATGAGAGAGAGGGTAGCGGGCTTAGCCCAGACATTTGTACTAATTTGTAGCACCGAAGGTTTAAGTGAGTTTTCTTAGCTCTCTTACCTCACTATGCGAGAATAGAACAGAAGAGCAGAAGGTGAAGGTTGTATTGCAAATCTCTCACTTTCCCTATCCCTTCATTATCTGACCAGGAGATTACCGCAGGCGCGTTAAAGGGTTTTAAGTATGTTGTTATAGTTTTATAATATCAAAATTTCATATTAATTACTTTAAGATATGGTGACGGATTAAGAAGTCCGTGTGGTGACGGATTGAGACGACGGAATGTCACCACCCCATATCATCCCATGGGTGTCGTAGTAACCGACAGAGGGAGCATATTATGCAGAGAACAGCACTGTAAGAGAAGGAAAACTTGATACAAACCCTATACCAACCCGTATGGCCAGCGTGGTATAGTAGGCCAATTCCTCCTTTCAAAGGAGAGGCCTAATCCAACAGTGGACTGTTAAAGGCTGACGATGATGACTTTAAGATTCTACATTTACAATTTGTAGCACAATGTAAGGGCCTAGAGCGATGTGGAAAACGGACAATAAAACTCATGGTCAATCTTTTTAATCGCTAATTTTTACAAATTTTATATAATGAAGAAATATTTATTTTTGTACATACATACATACATACATAGACTCACACCCGTTTTTCGGAGGGGTAGGCAGAGACTACGGAACGCCATTTGCAACGATCCTGACATACCTCTCTCGCTTCATTCACTCCCATCAAGTTTCTCATGCATGCTCTTCTGTATTATGCTCTTTTTTTCTGTATTATTCTGCTCTTCTTTATTTTTGTATGGTTCTTTAAGTGCTATAAGTTATATAGAAACCAAACTATATAAATATAAGCAATTAAGGTCTTTTACGTTGCTTGGCGATTGTCTGATGTATACACCGCCTTAATGCCGTCTACTTCCTTATGCAAAGTGTACTGATTATGCGAATGTCGTCGACGTACGCTGCAACCAATAATCGATGTGGTGTACGTTACAACTGGACAATTATGGACGATTGTGATTCTCCGCCTACAGCCATCAAGCTTACAATTTTAATATTACAGATAATGATAGCTTCTGTTGAATTTCTGAGCGAAATTTCTTTAGTTGATTCGCATAATTATGTCGTGGAATTCAATTACCGATATGTCGTGTTGATTTCAATGTCTTTGAGTTTGCAAATGACTGGGTCCAATCATTGCAATTTTGAATCCTTTTGAATTTTCGGAGTCATCAGTAACGTTATAGTTATGACCTTGCCGTGCATTGACCTTTTTAAAGTAATACAGGTTTTAGTTTAAGTGCGCAAATATTTGTAGGACTAAAAACTTACGTTCTAACTAAAAGATACCCAGTTTGTAATCCGGGACCAAATAACTAGCTTACAATGTAAAATGCTAATTTGTCATTCAGTTCCAAACCACGAACTTAATAAGCGAAAAATAAAAATCGTAACATAACTTCATCCCTTTATCCCCGAAGGGGTAGGCAGAGGAGTATTACACACCCACACCTCGCCAGCTATGTTTCGGGGTTTCAGTCCCAATGTAATAGGGAGTGAGCCTATTGCCATCTACCGGGCACATTATTAAGCGAGTGATAATTATCATTTTTAATACACACATAACTTCGAAAAGTCAGAGCAATAGGAGGTTTGGTCTACTATACCACGCTGGCCAGATGAGGTTTGATGTCGAGTTTTCCGCCTCTTCAACAAGATACTATAGTATGCTACATGTATTTTCCTTAGTCGGTTCTTACGACACCCGTGTTAAATAACTGGGTAATGACTCTGTGTATTCTTAAATCCGTCACTACACGCAAGTGCAACTAATGACAATATATGAATAGATTATATGCAGTGAATAATGAAGATCTTGTGTATTCCCTCAGATTACACAAAAAAAATTCTATAAGTCTATATCTATAAGCACTGAGTCGCGCCCCACATATACACAAAACATAGCGAACAAACACAGCCTTTTCAAAAAACAATCAAGGAGCAAACGAAGCGTATCTATATTCCAGTATAACTAAAGTATATAATATAAAATGAATCAAACAGCAATTTATTTGGGCCGCTATCGTAGCGCGCTCCAGTTGACCTACAATGTGATGAAATATGAACAGCTTTCATGTCCCAATGATTCTACACAGAGACCTCCCACCCTACTGGGAAGGCCGCTAAAACCCGCAAGCTTTGAACTTAATTGGTAGTATATTTATAAGCCTGTTATTATTAGAATTCTGGCTGTTTTGCGTACCCTAATATCACATTAACACGATTGTACAATATTTTAAATTGTACAATTCTACGATGGACTTGGAAGGAATAGAGCACAGTGGGTTGTACGTAGGAACAGTAAAAGAAAATTATTGTGACACGAACATTTCGCGTGGTAAGGTGCAATTAATTACTTGACATAATACAACACGCCGCATTCGATATGTTATTCGAGAGAATTGAAGCAAGTACTGCACTTTAACTAAACTAAAACAACAAGTCATATTACGGCAAATTGATAAGCAAATTTTGTATTCTATTAATTGAAAACTAATTGATTTAATTAAAAAAAATACACTTCTATCTCCCGTTTCTGAGAAATATAGTACGTAAACAAACTCTCTGTTTATTAAACCATGAAGAGGAAAATACTTATACAACAATACTACAATGCGTACAGTTTTGTTTTGGATGAAAATATAATACTATCTAGATTGTACTATATATTTAATTTGTTTAATTATTGTAACGTAGTTATAATACGAGTAACTATATATACTGCATGCACATATCTTTGAATTACAATCCGGTATTTGAGTATTATGCCTTGAATGTGTTATTGTATTTTCATAGTAACCTTTTTATGCACATAAACATGTATGAAATATTGTAAAGTTCATAAAACATGACGTATGCACTTTGATGGCCTACTTTTCATATCAGCTAAATATACTGGGCCACCCGGTCAGCTTAATGAGACAGTACAAACAATTATACGAACAACAAGGTTCGACAATGTACCATTGTTTTTAATACATCACCAAGGGATACAATTAACGCTGATTACAGTCATTATGAACGTTGTTTTTGTCCACGGATCGTTGAAACGTATACACACAAATATTTGAACGAAATATCGTCAAGCAGCGACAGCGAGAGCCCAGTGGTGTACGTAACGGACTGCTGAGACGATGATCTCGGGTTCGATCCCGAGTTACCCCGGGCACACACCTCTGACGTTTCGAAGTTATGTGTGTATTAAAAATGTTAAATATCGCTCGCTTAACAATGTGCCCGGTAGATGGCAATAGGCCCGCCCCTATTACATTGGGACCGAAACGTAACTAGCGAAGTGTGGGTGTGTAATACACCTGTACCTACCCCTTCGGGGATAAAAGGGGTGAAATTATGATGTTACATCGTTAAAAACCAACACTCAACTCACACACTATGACGGAACACCGGAAAACTTAATTGATCTGGGTTAATTTCTCTGTCCTCCCATAAGAACCGGCGATGCACAATGTTTTTTTTTTCATTTTTTATGGTAACAGTCGGCAAACGAGCAGACGGATCGCCTGATGATAAGCAATTACCGCCGCCCATGGACACAAGCAACACCACAGGAGTCACAAGTGCGTTGCCGACCCTTGTTGGGAAAAGGGATAGGATGAAGAGTGGGATGAGGGAGAAGGAATAGGGGATAGGGCCTCTGGCACTCTCACTCACCGAACGAAAAGCAACAGTTTAGGTACTGTTACTTTACGTCGATTTTCTGTGAGAGGGTACTTAGTACTTCCCCGGTCGAGCCGGCCCATTCATGCTGAAATCAGCAAGGCTCTACTACCTTGTGTATATATAATGTGCATATACGTAATTGTTGCTGACGTCATAAAATTCATAAATGAAAGATACTTTTAAGTATGATGATATAAAATATTTATGACACTCTGCTGGGCAAGTTCCTCTTCTCACTATGAGCAGGGTTAGGATATGTCCTATCCCTGTGGACTATGGTCCACCTCTGACCAAGAGCATGTTGGCAGACATCTCATGCTATTTAGAAAGTAATGAAGAACTCTCAGTTATTTTTTTTTTTTCTTTTATTTATTAAGGGGCATTTACCCAGTGGATATGTAAGCCCCAGCGTTACCTTAACTATATACATTGACCTTACTATACTAACTTAAAAAAGGAATCAAGACTAAGGTGTCATTGGTGCAAAATAATATTTTGCACAATCGCTCTAGCTGCATCAGAATTGGGTTCTGCCAGTATACTTAAAAATACCCCTTGGTTATAAGTATGTATTTTGAATTTCTGCACCAATGCCTCCCTAGCGCTTTTATGTTTAACACATTCCACAAGGATGTGCTGGACATCTTCGATCACACCGCATACTTCACAATTGGGGGAATCGAGCTTCCTCATCAAAAAACCAAATTTTCGCGATGGATAATGGCCACAACGTAGCCTATTCAGCGCGACTATATAAGTCCTACTTAAATAACTATTATAAAACCAGGGTATTCGAGGAGGCTGACATTGCATGGTTTTAAACCAGATACCTTTTTCTCTACTTCTATCATCGAAGTATTCTTTAAACTTCACATAACAAGTATTTTTAAACTGAGTTGTGATTTCGGTATAATGTGGTAAAATAGGTAATTCAAATCCATGTGTTGTTGCTAGTTTAGCCAATCTGTCAGCCTCCTCGTTACCTTTCAAACCTATATGAGATGGAACCCATTGCAACATCAGATTTATATTAAACTTGACCTTTAGTTCATGAATTAACTTTAACACACTGTAGACTATCGATACACCTCTGCTACAACCAGAGGCGCATCGAGTCATTAGGTGTAAGGCACTTTTACTGTCGGTAAATATAACAACGTTCCTATCATTACATCTTTTAATATATTTAAGCGCCTCTGAGATTGCAATGAGTTCCGAATGCATGATTGACATTGTTGACTTTATTTTAAACATACCGGATACATTTGTAGTCATGTTATAATATGCAGCACCACATCCCTGATTGCTTTTGGATCCGTCTGTATACAATTTTGACCAACCGTGATACTTAGTGTCTAATTCATTTATTACATTAAATTTAAGAGAAGTTATATCATGCAATCTTTTTGAGTAATTAACAGATTCTAAATTCATTCTAATAACATTTTTAATTTCAATATAGCTTAACCAAATATCTAAAGAAAACAACTCAAGACGATTTGTTATGTGCATATTAGATTCTTTGCATTCATTGTAAATAAAGGTAAGTAAAGGTCTCTTAGTTCTTTGCCAATATCCATCGCAAGAAGGAGAACTGAGGTTCGATATAACTTCATTCACCAAGTTATCTGATCTAGACATATTCTTGGTTAAATATTTATATGCAAGATATAATCTTCTAAGAAACAGTGGTGATAAACAAAGCTCTGTCTCCATAACGTGGATAGGAGTGCTTTTGATGTAGCCACCTATCACTCGTAGGGCTTGGTTTTGAAACCTATCTAATTTTATTAGAGTGTTTTTAGCGCCTGTGTCATACAAAAAGCATCCATAGTCCATTCTACTCCTTATCAAGGAAATATAAATCGTCCGTAGATGTTTTGGATGAACACCCCAACCATGACCCGCCAACACTTTGAGTAAGTTTAAATATTTAGAAACCTTTGCCATAGTTTCGTTTAAATGTTTAGTCCATTTCAGTGGTGCATCCAACCATAACCCTAAATATTTAACGTTTCTGGATATAGGGACCACATTATCCTCGATATTCAATTTAACTTCTTTTTTCCTATAACCTCTACTAAAAATACATGATATAGATTTCAACGGAGATATCTGCAAACCTATTTCATTTAGTAAAATAACAAAAGCATTTAAATATTGTTGAAGCTGATATTCGCAATATTTGAGGTCTTTGTGGGTTATAAACAAAACAAAATCGTCCGCATATTGCGATATGAAAACGTTATTAATACTAGAACATAAATTAATTGTAGATATGTTAAATAGAAGAGGAGAGATAGGGTCTCCTTGTGCTAGACCCTTGTGTGTATATCTAATGTCAGAGTCGTGGCCTCTGGAATCTGTATTTCTAATCATGAGACGTCTATCACTTAGGAAGGTCCAAAAATAGTGACATATTTTGCTACCAACTTCTAATTCGTCTAATGTCTTAACTACTTTATCTATTGATATGTTGTTATATGCATTTTGAATATCAAGAAAACATGTCAAAGTTGGACAATTATTGGCAAAACCTAACTGAATATGGCTAACGAGTCTGGTCAAGCAATCTAAACTTGATTGGGCCCTCCTAAAACCACAAGTGTAACGTGGTAGTATATCATGTTTTTCGACAAACCACTCAAGTCTTTTACCTAGCATTAAATGGAAAATTTTGCAAATGCAAGATAGAAGCGATATCGGTCTAAGTTTGACATCCGAGTTTATATCCGACCCAGGCTTAGGTATAGGGACAACTAAAATATTCCTCCACTGATTTGGTACTACGCCTAATCTAAAGATTGCATTATATATGTCTAAAAGAAACTGTTTACCAGGCAAAGGTAAGTTATATATCATAGAATAAGTGATACCATCACCTCCTGGTGCAGTATCCTTTTTCTTAAGGCAGGCTTCTAATTCGTGCATCGTGAAAACTGACTCAAGCAAAGTGTTAGTTGAAACGAAATTAGGTGAGCAATTTAAAACTGAATCGGGGGCTAGAGAATATAGTAATTCTTTTTGCTTGCTATCCGGAGGTATGAAACTAAGCGAACGGTGTCCCTTAAACCAGCGCATCTTACGCCACATATCTGTTACTGTCACAGACTTATTAATGCTATTGCAAAACTTTTGCCAATTTAATCGCTTAGCTTCTCGAATTTGTTTCCTAGCTGTTGAAATCTTTTCCTCAAGTTTTGATAAATTATGTGGCGTAGGGTTATTTCTAAAACATTTTAGTGCCAGGCGGCGCTCTGCAATAACTTTCGATAAAGCTGGTGACCAATACTCTTTAGGCATGAATTTATTAGTGGGACCGAAAGGTACTTTAGTCACAGGTATATGTGTATTAGCTGCAAAATTTATAGAATCTACAAAGTGATCATAATAACCTTGTATATCTGTGCTACAACAAGACGAACTGCTAAAGGTAAAAAAAGATTTTTTTAAAGAATCTTTATACTTTTTCCAATCTGCTTTTACAAAATTACGTTTCTGAATAAATTTAAGATGATCTACCAAAATTGTACTGATTTTAATGATCAAGTGATCGCTGCCTAAATTTTCACAGAGTATTGACCATGTATAGTGTATTGCTACATCTGACGATATGAAAGTTATATCAGGCGATGACTGTTGTAGGACTCTGTTTACTAGTTTAACTCGCGTTGGTTCACCATTGTTCAATGACATGAATCCATACTCCAACGCAGATTCAAATACCTGAATGCCTCTTTGGTCATTTTTATACGACCAATTTGTGTGATGGCCGTTGAAATCTCCAGCTATCAGTGTTTTTTTGGAATACATACTAAAGATCCTTGCCCAATCTGACTGCGAAGTGCGTACTGAAGAAGGGCAGTATATAGAAATAATATTATTTAAATACTTACAGTTTGAAATTTCAACAAGAATTGCTTCGATACCTGTATTAGACATTTGAATGGCACTTCGCCGGGACTGAATAGACTTGTGTACAAATATCGCCACACCCCCGTAAGAGTCACCCCTGTCTTCGCGGTATATATTATATCCACTAAGGTGGAGAGCAGAGTCTTCATTCAACCACGTTTCGCTTATTATAACTATGTGAACTTTTTCCCTATGTAATAAAGTATCAAGATCACTTAACTTAGGCTTCAAACTCTGTGAGTTCCATTGAAAAATGTTAAGTAATTTATCCATTAAATAAGTTAAAAAGGTGCTCAACTATTCCAACACTAGACAATATCTTCTGAAAACCTATTTTACATTCTTCAATAATGGCTCCTAACACAAATTTACATTTCTCTTCAAAAGTATGTTCTGAAACAGCAATATTTCTTATCTTGAAAATTAAATTCCATATACTAAATCTTGCTTCCCTTCTCTTCTCTGAATTTTCTGCCATAATTTCTTCTTCTGATTGTACTGCACTTTCTAAATTATTAGGTTCCCTCTCTGTAGTTTTTGGTATATGTTGTTGGTGTTGAACTGAGATTGTTTCCTTCTTTTTTTTGATAGAATTTTCCTTTTGATGTGAAGTCCTAGCCTCTATGTCTTCCTTCTTTTTTTTGGTAGAATTTTCCTTTTGATGTGAAGTCCTAGCCTCTATGTCTTCCATTACATTGTTGTCAACCTGGTGAATAACAGCTTTTGTTTGTAGAACCGTGCTGTACAGATTCGGTGTAATTTGAGTAAAATTATCATTGATTATGGTATTATTATTTGCCGGATATTCCTCTGTAATCATGTATTCCTGAGGGGTTCGTTTTTTTAGATATATTTGTAGAGCTTTTTTGTACGTTATATTCTCTTCGCTCATAATGGTGCGTACTTCCTTTTCCTTAATAAAGTATGGACATTGTTTATCGATCGCCATATGAGATCCATGACAGTTAGGACATGTAAATGCTTGAGTTTCGCAATTATCATGCTCTTTACCACACTTGGGACAAACATTCTTGTTTAACGTACAAAATTTTTTAATATGCCCATATCTCCAACAACGTGAGCATTGAGTCACAGGAAATACGTATTTTTCCACTGTGAATTTGCATCCGTAGGCTACTATGAATGGGGGAGGTGATATGCTTTTAAAACTTATGCGAACAGATTCGCTGTCTACCCACTCGTGATCTATGTTTATTCTTCTCATTCTTTTGATAGACAAAATTTCACAGGATGTACTTAGGCTCTCCAACAACTCTTTGTCATCTATATCTAAATCTACCCCCCTTATAATGCCATAACATATGTTGTGTTGATCAGTAAATTGAGCTCGGATATCCAATTCCATTATTCTTTTATTACTTATTAATTTTTCTCCTTGCACTTTATCTTTCAAATGAATAAACACTCGATACGGACTTTTATACTTGATTTTATTTATATTTCCAATACCTTCATCCCTTAAAAGTCTGGCTAAGGCCATTTGTTTTGGTAACATTTTTAATGATGATAAACATACTTCAAAATCCTCGGTATTATTATTTTCAGCATCTATATTTCGTTCAATATTATAGGTATTATCATTCACGGAATCACTTCTAATCAATCTCTTCGGTCTTCTACGATTTACGGTAATAAATCCTTCTTCACTACTAGCTTCACTTTCCCGCGGCCTTTTCTCATTTTTCTTATTTTCCATATTTTCCATATCACGAAGTGTTCTTTCACATTCCTCAATGATGTCAGATTCACTTTTATCTTCATCACTTACAATATCATCCATTATTACTTAATGCGGGTATACGTAAATAAAGTTCAATAACGAGCGTATGGTACGAACAGCGACTGTCTGTTACCGCGGCCCGCGCGCAACTGCATGCTGAAATCAGCAAGGCTCTACTACCTTGTGTATATATAATGTGCATATACGTAATTGTTGCTGACGTCATAAAATTCATAAATGAAAGATACTTTTAAGTATGATGATATAAAATATTTATGACACTCTGCTGGGCAAGTTCCTCTTCTCACTATGAGCAGGGTTAGGATATGTCCTATCCCTGTGGACTATGGTCCACCTCTGACCAAGAGCATGTTGGCAGACATCTCATGCTATTTAGAAAGTAATGAAGAACTCTCAGTTATGCAGATTTCTTTATAATATTTTCTATCGCCGTTTAGAAAGAGATTTAATAACTGAATACGCACTTAACTGCTTGTCGCCGTTTGAACCCAACACCAAACGTGTATCATTATTTTGGTCTTTCCACTCGGCTACTGCTACCTTCTTCTAAAAATAAACCGTAATTCCAAAAGAATTGCTTTAAGACAAAAACGATAAAATCTACGAAACGGTTA
Source organism: Euclidia mi (assembly GCA_944739405.2). Lineage (NCBI taxonomy): Eukaryota > Metazoa > Arthropoda > Insecta > Lepidoptera > Erebidae > Euclidia > Euclidia mi. Next base: position 550,222 of record OX123194.2, on the reverse strand, counting down.
AACAGAATTAGCTAACTATGTTTAATTAAACCATTACGTTATTACGGGATTACCATACGGGGTATTAAATGGCGACGGTCAAATGGACTTACACGGAGTGAATTACGATTTGACCTGACCTTCGTATATAGGCACTGTCGCAGTATTTAATAGATGGAAATGAGTTGAATGCATGCAATGCACCTTAAGATTATACCATTTCAATGATGCTATTATTTTTATGGCTCTTAAATATTATTAAAATTGAGGGTAGATGCAAAAATGTATTATATATTTACAGACATTTTTCCCATCTTTTTGCTTTATCTATATCTATACATCTATACATATAAATAAAATTGAAGTGTCTGTCTGTGATTTCAAAATAACTATGTGTTTTCAAGTGCATATAGTTAGTTACACGATTCTAAGTCCAAAAAAACCCTTTTTAATATTTTTGTCTGTCTGTCTGTCTGTCGGTCTGTCTGTCTGTCTGTCTGTCTTTCTGTTTGTCCGGGATAATCTCTGGAATGGCTGAACCGATTCACATGAAACTTTCACTGGAGGGTAGAGGACTTTATAGCGCTACATATAGGCTACAATTTGACCCGGTAGATAGCGCTGTTGTCGCGATACCGAGTCTTTACTTTTTCTACTCATCTATACATATAAATAAAATTGAAGTGTCTGTCTGTGATTTCAAAATAACTATGTGTTTTCAAGTGCATATAGTTAGTTACACGATTCTAAGTCCAAAACAACCCTTTTTAACATTTTTGTCCGTCTGTCTGTCTGTCTTTCTGTTTGTTCGGGATAATCTCTGGTATGGCTGAACCGATTTACATGAGACTTTCACTGGAGGGACCAGACAGACCCGGTAGGTAGCGCTGTTGTCGCGATACCGAGTCTTTACTTTTATTACTCATCTATACATATAAATAAAATTGAAGTGTCTCTCTGTGATTTCAAAATAACTATGTGTTTTCAAGTGCATATAGTTAGTTACACGATTCTAAGTCCAAAACAACCCTTTTTAACATTTTTGTCTGTCTGTCTGGCTTTCTGTTTGTCCGGGATAATCTCTGGACTGGCTGAACTGATTCACATGAGACTTTCACTGGAAGGAAGAAGATATTAGAGCGCTACATTTAAAAGCTACAATTTGACTCGGTTAGTAGCGCTATTGTCATGACACTTATTTTTGTATAATCTATACATCTATACATATAAATAAAATTGAAGTGTCTGTCTGTGATTTCAAAATAACTATGTGTTTTCAAGTGCATATAGTTAGTTACACGATTCTAAGTCCAAAAAAACCCTTTTTAATATTTTTGTCTGTCTGTCTGTCTGTCGGTCTGTCTGTCTGTCTGTCTGTCTTTCTGTTTGTCCGGGATAATCTCTGGAATGGCTGAACCGATTCATATGAAACTTTCACTGGAGGGTAGAGGACTTTATAGCGCTACATATAGGCTACAATTTGACCCGGTAGATAGCGCTGTTGTCGCGATACCGAGTCTTTACTTTTTCTACTCATCTATACATCTATACATATAAATAAAATTGAAGTGTCTGTCTGTGATTTCAAAATAACTATGTGTTTTCAAGTGCATATAGTTAGTTACACGATTCTAAGTCCAAAACAACCCTTTTTAACATTTTTGTCTGTCTGTCTGTCTGTCTTTCTGTTTGTCCGGGATAATCTCTGGAATGGCTGAACCGATTCACATGAAACTTTCACTGGAGGGTAGAGGACTTTATAGCGCTACATATAGGCTACAATTTGACCCGGTAGATAGCGCTGTTGTCGCGATACCGAGTCTTTACTTTTTCTACTCATCTATACATATAAATAAAATTGAAGTGTCTGTCTGTGATTTCAAAATAACTATGTGTTTTCAAGTGCATATAGTTAGTTACACGATTCTAAGTCCAAAACAACCCTTTTTAACATTTTTGTCCGTCTGTCTGTCTGTCTTTCTGTTTGTTCGGGATAATCTCTGGTATGGCTGAACCGATTTACATGAGACTTTCACTGGAGGGACCAGACAGACCCGGTAGGTAGCGCTGTTGTCGCGATACCGAATCTTTACTTTTATTACTCATCTATACATATAAATAAAATTGAAGTGTCTCTCTGTGATTTCAAAATAACTATGTGTTTTCAAGTGCATATAGTTAGTTACACGATTCTAAGTCCAAAACAACCCTTTTTAACATTTTTGTCTGTCTGTCTGGCTTTCTGTTTGTCCGGGATAATCTCTGGACTGGCTGAACTAATTCACATGAGACTTTCACTGGAAGGAAGAAGATATTAGAGCGCTACATTTAAAAGCTACAATTTGACTCGGTTAGTAGCGCTATTGTCATGACACTCATTTTTGTATAATCTATACTCTATACATATAAATAAAATTGAAGTGTCTGTCTGTGATTTCAAAATAACTATGTGTTTTCAAGTGCATATAGTTAGTTACACGATTCTAAGTCCAAAAAAACCCTTTTTAATATTTTTGTCTGTCTGTCTGTCTGTCGGTCTGTCTGTCTGTCTGTCTGTCTTTCTGTTTGCCCGGGATAATCTCTGGAATGGCTGAACCGATTCACATGAAACTTTCACTGGAGGGTAGAGGACTTTATAGCGCTACATATAGGCTACAATTTGACCCGGTAGATAGCGCTGTTGTCGCGATACCGAGTCTTTACTTTTTCTACTCATCTATACATATAAATAAAATTGAAGTGTCTGTCTGTGATTTCAAAATAACAATGTGTTTACAAGTGCATATAGTTAGTTACACGATTCTTAGTCCAAAACAACCCTTTTTAACATTTTTGTCCGTCTGTCTGTCTGTTGGTCTGTCTGTTGGTCTGTCTGTCTGTCTTTCTGTTTGTCCGGGATAATCTCTGGAATGGCTGAACCGATTCACATGAGACTTTCACTGGAGGGACCAGATAGACCCGGTGCGTAGCGCTGTTGTCGCGATACCGAGTCTTTACTTTTATTACTCATCTATACATCTATACATATCAATAAAATTGAAGTGTCTGTCTGTAATTTCTAAATAACTATGTGTTTTCAAGTGCATATAGTTAGTTACACGATTCTAAGTCCAAAACAACCCTTTTAAACATTTTTGTCTGTCTGTCGGTCTGTCTGTCTGTCTTTCTGTTTGTCCGGGATAATCTCTGGAATGGCTGAACCGATTCACATGAAACTTTCACTGGAGGGTAGAGGAATTTAGAGCGCTACATATAGGCTACAATTGACCCGGTAGGTAGCGCTGTTGTCGCGATACCGAGTCTTTACTTTTTCTACTCATCTATACATATAAATAAAATTGAAGTGTCTGTCTGTGATTTCAAAATAACGATGTGTTTTCAAGTGCATATAGTTAGTTACACGATTCTAAGTCCAAAACAACCCTTTTTAACATTTTTGTCCGTCTGTCTGTCTGTTGGTCTGTCTGTCTGTCTTTCTGTTTGTTCGGGATAATCTCTGGTATGGCTGAACCGATTTACATGAGACTTTCACTGGAGGGACCAGACAGACCCGGTAGGTAGCGCTGTTGTCGCGATACCGAGTCTTTACTTTTATTACTCATCTATACATCTATACATATAAATAAAATTGAAGTGTCTGTCTGTGATTTCAAAATAACTATGTGTTTTCAAGTGCATATAGTTAGTTACACGATTCTAAGTCCAAAAAAACCCTTTTTAATATTTTTGTCTGTCTGTCTGTCTGTCGGTCTGTCTGTCTGTCTGTCTGTCTTTCTGTTTGTCCGGGATAATCTCTGGAATGGCTGAACTGATTCACATGAAACTTTCACTGGAGGGTAGAGGACTTTATAGCGCTACATATAGGCTACAATTTGACCCGGTAGATAGCGCTGTTGTCGCGATACCGAGTCTTTACTTTTTCTACTCATCTATACATCTTCGTATTCATATACGGCTTCGCACGCGGAAAATGTTACGATTTAAAAAGTTGTCTGCCAAATCTACTTTTTATACAACCGTCTGTTTTTCAGATTTCAAGATGACTGACCATTTGCTTTTAAATATAATTATACAAAAATGAGTGTCATGACAATAGCGCTACTAACCGAGTCAAATTGTAGCTTTTAAATGTAGCGCTCTAATATCTTCTACCTTCCAGTGAAAGTCTCATGTAAATCAGTTCAGCCAGTCCAGAGATTATCCCGGACAAACAGAAAGCCAGACAGACAGACAAAAATGTTAAAAAGGGTTGTTTTGGACTTAGAATCGTGTAACTGACTATATGCACTTGAAAACACATAGCTATTTTGAAATTACAGACAGACACTTCAATTTTTTTTATATGTATAGATGAGTAATAAAAGTAAAGACTCGGTATCGCGACAACAGCGCTACCTACCGGGTCTGTCTGGTCCCTCCAGTGAAAGTCTCATGTGAATCGGTTCAGCCATTCCAGAGATTATCCCGGACAAACAGAAAGACAGACAGACAGACCAACAGACAGACAGACGGACAAAAATGTTAAAAAGGGTTGTTTTGGACTTAGAATCGTGTAACTAACTATATGCACTTGAAAACACATAGTTATTTAGAAATCACAGACAGACACTTCAATTTTATTTATATGTATAGATGAGTAGAAAAAGTAAAGACTCGGTATCGCAACAACAGCGCTACCTACCGGGTCAATTGTAGCCTATATGTAGCGCTATAAATTCCTCTACCCTCCAGTGAAAGTTTCATGTGAATCGGTTCAGCCATTCCAGAGATTATCCCGGACAAACAGAAAGACAGACAGACAGACCGACAGACAGACAAAAATGTTTAAAAGGGTTGTTTTGGACTTAGAATCGTGTAACTAACTATATGCACTTGAAAACACATAGTTATTTAGAAATTACAGACAGACACTTCAATTTTATTGATATGTATAGATGTATAGATGAGTAATAAAAGTAAAGACTCGGTATCGCGACAACAGCGCTACGCACCGGGTCTATCTGGTCCCTCCAGTGAAAGTCTCATGTGAATCGGTTCAGCCATTCCAGAGATTATCCCGGACAAACAGAAAGACAGACAGACAGACCAACAGACAGACCAACAGACAGACAGACGGACAAAAATGTTAAAAAGGGTGGTTTTGGACTAAGAATCGTGTAACTAACTATATGCACTTGTAAACACATTGTTATTTTGAAATCACAGACAGACACTTCAATTTTATTTATATGTATAGATGATTAGAAAAAGTAAAGACTCGGTATCGCGACAACAGCGCTATCTACCGGGTCAAATTGTAGCCTATATGTAGCGCTATAAAGTCCTCTACCCTCCAGTGAAAGTTTCATGTGAATCGGTTCAGCCATTCCAGAGATTATCCCGGACAAACAGAAAGACAGACAGACAGACAGACAGACCGACAGACAGACAGACAGACAAAAATATTAAAAAGGGTTTTTTTGGACTTAGAATCGTGTAACTAACTATATGCACTTGAAAACACATAGTTATTTTGAAATCACAGACAGACACTTCAATTTTATTTATATGTATAGATGTATAGATTATACAAAAATAAGTGTCATGACAATAGCGCTACTAACCGAGTCAAATTGTAGCTTTTAAATGTAGCGCTCTAATATCTTCTTCCTTCCAGTGAAAGTCTCATGTGAATCAGTTCAGCCAGTCCAGAGATTATCCCGGACAAACAGAAAGCCAGACAGACAGACAAAAATGTTAAAAAGGGTTGTTTTGGACTTAGAATCGTGTAACTAACTATATGCACTTGAAAACACATAGTTATTTTGAAATCACAGAGAGACACTTCAATTTTATTTATATGTATAGATGAGTAATAAAAGTAAAGACTCGGTATCGCGACAACAGCGCTACCTACCGGGTCTGTCTGGTCCCTCCAGTGAAAGTCTCATGTAAATCGGTTCAGCCATACCAGAGATTATCCCGAACAAACAGAAAGACAGACAGACAGACGGACAAAAATGTTAAAAAGGGTTGTTTTGGACTTAGAATCGTGTAACTAACTATATGCACTTGAAAACACATAGTTATTTTGAAATCACAGACAGACACTTCAATTTTATATATATGTATAGATGAGTAGAAAAAGTAAAGACTCGGTATCGCGACAACAGCGCTATCTACCGGGTCAAATTGTAGCCTATATGTAGCGCTATAAAGTCCTCTACCCTCCAGTGAAAGTTTCATGTGAATCGGTTCAGCCATTCCAGAGATTATCCCGGACAAACAGAAAGACAGACAGACAGACAGACAGACCGACAGACAGACAGACAGACAAAAGTATTAAAAAGGGTTTTTTTGGACTTAGAATCGTGTAACTAACTATATGCACTTGAAAACACATAGTTATTTTGAAATCACAGACAGACACTTCAATTTTATTTATATGTATAGAGTATAGATTATACAAAAATGAGTGTCATGACAATAGCGCTACTAACCGAGTCAAATTGTAGCTTTTAAATGTAGCGCTCTAATATCTTCTTCCTTCCAGTGAAAGTCTCATGTGAATTAGTTCAGCCAGTCCAGAGATTATCCCGGACAAACAGAAAGCCAGACAGACAGACAAAAATGTTAAAAAGGGTTGTTTTGGACTTAGAATCGTGTAACTAACTATATGCACTTGAAAACACATAGTTATTTTGAAATCACAGAGAGACACTTCAATTTTATTTATATGTATAGATGAGTAATAAAAGTAAAGATTCGGTATCGCGACAACAGCGCTACCTACCGGGTCTGTCTGGTCCCTCCAGTGAAAGTCTCATGTAAATCGGTTCAGCCATACCAGAGATTATCCCGAACAAACAGAAAGACAGACAGACAGACGGACAAAAATTTTAAAAAGGGTTGTTTTGGACTTAGAATCGTGTAACTAACTATATGCACTTGAAAACACATAGTTATTTTGAAATCACAGACAGACACTTCAATTTTATTTATATGTATAGATGTATAGATGAGTAGAAAAAGTAAAGACTCGGTATCGCGACAACAGCGCTATCTACCGGGTCAAATTGTAGCCTATATGTAGCGCTATAAAGTCCTCTACCCTCCAGTGAAAGTTTCATGTGAATCGGTTCAGCCATTCCAGAGATTATCCCGGACAAACAGAAAGACAGACAGACAGACAGACAGACAAAAATGTTAAAAAGGGTTGTTTTGGACTTAGAATCGTGTAACTAACTATATGCACTTGAAAACACATAGTTATTTTGAAATCACAGACAGACACTTCAATTTTATTTATATGTATAGATGAGTAGAAAAAGTAAAGACTCGGTATCGCGACAACAGGGCTATCTACCGGGTCAAATTGTAGCCTATATGTAGCGCTATAAAGTCCTCTACCCTCCAGTGAAAGTTTCATATGAATCGGTTCAGCCATTCCAGAGATTATCCCGGACAAACAGAAAGACAGACAGACAGACAGACAGACCGACAGACAGACAGACAGACAAAAATATTAAAAAGGGTTTTTTTGGACTTAGAATCGTGTAACTAACTATATGCACTTGAAAACACATAGTTATTTTGAAATCACAGACAGACACTTCAATTTTATTTATATGTATAGATGTATAGATTATACAAAAATAAGTGTCATGACAATAGCGCTACTAACCGAGTCAAATTGTAGCTTTTAAATGTAGCGCTCTAATATCTTCTTCCTTCCAGTGAAAGTCTCATGTGAATCAGTTCAGCCAGTCCAGAGATTATCCCGGACAAACAGAAAGCCAGACAGACAGACAAAAATGTTAAAAAGGGTTGTTTTGGACTTAGAATCGTGTAACTAACTATATGCACTTGAAAACACATAGTTATTTTGAAATCACAGAGAGACACTTCAATTTTATTTATATGTATAGATGAGTAATAAAAGTAAAGACTCGGTATCGCGACAACAGCGCTACCTACCGGGTCTGTCTGGTCCCTCCAGTGAAAGTCTCATGTAAATCGGTTCAGCCATACCAGAGATTATCCCGAACAAACAGAAAGACAGACAGACAGACGGACAAAAATGTTAAAAAGGGTTGTTTTGGACTTAGAATCGTGTAACTAACTATATGCACTTGAAAACACATAGTTATTTTGAAATCACAGACAGACACTTCAATTTTATATATATGTATAGATGAGTAGAAAAAGTAAAGACTCGGTATCGCGACAACAGCGCTATCTACCGGGTCAAATTGTAGCCTATATGTAGCGCTATAAAGTCCTCTACCCTCCAGTGAAAGTTTCATGTGAATCGGTTCAGCCATTCCAGAGATTATCCCGGACAAACAGAAAGACAGACAGACAGACAGACAGACCGACAGACAGACAAAAGTATTAAAAAGGGTTTTTTTGGACTTAGAATCGTGTAACTAACTATATGCACTTGAAAACACATAGTTATTTTGAAATCACAGACAGACACTTCAATTTTATTTATATGTATAGATTATACAAAAATGAGTGTCATGACAATAGCGCTACTAACCGAGTCAAATTGTAGCTTTTAAATGTAGCGCTCTAATATCTTCTTCCTTCCAGTGAAAGTCTCATGTGAATCAGTTCAGCCAGTCCAGAGATTATCCCGGACAAACAGAAAGCCAGACAGACAGACAAAAATGTTAAAAAGGGTTGTTTTGGACTTAGAATCGTGTAACTAACTATATGCACTTGAAAACACATAGTTATTTTGAAATCACAGAGAGACACTTCAATTTTATTTGTATGTATAGATGAGTAATAAAGGTAAAGACTCGGTATCGCGACAACAGCGCTACCTACCGGGTCTGTCTGGTCCCTCCAGTGAAAGTCTCATGTAAATCGGTTCAGCCATACCAGAGATTATCCCGAACAAACAGAAAGACAGACAGACAGACGGACAAAAATGTTAAAATGGGTTGTTTTGGACTTAGAATCGTGTAACTAACTATATGCACTTGAAAACACATAGTTATTTTGAAATCACAGACAGACACTTCAATTTTATTTATATGTATAGATGAGTAGAAAAAGTAAAGACTCGGTATCGCGACAACAGCGCTATCTACCGGGTCAAATTGTAGCCTATATGTAGCGCTATAAAGTCCTCTACACTCCAGTGAAAGTTTCATGTGAATCGGTTCAGCCATTCCAGAGATTATCCCGGACAAACAGAAAGACAGACAGACAGACAGACAGACCGACAGACAGACAGACAGACAAAAATATTTAAAAGGGTTTTTTTGGACTTAGAATCGTGTAAATAACTATATGCACTTGAAAACACATAGTTATTTTGAAATCACAGACAGACACTTCAATTTTATTTATATGTATAGATTATACAAAAATGAGTGTCATGACAATAGCGCTACTAACCGAGTCAAATTGTAGCTTTTAAATGTAGCGCTCTAATATCTTCTTCCTTCCAGTGAAAGTCTCATGTGAATCAGTTCAGCCAGTCCAGAGATTATCCCGGACAAACAGAAAGCCAGACAGACAGACAAAAATGTTAAAAAGGGTTGTTTTGGACTTAGAATCGTGTAACTAACTATATGCACTTGAAAACACATAGTTATTTTGAAATCACAGAGAGACACTTCAATTTTATTTATATGTATAGATGAGTAATAAAGGTAAAGACTCGGTATCGCGACAACAGCGCTACCTACCGGGTCTGTCTGGTCCCTCCAGTGAAAGTCTCATGTAAATCGGTTCAGCCATACCAGAGATTATCCCGAACAAACAGAAAGACAGACAGACAGACGGACAAAAATGTTAAAATGGGTTGTTTTGGACTTAGAATCGTGTAACTAACTATATGCACTTGAAAACACATAGTTATTTTGAAATCACAGACAGACACTTCAATTTTATTTATATGTATAGATGAGTAGAAAAAGTAAAGACTCGGTATCGCGACAACAGCGCTATCTACCGGGTCAAATTGTAGCCTATATGTAGCGCTATAAAGTCCTCTACCCTCCAGTGAAAGTTTCATGTGAATCGGTTCAGCCATTCCAGAGATTATCCCGGACAAACAGAAAGACAGACAGACAGACAGACAGACCGACAGACAGACAGACAGACCGACAGACAGACAGACAGACAAAAATATTAAAAAGGGTTTTTTTGGACTTAGAATCGTGTAACTAACTATATGCACTTGAAAACACATAGTTATTTTGAAATCACAGACAGACACTTCAATTTTATTTATATGTATAGATGTATAGATGAGTAATAAAAGTAAAGACTCGGTATCGCGACAACAGCGCTACCTACCGGGTCTGTCTGGTCCCTCCAGTGAAAGTCTCATGTAAATCGGTTCAGCCATACCAGAGATTATCCCGAACAAACAGAAAGACAGACAGACAGACCAACAGACAGACAGACGGACAAAAATGTTAAAAAGGGTTGTTTTGGACTTAGAATCGTGTAACTAACTATATGCACTTGAAAACACATCGTTATTTTGAAATCACAGACAGACACTTCAATTTTATTTATATGTATAGACTAGCTGGTACCCGCGGCTTCGCACGCGGAAAATGTTACGATTTAAAAAGTTGTCTGCCAAATCTACTTTTTATACAACCGTCTGTTTTTCAGATTTCAAGATGACTGACCATTTGCTTTTAAATATAATTATACAAAAATGAGTGTCATGACAATAGCGCTACTAACCGAGTCAAATTGTAGCTTTTAAATGTAGCGCTCTAATATCTTCTACCTTCCAGTGAAAGTCTCATGTGAATCAGTTCAGCCAGTCCAGAGATTATCCCGGACAAACAGAAAGCCAGACAGACAGACAAAAATGTTAAAAAGGGTTGTTTTGGACTTAGAATCGTGTAACTAACTATATGCACTTGAAAACACATAGCTATTTTGAAATCACAGACAGTCACTTCAATTTTATTTATATGTATAGATGAGTAATAAAAGTAAAGACTCGGTATCGCGACAACAGCGCTACCTACCGGGTCTGTCTGGTCCCTCCAGTGAAAGTCTCATGTGAATCGGTTCAGCCATTCCAGAGATTATCCCGGACAAACAGAAAGACAGACAGACAGACCAACAGACAGACAGACGGACAAAAATGTTAAAAAGGGTTGTTTTGGACTTAGAATCGTGTAACTAACTATATGCACTTGAAAACACATAGTTATTTAGAAATCACAGACAGACACTTCAATTTTATTTATATGTATAGATGAGTAGAAAAAGTAAAGACTCGGTATCGCAACAACAGCGCTACCTACCGGGTCAATTGTAGCCTATATGTAGCGCTCTAAATTCCTCTACCCTCCAGTGAAAGTTTCATGTGAATCGGTTCAGCCATTCCAGAGATTATCCCGGACAAACAGAAAGACAGACAGACAGACCGACAGACAGACAAAAATGTTTAAAAGGGTTGTTTTGGACTTAGAATCGTGTAACTAACTATATGCACTTGAAAACACATAGTTATTTAGAAATTACAGACAGACACTTCAATTTTATTGATATGTATAGATGTATAGATGAGTAATAAAAGTTAAGACTCGGTATTTCGACAACAGCGCTACGCACCGGGTCTATCTGGTCCCTCTAGTGAAAGTCTCATGTGAATCGGTTCAGCTATTCCAGAGATTATCCCGGACAAACAGAAAGACAGACAGACAGACCAACAGACAGACCAACAGACAGACAGACGGACAAAAATGTTAAAAAGGGTTGTTTTGGACTAAGAATCGTGTAACTAACTATATGCACTTGTAAACACATTGTTATTTTGAAATCACAGACAGACACTTCAATTTTATTTATATGTATAGATGAGTAGAAAAAGTAAAGACTCGGTATCGCGACAACAGCGCTACCTACCGGGTCTGTCTGGTCCCTCCAGTGAAAGTCTCATGTAAATCGGTTCAGCCATACCAGAGATTATCCCGAACAAACAGAAAGACAGACAGACAGACGGACAAAAATGTTAAAATGGGTTGTTTTGGACTTAGAATCGTGTAACTAACTATATGCACTTGAAAACACATAGTTATTTTGAAATCACAGACAGACACTTCAATTTTATTTATATGTATAGATAAGTAGAAAAAGTAAAGACTCGGTACGCGACAACAGCGCTATCTACCGGGTCAAATTGTAGCCTATATGTAGCGCTATAAAGTCCTCTACCCTCCAGTGAAAGTTTCATGTGAATCGGTTCAGCCATTCCAGAGATTATCCCGGACAAACAGAAAGACAGACAGACAGACAGACAGACAGACCGACAGACAGACAGACAGACAAAAATATTTAAAAGGGTTTTTTTGGACTTAGAATCGTGTAACTAACTATATGCACTTGAAAACACATAGTTATTTTGAAATCACAGACAGACACTTCAATTTTATTTATATGTATAGATGTATAGATGAGTAGAAAAAGTAAAGACTCGGTATCGCGACAACAGCGCTATCTACCGGGTCAAATTGTAGCCTATATGTAGCGCTATAAAGTCCTCTACCCTCCAGTGAAAGTTTCATGTGAATCAGTTCAGCCATTCCAGAGATTATCCCGGACAAACAGAAAGACAGACAGACAGACAGACAAAAATGTTAAAAAGGGTTGTTTTGGACTTAGAATCGTGTAACTAACTATATGCACTTGAAATTACATAGTTATTTTGAAATCAAAGACAGACACTTCAATTTTATTTATATGTATAGATGAGTAGAAAAAGTAAAGACTCGGTATCGCGACAACAGCGCTATCTACCGGGTCAAATTGTAGCCTATATGTAGCGCTATAAAGTTCTCTACCCTCCAGTGAAAGTTTCATGTGAATCGGTTCAGCCATTCCAGAGATTATCCCGGACAAACAGAAAGACAGACAGACAGACAGACAGACCGACAGACAGACAGACAGACAAAAATATTAAAAAGGGTTTTTTTGGACTTAGAATCGTGTAACTAACTATATGCACTTGAAAACACATAGTTATTTTGAAATCACAGACAGACACTTCAATTTTATTTATATGTATAGATGAGTAGAAAAAGTAAAGACTCGGTATCGCGACAACAGCGCTATCTACCGGGTCAAATTGTAGCCTATATGTAGCGCTATAAAGTCCTCTACCCTCCAGTGAAAGTTTCATGTGAATCGGTTCAGCCATTCCAGAGATTATCCCGGACAAACAGAAAGACAGACAGACAGACAGACCGACAGACAGACAAAAATATTAAAAAGGGTTTTTTTGGACTTAGAATCGTGTAACTAACTATATGCACTTGAAAACACATAGTTATTTTGAAATCACAGACAGACACTTCAATTTTATTTATATGTATAGATGTATAGATGTATAGATTATACAAAAATGAGTGTCATGACAATAGCGCTACTAACCGAGTCAAATTGTAGCTTTTAAATGTAGCGCTCTAATATCTTCTTCCTTCCAGTGAAAGTCTCATGTGAATCAGTTCAGCCAGTCCAGAGATTATCCCGGACAAACAGAAAGCCAGACAGACAGACAAAAATGTTAAAAAGGGTTGTTTTGGACTTAGAATCGTGTAACTAACTATATGCACTTGAAAACACATAGTTATTTTGAAATCACAGAGAGACACTTCAATTTTATTTATATGTATAGATGAGTAATAAAAGTAAAGACTCGGTATCGCGACAACAGCGCTACCTACCGGGTCTGTCTGGTCCCTCCAGTGAAAGTCTCATGTAAATCGGTTCAGCCATACCAGAGATTATCCCGAACAAACAGAAAGACAGACAGACAGACGGACAAAAATGTTAAAATGGGTTGTTTTGGACTTAGAATCGTGTAACTAACTATATGCACTTGAAAACACATAGTTATTTTGAAATCACAGACAGACACTTCAATTTTATTTATATGTATAGATGAGTAGAAAAAGTAAAGACTCGGTACGCGACAACAGCGCTATCTACCGGGTCAAATTGTAGCCTATATGTAGCGCTATAAAGTCCTCTACCCTCCAGTGAAAGTTTCATGTGAATCGGTTCAGCCATTCCAGAGATTATCCCGGACAAACAGAAAGACAGACAGACAGACAGACAGACCGACAGACAGACAGACAGACAAAAATATTTAAAAGGGTTTTTTTGGACTTAGAATCGTGTAACTAACTATATGCACTTGAAAACACATAGTTATTTTGAAATCACAGACAGACACTTCAATTTTATTTATATGTATAGATGTATAGATGAGTAGAAAAAGTAAAGACTCGGTATCGCGACAACAGCGCTATCTACCGGGTCAAATTGTAGCCTATATGTAGCGCTATAAAGTCCTCTACCCTCCAGTGAAAGTTTCATGTGAATCAGTTCAGCCATTCCAGAGATTATCCCGGACAAACAGAAAGACAGACAGACAGACGGACAAAAATGTTAAAAAGGGTTGTTTTGGACTTAGAATCGTGTAACTAACTATATGCACTTGAAAACACATAGTTATTTTGAAATCAAAGACAGACACTTCAATTTTATTTATATGTATAGATGAGTAGAAAAAGTAAAGACTCGGTATCGCGACAACAGCGCTATCTACCGGGTCAAATTGTAGCCTATATGTAGCGCTATAAAGTCCTCTACCCTCCAGTGAAAGTTTCATGTGAATCGGTTCAGCCATTCCAGAGATTATCCCGGACAAACAGAAAGACAGACAGACAGACAGACAGACCGACAGACAGACAGACAGACAAAAATATTAAAAAGGGTTTTTTTGGACTTAGAATCGTGTAACTAACTATATGCACTTGAAAACACATAGTTATTTTGAAATCACAGACAGACACTTCAATTTTATTTATATGTATAGATGCTAACTAATTTAGACTACCTATATTACAAAATAAGGCCAAACATGGTTCTAGGCTTCGCTGTTTTGTTTTAATATATAGATTACTGAAATCTTTTTAAGAAGCTAATTCTAATTGAAAGTCTGTTGCTAGACGTAGAGCTCGTTTTGTACTGAGTCCTTATATTTTGTAAATAAAGGTTTTGCATTTACCTTTTGGTTATTACCAGATGATCCCATATATATATATATATATATATATATATATATATATATATATATATATATATATATATATATATATATATATAGCTTTCGAATTAAGTAAAAAGCTATTTGAGTTAGTGGTACAAGTTCGGTGCAAAATTTGATAAATATATAGCCACCTATTTTCATTCATGTTTTCATTCATTCCTTACTCGTGTAAGAAGGCAACAAACACATAAATCCATTAAGCATCACTTAAGTCATTTGTTACTATTTTATCAAAATAAATGTCAATACACCAGCGCAGCTACTACATAGGCAGCGATAGCCTAGTGGAGATTCCAACAGACTGCCATGCAGAGGGTATCGGGTTCGAGTCCCCGGCGCGCACCAATGACTTTTCGGAGTTATGTGCGTATTGAATTGTTAATTATCACTTGTCCCGTGCCTCTGAGGCACGGGGCCTCGGAGAGCATGTTAAGCCGCCGGTCCCGGTTGTCATGAAGATCTTTGACAGTCGTTATAGGGCGTCAGTACCTTCTAAATAAACTGACACTAGTCTAAACCATGGAATATCGCTATCCCTTCGGGTTGCGGAGGTCAGACAGGCAGTCGCTCCGTGGAAAAGTTAATATTCAGCCAAATCCGGTTAGACTAGTAAGCGGACCCCAGATTGAAACTGGGATAACGCTTGGAGGATGATGACACCAGCGCAGCTACTGACGCAGCCCTTTACAGTCCACTACTTGACATTAGCCTCTCCTTATTTACGTCATAATGGCACTGTGAGGCAAAAGAGGGATTTGGCCTACTATACCTCGCTGCCCTGACGGGTTGGTGTAAGGTTTGATCGTAAGTTTTCTGTCTCTTCAACAAAATACCATAGTATGCTTCATGCACTTTCCGTAGTCAACCTTTACTGCATCTATGCACAAAAGTGCACAATGACTCTTTGTGTTCTTGAATCCGTCGCTACATGGAAGTACAGCTAATAACGAGGTATAAACATTTTATAACAAACTAGAAGACGCCAGCAGCTACGCCTGCATTTTTTTTTTAAATTTACCCGTTTTGCCCGATCCCGTGGGAATTTCGGGAAATCCCTTCTTAGTGCACCCCTACGGTCCCCAAGGAACATACCTGCCAAATTTCAGCTTCCTGCGCCCAATAGTTTCGGCTGTAGCGTGTCTGTCAGTCAGTCAGTAACGCAAGGATTTTATATATTAAGATTATATACAGTGAACAATGTATCTACATACATCTTGTGAATTCACTTAAAGTAGGTAAAATAGAGACATACCCTCAAAGACCACTGACTCGTACCGCACATTTCCATAAAACATAGCGAACAAACACTGCCTCCTTAAAAACCAATCATGGAGCAAACGAAGCGTATCTATATTCCAGTATAACTGACTACACGGTTGGCGTAGTGGTTTAAGCGGTCGCCTCGCTCCTTGGTACTGCACCGCGTGTCGTGGGTTCGATTCCCACACGAGACAACAATTTGTGTGATCTACAAATTGTTGTCTTGAGTCTGGGTGTTCATTGTGTCTGTTGGTTGCATGTTTGTAAAGTCACCCGCGACACAGGAATTTCTTCCTAGTGCGGGAGTTGTCTTTAAAAAAAAAAAAACTAAAGTATATAATATAAAATTAATCAAACAGCAATTTATTTGGACCGCTATCGTAGCGTGCTCCAGCTGACCTAGAATGTGATGAAAAATGAACAGCTTTCATGTCCCAATGATTCTACAGAGAGACCTCCCACCCTACTGGGAAGGCCGCTAAAAACCGCAAGCTTTGAACTTAATTGGTAATATATTTATAAGCCTGTTATTATTAGAATTCTGACTGTCGTACCCTAATAACACATTAACACGATTGTACAATAGTTTAAATTGCATAATTCTACGATGGACTTGGAAGGAATAGAGCACAGTGGGTTGTACGCAAGAACAGTAAAAGAAACTTATTGTAACACGAACATTTCGCGTGGTAAGATGCAATTAATTACTTGACATAATACAACACGCCGCAATCGATATGTTATTCGAGAGAATTGAAGAAAGTACTGCACTTTAACTAAACTAAAACAACAAGTCGTATTACGGCAAATTACTAGGCCGATTTTGTATTCTATTAATTGAAAACTAATTGATTTAATTTTTAAAATAAACTTCTATCTCCCGTTTCTGAGAAATATAGTACGTAAACAAGCTCTCTGTTTATTAGACCATGAAGAGTAAAATACCTATACAACAATACTACAATGCGTACAGTTTTGTTTTTAGATTGTACTATATATTTAATTGGGTGCATAGGGTTCCCACCAAGAACGTAGGGTCCCAAGCCAACCTCACCTGCAAGTGGTGCACACCTGCCGATTAACGGACGAGGCTCTGGCAAACAAAACATCCCGATAAGCGGCAATAGGCTCGCCACCTATTACGTGGGATCAAAACACTGGCGAAAAGTGGGCGTTTAATATGCCTCTGGCTACCTCTTCGGGGAAACAGGCGTGAGTCTATGTATGTATGTATATTTAATTTGTCCAATTATTGTAACGTAGTTTTATTAACTATATATACCGCATGTACATATCATATCTCTGAATTACAATCCGGTACTGAGCATAATGCCTTGAATGTGTTTTGTATTTTCATAGTAACCTTTTTATGCACATAAACATGTAAAAAATATTGTAAAGTTCATAAAACATGACGTATGCACTTTGATGGCCTCCTTTTCATATCAGCTATATATACTGGGCCACCCGGTCAGCTTAATGAGAGAGTACAAACAATTAAACGAACAACAAAGGTTCGACAAGGAACCATTGTTTTTAATACATCACCAAGGGATACAATTAACGCTGATTACAGTCATTATGAACGTTGTTTTTGTCCACGGATCGTTGAAACGTATACACACAAATATTTGAACGAAATATCGTCAAGCGGCGACAGCGAGAGCCCAGTGATGTACGTAACGGACTGCTGAGACGATGATCTCGGGTTCGATCCCCACTTACCCCAGGCACACACCTCTGACGTTTCGAAGTTATGTGTGTATTAAAAATGTTAAATATCGCTCGCTTAACAATGTGCCCGGTAGATGACAATAGGCTCGCCCCCTATTACATTGGGACCGAAACGTAACTAGCGAAGTGTGGGTGTGTAATACACCTGTACCTACCCCTTCGGGGATAAAAGTCGTGAAGTTATAATGTTAAAAACCAACACTCAACTCACACACTAAACGGAACACCGGAAAACTTAATTGATCCGGGTTAATTTCTCTGTGTTCCCAATTAGAACCGGCGATGCACAATGTGCATAAACCTAATTGTTGCTGACGTCATAAAATACATAAATGAAAGATATTTTTAAGTATGATGATACAAAATGTTTATAAACTGACACTCTGCACTAAGGTCCTCTTCTCACTATGAGCAGGGTTAGGACCTAGTCCACCTCTGACCAAGAGCATGTTGGCAGACATCTCATGTTTTTTAGAAAGTAATGAAGAACCCTCAGTTATGCAGACTTCTTCAGTATATTTTTTTTCGCCGTTTAGAAAGAGATTTAATAATTGAATACGCACTTAACTGCTTGTCGCCGTTTGAACCCAACACCAAATGTGTATCATTCTGTTGTTCTTTCCACTAGGCTACTGCTACCTTCTTCTAAAAATAAACCGTAAATTCCAAATAAATTGCTTTAAGACAAAAACGATAAAATCTACGAAACGGTTAAACAGAATTAGCTAACTATGTTTAATTAAACTATCACGTTATTACGGGATTACCATACGGGGTATTAAATGGCGACGGTCAAATGGACTTACACGGAGTGAATTACGATTTGACCTGACCTTCGTATATAGGCACTGTCGCAGTGTTTAATAGGTATATAAGATGGTAATGTATTATAGCTTCGATGCTTAGAAGAAAAGAAGAGACGTGTCAAGAAATGTGCTTTGAACATCAACAGTAACTTATACGTCGGTAAATTTCCATAACCAAATTTATTTATAAAAACTTTATATACACAACGTAAACAGGCGGACTTAATGCCATGGTCATTATCTCCCATTCTACCTTAGAGTGGTGCAGAGAGAAAAGAATCCTGAAGAGAAGCCAAAAGCCTGTATCAACGAAGGGGTAGGAAGAGGCGTAATATTACACCCACATTTCGCCATGAATATTTAGGTCCCGCGTAATAGGGGGCGAGCCCGGGCGAACTCTGTGCTGCTACTGAGAATTCGGAAAAGCTGAGTAACACTTTTGGCCGACCCGGGAATCGAACCCGGGACCTCTGATCAGCAGTCGCATACGCTATCCACTGGAGCACGAAAATGAATTTGAAATGAGACAAATATTAAAGATTTAAAGATACATGCACATTAAAAACATAAATAAATTAGTTAAGTAGGTACATACCTATAGAGTAATTTATGCAGTTTAATTTAATATTATACTTGTTTTTTTAAAGCCTAAATTATTTTTTGATTTGATTGATCGCAGTTTTCACTTGTCTACCGACTGGTAGGTGGTCTTTGTTTTAATATTAAAGTAGTACGCAGCTGAAGTATGAACATATTTCGTGCACCAGACTGCCAATGTTCAAAGACAGAGCCAAATTTATTTATTTATCATTTAGGTATTTGGCTCGAAAAGCATGAACAAATATTTGGTTCAACTTTTGTCAGGTTATAATTTATTTTATTAATACCCGTCTCAAAGTCAAAATCATTTATTCATCTAGGCCACAAAGTAACACTTCTGAACGTCAAAATTAAAGTTAATTACTTAATGATTCTACATTTGCAATTACTGCCACGTTCGCAATGCAATATGTAGAACCACGAGAAAGAACGGGCAATAATACTCATCAATAGTAGGAGAGCTGTTGAACAATTTCGGGTAAAAAATTACCCTTTACGAATAGGGTTGGTCGCTATCCTTCAGCCAGACCTTTGCTATCTTATTTAGAGGTCATTCAAGGACAATCACAAAATTTCTCGTAGTGCCGAAAAATATACCCAAAATTGTTCACCATTTCTCGAACTACAATTTTGCATAATAATATACTACGTGTTCAACATTAGTCTATTATAGTGCTTGGTTTAGAATAGTAACGGATACTTCACATTATACGGGGCGGAGAAACAATGGGACATGCATATACTCGTATGTAACTGAACTATTTGTATTGTTACCGTTCACGTGTGCGCTACTGTGTCTACCAGATAACAGAAGTGGACTCCATTGAATAAAATATGCACGGATTTTTACTATGTATTTTTAGTAATAATATTTTATGTTAAGTAGGTAATACTCAGTGAATGGGTTTGTAGTAAGTAGTCGCATATTCAGTGGGATATGGCACAAATATGCAAATAATCTAATACTAATTGTTTGAAATAGAAATAGTTTTATGATAAGTCAAGTCGATTATATCGATTTAGTAACGTTTAGTTTAGTCTAATTTTGACTATGGTCACACTGAACTGTCAACTTCCGCTTGCCTTGAAAAATTAACTCGCCGTCTTGGTCTGTCTCGCGAGATTTGTAATTGATATAAATTGATCGCCTTTTGGAAAGCTCGTCCTTGTAGCTTCGCGAATTGTTTGCCGCTTCCTTGATCAATAACCGGCAACGGTTTAATTGTGATAAAAATAGTATTGTAATGAACATTGTAAAACTTGAGTGAATCCGATGCACGTGGTCGGTGCCGGACGATTTTGCTGATGAAGGACGCCGCCGAACTGGACCCTGTGGTATATGACGATTTTCTTGTTATTTTGGCCAAAATTATGAGTTAATCTTATAGGTCCACTCAAGAGCAACGCCAGGAGATCATTGGTAAGTGAATAGCAATAACAGTGAATACAAGTATTAAGTAGGGGTTCTACTTAATACTTGTATTCACTGTGCAACGCAGTGCATTGTGTCTGGATATATTGTCTATCGTGGTCAGGTGGATGTATTACAGCTTCCACTGCACACTTCTGAACATTCCTGCCTGCCTACGGTAACTCTAGACACTAATTATGCACCGTTTTTCAACGTAAGCCCCCTAAAATATACTTATTTTTAAGCTTCGTTGCATTGTGTAGGTACATAGATTACTGTAATATTGTTGGGTAGAATATGTTTCCGAAATTCGTCAAGACTAATTTTATTGGAATTGAAAGTCTGGTGTTAGACGTAGAGCTCTACTACTAAGCCCTTATATTTTGTAAATAACGATTGGATTTAACTTTTGGTTATTAGTTATTACCAGCTGATCCCTCAATATAAGTATAGCTTTCATAGTAAGCAAAATAATGTTTCAGTTTGTGAAAATGTCTGGTGCAAAATTTTATAAAATACATAGCCACCTATTTTCATTCATGTTTTCATTCATTCCTTACTTGTGTAAAAGGGCCACAAATACAGAATCCATTAAGCATCACTTAAGTTATTTGTAAAACCGTTAAAATTGTATAAAAATGGCACCAGATGAATGGGTTCAAGACCTCCTACGGCCTAACCTTGGTTTGAACCTTTTGTTGTAAAACCCTTTGCTAACTGAATCGTGGACTTAGGGCGTGGCTCTGCCGCGCTAACTGTTTAAAATTGCCTGTGATAATCATGGATATTGTTTCAGAGACGTTTTGAACTAATATAAAGGTAGCATGTTGGCCGTGACTTATAAGCTCTGGAACTAATGAAATATTCATGCGTTCGCGAACTAGAATGCTAAATAGATATGATATTTCGACCTTAACTTTATTACCCTTGAAGAAAAATCTTTAACAATTCTGACTAATTTTGTAGCGCATTTTGTGAGTTTCCTTTTGTCAATTAATAAATCAACATTATATAATGTTGATAATATATATAAAATCCCTTGTTCTGACTGACATTTCAAAGCAGAGCCTAAATAAACTAATGCAGTAAGATATATTGAATTAAGATCGTGGGTTCCTTTTATTACTTAGGAGACCGCTATGACATTTTTTAATATTCTACCCCATTGAGGAGTTAAAATAGAAGGTCGGCATTTTTTTTGAAAATTCTTTGATTTTTAAGATTTCACTATGAAACAATTACTTACTCTAGTCAACTAATCTACCTATTTATTGATCGGTCCTCTTTGACCGACAGAAAATTCTTCTGAGCTACATAATTGGATGTAAGGCTTCTTCTATTAATCCTCAATTTCGTATCAAATTTATTCCCACAATTGTAAACATAGCTCTCAAAGTCACCGAGGCAAAGCGGCACAGGCCTCAGACAGATCGATGGCCAAGAGTTCAAATGAGTGGAGACAATGAATTAATACAACAACTCGAAACAAATCCTCTCGATCCTCCTCTAAAACTATATTCCAACAGCAAATGTGACAGGCCTGTTGATCTAATTCTAAGTGAACCTGAATGCTAATTCGGAGCCTATGGTTCGATTTCCACACAGCATCAAGTTTTGTGCGATGGGTACGATTATTTTTACTACATACATACATAGTCTCACGCCTATATCGTATAAGAGGTAGACAGAGGTGTATTACTACACTCACTTTTAGCCAGATATATTTTAGTCTATAAGTCACGTATTAGGAGACGAGCCTATTGCCGTACCGGGCACATTACCAGACGCCGTGCTGCTACTGAGTATTTCCTAACGGCAAAATCAATAGCACTTTGCCCGACCCGGGGATCGAACCCGAGACCTCCCAATCCCACGCGCATATATAAATATGCGCGTGGGATTGCGAGACCAACGAGGCAGTCATTTCTATGTCAGTATTTTTTCTATGTATATTTTCTAGGTAGTAGAGCCTTGCTGATTTCAGCACAAATGGGCTGGCTCGACGGGGGAAGTACTACCCTCTCACAGAAAATTGACGTAAAGTAACAGTACCTAAACTGTTGCGTTTCGTTTAGTGAGTGAGAGTGCCGGAGGCCCTATCTCCGATCCCTTCTCCCTCATCCCGCTCCTCATCCTATCCCTTTTCCCAACCCAAAAGGGCGGCAACGCACTTGTGATTCCTATGGTGTTGCTTGTGTCCATGGGCGGCGGTAATTGCTTACCATCAGGCAATCCGTCTGCTCGTTTGCCGCCTTATACCATACAAAAAAAAAATGTTTGTACTTACTTTATGTGGCGTCTGAGTTGTGTAAGGATCATCATACAGCTTTTTGCAGTCCACTGCTGGAGAAAAGCCTCTCCTAACTTGCGCCACAAGTATCATTGTGTGACATGGAAGGATTTGGCCTACTAGATCACGCTGGCTAGAAAGCTTGGTCGAATTTTTCGTTTCCAATTAATCTATTTGCTTCGTGTAAAAGTCCAGAAGGCCAACTCTCGTATTTTATATGACACTAGAGAATGCCCGCGGTTACACCCGCGTTATTTAAGGCTACTGCTCCGCTCCCGTCGCTCATAGCGCGAAACATCGCGCTATGAGCGACGGACGCAGCGCGGAAGGCTATAGGCTATAGGCTATATAACATATATAGCCTTCCTCGATAAATGGGCTATCTAACGCTGAAAGAATTTTTCAAATCGGACCAGCAGTTCCTGAGATTAGCGCGTTCAACCAAAAAAACAAACAAACAAACTCTTCAGCTTAAATATATTAGTATAAGATTTAAACTATATTTTGAACGAATAAGAGATTAGATTTTGAATTGATTTAGAATTGGTATTCTGCTAATTTAATGTCATTATCGTCTAATTTGACTTCTATAGTTCGACGTTGACACATTTTTCAATTTACGATCTAGTCACGATAACATTCCAATAACATTCAAATATAAGTTATTTTAGGAGAATACCAATTGTGACATGAGTATGACACTGACAATAGAACGAAATTGCATTTTATACAAACTTATATAGGAGAATTGGGCCTCAGTATAATATAAATAATATCTAGGTACCTATATGGACAGGAGCCCATTCCTACCAATCTATACTATAATAAAACTGTAGAGGTTAACAAGTCTGTACATTAAAGATATTTTGACGAAAATTAGCTATAACATCTAGGAAAATGCTAAAAAGCAATACTTGATCATTTTTAGAATTTATGTCTGTCTCTTTGTCTGTCTGTCCGACGTCTTTCCCAATATTGCTAAAGATCTCTAAAATGGCGAAATTGATTTCAATAAAACTTAAATTCATGTACAAAGGATACTCAAACCTATTAAATACATCAGTATCAGTATAATTATGTTACATCAAAATCGGTTGAGTGGTTTTCTGTGTACAGCTTGACCTCTCCTTTGTACGTAGTCCCAAACAAAACAGGGATTATCCAAAACTGGTTATATATGTGGTGCCATCTATGATCATTATAAGTCTGTTAGTAAAAGTATAGTTAGTCTAAATAGCTACCTTCAAAGTGTTTTATGGCTATTTACCCGACTTTAAAAAAGGAGGTGGTTCTTAATTTCGTCAGTATATTTTTATGTATTTTCGATAAATAAATTACTGGACCCGAGCATAATTATAGTTATTTCCTTCCGACCGATAGATGTCATTATTTTCAAATATTTTTTCTAGCAAAATAAATGTTTCTTGCAGAAAAGATAATAACTATGTGTCGGGTATCTTTCTGTTATAAAAAAATTAATAGAGTATAATATTCGGCAATTTCATAAACAAAAAGTCTCTGTGTCATTACAATGTCCACTTAATTTAAACGGTCAATCTCATTTATTTCAAATTATTATGTTTATATAATAGTTATATAATCATTTATTTTATTTTAAATGATAAAAGCAATGACTATAGATCCTTTTTTCAATAAATTGTCGATTAGTCCATATTATTTTCTATCTCGGTCGGTTTGTATATGTAAACATACATGGCGTTGAGCAAATGACGTAATTTTCTGAATGGCGATGTTAAGATTCTCCATGGATTGATGAGGTTCTCGATTAATTTTCTTTCGTTTTCGTCGGATTGGTGTCTTTGTCAAGTCCGATCCGCGGCCGGTATCACAGCCAGATTCGATGTGGCCGTAGGCTTGCACAAGGGGTCGGCCTTAAGCCCCTATCTCTTTCTGTTAATTATGGATGCTATATCATCGGATATAAAGTAAGAGGCACCCTGGTGCATGCGGTTTGCCGATGACATCGTTCTGGTAGCAGAGAGTGGACAAAAGGTGCAGAGCATGCAGGAGGAGTGGCGGCAGAGATTGGAGAATGTAGGCCTAAGAATAAGCAGAACCAAGACAGAGTATATGTTGTGTGACTTTGGCGGTCTCTCCAGTCCTATACCGGTTACGCTCGGCGGTACACCACTACCAGTGGGTTCCGATTTTAGCTACCTATGTTCACTCCTACAAGATGACGGCGAAATTGATTGGGATGTTAGGCAACGAATTAACGCAGGATGGATGAAATGGCGACAGGTCTCAGGCACAATATGCGATCACAATATGCCTGTGAAGTTAAAAAGCCGCATGTATAAGACGGTTATAAGGCCTGTCGTACTGTATGGAGCTGAGTGTTGGGCTACAAAGAAGATGGATGAGAAACGATTGCATGTTGTTGAGATGAGAATGTTAAGATGGATGTGTGGAGTGACAAGAATGGACAGAATTAAGAATGGTTACATTAGAGGTAGTATGAAAATAGCGCCCATTGATGAAAAGGTAAAAGGGAGTCGATTGGCCTGGTATGGACATGTTATGCGAAGAGATGAGATGTACGTAGGTAAGAAAGTGATGAATATGCGCGTAGAAGGACGAAAAGGGAAAGGACGGCCAAGGAAAATATGGATGGACTGTGTGAGGATGGATATGAAAGAGAAAGGGATATAAACGATCGGATGACTGGTGACAGAGAAGTATGGGAGCGAAGGACATACTGCGCCGACCCCAAATAAATTGGGACCAGGGCAAGACAATGATGATGGTGTCTTTGTCGTTTCTTTTGAATAATGAATGTGGTTGTGTTTCTATGATGTCTATCGTTCGTTCGTGTTCTGTACTTATACAGGTGTCTCATTATTCCCAAATTCCCACACCTCACGTACGTGGGAATCCGTGGGTGGGAGACTGAGGCCTGAATTCAGATACCTCTTGAGTAACTCAACGGGGCTATCTTACTTTCGGCAGGGCTGGATATTCGTAGCCCTGTGTGTATTTGCTAAGTAAATCGCAGGGACAGACTTGAAACAGCTGGAATCGACCCCCGAACATGTTGTTTTTCACATGGTCAGTTATATGTGGCATGTTCACGAGTAAGCGGTAAAATAATTTAGATGTTCTTTGTGAAGGTGGTAAAACAAATAATGTTGTGTATAAAGAAATTCTCTAATGATATGTATTATATAATATACATATGAAAGTTATACCTAAATATTGTATACTTTTGGCATAAATATCATGCTAATTAAATTCCAACATTTACGCGAACGAAGTCGCGGGCACAGCTAGTTAATATAATAAAATCAAAAGTAAGCACGAGTATGTATGTATATTACATTTTAACGTTTAACTGTTTACAGTTTAGACCTTACAAATGGACGTAGACTACCTTTTATGGCGAAAATGAAACTTTGTGGGGTCGAAATAGAGGCTGAAACTCTTTACGGGGAAAACAATATTTCTTAGCACACAGATAGATAGAAAGACTTTATTAGAAACCTGCAAAAGAAAAAGAATACAATCAATGAAAAAAGAAAACTGGTGGTACAAGACCGGTTATATCGCAAAATGCTATTTCTTCTAAACAAAACGTAATACAGATTTGGATTTTTACCCGACCTCAAAAAGAAAGAAAGTTCTGTAAAGTTTTAATTTGACGATTATTTACTTTAGAGCTCTATAATTGCAGTTCAGAAGGATGACAGTTTTCCTGTAAAAAATCTTATTTTATATTTGGTTCTTTGATATAATGTTACCTATAATGTAAAAGCCAGTACTTGTCGCAAATAGGAACCCATCCATATTCGCTATACCTATTTAATACCAGGGACAACCTATTAAGCAACCCTATGAATAAATCTGATCCATATCAAAATCACATGCGTATCGATGTACCGATATACATGCGATGCGAAGATAACGATAAATTATATAACAAAGATAAGGGCGGGTACACAAGTGGTGTTTTCTTGAACGTCTGTTTGGACGCGACAGTAAAATATTTTATGTGCACAGTGAATAAGGCCGCCATTTGTATTTTATTAGTGCTTGAGGGTTGACGGGCATTTCATTTGTTCGCGTCTAAATACTCATACATACATGCACTCGTCTCAGTAAATTGTGCTTTTATTTATTCTGTTTTATTTTACTTGTAGTAATGATGGACATTGCAAAAATACCTACTCTGGTTAATCGCTATAGGCGTATCAAAATAGGGCGCTATGAAAAACCTTGGCTTCCCATGAATGTTCGGCAGTGGGCTCCCTTGGCTGAAATATACGCAATTTTAGATCTTACTTTAAAAAAAAGCAACCGTAAGCGGCGTGGTAAAGTCCACGAACTGCGGCTAACACTAGGGGCAACATTTTTAACAATAAACCAAAAAGCGAAAATAATTTACTTGATATCAATTATTTTTTCGTTTATAACAAGCTACAATGTAAAAGCTAACCGAAGTTATTCAGTTGAACCCAGCGAACGATATAATATTTCTGTAGAGTATAGTTCTTTGGGTAAGATCTTTCAAATAAAATCCAGCTTTTATACAAATAGCATATATAACATTTTTGTTGGTGATATTCGTTAAATCGTGTTCTATTCGTCGTTCGTCACTCGTATTGTGCCGGTAAATCATTCGTCAGTCCCAAGCGCCTAGTTGACAATAACAAATATATCAAACGTATAGTTAAAATATATGATATATATTTTTTGCTACCAAAACATATTCAATAGGAAAACGAGAACTGGACTTATTTTGAGGAACCGGCATTTGAATTTTATATAATATTGCTTTTATTTTTTGACATGAGATGAGTCAATCCAACATATACTTCGTGTGGTGGCGAATTAAGAATACAAGATGTCACTAGCCTGTTTCCTTCAGTGGGTGTCGTAAAAGGCGACTGGAGAAAACATATGAAGTAAAATTGTATCTTTGCAAAGAGCCGCAAAACGCGACAACGGTATAATAGGCCAAATCATTCTTTTGGGTGCATGAAAAAGTAAATGTACATACATACACAGACTCACGTCTATTTTACCGAATAGGTAGGCAGAGGCATATTAAACGCCCACTTTTCGCCAGTGTTTTGATCCCACGTAATAGGTGGCGAGCCTATTGCCGCTTATTGGGATATTTTGTTTGCCAGAGCCTCGTTCGTTGATCGGCAGGTGCACCACTTGCAGGTGAGCAGTTGATGCACAAAAATTAAATGTAACCAGAGATGTATGTCAGGATCGTTGCAAACGGCGATCCGTAGTCTCTACCTACTCTTTCGGGAAACAGGAGTGAGTCTATGAGTGTATATACAATTTAAAATTATAGTTATAATGCCCAATTCCTACTCCCAGATTTATGTCAAAAGTGTTTGTTACATACGCGCACACCTGATCGACTGTTCAGGCAACTGGCATTAAAAAACAAAATGTAATGAGTCTCAACCCGTCTACCAGTACCACCAATGTAACAAGTCCAATTTTATTGATTAAATTCACAACATACGACTCTTGGTTGCACTCCCCATTCTTGTACCCGTAGTTAGGTACCAGTGTCTCCACAACGTACACAAATATAATTTATTATTACACACGAGTGTTATAATTCGAGCGAATGCGCGTAAAACATTGCCAAGTAACACGCCAATGCAGTAAACCTTACAACAAAAGTAATGCAAAATAAACAAGAATAAACTGTTGTTATCAAAACAACTATCTTTGATTGACGATTTTCTGATTACAGAGGTGCATAAATATTACATTTGTTTTGCATACAAGGGGTCGGAACATGTATTGGAACCGTGGCTCTGTATTTACGTTCAAATATTGTGAATCAACACACGCTGATCTGCCACAGTATAAGTACTAAGAATGAAGAACTTTGACGAAATAGGCAGTTGGTCAAATTAGTTGCACGGTGAGAATGTAGCATGTGGTCATTAAAGTATGTTAAAGAGCTTTGAACGTACGAACATTAATAGCTTTATGCATTGAACCCATTCAGTTGTATTGATTTACGAGCCGCCTTTGAGTGGGCGGTGATATGTGCGTGGAGCTATTTTCCTCTTAAGCGAGCCATGTTAGTTCTAATTTATTAAGCACCAGCCACCCAGAGGCCTAGTGCATACGAGATGCAGACTAATATAATTACGTAGCAATTACACCCACGATCGACTTGTTAAGGGGATAGTTTCGAAATTAACAGAAAGCATACCGCTTTGTTCGTTTATATAAAGTCAGTAAAAATCCTTTATTCATTTAAATCACAAAGTGACACTTCTGAGCGTCAAATTTAAAAAATAATTTCTTAAAGCTAGACATTTACATTTACTGCCACGCTTGCAAAGCAAGGGCGTAGAAACATGAGAAAGAACGGGCAATAAAACTCATGGTCACTCTTTTTCATCGCCAGGTTTTGCATAATACATAACAATTTCAATATTATAAGGTGCTGCAACTATTACACCTTCTATGTCACTTGTATATATTTACTCTACTTAATACTCAAGCATAATCTAGTTAAATTTTGATGTTCATTT
Source organism: Euclidia mi (assembly GCA_944739405.2). Classification (NCBI taxonomy): domain Eukaryota; kingdom Metazoa; phylum Arthropoda; class Insecta; order Lepidoptera; family Erebidae; genus Euclidia; species Euclidia mi. The sequence goes on along the minus strand of OX123194.2, from coordinate 520,518 downwards.
AAGATAATTTCATTGGTTTGTGTCGTGTCGTGCAAGATTTGGATCTATCACAACTGTATCACAGGGTACTAAAAGACACAAAGAACACCCAGATTCAATCACCTTTGTGGATCTTACGAGGTATTCTGTGGAGATCAAACCCACAACAATCGGTCAGCACAGTCTTAAACAACGAGGCAACCACTTATACCGGAGGCCCTGTCCCCTATTCCTTCTCCCTCATCTCACTCCTCATCCTATCCCTTTTCCCAACCCCAAGGGGCGTCAACGCACTTGTGACTCCTGTGGTGTTGCTTGTGTCCATGGGCGGCGGTAATTGCTTACCATCAGGCGATCCGTCGGCTCGTTTGCCGCCTATTACCATAAAAAAAATCACTACGCCATATAAGCCGCCGAATTTAGAAGCCAATTATATTTTTAAAGAGAGTCAGAAATACAAACCTTTTTATTTGAGTAGTTAGAGATAAGAAAAAAAATTGGGCAAGTGCGAGTCGGACTCGCGCATGAAGGGTTCCATACCATCATCTATAAAACAAAATCACGTTCGTTGTATGTATACTTAAATACTTTTTAAGTTTCTACCTGTTTATTAAGATCGAGTAACAAATTGCTTAAAAAATACGTTTGTTGTATGGGAGCCCTCCTTTATAATTTACTTTTTTTTAATTTCATTATTTATTTTGAAAGGTAATATACAACTACATATTCTGTGAAAATTTAAAGCGTCTACCTGTTACAGTTAGTAATTTTGAGCAAAAAATACGAAAAAAAACACGTTTTTTGTATGGGACCCCACCTTAATATTTTTTATTTTTATTTTAGTATTTGTTGTTATAGCGGCAACCGAAATACATAATTTGTGAAAATTTCAGCTTTCTAGCTATCACGGCTTATGAGATACAGCATGGCGACAGACAGACAGACGGACAGACGGACAGACGGACAGACGGACAGACGGACAGACGGACAGACAGACAGACAGCGGAGGCTTAGTAATAGGGTTCCGTTTTTTACCTCTTAGGTACGAAACCCTAAAAACTACATTAAATTATGCATACATAAAATAGACTAACAACTTTTTTGCTCTGTTACAGTTATACGTCTACATTAATCTAGGCAACCTTTTCATCGTGCACAGCACTAATTCATTCGCAATCCCACGATACACTACAATAGATAAACTATCAAATATAAATCAAATGTGATATATTGGGCCGTTAGTGAGTAAATTAAGTATTTATTTGATATTCCAATAGGTGTGTATTGGCAGATATTTATTGCAAAATTATTGTTCACTAAATGTTTATTAGTTTATTTTCGCAGAAAAGAGAAATAGGTACAGTCGAACAACTTCTCGCTAGACCACCATAAGGGTGATAATCGCTCAGCAAGACATCGTCGCTTCCAGTGCTACTTTACACAAACATTGACATTCGTATACAAAACCAGTTTCTAGTGTGCCTCGACTCTATGAGCGAGCCAAGGGATTTTTTTTCAAATTGGTCCACCGCCGACTTGTTTGATTGTACATATATAATAAGTAATTGCTGTGAAGAATTTGCCAGTCCTTACAGGACTAATTGTTGTCTCGAATACTGTGGAGCCAAGAGGAAGGTAATAAGTTTGGCAATCTAAATGTTTGCACGTTCCACCGTAGCGCCTAAACTAATGAACCGATTTTAATGAATGGGGAGTCAAACGATTCGTAATAATAGCCCGGGTGACAAACTTACTGACATTTTATTTACGTAAGTAGTCGGAGGCAAAAGCTTAGTTCTTATTTACATGTTCATTGTTTCTACAGCGATTCAATATAATTATTTAATTACTTCAACAATCTTTATTCATAAATCAGTAACCACCAGCTCTAAAATAGTCCCATTAAGCCCATTGAGTCATGATTCACACTCATGCATACAGTTGATCTTAATTAAATTAAAACTATGAAACATTTTGCTCAGACTTGCCAACTGTGTCTGTGAGTAAATAGCTTCTCATCACGAATTGATGAGTCGACTCAATGCACAACTGTGCATACTAACACGATCAAATATTCAGCACGAAGAGCACTTGCCCTCTATTTTCATACACTAAATATACTCTTGGCTAAACTTAAGCTAGGCTTCCTCTGGGAGTGAAGGGTACAGAGTTACAGACATGATTAAACTTCATCATCATCAGCATTTAACAGTCCACTGCTGGACTAGGCCTCTCCTTTGAAAGGAGGAATTGGCCTACTATACCACGCTGGCCAGACGGGTTGGCATAGGGTTTGTATCAAGTTTTCCTTCTCTTACAGTGGTGTTCTCTGCATAATATGCTCCCTCTGTCGGCTCTTACGACACCCATGGGATGATATGGGGTGGTGACATTCCGTATTCTTAATCCATCACCACACGGACTTACATGTTTAAACTTACCAAAATCAAAAATAAAATGGTCCTGCGATTCAGACACGCAGTGACTGAATCTCTAGAAAAGTAACCCTACGAGAGAATGTGTAGGTACCTATAGCATTAGATATTCATAATATTAACTAAGATTATTATTGTTTATTAATTTCAAAGTGCCAGCTTTCTAGATAATTCGGTTTAAATGTAATAACTCAGTGAAACCAATGTATCGTGATAAAATCCGTAAACTGTAGGTACTTTAATTCCAATGTGTAACATTCGCGTAAACCTAAGAAGATATTATGCCAGCTTAATCCTACGTATTCTTACTGCGACAGTCACGGTCTCTAACCACTAAGCCAACAGGCCAAAGATAACTAATTTGCTTGAATTAATATCTAATATATTACTAACAGTCGGAGTGTAGTCATTGAACTTTAGCTCGTTTAATTATTTGAACACCGGTCTGCTCGATCTTTAAACTTAGTGGAAACACGCCCTTACACTTTTTAAATACTAAAATAATCTTGCTAGAGGCTTATGTTTTAACCTGAAGTTTAAATAGATCCACAAAAATATTTTATGAAGAAAACGCCGCTTTTATATTAATGTCAGTCGTTTTACGAGCACATTTTTTCTTAATATATTTTAAGAATTTTATTTATTAATTACCAAGTAGATTGTGTGTCAATTTTATTTTTAAAATAAAGACCAAATAATATATAAAATGCCTTGTAATAACGTTTTGTAAGCAATGCATTTGCTGTGGTTACGACCATTACGTTGTGGTTGTGACCATTTCATCATCCAGTACCTAAACATTAGTACAATGCAACATCATATTATAAGATAAAGCGGACGAATTATTAGCAGGACAATTTAAATACATGCTAAACTTAATGAACACATTATTCACATAAATTCGCATAAGAGACTGCCACGTTGATAAGTCGAATTAACTTATGCGGCACTGCTCCGCGGCTCTCAAATACGACGTCACAAAATGTTATTGAAGTTTTTCCTTTATCAATTTTCAAAACTATAACACTATGTTCGTCGACTACAAGCTTAACCAACTGCGGTCTTAAAAAGCGGAGCCTGGTGTTACAGGGATCCGTTTTTGCCACTAACACACCATTTAAATAAGACCCAACTTATTAATTATCTACGTACTTAATAGACAATAATATTATATATTTATGTAATTTTTATATAAATATTATTATATATATATTTTTTACGTCCTAATACTATAATAATAATTAATCACATTTGTTTATCAAATGTAACGACCTCCTTTATTTAGTTGGTGGACGTCACTGGCCCTATTGGCCGAATGGCTGATGACAATATTTTTTTTTGTAGATGCGAGTAAGCACTGTTCCTGAGTACACTCAAGTTTATTTTATATTCGTCTTCTTGTCGCCTTGTTGTTCGATATCGTCCGTCCTGTTTCACTAGTTTACCAAAAAAGTTGACAAGTCAACTAAAATTTTCTGCTATGAAAGCAGATTAAATTCATAAACCATTAAGCGCAGTTTCTTGCGTATTTATTATATTAATATGAGTTGGAACATTAGAGAAACATAATTTAAAACTGAAGCTTAATATAATCTAACCTAATCTAATATAAAAAAACATAAAACAAATCTAATAAGTGAAAATGTTTACATTTAGGTTTAGGCGTCGTAAAATGCCTCCGCATCAATGTCATCGGGTAACGTGCCCAGAAGGCTGGTAGCATTGCCACACTGGATGGCAATGCTGATTCTTTGAGTAAAGAATAAACCAGCCTTAAGGTCACGTGAGACGGCGATTAACCGTTTAGAAATTTCTCGGAATAGAGAACGAGCGCTCGGACCCCATGAGCCTAGCGTTTGCACCCCAAACGGCTCAAACACGTAATTATTTACTAAATTACTGTATTTGCGCCGTTTGAGGGTTTCCACAGTTGCAGCAGCAGCGCCAGCATGGCCTCCCGAGCTTGAAACATGTGATGGCGCGCGGGTGTCTACGCAGGTTGCGTCCCACACCAAAGGCCTACCCATTTTCCAAGGCAACAATGACATACCATCAGGTACCGTCGTTGCGTACCAAACTATTTGGTTCAAGTACAGCTGGTACGAAAAACGCGACAAGAGCACGACGGATTATGTCATTTAGATGGGCATGTCTAGGAATTCTACCAGCGCTTCTGCTGCAAGATAGCCCGTGGTGTCCGAGTCTTCTCCACAATGACATCGATGCGGAGAAACACACGGAGCACCTAAACGCAGACAAGTGGCAATACGGAACGTCTCATCGTGGTTCCAGTGTTGGACGAGGGTAGTGCCTAAAGCCATAGACCGGATTCTCACTCTCCCACAGCCAGCAAGCCAGCACGATCTGTAACATTAAGAAGAGATGTATCCAAAAGACCTTTTCTTACTATGTTACAAAGCGGTGCGTCCCACTGTCTTGGGAGAATAGGTTGGTAGGCAAATCAGTGCTTGGACAAGCCATTTTCCAGGTGTTTATAGCTTCGGTTTTGCACAACACTTCTAAGTTAACTAGTGTAGGTAATAAAAAAAACCTATTTAACTCTTCCGTGCTGTGAACCGAAGACAGAAATGCCGGTAAACTGACACTAGAAATTTTGCATACACCGAGCCCACCTAGACGCATGGGCAAAGACGCTTGTAGCCAGGCGCGGTGGTTCAAATCCACAGTGGACACTACAAGTGACTTATTTATATATACATAATTCATAACAATATAAGAAAAATTTACAACCAGACATAGATGAAAACATCGTATGCCTATATGTTGTGTATGTGTACGTAATATCACAATTTTTTTTCTGGTTCGGCAACGACATCCAGCTTAGAAGTCGGGATGTTTATTTCGCATTGGTAAAATTCATTGGGTGGTGAACATTAGTAAAGTTCAGAAAGTGACCATTGTGCTCCAAGACAAGACAAGTATCGAATATGACCAACTAATTCACTAGAACATGCATAACAGTTCTAATATGAGCGGACAAGTTTTTGTAATTTTAAGTTTCGGTACGCTAAAATTTAAAAAAGTCGCAACTCACGAAAATACGTACGCATCTCATAAAACAGCATTCTTATATTTATTGCAATGCCTTTCTCTAGCACAAAAGAATTTAGATTGAACATTTTTTATATCAATTGTACTCTTCAGAGTACAAAGCAAAATTAGCTTTTGTAAGCCGTTTAAATTTTGGACAAAAACATTTTGCATTCAGCGTACTGTAGAAACAGTTAACAATGTGTGTATAAGTTTTTATATTTGTAACTGTGCATGCTACAGTTATGCGCAGATAACGTGGTTGAAATTGATTTTGAAACTGAAACCATAATAATTATAGAGCAGTTCTGTAGATAAAAAAAAGATCTTTTAAAATTTTAAGAAAAGATTTTCATTTTCATTTAATTTTTCATTTTCTGCTTTAAAAATTCGTAACATTTGAACACATTACCAACCAGATACTGGTTTATAACGGACTGAATGTCGGAAGAAGCCCACCCAAATTGCTCAGTAGGCTCTTTTAGATACGCACTTTTTTGACTACCTACAAATTTAGTTTAAACCTACTACCCTTCTTCAAACAAAATCTACTTCATTTCATTGTTCGGATCTAGCTTAGGTTTCCGTAGTAAAGGAATATTTAACGTCCATCATGCCACGCTAGGGTCGATATGATACGACAGGTAATTTTGACTGCATCTCGTTACGTAACGTTAGGTCCCGATCAATGTTCAGAAATCTCCATAGTGCGCCATAGAAGGTACGTGATTTTGTTGTTTTGTGTGCCATTGAAGGTAGACAACAATAATAAATCATCAAAGCAATCTTCATCATCATCATCCTAACGCTATCCCGGTTGCTTTGACTTTGTATCTTGGAACCCAGGTTCGCTTACTGGTTTAAGCAGATTTGACAAATTTGGCTTGGTGTCAGTACATTCAACAGGGTACATAAACACTCCTGAACGACCGTTAAAGCTTGTTGAGCTCCGAGACCACGGGAAAGAGATACCTACTTAAAAATGGTTGATAAATTCGCTTATTGTAAAGCTAGCACTATGACAAAATGTGGGAACCAAGCAGTAACTGAATAAATTATTGTAGTAGATCTAGATTCTGCAGCTACAACGATGTACTATTTTCCATGAGTGTCCTCGACATACAGGATGTTTAATATTACCGGACGCAATCAAGGCTATGCACATAAAAACCTTTGTTTCGCAACTTTTATGTCTACATACGTACATACGTAGTGTTGCAACACTGCCGATAGGGTTTACACTACACAAATCGCTTAGGCTACCTTTTGTCGTGATTACCAACACCCGCGGGCACAGCCGCGGGTAGGAGCTAGTGTAATACCATTTTGTTGTTCATTTGGTTAATTAATTTATATCATTAGCAACAATGATATTAGAAAAGTCGTAGATACGTTACCTACGTAGTAATCAATCCGTAGAAACGGTACACTAACGCACACATCGATAACTCCATATTTTATTTTAATTTCGGTTGACAAGATCTGTCAGTTTCACTATGACGCCAGCTCGCGACGTCACACACACATATGTCCGACTTGCCAACTGGTTTATGTTTAGCGTCCTGCTTTTGGTACGCCTATAACGTATCTACTTCTTTTTACTTGTAACATCGTTGGTTAGCAATGATTAATTTTAAAGTAACTATTTTACTGACTATTTCTGAGCCTGTATTATAACATAATAGCTGTGTTCGCATTGTAATTATATATGGCTCCTGAAATGCACCCGTGGCTCCTCATTACATAGTATACCTAAAACAAAGTCTGTCTTCTGTCTGTCTGTCCCTATGTATGCTTAAATTTTAAAAACTATGCAACGGATTTTAATGCGTTTTTTTTAATAGATAGAATGATTCAAGAGGAAGGTATATATGTATAATTGACGCGGGCGAAGCCGCGCGACGTCTAGTAGAGTAATATTATGAAGCCTATAGCCTCGCTAAAATCGATTTAATAAACTACCTAACACAAAAATAATTTACAAACCGGACTAGTAGGTCCGGAGATTAGCGCGATCAACCAAACAAACAAACTCTTCAGCTTCATAATATTAGTAAAATATAACTATCATTTTTTATTCCCATAACTTTTAATATAAATAAATAATATATTCATGCTTTAATTACGTGGCAATGATATTATCATGGCCACGTTTATATATTTAATCTGCTCGAATATTTTCGCGAGAAATTCTCTGTTGGCGCTCATAAATCCAAATTACTGGCATGCAAAGCATTACAAAGTTTTGGTGTAAAAAGAAAACGGCCTATCAGCGTTCTAAAGAGTCCTAAATATGCTATGAATGTGGAATAAGCAATGGTTTTATCATACTGTAATTATGTATTAATTATCACCTCGACATTCTCTTGAAAACTGAACAATATTCAGTCAGTAAAAAGCGTATGTAATATAGCTAAACCATGGGTCATATTCGTATTTAAGGAGTACTTGCAAGTGCATGAATATTGTATTACATACATATGCCTGTTTCCCGGAGGGGTAGGCAGAGATTACGGAACGCCATTTGCAACGATCTTGACATATCTCTCTTCCTTCATTCACTTCCATCAAGTTTCTCATGCATGCTCTTCTGTTTAGGGTACTTCTGACCTGTCCTTTTTTTAGGATGTCTCCAATCTGATCAGAGAACGTCCGCCTAGATCTTCCCCTTCGTCGTGTCCCATTCACATTTGCCTTATATATCTTCTTTGTCAGTCTTTCGTCATCCATCGTCTCCATGTGCCCAAACCATCTTAACGTGCCTTTCTCGATGCTTGTCACTACATCTTCTTTAACCCCACACCACTCTCTTATCGCACTATTCTTTACTCTATCGGTCAAAGATTTACCACACATACTTCTCAGTGCTCTCATTTCTACAGCATTTATTCTACTTTCAAGTCTCTTCTGCCATACTCAACTTTCACTACCATACATACATAAGGGTAGGCACTAACACCCCTCTATGCACAGCCAATATTGTATTAACGTTACATAAATCAATTATATAGGTATAAGCAAATATTAGTCGCGTATTTGTATAAAAATTTGGTTGGTATATTGCATGACAATCTTTGCTTTTGCTGGAATATTTTCGCAATTAAACAATAATTTCTGTGAACACCCGGTCAGCCTTTGCTTAGTATGGGCGGTTATAGGTACAGATAACCGCCTGCTGGTAAACGTAGAGTTGGTTCTGTAACCGACTCTTACGTTTGCCTACATAACAAAACGTTTGCAGCACTGGATACCCTGTCAACTTACTGCTTTTCCTCACTTTTTTGATGACAGACAAGTGAGTAACCCGCCTTGGCTATGACTCCACGAGGTGATGCTAACTATTTTGATAGTTGATCATCTTATACTAATATATAAAGCTGAAGAGTTTGTTTGGTTGATCGCGCTAATCTCAGGAACTACTGGTCCGATTTGAAAAATTATTTCAGCGTTAGATAGCCCATTTATCGAGGAAGGCTATAGGCTATATAACATCGCGCTTTGAGCGACGGGAGCGGAGCAGTAGAATTAAACAACGCGGGTGTAACCGCGGGCATCCTCTAGTAGTTCTCATACTACATTCTGATATACCAAGAGAACATGCCATATAATGAAATTAAAACATAAGTCCTACCCAAGTCGTGATCAAGAAGCTACCTTGCTTACCATTAGCTGAACCGCAGTCTCGTCTGCAAAACATTATCCAGCAAAATCAATACCTACCTCGCAGAATAAGTGCCATAAAGCGATGCAAGCCCTAACAATAACAATGCCTTGTACCACATACATATTCCATTATTACGTATAGTGTCATTCTCACGCACGTTAATGCAACAATAATGTTTTTAAATCCTTTGTGAAAACCTTTATTGCGTTAACATTATATAAATTCTGATATATTATATAAATATTGATTTCATAAAAGAAGTGTTTTAATAACACCTTGATGGCTGCGATGACACGAATTTTCTGTTTGATCTGTAGGTCTAGTGCCTAGTCAAATAGATTGCTAAGCAGCAGGTACTTACTTTCGAGTGTCACCCGGGACAAATATTTGCGTGATCGGAGCGTTTGTTCTGAATGCTGGTTTATTTATCTATAATATGTAATATACATACATACATACATAGACTCACGCCTGTTTCCCCAAAGGGGTAGGCAGAGGCTTATTAAACGCCCACTTTTCGCCAGTGTTTTGATCCCACGTAATAGGTGGCGAGCCTACTGCCGCTTATCGGGATATTTTGTTTGCCAGAGCCTCGTCCGTTGATCGGCAGGTGCACCATTTGCCGGTGAGGTTGGCTTGGGACCCTAAGTTCTTGGTGGGAACCCTATGCACCAATATGTAATATATTTTTAAAGAACATGTAATTATTTTCACCAGGCATTAGGCTGCGACAGTAGAGGTACGGTTGTTTGGAATTAGATGACTGGGTCAGACTGAGACTTCTGGGGTATTGTCAGAGACAACGGCGAAGCCAAAAGGAAGGGTGGTTTTGCCACCAGTTTAATTAAATATTTGCTGAAACCTTTTTGCCTCGAAAGTGCAACAAAGAGACCAATCTTGTGCGGCATTTCTTCTTCTTCTGCCTGTCCAGTTCCCATATTACTTGGGGTCGGCGCAGAATGTCTTTCTCTTCAATTCTCTCCTATCAGTCGTCATCTGATTATTACCTTCCTTTTCATTCATATCATCCTTCACACAATCCATCCATCTTTTCTTGCTTTACATCACTGAAGTGCCATATTCATCACTTTTTTATATAAGAAAATTTACACAATTTGATCGATCTTAAGTTATAATTTATCTGTATGTCGATCCTTTAAGTCTTTATCTAAAGTCTATTTGTCTAAGTCTACCTAAAACAATATTAAATTATTAAACAAACTTTGGTGACATTAAGTCGTCACGTCATAACTTCGTAATTCGTTTAGACTGTTAAATGTTTAAAAAAAGGTGACAATCATCCTTACATTAAATAAATGTCTAGATAAAAGTGCTGGCATTTTATTTGTTAAACTTTATAAGCAGCCCTGTATAGATACTGTGCCTCTGCGGGGCACGGATCTCTTCCCACTGTGAGAAGGGTAGGGCCGAAGTACACACGCTGTCCAAGTGAGGGTTGGCAGACTTCACATATCTATGGAAAACATTATGGAGAACTCCCAGACATGCAGGTATCCACGCAATGTTTTCCTTCTATATTATAATAGATAAGGGTAGGTCTCCCGCAAGTTGAGACCAATGATCTGCGGCGGTGCGAGCAGCTCAACATCAGTCTGTATGGAGAGTCTTTAAGGAGGCCTATGTCCAGCAGTGGACATCTAGCTGATATGATGATAAAATGTAGGTACGTAGGTATTAAAAGTCTGCACGGTTGGTGTAGTGGTATAAACGGCCGCCTCGCTGTTTGACACTACGCTGAGTGTTGTGTGACAACACATTGTGTGATTCATTAATTGTTGTTTTGAGTCTGAGTGTTCATTGTGTTCGTTAGTTGTGTATTTGTAAAGTTCAAGGCAGCGATAGCCTAGTGGAGATACCAAGGGCCTGCCATGCAGAGGGTATCGGGTTCGAAGTGCGAGCCTCGGAGAGAACGTTAAACCGTCGGTCCCGGCTGTCATGAAGATCTTTGACAGTCGTTACGGGGAGTCAGTACCCTCAAATAAACTGATACTGGTCTAAACCGTGGAATATCGCTATCCCTTTGGGTTGCGGAGGTCAGACGGCAGTCGCTCTGTGGAAACGTTGATATTTTGTCATATCTGCAGGGCGATTCAGAATGTCACGACAAGTAATCGTACGATATGTCAAATTATTGTCCTCGTCTTTCAGCCACCTATCAGAGATATTTTGAACAAATATTCATTGAATTCGGTTTATTTATTAATTTACTTCATACTGAATGCATAAAATTGATAGGAAATGCGATAGTTTTGACAAAAAATGAGGTAGCCCGTTCGACAATTAACGGAATCGAATGTCAAATGAGATATCGAACGATTCTGAATCGCGCCCCTGGTTAGATTAGTAAGCGGAACTCGGGCTCCAAGGCGTGTCAGTCTTGGATGCAACCGAGATAACGCCAGGGAGATGATGATGAGTTGTATATTTGTAAAGTCCACCGCAACACAAGATTTAGACCTAGTGCGGGAAAATCTAGGCAATGACAAAGAACAATCACAAACTGGTGGAAGTATTGTGTCCACTCTACAAAGACGTACCGTGGCCGACTTATTTATTCTGTGTGAAATGTCGGCTAAGCGGACGGTCGGTTAATTTACATGCAAATGTCCGACATGGCGGCGCGGGACACGCATGGTCTCTGCCCAACGCGCGACGGAACTTAGATTATGCGGCATCTGGACGACGGGCATGTCGATACATTCGGAACAAGATACGGCTCTTTTAAAGGAGTTAATTAATATAGAATACTAGACTGGTTACATTAATTCGGCCATTCTAGAACATATATTTTGTAAATGGCCCATTCGGAACTAAGTGTTCTCTATTCCTATTATTCGTCGGGCCTTCAAGGCATGATTTTTTTTAATCTTTCATATTCGGAGCATTAAACTTTTATAAACAAAACAATTATTGCATGCCTAGTAAGGTAAATTGTGCTTTACTGTTTTTTTTTATGGTAATAGGCGGTAAACGAGCAGACGGATTGCCTGATGGTAAGCAATTACCGCCGCCCATGGACACAAGCAACACCACAGGAGTCACAAGTGCGTTGCCGCCCCTCGGGGTTGGGAAAAGGGACAGGAGGAGGAGTGGGATCAGGGAGAAGGAATAGTGGATAGGGCCTCTGGCACTCTCACTCACCGAACAAAACGCAACAGTTTAGGTACTGTTACTTTACGTCGATTTTCTGTGAAAGGTAGGTTGTACTCTACTACCTTGAAAAGTTTAGTTAGTTTAGAGATCGTTGTACTCAGTTTGAGCAGTAAAGATGATTTTATTTGATTTTTTTTGTCAAGAACCAATACAAGTAATTTAAGGCAAAATAAGTTGAATGAAATGGAAAGTATACCTAGTTAGTTAGACAAAAAACTAAAAGTCTCTTATTGTAATACACAAATGTTACCACGTCTCAATAGCGTAAGCTGCGTAAGTATGTACCTATGATGTATGTTCACGTGCATGACTTCGAGCTCAGTATGAGCACAGTTGAGCACACCGAATGATTTATAATTACAGGCCGTCCTATCAGTAAGTGTTATCTCGCTTGACGCTCATTCACTCGCCATATAATTACATTTTCCTGTATAAAATTAAGTTCAGTGGCAGCAAATTGCTGTGGATTCCGTCGTTCGACTTGTTTAACACTGTTGAGTGGAAAGTAAGGCTTTCGCGCAAAACTTATGTATTTCACATGAGTGCCGACACTTTGCTTTGTTGAAATAAGTATGAAAGTGTCATACTTCTGTATAACTTGTCAACAGTTTGGGAACAAATGCTTCCTTATAATTTATTTTTGTCTCTTTTAAATCTTTGTGTTTAAAAACAATAAAACAAAGTCTATAATCAAATAATGCGGCGGAATAGCAATCCACTTTTGTAGCATATCGGTAGACCTACCTACATACAAGCACAGGCAAATATACCTACATAGGTATCACAGTCTTATTTCGATTGCTTTTAATGAATATGCAGGTGTAGCGTTACGTAGAATTTAATGAAAACTGTGTCAAGTATAAATTTTAATTAAAATTTTTGATCAAGCCAAAAGTTTGCTTTCTGACTAGTTCTTGGAAACAAAAGGTACACACATTCAAATACAACATCGCATACACTTATGTACTTATACCACGACTGTACACGACCCTGAAATGACAGTATTCATCGCTGCAATCACTCTGTTAGCAAAAATGAGTAGAGTACTGGAGCATTTAGTAATTGAAATTTAGATTACAACTAACCATCGCTTCGCTTCGTCTTCGGCTTCGCCTGCCATAAATTTTAACCTTACTCTTCTCACTTAGGGCTAGCATATTATAACTCCTCCTTTAGAACACGCTGTCCAAGTATCTTGTTCTTAGCTCCAGTATTTTGGACTTACGAAGATAATACTTGTTCTGCTGCGACTCTAGCCGACACATGAAACCCGAACATATAAGTTAAAGGAGCCAATTGTTCTATTTCCTAATCCTCAATCCTACTGTTTCATAATTTTACTATAGTAACATAACATAACTTTACACCTTTTATCCCCGAAGGGGTAGGCAGAGGTGTAAACACTGCCGATAGGGTTTACACTACACAAATCGCACATAGGCTACCTTTTGTCGTGATTACCAATACCCGCGAGCACAGCCGCGGGTAGGAGCTAGTGTAATTCCATTTTGTTGTTCTTTTGGTTAATTAATTTTATTTATATCGTTAGCAACAATGATATTAGAAAAGTCGTAGATACGTTACCTACGTAGTAATTTATTTATTTATAGTCTCACGCCTGTATCCCCGAAAGGGGTAGGCAGAGGTGTAAATATTAAATACACATTTCGCCATGAATTTGTAGGTCCCACGTAATAGAGGGCGAGCCTATTGCCGTTACCGGGCACATCACCAGACGCCGGGCTGCTACTGAGTATTCGGAAAAACCCAGCAACACTTTTGCCCGACCAGGGAATCGAACCCGGGAGCTCCAAACAACAGCTTATGTTTAGCGTCCTGCTTTTGGTACGCCTATAACGTATCTACTTCTTTTTACTTGTAACATCGTTGGTTAGCAATGATTAATTTTAAAGTAACTATTTTACTATTTCTGAGCCTGTATTATAACATAATAGCTATGTTCGCATTGTAATTATATATGGCTCCTGAAATGCACCCGTGACTCATCATTACATAGTATAGGTACCTAAAACAAAGTCTGTCTTCTGTCTGTCTGTCCCTATGTATGCTTAAATTTTAAAAACTATGCAACGGATTTTAATGCGTTTTTTTTAATAGATAGAATGATTCAAGAGGAAGGTATATATGTATAATTGACGCGGGCGAAGCCGCGCGACGTCTAGTAGAGTAATATTATGAAGCCTACAGCCTCGCTAAAATCGATTTAATAAACTACCTAACACAAAAATAATTTACAAACCGGACTAGTAGGTCAGGAGATTAGCGCGATCAACCAAACAAACAAACTCTTCAGCTTCATAATATTAGTATAATAGAACTATCATTTTTTATTCCCATAACTTCTAATATAAATAAATAATATATTCATGCTTTAATTGCGTGGCAATGATATTATCATGGCCACGTTTTTATATTTAATCTGCTCTAATATTTTCGCGAGAAATTCTCTGTTGGCGCTCATAAATGCAAATTACTGGCATGCAAAGCATTACAAAGTTTTGGTGGAAAAAGAAAACGGCCTAACAGCGTTCTAAAGAGTCCTAAATATGCTATGAATGTGGAATGAAGTTTTATCATACTGTAATTTATGTTTTAATTATCACCTCGACATTCTCTTGAAAACTGAACAATATTCAGTCAGTAAAAGAGTACTTGCAAGTGCATGAATATTGTATTACATACATACATACATACATACATAGACTCACGCCTGTTTCCCGGAGGGGTAGGCAGAGATTACGGAACGCCATTTGCAACGATCTTGACATACCTCTCTTGCTTCATTCACTTCCATCAAGTTTCTCATGCATGCTCTTCTGTTTAGGGTACTTCTGACCTGTCCTTTTTTTAGGATGTCTCCAATTTGGTCAGAGAACGTCCGCCTAGGTCTTCCCCTTCGTCCTGTCCCATTCACATTTGCCTTATATATCTTCTTTGTCAGTCTTTCGTCATCCATCCTCTCCATGTGCCCAAACCATCTTAACGTGCCTTTCTCGATGCTTGTCACTACATCTTCTTTTACCCCACACCTCTCTCTTATCGCACTATTCTTTACTCTATCGGTCAAAGATTTACCACACATACTTCTCAGTGCTCTCATTTCTACAGCATTTATTCTACTTTCAAGTATCTTCTGCCATACTCAACTTTCACTACCATACATACATAAGGGTAGGCACTAACACCCCTCTATGCACAGCCAATATTGTATTAACGTTACATAAATCAATTATATAGGTATAAGCAAATATTTCTCGCGTATTTGTATAAAAATTTGGTTGGTATATAGCAAGACAATATTTGCTTTTGCTGGAATATTTTCGCAATTAAACAATAATTTCTGTGAACAGCCGGTCAGCCTTTGCTTAGTATGGGTGGTTATAGGTACAGATAACCGCCTGCTGGTAAACGTAGAGTTGGTTCTGTAACCAACTCTACGTTTGCCTACATAACAAAACGTTTGCAGCACTGGATACCCTGTCAACTTACTGCTTTCCCTCACTTTTTTGATGACAGACAAGTGAGTAACCCGCCTTGGCTATGACTCCAAGACGTGATACTCACTATTTTGATAGATGATCATCTTATACTAATATATAAAGTTGAAGAGTTTGTTTGGTTGATCGCGCTAATCTCAGGAACTACTGGTCCGATTAAAAAAATTATTTCAGCGTTAGATAGCCCATTTATCGAGGAAGGCTATAGGCTATATAACATCGCGCTATGAGCGACGGCAGCGGAGCAGAAGCCTTAAACAACGCGGGTGTAACCGCGGGCATCCTCTAGTAGTTCTCATACTACATTCTGATATACCAAGAGAACATGCCATATAATGAAATTAAAACATAAGTCCTACCCAAGTCGTGATCAAGAAGCTACCTTGCTTACCATTAGTTGAACCGCAGTCTCGTCTGCAAAACATTATCCAGCAAAATCAATACCTACCTCGCAGAATAAGTGCCATAAAGCGATGAAAGCCCTAACAATAACAATGCCTTGTACCACATATGTACATATTCCATTATTACGTATAGTGTCATTCTCACGCACGTTAATGCAACAATAATGTTTTTAAATCCTTTGTGAAAACCTTTATTGCGTTAACATTATATAAATTCTGATATATTATATAAATATTGATTTCATAAAAGAAGTGTTTTAATAACACCTTGATGGCTGCGATGACACGAATTTTCTGTTTGATCTGTAGGTCTAGTGCCTAGTCAAATAGATTGCTAAGCAGCAGGTACTTACTTTCGAGTGTCACCCGGGATAAATATATGCGTGATCGGAGCGTTTGTTCTGAATGCTGGTTTATTTATCTATAATATGTAATATACATACATACATACATACATAGACTCACGCCTGTTTCCCCAAAGGGGTAGGCAGAGGCATATTAAACGCCCACTTTTCGCCAGTGTTTTGATCCCACGTAATAGGTGGCGAGCCTACTGCCGCTTATCGGGATATTTTGTTTGCCAGAGCCTGGTCCGTTGATCGGCAGGTGCACCATTTGCCGGTGAGGTTGGCTTGGGACCCTAAGTTCTTGGTGGGAACCCTATGCACCAATATTTAATATATTTTTAAAGAACATGTAATTATTTTCATCAGGCATTAGGCTGCGACAGTAGAGGTACGGTTGTTTGGAATTAGATGACTGGGTCAGACTGAGACTTCTGGGGTATTGTCAGAGACAACGGCGAAGCCAAAAGGAAGGGTGGTTTTGCCACCAGTTTAATTAAATATTTGCTGAAACCTTTTTGCCTCGAAAGTGCAACAAAGAGACAAATCTTGTGCGGCATTTCTTCTTCTTCTGCCTGTCCAGTTCCCATATTACTTGGGGTCGGCGCAGAATGTCTTTCTCTTCAATTCTCTCCTATCAGTCGTCATCTGATTATTACCTTCCTTTTCATTCATATCATCCTTCACACAATCCATCCATCTTTTCTTGCTTTACATCACTGAGGTGCCATATTCATCACATTTTTATATAAGAAAATTTACACAATTTGATCGATCTTAAGTTATAATTTATCTGTGCGTCGATCCTTTAAGTCTTTATTTAAAGTCTATTTGTCTAAGTCTACCTAAAACAATATTAAATTATTAAACAAACTTTGATGACATTAAGTCGTCACGTCATAACTTCGTAATTCGTTTAGACTGTTAAATGTTTAAAAAAAGGTGACAATCATCCTTACATTCAATAAATGTCTAGATAAAAGTGCTGGTATTTTATTTGTTTACTGTATAAGCAGCCTTGTATAGATACTGTCCCTCTGCAGGGCACGGATCTCTCCCCACTATGAGAAGGGTAAGGCCAAAGTACACCACGCTGTCCAAGTGAGGGTTGGCAGACTTCACATATCTTTGGAAAACATTATGGAGAACTACCAGACATCAGTCCACGCAATCTTTTCCTTCACCACTAAGCAAGCAATATTTAGCAATTGAATTCGCGCTTAGCCGCGAAAAGTTATTCGTGGGCACCATTAAATCGAACCCGAGATCCTCCGCGTGGTTCCGATTTTTAGCCATTTTAACGAATCCACTTATATGTACGTTTTTATGCAAGTGTTATAAGCTGCGAGCTCTGTATGAGCATAATTAAATACGCCGAATAATTTATTTTTGATTTACCTTTTAGGTACTATATAAGCGCACCGATATCGAACAGCAGGGGTAGGTCTCCCGCAAGTTGAGACCAATGATCTTTGGCGGTGCGAGCAGCTCAACATCAGTGTGTGTGGTGAGTGTTTCAGGAGGCCTATGTCCAGCAGTGGACGTCTGTCGGCTGATATGATAATATAAATATAGGTACGTAGGTACAAAAAGTCTGCACAGTTGGCGTAGTGGTCGCCTCGCTGTTAAGACACTACGCTGAGTGTTGTGTGACAACACTTTGTGTGATTCATTAATTGTTGTTTTGAGTCTGAGTGTTAATTGTATCCGTTACTTGTATATTTGTAAAGTTCAAGGGAGCGATAGCTAAGTGGAGATACCAATGGACTGCCATGCAGAGGGTATCGGGTTCGAAGTGCGTGCCTCGGAGAGCACGTTAAACCGTCGGTCCCGGCTGTCATGAAGACATTTGACAGTCGTTACGGGGAGTCAGTACCCACAAACAAACTGATACTGGTCTAAACCGTGGAATATCGCTATCCCTTTAAGTTGCGGAGGTCAGACGGCAGTCGCTCTGTGGAAAAGTTGATATTCTGTCATATCTGGTAGCGTATCCAGTAAGCGGACCTCGGGCTCCAAAGCTTGTCTGTCTTGGATGCAACCGGGATAACGCCAGGGAGATGATGATGAGTTGTATATTTGTAAAGTCCACCGCGATACAAAATTTAGTCCTAGTGCGGGAAAATCTAGGCAATGACAAAGAAAAACCACAAACTGGTGGAAGTATTGCGTCCACTCTACAAAGACGTACCGTGGCCGACTTATTTATTCTGTGTGAAATGTCGGCTAAGCGGACGGTCGGTTAATTTCTATGCAAATATCCGAGACGGGCGCGAGACACGCATGGTCTCTGCCCAACGCGGGACGGAACGTTGATTATGCGGCATCTGGGCTACGGGCATGTCGATACATGCGGTACAAGATACGGCTCTTGTAAAGGAGTTAATTAATATGGAACAGAAATATAGAGTAGTTACATTCATTCGGACATTTTAAAACAACACACATTTTTAAATTGCCCATTTGGAACTAAGTGTTCTGTACTTATTTATATATATAGTTACCTCTTTTTTATCGGGCCATCGAGTCAGGATAAATTTGCCATAGTCCACCTCGCTGGCCAAGTGCGGGTTGGCAGACTTCACATGTCTTTCGAGAACATTATGGAGAACACTCAGACATGCAGGTTTCCCCACGATGTTATCCTTCTCCGATAAGCAAGCGATAATGAATTTAATACGCACTTAACTTCGAAAAGTCATTGGTGTGTGCCGTGGATTCGAACCCTCTGCGTAGCAGTCTGTCGGTCTCTCCACTCGGCTATCGCCGCTTCTATGTTGCTTGCTGTTCTCTTTGTTCTTTTATAGCAAAACAAAAATATTACCACGTCTCATTGGCGTAAAGTATATATGATGTGTGTTCACGTGCATGACTTCGAGCTCAGTATGAGCTCAGTTGAGCACACCGAATGATTTATAATTACAGGCCGTCCTATCAGTAAGTGTTATCTCGCTTGACGCTCATTCACTCGCCATATAATTACATTTTCCTGTATAAAATTAAGTTCAGTGGCAGCAAATTGCTGTGGATTCCGTCGTCCGACTTGTTTATAACGCTGTTGAGTGGAAAGTAAGTCTTTCGCGCAAAACTTGTGTTTTTCACATGAGTGCCGACACTTTGTTTTGTGGAAATAAGTATGAAAGTGTCATACGTCTGTATAACTTGTCAACAGTTTGGGAACAAATGCTTCCTTATTATTTATTTTTGTCTCTTTTAAATCTTTGTGTTTAAAAACAAATAAAACAAAGTCAGAGAATGCGGCGGAATAGCAATCCATTATTGTACCATATCGGTAGATATACGTAGGTATCACAGTCTTGTTTCGATTGCTTTTAACGAATATTAGGGTGTAGCTTGAACAATCTGCTAGGGAGAATTTCATGAAAACTGTGTCAAGTATAATTTTTAATTAAAGCCTTTAATCAAGCCAAAAGTTTGCTTTCTGACTCGTTCTTGGAAAACAAAAGGTAGGTACACTCATTCAAATACAATATCACATCCACTTAAGTAGGTACTATACCACGACTGTCCACGACCCTGAAATATACTCTAAAGGACAGTATTCATCGCTCCAAACGTTATCATCCCTCTGTTAGCAAAAATTAGTAGAGTACATTAGTAGAGTAAATTTCAATTACTAAATGCTCCAGCATTTAGTAATTGAAATTTAGATTACAACTAACCATCGCTTCGCTTCGTCTTCGGCTTCGCCTGCCATAAATTTTAACCTTACTCTTCTCACTTAGGGCTAGCATATTATAACTCCTCCTTTAGAACACGCTGTCCAAGTATCTTGTTCTTAGCTCCAGTATTTTGGACTTACGAAGATAATACTTGTTCTGCTGCGACTCTAGCCGACACATGAAACCCGAACATATAAGTTAAAGGAGCCAATTGTTCTATTTCCTAATCCTCAATCCTACTGTTTCATAATTTTACTATAGTAACATAACATAACTTTACACCTTTTATCCCCGAAGGGGTAGGCAGAGGTGTAAACACGCCCACATTTCGTCAGTTATGATTAGGTCCCAATGTAATAGGGGGTGAGCCTATTGCCATCTACCGGGCACATGATTAGCGATAATTAACATTTTTAATACACACATATCTTCGAAAAGTCAGAGGTGTGTGCCCGGGGTACCTGGGGATCGAACCCGAGACCATCGTCTCGGCAGTCCGTTACGTACACCACTATCGCTATAGTGTGTTTTTACTATAGTATGTTCTACAATTACACAGGATTGTTACTATCCAAATAATCATTTATCTTTTACGTCATAAAAGCCTTGATTACAAACATACAAATAATAAACACAATCTCCCCTTCGATTCGGTCCCAAGAGTGACATTAAGTCGAGCATTGTACCAGGAGAGCAGAAATATACAGGAGTCATTTTATCGCAGTACGGCTAAACAGGTGGCACTTAGTATGAAGGTGGGAGCATTTCTTATTTCGCCAACTAGATCACGATAATAACGTGGTTTTCGTGTAATTATAAAGTGTGTTTCATAACCCCCTGTCCGATACCGAAACCACATATTACTGACTTGTAAGGCATACTAGGAAAAATAATAAAAAAAATCTAGGTCTTCATAAAACCTCCCAATTTATTTCCTTAGTATAGTATTAACGAGAAACATTACCCCGAAATTAGGGAAAATTCCCTAAACTAGCAACACTCCACTCAGCGGCGGTATCCTTTATGATTCTAATAAAAAGCCGCTCGACAACAATACCGAAACGCGGTAGAGATGTTTACGTTCGATAGCAGCTAATGTCGATTTAATAAATTTTAACATGAAATGTGACACAACATTCATTTTTCAAAGAATTATTACATTAATGATATTACTATATCGACACATTACGTAAACAAGACTTAAATAATACTTTTGTGTTACAGAACTTAGTCGATCATAGACAAAAGACTATGATCTACTAATTTCGGTAACCTAAATCAAATAAAAAAGTTACATCATTTTTATGTTATAACAATAATTAAAAAAAAACAACAATTTTGCGTTGGATACGTGCCCATCTCGTACGGGGACAATAATAACATATCGATAAAAACAGAACTCCAATAAATATCATTGGTTACATCCCTAGCTGGCTAGTTTTTACGACTTCAATTTACCTACTGATCACTCAGTCTTGCCCTAGGATTAGTTTCGTTCGGACTTCCGGAATAACTTACGTTGTGAAATAGTTACGTCGTCGGTCGTATTCAAACTCTGAATACTTTAACATTTCGATGTGTTTAGGTAGGAGTGAATGCAATTCATGCAGGTGCACGTAGTGATAAGGAGGAACAGTTCGCTGGACCACCAGGTCTGCCAGTGCATTTGGAGCGCGTTGTTCAACAGCTTCACCACCTCGTGAACTACAGTGTGCTAGTTAGTGTGCTTTCAAATAGGTACCTTTGATGAAAAGGTACCGTAAGTGTCTTAACCTTTACGGTCGACATGTGGAGCATGATCGTCGTACGCAGCTTACAAGTTGATGTTTTTCGGAATTAAAGGTAACCTGCCTAAGTAAGATTTAAAAAATTGGTAAATACCGTAAATACTGCAGCGCTCATAGCGTGACTAAGCTTTTGGATCGTAATAGTTTGGCAAAGTTAAGCAACGGTTGCACAGGTCATCACTTGGATAGGTGCCCACGTATTCAGAAGGCACGTAAAATTGAATCTAAGAATCGTAAGGCCATGTCGTGGGCCTTCGGGTGATCTGAAATGTCTGAATACACGGACACCAAAGTTGGCTACGCACTCTTACG
This sequence comes from Euclidia mi, assembly GCA_944739405.2. Classification (NCBI taxonomy): domain Eukaryota; kingdom Metazoa; phylum Arthropoda; class Insecta; order Lepidoptera; family Erebidae; genus Euclidia; species Euclidia mi. Next base: position 498,167 of record OX123194.2, on the reverse strand, counting down.
AAACAAACAAACAACGTAAACAATACCTTCCGTTTTACCTAATAATGCAGTGAACCAGCTGTTGCAACAAACTCATAAATAAAATGGGTATACCTACCTAACTAAAATGATGGCACGTGTAAAGTTGACGTTCGGCTTTTGTTAAAGGATTAGGTAACTAGACGCGGCCGCCGGCGCCGGCGGCGGCGGCCGATACACTCAACGACCTTTTATGAACTTTAGGTAGATACCTAGTTATTACGATTTATGATTCTTCAGTGTTGCCATGAGTAATCTGATATGATATTATTTAAAGTTAATTAAATTTACCAGGGAAAATTTTATCTTGAATTTCCGTGAATTATTGACAAATCCCCCATCATTTTACTCTACCCTACAACCCCTTCATTGATCGGACGGGGGGTTCTGTAACACCCTGTATATTATTATGGGTAGCAGCAGCGATAGCAGAGTGGAGAGACCGACAGACTGCTATGCAGAGGGTCTCGGGTTCGAATCCTCGGCACGCACCAATTACTGGCACCAATTACTTTTCGGAGTAGTGCGTAGGTATTAAATTGTTAATTATCGCTCGCTAATCGGTGAAGGAAAACATCGTGAGGAAACCTGCATGTATGAGAGTTCTCCATAATGTTCTCGAAAGACATGTGAACTGTGAAGTCTGCCAACCCACACTTGGCCAGCGTGGTGACTATGGCTTTACCCTTCTCATAGTGAGAAGAGGCCCGTGCCCAGCAGTGGGACAGTGTAAAAGGCTGATGGCGATGATGATAAATTATGAGTAGAGGACTATTTATCAACATAATAATAATTTATTATTAACCTACCTACTGGATTTTGCTGCGGCTTTGCTCGTATGGTCGTTTTTCGGGACAAAAAGTTAGCATATGAGCTATTCTGATATGTAAGCTATTTAACTGCAAAATTTCTTCAAATCCGTTCCGTGTTTTCTGAATGAAACAACGACAACCCAGCTCAGTAGACGGCAGACGTAAGGCGAACACTTTCTGACAAAACGTTAGACTTATACGTCTTACATAAGATCAATCCCAACACTAGTCATGAATTATGACGTACCGCAAATTTGAACCGGCCAATTAGAATGCATTTTTTGTAGCCCTCTTCGCCCCGCATACCTCACCGCTTTGACAGAATTATTTGTTTGTAGAAATGAAAACATTAGGTGTCTAGTAGGCTAGGTTGTCGTTGGAATGAAAGAATAACACATAGCAATAAATCCAAATTATCTCGCAAACTTACACACTTGTACACACGGCTACTCATAAAGCTAGACACTTTGACCTTTGTACCATTCTTATGGCGTAGGTAATAGGTATCAGAATCGTACTGCAGATGTCAAGCTTGACTTGTCTACTACTACTGTAATAATCAAATTGTTTCATACGTTATATCGTTCACAATTTTACATTTTTAAAGTACAAATATCAGCAGTTTTGCAGAAAGGTTCTGGAGCTCCCCTGGATTTCTCCCTCCCACAAGGTAGCCGGACGATCTTGTTGGAATCACGGGCAGCGGAGAGATGTAGATAGCTGATGATCGGTCCATATGAAGAGGCCTGGAGGAAAAATCTTTCGGAATTTTTTTTTCCACTGGCCTGTCCTGTCCCACTACTGGGCAAATGCCTCCCCTAAATCTTTCCATATCTTCTTGTCACCTGCAGTCTCAAGCCTACTCCTGTGGTAGGCGTCCAGGTCATCCTGCCACCTCTTTCGGGGCCGGCCCCGGCGACGTCGTCCATGTTCTGGCACCCACAGTGTCGAGATCTTCGCCCAACATCCCTCGGCTCCTCTTTCGGCTAATATGATGAAAAATGTCAATGCTCCATATTGAGCTAATAATCTTGATAGTATTACTGAACTGTAAATTACAAATCAGATAAAGTTAGATAATCGAAAAAAGTCAGTGTACATCAATACTCTCCATAATGTTCGTAAGGATACATTGAGCGTCAACATAATGGACCCAACCTGACCAGTTCTTAGAACAGGCCTCTATAATTATCAATAGGACAAGTTACAAGGCACATACCCCGATAGAACTTACAAGCTATGTGCACTTCGCGACCGAGGAGTTTATTTGCATATGTCACTTCTAGATAAGAATTTAAAGGAAAAATCAGAAAATAAATTATTAATATTAATTATGAAGGCGTCATGAAAATATACGCAGCGATAGCCTAGTGTACAACTGCTATGCCCAACAGACTGCCATGCAGAGGGTATTGGGTTTGAATCCACGGCGTACACCAATGGCTTTTCGGAGTTATGTGCATATTGAATTGTAAATTATCGCTAGGCTCGTGCCTCGGAGAGCATGTTGAGCTGTCGGTCCCGACTGTCATGAAGATCTTTGACAGTCGTTAAAGGTCAGTACCTATGAATATATTGACACTAGTCTATACCATGGAATATATCTACCCCTTTGGGTGGCGGAGGCAGTCGCTCTGCGGAAAAGCTAATCTTTTATCAAATTCGGCTAGAAAGCGAGCCCCGGTTCTATCTGTGGTAACGCTTGGAGGATGGGCAGGCGTCATGAAAATTCTCCACACCGCTGTCAATTGGGGGCATGCCCAGAAGACTGGTAACATTGCCACCTTGTAACCATACTTAACTTTCATTCCACATACACCGACCAGTCGTTTTGCGAGATCTCACACATAGAACTTTTACCCCCACATTTCATTTGGCTTCAATAAGCTCTAATGCACAATTAATTGTTTACACTGTTGGATGGTCCCCATCTAAGCAACAGCTCCCAACACAACTCTCTTTGTTAGGCAGATGTTGACGCAAGGGTATCTGGACGAGATAACTTTCTAATAGTGAAAAGTTCAAATTATTAATTTGAATAACCTTATTTGAATAATATTTGTTTATCTTTATTAGTTGGGTAAGATAAATTTGAAATTTATCTTACCCAACTAATAAAGAGAAACAAATAGCGTGCAAATAGTCAAGTGTTTACTCTAAGGCACAATGTAAAGTAATATTTTTGTGCGTCGTAGTTCAAGAGGCAAAACAGATCCTTCATTGGATCACTTTGCTTCAAGATGAAACTCTTAAATGCAACCGTGACCATTTTAAGATAAAATCAATTGTTTTAATTAATACAAAATTAGTCATCATCATCATCAGCCTTTAACAGTCCACTGATGGACTAGGCCTCTCCTTTGAAAGTAGGAATTGGCCTACTATACCACGCTGGCCAAACGGGTTGGTATAGGGTTTGTATCAAGTTTTCCTTCTTTTACAGTGCTGTTCTCTGCATAATATGCTCTCTCTCTCGGCTCTTACGACACCCATGGGATGAAATGGGGTGGTGACATTCCGTATTCTTAATCCAAAATTAGTATTCCTATCTATCTTTGTTAGAAATTTACACAAAAACACACTGTGCAAACTGCTACTATTTCCGAATAGTAACGTATATTTGTAAAGTTCCCATTATCGTGAGAGCGGCCAAACTTGATACCAGGGCTTCATAACACGCTGGAGCTTGCTACACTAACTACGTTACAACTAACCTTCCTGTATATTCTGATGAATAAATTACACCGAACACCGTATATTCTCTGATATTGTAGCCGGTTAGCTTCACGTATCTTCATATAACATCTCATTTCACCTTGTGAGTCGTGTTTTGACTAAGAGCGAAGTTTCCACGCAAGTTATCTTTACCTTGGAGATATCGTTTTAGTTTCAGCATGCTGTGGATGTTTATTTAGAGTTTCTATGATGGTATTGTAATATTCAGATATGTAAAATGTTAGATTTGAACGAAAATGTCGGGTTTTCCGGCGGTGGCGACAGGTAGATAGGTCAATCAGTCTTTCCCTACTGATACCTATTAAAAACGCCTGAAATGAAACCAAATAGTAGTGATATTACCTATTTAAAACTAACTATCCCACTAAAGCGACTACAGCGCTCCTTACCAAACCAGTTGCGAATCCACACCATTTAGGGGACTGCCGCGATAATATTAAAACAATCTTGTTCATGCCCAATCATGTAAATAAATAAAGGTACCAGAAAATCTCTTTTTTTTAACAAAACGATATTTATACCCAGTACATATACGTATAGGCGTATATTGTGTGTTTAAAATTGAAGTGCAATTTTATTTATATCTGAGATGTTTTGTTGGCCACGTTACATTTACAACATTAACTATGCCGTTCCGACCACCGGTTGCATAGTCAAAGCAGTGCATTTATAAACTATAGCTTAAACGAACGCCGCACTAAATCTCCGGCAGTGAGTAAATAAAGCTGCGGCAGGATTGTAGGGCACCGTAACTCAACGCGCCAAGTTACGAGCCGCGGTCAACACCTTTATTTGTGCCACTGTTACCGTTCGCTGATATACGCCTAATTGAAATCTTGTTGATGAAGTAATAGTCGAGGAATTTTGCCATAGTATGTAACTAAAGTATCACAGTTGCATGTCCAAGCAAATGTAAGTTAGAACTCATTTATACTGAATCTTATCATCCTTAAGAATATTAGCAGCGTGGAATGCAAGAACTAACAAAATAACTCCATAGGTTCAGGGAATTAAAGTGAATATCTTCAAAAGATATACACTTAAAAGTTAGTGTTGCAAATTCGATTTCAGTTCAAGAAATTCATTTAAGTATATATACATATAATAAGGCCGTGTGGTTGACGGCATAGAATACAAGTGTCACCACCCCGTATCTTTCCGTGGGTGTCGTAAGAGGCGACTAAGGGATAACACGATGCAAATACCATCTTTGCGTAGAGACGGAAAACTCGACATCAAACCCTATACGACTGCCTCGTTGGTCTCGCGACATAAATGTGCGCGTGGGATTGGGAGGTCCCGGGTTCGATTCCTGGGTCGGGCAGTGTTATTGGGTTTTTCTGTCACGAAATTCTCAGTAGCACTGTAGCAGCACGGAGTCTGGAAATGTGCCCGGTACGGCAATAGGCTCGCCCCTTATTACGTGGGACTAAAGTATATCTGGCGAAAAGTGGGTGTAGAAATACACCTCTGCCTACCCCTTCGGGGATAAAAGGCGTGACGATATGTATGTATGTATGTATGTATATAATAATATGTCTGTTTCCATTTCTTTATCAGTCGTTTACATAATTCTAGCGTAATGTAAAGGTTATCCTTAATACTACTGAGAATCGCCTCAGGGAAACATGATCTCGTGTTTTACTACACGCACCGTATAAGTAAAATAGAAAATACTGGAGCAATACACGTTAACACACTCTTGTGTGATGTGTGTCTAATACTACTATGCGTTGCACAAGCTTGGCCAAACACCTACTCTATCGAAATTAACCTAGAGTTTACTTATTTTATCGCGATGTATTGGTTTCACTAAGTTATTACATTTGAAACGAATGATCTAGAAACTACAATTTTAATTTATTACTAGCCGACGTTTCTGTAGTTTAATTTCAATGTGTAACATTCGCGTAAACCCAAGAAGATACTATGTGAACCCACACTATCGTCTACGGAAAAAAACAGACTAATCTGCTCTAACGGCTATATGATCATCAGAGACTCAGCCAACATCAGAGATCCTCGTGATCTTACAGGCTACTTGGCAGTCTCGGTGCTTTACTTATCGTGTTACGTTGAAATGTTGTCTCGCTACAAGTTCGGCCGGCCTTGTCGATGGCCAAACATACTCTAGCAAAGTTCGAAATGTGTAACAGATTATGAAAAATGATATTTCGTGTGGAGTTTTAGACTCACAGCACTTGGCATACTACTTAACAACAATGTGACTACTTAAGTCACTTCATCATCAGCCTTTGACAGTCCACCGCTGGACTAGGCCTCTCCTTTGAAAGGAGGAATTGGCCTACTATACCACGCTGGCCAAACTGATTGGTATAGGGTTTGTATCAAGTTTGTCCTTCTCTTACAGTGCTGTTCTCTGGATAAAATGCTCCCTCTGTCGGTTCTTACGATACCCATGGGATGATATAGGATGGTGACATTCCGTATTCTTAATCCGTCACCAAACGGACTTAAATCACTAAAAGATCCAAACCATTAAAGGTATTAAATAAGTAATAAATAATTCCTTCATAATTATGTTGTCACATCGCACTATTTATTACACAATACATATTACATAAATGTGCGCAAATAATAATGATCTATGACATCGGGGCTCGAGAAAATAAAATCGCCAAGACGAGACACGTACCTACATTATAGACATTAGACAGGACGGTCTAAAAATAAACATCAAGAGAGCAAAAAAGTATAACTCTTCCAAACGTCTTCAAGACTACCCTCCGCGTCAGACGTCCATCAACGTAATGAAACATTACATTACACTCATTACACTCGTTACACGTGTTATCAGACGCGACACTTTACAACCGTCGTGTTGGCTGCAACACTCGATTCCGAATCAATATAAGGCTGGCTACAGACGAACATCAGCACCACATTACAGGGCGAAGGGTGCGGGGCAAGGGGCCTCATCAATTCTCTTTACGGCCACTTTCTTTCGCCTTCGAAGCTATCTGCAGTGTCGGGTGTCACGTAAAATTTTATGTCGCCGACTCATTTGTGTCCCGTCAGTCATTTTCGCCGACAAGTTCAAAAATCGACCCCGTTTCGCCCTCGCAGAGTGCGTTCGTTTTCTCGAAATGTTTAGCGAGTTTTGTTAATGTAAGATGTTGTGTTTTGGGACATGTTACAATTTCTGTGATGTGCTTATTGGTACTTCACCGCATCTAGCAAATAAAGGTGCTTTGTTCGATAAAATTGATATTTGTGCAACAACGATGCTAGTAGGACCGTTAAAATATAGGGTTTTGCTCATCTCCAACAATATATACTCTAAATTTTTCTACCAAGGTAAAAAGGCACTAAAAACTACGTAGCCAGTGAGTTTGTTTAGCGAGTAATATCGTAATAGTATGTTTTTGCCAGCAGGCAACCAATTGCACTCTTAGTCTCCACGTGGCTTATGAGAATTTCCTAACAACACACCACAATAGCATGTTATCAAACCTGACAATCGAAACTGGTACATCACTTTAATAAGTCTGTGTCGCAGACAATTTGTATGATTATGCTTTATATAAACGGCGCCGTCCTTAAAAAAAACAAAGCTCTCAGTCTTCAAATATGATTTTGAATGACTTAAGATTTGATTGACTTATGATTTGAATTTAACGTCTCAATAAAAAAATATGATTTCAGGGTTTGGTATGAAATTGATGCTTAATTAGTTAAATAAGTTCAGCTGAGAGAGACTAGTTTTGCAGGGCCTACATTAATCACAAACGGCGGGCCAATCCCGGGCGGAGTCGCGAGAAAGTATGCTAATCGCGGATCGCGTGACCCCGCCAACATACGGGACCCGTAGGGACACCGCGGTGGTTTTTAGTGGGTATGCCCCGAACGACTTTAGGGGAGAGCCTCCACATACCTCCTCCGCCAGTCCCAAGCCCAGCCGTTCTAATGGCTGGGTTGGCGGAGTTGAGATGACTCATAAGGAGAGTTTCCCACCGTAGTGAACAAAAAAAAAGGGCCTACATTAATAAGTAGCAGGCGCACGAGAATTTTCGAAAGCACTGAATATTTTTTTACATTTTACCGTTATCATTTAATAAACAGATGATGCGGTATGTAGAACGCTTCTTTTAAGATATATCTACGACCTACACAATTCAAATAACAAAGCAATAACTACAACAAAATTAATTGCGTTATGCAACCTCAGACATTCAAAACCAGAGACAATTCGCAAGCTCATTAAAACGATATCACGAAGGAGATTACTCTTTATTTATAAAATTACGTTTATATAAGTGTTCTTCAAAGTATCTGTAATCTTCAAATCTTACACAACCGCCACAAAAGTAGGTCAGCTGAGGGAAGGATTAGGTAAAATTTAAGTACCGAAATGATTTAAGGGCGGCATACGGTCAGGGTTGGTACCGACACACGATTATAAAGGTACTAATGCTGATTTCGGTTGACAATCTGATAAGTCTTTGGAATAATATGCTTTAAATAATGTACATGTTGGTGTAAATTTATAAGCTGAAAATATTGTGTTTTTGGATGTAACCGAAATTGGTAAACTGTTTATGATAATAAACGACTTTGATATACATACCTACTATTGGTGTAGCGGTTCTTATTAAATAGTCCCTTCCAAAGATAATTTCATATTTTTGATAAAAATGTTACGTTTTGGGAATTTTCAGTTATTAGAATGAAATTTGGCAATGGCAAATAACTTGAGGAAATGCCTCAATTGGGCCTACACTTCTAAATGATCCAAAAATATACAAAATATTGTAAATTCCTACCACACACATTAAAGGATATAGACTTCTCACCAAAGTTGGCAAAATTGTACACTACCTTATGTGAAACCATTCTATTTCGCCGTTGTTCAAGTGTCGGTATATGGCGGCAAGTTTCTGCAAAACTATTTTGTGTACAAAGTGGATTGGATAAAATTTCACACGAATAAAACTACAGACAGTTGAAAGTTTCGGAAAAGGTAATAACGTGATACAGACAGAACTGTCAACAGACTTTTTTTTTTTGGTGGCAATATCAGTGAAATTTTATAGTGAAAGTTGTCGTAGCCATGTGAGATCACAGTCCTCACTTCATATCGCAATAAACTAACTTTTTTTCAAGTGCCGCACTAGGAATAAATCCTGTGTCGCAGATGACTTTACAGACATACAATCAACGGACTCAAAGCTCACCAAGATTTGAAGAGAATTTATGAATCACACAAAGCTGTCAATCCTATTATGACTTAAAACAGTCCAAGCAATGTATACTTATATGTATAACCATGAATATATGTCGAGTCAAGTCAAAATCATTTATTCATTTTGTGACGGATGCCAGGAATCGAACCTTAGCTGGTCCGCCACAGTGCGCTGGTGGTGTGTGACTGGCGAATGTTCCTACGACGATGCCCTTCTATCGGTGTGTGTGTTCTTCTATATGTGTGAACTGTATGGCTTCGATCTATGCGGGGCTTCAGAAATAAAACATCTTCATACGTTGGGAGCGATGCTGTTCAGATGTTCGATGCTTGGTGGTTACATGTGGTTGAGACGCCAACGAACTGGCCGAAAACATAGTCGCTTAGGTACTTCGAAACTTTACCTTAACGACGACCACTGCACCGAACATGTGCACAGCGAATCTTTATTTTCAATCAGGTTCATACATGTAATTATCTTAGGTACTATGATACATGCATATAATAATAATAATAATAATAATAATAATATTTTTATTGCCAAGTAAATCATTGTAGTACATTACATGTTAAGTAGTTACAGTATCAAGTAGTTTACTTACTGTTTACCTAGCTAGGCTATGAAATAGCCTGTATTAAGGAAAAACAGCTCCAAACGCGCATTAATACAAAATACATAATATTTAACGACACTAGTTGCAATAATATAAAAGAAGGTATAAAGAAGGTATGTAAACTACAGTTTTAACACTTTTTGTTTTTTTTGTATATGTTCTATACATAGCTTATAAATAGCTAGATAGGTCTCAAAAAGTTCTATCTATTGGTATACAATACCTAAACCTAACTGCTTGCGTCACTAAGCTATTCAAGAAAAACTATCGAAAAATGTCGTCACACAAGGGCCCGCACATTATATTTTCTATTAAAAAACTATTAAATACTATAGTTATATATGTAATTTTGGTTGGCCGTTGTGTAAAACTATATGGGGCATCTATTAAAACAAGCACCATGAAAATATCTTTATTCAATTCTAAGTTATTACAGGAAAACCTACGATGCATAAGTAAAAATACAGATTTTCTTAAGTAAACATTGTCGTACATGAACAAAGTTTATGATAAACATGCAAATGTTTCTTATTATGTTTATTTTAACTATATAAGGTAATAACTAGCAATAAGAAAGTATATAGACATGATTTCAAGCCAATTCGAAGCTAAAAAACACTTATAAAACTATAAAACTACTATGTAAACAAAACAGCTGTTTATCAACTATTAGTTCTTATCTGTTACAACTGATAACACTATTTATGATCCATATCTAAGTCCCTACAGTTAGCACAAGTTTAAAACTGATGTCTATTAAATAAGTAGCACTTCTTATTAACGATTTGCTAATTTTCACTATTCTAGCGTTATTTTATCACCTTGACGCGTCCGGGAACCGAACCCGGTGTACCGCACGATTGGATAGCACTGATTTTAGACGATTTTCACTCGCGGTTTCGATTTTATACGGTATTCACTGTCATAGTTTTTAATGTCTGTCGCGAACACATTTAGGCCACAAAGTGACGCTTATGAACGTCAAAAATTAAAGTTAATTACTAGATGATTCTACATTTACCTACTGCCACGTTCGCAATGCAATAGGTAGAACCACGAGAAAGAACGGGCAATAAAACTCGTGGCCACTCTTTTTAATCGCCAGTATTATAATGGTTTTACATGTTATCTTTGTAAGGAGCTGCAACTGTTTCACATTGTAAGTTATCTGCTAATGCAATAATGATTGATATTATACTCAAGCAATAAATTATGTTCATTTGGTATGTTCTTAGGACCCAAAAGATCGCACCCTTAATGACCCAGAAATTACCGTCACTTCTACTATTCTAAACAACATAAGTCGTCTAATCCACTCGACTGCCGCTTAGCTAATCCAGGTATTAAAAGTCCGAATAACTGTAACCCCGATTTGTCAGCCCTACACACAGGCCACAAAGTTTTATCTGACCGGGGCACGGCTAAGTATAATCCTAATTAATTACACGACACTCTCCCGGATATAATACAAACATACACTGCTACAAATGTATTCGTTATGTTTAGGGATGACCCCGAATTGTTCGCGGAATAAATTAAGCTTGGCGTACAAATAAGGCATGGTCGTGTCCGTTTGAAAGTAAAATGTAATAACGATACGTGTTGGTTAGAGGAACTGATTGTAGCGTAATGCTTGCTGAAAACTGGGATTTTTATTTTCGCAGTATGTAGGTGTGCTTTACCTACATACTACTGGTTGCTTAATTGCGGAGCGCTAATCACTGTTGGGTAAAAAGTTGTATAAAACACAAATGATATCGTTAAGTTATATTATTATATCCTTAAGTTATATTGTGTTTGTTAGCTTATTTTTTGGCCAAAACGTTTTCGTGTCCCAGCATACAATATTATGTTTAGTGCAGGAGTTGTCTTTGTAAGAGTAATAAAACAAAGTAGTCATGCTGACTAACTAGGTACGGAATTAGTACCTACAGTAATTGATCCAATTACTTACCTACACTTTAGCCCATCTAACATTACAAATGATGAAATTACATTTATCCTATCCATTGAACAAACTACATATTCGTTAGTACTATCCCTACAGACAGTTGTCATTGTACAATATACGCATTCGTTTGTATGTACTATGCGTACAGATAGTTTTAGTTTGTGCCGCGCGCGTCCACAAAGCGAGCCACAAAAACTCTATAGAGAAAGTCATTAAGCACTTTTTGCGGACCTTGGACGTGACTAGTACTTACATGTAGCCACGTACACATGGTATTACGTAACTGATACAAATACAGATACGGTCATCTTACATAGCACCGAAATTGCTTTTTATTCCAACTATCAACGATTTTTTTCTTTCTTTTTTACTTTGTCTTTACAGTGGAAACCTAAATTACGAGGCTTATCTTTTCCATTTTGGAGCAGATAGAGACTGAGTGTTGGAATATACTACTCGACCCCTTTAAGCGTTGTACCCGCTAAAACTACTCGCCACCGCGCTGGAAATCTTGTGTGTTGTAAGTTAGTAAGAAAGTAGCCAGACTATAAGCTATTTCTCCCTTGTATTGTATAAATGCGCAATCATCAGCCATTGAGGTATTAATATCCATACCCTACAGCACGAATGAGTCAACTGAACCACGCTCCGGTACTAGTCTCTCACTGGACGCCGGCAAAATAATACTTGGTTGCCTGCCATAACGTATCGTTCCGTAATTGTAAGCCAGACGAGACGCCAAACAAAAATGTTCTTCACCATCCTAACATCCTTTTCTATAGAAGAAGTAGAGAGATTGAGAGGTTTCAGAAAAAATGACAAATATATACCTTCCCTTTCTATTCTCGATTAGCACAGGCGTGCAAGATGAGCCTTTTCTGGACCATAGCTCACTTCCCACCCTACCTATATAAAAAAGAATTCCTTTTTGGAAAAAAGTACGTCAGCAATCTGAAAATTCAAATGAGATTGCCCGTCTGTCGCAGCATTGGACCGATAAACGCGCAACTTAAACAATTACACCATTGATTTTGTCCAACTCACAGCGTTCACAATAAAATGGCTACCATTGCAGGACACAATGTTATTCTGCAAGTTTATTTGCGTATTTCTAGACTGTGGAATATGATTTTCTTCACAACGTCCTACAATACAACATGTCGCCTTGAAAGCTAAGAACATGCTAGGAAACTAACTAGATATCTAGTTAGGGTGTATACTGCGCAGGCTAACTGTACGATCTTAATATAACAACTTTAAACACTAGACTTAGACTAAAGGCTACCCTGCAATTTCAGCGATAGGTAGTAGTCAGTGGGCTGGCATTTTATTTCGCAGATCCCAAGTAATAACGTATGGAGCTATACAAATTATAAAAGAATATCTAAACAAACATAAACCTAAACGCCAATTTTACAAATTGAACGTGACACTTCGCAATTATATTCCATCATAGACCCGTATTTGTGCCACTAGACTATGGTACTATGGTATGGTACTAGGTAAAGGACATCCAACATTTTATCTGATTCGAGAATCAAACTCACAACGATTTTTTTGTCTGTGTTCAAATAATGCGTCACTTTAATGCCTTAACCGCAGTTAAAAGCCTTAAATAACAATAAGCAGCAAACAGTCAGCCCAATCGGCAACCAGCCTTCCACCCAGCCATTTGTATTTCATTTTTAGCTAGTACCATGTGCCAAGGTCTTCCAACGCTTGCGCTATCTAGCGTCGCGTTATTATCTCATTCAGATTCGCGGCCGTAACCTCTCATCGACATTACGAGGGTCAGATATACATGTATTGTTGGAGCAAGGCTTCTGGTTATGTGTTGACTGTTTTCTTGCGTCTTTGTGCTTATCTGTGATATTTAGAGGTCTATATAGCCAGGATGGGCATGGCTGTACATTATAGCTATATTGACCCTTATCTTGAAACAAGGTCTAAATAATAATAGACCTACTCTGAAGTTAAGATCTTTCTTTAGCTGTGTACCTATTACGTAAATAAACGCCTATATTTGTAAAGCAGCTCTCTCTACAATAAATTAAAATAAATATCGCATGGAAATAAATTATAAATGAACTTTAATGACTATCTTTTAACAGTCTGAATCAAGAACTAAAGCTAGTGCTATACTTAGTTATTATGGTGCTCATCATCATCAGCCTTTTTAACAGTCCACTGCTGGACTAGGCCTCTCCTATGAAAGGAGGAATTGGCCTACTATACCACGCTGGCCAAACGGGTTGGTATAGGGTTTGTATCAAGTTTTCCTTCTCTTACAGTGCTGTTCTCTGCATAATATATTCCCTCTGTCGGCTCTTACGATACCCATGGGATAATATGGGGTGGTGACAATCCGTATTCTCAATCCGTCACCACACGGACATTATGGTGCTCAGGCTACTTAATATAATATGTTTTGTGATACGACGTAAGCAATGCGATCCCACGAAATACAGAATATACCAGACTTCTTTGACTCTGACGTTTCGTTCGGTGAGTGAGAGTGCCGGAGGCCCTATCCCCTATTCCTTCTCCCTCATCCCACTCCTCATCCTATCCCTTTTCCCAAAACAAAGGGGCGGCAACGCACTTGTGACACCTGTGGTGTTGTTTGTGTCCATGGGTGGCGGTAATTGCTTACCATCAGTCAATCCGTCTGCTCGTTTGCCGCCTATTACCATAAAAAAAGAAACTTCTTGTTGGTGATAAGAGTTGTCTAGCAAAGAATGCGTCGACACAAATGAGAAGAAACTTATGGTGAACACCAACCACAGGACTTGTAAAATCAAGCTATTTTATACCTTTTATATCTTTAGAATATGACTGTGTCCAATCCAAAACGTTATTTATGTTAACAAAATAAGCTCTCTTAACACTGAACTCATTACCTGTAGTGCAGACACAACGCGCAACGGTAAAGTATAAGTTTATGTAAATATCGTACCACCCAAGCAGCCGATACTGTCACTGTTGTACATTTTTATACTGTGCCCGAGATATGAGCAATGCAGTTATGTTCTGTTATGTAACGCTGACAACAGGCAGGCGGCCTTGAAAACACCGCGATGTACTGTGCGGTATGACGGGCGAAAAGTTGCAAGAATTTATTCTACAAATACATGTCTTATTTGTAGAAAATACTCACACACTTTCACAACAAACAAATTGCAAAAGTTGTACTATTGCAATTTGTTTGTTAAGTTTGTCGAAAAAGTTATATTCTGTCAAATCGGAGTAGGTTGTAAGCGAGCTCCGGGCTCGTAGGCTCTTTATCTTGGATTAACCTTGGATAGCGCTTGGTCGATAACGATAATGATGAGACAATATAGCAAGATCAGCTCAAACTATTAAGAGCTCGCTAAAACATTACCATGAAATACCTTGCAATCGACTCTTACAATTCACTCCAGACCATAAAATGTCCATTATATTTCCACTGAATATGTATCTCACATTACTAGAAGCATACCTTAGTTCTCAATCGCAGAGTGCATTTACCGATACAAACTATTTGTATGTAGGCGGCTGTGTCAATAACGGACACATTTAATTGCTTACATAATTAAGCCATCTAAAAGAACTTTTTATGTTACCATAATAGTGTATAATAGTATATCTCTCTCGGGTTTTAATGTATTCTTTAGACATAACAGTTATTTGGAGTAAACGAACGTAAATTAAGAAAGGCACGTGTCTATGGGCTTATTCGTCGCGATGCATATTTAGTAGGCGAATGGCGATTGAAGAGAAGTTATTTAATATACGCATAGTAATGTTGCAATAGGTTGCCATAGTAACAACTGACTAGAGACTAAATATTGTTTGCACATAATTATTAAGGGCTTTAGTATATTACTTAGAGTACTTGAATTCGACCGCACACTTAAAACCAGGCCAGGCAAACCATACAAAAATCCGTTCGGCACCTAGTTTTTATGTTTTTTGCGTTCATACCAACAGGAAGGATGGATGTGTATTAAGAATGTTTATACAGGGTGTCACAAGACCCATCACCAAGCCGAAGTCTACTCGTTGTGGACATCATGCCAAGTCATACTAACCAAAAATAATACCTGGGAAACGATTTTTTTTTGAGATTTCACATTTTTCAAACCACAATAGGGTATTTGACTAAAAAAATCGAATTAGTCCGTCAGATAGATTTCCAAAAAATATTGGACACGTATATTTCCTTTAGTCGCGTAAACAAAAAATTAAGACGACAAACTTCGCTGAAAACTCGTGTGACGTCACTTGCCAGTACACTTTTTACTGGCTAGTGACGTTACAAGCCCCCACTCTTATACGTTTCTAAATCTTTGATGCGCTTTATCTTCGTAATTTTTTACTGATTCGATAAAACAAAAAATATGTATCCAATATATTTCGATAATCTAAGTGACGGCCTAATTTGATTTTTTTAGTCAAATACCCTCTCGAAATACCTACTTATCTATGGGGTTATAGGGCATCTAAACACGTTGAAAACCAGCGCCACGCTTTATAAATAGTATGGCATATGCTGAACTAGGGTCCCATTTGGCTAAGAATTTCACACTGAATAAGATGTTGCATTATTTTATGTTTTTATACTAATCTGTTTTTTTTATTTGTGCATGATACATTTGTTTATTTAATCTGTGTGAATTTCTTATTTGACCAAATAAACCATTTTTCTTTCTTTTCTTTCTAAAGAAAATATTGGCGGGGTAAATGCATCGATTTTGTATCTAATTAGAAAAATCCTCAATATCTCCTGAACCAGTAGATTAGGTATGGTGCCGAAGTAAAAAATGTTCGTAGTGATTGGTACAACATGGGATATATAGATAGTTTTCGTTAAGGATCTTTTTACACCCTGTATATTGGGTATTGTTTTTAAACTTAATTATTTACATACATACTCGTTTAATTACAACTATTTTGCACACCTAGTATGATAGTTTTAATTTGTTTATTTTTCTCCCGCACAGGGAATAAATCCGTCGTATTTACTTACCACATTTGAACGGTGGAATTTTTCATGAAACAGTTTGAATGTTTGCGGTGTGGCTTCACTTTAAAACATTATAAATACATTAGAAAACCGTTTGTCATGTAAATAGCCTCCGGTGGAAGAGTAATACCATTTTGAATGAGAATACTGCTACTTCTAAAATACTGTGAAGTTTGAAGATTTGTTTATTTACTGTACGTATGCCGTAGTGGATTAGACAGCCGCCTCGCTGCATAGAACTGTACTGATAGTTGTGGGTTCGATCCTGACACGTAACAACATTATTGTGTTAAAAATTCAATTATGTTTTTAAGTCTGGTATTGCTTGTGTCCGTTGATTAAATCGTAGTCCTCCCTTTATAGGCTGTTTTGTGTGTAATGACGGATTATGAATACATTATGTCGATGTTCCATTTCGTCCGTCAGTGTCGTAAGAGACGACTAAGGAAGATACAGTTAGGTAAGGTTAGCTTTGCTGATTTCAGCATGAATGGGCCGGCTCGACCGGGGAGGTACTACCCTCTCACAGAAAATCGACGTAAAGTAACAGTACTTATACTGTTGCGTTTCGTTCGGTGAGTGAGAGTGCCGTAGGCCATATCCCCTATTCCTTCTCCCTCATTCCACTCCTCATCCTATCCCTTTTCCCATTCCCAAGGGGTGGCAACGCACTTGTGACTCCTGTGGTTGCTTGTGTCCATGGGAGGCAGTGATTGCTTACCATAAGGCGATCCGTCTGCTCGTTTGCCGCCTATTACGATAAAAAAATACCCGAACAAAAAAAAAATTTTGGGATGAGAAGGAAAACTCAACATCAAACCCTATCTAGCCTAGATAGGCCAGCGTGGCAGAGTAAGTCAAACCCTTCCGTCGACTTACAATGCTGTACTGACACTGACGCCAATCAGGAGAAGGCAGCATGTGACTGAGGAGCGCCGAATGATGTGCAGGATTAATTGTTACTGCAAGCGTTGTTTTTTAGATAAATACTAGCTGACCCGGCGAACTTCGTAATGTAATATTTTATTTCTCTAGATTTTTTTATTTATTTTTTGAGTAAATGCCGAATCCAAACCATTCTCAAGTCCCTTCGGACACACACAAAAATTTCATCAAAATCGATCCAGTCGTTTAGGAGGATTTCAGTGACATACACACGCACACCAGAAATATATATAAAGATATGTGAAGAGCCCAAAGTTATTATTAAAATGTATCCTAAAATATCCTGTGAGAGTAAAAAATCTGAACAATTTGAACACAAACGGCACAAAATTGTTCTTAATTAAAATGCTTTAATAAAGTTAAACCGGTGAGAAGTAAAAACGTTCCATGTTGTAGCTGCATTACGAGTAAGTATGGCTTATACAGATGCAGTGTGCCTGTAGTTTTTAACCGCGTAATTAGAGAAGCGGTGCAGCTTAGCATCGCACTCAGTGACTTCAAGCTAAGGACATCTGTGATGTACGTATAAGGGGGCTACACACAGACGTCGTAACGTATATCATACAGATAGCTAGCCAGGTTTTGATAAATGTGACATCCTAAGAAGAATGAGATGAAGATGTCTTTAGGTGACTGGTGAGACATGGACAAGGTGCGGTCAAAATCTTGTGACGTAATTTATGAATAGCTCCTATAAATAATGGTGTCCCGTACCTATGTCTGAGTATAACTAACGATCTGCTGTTGGTACTTTCAGTTTAGAAACACCCAGTAGTGAAGGGTTTCCTAAATCCCTATAATATACTTTACCATGAAACCCGGCTAGCTAAATGACATTTTGGTTAGATTATAGTAAGTTCAGGGATAAACGATGCCAAGAGATGTACATAATATATATTATAGCTACTTATGGGTGTTCCATTTATACCCAAATAAAAGCGCTGAGTATCGTTTATTTATTTAAATGACCGCTACAGCTTTTAAGTAGGTACATATACTTAAGCACGAAGACCATATGAAACACAGAAGTGCGCCTCCAAATATTTCATTAAATAAACATTTTGTTATGCAAACGACATTCTCTCGATACAATACAACAGTATCAGAGATACCTTCCGGGGTCATTGCACTGTCCCTCCCACGCAAACCACGTTGTGTCAACATGTACGTACTGCACTTGCCTTTCTTCGGTAAATCCTAACCTAGCCTTATAACTCACTTTATTGACCACTTAACACAATGACGCATTACCTTAATAATGATAAGGAAACAAGACGAAAAGAAAAACAACTTTAAAATTCAATTTTGAACCCTACTACTCAAGTAATAAGTTTTAAAGTTAATGCTGTAAAGAACCTAGGACACCGGTCTCAAGGGATACATGTTCTGTAGTTGGTTGTCACGCGATCAGCGGCGCCATGCCCCGTTTTAAGTTAATGATAATCAAATGAATTTTGCCGCTACATTTCGCTCGTTGTCCTTATCTATAAGTGTTGTCTAGAGGGAGAGGGGGATAGCGTTCGTGTTTACATTTTGGCGAGTCCCTTGTTTTATTGATTCCTATGTAAACAGTGGCGAGAAACAGCGCTCAGTGATAGCGGCTATTGAGATGGATACACACCTTTGTTTGATAAGTATACGAATGATTAAAGTGTATACTGGCTCTTAGTGTTACGGTATACGCGCTCGGTCGATCGTAAATCCCCGTGTTTGATACCAGGGTTCAGGCAAGACGATTCTTAATATAACTATGAACGCTCCCATTTTCTTATAAGCATTCTTTTAAAATTGTCGAAACTTTTTTTTTCTACCACTAGTCTAACCTATTATAAGCAGAGCTTGTACTATGGGTACTAGATAATGGATAAACATACTTATATATTTTTTTTGGAAATACACATATTATACATAGAAACACCTAGACCAAGACAAACATCCATGTTCATGCACACAAATATTTGCCTTGTGCGGGAATCGAACAAACGACCTTCGGCTTAGCAGTCGCTTACACTCCCGCTGCGCCAACCGGTCGTCAAACTCCATTACACTGATAATCATTGACTCCTATTATAAGGAACCAAGTGGTGATGAATTAAAAACATAAAGTGTTCCCATCCTATTTCATTCCGTGGTGTTAGTAAGAGAAGACCTAGTACTAGTACCCTTAGCAAGGTTATGGGAACTTGAAATTCAACCCAACGTCAACCCGTCTAGCCAACGTGGTATTCACAGTAAGCCTTATCCTCCTATTCACTGACGACGTTATTGTGACGAAATTTACGGCAACCTATATCCAGCAGTTGTCCGTGTGGTGACGGATTAAGAATACGCAATGTCACCACCCCATATTATCCCATGTGTGTCGTAAGAGCCGACAGAGGGACCATACTATGCAGAGAACAGCACTGTAAGAGAAGGAAAACTTAAAACAAACCCTATACCAATTCGGTGGCCAGCGTGGTATAGTAGGCCAATTCCTCCTTTCAAAGGAGAGGCCTAGTCCAGCAGTGTACTGTAAGGGGCTGATGATTGATATCCAGCAATGGTCAGCAAAAAGCTGTAAGATTATTATGAACCAAACTTTACTTCAAGTCGGAAAACAGCTAGTTAAATAAAGTTTATATTAAACAAGAAAGATTGTAGTTTTCATTCCACGAACAAAAACAATGCAGCTCCATCAGTTCGGCACATTTTCTCTAATTAATCCGTAACTTGAGCCGGAACATGCCCGCTAGAAAAACTTTATATGCAAAGCTAGCAAATTTTATAAAAACCCACAAAGGCCCAGTGTACCTCTAAAAGAACAAAAAGAAAAATATGACATAGCACAGTTACTTTGTCATGCTTAGCCGAAACTGGAACAAAAACATTGACTTATATAAACAAGTTTGGTGGTAACGACATTAAACAATGGTTTTGTTATTACGTAATGTTCTCTAATGAGTTGTTTTGCTACCAACATCATCGAAACGTGAAGAAGCCGTGGAAATTGTGCTCTCTAAAGTTAACAAATTATATGCTTCGAAAATGAAGAATATACAGAGGAGTAGTCACAGGAAAGTAAAATGTTTTGGACATTACCTTGCTATATCATGTACAAAAATATTTTAATTTTCTTTCTTCTTTAAAAGGATAGACAAATATCATGTCTACCTTAATTTCTCTTAATCTATCTTACAATGCTGCAGAGATTCAATGTAGGTTATTCTTCAGATATGTGAGAAACTGTAAGTAGTCAATCTTTGCTGATTTCAATCGGGCGGTCTTGGCAGAAGAAGTACTACCACGTACTACAAAGTCATCACATAACTCTCATTGAGAATTGCCTTGTTGAGACTTATTTAACTGATCACGGCATCAATCCACGAAAATTTTACTAAGTAATAGAGTTAAAAAGTTGTTTGTTAAGGTATCTGAGGTGCGACGGGCTCCGATACGTAATCAATATGTTGATAAACTTTGCAATGTGACTACGAAGACAGCATTAATGCAGAAGAGCTTCTTTGGCATAGCACTGAAGATTTACAATAAACTAACCAACAGAATAGAAGACCTTTCTATACCGGATTTTAAGAAATCTTTATGTAATTTATTAATTAATAAATGCTATTATTGTATTGATGACTACTTAAGTGATGTAATAATTTAATATAATTTATATAATTAATTATGTAAAAATGGAATCACCTTGAATAATGCTTAATTTTATATGTATTTTATGCACAATTTTATATTTGTATGTCCTATGACAAAACATGGCGCATTATATTAATTTTAAGACCACTGTTATTGTACCTACCTATGTTTAACAAATAAATGCTGATTCTGATTCTGAGTATTCTGTATTTCTGTCCGTGTGGTGACGGATTAAGAATACGGTATGTCACCATCCCATATCATCCCATGGGTGTCGTAAGAGCCGACAGAGGGAGTATATTATGCAGAGAACAGCACTGTAAGAGAAGGAAAACTTGATACAAACCCTATACCAACCCGTTTGGCCAGTGTGGTATAGTAGACCAATTCCTCCTAGGCCTAGTCCAGCGGTGGACTGTTAAAGGCTGATGATGAGATGAATAGAGTATTCGCTTAAAATATAATTTCAAATGTCTCACGCGCATTCAAATATTATTAAATTAGAGACCAAAGAGCACCCTTTCTTGGAATTTGATGTAATATCAGAACTTAAGCAAAAGCAACCGGCTGCTGTCATTAATTATTTATGCATTTAGCAGAACTTAACGACATGCCTATAAACCGACGCATTCATACCATATTCTATACAATTATCCTTTTATGTGACCAGTCCAGACCGTATATTACTTAATCAAAAGCGCTGGACACAAGTTGAACTGCTTTTGAAGCGTGGCTCAATATCAAGATTAAGTGTCGGACACCTATTATATCTTTCAGCGGACTTTAACTAGTTTTCTTCTGAAACATTAATATTTCAAATGTTATCGCCGCCATCAAAACGTTTACTACTATCGTAACAAAGGAACTATCATAGTTTAATACTGTCCTCGCCATTAGCACAGATAAAATATAACATTTCGTGAGCGGCGCGCTGGCTGAATGCCAAAATTCTGTCGCCTAAACATGGTTAAAAAATTGCATTTATTCATTTGCTTATTGTAGTTGAGTAGACGGTTCGCCTTTCGTGTCAATGTGCAATACAAACTAAAACGTTCTAACGTTCTAAATTTGAACTTGGCGGTTGCAATCTGCCTGTACTGAATTCTATGTTCTCAATACTCAATACTCAATACGTTTATTGCCCACCATAATGTTACATAGATGTTATAAAAATAGCTATACAGTTCATTATGGACCCTGTAGGCACGGTAATAATATCTAACAGTATTGTAACTCCATACAAACGCACGAAACTCGAGTTATACCTACGCGCCGCGAGCAGAGTACCCATTAGACTGGGCGGACTGTACCTGCAGTACCCGCAGCCGCTATCGTGCCGCAGCTCGCATGCGGCGCGGCTGGTAGGTATATAACTCACGAAGACGGCCGAGTTACAATACTGTTAGATTATATTACCGTGCTGTAGGGCACGGCATCGTAGGAGAGAGGATGAAGTCACATACCTAGAGCTCAAATATCGGTAAAGTAATAATTTTAGTTAGGCTTAAATAATTATATAGGTACTTATCTATTTTCTTGTAATTATTTTACAAATCTATTCTATCTTTATACTCTTAAAAAATACAAATTGTGTATTCAATTTACTTCCTATGTAAATGCATTGATTTTAACATTATTTACTACAGTATATGCTTATCAGTTAAGTATTCATTTATTGTATAATACGCTTTATTTATTAATATCTGTTTTAACTTGTATATCAATTTCTTATCATTTGGTTCATTTCTTAAATATTCTGGGAGATTATTATATATTTTTATTGTCATAACGAATGGGCTTGTTGCGTGCATAGTTAGTTTAGAGGTGGGTAGATTTAGTCTATTTTTATGGCGTAATTAATATTTTATTTGGATGTCTTGTCTTTTACTATAAAAATCTGGATATTTACGTACAAATTTACACATTTCTAATATATATATGGAAGATAAGGTTAGAATATTATGCTGTTGATAATGGGGTTTGCAACTGTCGGTTTCATCTATGTTGACCAGTATC
Organism: Euclidia mi; assembly: GCA_944739405.2. NCBI lineage: Eukaryota > Metazoa > Arthropoda > Insecta > Lepidoptera > Erebidae > Euclidia > Euclidia mi. The sequence goes on along the minus strand of OX123194.2, from coordinate 475,228 downwards.
CTAATAAGTTTTTTTTGTAATGTGAAAAGTGTTGGTGTGTCTGTGCTATTTCCCCAAAGTATGATGCCATAACTAAGCCATGAGTAGGCATATGCGTAATATGTTATCAAGGCCGTATGCATATCAGTAGTTTTCTTAATTTCACGCAAGGCATAAGAAAATTTTGATAATTTGAGTCTGAGTTTCTTTATATGACATTTCCAATTTAAGTGTGTGTCTATGTTTAAACCAAGTAAAGTGAATTCTGTAACTTCTTCTAATTTTATATTATTATATGAGAAATTTAGGTGTAAGGGTGGTTTTTGACGGGGATGAAAACTCATCAATTTGGTTTTTGAGAAATTAATGTCTAGGTTGTGATCTGCCATCCATTTTGATGTCTTTTCGAGGATAGAATTTAAAATTAGGTTTATATTTAAAGCGTTTTGGCATGGGATCAGTAAAGAAATATCATCCGCGAATAGGACACACGGCCCTTCTATACATTTAGGTAAGTCGTTTGTGTATAATAAAAATAGGAGGCAGCCTATTACACTTCCTTGGGGGATAGAAGAATTTATTGTTATAGTATCTGATCTAATATTTTCTATAGTGTGAGTTTTGTGATTAAAATATTCAATTTCAACTAATTGTTCTCTATTATGTAGGTAAGATGTAAGCCATTCGTGTGCTTTACCACGTATTCCTATTCTGTACAGTTTATTTAATAATATATCAAATTGCAATATAATCTAACAGTATTGTAACTCGGCCGTCTTCGTGAGTTATATACCTACCAGACGCGCCGCATGCGAGCTGCGGCACGATAGCGGCTGCGGGTACTGTAGGTACAGTCCGCCCAGTCTAATGGGTACTCTGCTCGCGGCGCGTAGGTATAACTCGAGTTTCGTGCGTTTGTATGGAGTTACAATACTGTTAGATATTATTACCGTGCCAGTAGTATGCCCACTGCATATTTTTTGGTATTTATTATGTTTAAGGCTTCTTGAACATATTTATACACTGCTAAGATAGTCGACCGATTTTTTCGAAAGCCGTTTTGACATTCGCTAAATATTTTATATTTCTCGCAGAAGTTGTATATGCGATCACACATGGCTTTTTCAAACAGTTTTGATGCTGTGGGCAAGAGAGCTATGGGGCGGTAATTATTGACATCATTTTTGCTATCCTTTTTGTGAATAAGCTTTATTAAGGCTCTTTTCAATTGGTCAGGGAAAGTACCTTCCAAAAATGATTGGTTAATTAGTAGGTAAAAAGATAGAGTGAGTTCGTCGGCGCAGTGTTTTATAAGGAACGGTGGTAGTTCATCTAAACCGCAACTACGTTTGTTTTTCAAATTTTTAATTATTCTTTTTACTTCATATGCTTCTACTGGACTGAGAAACATTGTATTTTCAAGGTCTAGCCCGCACCAATCGGCAGATCCTCTGCTTAAATGGTTAGAGGTCTGTTTACCTATTGAGGCAAAAAAGTCATTAAAATGATTTTTTATTGCTTTGGGTTCTGATGAGAGATGATTATTTATGTACATTTCAAAGTTTTGTTTTACGCGCCTTGGTTTATTGTTAGTTCTTTCGTTTATAATATTCCACATGGCTTTAGTTTTATTTTCTGAGGATTTTATTTTATTTATATATTGATTCTTCTTTGCTATTATTACTGCTTGTTTTAATATTTTTTCGTATTTTTTGTAATGTTTTATTAGAATAGGATTTTTTGTTTTTATTATTAGTAATTTTAATAATCGCTTATTTTTACAGGATTTTTTATTCCTACTGTTAACCAATGCTTTTTATGTTTAGTTTTTAGTCTTACTTTACAAATGGGTATGCATGTATTTAGAATATTTAGTAGTATATTATTAAATGAATCGTAGTTGCTATTTATATTATTATTTAGTGTTATGATGTCTTGCCAATTTTGTAATTGTAATTTAGACTTAAAATGTTCTATGTTTCTATTATTATACAGTCTTTTTGTTGTATACCATATTGGTGATGGTTTTTGTTGCGGTAAATCTATTTCTATGATGGTTCCATTATGGTCTGAAAAACCAAGTTCTTCTACAAAAGTGTAAATATTTTTTGTATTGAAATTTGTAAATATTAGATCAAGGCATGTTGACGTGTTTTCGGTAATTCGCGTAGGTGACTTTATATGTTGTACAAAGTTGTATTCAAGCATGAGATCAAGAAATTTGTTTGTTTTTAAATTATTATCTAGCATATTAATATTAAAATCACCTCCAATTATGATATCATATTTTAAATATTTGCTATTTAAATATTGTAAAATAAGCTGTATTTGGTAGTAGAATACTTCTTCCTCTCTTCTATTCCAGTATATGGTAATTATTATTATATTATTTTTTAACAACTCAATTGCACATATTTCTAATACATATTCTATAGACATTGCAGTAATATCATTTCTTTCTATACTATCAATGTGGACCTGAAGAAGAATGCAGACGTTGCCTCGCCCGTGCGCGAAAATCAATCGCGATTTATAAAAATAAAACTTAAAGTATTTGCTATTTACGCACTTTGAGGCAGTACATTCGACGATGACAGGCACAGAACGATGAGATAATGAAATAAGTTAACTAGAGGATACTTGCAGCTACACTTGCACATTTTTATTTTTTATTTATACTTTTCTTCCCGATGCCGTAGGAATTTTGAAAAATCCCTTTTAGTGCACTCCTACGGATCCTAAGAAACATACGAGTACATGCCAAATTTCAGCTTCCTGTGCCCAATAGTTTTGGATGTAGGTACAATGTCTGTCAGTAAGTTAATGTGAATTTGATATAGGTATACAGATACAGCTAGTGGATCATCGTCTAATTGGTGAGCCCGGTTCTGTTGTATTGTAGTAGAACCATGCTAGTTATATGTTTAAGCGCGGATTGACTGGCTCGATCGGGGAAACACTACCGTCATTACCAGTTTGTCTGTAGAACGAGCTATTTAAATAACTTGAGTATCTAATATAAAAGACATTTATCGTAAAATAATTGTCAATTTAACTTATTTGCTCTCATTGCTTTCATGATTGCTTATTAAATGGCTTATATGCTTAACCTCGGTGAGTAGTGAATGCAAAATGAAGTCGGTCAATAATTATAATAAATATAGACAAGCATTATTTATTACTAACCGCAATACATGATTAGATCACGATTGTATATTTTAATGTCAAAAAATATGGTTATTTGTAATGCAATATCTCTAATCCTCTATTAAAATAGACTTGTCTTAACTGGCATATCATTGCGAAGCACAAACTATTGAAGCTTGCAACAACACATTTGACAGTCATTGGACAGAAAGTTTCAAAACGTAGGCTGTTAAAAAGAAAGGATTTTTAATTGCCCACCGGCAAAGAGCTCAGATATTTACATAGAGCGCATTTCCTACGGGCGCTCTTAAGACAATCTTTCTGTGACCCAAATTGCCGCTTGGTGGCGTGGCAGGCGTGGCTGTGACAGCTGTCTCTACGAGAGCAAGAGCGACGAACGTTCCTCCTGTGTATCGTAACTACGAGAGCAATAGAGAGAGAGAGAACGGAGAACGACGCCAGCGCTGCCGACGGCGCCAACTACGAACTAAACTGGAGACAGTCTCCACTTGGAATCGGCACACGAAATTCTCAAGAACTGCGCTTCTATGTAAATCTGTATTCATTGCCTTCGGTAAGTCAGTGTTTTACCGTCTCTGTTTAAAGAATGAATGCGAATAGCTAGAATTACAAAAATATAGTTGACATTAAGTAAATCAGTTATCAGGTACCAATCGACAACTTTAACCCCCAGTTTCACCACTCCTAATAAGCCATTATCTGCCAGTTAACTTCAAGATTGAAGGCAAATCTTGTATGATTTTATCTGTAAAATTAAACTGGAACTCATCGCACAGGTGTGAAACTGGCTCCAATTGATGTAAAAAATCGAGGAAATAAAACTATTGACGATTTACTTGTGTGCCACTGGTAACTAATTTATAATTTATATAACAAAAATTGTTCTATTAATATTTTTAATACATAAGATGTCAGACCGCGGACATAAAAATAAGGTTAGTTAATTAAATAGTTGAATTTTAGCATTCCCGAATAGAATTTAATAAACGCCAACTTTGTTGAATCTGGTCAAAGTCGTCCTCGCAGCACTTGGTCTATTGTGATTCGGTTCGATAGATGTTTTGAATAAGAAGGGTAGCCAATGTCCTTTGTTTAAGTTGAAGCACAAAACCTACCTATTTACATCTAGATGGGTTTGATGGTGTAGTTTTGAAAGAACAATAAAAACCCACATAGAGGTAGTTTTGTAAGTAGATTTGGTGTTTAGTTTCCAGTGTCAAATTACACAATACTTTTACAATATAACGTGCTTTCATCAGATAAAGGAACCGAATGTTCGATGCGATTTTAGTTTGATTAGTTCGATCACTATCGGTTCAAAAATTACAGTAGAAATTAGTTTCCTTGAAAATGGATTAATAAAATTGGTAGGAAACGATGAAACACAGTGTCGGAAACTTATGATTTACTGATATTGGTAAAACTCTTACACCTATTTTATCTGATTAATCCGGTCGGTAAATACTTAATTTTCTTAAGATTCAAATTGAAATTACGTAACGTATATAATATTCAAACGCTCCCAATCGCATGAAAAACTACTAAATACTTCTTTTAATCCCGACGTTACAAGACGCTTGCCTCAGTTATGGTCACTAGTAAATCGCACGTCATTCAAACGATAAACACTCGCCATGTGCATAGTATCGTACAACCATTGTAATTTCCATATCTAGAACACTTCTAGCAACAAGTAAGTACATATTGAACCCACTGCCAAGGTAGGACACTCTAGTCCACTTTAGTAAATGCCACGCGAAAGCAATGTATGTATATACCTACAATAAGTATAGCTCAAATCACAGGGTCGAGGCTCTTAGGTGGCTTGCGGCAAAGAAAGTAGCCATGCATTGATGGAGCCGCTTTTTATACCGCCTTTAGCGTGTTTAAGAGCAAAACTGTTTGTAGGTAGGTATAATTGAGGAGAAATTGGGATTTTAGTGTTCGCGAGGAAAGTGAAAGTACTCAATGTCTAGATTTCGAAATCCTTACTTTCCATTCTACTGCAAAAAATATTATCATTTTTTGTGGATGACGATATGTCTTCGCACTAATTATCTAAAACTTCTTGACCTAATTACACTGCTCAAATAACCATACCCAATAATTCACAAAATCAACCAATTAATTCTAACGCCACCATATTTCCTTTTGCTAAGTGTATGACTCATTTCCTTCACTAGCTATGTATTGCGTAATCTACGTTTGCTTGCAATATAAACATTGATTTGCACACGTGTGTCAATGTGAACGTTATTGACCTAATAAGTGCAAGGTAGGCGGCGCCGCGGGACACCGCAAGTGTCGAGGTTACGGCTCGGATTACAAAAACGAGGGAATAAGATTCTCCTTATGCACTCGCGCATACGCATACATACAGACATGTACACGAGCCCCCGTGGGATCTCCACCTTGTCGTGGTGGGGGAGCTCAGTAACCGTGGCTTGGACACCCGCGGTAAAGCTAAGAGAGATCCCGGGACTGGACGCTCCGCGTGGGCTTGCAGGGGCCTGCGCAGGATGCGTACCAAGGTGCGGATGCCCCAGGGCGGAGGGGCTCCATGAGGATTTTCCAATCCGACACCAAAAAAAAAATAACCATAATGTACACAAACACTAGACTAGTCTCGTTTTCAGTAAAACGGTAAAAAATCTGGGGATCTACCTCGATGAAACTTTGTCGTGGAGGCATCAAATACAAGAAGCGAGTCGCAAATTGTTTGCATCAGCAGGTTCGTTGCGTAGATTACGCAACTTCCTCCCTTCTACCACGAAGATTGCGCTTGCTCAATCTCTGCTTCTGCCTATCATTGACTATGCTGACGTCAGCTATCTTGACCCCACTGAAGAGCAGCTGGATAAACTTGAGCGTCTTCAAAATTTTTGCATACGATTTATATTTGGACTGCGCAAATATGATCACGTCTCTGATTTTCGCAACAAACTCAAGTGGCTGCCAATTCGTCTTCGCAGGAATACTCACATTCTTACATTGTTATATAATGTTCTATTTAATCCCAGTACTCCCTTTTATCTCAAAGAACGATTTAAGTTCCTTCATGACACACATATAAAGTCCTTGAGGTCGTCTGAGGATCTGACTCTGGAGATGCCGAAGCATTCAACTAATTACTACGACAAATCTTTCACTGTCCAAGCTGTGCGCTTATGGAATGCTTTACCACTAGAGATACGAAGAGTATGTTAAAAAACCATTATTTAAATCCTTAAGATTTTAGAGACATTAATTTACTTCACTAGTTATTATTACAGTATCTGTATTGTTTAGTATGTATAAAGATATTTATTGCATGTGCATACATTATGTATGTATCGTATATATGTAGGTATATAATGTATTGTATATATGTAGGTATATTTATTTGGTTTTGTATGTATATATTATGTATTGTATTGTATTTTAAAATTGAATTATTTACTTAATATAATACTACACCATCACCATAATATTGCTTAAAACATTCCTGTCCATCCAAAGGTTGCCTGGAAGAGATCGCCCTTGGTGATAAGGCCGCCGTTTGTACATAAATCGTAGTTTTAAGTCACTTTAATAATGTACTGTATTTTGGTGTGCAATAAAGTATATATCTATCTATCTATCTAGACTACCTATAATTAGGAAGTAGTGGTTAAAGCAGTCTCCAAGCCGTTTAGGAGTGTAGGTACCTGGATCTATTTTGTGTCAGCTGATTAAATGTTTCAAAAGATCCCCGTGATACATGATTTTTTCTTGGTAAGAGAGGCTTTTTTCACACACACGATTCTCTAACACTCATACGCGTTTACACACATACACATATAACGACGCATACGCACAGGAACTCGTACACACACATATATGCATTGTGCATTAATTCCTGGTACAGCAGATTACTAAATATCTCCATCAGGGAACTATGCACTGTTTTGAAATAAAGAAAATATTGTCCAATAGTATCTCATATTCTTTTTATCGTCCGTATATATTCGACAGTATTTCATTAGCCTATTGTCTCACTACTCCAGCGAGATCGCAGTCAGAGGAATAGTGCGATATTCGCAATTGAACATAAAGCTTGTAGCAGTTTGTCGATTGACACCATAACGCTAAAGGAGACATGAGAACATGATGGTTTACGGAGCCGAACTCAAGCCATCTAAGCGCAGCATGTATGAAGCTTCAACGATGACCTAACTTAGTGGAAATTCTAACGCTAGTCGAGAATTGACGGTGCGTCCACACCTGCCGAATAGATATACCAAAGCGACGCAACGAGAGGAGCAAGCCGAGTGCCTGCCATTTGCGACCTGGACTAAGTTCACCCTAATATCATAACTGATGAGTTAATAAAAAAATAATTTTAAAACTATAACCCAACTACGTAAAAAAGGGGGTCTAAAAAGGACGAAACAAGAAAATAGCTCATTCAGATATAAATCCAGAGCCGTGGTCGCTCCTATTGTATACCAGTGTATTACTATATGGAGTTAGCTGCCATGTTTAACGCAGGTATATGTTCCTGGCACTCACATTAGGTATACAATAGGTGCGACCACGGATCTGGATTTATATCTGAATGAGCTATTTTCTTGTTTCGTCCTTTTTAGACCCCCTTTTTTACGTAGTGGGGTTATAGTTTTAAACTTATTTTTTTATTAACTTAATGAATAAATCATCAGTTATGATATTAGAGTGAACTTAGTCCAGGTCGCGAATGGCATGCACTCGGCTTGCGCCTCTCATCGTGTCGCTTTGATATATCCCTATATGGTTTACCCTTTTGGCTTCGCCGTAGTCGGGTAAAAATTAAGTTTGCGTAGGAAGTCAGCTCGTTTAGGTTTCCATTTTGAGGCATATCCCTTGCGGCATCATCTAGGTTACACAAAGTATTATCCCTTGATCCCCATCAAATCAACGACCTAGCGCGGTGCTAAACATTCATGTTACGCTACTACGCTAATTTAGCGACACATGATCAGCACGTGGTAATCATTCTAACAACGCGGCCACTTCGCTTCCTTTTCGCATGCAAGCGCATTCTTGACGCGAAGTATGGGTGTGGACGCATCCTAAGCTTAAAGTGGAGCGCAAACTGAAGGGATTACTTGAAGCTTTCTACGGTAGTTTTGGTCAGTGGCCGATTTCTGCTCACTCAGTACACACACAAAGATTGTCGAGTTAGTGTGAATTCTCTTCTTTGTGAGTAGTTTTTTGTCTTTCCGTTTTATAACTCTCATTGACAATGAAGTAAAATAACAATGGACTGGTTTATACACCGTATATGTCAAGTCAGATGTTTTCGCTAAAAGTGTACTCAAGCCATGATATTATAGAAACTTACTGTAGAATTTATTTTTATTAATAAAATAAATATTTTCAAACATACCATTTTCATTAAAATGAATATTTTCATAGCACTACAACGAGATAAAGCGGTAAATAGTAAAAAAACAAACGCAATATTTAGCCCCCTTGTTATTACCGGCAATATAATAACTAAACTTGTCGACAAACAGCGTCATCTTAAACCATGTATTTTTGGTATAGCAATATATAAACGCCCTTTACTTATTATTCTGTGATATTAACCATGATCTTATACTTATATAAAATATATTAATATAAATTAAAGACGTTTACACATGTGTGTGGGCGATAACATTTACTTGCTGTCTCACCGTTCTAAAGGTATAAGTAATGGGATAATTAACCATTAATTTAATATTCCATGAGCCAGCTTATCGGTATCTCGATAGATATTAAATATTATCTATGGTCCCTTTTATGAATTTGCGATGGAATAATTATTTACTACGAGCTTCGCGGTCAGAAATAGCCTTTGCCGGAATTTGGGGCTTGATCTACAGAACAATTTTTTTACCTACAGTTTACGGATTTTATCGCGTTATATTACTTTCACTGGTTATTTGTAATTACATTTAAACCGAAAGATCTAGGAATTACATTTTTATTACTAGCCGACGTTTCGAATTCTTTACAGGATTCATGTTCACGGCAGACTGAGGTGATATTTGTCTTTGTCTTGAATTTAAAAGTTATCTCAAAGTACCCGAACATTTTTCAACTATTGGTGTTACTATCTATAGTTGAAAAATGTTCGGGTACTTTGAGATAACTTTTAAATTCAAGACAAAGACAAATATCACCTCAGTCTGCCGTGAACATGAATCCTGTAAAGAATTCGAAACGTCGGCTAGTAATAAAAATGTAATTCCTAGATCTTTCGGTTTAAATGTAATTACAAATAACCAGTGAAAGTAATATAACGCGATATAATCCGTAAACTGTAGTTTAATTTCAATGTGTAACATTCGCGTAAACCCAAGAAAATATAATTTTTTTACCGTTTATGAACATCCTGATTTGACAGAACGAATTCTCTAACTAAAACATGAATACAGGTAGTGTGTTTTTAAAAACAAAAGGCAGAATTACATGATAACCTTACTAAAAGCCCCATCTCGGTCAAAAGTCGTACAGAGAACTTACGAAGTATGCAAGCTCAAGGCGGTACATGGACACTGTAGATGTTCACAACGTTTACTCGCCACGGGGCTTCGGACAAACTTACAAGATATCTAATATTATTGTAGGTACTAACCCATTTTAGTGAAACTTACTCCGTGTGTAAAGGTACGTCTCCGCCAAAGCATATTACCAACAGTTGTTGAAAACACAAAGTGCAACGCAGCGCTCATATTGTACTCGGCTTGCCATTCGGCACAATTAAGCAACGCTTGCACAGGTCGCCACTTGGATGGGTGTCCGCATGTGGCTTTTATTCGAGCACTACTGTGCTTCGGCAGGCACGTAAAGCTGTAGGACCCTCTTCTTGTCTGGACAAGTCGGCGATCTGCGAGCGGTCTGGTAATTCCGACACCAGAGTTGGCTACTAGAAAGAACTCTAAAGTTGATTTTTTTACTGCTGGAGATGTATGTTAAGGTGCCCACATGTAGGTTACCTGTCTGGCCTACCGTTCGAGTGGTTAATGTCTTAATCACCCTGAACAAATCATTTTGCACTAGGTATATACATATTATTTACCACCATCAATCGATAAAATCGAAATCAACCAAGCCTTTAACCAATTTATTCACAAAGACAATAAAATTATTCAACATGATATTTCATTTACATTGTAAACAGCCATATCTGTTGTAATGATTCCTAAACGTATAGCCTATCTAAAATATTCTAGTGTTTATGACTATATGCCGGTCATAACTCCCGAGTCAGCCCTGAATGTTGAATGCCTATTTTGGTGTATGGCCTTCATCTTTGGAACATGACACGATATTTAGACAAAGGAGTGAATGTCAAAGCGCATATGTTACAGGCGATCTGTATAATTCAGGTATTGTATTCAATTACCTAAGTTACCCTCAAATCTTCTTTTTTGTATATAATATTATTGCCTCAAACTCATAGATTTAGTATTTCCTAGCTCTTAAGAATCTAATTGCATGTGGTGTTTACCTTTAATTAGTTGTACAATTAAGTCAAGCTATATATGAATGTAAGATGTGATAAAATTATTGTAACAACTGTTGGTAAACCTAAATAATAAAATAAAATAAAATAAAATAAAATTGCTAGGCAATGGGTGCGTGTGGTGAAGGATTAAGAATTCAAAGTGGCACTATCCTGTTTCGTTCCGTGGAAATCCTAATACATATAATATCGTAAGAGGCAAAAATATGAAGCCACTAGTATCTTCAAAGATATGGCAAACTCATTGTTAAACCCCGTATAGCTCGAGAAACTTGGCTAGCGTGCTGGAGTAAGGCCAAAACCTTCTCATAGTGAGAGGAGGACTGTGCCCACCAGTGGGACAGTATAAAGGGCTGATGATGATAGCTCGAGAGGTATAGTTGGCCATATCTTCCTACTCGCACTTACAATACAATTATGACGCAAATTAATCTCTAAATTTGCATCTGCCACTGCCTCCGTGGTCCAGTGGATAGCGTATGCGACTGCTGATCGGAGGTCCCGGGTTCGATTCCCAGGTCGGGCAACGGTGTTACTGCGTTTTTCCGAATTCTCAGTAGCAGCACGGAGTCTGGTGATATGCCCGGTAACGGCAATAGGCTCGCCCCCTATTACGTGGGACCTAAATATTCATGGCGAAATGTGGGTGTAATATTACGCCTCTGCCTACCCCTTCGGGAATACAGACGTGAGTCTATATAAAATTAATCTCTTAATTTGCGTCTTGCATCTCGGCCTAGGCCCTGCAGTGCACTGCGAAGAGCTATACATATGATGGACGTAGGCAATGTATATGTAGAATACCAGGGGACTCGAGGTCATTTCATGTTTGTCTATTAAATATTTTGCTTGTAAATAAATGCCTAACCCTCCTGGAAACAGGCGTGAGTCTATGTATGTATGTATGTATACTTTGCTTAGGTAAAGTATTCGACTCCTAAAGATTGCCCATCGGCAATGTGTAAAATAAATAGAGTCTTATTTGCGGGTGGCTCAAGATCGAATCGAAGACGATTGGAGGAGGCCTATGTCCAGCTGTGGACGTCTTTCAGCATTACCTAGGTCATCATTATCATCCTAGCGGCATCTCCTCCACTTCGCACTGTCTTCAGCATCCCTGGTGGTTAGTCGATTGGCACGTCAAGCCAGCATTTCTTTGGCCTTCCCCGTTTACCGCGGCCCGGCGGAGGTAGCATAATGGCAAGACATTTGTTACCCACGTAAGATGCCGGTTGACGTAAGTTTACAGCATTACCTAGGTACTGTATAGAATACCTGACTATACAGATTACCGGTAACATATAGTCGCACTAACTCACGTAGAACCGATAATCATTTATATTGCTTACAGTTTGACAGCTGTTGAATTTGCATGTTAGAATAAAGTAAACGTTTGGTAATACATTATTTTGGGTGGGATAATATCTATGTAGGAATTTTGTTTTACTCATTACACATGTTATGTGAGAAGTTGCATCTATTATCTTCACAATGACAAGTGGTCTATGAGAGGATTTGATCAACTATATTACTATACCATAGTGGCCAGTGGTATAGGGTTTAGTGTCGACTGTTCCGTCTCTTCCCAAATATAATATTTAATTTTTGTATTGGCATCATGGCAGCGATAGCCTAGTGGAGAGACCGACAGACTGCTATGCAGAGGGTCTCGGGTTCGAATCCACGGCACGCACCAATGACTTTTCGGAGTTAAGGGCGTATTAAATTGTTAATTATCGTTTGCTAATCGGTGAAGGAAAACATCGTGAGGAAACCTGCATGTCTGAGAGTTCTCCATAATGTTCTCGAAAGACATGTGAAGTGTGCCAACCCGCACTAGGCCAGCGTGGTGGACTATGGCCTTACCCATCTCATAGTGAGAACAGGCCCATGCCCAGCAGTGGGACAGTATAAAGGGCTGATGATGATGATGATTGGCGTTAGACGCCCTTGACACCTAAAGAAATGAAATGTAGTAGTAGACACTTTGTATTCTTTGAGCCACCATCACACTTGGACTGGTAGGTATGATAGTTTGAATTAACAATAACGATTCATCCGGCGACACGCAATTGCCTAGTATTTCTTTATTGTTACCGCTTTATCTATAACTAGCCGTTTCCCGCGGTTTCACCCGCGTCCTGAGGGAACTACTTTGCGTACCCGAAAAACCCAAATATCTTACGGACCCCTATTTTTCTAAAATAAAATATAGCCTATGTTACTCACAGATAATGTGGCTTTCTAATGGTGAAAGAATTTTTAAAATCGGCCCTGTAGTTTTTGAGTTTATCCATTCCAAACAAACAAACAAACAAAAATACAAAATTTTGCTCTTTATAATATTAAAAAATAAATAAGTATAGAATACTACATAGATTCGTTTAGGCATTTCACCCCAGCCGTCGCCACATCGCACATCGATATTATAATTATCGGATATACATAATATATCTGAACAGTAATATAATTACTTGAGAACTATACCAATTAGAACACCGAATGTATAATTATCCCAATTAGTGAAGTTTTGGATGACACTGATTACTAAGTATATCTTGGCACATGCACTTAGATCATATCAAAGGCAAAATCGCCTGTCACTGAAGAGTATTAGTCAATGCATTGCAAATAAAGTTCGTTATAATATCTATAACTCGCTTGTGAAATCACATCTTCCGTATCTTATTGAAACCTGGGGTAGCGCTAGCAACCGCAAGCTAAAAGAACTTTAAAGGATCCAAAACAGAGTAATTAAAATTATTTTTCGTTATCCCTATTTGATACCGACCAGTTTTTTTTAAACAAACCAAGCTAATGAATATAACACAATTATATAATAGCTACCTGTATTTTAATCAGAAAAAATATTAATAAAACAATTAACGCAATAATATCGTTTACAAATAAATCGCAACTTACTAAACTCTTTTCCTGCCAATATTTCCATCCAATGATGGTAGATATTGCTTTAAGCGATAAGGCTGCCCTTTGTACTTTACCTAATATACAAGATTTCTATAATGTTGATACTGGTGTACAATAAAGTTTAAATAAATAAATAAACGTAGTCTTCGTCGACCAAGTCTATTTATTTTGCCTAAAGCACGTACAAACTATGGTAAAAAAACATAACCTTTGGGGTAGCACAACTTTACAATAAATTACCATCATGTATTAAAAATGTGAAGTCGTTTAAAGTCTCAACTATATGGATATATATCACAAAATGGAGATTAAAACCTTCAAATGAAATACAACTGTTAAACGAAGCCAATACGCGTCATACAGACTGTACTAATATTGTATGATTCGAAGATTTTTGTACCTACCCACATTACAAAATTATTTTATTGTTCTCTTGTAAGTGGATACTGTATCTTTTTATGAGAATAAACATCTTTGAACCTATGTATATCTATAAAGACTTGTTACAGAAACTAGCTGTCCTTATTGAATTCATCATTATCCTAGTATTTAATTATCACACCTCTGACTTTTCGAAGTTATAGTTTCGGACATACGTCACAGTGTGTATTAAAAATGTTAATTATCGCTCGCTTAATAATGTGCCCGGCAGATGGCAATAGGTTCGCCCCCTATTGTATTGGGACCTAAGTATACATAACTGGCGAAACGTGGGTGTGTAATACACCTCTGCATACCTTCAGGGATAAAAGGCGTGAAGTTACGTTATGTCATTATCCTAGTATTATCCCGTTTACGTCCAACATTTTGGACTAGGAGACTGAATTTAGGTAGTTTACTTGTCAAAATATTAGCTTTACTCAAAACGACTGACCTACACAACCGAAAGGGATAGCGATATGCCATGGCTTGGGCCAGGGTCAGTAAATTCAAGGATTACTCCCCGTAACGACTGTCAAAGATATCTGTGACTTTAAGGACCGGCGGTTAACGTTTTATCTGAGCTCTAATTTAACACGCACGTGATTACGAAAAATTATTAGTTTTGAGCCCAATATCCTCCCTCTGCATGGCAGTCTGTTGGCATCTCCACTAAGCTATCGCTGTATTGATGACTTTACCTATTTCATTATTTTACGTTATAAACTGTGTAAAAATCCTTAACTGACATGTCATTGCAAAGTCTAACAGCCGAAAGCATGAAACTTGGACAGTGGGTAAACGACAGTGGTCAAAATTGTGGAAATAAACAGCTATAGTGATAAGGTCTAATATCGCTTGGCAGTAAACTACTCGCCATTACACTGCCGGCTGCTCTTTATGTGCGAGTACAAGTTCATTCATAAAGGCTAAGGCTCGCCTCCTACACATTGAAGTATCGCTCTGTTCGAAGTGACGTCCCTAACTCTTCTCTTGTTCTTTTACAGAAGGAGTCGCTTCACATCTGTTTAACTGTTTATGAGGATGCATTTGGCTCACAGTTTGTTGCAAACTATTTGTCACATAAAGAGCCTAAAGAGTGAGCAGAAATCTCTAAATTATTGCGTTGCAAATTACATATTGTAGAATAGTAACGAAATGCATGTGCGATTTGTGCAACGCACTTTAAAACCACGTGTTTAGGAAGTGACCCAACGCCTATGTCCTGCAATCTTGGTAACCAAAAACCCAAAAGCTGAAATAATGAAATTAAAATTAATGTAAATAAAAAAATATTGAGTAAATATCGCTTGAGACGCTCTACAGTAGGTCAATCATTTTTAGTGATGTAATACCCACCTAAAAAAAATTCAGCAAATGCATTCGTTGCAGATTTCTTAAAAGCAAAGCCAACTATCAGCCGCAAACTATCCGCCTACCGAAATGCCTTACAAAACGATCTTGAACCAAACAATTTGTCACCGGCACAGAGTGGGAGTACTAAAGGAGCTGCGATCTGTCTCCTAGCGTTCAAATGAACAAACCCACCGCTCTTCGACACTAACTAATGGAATTTTTAATAATAGCTAGTGGGCTAAATGGGGCACGAGCTTGCAAGTACTCGACTTGACTAGTAATGTGAACGAGGCATCGTTTACATACGACAGAACACCGTAGGTATATATATGTATGTGCATATATATGTGTAGGTGCGATTCGTCTGCAGACGGCGTTGAGAGTTGATCGATTAGGTACAGCATATCTGCGTTCTTAGTTCACGCTGCGGTATAAAATGTGATTATTATAATAATTTTAAATCTTAATATATAAAATCCTTGCGTTACTGACTGACTGACAGACACGCTACAGCCGAAACTATTGGGCGCAGGAAGCTGAAATTTGGCATGTGTGTTCCTTGGGGACCGTAGGGGTGCACTAAGAAGGGATTTCCCGGAATTCCCACGGGATCGGCCAAAATGGGTTAATTTAAAAAAAATGCAGGCGTAGCTGCTGGCGTGCTCTAGTAATTTTATAATGTCCTTGTTTATACTTTTAGGTACTCTGCTGCGCTTCGTAGTTTTCCTGCCACTTCTCACTTAGCTTGCTAAGTGAGAAGTAATAATATATGACATAGACCTGGATATAGGCCTTTCCTAACTTGTTATACCACGCTGGCCACAGGGGTTGGTACAGTATTTGATTTCAAGTTCTCCATCTCTGCGCAAAGATAGTATTTTTTATTTTTTCAAGGTAGTAGAGCCGTGCTGATTTCAGCATGAATGGGCCGGCTCGACCGAGGAAGTACTACCCTCTCACAGAAGATCGACGTAAAGTAACATTACCTAAACTGTTGCGTTTCGTTCGGTGAGTGAGAGTGCCGGCGGCCCTATCCACTATTCCTTCTCCCTCATCCCACTCCTCATCCTATCCCTTTTCCCAACACAAAGGGGCGGCAACGCACTTGTAACTCCTGTGGTGTTGCTTGTGTCCCTGGGCGGCGGTAATTGCTTACCATCAGGCGATCCATCAGCTCGTTTGCCGCCTATTACCATAAAAAAAATTGCTTCATGTATTTTTCTTAGTCGTCTGTAAGCCACGGAAATGGGTTCGTGATATTTTGAATTCTTAATTCGTCACTAATGGACTAAATCTGTGTACTTAAAAGTGATAATGTATTCATGCAATACCCTTATATCTATAGTTCGAAGTCCCGTTGTCCGGTTGTATCGCCTTGACACACCTTATAATGCCAATAGCCACCTACGCAACTCTTCGGTGGAACGGACTCTGCCCGTGCCGTGAAATGTGCGATAGCATAACGGTATACAATAAAGTACACTAATACAATATAGTACTGCGACTGTTGTTGTAATGTTCTTAATACGATAATAAGAAAGCTAATAACATATTCTGTCATATGTGAATAGATCAGTAAGCAGACTTTAGACTAAAAAGAAAAGTCTTTGGATGCAACTGGGGTAACGTTGGGACGGTGATGATGATTATATGTTACTAGAGGATGCCCGCGGTTACACCCGCGTTATTTAAAGCTACTGCTCTGCTCCCGTCGCTCATAGCGTAATGTTATATAGCCTATAGCCTTCCTCGATAAATAGACTATCTAACACTGAAAGAATTTTTCAAATCGGACCAGTAGTTCCTGAGATTAGCGCGTTCAACCAACCAACCAAACAAACAAAGAAACTCTTCAGCTTTATATATTAGTAAGTATAAGATATTTTATGTTTTGTATTGACGACATAAAACGTCTTTGACCGTAAAATTGATGTAGTATATGTACATATAAGGGTCGTGATGTCAAAAGTCAGAATATTATCAAAAACTTTTTAGAAAAATCAATATTGACATTTACTGCATTTATCCATACACCAACATAAAAATCTGAATAGTTGTTTAGTTGATCGCGATATGAAAACTCCATATATAACGCACTGGTGTTATCAGTCGATTCTTTTCTTTATGGCTATGTAGGTATAAATGTTGCGAATTCGTCGCTTATTGCTAAACCGTAGACTATGCCTCTACAATACCCATTTTGACCCACAAGGTTTCTGCAAGAACCTCTCATCTTTTTCAAAAACATACAGCTTGAACAAAAAAGACCTCTGCATTCAGTTACTACGTTATCATACACCACTCGTTTGCACTCATACTCACAACGAATGAGCACGACGTTTCGTTTTACTATTTGTCCCGCTCGAGGCACAATGCAAGTGTCCGGACACTTGTAAGTGAATGTTGATGTTCTTCATTATAACGTTAATTAACACTGTCGCCGCGGCGATGCAGCTTTTCTGAATATTGTATATTTGTGTGTAGGTATGTGTGAGAAGATTTAGGTGTCGTGGTGTGTCATCATCAGCCCTTTATACTGTTCCACTACTGGGCACGGGCCTCTTCTCACTATGAGAAGGGTAAGGCCATAGTCCACCACGCTGGCCAAGTGCGGGTTGGCAGACTTCACATGTCTTTCGAGAACATTATGGAGAACTCTCAGACATGCAGGTTTCCTCACGATGTTTTCCTTCACCGATTAGCAAGCGATAATTAACAATTTAATACGCATTTAACTCCGAAAAGTCATTGGTGCGCGCCGTGGATTCGAACCCGAGACCCTCTGCATAGCAGTCTGTCGGTCTCTCCACTCAGCTATCGCTGCTCTTTGATCGTGGTGTGTGCGGTGTATGAAATATTTAAGGCTGGTTCAAGTATAATAACAATGTCTACATTCATGTCTTTTCTTGACTAAAATACGTGGTTTCTGTGGCGATGGATTAAGAATGCAATGTGTCACTTAATAGTGACACATTGCATTCTTAATCACGTTACGTCACGGTTTTCGGATTTCTTAACAATCGTTTTATGGTCACGGAGACACAGGAGTTGGCTAACCCTCTCCTATTTTCACCTATAAACAATAACACGTCAGAACAATACAGTAAGCAGTGACACGTTACCGTTATGTTATATGTAATTGTAACTATTAATTAACTTTATCTATGGCAATATATAATGTTCGTGTGGTGACGGATTAAGAATACGAATTGTCACCACCCCATATAATCCCATGGGTGTCGTAAGAGCCGACAGAGGCAGCATATTATGCAGAGAATAGCACTGTCAGAGAAGGAAAACTTGATACAAACCCTATACCAACCCGCTTGGCCAGCGTGGTATAGTAGGCCAATTAGTCCTTTCAAAGGAGAGGCCTAGTCCAGCAGTGGACTATTAAAGGCTGATGATGATGATGATGATGATGATGGCAATATAAACAGAGGTATCATCATTCTGTTGCCCTGGTCCTAATTTATTTGGGGTCGGCAATATAAACACAAGTATAACAAACAGTAAAACAAATAAACATCCTTCCTACCCTCTGATAGGTATCAAACCTAAGACTCTCCTTAACAACGCAAAGTAAAATATGAAATACCTTTTAAAACATATAATTTTGTCTCTCAAATTGTGAAGACTAAAAATCATACACTCAGTAACACTCAACCAAAACACGCTCGCACAAAGTGCCTCCGGCGTTATCCCGCCTACACATATTAAGTGCTCGAGTGTAATAAAGAAATAAATCATAATTATGCTTCTACCAAACTGTACCTATATTATGTCTCACATTGTTCTACTTATAATGGAAGTATATGACTATAATATGGTGAATCATGTAATTTTAATATTGAAAGTTATAGTTCAACTGTAAGTGTAATTCCATTACTATTTTGTAAAATAAAATAATTGTACAAAACTAACATAGGTAAGCACTTTTTATGATTACAATTTAATACGCCTTCAGAGGTCCATGGAGCTCTGAAGGCGTTTATGAACAGTCAAAACGTGTTCAGAAAGGCAAGTTTGACTGTGCATAGTGGGGTGTTAGTGCCTACCCTTATGTACGGTAGTGAAAGTTGGGAATGGCAGAAGAGACTTGAAAGAAGAATAAATGCTGTAGAAATGAGAGCACTGAAAAGCATATGTGGTGTATCTTTGACCGACAGAGGAAGGAATTGTGTGATAAGAGAGTGGTGTGGAGTAAAAGAAGATATACTGACAAGCATCGAGAAAGGCATGTTAAGATGGTTTGGGCACATGGAGAGGATGGATGACGAAAGACTGACAAAGAAGATATGTAAGGCAAGTGTACATGGGACAGGCCGAAGGGGAAGACCTAGGCGGACGTTCTCTGACCAGATTGGACACATCCTAAAAAAAAAAGGACAGGTCAGAAGTACCCTAAACAGAAGAGTATGCATGAGAAACTTGATAGGAGTGAATAAAGCGAGAGAAATATGTCAGGATCGTTGCAAATAGCGTTCCGTAGTCTCTGCCTACCTCTCCGGGAAACAGGCGTGAGTCTATGTATGTATGTACAATTTAATACACACATAGCTTCAAAAATACATAACGCGCCTTGGGTTTGAGCTCGAGAGCTCCTCTTTTTTATGGAAATAGGCGGCAAACGAGCAGATGGATTGCCTGATGGTAAGCAATTACCGCCGCCCATGGACACAAGCAACACCACAGGAGTCACAAGACGTGCGTTGCCCCCCCTTGGTGTTGGGAAAAGGGATAGGATGAGGAGTGGGATCAGGGAGAAGGGATAGGGGATAGGGCCTCCGGCACTCTCACTCACCGAACGAAACGCAACAGTTTAGGTACTGTTACTTTACGTCGATTTTCTGTGAGAGGGTAGTACTACCCCGGTCGAGCCGGCCCATTCATGCTGAAATCAGCAAGGCTCTACTACCTTGAAAAAGCTTCTCTTGAGTTGTTCGCTGGTATCTCCACTAGGCTACCGCTGCTTTACCAGACTAAATATTAACACAGCCTCTAAAAACCATTGTTTCGATTACATAAAATGGGAATCGAACCGAACAAAAATTGCCGTAATAATAAGCGACGAAAATACCGCTCAAACTATAAAGTGCATTTTAAATATTAGATTATAAAAGCAACTACATTAATCCAATTTAGATTTCTGATAATTAGTGCAATTAAAATTCATTTCATAATAGTGTATAACGAGCGAATTATCTGCGAGTAGAGAGAACACGGCGGTAATGCGGGAACACATTTATCTTCATTAGAGGCTTATAATATACATACATATTACACACTACCACCAATTTACACTCGTGTAATTTAACAGCCAGTTTCGATACTCGAATTTCTCTTTTACATACAAATATTTTATTGGTTGTCATGAAGATCTTTGACAGTCGTTATAGGGCGTCAGGTCAGTACCTTCTAAATAAACTGACACTAGTCTAAACCATGGAATATTGCTATCCCTTCGGGTTGCGGAGGTCAGACAGGCAGTCGCTCTGTGGAAAAGCTAATATTCAGCCAAATCCGGTTAGACTAGTAAGCGGACCCCAGATTGAAACTGGGATAACACTAAGAGAAGATCGAGATACAAATATTTTATTGTACATCTTGATGAGCCCACGGTTACACACCCGCGTTCCTTAGGGCTTCTGCTCCGCTTTCGTAGAGGTAAAAGCTAAGCTATCAAACACAAAAATAATTAATCAAATCGGACCAGTAGTTCCTGAGATTAGCGCGTTCAAACAAGCAAACTTTTTAGCTTTCTTATATTAGTAGCTAACTAGCTATGGATATTGAGGACTTAGCTATCGTTTACTATACTCTAACATTTTCAAGCCGTCCATTTAACTTTCAATATAATGTTACCAATATAGTTCCAATTTATATTATGTCTTTTGGAGTAGCCTGTCTTCAATAACCGCCTTACCGGTTCCACTGTGCAGAGAATACACTCAATGACCTGTATTCAATCCCGATACAGGACAAGTTTTCAAAAATTGTGGTTTCAATGTAATTGATCTTTTTGTGTCCAATACGGAAGATTGTTCTATACAAAGGAAAGAAAAGGCTTTCACGGTGCGCTGCGAACAGATGTTCTCGGACAAAAATGTTAAGTATAGGTGACGTCTACATGTACCAAAATCCCTTGTTAATTAATGCATGTCACATTAAAAATAAAAATTGGCCAATTGCGAGTCGGAGTCGCGCACGAAGGGTTCCGTACCATCATGTACAAAAGAAAATCACGTTTGCTGTATGTACACTTAAATATTTTTTAAGTTTCTACCTGTCTATAAGATCGAGTAACAAATTGCTTAAAATTACGTTTGTTGTATGGGAGCCTCCCTTTATTATTAACTTCTTTTAAATTAATTTTTTTTAATTAATTTAAAGCGTCTACCTGTTACAGTTAATAATTTTGAGCAAAAAATACGAAAAAAACACGTTTTTTGTATGGCACCCCCCCCCCCCCCTTAATATTTGCATTTTTTTATTTTAGTATTTGTTGTTATCGCGGCAACCAAAATACATAATTTGTGAAAATTTCAGCTTTCTAGCTATCACGGTTTATGAGATACAGCCTGGTGACAGACGGACGGACGGACCGACAGACAGACAGCGGAGGCTTAGTAATACGGGACCCCGTTTTTTACCTTTTAGGTACGGAACCCTAAAAATTAACCTTTCAGATCAATGCTAGTTGGGAACGAGTTCTTAAGTAAAATTTCAATTTAAAAACTTTAAGCTAAGTACTTAGACGACGATTTATTTATTATTTAGCAGCACTAAATTCAATAATAAAAATGCTAAAGAATTTTTTTTCATTAGATTTTTTTGTAGGACCTTCAAAATAAGAGTAAATAAAACCTCAACAAAACTTTTGTATCTAATGACTGTATTGTCCCTAACCATTAACGGCATTAACATCCTTTGGCATTTTAAACACACACCAACAGTCGAAAATACGAACCTCATTTTAACACTCCCGGCCTATAGAAAAAAATTAAGAACAGAATAATAACATATTATTACGTTTTCAACCGCACCTAAGTAATAGCTGAGCACAAACTAACCGAATTTTAATGACATTTTGTTGTAATGCTTTTCGGAATTTCTTTGAAAGTGAACATATCCGTGGTACAGTGGATAGCGAATGCATCTAGTGATCTGGCGGTCCCGCCTTCGATTCCCGGGTCGAACAAAAATGTTATTGAGATTATACGAGCCACGTGCAACGTAGCGTACATTGGCTTAATTATTCCTTTTGTAATGTCAGCAATTTACTTCTTTCATTATTATAGTTAATCATATTAGAAATTAGTTCGCGTTCACGTCTTAGCATCAACTGACGTACCGCGTCTCACCTATCATTTCGCGTTCGATAATCATTGTAATCGCGTATCAATATCATATCATCTTTTATCTTATTTTTCTATCAATATAGTCAGTTAAATTTATTTCTGAGTTTTACTGATTATACCTTACTACCCCGGGTGTGCGGACCGTACAGAGATTTTCCGAATTATAAGTAGAAGTACGGAGACTAGCAATGCGGCCGTTACGGAAATATGCTCGCCCCCGAGGACCCTAAAATTCATAAAGTGAAATGGGTGTGTAATATTACACCTCTACCTACCCCTTCGGAGATACAAGCGTGAGGATATATACGTTTTCAACCGCACAGACTGACAGAAATTTAATGACATTTCGTTCGTTGCTTTCTGGAATTTGGTTGAAAGTGTACCTACGTTAGGTGATCTGCTATCACTTATAGTAATTATTGACATTTGTTGGGTCTGCTGGTCCCTTGCGTAGGGCGCTTGTGTAGGGGATTGTATTGGATCCTGCTTATGGGACGCCTCAGAATTGTATTCATCTGGTTAGTTATTGAATTTGTTTGTGATGATTATCCTCTTTATGCGAAATGACCAGACTTACATATTACTACCTTACCACAAACAAATTATAAATTAAGTACAATTTCATATTCGTAATTTTGGCTGTGGACCTTAAGTTCCCGTTATTGTTAGCACTAAATTTCATTCTCTCGATTTTTAGGTACATTTACAATATACACCAGTACATGTAAACTATACAGCTCACAAAATATATAGTTTTCATTTATATTCAAGACGACTAGCAACGAATAGGCTATGAAAACACTTTAACAAAAAATGCTACAATAAGAAACAATGTATATGTACTTATAAATTGTCTGCCATTAATCGGAATCTAACCTTGCTCTAGAAATAGTTTCATTACTCAGCACTTTTTTATGACCGCGTTCATAAAACTATATTTTTTATGACAGCCTTTGTTTTGTATTCAATATCATCCAAAAAACTAAATTAATTGTATGTGTATTTATTTTTCAGTGTTTAAGAAAAATATTATTAATTTACAACTTACAATAATTCGACTAAATTATGCATGAAAATGGCTGCAATGGCTCTTAAAATAAAATAACATTTATACTGGCTGTATTTCGTAACAGCATTTTAGCTCACAGTAAGAGCAGGTGCGCAAAAAGGAAAAATAAGTAGAAATTAAACTACAGTTTACGGATTTTATCGCGATGTATTGGTTTCACTAAGTTATTAGGTAAGGTAAATTTGAAACGAATGATCTAGTTCTCTTGAATTTATAAGTAGTCTCAAAAATAAATTCAAGAAAAAGACAAATATCACCTCAGTCTGCCGTGAACATGAATCCTGTAAAGAATTCGAAACGCCGGCTAGTAATAAATTAAAAATGTAGTTTCTAGATCATTCGTTTCAAATGTAATAACGCGATAAAATCCGTAAACTGTAGTTTAATTTCAGTGTGTAACATTCGCGTAAACCCAAGAAGATACTATAGGAAACATAAGTTCTAAACTATAATTAAAAAGCCTCCTCTTTCTACAATATTTATTAATTAGAAAATAAAGATGTTGCGTCGAAGACAACAGTATAGTAGGTACACAATCAGGCACACATAAAACCTTGAAACTTTTTGGCATTACTCCTCCAAATTAGATTTTAATTATAGGCATAAAACTCTTTATGGCGTCCTTTAAAATAAGTGGTATAAGATAGAAACGGTGGCTCTTGCCCTTAATCAGTGGGAACAAGGTTGCAGTAATCTTGAGAAAGAAGATGATATCAGAAGGCGACCCTTTAAGTCTCTAAACACACTATGCTGAAGTTACGCGACCGAAGTGTGACAGGATTACGCCTGCAATACTACTTGAATTACCTACTGACGACACATGCCAAAATTACGTTGCGTTATAGCGTACAGCTTACTTCGGTCGGGCGTAAGTTCAGCGGCAACTTTTCTAGAAGAAGAGCACAAGCGTGGTTCGTAGCACGAGCGTAAATTCGGCACTTATGGTGTGTCATATCAGCCGAATACATCGGAACGTAAAATCAGCCGCAAAACTTCCGTCGCATATCTTCGACGTAATGTGTTTAGACAGTAATAAACGCGATAGGTCGCGCGCCTCCAGGCGAGAATGCGACCCTCCCGTTTATTATGTTCTCGACTTAGTTGAGGTTAGGACCAACATAATAATATCGAGTTATACAAATTACGTTACGATCTGGGTTAATTCAGCCGTTGGAATTGTTTGTACGAATGGGAAAGAAGTGAGGTTGTATCTAATGGAGATTAGGAAAGACATACCTGAAACCAATCTCGAGATTGCATACCTACTAGAAGACAACATGATAATGCCGGTAATCCGAATAATGTCTAAAAATACTGTCATAAGTGCCTCGTCACTTATTTTAGTTGAGTAGGATGTCTTAAGTTGTTTGTAAAGACTTTTTAGAAGTTTCTTGAAGCTACCTGTTGGAGATTCCTGTAAACAAGTTTGGTACATGACTGTGAAATTATATATATCTATTTACCTTCTTAAGCTTAGGAGGGACTTACAACTATTTGGAGAAAACAACAAAATAAGTACTTTTTGACACAGTTTCCATACTTTACATTAGTCAAACCTAAACCCATTTCCTTAAACCACCTTACAAACGGCTGCATCGCTTAAACAGAAGAAACAATGCAGCAAATTGATGACTTAGACATTCAGCGTCCATTGATCGTTTGATTAAAGCGGGCGATTTAAAAGGTGTCGCCGGAGCTTCAATGGAAGGTCAACAAAGGAGGTCACGACACCCCAGGATTAATTACCTGTGGCTATGAAACCGCCAATAAAAACGCTGAGAATGTTTCGCAAAACAAACGCGGCAGCGCAATCGTAGAGTCACGGTCTGCTAAATGCAATAATTACGAAAATATCTTAATTACTAACGTTATTTGTTTAAACATGGTGTCTGCGTAGGGTTAGAGAGCCATGAGTCATAATACGTTATGCCTTGTAGCAGTATTAAAACAGTTTTCTTAAGGTCTTACTTGTTTTGTAAGGCTCAGGTGGTTGAGGTATTACTGCTGCCAAGTTTTTTGGGAAATCTTTTGACTCAGCGATGGCCTACTAGAGTTATCAACAGACTAGCTATGCATAGTAACGGCTTCAAACCCGCGGCTCTAACCACTGACTTTTCGTGCTGAGGATCGATTACAAATAAGAATTAGGTTTTCGATGTTTAAGTAGTTCGCATTTGAATAACTGCAATAATTAGAGTCTCTCACCAAGCGAGTCGTTTCTTCAAATAAAACGCTTTAATTGTCCCACATGGAGTACATAACTTTTCGTGATTGACTTTGCTTTATGCGTTTCGACTATGCCAAACGAATTAAACGTACATAACAAATTACTAGCGTGTGAAATGCTGACTCATCAGTCGCCAAAAACGAACAAGTTATGATGTAAAAAGTAAGTATCACTTCAGGGGACTACAAGAGCTAAACGCGAGTTTTATAATGCTTCAAAGTATATCATATACTTTAAAGCATTTTTTTTTAATTTTCAATGCAGTTAACACAAACAGAAAAATATATGATATTATCTTGTTAAGTAGTGTGTTAAAAACATAATAAAACTAACTTTAATCGATAGAAAAAATCACAAAGATACCTCTAAAAACATATTTTAACAAATAAAAACGGATTCTGATTTTTTGTAAAATTATTCAGCAAGCAACATACTATCGAAATACTGTTTTAGTTTTTTAATCCAATCAAAAAAAAATCTGTAATTAATTTATTTTATTGTTTGTAAAAAGTTCTGAACGTCCCGTCGTCATTGCGCTTCTCTTTATGTATACAATCCGACAGTGAGTTGTCAGCGCCTTAATTGCACTAATTAAACAAGCCTTTGACTTTTAGTCTGGCAACATTCGTTGTAATTTCGTGTCAGATTTTGTGATGGACCTGCGTCTTACCGGTAGTGGCAGACAAACACTGTAAACGCTAAGGCTAATAAATTATTTTATTGTGAAGTGACGAAAGAACGACAATGGTGTCATACATTTCCTGGCCAGTTGAGCGAGTTTATAGTGACCCTGCATGTTAAAGCTCGTGGGACCGATAGGCTTATGTCCAGCAAGTAAACAGCTAAGTAGTAAACTGCGAGAGGCAATTCATTATTTTGCTGTTCATGAACGTCACATTGTGACTCAAATGAATAAAGGATTTAGACTTTGACTTTGACACATAATGTTATCCTTTGAGGAGATCGAACTTACTACTCCTAGGGCAATGCTCAACACCTTTTAGTTGTCCATGCAGTTGTACGGATGACGTAACAGTTTAAGCACCAAGCAGACAGCAACAACGCGCAACGTAACAAAAGACAACGTACAATGCTATTGCTCTTTACATACTTGAACGTTAAATACACAAGTCACAACACAAAAACATCGTACCGCGCTGAGCATTTGATTGGACGGACAACGAAATTAAATTGGAACAAAAAATTGTACAGAATTAGTTTAACAAGTGATAGTGTGGGGATATTGCCTCATCGCAGCTCGGCTGCCGGTCCACGTACGGCGGGATCGATTCTCCGAACAGTGTTCTCGTCCATGCAATAGTGACTCGCCACTTTTTACCACAACACTATTGTGATGCAACGCAACACCAGCCATCGCTCCGCGTGACGAGTAATTTGATCTAGCACCCGATAACTAATTGGAAACGGCAATGTGTAATAGAAAAGAACAAAAAATATGGTAAACATGCCCCTCGTACCAACATCAGGGACCCAACACACTCGTTCATCATACAACTCGGCTCGTACGTAAAACGAGATGTTATTCCGGTACCAATGATTCATTCGAGCGAATAACTTTAACACTCCGAGGAATTGAATTATAATTTACCGTCCATGTCTTGACATTCAATTTTCTGACTGATAAATTCACAAAGCTATCGGGCCGAATGCATGCTTCGATAACACGAAAACGAGTGTCAGCCATTACTTTAAACCGTGGTGTGCAATAAAGAAGTCGCCACAATGGGATCTTAAATCTCTCGCGGGTCAGTCGGCCGACACTTCGCTCCCATAGATTCCGCTTAGTCAGCCGGTCTAATTACACGTTGCTGAGATCGTTCACAGATTAAATCTGAGCCAGCTCCACCATTTGTCAAAACACCGTTCCACGCGCACAAAGCTTTAAATAACGCCTAACAGTTATTTTGCATAATGTTTACAAAAGTTCGAGCGCATGATTCGACGTTTTTCAATACTGTAAACGGTTCCGTAACTGGATCATCGCTGACAGCAGATGATAAAATATGAACAAAGATTATAGCGATTCGCGCGTCGTTATTTATGAATTATAACTGTACCTCTAAATATAACAAGGTTGATACAACGGCCATTGTCATTATACGTTGCGCCAACATGGAGATTATAAGTAAACGGCCTACCTTTGATTATGGTCCGGAGTGGGAACGAATAGTTACCCATAACGAGGCTAGCCTACACTAGATTGTCTAGATACGCTGACGATGACACACGCACAAGAAACTGGTCGTATTACTGAAGCTAATTACACGCACACAGTCCGCCGCGGTCTATTGCACCGTCTAGTCATTTAGTTCGTAGAAAACTTGTCTATATTGGTCGTAGCGAAGGTTTGTATCGGCGCTTGGTGGTCCGTAGAAGCCGCGTGTGCACACAGATCGATAGCGATCTGGTTGTACACACCCAGTAGGTAGTGGCGGCTAGGTGAGCGACCGATAGGAACAAACAACTCCGTCTATTATCCAATTGAATAGCGCCCACGCTGAATAATAAATCCGAATTTGTCTCGTCTAATTGGTGCGCTCTCGGCGCGAGCGGCCGGTGAAGGAGCGCGCGGGCTGCAGGCAAATTGCACCACTCGCGCAGAACGATGGTCCTCCACTGCGAGGGCGAGCACCGTGCCAAATTGGCTGCGACCTTTATTATTAAATTGAACAACATAATGCCTTGTCTAGGAGCTCGCTAAACTACGTGTCACTAGGCGAGCAACGTGTGTAGAGACTGAAGGGTGGAGCGACTGCAGGAAGTCGTATTTTTTTATTTAGCCGGCATGTAGTACAGCAGCGAGCTCGCGACACCGCCATACCTCGCGTATTAGTCTAACAGAATACTTGAATATGAATGTGTGGGACACTGCTCTTGCTCCACATGCGCTATTGTGACGTGTTTCACTTGCCCCGTTGCTTTTATATCGCGCTGCACAAAAATGCGACGTAATTTAATTTACAACGTTTTCCGCGTGATTTTCCCGACGCGAACGTATTCATAACAGGTATTAATATTCTGCAAGCAGAACGTATAACGTAAAAAGCTTTACGTTCCGTTACATGGATAGGTATTCATCACTGTGAGCTCGCTTTTTGCTATTTTCACGAACGGATTGTTTGACTGTATTGACGTCACACCGAATAATAGCTAACATCCACATCCAAATATTTTTATTTCAGAATACAGAACTATTTGAAAAACACTTTGGTTATAAAGCAAACCGTTGAATATCCTCTGCGCAGTAGTAGTTTTATGTAAACCCTTAAAATGTTTTAACATGTACATCGATTGATGTATTTGTTTAGAACAAAATCAGTTGAGAAATCGATTGAGAGTATTTGTGTACACTTTACTTGTGTGTTATTTAATGATTTCGCGTTGAAGGGAATATTGAGATGAGCGTAACTTAACGGCAATGTTGGCATCAACGCGAGCTCATAATTACGAACGAATGGAACATGCTCGACGATTGAGTAAGTTCAGATTACCAAGTAGATTTTGTTACGCAATAAAAAGATTAATAAACTTTACTTCTGTAACCGAATATACTAATATATTTTTAGCACGCAGTACAAACTGGAATATAAATCTTGACCCAATGTAATACTGAAAGAAAGATGAGTAATTCAAAGACCTTCACCTAATTCATGATCCGAGGTCATATACCGATAAAGCCAACACATAGGTATCTCAAAACCTAGCTCAAAGGCCTTAGAGATGATTCATATGGATCGCAGAAGCTGTTCAAGACCCCATCAATATTGTATAAGGGCAGGCTTCAAGCCCTAGCTAGGATATTGCAAATATTGGCGTGTCATAAATCGTACAAAAATGAAACACAGTCGTCTTGTGTGCGTAGTGCAGGACCCTCGTAAATAACGCCGAGGCCGCACCTGTCCCGATGTGGGGTGACACTGTACGATGTCTGGACGGGCGGGCAACTGAGCACTTATGTACGGGTCTAGGATAAACTGTTTCCTAGACCACTAATGTAAACTAAAGTTTTAGGATTTTATTGATTTGCTACGCTCTACGCACCTCAGTGTGTCAGTTGTGTTCACTAAGATGCGTATAACCTAAAGTAGCCTCTAATTAACGCAAGCTGTGAATTGATTCAACAGTTCTGTAGAGTCTTCTTCAATAGGCGGGTCCATACAGAGCGAGTAACCTCGCAAGACATTTGCCGCATGAGGAAACTGTCCCCGAACGCGGCAGCCTCGGTTTCATCGCGAAGGTGCTGCGCGCGGCAAATCCGTGCCATTTGTTCGTTCGATCAGTTGACAGTTAAACAAAATTCGAACGCGTCCAGTGTGCGCGCGGCAAACGACTGCGGCGCCTTTGAGCAAAACAAAAAACCGACACTCGGTTGCTCCTCTGCCCGGCTCGCCCGCGGCTGTACACGCACTTTCCTCGGCCGAGGCAAGTCTATATAGACCGTGTCTGTGTGGACCCGCCTACTGACATGAGCAAAGAAATGTGTAAAGAATTTTTGTATCGCGGTTAACAATATATGAGAGGTAAATACAAGCAGAGCATGTTCTATGCAAACTGCGTAAGTAAATTAGTAGTAAGTCGAGTACGGTGCAAAAGAAGTTGTTATTTAAGATCTTTGTAACCATGTTCTAGCAAATAAAGTTGATTATTGATTATTATTATTATTAAACACGCTCGAATCAACACTAGCACCACACACCTCAAAGAAAAGCGGCAAACCGAACCTTCCGTAGAAAGAATATTACCCCTTCATCTGTTTACATACAAGCAAATACTTCAGCTAGAACAACACGGGCTTGTACAAGACACACACCTTTGTTTTTGTACCGGCGCGGCGTACCTACTGCCCTTTGAGAATTGATACCAACGTACTGTCGACTTTATGAGACGTTGTAGGAAGTGTTCTAGACTAGATATTGTACAAGACACACACCTTTGTTTTTGTACCGGCGGTGGCGTACCTACTGCTCTTTGAGAATTGATACCAACGTACTGTCGACTTTATGAGACGTTGTAGGAAGTGTTCTAGACTAGATATTGTACAAGACACACACCTTTGTTTTTGTACCGGCGGTGGCGTACCTACTGCCCCTTGAGAATTGATACCAACGTACTGTCGACTTTATGAGACGTTGTAGGAAGTGTTCTACACTAGATATTGTACAAGACACACACCTTTGTTTTTGTACCGGCGGTGGCGTACCTACTGCCCTTTGAGAATTGATACCAACGTACTGTCGACTTTATGAGACGTTGTAGGAAGTGTTCTAGACTAGATATTGTACAAGACACACACCTTTGTTTTTGTACCGGCGTACCTACTGCCCTTTGAGAATTGATACCAACGTACTGTCGACTTTATGAGACGTTGTAGGAAGTGTTCTAGACTAGATATTGTACAAGACACACACTTTTGTTTTTGTACCGGCGCGGCGTACCTACTGCCCTTTGAGAATTGATACCAACGTACTGTCGACTTTATGAGACGTTGTAGGAAGTGTTCTAGACTAGATATTGTACAAGACACACACCTTTGTTTTTGTACCGGCGGTGGCGTACCTACTGCTCTTTGAGAATTGATACCAACGTACTGTCGACTTTATGAGACGTTGTAGGAAGTGTTCTAGACTAGATATTGTACAAGACACACACCTTTGTTTTTGTACCGGCGGTGGCGTACCTACTGCCCCTTGAGAATTGATACCAACGTACTGTCGACTTTATGAGACGTTGTAGGAAGTGTTCTACACTAGATATTGTACAAGACACACACCTTTGTTTTTGTACCGGCGGTGGCGTACCTACTGCCCTTTGAGAATTGATACCAACGTACTGTCGACTTTATGAGACGTTGTAGGAAGTGTTCTAGACTAGATATTGTACAAGACACACACCTTTGTTTTTGTACCGGCGTACCTACTGCCCTTTGAAAATTGATACCAACGTACTGTCGACTTTATGAGACGTTGTAGGAAGTGTTCTAGACTAGATATTGTACAAGACACACACTTTTGTTTTTGTACCGGCGCGGCGTACCTACTGCCCTTTGAGAATTGATACCAACGTACTGTCGACTTTATGAGACGTTGTAGGAAGTGTTCTAGACTAGATATTGTACAAGACACACACCTTTGTTTTTGTACCGGCGTACCTACTGCCCTTTGAGAATTGATACCAACGTACTGTCGACTTTATGAGACGTTGTAGGAAGTGATCTAGACTAGATATTGTACAAGACACACACCTTTGTTTTTGTACCGGCGCGGCGTACCTACTGCCCTTTGAGAATTGATACCAACGTACTGTCGACTTTATGAGACGTTGTAAGAAGTGTTCTAGACTAGATATTGTACAAGAGACACACCTTTGTTTTTGTACCGGCGCACTGCCCTTTGAGAATTGATACCAACGTACTGTCGACTTTATGAGACGTTGTAGGAAGTGTTCTAGACTAGATATTGTACAAGACACACACCTTTGTTTTTGTACCGGCGCGGCGTACCTACTGCCCTTTGAGAATTGATACCAACGTACTGTCGACTTTATGAGACGTTGTAGGAAGTTTTCTAGACTAGATATTGTACAAGACACACACCTTTGTTTTTGTACCGGCGTACCTACTGCCCTTTGAGAATTGATACCAACGTACTGTCGACTTTATGAGACGTTGTAGGAAGTGTTCTAGACTAGATATTGTACAAGACACACACCTTTGTTTTTGTACCGGCGCGGCGTACCTACTGCCCTTTGAGAATTGATACCAACGTACTGTCGACTTTATGAGACGTTGTAAGAAGTGTTCTAGACTAGATATTGTACAAGACACACACCTTTGTTTTTGTACCGGCGCACTGCCCTTTGAGAATTGATACCAACGTACTGTCGACTTTATGAGACATTGTAGGAAGTGTTCTAGACTAGATATTGTACAAGACACACACCTTTGTTTTTGTACCGGCGCGGCGTACCTACTGCCCTTTGAGAATTGATACCAACGTACTGTCGACTTTATGAGACGTTGTAGGAAGTGTTCTAGACTAGATATTGTACAAGACACACACCTTTGTTTTTGTACCGGCGTACCTACTGCCCTTTGAGAATTGATACCAACGTACTGTCGACTTTATGAGACGTTGTAGGAAGTGTTCTAGACTAGATATTGTACAAGACACACACCTTTGTTTTTGTACCGGCGTACCTACTGCCCTTTGAGAATTGATACCAATGTACTGTCGACTTTATGAGACGTTGTAGGAAGTGTTCTAGACTAGATATTGTACAAGACACACACCTTTGTTTTTGTACCGGCGTACCTACTGCCCTTTGAGAATTGATACCAACGTACTGTCGACTTTATGAGACGTTGTAGGAAGTGTTCTAGACTAGATATTGTACAAGACACACACCTTTGTTTTTGTACCGGCGGTGGCGTACCTACTGCCCTTTGAGAATTGATACCAACGTACTGTCGACTTTATGAGACGTTGTAGGAAGTGTTCTAGACTAGATATTGTACAAGACACACACCTTTGTTTTTGTACCGGCGGTGGCGTACCTACTGCCCTTTGAGAATTGATACCAACGTACTGTCGACTTTATGAGACGTTGTAGGAAGTGTTCTAGACTAGATATTGTACAAGACACACACCTTTGTTTTTGTACCGGCGTACCTACTGCCCTTTGAGAATTGATACCAACGTACTGTCGACTTTATGAGACGTTGAAGGAAGTCTTCTAGACTAGATATTGTACAAGACACACACCTTTGTTTTTGTACCGGCGTACCTACTGCCCTTTGAGAATTGATACCAACGTACTGTCGACTTTATGAGACGTTGTAGGAAGTGTTCTAGACTAGATATTGTACAAGACACACACCTTTGTTTTTGTACCGGCGGTGGCGTACCTACTACACTTTGAGAATTGATACCAACGTACTGTCGACTTTATGAGACGTTGTAGGAAGTGTTCTAGACTAGATATTGTACAAGACACACACCTTTGTTTTTGTACCGGCGCGGCGTACCTACTGCCCTTTGAGAATTGATACCAACGTACTGTCGACTTTATGAGACGTTGTAGGAAGTGTTCTAGACTAGATATTGTACAAGACACACACCTTTGTTTTTGTACCGACGGTGGCGTACCTACTGCCCTTTGAGAATTGATACCAACGTACTGTCGCCTTTATGAGACGTTGTAGGAAGTGTTCTAGACTAGATATTGTACAAGACACACACCTTTGTTTTTGTACCGGCGCGGCGTACCTACTGCCCTTTGAGAATTGATACCAACGTACTGTCGACTTTATGAGACGTTGTAGGAAGTGTTCTAGACTAGAATATTGTACAAGACACACACCTTTGTTTTTGTACCGGCGCGGCGTACCTACTGCCCTTTGAGAATTGATACCAACGTACTGTCGACTTTATGAGACGTTGTAGGAAGTGTTCTAGACTAGATATTGTAAAAGACACACACCTTTGTTTTTGTACCGGCGTACCTACTGCCCTTTGAGAATTGATACCAACGTACTGTCGACTTTATGAGACGTTGTAGGAAGTGTTCTAGACTAGATATTGTACAAGACACACACCTTTGTTTTTGTACCGGCGCGCCGTACCTACTGCCCTTTGAGAATTGATACCAACGTACTGTCGACTTTATGAGATGTTGTAGGAAGTGTTCTAGACTAGATATTGTACAAGACACACACCTTTGTTTTTGTACCGGCGCGGCGTACCTACTGCCCTTTGAGAATTGATACCAACGTACTGTCGACTTTATGAGACGTTGTAGGAAGTGTTCTAGACTAGATATTGTACAAGACACACACCTTTGTTTTTGTACCGGCGCGGCGTACCTACTGCCCTTTGAGAATTGATACCAACGTACTGTCGACTTTATGAGACGTTGTAGGAAGTTTTCTAGACTAGATATTGTACAAGACACACACCTTTGTTTTTGTACCGGCGTACCTACTGCCCTTTGAGAATTGATACCAACGTACTGTCGACTTTATGAGACGTTGTAGGAAGTGATCTAGACTAGATATTGTACAAGACACACACCTTTGTTTTTGTACCGGCGCGGCGTACCTACTGCCCTTTGAGAATTGATACCAACGTACTGTCGACTTTATGAGACGTTGTAAGAAGTGTTCTAGACTAGATATTGTACAAGAGACACACCTTTGTTTTTGTACCGGCGCACTGCCCTTTGAGAATTGATACCAACGTACTGTCGACTTTATGAGACGTTGTAGGAAGTGTTCTAGACTAGATATTGTACAAGACACACACCTTTGTTTTTGTACCGGCGGTGGCGTACCTACTGCCCTTTGAGAATTGATACCAACGTACTGTCGACTTTATGAGACGTTGTAGGAAGTGTTCTAGACTAGATATTGTACAAGACACACACCTTTGTTTTTGTACCGGCGTACCTACTGCCCTTTGAGAATTGATACCAACGTACTGTCGACTTTATGAGACGTTGTAGGAAGTGTTCTAGACTAGATATTGTACAAGACACACACCTTTGTTTTTGTACCGGCGGTGGCGTACCTACTACCCTTTGAGAATTGATACCAACGTACTGTCGACTTTATGAGACGTTGTAGGAAGTGTTCTAGACTAGATATTGTACAAGACACACACCTTTGTTTTTGTACCGGCGCGGCGTACCTACTGCCCTTTGAGAATTGATACCAACGTACTGTCGACTTTATGAGACGTTGTAGGAAGTGTTCTAGACTAGATATTGTACAAGACACACACCTTTGTTTTTGTACCGGCGGTGGCGTACCTACTGCCCTTTGAGAATTGATACCAACATACTGTCGACTTTATGAGACGTTGTAGGAAGTGTTCTAGACTAGATATTGTACAAGACACACACCTTTGTTTTTGTACCGGCGGTGGCGTACCTACTGCCCTTTGAGAATTGATACCAACGTACTGTCGACTTTATGAGACGTTGTAGGAAGTGTTCTATACTAGATATTGTACAAGACACACACCTTTGTTTTTGTACCGGCGTACCTACTGCCCTTTGAGAATTGATACCAACGTACTGGTGACTTTATGAGACGTTGTAGGAAATATTCTAGACTAGATATTGCCCACATTTTCGTAGAACTAGTTTCTAATTCGGAGAATTTTCCAACGTACTTTAAATTTTTTTAATGGTATAATTCTTCCTTAATAATTCTTCCTTAGTGATTGCTTACGTCATAATAGGTACCTATTATCCAAATTTCAATTAACTGGCTAATACTGGCTATATAATATGTCAGACAGGGGTAGGAGGACATACATAATATATGTCTACAATATTCCATCCCACCGTACAACTCTAGCGAGTAGGCAATTTTACATCGCTTCAGCTCGTCAAGTCAACAAACTTAAAAAAATATACCCGTAAAAATATATAAATAAACATTAAACCAATGTAAATCTACAATCAAATCCTGGCTTCTCACACACACACACACACGCACAGACGCACGCACGTGCGTTTTTTCTATATATAGTACATAATATTATCGACATATTATGTAGGTAGGTACTATCATAGTAATATGGTACTATTGTGTGTATATTTTCGGAGAAGGCGCTATCTCCCGTAACACAGTTTTTACTAGCACGGGCGACAGAGTTACTGTAAATCTTGTTAATATATAAAATCCTTGCGTTTGTGACTGACTAACAGACACGCTCCAGCCGAAACTATTGGCCGCAGGAAGCTGAAATTTGGCATGTATGTTCCTTGGGGACCGTAGGGGTGCACTAAGAAGGGATTTCCCGAAATTCCCACGGGATCGGCCAAAAAGGGTATATTGAAAAAAAATGCAGGCGTAGCTGCTGGCGTCCTCTAGTCTGTGTATGTAAATGTTGATGATGATGTTGCCAATGTTATAAAACTTATTTGTACTAAAAGTCCATTATAATGTAAGTTTGCACTTAGGTTTCCTGAAAGGTCAAAAGAGAAGTTCAAAAAGAAATCTTCGTTTTACAATTCCCATCGCATCACTCTCGTGTGCATAAAATCCTTCTATCATTTTTCTTTTTGTCGTTTGGCTCCTAAATGTCGTAGCGTGCTACATAAGTATTTTTAAAACCCAACTTCAATCTGAAATCAAATAGACTCTTAAAATATGAATAGTATATGAATTACTTATTTAGTTTAGATAAATTACTCAATACTTTGTTATGAATACATAATTTGCACCAAGAACAAATTCCCGAGAACAATCGTAAACCCTTACAGTCAAGCTTTAAACGTTTTAACTACAGGCACACAGACCAAACAGGCACGCCATTAAAACAGCTATTCCCTCCAGCTGACTGTTCGGATCGGCGGATAAATTAAATCATTTCCAAGGTCGACGATAAGCACTCAAGTAAAAACTTTTACCAAATGGATATTAAACTTTTTGCTCAGCGAGTAATAAGATAAGAGGATGCTGACGCGCACTCACAACTCTAGGAAGAAGGTTACGGACCAAATTAAGTTATTTCAGCACAGATTTTCACTTTTTATCACATTTCTTCTTTAATGTATACCTACTAAAGCATAATAACATGTTATAAATGCAAAGATGTATGTATTTTAATTGGTTTGTTAAAGAATCGAACGTATACTTAAAGAAAGAACTGCAAGTTGCCTGTAGCTTCGCTCGCCCTAAAATCATTGGAAAATCTAAGAACATTCTGATAATGCAAGTAGGAACAAGACATTTTTCTTTTCCTTTAAAATAAAAGGTGTTAGCTTTTTGCTACTAACCGAAACCATAAATTATTAAGTTATTCGAATCAGGAATGTGAGACAAGACTTGATCGCCTGCAGTCATATTCTCAAAACTTTAAACGCAGAACGAATCTCACGATGTAGATATTAAAATGACTTCATATTTATACTTCAATTAACGCCAACTGCCAATACGAGTATTCGTTGGTCATTAACTTAATTCCATATCAACGGGCTAAAAGGTTTCTGAGTTTTATTATAATTTAAACTGAGCAGAGCCTTTTGACAAACATGTTGGACAACTTTACTTCGAGGCAAAGAATACTCATTTTTTGCTTCGAAGTAAAGTTGTATATGAATGTTTATCCATTATCTAGTACCTATAGTACAAGCTCTGTTTAGTTTAGGGACTATATGGTGTAATGTGTGTATGTGGAAATTATTTTAGCTCTATATCAAACGATCATATTACAGTAAAAAGTATGAATACTTCTTAAGAAGTCGCTTTACTTCTTCTACAAAAGCCAGAATTGTAGAAATTATAATTGCTAGCATTGGACGTATCGATAGCGATCTGGTTGTACACACCCAGTAGGTAGTGGCGGCTAGGTGAGCGACCGATAGGAACAAACAACTCCGTCTATTATCCAATTGAATAGCGCCCACGCTGAATAATAAATCCGAATTTGTCTCGTCTAATTGGTTCGCTCTCGGCGCGAGCGGCCGGTGAAGGAGCGCGCGGGCTGCAGGCAAATTGCACCACTCGCGCAGAACGATGGCCCTCCACTGCGAGGGCGAGCACCGTGCCAAATTGGCTGTGACCTTTATTATTAAATTGAACAACATAATGCCTTGTCTAGGAGCTCGCTAAACTACTTGTCACTATCCGAGCAACGTGTGTAGAGACTGAAGGGTGGAGCGACTGCAGGAAGTCGTATTTTTTCATTTAGCCGGCACGTAGTGCAGCATCGAGCTCGCGACACCGCCATACCTCGTACGTTAGTCTAACAGAATACTTGAATATGAATGTGTGGGACACTGCTCTTGCTCCACATGCGCTATTGTGACGTATTCCACTTGCCCCGTTGCTTTTATATCGCGCTGCACAAAAATGCGGCGTAATTTAATTTACAACGTTTTCCGCGTGATTTTTTCGACGCGAACGTATTCATAACAGGTATTAATATTCTGCAAGCAGAACGTATAACGTAAAAAGCTTTACGTTCCGTGACATGGATAGGTATTCATCACTGTGAGCTCGCTTTTTGCTATTTTCACGAATGGATTGACTGTATTGACGTCACGCCGAATAATAGGTAACATCCACATCCAACTATTTTTATTTCAGAATACAGAACTATTTGAAAAACACTTTGGTTATAAAGCAAACCGATGAATATCCTCTGCGCAGTAGTAGTTTTATGTAAACCCTTAAAATGTTTTAACGCTTACATCGATAGATGTATTTGTTTAGAATAAAATCAGTTGAGAAATCGATTGAGAATGTTTGGAACACTTTACTTGTGTGTTATTTAATGAGTTCGCGCTGAAGGGAATATTGAGACGAGCGCTACTTTACGGCAATGTTGGCATCAACGCGAGCTCATAATTACGAACGAACGAATGGAACATGCTCCACGATTGAGGAGTATCAAATTATCAAGTAAATTTTGTTACGCAATAAAACGATTCAATGATCTGTATGTAATAAAGCCATTGACATAATTATATTCTAACGACTTTTAGTTGAACAACTATTTTGTTGTGTATCATATGTTTAAAAGAATATATTAAAGCGCACATATTGTCAACATGATAGTTGCTCGACAAAAAAGTCAAAAAGCTTATCGATTTGCTTTTGATTTAAAAGTTGGACAACTATCGATCAAGCGCTCAATTTGTATTGCATTGTATTGATGTGCGTAGACCATCGGCTAAACAGTCGATCCGCGACTAACCACGACTGCCATTCTCGTATAAGGATATGAAGCAGCGCCACGTCCCTATCTTCTTTTTTTAGTTCTCTTAAATTTCTATAAAGCAAAGCACAAACTAAAACTTTCTTGTTTATTGAC
This sequence comes from Euclidia mi, assembly GCA_944739405.2. NCBI lineage: Eukaryota > Metazoa > Arthropoda > Insecta > Lepidoptera > Erebidae > Euclidia > Euclidia mi. Next base: position 435,363 of record OX123194.2, on the reverse strand, counting down.
ATTGTTTGTAAACACCTTGACTCGAGCGTTGCTAAATAAAGACCGGTTTGAGGAGATAAAGAAATCGATTGTATGCGCACTTCCATCAACTAAACTGTTTGGTTGAGTAGAAATCACGAAAAGTACAAAACTCGACGAAACAGTTTAGTCGATGCAACAGTTGTATGTATGCGCTCGGCCTAATACACAGTTTTACAAAATACTTTATCTTTTTAGCACACAGAATAAACTTGAATATAAATGTGTACGTCAGAAACCTTCACCTAATTCATGGATAGAGGTCATATACCGAGAAAGTCAACACATAGGTATCTAAAGCCTAGGTTCTCAAAGGCCTTAGAGATGATTCATATGGATCGCAGAAGCTGTTCAAGACCCATCAATATTGTATAAGGGCACGCTTCAAGCCCTAGCTAGGATATTGCAAATATTGGCGTGTCATAAATCGTACAAAAATGAAACACAGTCGTCTTGTGTGCGTAGTGCAGGACCCTCGTAAATAACGCCGAGGCCGCACCTGTCCCGATGTGGGGTGACACTGTACGATGTCTGGACGGGCGGGCAACTGAGCACTTATGTACGGGTCTAGGATAAACTGTTTCCTAGACCACTAATGTAAACTAAAGTTTTAGGATTTTATTGATTTGCTACGCTCTACGCACCTCAGTGTGTCAGTTGTGTTCACTAAGATGCGTATAACCTAAAGTAGCCTCTAATTAACGCAAGCTGTGAATTGATTCAACAGTTCTGTAGAGTCTTCTTCAATAGGCGGGTCCATACAGAGCGAGTAACCTCGCGAGACATTTGCCGCATGAGGAAACTGTCCCCGAACGCGGCAGCCTCGGTTTCATCGCGAAGGTGCTGCGCGCGGCAAATCCGTGCCATTTGTTCGTTCGATCAGTTGACAGTTAAACAAAATTCGAACGCGTCCAGTGTGCGCGCGGCAAACGACTGCGGCGCCTTTGAGCAAAACAAAAAACCGACACTCGGTTGCTCCTCTGCCCGGCTCGCCCGCGGCTGTACACGCACTTTCCTCGGCCGAGGCAAGTCTATATAGACCGTGTCTGTGTGGACCCGCCTACTGACATGAGCAAAGAAATGTGTAAAGAATTTTTGTATCGCGGTTAACAATATATGAGAGGTAAATACAAGCAGAGCATGTTCTATGCAAACTGCGTAAGTAAATTAGTAGTAAGTCGAGTACGGTGCAAAAGTAGTTGTTATTTAAGATCTTTGTAACCATGTTCTAGCAAATAAAGTTGATTATTGATTATTATTATTATTAAACACGCTCGAATCAACACTAGCACCACACACCTCAAAGAAAAGCGGCAAACCGAACCTTCCGTAGAAAGAATATTACCCCTTCATCTGTTTACATACAAGCAAATACTTCAGCTAGAACAACACGGGCTTGTACAAGACACACACCTTTGTTTTTGTACCGGCGCGGCGTACCTACTGCCCTTTGAGAATTGATACCAACGTACTGTCGACTTTATGAGACGTTGTAGGAAGTGTTCTAGACTAGATATTGTACAAGACACACACCTTTGTTTTTGTACCGGCGCGGCGTACCTACTGCCCTTTGAGAATTGATACCAACGTACTGTCGACTTTATGAGACGTTGTAGGAAGTGTTCTAGACTAGATATTGTACAAGACACACACCTTTGTTTTTGTCCCGGCAGTGGCGTACCTACTGCCCTTTGAGAATTGATACCAACGTACTGTCGACTTTATGAGACGTTGTAGGAAGTGTTCTAGACTAGATATTGTACAAGACACACACCTTTGTTTTTGTACCGGCGCGCCGTACCTACTGCCCTTTGAGAATTGATACCAACGTACTGTCGACTTTATGAGATGTTGTAGGAAGTGTTCTAGACTAGATATTGTACAAGACACACACCTTTGTTTTTGTACCGGCGCGGCGTACCTACTGCCCTTTGAGAATTGATACCAACGTACTGTCGACTTTATGTGACGTTGTAGGAAGTGTTCAAGACTAGATATTGTACAAGACACACACCTTTGTTTTTGTACCGGCGCGGCGTACCTACTGCCCTTTGAGAATTGATACCAACGTACTGTCGACTTTATGAGACGTTGTAGGAAGTTTTCTAGACTAGATATTGTACAAGACACACACCTTTGTTTTTGTACCGGCGTACCGACTGCCCTTTGAGAATTAATACCAATGTACTGTCGACTTTATGAGACGTTGTAGGAAGTGTTCTAGACTAGATATTGTACAAGACACACACCTTTGTTTTTGTACCGGCGGTGGCGTACCTACTGCCCTTTGAGAATTGATACCAACGTACTGTCGACTTTATGAGACGTTGTAGGAAGTGTTCTAGACTAGATATTGTACAAGACACACACCTTTGTTTTTGTACCGGCGCGGCGTACCTACTGCCCTTTGAGAATTGATACCAACGTACTGTCGACTTTATGAGACGTTGTAGGAAGTGTTCTAGACTAGATATTGTACAAGACACACACCTTTGTTTTTGTACCGGCGCGGCGTACCTACTGCCCTTTGAGAATTGATACCAACGTACTGTCGACTTTATGAGACGTTGTAGGAAGTGTTCTAGACTAGATATTGTACAAGACACACACCTTTGTTTTTGTACCGGCGTACCTACTGCCCTTTGAGAATTGATACCAACGTACTGTCGACTTTATGAGACGTTGTAGGAAGTGTTCTAGACTAGATATTGTACAAGACACACACCTATGTTTTTGTACCGGCGTACCTACTGCCCTTTGAGAATTGATACCAACGTACTGTCGACTTTATGAGACGTTGTAGGAAGTGTTCTAGACTAGATATTGTACAAGACACACACCTTTGTTTTTGTACCGACGGTGGCGTACCTACTGCCCTTTGAGAATTGATACCAACGTACTGTCGCCTTTATGAGATGTTGTAGGAAGTGTTCTAGACTAGATATTGTACAAGACACACACCTTTGTTTTTGTACCGGCGCGGCGTACCTACTGCCCTTTGAGAATCGATACCAACGTACTGTCGACTTTATGAGACGTTGTAGGAAGTGTTCTAGACTAGATATTGTACAAGACACACACCTTTGTTTTTGTACCGGCGCGCCGTACCTACTGCCCTTTGAGAATTGATACCAACGTACTGTCGACTTTATGAGACGTTGTAGGAAGTGTTCTACACTAGATATTGTACAAGACACACACCTTTGTTTTTGTACCGGCGTACCTACTGCCCCTTGAGAATTGATACCAACGTACTGTCGACTTTATGAGACGTTGTAGGAAGTGTTCTAGACTAGATATTGTACAAGACACACACCTTTGTTTTTGTACCGGCGTACCTACTGCCCTTTGAGAATTGATACCAACGTACTGTCGACTTTATGAGACGTTGTAGGAAGTGTTCTAGACTAGATATTGTACAAGACACACACCTTTGTTTTTGTACCGGCGCGGCGTACCTACTGCCCTTTGAGAATTGATACCAACGTACTGTCGACTTTATGAGACGTTGTAGGAAGTGTTCTAGACTAGATATTGTACAAGACACACACCTTTGTTTTTGTACCGGCGGTGGCGTACCTACTACCCTTTGAGAATTGATACCAACGTACTGTCGACTTTATGAGACGTTGTAGGAAGTGTTCTAGACTAGATATTGTACAAGACACACACCTTTGTTTTTGTACCGGCGCGGCGTACCTACTGCCCTTTGAGAATTGATACCAACGTACTGTCGACTTTATGAGACGTTGTAGGAAGTGTTCTAGACTAGATATTGTACAAGACACACACCTTTGTTTTTGTACCGGCAGTGGCGTACCTACTGCCCTTTGAGAATTGATACCAACGTACTGTCGACTTTATGAGACGTTGTAGGAAGTGTTCTAGACTAGATATTGTACAAGACACACACCTTTGTTTTTGTACCGGCGCGGCGTACCTACTGCCCTTTGAGAATTGATACCAACGTACTGTCGACTTTATGAGACGTTGTAGGAAGTGTTCTAGACTAGATATTGTACAAGACACACACCTTTGTTTTTGTACCGGCGCGGCGTACCTACTGCCCTTTGAGAATTGATACCAACGTACTGTCGACTTTATGAGACGTTGTAGGAAGTTTTCTAGACTAGATATTGTACAAGACACACACCTTTGTTTTTGTACCGGCGTACCTACTGCCCTTTGAGAATTGATACCAACGTACTGTCAACTTTATGAGACGTTGTAGGAAGTGTTCTAGACTAGATATTGTACAAGACACACACCTTTGTTTTTGTACCGGCGGTGGCGTACCTACTGCCCTTTGAGAATTGATACCAACGTACTGTCGACTTTATGAGACGTTGTAGGAAGTGTTCTAGACTAGATATTGTACAAGACACACACCTTTGTTTTTGTACCGGCGGTGGCGTACCTACTGCCCTTTGAGAATTGATACCAACGTACTGTCGACTTTATGAGACGTTGTAGGAAGTGTTTTAGACTAGATATTGTACAAGACACACACCTTTGTTTTTGTACCGGCGTACCTACTGCCCTTTGAGAATTGATACCAACGTACTGTCGACTTTATGAGACGTTGTAGGAAGTGTTCTAGACTAGATATTGTACAAGACACACACCTTTGTTTTTGTACCGGCGCGGCGTACCTACTGCCCTTTGAGAATTGATACCAACGTACTGTCGACTTTATGAGACGTTGTAGGAAGTTTTCTAGACTAGATATTGTACAAGACACACACCTTTGTTTTGTACCGACGTACCTACTGCCCTTTGAGAATTGATACCAACGTACTGTCGACTTTATGAGACGTTGTAGGAAGTGTTCTAGACTAGATATTGTTCAAGACACACACCTTTGTTTTTGTACCGGCGCGGCGTACCTACTGCCCTTTGAGAATTGATACCAACGTACTGTCGACTTTATGAGACGTTGTAAGAAGTGTTCTAGACTAGATATTGTACAAGACACACACCTTTGTTTTTGTACCGGCGCACTGCCCTTTGAGAATTGATACCAACGTACTGTCGACTTTATGAGACGTGGTAGGAAGTGTTCTAGACTAGATATTGTACAAGACACACACCTTTGTTTTTGTACCGGCGTACCTACTGCCCTTTGAGAATTGATACCAACGTACTGTCGACTTTATGAGACGTTGTAGGAAGTGTTCTAGACTAGATATTGTACAAGACACACACCTTTGTTTTTGTACCGGCGTACCTACTGCCCTTTGAGAATTGATACCAACGTACTGTCGACTTTATGAGACGTTGTAGGAAGTGTTCTAGACTAGATATTGTACAAGACACACACCTTTGTTTTTGTACCGGCGTACCTACTGCCCTTTGAGAATTGATACCAATGTACTGTCGACTTTATGAGACGTTGTAGGAAGTGTTCTAGACTAGATATTGTACAAGACACACACCTTTGTTTTTGTACCGGCGTACCTACTGCCCTTTGAGAATTGATACCAACGTACTGTCGACTTTATGAGACGTTGTAGGAAGTGTTCTAGACTAGATATTGTACAAGACACACACCTTTGTTTTTGTACCGGCGGTGGCGTACCTACTGCCCTTTGAGAATTGATACCAACGTACTGTCGACTTTATGAGACGTTGTAGGAAGTGTTCTAGACTAGATATTGTACAAGACACACACCTTTGTTTTTGTACCGGCGGTGGCGTACCTACTGCCCTTTGAGAATTGATACCAACGTACTGTCGACTTTATGAGACGTTGTAGGAAGTGTTCTAGACTAGATATTGTACAAGACACACACCTTTGTTTTTGTACCGGCGTACCTACTGCCCTTTGAGAATTGATACCAACGTACTGTCGACTTTATGAGACGTTGAAGGAAGTGTTCTAGACTAGATATTGTACAAGACACACACCTTTGTTTTTGTACCGGCGTACCTACTGCCCTTTGAGAATTGATACCAACGTACTGTCGACTTTATGAGACGTTGCAGGAAGTGTTCTAGACTAGATATTGTACAAGACACACACCTTTGTTTTTGTACCGGCGGTGGCGTACCTACTACCCTTTGAGAATTGATACCAACGTACTGTCGACTTTATGAGACGTTGTATGAAGTGTTCTAGACTAGATATTGTACAAGACACACACCTTTGTTTTTGTACCGGCGCGGCGTACCTACTGCCCTTTGAGAATTGATACCAACGTACTGTCGACTTTATGAGACGTTGTAGGAAGTGTTCTAGACTAGATATTGTACAAGACACACACCTTTGTTTTTGTACCGACGTTGGCGTACCTACTGCCCTTTGAGAATTGATACCAACGTACTGTCGCCTTTATGAGACGTTGTAGGAAGTGTTCTAGACTAGATATTGTACAAGACACACACCTTTGTTTTTGTACCGGCGCGGCGTACCTACTGCCCTTTGAGAATTGATACCAACGTACTGTCGACTTTATGAGACGTTGTAGGAAGTGTTCTAGACTAGATATTGTACAAGACACACACCTTTGTTTTTGTACCGGCGCGGCGTACCTACTGCCCTTTGAGAATTGATACCAACGTACTGTCGACTTTAAGAGACGTTGTAGGAAGTGTTCTAGACTAGATATTGTACAAGACACACACCTTTGTTTTTGTACCGGCGCACTGCCCTTTGAGAATTGATACCAACGTACTGTCGACTTTAAGAGACGTGGTAGGAAGTGTCTTAGACTAGATATTGTACAAGACACACACCTTTGTTTTTGTACCGGCGTACCTACTGCCCTTTGAGAATTGATACCAACGTACTGTCGACTTTATGAGACGTTGTAGGAAGTGTTCTAGACTAGATATTGTACAAGACACACACCTTTGTTTTTGTACCGGCGTACCTACTGCCCTTTGAGAATTGATATCAACGTACTGTCGACTTTATGAGATGTTGTAGGAAGTGTTCTAGACTAGATATTGTACAAGACACACACCTTTGTTTTTGTACCGACGGTGGCGTACCTACTGCCCTTTGAGAATTGATACCAACGTACTGTCGACTTTATGAGACGTTGTAGGAAGTGTTCTAGACTAGATATTGTACAAGACACACACCTATGTTTTTGTACCGGCGTACCTACTGCCCTTTGAGAATTGATACCAACGTGCTGTCGACTTTATGAGACGTTGTAGGAAGTGTTTTAGACTAGATATTGTACAAGACACACACCTTTGTTTTTGTACCGGCGCGGCGTACCTACTGCCCTTTGAGAATTGATACCAACGTACTGTCGACTTTATGAGACGTTGTAGGAAGTTTTCTAGACTAGATATTGTACAAGACACACACCTTTGTTTTTGTACCGGCGTACCTACTGCCCTTTGAGCATTGATACCAACGTACTGTCGACTTTATGAGACGTTGTAGGAAGTGATCTAGACTAGATATTGTACAAGACACACACCTTTGTTTTTGTACCGGCGCGGCGTACCTACTGCCTTTGAGAATTGATACCAACGTACTGTCGACTTTATGAGACGTTGTAAGAAGTGTTCTAGACTAGATATTGTACAAGACACACACCTTTGTTTTTGTACCGGCGCACTGCCCTTTGAGAATTGATACCAACGTACTGTCGACTTTATGAGACGTTGTAGGAAGTGTTCTAGACTAGATATTGTACAAGACACACACCTTTGTTTTTGTACCGGCGTGGCGTACCTACTGCCCTTTGAGAATTGATACCAACGTACTGTCGACTTTATGAGACGTTGTAGGAAGTGTTCTAGACTAGATATTGTACAAGACACACACCTTTGTTTTTGTACCGGCGTACCTACTGCCCTTTGAGAATTGATACCAACGTACTGTCGACTTTATGAGACGTTGTAGGAAGTGTTCTAGACTAGATATTGTACAAGACACACACCTTTGTTTTTGTACCGGCGTACCTACTGCCCTTTGAGAATTGATACCAACGTACTGTCGACTTTATGAGACGTTGTAGGAAGTGTTCTAGACTAGATATTGTACAAGACACACACCTTTTTTTTTGTACCGGCGGTGGCGTACCTACTGCCCTTTGAGAATTGATACCAACGTACTGTCGACTTTATGAGACGTTGTAGGAAGTGTTCTAGACTAGATATTGTACAAGACACACACCTTTGTTTTTGTACCGGCGGTGGCGTACCTACTGCCCTTTGAGAATTGATACCAACGTACTGTCGACTTTATGAGACGTTGTAGGAAGTGTTCTATACTAGATATTGTACAAGACACACACCTTTGTTTTTGTACCGGCGTACCTACTGCCCTTTGAGAATTGATACCAACGTACTGTCGACTTTATGAGACGTTGTAGGAAGTGTTCTATACTAGATATTGTACAAGACACACACCTTTGTTTTTGTACCGGCGTACCTACTGCCCTTTGAGAATTGATACCAACGTACTGTCGACTTTATGAGACGTTGTAGGAAGTGTTCTAGACTAGATATTGTACAAGACACACACCTTTGTTTTTGTACCGGCGGTGGCGTACCTACTGCCCTTTGAGAATTGATACCAACGTACTGTCGACTTTATGAGACGTTGTAGGAAGTGTTCTATACTAGATATTGTACAAGACACACACCTTTGTTTTTGTACCGGCGTACCTACTGCCCTTTGAGAATTGATACCAACGTACTGGTGACTTTATGAGACGTTGTAGGAAATATTCTAGACTAGATATTGCCCACATTTTCGTAGAACTAGTTTCTAATTCGGAGAATTTTCCAACGTACTTTAAATTTTTTTAATGGTATAATTCTTCCTTAATAATTCTTCCTTAGTGATTGCTTACGTCATAATAGGTACCTATTATCCAAATTTCAATTAACTGGCTAATACTGGCTATATAATATGTCAGACAGGGGTAGGAGGACATACATAATATATGTCTACAATATTCCATCCCACCGTACAATTCTAGCGAGTAGGCAATTTTACATCGCTTCAGCTCGTCAAGTCAACAAACTTAAAAAAATATACCCGTAAAAATATATAAATAAACATTAAACCAATGTAAATCTACAATCAAATCCTGGCTTCTCACACACACACACACACGCACAGACGCACGCACGTGCGTTTTTTCTATATATAGTACATAATATTATCGACATATTATGTAGGTAGGTACTATCATAGTAATATGGTACTATTGTGTGTATATTTTCGGAGAAGGCGCTATCTCCCGTAACACAGTTTTTACTAGCACGGGCGACAGAGTTACTGTAAATCTTGTTAATATATAAAATCCTTGCGTTTGTGACTGACTAACAGACACGCTCCAGCCGAAACTATTGGGCGCAGGAAGCTGAAATTTGGCATGTATGTTCCTTGGGGACCGTAGGGGTGCACTAAGAAGGGATTTCCCGAAATTCCCACGGGATCGGCCAAAAAGGGTATATTGAAAAAAAATGCAGGCGTAGCTGCTGGCGTCCTCTAGTCTGTGTATGTAAATGTTGATGATGATGTTGCCAATGTTATAAAACTTATTTGTACTAAAAGTCCATTATAATGTAAGTTTGCACTTAGGTTTCCTGAAAGGTCAAAAGAGAAGTTCAAAAAGAAATCTTCGTTTTACAATTCCCATCGCATCACTCTCGTGTGCATAAAATCCTTCTATCATTTTTCTTTTTGTCGTTTGGCTCCTAAATGTCGTAGCGTGCTACATAAGTATTTTTAAAACCCAACTTCAATCTGAAATCAAATAGACTCTTAAAATATGAATAGTATATGAATTACTTATTTAGTTTAGATAAATTACTCAATACTTTGTTATGAATACATAATTTGCACCAAGAACAAATTCCCGAGAACAATCGTAAACCCTTACAGTCAAGCTTTAAACGTTTTAACTACAGGCACACAGACCAAACAGGCACGCCATTAAAACAGCTATTCCCTCCAGCTGACTGTTCGGATCGGCGGATAAATTAAATCATTTCCAAGGTCGACGATAAGCACTCAAGTAAAAACTTTTACCAAATGGATATTAAACTTTTTGCTCAGCGAGTAATAAGATAAGAGGATGCTGACGCGCACTCACAACTCTAGGAAGAAGGTTACGGACCAAATTAAGTTATTTCAGCACAGATTTTCACTTTTTATCACATTTCTTCTTTAATGTATACCTACTAACGCATAATAACATGTTATAAATGCAAAGATGTATGTATTTTAATTGGTTTGTTAAAGAATCGAACGTATACTTAAAAAAAGAACTGCAAGTTGCCTGTAGCTTCGCTCGCCCTAAAATCATTGGAAAATCTAAGAACATTCTGATAATGCAAGTAGGAACAAGACATTTTTCTTTTCCTTTAAAATAAAAGGTGTTAGCTTTTTGCTACTAACCGAAACCATAAATTATTAAGTTATTCGAATCAGGAATGTGAGACAAGACTTGATCGCCTGCAGTCATATTCTCAAAACTTTAAACGCAGAACGAATCTCACGATGTAGATATTAAAATGACTTCATATTTATACTTCAATTAACGCCAACTGCCAATACGAGTATTCGTTGGTCATTAACTTAATTCCATATCAACGGGCTAAAAGGTTTCTGAGTTTTATTATAATTTAAACTGAGCAGAGCCTTTTGACAAACATGTTGGACAACTTTACTTCGAGGCAAAGAATACTCATTTTTTGCTTCGAAGTAAAGTTGTATATGAATGTTTATCCATTATCTAGTACCTATAGTACAAGCTCTGTTTAGTTTAGGGACTATATGGTGTAATGTGTGTATGTGGAAATTATTTTAGCTCTATATCAAACGATCATATTACAGTAAAAAGTATGAATACTTCTTAAGAAGTCGCTTTACTTCTTCTACAAAAGCCAGAATTGTAGAAATTATAATTGCTAGCATTGGACGTATCGATAGCGATCTGGTTGTACACACCCAGTAGGTAGTGGCGGCTAGGTGAGCGACCGATAGGAACAAACAACTCCGTCTATTATCCAATTGAATAGCGCCCACGCTGAATAATAAATCCGAATTTGTCTCGTCTAATTGGTTCGCTCTCGGCGCGAGCGGCCGGTGAAGGAGCGCGCGGGCTGCAGGCAAATTGCACCACTCGCGCAGAACGATGGCTCTCCACTGCGAGGGCGAGCACCGTGCCAAATTGGCTGCGACCTTTATTATTAAATTGAACAACATAATGCCTTGTCTAGGAGCTCGCTAAACTACTTGTCACTATCCGAGCAACGTGTGTAGAGACTGAAGGGTGGAGCGACTGCAGGAAGTCGTATTTTTTCATTTAGCCGGCACGTAGGTCAGCATCGAGCTCGCGACACCGCCATACCTCGTACGTTAGTCTAACAGAATACTTGAATATGAATGTGTGGGACACTGCTCTTGCTCCACATGCGCTATTGTGACGTATTCCACTTGCCCCGTTGCTTTTATATCGCGCTGCACAAAAATGCGGCGTAATTTAATTTACAACGTTTTCCGCGTGATTTTTTCGAAGCGAACGTATTCATAACAGGTATTAATATTCTGCAAGCAGAACGTATAACGTAAAAAGCTTTACGTTCCGTGACATGGATAGGTATTCATCACTGTGAGCTCGCTTTTTGCTATTTTCACGAATGGATTGACTGTATTGACGTCACGCCGAATAATAGGTAACATCCACATCCAACTATTTTTATTTCAGAATACAGAACTATTTGAAAAACACTTTGGTTATAAAGCAAACCGATGAATATCCTCTGCGCAGTAGTAGTTTTATGTAAACCCTTAAAATGTTTTAACGCTTACATCGATAGATGTATTTGTTTAGAATAAAATCAGTTGAGAAATCGATTGAGAATGTTTGGAACACTTTACTTGTGTGTTATTTAATGAGTTCGCGCTGAAGGGAATATTGAGACGAGCGCTACTTTACGGCAATGTTGGCATCAACGCGAGCTCATAATTACGAACGAACGAATGGAACATGCTCCACGATTGAGGAGTATCAAATTATCAAGTAAATTTTGTTACGCAATAAAACGATTCAATGATCTGTATGTAATAAAGCCATTGACATAATTATATTCTAACGACTTTTAGTTGAACAACTATTTTGTTGTGTATCATATGTTTAAAAGAATATATTAAAGCGCACATATTGTCAACATGATAGTTGCTCGACAAAAAAGTCAAAAAGCTTATCGATTTGCTTTTGATTTAAAAGTTGGACAACTATCGATCAAGCGCTCAATTTGTATTGCATTGTATTGATGTGCGTAGACCATCGGCTAAACAGTCGATCCGCGACTAACCACGACTGCCATTCTCGTATAAGGATATGAAGCAGCGCCACGTCCCTATCTTCTTTTTTTAGTTCTCTTAAATTTCTATAAAGCAAAGCACAAACTAAAACTTTCTTGTTAATTGACATTGTTTGTAAACACCTTGACTCGAGCGTTGCTAAATAAAGACCGGTTTGAGGAGATAAAGAAATCGATTGTATGCGCACTTCCATCAACTAAACTGTTTGGTTGAGTAGAAATCACGAAAAGTACAAAACTCGACGAAACAGTTTAGTCGATGCAACAGTTGTATGTATGCGCTCGGCCTAATACACAGTTTTACAAAATACTTTATCTTTTTAGCACACAGAATAAACTTGAATATTAATGTGTACGCCAGAAACCTTCACCTAATTCATGGATAGAGGTCATATACCGAGAAAGTCAACACATAGGTATCTAAAGCCTAGGTTCTCAAAGGCCTTAGAGATGATTCATATGGATCGCAGAAGCTGTTCAAGACCCCATCAATATTGTATAAGGGCACGCTTCAAGCCCTAGCTAGGATATTGCAAATATTGGCGTGTCATAAATCGTACAAAAATGAAACACAGTCGTCTTGTGTGCGTAGTGAAGGACCCTCGTGAATAACACCGAGGCCGCACCTGTCCTGATGTGGGGTGACACTGTACGATGTTTTGATGGGCGGGCAACTAAGCACTTATGTATGTACGGGTCTAGGTTGAACTGTTTCCTAGACCTTTAATGTAAACTAAAGTTTCAGGATTTTATTGATTTGCTACGCTCAACGCACCCCAGTGTGTCAGTTGTGTTCACTAGAATGCGTATAACCTAAAGTAGCCTCTAAATAACGCAAGCTGTGAATTGATTCAACAGTTCTGTAGAGTCTTCTTCAATAGGCGGGTCCATACAGAGCGAGCGACCTTGCGGAACATTTGCCGCGTAAGGAAACAGTCCCCGCACGAGCGCGGCAGCCTCGGTTTCATCGCGAAGCTGCTGCGCGGGGCAAATCCGTGCCATTTGTTCGTTCGATCAGTTGAGAGTTAAACAAAATACGAACGCGTCCAGTGTGCGCGCGGCAAACGACTAAGGCGCCTTTGAGCAAAACAAAATACCGAAACTCGGTTGCTCCGCTGCTCCTTGGCTCGCCCGCGGTTGTACACGCACTTTCCTCGGCCGAGGCAAGTCTATATAGACCGTGTCTGTGTGGACCCGTCTATACATGAGATACATGAGAGGTAAATACAAGCAGAGCATGTTCTATGCTAACTGCGTAAGTAAAGTAGTAGTAAGTCGAGTACGGTGCAAAAGAAGTTGCTTAAACACGCTCGAATAAATACTAGCACCACACACCTCAAAGAAAGGCGGCAAACCGAACCTTCCGTAGAAAGAGTATTACCCCTTTATCTGTTTACATACAAGCAAATACTTCAACTAGAACAACACGGGCATGTACAAGACACACACCTTTGTTTTTGTACCGGCGACGGCGTACCTACCTACTGGCCTTTGAGAATTGATATCAACGTACTGTCGACTTTATGAGACGTTGCAGGAAGTGTTCTAGACTAGATATTGTACAAGACACACACCTTTGTTTTTGTACCGGCGGTGGCGTACCTATTGCCCTTTGAGAATTGATACCAACGTACTGTCGACTTTATGAGACGTTGTAGGAAGTGTTCTAGACTAGATATTGTACAAGACACACACCTTTGTTTTTGTACCGGCGGTGGCGTACCTACTGCCCTTTGAGAATTTATACCAACGTACTGTCGACTTTATGAGACGTTGTAGGAAGTGTTCTAGACTAGATATTGTACAAGACACACACCTTTGTTTTTGTACCGGCGTACCTACTGCCCTTTGAGAATTGATACCAACGTACTGTCGACTTTATGAGACGTTGTAGGAAGTGTTCTACACTAGATATTGTACAAGACACACACCTTTGTTTTTGTACCGGCGGCGGCGTACCTACTGCCCTTTGAGAATTGATACCAACGTACTGTCGACTTTATGAGACGTTGTAGGAAGTGCTCTAGACTAGATATTGTACAAGACACACACCTTTGTTTTTGTACCGGCGGTGGCGTACCTACTGCCCTTTGAGAATTGATACCAACGTACTGTCGACTTTATGAGACGTTGTAGGAAGTGTTCTAGACTAGATATTGTACAAGACACACACCTTTGTTTTTGTACCGGCGGTGGCGTACCTACTGCCCTTTGAGAATTGATACCAACGTACTGTCGACTTTATGAGACGTTGTAGGAAGTGTTCTAGACTAGATATTGTACAAGACACACACCTTTGTTTTTGTACCGGCGTACCTACTGCCCTTTGAGAATTGATACCAACGTACTGTCGACTTTATGAGACGTTGTAGGAAGTGTTCTACACTAGATATTGTACAAGACACACACCTTTGTTTTTGTACCGGCGTACCTACTGCCCTTTGAGAATTGATACCAACGTACTGTCGACTTTATGAGACGTTGTAGGAAGTGTTCTAGACTAGATATTGTACAAGACACACACCTTTGTTTTTGTTCCGGCGTACCTACTGCCCTTTGAGAATTGATACCAACGTACTGTCGACTTTATGAGACGTTGTAGGAAGTGTTCTAGACTAGATATTGTACAAGACACACACCTTTGTTTTTGTACCGGCGGTGGCGTACCTACTGCCCTTAGAGAATTGATACCAACGTACTGTCGACTTTATGAGACGTTGTAGGAAGTGTTCTACACTAGAAATTGTACAAGACACACACCTTTGTTTTTGTACCGGCGCGGCGTACCTACTGCCCTTTGAGAATTGATACCAACGTACTGTCGACTTTATGAGACGTTGTAGGAAGTGTTCTATACTAGATATTGTACAATACACACACCTTTGTTTTTGTACCGGCGCGGCGTACCTACTGCCCTTTGAGAATTGATACCAACGTACTGTCGACTTTATGAGACGTTGTAGGAAGTGTTCTAGACTAGATATTGTACAAGACACACACCTTTGTTTTTGTACGGGCGCGGCGTACGTACTGCCCTTTGAGAATTGATACCAACGAACTGTCGACTTTATGAGACGTTGTAGGAAGTGTTCTATACTAGATATTGTACAAGACACACACCTTTGTTTTTGTACCGGCGCGGCGTACCTACTGCCCTTTGAGAATTGATACCAACGTACTGTCGACTTTATGAGACGTTGTAGGAAGTGTTCTATACTAGATATTGTACAAGACACACACCTTTGTTTTTGTACCGGCGGTGGCGTACCTACTGCCCTTTGAGAATTGATACCAACGTACTGTCGACTTTATGAGACGTTGTAGGAAGTGTTCTAGACTAGATATTGTACAAGACACACACCTTTGTTTTTGTACCGGCGGTGGCGTACCTACTGCCCTTTGAGAATTGATACCAACGTACTGTCGACTTTATGAGACGTTGTAGGAAGTGTTCTACACTAGATATTGTACAAGACACACACCTTTGTTTTTGTACCGGCGTACCTACTGCCCTTTGAGAATTGATACCAACGTACTGTCGACTTTATGAGACGTTGTAGGAAGTGTTCTAGACTAGATATTGTACAAGACACACACCTTTGTTTTTGTACCGGCGCGGCGTACCTACTGCCCTTTGAGAATTGATACCAACGTACTGTCGACTTTATGAGACGTTGTAGGAAGTGTTCTAGACTAGATATTGTACAAGACACACACCTTTGTTTTTGTACCGGCAGTGGCGTACCTACTGCCCTTTGAGAATTGATACCAACGTACTGTCGACTTTATGAGACGTTGTAGGAAGTGTTCTACACTAGATATTGTACAAGACACACACCTTTGTTTTTGTACCGGCGCGGCGTACCTACTGCCCTTTGAGAATTGATACCAACGTACTGTCGACTTTATGAGACGTTGTAGGAAATGTTCTAGACTAGATATTGTACAAGACACACACCTTTGTTTTTGTACCGGCGCGGCGTACCTACTGCCCTTTGAGAATTGATACCAACGTACTGTCGACTTTATGAGACGTTGTAGGAAGTGTTCTATACTAGATATTGTACAAGACACACACCTTTGTTTTTGTACCGGCGCGGCGTACCTACTGCCCTTTGAGAATTGATACCAACGTACTGTCGACTTTATGAGACGTTGTAGGAAGTGTTCTACACTAGATATTGTACAAGACACACACCTTTGTTTTTGTTCCGTCGCGGCGTACCTACTGCCCTTTGAGAATTGATACCAACGTACTGTCGACTTTATGAGACGTTGTAGGAAGTGTTCTAGACTAGATATTGTACAAGACACACACCTTTGTTTTTGTACCGGCGTACCTACTACCCTTTGAGAATTGATACCAACGTACTGTCGACTTTATGAGACGTTGTAGGAAGTGTTCTACACTAGATATTGTACAAGACACACACCTTTGTTTTTGTTCCGTCGCGGCGTACCTACTGCCCTTTGAGAATTGATACCAACGTACTGTCGACTTTATGAGACGTTGTAGGAAGTGTTCTACACTAGATATTGTACAAGACACACACCTTTGTTTTTGTTCCGTCGCGGCGTACCTACTGCCCTTTGAGAATTGATACCAACGTACTGTCGACTTTATGAGACGTTGTAGGAAGTGTTCTAGACTAGATATTGTACAAGATACACACCTTTGTTTTTGTACCGGCGTACCTACTACCCTTTGAGAATTGATACCAACGTACTGTCGACTTTATGAGACGTTGTAGGAAGTGTTCTAGACTAGATATTGTACAAGATACACACCTTTGTTTTTGTACCGGCGTACCTACTTCCCTTTGAGAATTGATACCAACGTACTTTCGACTTTATGAGACGTTGTAGGAAGTGTTCTAGACTAGATATTGTACAAGATACACACCTTTGTTTTTGTACCGGCGTACCTACTGCCCTTTGAGAATTGATACCAACGTACTGTCGACTTTATGAGACGTTGTAGGAAGTGTTCTACACTAGATATTGTACAAGACACACACCTTTGTTTTTGTACCGGCGTACCTACTGCCCTTTGAGAATTGATACCAACGTACTGTCGACTTTATGATACGTTGTAGGAAGTGTTCTAGACTAGATATTGTACAAGACACACACCTTTGTTTTTGTACCGGCGATGGCGTACCTACTGCCCTTTGAGAATTGATACCAACGTACTGTCGACTTTATGAGACGTTGTAGGAAGTGTTCTAGACTAGATATTGTACAAGACACACACCTTTGTTTTTGTACCGGCGGTGGCGTACCTACTGCCCTTTGAGAATTGATACCAACGTACTGTCGACTTTATGAGACGTTGTAGGAAGTGTTCTAGACTAGATATTGTACAAGACACACACCTTTGTTTTTGTACCGGCGGTGGCGTACCTACTGCCCTTTGAGAATTGATACCAACGTACTGTCGACTTTATGAGACGTTGTAGGAAGTGTTCTAGACTAGATATTGTACAAGACACACACCTTTGTTTTTGTACCGGCGTACCTACTGCCCTTTGAGAATTGATACCAACGTACTGTCGACTTTATGAGACGTTGTAGGAAGTGCTCTAGACTAGATATTGTACAAGACACACACCTTTGTTTTTGTACCGGCGGTGGCGTACCTACTGCCCTTTGAGAATTGATACCAACGTACTGTCGACTTTATGAGACGTTGTAGGAAGTGTTCTAGACTAGATATTGTACAAGACACACACCTTTGTTTTTGTACCGGCGTACCTACTGCCCTTTGAGAATTGATACCAACGTACTGTCGACTTTATGAGACGTTGTAGGAAGTGCTCTAGACTAGATATTGTACAAGACACACACCTTTGTTTTTGTACCGGCGGTGGCGTACCTACTGCCCTTTGAGAATTGATACCAACGTACTGTCGACTTTATGAGACGTTGTAGGAAGTGTTCTAGACTAGATATTGTACAAGACACACACCTTTGTTTTTGTACCGGCGGTGGCGTACCTACTGCTCTTTGAGAATTGATACCAACGTACTGTCGACTTTATGAGACGTTGTAGGAAGTGTTCTAGACTAGATATTGTACAAGACACACACCTTTGTTTTTGTACCGGCGGTGGCGTACCTACTGCCCCTTGAGAATTGATACCAACGTACTGTCGACTTTATGAGACGTTGTAGGAAGTGTTCTACACTAGATATTGTACAAGACACACACCTTTGTTTTTGTACCGGCGGTGGCGTACCTACTGCCCTTTGAGAATTGATACCAACGTACTGTCGACTTTATGAGACGTTGTAGGAAGTGTTCTAGACTAGATATTGTACAAGACACACACCTTTGTTTTTGTACCGGCGCGGCGTACCTACTGCCCTTTGAGAATTGATACCAACGTACTGTCGACTTTATGAGACGTTGTAGGAAGTGTTCTAGACTAGATATTGTACAAGACACACACCTTTGTTTTTGTACCGGCAGCGGCGTACCTAATGCCCTTTGAGAATTGATACCAACGTACTGTCGACTTTATGAGACGTTGTAGGAAGTGTTCTAGACTAGATATTGTACAAGACACACACCTTTGTTTTTGTACCGGCGTACCTACTGCCCTTTGAGAATTGATACCAACGTACTGTCGACTTTATGAGACGTTGTAGGAAGTGCTCTAGACTAGATATTGTACAAGACACACACCTTTGTTTTTGTACCGGCGGTGGCGTACCTACTGCCCTTTGAGAATTGATACCAACGTACTGTCGACTTTATGAGACGTTGTAGGAAGTGTTCTAGACTAGATATTGTACAAGACACACACCTTTGTTTTTGTACCGGCGTACCTACTGCCCTTTGAGAATTGATACCAACGTACTGTCGACTTTATGAGACGTTGTAGGAAGTGCTCTAGACTAGATATTGTACAAGACACACACCTTTGTTTTTGTACCGGCGGTGGCGTACCTACTGCCCTTTGAGAATTGATACCAACGTACTGTCGACTTTATGAGACGTTGTAGGAAGTGTTCTAGACTAGATATTGTACAAGACACACACCTTTGTTTTTGTACCGGCGTACCTACTGCCCTTTGAGAATTGATACCAACGTACTGTCGACTTTATGAGACGTTGTAGGAAGTGCTCTAGACTAGATATTGTACAAGACACACACCTTTGTTTTTGTACCGGCGCGGCGTACCTACTGCCCTTTGAGAATTGATACCAACGTACTGTCGACTTTATGAGACGTTGTAGGAAGTGTTCTAGACTAGATATTGTACAAGACACACACCTATGTTTTTGTACCGGCGTACCTACTGCCCTTTGAGAATTGATACCAACGTACTGTCGACTTTATGAGACGTTGTAGGAAGTGTTCTAGACTAGATATTGTACAAGACACACACCTTTGTTTTGTACCGACGTACCTACTGCCCTTTGAGAATTGATACCAACGTACTGTCGACTTTATGAGACGTTGTAGGAAGTGTTCTAGACTAGATATTGTACAAGACACACACCTTTGTTTTTGTACCGGCGTACCTACTGCCCTTTGAGAATTGATACCAACGTACTGTCGACTTTATGAGACGTTGTAGGAAGTGTTCTAGACTAGATATTGTACAAGACACACACCTTTGTTTTGTACCGGCGTACCTACTGCCCTTTGAGAATTGATACCAACGTACTGTCGACTTTATGAGACGTTGTAGGAAGTGTTCTAGACTAGATATTGTACAAGACACACACCTTTGTTTTTGTACCGGCGTACCTACTGCCCTTTGAGAATTGATACCAACGTACTGTCGACTTTATGAGACGTTCTAGGAAGTATTCTAGACTAGATATTGCCCAAATTTTCGTAGAACTAGTTTCTAATTCAGGAAATTTTCCAACGCACTTTCAATTATTATTATGAAAAAGTCCTTCCTTAGTGATTGCTTACGTTATAATAGGAACCTTAGACTTACTCTCATATATAGACTCACGCCTGTATCCCCGAAGGGGGAGGCAGAGGTGTAATATTACACCCACATTTCGCCATGAATTTTTAGGTCCCACGTAATATGGGGCGAGCCTATTGCCGTACCGGGCACATTACCAGACTCCGTGCTGCTACTGAGAATTTCCTAACGGGAAAGCCCAATAACACGTTGCCCGACGCGAGAATCGAACCCGAGACCTCCCAATCCCACGCGCACATTTATGCCGCGAGATCAACGAGGCATATAAATAGGAACCTATTATCCAAATTATAATCTCTGCGATAATATGTAAGTCAGGACAAGTTATTTTTGTACAAAGAGTAAATTATATCGTAAGTTTTCACTTAGGTTTCCTGGCAGTTCAAAAACAGGGTCAGAAAGATATCATATGCATCCTTTTTCATTTTACATCTTGATGTTTTGCGTGATGTTATATAGCTAGTAAGCCTCCTCCGTTGATCGTAAATGTGGCTATCATATAAATATTTTTTCAAACCCGACTTTTATCTCAAACCAAACAGACTCTTCAACTTTATTATATCAGAATAGATACAATTTGTCTAGTATTGCTCCCTTCAATATATGATAACATAAGATTTGTAATCGGCCCTGAGAACAAAGTCACAAGAAAATCGTAAACCCTTACAGTCAAGCTTTAAACGTTTTTAAGTACAGGCAAACAGACCAAACAGGCACGCCATTAAAACAGCTATTCCCTCCAGCTGACTGTTCGGATCGGCGGATAAATTAAATCATTTCCAAGGTCGACGATAAGCACTCAAGTAAAAACTTTTACCAAATGGATATTAAACTTTTTGCTCAGCGAGTAATAAGATCAGAGGACGCTGACGCGCACTCACAACTCTAGGAACAAGGTTACGGACCAAATTAAGTTATTACACCACAGATTTTCACTTTTTATCACATTTCTTCTTTAAAGTATACCTATTAACGCATAATAACATTTTATAAATGCAAAGATGTATGTATTTTAATTGGTTTGTTAAAGAATCGAACGTACACTTATAGAAACAACTACAAGTTGCCTGTAGCTTCACTCGCCCTAAAATGATTGGAAAATATAAGAACTGTCTGATAATGCAAGTAGGTACAAGCCATTTTTCTTTTCATTTAAAACAAAAGGTGTTAGCTTATTGCTATTAACCGAAACCATTTATTTTTATTTTTTATTTATAGACTCACGCCTGTATCCCCGAAGGGGTAGGCAGAGGTGTAATATTACACCCACATTTCGCCATGAATTTTTAGGTCCCACGTAATAGGGGGCGAGCCTATTGCCGTATCGAGCACATTATCAGATTCCGTGCTGCTACTGAGAATCTCCTAACGGAAAAACCCAATAACACTTTGCCCGACCCGGGAATCGAACGCGAGACCTCCCAATACCACGCGCACGTTTATGCCGCGAGACCAACGAGGCAGTCATTTATAGGAATCTTAATAAATTATTATGTTGTTCGAATCAGGAATGTAAGACAAAACCTGATCGCCTGCAGTCATATTTCCAAACTATAAACGCAGAACGAATCTCCCGACGCAGATATTAAAATGACTTCATTTTGAAACTTCAATTAACGCCAACTGCCAATACGAGTATTCGTTGGTCATTAACTTAATTCCATATCAACAGACTAAAAGGTTTCTGAGTTTTATTGTAATTTAAACGGAGTAAAGCCTTTTGACAAACACGTTTGACAACTTTACTTCGAAGCAAAAAATAAGTAAGTATTTATGAATGTTTATCCATTATCTAGTACCTATAGTACAAGCTCTGTTTAGTTTAGGGACTAGATGGTGATGTGTGTATGTGGTAGAATTTTATTTATATATTTGTATTTACAATTGATTTAGCTCTACATTAAACTTTCATGTTACAGTAAAAAGTGTAGTGACTTCTTAAAAAACGCTTTGCTTCTTCTAAAAAACAATTGTAGAAATTATAGTCGCTAGCATTGGACGTATCGACGACCGCAACGACTCAATAAATCTTGGGAAAACCACCCAGATAACGGCAAAAGTTATTTACATATTTCTAAATACATACATATTATAGATAAATTACCTTCATCTAGACACAGAACATGTCCGTGTGGTGACGGATTAAGAATACGGAAAGTTACCACCCCATTAGCATATTATGCAGAGAACAGCACTGTAAGAGAAGGAAAACTTGATACAAACCCTATACCAACCCGTTTGGCTAGCGTGGTATAGTAGGCCAATTCCTCCTTTCAAAGGAGAGGCCTGTCCAGCAGTGGTCTGTTAAAGGCTGATGATGAGACACAGAACAAATAAATAATCGATAACCATCAATAGTTTGGCTTCATGTAAACAATCTCGTATGCTAAGTGTCACTAATAAAAGTCATAGTTTGTCATCAGAGAGGTCTTACCTTGTTTGCCACTTACTCTGATTACAAAAATAAATATGAAGAGCAATTTCCTAATAGCAACATATAAATGCAAGGACAGATATTATAGCACTATTGCTACAGGTACCAGTAGATATTACCTTTCCCCACCGTGGGATCTCCACCTTGTCGTGGTGGGGGGCTGAGTAACCGTGGCTTGGACACCTACGGTGAAGCAAATAGAGAGATCCCGGGAGTGGACGCTCCGCGTGGGCTTGGAGGGGCCTGCGCAGGACGCGTCCAAAGGTGCGGGTGCGGGAGGAGAGGCGTGTCGGTGTTGCGTTGCCGCGCGCCCTATCTCCCGCGACCAAATGGGGGCGCACCATTGTTGCGTGGCGGTGGGGCCGCAGGGGAAAAACAGATGCGGTGTTGCCAGGTTGCCGTCCTCCCTATCCTCTGCGGCCGCTGGGTGTTTTGGCGGGGGAGCCCAAGACCTTCATCCGCCGCCAAGGGGGTTTTGTTCGGGGCCTGACCATCTGGCGGGCCAATACCCGTCGGGGGGTAGCGACGAATGCTTCGGCGATACCCGACCCCCCGACACACGGGTACATGAGGAACACCCGTTGGTAACCCGACACCAAAAAAATAATTTAGGTGTTACCTTTTATAATATTTCCGGACATAAATCCTAAGTAACCAGAACCCATTACTACTTTCCTTATCGGTTGTGCTAACCATATTAGTTGCTAGACCCTAAGTAAAAACAAAAAAAAGTATTAATTGCTCATCCATTACTCGGAATAAAAACTTGGATTCAATTCTAATTTATTACTTTTACTTTAGACATTACACTGACTGACTGGCGTGACTAGTATCTGACGGCATGCATCCATATTTTTAAACTATCTTTATAAATCACAGTAACTAGAAGTGGCCGTACTGCCAGTAATCGAATGAATCCATAAAACCGTAAATACTTGGTGAAAAAAACGACCGTTTGGCGCAGCGGGAGTGTAAGCGACTGCCACGCCGAAGGTCGCGTGTTCGATTCCCGCGCAAGTCAAACATTTGTGTGCGTAAACATGGATGTTTGTCTTGGTCTGGGTGTTTCTATGTATAATATGTATGTATTTACAAAAAAAAAGTATATACATATGTATGTTTATCCATTGTCTAGTACCCATAGTACAAGCTCTGCTTAGTTTGGGACTAGATGGTGATGTGTGTATGTGGTAGAATATAGAATATATTCTACCACATTCACACAACATATACATTAAAAAGAACGAAGAACATATATATTAAAAAGAAAACACCGAAATACCAACTCACACGAAAAACAAAACAAACTCCTCAGTAATTTGCAATTAATAAACAATTTCAACCATACATATTACTTAACAAAAATAAACACGAAACAGTTACTCACACGGTCACACATGTAATGGAAAATATACGAGCGTAAACAAAAAGTGAAAAGTGTACGTTTTTATTTCAATTAAGAAATACAAATGACGCAGGGTGAGGAGACGGGCCGTTTGTCCAGACAATTTGTCTGGGCCATACATGTTACTGGGGAATGCCGGGCAAACGATGCCCGGTCGTACACAATGTGCGCCAGGATTGTTTCAGACAGAATTTTGTTCAACATCCTGGAAGGTCTTACTATATCTAATATTTATGTAATACTGAGTAACTGTTCTGAAATTATATTGCTTCATATTTACTGTACAGACTTTTGGAGAGATATGTGATTAGTTTTTGGGTAAAAGTGTGATTACTGAAAACCGAATTCAAAATGACAGTTTATTGGTACTCATATGGCATTGCCTCATGTTGGCCTCCCCTAAGGCTCTCTACTTGGGCTGATTTCATTAACTTGATTACAGATAAACAGACAAAAAGGATTTTGTCTTTTCTTTGAATCAGGCCGTGGCATTGCGATAGTTGTCGTCGTTAAATGTTCATATTAATAGAATAATAAAATCCCTTCCTTGCCGTGTGGTTGACGGCATAGAATACAAGTGTCACCACCCCCTATCTTCCCGTGGGTGTCGTAAGAGGCGACTAAGGGATAACACGATGCAAATACCATCTTTGCGTAGAGACGGAAAACTCGACATCAAACCCTATACGACTGCCTCGTTGGTCTCGCGGCATAAATGTGCGCGTGGGATCAGGAGGTCCCGGGTTCGATTCCTGGGTCGGGCAGTGTTATTGGGTTTTTCTGTCACGAAATTCTCAGTAGCAGCACGGAGTCTGGATATGTGCCCGGTACGGCAATAGGCTCGCCCCTTATTACGTGGGACTAAAGTATACCTGGCGAAAAGTGGGTGTAGAAATACACCTCTGCCTACCCCTTTGGGTATAAAAGGCGTGACGATATGTATGTATGTATGTAAAATCCCTTCCAATGAAAACCAACACTAGATTCACTATCTAGTACGGCATTACTAACTATTTGTTATATTAGAGCATTGCACTTACCTATTTAGTGCCGCAATAAGTTTCATTGGACCTTACTCGTTTATAATACGGAAACGAGTCGAGAGTGGGCAGAACCGGGACAAGCTTACACGGGCGATTGTGCCGCCACATCGGTTAAGTGGACCCTGGGTAAAAACGACAGTAATCGCTCATCAACCACTCCGCAACTACTTGGATGCAATTGAAATGCATACCTATCCAAACATGTACTTATATATCTACACAGATCGACTGAAGTAATTCTTAGGTTATATTCATCATCATCAGCCCTTTATACTGTCCCACTGCTGGGCACAGGCCTCTTCTCACTATGAGAAGGGTACCTAAGGCCATAGTCCACCACGCTGGCCAAGTGTGGGTAGGCAGACTTCACATGTCTTTCGAGAACATTATGGAGAACTCTCAGACATGCAGGTTTCCTCACGATGTTTTCCTTCACTGTTAGGCAAGCGATAATTAACAATTTAATACGCACTTAACTTCGAAAAGTGATTGGTGCGTGCCGTGGATTCGAATCCGAGACCCTCTGCGTAGTAGTCTGTCGGTCTCTCCACTCAGCTATCGCTGCTTTTTAGGTGATATTTAAAACTTAATATTTGAAATAATTGGATAGATCTGATGTACAGTCATGAAACGCAGCAGTACCTATTGGTATCGTTGCCAAGTTATAGAATAATGCAGCACTTACATATGTTAACCCTGCATGTCACTTTACTATCAAGCACACATTATGGGATTTACTTGTTCAGATCAACTAGTCGCCGTGGTGTAATTTTTAACAATCTTAATATATAAAATCCTTGCGTTACTTACTGACTGACAGACACGCTACAGCCGAAACTATTGGGCGCAGGAAGCTGAAATTTGGCATGTATGTTCCTTGAGGACCGTAGGGGTGCACTAAGAAGGGATTTCCCGAAATTCCCACGGTATCGGCCAAAACGGGTAAATTAAAAAAAATTGCAGGCGTAGCTGCTGGCGTCCTCTAGTAAATTATAAACAGACGAGCTAGTGCACATGTGATGGTAAGTGGTAACCCCGGATCATACAAATGGCTGTGTGCTAAAACAAAACCAAGCCGTTTGCCTATCATGAGGATAAAACCGGACTAGGAAACGACAAATGGAAAAGTGGACGAAGCCTTTTCAAGGATCGAACTTTACGCATCACACTATTCACACTGAACGGTTTGTTTCACTCTAATTTTACGATACGTCTCGTTGAATCGTTTTGAAGACCACACGCTCAAATGTACTGACATTTCAACTAATAAAAAGAAATTATTGAAGTAAATGCTCACAGCTCGGCATTGCTTTCGACGTTATACTCATAGTATAACGTCGAAAGCAATGCTGAGCTTTCATATCACATGGTAATACTGAAGTCCCTCACAAGAAAAATATTCAAGCAGAAACCTCACAATATCATGGACGTACAGCGAGAGGTCGTTGACACTACACTAAGTCTCAAATAAATTGATTCCTGAAACTAATTTGCAGTTTCCCTACGATAAGATTTATTCGTCGAGTAATATTAATATTGGCAATTTTCACTCCTGTAATATGCGTACCTATAACTATTTCGCGATTGAATATGGAAATAAGCTAAATTATGATATTTATAGTACTTGCTGGTTGTATACACAAACATGTAGAATTTGAGGAGGTGAATACATATATCGTCATTTTCATTTAATAATTAAAAGATTTGTAATTCCAATAATAAATTGTTAATAAACGCTTGCTTAACAGTGAAGAAAACCGTCATAGGGAAACCTATGTCTGAGAGTTCTCCATAACGTTCTTGCAAGACATGAGAACTCTGCCAATACACACTGGGCGAGCGCGTGGACTACGACCTAACCTTTCTTATAGAACGAGGCCTGTGTTCAGAAATCGGACAGATTATACACAAGGCTGCTGACGTTTTATAATAGAAGAAGCATGTAACAAACTGGTGACCACATGACTTTCTCGATAAGTGGTTAAGTGTATTCTTCAACGTTTGATAAATTAATAGATATACAATCGGTTTTCGGTTACAAAAGGTCATACCTTTTTCACCCCGTGTTTCAAAGACGTCAGTACCTATTACAGTCGTTACGTAGAATAAGCACCCTCAAATACCTTGGTACTGTGACACTGGTCTAATTCATAGTTATCACAAACCAAATATTTTAAAAGAGTGTCCAGAGGAGTTACTTGCCGGCGTCTTCACCCTTTTGGAACCGGCAACTAGAGTCAGTGACGTTTCAAAAGTGTATGCAAATTACCAACTTGAAATAAAAATATTTGAATTTGAATTTATCCATTTGGACGGCGGTCAAACAGCAGGCGGGCTATGGAAAAGCTTTTATTCTATGAAATCTAGTTAGAGTAGAAAGCAGGCTCCGACTATAATAATTCTTGGATAAAATTGAAATAACGCTTTAATGGTTAAGGAATTATTCATGATTGCTCTGACGTGTTTTCTAGTGGTAGAGCCTTGCCAATACACTTGATAAACACCAGTCTAATACATACACAAACTCATTTAAACGGTTCCTAATCGTCGATCGAATCACTAAGTTTAATACAAACAGTCATAACACCGTAAACAAATACGGAGGAACTTATTCATTACGGATATAAATTAAATCTGTTCAGCGTTAATTGTTATCAGTGAACATTAATCATTAGTTTCGATAGTTATGGCACCCGAGCTTTGCGTTAATCTCAGATAAGATTTTCCTCAAACCGGAAACTGTGTAGCTAAGGTACTCGTACCTTTACGCTACCCTGAGTTCCTCCTGTAAGAAAGATTTTTTTATTATACAGGAAATACCCTGACTATAGAAGAGAGGTAGAAATTGTTGTTTCTTTCACAGACGAATGGTTATGAAATACTAGCTTCGGGACAAAAGGTGGAATTCTGATTTATAAGCTATACTTATACTACTAAATATATTTATCAAAATTAAGTAGTTTTGCGTGAAAAAGGCAAATATAGCGATATATTCCTACAATTATCTATCCACACAAAATATCTCTTTTATAATATAGTACAAGGTAAGATTCCATAACCGCCTTACACTATAGTACGGGCAAGTATATAATCAAAGAGTACGGGATACCTTCAGCTGCGTCACATAAATAGAAATCGTACACGGTCGTCCACTAATTTCAAAACGCTGTTTTCTTTATGATCAGGACATCGCTTGCAAAGCCCCACAAGATACGATCTAGAACAGTACAGGCATCAATTGTATTTAATATCTATTACTATAAGCCAATATATCGTAACAATTTGCAATTAGTAGCGATACCTGAGTGGAGAGACCGATAGACTGCTACGCAGAGGGTCTCGAGTTCGAGTTCTCGAATCTACGGCACGCACCAATGACTTTTCGGAGTTAAGTGCGTATTAAATTGTTAATTATCGCTTGCTAATCTGTGAAGGAAAACATCGGGATAACACGATGCAAATATCATCTTTGGTAGAAACGGAAAACTCGACATCAAACCCTATACGACTGCCTCGTTGGTCACGTGGCATAAATGTGCGCGTGGGATCGGGAGGTCCCGGGTTCGATTCCTGGGTCGGGCAGTGTTATTGGGTTTTTCTGTCACGAAATTCTCAGTAGCAGCACGGAGTCTGGAAATGTGCCCGGTACGGCAATAGGCTCGCCCCTTATTACGTGGGACTAAAGTATATCCAGCAAAAAGTGGGTGCAGAAATACACCTCTGCCTACCCCTTCGGGGATAAAAGGCGTGACGTTATGTATGTGTATGTAAGTATGTATGTATGAAAACATCGTGAGGAAACCTGCATGTCTGAGAGTTCTCCATAATGTTCTCGAAAGACATGTGAAGTCTGCCAACCCGCACTTGGCCATCGTGGTGGACTATGGCCTTACCCTTCTCAAAGCGAGAAGAGACCCGTGCCCAGCAGTGGGACAATAAAGGGTTGATGATAAATGAATTTGCAATTTGTGGCAAAGAGTAACCATTAGAAAGCGCCGCAGGCCCATACCCATTACCTTTTCTCTCTCATCCTTTTCCTTTTTGGATTTCAAAGGTCGGTATCGCAGTTGTGACTCCTTTAGTGTTGTGGGTATCTATGGGAGATGGAAACCGCTTACCATGAGGCGATTCGTTTGCCTACAATCCCATTAAAAATCTAAAAAATACTAAACAACTCGGACCCATAAACCTAACCCTAACTTAAACACAACCAAGAAATTACGAACTTTACGGTCATCTTTACTTATTAACTTTACTATAATACGATACTATTATTACACGCAGTTTCACCGGTAGCCTGCACTTGACACATAACAGTAGTACTAGCTGCCGTAGGCATTAACATAAGTAATGAACGATGTATGTGCGTGGGTGGAGCAGGAAGCTTCGCACGGCTGCACGGAGCCTGCTCCAAGACACGTAGACTGTGTACGGTCAGACAACAATTGTGGAAGAATAAGGGTGTGTCGCCGTCACAACGTCGTCTGATAAATGGCCTTAGTGGTACACTTAGCTGTCGCTACAGGCATAATTATGATCTCATTATGAGTCTGATGCAGTCCACTGTTAGATATATGCCTCTCCAATACGGCCCAGAGCTCGATCTTCGGCTCTTCCAATGCCACTATGCGTGACCCGTCACTCCACCTAACCAGTCCACTACCACTTCAGTTTGCTTATTCTATGTCGACAACTTCAGTTATCTGTGATCTATCAGTTTTGAATAAATTGTCAGTGTAATCTACTACCTGTAAGATTTTTTTAAGAACACTCAGATTATAATTTCAAAGAAAATTCAACCTTGTTATAAACGTAATACATTTCGACTTCGACCGTAGTGTGGCAAACCACACTACGGTCGAAGTTAAATGTATTACTCGAATATATATTCGACCACTTTTTTGGCCGACTGTACTCAGTACTGGCGAAGCAATACAATCTGTTGTTTATCTATCAGTAGTTAGTCTGGTAGTCGGTAGGTCGTAGACTCACTGTGATATAAAAATGTACAGACTATGGATTGAATACGATACAGATGTTGGTACTTAACGTAAGCTTAGCAAGCGTGTGTGACGAATTACTAAATTCCTCACGCAGCCTCGCCCGCGTGGGAAGTCGGCTATCGCGCTGACATTGACAAGTAATCTATGCATAAGATAATTATATCACAGCAAAGTTAACTCAAAATCCGTTCAGTAGT
Organism: Euclidia mi; assembly: GCA_944739405.2. Classification (NCBI taxonomy): domain Eukaryota; kingdom Metazoa; phylum Arthropoda; class Insecta; order Lepidoptera; family Erebidae; genus Euclidia; species Euclidia mi. The sequence goes on along the minus strand of OX123194.2, from coordinate 405,005 downwards.
TTCAGCAACCAAGCAAACGCAGAACTATACAATTTATAAAGCAGATTAGCAGACTATATAAACATATAAATATAATTTGAGTGTCTGTTTGTAATATTAAAATAACCGCTTTTTACTAAATGCATATGGATGTATACACGGTACATATACCGAAATGACATTGTTAAAAATTTTTGTCTGTCTGTCTGTTTGTTCCCGCTAATCTCTGGAACGGCTGGACCGATTTTGACGGGACTTTCACCAAGGAGTACCTTAGGCTATAAATTAACCAGGTACGCGAAGTACGCGGATGAAACCGCGGGAAACAGATAGTCAGAAATATAATCCTCTTATACAACAATGATATGCAGTGGTGGTTGCTATATGCATGTATTCGTATTCCTTTGTAACCGTTGATTTGAGAACCATTAAGGTTGATATTCTATTGTACCACGACTCGGCTGCACCTGCGTCGTAAAGCTTTGATTAAGCGCTAATCATGAGCTTAGTGCCCTGATTGGAATGTGACATTGTTAATGTTGTCACACAGTAAACTGTAACTTGGTTTATGCTGGTATTTTACCACGTATCTGAAAAGTACATAGAAATTATAGATTGACTGAAAAATACCTCTTTTTGTAAGCCGATATTGTTACTTACCTATAGTAGAAGCCAACGATTCATAGACTTTGTTAGAAACATATTGCTAGTCCCCTATGATATTATACTATACTATACTATACTATATGATATACTATACCTATTCAAACGGCTCTTCTAAGAGCCAAAAACACACCTAGTAGCAACCGTCACCAGCCATTAAAACCTGCTTTGTCTGTTGTATCAATAAATATAGAGGGATTTTCCGACGACAAGGCCACCCTGCTTTCCAATTTATGTAAAATGTCAGAGTGTGATGTGCTGTGTATACAAGAGACCCACCGCGGCGTTGAAAATTTAAGACCACACATACCTGGCATGATACTTACTGCTGAAACACCACATGCAAAATATGGAAGTGCAATTTTCACTAGGCCGGGAACGAATGTCCTTTCCACCAATAGCCAAAATAGTAACTCAATAGAGATAATCACAATAGACACTGGCACTTGCACTATTACATCTGTTTACAAACCACCAAACCAACCGTTCGCTTTTCATAAAACGTCTAATTTTGAAGACAGAAATATCAAAATTGTCGTAGGTGATTTTAATAGTCATAGCACAACCTGGGGCTACCGCGAAACGAACGATGACGGCAATGCAGTGGAATCATGGGCAGTAAACCAAGACCTAACCCTTATACATGATGCCAAACAACCACCATCATTTAGCAGCCGACGTTGGAAACGTGGGTCCTGACCTTATTTTTGTAAGCGACCGCATCAGCTACCTCTCCAAAAAGTTCGTTAGACGACCCATACCAAACACACAACACAGACCAGTCGAGTGTAAGATTTACGCTGCAATAACACCAACTCGAGTACCGTTTAGACGGCGATTTAACTTCTCAAGAGCTAATTGGGATGGGTTCACTAAGGTTGTTGACGAAAAATTGGACAACATAGAGCCTACACCAGTCAACTATGAAGCTTTTATAAGCATTGTGAAAACTGCCTCCCGCCAACATATACCCCGCGGCTGTAGTACACCGTACACCCCTGGACTCGAAAAGGACTCTGCAAATGCTCTGCGATGCTATGCAGCATTATATGCAAAAGATCCTTTTTCAGAAACCACACTAAGAGCTGGAGAAGAGCTAATGGCTATGGTTGGAGACAGTCGGCGACAAAAATGGATGAACACAATAACTTCCATGGATATGACTCATAACAGCAAAAAAGCTTGGTCAACATTGCGACAATTGACTGAAAATCCACCTAATGCCTCAAATCCAGGGCAAACAACAGCTAATCAGATCGCCCACCAACTTATATGCAACGGCAAACCCAGCCACAAGTTGCCCAGGATTAGAAAAGAGTCCATCGCCCCTGTTAATACTACCGATATCAGCAAAGCTTTTAATCTCTATGAGATTCTAACAGGCATTAAGTCGCTCAAAAACGGCAAGGCTAGTGGAGTGGATGATCTCACGGTGGAGCAAATTAAACACTTGGGCCCACTGGCGATATCCTGGCTTTTAGCTATGTTTAACAACTGTCTCGCTACAAGCAAAATACCAAAACTTTGGCACCGAGCAAAAGTTACGGCACTCTTGAAGCCTGGGAAACCTACCAACAATCCGACTAGTTACCGACCAATATCCCTATTGTGTCACACTTACAAACTGTTCGAGACAAACAGACAGTTCGGTGACAATCATCGACCCAAAATTAATTCCGGAACAAGCTGGCTTTAGACCAGGCAAGTCTTGTGCAGGACAAGTACTTCGGCTAACCCAACAAATAGAAGACGGCTTCGAAGAAAAAAAAATTACAGGCGTCGTGTTTGTAGACTTGACGGCAGCGTACGATACGGTGAACACCAAAATACTTCTTCGCAAGGTCGCGCATTTGGTTGAGGATAAAGGTTTCATTAGAATACTGGGTGAGCTCCTACACAATAGACGCTTCCAGGTTTCCTTGGGTCAAAACAAGAGTAGATGGCGATGTCAAATAAATGGTCTCCCACAAGGTAGCGTTCTGGCACCAACACTTTTTAATATCTACACGGATGACCAGCCTTCAACTCCGCTGACTGACCGTTTTCTATACGCCGATGACCTAGCACTAACAGCCCAAGGTACGAGCTTCGAGGAGGTAGAACAAAACCTGGCAAGTGCCTTAGAAACACTCGGTACGTACTATAAAAACAATGGACTTAAACCGAATCCAAGCAAAACCCAGGCACGCGCATTTCACCTTCGTAACAGTAAGGCCAGCAGAAAGCTCAACATCTCATGGCAGGGCACTAATATTCAACATAGCCCAAACCCTAAGTATCTAGGAGTCACACTTGATAGGTCTCTCACTTATCGGCGCCATTGCGAAGCTACTAGGCAGAAAGTTGGTACCCGAAATAACCTCCTCCGACGATTGACTTCCACACACTGGGGAGCATCGCCTGATGTAGCCCGAACTACTGGCCTGGCTTTATGTTACTCCGCGGGTGAATTTGCGTGTTCAGTTTGGCATCGATCGGCTCACGCAAAACAAGCTGACTTGGCGCTGAACGAAACGTGTCGAATAATCACAGGATGCCTTAAGCCAACACCATTAAATAAACTTTACCCCCTGGCAGGCATTGCCCCACCCGCGGTTCGCCGGGAAGTGGCCTGCATAGTCGAGAAACGCCGCCAGGAGGAGGACCCCCGGCATCCATTGCACGACCATAAACTGCCCCGTAGCAGACTAAAAAGCCGCAAAAGCTTTTTGCGATCTACTGAGGCTAGCAAAGACCAACCAGCTAACCTAAGGAAAAAAATGTGGCACAGTGTGGGACAGTCCCACCCCTCACCAATTATGTTGATGCCAACGAACACCTACCCCCCGGTGGCGATCTGCAATGGCCCGTATGGAGATCCCTGAATCGATTACGAAGCCAGGTTGGCCGTTGCAGATATAACCTAGCCAAATGGGGTATAATCGATCCGGCCAAAACGCAGTGCGAATGTGGCATCCCAGAACAAACCATGAGCCACCTGCTGGAGTGTACCAAATGCCCGCACAGATGCTTGGAGGTCGATTTACACCAAGCCACCGACAATGCAGTTGCTGTGGCCACACTGGCCTGATGCCATTTGATCTCTATACCATCGACTCGAGAAGAAGAAGAAGAAGAAGTCCCCTATGACTTCGGCGATAAAAATATTACTCAATACTTGTGATATATAGCGCTGCTGAAGAGCTTAAACGTTTATTTCCGTTCGCTTTATGTGCTAACTCACGAGAGATAACTTTGTAACGTAACTTACATAACGAAGGTGCAGCTATTTATTTAACACCTCGGTTTAGCTGAACAATTCATGTTAAAGCTAATGAAAGTATTCACTTTTAAACTAGAGCAGCCATTCTCAAAGTGTGCTTCGTCCGCCTTAGGGCTCCGCGAAGCATCTCTAGAGGCTCCACCAGGGAAGATGTATGTCAGTAAAATAAATGGTTTTAAAGTGCACTCGTAAGTGTAGAATTCGGCTTTGTGTTATGTTAGGTCTCCGCCAAATATTTGGTTACCCAATAGGGTTCCATCCCTAAAAAAGTTTGAGAAACACTAAACTAGAGAATGCCAGAGGCACCATCCTCTTTTCTTTTTCCTCCCTCCCGTGCCTGGATGGGAAAAGGAATGGAAGATCTTTTTATGATCTAGGTATATCCGAATTTCAAACATTGTATGTAGCACATTTCTCGGGGGCGATCGGACAGCCAAGCCAGCTAGAAATCAAGCTCACTAGCCGACTGCTCGTTCCTGCAAGAGTATCGATTCTTGGGTTTTCAATCACCAGGCAAATATCAACTAAGGAATACAAGTTTGTATTTTATTAATGACTATATTCATCGAAATGAAATCGCAGAAATATTACTTAAAATGTGTTTATTTATAAACTTTATGCAAAAATAAGTGTACAGAGATGGTATTTTATTGACAATAATTATACAGGGTGTCACAAGACCTATCACCAAGCCGAAGTCTCCTCGTTGTGGCCATCATGCCAAGTCATACTAACCAAATATTATACCTGGGAAACGATTTTTATTTTAAGTTTTCACTTTTTTAAACCGCAAAAAAAAGCGCACGCGTGAAATGCTCGAAATCCTACTTATTTCTGGGGTCATAGGACATCTATAGAGCATAATTATTAGCGGGGTAAATGCATCGATTTTGTACCTAATTAGAACAATTCTATACTAACTTTGAGCCTCAATATCTCCTAAACCAGTAATTTCCCAGGTATGGTGCCGAAGTAAAAAATGTTCGTAGTGATTGGTACAACATGATATTTCAGTTTTCGTTAAGGGTCTTTTTACACCCTGTATACCAGTTATCCTTTAAGTGACATACAGATACGTATAATAGGTAATTTAACATGTTTAAGTGTAAAATATTTTTATAGACTCACGCCTGTATCACCGAAGGGGTAGGCAGAAGTGTAACATTACACCCACATTTCGCCATGAATTTTAGGTCCCACGTAATAGGGGGCGAGACATCACCAGTCTCCGTGCTGCCACTGAGAATTCTACACCCAGAATACGACACCCAGGGGATGATATGGGGTTGTGACAGTCTGTATTCTTAATCCGTAACCATACGAACAGATTTGGTTACATATATGGTAAGAAAGAAAGAATATAGGTAGGAGAAGGAATAGGGGATAGGGCCTCCAGAACTCTCACTCACCGAACGAAACTCAACAGTTTAAGTATTGTTACTTTACGTCGATTTTCTGTGAGAGGGTAGTACTTCCCCGGTCGAGCCGGCCCATTCATGCTGAAATCAGCAAGGCTCTACTACCTTTTCAATTTTCCTTCTCTGCGTAAAACTACTATTAGCTTCCTGTATTGTCTTACGACACTCCCGGAATGAGATTGGCTAGTGACATTTTGTATTCTTAATCAGTCACCTGTACCGGTGTCAATTATCATGTTGTATTTTACTCGTGACTGAAGACTGCCTCAGTGGATAGCGTATGCGACTGCTGATCGGAGGTCCCGGGTTCGATTCCTGGGTCAGATCAAATCAAATCATTTATTTTTGCATAAAGCACTGTTACAATGGTGTTGTCAATTAGATAAAAAGTTCCAAGTGTTTCAACCAGTTCAAGGCATGCAACATTTTGATGGCAGTAGATCGCTAACATCGAAATATCATAATTAATACAAATATTGTAAATAGTAATTACAGTGTCACCATGAATACATAATAAAATATGGAAGAAAAAATTAATAAAATCTTAAAAATTATTGCAATATTGATTAAAATGTCATATTAAAATATCAGTAAATTCATATTATGTCAATTAGAGTCGATAAATTAAAAAAACCGGTCAAGTGCGAGTCCGACTCGCGCACCGAGGGTTCCGTACAACCCTGTAGGTATATAAGTAAAAGTTCACCAGTCATAGTTATGGTATTTTTTTTGCCAAATGAAATCCATAACATAACAGTATGGACAGCTGGAGGAGCATAAATTAAAGAAAAAGGGGTCTTTGTCGTTTGTAATCAGTCATCCTTTATTTTATATTAATTGGTTCGGCGTTGCACCGAAAGTATGTACTAGGCGATTTGGTGATATGGAAAAATATTAATATTGAGGACTGTATAAAGAATAGCTGGTAAATCGCCTAGAAGATGGGTGAACGGGCGATCTTATGACTATTGGAATTCATAGGAGGCACGCCTTACCTTGCAAGTCATTCTTCTCTGCTTGACAAAATGGCGGCCGCCGGCGTCTTCGTGAGTCGGGCTACAAACTGATCACTCCATTTGGATCTAGCCTGAAGCTACACAGCTATCACTCCACTATACCCGCGGGCGGTTTAGTCCCAATTAATAGTACCTATGAAATAGCGGTAAAATATTGCGGTGCTGCATGTGTTCGTCGCGGCGCAGAGCTGCGCCAGGACGCAGCCGGTCAGCGGGGCGGTTGATTTTCGAACTGATCGCAGCGTCATTGAATTCCGCGACCAATTAGAGCGAGGCGTGCTTTTGGGAAGGAAAGGTATAAAAGACCGCTCGTTTTGACACTGCAGTATGCAAAGGAATTTATTAGCTAGGTGTTGACATAATTTACTATCGATAGAAAAGATTGATGGCGCTACCATTAACATATATCGCTTATTTTATAATATAACTTAAATACCTATACCAGCCTTGCTGCAGCCTTGCAAAAGTCTGCTGATGAATGATGGTAAGATTTTTTATCAAAGTTATTGATTTACAAAGTTTTTAGTGACTATTAGAAATCTGTTACAAAAATACTTATAAAGTACAAAATAATAAGCAAAAAGCTTTGAAGACTATGTAATTATTTGAAATCTTAATCTCAATCAGCCTATCGCAGTCCGCTGCTGGACATAGGCCTCTCCCAACACACCACAGCACACGGTCCTCAGCCTTTCGCATCCTTTATCTGGGCTATAAAACGTTGCTTCGTACCAAATTTCAAGATATTGAGTTCACGGTAGGTTTTGATTCCCTTGCGAGTTGTCGCGAGTTTGAAAATCTAATATATAAAATTCTCGTGTCACAGTTTTCGTTCCCATACTCCTCCGAAACGGCTTGACCGATTTTGATGAAATTTTTTGTGCTTATCTGGTATCTATGAGAATCGGCCAACATCTATCTTTCAAAAAAAAAAAAAATTTGCAAAACAACGTTTGCCGGGTCAACTAGTATGATTATAATGCTCTTTCTTTTGATTGAGTAGACATAGAAGTTTGATTTTGTTACAGCCTAACGGTGTTATATACCTGAGTATTTGATATGAATTTCAATTTAATACCTCTACGCGTTCAAGAGAAAGGGGTAGTAACTAAATATGTATTAAAAAAAATTTTTTATATGCTGTACCTAAAAAAATACGGTTTTCGCAATTTTTCCTTTATAAGTGATATAAGACGTTGCTTCGTACCAAATTTCAAGATTTTGAGTTCACGGGAAGTACCCTGTAGGTTTTGATTCCCTTGCGAGTAGTCGCGAGTTTGAATATATGCTTATATTGCTATTTCTTTTGATTGCGTTGACATAGATGTTTGATTTTGTTGCAGCCTGACGATGTTATATACCTGAGTATTTGATACGAATTTCAATTTATTACCTCCAAGCGTTCAAGAGAAAGGGGTAGTAACTTAAAATTTATTAAAAATATTTTTTTATATGCTGTAACAAAAAATTTACGGTTTTCGCAATTTTTCCTTCATATGTGATATAAGACATTACTTCGTACCAAATTTCAAGATTCTGAGTTCACGGGAAGTAACCTGTAGGTTTTGATTCACTTGCGAGTAGGCGCGAGTTTGAAAATATGCTTATATTGCTCTTTCTTTTGATTGCGTTGACATAGAACCTTGATTTTGTTGCGGCCTTACGGTGTTATATACTTGATTATTTGATATGAATTTCAATCAAATACCTCCACGCGTTCAAGCGAAAGGGGTAGTAACTTTAAATTTATTAAAAATATTTTTTTATATGCTGTAACTAAAAATTTACGGTTTTCGCAATTTTTCCTTTATGAGTGATATAAGACGTTGCTTCGTACCAAATTTCAAGATTTTGAGTTCACGGGAAGTACCCTGTAGGTTTTGATTCCCTTGCGCGTAGTCGCGAGTTTGAATATATGCTTATATTGCTATTTCTTTTGATTGCGTTGACATAGAAGCTTGATTTTGTTGCAGCCTAACGTTGTTATACACTTGAGTATTTGATGTGAATTTCAATTTAATACCTCCACGCGTTCAAGAGAAAGGGGTAGTAACTTAAAATTTATTAAAAATATTTTTTTATATGCTGTAACAAAAAATTTACGGTTTTTGCAATTTTTCCTTCATATGTGATATAAGACGTTACTTCGTACCAAGTTTCAAGATTCTGAGTTCACGGGAAGTAACCTGTAGGTTTTGATTCACTTGCGAGTAGGCGCGAGTTTGAAAATATGCTTATATTGCTCTGTCTTTTGATTGCGTTGACATAGAAGCTTGATTTTGTTGCAGCCTAACGGTGTTATATACTTGAGTATTTGATACGAATTTCAATTTAATACCTCCACGCGTTCAAGAGAAAGGGGTAGTAACTTAAAATTTATTAAAAATATTTTTTTATATGCTGTAACAAAATATTTACGGTTTTCGCAATTTTTCCTTCATATGTGATATAAGACGTTACTTTGTACCAAATTTCAAGATTCTGAGTTCACGGGAAGTAACCTGTAGGTTTTGATTCACTTGCGAGTAGGCGCGAGTTTGAAAATATGCTTATATTGCTCTGTCTTTTGATTGCGTTGACATAGAACCTTGATTTTGTTGCAGCCTAACGGTGTTATATACCTGATTATTTGATATGAATTTCAATCAAATACCTCCACGCGTTCAAGAGAAAGGGGTAGTAACATTAAATTTATTAAAAATATTTGTTTATATGCTGTTACAAAAAATTTACGGTTTTCACAATTTTTCCTTTATGAGTGATATGAGACGTTGCTTCGCACGAAATTTAAAGATTCTGAGTTCACGGGAAGTACCCTGTAGGTTTTGATTCCAATGCGAGTTTGAAAATATGCTGCAATTTGCAGCATATACGGCTGTATCTTTTGATTGCTTTGGATTAGAAGTTTGATTTTTTTACAGCTCTATGGAACCGCAGATTTGAGTATTTAGTATAAATTTCAGTTTGATACCTCCACGCATTCCGGAGAAAAAGGGTCTTGACAGACGGACGGACAACAAAGTGATCCTATAAGGGTTCCGTTTTTTCCTTTCGAGGTACGGAACCCTAAAAATGGCAAAAAATTAAAATGTCAAAGTAAAAATGACAATAAATTAAAATGTCATGAAAGTAAAATGTCAATAAATTAAAATGTCAGAAAATAAAAAGTCGATATATTAAAATGACATTCATTATCTATTTATGTTGAAGTTATAATTTATATAATCACGTATGTCATAAAAACATCTGTCTATTAGCATAGCTTTCAGCTTTTTTTTAAACATATTTAGATTTAGTGTCTTAATATCTTTCGGTAATCTATTATATATTACTAGAGCCATGTGATATACACTTTTATGCATCAGTGCAATATTTGTTTTACGCATACACAAGCGATACATATCTCGTTGTTGTCTATTGTAAGTTTCAGAGGCTAAATCAAATAGGTTTAGGTTACGTCTGACAAACACTATAACCTCATAAATGTATAAACTGGGCACTGTTAAAATTTTGTATTTTTTAGGGTTCCGTACCTCGAAAGGAAAAAACGGAACCCTTATAGGATCACTTTGTTGTCCGTCCGTCTGTCAAGACCCTTTTTCTCCGGAATGCGTGGAGGTATCAAACTGAAATTTATACTAAATACTCAAATCTGCGGTTCCATAGAGCTGTACAAAAATCAAACTTCTAATCCAAAGCAATCAAAAGATACAGCCGTATATGCTGCAAATTGCAGCATATTTTCAAACTCGCATTGGAATCAAAACCTACAGGGTACTTCCCGTGAACTCAGAATCTTTAAATTTCGTACGAAGCAACGTCTCATATCACTCATAAAGGAAAAATTGTGAAAACCGTAAATTTTTTGTAACAGCATATAAAAAAATATTTTTAATAAATTTAATGTTACTACCCCTTTCACTTGAACGCGTGGAGGTATTTGATTGAAATTCATATCAAATAATCAGGTATATAACACCGTTAGGCTGCAACAAAATCAAGGTTCTATGTCAACGCAATCAAAAGACAGAGCAATATAAGCATATTTTCAAACTCGCGCCTACTCGCAAGTGAATCAAAACCTACAGGTTACTTCCCGTGAACTCAGAATCTTGAAATTTGGTACAAAGTAACGTCTTATATCACATATGAAGGAAAAATTGCGAAAACCGTAAATATTTTGTTACAGCATATAAAAAAATATTTTTAATAAATTTTAAGTTACTACCCCTTTCTCTTGAACGCGTGGAGGTATTAAATTGAAATTCGTATCAAATACTCAAGTATATAACACCGTTAGGCTGCAACAAAATCAAGCTTCTATGTCAACGCAATCAAAAGACAGAGCAATATAAGCATATTTTCAAACTCGCGCCTACTCGCAAGTGAATCAAAACCTACAGGTTACTTCCCGTGAACTCAGAATCTTGAAACTTGGTACGAAGTAACGTCTTATATCACATATGAAGGAAAAATTGCAAAAACCGTAAATTTTTTGTTACAGCATTTAAAAAAATATTTTTAATAAATTTTAAGTTACTACCCCTTTCTCTTGAACGCGTGGAGGTATTAAATTGAAATTCACATCAAATACTCAAGTGTATAACAACGTTAGGCTGCAACAAAATCAAGCTTCTATGTCAACGCAATCAAAAGAAATAGCAATATAAGCATATATTCAAACTCGCGACTACGCGCAAGGGAATCAAAACCTACAGGGTACTTCCCGTGAACTCAAAATCTTGAAATTTGGTACGAAGCAACGTCTTATATCACTTATAAAGGAAAAATTGCGAAAACCGTATTTTTTTAGGTACAGCATATAAAAAATTTTTTTAAATACATTTTTAGTTACTACCCCTTTCTCTTGAACGCGTAGAGGTATTAAATTGAAATTCATATCAAATACTCAGGTATATAACACCGTTAGGCTGTAACAAAATCAAACTTCTATGTCTACTCAATCAAAAGAAAGAGCATTATAATCATACTAGTTGACCCGGCAAACGTTGTTTTGCAAATTTTTTTTTTTTTTGAAAGATAGATGTTGGCCGATTCTCATAGATACCAGATAAGCACAAAAAATTTCATCAAAATCGGTCAAGCCGTTTCGGAGGAGTATGGGAACGAAAACTGTGACACGAGAATTTTATATATTAGATTTTCAAACTCGCGACAACTCGCAAGGGAATCAAAACCTACCGTGAACTCAATATCTTGAAATTTGGTACGAAGCAACGTTTTATAGCCCAGATAAAGGATGCGAAAGGCTGAGGACCGTGTGCTGTGGTGTGTTGGGAGAGGCCTATGTCCAGCAGCGGACTGCGATAGGCTGATTGAGATTAAGATTTCAAATAATTACATAGTCTTCAAAGCTTTTTGCTTATTATTTTGTACTTTATAAGTATTTTTGTAACAGATTTCTAATAGTCACTAAAAACTTTGTAAATCAATAACTTTGATAAAAAATCTTACCATCATTCATCAGCAGACTTTTGCAAGGCTGCAGCAAGGCTGGTATAGGTATTTAAGTTATATTATAAAATAAGCGATATATGTTAATGGTAGCGCCATCAATCTTTTCTATCGATAGTAAATTATGTCAACACCTAGCTAATAAATTCCTTTGCATACTGCAGTGTCAAAACGAGCGGTCTTTTATACCTTTCCTTCCCAAAAGCACGCCTCGCTCTAATTGGTCGCGGAATTCAATGACGCTGCGATCAGTTCGAAAATCAACCGCCCCGCTGACCGGCTGCGTCCTGGCGCAGCTCTGCGCCGCGACGAACACATGCAGCACCGCAATATTTTACCGCTATTTCATAGGTACTATTAATTGGGACTAAACCGCCCGCGGGTATAGTGGAGTGATAGCTGTGTAGCTTCAGGCTAGATCCAAATGGAGTGATCAGTTTGTAGCCCGACTCACGAAGACGCCGGCGGCCGCCATTTTGTCAAGCAGAGAAGAATGACTTGCAAGGTAAGGCGTGCCTCCTATGAATTCCAATAGTCATAAGATCGCCCGTTCACCCATCTTCTAGGCGATTTACCAGCTATTCTTTATACAGTCCTCAATATTAATATTTTTCCATATCACCAAATCGCCTAGTACATACTTTCGGTGCAACGCCGAACCAATTAATATAAAATAAAGGATGACTGATTACAAACGACAAAGACCCCTTTTTCTTTAATTTATGCTCCTCCAGCTTTCCATACTGTTATGTTATGGATTTCATTTGGCAAAAAAAAAATACCATAACTATGACTGGTGAACTTTTACTTATATACCTACAGGGTTGTACGGAACCCTCGGTGCGCGAGTCGGACTCGCACTTGACCGGTTTTTTTAAATATGGTTCACATGATTCCGTTGTCTGTAGCCCAAACATAGCCCTTACGCATCGTTTCTGAGCCTTAAAAACTACTTCTCTGTCCGTTGAGTTTCCCCAGAAAATTACACCGTACCTAAGAACTGAAACTACTAGTCCATGATAAGCAGTGAGCATTGTTTGTTCATTAGCAATTTTTGACAATTCATGTAGAGCATAAACTGATTTGTTAATTTTTTTACATAAATGTTCAATATGTGACTTCCACGATAGGTTGCTGTCTATATTAAGTCCAAGGAATTTTGTGGTTTGGACTTCCATAATGGGCTCACATTTATGATTAACGTTTTTTCCGTTACGAAATTCTCAGTAGCAGCACGGAGTCTGGTAATGTGCCCGGTACGGCAATAGGCTCGCCCCCTATTACGTGGGACCTAAAAAATCCTGGTGAAATGTGGGTGTAATATTACACCTCTGCCTACCCCTTTGAGGATACAGGCGTGAGTCTATAAAAAAAAAACAAGCGTTGCTTAACCTCGCCAATCCATTAGGCTATAAGCGCCACAATTGTGTACTCCAAATAGCTTTCCGTATTCGTTGTCAGGTCTAATTATATTCTGTACATGTGCAGTCACAAATGAGCTTCATAAACGTGGGTGCTAAGACTGCTCAGTTGTAGTGTCAACTACATACAACCCGGTGACCCGGTTCCCATCGCTGTTGGCTATTTAGCGACCGACGCGCTCGTAAATACTAAATGCTATGGACTTAGAATAGACGCCAGACAAACTAATTATCCATAAGTGAAGGGGACTGTATAGTTAACATTCATATTGAAATTGTTGTGGATATATTATTGAATAAAGAATTAGAGATTTCAGATGCGATGATGCAGAGTTTATATTTAAAGTTTAGTTGTAAAAAGTAAGATACATATAAATAATTTGCAGCATCTTGAAGCTATATAACAGCGTTGCTACAACGTCCGAGACCTGACTAATAGAACTTATTAATGTTTATAAACGCCAGAAACCGATTGTCATCAAATGTCTGCCATGCTTGTTTTAATGGTTATCTTTAATTGCTATTTTCCTGCAAATGATTCTTAAAGCACAACAAACAGTTCGCTTAAAACGACAACAAGTATGTCACTTCAACTGTTTCCTTATGCCTTAGATCTAGGATTAACAGAATGTCATATTTTAATTAACCAATTATAAATACGACATTTTATATCGAGTTCCAAACCTAAAGAAAAGATTTTGGCCGAACCGCCAAAGGTTGATAACTTTGTCGTGTTTTCGTATTAATATATTAAGTTTACGCTTAGGTATAGCTGATTTGTTTAATCTAAATTTCCTTACATCGCAAGAACTGAAGATGTGGTTATTAGGATGTCTGACGCGCTAATTACTCCAGCATGACTTCCATTCTCGCACCAAAAGCTCTCTCTACCGCTTACATAAATTCTCTAAGAATACGTTCCCACTATTTAGATACATTACGCCCCAATATTGATAAGATACATCTGTACACCGGAGCCCAAAATACACCATTACCGTCTATTTGTATAGGTGATAGTGGCATTACACAATACGGTATCAGGGCACATCGGCACACTTGCACACAATGCGTTGTGGCTGTGCCTCTGTGGGCAACAATGGCGGCGGGCGCAGATCATCGATTTAGATATGAGACGGTACACACGACGCCATCGCCGATTAACTCCACACAACAGATATATATGCACTAGATCTAGATAGACTCTGTTACAATATGATGATGCAGCTGCCGACGCACATACAGGTATTTGCACGATCTACGCGGCCAAAAGTCCAAAATGTCAAAATAACAATATTGATTACGAACCTGGGAACAATATCCAAATTTTATCTACCTGCTAGCCCACACCCCGCACCCGTGGGGTCAGTCGGAAGTTGACCGTGTTACCTAGTGTACGTATCTATTCTCGGCGCTTTTCTAAACATTAAAGTTACAAAGTGATTTTTTATGTTATCAAGTTCTTTTTACGAACTGAAGGTAATGGATTCTGATGGACAAGGTAAGAGACTTACCTACATATTACATAAATAAAGTCATGATCAACTATCAAACTACATATTTTTTTTTATAAATAAGAAACCCATTTTAATGCTGTGATTTTCTGCAATATTTTTTATTCGCTTGTGTTTTTGTTTATGTATCGGGGTAGATCGGGCTATTCTTTTTAATATAGGTTATTATTTGATCCTTTTTCTTATAAGTACTATCAAAATCGTGTCCGCATATGTCCGGTTTGATACATTTTTGAGGGATCAAAGATATTTAGCGAAATTTCGTCTAAAATTTAAAATGTTTTTAGCGACTTTTAACACAGTTTATGTTTGATTAAGGTTCACAGGAAGCATCAGGAGTAAGGATTGTGACACAACAATACTTATTTGACCTCATGACGAACGAAAATTTGCCTAATTTAGATGCCAAATTAAAATATATAAAAGATCATCTTTTGTCATGTGAAGGTTACAATGAAGACTAAATTGTTACAAGTTGTACAAAGGTGGACGAAAGCTCATTATAAAAAAGAAAATTTATAAAAAAAGCAGTGTTGGCTGGATGGTACTTTTGAAATACTTGTTGATACACAAAAACGGCCAGGGCAAAGGTTCGAAGACGCAAGTGAAAGGAGCAAGAGGCGAAAGACTGAAGAACTTCGTTCTAATTTTGAATCTGGTAAAAAGGATGCATCAAATGTCCTAAAAGATATTACTAGCTCTCCAACACGAGCAACTAAATATAAAAAGGCATTTTATCATTTGAAATCAGAAAAAGGGCAGCCCTCCTTGACACCAATGCAAACTTTGGAAATGTTTGTAGATGCCGATTAGACACAAGGACAGTACGAAATTATAAGAAAGAGTAATAAGAAGTTTTTTCCGTGCTATAGTGCCTTACAGAAAGCCAAGAAGAAATGTTACCCACTTACGAATGACGACGAACGATAATGACGAAGAAAGCCAAAAAACTTAGAATTATTATGTTTTTTATGTTTATATTTTTTTGTTTTTTTTGAAAATAATAGTAAAAAGTAAAAAAAATAGTTTGTTTGTTTATTTACAGTGTTAAGATACCAATTAAGCATTGAAATAATTTTGGCCGCGTAGATCGTGAAAATACCTGTATGTGCGACGTTGCTAAGAAACACTGCCTTGGGCATTATTTGTCTTTGTTTGCATAGCGATGCCGAGTGTATAATTATGTTTGTCCTGCCTTAGTTACCTATAGTCCACCCTATATAATGACAGATAATAAGAAGACAGATGTGACTAATACATCAATTTTAACCCAAAGTGAATCTTATATTTATTTGCCAAGATAAACTGAACCGAGCCTGTCGGTTTTCTCAAAACATGCGTTTGAACATGTAAGGTAAATGTGCTTTATACAATACTTGCACCACATACTGATGACTACGATTTCCTCCACAAGCTGAAATATATTATCCGAACTGTACTTCTCCATGGAAGCAACATCTGTCAGACAAATCTCTCATACAAACACATCCAGCAACTCGACATAACTGCAATGAAGAAGTTTAATTGGAGACGCAGCATAACAAAGATATTTTGTAAGAATACATAACAAGAAAAGATGTAGATACTGCTCATAATTGAAGTCGTAAACTAACTCTTAAAATTCCCCACAAAGTGTAGAAAAGAAGAGATGATCATAACTTGAGACAATAGTAAACGAGAGCCATTTGTAGTATTTAAATATGTATCGTTTGTGGCGCGTTAAGTGCTGCTTCATGTTGTCAAGTAAATATAAGTGATACAACTTAGCATGTGAATACATTTTTAAAGCAGGGACCACATCGGCGGCGGGCGTCGTTTCACTTCTTTTACACCGAAAACTACATATCTGAGCTACAATAGCGACTAAAGTATGTGAACGAAATCTTAATATATAAAATCTTTGCGTTACTGACTGACTGACAGACACGCTACAGCCGAAACTATTGGGTGCAGGAAGCTGAAATTTGGTATGTATGTTTCTTTGGGACCGTAGGGGTGCACTAAGAATCGGTTTTCCCGAAATTCCCACGGGATCGAAACGGGTAAATAAAAAAAAAATGCAGGCGTAGCTGCTGGCGTCCTCTAGTATGTCTATACTTTGGTTCAGCAAAGCCGCGTTTAGCTCGCATCGTTTAATGTAAAGTTAGGTCAGCCGTAAGATTCACCTCTTTCACACCGCGAACTAAACAGGCACGCTACACTACATAATATGTGAACGAGGCATTCCGTACCATCAGTAATGTATACTTTGGCTCAGCAAAGCTGGACTTAGCTCGCATCGTTTCTCGCTAGCTGCCAGTGTGAACCTTGCTTTACCTCTTTCACACCGCTAACTACACAGCCACGCTAAGCTAGTGACTAAACTGTATAAACGAAATATCCGGTGTCTTTAGCGCTCTATACTTTTGTTCGCCAAAGCTACGCTTAGATTTTTTATATTTTTATTAATGAGATGCAGGGGGCACTGCGTCTTATAGTCAACCGCGACACCAGAGGAGTCACAAGCGCGTTCCCGCCTTGGATGTGAAAAGGTAAGAGAGTAGGAGCGAAATGAGGGAGCAGGAAAATGGTATGGTCAGTACGAGACCTCTGGCACTCTCATTAACTGAACGAAACGCAACAATATAGAGACTGTTACTTTACGTCGATAATCTGTGAGAAGGTAGGTAGTATTTTCCCGGTAACATCAGCAAAGCTCTACAACCTTCACCGTTTCTCGCCAACCGCCCGGCCGCTGTCAGTATGAACGTCGCTTTACCATGTTGGTCGCTTGGCCTACTTACTCGGAGTCGTAGTGCAGCCGGTCGGTTTGACCCGCCGCCCCCGCCGGTCATGGTCACCACTACGTATGAAATAACGCTCTGACTCATGCTTTATCACTGCTTGTTTGAGAAAGGCTGTTGCATGAATAAGATATTGAGACAACACGTTTGTCTTAAAGGACGTTAGCGTGATGTATTTAAAATGCAATCCTACCTAGACCTAAACTGCTTTTAACTATTTATGAGGCCTTCCTTAGCACTTACACCTTGAAACATGGGCAGGTCTTACATAGAAAAACATAACTGCTATGTTAAAAAAATATTAGCTTATTTTTCATTAGAGGACGCCAGCAGCTACACCTGCATTTTTTTAAATATACCCGGTTTGGCCGATCCCGTGGGAATTTCGGGAAATCCCTTCTTAATGCACCCCGACGGTCCCTAAAGAACATACATGCCAAATTTCAGCTTCCTGCGCCCAATAGTTTCGGCTGTAGCGTGTCTGTCAGTCAGTCAGTAACGCAAGGATTATATATATTAAGATTACCTTGGTAATCAGTTATTTAAACGCAATTTGTTCTTCCTATACCACACAGCATACCTAGGCATCAGCAAATTCGATTAGCACTTGAACAGTTTTTCAGCCAGTCATAACTGCACATAGACAGGCTATTTCAATTCATAGTGCGCCATATAAAGCCGATCGTCTACCGCGCTACGGGCCGGGCATACTAACCAGCGAACAGCGCATGCATAACGATTATAATCCAAGTACAGCACAATATCGACAAGTGCCCGCACGCCTCTAGCCTAACAAAAACCAGCGAATAATCATTCAATACGGGTATAGCACGTGCCAAAATACTGTGTAACTATTCAATAACTAAAAAAACCTAAAACAAACCTTATGAAAAGAGAGTAGGGTTCAAATTGTATTGTAGAGATCGTTATAATAGAGTTTGGTCATAGTTTATCGACACTGTTTACTCGTTAGTCTTGTTACGTATAATTTTTATTACATTAGATTTTATTTGATGACTGACGCTCTTGTTTGTTTTTTGTTCAAATATTTGATGTTATTTTTTCATATTGACTTTTATATTCAGTTTTATTGCATGATGAAAAAGTGAAACACTCGACAAGCTGTATTACGTAGTTATTATTCAATGAACAAGAAGAGAATAGGTCCTTTGAAAAGCGAAGTTACTTAATAAAAACTTGTATTAACATTGTGCTCATTATCCTTAAAAAAAGCGGTGATAGCCCAGTGGTGTGCGGAACGGACCACTGAGACGATGGTCTCGGGTTCGATCCCCAGTTACCCCGTGAGCTCACCTCTGACTTTTCGAAGTTATGTGTGTATTAAATAATGTTAATTATCGCTCGCTTAACAATGTGCCCGGTAGATGGCAATAGGCTCGCTCGCTCCCTATTACATTGGGACCGAAACATAACTGGTGAAGTGTGGGTGTGTAATACACCTCTGCCTACCCCTTCGGGGATAAAAGGCGTGAAGGTATGTTATGTCATGTCAGTTGCAACCCCGTCCGCGTATTAAGTAGTCTATCTGGATTTGACTGAATATGAGCTCTTCCAGAGACCTAATGCCTCTCTAACCTCTGCAATACAAAGGAAAAGCCTCCATGCCTTTGTAAACATGCCAATCTCAATCAATACGTAATTTCAAACACTATCTAAAACTACATAATATAGGTACCTACTTATAAAGAAAAACTTAGGCAGTAAAATCCCTTCCTACCGTACGATTGGTTTGTTTCAAGTGTGCCAAGATACCCTAAACTGATAAAAATAACTGCTTTAAAACTTATTTGAAACAAAACTAAAAGTGGAATAACATCAGGTTGATAATGTTGCCCAGCGCTGGGCACGCGCCAAATCGACGTTGGCAGGCTTCGCACACCTTCGGGCACGCCACGATAGCGGCGGTAAGTCCCGTGGTTGAAGAGTGGTCGGAGAGACGTCACGGCGTCCTCACCTTCCGGTTAACTCAAATCCTTACCGGCCATGGTTGTTTTGGCCGGTATTTGTGGAGGATAGGCCGGGAGGAAACGCCCGGATGCCACCATTGTGGCAGCAGCCGCGACCCTGTCGAAGACACGGCGTTAGACACGGCGTTGCACACTTTGGCGGAGTGCCCAGCCCTGGGCATCGCAGCGCCGTGATCTGGTCGCGGCTCTGAATACGGTTGTCCTCTCGCTCCCGACCGTAGTTCTGTCTATGGTCTGGAGTGAGAGGTCCTGGAACGCCGTCGCCTCCTTCTGCGAAGCAGTCATGCTGAGCAAGGAGGCGGCGGAGCGGGAGAGGGAAATACATCGCCCTCTCCCCAACCGTAGGTCCGGGCGTCGGGGACGTCACACAAGAGACGACCTCCGACCACCCTAAATTCAGTGCCTGCGGACGGTGAGCGCTGGGGCTGCTCCCTGTCCGCCAAAAGGCGGGAGGCGGCGCGTGTCCTCGCCGCCTCCCAAGTAGCTTTGTGAGGTGATGGATGCGAGAAGTTTGATGGATGCAAGAAGTTTGATGGATGATTGCGAGATCACAACGAGACGGGGTCCGCCAACACAAACGGCGGGCCAATCCCGGGCGGGGTCGCGAGAAAGTATGCTAATCGCGAATCGCGTGACCCCGCCAACACACGGGACCCGTAGGGACACCGCGGTGGTTTTTAGTGGGTATGCACCGAACGACTTTAGGGGAGAGCCTCCACATACCTCCTCCGCCAGTCCCAAGCCCAGCCGTTCTAATGGCTGGGTTGGCGGAGTTAAGATGACTCATAAGGAGAGTTTTACCACCGTAGTGAACAAAAAAAAAAAAAAAAAAAAAAAGGCTTCGCACACCTTCGAGAACGATTTAAAAACTCACAGGGCTTGTTGTCTTTTATCGCACATTGCAACTAGAATATAGGTAACCGCCACACATAAAAACAAAGCCCTGAGTTTAAAAACACTAGAAAAACACGCTTTTATAAAAGCACGTAAAAACAAAAAATAAATTATGGATCGTTCAAGTTGTCTCTATTTCTGGGCTGAAGTGTAAGCTATGTGCTTTTAATTATACTATTTGATTGTAAAACCGTGGGGCGCTGGAACAGGTAAAGCCGTATGCGCTGCGCACGGCGCACAGCGCATGCCTCGCAAGGTGTGTACCTTTATATTCGTGGCGAGGCATGTGCCACGCACGTGCGAGGGCGAGCCAACGAATGTCGGCAAATGCTCCAAGATCAAAGTGCCTCATTGCGAGCATTACATTAGTTGTGGACGGCGCCGCGCATGCACGTTCGAGGTGTGCGCCGCGTACAATATCCACGTACGCCTCGACTGCGAAAATGAAACTGCGTTTGTTCGGGCCAAACAGCGCGCAGTGCATGCTCAGGCCGATCCAACCCACACAGTAGCAGTCAAGATGGCACCTTTGCATCGCGTGCGCGTATCCGCTGCTGCTTTTATAATATATTTTATTTTCTCGAGATTTTTCCTTCTTTATGATCCTAGAAGATAATTTTTTTTCAGCTCAGCGACGGTTACATTACTTCATTCGCAATTAAATGCCATATGTCTTCTCTTTTGTTTTTATTATAATAATAATGATGTTTTGGATAATCGGTTATTTTCGTATAATTCAAATTTTTCGTTCATAATGCGTGCAAACATCACAGCGATGCGGACACAACCGTCCAAACGCAACGCACTGCTCGCAATGAGCCGGCGCACACACGCGGTTCGCACGCGCGCGTCTGTGCGTAGCACATGCCTCGCAGCAAACATGAAGACAGACAAACGAGGCGTTTGCTTCGTACGCGATGGCTCGACCCGAGCATATGTTGGTATAGTTTTTCAACACGCACGCCTCAAACAGAGGCATTCGTTGTGCGCCGTTCGTAGCGCATGCCTCGCAAAGTCTGTATCCACCTTAAGACATGTTGTTTTACTGTAGCTAAAGCCCTGTATGACACAGCGTAACACACACATTTTTTTTTTATAGACTCACGCCTGTATCCCCGAATGGGTAGGCAGAGGTATAATATTACACCCACATTTCGCCATGAATTTTTAGGTCCCACGTAATAGGGGGCGATCCTATTGCCGCACCGGGCACATTACCAGACTCCTTGCTGTTACTGAGAATTTCCTAACGGAAAAACCCAATAACACTTTGCCCGACCTGGGAATCGAACCCGAGACCTCCCAATCCCACGTGCACATTTATGCCGCGAGACTAACGAGGCAGTCAACGAGCACATAAATTGTTAAGAAATTCTACTTATAACGTAAAAGCTGAGACTCAATACTTTCTCTGATTCGGAACATTTTCCACTTAAAGCACTACGCCATACGTGCAGTCGGTGCAGATTAAATCATCATCTTTCTAGATTTATTTCGGTTGCATCCAAGTCTTTCGACATGAACCCCTGGGTTTGCATTCTAGTCCAACTGGATTTGACTAAATCATAGCTTTTCCACAGAGCGACTGCCGCATGGCCTGCGTAACCCAAAGGGATAGCTAAGTATAATTCATGGCAAATACGATGTATTCAAGCATACTGATTTCGCATAACAACTTACGACTGTCAGAAATTTCAATTACAGCCGGGACCGACCGCTTAATACAGGGCAAAGGATAATTAACAATTTACACCTACAAAATGTTTGTCTGGGCAGATTTAATATTTTTGGATAAGTTAAACAAATATTTCACCCTGGCTTTGAATCCTCAAACTGACCGCAGTCTATTTACAAAGCGGCCGCTTCTAAACGGCAATTCTGCTCACTACTACTTGAATACTAAGCCAATTTTCTAAGAAACGCCTTCAACTTAGCATTCAATAAGTGGTTTAGATTGAAGAGGGATTGTAACCAGCGGCACGAGTCCCTGCGATCAATATGCAGACCATTTAGCAAACAATAGCCAAATATGCCACCTAGATGTTATTATTAAACTGTAAATACGTATGGTAATAGTTCGGACAGAGGACGACGCCCGTCAAACAATGACTGCTGCGGTTACTGTTGCCAAATTCTTAATAGGTCGATGAACTGTCTGAGTATGTATTTCAGCACGTTAAAGGTTGGTATATTGTGTATTGTTTCTTGCCAATATATCAAATGATACATAACAGACTGATTTGGTTAACAGCTCTACGAAGTATTAGTGTGAACTGATAAATTAGTGTTTGCGCCAGCAAGGCATATCCCACGATATCCGTGCTGAAGAACACAGCCTAAATATAAGTGTGTTTTTCTGTGTCGCATGCTTCTCGCAAATATGGTTCACAAAATAATATGATTCACAAACCTGAAGGAACCAACGTCAGAAAGGTGCGATGTTGCGAAGTACTTTAAGTATTTCTCGCACTGAAAAACAGATAAATTAGGTACCTATTACACTGATTATTTTATTACACTGATATGCATATGAGTCGAATCAACAACACTCATACTAAGCCATCCGTGCAGTCACGCGCATTGTTCTTACTTTATCACTAGATTCATCAAAATATCATAAATAATTTACTTTATTACGCATAGGATTGGTTCCTGGTTGTGTCTGTTCACTTGTGTGTATGTTTCGCTTGATTTGCGTCGGCCCCTCGAGAACTATTGATGCCAGCACGCGAACTGCGATATGACGAACATGGGTTAGGTTAGGGGGAGAAAGAACACGGTATTAGTTTATGAGCTGTTTATTTATACACATGAATAAATCTGTATATAAAATACTTACGTTACTGACTGACTGATAGAGAAGCCACAGTCAAAACTATAGGCAGTAAGAAGCTGACAATATGGCATAGGTATATGTTCGTTCAGGATCGTATGGGAGCACCAAGAAAGGAATAACCGAAATTGCCATGAAATCGCATAGAAACACTTAAAAAATGTACGAACTTAGCTGCCTGCATCCTCTAGTCTATTATGAAATGAATGTTACATTTTATTCATATTGGAACCATGAATATATATGTACTAAAATTGGAACTTTTTTAATAACCTACACATGCCTACACGTATCTTATAAATACAGAAAAGCTGTTCCGTTGTTTGCGGTTTCGTACGTTAGCAGCGTTAGGTAGGTATATATTTTCCCGAACCCCTGACTATCTGTATCATCTAACGCCTCGTTAGGCAAAGGCGTAAAAGTGTAATAAAACTCATATTTACAGTTTCTTATATTATTTTCATCATAAAACATCCTGTTTTATGATCGAAGCTAAATAAAGTCTATGTTCTCATTTCTTCAACTCGCTATTGAAGAACATAGTTTTATTAGCGTTTGTAGAACGATGAATCATATCACATAGATTAAAGTAATACTGTTTAATTACAGCGAATGCGTCACAGCACAAGAAGGTCTGTTCATCATGTCAACCTAGAGACGTCCACTGCTGGACATAGACCTTCCCCAAGGATCTCCACACGGACCGATTTTGAGCCGCCCGCATCCAACCGCTTCTAAAATTAATTCCTCAGAAAATAGCAGTTTTCATACTCTTTCGTTTTTTCGATACTTGTTAAAAACTCAAACCTCGACAAACCGTTGGGCGCCTTTCCTTGATATAATAGTTCCTGTTTACTCACCGGTACTACTAACTATATAAATATTTATCGAGCACCTTATAAAAAGGAAAAGGGCGAACTTTATACGCATATAAACAAATAATACTTTACGGTAGGTGTCTTACTTTTGCTAGTAAAACTTATTAAGCGTTTTCCTAATAATAAAAATAATATTCAGCAACGGAGCCGTAAGTAGGTTTCCTTCAGGAAAACTCATAAAAACTCGAACTCCCCGCTGGTTTATTACACATTACATATGGCTAATAAAAACCAGCCTAGCTACTTGTTTTTGTCCGATGTGGGGAGTTTTCCCTTGTTTAGCAGTTTGTCAATAAAGTTATTCCCCATACACGTGATACGATCGGTTGGCGATCTGAATTTAGGGGCACGGGGGTTAAACAGCATGTTCATATTGATGGAATATGCAGATATGATTTTGCGCATACAAATATTTTTAAACACTACGAGAATAGCCGGCTGGTTGATGAGTTGATCCAGTTGTTAGTGATGGTGACTACTCAGCTAGCACTCAAGACATACCGTTATTGAACACTATGATTTGTTCTATCTTGGTGAAATTAAAATAAGTATACTGGGTGTAAAAAGACCGTTTTTTACTTCGGCATCATACCTGGGAAATTACTGGTTCAGGAGATATTGAGGCTCAAAGTTAGTATGATTTTTTTCTAATCAGGTATAAAATCGATGCATTTACCCCGCCAATATGTTCTTTAGATGCCCTATAAGTAAGTATTTTGAGCATTGCATTGCGCTTTTAATTGCGGTTTAATAAATGTGAAAGCTTAAAAAAAATCGTTTCCCAGGTATTATTTTTGGTTAGTATGACTTGGCATGATGTCTACAACGAGTAGACTTCGGCTTGGTGATGGGTCCTGTGACACCCTGTATCTTTCGGCATATATAACTAGGTATGTACATAATGTTTATCAGTATTTATCTACCACACACCAGGTTCTTCTTAGTTTGGTGACCATGTGTGAGTTGTTCTAGGATAGTGTTATCATTTGATTCCGATTCTCCGAATTCTTCCAAAAAAAACCTTTTAGTCTTATTGACATTAGAAAACATCTGTTATATCACAAATCTATTATATGTATAGAAATACAAAGATTAAGATAAATAACACACAGACAATTCAATCTCCTTAGTTTTTCTAAAGCTCTCAGTGTATGCGTAAAGTTTGCCAGAAGCGTTCTGTCAGTTAACTGAGTTTAAGAACTATGTGTCCGGTGCGACGTTATCAAGTTACCCGCGGCTGGACGGCGCCCAAATTGTCTCCAACTATATTCATTAACGAATTACATTACATTTTTAAGCTTGAGAGAAGACGTTGTGTTTATTTTGTAAGAACATTAAAACGGGGAATAAGATCAAGACAGAAACAACTCAGTAGTTAAAAAAATACTTTCGTGTTCGAATAATTCTGTGTTCGATTGCTGTAATGTCCTACTAAAGTGTTCACACAAAAATATTATGTACTTAGTCATAAAACAGATAGCATAGTAATTAATAATTTAAGAAAAGTCAACATAATTTAATCTCTTAATTAAATTACTATAAATTTTCTTACGGGATATACCTATACCACGTAATTCTGTTTCTGAGTAGGTACCTGATATGTCGGATTAATGAAAACAAAAGTTGAAATTCCTATATTATTAATTAAATTAATTATTTTACTGCCCTTTTGTCAACATAATTTGTTGCCTTATAGAATATAAATATAAATTCTAAAATCTCTCATCCAAAAAACGAGGTCATAAGGCCAAACTTCTCTACCGCCATGTGTACACAGCTTAGTGCGTCACTAGGGAGGAACACCCATGGCGCCGCCGCTTAAACTAGTTAAGCTAACACAATAAAAGCTAACTGTAAATTAGCTCCTCGTTTTACAAGCCATAAATATAATAGACTTACACGAGGGTGCCACGCACTTCGCCCACCATTCGACAACTCGTTGACAAGTTCACGCCATATTTAAATTTAGTTTGCGTTTTGAATTGTTTATAAACTGTTTTAGGTTTAACTTAATAACTTTTTTATGGTGAAAGATTTGGTTCTAAATATATACTTATTTTTTTTCGATTAGTGACGACTAACTAAGGACGCCGATAACCGAGGAAAATGAAGGAGGCTTTCCAGGAAAGCGGACCCCGAGTTTCAAGGCGAGTAGGTATGCAATCGCTGCCAGGACTACGCTAGGATGATAATGACAAATTGTGAAGTCTTTGCCTAATAGTGACCTTTTAATACATGTCGCACTTTATGCAGTGCATACCTATACAAATCATAAAATTCCCGTCTGTCTGCAGCTGTATGAACGCAATAAACTCAAAAACTACTTAACGAATTTTTATTTTTGTATGATTTACGGATACTAATACCAGTAAATATATGTATGTAGTAATTATTATCTAATACTAGATAATAATTTTATAATAATCACGCACCTACTATCAACTATCTCTGCATCACCCTAGGTTGACTGGTAGAGAATGCCTAAGGCATTAAGTCCGCCTATGTACCACATATTTCTTGTGTTGTGCAAAAAGTAACATAAATAAATATAAATTAAATAGAGTGATTCCTGAATTCACGCGGGTGTAACCGCGGTCGAACTATAGTTATACCTAACTATACCGTTAAAAGTAACAAAGAGCTTATATGTATACCTAAAGTAGCAACCAAGCCATGTCTCACCTGCCTTATACAAAGTTGTAAAGAAATCCTATGAACACTAACAACATACGCGTTCTCGGCGCTTTAAAGAATCGGTCGCTAGGCGGCAGTAAAAAGCAAATATTACTGGTCCCTAGCTGACAAAACAATGTCTTGTTACTATCTGCAGGAACCTAAGGCAGGAAAATAGCAAAATATAATATTTTCTTGGGTTTACGCGAATGTTACACATTGAAATTAAACTACAGTTTACGGATTTTATCGCGTTATACCTATTACTTTCACTGGTTATTTGTTATTACATTTAAATCGAAAGATCTAGAAACTAATACTACTAAGCAAAATATTATTATGCTACAACCTTCTTCAGTAGGTTTAACAATATCAGATATTGAGGCATCCTCTTTGGCCTATTTTGATTCGGTATTACATATATACACATCTATTTATGAATAAATCCAAAACAAATCTCTGAAATATATTAATGTGAATCGCGGCAAAATTATACAAACATTGGATCAGCGAACATTAAGTACGCATAAACTCGTAGCAATAATTCTTATTGAAACAAAGTTTGAAAAAAGCAAATACAATGTATATAATCTTCGCATGAAAGTGGTCCCATATCGAGATGAAACTTGCACCACTCGTATTCATCATCAGCCTTTAACGGTCCACTGCTGGACTAGGCCTCGCTCTCCTTTGAAAGAAGGAATTGGCCTACTATAGCACGCTGGCCAAAAGCTCGGATTACTATTTATATACTTACCATGCGATCTATTGTATAATATTACAATCTTACAACTCGAAGGATTGTAAGGATGCATGGATGGACAGAAGGAGGTTTGGTACTCTCTCACGCAAAAACTACGGAACTTAATTTGATGAAACTTTAGCTATAGCCCAGGGGGTGGTCGATTGGTCGATTGCGGCTATAAATAATTAGAATCGATCGCGGCAAGAAAATAACATTTGGATCAGCTCCTGAAATCTTCTTGTAAATTTCTTCAGTCACTTTCCAACTGTCACTGATTAGAATATTGTTTTTTCTCTCAACCTTTTAATAAAAATACGAAATTGATAATATGTGTAAATACCTATACAGATTAATTTAACGTTTATGGAAGTATGGAATTGATATTTATTGATCCCACACAGTTTCGTCGGTTAAAATAGATCTTAGGTCAAATCAAGTTGGCCACGTCTGTTATAGCCTATTCCCACGCTGCCAGTACCCTGGCCAAAATCTAGTATTTCACTTTATCAAGTGTGTAACATATAAGATCTATAGAGAACTATGAGCAAACGACACTTTTCAAAACCAAAAACCGTTTAATACTCCTTCACGTTATGAATCCGAATGAGCTGGCGTCAACTTCAATGGAGCTTCATTTAAATAAACGTTGAGGGCCGGTCAGTGCGGACACATTTCGCATCGGTTGCGTCACCAGTTACCGCGTTACCGCACGAGCCACTCATCACATATGCGCCGTGCGTCGCTCTGTCTGTCGTTCACCTACACGTAACGGGTTGTAATCCAACTACTTATGCCACTGTGTTCACTGAATGACGCCGTGTCATGCTAATGGGACAAGGGTTACAAAAAAACTATAAGTAGAATGTTTATTTTTAGACGGATAATAAAACATGGCTGGCTTTTGTAAACAATAACTGTTACTTTTATTTATAGACATCGAAAAGGGAAGTGAAAAACGTACATCTCCCGCTTAAGTTTATATTAGTAAAGCGTTGTCCTAATATAATTAATATTATTTACCTACTTACAATAATTGCATTGTGATTGTATAAGAAACGTTCTATCGCAATAAAAAAAGATCCAGCGTTTTGACAAACAATCAAATAAATAATTAGTATTACTAACGAGCTAAAAAATCCTGGTGAAATGTGGGTGTAATATAACACCTCTGCCTACCCCTTCGGGGATACAGGCGTGAGTCTATAAATAAAAAATAAATAAAACGAGCTAACCGATTTGAATAAAATTGATTAAGGACATTGTAATATAGTGGCTGGAGACCGCGAGATCTAAATGAATTGGCGGGAGGCGACGAATCCTAAATAATCTGCGGCGATCTCGTTGATTATAATTATTATTCGTCTGGCTTCTCAATTACAAAGCAATAAATCCAATAAAAGCTAAATGGCTGTCAAACGTTTTATTTTACAACTCGCCTTCGAACGCACGCTCTTAATGATCACGTACATGGATTAGTTGTAATTTATAAAACTGGTTTATCAACTTACATCATCATCATCAGCCTTATATATCTCTCCGACCACTGGGCACACGGCTCTTCTCATTATGAGAAAGTATTAGGCCATAGGCCATCACGCTGGACTGGGTTATACTTAATTAAAAACGTGTACCTACTTTAGATATAGAAGATAGATAATCTAATAGTCTAAATTCCGTGTTGGTATTTTGGTTGGAAGCTTCCATTCCAAGCATAACAGGCAGTTGCACACCTCTAGAACAGCCATGCTCAAAGTGTGCTCCGCGGAGCCCCAGGGCTCCACGAAGCATCTCTAGGGGCTACACGGAGATGTATGTCAGTAAAATAAATGGTTTAAGAGTGCACATAAGGCTTACTTTAGGACTCCCCCAAATATTTGGTTATCCAAAAGGGTTCCATCCCTAAAAAAGTTCCTACACACAGACAAATTTACATCTCGTTCATCCGTAGATAGGTATAGTACACGGCAAGCCCGCCCTCTATACTGAAGGTCACGACATCGTTTCCCTATCGGAACCAACGCTCAAACTGCCCCGGGTCTAACTGCTCGTATAATTGATTTATGTAAACACCCTCACGACATAAGCCTGGCTATTTATTTTTGTTGTACATACCACCAACAGCGCACCAATGGTCATTGGCTTTAAATCGCTTATCGCTCGACCTATTTTAATAATTTATTTTCGTGTTAATGTGTAAAATGGATTAAGAACTATAATATGGTATCATTGAAACAGCATACTTTCATATTGTCAGTTGCAACCATTTTAATCCGCCGATCCCGTTGGAATTTCGGGCAATCTCTAACGAATGCACCCCTACGGTCCCCAATGAACATACATGCGACATATCAGCTTCTTGCGCCTAATAGTGGCTCTAGCTTGTCTGTCAGTCAGTCAGTAACGCAAACAGTAAAGCAAACCCAACCAACATGTGACGTTAGGCACCACATCATCACCATTGGGCATAATGAATCATTGTTCAAGCAAAGAATAAAACATGCACCTGCTAATCATCATCATCATCAGCCTTTAACAGTCCACTGCTGGACTATGCATCTCCTTTGAAAGGAGGAATTGGCCTACTATACCACGTTGGGCAAACGGGTTGGTATAGGGTTTGTATCAAGTTTTCCTTCTTTTACAGTGCTGTTCTCTGCACAATATGGTCCCTCTGTCGGCTCTTACGACACCCGTGGGATGATATGTCACCGCACGGACGACCTGCTTATCATGCTACTCTTATAAATGTGAAAGTAAGAGAGGATGGATGGGTATATAAACGTTTGCTACTCTTTCACGCAAATACGACTAAACGGATTTTGATGCTACTTTGCATAACATAGCTGACAATAGCACATGAGCTAGCATAATTTGTCCCAATAACCACTACGTAGACTTTTCACTTCCACCACTTCATCTGAAAATGTACCCATATTTGCAATAATAAATTGAGTTATATACATATACTAGCTGACCCGGTGAAGTTCTTACCGCCATATATGTATTATACATATAAACCTTCCTCTTGAATCATTCTATCTATTAAAAAAAACGAATTAAAATCCGTTACGTAGTTTTAAATATTTAAGCATACATGTCATAAGTACAGACAGACACAAGGCAGACTTTGTTTTATAACATAGTAGTGATGTAACGAATATTCGTATTCGCATTCGCATTCGCGGATATTCGCATATTTTAGCATATCCGCATTCGCATTCGCGAAATTACTGCGAATGTTATGCGAATATAAAAAAATGAGGGTAGTTACTAATAAAGTCCTCCGACCGATTCCGGCCACGGCGGCTGGTCTTTACATGAGACTTGCCAACGGCGCGGGACATATTACAATGCACAAGTGTGTGCGCAAACACATGTGCACTCTCTATGCCCTTACTCTCAGAGTGGCGTTCTATCGGACATCGAACGCCACAAGCAACACGACCGGAGAGAGATTGGGCACAGGACCAACGGCTTAACGAGCCTTGCTTGCCGAGGCACGGGGGTGTGACACCGCCAACTCCCTGCCTCCGAACTTCTATTGAATAATTCCTAACAGAAAAATCTAATATCACTTTTTGTTCGACCCGGGAATCGAACTCAAGACCTCATGATGCGCAGTCACTTACACTGCCGCAGGACCACAGAGGCATTCTGTTTATAGGGTACCTAATAGTTGGGTAATAAAACAAAATCCAATCAGGGAATCAGGGTTGCCAGAATATTTTTCTCGAATCGCCTGGCTCGAGCGCACAAACCCCGAGATAGTCTAGTAGCCAATGGATAGTATATTTTCGCCACCAAGGTAAGGATTCGGTAAGGGAGAGCTCCATTGGCGCTAAGTAGACATTAAGGTCACCAAGCCATAGACAAATGGCGGCAAATTTTAACAAAAACTGAATATTCGCATTCGCGAATGTTGGCAAAATATATTCGCATTCGCGTTCGTGAATGCCTAAAATATGACATTCGTTACATCACTGCTATGTAGTGACGATTAAAGATCAAATCAAATCAAGCAAATCTTATTAAGTAATAAAATTTGAGTAATAACTCGATACTTTGACGGTAAATAAAGTATTTGATACTATTTCAGACTCACCTAATTACGTAACTGAATTTTTGATGATTATACACAACAGTCACCTTCAAATATTTTCCAAGCACAATGTTTACAATGAGAAAATATACAATGAGTTGCGGGTTCGATAATGATGATGTAATTTAGGCAAGCGGCGAACATCCGGCGTTTTTAATTCAATATAACTACATGTAAATATAAAAGTATTTATAGTAAATGGACTATAATGGACGGGCAACGTACCGTGAACGTCCCTAATGCGTTACCTTGTGGAATTGACGACACCATTTAATTGTATGTGGTAAAACGACGATTTTGTTTTTCTATTTTACAATGACAACTTATACTTACGAACTATCTGACCTGGGTAGGTCGAAACCTGTTGTTTAGGGATACTCAAGACATAGAGCTATCACATGTAAAATGTTTACAATGATAGGAAAAAAATGAGACCGTGGATTTATCACTGCAGATGAAAATGAGAAAGCAAATTAGGGAATCATCATCATCAGCCTTTAACAGTCCACTGCTGGACTAGGCCTCTCCTTTGAAAGGAGGTATTGGCCTACTATTCCACGCTGGCCAAACGGGATGGTATAGGGTTTGTATCAAGGTTTCCTTCTCTTACAGTGCTGTTCTCTGCATAATATGCTCTCTCTGTCGGCTCTTACGACACCCATGGGATGATATGGGGTGGTGACAATCCGTATTCTTAATCTGTCACCACATGGACAGGATGGAATTAGAGAATAGTTCAAAAATAAGTCTTCTGACGGCTATCTCGGTTACTGGAACTGCTTCATGGACCAAATGTGTGTGGACGTCGCTATTTAGTAGCGTCGCTAAGAAATTCTGAGTAGTGACAACAAAAGCTTTATCTGCAGAGACTTGTCCTCGATTAAAGCAGTGAGTGGATTGGTTTATGTGATGGACATTATTTTATGTGGAGACATCCACGGCGATAACGGTAAGTAGCGACGGCGCGGCCAATATGGCGCAGACTGATGAAGGGTGCATCGACCAAAACAATTTTTCTGCACTACACACCGCCCAGCTGATCCTTCTCGTTCACCGCTATAATCGAAGACGCGTCCTTAAATACCAACTTGTTTATTAAAACTTCTCAAGGAACCTAGACTTATACAATAATCAGACTCATAGACTCACGCCTGTATCCCCGAAGAGGTAGGCAGAGATGTAATATTACACCCACATTTCGCCATGAATTTTTAGTTCCCACGTAATAAGGGGCGAGCCTATTGCCGTTACCGGGCACATCACCAGACTCCGTGCTACAGAGAATTCGGAAAAACCCAGTAGCACTTTTTCTTGACCCGGGAATCGAACCCGGGGCTTCCAATCAGCAGTCGCATACGCTATCCACTGGACCACGGAGGCAGTCAATACAAATACAAATGCAATAATCAGTTTAAATTAAATTAATTGCAATTTTCTATGATTTATTCACATCCTTGAGAATACGAACGCCAGTCTATTTACTGGTTGTCACTCAAGTTCCGCGTGCTCCAGCAATTATCATTTCAACTATACTTACGTCATTAGGAACAGATCAATAAGAAGCCACGATGAGAGTAACCCTCACAATACGAGGAATGAGAAACATGCTCTTCAATTGTGTAAGAAATTGCGTTCTAATCATATACGCACACCACTTGGTTAGTTGTCGCACAAAAACTCGTGCCATGTCTCCCACGACCCGTGGGAAGTTGAGAAAATATGCGTTATTCACTCGCTCTATTACGTTAGTGAGTCTAGAATATAGAATTTTATTAATCAATCGGATCAACGATGTAAATTTCTAGTATTATATTTGATAGCTGGTCTCTGCAAATTCATTCGTATTTTTTTCTCAGCGATAGTTTTCTACCGCGCCATAGTCCGCCTTTAGATGATGTACCTATGATACCTATAAACTACTTACTTATCAGTATCAGTTCTAGTAGTGTTTAGTCAGTAAATGAGTGAGTGTGTGTGATTGTGATTACAGTACAGTACAGTACATTCCAAGGTGAAATTATTGCATTGCAACCAGTTTCTAAGTTACTAATTAAATGCTTTTTAAAAAGGAGTCCACGTTTTATATTCCAAAAGCAAGCTGAAAACTCTTGAACATAAACTTCAACGTAGATAGATAATCAAATTAAATACGAAAAGGTCAACCTTCGGCACGCTAGCAAAACTTGATTGATTCACTTAGGTCCCCATCTCAATAGGGATGAACTCCATTACCGATAACAAGAGCGATGGCGATCCGGACATCGATAGCGAACGTGCTGACAGATAACTTCGACAAAACTGTCAATTCAGCATCCTAGTTTACATCACTAGATTGGCAGAGCAATCTTGCGAACTCAGCTTCTTTACCTATTATAATAAGAAACTTTGGCGTTGACTCGCTTCAAGCCAAATTAGGCGCGCGCATTGTTTTCAAGCGTACAGCCGCACTTTCTCTTAGTGACCATTGTCACGAGTGTAAACAGGAACTACGTCGCACTAAAGCGGCTATTAAACATACAATTTAACACATTAGATTCACGGCTTTATAAATTCAAGGTGTGTGCGGTGCTGCGTTACATTAAACCACATTAAACTGTTATGTTTTATGTTCCTCAATAGTAAAGCAAATGCTTGACAGATTCCGCAATGCGTTGTAATGTTACATGGTGAGTACCTACTTATGCCCTGAGATCTCACAAGTACTTTATGCAATTTTCGTAGTGACATGGGTTTCGTTTCTCTGAGTGGCATCTTGAGGATATTATGGCGATAACTTCGGAACGGACTTGTGTAAGTTTTATATTAGACGTGGCGATCTAGCCCATTATCATAGTCCACTTCGTTGCAATATTAGTCGACATCTGCACCGCTTTATCTTTCTACCTACTTACTTACTTTTTATAAGTTACACATTAAAGATTTTTTTATAAGATGAAGATTTATTTGAAAATCAAATAAAATCGTGACTTTGTATATTAGGCCTTAGGGCCTTAAGTATGAAATTGCCGATTTGTACTGAAAATGAAAATTAATTATTTTTAATTTTTAACATGTATATAAACATAACAATGGGAAGCAGCGATAGCCTAGTGGAGAGACCTACAGACTGCAACGCAGAGGGTCCCAGTTCGAATCCACGGCACGCACCAATGACTTTTCGGAATTATGTGCGTATTAAATTGTTAATTATTGCTTGTCAAACGGTGAAGGAAAACATCGTGAGGAAACCTGCATGTCTGAGAGTTCTCAATAATGTTCTCGAAAGACATGTGAAGTCTGCCAACCCGCACTAGGCCAGCGTGGTGGACTATGGCCTTACCCTTCTCATAGTGAGAAGAAGCCCGTGCCCAGCAGTGGGACAGTTTATATACAGGGCTGATGATGATATAAACATAACATAAATATATTTAATCAAAATAATTACCATTATTATCTATACATTGCTGCCAACTAATAGGAAGGTCATTTATGCTTTTGCGATAGAACTCTGAGGATCTAGACTGCACAAACTGTGTGAAAGCATTTTGTACTGCCACCTGGGAAGAAAACATCTTGTCACGTAGATAATTGTCCAAATCACGACAAAAATGGTAGTCCGTTGGAGCAAGGTCTGGCGAATACGGAGGATGACGAATGGTTTCTAACTGCAGTTCCTGAAGAGTCAAAACGGTTTCTCGTGCTGTATGAGGTCTCGCGTTGTCATGGAGCAATATTGGTGAAGATCGATTCATGAGTAGGGGCTGTTTTACTGCTAGTTTTGCCAACATTGCTCGGAGTTCGGTACAATAGACATCTGCTGTTATTGCTTGACCAGATCGGAAAACTATAGAGAATAACACCATGCTGAGACCACCAAACAGTTACCATTACCTTTTTATTGGTAAGCTTTGCTTTAGGACACTGTTGTGGCGTTTGACCTGGGGTCAGCCATTGCATTTTTTTACGGTTATCATAAAGAATCCACTTTTCATCACATGTGATTTGATCCAATATTCCTTCATTTCTGTACCTATTCAACAAGGCAACACAAGTTTCAACACGCGTTTCTTTCTGCAGACCAGTCAAATCATGAGGCACCCATTTTTCGTATTTTTTATTTATTGACATACATATACATACATAGACTCACGCCTGTTTTCCCGAAGGGGTAGGCAGAGGCATATTAAACGCCCTTTTTTCGCCAGTGTTTTGATCCCACGTAATAGGTGGCGAGCCTATTGCCGCTTATTGGGACATTTTGTTTGCCAGAGCCTCGTCCGTTGATCGGCAGGTGCACCACTTGCAGGTGAGGTTGGCTTGGGACCCTAAGTTCTTGGTGGGAACCCTATGCACCTTATTTATTGATTTGACGTAAATGAGTCAATATTGTGGGTAAGGTAACGTTAAACCATGCCGCTAATTCCTGGGTAGTTTGACCAGGATCGGCTTGCACCATCTCTCTTTATTCATCGTTATTCACCTGTGTGGGCGGTCTTCCTCGTGACTCGTTCTTCAAGTCAAAGTTTCCATCGCGAAAGCGTTTAAACCAAAATCGCACGGTGCGTTCATTAGCAGACCCCTCTCCAAAAGCAACATTGATATTGCGTGCTGTTTTTGTCGCGTTACTGCCGCGTCAGAACACGTATTAAAAAAATACTCGAATTTTCGCAGTATCCATCTTTCTTGTCTAAGTTGAATAACAAAAACAATTGAAAGTCGATATTCAAATGTTTAACCTTTTTAAAGGAAGAACATCATAGAAACCATGTGAAAAAAGTTTTATTCAAAAACCTCAAACCATGAAGATCCTATGTCAATTCAAATTATTACAATAAAACGGCAATTTCATACTTTAACCCCTGTTATTTTATTTTATTTATAGTCTCACGCCTGTATCCCCGAAGGGGTAGGCAGAGGTGTAAATACTACACCCACATTTCGCCAGATTTATTTTAGTCCCACGTAATAGGGGGCGAGCCTATTGCCGTACCGGGCACATTACCAGACTCCGTGCTGCTACTGAGAATTTCCTAGCGGAAAAACCCAATAACACTTTGCCCGACCTGGGAATCGAACCCGAGACCTCCCAATCTCACGAGCACATTTATGCCGCGAGACCAACGAGGCAGTCTGTTATTTTCTATGTCCTTGTTTCTTTATTTTCGTATGTCCTTGATGTGAAATTTACAAGCCGGCCACGAATATACACGAAAATAACAAAAACAAAACCCTTAGAGAAGACAAACTTTAAAGCAGATGTCATGTTTAATGAATTTACACACGACACTATAAAAGGCGGAAAGATATTCTTTGTTGCTAACAGAAAGAGACAACATGACTTTTTGTTGATCGGAAGTAAAAACAATAAACAATTGCATAGCTTTCTCTATACATATATGTAGACACTTCATATTGCACACATTGTCCTATGGCTTTCATATCCGTTTCAACATTATAAAATATACAGCCTAGGACACATAATAAGAGATTCAGGTCTAAAATCCGGTCAGTTTCAATTACAGACCGTTATTCTCAGCCATTCGCATCTCCATAAACAAATGGTGTCGATTAACCACCTGTTATTGTCGTTATTAAATTAGGAATGGACAGCTATAAAAGTTAAACATTATTTTAATTTTCGCATATTTTATAACAAACTAGTTTTTCCCGCATAAAAGATAGCCCATGTGCTGTTCTATATGTAACGGCAATATTTCTGCAAAGCTTCATCAAGATCTGTTCAGTAGTTTTGCGTAAATGAGAACATCTCCATCAATAACTTTAACGCTGAGGTATAATCTAATTGTACGACTCGCCTAGCCTGTTCGCGCCGAAATCTAGAGCGGCTGTAGAGTCTAGACAAAATCAGTAATTATTATAGCCATGTTCTCCATGGGCTCCAAGGGCCTTGTGTTGCAACCGGGACGACTGTGACGCTAAGGTGAACTTCAAACTTCAAAATCTTTATTTGCTTTGAATGTATGTAAGTACATGGTTAATGTCTTACATAGATAGTTAGTTCAGATACATTCTGCCCATTGAGCATGCAAATATATTTATTATTAATACAAATAGAAATAATATTCAAGAGAACATTACAGAGATGATTTTACAATAAAGATTTCAATTACAAGATACAATTATAGTTGTTATACTGTAGTAATATTTTTCTATCAGTAATGTATTTAAATATTTTTTTTGGTTTTTGATGTCATCGGGTATTTTGTTGTAAATAATTGGGCCCATGCATACAATGCTCTTTCTTAATAAGGCTGTCTTATAGTCTGCTTTATTAAGGAGGTATTTGTAATTGGTTCTCAGCGGTGCCGAGCGTTTACTGGTCTCAGACATGTGAAGATAATATGCCAATGCTAGGGAATCCTTCAAACCCCTTTTTAACAGTCCAAGCGTCGAGTTAGTACCTCCAGATTCAACCTGGAAAGTGCTGAACAAGGAAGAGAAGCTCTTCCTGCTATACATTTTTCCTACCATCTTTAGTGATTGTAATTTTTCGTGTGTGGCAAAGTTCGAATCTCCTATACAACTTTCCGAAGTCCACTGCTAGTCTTTCGTAATTTGCTTCACTGTGAGTCAATAAGTAGGAGGCTTTGTTCTACTATACCGCACTATCCAGGCGGGCTGGTAGGCAGTAAAGACGGGTTGTCCATCTCTTCGCAAAGATACTTTCGTTAGTCGCCTCTAACGGCACCTCGTCGGTAGCGATTGTCACCTAGTCTTGAATATATCTTTATAAATAGAGAAAACTAGCAATAAAATATTTATACCCACTTGCATATAAAACTAATCTCTTTATCCACTGGGTCTTATATGCAAACTCTCGGCGAACTTAACCCAAAGCACTCGAAGCCAGGTATCAATATGTAGAGAGCATTAATCCATCAAAGGGTAGAGCATCCATTCAGTAGAAAACGTGCGGTAACGCGGAACACAAGCGCTTTTAACACAATCACTCACAACACTTAAACAATAGTCACTGCTGGTGTCACGTTGCGATGAAGAAATTAATCAACTATGTCCTATTTTAGTATCATGTTCGTCTGAGATATATGAAAGTGTGGTGTATACCATTCTGAGCTAAACGACTTATACGGCTGCTGGTGACGTAATGGAAGTGTTGTAATAATATCATCCTCCTCTCTAATCCTCTAAAGCGTCACGACTTCACTGGTTTGGTCACGTGATGAGGATGGAAGAGGATCGTGCTGTAAAAAGGGCGTATCTAGGACGACCTAGCGGTCGACGCCCAGTGGGTCGTCCTAGATATCGCTGGAATGACGAAGTCCTAAAAGACCTAGCAGGACTTCGTAAAATGGACTGGAAAGTCTGGAAGAGATCTCCTGTCAGAGGCCAAGACTGATGAATGAATTATCATCCTCCTAAGGTTATCCCAGCATCTTCATTTGCAGCCTGGTGTCCGCTTACTAGTCTAACCAAATTTGACTGAATATTAGCTTCTCTCAATTTTATTCAAAAAAAAATACAGAAGATTGGGCATAAATCCTGTGTCACTTTCGTCTTTACAAAAATAAGACAAAATACACCCAAACTCGTAACAACAATTTATGGATCACATTATTTAAAACCTATATTATGTACCTATCACCTTTTCTATTCTATTCACAAAAAGTGTTATCACGTGTGAGGATGGAACCCACAACACTCGGCACAGTGTCAAACGGCGGGCGGCCGCTTAGACCACTATGCCAACCGTACAGTTTCAATTCCTATAGGGGACGCAAATGTATACGACTGTATTTAGATTTGCTCATCAAAAGTAGTCCAAAAATGTGTAGAGAGTTGTCACAAACTCTTTTGTCACCAATTTAATGTACCTAGCGATTTGTAGGCTTCTCTTAATTTGTGTCCCAATAGTTATTGTGAGATAATAGGCGAGTTGAGTTGGCGTAGGGTTTGATAACGAGTTTTCCTTCTCATCTTAAAGTTACTATTTGCTTCATGTATTTTCATTCGTCGCCTCTTACGAGACCCACGGAATGACACTGTCATGGAAAACCTTGTTCAAATAGTCTAATAACATGCGTGACTTTATTGCCATTTAAATGAGTCTTTTTAACTGTATTTTCTTGGGTTTGATACGAACGATTCAAACTCAAACTCAAAATCGTTTATTCATCTAGGTCACAAGGTGACGCTTATGAAGGTCAATTTTTAAATTGAATTACTTAATGCTTCTACATTTACATTTACTGCCTCGTTCGCAAAGCAATAGGTAGAACCATGAGAAAGAACGGGCAATAAAACTCGTGGCCACTCTTTTGAATCGCCAATATTATGTTACATATGTATGTATTTTTGTAGGTAAGGAGCTGCAACTGTTTTACATTGTACTAAATTACTTGAAAATAGTAATTACTTACAGATATAATACTTAAGAAATTAATGCAGTTACTAAATTAAGTGCCTTAGCCTTCCAATGTGAATATTGTGTAACAGGAGCATCCACTTACGTCTTATAATGTAGGCAACTCGCGACCATGTTCAGAACTATGGTGGAAATTTATGTTACAGAAGTGACTGTATAATTATGAATAGGTACACAAAATTACAAAAACATAAGTTTACAGATTGGTACTACAACATTTATTATAATTCAACATCTCGGCTACTATACAGGAACCGTGGTCGAACACGGTAAAATAAAACCAATATACCTATCGCGATAAAATCTGGAAACGACGGCAATCGTTACTATCGAGCACTTAGAACTGACCATTAGAACAGCACAGTCAGCAACTGCATGCACCGATATATAGAAATACAAAAGAAATCGGTCAGGGCCTCAAACGACATTGTCATCTGTGATTGTCATGTCCATTGCCACCACTACTGTTGCGATTCATTTGTTAGCTATTATGTAACAGTGTCACCCGTCAGACACGTCACAGCGATGACGTATACAAGGTAACGTAAGTTTAACAATATCATGGTATCGTGAATGATAAAGCCAAACTGTTTCTCTGAGATTTCACCTGCGTAGTTTTCAGTACCTCAAAAACAACGGCACCTACCTATTGATGCGATTCGGTTCTATACCATGCATGGATTTACTCAAAGATTCACCAATATCATTAATTCAATAGACAGAGGAAAGGTAAAGGTATTTAATGTGCCATTCACGATTTCAAGCATTGAAGTTAATAGATTCTGCAAGATTATACCTAAACTCTGCCTGGTAATTATATAACTGTAATCATTATACAGTCTGATGAATTGAATGCTAGCTGCTGCTACTTTTCTTCTCAAATTGACAGCAACTTTCTTAGCAATATTTTACGATGTGCCTCAACGGCAAATGCATTGCAAAAGCTATTCAATATGAGATATAACTTTCGTGGTCATTTAAACTTATTTTAAATTGTCTTTCGGGATATATAGGTACGCTTTGTTTGGAGTAACCGATATTTCGGCACTGTTGCAAGCGCCATAGCCAAGGGTGCATAGGGTTCCCACTAAGAACTTAGGGTCCCAAGCCAACCTCACCTGCAAGTGGTGCACCTGCCGA
The DNA here is from genome assembly GCA_944739405.2 of Euclidia mi. Taxonomy (NCBI): domain Eukaryota; kingdom Metazoa; phylum Arthropoda; class Insecta; order Lepidoptera; family Erebidae; genus Euclidia; species Euclidia mi. Next base: position 363,844 of record OX123194.2, on the reverse strand, counting down.
TCAACGGACGAGGCTCTGGCAATCAAAATATCCCGATATGCGCCAATAGGCTCGCCACCTATTACGTGGGTTCAAAACACTGGCGAAAAGTGGGCGTTTATTATGCCTCTGCCTACCCCTTCGGGGAAACAGGCGTGAGTCAATGTATGTATGTATGTATGTTGCAAGCGCCATGTTCACAGATGTACTCCAAACAAAGGTACGTGGTATATATCCCGAAAGACAATTTAAAATAAGTTATTCAATATTTTCCTATGTACTTAGTTAGAAATTCGTCAAGGGTCATATCAGTCTACCTACATATCACTTGCTTCAACTCAATTGTATTTCGACTATTGTCTCATCAAAACACCGAGGTCGCAATGTTCTCAAAACGAAGATGCGCTTCTTTCGATGTAATCCCTTCACACTGCCGCCCACGACAATTAGCAGGTTAGCACCCGCCTACAAGCAACGCCATTGACAGTGTTTGACCTACTCTTACACCTCTATCTATACCTGCATGGAAACGTGTCGAGATGTTTATAGGACTCTACCTACGCGAGACATTAGCCGTTATTTACGATAAGGCATAACTATTGTGCTATCTATTCTTTGTATATTAATATGCCTAATGAATGGGAAAGAAAGTATCCGTGATTCTATGTTGTGTTATATCGGTTAAATTGATTTGAAGTTATCCGCGGCGACTCTATCTAAGACTGCCAGAAATACTATAGGATAAAGTTTCACCCTGTTCCACACAGATAAAAAGTTCAGAGTATTTCTAAATCCCAGGAATATAAGCAAAATTGTTCGATCACTTTTATACAGAGTGGGAATTCTCAACCGTCTTGTCCGTGTTTCAAAACAAACAAGAGTACCTACTGCTTCACCATCAGAGCTCAAACATATCAACTTCCTCATGATACAGAACATAAAAAGCGATCACACTACAGATTGTTTCCTAGCACTTTAAACTCCATTTCAATTTGCACGTCGCAAACAAATCGAAGTTTAAAAGCCAAGAATAGGTCGGCAGGCCAGCGCGCGGCGCCACTGAGTTAGAGCGGGTAATAAATACCACTTACGTTAAGTCCCTCGTATATTCCTCCGCTCCAAGAGACAAACATAGTACATTTTTACTAACACCTTGTCTCCGCTGGATTCTGCTCGAGAATATGTGTGGGAATTCATAAATGCAACCATAAAGTAGGAGCAGCGTCGCACTTCTTGTTGGAAGTAGAAAGTCTCACAGATTTTTGTAGGTAAGTATTTACCTATCTTATACTAATATATAAAGCTCAAGAGTTTGTTTGTTTGTTTGTTTGGTTGAACGCGCTAATCTCAGGAACTGGTCCGATTTGAAAAATTATTTCTGTGTTAGATAGCCCATTTATCGAGGAATGCTATAGGCTATATAACATCACGCTATGAGCGACGGGAGCAGAGCAGTAGCCTTAAATAACGCTGGTGTAACCGCGGGCATCATCTAGTAGTAATTAACTAACTAGTCAGTGCTTACTAGATAACTTATTGTGTCGATTACTAAAAATTAAATAGTCGTCCCAAACTAGCATAAATTAATTATACTTGATTATACATACACTAGTAGAGTCGCTGTGTGCAATTTCTACAGAAACTATAATATCGCAAGTCTACAATCTCGCTTATCAGGCTGAGCACATAATTCTCAAATATATGACTTACTTGACTTAAGGCCTATGTCCCCTAGATGGGGCAGAGGGCATCCACAGTGCTCCGCCATTCCGTTCGGTCTTGAGCTTCTCGCTTTATTAATTTTTATATAAAGCGAGAAGCTCTCAAATATATACCAGGTATAAAAATACAGTAGTTATGTAGACATAACCCGGTCAAATGTTCTTTATGCAGTACCAGCACTTCAGATCTGATGTATGTATGTTCTCGGATACATTCACACGCTGCGAACTGTCGTATCTCTATTGCTGATAGAGTTGCATTATTTGCACATTTGGTGACATATGCAAAACCAATGTCGCTAAGAAAGATCAGGAGGCGCAGAGTGTTGTGTATTCGATCTCCCGCAGGAACAACACTTTGAGAAATCCACAACAAGGAACACGAAATCATCTACATAATATATGTATATAAAATACTAAAACTTATTCAGCCTGCCTCATTAGTCTCGCGGCATAAATGTGCGCGTGGGATTGGGAGGTCTCGGGTTCGATTCCCGGGTCGGGCAAAGTGTTATTGGGTTTTTCCGTTAGAAAATTGTCAGTAGCAGCACGGAGTCTGGTAATGTGCCCGGCACGGCAATAGGCTCGCCCCTATTACGTGGGACCTAAAAATTCATGGCGAAATGTGAGTGTAATATTCCACCTCTGCCTACCCCTTCGGGGATACAGGCGTGAGTCTATATAAAATAAAATAAATAATACCTAATAATAAATAAAACTTATTCTTATTGAACCGTCCAAAATCGATTTGAAATTTTATATGTCTGCATTTAATATCGCTAGTGGGTGAATTTAAGTTACTTAAAAACTGCCTAATATCAAGTACGCAGCAAGCTTGGTTTTAATTGTACACACTAGTGTACAGCAGGCAGATGATCCGGGTCACACATCCAGTGCGTTAAGTGAGAGCCCTCTCTGATTAACGTTAATTACTCATTTTAAAACTCGTTTCCGACCCTCCATATTATCATTTACAGCTGTCCCGCTATGTATATTACGGTGCTCGAGATTATTATTTAATTTGAGCACTAATTTATGAACATTTGAGGTTTCATATAAAAGCTTCCATGGGACTAGACAGCACAAATTAATTAGAAACAAACAATTAACACAAACGAGTGGCTACTACCGCGTATGGAGTGGTACTGGCTGAAATATGAAGTGTACTTTAGAAGATTCGTAATAAAAATAAAAATAAAATTTTGAAGTAAGGTTGAGAGCAGTAAAATACTGGAGAGAACAACTCGACAACCAACGCAGCAACGCGTGACAGAAGTATAATTATTTGTTTTTAAAAGAAAGCTGCAAATTAGCCTAACCGGCTTGGACACTATAATAAAAAAATGCTTTGACTATCTTTTTTTTCTTCGGACACTTTACCCATAGCAAAGATTTTGTAGATAAGCATGCAGTTATAATTAATTAACTACAGTGGCACCAAAAAGTAACTTCTAAACCTATAAAGCACAGCTTCACAGAGTAAAAGCACATATTGTAGTAAAGGCAAACATTTACCTATATTACCCGAATGTAAATCAAGTCAGCCGTGGTCAAAATAATACATACATACGCCTATATCCCCGAAGAGGTAATAATAATGAAACTTGGTCAAAGTAATGAACTTGATAATGAAGTACCTAATAAATTATCTGCATCTGTTGTTTACTGTATGTCTATTGATTTGTTCTTAAGGTCTAAGACGCATTCAGCTATCTGCTTAGTCACTTGTGACATCATGGCTTTTATTTTACTAACTGATCCTGCTTCTAACATCAATTGAAAGCGATTCATTAAGTACTAAGCACGAAATGAACACGATCCATAAACTTTTACTTTGCTGCAAACAAATATATGTAAAGCAATGCTGATATATTTTAAGTAGTTCTTATTACTATAATTATTGTAGTATTTCGAAACAGCTTCTCGTCACAGTCGCATGGAGCAATGTTTAATAGACTGTACACCATTTTTTTAACGTGATTACAAATTGATTGTCATAAGTTAATAAACACGCTCATTAAGATCATGAGAAGCATTTTGTTACCAGTTTAATTAATTATTAATTGGTACCAGTTTAACTGGATATACATTTTCAAAATTGCATTTATTACGGATTAAAAAGATTTCTAGCTTACGAGCTATGTGCACCAGGCTATGCATCGTTACCATCTCTAGAGCTAAGTGACTAAGTTAAACACTTAAATGACATCCAAAGATTCACATCGATCCCATCATTCTGCGCAATGATTGTTAAGCATGGTTTGATCTTTGTGTAATTGGGAACACGTCAAGCAATGCACGGAATATCGATCGTAACGTGGATATACATGCATCATTTCATGGTAGAGACATGTATTGATCTGCCTTATCCAAAAAAATTAGAATAAAATAGTTAAATAACTTTGTATCATATTATAAACAAATCGCGAAAGTTTAAAATCGATTGAGGAACTCTTCTTCAGATATGAAATAAGAAAAGCCCCTCCATATAGCAAAAATACTAACTAAACTACATACTTAGCGATCCGACTTTTTAACAATTCCCTGTAATACCACAGTGTCTGCTAATCCAAAGTTTTATTATTATTTCAAGAGAATATTAAAATATACTTGATTTCCAAGGAAGTACACACGAAAGATATTTAATAAAGACCTCTTCAAAGTATATTACGCTAAATATCTTTGTTAAACGAAGTAAATTACAAAGTTAATAAAAAATTCATACGTAACACACGTATTCCCTCCAATTCATTTTGATGAGTTTCTGTTTAAGACTTAGTTTCTAACTTCTTGGTTGAGAATCTATCTAACGTGGAGAATCCTATGGCATAGAAACCTAGTCTTAATCCAAAAATATTGACAAGAGAATTGTTTCCGTCAAACAGTTTATTCACAACCAACTAACTGGTTTTATTAACCTATTGATAGCTGTTTCATTGACTTAAAAATAAACATTGCAATAAAACGCAAAAGGATACCAACGTATAAATTCAATTATCTGAGCATTTGTTGGATAAAATCTGACAATAAGAGCCATCAGTATCTAAGATTGGTGCTAGTAGTAACAGCTCGTCTTGTGTATACAGTGTGGTGGTGTGGTGTAACTGTATACGAGCGAACGGTAGACAGACCGTTGGCGCAAAAAACAAAATCGATATAGTTTTTTGTTGTCGTCTCTCCGAGATGTGCTGTTATTTATTGGCCACCAGATTACACACATTATGTAACGCGGTTTTCCTGCTCAAAATATTCCCAAATATATTTATCGACTCACCTTTTTATCCGTAATATATTGCGCTTGTTTTTGTAATCGCTCGCACTCTTTATTCGGACGGTATTTTATTGACGAACGAATTTAATACAGGAGGATTATGTTTGAAGCATTGTTAAAGCTTTAAATATTTTGACGTGGACTTTTTGTTTAATACAATAAAGCTCTCTGTTGATTCTCACGGAGGCGTGAGCCGACACGCAGCTCACTACAATACAATTAAACGCCAGAACGAATAATAACCGCTTATTGATTGTCTTTTAAGAAATGTCGTGATTTTAGTAATCTACATCGGTTCGAGTGTGCCACTTTACACTAAATCGTTTCAAACACTACAACCGCAGTGCTGAGTACACTACACAGGTAAATGGAAAATTGAGAAAACTTTTAATGGAAATGAGCATTTCAAAGCGAATGCAAGTGAGGTATATTATATACGTATAGTATAAGCCTCCGCTATTGAAGGCATAGATGGCAGCCATGTTGCCTCTCATTTTTATTCTGTTTACATGGACCAGCTGCTCCATTTCTGGCTCGAGTCGTAAAAACTGAATTGGAAGCAGAATAAAACATGTATTTTAATGTCAATACCCGCGCGTTTTACTACTTCTTATTATAATGGCAACATTAACAGCACTTGGGTAAGAATTAAACTGATGGATTCAAGTAAGAGATAGTTTCATTTGTAAACTTCTTTAATTACATATCTATACAAACATCAGCCAATTGAATTACAACTACACAATAATTTACAGTCTTTCCGATTAATACTTAAAACATTTTTTCATTTAAAAAAGTAATAAATACGAAGAAGCAAAACCTTTTCAAATGCGAAAATTTGGTATCGTTATTGTACAAAAGTTACACATATGCTATAGAGATTATAAAGTTCTATAAATATTTACAAGTTGGGACGATTGTCGTCTATAACAAAACAGTTTGTTTAGCATTCGCCTAATGCTAAGACTAAGGCTTACAGATCAATGAGTTAGAGATCGTTTGAGTTGAGGTTAGTGAGGTGTGGTGGCTCATACCAGGTAGGTCTGCACCGTGTGCTGGAACACGACGGAGTGCGGCGCGTGATGGCGCGCGTGCGCGTGCAGGTCGCTGGACGAGTAGTCCGAGTCGATGGTGGAGTAGATGTGCTCGGACAGCGGCCGGTCGCACGGCGACCGCTCCGCCGACGTGGCTGACTTGCCACACAGCGTCTGGCACGTGCTGTTCAGCACCGACGCGTCCATCGTGTACGTATTAGAGTTTCGGCCGTAGTTAAGTCTCTTCAGCTTCTGGCCGTGTCGCTTCGACGACGGCATCGCGTAACGTAACCTCTCCCAGAAACGTTTCTCTTTCCACGTTATCTCCAGACCCGCTTTGAAATATGACTTCAACTCGGGGTCTCGGGGGATTAGCCCCACGCTTACTATTATTAATTTATGTGGATGATTCCGTAACGCTTTCTGGAGCGCCTGTCGGAACTCGATCTGCGACCACTCGGTGGAGATGAAGTTGTTGGTGAGCACGAAGATGATGCGGCGCGAAGCCTCGGTGGCCTCCACCACGAGGTCGGGGAACTGCGCGTACGTGGCCTCGAACTGCGGCACGTCGCGGTAGTGCAGGCAGAGGTGGTACGACGGGTAGCCCGTCTCGAGCTCGCGCGCCAGCGACTCTATCACAAACTCCTCGTCCTTAGGACTATAACATATATATGCGTCGTAAAGCTTATCGGCGTCCTTAAACGCGCCCGCTAGGGGAGAGAGCTTAATTCCGCAATTTGAATACAACCACATTCTACAAGCGTATCTAAACGTGAATACTAAAGCTAATATTAATAAAATAAGCATGAACCCAGTGAGCGCCGACGCCAGTAATGGCAAGTTGTGCGAGACGAAGAAAGCGCTTATCATCGACGAATCGCTTATTTCACTGCAAACTGTCACATTTAAATTCAATGGCTTCCTCGGCGGGCTCGCGTTCTCATTCACACACCACACGCTGTGAACGTCGATGATTCTCTCAACGTTCTGCGACACGTACGTCAGGAAGCCTTGCAAGTATCTACAGTCACAGGACCAGTTGTTCGAGCCGATGTACAACGTTTGTAACTTCTTGTTATTGTCCAAGTGCCACAGTCCGTAGTTCACGAGTCTGTTTCCATCCAAGCGCAAAACTTCCAGCGCTCCCAAAAGAGAAAAAGTTTCATTTGAAATGTACTCAATTAAATTACTTTGAAGATACAGTTCTTTCAAGTTGCTTAGCTTTGAAAACTCGAGACCCCGTAATTGTTTCAGTTTGTTATTGTCCAAGTGCAGGATACGTAGATCTTTGAGTTGATTGAAAGTATTGTTGTTTATGCTTACAATATTGCTTGAATTTAGATACAACACGATTGCTTTGTGCATTGAATCGAAAACAGATTCGTTGAGCTCACTATAAACGTTACCATCTAAATAGATATGAGTCGCATCGACAGGAAAGTAGTGAGGTATTGACTTTAATTGTTTAACAGAACAATCGACGACGCTCGTGCTCTTGGCCGAGTCGTGATAACATGAACAATTAATCGGGCACAGTGTCTTGCAGTTACAGTTATTGAAATCGCAACAATGGCAGCCGTCGGGGCAGTAGCTGTCGTATTTACACAAAAAGTCTTTGATATGAAGCGCACTGACCGGGAGGTACTTGACGCCGCGCACGTAGGATTCCTTACAGATTACATTCTCCAGGTCCATTACGCGTGGATATTCCCGGGACGTAATAGAATTAATGAGCAGCAACCATTTCATTGTGCAATCGCATCGGAACGGATTACCACTGATGTAGAACTCTGGCAGCGGCCGTTCGTCAGCCACTCTTGACACGCGCAAACTATTTATATCTAAGCTTTCGATTTCATTGGCATACATATCGACTCGAGTCAAATTTCTCTTCTCTAGAAATGTATCTGTTTCGATACCCGAAATAAAATTATTGTTTATAAACAGAAGCTCGACGCTGTTGGGGATCGACATCGGCGATAGAGTCACTAAACGATTATGGCTCGCGTCTAATGTTTTGACGTGCAACTCGTTCTGTATTTTATAATAATTACCGAGAATCTCTATGAAATTGGCGTGGATGTCCAACCACTTCAAGCTTCCCGGAACAAAAGCATAATCGAACCAAACTAAATGATTCTCGGACAAGTTTAACCATAACAATTTGGTGAGCGCTACAAATACACCGTTAATATCAGAAATGAAGTTGCCGTCGAGGCGCACGGCTTCTAATTGGGTGTTCTTTTGAAAGGTTTCCGTCTCGATCGACTGTACTTTATTCTTCGCTAAATTAAGTACTTGCAGGCTCGGCAAGCCCCAAAACATGCCTGCAGTAAGGTTGCCGATTTGATTATCTATTAAACGTAACCCGGTTAGTTGTGCGAGGTTTTGAAACGAGCTGTTTGTTATCTCATTCAACGCATTTTCACCTAAGTCTAGCGATTTCAAGAACGGTAACTGCAATATTGCTTCCGGGACCTTAGTCAACTTATTAGAACTTAAATCTAATTCTTTCAAGTCTGAACAGTTTCTAAATGCATTCTCACTGATATAAGATAACATGTTGTTGTTTAAATTAAGTTTGTTAAGTATAAACAGTCCGTTGAATACGTGATCCTCGATAGCTTGCAGTTTGTTTTGTCCTAAGTTTAGCGTGTGCAGGTTGAACAGCGGCGAGAACGCGTTGTCCTCTACGAACGCGACGGAGTTGTTGTAAACATTCAAAATTTGTAAAAAGAACAAGTCTTTGAACATGTTGCGTGAGAGGCGGGCGACCGCGTTGTGCGACAGGTCGAGCACGATTAATCTTATTAGACCACCGAACGTTTCATCTTCTATGTGGTCGCTCCTCAATTTATTCGCCGAAAGATCTAAAACGAGCAATTGTTCCAACCGATTAAATATTCTCTTCGGCAATGTTTCCAGTTCATTATTTTGGATATAAATTTCACGAATTTCCCTAGTATTATAAAACAATCCTTCTGGTAAATAACTTATAGCGTTATCGGAGAGGTTCACAACTTTTAACGATAGTAGATCACTGAAAACTCCACTGGGCAGTTCACTTATTTTATTGTTCTGTAGAAACAACTGTGTGAGTCGTCGCAGGTGCAGGATCTCGGAGTCAGCGGGCAGCGACATGATGTCGTTGTGGCTGAGGTCGATGGTCTGCAGCGTGGAGCCGCACTTGTGACCGAACCCCAGCTCGTCCACGAACTTGATTTTGTTGTGCGTTAAATTAAGTGTAATTATATTTTCCAGGGCGCAGAACAGGTCCGACGGGATCTTTCTGATGTTGTTGTAGGCGAGGTCCAGCGTGTGCAGCTCGCGCAGACCGTTGAACGCGCCCAGAGATAACTCGAGCTCCTTATTGTTGCCCCACTCGTTGTTCATGGAGCGAATCTTCAATGTTTTCAATCCACGAAGACCTTCGAACGCGTTGCCTGGCAATCGCAATATTTTGCAATTGCTAATGGTTATCTCTGCTAAACCTTGCATTCTGCCAAAGTGATGGTCTCGCAGCGAGCTCTCGAGCAAGGCCTGGCTGCAGTGGATCGCGAGCCGCTCCGCGCCATCCGAGTGCATCGAACCGACGACGTCCCTGTCGGACGACAGAGCTCGAACGTTGCACTCCACGGCACCACTCGCGGCCGACACTCGGAAACACACATCTGCATCGTCAGGCGCTTCCGTAAGCGCCGCGCCCATCACTAAACAAAACAATATCGCGTTAATTATCATTTTAAACGGCACTGCGTCCATATCATTTTCGTCACTTGTCAAACTATAGTTTTTATGAATGGAAGTCGAGTTCGTATGTGGCGCACAATCATGTTCAGCTGTTGCGGACGCGTGTAGTACGCGGACGCGATTCGATAACGAGTACGATTATGAGCCGAGTAGTAAATAGAGCGGTGAGTGTGCAGCGCATGGCGCTCGCTCGCTCGGTCGGTCGCTCGGTCGCTCGGTCGGTGGACAGAGGCACGCGTTCCCCCCGCGGTGGCGCGGCCGCGACTGCCGTACAATGAAATGTCATGAATGCGCGCCGCTCGCCGTTTGGAGGGAACGGACCGCACCAGCATTTCTATTGCCGCATAATAAGTAACCCTCGTAGTTTTGACTTTTGTATAAAACGGAAACCGTTACGTGACTTTGTTAACATTCATTTTTTCGGAAATGAACCCTTTGGTGTTTAAAGATATTTATTTTTGTTTTGCTTTACCTTATTTACACAAATTACTGTCCATTGCTTGTTATCTTGTTGAAGTAGGTAGGTACTCGATTAGTACCTATTCTCCGCGATCAAACACGTTCTCATCGAATAACATTACATTACATGTACAAGTACCTATAACGTGAAAAATACAGGACATACCTACCTAAGTACCTACCTAACGAATACTTTATCGAGATCACCATCCGACTGTAGGTAGACACATAATATGTAGGTACACTTTCGAAAACAATAATAATTAGGTACCTACCTAATGCGAGACAGCCATTTACTTATTTAGAAAGTGTTTTTACAAGGTTTTACTTGGTTGATCACCACTCATCAGTAAGCAACAAGCAACGTGCTCAGAACCGTAAAAAAGGCATATAAGTTTAAAAAAGATAACGGTAATTGGGCGCGTTTTAAAAATGAGGTCACCTCCGTCCCCCACGGTAGAGAATACAAGCCGTGAGATCGCTATTTTCCGAAATCAGGATGTTGCGATATTGACGACGCTGACATTAATCTATTATAATAACTAGACGTCGCCAGCGACTTCACCCGCGTCATTTATACATATAAACCTTCCTCTTGAATCATTATATCTATTAAAAAAACCGCATTAAAATCCGTTGCGTAGTTTTTAAGATTTATGCATACATAGGGACAGACGGACAGAAGACAGACTTTGTTTTATACTATGTAGTGATATGTAGCTCAAGGAGCTTGTGGTCAAAAGTCACACCTTGTGCCTCGAAAAGAACGCAAAGCCATCAGTCCGGCTATTTAACGACCTGCAACAGTCTCTACAGAAAATCAGTAGATAGGCCGACTCAAATATCTTATCTCTGGTCTAAACTTTAAACTAAAGTGAGAATATTTACGTACTATCGATTTCTGACCTTCCAGTTTCGTGGTAGAGCCACCATGGTGCCGCAAGGGCACGTTTTCTAACGTATTTTTATCTGCACGATTGGCGAAGTGCTTTCAATTGCCGTCTCGCTGCTAAACACTAAGTACGTCGCGGACAAGGTGTTCTCTGTGTTCATTGGTTCAAGAACACAGAATTTATAATGCAATATAATACTTATACTTAGTTTCTGAAATTACTGCACACTTACAATAAAATTATTAAGATAAAAAAAGAAAATTACGGAATTCGAAAATAGAACTCTTTGATTCAACGACTTTTTTTAGATTTTACTATGGCTTAACTGAACAAAAACGTTTGCCAAAGACTTCAAACGGATTTGGTGAAGAAGCTCCATGTCGCAGCTCTGTGTATTCCGTGATCTGAAAAATTTAGAGTTTAGACGATGACGTGATCATCTCCATGACGATGAACGTGAAGTCCGGCCGATGACTGCGGTTACGGCAACTAACATTGAAACCGTACGACAACTAATTCAGTCCGACAAAAAAATTACATAACAGCAAATTCACATCTGAATTGTTCATCTGAAGGTTCGAAAGCTTTGTGAAGGGTTGGGCTTTTAGGGGGACTGTCTATTGTAAAATTTTACGTTCAGAAAGAGCTGATTACCAGCCAATTTTGAATAAAAGATTTTGACTTTGACTTTGCACTTGAATGGATACTGCATGTCCAAAGGTGCCGTGAAATTATAAAAAAATTGGCTGTCTACAATATTGTGACATGTGATGACTGATGAAACTTCAAAAGCCAGACGGCAGAATGGGTCTCACCCATTGACATATACATATATAGTATTTAAATCAATGGTCTCACCATTATATTTGATTACAAAGAGTGGCCATGAGTTTTATTGCCCGTTCTTTCTCGTGGCTCTACCTATTGAATTGCGAACGTTACTGCCAGTAAATGTAAATGTAGAATCATTAAGTAATCAACTTAAATTTTGACGTTCATAAGCGTCACTTTGTGGCCTAGAAAGACAAGTCAAAGCTTTGGTAAGAATATGGTTATTGGTTTCTTTGTATGTTTTATTCGGCAAATCAAGACATTGCATGTCACAACTACAGTATCGCTTGACAGTGGCGGATCTACAGGGGGGCTAACCGGGGCACTTGCCCCGGGCGGTAGCGTCGTGTGGGCGCCAAAATCATGTCAGGGCATATAGCGAAAAGTTTAAACTGGTTGGAAAACTATTGGGAGGGGGCGCCATTATCAAGACTTGCCCCGGTTCCAAAAACACGTAGATACGTAACTGTCAAAAGTCAAAATCATTTATTCATCTAGGTCACAAGGTGACGCTTATGAACGTCAAATTTTAAAGTAAATTACTTAAAGCTTCTACATTTACATTTACTGCCTCGTTCGCAAAGCAATAGGTAGAAACACGAGAAAGAACGGCCAATAAAACTCGTGGCCACTCTTTTTAATCGCCAGTGTTATGGTACATATTTTGTTTTTGTAAGGAGCTGCAACTGTTTCACATTGTAATTAACCACTTGTAAATAGTAATTAGGAACATACATAATACTTAAATAATTAATACAGTTACCAAATTAAGTGCTGTAGTAGCCTTCCAGTGTGAATCTTGTGTAACAGGAGCATCCACTTACGTCTTATAATGTAGGCAACTCGCGATCATGTTCAGAACTATGATGGAAATGTATGTTACAGAAAGTGACAGTAGGTATATGAATACACAAAATTTACAAAGACGTTAGTATACCTACAGCCCATGATCACAAGTTATCTTATCTTACACAGTACCAATTTTTTTAAATATAATTAGTGGAACGACAATGCAAATGTAAATGTAGTAAGTTGAATGACCCAATAATACATGAATAGTTATTTAAAAGAACTAGAGATATTATATAAAAAAAACTGAAAAGCAAGGTGAATCTATATAAATTCTATAAATATAAATTCTAAATAAGTACTGTCGCTTGAAGAACATTAATGAAAGTTACCGGAGATTGGTGGGTGCCTATATCAACACTTAAAAAACGAAAACAGTCGAATCTAGGACATCTTGCACTTTTATACCATATCCTCACATGCCGTCTCAAGTGTAGACCCGATAGTGCATTTGCCAAAAAGCCCGGACCTCGCTCCTTGTGACTTCTTTTTGTTTTCATAAGGTAAATTATCTTAGAGGTTTACGTTTTACGAGTTTTGAATAGGCAGTGAATGCGTTTCATGAAGCCATCGAAGAGTTTCCCAAGAAATACTGGTCTAGCTGCCCTTTGAAATAGTTAGGACGAATGTAACAACGGTCCCAACAGAATACCAGCGCCATCTTGTGTTGTAAGATGGCATTACGCTGAGTTGGGAACCGATACTATTTATGTTAGATTAGTCTTGCCTTCATAAACGGAATAAATGAGATTTTCTTCTTCCTTCTTTTCTAACACGGTCGTACAAAAAAAAAATATATAGGTACCTTGTCTTTTCAACCGAACCCTTATGCCTCACCTGTAGGTACCTATTACTTAATAGAGCGGATGAAGAAGAAGAAGACTCTTTTTTATAATTATTTTAACACCGCATTTATGTAACTAAAACCCGTTTAAGAAACTTCAAACAGTTCAAAACAAAATACATATAAACTGATTATCTAGGACAGCCTTTCTCAAAGTGTGCTCCGCCAAATATTTGGTTATCCAAAAGCAAGGGCGTCGCCAGCCGATTGTCTGGGGGGGACAAGTACGCCAGTCGATGTCTTAGGGGGTTGGGAAGTTGATATGGAAAATTGAGAAAAGTATTGAGAAAAGTATAGAGAAAAGCACAAATTGTAGGGTTTTTTGCATGTCTAGCCCCCCCTTGCGCCGCCCATGTCCAAAAAGGTTCCATCTCGAGAAAAAGGTTTGAGAACCACATTATTCTTTTCTTTTCTGATAAAGAGCAGTTCTTTTAGTTCGTTTTAAAACTGCGCCGAGTGTTGTGGGTTAACACTTTCACGGACAGTAAACGAGACACAATAGGGTATTTGACTAAAAAAATCGAATAAGTCCGTCAGATAGATTTCCAAACAATATTGGACACGTATATTTTCTTTAGTCGCGTAAACAAAAATTAAGACGACAAACTTCGCTGAAAACTCGTGTGACGTCACTTGCCAGTACACTTTTTGCTGGGAAGTGACGTTACAAGCCCCCACTCTTATACGTTTCTCCATCTTTGATGCGTTTTATCTCCGTAATATTTTACTGATTCGATAAAACAAAAAATACGTATCCAATATTTTTCGATAATCTAACTGACGAACTAATTCGATTTTTTTAGTCAAATACCCTATTGAAGTTTTATTTTCATCACGTATATAGGCGTTTAATGTCCATGAAAGTGTTAAATCCCCATAAAACTCTATGCGTGATCCATTTGAAACAACAATTTATGGATCAAACAAAGTATGGGGATCGAGCCCGCAACAGTATCAAGACACGAGGCAACCGCTTAAACCACTACGCCAACCGTGCAGTCTTATGAGATGTTCATTATATTAAACAGATTCATCAAATTTCATGATTCTTACTACCTGCCAAAAGTGACGGATTTCCACACCACTCATCAGTTAGATGAGACCTATCTAGCGGCCTTTTTTAGCGAGATTAATCTCCCTCGAAAAAAGGGCGAGATCTCGCGAGATTTACGAGATTGCACTCGAGCATAAAAATGCCTTATTAGAAGCGCGAACTGACATTTATAAAAAATGAAATGAATTAATACGAGTCCGGGGGTGAAAAGGCAAACTTTTGCAGTTCGTGGATGTCTGCCTGAAAACTGCGGTTTCAATTAGCGTTGAATCCGAAGGAGCCTTCTCAGCGGCTGGTTATCTAGCCAACAGAAAAGGAAGTCGTTTAGCAGACGATTCTTTGGACATTTTGTGCTTCTGAAGGAGCTACTAATAAAAATAATTCGTACCTAATAATGGCTTGTGATTTGAACTAAACCAATCTTTCCTTTGATTGGTAAGTATATTTTGTTAACAAAAGTTCGTTTGTTCGCAAAAGAACACCGCTTTATTCCAAGAATGATACGAGAAGCTATTGAAATTAAAAAACATCCTAATTTCAATAGGGAAGATGGTTGGAATGTTCCTCCAGCTTGGGACCCTGTTATCAGGCTAATGAAACCCAAGAAGGACAAAGTCACCAGAAGACATCAAGACACAGTGAGCACATTCTGCGTAGATAGTAACACCAATAGTTGAAAAATGTTCGGGTACTTTGAGATAACTTTGAAATTCAAGACAAAGACAAATACCACCTCAGTCTGCCGTGAACATGAATCCTGTAAAGAATTCGAAACGTTGGCTAGTAATAAAAATGTAGTTTCTAGATCATTCGGTTTAAATGTAATAACTTAGTAACCAGTGAAACCAATATAACGCGATAAAATCCGTAAACTGTAGTTTAATTTCAATGTGTAACATTCGCGTAAACCCAAGAAAATATTATATATTTTGTTATTTAGGATCTGTAATTTCTTATTGTCTGTCTTATTGGTATATTTTGTTAATATAATCTGTAATATCTAAAAGGTCTACTGAGTAGATATAGTTCTATCTATCTATCTATCTATCTATATCGTCACGCCTGTCTCCCATTGGGGTAGGCAGAGACTATAGAACGCCACATGCTTCGGTTCAAACATACTTCTTTCGCTTCCTCGACATTCATTAACCTCATCATGCATGCGCGTCGGTTATGGGTACTTTTAATTTGGCCCTTTTTCAGTACGTCACCTATTTGGTCGGCGTACGTCCGCCTGGGGCGTCCCCTACCGACATTTCCATTCATTCTCGCACGATACACTCCTTTCGTATTCCTCCTTTCATCCATCCGTTCCAAATGTCGAAACCAATGCAACATTCCTTTTTCAACCTTTGTCACTACATCTTCTTTTAGACCACACTTCTCTCGTATCACACTGTTTTTCACTTTATCAATCAGCCTTACTCCGCACATAGATATAGTTTTATTTACCTAATTGATAATTATACCTCAGTTTAGTAAGGTTGGGTCGCCTAAGATCGGATGTGACATAAGACCGGAAGCATAGAATTTACCGCGAATAAAGCGAATTTTTTTTATGAATAGCAACATATTTGCCTGCGCCATTAAATTTAGTCCCTCTCTTCATGTTCATACTGCGGTACGGCCTGCGATGAGCAGGACGTGTGTACTGGTGCTTTGAAATAACTGTGTCAATTTTGTAACATTTTTGGCGATCCGATCTTTCCTCCAAAAGTTTGTTGTGAAATATTGGCAAGTTTTCATAATTTTACTGCTTTCTAAGTTGATTTTTGCGGGGAATTAGCAAATGCCCTCTAGAATTGTATCCTTTGTTTGGGCCTAAGATGTCTGTAGGCGTAGATCCGGACTTCCCTCCCGTTGCCTAACATCGGACAAAAAAATCCGATCTTAGGATTCATAAAAAAATACAATGGTTCTCAATCTTATTCATAACAATTCCTGTTAATAATTTATTAAATTTAAGACGCCTGATTGCTATTTGTCAGAGGTCAAAGGCAAGACCGGAGGTCTGTTATGTCACTGATGTTATTTTTGTTAATCTACATGTAATATAGTAGAACTGGTATAGTCGGTATTTTAATCCAGTAGAGTAATTTGACTGGTGAAAATGTCTACAGATTGATCATGCCTATGAAATATCAAAGACATTCACTTCAAACGACCACCTATCACGAAAATTACTTGGAAGAAGCTGTAAAGAAAGTAAAAGATAAAGAGTTATCTAATTATGCTGCCTCAGAAATCTACGAGATACCCACATCTACATTCAATGATCGAGTTTTGGGAAAAACTGGTAGGTACTAAAAGTCTGTTCATGCAAGCAATGTATCAGAATTTCAAATACCCACTTTTTAGTTGTATCTTAAAGGTAAATTAGAACCAGCAAACTTAATTAAATATTCGCATTAAGCTTACCGAATATTTCGTCGAGTTTCTGACTTTCTGGTTATGTGTTATCTGGTTCTAATTTAACTTTAAGATACTACCTAAAATGTGGCTATTTAAAATTCTGATATGATGCTAGCATGAAGAGACTTTTAATAAGAAGAAGACTGTCTATGCCATAGAATAAGTACATTACAATACATGCTAATCAAACATAAGACTGTAACAAATTGTATGACTGTATTAGGTTAAGAGTACGACACAGAGTACATTGGTATATACGGGAAAGTAAGAGTACAATAAAAATTTATTGATTCAGTTTAGTTTATTAATACAAAAAATTTTATTTAATGATCAAAAAAAATCTTCTAAAAGAATAATTATAGTTATATTATTTGGCTTCACTACACATCCGATCAGGGCCGTGCCGACCCAATGCAGCGCCAGTGTGCGAAATCTATGAAGCGCCTGTGCAGGTGGCGTATGGCGGTTGACCTTTTTTTTTTTTTTTTGTCGTTACCTAACAATTCCGGCCTATTCCTACGCCACTGCGCCTGTGGGCGAAATCTGTGAAGCGCCTTTTTTGGCATCCTTTTTCGAAAATAAGTGTTATAATTAACGCATATCTCGGCGCGCGGCGTCCCTGTCACCCTGGCGCCTGTGTGCGCCGCACACATTGCACATAGGGAAGGTTAGGCCCTGCATCCGATCTTACCTAACTATCCTAAAGTACCCTTTCTGCAGAGTCGATAAAGTTTGACAAACTCAGTCACGCTTTTATTGGCCGTAGGAGGGAAGATCGGACTAAAAAAATAACAATTTTTTTTTAAATGAATGTTCTCAGTGTAAATCGTGCAGAATTTCAAATCGGTTTGTATTAAAGTATTGTCAACTAAAGGCCGGATATTTTTCTATTATGCATTCTAATGCCATAGGGACTAGATGGTGTTGCTTGTATTATATTATGTGAATTATGTCTATATTTATACTTATATAAATAAATTGAAATAAAAAAAAAATGAAATAAAAAAATAAAAATAGCTACAGAGTTGAAATTAGACAATAGTCCGAACTTTGGCTTCATTGAATTTTTTTGAAGGACTATCAGATAAAATGTAATGTCACTTTGACGGCGTTTCTTACACTGACCGACGTGTTTACGAAAATCATTCTTAATCCGTCACCACACAGATCGAAATTGTTATATACTGATTAAAAAACTGCTTAAAATGTGCCTAAAAAGGATGCCATATTGATTTTAAGTAATATATAAGTACTTGATTGTGGTTTATAAGCAATAAACGTGATTGAAATGCATGCATTGTGTATTATTTGAGTATGTTACAATTGACCCCCTCGCTGTTACAACCGCCCCTGGTATGGGGCTCAATTGTAACAGTAGCCCATATTTAAGTAAGTTGTAATTGTCTGGAAACTACTACCTCTAGGCCTCTAATTGTTATGTATATTTGTAGACAAATGTTTACTCTTTTATTTAAAACGTTTAATAAGTTGTTAGTACTATTAATGCGACTTGTACGAACGATCAACGCAAAATTGTTACAACCGTACCCAGTCGGGTAGACTGGGTACGGTTGTAACAATTTACTAGGCGCACCAGGTTTGACTGACAAATGCCTACCTACCTTTTCCACATAGCGACTGCCGTCTGACGTCCTCAGCCCAAAAGGATAGCTATATTCCATAGTTTATTGAGCAAATTGCTGCAGCTGCTTTTGAAAATTAGCCCTTATTCACAAGAGGCGTTATCGTCGCGAATCATCTCGCCCAAATGCGTATTTCATACGAGGCGTTGGCGAGGAAATGAGCATCTACGATGAATTTAGCCACCACACGTCTCACGAATCTATAGGCGTTTTGCGCATTGATTGGCTTAGGCTTAGGCTTAGTGGATGTGGCAAGGCTCAGGTGCTTATGGTAGATGCGGGGCGCCAATACCTACATCGCGTCCACAACACAAGCATCGCACGAATTTCAAATACTCGCGTAATTCGCCTGCACTTCGCCAACCTCTACCTTGTTCAGAAGGGGCCTAAGGTTTCCGACGCGTTAGAGCGTATTAATTCGTGCATTTGGTGTCAGAATTTTACCTCTCCATTTCCCTTGAGTCGTGCATTCGCTCTAAAGGACGCTGCAAGGTTGCTCTACTTTTCTAGCACAGAAATAGATTGACAATAGAATACTTACTGTGTTTTCAAAGTATGTTAAGTCTGGCGTAACAAGCGCATTTAAAGCACGAGATGAGTCTGGCGTAGTGTACGCCAATTACACGCTTAGTTTAAATTCGCGCGATGCTTGTTGATGCGATGGATTGCATTCGAGCGAGCCGATTTGCGGCGAATTTCTTCTGGATAAGGTGTTACGGTCTTTAACCGTCCCCAAATACCTACTCACGAGCTATCCCTTTATGTACAAGTAAAACTACCTGCAGGTAACAGGCTTCCTTGGCCAACCTGGAACGTGTTCAATAGGCTGCGTACCCAGGGATAATCTGCAAGGTGGGTATTCATAGACCCAAACACGAATAAATACGGCTGTGGCGCGTCTGCACAGACAATGGGCCATTTGATTTCGTGTCCCGCAGCGCAGGCCTGAAGTAGTGTGCGCTTGACGACCTGTACGCTTGAGGCAAGGCCATTCGAGTGGCCAAGTTTTGGGCCAAATCGGCGCGAGAGAATCGCGAAGAATATGGCCCCTTCTGGACAAGGAACCAAATCTAAATCGCACATTTTGATCTCCCTCTCAGCGTCATTAGTACGTACAGAATAACAGCTAATAATTATTAATGAGCGTGTTACATAATTATGACAATGAGCCAACCACACCTATATCTCGTGACATGATCGTCATTGTTACTCCGTTGTGAGTTCGGGTGCAACTTTCTAATGTTCTATATTATCTTCGATCGAATAACAATGCATGAGAGTGATATATCAAAGTAAAAAAAATATATCATTAGAAGATTTGACCTCTTTGTAGTGAAATATTTAGCACGCGTCATAGGAGAATACGATACATTTTACTTTTTGAACCAAGTCACTTTCGGAGTGTCCGATGCTTTCCTGTATTTGTGCACATCGCCAGCGCTTTCTGAGTTATTATTGGCTGGCCATGTAGGTATTCCATGTTCAACTAACTCTATACTCTTTTTTTACGAGGGGGAAAATCCCTTCGGATGTCGGACTCTTGGGGGAAATGAGAGACGGAGTATGTGGTGTTTCCACTAAAAACCACCTCGACTTTCTCATGTACCCGTGTGTCGGAGGTTAGGGCATCGCCGAAGCATACGTCGCCACCCTCCGACGGGCATTGGCCCGCCACATGGTTAGGCGGGCCCCGAATAAAACCCCCTTGGCGGCGGATTAAGGTGTTGGGCTCCGCCGCCAAAACACCCAGCGGCCGCAGAGGATAGGGAGGACGGCAACGCAACACCGCATCTTCTCTTCCTCTGCGGGTGTCGGTTTCGATGGCGCGGCCATGACGTTATTTTAAAAAGAAAATCGTTACAAGATTTTGTAAAAATTTGTAAAAGTAGACTCCTAAAACCATAAATTGTCAAAGCTATGGTTAAAAAGTTATAAGGGTTTGAACGTGGCCGCGCCATTGAAACGCTCAGAACCGCGCGGCCACGGAGATCTTTAAAACTAAGCATTGCAGAGACCTGAAATTTTGGTAAGAGATTGAATTTGTAAAAAATTTGTAAAAATATAGAAAAAAATCCTGAGCTTATATTTTAGGAGCTGTAAGACTAAATAAGCCATGGCCGCGCCATTGAAACGGTGAAAAACACATTTTCGCTGATATCTCGCTGTAAAAGCAGCGCAGACGTCTGAAGTTTTTGGAAAATCCAGATTTGAATTTGTCAAAACCAGTAAAAATAAAACATAAAATCCTAGGTTTATATTTCTGGAGCTATAAGACTAATACGCCATATGGCCGCGCCATTGGAACGGTGAAAAACACGTTTTCGCCGCAGGCAGAACTGTCCCCCGCACCCGCACCATTGGACGCATCCTGCGCAGGCCCCTCCAAGCCCACGCGGAGCGTCCCCTCCTGGATCCCTCTTAGCTTCACCGCGGGTGACCAATCCACGGTTACTGATCCCCGCCACCACGACAAGATGGAGATCCCACGGGGGGAACTCTGTACTCTGGGGTTGACCATCAACCCCGCGCGCCGGTTCGATTCCCGGTCAGAGTATTAATCTCTATAATAAAAATCTCTATATATTTTTTTTTACCTATTACCTAACTTTATTTATAATTAGACGTCTCCAGCGGCTTCGCCCGCGTCAATTATAGGTACATATAAACCTTTCTCTTCAATCATTTTATCTATTAAAAAACCATATTAAAATCCGTTGCGTAGCTTTTAATTTTTAAGCATAGGTACATAGGGACAGACAATAGGTACAGACTTTATTTGATACTATGTAGTGAAGTATGATTTAATAGGTAATGATGTTTTCAGCTAGTCTACCATGGAACATTTAATTGCGGAAATGTAGATTTTTATAACTAGAACATTCACATCTATTTTATTTTTTTAAAGATAACTCCCGCGTTAGGACTAAATCCAGTATCGCGGGGGAATTTACAAACATAGAACTAACGGACACCATGCACACCCAGACTCGAAACAACAATAAAATGTATGAATCCCATAATATGTTGTCTCGTGTGGGGATCGAACCCACAACACAGCGCGCAATGTCAAGCGGCGAGACGGCCGCTTATATCCATATCCCATCTATATTTTATACTTGTGTGACCTGAACTTAAAGATTTTTATACAAATAAAACATTTTCATACTGCAACTTTTCAACTATCTCTGCACCAACCATCAGGGTATTAGTTTAGTTTAGTTGGTCGTGGGTTTTCCGCATTATGCGTACCTAAGTGGCGACTTGATTGACGCCGACTACTCATACCACCTTAGCTCCTTCCAGAAAGCCATTAGTTGGCTGATGTCGTTCAAAGCCTCACACATGGTTCTGGGGTTGTTCAGCAGCCTTGCCCGTTGATCGCTCACACTTGTGCAGTGCAGAATGACATGAGCGGGTGTTTCTTCGGTTTCCATGCAGCCCCTGCACAGCGGGCTGTCCGTAACGCCTATGTTGAATAGGCGCTTGTTGAGTGGACAGTGGCCGGTTATTATGCCTGTCAAATGCTTAAGAGTTTTTCTATTAGAATGCAGTAGCTTGTGCGAGAGTCGCTTGTTCAAGCAGGGGATAGCATATTTTGTTTGTCTGCATTCTTTTATGTCTGCCCACTGTTTTTCGCGTTCATGTGCGGTTCTCTCGCGTAGCCACGTTTTGAGTTGACTTGCCGGTATCAGTACAATCGGCTCGAGTCCCATTATCATTGTGTCCGATCCTTGCCGTGTCAGTTGGTCTGCGGCGTCATTGCCTGCGGAGTTGCTGTGGCCTTAAATCCATTGCAGCGTAACCCGATTCTTATCTGCAATCTTTTGCAGCTCTAGGTGGCATTCCATGATGAGGCCGCTGTTAAAGCAGTTGCTGCCGAGAGCTTGTAGTACAGAGACACTGTCCGTGATAATGCGTATAGACACAGGTCACTTACGTTCCTAGACGCGATTGCTGTTGCGGCTCTTGTTATCCCAACACACTCGGCTTGGAATATGGTGTTAAGAGTGCCAAGGGATGTTGAGATGTTGATATTTAAGTTACGGGAGAATACGCCCGCACCTGTCCAAGCTTCGTTTTTGAGCCGTCTGTGTATACTCTGACTTCGTGTATACCAGAGCTGTCTTTGTGTTCCTCCTGTAATTGGATGCGATATTTTTTGTCAAAGACAAAGGTTTTAGGGATGAGATCGCAAGCGGTCTCTAGCATCGGGATCTCTTTGGTTAAGATCCCTTTTAGGCGTGCGTGGGTTATTCGATCATCCTTTCTCCACAGCCCGAGCTTGTCTAGACGGATTGCTGCAGCGCCAGCTTCCTGCTGGATCAATAGGTGCAGCGGTCTTAGGTCCAGTAGTATCTCCAAGGCGGCTGTTGGGGTGGTCTTCATGCAGCCTGTAACCATCAGGGTATGCGGAACTACTAATATACTTATTCAAATAAAAAGTACCTACCAAAAATGTCTTTATGTAGCCAAAAATTTCACAACTCAAAATAAACGCACCCTTGCTATGCACAGTGATAATTACTTGCGTGTGTTTCGTACCGCGGGTAAGTGGTCGCAACCGCCGCTACAGGCGATACCAAGGGGTGCGTACGACCCATCAGGGATCTGACCCGACGACAGAGGGTGCCAACCTATAATTATGACGATCAATTGGGCATATTTTAAATTTACGCCACATGGTGTTATGAATATTGGCGTTATTATGAGGGCGGAATATGGCTAGCCTATATTTTTAAGTTTTCTAAAATCAATGAATTTTTTTGTTGTTTACAATCGCACGGGAGTAATGAAATGTGCAGTGGCTACATACTTGCTTTCAGTTTGGAAATTTCACCACAGCTTGAAGGTTTGCAAAGGTGTCGGACGCGAGAATTGTCCCCAGTAACATATTCCAATTCCTTTTTACTTAACCGTGCGGGTATCGAATCTCTTTTATGTAGTCATTCAATCTTTGAAAAGCGGTTTATCAATGCGGTGAACTGTATGTGTTCAGTTGGAGAAGTAAAAGTGATTTACTTTAGTTTGTTTCTTTAGACTGTTCAGATAAAGAAATAATAGGAAATCGGGTTTGGAGTTTCACCAACTGGACACACTTGTGTCGAGTTGGTGAAACCGAATTATTTATATCGAGAGGCGGTGATATAGGTTGTAAATAAAAGCACGAGGAATTTTCAGTTGTTTTATTCTATAGTAATCTAAACTTAAATTATTATTTACAAAGAAATGGCGGACAAATGTCAAAACAATTGGTATAGTTAAAATTATAACACACTAATTAGCACTGGATACAGCCAAAGCAATGTGACGAGAAGACATTACCGCTTCGTTTACAATTATATCGTGGATACCTTGATGAGTAATAAATAAATAAGTAGGTATCCCGATGTAACAACTTGATACGAAGCTCGCTATAATGTCTTCTCGCTAACTTTACCAATTACTTTAAACATATCATTACTAGTAGTACAATTTTGAAGGTTAAAACACCTTAAGTAGAATCAGAATTTACTACATCATATTGTAAGTTATAATCAAAACATGAGTAAAAGTGGTTATAGAATAATCTTACAACACAAGATATATTTTGAAACAACGTAGGTAAGGAGAACAATTTCATGTCACAATTCCGAATATTTACAGCTGCTCGCTACTCGTAACGTTCAAACGATTTTATATAAAAATAAATTTAATTGTGCTGTCACTGCCTTCGTCATCTAATATATTAGGGGCAAAATCGCTGGGTAGAGTTTATAACCTATGTTCGTCAAGCATAGCCACGTCGCGCACTAAGTCTTTATCACAAATTATCAATGGTGTCATCAACACGAGTCTCTTACGCTAGGTCGTCGCCGGCACCACGCGCGGAGGGCTCCGGCGACTAAAACTATAATAGAATTAATTAATAACTGTCTGCACTGTTATGTTCCGGAAATTCAGTCTTACGTAGTCCGCTGTCAGTAACAACTGTAACACGCTTACACGCTGTATATACGATACGAACAAGCTCTACACCTACGGCGCGCTATAACATTTTAGTATTATTCATAACTTTGGCAAAGGTAATACAACACGATTGATACTCCGTCTCGGTCTAACATTTTTTTTAAACTTCCCTATCTAGTTTTCAATATTCAATAGCTTCGATAAACATCTGCAATCATATATGGATTGTGGTTACTCCAAATATTATATGAGTTATAGTATCTACCTACTAATTTATTAAGCGTGTTTATAGTCGCTATATGTCGCGAATTTATTCTTGTTCCTGGCTACTAGCATATGCATGCGTATCATACGCAGGGGTCACTGGAAAATAATGATAATATACAGTTCTCGTAAGTCACATGACCGAGCCATGTATTTACTTGCAACGTAACTATTTGGAACTTTAAAATACTTTAATCTAATTATTGCAAATACTAGTAAAGAGTTACCAAGGCCACGTTAACAGCTACCTACTTGTATCTAGACATTATTGCTTTAAAAATATAGATATATCTGTCTCCTCGAATGGTGAATAGTGATACAAGTAAACGTCGGTAGGTAAGCGTACAACTAGTCAACCTTAAGCCGCAGCGCTACAGATAAGGAAGGTATGGAGAAACCTGACGCGTGGTCGGTCCTGTTGTTATGTGCGAGTACGTATTGTAGTTCACCTGGGTGCGGCGCACACGACACACTTTGTCCGATCAAGTCTGGGGCGCACTAAATAGGTATACACTAAATAGCACAGGTTCAATTTTCACGCGTGAGTGGTCTGTCGTCCGCGCTGCACGTTACCGTAGTCGCCTACCCGCCGTACAGTCGCGCGGGCACGTCTCGCTCTAAGTGACGTCACAGGACGGAACTCCCGGGCGCGACGTCACAGGGGTGGCGCCGCTCACACGCGGGAACTAACAGCGGTTGTCGCTACAGTCGACAGCGCCGGGCGCTCGCTGCAGTCACTCCACGCTGTATATAAGTGTGTGAGGAGTCGCACTAGTTGTTATCGTGCGCGTGCAGATGGTTCGGTCGCTCCCCGCGCGCGTGCCGGCTCCACATGTTGGCGTACAGCATCTCGAGGCCGGCGGCGTACGCCTTGCAGTCGAACAGTGGGCTCTCCGTCCGCGCCGCCCACACTTTCGCGCGGATGGCTTTTAAACTGGAATCAACAAATAGTGTCCGTGTAGTGACGGTTTAAAAATAAAATCCCTATCCTATTTCATGCCGTAGATGACATAAAAGGTAGCGGTTTAAATAAATAAGTAAATGAAAGTGACACTCACTATTCCCTATCGGTTCCTAATCTTACAGCTATGTCCTGGTACTCCTGCCTCGTCCTCGCGATCAGCTCGGGGCATCCAAGGGTGTTGAGTTGAGACGCTGCCACTCTACAATAAAAGCACAAAGATTAAAATTGGTTTATCAAAACCTAAATTTTGTTAATTGATACCAACTTAACATTAATAAATGCCATTAGGTGTTAGTTTCTTTATTTTTATTTACTTGAACTGCCATCAGTATCGTCGGCGAGCTGGTGAGTTCGTACGTACCTAGAGGCGAGCGTCTCGCCGGGCAGCGTGACGACGGGCGTGCCGGTCCACAGTATGTCCATGCTGGTGGTGTGTCCGTTGCACAGCGGCGTGTCGAGGCACACGTCGGCGAGCTGGTGAGTTCGTACGTACCTAGAGGCGAGCGTCTCGCCGGGCAGCGTGACGACGGGCGTGCCGGTCCACAGTATGTCCATGCTGGTGGTGTGTCCGTTGCACAGCGGCGTGTCGAGGCACACGTCGGCGAGCTGGTGAGTTCGTACGTACCTAGAGGCGAGCGTCTCGCCGGGCAGCGTGACGACGGGCGTGCCGGTCCACAGTATGTCCATGCTGGTGGTGTGTCCGTTGCACAGCGGCGTGTCGAGGCACACGTCGGCGAGCTGGTGAGTTCGTACGTACCTAGAGGCGAGCGTCTCGCCGGGCAGCGTGACGACGGGCGTGCCGGTCCACAGTATGTCCATGCTGGTGGTGTGTCCGTTGCACAGCGGCGTGTCGAGGCACACGTCGGCGAGCTGGTGAGTTCGTACGTACCTAGAGGCGAGCGTCTCGCCGGGCAGCGTGACGACGGGCGTGCCGGTCCACAGTATGTCCATGCTGGTGGTGTGTCCGTTGCACAGCGGCGTGTCGAGGCACACGTCGGCGAGCTGGTGAGTTCGTACGTACCTAGAGGCGAGCGTCTCGCCGGGCAGCGTGACGACGGGCGTGCCGGTCCACAGTATGTCCATGCTGGTGGTGTGTCCGTTGCACAGCGGCGTGTCGAGGCACACGTCGGCGAGCTGGTGAGTTCGTACGTACCTAGAGGCGAGCGTCTCGCCGGGCAGCGTGACGACGGGCGTGCCGGTCCACAGTATGTCCATGCTGGTGGTGTGTCCGTTGCACAGCGGCGTGTCGAGGCACACGTCGGCGAGCTGGTGAGTTCGTACGTACCTAGAGGCGAGCGTCTCGCCGGGCAGCGTGACGACGGGCGTGCCGGTCCACAGTATGTCCATGCTGGTGGTGTGTCCGTTGCACAGCGGCGTGTCGAGGCACACGTCGGCGAGCTGGTGAGTTCGTACGTACCTAGAGGCGAGCGTCTCGCCGGGCAGCGTGACGACGGGCGTGCCGGTCCACAGTATGTCCATGCTGGTGGTGTGTCCGTTGCACAGCGGCGTGTCGAGGCACACGTCGGCGAGCTGGTGAGTTCGTACGTACCTAGAGGCGAGCGTCTCGCCGGGCAGCGTGACGACGGGCGTGCCGGTCCACAGTATGTCCATGCTGGTGGTGTGTCCGTTGCACAGCGGCGTGTCGAGGCACACGTCGGCGAGCTGGTGAGTTCGTACGTACCTAGAGGCGAGCGTCTCGCCGGGCAGCGTGACGACGGGCGTGCCGGTCCACAGTATGTCCATGCTGGTGGTGTGTCCGTTGCACAGCGGCGTGTCGAGGCACACGTCGGCGAGCTGGTGAGTTCGTACGTACCTAGAGGCGAGCGTCTCGCCGGGCAGCGTGACGACGGGCGTGCCGGTCCACAGTATGTCCATGCTGGTGGTGTGTCCGTTGCACAGCGGCGTGTCGAGGCACACGTCGGCGAGCTGGTGAGTTCGTACGTACCTAGAGGCGAGCGTCTCGCCGGGCAGCGTGACGACGGGCGTGCCGGTCCACAGTATGTCCATGCTGGTGGTGTGTCCGTTGCACAGCGGCGTGTCGAGGCACACGTCGGCGAGCTGGTGAGTTCGTACGTACCTAGAGGCGAGCGTCTCGCCGGGCAGCGTGACGACGGGCGTGCCGGTCCACAGTATGTCCATGCTGGTGGTGTGTCCGTTGCACAGCGGCGTGTCGAGGCACACGTCGGCGAGCTGGTGAGTTCGTACGTACCTAGAGGCGAGCGTCTCGCCGGGCAGCGTGACGACGGGCGTGCCGGTCCACAGTATGTCCATGCTGGTGGTGTGTCCGTTGCACAGCGGCGTGTCGAGGCACACGTCGGCGAGCTGGTGAGTTCGTACGTACCTAGAGGCGAGCGTCTCGCCGGGCAGCGTGACGACGGGCGTGCCGGTCCACAGTATGTCCATGCTGGTGGTGTGTCCGTTGCACAGCGGCGTGTCGAGGCACACGTCGGCGAGCTGGTGAGTTCGTACGTACCTAGAGGCGAGCGTCTCGCCGGGCAGCGTGACGACGGGCGTGCCGGTCCACAGTATGTCCATGCTGGTGGTGTGTCCGTTGCACAGCGGCGTGTCGAGGCACACGTCGGCGAGCTGGTGAGTTCGTACGTACCTAGAGGCGAGCGTCTCGCCGGGCAGCGTGACGACGGGCGTGCCGGTCCACAGTATGTCCATGCTGGTGGTGTGTCCGTTGCACAGCGGCGTGTCGAGGCACACGTCGGCGAGCTGGTGAGTTCGTACGTACCTAGAGGCGAGCGTCTCGCCGGGCAGCGTGACGACGGGCGTGCCGGTCCACAGTATGTCCATGCTGGTGGTGTGTCCGTTGCACAGCGGCGTGTCGAGGCACACGTCGGCGAGCTGGTGAGTTCGTACGTACCTAGAGGCGAGCGTCTCGCCGGGCAGCGTGACGACGGGCGTGCCGGTCCACAGTATGTCCATGCTGGTGGTGTGTCCGTTGCACAGCGGCGTGTCGAGGCACACGTCGGCGAGCTGGTGAGTTCGTACGTACCTAGAGGCGAGCGTCTCGCCGGGCAGCGTGACGACGGGCGTGCCGGTCCACAGTATGTCCATGCTGGTGGTGTGTCCGTTGCACAGCGGCGTGTCGAGGCACACGTCGGCGAGCTGGTGAGTTCGTACGTACCTAGAGGCGAGCGTCTCGCCGGGCAGCGTGACGACGGGCGTGCCGGTCCACAGTATGTCCATGCTGGTGGTGTGTCCGTTGCACAGCGGCGTGTCGAGGCACACGTCGGCGAGCTGGTGAGTTCGTACGTACCTAGAGGCGAGCGTCTCGCCGGGCAGCGTGACGACGGGCGTGCCGGTCCACAGTATGTCCATGCTGGTGGTGTGTCCGTTGCACAGCGGCGTGTCGAGGCACACGTCGGCGAGCTGGTGAGTTCGTACGTACCTAGAGGCGAGCGTCTCGCCGGGCAGCGTGACGACGGGCGTGCCGGTCCACAGTATGTCCATGCTGGTGGTGTGTCCGTTGCACAGCGGCGTGTCGAGGCACACGTCGGCGAGCTGGTGAGTTCGTACGTACCTAGAGGCGAGCGTCTCGCCGGGCAGCGTGACGACGGGCGTGCCGGTCCACAGTATGTCCATGCTGGTGGTGTGTCCGTTGCACAGCGGCGTGTCGAGGCACACGTCGGCCAGTTGTCCGCGTCGGACATGCTCCTCCTTCGCCGCCACGTTCGAGAAGATTATCCGTCCCGGCGGGAGACCTGAGTACAAACAAATATCGTTATAAACTACTAGCTAAACGAGGAATTCCATCTTAGTGACAGATCTTGTTTTGGCGAGGTTTTAGGCTGGTGTGGCGTGTGTATGTTGGTGTGTGTATGTTGGTATGGCGTGTGTATGTTGGCGTGGGGTGTGTATGTGGATATTGGGCACGTACCGAGCTGGTGCGCGGTGGCCTGCAGGTTGGGCTCTCCGACGGCGGGGAAGCGCAGCAGCCACAGCACGCTGTTGGGCACGTGCTTGTGTGGCGTGTGTATGTGTGTATGTGTGTATGTGGGCACGTACCGAGCTGGTGCGCGGTGGCCTGCAGGTTGGGCTCTCCGACGGCGGGGAAGCGCAGCAGCCACAGCACGCTGTTGGGCACGTGCTTGTGTGGCGTGTGTATGTGTGTATGTGTGTATGTGGGCACGTACCGAGCTGGTGCGCGGTGGCCTGCAGGTTGGGCTCTCCGACGGCGGGGAAGCGCAGCAGCCACAGCACGCTGTTGGGCACGTGCTTGTGTGGCGTGTGTATGTGTGTATGTGTGTATGTGGGCACGTACCGAGCTGGTGCGCGGTGGCCTGCAGGTTGGGCTCTCCGACGGCGGGGAAGCGCAGCAGCCACAGCACGCTGTTGGGCACGTGCTTGTGTGGCGTGTGTATGTGTGTATGTGTGTATGTGGGCACGTACCGAGCTGGTGCGCGGTGGCCTGCAGGTTGGGCTCTCCGACGGCGGGGAAGCGCAGCAGCCACAGCACGCTGTTGGGCACGTGCTTGTGTGGCGTGTGTATGTGTGTATGTGTGTATGTGTGTATGTGGGCACGTACCGAGCTGGTGCGCGGTGGCCTGCAGGTTGGGCTCTCCGACGGCGGGGAAGCGCAGCAGCCACAGCACGCTGTTGGGCACGTGCTTGTGTGGCGTGTGTATGTGTGTATGTGTGTATGTGGGCACGTACCGAGCTGGTGCGCGGTGGCCTGCAGGTTGGGCTCTCCGACGGCGGGGAAGCGCAGCAGCCACAGCACGCTGTTGGGCACGTGCTTGTGTGGCGTGTGTATGTGTGTATGTGTGTATGTGGGCACGTACCGAGCTGGTGCGCGGTGGCCTGCAGGTTGGGCTCTCCGACGGCGGGGAAGCGCAGCAGCCACAGCACGCTGTTGGGCACGTGCTTGTGTGGCGTGTGTATGTGTGTATGTGTGTATGTGGGCACGTACCGAGCTGGTGCGCGGTGGCCTGCAGGTTGGGCTCTCCGACGGCGGGGAAGCGCAGCAGCCACAGCACGCTGTTGGGCACGTGCTTGTGTGGCGTGTGTATGTGTGTATGTGTGTATGTGGGCACGTACCGAGCTGGTGCGCGGTGGCCTGCAGGTTGGGCTCGCCGACGGCGGGGAAGCGCAGCAGCCACAGCACGCTGTTGGGCACGTGCTTGAGGATGTGCACCCACATGTGCAGGGTCAGCGGGTCGATCTTGTACAGCTGGTTGAAGTTGCAGAACACCACGGCGTCCGCCGGCAGACCGTACTGCTGTCGCGTCGTGATCACGATCGACGAGGGCACCTCCTCGCCTGTCGCCGCCTTGTTGTTCGTTTGCGTTGTTGCGAGCCCGTTTTGGAGTATAACGCCATTTACTGATGTCTGTAAAGGTGGAGAAACTTGTATTAGAATATGTATCGAAATAAACTAATGCTCTCCGCGTTATCTAATGATATACCATATAATTTTATCAACATTTAACAAAAAATAATTATATGCTCATAGGTACCTGTACTTGTCCGGAAGCAATCATGGTCTCGATGGGTGTGGTGGTGGGAAGTTCAGCGACCTTCAGCGATATCTCGACTGGCCGCGCCGCGCGCACGATCTCTTTGATTTCTTTAATGTCCGTATTCTCCACGAGCGGCGACAGGTCAGTCGCGTTGATGACCGCCACGTTGTCCGCCAGGCTGCCCAGGTTGTTGTGCGACTTGACCTTGTCACTGAGGATCAGTCGCTCCTGCAAGTGTGGGAACATCTGCTTGTGGTCGCCGACGAAGTACGTGTGCGGCATGTACGCCAGCTTCTCACTGTACTGGCTGGCCAGCTCGACCGGTGACGTGACCGCGTCCGTCACCAGGTAGTCCATGTAGCTGGCGCCGCTGGTGCCCGGGTACCCCAGCCACATCACCTGCACCGGCGCCGGCCGCAGCGCGAATATCTCGTTCCGCGCGCCCTTTGTGTAACCGTTCATATTCACCAGAATGTGAATACCGTCCCCGTAGATCTTATCCGCCGCTTTACCGTTACACGGCATCTGCGACAAGTCAATAAAATGCTCAGCCTCCCTGGCGATCTTGGAGCGGAACGTGGTGCCGTCGTCGGGGCTGAGCGCGTAGCAGAATATCTCCACCTTGGTGCGGTCGTGCAGACCGGGCACCGACTGCATCAGGTGCGACGTGGGGTGGTTGCCGAAGTCGCTGCTCACGTAGCCGACGCGCAGGCGGCCGGTGAGGTCCCGCGGGAACTTGTAGGGGGGCTTGTGGAGGACCTGGACCTTCTCGAGGCAGAGGTTGGCGTGGCGCGCCGCGATGGCCTTGCGGAAGTCGTGCGTGAGTGGGTACAGCATGGAGTGGTGCGGGTGCACGGAGGGCAGGCGGTTCTTGTCCAGCTGCTCGGCCACGATGCTGACGAGCTTCTTCATGCGCGCCTCGTAGTCGGTCCAGTCGCACACGATCTGCAGGCAGTGCGCCAGGTTGCAGTACGCGTCGGGGAAGTCGGGCTTGAGCTTGAGCGCGGTGCGGTAGGACTGGATGGCCTCGGGGATGTTGCCCGAGTCCTTGTGGATGCTGGCGAGGTTGGAGTGCGCGTCGGCGAAGGCGGGGTTGATCTGTATGGCGCGCGTGTAGCACTGCAGCGCGCCCGCCACGTCCTGCATCTCCTTCAGCGTGTTGCCCATGTTGCTGTACGCGTCCGCGAACGTGGGCTGGATGCGGATGGCCTCCTTGTAGTGCATCAGCGCCTCGTTCAGCTTGCCCTGCTGCTGCAGCACGGACGCCAGGTTGCTGTGCGCCGCCGCGAACTCGGGGAACACCTCGAGCGCCTTCAGGTACAGGCGCGTGGCCTCCTCGATGTAGCCCTGCTCGCGCTTGATGTTGGCCAGGTTGTTGAGCGAGTCGGCGTGCGAGGGACACAGCCGCAGCGCCGTGTTGTAGCACTCCTCCGCGTCCGCCACCTGCCCCTTCTCCTTGAGCGCGTTCGCTAGGTTACAGTACGCGTCAGGGAAGTTTGGTTGCAATTCGATCGCGCGTCTGTACGTGTCGATCGCTAAATCGATCAATCCTTGCTCGTAGTAGACGCAAGCCAAGTTGCCGTGCACGACCGCGTTATTCGGTGATAAATTTAATGCGCGGAGATACGCCGCCACGGCCCTGCTCGAAGAGAACACTTATATTAATGACACGCTTCGGCGATATATTACAAACATTACAATGTGGACGAATCGCCACTACTGACCTGTCAAATATTCTGGCTTCCTTGAGAACGTTACCCAAGTTGATGTATGCGTCCAAGAAATTAGGATCGAGAGCGACCGCTTTCTCAAAATGGTGAATAGCCAACCAGATTTCGCTCTGAGCGTTAAACACGCATCCCAAGTTACTCCAGGCGACCGCAAAGTCCGGCCTCGTCTCTATTGCCTTCAAGTAACATGCCTACACACACGGAAAAATGTCATGTTAGATATTGTACTGGGCGGTGGTTTTGTAATGATGTTCTGAAATGTGATTTACGCCAAAGTGAGCAGTGGCACCGAGCGCTCGTGGCTTGCAGCGCGCGACGCCGGCTGTGAGCTGTGAGTGAGCTATGAGGGAGCTGTGAGCGGGAGGCGAGCGCCGCCGCCGCCCTCGGTGCCACACGTTACGCATATTGCCCCTAGAGACACGACGCTACGCCGAATGCCACACACATCAGTAGGAAATGCAAACGAAAAACAAATGCATTCGTAGTGCATCTGCACCTCCTTACAAAGTGAACGATAAGCAACCGAGCCGAGAGAGCTGACACGAGCACCCGTGAGACGCTTCCACTTCCTAGCGATGGAGAGGATGACACGACAATGGTAAGTCAATTAGCACGACTTGTTCCGATATCCTGTTCATAGTTTAGTTCTTGCAAACCTGTTCCACTTTACCTGCAGCAGGTTCGGTGTCATCGCGGCGGGAATGCGAGTTGCGTACCAACCGTAACCCGGCTACATACAGCGGCACGCACACCTACACTTGCCTTACCAGACAATACCTTGTGAAAATATAATAGAAATTAGTTGATAGAGAGTCAATTCGTTTCACCCGATCGTCTTCTTAAACTAATTTAATTGCAAATCAAATATTAATGAGTGAGGATCATCGTCTCGCGCTGTCATCGAGCAGAGTATCGCGACAGGCGTGATGCGGAGTCAGATCAAACACAAAGGTAACTGACTAGGTCACGTGGCTACGTGAGCGCGCTACGACTCGTCTGATCCTCCATTGTAATAAGTAAGTCAATCACTACAAGCACAAGGATTACGTGTGTGCAGAGCCGAGTCAACAGGAGCCGTCCACGGCGCCGGTATTTACACGTACTACATCACTTAGCGGACCCTCGAGTGCTGCTCAATCCTCCACGCGACAACCTCCTAGGCAACATGCAACAAGGCGGTGTGACTACTGGACATGGTAGAACAATGCCTCGGACTGAACGTCGCGTGCAGAATTGACAATATCTACGCATAAGTGCTGTCACAAAGTATTACACGCCGCCGGCTAACCACCAAACTTTTACGTATATAATAATAAGTAAATGCACGCTCTAGCGAGTGTGCACTCAGGTTTAGTATTTATGTCGGATACACGTGTGCGGTTCCGTGGGTTGCTATGTAAGCAAATAAAGTAAAATGTTCGTGTACGCTACGTAAAGTTATTTTGCGGTTAGTCATTGTCGATAGAAAAAGAGGAATCCAAACTGAATGAAACATAAAATGAGGTAGCGATGGACATATTTGTACAAAACGTAGTACTTTGTGACTGTAGTGTGACGGAGGAGGACACGGGAGGCACACTTTAATTGGCAACACAAACAAGTG
Source organism: Euclidia mi (assembly GCA_944739405.2). Lineage (NCBI taxonomy): Eukaryota > Metazoa > Arthropoda > Insecta > Lepidoptera > Erebidae > Euclidia > Euclidia mi. The sequence goes on along the minus strand of OX123194.2, from coordinate 329,129 downwards.
TGCGTCCAGCCTCATTCTCATAAACGTGCTAATGGTTTCAAGAAATACTGCTATTTAAGGATCGTTTATTCGCTTGAGTAGTTGTTAGGGACGATTTGTTGAAACCATTATGAGGAACAATGTACGCAAACAGCCATTATGGTGGAACATACGCAATGTGCGAGTACGCTGAGGGGGCGGAGAGTACGCTAAGTGGGTACAGCACAAAGGAGGCTTGTGGAGGGTCCTGTTAACTTTGCAGCAAACCTGGCGGTACAGGCGGACATTATATTTACCTTCGCCTCGTCGAGCCGGCCGAGCGCTTTGAGCAAATTGCCCAAGTCGCTGCGGACGCAGTAAAGGTCCTGCAACAACAACACAACTCTTATATAACAAGTGTAAGCATGCTCACCTAATTACTATTTACGAATAAAGGCGATTTATCTTATAGTTTATCTTTTCCTTTTAAAACAATTATATTGCAAAGTGAACCATAAAACGTAAGCTTACGAATGCTTAAATAAACTGTAAGGTTATTTTAGATCGATGGATTTTTTTGTCTCCACAGCAAGTGTTCTCACAACTAGCACCAGAGATCGTCATTAAAATTCATATTAATTTTGTCAATAGGAATAGGGAATGATGGAGTGCCGCTTTTCGGAGTACCTATTTCTTTCTTCAGCATTAAAATAAATTCTCATTTCATGTATTTTTCTTGATCATATTTCGGAGGCATCGAGGCCGAGCAATGTATTCGTTTTGGCGTGAGGGAACATCGTGCGAATTGTATAAAAAACATGTCGTCCAAAGGTGTATATTTATTCAACATGTGACGCAACAGTTAGCTGACGGCAGCCATTGTTATCTGAGTATAATAATAATTAATCTGTCTTAGCAATATCTCAGCCGTGTAGTAACGAGTAATAACACAATATTATCTCTGTACAGGGAGCGACAGTGGCTAACTATAATACTTGTAAGAATTATTTCAATCCTTTTCTTAATAAAATCACTTGTCCTTACCGATATATCATCTCAGAGCCAAAGCTGAAGCTAGAAACATTGAATTTTACAGTGTATTCCTTCTATGTCACAGGCATACTAAATGAGGAATATTCTAATTCTAATATTACGCTCCTATGAGGGTAAAATTATTTGCAAATGATAATTTCGAAGCCAGCGTTATGAACATACGGGCAAGAGCTGGTATTAAATAAATGAGAACGAGGTTTCCTTTTAAACCTGGAGCACAGATACCTTTAAAAGTTACATGTAAATATTTTTACTTTAAATTGCTACGATGAGTTCCGTATTCAAGTCCATTTAAGAATCTTCTGGCTGGCACAACAATATTGACAAACATACTGCACGTTTGTCAATAACGCTGTTGTGGATATTGCTACATCAGTAGACTGTAGTGAGATGAAGACCAACATTTTATCCTATTCCTGAATAACTCGACGTCGGCTTTCTAGTCTAGCCGGTATCAGCTGAATGGCAGTTCCTTACTCAGGGACTGCCAATGACGTCTGTAGTACGAACGGAAAGATTTCAGAAGGCAGACAGGGTGCATGAAGGTTATGTAACAATGGAAATGAGATATAATTTCGGTGTTGACTTGACGAGAAACAATTAGCACAACAGACGTGTCCGAGACGCATTAGTCACACTGTTAAAGTAAAATTATCTGCTCAAAATGGATTACATCAATAGGCATATTTAAAAAGGCTTTAAAACAACATTTCCTAGCTAGTAACTAAGTCATTGTTTATAGCATGATTTTACTATAATCTAAACTAATATAATAATCTAAATCTAAACTGTAATATGTATGTATGTATATTATTATGTATGTATGTATTATTATGTATTATGTGTATTATCACGTATATTAATATGTATTTATTATGTATTTATGCAGCGTATGTATATGTTAATTTAAGCAAGTAACTTTATTACTACACCATTGAATTATTATATTTCTCTAGTCTATTTCTGTCCATCCAAAGGTTGTCTGTAAGAAATTGCTTTTAGCGATAAGGCCGCCCATTGTGCATTTAAATTGTAAACTTAACTATTTCTCTTGTCTCTGTAAAATTTCTATGTATGGTGTACAATAAAGTATTATCTAATCTTATCTACATCTAACAAATAATTAGATATAAGAATACGTTCCTTTCTATGTTTGAGTTACGAAAGTGGATCGCCAGTGCATTCTCAAAGCGATTACGCAGACATTTTCAACAAACCACGCTGGCTCTTTAACAATAAGTCGATTCAATCTACAATATTAATAACTATCTTGGAAAAGTTTATGGTGAGCGTAAACTGGTGGCGAGTTGCAAGTGTCATGTCAATTACCTTTTTTATTTATTCATGTTTATTTGCCCAAATTAGAACTGACAATAAGTGTTTACTGTGTAGGCAAAGTAGGTATTAATTTCCATAGTTACTTATCGGCACATATTGAATTCCTTTGATCATAGTTACCTACTTTATTTACATGTTATTTAAAAAAGAAAATTGCATTACTGTCAGTTTGCTAGATACCTACTTGATTTATTACATGCAATCATGATATATTAATATGTTAACTACACTATGTGAGATGCTTCAATAACGACGGTATTTATCCTTAAAATAGGACAGTGAAGAATTACACCAACACACTATGGTTCGTCTAGAACAAGCTAGCTAGACAAAATTATTTTATTTGATTTTTATGTCTAGATGCGGTTAATAAGCAAAGATATAAGGTTTTTGGTACTTTTTTCAAGGCAGTTTGTCATTTGAGCTGGTATCATGAAAAAAGAAACATTTATCGGGCATATGTGTATAATATATTTTTTGAACATTTTATAAAGTGATTTATCCCTCGACGTCGCTATAAAATCTAATAACAGATGCATAAAATATCTAAGAACTAAATCTATTACTCATTATCATCACTATCATCAGATGAATCATCCATTGAATAGTCATGATCGTGAGGGGCAGAACTATGAAAAGTAGAAATCATATTAACATTTTGTTCCTTACAGCTAGGTGGGACAATTAAATCTAATACTTCAGTTGGAAGCGTACCTATTTTCTTCCGAGGAACTTCTCGTAAACCGTTTATTACAGGGTCAGATGTTATCAATAACATATTAAGTAAATCTCTATTCGTAGCCTCCCGTGATCGCTTTCGTGTGTTGTGCTCACGAAATGTTCTGCAGTCCTTATTCCGAGCTTCCTGTGCTTCCTCGGAAAGCTGGCCTATAGGTAGAAGGGACGATCTAATTACTTCGCCACTGTGCAAAAGTATTTTGTGGACAGTAGCGGGCATGTAATACCATGAATAGAGATTTACATAAAGTTGTCTAGTTTCTTGAGCTAAGTTAACGAATTTTTCAATATTTATATCATATCCCGATGATAAAGTGCGAAGTAGTATGCCAAATTTTTGTATTAGTGAAACATCTAACCCTGTAATATCGGCACTAGCCTCGGGATTTCCAAAAAATCTTCGCGCGGTGTTCCCGTCATTAGTGTTACCGAACCCTGGTTTTGGTTTGTCTACAATCAAGCCCATTTCGCTTTTAAATCGTTTTTTAATGTCATCTGAACGTTGTTTCACACTAGCTTTGTCTTCGGCTGTTCTTAACTGCCATTTTTTTATATTTAGTCGATAGCTAATGTGAAGCAAGCATTCAAAGCACCTTATCCAAGCGTGCAACGTAGACAAACCAAAACCAAGATTATCTTTGTCCGCAGCAAACTCTTTTGACAGATCATTCATCATTGTTGGAGTTGCCCCACAAATAAAACATTTTTGTGAGGAAGAAGTTTCGGTCAGAGCATTGCAAACTTTTCCGTCAATCATTGTTAAAAGCATAACATGTGTGACAGATACTTCGGTCTCCATCACCTTGCAGGTTGTCGGCAATAAAGCGTTTATCTCTTCTAAAACCTTATTGGTTTCCGAAATCGTAAAATCTTTCGTTTCCTTAGAAAAGATAAACTTTATTGGCCGACAATACATTGTAGAACAGGGCCGAGGATTCTGCCACACAATATTACCACTTTCATCTTTCAATTGAAGAGGAACGAAAGAAAATACAAATAAAAACTCGTCACTATCGTCACAATTAGTGAATTTTTGTTTGTACATACTATGACCGGAACTTCCATCACAACCCCATTTACTGATTAATGTGAATGACGTGCAAGGTAACAGACTATGAACAACTTCTTGTTGTGCTGAAACTAAACGTTCGGCAGTCTTATCAAGAATTGCCTGAACTTTGATTTCAGCATGCGTTTCATTGACTGTAATTTGTTCACCTGACGGGTAGCAGGCTATTTTAGCCTTTCTAACACTGTACATTGACGGAAACACCTTATGTCCAGCTTTAATACTCCACTTCCGAGTCTGCTTATAGCTATGGCTACTTGATTTACTATCAACGTAGTACGCTAAAGCTTCCTCACTTGTTAAACTCCTGGGGGCACTTTCTTCACTCGTGGTCTTGGTTATTGAAGGATCACTAGTCACATCTTTAATTTGACGTGCTACACTTCTCTGACCCGAGATTCGAGCTGACACTTCAGCGGCGTAAATTAATTCACTAGCACTTCTGGACTGTAATAGATCGTCTACACGTCGTCTCTTCGTTTTGAGACTAGAATGTTCAAAATCTTTAGTAGGTCTTCCGGGTCCCGGTTCTCCAGATGTAGTTGGCAGAGATAAATAAACGGACACATCGAAAGATATGTCAAGACCCTCCAGCCACGTCGAATACTTTTGTAGGAATCGCTCTCGATTTCTTCCACAGCTGCTCCACTTTTCAGCAAATTTCGTTGAATATCTTGAGATTAGTACTTTAATATCTCGCAGAGACTGCTCCGTAACACCATCAAAATTATATCTCAAAGATATAAACCGAAAGAGCTCCTCATTCCGCGTTTCCTTCGGGTGTTTCAGCCATTCTTCGAAAAAATCCATTCTTGAGACGGTAAAAACTGTTGAAAGGAAAAAATAAATAAAAATTAGTTGTGCAAATATATCGCAATGAATTTTTTTACGTATAACTACTAGACACTTATGAGAATCGTATATGATAGGTTCTACGGTGGGGACAAGTGGGGACATGTTATTATTTGACCGATGAATTTGAAAAAATGAGTAAAAAAGTGGGTGAAAATTCAAACATTTCATTTTATAAGACTAAAGAATGAAGTTCCCATGTTGAAAATGAAATAAAATATAACTACTTACCCTTACGTATACAATCCATCACAAAAACACTTTCACAAATTTCTTTTAGTGACATAAACAATGCTATCAAATATAATGTAAAAATGCAAATGAATGCCCTTTAAATAGTCAACATCTTATAAACATACCTTAATGACGCTCTTAATGAGGGTAGTATTGATAATTAATAGGTGTAATCCTCAATGTATAGGGGTAATAAATAAAATAAATAAAATAATCTTTATTTCGGATAAGTAACATCCATATGGGTTAGTAAACAAAAAGATTACTTATAACTATGTTAGTAAAAACTTAATATCTATCAACTTATTATTTGGAAACCAGGTTGTTGTTGAAATGAGTGCACCTTTTAACAACATCACCTAGCAAAGGAGAGTCATACCTCCCCGAAATGGTCTTCAGGATGGAGTTGGAGCTCCCCCGCACTCTGCAGAGCAAGGAAGCTGATTTCTGTCTGATGATGGCGTGGAAGCCATCGACGTGTGCTTGTGCAAACATACCTGATGCACTGCAGAAACGAGGCAGCCCCATCAACATCCTGAACCCGTTATTATATTGAACCCGTAGGGCGCTAATAGCCCGCAGAGTATAGTTGGTCCACAGGCTGCACGTATAAAACACTTGGCAATAAGCTTTAAAAAGCGTTATTTTGACTGCCCTACTACAGCGTGAAAACCTGCGAACCAACATGTTACATCGGACTGCCAGCGCCCTACGTTCCCTCTCAATATCCACTTGGTCATCAAGGCCGTCGGTTACATAATGCCCTAAGTACTTGAACCGGTACACTCGCGAAATGTCTTTCCCGTTGAGTTTAATCGGGGGTACAAACTCAAGACATTTGGCACCTTCAGCCCTAAAGACCAAGAGCTCGGTTTTTTTGGCATTGTAGACTAGGCCATGCTCTCGAGCATAGCCCTCACAACAACCAAGTAGCTCCCTAAGCGCCCTAATCGTAGGGCTCAGCAGCACCATGTCGTCAGCATAGCTAATATTGTTGACACTAACGTCATCAATGCGACATCCGATTTTCTTGCTGCTGAGCTCTACGATCAGATCGTTTATATAGAGGTTAAACAGCTTTGGTGACGTAATTCCTCCTTGTCTTACGCCACACTCTAGCCCATACGACACAGATAGTCCATCGGCCCATCTCACTCTGTTTGTTTGGTTATAATACCAATACTGAAGAATACGCAATAGTTCCGCTGGCACTTTTCTCTCACGCAGCTTCTTCCACATGATCTCGTAAGATACGAGATCAAAGGCACGAGAGAGATCTAAGAAGCAAGCATACACTGGTGTTTGACGTTTTGTATAGTACTGCACCGTATGTTTGAGGCTGAGAATTGCACTTTCCGTGCCAAGGTCGTTACGGAACCCAAATTGTGCGTCGTGTAAATTTAACAGGCTATCCAACCGTGCGTCCAGCTGACTGTCAAGCACCTTCGCGATAATAGTGGCCAGGGAGATGGGTCGATAGTTACACTTATCAGCAACGTCACCCGTCTTATTCTTAACAATAGGTACCACAATCGTTTGCAATAAATCACGGGGAAGGTACGAGTGACACATACATAGCGAGTAAAACATAGCAAGCACTCTAGCTATGTGAGGACCAGCATGCTGCAAGTGCTCAATGCTTAAACCATCGTGACCCGGGGACTTCCCTCTCTTCATTTTCTTTATAGTGCTTGACACCTGCTTGGCCGAAAAACGAACCAGATCGGAATCACGACAGCTTCCGTCATCGAGCACTGGCAACGAAGGGCCCAGCGGTGACTCCACTTTGAAATGGTCCATAAACATGTTGGCTATGCTGTCCGGCTGATCAGCGCCACCGACACTCACGGGAAGGCCAGGCCTAATGTCAAACTTTTTGGTCGCCTGCCAGAACTTCTGAAAATTATTGGCTTTACGAAAAGAAGCAACAATATCAAGCTTAATTTGTTCTTGATGAGTCTGGCACCACACTAGTTTGCTTTTAAACACTTTTCGTGTAAGACACATGTCATTGTAGATATTGCCAGAACTTGGTTTATTGTGCAAGACCCATAGTTTGTATTTAAGCCTAGCTGTCGCGTGAGCATCTCGCACATGCTTGTTCCACCCAACAACACGGCCAACATGTCTACGAGTCCCAGCTTCAACATTACTCTGTACCGAGGCTTCTGACAAGCTAGCAACTATAACTTCATACATCTTGTCAAGCATTACCCTATGATCAGTATCATTACAGTGGCTATTACTACACATACCAAATGCCTCAGGATAATCAATCAGCTTTAACTTACTATTACACAAGTTATAGTACAAGTTTATTTGATCACTATCCCTCTCGCCCCAAATTACTCGGTTACGTGATGTTTTATGATCTATCACCTTAGGTTTTATCTTGTCTAACCTACATTCCATAAATATGGGACAGTGATCAGACCAGAATACATCGTTTACAATACCTATCTCAGTAACCGTCAACCAGGCAGACTGTGTGACGACACAGTGGTCAAGCCATCGTCTACAGCCGTGCGCGTCACTAACAAAGGTATAGCTACTTGAATGTAAACCTAATTTTTCAATGTCCGCACACCTCCACTTTTGTTCGTTACAGAAGTCTAATAGTTCACAACAAAATGACTCACCGGGGTGTGCGTTGAAATCGCCAAGTATATAAACCGTTTCAACGTTACTAGATTCGACAATCGCACTCACTTCACTTAAACACTCAATGAACTCAGTCAGATTTTCACTCGAGTCAGTCGGCATGTAAACACTGAACACTATTATGCACCGACCCCCGAGTGAAACTTTAATCGCCGTTAAACGCGCACTGTCACAGCTGATTACCGATACCGATTCATAGGCACGCTTACGCCACAGGATCGCAACGCCACCATACGGTCGCCCTCTTAATAATCCAGCTGAGGTGTCAACAGCTGATTTTCCTGTGTACTCGAAGTCGTTATGAATTTGTCCAAGATAAGGTATATCATGAGGAAGCAGCCATGTTTCCTGAAGGGCAACTATGTCAGCTGACTGACACAGAGAATGAACTGCCTCCACAGATCGCTTCACCGATTTGCAATTAAAACTAACAAATCTACTCGTCTGATAATTGCTACTATCCATTGTTTATTTTGTCTCTATTTGCTTCATTATGCCAACCTTCGTCTTGTAGGTATCATACAAAAAACGTCTAAAAGAAATTCCGTCGGGCCATAATTCACTATCTAGAAATAGTTGAAGTTTCGACTTAGGGACATACAACTTATAGGAGTTGTACCTCTTTTCCGTTTTTCTATTAATTTTAAACAAAGTTACATCTTCCTGTGTTCTCTCCTTAATATAAGCAATAATATCATTCTCATTCGTAGTTTTACACACATTTGATATAAACAATGGCACCTTGATGATAGCTGCCTTAAATTTCCCTTCTGGACCTACGTGCGCTTTTCCCATCTTTCCATACGACAAGGGCTTCTTGTGCTTCTTATTTGCAACAACATTCCATTCATCCCCCGCTATTTCCTTACACTCGTTACTCGCCTTCAGTACGTCTGCCATTGTCTTACGCACATTACTTTGTGAAGCAGGCGATATAGTAGTTGGAATGTTCGACTTAATGGGTTTAGAGCTCGCGGTAGGGGCACAGCATTGTTTATTTGTTCGGCTGTCGTCATCGGTGCCTTGTTGTTGTGAGTCACTACTGCGGTCAGATCGCTGCGCGAGCGAGACAGCCTCGCACCCAACAGCTGATTGTTTCGCATCGTTAACGGTCTCTGCAGTTGATAAAACATTTTTGTGACCACCCACATATTTTGGAAAATAGTCGCTAATTATCGACTGTGACCTAGATTTAGGGATTTCATCGCCATTTTTTGAAATTGAATGCTGTTGTAAAGCCATGGGACCACTGTCAAAGTTTTGTATGTCTTCAACAAACGCGCCTCGCCTCCTATTCACAAAGTCGAAGTTATTGTGTACAATTGAGGCACTTTTTAGATTATCTAAATCTGTTCTTAACTCCAGGAGTTGAGACGCTGTCGCACAGTCGTTTTTTAAGGCTTTGATATCTGCTTGTAGCACGAGAATGTCTTTTAATAGTTTTGTCGCGTCTATATGGTCAAACGTAACCGGAGGTAGTTTTTGTAGATCACGCGCAACGAAAATGGGTACATTTTCAGGATCAGTGAGCTTAAGAAGACGTATAATATCCTCGATGTCCCGAGCACTTTTTCCTTTGCTTTTACGAATTATCCGTTTTGAATTTGGGATTGAATCAAAAAGCAATGTCTTCGCTGCCACAATTTCACTGTCTACAAAAGTATCACTGCATATCCGGACGAGGGAAATCTCGTCCATAACATCCGCCTTGTTTTGTATGAAGGCTAATAGCTCGTTTATCACTATGTTACAATTTGCACATTTAACGATATCTAACGCCATTGCACCGACAATAAGTGCGAGTACGCTAGTAGTACGTACGCTCACATTCGCGCGCGAACGACGACTGATGTAATGAGTTCGTAATAGTAATTAACTTCCAGGAATTTAAGAGTTGTTTTTGTCTAGCTAGCTTGTTCTAGACGAACCATAGTGCAACAGTCATACATCGTTCAGCACAGACAGCGTCGCAGTATAAATTAATTTGTGTGGCTGCTAAATATTATTGTCGGGAGGGCAAGTCTATGCATAGATTCGAATGTAGCTTGCGAACAAGCCTGGTGCGAGTTTGAACACCAATAGATCGCATTCAATTGAAGGCGTTCGTCGTCGCACTATGGTTCGTCTAGAACAAGCTAGCTAGACAAAAACAACTCTTAAATTCCTGGAAGTTAATTACTATTACGAACTCATTACCCCTATACATTGAGGATTACACCTATTAATTATCAATACTACCCTCATTAAGAGCGTCATTAAGGTATGTTTATAAGATGTTGACTATTTAAAGGGCATTCATTTGCATTTTTACATCATATTTGATAGCATTGTTTATGTCACTAAAAGAAATTTGTGAAAGTGTTTTTGTGATGGATTGTATACGTAAGGGTAAGTAGTTATATTTTATTTCATTTTCAACATGGGAACTTCATTCTTTAGTCTTATAAAATGAAATGTTTGAATTTTCACCCACTTTTTTACTCATTTTTTCAAATTCATCGGTCAAATAATAACATGTCCCCACTTGTCCCCACCGTAGAACCTATCATATACGATTCTCATAAGTGTCTAGTAGTTATACGTAAAAAAATTCATTGCGATATATTTGCACAACTAATTTTTATTTATTTTTTTCTTTCAACAGTTTTTACCGTCTCAAGAATGGATTTTTTCGAAGAATGGCTGAAACACCCGAAGGAAACGCGGAATGAGGAGCTCTTTCGGTTTATATCTTTGAGATATAATTTTGATGGTGTTACGGAGCAGTCTCTGCGAGATATTAAAGTACTAATCTCAAGATATTCAACGAAATTTGCTGAAAAGTGGAGCAGCTGTGGAAGAAATCGAGAGCGATTCCTACAAAAGTATTCGACGTGGCTGGAGGGTCTTGACATGTCTTTCGATGTGTCCGTTTATTTATCTCTGCCAACTACATCTGGAGAACCGGGACCCGGAAGACCTACTAAAGATTTTGAACATTCTAGTCTCAAAACGAAGAGACGACGTGTAGACGATCTATTACAGTCCAGAAGTGCTAGTGAATTAATTTACGCCGCTGAAGTGTCAGCTCGAATCTCGGGTCAGAGAAGTGTAGCACGTCAAATTAAAGATGTGACTAGTGATCCTTCAATAACCAAGACCACGAGTGAAGAAAGTGCCCCCAGGAGTTTAACAAGTGAGGAAGCTTTAGCGTACTACGTTGATAGTAAATCAAGTAGCCATAGCTATAAGCAGACTCGGAAGTGGAGTATTAAAGCTGGACATAAGGTGTTTCCGTCAATGTACAGTGTTAGAAAGGCTAAAATAGCCTGCTACCCGTCAGGTGAACAAATTACAGTCAATGAAACGCATGCTGAAATCAAAGTTCAGGCAATTCTTGATAAGACTGCCGAACGTTTAGTTTCAGCACAACAAGAAGTTGTTCATAGTCTGTTACCTTGCACGTCATTCACATTAATCAGTAAATGGGGTTGTGATGGAAGTTCCGGTCATAGTATGTACAAACAAAAATTCATTAATTGTGACGATAGTGACGAGTTTTTATTTGTATTTTCTTTCGTTCCTCTTCAATTGAAAGATGAAAGTGGTAATATTGTGTGGCAGAATCCTCGGCCCTGTTCTACAATGTATTGTCGGCCAATAAAGTTTATCTTTTCTAAGGAAACGAAAGATTTTACGATTTCGGAAACCAATAAGGTTTTAGAAGAGATAAACGCTTTATTGCCGACAACCTGCAAGGTGATGGAGACCGAAGTATCTGTCACACATGTTATGCTTTTAACAATGATTGACGGAAAAGTTTGCAATGCTCTGACCGAAACTTCTTCCTCACAAAAATGTTTTATTTGTGGGGCAACTCCAACAATGATGAATGATCTGTCAAAAGAGTTTGCTGCGGACAAAGATAATCTTGGTTTTGGTTTGTCTACGTTGCACGCTTGGATAAGGTGCTTTGAATGCTTGCTTCACATTAGCTATCGACTAAATATAAAAAAATGGCAGTTAAGAACAGCCGAAGACAAAGCTAGTGTGAAACAACGTTCAGATGACATTAAAAAACGATTTAAAAGCGAAATGGGCTTGATTGTAGACAAACCAAAACCAGGGTTCGGTAACACTAATGACGGGAACACCGCGCGAAGATTTTTTGGAAATCCCGAGGCTAGTGCCGATATTACAGGGTTAGATGTTTCACTAATACAAAAATTTGGCATACTACTTCGCACTTTATCATCGGGATATGATATAAATATTGAAAAATTCGTTAACTTAGCTCAAGAAACTAGACAACTTTATGTAAATCTCTATTCATGGTATTACATGCCCGCTACTGTCCACAAAATACTTTTGCACAGTGGCGAAGTAATTAGATCGTCCCTTCTACCTATAGGCCAGCTTTCCGAGGAAGCACAGGAAGCTCGGAATAAGGACTGCAGAACATTTCGTGAGCACAACACACGAAAGCGATCACGGGAGGCTACGAATAGAGATTTACTTAATATGTTATTGATAACATCTGACCCTGTAATAAACGGTTTACGAGAAGTTCCTTGGAAGAAAATAGGTACGCTTCCAACTGAAGTATTAGATTTAATTGTCCCACCTAGCTGTAAGGAACAAAATGTTAATATGATTTCTACTTTTCATAGTTCTGCCCCTCACGATCATGACTATTCAATGGATGATTCATCTGATGATAGTGATGATAATGAGTAATAGATTTAGTTCTTAGATATTTTATGCATCTGTTATTAGATTTTATAGCGACGTCGAGGGATAAATCACTTTATAAAATGTTCAAAAAATATATTATACACATATGCCCGATAAATGTTTTTTTTTTTTCATGATACCAGCTCAAATGACAAACTGCCTTGAAAAAAGTACCTAAAACCTTATATCTTTGCTTATTAACCGCATCTAGACATAAAAATCAAATAAAATAATTTTGTCTAGCTAGCTTGTTCTAGACGAACCATAGTGCGTCGTCGTGATTAGATTTTCCACCTTCCATTCCTTTCACAGACCACTGATGGACAAAGGCAACTCACAACAGCATAGTGAGTAAATAAGAGGACTTGGCCTACTGTACCAAGCTGAAAAGATATGTTGGTATAGGATTTGATTTCCAGTTTTCACCGAGAAGATTCCACAAATAACAATTTCTAACCACAAAGGGTATTTTTGGAAAATATATGAGAAATTGCCTTCATCGGCGAACGACTCGAATGCGCTTTATGAATGCCCAAACTGCGACCAAGACCGCAGCACACTTGCGCAAGCGACAAGTCTATCAAAACCTCAAGGACAGATCATTTGATATCAATAATTCCATTACGAACAACAGAACACAGAACATCAATACAAACAACAACAATACATTATAGAGTGCTACAAAATCAATCAATTAATCATATAAAGACCACGTGGTACATTTCGCGTCGCCTGTACGCGCGTCAGGGTCGCGACCGTGAACGATACCGAATAACATACAGGGTAATAACGATATAAGATTACGTACACTGATACGCACATGATTTATAAACACTCTATCATTGGTTATCAATGTGGACGGGCTGGATTTGACTCTTGTAGGACAAAGGCGTGACGCATGCATGAATAAAGAAAGGCTAAGATTGCACTGAGTGTTTACCTCGATATTGTCTTTGCTATCTCATTGCACCAATATTTGGAATAGTTTTGGTCTTCAATGGCAGTCTTCGGACTTCACTTTCTTTTGCAGTGGCTGGATGTAAACCTCTACTAATTTTTATCACAATAAAAGATAATGCAACTTTTCCTTTGACTGCTGGTCCAAAAATATGAAACCTATTGTGCATAATTGAAACCTATCCTATTAAGATACAGGGTAACAAAAGTATTAAAAAGTGTGGATATTATAGGTTTTGTTTGTTTTAAACAGATTTAAAATGTTGCCAATTGCAAATTTAATGGAGATTAGAGCACCTAAAAATAGGACGTAGGATAGGATAGGTAGGATTCAAAATAAAAAATAATATAACCGAAACAGATATCACACTTTAAACCACGTGCCGTTACAATAAATGATTAAAAAAATCCACACTTTTTAAAAACGTTTGTTACCCTGTATCTTTTTTTTACTGGGTTAGATTTATTTGGCCTCACAGTAAAAGTTGCAATAAATGGCTAGGACTTACGTTTAGCATAGGTTTCAATTGTGCACAAGGGGTTTCAATTGTTTGGGCCAATCGGTTGCATTGTCTTTTGTGACTCACCTTAGTGGCATCTCTCTGTTAACGCTTTCACATTTTCAGAATACGTTGTACCTAGGTCTACATATTCTGAAAATCTATTCATACATTTTAAAATGTGACACACATGCATAAAACAGCAATTATTCATCGAAGCTCAGAAACAGTGTGTTTCAGTGGAGTTAGTTGTAAAAGTGCAGCGATGAGGTCACGCCTCGATGTGTGTACTTGTGTAGTTGTGTAGTATTACGGGCGACAATCGTCCGGCCGAGGAAAACATACATCGTGGAATATTACCGACGCCGACACCTCTGCGTCTCCACACGTATCAAGATTTATAAAACAACAATAGGTAATTGCTGAGCAGGACATACCTACTATGACTATAATAGATAATAGTAATTCCCTGAAGGTCGCTATATTTGTCGTTAGATATTAACAAGATAATTATGCTATAACCGTCCATTTGGCACAAACTCCGGAGACTCAAAAATACTTGCAACATTTATAGCATCATCATCGACAGCGTCACGGCTTTATCCAGGTGCCTACGAGACTTTCGCCTCGAGGGCCCGCGGTCCGCTATCGTCTAACCAGATTTGAGAGAATATTTATTGCTAGGTGGCTGCCGTCTGGCCTCACGCATTTATAACAGAGATGAGAGTAGTAAACCTCACAAAAGTCGACCCTGGAAGCTGTAACTCAATACTCAATATGTATTTTGCACTCCATAAGTGACATAAATGTGTTACAATATCACAGTAAAGACATTATGGACCCTGTAGGGTACAGTGAAGAAGCGACGTATACGCATAAGCCACTAAGCAAATCGTGCATTTTGAAGATGCACTCATTTTACACTACGTTGCAACATGGCTTTAACTATGACAACGCTGAGAGTTGGTACAGTTTACAAACTACAAGCGCTGCTAACTATAGAATTGGGCACGTTTATCAAACAAGGTTTAACGAGTGATACGACGTGTGTTTACTAACTCTAAACAACTCCAATGCGACGTAACAAACGCGACCATGTCAAATACATGTTATGAAATTGCTACGAAATCCTTACGGTACTCGAAACTGGAACGTGAAATAAACTTTTCATACGAATATTAGGAGACGGAAAACTCGACATCAAACCCTATACCAACCCTCATCCTCATACCCATTAAACCCGTCTGTCCAGCGTGGTATGGTAGGCCACATCCTCCTTTTAACTCACAACGCAAATTAGGAGAGACCTTTGCCCAGCAGTGGCCTACAAAAGGCTGTATGATCATGACGAATGTACTTGAACGAATCCCAACACAATTCATCATCCTCCAAGCGTTACCCCAGTTATAGCCCGGGGTCCGCTTTCTAGTCTAACCGGATTTGACTGAATATTAGCTTTTCCACAGAGCGACTGCCTGTCTGACCTCCGCAACTCAAAGGAATAGCTATATTCCATGGTTTAGACTAGTGTCAGTTTATTCATAGGTACTGACTGCCTATAACGACTGTCAAAAATCTTCATGACAGCCGGGACCGACGGCTTAACGTGCTCTCCGAGGCACGAGACAAGCGATAATTAACAATTCAATACGCACATAACTCCGAAAAGTCATTGGTGCGCGCCGCGGATTTGAACCCGATACCCTCTGCATGGCAGTCTGTTGGTATCTCCACTAGGCTATCGCTGCCCATTAATGATACAAAATCCTATGTTTCAGATTAAGTAACTGCGTTTACCATATTTCATATATTTTTTTCTTCTCTAAAAGTAAAATTAACGCCCTAAAGTATAAATTATGTATCATCATAGTAAAGTATCATGGAGGAGTTAACAAAACACTCAACCAACGCTACGGACAGAAAGAACACCCAGACGCGTTTGTGTAGGTATGTGGACTGTTTTCATTTCAAAGCATGTTTAACTAGCAGGATTTATGGATCAGTAAATTAATTTTCAGATTTTCAAGTACATTTTCTTCTAAACTAATCAGATTGTGTAACGTGTTTTGACATAGCGTTATCTAGAACGACTTGTATAAAATAATCTGCTCTAATAACACCTATAACGATAACGACGAAACTTGTCTGTTTAGTTTTCATCATACACCGCCAAACTTATTCAGATTAAAAATACATATAACAATTTGTATAAAGATGAGTACAACACAGTCATGTAGATAGCTATATCTTCATGTAAAATCAGAAGCCAAATAGGTACACAACTAGTCAAGCAAGAGCTATTTTGATTTCAGAACTATTTCTCGTCTATATCATATTCAGCATCTGTTACAATACAACTAAAAGGTTCAACAACCATTCCGTATGGTGACGGATTAAGAATAGGGAATGTCACCACCATATCATCCCATGGGTGTCGTAAGAGCCGAGAGAGGGAGCATATTATGCAGAGAACAACACTGTAAGAGAAGGAAAACTTGATACAAACCATATACCAACCCGTTTGGCCATCGTGGTATAGTAGGCCAATTCCTCCTTTCAAAGGAGAGGCTTGTCCAGCAGTGGACTGTTAAAGACTGATGATGATGAATAGGTTGCATTGTAACAAATGTAGGTTGTAAACCAATTAGATTTTGCATGTGCGTGCTATTGCGACAAAACGTTATTCATGTGTTTTTCTGGTAAAATATTATATCCCACTCAAGAATCAAATGTGAGAATGAATATGTACATTAATAGAATGAAAGCAAGCATGGCAGGGACAACAACTTTCTTAATAGAATGCAGCGTTGTACGGCAGTGCGTCGAGACACAAAACAACATGACGTCGATTGTAGAGCTGCAATACGGGTGTAACTTGTACCTATCTATACTAGTTACTTAGTTCTAACGTTATTAGTAGCACGACCACTTAGATATAAGCATTGGTGTTTTTATAGGCAAGTTTAAGCTAATTTCCCGGTGCTGTGACAATTGGTATGGAAAGTAAAGTAACGTTGAACATTATCGGCACAAGCCATGGAATATCGCTGACTCATTTGGGTTGCGGAGGTCAGACGGCAGTCGCTCTGTAGAAAAGCTAATATTCTGTCAAAACTGGAACAGTAAGCGGACCCTGAGCTCCAAGATAAATATTCTTAAGAATAGTTCACGCTACACCCGTGGCGAAATATAAAGCATTGACTTTGCTCTCAGAGTAATTTCTCTCTAATCATGTTTGGTGCGTCTCATATAGCTTTACAGTAGCCATATCGCGTTGCAATCTTGCACAAATACAGCCGCCACATATAATATCGCATTAACATTAACTTGCTTACACCTAACTAATGCATCCTGTTTAATGCACATTATTTGAAACCATTTCCTGTATTGCCAATAGCTAATAATCAACATGCATAAAATGCTTAAACCAACACAAGACGCACCGACAACCTATACATACACTATGTACTTAGTAAACAATGCTGAGTAATCAATAGCTTTCATCGTGATTAAAAGCATCCAAGCTTAATAAATACAAGTAGATACTCATGTTTTTAATTATGATAAAGGTACTGAATATTTGAGGTAGTGCATGAACTAGTTTTACAAAGTTTGTAATGGTAGAACACGTGATATGCTAATGGATTCAAGCCATATGAGATGTATGTTTTCAGAATATTACTAGAAAAGTTCATAGAGTGAGTTCATGTGTGTTGTTACAGCGAGAGCCATATGATGGATACGTAACATTGAGGAACTTGTGTAGCCTTGGTAATAGATTGTTAAATTCAACAAAAGCTGATTATAAACAAAACCTAACAAGTCTACTGATCAATACAGGCATGTTTCAAAGAATTCAGCCGTTATATCCTTGTTTATTAATTTTATTCGTTACACGTGCGGGCTTTAGGATGCTGGTTGATTTCTTCCTATTATAATACTTGGGGTCTTTACAAATGGACGATAAGAACCGGCAAATAAATACTACAATACCAGAAACTAGACTCGACCTTCACCGTACAACGTGAAGGCGGAAGCTCTACATTAAAGGTAAGTCCCTTCCTATGGCTACGAACAAACGTACACGTGTAATGAAATGAAATTAATTATTTGCTTGAATATGGCATTTACACCTGTCGTAAAACACATCGTTTTTGGCATATTCTGTACTATAGGACGTGCAAATCAGCATGTATGAGCGCTTTTCAACATACTTAACCTAATAAGATTGGTGGTTAAGATTTCACACAAGCAGACTGGCAAGAACATGTTTCATTGGGCACCATTTCACACCTGCCATATAGGGCACTTGATACATTGTACACCTACACCTAGAGTAAAATCTAATTCCTTAACAAATCTTTCAAAATTTCGTCAGATTCATTTAGATATACATAATTGAAGCTTCTGTAAAAATGTGAATTTGTGATCAATGATCAGATTGTTCAAATATTTTCGTTGTATTTTTTATAAGAGGTTCTATAAAATGGAGAGTTACTTGAATGAAACCCCACATGAATCTAATCCACACTAATATATTAAATGTGAAAGTGTGTTTGTCTGTTTGTCCTTTTACACGTCGCAATGTGGCGATGTTATTGTGTAAGAATAAGTAGTAGGTATGATTTGTATTGTGTGGAGATAGACTGGAGAGCGACATATGCTACCTACTTTTTATCACGTTAATCTACTTTTACGCGGGCGGAGCCGCGGGCAGTCAAGATATTCAGTTTACTGCCTACATAGTATTTATTTTTGTCGGTAAAATGAATATAAAATTATCTAATGGTTATACAAAACATCTGATGATGAAATATTTTATTCAAATCGGGGAAAATTCATTACGCTATGTCAAATGAAGTGGCGGCATTATATTTCACGCATGTTTTTAACACTACTGGGTATGTGTTAGCTGTTAGGCAAGAAAATAATCAATTATGAATCATGAATAATCACGATTTATGATGACACACAGATAGGCATATTTTATTTATATAGTTAAACAGTATCACGAAAAGGAAAGAAATCAATAAGTACTTTTCAAACTTTATAAAGAAACAAATTCTCAGCCAAAAACAAGTATGTTTATGTTGTGACATGTTTATGTTGTGACGTACATTGACTATATTATTTATTTATATTTTACTACATTTAAGAGGTTGATCGGATGACGGGCGACGGAAAAGTATGGAAGCGAAGGACAGACTGCATCGACCCCAAATAAATTGGAGAATATATTAATGATGATATTGAAATGATGAACTAGAATGTTAGCTAAGAAAAAGTTGTCGTTAATCTATACATGTTTATGTTCGATACTCAATGAAAATTACATTGCATGTCTATCCATTATATCAATGTCACATATTTTTATAGCAAGCATGAGGAAACATTGTGATTAATTAAAACATAGAAAACCACTAGGTACTTGCATTCGTATTTACTGCTGACAAGTTGTAACTATAGAACATATCTAACTGACAAAATAAATAATTTACATTCAAACTTTAATGTATAAACAATTGTCGTTTTTTGATGTTTCTAAAATGTTACAGCTGTATTTTTTTTGTTAAAAGTGTGTTGTACAATTACATTTACAAATAGTAGATACATTGTATCCATGCTCCATCCTCCTAGTGATATCCCAGTCTCAATCTGGGGTCCGCTATCTAGTCTAACTGGATTTGGCGGAATATTAGCTTTTCCACGGAGCGACTGCCTGTCTGACCTCCGCAACCCGAAGGGAAAGCGATATTCCTAGGTTTAGACTAGTGTCAGTTTATTTTAGAGGTACTGACGCCCTATAACGACTGTCAAAGATCTTCATGACAGCCGGGACCGACGTGATCTCCGAGGCACGAAACGAGCGATAATTAACAGTTCAATACGCACATAACTCTGAAAAGTCACTGGTGCACGCCGTGGATTCGAACGATACCCTCTGCATGGCAGTCTGTTGGTATCTCCACTAGGCTATCGCTGCCTATAGTAGGTACATTGTATAAGTGTGATAATTCAGAAGCATGCTCTTTAGGATTGCATCCCTTAGCCACATGGCAACTAGCAAAAATTTAGCTGGCAAGACTCAACTGGCACGAATGAATCATGAATAGTGCACTCAATCAATCTAAGATTAACTGAACATTTGCATAAAATTGGCACCTGAGAAATTGAAATTGCCATCTAACTGGCACTGCCATAACCAATTTAGATCTGAGAAATGGCAATAGTAATCAATTTAACTAAGCCACTACACATAATGTGACGTGACATGATTTCCGTAGGTTGGCAAATTTAGGCAAGCTCGACATAGTCCACCTCTTGGATGGGTGACTGCTTCTTATGGCTTTTATATCAAGGAGCTACCATGCTCCTCGGAGAGCACGTAAACTGGCCCGATTCTTGTCACAGAACAAGATTAGGTCGAGTCGGAGACATAAAACTGTGACCCCAGAGTTGGCCACAGTGTCATACAGGAAGAAGATTAAGTAAAATACTCACAGGGTTATATTGTAGTGCGGTGACATAAGCCTGCACCGCTTGTTCCATGTCACCCGCGGCCACAAGTGCGGCCGCCAGGTTGATGTAGCCATCTATGAAATCTGGCTTTAGCCTCACCGCGTGTCTGTAGTTCTCTAGCGCCTCTTGCAGCTGACCACGCTCCTTGTATACGTTTCCTAGGTTACTGTGGACAAATATGCCATATTTAGCAAGATTAACACTGAGTGACTATGTTAAAATATTGATTCAAGTGAAATAAATATTTTGGTGTTTGAGATAGTCTGGTAAACAGGCCTCGGATACCGGTAAAATTTTCAAACCGTTATAATGTACTTGCCGCAAAACCTTTACATTTGGTTTCGTTCGCATAAACCGGTTTTTTTAAACCGATATTTGGAACAGTATTTACATAAAGGTTTTTTCGGATTAAACGGTTTAGAGCAATAAAAACCGGTTAATACGGCCGCATGCATAAAGAAATGCCGAACGCTGTTACGATTTTATTCAGTAGTAAGATTTTTTGTTTGGCAACGTGTTGACTGACATGCCGTTCGTCGAATAAACCGGTTAATTTAGGTTAAAATAAAGTTCAAAAACGTTCACGTTCTTAAGAAAAGTTCGGAGGAAAACCGTAATAAACCGGTTCCGAGCCTTGCTGGTAAATGCAATATTTATAAATAAAGCTTGGGCTTCATGGAGTCATGTCAGTCATCCATTGATTAAATGTTATGGTTTATTGTTTAGGTACTATTACTAGCAATACTTGAAAGTGACACAGATTAAAGATTGTCATGCCATTGAAAGCAGCATTTTAATAAAAATTGAACCGTGTTGAAAGTATATTTAAAAATAAATAAATAAAATGAGGTTAGCAATCTCAACAGGTTGAAAATGGCCCAAATTATAATTGCTTGTTGGTGCCAAAATGTGATGTCAGTGACACATCAAAATATTTTATTGAACACTTCTTTATAAACTGAAATAGCATGTACTAATGCCTATCCAAATAAAAATAAATGTGCAGTCACTATGGTATTTCAAGGCAAATGTGTAATGTGTTACAATTTTTAAGATGTGTGTTTAATAAAATAGAATAAACATTTCTCATACCTGACAAATGTGAGCAATTTGAAGGAATAATATTTTTGTTGTTCTTATTAATTTACAGGTTTTTAAGGATATATTAATAAAGTGATCACCTACAATACTTTGACTAAAAACATCTACAAGAAAGAAATCTGTGTCACTTCATAGTGGAGAATAAAGGAAATAACTTAGAGTGAAGCAAACAAGAAACCATTATAATAGACTATTGTATTATTATAAACATCAGAATTATTAGTAATTAATGTTTTTAATGCAGCTACATACTAGCAGTAGGGAGACGAACAAACAAATCATTCAAAGCAATAACAGTCAGGTACACCAAAATCTCATTACTGATAGTCTATGAAAGGTACAAAATAAAAAATGTTGCCTCTAGTCATATACAATATAATCAAAATTATTACCTATAAGCCTCTGCCAAAAGGGGGTTCTGTTTTATGGCTAATGTAGAAAAATGTGCAGACTTGTCCAGCCTGCGACATTGAAAGTGTATAGAGGACAACAGGAGGAGCACCCCGGTGTTTGTGCCATCTTGTCTCCACAGCTGCATACAGTGCAGCTCCGCACTCTCATAGTCCCCTGCCTGGTACTCTCTGTGAGCTAGCTCCAGTAGTCCTGTTGAAGAAACAATAAATACTTTAAAAAATTGCATGTTTTACTCAAACTAAAACACATAAGTAAATGTTTATGTACACAAATACGTAATATATTGAGATATCTATACTTTCATTAGATGAAGGTCCTGAGAGAGTCAAGATCACTTATCAATCAATATTTATCTATTGCATTTTATATCACTTTATTAAGCAACAAAATATATATAAATACCAGCTGATAAACACAGGGAAATAAACAAAATGATAAAAAGCCCGATACTCCATTTACAACTGCTACCATGACATTACTACGGCTACATAACCTATCAAATGATAAAATATACAGGTAATTTTTCAAATCATGTAAACAATGATAAAATAAAGAATAACTGAACATATAAATCTAGCAAAACACCAGGTTTTACTAAAAAACATCAACAACCTCGAAATTCTCAGCAGGTGATCGCACATGAACACAATGCCAAGACAAAGCTCGGTCATTTCCATTGACATTTCTTAGGAAACTTTCCAAATCTTAAAAATATGGGTGCAGTAATTAAGGCTGCAATAAAAAGCCTCACTTACCGACAGTAGATATCTGCTGTATGTCGGTCATTTTTAGTATAACTGCATTAGCAGGCACTCCAACACCAACAATTTGCTGAGGCTGTGGTTGCGTCGTGACAGATTGTGGCACAGCGACGTTCGCTTGTGATTGCATTTTAGTAATCATCGTTCAAACTAAACACAAATTTCCGCACAGCACTGGAGCACAGCAATCTATTTAAAATATTACAATCTTTATTTTATAATTCCCATGAGGAAAATCCACTGCGACGCCAAAAATGCCAAAATCAAACTGCAATCCGCAGACCGCAAGGCGCAAACACGACGACGCGACGGATAACGGAAACAACAACGTTTTTATCCAAGTATTCGCCTAATCTTTATTGGATATTACATTGACTGATTTTATTGATGCCCGATTATACTCCTTATTACAGAGAATTAATGCACATAATAGCACACAATAAACTGACGGATATAAAAGAGAAGTATGCAAGTTTTTGTCTATGGCAGTTTATTTTCATTATGTTGAGTTTCTTTTGAAAACGATTTTATACCCTTTTTATGGATAATTAAAATGAATCATTATAATCTGTCACATATTTATATGCATTTCTCAAAATATCTTTTATCTTAGCTTAATGGATTTTATTTTGTATTAATATGATTCAATGATTACCAATGCCGTGTCAGATGCAGCCATATGTTTCCGGCGTTAATATGGCGCCAAATTACAAAATCAAGAAATATCTGTCAGAAGTTCAGACTCAGACTGGAGTCAGCACACCGTATTATTTACAAATTTTAATTGTTTTCGTCGCAGCGTTTTCGACTTCATTCTATATTATTTTCTTTATTTAATGTATTTCTCGCAGTCACTTATTTATATACATTTTAAAATATTTTTCTAACTAAAATATAAAATAAGACCGCGTGGGCTACAGTATTGCCAACCGTACGATTTAAATCGTATTTATACTCGAACACGAACACAAGGAGCAATTTTATTATTAAATTGCTCCTTGCTCGAACACGATATTTTGACGACCGGTTGGCGCAGCGGGGAGTGTGACCACAGAGTACCTTTGAGTGTGACTGACTGCCACGCCGAAGATTGAAGGTTTGATTCCCGCGCATGTCAAACATTTGTGTGCGTGAACATGGATGTTTGGCTTGTGCTGTGTGTTTCTATATATAAAACGTATGTATTTACAAATAAAAGCATATATGTATCTTTATCCATTGTCTAGTACCCATAGTACAAGCGCAGTATAAAGACATATGGATTTATTAGACTGTGTGTTCACCATGTGTTCACACATGAACATGCCATTTCAGCGATATAATCCTACGTGAGTTTTTACCGCAACAATTATTGTTCGTGATTTCTATTAAATTAAGAGAAAATCACGTATACTCACTTAAGGTACATACCGCTGAGATGGCATCTTTCACACACAGCACACGACCGTAAAGTTGCTTGTGTGTATATAGGCTAAGTTTAGTATAAGATCATGATCTTACACTTAAAGTACATGTACTTTAAGAATAAACCAGTCACAAGTTTAATCCGACTTTGACTCGATACCCTTCCCACACCTCTGACGGTGGCCAAGACACATTTAGCCATCAGTACTGATCAGCTCGATGAGTCTGTCGAGTTGGCCGTCAGAAAACCATTTCCACCATACCTACCTAATTCCTACCCACAGTACGTTAGTACTATTAATTATTCTGTGCCCACAGTCCGTCTGTCATCATAGTTCTCCGGTGGCAGATATCCCGCACCTATCTATATAAGTATATATTAATACGTATGGTCTAGGGATTTGTAGGGACAAATAGGACTAGATTCTTAGGCGCGTACGAATCGTAGGTCTGTATCACAGCATACCACAGTAGTACCACGATAGTACGTGCCCTAGGTTAAGGGCCTAGTAGTAGGTGCGTATAAGTGCTGGTCTGTATCACAGAATACCACAGAGCACCAAGCCTATACGCATTATACGCTAGGTACAAGTTAGGATAGGTTTAGGATACATATAGGTATAAGGATTGGGATAACTAGGATAGGATATTATAGGTGTGATAGGATAAGACTCTAGGATAGTGTAGGTTAACAAGTTAGGATTAGTTCCTTAGCATTTCATCACTCCTCCTGTACAGTAGGGTTAGCGTATGGCTGCTAACCCGCTGTTCACTGTGGTACAAGCTCTGCTTAGTTTGGGACTAGAGATGATGTTGTGTGAATGCGGTAGAATATTATATTATTAAGTATTATAATGTTATTTTCGGCTTTGGTAGTTTTGGTACGTCGTAAGACTCGTACGATCATGGTTTCAAAATCGTACGCAAAATATACGACTTTTTAATTTTTACGGGACTACGGCGCGGCGAAGCCAAAAGGAAGGGTAATGTTTTTTTGCAGTCTATGTATGTATGTTTGTATGTTCCACCGTAGCGCCAAAACTAACAGATTTTGATGAACAATAGGTGCGACTACGGCTCTAGCTTGACCATTTCTGTAGGTACTTATACTTTTCTGGATTTATATTTGAATGAGCTATTTTCTTGTTTCGATTCGTTTCGTTTTAGACCCCCTTTTTACGTAGTCGGGTTATAGTTTTTTTTTCAGCATGTACCGTTAAAGGCTCCTGACCTGACAGACATCGCAGAGTCTAAAGTAGTCTAAACTAAGTACTAAAGCTAATACATGTGAACTGGGGTGCCTACCTTTTCAATATTCCATACATACATACATAGACTCACGCCTGTTTCCCCGAAAGGGTAAGCAGAGGCATATAAAACGCCCACTTTTCGCCAGTGTTTTAATCCCACGTAATAGGTGCATAGTACAAACAGAATAGTAGGATAGCTTCATACAAATCGGCCGCCGCCGCCGCCGCGCTGGTGTGAATGTATGCGTGAGTCGCCGGCGGCGTGTACGCACGCACTTTTCACGCACACAATCTCACGAGCGCGAAACGCTCGGCGCGGATTCAGTACGGGATGCGCCGCGCGTCTGATCGCGCGCATGCATGTAGGTACTACACTGCTCGCCCGCGACCATTGTTTATGTACATTCAGTTTTGTAATAAACGTTATTAATATTATACAATGTGTTAAACGACAGTAAATTAAACTTGTTACATTTCTCGCGCTATAAAGGGCATTTTGATAGTTATATAACGCTTAGCTAGTCAGCAGGTATTTGAAAAAAAATATATGCAAGCTTAAATTCTGTAGTATTCAGCGCAATCACTAAAAAAAACGGCGAAATAGCGCGCGCCGACAAAGCCGGCGGCGCCGCGGTGTAAACACGTGACAACTCGTGCGTCATCGCAAGAGTAGGCAATTAACTCGCCAAGCGGCCTTAGCTAGCTTACTATTCTGTTTTTACTATGATAGGTGGCGAGTCTATTGCCAGGCCTCCTTCACTCGGCCGTACCTACAGCGATAAGTGCCTACACTTTGGCGCGGCTTCCACGCCGCGTCGTCACCGCTCGCGCGCAGGTCTAGCTAATAACGTGAATTTAAATAGTGAACAACAAAAATGTTCACATCACAAGTCTGGTGCGAAGTATTGCTCATTTAACGGATGTGTGTCGGAAGCAACTTGAAATTTTGATTTTATTTATTTTACGAGAGCAACTTGAAAATTGTACTTTTTATTTGTTGAGATATCTCAACGATTATGGTGTCAAATTAAAGGTCTAGTTCATAAACCATTTTATCTGTTTGAGTCATGTAAATCGGTCTACGCGTTTAGGAAATAACTAAGAATTAGTATAGTGAAAATGTAAACCACCAGAATTTTTGTGGTTTTCGTTCTACGAGCTCAAATAGTGGGATAGGATACATATAGTATAAATATTTATTATTAGGTACGTGGTCAAGTAGGTAGATAGACGATGAATAAATATTATAGTAGCAGCGGCAAGTCGACAACCCTAGCGCACCGCTCCGCGCCAGACATCGACAGCGTTATGTGTTAGAAAAGAGCGGGAACAGTTAGGTCAATATCGCGTTAGGTACTGAATGCTCATGCGAGCTGAATTGCACTTTCTTGCTTAGTAGCAAGAGTCGCCATTTCTTTAAATTCGTTTGCGAAGTGGTTCTTCTGTTCGTAAGAACTATCTATTCTGTGCTATTGCCGCTGATCGGGATATTTTGTTTGCCAAAGCCTCGTCCGTTGATTCAATATTCCACTCTTATAATAATAAAATATTACTTAGTTGAAAGCTTGCTTCATAATTCAGTGGTTTTGAAGCTATGCGAATGCTGACTATAGATATAATCTTATACGAAATTTGAATATTGATAGATTAAATTAATTTGAATAACCCAGGATATATTGTTCTAGCTTGTGCCCGCTGCTTCGCACGCGTAAATTTTGCTTCGATAAAATGTTTTGCACAAACTCCCCTTGTGTCTTTCACTCAGTCAGTAGATAACGCAAGGATTTTATATATACAGATGAGGGTGATTCGATTGAAAAATAAAAGGCTTAACACAAAGTCTGACTCGCTTTTCTTCTCTTTTACGGGAAGAATTTCCAAAATAAATGTCTTTGTGTTCGCTAACGTCATTTGCGGCTCCAATAAACAAAGTATGAAGTTAATCCCTTGAAGTACTAAAAGGGTTAAATACGAATTCTGACTCCCCTTTTTATCCACTTAGGGTAGGAACTTCCAAAAAGACTTTCTTAGTGTTCACTAACTTGATTTGAGGAACCAATATACAAAGTTTTAAGTTAATCCACGAAGGAATCAAAAATTTCATACAAACTCTGACAACCTGTTTTACCCCCTTAGGGCAGGAATTTCCAAAAATCCTCTCTTAATGCACCCCAACACACCTCAAGGAATATGCATGCCAAATTTCACCTACTTGCGCTCAGTAGTTTCGGCTGTAGTGTGTCTGTCAGTTAGTAACGCAAGGATTTTATATACCTATACAGATGCGGGTGATCCGATTGAAAAATAAAAAGTTTAACACAAAGTCTTACTCACTTTTCTACCCTCTTAGGGGAAGAATTTCCAAAATAAATGTCTTTGTGTTTGCTAACGACATTTGCGGATCCAATAAACAAAGTATGAAGTTAATCCCTTGAAGTACTAAAAGGGTTAAATACTGACTGAATTCTGACTCCCCTTTTTATCCAGTTAGGCTAAGTATTTCCAAAAAGACTTTCTATTTAAGGAAACAATATACAAAGTTTGAAGTTAATCCATTGAAGGAATCAAAAGTTTCATACAAACTCTGACAACCTGTTTTACCCCCTTAGGGAAGGAATTTCCGAAAATCCTCTCTTAGTGCGCCCCTACGCACCTCAAGGAATATACATGCCAAATTTCACCTACTTGCGCTCCGTAGTTTCGGCTGTAGCGTGTCTGTCAGTCAGTCAGTAAGGCAAGGATTATACATATACAGGGTGTCACAAGACCCATCACCAAGCCGAAGTCTACTCGTTGTGGACATCATGCCCAGTCATACTAACCAAAAATAATACCTGGGAAACGATTTTTTTTTCAAGTTTTCACATTTTTTAAACCGCAATTAAAAGCGCGCGCGTGCAATGCTTGAAATACCTACTTATCCATGGGGTCATAAGGCATCTAAAGAACATATTGGCGGGGTAAATGCATCAATTTTGTACCTGATTAGAAAAATTCCATACTAACTTTGAGCCTCAATATCTCCTGAACACATTTTTTGCTTCGACACTATACCTGGGAAATTACTGAATTTCCCAGGTATAGTGTCGAAGCAAAAAATGTCCGTAATGATTGGTACAACATGGGATTTCAGTTTTCGTTGAGGGTCTTTTTACACCCTGTATAATATATAGAAGACAGATGAAAGTGATTCGATTGAAAAATAAAAGGTTTAACACAAAGTCTTACCTACTTTTCTACCCTCTTAGGGGAAGAATTTCGAAAATAAATATCTTTGTGTTCGTAACGTCATTTGCGGATCCAATAAACAAAATATGAAGTGAATTCTGACTCCCCTTTTAATCCACTTGGGGTAAGAACTTCCAAAAAGACTTTCTTAGTGTTCACTAACTTCATTTGAGGAACCAATATAAACTGACGGACTCATAAACTGCATCAAAGTTCGGGATTACTTTGAAATGATTTTTTTTAATAAGTTTGCTAACTTTTACATTAAATTATATAAATATGGAGAGACTGGACTCTTAATCTTAAAAAAAAGCAAAATTTAAAAATAGAACTGCAGTAAAACAAATGAATAATTGAATATAGCCAGGAAAAGAAAATTTACTCGTAGTCGTAGTGTCAGATTTGCGTGTTATTTAAAGCAAAGTTTTAAATTGATTCGCATTGATTTTTTATTCTTTTGTCAACTGAATTATTGTTACCAGCAGAATTGTTGGGTTAGTTTTTTAACGAGAGTTTTTGAACCATAATATGGATACTTTGTCCGAACAAACGGCTCAAATAGTAGCACTGGTGCGGGAGGGCTTGGATCAACGAACGATTGGTAGAAATTTAACATTAAACCAGTCTACGGTTTCTAGAATATACAGAAGGTTTGTGGAGACAGGTTCTTACAGAAGGAGACGTGGTACAGGCAGGACTCGAGCAACCACCGGTCGTGATGACCGATTTATTGTTACAACTTCGATGCGAAATCGTTTTCTCACATCAGTTAACATCAAAACAAAGCTTAAAATGCTTAAATGAAGTACGTGGAGTAAATGTGAGTGCACGAACAATAAGAAGAAGGTTAAAGGAAGCGGATATATATACCTATATATTTTTTTATCAAGGATATCAAGAGATCCCTTTTTAGACCAGCAAATGGTCCAAAGTTGTCTGTAGCTCACAGACAAGTACGCTTAAGATTTGCGTGTGATCACATAAATTGGACAGAAGAGCAATGGGCCTCCGTATTGTTCACGGACGAGTGTAGGACATGTTTATATGGTGCAGATGGTCGTAGAAGAGTCTATCGTCGACGTGGGGAGCGATATGCTCAAAGTTGCATTGAGGAGCGTGTTCCTTTTGGAGGCGGTTCCTGTGTGGTCTGGGGTGGCATATCGATGAACGGGCGAACTGTACTTGTGTTCATAGACATGGTCCGTCAAAACGGTAATAGAGGGGGTTTGACTGCACATCGCTACATAACAGAGATCTTAGAAGATCACGTAGTGCCTTACATGGGATTCATTGGCGAAAATTTTACTTTAATGCAGGATAATGCCCGGCCGCACGCTGCTGCACAAGTTCGACAATATTGCGAAGATGTTGGGATACGTACAATGAATTGGCCAGCACGCAGCCCGGATCTTAATCCCATTAAGCATGTTTGGGACAGTTTAAAAAGAGCTGTATATGCGAGAAATCCTGTGCCCACGACAGTGGCAGCACTAAGAACAGCACTTTCAGAAGAGTGGGACAATATTTCGCAAGATCTTTTAATAACCCTAATAAAATCTATGCGGAACTGATAAGAATCCGTAATAAGGGCACGTGGAGGTAATACACCTTATTAAAACATAAATTAACCCTTGCATAGTTTGTGTCTATTGTTAAAACCAATTTTTTTATTAAACCAATTTTCCTTAAATTTTAGTTTTTCTTCAAAAAAGTCTTAAGGTCCTTTCCAGTACACCAACTTAAACTTCAGGATATGACCCTATGCTGTTTTAAAGTTCACGAACCAATCTAAAGGTTTCAATTTAAATCTGTGTAGAAAGTTTGCATACTTGGTTAAAATATTTATTTCAAAGTCGTCTTTTACTTTGATGCAGTTGGAGTCCGTCAGTGTACAAAGTTTGAAGTTAATCCATTCATCATCAGCCTTAAACAGTACAATGCTGGACTAGGCCTCTCCTTTTTTTGAAAGGAGGAATTGGCCTACTATACCACGCTGGCCAAACGGTTTGGTATAGGGTTTGCAGTGGCGTAGCTAGCTTGGGTGGCACCCGGGGCGGAAGTTGGCGGATGACCTTTTTTTTTAGTCGACACCTAACAATTCCGGGCTAACTCTTGTAGTGCTGTAGTGCCTATGTTGTTTTGAATTTTGGGTGTCACCCCTTTTTTTGGATGGTGGCACCCCAAAACGGGTGGCACCCGGGGCAGGCCAACCCCCGCCCCCCCTTCCTACGCCACTGAGGGTTTGTATCAAATTTCCTTCTCTTACAGTGCTGTTCTCTGCATAATATGCTCCCTCTGTCGGCTCTTACGATACCCATGGGATGATATGCGGTGGTGAAATTCCGTATTCTTAATCCGCCGCCACACGGACAAAGTCTGACTCGCTTTTCTTCCCTCTTACGGGAAGATTTTCCAAAATAAATGTCTTTGTGTTCGCTAACGTCATTTGCGGATCCAATAAACAAAGTAGGTATGACGTTAATCCCTTGAAGGCCTAAAAGGTTCTATGCAAATTATGACTCCCCTTTTTAACCACTTAGGATAAGAATTTCCAAAGAGACTTTCTTAGTGTTCACTAACTTCATTTGAGGAACCAATATACCAAGTTTGAAGTTAATCCATTGAAGGAATAAAAAGTTTTATACAAATTCTGATAACCAGTTTAACCCCTTTAGGGAAGGAATTTCCAAAAATCAATCAACACACCTCAAGGAATATACGTGCCAAATTTCACCTACTTGCGCACAGTAGTTTCGGCTGTAGCGTGTCTGTCAGTTAGTGACTAACGCAAGGATTTTATATATACAGATAATCACCCGACCACGGCTCTAGCTTGATCATTTCTGCACTTAGGTATACTTTTCTGGATTTATATCTGAAAGAGCTATTTTCTTGTTTCGTCCTTTTTAAACCACCTTTTTTACGCACCTAGTCGGGTTATAGATTTTTGTAAATAACTTCAAGTTGACTAGAAGTCATTATCGCTGCTAGAACTGAAATTGAATGCCGTCGTCACTTTTTTCGCTCTTTTGTTGGTCTCCAACCGGTGAAAAATCTAATTTCACTATAGTTTCTAGTTACCATATTTGCAGGGCCATCATAAGCCATGCCGGGCCTTTGGGCACAGAAGATTTTGGAGGCCCTCGGACACACAAAAATGCCCAAAAGCATTACGAGAAAATGAGTGATATAAACGAAAGATTTTTCTAAAATTTTTTTTTTGTTATATTCGTAGTTTACTTAATTTACGTCTCTGCTTTCCATGGTAATGAAACGAATAATAATAGAGTCCTTAAGTACCTAGGTATGTGGCTTGGCTTCCGTCACTGTCGTTCATCTGCTAGTCTTTTAATATATCTTACGCATTGGTGGGCGACGTAACCAAGGCTTTGAACAGGGAAGCTCCCATTCTATGGATTCCCCGAGGGACTAAGCTGAAGAGATGCCACCTACAGAAATAGTAGTAGATGGGACCTACCCCCAAATGAAATCTTATACTAGCGTTGAACAAAGCTCAGTGCTATCTGCAATTCTATTCATTCTGCATATCAATGAGTAGTCGATTGAGAACATGCATTGCTATGTAGATTACAGTACGCGTGATGCGCGTTACACTGCCACCAGCTTATCACTCGGAGCCAAGCACAAGAAAAACGGTTCAGTTTGTGTCTTGAGACTGTCTCCGTGGTCCAGTGGATAGCGTATGCGTCTGCTGATTGGAGGTCCCGGGTTCGATTCCCGAGTCAGGCAAGTGTTACTGGATTTTTCCGAATTCTCAGTAGCAGCACGGAGTCTGGTTATGTGCCCGGAAACGAGAATAGGTTCGCCCCCTATTACGTGTAACCTAAAAATGCATAGCGAAATGTGGGTGTAATATTACACATCTGCCTACCTATAAAAATATATAAAATTGTGTCTGAAGTGGAGATTTTCTATGGCAAGCCTCCGAATGTGGTGAAAAGAACGCTATTATTTGTATTTCATGTCAAGTCCGCGACTTCCGCATTTTAAAGCGTAGGTTCGGCTACATATGGAGTATTGCACACACCTCTGGGCGGGGCGCCAAAAATTCAGCTTAATACGCTTGACTCTCCAGGTATAGAGGCATGCGATTCGAATCGTCGATGTACCTATTTCACGGCTAGATTAGAGTAATTGGTGCAGCGGAGGGACTTTGGTTCTCTCTGCATCTCTACCGTCTCTTTCATGGTGAATGCGCCCAGCAACTGTTTGACACATAAAATCTAAACATAGTTCAAAATGAAGTCTCCTTTTCTTCCTGTCTGCCTGTGTGAATGCGATAAACTCAAAAACTACCGAACAGATGACGCGCGCGAAGTCTAGTTGTGTATATAATAGATTTATGTCTTATTTAGCTACTTATTAAAACTAAAAATTTAAGAAAGTAACATAGAAATTACTGCAATTTAATTAGTTCTAAAAAAATAGTACTGTCTCTAAGAAAAATGTTTAGAGAAAATAAATTTGTCGGAAAATAAATAAATTGTATCCATGTTATAGTTATGTAACCTCAACTGTAACAACAAACGACAAAATTAAAATATTGACAACAAATAGAGCCAGTGGAATTTAAAATAGAAATTGGCTTCAAATTGGCTTAGTTACTTTTACGATGAAACAAAATCCAACAAAACAGAACTCTGAGCGTGCAAAAATATTTAAGACGCTGACAACCGCTAATGAGTTGCGATGTTTCGGTATTTTTGGCCACGCCCCCTATTTCTCCGGTATCCTAGCGCCATTCTTAAAGGGCGGCGATACAGCGAACTACCAAGTAAGAAACAAAGGAATTTGACGACCGATTGGCGCAGTGGGAGTGTATTATATACACGCCGTATATTATAGAAATGCCGAAAGTTGCGGGTTCGATTCCCGCTCAAGTCAAACATTTGTGTGTATGATCATGGATGTTTGTCTTTTTCTGGGTATTTCTGTGTATAATATGTATGTATTTACAAAAAAAAGTATATATGTTTGTATGTTTATCCTTTGTCTAGTACCCATAGTTCAAGCTCTGCTTAGTTTGAGACTAGACGGTGTTGTGTGAATGTGGTAGAATATTATATATTATTACTAGCTGACCCGGCAAACGTTGTTTTGCAAAATTTTTTTTTTTTTGAAAAATAGATGTTGGCCGATTCTCATAGATACCGGATAAGCACAAAAAATTTCATCAAAATCGGTCAAGCCGTTTCGGAGGAGTATGGGAACGAAAACTGTGACACGAGAATTTTATATATTAGATTATTAATTAACGAGGAAACAATAGATGGCGCTCTTATATATTTATTGTTCTGTATGAAGAGCTAATAACAAATTAGACAAGGCAATTAAAAAAACGAATGTATTTTGTTTATTTATTTTAAGATACTTTATTTATACTGAATATAAAAACAATATAAATGTAATGAAAATAAATACATAAACTGCCGACCTTACAGACGTATTTCGGCACCCGTGATCCTCCGATTGGTCCTACTTAGGGTCTCAGACGGAACGGAAAGTAGCGATCGATGGAGACCGCTAGGGGGCGCATTTAGAAAATGTATGGAAATTGTTCCCGCCGACTAGGCTATCGTCCACCGTGACGATTGAGTGCAAACTCGTACTAGACCCTCTGGTGGGAACCAGTAGAGAAAATCGGTAGGACCACAGGTGATATTTAGGCTTTCAATTTACTGACATAGGTTTGTCAATTGTATGATATGATCAAATATTCACAAGTCAGTATTACTGAGGTATCTGGAACATGTGGGTTGATCGATTGGTGTCTGATGTACTATTTCCTGCACCTTGATGTTGTCTCTTATAGGCAGGTTTCGTGTGAATCTTGGGTCTACTATTTCAGGCAGTAGGTGAGTTAGGTAAAATGATTGTAATTTTTGTTTCATTTTCTGTTCCCAAAATAGGTCATCTTTTTCTATTACTTCTACCTTTAATTTAACTTTTTCTCCAGACCATACTGCAAACAAGCATTTCTTCCTTCTTGTAATATGGAGCTGGCCCTGGATTTGATAATACCAGTTGTGATTGGTGTTTATTTTTAGGGACCCTTCTTTGTCTTTTACCCAAAAATTTACTTTTTTTTTGCTGATAGCCTCATCCAGCCCTAACTTGTACGCAGTGATTGGGCATTTAATTTCAATTATGGCATCTTCGCCACAGATACCATCAGGTGTTGCTCCAAGATAAGGCAACTCTGCGTCTATAAACAACCCACAAGGCGCAATTTCAAGACTCTCTTGTTTCGACAGTTGCAGTATGGCTATTTTTTCGTTTTGCTGGCCATGTTTGATTGAGGAAATGTGATCCATATTTTTTTTATATAATATGTCTTTTATCAAATTGGCGCATCCAGTATTTGGTCTTTTCTTTATAACACGGCCGAAATTGGAGGCTGTCAGCAGCGACCTCCGAAGTTCCATCCACTCACTACTATCTTTTTGAAGAATTGTTTTTTTTTCTATCAAACTACGTTCTTCGTCAGTTTTTTTTAGCGATAGGATAAAATTTTCTTTCATTTTGTTAAGGATATCTTCTGGCATATCTGGTTTATTACACTGATCTCCATAATTTTCATCTGTTTTTGTGAACATGATACGTCTTTTTTTCTTCATGTACTTGCTGTTTAAGAGTCTCTTTTTCAGTCTTCTTTCTTCTAACAGCTTTAGTTTCCCTTGTGGACTTTTTGCCAAGATGTGTTTATACAGTCGAGATAATGATTTCTTTGTGTTGAATGAAACGGTTGCCGCAGTACATCTCGTAGCATATGATCTCTTCATGGAAAAATTAATTCTTTTTCCTCCAACATATTTGGCTATTATGCTGTGGTAGCGCTCGACAAGATTACTGTCCACGTCATGGATGAGACTTCGAGCGTGGCCTGCTATATTTTGAATCAGCAAACAAATTCGTTGCCATAGTGAACCCGAGAAGAAGTCGTTTGAAGTGTATTCTTGCTCGCCCTGTTTCTGGCAGAAGTATGGTTTGCATCTAGTGTGGTTTCCAAAGGCATGGTAATGAGCCAGCATAATATCATCGAATAGACGTTGAATTTCTGGACATTCATCGCCTTTATTTTTAGCAATAGATTTTTTAATCACGGACCTTATACTCATTATTGTTTTTTTGCATACAAGTTTTCGATGGCTGATTGGGTATCTGGTATCTGTTTGTAATTGTTGCAGTTTATTGCAAAAGTTTCTCAGTAAGTGATTTCGACATTCAATTTTTTCCACTGTGATACCTTCATGTTGATAAGGTCGTGATTGCAGAATTTTACTATAAGTGCTGGAGTCACCATCAGATATCAAACGTCCATAAATTAAATTGTGAAATTTCACAGACTGTTTAAATCCCTCAACAATTATGTCACTCTCCATGCCAGTCGAAGGTCCCGTGTAGTTTTTAAAACATTTGTGTTCTTTTATGGACAATTTCTGTTTTTCTGCCCGATCACAGGTATAACAGTATTTGTTGCGAACTCCATAGTACAAAACTTCCCCGGTTCTCCTTCCAATAATAGTACCAGCACCTGATAAGGCGGAATAATTAGTTCTATATGATCTCTTGGAGTAGCATCCGTCTACAATAACGTCAATAATTGGGATAGCATTTTTACTAACTTTGCCCTCTGCAATAGCGAATTTTCTTTCCTTTTCAGCAGCTTTTTCCATTGTTTCTTGTGCAACCTGTTCCCACTTGTTAGATAGATCATCGTGTATGCTTTGGTATTTTTTATTTGACATAATAGGTAAATTTAGCGCTGAAGAAAGTTCTTCCAAGTTTGAATGTCCACCGCCAATTGATAACATACCTGCTACAGCACAATAATTGACTGGTAAGTAATTTTCGTCACTAGAGTCACTTTCAATGAAAAATTTTAACTTGCACATCCTACACAAAAGAGTGAATTTCGACGAAAATCCATTCATCTTTTCTCCCACCAAATCAATATGACTCAAATTACAACCAAAGGGCCCGTGTTCAGAAATCTTCTGAAGATTTTTAAAAAAATGTGTAAGGCTTATAATTCGTCGTCCAATGTGGATTTCATGTTCTGGAGAGCGACTCGCAGTAATCTAAAAAAAAACAAATATTTAACAGTTGATAGCGTAAGTAACTAAATAAAAACTGCTGAATGTTATCCTCGACAACCAATATCTGGCCAAGTACCTACATGATAATTACATATTTACCTCAAGTTCAGGAAGGTTATCGGTGGATTGGACTGTTTCAGATAAATTTGAGTCTTGATCAATAATATTTCTTAACACCTCGCATTCTTCAAACCTGTTATGAAAAAAAGTATAAGAACGATCAGCAGAAAGTTTCATAATACTTGGGAAAATTGTACACATCTGATTCTGGGTACTTACGTAGTATCATTTTCAGGGGTAACTATAATATCACTTTCTGATGTAACTGCAACTGGCAAATTTTCTAATCTGGAAAAATATAAAACATTAAAACTTGCCAGATTTTTATTCAGCACTAAACTTAGCTTTTGTCTTATATTTTTTTTACAAGGAAGGTTTTAGGCTTTGTTTCTTTTTGAAGAGTTCCCTTGTCTGTCCTCAAAACTCATTATCAGATCTATATGAAACTAGCTGTTCCCCGCGGTTTCACCCCCGCTGCTCGGTTTGTCTTAGTCGTAGCGTGATGTTATATATCCTATAACCTTCCCCGATAAATCAACAATCCAACACTTAAAGATGATTCAATTTGAACCAGTAGTTCCTGAGATTAGCGTGTTCAAACATACAAACCCGTCAGCTTTATAAATGGAACCAACTCATTTCGAACAAAAACATAATTTTGTAAATCCATCTATATATGACGGACGGAGTTATGCCCCAACATACAAAAAATTAAAAAAAAAAAACAAACATCCGGATTGATATACTCCTCCTTTTTGAAGTCGGTTAAAAATACCAAAGCTCACACAATGTTTTTTATAGAGTGGGCAAGAAACAATGGACAAAGGTACGAGTATTTTCCTATAAGTCCAGTTCTAAGATAGTCATAGGTCTATGTAAATTCAATATTCTTACTGGTGAAAAATAATTTCCGAAGATTCACCTCCTTCTGAACTGTTCGCCAAACGTCTCTTTTTACTGTAAAGAAAATTAATAATTATTCAACAAATATAAAAATCTAGATAGCTCATAGCGTGATGTTATAATTATAGCTTATGGCTTTTCTCAATAAATGGGCTATCTAACACTGAAAGAATTTTTGAAATCGGTGCAGCTCTTTAGATTAGCGCGTTCAACGAAACAATCAAAATTTTCAGATTTATATATTAGTAAAAGATAAATTAAAAAAAAAACAATGTAAATTTCCTAAAAAAACTAAGTAAATAAAAATAATCCAATTCAGTTTCCAAAAACCGAACCAAGATTCGAACTCGGTACACGTCATCCTTCTCAATCTATGCTAATACCACAAGACCAACCGATCGATACCTATTTTTACGAATTTAGGCTATCAGTGGTACAAAATAGCCTTTGTAGTACCTATTTGGTTATTTATAATTTCATTTATGTTCGTACCCGTTTTGTCAATATTACATAATAAAAAAATGTACTTACTTTACTACTTCCATGAGATGTTTTTGTTTGTTAGTATAGAAGCGCTTTTTTGCTGGCCTCCGGCTTTTTTGTTTATTTCCCATTTTGATTTGGCGCAGCAAATATATTCACAACTTTGAAATTTATTTATGTCTAAACTTATATCCTATACCAATGTCTTTACGTGCTAATATTTTTACAATTTAGTGTAGATAGTTTTAGAAACAAATTAAAATAGGTCTTATGTACGAGTATGTTCGAAGTTAACAAACGTCAAAATATGAAATGAACGGATAGCGGGGCAGAGCGACATGCGACATACGTCCGTCTAGCAGCGCGTCTATGCGGTCACTGTCGGATTGTATACATAAGAAAGAGAAGCGCGATGACGGGACGTTCGGAACTTTTTACAAACCATAAAATAAATTAATTACTTAAAAATAAGTTGAGTAGTGAGAAATAAAAAGCAACCAAGTTTTGTATTTAAATATGATACGTTATTGTTATAAATTTTACCAACGTACGTTGATAAGTAATACAGATATTTTAATTGAAAGGTCATTTTAAGAGGCTAGTTTACTATTTTTTTGTATCGAGAAAACTTTTCAAAAACGTGTTTTGAATACGACAAAGTTCTCAGAAATATGTTCAAGATTAACATATATTTTTTCCGCCGTCATAAATTTTATAGATTTCGCCAAAAAATTGTTTGAGTCAAGCCTAATTTGGCTAATTTAGCTGTTGTCAGCGTCTTAAACCTCTACATAGAATGGCTGTCAGAGCACCGCTGATAATCTCTCAGGTTGCGACACGTTACTAGGCAGCCCTCTAGGTACACGTCTTTAGACGAGCTAATTGAGCCATAATAAATAACACTAAACAGCTTGCTATAATATGTTATAATTATGACCCACCTATGTCAATTTGTACGCCTTTCCCCGGCTGCGATACGTGAAACCGAAAATGTAACAACGAATACCTACCATGTCGCCTTAATCTCACTACCACGAAGT
The DNA here is from genome assembly GCA_944739405.2 of Euclidia mi. Lineage (NCBI taxonomy): Eukaryota > Metazoa > Arthropoda > Insecta > Lepidoptera > Erebidae > Euclidia > Euclidia mi. The sequence continues at coordinate 289,773 of OX123194.2, read as the reverse complement.
ACTTGACGACGAATGCACGTTACAACGAATATCGTAACGCCGTAGTCACGTGATCTCGAATAACTAAATCTCGAATTGACCAAATCGAATGACTTGATAATAGTTGATAACGAATGTACGTTACCACGAATTACTTATCACTGAAGTCACGTAACCTCGAATAACGAAGCTACCTACTAACGATGAGATATTAATACATGAGCAGCCACGGAGGCTGCTCATGTGAGTCTCTGATGCTGTCTGACAGTACGTCTAATATCACACTGAATAGAAACGGACTGAGGACGGAACCTTGGTGGACCCCGACAGTGATGGGAAAGGTATTTGTGTCACTAACAGCAGTCCGAACTACGGAATCGGAATTTGAGTAGGTACATGTCTCGTATGATGTTAATATGTACTGGTACTCTTTTGGTTCTTTAAGCCCACCAGATCATCTGTCGCGGCACACAGTCGAAGGCCTTCTGCATGTCTAGAAACAGAAGATGCAGAGGCGTGTTCTTCCACCTGTACCGCTCCATGACGATCCTGAGGGCGAAAATTGGGTCCATGGTTCCGTGACCCGGCGAAACCCATATAGACATTCCGAGACTGTGGTCTCCTGTCGGATCCGGGAGTCGATTATTCGCTCAAAGAGCTTTAGGGTATGGGACATCACCTTAATACCGCGGTAGCTACTACACTCCTGTACCGGTCCCTTGCCTTTGAAGACTGGAGTGATGAACTCAGTCTCCATTGGTTCGGGATTTTTCCGGTAAGGAGTATGCGGTTAAGGGTGCCCACACCTCGCAGGCCCATTGGCTTCCAGGCCTCAATGGGAACTCCATCGGTTCCAACAGCTTTCCGATTCTTTATGTGGCGAAGGGCCCTCCGGACTTCTTACCAGCGGCACTAGTCCTTGGTTCTGACGGAGTTCCGGTGCCTGCACCGCTTTATGCTGCTTGTTAAACAGCTCGTGGAAGTACGAGCGCCATCTCTCCGTCACCGCACGGGACGCCCATAATAGAACGATAAGCCAAGTCTCCAGGTCCAGTTCTGATTGAGTCCATCTGAAAATGGCGACGGAGTATAAAGCCGGGCATGGCATTACCGGTGCGCATTTTGTTGCTGCCCGATAAAAATATTCTCATTATTTTCTTCAGGTGACTAAAGAAGTGCTCCCATACGCAATGCTGGCGACATACCCAGATATGACTGTTTAGGTCTCGGTAGCAGATAGAAAGGGTTCCCCGCTGCGATTCTTCATCTAACTAAATAAATAATTTTAACTTAGGCAACCCTCAATCCAGTTATATTTTTCATCTTGGCACTATTGATTCGTACCAATTAAAAACAAATAAGACCTGGCAACATAGCAGGCTACAGGATGTCTGCAACCTAGATTCCTTATATTCCTAAGGTCTGCCATGCTTGAGCAGTCGTGGTCGTGAATGGCCGGCCATAATCCAGGACATGTCGTTTTAATACTGAGGTGTGTACAACTAAAACGAACTTTTATAGTAATAATATATTTTATTGGACGGATTCAATGAGTATAAAAGTGTAAAAGATATAATAAAATATATTTCTGTGATATATAAATATCAAAATTCACGTAGTATTTCTTAAACATAAGATAGGTGGAATCAAGTGGAATGTCTATTCTAGATAGGACAACATGTAGGCCACCTCGGTGAGGTCTTGTGGCACCGACTCGTGGTAGCACAGGTATAACTCACGGGGCTCCGGCTCGCTGAATACTCGTCTGCAAAGTAAATATTTCTTTAGAGAGATTGACATAGCAGATCATTGTAACCGTTCATTTTAATAAAGCTATAGGTACAGTCAAAGTCCGTGTGGTGACGTATTAAGAATACGGATTGTTATCACCCTATATCATCCCATGGGTGTCGTAAGACCCGACAGAGGGACCATATTATGCAGAGAACAGCACTGTAAGAGAAGGAAAACTTGATACAAACTCTATACCAATCCATTTGGCCAGCGTGGTATAGTAGACCAATTCCTCCTTTGAAAGGAGAGGTCTAGTCCAGCAGTGGACTGTTAAGGGCTGATGATGATGAGGTACAGTCAACAACAAAAGAATCCCACACTTCAAAACCTTTTTGGAGTCTTTAACGTACTTATTAGAATTCTCTGATTATGATTAAAATAAGTTTAATAATAAAAATAATCGGATGGTAAAAGTATATGAGGTTGCTGAGGCCGTACATAATTTAAAGACAGCCCGGCACTGCATCGTCAGGACTCGATACGTTAATAGGACAATACAAAGAAAGCGCGCCACTAGCAAGTCAACCTTGTATGATCCACAACTTGTTGTTTTGAGCCTGGCTGTAGGTATTTTGAGTCTATTGGTTGCATGTTTGTAAACTCCCTCGTCCGTGTGGTGACGGATTAAGAATACGGAATGTCACCACCCCATTTCATCCCGTGGGTGTTGTAAGAGCCGACAGAGGGAGCATATTATGCAGAGAACAGCACTGTAAGAGAAGGAAAACTTGATACAAACGCTATACCAATCCATTTGGCCAGCGTGGTATAGTAGGCCAATTCCTCCTTTGAAAGGAGAGGCCTAGTCCAGCAGTGGACTGTTCAAGGCTGATGATGATGAAACTCCCTCGCGACACAGGCTATATTTGTATTGCGGGAAATGCCAAATAAAATAAGAAAAATAATTTGAATCCTGACAATCCCCATAAAGTTCACAGAAATTCGAACTCACCAACCCGACCAAGTAAACACTTTCCAAGTTCATTGAGCGCGTGTTATTGGCGATAACTAAAATATTAAGGCACAATGATAAGATTGATAAGTGTACAGCCGTATACCTACCCGACGACCCAGAACAGGTAGGGCTCCGCGTTCTTCCTGTTGGCGAGCAGGTGCGCGGGCGCCTGGAACAACATGGCGTGCTCCCGCACTCCCACCAGGATCTTGTTGAGGGCTGACGACGTCGCCTGGTTGCGCTTGAACCTGCGCACACACTTATTGACGATACCAATTCAGAAAGGCAACCAAATGCCTTTCTGAATTGGTTATTATTAAGCAGTCTCACAACACAACGTCAAAAAAGACGTATATTCCTTTTTAAGGCGCTGACAACCGCTATTGAGTTGAGCTGTTGCTGTCACTGTCGGATTGTATACATAAGAAAGAGAAGGGCGACGACGACGGGACGTTCAAATCTTTTTACAAACCATAAAATAAATTAATTACTTAAAAATAAGTTGAGTAGTGAAAAATTAAAAAACAACCAAGTTCTGTATTTAAATATAATACATTATTGTTATAAATTTTACTAACGTATGTTGATAAGTAATACAGATATTTTTGCTGGAAGATAATTTTAAGAGGTTATTTTACTATTTTTTTGTATCGAGAAAACTTTTCAAAAACATGTTTTGAATACAACTCTCAGAAACTTTTGCTTGTTTGCCATTTGGCTGTTGTTAGCGTCTTAAGGATCTTTGTTGGTGTGAGTGTTTTAACAGACTTCGCCGGCGGCTCTATCCCCGTGAGACTCTTTATTTAAAGACCCTTTGAGGATTTTTGGAAAATCCCCTTCTAAGGAGTTAGGAGTGGACTTCCCAAAAATCCTCTCATAGTGCTCCCCTAAGCTTCCCATAAACACACATGCCTAATATAACCTTCTTACAACCAGTACTGGCAGTGCCACGTCTGTCGGTCAATCAGTAACGAGAGATTGTATTTTACTTGTGGCCTATCAAAATGACTCCATGCCGCCTGAGCAGTCATGGAGTCCCATAGCAAAAGTCATCATACCAATAAAATATCAATAATAATGGCGTGTTGGCATAATAGCTCGTATTTTGTTGGCCTAGTAAAAGCTTTTTACATTTAATTTTAATTTTATACAATAGAATAAGATTTGACAGACCTAATGCTATGCTGCAGCAGGTCATGTATGGTGGTGCACGCGTGTCGGAACACTGACACGATGTACGAGTACAGCACGTTGTCGGCGTCAGACTCGATACTCCCGACCGGCGCTAGTAACACTCCGCGCGCGCTCTCCAGCTGGATGAAGTGGAACAATACGTTCTCGTCGCCTGATGTTATCCTGCAACAATTGTATGGTTATATTATAATATATATATATATATATATATATATATATATATATATATATATATATATATATATATATATATTTTTTTTTTTATAGAATCACGCCTGTATCATAGTATAAAAAGAATAGTAGGATAGCTTCATACAAATAGGCCGCCGCCGCGCCGCGCCAGTTTGAATGTACGCGTGAGTCTTGGGCGCCGTGTACGCACGCACTTTTCACGCACACAATCTCATAGACGAGTGCGGCGTCAGTACGGGATGCGCCGCGCGTCTGATCGCGAGGATTCATGTAGGTACTACACTGCTCGCCCACTCGAATTGTTTATGTACATTCAGTTTTGTAATAAACGTTATTAATATTATACAATGTGTTAAACGACAGTAAATTTAACTTGTTACATTTTTCTCATTTAGATAGTTAAATAACGCTTAGGTAGTCAGTAGGTATTTGAAAAAAAAATATATGCAAGCTTAAATTGTTAAGTATTCAGCGCGATCACTTAAAAAAACGGAAAAAGAAAAAGCGCGCGCGCCGACAAAGCCGGCGCCGCGGTGTTAACAAGTGACAACCCGTGCGTCAACGCAAGAGTAGGCAATTAACTCGCCGAGCGGCCTGTTAGCTAACCTACTATTCTGTTTAGGGTTCCGTACCTAAAAGGTAAAAAACGGGACCCTATTACTAAGCCTCCGCTGTCTGTCTGTCTGTCCGTCTGTCTGTCTGTCACCAGGCTGTATCTCATAAACCGTGATAGCTAGAAAGCGGAAATTTTCACAAATTATGTATTTCGGTTACCGCTATAAAAACAAATACTAAAAATAAAAAAAAAAATATTAAGGGGGAGTCCCATACAAAAAACGTGTTTTTTTTCGTATTTTTTGCTCAAAATGACTAACTGTAACAGGTAGACGCTTTAAATTTTCACAGAATATGTAGTCGTATATTACCTTTCAAAATAAATCATTTAATAAAAAAAGTAAATAATAAAGAGGGGCTCCCATACAACAAACGTAATTTTAAGCAATTTGTTGCTCGATCTTAATAAACAGGTAGAAACTTAAAAAGTATTTAAGTATACATACAACGAACGTGATTTGCTTTTATAGATGATGGTACGGAACCCTTCGTGCGCGAGTCCGACTCGCACTTGCCCAATTTTTTTACTATGCCTGTATCCCCGAAGGGGGGAGGGGGATTTGCGTCTAAGTAGCAGTCATTAATTATGAGAAGCTGAGATGTTTTCTGCGAATAAATGTTAGCGTTCTCAACATTATACTATCGGGGTATTATCTTGTTAGTTATAAGTTATGTGGTGATTAACTTATAATAATATAGCTTTACCAGATCAAGCGAAAAATATAAATCAGTTTTTTTATGTGTAATATTACACCTCTGCCTACCGAAGGTATAGGCAGAGGTGTAATATTACACTCACATTTCGTCATGAATTTTTAGGTCCCACGTAATAGGGGGCGAGCTTATTGCCGTTACCGGGCACATTATGGCCGGCGCAGACTGACGGCACGGCATGCCGCGTCATACCGAGGCGTCCAATTGACTGGAATTTTATATCAGTAGCACTTCTTGCTGAAGATGAAGAACGACAAATACAAACTGATATGTCGATGAGAAAACAATTCTGGATACATTATTTATGAGAACAAGATTTACTAAAAGTGAATTCAGGAACTTATTTACCTCCTGGTTACGTCGTGGCACACTGCGGGACGCCGTGGCATGCGGCGGCGTCCCGAAGTATGCCGCGGCATGCCGCGACGTGCCGCGGCGGGCTGCGGTACCATTGTATCGAAACAAAGTAATATGAATCCTAAACTCATTGAAATAAGAATGAAAATTACTTGATCAATAATAAAATCCTTTGCCATGCCGTGCCATGCCGCGACGTCAGTGCGCGCCGGCCTTTACCAGACTCCGTGCTGCTACTGAGAATTTCCTGACGGAAAAACTCAATAACACTTTGTTTTGGTTATATTACTACTATTATAAACGAACAGAAAGATGTGGAATGGTGAATGTAAAGGCAAAGCCTGAGGTTTGTAAGGATAGAAGCAAGATGCGTTTTGTTGACTCTGTATGCACCGACGGAAAAAAGGCGTGACAATGTTTGTAAGAATAGATGAACGGATGGGTGGATGGATGGATCAATGGAAGGATAGATGGATGCTTCAATGGATGCATCAGTGCATGGATGGGTGTATCTAAAGCAGGGTTCGAGGATATATATCAAGATATATATCCGATATATATCCGATAAAATCAACGTCGATTCGACGATATATATCAAATGTTTTTTGTGATATATTGCAATACAAAAATGGTTTAAAAAGAATATTATTTTTGCGTTTGTAACTGTATTTATACTTCCCAAATGTAGATGGCGTGGGAGTAGAGTTAAAACATACTCCCTAATGGTACATTCTAATCTAAAAATGGCAACACTTCTGCCGGTATTAATGGCGTCAGTCCGTCAGTGGTGTCAGAAAAAAATCGTTACGAAAAACTAAGTACTCAAATGAATAAAACATTAAAAACATTTCAGTGTTTTATTTCTTGATCATTTTAGTATGTTTATGAAACACATGCAAATAGTATTCATAAATAATACAATGAAATAATAATATGACTTTCATACAAAATTAATATATATCGAACTTTATAAATATCCGATATATATCGTAAATATCCGATATTTTGATATGTATAATAAATATCGGATATTTTCGAACCCTGATCTAAAGATAGATGGATAGGCCTTTTTTATTGAATAGGTGACAAGGCACAAAAAGCCGGCTCGTAACATAGGTTTAGTCTCATGTTTAATATTACCTGTGTGCGGTGACGTGGTTAATCTCGGTCAGCAAAGATTTCCTAATGTCTGACATGTCGATGCTACCGCTTGCCCTGCTCCCGTCCTGTATCGCAAACACAACATATAAGTTGTATGTAACATGACAGTGAAGGTTTGTTTATTACACAATAAAATTATACTATTAATTATCACTGTAGACGTCAAGTGGTGTTATCAGTGTGGTGACGGATTAAGAATACGGAATGTCACCTCCCCGTATCATCCCATGGGTGTCGTAAGAGCCGACAGAGGGAGCATATTATGCAGAGAACAGCACTGTAAGAGAAGGAAAACTTGATACAAACCCTATACCAACCCGTTTGGCCAGCGTGGTATAGTAGGCCAATTCCTCCTTTCAAAGGAGAGGCCTAATCCAGCAGTGGACTGTTAAAGGCTGATGATGAAGATAGACGGCAAGTGCTTTGATATACAAATAGCTCTTGCACCTGGGCGATCTTTTATGAAACGTATTTAACAGCATTTATGTTATGAACTCGAGAAACGATTTCTTTTGTCTTTATTAAAAAGTTTTCTCGTTGAGCGACATCGTCAGCCTATTTTCTCTCTGAACGACTAAAAAATTAATTGTAAATCACACATGTAGGTCTCGTACTGTTTTAGCCATCAAGTTTCCAACTTTTAATCAGTCACAACACCAAGCCACAAGAAATTATTGCAATTGCAACCCTGCATTGCGACAAGTGCAAAGTTACAAATTATAAAATGGACGCCAATCTCAGACCTTGGGATTTATACGTAAAGTACAGTAGGTCTAAATAGATGTTAAAACTCATAAATTTTGCTTGCAACTTAGGAAACAAACTTTAAGTAAAGTTTATAAGCAATCCTATATTTTAAAGTTAACAAGTGTTTACGATATTATTTTTTGTATTTGTGTACTCACAAGTCGGTCCCAGTCGGAGTCGGATCCAGAAGAGTCCCTGTGCGCGCGCAGCTCGCGGTCCGCGCGCCGACCCTGCACGCGCTCGCAGCTCACCTCGCTACAATATACAACACGTGCTAACTAAACTGTCCACAGTGTGTCATAGGTCCGCGCGCCGACCCTGCACGCGCTCGCAGCTCACCTCGCTACAATATACAACACGTGCTAACTAAACTGTCCACAGTGTGTCATAGGTCCGCGCGCCGACCCTGCACGCGCTCGCAGCTCACCTCGCTACAATATACAACACGTGCTAACTAAACTGTCCACAGTGTGTCATAGGTCCGCGCGCCGACCCTGCACGCGCTCGCAGCTCACCTCGCTACAATATACAACACGTGCTAACTAAACTGTCCACAGTGTGTCATAGGTCCGCGCGCCGACCCTGCACGCGCTCGCAGCTCACCTCGCTACAATATACAACACGTGCTAACTAAACTGTCCACAGTGTGTCATAGGTCCGCGCGCCGACCCTGCACGCGCTCGCAGCTCACCTCGCTACAATATACAACACGTGCTAACTAAACTGTCCACAGTGTGTCATAGGTCCGCGCGCCGACCCTGCACGCGCTCGCAGCTCACCTCGCTACAATATACAACACGTGCTAACTAAACTGTCCACAGTGTGTCATAGGTCCGCGCGCCGACCCTGCACGCGCTCGCAGCTCACCTCGCTACAATATACAACACGTGCTAACTAAACTGTCCACAGTGTGTCATAGGTCCGCGCGCCGACCCTGCACGCGCTCGCAGCTCACCTCGCTACAATATACAACACGTGCTAACTAAACTGTCCACAGTGTGTCATAGGTCCGCGCGCCGACCCTGCACGCGCTCGCAGCTCACCTCGCTACAATATACAACACGTGCTAACTAAACTGTCCACAGTGTGTCATAGGTCCGCGCGCCGACCCTGCACGCGCTCGCAGCTCACCTCGCTACAATATACAACACGTGCTAACTAAACTGTCCACAGTGTGTCATAGGTCCGCGCGCCGACCCTGCACGCGCTCGCAGCTCACCTCGCTACAATATACAACACGTGCTAACTAAACTGTCCACAGTGTGTCATAGGTCCGCGCGCCGACCCTGCACGCGCTCGCAGCTCACCTCGCTACAATATACAACACGTGCTAACTAAACTGTCCACAGTGTGTCATAGGTCCGCGCGCCGACCCTGCACGCGCTCGCAGCTCACCTCGCTACAATATACAACACGTGCTAACTAAACTGTCCACAGTGTGTCATAGGTCCGCGCGCCGACCCTGCACGCGCTCGCAGCTCACCTCGCTACAATATACAACACGTGCTAACTAAACTGTCCACAGTGTGTCATAGGTCCGCGCGCCGACCCTGCACGCGCTCGCAGCTCACCTCGCTACAATATACAACACGTGCTAACTAAACTGTCCACAGTGTGTCATAGGTCCGCGCGCCGACCCTGCACGCGCTCGCAGCTCACCTCGCTACAATATACAACACGTGCTAACTAAACTGTCCACAGTGTGTCATAGGTCCGCGCGCCGACCCTGCACGCGCTCGCAGCTCACCTCGCTACAATATACAACACGTGCTAACTAAACTGTCCACAGTGTGTCATAGGTCCGCGCGCCGACCCTGCACGCGCTCGCAGCTCACCTCGCTACAATATACAACACGTGCTAACTAAACTGTCCACAGTGTGTCATAGGTCCGCGCGCCGACCCTGCACGCGCTCGCAGCTCACCTCGCTACAATATACAACACGTGCTAACTAAACTGTCCACAGTGTGTCATAGGTCCGCGCGCCGACCCTGCACGCGCTCGCAGCTCACCTCGCTACAATATACAACACGTGCTAACTAAACTGTCCACAGTGTGTCATAGGTCCGCGCGCCGACCCTGCACGCGCTCGCAGCTCACCTCGCTACAATATACAACACGTGCTAACTAAACTGTCCACAGTGTGTCATAGGTCCGCGCGCCGACCCTGCACGCGCTCGCAGCTCACCTCGCTACAATATACAACACGTGCTAACTAAACTGTCCACAGTGTGTCATAGGTCCGCGCGCCGACCCTGCACGCGCTCGCAGCTCACCTCGCTACAATATACAACACGTGCTAACTAAACTGTCCACAGTGTGTCATAGGTCCGCGCGCCGACCCTGCACGCGCTCGCAGCTCACCTCGCTACAATATACAACACGTGCTAACTAAACTGTCCACAGTGTGTCATAGGTCCGCGCGCCGACCCTGCACGCGCTCGCAGCTCACCTCGCTACAATATACAACACGTGCTAACTAAACTGTCCACAGTGTGTCATAGGTCCGCGCGCCGACCCTGCACGCGCTCGCAGCTCACCTCGCTACAATATACAACACGTGCTAACTAAACTGTCCACAGTGTGTCATAGGTCCGCGCGCCGACCCTGCACGCGCTCGCAGCTCACCTCGCTACAATATACAACACGTGCTAACTAAACTGTCCACAGTGTGTCATAGGTCCGCGCGCCGACCCTGCACGCGCTCGCAGCTCACCTCGCTACAATATACAACACGTGCTAACTAAACTGTCCACAGTGTGTCATAGGTCCGCGCGCCGACCCTGCACGCGCTCGCAGCTCACCTCGCTACAATATACAACACGTGCTAACTAAACTGTCCACAGTGTGTCATAGGTCCGCGCGCCGACCCTGCACGCGCTCGCAGCTCACCTCGCTACAATATACAACACGTGCTAACTAAACTGTCCACAGTGTGTCATAGGTCCGCGCGCCGACCCTGCACGCGCTCGCAGCTCACCTCGCTACAATATACAACACGTGCTAACTAAACTGTCCACAGTGTGTCATAGGTCCGCGCGCCGACCCTGCACGCGCTCGCAGCTCACCTCGCTACAATATACAACACGTGCTAACTAAACTGTCCACAGTGTGTCATAGGTCCGCGCGCCGACCCTGCACGCGCTCGCAGCTCACCTCGCTACAATATACAACACGTGCTAACTAAACTGTCCACAGTGTGTCATAGGTCCGCGCGCCGACCCTGCACGCGCTCGCAGCTCACCTCGCTACAATATACAACACGTGCTAACTAAACTGTCCACAGTGTGTCATAGGTCCGCGCGCCGACCCTGCACGCGCTCGCAGCTCACCTCGCTACAATATACAACACGTGCTAACTAAACTGTCCACAGTGTGTCATAGGTCCGCGCGCCGACCCTGCACGCGCTCGCAGCTCACCTCGCTACAATATACAACACGTGCTAACTAAACTGTCCACAGTGTGTCATAGGTCCGCGCGCCGACCCTGCACGCGCTCGCAGCTCACCTCGCTACAATATACAACACGTGCTAACTAAACTGTCCACAGTGTGTCATAGGTCCGCGCGCCGACCCTGCACGCGCTCGCAGCTCACCTCGCTACAATATACAACACGTGCTAACTAAACTGTCCACAGTGTGTCATAGGTCCGCGCGCCGACCCTGCACGCGCTCGCAGCTCACCTCGCTACAATATACAACACGTGCTAACTAAACTGTCCACAGTGTGTCATAGGTCCGCGCGCCGACCCTGCACGCGCTCGCAGCTCACCTCGCTACAATATACAACACGTGCTAACTAAACTGTCCACAGTGTGTCATAGGTCCGCGCGCCGACCCTGCACGCGCTCGCAGCTCACCTCGCTACAATATACAACACGTGCTAACTAAACTGTCCACAGTGTGTCATAGGTCCGCGCGCCGACCCTGCACGCGCTCGCAGCTCACCTCGCTACAATATACAACACGTGCTAACTAAACTGTCCACAGTGTATCATAATGTTACGAATGGCGATATTTTGAAAATAATGCGGTGAATGAGAGAACTAGAAGAGAGTGGATATATCGGTAGTTTTTAAGTGTTTCATCTATTCTCTACTACATGGTGTTACTGTTTGTTTACTCAAAGTACCTATCTATTATGTTTCCGACTGTCACGAGAACATTCTCGGGAAGACTAGAAATGACTAGTTTGTTATCCGGCCGGTATAAATACCGCGTGGACGAGCGAATCAAGACAGAACAGTTGAATAATCGGAGCGATCAAGAAGCGAAGGAGTGCGAAGATTAAGGAAGTCGGAAGTGTTTTCTAGTATTTTAATTGGTGTTTTTAGTTGTGTGTAATTAAATGTGTAATAAATAAAGTACAGTTTAGTGGCATAGTGCATTTAATTTAACACCGAACCCCAGCTCGTAACAATAATAATATCTAACAAGTCCGACACCTAAGGAGTAAGCGCCGCATACGAAACCTATCAACAGTATAACCGCGCGACACGAGTGGGGCTAAACATTCAAGGATTTTATATTATCATTTCAAAATGCAAAGTTAAAGAGCACCGCGCCATTGAAGTAACCAACTCACGGTGGACCGTGCGCACCGGTACAGTAACTCCTATACGGACACGTCTGCGCTATATCATGGTACCAGCTTGCATAGGAAGCCAGCGTCGCGTCGTACCTATTACTCAATAATGTGCGCTACGTTAGCTATGAAACGTAAAATAAATGTCGTTTGCCGCCGCCAAGTGGTTATTGTTTCATGGAAGTGGATGTCATAATGGTTTCACTCGTGAACAAATTAGTTAAGTATTCTGTGTTTACTCGTTCAAGAGATAACACTTTACGAAACTGATTCGTAGTCATTTATCAAGTTAAAACCAATATAAACTTGGATGGGACCAATGACCAAACGATAAGTATATTCTTACATACATACATTGTCTCACGCCTTTAACCCCGCAGAGGTAGGCAGAGGTGTAATTCCAGACTCCGTGCTGCTACTGAGAATTTCGTGACAGAAAAACCCAATAACACTGCCCGACCCAGAAATCGAACCCGGGACCTCCCGATCCCACGCGCACATTTATGCCGCGAGACCAACGAGGCAGTCGTATAGGGTTTGATGTCGAGTTTTCCGTCTCTACGCAAAGATGGTATTTGCATCGTGTTATCCCTCAGTCGCCTCTTACGACACCCACGGGAATATAGGGGGTGGTGACACTTGTATTCTATGCCGTCAACCACACGACCATGTATATCCTTCCAAACGATAAAATAATTTCCCAACAAAGACCTGAGGTAACAATCAAAACAAACATACAACTAAGGGCGTCGCCACTTCGCCAGCCAATTGTCTGTATGGAAAATGAGATTTGTAGGGATTTTTGAATCTGTAGAGGGGGCAGCTACCCCCCCCTGCTCTCCTTTGACAACGCCCTTGCATACAACCAAAGCGTATTGAGAACTTTCTCCTTTTTTTAAGTCAGTTAAAAACAGCTCAAACGAAATGTAAAAGGCATCGGAATAAATATAGAAGTGCGTACCTGTTGCTCTTCAGGCTGTTGGAGTCCTCGGAGTAGCTGACGTCGACGCTGGAGTGTCGGTACTTGTGGTGCTGGCTCAGCGCGCCTCCCTCCCCTGTACCTCCTGCACCTCCTGCACCCCCCACACCACCAGAGAGCTGCTCCGATGAGTTGTGGCGCCGCTTGTCCAGAGGAGCCTTGGACAGCTTCAGGGTCGAGGTCTTCAGAGTGCCGTCGGACTTCAACGCTGGGAACATAGACAATGGGCAATGTACACAAATATGTCTTCTTGAAGAGTCTGCTAGATAAGAAAGACCTAGGTTTCGCCTGTTTCACATCTAATTCGCTGAAGTGGTAATTATTGAATTAAGTATTTTTTTTTGTTTTAAACAACAAAAAGCCTTGCTGTTTGCATAGTAGTATCGTCCGAATTCTAAATTACGCTATTAAAAGTTACAGGTGCCGTAGCTAAACACAGTAAGCACAAATTCCTGACTTAAAACGTGTTAACTTAGTTCACCAAGTATCACCTAGCCTGCTCAAAGGGTATTTGACCTCTTTCATAGGAGAAACACCGCACACCGTTACCATGCAGGCAGAACTCATAACTCCTCAGCCTTCGACAATGTATTAACGCGTGGCTGCTTTCTAGCCACACAAACATAAGCATTTGCCAACGAAACGCTAAGAAGAAGATGGCTATGGCTAGATGATGTAGGAACTTACAATTGATCTCTCGTATCTTCCTGCCGTGCTTGGTGAGGTAGTCGGGCTGCGTCTCGAGCTGCGGCCGCGAGTTGGATGGGAGCCACGCGGTCAGGTACTGGTGCAGGCCCACGTCCACCAGCAGCTGCAGGCACGACTCGCACTCCTCCACGTAGAACGGGGAGGGGGGAGTCACGCCTACTGCCTGCGAATAATGGAAAGACGCAGGTACAGAAAAAAATGGCGTTACATTATTTAAGACAAAAGGCATGCGCACGGTAGAACAGAGTTCAGTCGTTGCCCATCAGTCCTGAGGATGCCTCGTGCAGAGGCGAAACACGTGCCGAAGCATAGTCGGCGCAGAGACCGGGATACTGCATGTCAGGTATTTTCCCGGAACCTATTACATACTATATCCCTTATCCTTGCTAACATTCTATGAATTCCATAGACACAGTGAAGCCGTTTTTAGCTTATCTCCTATAGATGAATATGTCGTAATGCGCCATATCACGGGTATGAAGTCAATTGCTGAGGGATGTGACCATATTACTTTGAAAATGTTAAATATGTCTTTGCCCTACGTGCTTCCTTCCGTGACTGACATTACTAATCGTTCCTTGGAATCATCTACCTTTCCTGATTTGTGGAAAATCGCAGCGGTTAGACCGCTTGCAAAAAAACCGAACCCAACTACTGTATCTGATTTACGACCCATTAGCATTTTACCCTGTATTTCTAAAGTAATAGAAAAAGTTGTCTGTCAGCAACTGTCAAACTATCTAGAAAAAAAAAAAATCCTACCTGCCTTTCAGTCGGGATTTAGGAAACGTCATGGTACTTCAACAGCTCTGCTAGATGTTACCGATAACATTTTGTCTGCTCAGGACTCTGGCATGTGTACTGTCCTCGTTTTGCTAGATTATTCTCGCGCTTTCGACAGCATTGACGTTTCTTTGCTCCTATCAAAGCTACGCTACTACGGGTTTGACCAGAAGACGATACAATGTTTTCATAGCTATCTCGATAACCGTCAGCAGTACGTCGAATTGAGGAGAAATGATGGCAGTGTTAGTTTGTCTGAGCCGGCCAACGTCAAAAGAGGAGTTCCGCAAGTTTCCATACTTAGCCCCATATTATTTAGCTTGTATTGCGCCGATGTAGTCAAGTGTATCCAGTCTTGCAGTTATCATATATATGCTGATGATATTCAGGTATATGTTTCTTTCCGTCCACATGAATATGAAGCAGCTATTACTGCTCTGAACAAGGACCTAAAGAACATATCTGACTGGAGTGAGAGTAACTGTCTTATGCTTAACCCTACTAAGACCAAATATTTGCTCTTTGAAGCAAAACACAAGATTGACGCATTACCCACGCTGACAATATCTTTGATGGGCCAGCCTATTGTCAAGGTCAATGAAGCGCGCAATTTTGGGTTACGCATGGACAGTGAGCTCAGATTTGCAGAACATATAGCGGAATGTGTTCGAAATTGTTTTTACCGCCTGAAAATTTTATACAGAATGAGGCAACATTTATCTGAGGAACTTAGAGTGCAATTAGTCGAGTCACTGGTTCTATCAAACTTAATTATGCTGACACCGTGTACGGGCCAAGACTTTTAGCAAGAACCAAGCGTCTCATTCAACGTGTTCAAAACGCTTGCGCCCGTTTTTGTTTCCACATCCCACCTAGAAGCCACGTCACACCATTAATGTACCACACATTTAACCAACACTCAATCTTGAATATGAAATCGCGCAGAAAGTTACACTTGGCATGCCTACTATTCGGTGTCCTCAAATATAAGGAACCAGCATACCTTCATAGTAAGCTAAATTGGGTCACGAGTCAGAGGGAGTGTTCGAGTAGAACGTGCGCACAACAACTGTCCATACACAATCATAATTCTGCTGCGTTCCGAGGTAGTTTCCGTTACGCAGCTTCAAAAGTATGGAACAACCTACCCCCGCCTCTGAGGCAAATAAACAGTACTGTCACATTCAAAAAGCGTCTTCGGCAGTATCTATTGGTATCTCAGTGTGAACTGCGTAACGCAAATGTCGACATGTCTTTTATTTAAATACATGTACTAATTGAAGCAATTTGATGTCCGAATGACTTAGTTAATTTATCATATCAGTCTATATTATTAACATATTAATTATTATCATTTATGTGTAATAATAATATGCAGTATAAATAATTAATTTTAATATAATCTTATTTAACATGATTTTAATATAATATGATTTAACAAAACATAATTCTAATGTAATTTAATCTAATATAATAATTTATATAATTGTAATAAAATTTAAATATAATTTAAAAAAATATGATATTAATATAATTTCACCTTACATAATTTTATTTAATTTTATTATAATATAATTTTAATATAATTAATTTAATTTTAATATAATTTAATTTTAATAAAAATTGCCCAGAGTGCCGCTCTGCCTGCCCTACCCTTTCTCCGCGGCCTATTCTCGTGCCTAGGTTTTTAACGAAAGTGATTTGCGAGTGGTTATTTTCCTTTTATATATATATATATAAATATTATTTTTTTTGTCTGCCTTTTGAGTGCATGTGATTGCATATTGTATTATATGTATATTTTAATATAACGCATAACTATTTGTGTATTTTGCATTGTGAGTGAGCGCGACACCTGGTTGGGCATCCGTAGTGGGTGAATGGGAGCCAAGAGAATATCAGCGCCCAGTATGCATCAGCTATACTGGGCATAATGCTGACTTGGCTACCCTTTTGGTCAGCACTGGGACACATACTCGATATATTTTTTTTTTGTTTTTTTGATCTGCAAATTCTTCTCTATGTCTATTGAAGGCGAATGTGCCTTTGTAATCAGTTTCGTTCTCTTAAAATATTGTATGTTGTTCTGTTTGTGCTGTATCCAAATAAATGTTTCTTTCTTTCTTCTTTTATCCTTTGCCATTAGAGGAGTTGACAGTTGGGGTGGTCATTCGAGGGAGCGCGGTGCTCTTTCCTTCCATTACGGTACAATGGAGTTCCGCCAAGTAACGCCTGATTCAAACAACTAAGCCAAAATACTTCCACAGCTGGACCTAGGACATTTTTCGGGAGTTGCCCATATTCCCTCTATCAGGCTTCAAACTCAACTTTGAGTAGTAGAGTTAGATGAAAACCCTGACTGCGAGAGTCAAGGTTTTCATCGCGATACAAAATTACTATATGTTTTTTTTTATAAATGGTCAACACCACGCAGTTGCTTATCCGTAAACGTGGAGTTCACATAACTCGTATTATTTTTTAAAACTTATATCTTATAGTAAAATTAAAACCCATAAATACTCACGTCTTCGGTACAGCCGCCGGCCTCCATGAGAGTGGCCAGTATAAAGTGTCCTTTGCCCACGGTGAGCAGGAACCAGCGGCCGTCTGAAATTCTATGTCAATTGATTTTAAAAGCCCCACGTATACATATACATGAACTGTTACTTACAGTATAGTTTTATTATTTTTTTTATAGACTCACGCCTGTATCCCCTAAGGGGTAGGCAGAGGTGTAATATTACACCCATATTTCGCCATTAATTTTTAGGTCCCACGTATTAGGGGGCGAGTCCATTGCCGTTACCGGGTCCATCACCAGACTCCGAGCTGCTACTAAGAATTCGGAAAAAACCAGTAACGCTTTTGCCCGACCCGGGAATCGAACCCGTGACCTCTGATCAGCAGTCGCATACGCTATCCACTGGGGGCTTATTCACTATGACCACTGAAATACCATGCTCAAGACGTGTGTCGTCGTGACGTGCACTAGACGTAAACGTGATTCAGTAACGTGACGTACCACGACAATCAAAATATTGTATTCAGTATGCCATACGACAGCTTGTCTACGCCTAGTTATCAATTTCACAACATTCGTTCATAAATCTTAATGCCGGTTTGCCGGCTCAATTTCGATTTTATAAATATTATTTTACTAACTTGTAATTTTCAGTATAAGCTACAGTACAAATAAAAAAGGTTAATAAAACTTAAATTATATTATTTTAGTTCAATTTCGCTAGGAACAATCTCAAAATAAAAAATTGATCTTCAAAGTTTAGTTCATCTTTTGTACTTAAGTCAATTTTTGAACGAAAACATAATGATGACATTGATGACAGACATGACAGTTGCAGTCGCGCTACAATCAGGCCTCCTTCACTCGGCCGTACCTACAGCGATAAGTGCCTACACTTTCGCGCGGCTTCCACGCCGCGTCATCACCGCTCGCGCGCAGGGGGCTTATTCACTATGACCATTTTGAAGTCTTAACGTGTTTAAACGTGTTAGTTACCCACGTCGGCACGTTATTGACTTAAACGGTATTCACTATGCCAACTTCAAGTTTGACAAGCATGGTAGCGCACGTTTCGGACACGGTTTTAGTTGTCAAAATTCCGTGAGCTAAGAGGTCACGTAACATGCACGTAACGCGTTTATTGTAAAACGATAGAGGATTAATAAGTACTAAGTTTATTTGTTTTATATTATTTTCAGTGTCCGTTAGTGGTTAAATGCTAAGTTTATTTGCTTTTTTATTTACCAGTGTCCGTGTCAAAGTTATTTAATTAAATATTATCTTAATATATAAAATCCTTGCGTTACTGACTGACTGACAGACACGCTACAGCCGAAACTATTGGACGCAGGAAGCTGAAATTTGGCATGTATGTTCCTTGAGGACCGTAGGGGTGCACTAAGAAGGGATTTCCCGAAATTCCCTCGGGATCGGCCAAAACGGGTAAATTTAAAAAAAATGCAGGCGTAGCTGCCGGCATCCTCTATTGTTTTATGAAAATTGACGCCTCTCGCTGGCGCCAGCGTCTCACTCGTCTTCGGATAAAAAATAAATCCATTATGATTTATTAGATTCTGTTAGAATTGGGCTATTTGCTGCACTAACCGCACTTATATTTTTTATATTGTACCGCGACTGCAACTGTCATGTCTGTCATCAATGTCATCATTATGTTTTCGTTCAAAAATTGACTTAAGTACAAAAGATGAACTAAACTTTGAAGATCATTTTTTTATTTTGAGATTGTTCCTGGCGAAATTGAACTAAAATAATATAATTTAGGTTTTATTAGCCTTTTCTATTTGTACTGTAGCTTTTATTGAAAATTACAAGTTAGTAAAATAATATTTATAAAATCGAAATTGAGCCGGCAAACCGGCATTAAGATTTATGAACGAATGTTGTGAAATTGATAACTAGGCATAGACAAGCTATCGTATGGCATACTGAATACAATATTTTGATTGTCGAGGTACGTCACGTTACTGAAACACGTTTACGTTTAGTGCACGTCACGACGACACACGTCTTGAACATGGTATTTCAGTGGTCATAGTGAATAAGCCCCCAGGGCTAGCTAATAACGTGAATTTTAATAGTGAACAATAAAAATGTTCACATCACAAGTCTGGTGCAAAGTATTGCTCATTTAACGGATGTGTGTCGGAAGCAACTTGAAATTTTGATTTTATTTATTTTACGAGAGCAACTTGAAAATTGTACTTTTTATTTGTTGAGATATCTCAACAATTATGGTGTCAAATTAAAGATCTAGTTCAAAAACCATTTTATTTGTTTGAATCATGTAAATCGGTCTACGCGTTTAGGAAATAACTAAGAATTAGTATAGTGAAAATGTAAACCACCAGAATTTTTGTGGTTTTCGTTCTACGAGCACAAATAGTGGGATAGGATACTTATAGTATAAATATTTATTATTAGGTACGTGGTCAAGTAGGTAGATAGACAATGAATAAATATTATAGTAG
The DNA here is from genome assembly GCA_944739405.2 of Euclidia mi. Classification (NCBI taxonomy): domain Eukaryota; kingdom Metazoa; phylum Arthropoda; class Insecta; order Lepidoptera; family Erebidae; genus Euclidia; species Euclidia mi. The sequence continues at coordinate 270,001 of OX123194.2, read as the reverse complement.
CAGCGGCAAGTCGACAACCGTTATGTGTTAGAAAAGAGCGGGAACAGTTAGGTCAATATCGCGTTAGGTACTGAATGCTCATGCGAGCTGAATTGCACTTTCTTGCTTAGTAGCAAGAGTCGCCATTTCTTTAAATTGGTTTGCGAAGTGGTGCTTCTGTTCGTAAGAACTATCTATTCTGTGCTACAATATAAAAAATATAAGTGCGGTTAGTGCAGCAAATAGCCCAATTCTAACAGAATCTAATAAATCATAATGGATTTATTATTTATCCGAAGACGAGTGAGACGCTGGCGCCAGCGACAGGCGTCAATTTTCATAAAACATAATATTTAATTAAATAATTTTGACACGGACACTGGTAAATAAAAAAGCAAATAAACTTAGCATTTAACCACTAACGGACACTGAAAATAATATAAAACAAATAAACTTAGTACTTATTTATCCTCTATCGTTTTATAATAAACGCGTTACGTGCATGTTACGTGACCTCTTAGCTCACGGAATTTTGACAACTAAAACCGTGTCCGAAACGTGCGCTACCGTGCTTGTCAAACTTGAAGTTGGCATAGTGAATACCGTTTAAGCCAATAACGTGCCGACGTGGGTAACTAGCACGTTAAAACACGTTAAGACTTCAAAATGGTCATAGTGAATAAGCCCCCAGGACTACGGAGGCAGTCATATAATATAGTAGCCATATAAAATGGCTTCTTTTTACTCGACTGGCGCAGATGGAGGAAGGATTAAGAACACAAAAAGTCAGTACCCTCTTGCATTCCGCGGGTGTCGTAAGATGCGACATAGGAAAATACACGAAGCGAATAAGGTCTTTGAGAAGAGACGGAAAACTCGACATCACAACCTGTACCAACCCTAGGTGGGTTGGTACAGGTTGTGATGTCGAGGCAGCGTGGTCAAGTAGATGTAAGGCTTAAATCCAGCAATGGACTGTGAATGTGAATATGACAGTTTGCGACATTTTAATTTGTCATCTTGCGAATGTGGCATCGTGCACTTAATTCCAGTTGGTGCAGTGTCAAACTGGCGAGGCGGCCGTTTAAACTACTACGACAGCGGTACAGTCTAGGATTCGATTTTAAGCATGTAGTTTATTCGATTTCATAACGGTAGATGAAATTATCATTGTCCTGAGTGTGACCAATCATAGATATAAAGAAATCTCTCTGGAGTCGGTCTCTCATGTCTGAGGATCCTGGTCAGCATTGGGGTTGCTTCTGGAGCGGATTATCTGCCGCCATCTGTTCCTATCTAGCGCGTCTCCCACGAGCATCTACAATTTGGAGAACGACGAGTCTTTTACTTTATCGCTCATTCGCTCCATCTTGTTGGTGAAAGACCGCGCCGCAATCTTTTGCCTTCAGTGTTCCCAACCACAACCAGTTTTGTAAGACTGTCGCCGCCTTTACGTACTGTTTGGCCAAAGTAGGATAGAATGCATTGCATATGGTGGACAAGCGGGTATATATTCCAAACTGGGATAGGATTGCTGCATTGGTACGTTTTGCGGTTCAATATTAAAGAAAGCTACTTACTTATATTCGTTGTCATCCTGTAGTGTGCGCGTCCTGTGCTCGTGTACGAACACCTCGGTCCACACGACGAGTCGCTGCAGCTCATGCTCGGCGCTCAGGCGCAGTACGGCGCCGAGCCGCAGGAGGGCGTGCACGTCGCGCAGGTCGGCGTCGCACGCGTGCGCGCCCAGCAGTACCCCGCGGTAGTACACGCATGAACCTATCACCGTGTACAGGCGCTGGAAGTTCTCGATGTCGTCTGTCTGTAAGTAACAGGTACAACTTTCTGTTTGAGAAGAGTAAATCCTCAATGTATATTATGAAGGAATTTTGCGAAATTCCTAAGGGATTGAGCAGAAAATTTAAATAAAAATACGTGCAGATGGCATCTAGTTCTAATATAAATATGATCTGTTTCGTCTGTCAAATTCATGTTTCAGTTTGAGCAGACCAGATACGTAAGTGCAATCGTGCACTTTTCTATGCAGTAATTTATGAAACATCGCTCTCGCGACTAGTTACCGACTTTCTAAAGTAGGCGAACGCTATAATACACGGTAAACATCGGGAATGAGTGAAGTGAGGGTAAGTTTTTGTACGCTTGATTGCCACCAGAAACTAACAGAGGTAGGTAAACAAAACAAATTAACACTGCAATGGATCAAGGGCCACAGTGGCTCAAGAGGGAATGACGCAGCCGACGTACTTGCCAGAAGAGGGGCCACTTTATAGGTGGTGAGACCCGAGCCCATTATTCCCCTCCCTTCTGGTTTTTATCGCAACCTGGTAAGAAATAGGACCAGGACCCAACACAACCAGTCCTGGATTGGTATTGAAACATTTAGGCAGGCCAAGGCGGCTCTTCCCGCAGTAGACGGTAAGATAGCCAAACAAATCCTCCAGCTGTCCAAACAACAACTGCGGAAAGTCACGGCCGCCTACACAGGACACGGATTCTTTAATAAACACCTATTTACTATAGGTATCACCGACAGCCCGCTGTGCAAAGCCTGTATGACAGCAGACGAGACGGCAGCCCACCTGCTCCTCGACTGCCCTGAGGTCGCACAGTACAGGCAGCAGTACCTGACTAGATACAGCACCCTGAGGGAAGCAGTGGGCCACATCAAGAGTCTACTGGCCTTCCTCGAAGAGCTGGGGTGGCTTGAATGACGACACCATTCCCACCCGCACGCAAAATACACGCCAAGACGTGGAGTTGCGGAAATAGCCCGTGCAATCAAGTATCAAGTAAAAGGGTAAGTTTCTGCATCGTGGGAGTGGAGTTGCTGTATCACTACAATGCACATTTGCACATGAACATACACGTATGCATGGTATGCATGGACGCAGCGAATACAGGCGAGGGAAGAGCTCAACCTTCCTTCCTCTTCCCAAACCAAAATAAACCCTCCCCCAAAACAAAATTCTGGAACCACCAATGCGTGTACATGCATGAACACGTTCACAAGCACACATGCTTGTGTACAATTGCGAATAAACGATGGGTGCAAGCAAGGCTCAGTGGTGAGGCTTAAGGTCCATAGCGCAGCAAGTCACGTATCTACATGTACCTATACTTTTCACTGTGGATTTGTGTATTTATTTATGTCTATTCATGGAGGCGAAATAAATGTTTTGTATCTTACCTTTGTTTAAAACGGTCAGTTAGGTTATCACAATATGCATGAATAGCTGTATATTTACCCATTCTCTGTAGTCAGCGGCTTCCAGCTCAGTGAGTGCGTCGTCCACCTGCACCCTGACTTCAAGCGGCAAAGTCACCGCGTGCGCTCCCAACATGTCCTCGAGACACGGCCCCGCGCGCCCGCCGCCCTCGCCCGACACTTTGTTGAACACCAGCGACACGAATATGCGGCAGAACAAACTGTCCAACTTGTCCACGTTATTCGCCTTCGTGAAACAGGACTTCAGAGAACCATATAGAAATTCAAGGAGTCTGACTATATCAGCTATCGCTTTCTTAGCCGCAAACAAATTCACTTGCTTATTGGGAAACGCAACCAGCAGCAAGTCGCTGTAGTGTGATGTGTACGTGACGTTTATAAGCGTGTTGTTGTGCAGCACAGTGGAGGTGCTCGGCTCGCTGGTCCCCAGGGACTTGGGGCACAGGTGGTTCAGGGTCACGTATGCGCCCCTCGTGTTATACAGGAAGTTTTGGTTGAATGGGCGCGGGAAGCAGTACAGCACACCCTTGTCGTCATTACTGTTGTACTCAATGTCGTTGCAGCACAGGTACAGCACCGAACAGGCCGAGTCCTTGAGTTGTTGTGTGAGCGAGTCATCAGGAGCGCCCCTCGATGTCAGTAACCTCTGTATATCAATGTTATGCTCCTCTGAGGGCACTTGAAATGTCAACTTTGGATTGTTGTGGTCCTCAATTACTCTCTGCAGAATGTTGTTGATATTGTATGAGTTCACTTCTATTCCATTTATTTTCTCTAAATAGTATCCCTTTTTTATTTTTTGCATGTAAATAGCTCTGGCCTCTGTTAAAAACTCTGCAACCATTAATGTTTTGCCATCTGAGTGTGTCTCTAAGCTTATCCCAAAGAGCTTTTCTATTGGACAGTTCTTTTCACTACTGAATATCATGTTCTTGCTGACCTGGGGAGGTTAAGTTTCTGATCAAATTCTTTATAATAAGTAAGAATTTAGATAGCTTTATTCTTTACTTGACTAACAGGTCTAACAAATTGTAACTTGCATTGAGCGATAAATACCTGAATAACAATATGTTTGTCATCATTAGCCGTGCCCCTGTTGGAGAATGTGTTTGAGGACAATCCTCCATACCCTTCTTCTTTCTTGCCTGTATCAGCATTTTTACTTTTGTGTACTTTTAATACTTTAAAAATCCTACCTAGAATTAAAAACACATTTGTATTAAATAAATATACATGAGGAATCTGATAAATATAATTAAATTTCACTCTGCTGTAAATTGTCTAGTTAGTTAATTGTAGCTACTTATAACTGTCTCTAACACTACAAGTGAGTATATATTGCTTCAGTGCTTACATGGTAATATGGTTGCTCAGCAACAACACTTCACAATAAATTAAAAAGGGCTTATATTTTCAGGCTTACTGCCTCTGCCCCGACTGAACCTGTTCAAATTAATACTTGTTGTAAATACTTAAGAGAAATTGTCTATTAAGAAAGCCATAAATATTCTCTCCAGTTATGTTACTTTGAGTAACACCATTACTCCTTTATTAAACTCTGTGTCTTGTAACTTTAGGAGTTTCAAAACTTCTTCAAGCATAAATACTTTCAAGCATTCATAATTTGTACTCATAGAAATATTTATGTCTCAATGAATTATTTTATAAGTAAAGGTGAAATATATATTGCTATCAGCAATAATCATGAGATCAGTAGTGGTCATCCACCACTAAAAAATATTTGGCTTTTAAATTATAATTAACTTTGATACTTATATTGTACAACTTTGTATGTTTACCTTTGGTTGATCTTCTTGTTGATGTCCTTTTAAAGTTATTTCTGAGTTTGAATGTTTCACAACTCTCCAACAGAGGTACTTTACTGCTGTCTACAACATCATTTGCTGGTTTTACTTTAATGTAAGTCAGCTCTCCATCTTCCCCTACATCAGAATCCCATTCAGGCACAGAACTAAAAGCAAATCACATACTTATAGTAGTTTAACAAAACAACATACCACAACACTTAGAGCATTGATAAAAATATACCTTTCAGAATCTGAATATTTGGAGCCACCGGTTGAATTGGTCCAGTCGTTATCAGAGTCACAAGGACTCTCGTAACTTGCTTTATTCCCATAACTATTCATTATCTTCAACGTAAGGTATATTCCTCCTGGTTAACTATTATAATACTATCGACTGTTTGCCAACTCAAGAATCTAAATCTACATAAAACGGGAAGTATCTCATGGGTAGCTGCTGTAAAGTAGTAGTAAAGATTTATCGTATCGTTGCGCTTCTCTCCGTTTGCTGTATTTTTATATCAATAAATAAAACAAATCCAGAACAACATCAAATTACAAGTTTGTATATCACATACATATTAAAATTACAACTTATAAACAAATTAACTGATTTAAACTTAAACATGCCATTCCTATTATTTCCTATTTCCTCTACATTAATAACAAAAAAACGTTTTTGAACTTATTGACAGTGTTGTTTTGACACTAGTGACAGTGACCTTGACAGTGACAAATATTTGACGAAATTACACCGATCTGTGAGTTACATGGATTGGGCATACCTACGAAATTAGCGCGCATACCTACGAAACGTTGACGAATAAAATGGCTGCTGTTTGGGTTGTACTCCAGAATATTTTCGATATCGACATTGAGCTGGTTTAAGGTAAATAATACATTTATTTATTTATTTAATCTAAGGAGAGCTTGCAGATATATATCAGTAATAGTTACATATGTATATGAATAACCAAAAGCTAATAATTGGGGTTATTCTAAGGAACAGAAATTCAGAGCACAAAATGCAAAACACATACACAACAAAAAAGATATATATATATATATATATATATATATATATATATATATATATATATATATATATATATATGACTAGAAGGCTGGGTTGTACTTGGCCCAAAAATTGGCAATGCTGCCAGCGTTCTGGGCACGCTCCCAGTCGACGGCGATGTGGAGGACTTTTATGACGCCCTCTAAATTATTTTCTGTTTTCGTTTTATTTGTTTTGTATATACATATTTGGTAGGATAATATTTTAATTTAATAACAATTTAATACGCACATAACTCCGAAAAGTCATCGGTGCGCGCCTTGGATTCGAACCCGGACCCTCTGCGTAGCAGTCTATCGGTCTCTCCACTAGGCTATCCAGATCCCAAACCCACGGACACTTAAATATATATTTGCAGTAAGTTACTTTAGTTAGTTTAACCCCTTACCGCATGTATTTTTATTTTTTTGCAACAAAAATATATGTGATACTCTGTTATACATAGTATTAAGTTAGTTCAGACAAATTTCTACATTCCTATTACTTTTTGAAATATTTAAAAAAACGTATAAATCCCATATATGGCATAATATGCATTATAGGCGACTAAAGCCAATTTGACATAAATGGCATAATATGCAATGAAGACATTTTATGCTCTAGGAGCAATTTTAAACAAATCGCCCAAAAGTGACATAACGTTTTATTTAGAAAATGAAACACGAAATTAATCAGTACTTAAGTAGATTTATTAATTATTGAGATCAGTTGTCATTCAGGCACATTTCCAATTAATAATAACTATGAAAATTCTCTAATCATGTGAATTACTCGTACATCATTCATCATTTTCCGTCACAGAAGATGAAATAATTTCTATCTTTGTTGAGACAAAGTGTATGTTACATTTCTCACATTTGAGTAAGATTTCCCTGATATGAGCAACCATACATCTTACAAAGTTAGCAGTCCTGTGTATATTCAGGAAAATTATTACTATGTTCACTGACTTATATATTTGATTACTATTCGACGCTTTCTGGTTCTTTTTGGTTCCACACAGCAGGCCTCCCGCGATTACGTGTCGGTGTATAAAACTTCATCTAACGAAGATTACTCTTCAGAGTCGGAAGAGTAAATAACGACATATTTTCTTCTTATCTTAGAAGACCCACTAGGTTCGTGGTTTTGATCATCCGAATCGAATTGGATCTATTTCTCTGGAAAAAAAAAATAATGCTTCACTGCATACACTGCCACATCTGGAGAAGATACAAAAGCACGACGACTGCATATAATGCCAGATATGGAAAACTGATTTACTTGTTAGTGCATATTATTCCACATCTGTCATGTTAAAGTTCGGCATGATTATTGATAAACTATTAATTTATACTTACATATTATAATTGTTTTGAGACCTTCAATTAGTCTTCTTCACGATACAAAATAATAATCTGTAGTAAAGTCGTCACAAGAACATACAAACAATTTTCAAAACTACGCGCGACGTTTGACTTATTTAAATGGCTGACGGCTGCTTTTGACAGGGTATAGTTTGATTTCGCAGAAAAATAGATGGCAGCAGTTATATTTAACTTGAAGTTTATACGTTGCCTGATATGTCCGATTATGCAGTGAGGAGATAATTATCATATTTTTTTACTTCTGAACGATTTAAATTAAGTACCCATATCTGGGTATCAATGCGGTAAGGGGATCTTTTGCCAGATTAGTTCATACCATAATGCAAATGCGGGCGAACATGGTAAAGCGAAAACGGCCCTTGTATCAAACATGTTACAAAATATTCTTTGCTAGCCAATATTGATACTGTGTCACTGAGAAAGTACAGGACAAGAATGGTGCCATACATACCGTAATGAAATACACAGCCACACTGAAATACTATCAGGGGATAAGAAAAAACAAAATGAATTGATGAATTTTAGTATTTGTTTTTATTTATAAATAAAATTATTTTCTTCAACGCCAACGTTTTATTGCTAGGAATTCACAATACAGTTGCTGTTCATGTTATCTGTTGGCAAAAAACATAATATAATTATTTTAACTGCCTCATTTTCCTTAACATAGGGCAGGATGCAGCGGTTTTGGGTTTTATGTAATCAGGGCTAAGTAAAGTAAGTTAGTTAAATATAGTTTTTCCACAACTAGGTACAGACAAAATTGGAGGAATGTTTCGTTTATTTCCGTTTACAGACGTGAGATATTTTTAACAATATTATAGTTTATGGAGGTATTATGGATATATCGATAACCCATATCGATATTAGCAGTAACATCACTACCAACCAAAAATACGTAAACATGGAAATTTCCAAACTACGAAAATAAGAACATTTAGGCCATAACGGAGCTAAAAACTGCTAAATTAACTATAAAAAGAACCTCTTATAACAATATTTTTACAAATACTTATCTAATTCAACAATATAAGTCAAAGCTTGTTACTTACTTGTGAAGAGTACATTTGTGTTGATCATAGCTTTATCTTGCACTGCACAGTTTAATTCAACACTTAGGCATGATTTAACGATCCCTAGCAAAGCCTGAAGCACTGATTTATCTGGTTTTTAGACATATTTATGCACAAAAACAAAATTATTATGTTCGATAGGTACATACCTACACAACGATTTGACAGCAGATGTACCACAAAACTTGGCGAACAATATGGCGACACTGGCACGATTGACGTTTCTAATAAAATATTGCCATGATGAATGTATTCAGTAAACTATGGCTATCTTTTTTTTTCTGACAGAGACATCCCTAAGACAAAACGAGAAAACATCATGTTTGGTGGCTTTATATCGATTTCATTTACATATTATATTTGTATAATGTAATATATCCATATGTACTATTTGTCCCATAGAGATATAAAGGATAGAGTGGCAAAACAGTACCTAACTCAATACTGTGTCGTGTCCGTCGGTGCGAGAGAGAACGCTACAGGTTAAAGCATGAAGGTATAGATAAACAAAGGCCCCCTGCATCTCTCTCTAACAATACATGCACAACATCAACATTACGCAGTGGCGTGCTACCTGTAACTATTATTTATATCAGTTTATCAGTAATCAATAGTTTAAAAATGTATAAACTTTTTTGTCACTTCAAACTATCTTCGTGTATCAATAAAAACAACTTTTAAACTATTGATTACTAATAAACTGATTTAAATAATAGTTACAGGTAGCACGCCACTGCGTAATGTTGATGTTGTGCATGTATTGTTAGAGAGAGATGCAGGGGGCCTTTAATGTTGCGTTCTCTCTCCCACCGGCGGACACGAATAGGCCCCACTCTGCCACTCTATTCTTAATATCTCTATGCCTTCAACTGTTGCGTTCTCTCGCCCACCGGCGGACACGAATAGGCCCCACTCTGCCACTCTATTCTTAATATCTGTATGATATGTCCTCCCCATATATATTCTTTACTCAAAGCGAAATGAGTGTTTACCACAGATGACGAAAGAAAAGGCACACGATTAAAAAAAAAAATTGAAAAGGAGGACCCCAGTAGCTCCATGAGAGCGCCCCTCTCTTTCCTTTCTACGTCTGTGCTCTCAATATTTACAACACACCAGCTGACACCAGGCATCTCCAAGATTTGCTATGCCGTAGCCCTAGTCCATTAATTAATTACACGTTTGCCTATCGGATGAGGGTGGCTCAGGAGCTCCGGTCCTTGTGGAGAGCCTTGGGGAGGCCTATGTCCAGCAGTGGATGTCTTTCGGATTATATTATGATGATTGTCGATCGAGACCTAACAGTATTTTTTACGTGCAATGCAGCAATGCAATACATGTAATGTAAATTTTCGTGACACGGTGGCGATGCATTAGTACCTATAGTAAACGCTGCAGTATGAGTGCACTACACACATAATATAAAATATATACCCATTTTTTTATCGCCACGAATGGCAATCACGATGTAAAGAAAGGGAATATTATAATCGTAGTCTAATAACTCTGATGTACTAAAAATAATAGATAAATCATCCTTAACAAAGAAATGAAGCCATGTTTGTTTACGTGTATGCGTTAACGAAGTTCTGTCATATCAAATTCATAAATACTTCTAAATCGTACAAAATTACTATAGACAACCCTAAAAAAATTACAAAAGTAGATTTTAATCAATCGAATATTGACTGTTGCCAGTGGTTGCTACGATAAATGTTCGTTATTAACTCGAAGCCCAGCTTGAAAACGTAAATTAAATATTAGGATTATTATAATTGGTATTTGGTATATCATTAATCTAAAGTATTACCTTTATAAATTACATTGACAACAGGGGTGCAGGTTGCAGCGATCAGTGCAGATCAGTGACGTCATTTTATTACTTTGAGTAAAGAATAGGGAAGATTATTGCCAAGTTAAACCACCAGATGGCGGTATCATCGACTACAGTAAACGATGAATTTTGCAAGTATGACATTTGAGTAACAACTTGACAACTCGTTTAGACTTAAAACTTTGGATGCGCAATCTCATTATCTCATCTCAAACAAGTTACTAAAACTGAAACATTGTACCATTTTTGTTGTTATTGTTAATTATAACTGTTGTTACTGTTTTGCCTATATAAATAAGTATAGATATATTGTTGTCTTGTTGATGATGACAATATTTGAAAAGCGCGCTACGAACGTTTGTTTACTGTAGTTGCTTGTGCTTTGTATATTAAATATAGGGAACATTACGCAAAGCTCGACGCAGATGGCAGCACAAGCAACTACAGTAAACAAACGTTTGTTTACTGTAGTTGCTTGTGCTGCCATCTGCGTCGAGCTTTGCGTAATGTTCCCTATATTTAATATATGGAGACGACAAAGGGTACATATGGATACATTACAGTATACAAATATATATGAAATCGACATATAGCCACCAAACATAGTGTTGTCTCATTTTGTCTTAGGGATATCTCTGTCAGAAAAAAGAGATAGTCATAGTTTACTGAATACATTTCATCTTATCGATATTTTATTAGAAATGTCAATCGTTCCAGTGTCACCATATTGATCGCCAAAGTTTGTGGTACATCTGCTTTCAAATCGTTGTGTATTAAACATAATAATTTTGTTTTTGTGCATAAATGTATCTAAAAACTAGATGAATCAGTGCTTCAGGCTTTGCTAGGGATCGTAAAATCATGCCTAAGTGTTGAATTGAACTGTGCAGTGCAAGATAAAGTTATAATAAAGTTATAATAATTTTATTTATAAACAAGAAGACGCCCGCAGCTACACCCGCACATTTTTTTTTACTGTTGCTGTCCGATCCCGTGAGAATTTAAGAAACTTCTTCTTGCAGTGCACTCCTGCGATCCCCAAAGAACATACATACCAAATTTCAGCTTCCTGCATCTTAAAGTTTTAGCTATAACTTGTCTGTCAGTCAGTTAGTAACGCAAGGATTTTTTATATTCAGAAGATAAAAACAAATCAATAAAATTTATCAATCAATTTTGATTTTTCTTACCCCCTCGTGGTATTTCAGTGTGGCTGTGTGTTTCATTACGGTATGTATTTCTCAGCGACACAGTACTTATCGATATATCTTGTTGATACAAGGGACGTTTTTCGCTTAACCGTCTTCGCCCGCATTTGCATTATCAACTAAAAACTAATCTGGCAAAATATTTAAACTAACTAAAGTGTAAGATACTTTACAAGTTTACAAATATCAATCTTCGTATTTTTTCTAAATCTATATTAATGTATTATTTGCCTCTAACCGGCTCAATGTCGATATCGATTATATTCTGGAGTCCAACCCAACGGCAGCCATTTTATTCGCCGCATCGTTTCGTAGGTATGCACGCTAATTTCGTAGGTACGTCCAATCCATGTTATTCACAGATCGGTGTTTTATATTTTATTATTGTCTGTCAACTTGTCAAGTGTCAACTAATGGTCAACTATCAAGTATCAACGTCAAATTTCATTTTAATGTTTGTAATGTAGTCTTTGTTTTCGATACATATTTTTTGATAATTACTTCAAAGTTTTCTTAGTTACCTATCCATTTCTACAATGAGTGCTGTGCGTCAAAGTGCATCTTTAATTTCTTCAGTATCTGCAGTGTCGTCACAGTTCGACGGACATGAAGATTCAGACACTTGTACTATTAAAAATTACGTGAAGGAGTTGTTAAAGTCGAGAATATTTTTGGGACGTTACATAGAAAGAAGATTGGCGGACAAACGGATCGGCTATCGTGATGTTGTGTTAATAAGCCCCGCCGAAGTTGAACTAAAAAGGGACCTATTAGAAGCGCAACATAAGTTACGTATGTTCGCTCCTAGTATGTGGATAGGTATTACAGAAACGGATGTCCTAGGACACCATTCGCCGGGTGTGTGCTTATGGACAGAAATAGAAAACCAGCCATTTGGTCCCTTCTGGTTTCAAATAAAGGGTCTTAAATTCAGAGGAGATGAAATAATTGTGTCTGTGAAATGTTTGAGACATATTTCAGATGCGTTCATAGAAATAGAACCGATTTTGACTGGGGTTGTGAAAAAAGAAATATCTGACAAGAAATTGGAAAGCAGTGTTGCAACTCTTAATGATACTTATACTGATATTGTCAGCACATTAAAAACCTTTGTATCTATTACCAATGTTAAGGAATTTGTAACATTCTTGTTTGCATTTATTATTGCGATTTTTACAGGCAGTACCTCATTTGTGAATTTTCTGGGGAACTTTGTTTTGGCACTTTTGAGAGAAATTTCAATTTTGGTCAAAAACTCAACACCAATGTTTCTAGGGTTGTTGGATTTCTTCAGTAAAATTATAGGTGGTTTTTACATCTTGTTGGCTATGTTGTTTAAACAGAGTGCTCCGGTTCCAACAAACAAGCGGTCAGTGGCATATTATGACAGATCACGCACTGCTTATAACCAGTATGATGATCATCAATTTGACTGACTGTCCTAGTCTAAGGCAGGTTGCTTGATATATCATCAATCATTTTAGATCTCATTTTAGGACTATGTGAAATTTTTGGCTTCCACTATGCTTTATAGAAGATCTATAGCTTTTAAAATAAATATAATTATCTCATGCATAAACCTAACCAAACTTGTAATAAATCATTTAGACAGAAGTAAGGTTGGTTCACTGGGCGGTCACTTATATTTTATAATGACTGACCAATCATACAAAAGATAAAAATATCTGACAATTTCACAAATAAGTTTGTCACAAGCTCCTCCCTAATAGACTTATAATATTGTACACTGTGTACCCATCACAATTTTATTTCTTGCTAATATTGTGATGTGTTCTGAGACCCATTTACATGTATGTGTTGGAACAAATCAAATCTAAAAGAGCTGCATTGTGATTTCTGTTATTGTAACAAAAAAGCCTATCAGACTAAACCAAATATTCTTAAAAAGACAACTACAAGCCTTCTTATATAGGTTGGTTGTGCTATAGTAGAATAAATAATATTACCTATTTATTTTCATTATTGATTCTCTATAATTATTATAAATTAACAGCCTTATTTATTGAGACATCATTTTTATATCAATAATTATGTATAAAACTTATCTGTTGCTGAATGGCTCATTGATGATGCAAAGCTGATTTCATGTGTATTTTCTTGGTGAGTGTAAAGAAACACTAAGATAGTGTTTTTGGATATGCCTCTACTGAGGTGGTAAAAACCCTTAGTTCAGTTAAGCACAGCTAGTTTTATAATAAGACTGGTAGTTGGTTAGGTACCATATAATTTTAACTATCATATGATATGATTTATCTCATTTTATGTGCATTATACAACCTTATTTGAGGCTGAGAGTACCAGGGTGGGTGCCAAACCAATTTAAAAAGAATATATTATTATGCATATTGTATTTAGTTTCGTAATTAAATAAATGAGATCCACTAAATATAATTTTCTAGGTAGAAGAGCCTTGCTGATTTCAGCATGAATGGGCCGGCTTGACCGGGGAAGTACTACCCTCTCACAGAAAATCGACGTAAAGTAACAGTACCTGAACTGTTGCGTTTCGTTCAGTGAGTGAGAGTGCCGGAGGCCCTATCCCCTGTTCCTTCTCCCTCATCCCACTCCTTATCCTATCCCTTTTCCTAACCTCAAGGGGTGGCAACGCACTTGTGACTCCTGTGGTGTTGCTTGTGTCCATGGGCGGCGGTAATTGCTTACCATCAGGAGATCTGTCTGCTCGTTTGCCGCCATATACTAGGTATAAAAAAAAAAGCTTAATTATTTAATTGGCTTTTGTATTGATTGTGCATAATAAAGGTTTGATTTATTATTATTATGATTTTAGTGTTGATGCAAATTAGGCTACCACCATAGTTCTCACAGCCTGAAATATGTGTAGGTAGGTTAATGTCATGGCTATTATAAGGTTGGCAGGTTAATATTTAATAAATTGTGGGCCTTAATAACGTATTCATTTATGTTAGGTCTTAAGCTCTTTCATTTTGTTACCTTGACTGTGAGTCATCATGTTATTTATTTACTAATATTTTTGTTGCGAGTGCTTACCAGAAATGCTTTTATAATTGTCATTCCTATCATTTATAATTTTGGAAAGAGGGTTATGTTTTCATAGGTGTAGGTCTTAACAGTACCAGAGACATGTGGCAATTAAAACAATAAAATGTAATGTAAAATTTATAATTACTTACTTACATAAAATTTTGTATAAATTGATACATAATTTAATATTGTTTTCAATTAAGTATATTTTATTGTTATGCTATAAAACAGATTATTTGTGTGTTATTGTGATGTTCACATGTTTGTTACTTGTAATATATTTCTTAGCTATACTATTATTTTTCATTTCTCAACTGGTACTATTATAATATTATTCTTGAGATTTTTTTCTGCAAAGAAATAACATCAGTAATATCCGTTCATTGTTGACGACACCCCCAAAACGACACCCCTGGGGTGTCGATAGCAAAAAGCATTTGTTAAAAAAAATTATCAAAATCAGGGTAACAACACTATTTATTAGTGGTGTCGTCAACAAATGCTTTTTGTTAACGACACCCCAGGGGTGTCGTTTTGGGGGTGTCGCCAACAAGGAACCGTCATATCTAGTACCAGTCACTACGAACATTTTTTACTTCGGAACCATACCTGGGAAATTACTGGTTCAGGAGATATTAAGGCTCAAAGTTAGTATGGATTTTTTCTAATTAGGTATGTACAAAATCGCTGCATTTACCCCGCCAATAATTATGTTCTTTAGATGCCCTATAACCCCATGGATAAGTAGGTATTTAGAACATTGCACGCGCGCAAACTTAAAAAATAAATCGTTTCCCAGGTAGGTATTATTTTTGGATAGTATGAGTTGGCATGATGTCCACAATGAGTAGACTTCGGCTTGGTGATGGGTCTTGTGACACCCTGTATAAACATACCTACCTCTATATTTCAAAGCTGTAGCGAAAAAATTGGGAGTGGGCACTGAAAATAAAAATATAATATTAATACAATTAAAATTATTCAAAGCTAAACTACAAAGCATCTTGTAGTAGCAGCACTGTCATATCTCTGGCAATGTCTGTATCATTTATAATGTCTGGCTTAGGCTTACTCCCCAATGTGGTAGGTACTTATTTAAAATAGCTATTCTCAGTTTGAGTTGTGAAGCTGCAATAACAAATGCTGTTATTATTTGGATATATGTACAGGCTAGGGCCCACCTTCACCGGCGTCCAATTGCAAATACAAATGCCGTATAAACTTCCAAAAAAATATCAAAATTTGCCGTCTTTGTATGGGATCTATGAGACATACACGTTACTTTTTTTATAGAATCACGCCTGTATCCCTGAAGGGATAGGCAGATGTGTAATATTACACCCACATTTTGCCATGAATTTTTAGGTCCCACGCAATAGGGGGCGAGCCTACTGCCGCTACCGGGCACATCACCAGACTCCGTGCTGCTACTGAGAATACGGAAAAACTCAATAACACTTTTGTCCGACCCGGGAATCGAAGCTGGCATCTCCTATCATACTCTCCGACACATATGCTATTCATTGAACCACGGAAGTAATATGTTACGTACATATGAGCAAATTTCTATGTAACTTCTTGTAGGTAATGGTACAGAAGAATTATTATCTGTATTTCGACGTCAATATCCCAAGTCTAATTGCTAAACTAATCACCCTGGGATCCATTTTAATTCAAAAAATATTATTAAAATGAGTCCAGTCGTGAGGGAGATATAGGCGCGAATATAATTACCATTCGCTCTTGATGTTCCTCCATAATGTTTTTCGTTGGTGTAATTCTTTGACCTGTTCAGCTTTTTTTTCTTCTGTGCTGGGATTTGGATACTTTCATTTTTATTGTTTATTGGCTGAATAACATAAATGTATATTATAGTCTTGAGAAATTTGTGTTATAATTATAACTAAAGGTAGCAAACATATTGACTATGTGCATGGGCGTCGCCAGAGCGGAGCAAGAGAGACAGGGGGGCAGCTGCGCCCCCTCTAAAAGAGTCAAAATACCCTATAAATCATATTTTTCTCATTTTCCATATCAACTTGCCCACCCCTAGGCCATTGAATGGGGACCTTGTCCCCCCTTAGGCGTGTACGTTACCCTAGCAGGAAAGTATCTCCTGGAGAGACTTGAGTGGAACGTTTATTTAGAGCGCAATCTGCTGATGATGTGCGCGAAATAAAAAATTAGAGCGGGTTATAGTTTTGGAAAAAAATGAAAAAAACCATTCCTGGTGGGGTAACGTTCTTCCAGCAGGAAGATTCTAAACGAATTATCGGAGAGAGAAACATTGTACATGGGCAGATAGCTTATATTAGTGGGACAATGTGCGCCGAAAATAAAATTAGTGCGGCTTCAGGTTTTCGAGATATTGGAATTCCTGCTAGGGTAACGTTTTGCAGAATCGTGTACCTATCTCTAAAACGGTTGCATGTGCGGTTAAAAAATAAACATACACGATTTACTCTTAATTTGTGCGAATTGGTGAAATAATAAAATTTAAGAAAATACATGTAATTTTCAAGTAATCGGCCTTCTTTGAAAACCCAAAAAACTATCGCAGTGTCAAAATAAGAAAACGTATTGGCTCACTGCAAACTGTTTTCGGTTCTTCTTGACATATAGATTAACCATAAAAAGTTTCAGAAGTATACATACATGCGTTAATGAGATATATTACTAAAACTGAAACGACGGTGTCGTAACTTTGAGGACAACGCACAAGAACCCGGCTCAACCCAAGGTGTGTATGAGTAAACTGGCAATTGGAGCGATAGTCCAGTAATATTTAGTGAAATTATCCAGCTTGGAATGTCTCGCATGGAAGTAATAATTAACAAAAACCAAAACATCAAACAAGGGTTGGTTATCCGACCAAATTCGAATGACTACAAAAAGCGACGACTACACCCAGCGGCCGCAGAGGATAGGGAGGACGGCAACGCAACACCGCATCTCCTCTTCCTCTGCGGCCCCACCGCGACGCAACGATGGTGCGCCCCCATTTGGTCGCGGGAGATAGGGCGCGTGGCAACGCAACACCGACACGCCTCTCCTCCCGCGACCGCACCCGACTGCGAGGGACAGACAGAACTGTCCCCCACACCCGCACCTATGGACGCATCCTACGCAGGCCTCACGCAAGCCCACGTGGAGCGTCCCCTCCCGGGATCCCGCTTAGCTTCACCGTGGGAGAAAATCAAATCCACGGTTACTAAGCTCCCCCCACCACGACAAGGTGGAGATCCCACGGGGGGGGGGGGGGGTTTATTTGTTTTCCTATATTTTCTCAACATAACCATCTTTTACACAATTATTCAAAGTCATATCTTTTTTGTTTAGATTTCTTTTTATTCATAATAATCAGTATTATATACGTTATTTTTGCGTAACGTTAATTTCATATAACATGTATAACGTATAAGAATAATAGTACCATGGTACAAATACACAATAGTACAATGGTCAAGTTCCAGAAACGAATCGGTCCTATTCATAATTATTGGTTTAGGTTAGGTTAGAACTGTGACCACAACGCACGAGCCGAGCGAGCGAAGCGAGCGTGCTGCGGCAGCGGCCGGCGAAGTGTCAGATCCGAATCGGTCCTACAATTATTGGTTCAGGTACGGTTAAAACCACGGTATAAACTCCCAGGCCATAAACATAACCGTAAGTGAGTCGTGTTTTATGAATTTCGGTTGGAGTGTAGCCTTGGGGGCGCCACGGCGCGAGGACTTAGAAAATATTAGCCAAAAAAGGGTTTATTTTTGCAAAACACTTATTTTCTCGATTCTAGTGTATAAAACACTTAAATATAAGTCTATAAGTGTCTTGGTAGAAGTGTCTTATATTTTTTATTACATTTGGTAAATGTTAATTCATTCTGAGCATGAGTGAAAATATTATGGTAATTATGTTTAGGGATAATAGCGTTATGATAAAAAACAGTAGGAGTTTAAATATATTTACATTAAATATATTATTAATTACATTTTTCGGAAACATGAGTGTTATGAACATAGCCGGTTGCACTACAAATAGTATGAAAGAAAACATTAGCATGAAAAATTTTAGGAAGAGTGATCATTCGGTTTACAAATCGTTAGGAAGAACAATTTCGGGTAAAGAACTTTAAGTGAGCCAATATGGACCCCTTCTATAGCATGGGCTGTGTAGGTACATACTTTTCAGGATAACACTGACTTACAATAGGTACACATAGTGTATAGAGCTTCATACAACTCACTGCATATTCGTTTAATTAGTTTAAAGCGATGACATCTACATAAATAAAACCGTTAAACAAAAACTGCCAAGAGTCGAGATAATGATAGTGTTATGAATGGCGATAATTGAAAATAACGCCATCTATCGGTGAATGAGAGAACTAGAAGAGATTGGATGTATCGGTGGTTTAAAGGTATTTCATCTACTGTCTTCTAGATGGCGTTGCTGTATCGACTGTTACCAGAATAATTCAGAAGCGTCTAGATTGAACTAGTTTATTATCCGGCCGGTATAAATACCGCGCGGACGAGCGAGTTCAGATAGTTAAAGTTGAATAATCACAGCGGACCTAGGCCATCGGCTGGCGTACTTGCCCCCCCCCCCCCTAGACAATCGGCTGGCGACGCCCTTGCTGTTTAGAGGATATCATTAGATACCTACTTACTTATATAAAATATCGCATGCACCTTAAGTGATTCAGTCAATAAATAAATATAGATGTGTACCTACCTCGGTTGATGTGTCTGCGACCATCATTAGTTTCGGCATATAAGACGCTTCGTGTTCTTGCTTCAATAAACTTGTTGATATTATATTATTCAGAATGTTGGTTATTATTATGTTCATTTCGCTGTCGTTATATTCCAGAAGCATCTCTTGAAAAAGCGTTATCAATGGCCTCAGACATTTTGACAATTCTATTTTACCTTTGCCTTCACTGCTGAATTTATGAAGCAAATCGAGGTGTGTAAATATTTCTCCCAAAGTCATATAATGTCTGTAATATATTAACGCTTTCATGTTTTGGGATCCGAAATCTGAAACAATTGATAAAGTAGTAGCAATCCTACAAGCTAAGTCAATAATGATTTGCTGTATGGTACCTACATCTAAATCCAAACGGTCAAATATCCACAAATTAATCTGTATACGAAGGTGAAATCTTTTGTCTCACTTTTTTGTCAGCATTTACAACTTCATTGGGTTTATGATACACATTGCCAAAAATACCACGTATACTTTCACATTGACTCGAACACTGGTTACATGTAGTCTTGATAGAACATTCACAGCCTCGACTAGCGGGCATGGGCACAGGTTTCAGACTCGAATATTGGGTACATTTTGTCTTGCTACATAACTTCGTTTGTTTACCTGCGTCGCCAGGCATGCTGTATTCATTATTGCACTCTGCGATATAATGATCTTGCAATGCATCCAACGTAGCGTTTAACGCCACAGATGTGTTAACATTCAACTGGCTCGCTTTTTTCTTTAGAACCTTTCGTATGTCATTGATTATTTTTGATGTATATTTGAGGTATCGTCGTCCTTCTTCCAACTGGGCCAGTTTACATAAGAACGCAGCTGTTAATTCCTGAAAATTTCACTCGTATACAAATTAGTTACTGAAATGAAAACCTAAATAATTTATAAGTAAGTATACAGGGTGATGTTGATATGCATTTGCAAAATATTTTCAGGGGTGAATATACTACTATAACAGAATACAAATACACGTTGATTTTTTATTGGTTTAGGAAAAAGAAACCTCATGTCCGAAATAAAATCCTCTATTCATATTCAAAATCAAAATCCATCTAGCACCTAAAACAAAAAAGTTATAAAAGTCAGTAACTGCTGGAAATACGTAGGAACGCACGATTCTCTCTGATTAGGTATGTTCGAGCGCCGCGCGGTCGTGACCTCGCCGCGCGCGCCGGCCGCACCGTCAGCTGTTACCTACAGCGGTTGTAGGTAGTTAGTGCGGACCGAGTGATACGTAATTTACTTAGAAAACACGATTTAGGTAATTACGATGCCAACAATTTTAAACACATGTTTTTTTTTCTTTTGTTCTCTTTTTAAGAACCACTCCCGCACCCTAGTGCTAAATCCTGTGTTACGAGGGACATTACAAACCTACCACTAACGGACACAGGAGTATAGATGCTGGCGAGAAACATTATAATAATAATAATAATAATAATCTTTATTTGCAAGAACATTGTTACATAGATGGTAGGTCGTCTTAAAATTAAATGTGTACATAATGTTCTGCCTAAATTGGGCATGCAAATGTCAATAGAAAAGACAAGTAGTTAAAGGCACATCATACATTCACATTATCTGTCTATTTATAATTTAGAAACTCTTTCACTGTATAAAATCCTCTATCTATTAACCAACTCTTAAGGCTTTTAACAATTTTTTTATAGGGTAGGTCCTTTATATTGTTAGGTATGCAATTGAATATATATCCAGACATTGCAAAACAGTTCTTTTTGTAAAGTTCAGTCCTAGGAATTTTAGGCAAAACAATTCTGTCTGGATCCCTGGTGTTTCTCAAGTACATATCCTTCGCTTTAGTAAACAGATCTTTATTAAGTTTAACAAATTTGGCAATTTCAAATATATACATGCTTGGCAAAGTAAGTACCCTTAACTGTTTGAAAAGAGGTTTGCAGGATATCCAAGGTGCTACCCCACAAATTGCTCTTATGCATTTCTTTTGAGCAATGAAAGCCCTGTTTACCTCAGTAGAATTGCCCCACAGAATCAAACCATAATTAAGGACGGAGGCCACATAACCATGGTATGCACTCATGACCGTGTTTTCTGATGAGATTCGTCTTAATTTAGCTAAAACATACACAAATCCATTTGTTTTATTACACACTTTGTCTACATGTAACTTCCAATTAATATTTTTGTCCAAGACTATACCAAGAAACATTGTATGATCAACTTCCTCAATTACAAACCCATTATGCATTACATTAAATTTTTTTGATTTACGCCCGTATGTGGTAAATTGAATATATTTAGTTTTTGTAAGATTAACATTTAAATTATTATCCCCCATCCAATTCACAACAGATTTAATAGATTTATTGATGTCAGAATTGTATAGAGCAATGTTATCAATGTCAATATTATTAGCAATGTCAGTATTATTTTCAATGTCAGCAGTATTATCAATGTCAGTATTATTTTCAATGTCAGCAGTATTATCAATGTCAGTCTTATTGTCAATGTCAATATTATTATCGATGTCAGTATTATTATCAACGTCAGTATTATGTTTATTAGAATGAGTGGCATATTTCTGGATGTCATTAGTTTTAGATTTAATAATTATTGAAATGTCATCCGCAAACAGAGTGCATGAATTTTTAGTTACATCTGGGAGGTCATTGACATACAACAGAAACAATAGCGGACCGAGAACACTACCTTGCAGTACCCCAGAATGATTAATTACGCATTTAGAACAAGTTACTTCTAGCTCTCCTATTTTACCTTTGTTATCATTTATAGTTCTTATCTCAACACATTGTTTCCTGTTTTCTAAATATGTTTTGAGCCATGTTAAAGCGGTGCCACGAACCCCGTATTGTTCTAACTTATAAAGCAAAATACTATGTGAGACAAAATTAAAAGTTTTTGTCATATCGAAAAATACCACAGCAGTGTCCCTACCATCGTCTACGTTATCTATGACATCTTTCATAAGATTAAAGCAAGCCATTGTAGTTGACTTACCTCTTTGAAACCCAAATTGTTCTTTCCTAATAGTTTGGTTCTTTGTGAGAAATGCATTAATGCGTTTATACATTGCTGTTTCAAAGATTTTTGAAAATACTGAAATTAGTGTAATGGGTCGGTCTTTTCTGGTTGGATCCCTTATGTGCATTGTAATGTCAAAATTTTTAACCAGGTCTAGAAATTCAGTTGTAATCTTATTTTTCTGTAATGTATTGATATTCAGATCGCCCGCCAAAACAATTTTTCTGTTTGTCTTATATACTAAACTCTGAAGGAGTGCTCTAGCTTTATTGAAAAATATATTTGTGTCTGAGTTTGGTGTTCTATATAAACAAACTATCCTTAGATTCAGGTTTATAATATCAATACCACAACACTCAAAGCTATTGTCTACAGCTACCTCGCTGGCAATGCCTATTTCCCTATATTTGATGCCACGTTTAACCAGGATACATACCCCACCTCTTCGCTGTCGTTTTTTTCTACAATATGATGCAGCTAAGTTGTAACCGTCAATGCTTATAAACTTCTCACAGTCTGTTTCTACAAATGTCTCTGTTAGGCATATTACTTCGGGATGCTTCGACTCTTTCCTTAGTTCTAACAAATTTATTTCAAGGTAATTACTCTTATGTAGAAGACCTGCAATATTTTGATGGAGTATTCTAATAAAATAATTATTTTTGTTGTATGTCCCGAAAAAATGGTTCGTTATTGTCAATATTTGCTGAAGATGTGAAACAGTCTGTTTGAGTGGATTTATCACTAATATCAACTACTTGGGTAATCTTTGCCATACTATGAATTTTGTTCAAATGTGAAATTTGCTTGTACTTAAAAGTGTTTGTCTTTGTATGTATGTATGAATTTGCCCCTTTGAATATTAAAAACTTCTTATTATAATAGATCTGGTCCAATACAGAATTAATTTGCTTACAAAGATTTATTCTATTATAGTTATAAAAATTCCCACAATCAATATAATGAGCATTTTCATGTTGACTGCTTAACAATTTTAGCATACCGTTTAATTTAAATTCACTCAAATGGATATTTCTGTATATTTTTAGAATCAGAACAGGACATTTTGTTAATTTAATAAATGCATTTAAGTTACTCATAATACTATGGGGGTTCCAATCCTCCTCGCCAACTGACAATATAATCCGGTCTTCTTCATTAATGTCATAAATCTTAGCACCAGTTAATATTTCTTCAGTTGTAGCATACGGCTTTAGAAATGATATGAAGTCATAGTGTTCGTATGGGTTTTTCAACCTTGATTTAGTCAAATGTAGAGCCAAGTTAACACACTGTTTCCCTCCAAATATGAATACCCTTTTATTTTTCTTATTGACAACCTTGTTTGCATTCTCTGTGCGGCCAGGTTCCGTTGAATGTTGGCTGTTATTTCTACTTGTTGAAGGAAGTAATTTGGTGCCTAGAATGCCTGTGGTCATGTCTGTAGTTTGGTTACCTTGTTCTACTTGTTGATTAGAATCTAGTGCCTGCCTCTCCGGAGGTGACACCTTTGAGTCATTCATTGTGCTATTTTGAAAACTATCAGTTAAACGACGTTTACCTTTGAGACTTTTTTTCATATTTTTTCTAGCCGAAGTCATTGGACTCTTACACAATTGCTTCAAAAAGTCAATTTCTGAGCTCAATTGTAGTACATGTTTCTTTAGGTCATTATTTTCTAGAATTATGTTTTCCAATTCATTTTGTGTAGATTCCAGATTTGACCGCAACCGATTTATTTCGTTTCTTAGGTTTTCAATAATATTTGAATGCGTATGTGTGGATAAATCTAGGCTTTTTGCAAGCAGATCCTCTGATGTCGTGTCTAAGGAGCTGCTGCTATTTAGGCATTCATATGATTTGGTTCTGCAAATTTTATGTTTTCTAGTAGTGATATTATTTACATCTTCCATCCTTGGGAAATTAATTTTGCGTTGATAATAGCTTATAACAATATTTTGAATATTTGTTTACTTGTTTCCTCGTATTTTTATTATATATTCCGAATCATTCCCATTACAACATATATTTATTCCGAATCATTCCCGTTGAATACTTCGGAAGTATTCCGAAATATTCTGAAACTTTGGGAATATTTCAACTGTCAAAAAAAAACCAGGAAAATCGACTTTACTAACTATTTCGCGCTTGGAAGTTGTATATTATCTTTGTTTGCTTGCAAGGGTTGCCTTTATTTGTTTTTATTGACTGGGCTATTATACGCGTTAAGTAGAAGGATTAATACCTATCTATGCGACTCGAGCGTACAGAGCTACATACAAACTAACCAAAAATCTAGCTAGGTAACCCTTTATCAAAAAACAAATCAAATATGCTAGGCCTGGTTTTTTATTCCACAACTAACATTTATAAAAATAGCATTCGATTTCGAAATAAGTAGGTACCTAGGTACCTAAAAACAAAAGTATAAAAATCCTGTTAATCGCAGGCTAACATATCTAGGGGTGCGGATCAGAGAACCTCCCCGCGTGCCTGTGTGGCTGCTATTCCTTCTTTCGGATGGAAGAGCAGTCACCGGGCCGGTGCACCCCGGGCAACGCAGGCAGTGATTCCTTAAGGAAGGTGTTAGGGTTGTGGGTGTGTGTAGGCCGGGTGATAGATAGCATGGGGTAGATAGGCAGGCCCTTCCGAGGGGAATCGTTGCCTGTGGCTAATCTCTGAGAAAGAGGACGGGCGGCTAGTCGTACCCCGACTACCGTCCGGCCAGCGCGTTAGCAAAGGCGGATGGCGCCGTCCTTGCCCGTGGGTCTTCGGATCGCGAGGGAGAAAACCTCAATAAAAAGTTACAGCGGACACAGAGGCATTCTTTGGAGAGCTGCACCGTCCGTCCATCAGTGCCCCTCGCGGGCTCTGCTTTCGTCCCTCCTGGTACCCCTCTGCTGATCAGAGAGGACTCGGGACGGGACTTAGACGGGCTTGGTGTGTACTTACTCTACCACCAAGCAGTCAACGGGGGTCCTTCTTTTCTTCTTTCGTCTTCGGACTCCTTTTCTCCTCTTTTCTCATCACCCCCTTCCCCCCGTTGACAACTGTCAAAAACTCGTAATCCCGTACGTAGTGTCTGTGGTCACGTCTCGCGGCTGTCTACGGGACCGAGGGTCTCGGCTTGGTCGCCCGGACCGCGTGCAAGGCAAGCACTATAAAAAATCCCCCAATCCTAAGCTGCTGCCGCACGGCGAGAGGATGCATGGCTGGCGGGTAGGTCAGTCCCTAGTGCGGCCCCCTCAGGGCATCAGCCGCCGCCCTGTAGGTATTAGGCTTGCCCGGGTATAGCGGGATCTCTGCCCGGGTCGACTTTTATTTCTCCCGCAATCGTGGGATTTAATATGGAAACTCCAAATTCAAAAAACCCCCCTCATAAACCGAAGTCGGTCGACAAAACCCGATCTCGCACGCCCAGTAATGCGAGATCAGATGAAGACAAGCGCGAGAAAGAGTGGAAGGAGTCTGCCCTGGAGCTGTCTGAATCAGATTGCTCAGAAATGAGTATGGTAAGCGTAGCAAACGATAACCCCGACAAGGCTGTCCGAAAACGACATCACTCGGGGTCAGAGAACTCGGGTGACGAATCCCTGCCTGCTGCGCCTAAGGTCGCGACAGCGAGGCGTGGTCGTCCTCCCACGCACGGCAAGTACGTGGGGCTAGGCAAGGCGCGAGCTGAACTTGCCGCTGAAAAGCGGCGGATAGAACGCGAAGAGCGCGCCTTCGAAGAGGAGCAACGAATCGTAGCCGCTACCGCCCGTGTGGCCGCCAGTCGCCTCTCCGAGTCCTCGGCGGCGGAACCTGAGGCAGAGGAATTACCTGCTGCGTCGATTCGCTCGCGCATTGAGGTCGCCTTGGAGGCCATATGTTTGGTCTCTAGACAGTCGAAGGGGTTGAAGGGAACCTCCCAACATTCCCTGAAGACGGCTGTGGCTTCAATGCGCGAGCTGACGGAGGTGCTCCTGGAGCGAACCACCACGGAGGAAACTAAAAAGCTACAGGCGGAGAACACCCGCCTGTCAGCCGAGATTGCAGTGCTTCGGCGCAATCAGGAGGAACTCCGTACCGCGGTGGAGAAGCGCCCGGAACCAAACGACGCGGCTAACAAGGCCTTAGTCGATATGGTGGCCACCCTCCGCCGAGAAATGGCGGATATGAAGAGGAGCCTCTCGGTCTTGGAAGCAAAAGCCCTCAGACCATCTTTGGCGGGGGAACAACAGCGACCTGCAACGCCACAACCCGAGAGGTCCCCGCAGCCGTCCACATCTTACGCGGCTATTGCGACAACTACGCGGCGACAGGCGGCTATGCAGAAGCCGCCAACCCAGACTGCACAGCCTGCAGCACCTGCGACCAGAACCCAGTCAAATAAGGGCAAGAAGAAGGCAGCCAATGCTGAAGCTATGCCTGCCAGCGTAGACGCAACGCAAGCTCGCCCGATGGCTCCCCCTCCCGAAACCAGTGGGTGGCAGACCGCTGGCAGGAAGGCTAAGGAAGCCAAAAAAAGGCGGAAGGCCTCCAAAAAGGCCAGGAAGGCGGCCCGCAAGCTCCGCACCCCCAGCTCCACTGCAGTTATTCTTACACTGCAGCCGGCAGCATTAGAGCGGGGGGCAACATACGCGGAGCTCCTCAGAAAGGCGCGGGACGCAATTAACCCAGCTGAGTTGGGTATAACAGCGGGGCTCCGGTGCAAAACAACTCAAACCGGAGCCCGACTTATAGAAGTGCCCGGAGCGAGCAGTAGTGAGCAGGCCGACAGGCTTGCGGACGGCCTGCGTCGGATTTTACCTGCAGAAGACGTCCGTATCTCCAGGCCCCAAAAATGCGCTGAACTGCGTATCGCGGGCCTGGATGACAGCATCATCGCGGACGAAGTCCGGACCGCCGTCGCCAACGCCGGGGGATGCCCCGTAGAGTCGATCCGGTGTGGTCTAATTCGCCCGGACCGCAGCGGCATGGGGTCAGTGATAGTTAGCTGCCCCGTGGCGACGGCTAAAAAGCTGGCCGACGGTCGTCGCGTGCTGGTTGGCTGGGTGTCGGCGCAGGTGCGCCTTTTGGAGCCTAGGCCGTTGCGCTGCTACAGGTGCCTCACAGCCGGACACGTGGGCGTGAGGTGTACCTCATCGGTGGACTGCAGTGGTCTATGCTTCAAGTGCGGCAAAGCCGGACACAAGGCCGGCGATTGCGAGGCCCCGCCACACTGCGTTTTGTGTGCGGCGGCGGGCAAGCCAGCCGAGCACCGGGTGGGCGCGAAATCCTGCGCCGCACCCAGGAAGATGCAGCAGAAAGCTAGTCAAGCGACCAGCAACAATAACGCCGAAACGGCGAGGGGGGCGGTTGGTGCGATGGAGACTTAATAATGTCTCTCGCCCTCCGCCTCCTTCAATCGAATTTGAACCACTGCGCCAGAGCTCAGGACCTGTTGCTCCAGAGTATGGCGCAGTGGTCAATCAACGTCGCCATTGCCACCGAGCCGTATTTCGTCCCCCCCAGAGATGATTGGGCTGGGGACCTTGATGGCTTGGTGGCCATCATCGTCAGGGCCGCCGCCGGCACCCCTTCCATCGGGAACATTACCCGCGGGAGGGGGTACGTCGCAGCACAAATTGGGGAAACGGTTGTGGTAGGAGGATATTTCTCCCCCAACCGGTCTCTCGCCGACTTCGAAGCGTATCTGCTTGAACTAAGCGTCGTCGTCACTCGCAGCCGCCCCCGCGCCGTCCTCGTCGCTGGGGACCTCAATGCCAAGGCTTCGGCTTGGGGTTCCGCGACCACGACCGCGAAGGGCGTTTTGCTGGAGCAGTGGGCCGTGGAGAATGGCCTACTTGTCCTCAATAGGGGCACTGTGCACACGTGTGTGCGACAGCGGGGCGGGTCCGTCGTGGACGTCACGTTCGCGAGCCCCGTTCTTGCGCGCCGTGTCCGAGGCTGGCGTGTCGTCGAGGAGGCGGAGACGTTGTCGGACCACAGATACATTAGGTTCGACGTCTCCGCTGAAACCGGAATCCTCGACGCGCCGGTACAGCGGGCCCTAATTGGGGACGGTCCGCGCTGGGCATTGAAGAGCATGAATCGGGAGGCCCTCTTGGAGGCCGCCATCGTCCAGACCTGGACACAAACACCGTCCGGGTCTCAGGACGTTGAAACTGAGGCCGAGTGGTTCCAGAGGGCCATGACTAACGTCTGTGATGCGGCGATGCCAAGAGTGCTCAACCACTCACCGAGGCGTCGGGTGTACTGGTGGTCAGACAACATCGCGCAATTGCGCCACCTCTGTGTGGCTGCGCGGCGCCAGTACGCCCGATTTCGGAGAAGGCGTCGCCGCACTCCCGACTCAGAGCTCAGGGAGGCGGAGCTATACGAGGGGTACAGAGCGGCCAGAGAACGACTAAAAGCCGAGATTGCGCGGGCCAAAGATCAGGCCCACCAAGAGCTGCTGCAGACTCTGGAGCGTGACCCTTGGGGGCGTCCATACCTTATGGTCAGGGGAAAACTTCGCCCCTGGGCGCCCCCGCTCACCCGGAGTCTCCAGCCGCAAGCAGTCGAAGCTGTCGTTACCGCTCTGTTCCCTTCAAGGGCGGAGCACCCTCCCCCGCCGATGGCTCCCTCTCCCACGACAGCCAGCGCGGATGTAGACGGCGACGCGGTTCCCGACGTGACCCAGGTCGAGCTTCGAGCAGCGGTGGTTCGTATGAAGAACACCGCCCCAGGGCCTGACGGCATTCCAGGCCGAGCGTGGGCCCTGGTCATAGCCGAGTTCGAGCCCCGACTTATAGGGCTCTTCACCAAATGTATGGCAGAGGGCCGGTTTCCTCGTCTTTGGAAGACGGGCAAGCTGGTCCTAATCAAGAAGGAGGGGCGCCCGGCGGACAGTCCGTCTGCCTACCGGCCCATCGTATTGCTGGACGAGGTTGCAAAGATGCTCGAGCACATAGTTGCCGAGCGCCTCGTCCAGCATCTGTCGAGCGAGGGCCCGAACTTGGCGGACAACCAATTCGGTTTCCGACGAGGGCGCTCCACGATTGATGCCATACAAACAGTGAGAAGCCTGGCTGAGGACGCAGTATCCCGGGGCGAGGTGGTTCTGGCGGTGTCGCTTGACATCGCCAACGCGTTTAACACCTTGCCCTGGAGCGTCATCAAGTCGGCACTCGTCTACCATCGAGTGCCGACGTACCTCCGCCAAATAGTCGGGGCATACCTACATGAGAGGTATGTGGTATACCCGGTTCACGACGGTTGGAGTCGGCGAGAGATGTCGTGCGGTGTTCCACAGGGGTCGGTTCTTGGTCCACTCCTGTGGAACATCGGCTACGACTATGTGCTGCGGGGTGCGCTCCTCCACGGCGTCGGCATAGTCTGCTATGCCGACGATACGTTGGTCACGGCCAAGGGTAAGACGCACCGGGCGGCGGCCATACTGGCGACAGCTGGGGTTGCACACGTAGTGAGTCGCATCCGGCAGTTGGGCCTTGAGGTGGCCCTGTCGAAATCCGAGGCCATTTCGTTTCATGGGCCTCGGAACAGGCCACCTGCAGGGGCCAACATAATGGTAGGAGGGGTCCGCATCGGCATCGGGACGAGCTTGAAGTACCTTGGACTCGTTCTCGACAGCCGATGGGACTTTCACCGGCATTTTGAGCGTTTGGCACCTAGACTCCTGGGGGCGGCGGCCGCTCTGTCAAGGCTGCTGCCAAACCTAGGGGGGCCGAACGCCTCTTGCCGGAGGCTATATGAGGGAGTCGTGCGGTCGATGGCCCTATACGGGTGTCCCATCTGGGCCGAGAACCTGACGGCCCGCAACGTTCGGGCGCTTCGCGCACCGCAGCGCGCCATGGCCGTCAGGATAATTTGTGGCTACCGCACGGTCTCCTTTGGAGCCGCAACCCTCCTCGCCGGATGTCCGCCCTGGGACCTGCAGGCCGGGCTGTTGGCGTCGCTTTATAAGTGGCGCCGCGAAGCCCGGTCACTAGGCGGAGAACCCGCGCCTCGCGAGATTGAGGCGCGGAAGACGGAACTCCGACAGGTCCTAGTGGCGGAATGGCGACAGCGACTCACGCACCCCAGCGCGGGGCTTCGCTGCATCGAGGCAGTGAGGCCCGTACTCGACGAGTGGCTGGAGAGACGACACGGCGCCCTCACCTTCCGGTTGACACAGGTGATAACCGGCCATGGTTGTTTCGGCCGGTTCCTGCACCGCATTGGCCGGGAGGAGACGCCCGGATGTCACCACTGCGGAGATCGCCGTGACCCAGTAGAGGACACGGCGCTGCACACTTTGGCGGAATGCCCTGCTTGGGCATCGCAGCGCCGGGACCTAGTCGCGGCGATAGGAGTGGTCGAACTCTCGCTTCGGACCTTGATTCGTTCCATGGTTCGGAGCGAGATGTGTTGGGACGCCGCCGCCTCCTTCTGTGAGACGGTGATGTCGATCAAGGAGGCGGCGGAGCGGGATAGGGAGCCCATGCGACCTGTCTCCACCCGCAGAACCGGGCGTCGTCGCCGGAGGGCGCTCAACGATCTCCGGCCACCGTGAGTACACGCCAGCGGGCGGCGGGCCTGTTTTGAACCGCCCGCCGTTCGCTAGGCCCGAGAGGCGGCGCACGTGTTCCGCGTGCGCCTCTCGTAGCGTTAGTAGACTACGTCGTTCTTTTCCGCTCGTAGTATGAAAGAGGATGTATGAGGACAATTATGATGGATGCAGATGGATGCATGCGAGGGACGGGGCCCGCTTCGGCGGGCCAGCTCAGGCGGGGTCGCGGCAGTAATACTAACGTAGGTCCCGTGACCCCGCCATTCAATGGGATCGGATAGAGGAACACCATGGTGGTTTTAGTGGGTAGTCCCGGCGCTTCTCGTCGGGGAGTCA
Organism: Euclidia mi; assembly: GCA_944739405.2. Taxonomy (NCBI): domain Eukaryota; kingdom Metazoa; phylum Arthropoda; class Insecta; order Lepidoptera; family Erebidae; genus Euclidia; species Euclidia mi. The sequence continues at coordinate 238,723 of OX123194.2, read as the reverse complement.
CCACACTCTCCCTAGACTGAGCCCCTTTAGGGGCCCAGCCTGGGGGGGTCAGCCCGTAAATTGTCTGGTTTCCACCATGAGTCAAAAAAAAAAAAAAAAAAAAAAAAAAAAAAAGCTAACATATCTACCTATCAAAACACCAACATATACTTATTCAACCCCATTTATAATACATAAACCCACCACATCACAAACAAACACGTTTATTCCCATTGAATTATTCGGGCGAAATATTCAAAGAGTACAATATATACCTAAGAAAATAGGAAACTGGAACTGGAAATATTCGGCGGAAACATTCGATTGCGGGGTACGAATCTTTCTCGCGGGGGGGAAAACTTCTCCGGGGAGCATCTCCCCTCTTACCGCACTCCGCACCGCCATCGCCTGCACGCACGATTCGTGGCAGTCGGTATTTCAGTAAAAAAAGAAATAAATCCTAATTCAATTTATTTTGAATAATTCTCATTTAAAGAAACTTTCCCAGAAGTATTCCGAATTTTTCAGAAGTTTTGCAACTATACACAGGAGTCGAAACAAGAATTTATGAATCACAGCAAAGTTTTGTGCAACCATGAAGTGCAGTAATAAATAATTAGAACAATAAACGTATGTAACTAAATACTTATACCTATTCAATAACTCCTTCGTACATTACTCGGACTTAAGAATCAAGAATCGTTGAAATAAGCTGTGGGTTCACGAAATCATAATGAACTTTTAGAAGAAACACGAAAAAGTAAGAATTTTTAGTTACGTTACGTTGTTTGTCATAGGTACCTACATTATCTTTTGAATAACTAGACAAAGATTTTAACAATGGAAAAGTTTAGTACTTGCGTATTTCTAACGTATTTAAAATAATGTAACCCCAGTAGGTATTCAAAAATCATTTACCTTTGCTGTCTGCTGCCTACATCACAATCAATTGACACTTTTCACACATTGTCTTTTAGTTTCACCTATGTATTTTAACTACACTTCGAACACGTCGCTTCTTCCGTGTTCTCTCCAAACACGTAATAATTAGGTACATTAGGAACCATAATACTCGTTTTATTACGTAACACGGACACAAAGTGATGGGATAAAACGTGACATACAACTATCTCGCTGACCTAATTTCTTAAGACTGAAGTTCATGGCTACGGACTGCCGGCCCATGCCAAATGAACCCGAACACAGTCGAACGTGATTGGACACGAGTGACGCATTCCGCCTGCGTCAAGCCACCGCTATTGGCTGGCCCCGTGTTGAAATGCAGACGGGGCCACTCAATCTCATGCAAGCGAGGCGCGCGCGCAGGATTTTAACGCAGACGCCGCAGTGGAATGACCAATGCATAGTACCTACACTATGTGTGTATATGACACGATCGAACGGATTTCGTTAGCGCGCGGCAATGGTGATACTTCGTGCTCTCGAACTATTAAATTATTTCTTTTCTCAATATTTTTTTTAGCTTATATTTCAAATATTATAAGCTGGTTAGGTTCTGTTAACGATAAGTAATAAGATGGCTTTCGCTCCAAAACTAATTAAAAATCAGCGTGTACTTATATGAAAAAAATACTCAGTAAAAGTGGAAAAAAATGTTCGTGATCACGCATTTTAAAAATTAACTCCGTCTATTGACCGCCGCCATCGCTCAGCTGATTGCCGCGAGGTCGGATTACAGGTACCTACCTAAAACATACAAGCACACGTACCTACCGTGCAGTCTTATTCTGCACCTTTCAACAGTTTATCTGATTTTCTATCGAAGTAACATAGGGTCTTATATTATCGCACACTGTTTGAAGTATAATTTTAGGCGAATAAGTATAATTACATATTGTATTAATAACATATTTTGCAAACGCAGATCAACACATTGTATTATGTTCATTATTATAGTAGGTACTTAGCAACGCACCTGTGTGACAGTATCTCCGTAAGACTCGTATTTGTAAGGCCACGCTATACACGTGATCACAATGGAAACTTCCTCAAACACATTACACATATCTGCATGCGCACATCCTTGTACGATTTCAACTTTCTCAGTGTATGAAGAATCTTCTAAGCCCTGTCAAACAATAGTTGATGGAAAGAAGATAGACAGGTACTACATAAGGTCACAGCTCACTACAGCCAGCCGACACCGGACCAACAGCGCATGCACTCGGCGTCCACTTGTTATCGACAGGTGGTTCACGAGTGGACACCGCGTTGTCGACCAGTGACCGCCGGGCGGCCTACAGTAGCTGACAGGAGCGACACACCCGCAGAAAGTACGGCGCCGATACTTGCGTATTATCTGTGATGTAGCTAATTGTCAAAGGCGTTATTTTACTTTCAATCATGCTGTAATGTCCAGACTGGCAGACGCTCGGATCCTTTGAAGATCGCCTCGACACGTGTCGATCTGCATCAGAGCGGCGCGTCAAGACTGTGAATTGTGAGTTGTGACCCGTCCAAATGCGAAAATTATAGGTACGTATCGCCGATACGGATACGGTGATACATCAGTACCTACTTACACGCCTGTAGATGCCACAGACGTGTCGCCGCACTAAGATGAGAAAGCCCAAGAAAAAGCAAGGTAGATATATAAATTACTTTAGGAAAAACAAGACAGGGTGGTGAAAATCATGTCACTATTACCTCGTTTAGAAACATCAAAGCATGTTTACTGTAATCTCCACCCATGTACAAAAATTTCTTCAGAATACGTAGATTTTTTATTATTTCACCAGCAGTGCTGGTATAATATTTCGTTTCCTCATTAAAATGTATTACGAAGTCATTGTACTCCTGTTGATTCAAGCAATTACATTTCCTTGTCAATCTTTTGAATATTGAACAATCATCATCTTCGTCCTGAAAATTCTTATATGGTCAATTATTAGTCATACTATCTCCATATCTCGTAGGAACTAAGTATTTAATTGCAAAGATAGAATTTATATGGTAAATAAATATAACCTTACCGGAGTTGGAAATGTTTCTAAAATCTTTGTTTGCGTTTCCAATCTTCTTAATGCAGATTCACAGATGTCTGTTACGGAATTGGTCTGAAAATACACTTATGTTAGGTACCTACAGTTATTATGTCTAGTTACGTCTAAATAATTTGCTCATATACCAGACTGGAGAAGAAGGCGTCGCTACCCACATGTGCCTCCCAGGGGCAGAGAAACCTTCGACAGGGTATAATGTGGACATTGTGGACTGGAACCCGGCCGTAGTGTACAGAACAGTGCACTGTGTAGATGCTCGATCCCGCCATTAAGATAATTCGAATTCGATGTTTTTAATCCAGGCCCAATCTTTCGGAAATCTCACTACCCTACCACCAGGCTGTAAATTCAACTTTGAGCGGGAACGTTTTGACGTACCTATAGAAAAGTAATTAGTTGTGTGATGTCAGTTGTCCTAATCGCTTAGCTTTCGTCTGTTTAAAAGCGCATTCTTACTATTTAGGGCGTGACGCGTCTAACTTTTTAACTTGATCCAAGTCGTAAATAATAGTTGATCGTTATCCTACCATGTCTATGACTGGTATGGGTTTGGCTGCGTCTCGTTTCATCGAGCTGCGGTAAACAGAACAGGCGTCCTTGCTTTGTGATTTTGACTGTATGTTTTCTAAAAGGCAAAGTAGTTTCTTTGTACTGTCCTTGAGCTTGATGATGGAGTCCTGGAATATTTTAAACATATTACATGCGCTGTCAAGTATATATAGCATTAAGTACACATAACTCTGTTAATTCTTCACTATGCTGATGCTGACTGATGTATTCTCGCGATGCACAGTTTAGCTTATCGTCAATACCAGAAACCTTTGAATCATTTCTATTTCTTTAATAGACTCACGCCTGTATTCTTTATACTGTGCCTGTATCTTCGAAGGGGTAGAGGTGTAATATTACACCCACATTTCGCCATGAATTTTTAGGTCCCACGTAGGTAATAGGGGGCGAGCCTATTGCCGTTACCGGGCATATCACCAGACTCCGTGTTGCTACTGAGAATTGGAAAAAACACAGTAACACTTTTTCCCGACCCGGGATCCCGATCAGCAGTCGTATACGCTATCCACTGGACCACGGAGGCAGTCCAATAATTTCTAATCGTAGATTTGACGATCCACGGTTAAAATATGATTTAAATGTAATTTTCAGTTAATTTATGGAACTACATACCTAAATTCACACTATACCTACAGTTATTTTTAATGGTGAACCAGAATAAAATTAAAACTACTTATTACCTGTTTGACATGGCAGTAAGGTTCCGTGGCGGTCATGTTACTACTGTTATCTTTAAGAGCTGGATATTTCTGCGAGTCACCAATTTTCTTGAGCATGTTGGTAGCAGTGCCGCGGGATGCATGAAGGGATCTTTGGTAGTTTTTTCTTTTGTTGTGTGTCGGTGACCCAGATGGATGACTGGCGAGTGGATCTGTATCATCCTGAAGTTTCACCTTCTTGTGAGGCATTATGAAGCTGGAGGAATCGACCAGTCCATTGTTATAGCTATCCACGTCGCAGTCATCCATCGGGCCTTGTGATCTCCTAATAATTCAAATATCACTATAGGAAACTACATTAAAGCTTGTTTGAGATAAGTCCAAGCAGTGAGAATAATCCATGTAAGTTTGGCTTATTTAAATTATAAATCTTCGTTTTGGAAAATTTCGTGCCATATTTATTTACTTTAACTGTCATAATATCCAGAAACGTCTATTTGATTTACCTCTGTCACCTCCCATTATCCAATCTACTCTCTGCCTGTGCCATCAAAAAGTATTAAATCATTACTACTTCTCAAACGTCTGTGCACTATAGTAGGTACCAAGAGGTTTTATATTTCTTTGGTACCAAGGAGCACCACAGACATTTTTCTCTTTTTTTGTTTGTATGTGTTAGGTATAGGTAGAGATATCCACCATGACCTAACATTTCTGGTCCAGAGGCAAACGTCTTTAGGTAGGTACCCTTCAAACCTTAGACTATAGGTATATACACTGAGATGTAAATGTCACAACAAACGGGTAGGTATCCACCCAAGTGGGTAAAAGTCTGCAACTCCGCCGATTTATTGCGAACAGCTAGTCTAGTCTAATTAAAAGCGTTACATTTTACTATCATAGGTACTAACGAAGGCGGCGCACTACGCAGAAATATTAAAAAAATATCCTGTCAATACCTACCTACCTAGTTCCTACTTCTTCTTCTTTCATTCATTCTTCTTCTTCTTCAGGCTAAGTTAACGACAAGAGGTCGGTGGAGCAATTGCCACCGATTTCCATTTTCTGTCCTTTCTATGCCTCTTGATACGACCCGACCCCAATCTAAGGCTGATTTTAGTCTCACGCTCACCGTCAGCGCTCATAGCTCAGCGCGTAGTTTGTCAGCGCTGAGGCTCAGCGTGGCTCGTTTTAGTATCGTACTGACTGCCTTACGTCGACGATCAAAATGCGGAGTGTATTAATTATTGCTGCTTTGCACTATCTATCCCAAAAAAATAAAAATTGGCGACGACGAAGACTCCATGTTCACCCGTTGATTGAGCAGAGAGCCGTTGCAAGAGAATTTGTCTTGTTATATGGCACTTTCAGGGCTGACAAAAGTAAATTCTTTAATTAATTTCGAATGTCAAATAGAACTTTTGACGAATTACTGGCAAAGATACAGGATAAACTGGTCCATTGCAGCCTACGAATCGTGCCTATACCACCGATTGAACGACTCATCGATAACTCGACCTGTATCCACTTCGCGATTCACCCTGACTGTACGCGCTGATGACATCCACTCCGCTCGACACTAAAACGGTCACTGAAAGCAGAGGCTCGAGCGATGGTCAGCGCTGACAGCTACGCGGGGCCGACGCGCGACGCGTACGTCTGCGTAGCTATCAGCGCTGACCATCGTGCCGCGTGCGCGCTGATAGCTACGCGTCATTCAAAAACGCTTCGTAGTTCATATATCTCGGCCATCAGTGCTGACTGTGCGCGTGCCGTCAGCGTACCTAAGACTAAAACCAGCCTAAGTTCCTACCGACAAAAATACGTAGGTACCTACCTATTTTTTATACGGATCGATATGATCCTTTGAACATGTTTACCATATTATAGTGTTAGCAAAAATACGGTTTTAATTAACGTCCAATGCACAGTGCTGGCTAATTTGTTCAAGGGCTTATTCAGCACTGGACGTTAAATTATTCAGCGGTGTGCCTTGTTGCAAAAGCACCGTAGGTATTACTTGTAGGTACTACGATTAGTTCACGAGCAGTAATTTCGGTCTCCATGGCGCGCTTTACTTAGCCGCGGTCCATGTCACGTGAAAGTTGAAAGGTGTCGTAAGAGCCGACAGAGGGAGCATATTACGCAGAGAACATCACTGTAAGAGAAGGAAAACAATTGAATTGATACAAACCCTATACCAACCCGTTTGGCCGGCGTGGTATAGTAGGCCAATTCCTCCTTTGAAAGGAGAGGCCTAGTCCAGCAGTGGACTGTTAAAGGCTGATGATGATGAAAGCCGCGACACAGGATTTATCCCTAGTGCGGGAGTAGTCTGAAATCGCTGACGTCGTGAACGGGCCGTTAGGCTCCTTTGATGCTGGCTATTCTAAAAGGAGTTGTGCCAGAGCATGCCTACCTTTCCGACATGACCGCTCAATAAATAAAGACAATTATGTTAGTGACCGAGTTCAATAGAACATGGGAACTACAAGGATACGAAATAAAACAATAACAGACTTTTATAAAATTTGTACAATTTATTTAAATGAATGAATACGGAACAATCATTTAAAAAGTAAGTGTTGGCTTCCATTCCACATCTTTTAATAAAAATATGTTCTGAGTATTTACAAAATGGTTTATACCTACAAGTTTTAGGTAAGTTATACATAAAACAAATCAATTACAGGATACCCTACCTGCGCTACTAGTTGAAGAGGAATCAAGTGGTGTACTAGCGAGGGATTATCGCAAAGCTCGTGGCGAATTATTAAGAGTTTGAAGGACAGTAAAGGTGACACAAGGCAAATATTATTGCCGGGCGCAAGAAGCTGAAATATCGCATGTATGTTCCCTGGGAACAGTACGGGTGCCAACGACAATCCAACCTACTAGACACCTAATGTTTTCATCTCTACAAACAAACAATTCTGTCAAAGCGGTGAGGATACCTCACCGCACGAAGGGGGCTACAAAAATGCATTCTAATTGGCCGGTTCAAATTTGCGGCACGTCATAATTCATAACTGGTGTTGGTATTGGTCTTATGTAAGACGTATAAGTCTAACGTGTTGTCAGAAAGTGATCACCTTATGTGTGCCGTCTAGTAGGCTGGGTTGTCGTTGACGGGTGCACTAAGAAGGAGGCCCGAAACTCCCAAGGAATCAGATAGAAACGTTTAATTTAAAAAAAGTGTGCGGACATAGCTGCAGTGGTTCTCTAGTCATTCTATAATATTATATATATCACCGATTTCTATACTGTCCTTCATACTATTGAAATGTTTATATTCACAAGCTTCGCTTGCATGCGAACTGTGACAACTGTGGCGCAGGCGACATGCCTCGCGTTCAACTTTCAATAACTAATATTTTAATTCTACTAATATACTAAAGGAAGCATAATATGATCACGATTTAAAAAACATTTCTTGTCTAATTTATTTTAAAATTACCTAACAAAGTAGTCATAATCTTTTATTAGAACAAAATATGAATAAACATGATACAAGGAATATGTCTGATAATTTAGGGCACTTAATTTATATAAATTTATTAATAGTGTAAGAATTACATATCTACATATAAGAAAATATGTATCTTATGTAAATTGTAATAATATTAATGTGTCGTCAATATCTAGAACTATTCGGATTATATTTTATATTATACAAGAAATACGAAAAATTGGACTTTTTTTTCTCAGTAGTTCCATGGACTGAACAACTACGGTGGAACTACTGAGAAAAAAAAGTCTCACTAATTCCGTGGAACTAATTGCTGGTGGAACTAGTGAGAATGATCCGAAAAATTAACGGGTAAACACAAAAATATAATAGTCAGCATAACTTAAATTAAATACCTGAACTTCAAGGTGCAGTCAACTACAAAAGTCGCTTCACACCGCAATATCTTTGCTGAATCTGTTGTTTTAAGAAATCTCCAATTAATGTTCTTGATTTATAAATTATAAGGTATCAGGTAAGTTTTGTTTGTCTAAAAATCCTACAAGATATTGAGAATATTAATTATTTACGACGATACCCTCATTCAAAGTCACGTAAAGGAATAAGGTCTTGTGACCATGAAGTCGACTGTACCAACTACCTACTAGCGTCGTGTACGCATTACTCGTATTAATATTTAAACATATCATCATAAACAAACAGCAGTTCAGTGACATCTATAACGTACAATATATGACTCATCTGATAACTAACTTGATATTCTATGTTGGATTAATAGGACTCGAGAAAAATATTTATATCATTCAACTACATCTATGATACTGCTATGTACTACCGATGAAAAAATAAGTCAAATATTATACAATTTATATAATAATTTCCACTTCGTTATAAAAATAAGTCGCGATAATAGTGCCAAATGAGTTACAACTCATTGAATAAAAAATCACAGCGTGGCACTATACCGGCACCTGGAACCTCTCGAAATCACATCATAGTAAACGATAGAATATTAAGATGCTTCTCTAAAGATTTAAATTAAAGTATGACAAGTGATAATGTGCAAGACATCGTTTCATAGATGCCTTACGTTAATATTTAAAGCGGTTGAGGAAACACGAACTCATTCGCACAGCTATAAGTAACACATTTTAAACAATGATCCTTGCTATCAGACTATAAGTAACAAAGAACAAACAATATAATAATATGCTTATCCGCATCATGTCTATAAATAAATCATTACCTACTTACAAGTAATATAAAATATAACAGACCATTAATATTAAATAGCTTTACGCTTAGAAATTAAACTACTTTTTATGAAGACGGTCGCAGTTTATCGAGTTCACTATTTGTAGAAACATTGTTTGTAAATAAAGTGATGAACGATCGTCCGCGAGTAGTGTCATCCTCAATGAATAAACGTTGAGTATACGTAATAATGAACACAATACTAAAGCGTCTGTTTTTAATCATTAACTAAAGTTGCAGTCATTCTAATATAATTGTATGAGACTTTTAAGTATATATAAGACGAGACGTTCAGCCATGATACCCATGAGCTGTGTACAGAACGAGTGTGGAGACAAGACGTCGACGTATAATATAACTAGAGTAATAAGACGGAGTTAAACTTGCAATAAATATGACGTACTGGCACGTCTTCCTCGACGACACGACGTCATCACGCGCCCCGAGCGCTCATTCTTCTAACTAGCAGGAAGTACTAAAATGTACTCGTAATCTATACTCTCTAAGATATATAAATATAATACCACAGTAAACCCTCCTCTGAATATATTTTACACATTCACAACCACATTTATAGAATCCGTAATAATTTCGTTGCGAACATAACATCATCAGAAGAGTCGCGAGGCGACCTAACGGCTCGGCCGCGACGAGCGACCGGAACAAATCATAAGATCCGACGCGGAGCGGTCGCGAGCACCCTGTTCAAGCGTAGGCCACAACAGTGAGAACCGAGGCGACCGGACCGGAGTCCAATGGCACGAGGTAACACGTCGGGGTAGTGCGGTAGTGCGGTAGTGCGGTGCGGTGCGGACTACTTGACGATGAGGAAGCCGTGCACGCTGGCGAGGAACTTGTCGAAGTTGTCCTGGAAGCGCAGGCGGTGCGCGCGCAGCCCGTCGAACAGCACGCCGTGCGTGAGCAGCGCGAAGGCGTCGTGCAGGCGCGGCACGGCGGCGGCGTCGCTGGCCGCCAGCGCGTCCAGCAGCCGCCGCGCCAGCCCCTCCAGCAGCGCGGGCCGCACGCACGTGAGCGAGTAGATGGCGGCGCCGGCCGCGGGGATGGCGTCCGCCGGCACCTCCATGCGGATGATGAGCGTGAGCAGCAGCTCGGCCAGCGACAGCAGCGCGGCGGCGTGCGGGTGCGACTCGGGCAGGCGCCGCAGCTTGTTGGCGAGCCCCACCACCGTGTCGCAGCACAGCACCGACACGTCCACCGACACCGCCGTCAGCCCCACGCGCAGCGCCGTCACCACCATCGTGAAGTCCTCGATGGGCAGGCTCGTCAGCTGCGGACATGACGCGACACCGTGATGAGCGGCACTAGTCCCGACGACACAGGGTCACGCTAGTGAGTAGTGACCTACCTGTCCGGCGGCGTCCAGGTCGCGCAGCATGCGGTAGGCCTGCGTGGCGAGCGTGGGCATGGCCAGCAGCGGCGGCGTGATGAGCGGCAGCAGCAGGCGCAGCCCGCGCGCACACCGCTCGCCCACGTCGCGCTCGGCGCCCGACCGCGCGATGCTGCAGATCACCTCCATCAGCGCGCAGATGTCCTGCCACAAATCATACACGATCGACCATCTTATCGACCGAAAAATATCATCCTCCCCGTTAACGGATAGATAACAATTTTCTATCTCGGATCAGAACGAAGGATACTGGCAAATCAAGATATACCCCGAGATAAAAACAACACTGCAATCAGTGCAGGTTGCAATTCAAAACCATGCTCTTTGGATTGTGCAAGGCCCCTGCTACTTTCAGGAAATCGATGAAACGATAGCTTGCAGTATAGATTGGAGATGCCTGCCTAGTTTATTTGGATGACATAATTATTGTGGAAGACACTTTCCAGGATCACCTCTGCAACTCGGTATGTACTGTCAAAGATACGTTGATGTCGAAGGTAAGAGAGTAGTCCCAAAAAGTGCGCGTTGATTAGACGGCAAAAAATCTTTTACGTGACTTATGGTCGCCAAAGAAGATGTTCACACCTCAATAAAATTGCTGGCGTCGATTATTGATCAATTCTAAGAGCAAAACACAGGCAGATTTTTTTTGGTTTATAGAGCATGAATACTAAGTGTTGGGTAGGACATCAATTTTGAACGAGTTTGTAAGAGTAGCCGTATTTTTGTACTGAACCAGTACTTTATTCCGGTTTAAATGAGGCGAGGCTTACATGACGTCATTGAGTAAAAGAAGCACCCCGTAACGCTCAAAAACGGGATTAATGGACGTAGGAGAAAATCAGGCTGACTAAAGTGGGCCAGGCCGGACACGTGTGCCGCATGCACGCAGAAAGGTGGGCCCATGTGGCTACCAATTGGGTACCAGGCGGTCGGCGGCGACGAAAACGTCCCAAACAGAGATAGCGTGATGACCCAGACGCTTTTGAGGGCGACTGGCCAGAGATCGCAAAGTACAGAGATTTGTGGACATTCAGAAGCCTATGCTCAGCATTGGGACAAAATAGGCTAACGAAAATAAAATTACACTAATGCTGTACATAGTGTACATTATTGTGCATTTGGCAAAATGTTGAGTTCATTATTAACATGTATTAAAACAGGCAAAGATATCGTGACTCTAATGACATTGTCAGAACTAATCTATTTCAAAATTTATATAATAATGACATCGAAAAACTCAAAAGCATTCAAATCAGTTTATTTTATTGATCTATATGTCGAATGCGATCATTACTATAGTCGCTAATCGACTCGAAGTGTTGCCATCTGGTGACCGCTGAGTGACGTATTGCGGTGCATTGGAGGGGCGGCGCTTGACAAGTGTCCCTGAGAACTCGTCTGGCGAGAGAACAGCATTCATACTCGGAGTGTCGAGTCACAACTACCTCGTGAATCTGTCCTCAGTCCGTAACAAGACTAAATGAAAGTGTTATCATGTTAGACTATAATTGTGAAGATACTGTTATTTGTAATAAACTCAGTGAATTGTTCTTACTGTGTATTCATTGCAAAAAGACCCAGCTATGCCGACATAGAACTGTAAAGCGTTGATATCGGCCAAAACTCAAGCTACCCGTCGTCATATACATATTTTAGAAACCTATAATAAAAGTGAGATTTTTTTGTTTTCTGTGCCCATTGGTAGAGTCCAGGAGTGGAGGCACCGGTAGAAGAGGGTAGAAAAATGCAGAGTATTCATTTATGTGCATGCGTGAATATGGATGATGTGCATTATGTTAGCAACTTAGATCACAAATACAATGCATTAATTTGATCGTTCATATTGGTATGGCTAAGCCGCTTATAGGCCTAATAGCCTAGTCAGCCAAGTGGATATATCGTGGCCATTTCAATTTCGTTGCCCAATTTATGAAATGTTCGAGTATTTCATGAAATGGTCGCGTTCAATGAAATGACCTGATAATATTGATGAGATCGTTGAATTGTCATCGTTCAACGATTTGGTCAGCCATGTTTGGCCTTATCGTAAAATAGGGTGCCCATACATTCTGTATCTATAAAATCCTTGCGTTACTGAGTGACTGACAGACAACGCAAAGCCAAAACTAATGTGCGCAAGAAGCTGAAATTTGGCATATACATATGTTCCTTTAGGGCCGTAGAGATGCACTAAGTAGTAATTTGCCGAAATTCTCACAGGATCGGACAGAAACAGCTAAATTGAAAAAATGTGCGAGCGTAGCTGCGGGCATCCGCTAGTATTTAATAAAAATCCAGAATATGTTTTGATGTTGGCAAGTCGGTAGTAATCGTAAGTAACATTGCTACCAAAACTACCATAATGCTAAAACTACCATTTCTACCAAAACTGCCGGTGCTGTCAAAAGTACCTTTTCTCTCAAAACTACTATTCTTACCAAAGCTACAATTTCTACAATAACTACCACATGTAATATAATTATATAACAATAGTACCTACTATGAACCGGTGTAATATGTTCCACACAAAAAAAATTAAGATGCCCGAAGAAAGTCCTTAATTTAAAAATACAAAAATTTTCCTAACATAAAACGTAATTTACCCATCTAGATAGTAGATTTTCCCAACATTAGGCGGAAATTTCACAACATTTGGGGAAAATTCCTCGGATCACGAGTATACTGGAACGCCGCTTTGTTTTAATGGGTATGCCCCCCGAACATCTAGGAGGAAGAGCCGAGACACCCCCCGCCCCCTCCACCTGTCCCAAACTCGGTACAGAGTTGGCGGAGGGGTCCCTTTGAGGGACAGTCCGTAACTGGATTTCATCGCGATACAAAAAAAGGGGGAAAATTCCTCAACATCAGAGATCAGTTCACTCAACATTAAGGGTTAACTGGTAACATTCGGGGAATATTACCTGCCATCAGCGATAATTCACTATAGTGATAATTTTACCAAAATCGGGTATAATTTTACACAGCACCATACTCACACCCGTATGAAAGTAAGGCAAGGTTACCTTAAGTTACCTTTAAGTTTAAGGTATGAAAGTAGGCATAACGGTTTTTCCTGGCAGTTACCGCAAGGAACTTATTAGATGCCATAAAAATATTTTTGAATTTAGAACCGTCCATGTAGAGACAAAGCAATGGAATCTTAAGAAATTTATAGGAAAATATTGAAAAATAAGTTCAATGTCCACACCTATCTTCCTTCAAACTTACACAATTTAAATGAGCATACTATCAAATGAAAGAGCTCTTTTCAGCGCGTGTTATAGGCCTATAACGAAACGCCTACTTAAATGAGAACCAGATATATAGAAGCAGAAAGTCATTGACTACGGCTACGAAAACGTTAAAAATGTGTGGGAGAAAACTGTTTTTGCATATAACTTGATGAATATGCAAGTTAGGTAATTTCTAATGCTTGATGACAAATCTATGCAGCGAGAGCTTTCATTTAAAAAAAAATCATGCGAATCGGTAGGGTAGAACGGGCTCGCCGACTCGTATTATAAAACACAAATTCTTTTAATATATAGATGGCCGGTGGTGCAGAAAGATCCAGTGGCGGCCTAACACCGGATGTCGTAGCAAAGGTGGACTGACGATCTTGTAACGGAATATCGCGGGCAACGGATAGATTCGGATGACTCAAGATCGGTCCATGTGGAGAGCCCTGAGGACGCCCATGTCCACTAGTGGACGTCTTTCGGCTGATATGATGAATTAAACATTAAATACGATAATTTGGTTTATTAGAAAAATAAAGCTAATCTTTTGTCAGATCAAGTTAGACCGGTAAACGTACGTCGGGCTCTAACAGCCCGTTCATGAACAACAGCGGCGATCGGCGACGGCATCCATTTCGAGATACGTTTAAACTATTTATTTACTCAAAAAAAAAACTGCTAGACATACAGGCGGTAAACAATTAATATTAAGTAACATTAGAGACTTATGACTTATCGCGTCACAAAGAACTCGCCATGGATGTCTACATTGCTGCTCTCGTTAACGAGCCGTAAGGCGTCTTGGATGCAAACGGGTAAAAGGTTTATTAGTACGGGTGATGGTTGAAAGTATTAACAGGCAACTAACCTCGTAAGCCTCCTCTTCGGCGTCTTGCGGGATGCTGGATATCTTGTTTGAGTTCCATCTCATGTACACTTCAAACGTCGTGTTGCAAATTTCGAGAAATCTGAAAACGCATATCATCTAAAGTGTCACGGAATTCTAATCGAGATAATACGCATTTCTACACCGTGTACTTTAAATCAGTTTTTCCCCAGTTTATAGCATTTTCGTCAATGTTTTGTAAATGCTTTATCATTTCAGCCTGGAGACGTCCACTGGACATAGGCCTCCTGTAAGGCTCTCCACACCGGTCTCCTCTCTCCACTCCACCAGCACTTCGAACTTCTACGTATCTGTATTCGATCTGGCACCGTTGGAGAGCCAGCATCGCTATCCAGGTTTCGATCAAATCGAAGGCTCTCTCATAGTCTACAAAACCCCAAGCATTGATATTCTGTATAATTTGCCGCAGCGTATATTTGTGAATGTTACTATAGCCTTATTAACGGACACCGGCTTGTTTGGGAGGCTAGAAGTTGTCTAGCTTATCTACAAGACGAATGTATAGGTGACGAATAAATGAAATGCTATAAAATGCACTGACTTTAAATACACTGTATATAGCAACAGAGCAGGTTTAGAATGAAGGATCGTAGAAGCACGGTGTGTGCTGTGTCATACTTGTTGGCGTTCTGCGGTTGTACAGAGTGCAGCATGCGCTTGGCGCTCTTGGCGAGCAGGTTGAGTGCGGGCAGCACCACGCCGGGGTAGTTGTGGTAGCGGTAGATCAGCGCCGGGACCTTGTCCAGCGCGCCGATCAGCATCAGGAACTGCTCGTCCATTGTCCCCACCTGGGACACGGAACACATGTAACCGGGAGCGGTGCTCTGTCCCATACGGCACAAGCTTTAGTTAAGGTACGAGTACGAAGCCGACCGCATGCGGCAGCTGCAAACGACGTGACACCTGCACACTACTGGTTTTTATGTATGCCGATGAGATACCTTCAATATCGAACGACGCGTCGTTTACTGCTCGCCGTAGCCTGGTATCTCCCGACCACACATCAGTGTCGTCAATGACGTGCTCACAGACGTCCGACGTCCTGTCTCATAGAACACTCAAAAACAATAAGTCACATCGTTTACTGTTGCGATCTGTGTTCGGTTACGAACTCGTACCTTTACTGTTTTATTAAATTTAAACGGAAAATATCGAAAATACTGGCTTTGTGAAATTAAATCCGTTGGTCCAGTATCCCGGTATATTCGTTTTCCGGGATGCCGGTTCGCAACCTTTAATACCGATGCTGCATAATGTTTGGTAGCTCGTGTAGTGACGTGTGATAGTACCTCAAGCACGCCCTCGGTGACGCCGATGAAGCAGTCGAGCGTGTCGGCGAGCATGTTGCGCACGGGCTCGGTGTCGGACTGCATGGCCATGAGCCGCTCCAGTCGCTCCTGCAGCGCCGCCGTGCTCGACAGCAGACGGTTGCGAACCTCACCTGACAAACAACCACTCATTCAAACAGTGTAGTTAAATAACGCAAGATAGTGAAGATCATTTAAAATGATAATTTCATTATTGCTAAAGAATCTCACATTAACTTTGAATGTACTAACACTACTAACTGACCGAATGATTATAACGTTTATTTTGTAGAACGTACCTTCGGCGTACGTGGCGGCGATAGCGAAAGCTCTGTGCAATTCCTTCCTCAGTTCGCCGGGAAGATTGCACCCGGTCGCCTCCCACTGAATGAGAGCTAGGAACTCTTCACACGTCGCCAGTGGATTCTGCCTGTACGAAATACGGAGAAACATGTTTGACCTTGTGCTATTTGCTGACAATATTTCATTGATATTGAAAAATATAGAGAAATAAGGAAACATTTATTGAAAAAAAAAAGTGCGTTCATTCAAGTGACTCATGATCATCATCCTAGCACAATCCCGGTTGCGATCTACGCACGCGCACGATCTTCAGCATCCCTGGTGGTTAGTCTACTGACGCCAATATTATCCTTCACGCCATCAAGCCAGCATTTCTTGGACTTTCGCCGGGTTTTTACCGGGACCGAGGTAGCATGGCAAGACACTTGCTACTCAAGTAACATGCCGGTTATCATAAGAAGTGGCTGTATCAGTGTAAGCGACACTCTTGCAATTTATCTGAAATATCACGGACATGAACGCTGCTACAGATGCGGGGGTTCCTATTGCAATCTTTCCACATGACTCCGCACATTCAGCGCAGCATAACCATCTCCGAGACACGCAGACTCTGCTTGTGTCGCTCTAGCACGGGCCATGTTGCACTGCCATAAATCAGGACAGCTCTAATGATGAGTTTATAGACCCGTTTTTAGCGTCACACATGAAACCACTCTCCTCACGCCATTTAACCCAGGCTGTCGAAATCGATGTCACCAGACGCTTGTAGTACATATCCCAGGTACTTGACCACGTTCTCTAGCTCGGCAATGTCTCCGCCTATGCAAATTGATGCGGCTTCTGTAGTGTTGCAGGCCAAGTACTCGGTCTTCGCCCCATTTATTTTCAGACCACCGTTCTCAAGCGAACTCTTCCACGCACCTCCTGTCCGCATCCATCAGCGCGATATCGTCTGCATACATGAGCAGCCACGGGGGTTGCTCATGCAAGTCTCTTGTGCTGTTCGACAGTATGTCGAATACCACGCTAAACAGATGCGGACAAAGGACGGACCCCTGGTGGATACCAACGGTGATAGGGAAGGTTTTGCATAATCTTCTTCACAAGAATCAGTTCGGATTTACGAGGGGTTGTTCAACTACTGACGCAGTAGTTGAGTTACTGAAAAGTATTTTTGCAGCTTGGGAGAAGTCGCAAGATGCGTTAGGTATATTTTGCGACTTTTCTAAAGCCTTTGATTGTGGTCATCATGATACTCTTATCAGGAAACTATATCATTACGGCATTAAGAATAAAGCTCTCGATCTCCTGACTTCTTATTTGGGCGACAGAATCCAGAAGGTCGAGGTTAATGGTAAGACATCTCCAAGTTCTGCTTTGAAAATGGGTGTCCCACAGGGTTCAATTCTCGGGCCATTTCTTTTCTTGATATATATTAACGATTTACCTTATTACGTAAAGAATAATCATGAGATTGTATTGTTCGCAGATGATACCTCATTGATTTTTAATATTAAACGACGACAGAGTAACTTTGACGAAGTAAACAATGCGCTCTTTTAAGTTGTTAATTGGTTTAATGTAAATAATCTATTACTTAATAATAAGAAAACTAAACTTTTAAAATTTTCAATGCCCAATGTTAAACATACGGCAATCAATGTACAACTTAATGAATCTAGGATTGAGCCCGTCGAGACAACCATGTTTTTAGATATTATGCTGGACACCAAACTACAATGGGGTCCACATATAGAAAGGCTATCGGGCAAACTCAGTTCTGCAGCTTATACAGTTAAGACAATAAGACGCCTTACAGATTAGAAATTAGAAACAGCTAGAATGGTTTATTTCAGTTACTTTAATTGCTTAATGTCGTATGAGATTCTTCTCTGGTGGAATGCTGCAGACCTAAATACAAATTTCGTTCTGCAGAAAAGAGCTGTAAGGGGAATTTATAACTTCGGTCCAAGAGTTTCTCTAAGCGAAAAGTTCAAAGGAATAAACATTCTAACTGTCGTATCACAATATATTTATGAAAATGTGTTATACCTATGTACATAAAAATATTGACAAAATTTGTAAAAAATGTGATAAACATTCTGTAAATACAAGACACAGGAATAATCTCTTAGTTCATAGCACTCGTCTCCACAAAATAAGTAGCTGTTTTATGGGAAAATGTATACGCTTTTATAACAAACTCCCTTATAATAAAAGAAACCTATCTTTATATAAGTTCAAAATTATTGTAAAAGCGAAATTGTGTTCTAAAGCATATTATAAAATATATATTCAGATATTTTAGACGACCAAAACGCTTGGGACTGAGCTGTTCTAATTCGACACACAAAAATAATTGTATAAAATGATTATTTTTAATGAATTTTTGTAAGTACCTGCAAAGTTTACACGAAATAAAGAAATATTTCATTTCATTTCATTTGTAACGCCAACAGCGGTCCGGACTACGGAATCGGAATTTGAGTACATGCCCCGGATGTCAACATTGGCCTCCAAGACTCTCTTTAAAACTAAAGGCCAACCAGATCAGCACACGGGGCACACAGTCGCAGTACTTCTGCATATCAAGAAATAGTAGATGTAGAGGCGTGTTCTTCGATCTGACCTCTCCATGACGATGCTGACGGCGAAAGCTGGGTCCATGATCCCATGTCCAAGATGAAACCCATATAGACACTCTGAGACAGTGGTTTCCTGCCGGATCCGGAAGTCAATTGTACGCTCAAAGAGCTTTCGAGTTTGGGACATCAACTTAATACCGCGTTCGCTGCCGCACTCCTGCACCGACCCTTGCCTTTGAAGACTGGAGTGATGATACTCAGCCTCTATTGGCTCGGTATTATGCCGGTGAAGAGCACTCAGTTGAAAAGGTCAGTAAGAGCGCCCACGCCCTATGGCCCCATAGCCTTACAGGCCTTAATGGGGACTCTATCAGTTCCAACAGCCTTTCGTTTCATCATGTGGTGAACAGCCCTCTGGACTTCTTCAGGCGTTGTCAGTGGCACTAGTCCCTAATTTGGCGGGAACACTAATGGCTGCACCTCTTTGTTTTGCTTGTTCAGTAACTCGTGGAAATAAGAGAGACAATTCGCCTTCACCGTGCGGGTTTCGCATACTTTGCCTTCAGGGTCCCTGACACTTGGTGATATCCTGTGCTACTTTGACCCTGGAACGTACCAACTTGTATAAGAGCTTCTGCCCCTCAGCCGATTCCAGCTTAGCGTAAAGCGGTTCTTAGAGGTGTCGTCTGGCTCTGGCTACGGCTCTCTTAGTGGCACGTTTGGCAGCCCTGTATGTTACGTTTTGGACGACAAAAAGCTTGGTCCTAACATAGTTCTAAATGATGAGCTTATATGATGATTACTCGAAACAATTGGAACTACATTACTGATAAGAAAAACAATTGATTCGGATTCGCCGAGGTGGCGCAGGCACGCATCCGCGCGTGTGTAGTGTGTCAGTGTGTACGTCACGTACTTGTGGTGCGCCTGCGCGAGCGTGGTGAGCATGTGCAGCGCATGCGCGGCGGCGGCGGGCTGCGCGCCGAGGTGGCGCAGGCACGCGCCCGCTCGCCGCGCCATCTGCGCCACGACCCACTGCGCGCCGCGGGACCGCACGCCGAACGCCGCCTCCAGCACCGCCGACATCTGCAACGTCACGTCATCCTTATAACGCGTCCTACGTGGACGAGTCAACGGCAACGCGGGCGCGATTGCGAAATGATGAGGCGCGAATTTAATGCGGTGCGGTGTGACTCTGTTCTACGTGCACGCGTCGTCCTACACCGTCATCCCGTCACATACCTACAGTTTGCGCGAAAATATCAAGCCAACTGCTCGCGTTCGATTCAGTTTGTGCCGCGCCCCGCATCTCGTGTCACGTGCGTTTGATCACGTAGGCCATTTCAATGGGCGCCATTAAATTAATATAGGTAGATAATATATGTTTATTACTATGAGATTATTGTGAAATTTTTGAAAAAAAAAAAAATTTAATGAGTACATGTTATAAAATTTTTAGTGAAATTCGAATAGCATTGGTAGTTATTTATTAAGTAATTAAGGCCCACTTGCGTAACGTTTGATTTAAGTCACTCCTTAATTTAAATTCGTTGAACAGAATTAACAGCATAAAATAATTTAAGTTAAAAGTATTTAGCGTCCTCTTGCACAACGACAACAACGCTTAGATTTAGTTAAACATTTTATGAGGTCGGTAAAGTAGTTTCTACGTTTTGTTTCATGGCATGAAGCCTTTTTGTTACGATTTTAACGATGTTATGCGTATGATTTCGCATAAAACCTTAGACTATATATACTTTGAGCATAAAACAAAACGCATTGTCATTGCCTAGCAACGAAATGACAATTGACAAATAATAACTAGAAACTTTTGAGCATTAACCCTAGAACCCTACATGGGGTGCAGGTGCACCCCACACCGATTTCTTTAATATCCACGAATTCGCGCGTCGGAGTGTTTTAGTTTGGTGTCAAACGCTCGCGTTACGTCAATACCGTGACGAGGGACCGCGTTGTTTGGTCGCCTGTATAAGTGCTGTGGGGTCCGCCAGTACCCCAGTGTAGTAAAATCGTAAGATTATTTATTTATTACGATTGATGCATTTATATGTAATAAATTATTAAATTTGATTATTTATATGAATTAAATACAGATATTTTTAGATATTATGAAGGTAAAATTCAATGAAGTTTATTTATTTTGTTTCGGATGGCTGTCAGAGGTTTGAATTACGAAGAAATAAGCTCTATTCTAGACCACAAATCTGGCGAGGAAGAAATAGAAGTTGGGACCAGTTGTAATTCCTGGGTTCTTTACAAGTGTTCAAGATCAAATAATAAGCCAAATATAAAGTTGCAGCAGACAGTTTTGAAATCAGGTTTGGAACTGATACATGAACATTTGGAGGACCGTTACCGGATGCCAACTTAGTCCATTGCAGTGATCCTCAAAAAAGGACCAAATCCTACAAACACTGTTGCTCAAACTACATTTAACTTTGTGTAATAAGGCTGATTTGTGATCTGAAGTTACCGATTATGTTTAATAAAACGTATTTTCATGAATTGTTTTTTTATTTTAAGGATTACAGTCATTTTAGTATGGGGTGTTCCAGCACCCCAGTGTAGGAATAACATGTGCGCCAAATAGTGTAGGATTCTAGGGTTAACAATAACACAAGTAGGTACATTATTATCAGTTATATCATCATCACCATCATGTCAGCCTAGGGACGTCCACTGCTGGACATAGGCCTCCCCCTGCTGCGTCGTCCGGTCCAGTTATATAATTAAAGATAATTTTCGTCGCTAATGACAAGATGCCAACATCAGTGTGACAGCTCTTAAATGAAATTAGCCACTAAACAGCCGATTTTCGGTAATTAATTTTGACAGTTCTTAAATCATATTACTCGACAAATTTTTCGTTGTGCAAGACGCTAGTGGTGTTTAATATTTTTTTTCTCGCTAAATACATCTTAATTCAATTTAAGAATCGTTGTGCAAGTGGGCCTTATTGATACTAATTTATAATTACTTATTTATTAATTTAATTTTAATGTAGTGTAGTTATCGGTATAGCTTTAAGCAACCATATAATAATATTATAAATCGTTATTGACTCTCTACGTGTTGGGAAACTGTAAGTGGAGAGAGTCAGGAATAACCTGGTAATTGATTTTGAAATAAATAAATATGTATCAAATGTTTCTTATTTCGCGTTCGCATCCAGACAATCCAACGATCCGGCAAAACAGAAATGTAGAGAAAGAATTTCATGGAATACGTGCGAGATACCGAAAAATAACTAAGGGGACGGAGCTCATGAAATTTAGGAAGCTAGCGGCTTTCGGTAATCCTTGGGTCTGGTTATCGTCTTTGACCTTGAAGGTAATTGAGACGCTTGGACAAGATGACTTACACGTAAAGCTGCTGCAGGCGCACACTGGAGTTCACAACGCACTGAAGAAACCTTGCAGCAGTGTTTTTTGGAGATGGCAAAGCTCACAAGGTATATTTCATACCAGATTGAAAACCGCTGTCATTAAGCCCATTCTTATGCTACGGCCACACTACCGTGATATGCCAATAATTATTGCCATAACTTCAACAACGCCTAGGTGTAACCACGATTTATGGCCACAATTTTACAATGCCAATTAATATGGCAAATGGCGGTAGACAATAGCTCCGGCGACGGTCTTTTTTCGCACATCAAAGAAGATTACCGCATTAATTAATGCGTTTGTGGCCACACTACCGTTTGTTCAGTGTGCAACACAAGTTCGACGAAGACGCATGTATCTACCGATATGGAGTGGTCAAATGAAAAAGCGCTCGAATTTTTGGAATTATTCCAATCCGAACCGTCTCTTTGAGATACCCGACAGAAAGCCAAAAATTTAAAAGATTCATGTTAAAATACTTGGCACTCCTAAAATACCAAACAGCTGCAGCTTCAACCGCCATCTTGAAAAATGATATTTTTACCGCCTAATTTTTTTTATTTTTTATTTTTATTGGGTAAACAAACAATATCACAATAATGTTTATGTCGAGAATAGTCGAGATGGTATGAAGCTATACAATGTGATAATTGTGACATCCACACCGTTTACCACGGTTAAACAGTTAAATAGGTGTACAAGTTGAGAGTAGTACATATAATTACTAAAACTTATAAATAGGTGTACAAATTGAGAGTAGTATACATTATTTACTAGAACTTATATATACATAACTAGGGTAAGTTATAGATATCATGCAATTTCTTTAATATTTGTTTTCTATAGATGCTTACACTATTAGCATATATATCAATATCACTAAAATTGCGGTTATAAGTTTCAAGCACGCGACTGATAGGTATGCGTTTACCTGCGTTAGTTCGTGAAGATCGTATAGCAAAAGGTGGATTTGCGCGACAAGTACGCGTATTTGATCTTATAGGCACTTTGTAGTTAATGTTGTTAACAATATCGACAGAGTCATACCTGTCATGACAAACATCATACAGAAACATAGCTTGCATCTGTATTCTTCTAGATTTAAGGTCTAATAGCTTAAAATAATTATCAACCTTACCGCAGTTTGTTACTGCCGTAACAAACTGCGGTAAGGTTGATAATTATGAAAGCATTTGTACTGCATACAGCGTAAATACTTCTTCTGCACATTTTCGAGACTATCAGAATATTTTTTATAGAATGGATCCCATATGCATACAGCATATTCCAACTGCGAGCGGATCAAAGTTTTATAAAGATATAGATAGGAATGCGGGCGTACGAAGTCATTACTGGATCGTAGAACAAAACCATACATTTTGTAAGCTTTACTACAAATGTTATCCACATGGGTATCCAGTGTCAGCTTAGTATCCAGCGTGACTCCAAGATCCCGAATAGTATAAACCCTATTAAGGTGTCGGCCATTTACAAAATAATTATAAGTTATTGGCGTACGTTTTCTAGAAAAGGTGACAACATTACATTTATCTATACTTAATTGCAGTTTGTTTAAATGACAGTAATTAGTAAATCTGTTAAGGTCGTCTTGGAACTTGCGTTGATCATCAATGTCTTCAATAATTCGGTAAATTTTAAGGTCATCTGCGTATAATAAAAAATTACAGTATTGGAAACAACTTTTTATGTCATTAATAAAGAGAATGAATAAAAGAGGACCAAGAATTGACCCCTGCGGCACACCGGACGTTGTGACAACCGTATCAGATTCGAATCCATTGATGACTACTTTTTGGGTTCTGTTTGTAACATAAGACTTGAACCATCTCCAGAGATTACCGCGTATACCGTTGAATGCAAGTTTCTCCAGTAATATTTTGTGATCTACTCGGTCAAATGCCTTGCGAAAATCGGTATAGACGCTATCTGTTTGCTTATTGGCATCTAGATTGTCGAAGAGATCGGAAGTATAAACTATTAGATTAGTCGCGGTGGAGCGTTTGCGAACAAAGCTATGCTGTTGTGGTATTATAGTTTTATGTAGTAAGGGTCTATCCCTTACTACATAAAACTATAATACCACAATTGTGTTATTATGTACTAACCTCTCTATAACTTTTGACATGGGAGAGAGTATTGAAATTGGGCGATAGTTGGTTACGGCTTTTTTCATGCCTCCTTTGTGTATTGGAGTTATTCTAGCGGCTTTCCATATTGAGGGAAATACACCCTCCATTACACATTTATTATACAAGATTACTAATGGCTTACATATAGTTGAGGCAGTGTTCTTAAGAAATACAGGAGGAATATTGTCAAGGCCCGAGCCCTTGGTGCTATCTAGATTTTTCAGTTCTTTTAACACCTCCGGTTCTAATATATGTATATCATCAATGATAGTGCTATTATGCATTGTTGCATCTAAACCTAATATGTCATCAATGGTAAATGAGTCTGAGACATCTGATCGCTGATAAACAGAATGAAAGAAGGAAGAAAATAGGTTGCAAATGCCCTCCGGATCAACTGTTTCTGAATCATTGTACGAAACACTAACAGGAATATCTGACTGACTTTTGCGGTTATTTATATAGGTCCAAAAGTATTTAATATTTTTAGGTATGTTATCCTCTACCGAACTCATATATTTTTTATAGCAGATTACTGATTCCCTTCTGAACCTATCCCTAAGCATAGAGAACATTGAATAATCTGATTTATTTTTATATACCTTCCATTTAATCCACGTCTTATTTTTATCCTTAAATATGTGTATTAGTGCGGGGGTAAACCAGACTGGGAAATTCGATTTTGAGATGCGTTTACTAGGGACCCGCTTACGTACAATATCATAAATATGTTCATAGAATACATTAACACTATCTTCGGCAAATTTGTTACTAAATAGTTCGCACCAGTCAATCTGTGAGATGTCGCTGTTAATCAATTCATAATTAGCATTCCCATAACAGTATTTAGTGTGGGTTTTTGTCGACATTGGTTTAGATAAGCTGTTATCAATTGGTATTAAATGATAAAAAGGAGGATGGTACGAATCCGGCGGTACTAAGGTAATAGGTGCAGAAAATGTGCTGATATTGTATATATTAGTCAGACACAAGTCTAACAACCTATTTCTGTCATTTTTTAAAATATTCACCTGTATGCAGCCCATGGTGGACATAAAATTCAGTAAGTGAGAGTATGGTGGCGCCAGATTGTTAGTATTCTGAAGTTTCATTTGAGTTCCATCAATATACCAGTCAAGATGGGGTAAATTAAAGTCGCCAATAATACAAAAATTATCGTAGCCTTTCACTAGAATAATCTCTTGTAACTTACTGAAGAAGGTTAAATAAGCTTCAGATTCAATACTTGGTGGAATGTAAGTGGCGCTTAACAAATATTGACTATTACCAATCTGCAATTCTAATAAAATGTGGTCTATAATTAATGGTATATTGAGTGAGGCGGCAGGGGGCGCTGGCGTACAGCGCAGCGCGCAGCGAGCTCAGCACGGCCACCAGGACCCCGCCGCCATCACGGCGACTGGTAGCAGCGCGGTCCCGGTCGCATCGGAACACATTATAGCGAGCGTCCACAAATTCAATGTCCGCTATACCATCATGTAGCCAAGTCTCTGTTAGTACTATTAAATCATAATTATGTGATAATATATTCATGTAAATGGTATTTAATTTAGTCCTTAACCCGCGGCAGTTTTGATAGTAAACTGATAATACCTTGTTATCTAAAATTATGTGTGAAAATATAAGGTATTAAGTCAAGATATTTTGGGTCACAATAACCATAAGCCATGAGAAAAGACGCAAAATTATGTTCTAGGATAACAAATAGGTATAAGTAGTATGCCAGGTAAAACTCCGTCGACAGTGCCAATATATTTAAATTCCACTTTATTTTATAATAGTTTTGATTAAAAATCAAGTAAGAGATAGATATTTTACGTGCCACAATATAATACGTTTTATGTATCCAGCAGTTATTACATTTACATACGCCAAAAAGCATACATTCGTAATGATTTATCCATAGGAAACTACAAAATATTATGTTAACATTGTTATTATTTAAATGTAAGCTTTGAATTTCACAGTACAAGTTTAATTTAATGCATATTAATATACTATATTCGCTAAGATAAATATTACTTATTGTTAATTTATAATGAAAACAGCCATGATTAAGCCATTTGAAATTAACGTTTGCTTTCTTACAATACATACACCAACAGTCGAAAACTATGTTGACATTCAGGTACGTAACTATTGTAGTAACCGATCTTTTTAAACTAGTATCGTTGGAATGTTCGACGGCCAAAGGAAAATCATTTGATTCGAGCAATGTCCTTGACTGATCTGATTGCAACAGCGGGTGCAGCGTCCATTTTACGAACCAAAATGGTGCCGTGCTTGATCCACACATATTTATATCCGTTCTTCTTCGCGGCTTCTCGGGTCTGACGAAATAACATTTTGTTATTTAATGTTAAATGCTCGTTAACGTAAATGGTAGCAGGCTGCCCAGGTATTGACAGGGCAGTTGTGTTTAACCCTTTCGACTCACGGCTGGCTGCAATCACGTTATCACGTAGTGTTCTATTAATAAATTTCACTATAATATTCTTCGGGCGCTTATCAGTTTGGTCAGCGTGGGGAACCCGATGAACGGCTACTATATCGGTTGGCTTAATGGGATATTTGATTGAGTCACCCAAGCACTGCACAATGTTGACCAGATTCTCGCCTCGCCTATCCGGGATATTCGTTATTTCAACGTTACACTGACGTGCTTGCTGTTCCATGATGTGTATTTTATTTTCGAGCATTTGAATTTGGCTTCCACATTCAGTTGCTTCAGACAATTTTTGTTCTACGTTTTTCAAACGATCGTCGAAGATGTCCTGTCGTTCATGCGAAAAGTTAAGCGACTTTTCCATTTCGCAGAGTCGCATATTGACGTCGTTCAGTGACTTATTAAGGCCTATAGTCTCTCCGTTAAGTTTCGACACATTGACGTTAAGTTCAGACAGCGCAGAGGTAATCTTCGATAGCTCTCCAGTCAATGCAGTAGTTACTGCGGCTGCAATATTATTCGAAATGCAATCGGCAATGTTCTTATTCCATATTTGCATTTGACTTTCAAATTTTTCTTCAAAATAGCTCATATTGTAAGTTTCCATTTGTTTACGTTTGCGAGTTGTTATGAAAGATTCGCCGCTTAACTTTTTAACCGATGCAGGTATATCACCGTCCGACGAGAATACATTCGGCGGTGTTAGTTGTAACGACATCGTTTTGAGCGACTTAACGGCAACAGTACGGGTGTGAAAGAGATAAAAATATTATATTGTCCTTTATCCTGGCGGTGAGGAAGTGAGGTCCCCGCGCTGTCGCGGTCGGAAGATGCTATGCGAAAACAAGACGACGATAGTTTAATAATTGTTATCTCACTTCACATTCACTTCTCGTCCGCGAGCATGAGTAACAATATTTGCACAGGATTCACTACACTACTCAATACTGCACTATGATCTATATTTCCGTGCGAGTAATTAGAAGTTTATAGACACGATAAGCACAGTGTACCGCTCTCAACGCCTGCACTCGGCTGACTATTGACATATCTCGGTAAACTCTAGTGTAACCACACGACTTCACGCAGTAATTTAAACGGTAATTTATTGCCATAATTATTGCGGTAACAACCCGGTAGACGGTAAGGTAGTGTGGCCGTAGCATTAAAAAAGGAGATAAAACTGAGATAGCTAATTATCGGCCGATTGCTCTGATACCGATTCTGTCCAGAGTGTTCGAAAATATAATGCATAAACGCTTAATGACATTCATCACCAAATTCAATGTACTTTGCCCTGAACAAAACGGATTCCAAAAGGGTAAGTCTACCTCACTAGCCACTTTTAAATTGGTAGACAATATTATAGGAAGTGTCAACGGAAAAATACCAGTTCCTAATTACTCTATTTTTCGATATGAGTCGTGCGTTCGACTGTGTCTCACATACCTTGTTGCTACGTAAATGTGAAGCATATGGAATACGTGGGTTCGCAAACGAATAGCTAAAGAGTTATCTTGGCAATCGAAC
Source organism: Euclidia mi (assembly GCA_944739405.2). Lineage (NCBI taxonomy): Eukaryota > Metazoa > Arthropoda > Insecta > Lepidoptera > Erebidae > Euclidia > Euclidia mi. Next base: position 210,463 of record OX123194.2, on the reverse strand, counting down.
GCAATACGTGAAAATACCCATTCACAATGATCATAAAGAGGAAATCAAGGCACAGTCAGAAACTAAAAATATAACAGTGGGAGTGCCACAGGGCAGTATATTGGGGCCTCTGCTATTTCTGATATACATAAATGACTTGCCCACTATTACTAACTATCAGTGTACTCTTTACGCAGATGATATATCTGTCGTAGTGCCGAAAACAACCAAAACAGATTACACTGAACAATTAAATCAAACTATATGTGACATTGTAGGATGGATGAAATATAATAACTTGTAATAACTAAATTTATTCAATTTCGAAACAAAGGTGCAAAGAAACAGGACCTTGTTCTTATATAGTGAACAGCATCTAACAGAAGTTGATGAGTCTTGTTTTTTGGGCATGATGCTTGACTCCCATTGTAATTTGTACTTGGAAGCCCCATGTAGATCACATTTGCAAAAAACTTAACAGATTTGTATATGCACTATGGCGACTTACAAAAATCACAAACAAAGAAACCGCCTTAAAGGCATACCACGCCTTTGTTGTCTCTAATCTTAGGTAAGGCATTATGTTATGGGGAAACTCAGTGCAAATAAATAGGGTATTTATTACTCAAAAATGTTGTTTAGGAGCTATATGTTATGAGGCTCCATGGGATTGCTGCAGACCGCTGTTTGTAAAGTTGTCTTTGTTAACTGTGCCATGTCTCTATATATTCGAAAGCGGTATATTTAACCTAATGGAAGGAAAGAGGAACCCACCACGCACCCTCGGATTGACCACCCCAACCATTGCAATAGAAAAAGGTTGACAATACCGAACTCCTCTAAAAGGATAAGGGATAAAGGAATGGTATGGGTTCCAGGAAGATACCTGACTTGCAGTATCCCTCTGTATGCGCCTATTCTTTACACGACTATTCTTCGACTATTCTTCGACACGTGTTTATTTGTTTACGTGTTTATTGAAACAGGCGAAACCGAAACGCGAAACATCGGAAAGAAATAGGTATTTATACCTAACATAAGTTAAGTTAACGCGATTAAGACCCGCTAAATTATTTTGTATGATGTATACAAATCGCGAAAGTTTAAAATCGATTATGAGCCACCGCCGACTAGCTTCTTTTAGCACCGTCGACCGGTGATTTTGCAACTGTATCGATGCTGCATCGCGTTTTAGCGACTCTCTGCGTTCGGACGCGGCGACCGTAGTGCTGTAGTGTGTTGTTGGTGATCGGCCGAGTCAACTATCGATAAATTGATTTATTTTTTCATCGTTGTAATACAATAATTGTACAATATCAGTAATATAGGTTTCTATCAAAAACATAAATATACCAGTATAATTAAATGATGTTCGTTACAATGATATTAAATTATGTTCTATTATTTATAGACTTATACTATCGAAAACTGGCAAGTTATACTCTACATTTTATGTTCTAAAAAATAGATGGCATGGGCATTACTGCACTCATTTCTTCGTATTGATATTAACGTTTGAATTGATAGATGATGCTCTCTGAAAGTAATACGAGAACTGGTTTTTGTATGTAGGTAAAAATACTGACTTTAGCTTGCTTAATATTTTCATCGGTATAAAGAAAGCAGTAGCTAGTGTAGCTTTATCATAACCTATGATAAGGGTCTCCTCCTCAAAATCTAGTACATCACCCTAGGTAGTGTAGGTACTGCCTTAATAAAAACTTACATACCTATTTATTATAAGCGCTGTCATAATTTTATCGACATTTAATCTGTTTAAGCCAGTCACTAGTCAAACCCTATAATAACATCCTTATTTTCGGATACAGAATAGTAAATAAAACTTTGGGGTAAAATTACCCCAAACGGCTATTAAAAGTTGTACAAAATAAATTATTTTTGTAGTTTACATGGGGATATTTTAACAAAGCATCAAAAATTTTAAATAACACTAAAGTGCTTTACGTTAAAAACTTCATTATTTCATTAAATTACTAATTGTACACCAAATTAACGATCCTTCTACAAAATATCATTTAATATGAAAAGTCTCGTCCGCTCCGGAAACTTATCCACTCAGAAAACTTAATAGGTAATCTTAGGTTTTCTTGTGAAGCTGCACCCAAAAAAGGAGCTTCGCAGGGCTCTGTAAACTTAGTTTATCAAACATTTGACTGAATTAATGAGAAATTAATGCATGCGTAACTGACACCCTGGGGTAATTTTCTCACATAGCTAAGCAGATTAGATGGAAGTTCTTTTTAACGCAACGTGACTGACAACTTTAGGAGATGACACTACCATTGCAAGAAAAAATAACAACTTTAGGAGATGACACTACCATCGCAAGAAAAAATAACAACTTTAGGAGATGACACTACCATCGCAAGAAAAAATACAAGTTGTGCCCCTGGGGTGAAGAATTTTATTACCCCACAGTGTTCTTTAAGGTTTAAGAAATAAGTGACAACCTATGGTAAGGAGTCGTCCTTTAATCACGTGAGTCTTAATAGGTGGAAGGGACAAATAAGTGTAGACAGATATCAAGTGTCCTTGTTTTTCTTGAGCCAGAGATTTTTATCCTATACGCATCCTAAAACAACGATCGTTCGTTCGATTGGCAGGGATTCAGAAAAGTCCTGTATAAAAATCTTTCGTTGCTTTTGGATGCTCTAGGATGCTTTAATCGACCCACTTCAAAAAGGAGGATGTCCTCAGTTTGGACTGGATATTTTCTTTTTATGTAGGTGCACCGGTCTCTGAATTTTCTGATCCATTTCTGGATTATTTTATGTTTGATATGCTTTTTATATTTTGCAAGATTACTATATTTTGCAAGATCGAATTGCAATTATTGCAAGTTAAGACTTAAATGAGCCAGTATACTTTTAAAATAGCGTTCTTAAAGGTAATGATTCATGATATATTAATATTTTTTACCATGCCAAAATAGAGAAAATATCAAAGTAGTCTGCAAGTAGTGTCCATGGATGAAAATATTAGCATTTTAGAAACATCTTATGAGAAGAGTGGATGATTATGTATTTAGGTAAACAAGTGATAAATAGGAGGGTAGAGAGGAAAAGGGAGGGAGCTACCAAATAAATGGATGGAATGGAATAACTGTGTGAGGATAGATATGTAAGAAAAGGGGGAAGTGATCGGATGACTGGTGACAGAGAAGTATGAAAGAGAATGTATGTCCATACAGCGCCAACCCAAGGAAATTGAAGTCAGGTAAGAGATAAAGAGAATAATGAGTGTCATATTTTTTTTATTTTAGCTTCAATTTTGACACCAGTAGCTCGCAATGTCTTTTTTGGATAAAATATTTTTTATTTACTTTGTATAAAAAAAAACTTTTGATAAAGAATGAGGAGAGGTGGTAAAGCCTCCAACCTACCCAGGTATCATCATCACAGAGTAAGTTTAAAATTGGAAAGACATAAAATCACGTTATCAATGGACGACCCCTACGTTATTATTTTAAGTGACAAGTCGCCGCGATCGGCATCTTCCAGTGTGCGGTGTAAGAATTCGGACGCTGCATCTGGATGCTAAAAAGCGACTGAATCGCCGGTCGCCGATGCTAAAAGAAGCTAGTTTGCGGAGGCCCTATATTATAACGTTTTCAACATCGCAAACAAAGTGCAAGATTTGCCTCAAAGCTGGTAAGTCGGCCGATATTAAGAGCGTTTAATCCTTTGGAGGCGATTTTGCGGGTTTTTATTGTTCTATTATGTTACGGATAAATAACAATTGATGAAAAAGATATAGAAAATATGAAAGTTCAGTTCTTTATCAAGAGAGTGCTAAAGATAAATATATGGGTTACTATAGTAAATATTTTAAAACGGATGAATTTAAAAAAGTCATTTTCGTAATTTGTGTAGTTTAGGCCAGCATTAATGGTCGCTAGTGCTATGAAAACTTATCGTTCTATAATTCTGTAAATGTAAACTGTACGAGCAAAAGCTATACAAGCGAGTCCCTAAAAAAGAACTTGTACTTTCATTCATAATTTTCAAGAAAATCGGAGAACCAAATAGTGCATTTTGCTTAATTTTAGCCCGCAAATTTGCATTTATATCTAAAAAACTACTGTGATTATTAAAAAGATATATACATATTTAAAAACCTTAAGATAAATTTTAAGTCATATAAAAAAATTGGAATCTAAACTTTTCGTTTGTAATTAATATGATTTTTTTAAAAAGACCTATAAAACTCGAAGCGCCATTCAGCACTGAGCGCTCTTAGAGGACGGACCTGTCGCTCGCGTCCGCGTCCGCCATTTTACGTAAATATTGCATTCCAAAACGTTTATAGCGTTGCTAAAGCTTCTTGATCCTTATTTTTTTCTCAACGTATTTTTTTTTTATAAATATGAAAAGTTCATGTACTTAACTTTATTTATGTATTACGTATTAAACTAGTGTGTTAGTCGAGACATCTGGAGTCTAGTGGTTACTGGTTAGTATAGTAGCGCGGTCAACTAGGGGCTGGGCGAGAGTGACAGAAACGGACCGTTAGATATAATACCTTGCCGCAAAAATCAAGTGGCAATATACAGTATAAACAGGTACAGTAGCTAGACGCATTTGATCTTTGATGGGTGACCATGGGATTGGCTTGCAAAGCCTTTATCGCAGGTTTATTTTCGTACAAACTACATAAGTTAAGGTAAAGTAATTGACATCACGGTCATAGTATGGATGGGTGACCGACCGATGAATTTACAGAGCCCATGTATGAGGTTCTTAATGGGGGCAAAATTATGGTTATTTTTAAGCTAGGACGCGCCGTCGTTAGCATGATACCAATGTAATAGGTATTTACCTAAAACGTACTATGCAATGCAATTAAAAGCACACTTGAATCGAATATTATCTTACAAACCGCCGCAGCTCAGCTGATCCCCACGAGCTCGCATTGCAGGTACCTAACACACACAAGCCCACCTACCTACTGTGCAGTCTTATTCTGCACCAGTTAACAGTTTATTTTGACTCAATTCTTCTAACTATATTTGTTCAAAATGCAGTTTCGATCTAATGTCAGTGTCATACTCATGTCACAAATGGTATTCTCCTAAATAAACTGATATTGGAATGTTATCGTGACTAGATCGTTAATTGAACAATGTCATCATCATCGTTCTAGCATTCCGTGGATTCGAACCCGATACCTTCTGCATAGCAGTCCGTTGGTATCTCCAGTAGGTTATCGCTGCCTGTTGTTAATTAAAAAATGTGTCAACGTCAGTGAGAACAATAGAAGTTAAATTATAGTTGGTGCCACGAGAAGATAGACTTTTTGTAAACAAACATTCAGAGCTTCACAACCTTTTTTCGAACAGTTGCGTTTTAGATTTTATGCTTTTGAACAGTCTTTTTTTTTTCAATGCCTAATTATGCCACTATGTTTTTAAATTTATATTGTTAAATTTTACTGAAATAAAAATATTTGATTATGTGCTTTAGTGGTCGAATGTTCATAAATTGGCCGATCTTTTTGTTGTTTTACACGTAATAATCTGTAAATTAATGAAAAATAGAGTACCATGTATGTTAATTATAGAGTAGGTACATACATGTTACTTTATTATAGACACGATTTTTAAAAAATCACTACGTAATAAATAATATTGCTCAAAGTAGCATATCTATTCTAAAATATTAAATTATTGACCAACAATGAATAATATAACAGATAACTAGCTAATACCTACATTGCATAAACATTTCTAGGCATAGAGATTTTACGTTGTCTGTGAATGAAATCGTCAGAATGAACTTAAACAAAAACCATTAAACGTTACGGTAGTCTGAAAACGCAATTTCTTTTTTAGGTATAAATCATTTTCTGCCATCTGATATTCTGCACGCGCTTTTTCGAGATGCCGGCAGCGAGAAGAGCGTTGCAATCCTATAAACTTGTATTTAACTTAACACCAACCCCTTCCTGATAACTAAAAATTTAATTTTGTCCTCTGATAAAAAGATGTTAAGCCCAAGAATGTATCATTTCAATGAACTAACGCCAAATGTTGACACTCTAGGCGTCAGTACCTCAAAACATTAAAAGATCCGGTTGACAGCGCATAATATCGATAAAAACCCGATCCATTGACATATTAGTTTCCAATGACACGTATCTATGTATAGGTCGGTTCACGAAAGTTGACCAGAAATGGCGGCCGTCGCGCATATGTACATGCGTGCACCAATGGCGTGGCTCCATTCTTGACGCATTTAGGGAATGCGTCAAGAACGGAGCCACATCATTGGCATTCCACCCGCGCCTCACCCCGCACCTCCACGGAGACCTAAAAAATGATTTCTGCGCAGTGGTCAGAAATTATTTGTTTTTGACAGAACTATCGCTAAGTCACTTAGTAAAAATTATTTGTTTACAAAATGTCTATGTTCTCGTGACACGGACTCTAGATGATAATGACATTTAAATTAGAAGAATACCAATTCTGAGTCAATTTAAAATCTAATCTCATTTTGTTCAAAATATAATTTCAATACGAGAATTGGCCTTATCTATGTAAAATTTTATAAAAAGAGGGATTTATATCATCGCACACTGTGTTAAATAATTTTAGGTGAATATGTATTGTATAATTACAATATTTTGTAAATACAAATCAACATATTGTATATTTTTTCTTTCTTTTAATTAATTAAGTATTTTCTTTTACCCAACTTTTTTGGTTTTGTATTTAGTGTCATTCGTGGGTTTTCATGCATAAATAACAAAATAGATGTATATTTGAAATGTAACAATTATGTAGATGACAATTATAAATTATTTCTATCATATAATAAAACTGCGCCAAATTATTATAAATAGTCGTTGTTATCCTGAGGAACATCATCCTACTAAACAAATATGTAATATCTATCTTTATTTGATACCTTTAAATGCATGTGCATTGAAAATAATTAATTTGAATACTTTCATATCATAATCGACGTATTACATAAACGAATACTGTTCATGTATGGCAAGAAGGATCAAGATTATTATTCCACGCGATACCGTCATAGTGCGCCGGGTCTCGCATGCGCGGTGTGCGGGCGACCGCGGTACTATAAAAACCTAAACTCGAGCCGCCGCTCGAGGCGTATACGCTCTTAAGTACTGTACGGCTTGTAGCGGTCCATACCACTACCAGTGCCTTGGTATTACGACTGAAAACCACAGCAAAGAATCGAAACAATCTAAGCTTAACTGGAAATGCCCTGAAGGTAAAATCCCCGGGAAGAATATCTTAAGTTCACCGAGCGAGCAGCAAATCCATGCGAACTTGTCCAGTGGTCTTATTAGTTTTGGCCAGCTTGTAATAGAAGAACTATAAGATTATATCGAACAAATGCTAAAAGAGACAATAAAGACAATTTTACTGAGGAGCTTCAAACTACTAATTCTAAGCTCAACGCTGAAATAATAACTATAAATAGTAAGTTAAATGATATCGAACAGCACTCACGCTCATGCAATGTGGAAATCCAATGCGTCCCATAGCACAAAAATGAAAACTTGTTGACTTTTAAGCAGCTGACAAAGACAGTATCTCTTGATATTAATGAAAATCAAATAATGAATTTACATACGACACAAATTTGCATCAAGCCTCTTCTAGACCCAGGTCAATTATTGTGCAATTGCAAAGTTTTAGAATCCGTGATGAACTTTTAGCAGCGGTCAGGAACTACAACAAGTCACATAAGTCTGAGAAGCTTAATAGCGGCAAGGTGGCCACAGACTTATGTGACTTATTGTGTAGGCCTCATCAAGCTATTTTTGTCATAGAACACATGTCCCCAGCAAACAGACATTGCATGCTGCTACAAGAATTGCGACCAAGAAAAAGGATATGACTTTGACTGGATACGAAATGGCAAAATCTTGGTTCGCAAGGACATAAACTCCAAAACCCAAGTCATATTCACTGAAGATTGCCTGAAGAAATTGTAATTGTATAGTTTACCTAATTATGTTAAGTGCATGCATCTTGTGTCATAGGAAATCATATTCGTGTTAAAATATTATTATCACAATGTAAGAGATCTAAGAACCAAGTGGGTTTTTATATAAATGTTGTACAAAGTGATTACGACGTTATTATCATAACTAAATCATGGCTGAATAACTTCGTTTTTGATAATGAGATGTTCGACGGCGGGTATGGTGTTTTCAGACGTGACCGCTGGTCTACGCGATTTTATACCACAAAAAGGAAAGGTGTTTGTATGTGTGACGTCGCTGTGACGTCGTGATGACACCGCCGCCCGGCCGCCTGCATTCTTCGCCCCTCACCTCAGACACCACACCTCGAGGCGACTATAAATACTGAAGCGCTGGCTGCGCCCGGTCTCTTTTGGGCTGCATTCGTCTGAACACATCGAGCTAAGTACACCAGCTGCTTTTCCTGGACGACCACCGGGAGCGGACCCTCAACAAACTCCTTACCATCGCCGAATCACGCGACCCTGATTATATCTTTTCGAATAGCATTTTTTTTTGTAATTTTTCGTAAGTAAAATGTTTCGCTAAAGGATGTGTTAAATTCTTTAATGAATTAAATTATTTTTTATTGTAACAGCAACTATGAATTTCATTTAAACACACCCAACGGCGATACTACGTTACATATGGCAGTTTTCAAGAAATTTAAAGCATAAAGGAAATGTAAATGGGAGTCAAGTTGCGAGGACTTATGGGTAAATATTAAAATACAATCAAATTCATTTAATATATATACGATCTATGTGCCACCTGCCGTGTTTATCGCTCTGTTACTAAAACTGAACTGTCAATCCGCTCATTTACGCGCTATTATACCAGCCGGATAACAGAACTAGTCCACTCTAGTTATCTAGTTATTGCTAGAACGTTCTGATATCATTCGGCAACAGAGTCGATTGTTCCAGTTAAAAAACAACAACGCCTTCACTTAGGTTTATATAGAAACAAATTATTTTTGGTAAAATAATCTATGTAACAACTTAGTTTGGTAAAATAATCTATGTTATAGCCGTCTCATTAGCCTGTCCACTGCCACAGGATGGACAAAGACTATCACCTTTGTTAATGTAATATTATGTAAGACTTTTCTGTCACATCCAATTTGTGATACAAACAAAAAAATTACCGAAGAATGGCGTAATCGAGGCTTCTTCCAGTCTATGGTGTTGTCTTGACCAACAGGTTAAGATCCAAGATGGCCGCATGTGCTTCAGCGTAGGCCATCGCTTATAAACGACATCGCGAAGAAGAATAGTTACCCACAGCCAAGGATTGATAACATAGTGGATACGCTAACTAAACATGATCCGGCTCGAAAGACCATGTTCAGGCCATTTACAAATAAAAACATGTTATCTTCGACTGAGCGGACTATTTAGCATAAATGTGGTCTGTTTCGTTACGTGAGTGCACACGCTAGTGTTCTGCGCTCACGACTCTCTCTTGCTGTGTTTTGTCAGTGTGACAGCCGTGCACCCGCGAGGTGCAGGGGGGGGGTGCGATGGCTAGTGCTGTGCGCCAAGTGTCATAGACAGGTTGAAGTAGTTTTCTACCCTTGATCTGTAAAGTGGCTACAGGCAGGTCGAGATGAACATCTTCTTCTTTGCAGGAAAAGGATTCTAGCAGTTCAACGTCGAGATGTTCTTTGGATTGTGCAACGTTCGTCATGTCCTTTGGATTGTGCATCGCCCCTGCCACTTTTGAGGGAATGGAGTCAGTGCTCACTCAATTGAAATGAGACACCTGTCGTTTACTTGGATGACATTTTTATCGTGGGGCTCACCTTTAAGGATCAGCTTCGATATACATATTCATTAAAGTTTTCTGCGTTGAAAAATATCATAATACGCCACGAAATTATCAAAACAATACAATTAATACAAAAGGGTTTTTAAGAAGTTATAGATTTGAAGTCAATAAATATTTGCAATACAGGATTCTCTGCGACGCTCGGACGCGAGTTTGTTTGCAAAGTGTTCTTCCTCAGCATTATTGCCTTGCAAAGTCTATTTGAAGACTTGCCATAGGTTGTCAGAAGCAGAAACCTGAATTGTACGATTGTTGTCTAAATGTCCGATGGGAGAGCGCATCTAAGCTGACCTCTGCGGTCAAGTCGTGGCGCTGCTGTATCCAGGCACGGTATTACGCCTAAGCATACAGTGGCATATCTTCGATAACAATACGGCAGTCGCCGCAGTAATGACAGCCGGGAGTACTATGGTAAATGCTTTCTTGAACTTAGCTACTATGTGCAAATCTAATTATAGGTAAACTTAGCATGCATTAAAATAACACTAGAAAACATTATTTTTATAGCCAGTATCCCTGAAGAGGTAGGCATAGGTGTAATAATACTCCATTTTTCGTCATATTATGAATTTGTAGACCCCACGTAATAGGGTTCGAACCTATTGCTGTTACCGGGCACATTGCCAAACTCCGTGCTGCTACTGATATGAACACAAATTTAAAACAAGGAGTATAGAATGAATGAGGGTAGTGGTACCTCCGAGTACATGGAGGGCTGCGGCATGAGGTAGGAGTTGGCCCAGATCTTGAGCAGCCACGAGATGGTGGCGGACAGCTCGGGGCTGAACGCGCCGCCCAGCCCCGCGTCCAGCGCCAGGCACTCCCACGCGCTCATGCGGAACACCTCGCCCAACAGTCTGCAACATTATACTAACACTAGAGGACGCCAGCAGCTACGCCTGCATTTTTTTTTAATTTACCCGTTTTGGCCGATCCCGTGGGAATTTCAGGAAATCCCTTCTTAGTGCACCCCTACGGTCCCCATGGAACATACATGCCAAATTTCAGCTTCTTGCGCCCAATAGTTTCGGCTGTAGCGTGTCTGTCAAGTCAGTCAGTAACGCAAGGATTTTATATATTAAGATGATTTACATACATACTTAGATTCGGAAGTAGAGACTTATCATTTGTATATATTAAATTCTGATTGACTGATAGACAAGCCACAGTCAAAATTACTGGGTTCAAAAAACTGAAATTTTGCATGTATTGCCTTGGGGACCGTAGAGGAGCAGTAAGAAGGCATTTCCCGAAATACTTACAGGGTCGGGCCGCAACGTTTAAACTTTAAAAAAATGTGCGTATGTAGCTGCAGTCATCCTCTAGTTCCGAATAAACGTTCAAGATATATGATCGCAGCGCATAAATCTTTCTGGTCCTTCGAGCCGGATATGAAACAACGACCCATAGATCAAAAGAGGACAGCATGGTTCAAGATAAACTACTAAGACTACTGCAAATTTGTAATCAAGGATTATAATAATGTTACTGACTTGAGTATAGGGTCGACGCGCTCGGTGCTGGCGGAGTCCCCGACGAGGTAGCGCAGCGACGCGTCCACGTCGGCGTCCTCCGTGATGCTGTAGTGGATCAGCTCCGGCGGGATCATGATGATCTCGCCCTCCGTGCAGTCAATAGCCAGGAAGTGACCTGCAACAACACCAATTAATTTTCATGGAGAAGCGACTAAACTTATGTAAGTTCAAAGGAAAATGGCAGATCTCCATACATCAAAATGTCTGAAATTAAATTGAAGCATACAGTAATACAAAATATATCAAAAGATTTGGCGTAAGTAACAATTCTATAATTCTATTTGCACTCAGGAAAGGTGGAAAATGAAGATATCAGTGTTTGAATTTTTTGTTAAGAATGAACAATGCAGGTAAAAGGAAAGTTATAGCTAGTATGAAAGTTAAACAATGTAGGTAGGTACGTTTGAATTATCAAATGACATATGTCAGATTGACATGAAAACACGGAAGTATTTTGTAGCATCTAACTGTCACAGCCAAAGACAAAAGCAGAGCTGCACATTTTAAACCAAACCAACTCTATGAAGGTCGATCGTATCGATTACTTATTTAATAATCGATACGGATATAGCACTCACGTCTATTCCTGTCACACCATTGTCTATGGCAACAATCAAATAATAAAGTATTCATAATCAATTGGAATGCTTTTTATCATCATAAAATATTCCAGCTTTAACGAGACAAAGTGAAAATATTAAAAATCGTAGAAAAAAAAAAACAATTTGTTTTGTTCATATGAAGTTTAAGGTCGCCACAACAAACCCAGACCAAATTCTGCCATATTGTTCTTTGAGTACAGTCTGCCTGGTTCTTATGTTGCTTGATATTATTAGCAGTACGAACTCCAAACATTATGACAAAAATTCATGATTTTTAAGACTGGCCTTGACACAGGTACCATTGCAGTGTCCTTAACTTCTCGTGTAGTGAGGTAGTATTAGCATACATTACCGCAATCCTTGCCAGGGGTTCAGCCCTCAGATGGATGTAGTTGTAGTATACCTGTGATCATGAGTATCCAGTGCAGGTCCTCGAACAGGTTGACGAGCTGCTCGCCGCCGCTCACCGGCAGTTTGCCCATGTGCATCAGCTGCAGGTGACTCTCCAACCTGCCGCAACAAATGCTCAACATTATTACGATATCATTCACATGACAGACATGAGGCAACGATTGCCTGCCGGAGATACCAACAGGCTGCGATACAAAAAGCATCGAATTCAAATAAAATAAAAATTCGGGCAAGTGCGAGTCTGACCCGCGCACCGAGGATTCCGTACGCATTGCATCATGTATCAAGACGGATTTTGCCCGGTTTTTATGCCGAGTGTCGTTATAGAATATTGCTAAAATAAGTACTTATAAGAAAAGTTTTTGTACTGTTAATATGAATGACCTCCTTAACTTTAGCAGTAATCGCGAAAATATTTAAGTACATTCCTATCTACAAAACCGTTCTTCTTGTCTGTCCACATTGGTGCTAATTACGCTAGTCCTCTAAATCTGTATGACCGCCCATACAACTTGTAGGACTATCTTAAATGGAGTCTACTATGTATGTATGGGGACACCCTTAAATTTTCCACTCTTTTATTTTTTGTAATTTTTCCTTTATTTGTGCTGTAAGACCCTGCTTTTGGCCAATTTTCGTGATTCTAGTTCAACGGGAACTACCATATAGGTTTTCGACCCAAAACCTATAGGGTACTTACGGTTGACCTAGAATTGTAAATTTTGGTCAAAACCAAGGTCTTACAGCACAAGTAAAGGAAAAATGCCGAAAATTAAAAAAGTTGAAAATCAAGGTTAATTTTGGTACTTACAAGTTTTCGCAAAAATCTAATTTTGACCATATCTTTTTATTGGGTTGACCCAGGAACCTGATTTTCATACACCCAATAGCAACCATAGACCTCAGTACCTGATATAAATTTCAATTTGCTAGGTCCACCCGTTCCTGAGAAAATCGGTGGTGACACACGGACAGACAGACAGACGGACAAGAAAGTGATCTTATAAGGGTTCCTCTTTTTACCTTTGTGAGGTACGGAAACCTAAAAATTGGCCAAGTGCGGGTCGGACTCGCGCACGAAGGGTTCCGTACCATCATCTATAAAAGAAAATCACGTTTTTTGTATATATACTTAAATATTTTTCAAGTTACTACTGTTTATTAAGATCGGCAAAAAAATCGGGAAAAGAATCTTATTGCAAGTTACCTTAAGAGATAAATTCAGTATATAGATTTCACCAAGCGTTCTCTAGGTTTGCCCGTAGGAATAGGCGTTCCACAAGGCTCCATTCTCGGTCTTTTTCTTTTTTTAATATATATTAATGATTTGACGCTCTTTGTGCAAAACTTATCTGATATTGCTTTGTTTGTCAATGCTACGTCACTTATTTTAGAAGTTAGGCAACGCACTTGTTATGCCCTTGGTGTGGTAATTGCTTAACATCAGGCGATTCGTCTGCCCGTTGCCGCTTAATACATAGAAAAGAAGTATATGTGTGTACGTACCTCTTGCTGCGGTCCCTGAGGAGCGTGAAGAGTACGTGTGAGCAGTGCGCGGGCGCCTTGCGCGCGATGGCGCCGATGGTCAGCAGGATGTTGCTGTGCAGCTTGCGCTCGTCCTCCTCCACCTCGTCCTTTATGTCCTCCGCGCTGTTCTCCGCGCCCCTGCAACACGGTCCACACGCACACCTCAAGTCACACTCACTGTTCAACATTAGTAGAATAAACGTCTCTGAAGCTACCATACCTAGTGCCGTCGGGAGGCGCCAGGCGACACTGCAAGTAAGTATTAAATATCTCTATGCAGGGGTTCATCAGCACCTCATTGGAGTAGCCCCCAGACTCGTGGACAAGAGTGCTCCAACTGTGGAGAAACTTGTTCAAAGATTCTCTCCACACTGTGTCATCATTTGCCTGTAGATGAGAGTTAAATTAGTTATGAGGCAAAAGCCAAAAGCCTTGTGGCCTATTCTAAGCGTTTGACAGAGTGCTAGCAAAAACAGATAGTGATTAGTTTAAAAATCTTAGTCAAATTCAATTTTAGCAAAGATAATGTAATTTTATTAAGATTGTGCTTACAACTTCTTCCATAACAGATCCTCTAATGCAGTGACAAGTCAATGATGTTAAGTTCTGCAAGAAAGCTGGCGGAGTCGCAGGTATTATGGAGGGTGAGAAGAACTCAATGAGCCTCCTGTAGATGTCTGAGATGCCCAGCATCTCCCTCTCCACAGGCTGTATGTAAGTCATCATGTTCAAGAAGCTGTTCACATAGTTCTCCAAGTATTGCTGTTTGTGATTATTGGCAGATACCACTGCACCGCTGAGACTGGCCAGCTGCACCAAGCATGTCAGAGAAGGACTAGCTAACTCAGGATTAGACCTGACATACATGTGAATTTCAAAGAACAATGCCAGCAGTTCTGGCTGCATAATAGTATCCCGCCAGTTCAAACTCAAGCGTAATGCGGGTGCAGTGTCACTCTCATAGATAGCTTCAAATGCACCAATTAGCCTCTTGGACAAGAGTGGGGACACATGGCTCCAGCAGAGGACGGTCTCCACGATAGTCAGCAACTGTTTAGTCAACTGAGCCTGCTCTCCTTCTGGCCGGTGACCCGACCTAACTATTTGCTCTAGCACACCTACAGTAAATCTAAATATTCTTTTCAAATCAAGTGCTTCAAAGGACTTCTTCAATCGGAAATGGACTTCCCATATTAAACCAACATCTGCTGATTTGACTGTTATTGCATATTCTTGCATAATAGCAAGTATGAGTGAGCATGCTAACTTCTGTTGACTTATCGGAGAGCTCAATATTATTTTCTCTAATTCACCAAGCAAGGCCTTCCTTTCCCTTCCACCATCATCAATGCTACCTCTTTTTATAATAATGGCAATAGTCTGAAAATAAGTCATAAGATATCATCAACATTGCATAATTCAAGATCAGAACTATCTACAGTGAAAACATTCATCTAAATACCTGCAACAGCTTCTCCCTCAAGAATCCTGGCGCCTCTTTTCTCATTAAATAATTAAGTAAATACTCTCTAAGAGAGGAAATATCACTTTCAGACAGTAAATTCCATTCTCTGATGAGTGCTGACTTGAGTAAACCTGCTGCTTCAAACAGAACATAATCTGAACTGGACTTTTCTAATATTTCTCTGCACAGCTGATAAGGATTCTTTGTACTTCTAAACTCTAGAAATACATTCTGTGCTTGTTGCCGCTGCTCTGATGACACCATATTCGGTGGTGCCTATAAACAGGCAAGAACACTCTTGTCATTTATAATGATGCTTATTCTTATCAAATACTTTTGATTTTGTCTTAATTATCAAAGTATACAATATATAAACATTTTAGGAATGCTATAAATCATAAAGTCATCATCCTCCAAGCATTTGATACAAATAATAAAGTATATAATCTTAAACAAAACTAGTACATATAATACAGTCCCATAATATTATTTACAGGTAGGTATAGTTACTGAAAACTACTATACACTTTCATTTAATCAACACAATATTTATTTGAAATCAGGTGTGATAAAGTAAAGTAAGTAAGAGTAAAAGACAATAAATAATTAATATACAGTTCAATATATTGTGTTTATTAAGTTTTGGTTGGAATGAAGCCAAATTAATAAAGTACCAGGCTGCAAGAAATAATTACCATGCCTGTTTGTCATCAATAACATTTATGACTTAAAATTGAATTAGTAATTATCATCGACATATTGGATCAAACATTTTTTTTAGATTACTTATATGAAAATCATTTTATCCAAATATTTAACAAAATACTTACAAAACAAATTTATGGAACTAATTGTTGCCAATATATTTTTAAATGTTGAGTGCCATGACTCTAAGCACTCTCGCATTTTAGTAAAATATTTTTTTAATAAAACTGAGGAAATTAGCTCACCATCACCATCTGAGCAGCCGCCTCCAATGTTTGTATAGCAGAATTATCCATTGTTGCACTTCAATCAAAAATAAATAATAAGAAAGGATGAATGAGAACTGCTATATAAAGTTCTTATGGAGTATACAAAGAAACAAAAGTCCCGGAAAGTCATTTAATTATTGAGAAAAATAGTCAAAATATTACGAATCTATTTCGTAAATTTTATATGTCAACCATTGCAATGACAATGACAACCACAGATAACCATAGCACAGAATAAAGAATAGTACTAACGTACAGAAAATTCACTTGTCAAACCAATTTATTGAATTTGCGACTCTTGCTACTAAGCAACAAAGTGCAATTCAACTCACATAAGCACTCAGTGCCTAATGCGATATTAACCTAACCGTTCCCTTTCTTTTCTAACACATAACGCTGTCACTGTCTGGCGCGGAGTGGCGCGCTAGGGTTGTTGACTTGCCGCTGCAACTATAATATTTATTCATCGTCTATCTACCTACTTGACCACGTGCCTAATAATAAATAATTATCATATAAGTATCCTATCCCACTATTTGAGCTCGTAGAACAAATACCACAAAAATTCTGGTTGTTTACATTTTTACTATACTGATTCTTAGTTATTTCCTAAACGCGTGGACCGATTTACATGATTCAAACAGATAAAATGGTTTTTGAACTAGATCTTTAATTTGGCACCATACTCGTTAAGATATCTCAACAAACAAAATATCAAATTTTCAAGTTGCTCTCGTAATATAAATAAAATAAAATCAAATTTTCAAGTCGTTTTCGACACACAGTTAATTGAGCAATACTTTGCATTAGACTTGTGATGATACATTTTCGTTGTTAAAGGCGTTTAGGTATATACTTAATCTGAACAGTGTATGAACACGGCGCGTGAGAATACGGAGCGGTCGCACTCGTTGCGTTGCGTGACGTCTAATGTGAGCGGCGCGCGGCAACCTACTAAATCCAACCACGTCGACGTGGTCGGCCGAGGTACTTGTAAGTTTATACCTAAAATGCGAAGTGCGCCAGGCCTGACCATAGTTCATCACGGCTAAAGAGAAAGTGAGTCGTGCCGGAACCAATTTAAATCTTGTGTGTACGGTGTAAAGTCGGATATTGCTGAGAAAAATCTTTATTTATTGCCATCATTTTTCTCTTCTATATATATAAAATTCTCGTGTCACGGTGTTAGTTAAAATACTCCTCCGAAACGCCTGGACCGATTTGTAT
Source organism: Euclidia mi (assembly GCA_944739405.2). Taxonomy (NCBI): domain Eukaryota; kingdom Metazoa; phylum Arthropoda; class Insecta; order Lepidoptera; family Erebidae; genus Euclidia; species Euclidia mi. The sequence continues at coordinate 192,894 of OX123194.2, read as the reverse complement.
GAAATTTTGTATGTATATTGAGTAGGCCTGATGTGGGCCTGAGAATCGGTCGTAATCTATTTTTCAAACTTCCAAGTGTGGGTGGCCAGCCCAAAAAATCTTTTTTTATTTTTTGTTTTTTTTTTTTTATATTTTTATTTTTATATGATATGGCAATATAAAATACATACAACTCTTAATTTTCACCCCTTCATCACCAACTTCTTTTTTTCTATAGCCATATTAGTAATTTCATCTTATCACCAGATCAATCCTGTTGGCCACGCCACGCGCATACCGGAGTCAAAAAAATCGTTTCTCAGTGTTAGTTACAATACTCCTCCGAAACGGCTGAACCGAGTTGTATGAAATTTATACGTAAATTATTTAGGTCTGAGAATCGGCCGCAGTTTAGTTTTTAAACCCCTAAGTAAAAAGGACGGGCCAACCCAAACATATATTTTTGAAGTTATACTTCTTTGAAAAGGCGCGTTATGAAAGAATGATGAGAGTCACATTTTACGATGCGCATGTGTGACACAAAATTCTCACGGGAAAAGTTTTTAGTGTCTACATTCACAAAATGGCGGACGAGCCCTTTTTAATAAAATGAATATGGGTATCATTTTCGGGGTTTTCATGGATTCTGATCACGAAAATGACATCTATTTGGGAATCCAAGATGGCGGACGGGACATTTTTAATAAAATTAATATGAGTATAATTTTCGGTGTTATCATGCATTCTGATAACGAAAATGGCATTTATTTGGGGATCCAAGATGGCGGACGGGACATTTTTAGTAAAACTAATATCTTTAACATCATAACCAATTATCATTTGGCATCGTTTTACTGTGTCAACTTTACTTTACTTTTACTTTATTGACTCACGCCTGTATATTCCCGAACGGGTAGGCAGATGTGTAATATGACACCCACATTTCGCCATGAATTTTTAGGTCCCATGTAATAGGGGGTGAGGCTATTGCCGTTACCGGGCACATCACCAGACTCCGTGCTGCTACTGAGAATTCAGAAAAACCCAGTAACACTTTTGCCCGACCCGGGAATTGAACCCGGGACCTCCGATCTGCAGTCGCATACGCTATTCACTGGGCCACGAAGGCAGTCTCTTTCTTTTACTCTTAATTTTCACCCTTCTAACACCAACCCCTATTTTTAATAGCCATCTTATAGGTGTGGTATAGGTATACCACAGGTCACCATCCTTTTTTTATAAAGTATATTCAATATTCATGAGCCCGACAAGGCAGCTATAGTCTAGGAGATACCAGCAAACTGCCATGTAGTGGGTTTCTGGTTCGATTCCATGATGCGCACCAATGACTTTTCGCAGTTATTTGCGTATATAATTGTAAATTATCGCATGCCCCGTGACTCGGAGAGCCCGTTAAGCCGTTGGTCCCGACTGGAAAGAAGATCCTTGACAGTCGTTATAGAGAGTCAGTACTCATGATTGAACTGATATTAGTCTAATCCATGCAATATAGCTATACCTTTAGGTTACGGAGATCTGACAGGCAGTCACTCAGTGGAAAAGCTAATATTCAGTAAAATCTGGACAATAAAGCGAATCCCGACTACGAATTAGAATAATGCTAGGAAGTTGATTCGTGGGCCCAACAATGGGAATCTAATAAAATTGTTAGGTCCTGCTAATTAATTATCAGATCCACTTACGCTTTGCGTAAATAAGAATAGAATTAAAGATCATCATTCAACAGTGTGGTATAGAAACCAAACCGCCACCAGTGCTGCTTCATCAGATCAATGTTTCAGATGTTCTGTTTCCAAAAATTGGCTACCTACGTCAACTGCAATGTCCGAGGCGACTTTAAGGTCTTATCTTACGCCAAATAAATAACACAAAAGAACAATCATAGAAACGATCGCAAGCAAGCTCCATTTCGGGTTAAAGAATCTAATCGCTAAGTCCAACTTGCTCCGTGAGTGTTTACTTGCAATGTCCACATCTGCAATCCACAATACGTGGATTGTAGAATGATGTTGAGAGCTCATTTGATCAATAATCAGGCACCAAAAACAGGACAATTTCATGTCTTACGTTTCTCATCACGGCTTTAGGATGTCACTCGTGGTAAATGAAAAGTAAAGCTCCACTTTTCATATTTGCTTCAATGAAGAGTTGACGTGCTGTATTGACACGCATACACGCATATTTTTCATACTTCTTCATCTACCTACTTTTTGCTTGATTTGAGATTGAGGCAATAATGTTAAATTTAATCGAGTCAAGTTAATTATTAATCGATTCACAACATGTGTCTACAGGATCTCTCTCACAGACTTCACAGAGAACTTTTTTGATCTCTCTAGTAAGTTTAATGCGCACTGTAAGGCGTCCATTACACGATAGGTTTTGCTGTCAGTTTAACCACGGTTAAAGCTTTGCCTGACGACCAACCTGCCGTCTAATGCACTGATTGATGGTTACATGACGGTGATTAACGATTATCTGAATATTTTGATATTTTCGTCATGCAACTCATGATTGATGGTTTTGAGTGACCGTGTAATGGCATTTCGTCAATCATCCGTCAGTCAGCGCGCGGTCAGCGATGGAGTCGGAAGCAGAAATCAGAATACGATCGACGGACGAACAGGCGGCGCCGCCAGCTGGGCCTGCGAGATCGCTCAGCCAATCACACGCGCTTGCTTGTAATGTTTTATAACCAGAAAAGGATTTTATTTTAACATATGAGATTATTCCTGAGTTATGGGATACTACTAATCTATACTAATATAATGAAGCGGAAGAGTTTGTTTGTTTGTTTGAACGCGCTAATCTCAGGAACTACCGGTCGGATCTGAATTTTTTTTGTATATGATACAGTTATTCCGGAAGGCTATCTTAATATATAAAATCCTTGCGTTACTGACTGACTGACAGACACGCCACAGCCATAACTATTGGGCGCAGGAAGCTGAAATTTGGCATGTATGTTCCTTGGGAACCGTAGGGGTGCACTAAGAAGGGATTTCCCGGAATTCCCACGGGATCGGCCAAAACGGGTAAATTTAAAAAAAATGCAGGCGTAGTTGCTGGCGTCCTCTAGTAGTCTATATAACATAACGCTTCGACCCTTTGGGGCCGGGCAAAAGGCTAAAAAGGCTAAAAGATAATGTAGGCTAATCTCGGGAACTAGCAGTCATCATAGCAGCCTTTAATAGTCCACTGCTGGACTAGGCCTCTCCTTTGAAAGGAGGAATTGGCCTACTATGCCACGCTGGCCAAACGGGTTGGTATAGGGTTTGTATCAAGTTTTCCTTCTCTTGCAGTGTTGTTCTCTGCATAATATGCTCCCTCTGTCGGCTCTTACGACACCCATGGGATGATATGGGGTGGTGACATTTCGTATTCTTAATCCGTCACCACACGGACAACTCCGACTAGCAGTCGGATTTTAAAAATTGTTATTGCCTATGATAGCCCAATTATTCCGAACGGTTATATAAAATTACGCCACAACTTTTAGAGGCCAGACAAAAATAATAAAATGGTCAAACGAGAACGGGGAGGGTTGGGTCAAAGGCAAAAAAAGGCTAAACGAATAGGATTCTACAATCTATATGGGTATCATTTTTATAATATTTATCAATAATATAAAATTTATTTAATGATCCAAGATGGCGGACGGGAAATCAAAGATGATGATGCAGATGAGAAAATTTTAAAAATCGGGCGGGGAATCGAAATACAACATCTATTTCGTGATCAAAGATCTCGAAATCAAAGATGGCGGATGGGAAAATTTAAAAAATTCAATATTGGTATCGTCTGCAAATTTTAAGGGGTGGGGAATCGAAATTCAACATCTATTTTGATAATTTTCACTCGTCTTTTAGTTGACAAGGCAATCAAACTTACAACACAGGCCTTTTTTAATGAAAATCCATGTTGTTCGTGTGTTCACCGTGAAATATTGGGTCTGACTGACGATCAATCAGAGTGATCGTGTAATGTCGATTAAATTCCATCAATCACGGTCAATCATTCGTATTCCTGCATGATGGTTTTGATTGAAGAATAACCTAGCGTGTAATGGACGCCTAATAACATAAAAATTAAAATTGACCTTAAGGTCCAGTTACCAGGTCATAAAATTCCAAAAAAAAAACTAACATAAAAACATGAATGGGTAACTGTAACTACCGGAAAAGTGGGTACTTTGTTAAATTTATGTACATACATTTTGGATATTACATCGATAGTAAATAATATTATAGTCCAACTAAGAATTACAAGACGGTCAGTAAAGACAATTTTCAAATACTGCGCGGAGTGGAGTGTTTATTTTCTATTTTTTTTACAGTTGATGGGTAAATTGACATTTGTTAGTGGTAGCACAGTAGTTTGCAAGTGTCTACAGAGTAGAAGGGCAGTGTGTACAAAAAGTCAGGAAATCAGGTTAGTGTTTTATATGTATTTACTTAATTAAGCAAATATTAAATTACATTAGTTTAGTGAGTTACGAAATAAAGTTTGATTTGTGGGTGCCTGCTGGATTCTAAGGTATGTTGTGGTTGTGGCATTGTATACTTAATTTAGTTTGACAGTTTATTAGTCAAGCTCATGTTAATTCTCAAGATAAATTCCTGATTTCAACATTTATTAATTGATTCCCATTAAAAACAGAAAATAAATTAGCTTGCAATATTTAGTAATGCTGTTATAGTACAAACCTAATGAGGTCTGTTGTTTAACTGGATATGTAATTATATTGCAACAGTTATTTGAAAACAAAAAGTAAGTAATAAGATGTTATGTACATGAGCTTAGCCCTGTATAATGCACTATTGAATTGAATAAGAATTTAACTTGAATATATTTAGCTTTTGTTTTCAGTAGCTGTATGTTTGTGGCTCAGCCAGAGACTCCAAAATGCACTTTATTTTTAATGCAGGTTGCAGTGTAGAACTTGTGTATATATTGCAGCTACACTCTTTTTGATAAACATATTGTAAAAAATGTATACTAACTAGTAGTACATCAGCACCTTATCCACAAATTATTGTAGAATATTACATGGCCACATCAAATACCTCCTGTGACATAAATCCACTACTTGTGTGATATGCTTGTCAATGTTGTGTAAACAAATGTAAATAAAGTATGACAATCATGTACTGTCAGGGCAATACATACTTGTATAATGTTAATAGTGCCAAGCACACAAATCATTGTTGCTGTATAACACAATCATGGAGCCATTGTTCAGCTCATCATTGATATTAACTTTTACATTCAAACTATAAAACCAATAAACAAACCAAAATTAGTTTTATATATTAATAGAAAAATAGAACTGTAAAAGTAGTACCGTAAAATGGGGTGAATAGACACAGATTTCAACTTCAACATCGATTTTATTAGATATTTTGAATGAGAGTCATTATTGAAGCATTTTGAAATCATGAGTTAAGTTGTAATTTACTCAATATTTGTGCTACAAATTAGTAAAAACAGGACATTAATTAGTAAATTAAGAAAAAGTAAGCGTTTTCTATTTACCTCGAAACAGGGGTCAAAAGATACGGGAAGGGGGTGAATAGAGAAAAAACGCTAGGGCTGTCGAAATCAACTTACATTTTTATTCAATATATCAACATTGTCATTAATCAGACAACTATGTATTTTTTAATAAACCAGATATCAACATTTACCTCTTTAATCATACAGGTAGGCACCTGCCTACATATAAACAATATTTTCAATGGTTAACTGACAAAAAGGTCCGTATGATGAACTAGCTTCGATTGACAACCCTAAAAACATATTTCTATTGACCCCCCACTCGTATCTATTAACCTCCCACGCGTTTCTATTCACCCCCAATGGCGTATCTATTAACCCCCTTCCCGTATCTATTCACCTCGAATTCGAGCAAAATAGCCAGCATCTCAATTTTAATAGAAAAATAATGTAAAATAATCAAAAACGGACACTAATCTTCGTTTTTCTTAAAGATGAGAAATGTACGTATCGAATAATACACATCTACAGGGGGAACACAACCAATAACTTGATGTTTATAGAAAGTTTATAAACAGCAAAAACTACTAGTTTTCATACCTTCACTTTAACCGCTTAAATCTATATGAAATTTCAACTTGACGTAAATTTGTGGGTGGCGAGCCTATAAAAAACATGTTGCCACGTAGAAAATCATAGAGAAAAACATTCGAAAAAAGGCTAATAACAAACTACAGTCAACAATATCAAACTTCAGGACTTTTTTCTATTCACCCCACGATTTCTATTCACCCCATTTTACGGTACATGTCAGTGTAAAGCAATATTGATATTATGTATTGTGAATGGTATAAATCGATGTGCCGCACTAATAACACCACAAAGCATTGACATACAAGTACCAATTGTAACTGTTGACAACCAGCTGATTGTGGTGACAAACAAACAAGTGCTTGTAATTTTATGAACTTGCATCAATACAATGGAATACATGAGTATAATACATAGTTATCATCTGTGAATGTGATGTAACACGGCAGGTAGGTGCGTCGAGGCATGTGTGAGATGTGATCAGATTGTCTGTTATCTATCATTGTGACATCCCTTGTAATACTAAATAATTAAGAGTTATTGATAAATTTATCTGAGCATTGAGTAATTGTTGAGTGTTTACAAATGCTTGTGGTGTGTTATCTCAGTATCAGAGATAACTGGGAGGAGTCAGTTTCATTGTTGCTTTTAATAGTGCAAGTGATTATCATGTGTTATAGTCATTAGGTGCCAACGATTATAGCTTGTGAAGGACACCAGCTGGTTTGTCTTGTGTTACATCTACCATAAAGTGTCAATCGGTATGTGTCTATATTTGTTTGTTTATTTTAAGCCATTTATGTGTACACTGTAATGTGCCCTGTACGGTAATAGGCTCGCCCCTTATTACGTGGGACCTAAAAAATCATGGCGAAATGTACAAACTGTCTGCCTACCCCTTTGGGGATAAAGGTGTGAGTCTATAAAAATATAAAATAATATAATTATGTACACCATATTAGAAGTTTGATAATTTTCACTCGAAACATAACTAGTTATATAGTAACCATAAAATTAATTTGAGCAATTTACTTAATAATTTGTGAGAATTCCTTAATACTTTTGTTTTAAATTGGAACCAATTTGGGTATGTTTTTATTAAACAAGTAATGATTAATTGGCTGGGACCATTGAGATATAATTCTACCTGTTAGTTTAAACTCTCATTATAATGATGACAGTGATTTAATTTAGGAGTGAGTATACCTACCCTCTTGTCAAAATAATGTTTATGAACTGTTCGGCTTTATGCAAGCAGTGTCCAGTGCACACACTTCTTCTCAATATGAGAGGAATAATTTCACTCCGCGCACACCGCCGACCTCACGCGCGACGACCAGTTCCACGCCACCGCGCTCTGACAATCTTCCAGAAAACTATGAATGACCTTGTGCAATATACATCGTACAACTGTATCATATGACAAATATTGTGGCACTTTTGATTGACTACACTCATTCATTTTAGCAAATATGCCAGCAGCAGATCTGTGTAAATAGTGGATAAGTGGAGCGATGGCTAAGTGTTATCAGTTATCTATCTGTAACACGGAGTAATCCCGCGCCTCGCGTCACTCGGTCGCTCGGTGGTGTTCGCATTGCCGCGCTAACATTGAGCCACCTCTGACGCGCTGCAATCTACACTAATTAAGCTTATTAGCGAACTAATTCATATGTAAATACGAACACTCCACACTGAGCCGCCAAACTATGTACAACTTGTGGAAAATTGTCACTCGGAAATGTGCATGTTATGTTTATATACTTAATACGTTTCCGTGTTTGGGAGCAAGATAATGATGGATGTGGTCGTTGCAGGGTCAACAAAACGCGCCGGCTATGAGTTGGGTCACGCGATAAAGATGGAAGTAGTGAACATCGGCGAGGGACGGTACGAGCCCGGCGAGCATGTGGTTAGCGTCGCCGCGCCCGACAGCGATGGCGACGCGTCGAGCAGCGGCGCCGAGCGCGACGACAGCGAGCCGTCCAGCGACGACACCGGCGACGACGACGCCGACTCCGAGCTGCGGCTGGAGCTGCAGAGCGCCGTGTCGTCGCGCTACCACTCCACGCACACCGCCGACCTCACGCGCGACGACCAGTTCCACGCCACCGCGCTGTGCCAGTTCATGGACATACTCAACGACCTCGACGAGGTGCTGGACAAGTCGCTGCTCGCGTGCCTCGACGACGCCGCCCCCACCCTCGACAGCGACGACGACGATCTCATTTGCAAGATTAAGAGCTGCATCGCCGACTCGCACGAGGAGCCCGAGCGCTCGGAGGCGCCCAGCTCACTGGACGACAACGCTCAGGTCGTGACGTGCGCCGACACGCGACCCTCGGCGCCGCCCCCGGAGGAGGCGGACGTCACCCGAAGCATCTCGACGAGGACGAATTTCACGAGTCTCGGCCGCTCCAAAAGTTTGTTGGAGGCGGCGGAGGGGGAGCGGGGGGTGCGGCTGGAGCGCGCGGGCGCGGGCGGCGACGCGGCGCGCACGTCCATGCGGCGCCTGGAGCCGCTGGTGCTGCCGGCGCCGGGCGAGCCGCTCACGCTGCCCGTCATCCTGTTCCTGGAGCGCGCGGGCGCGGCGCGGCCCGCCAGCGCGCCCCTCGCCCTGCAGCTCACGGCCAGCGTGGGCGCGCCGCTGGTGCTGGGCCGCCGCGCGCTGCTCATGAACCGCGCGCTGTCACTGCCCGCGCCCGCCGACGCCGCCGCCGCCGCCGCGCCGCACTGGCCCGCACCTCACAGCACCAGCGCCTCCAGCGACTCCGGCGACGAGTCTCTGCCCCCCCCGCACCATCACGGCGACACCAGCCACCACCCCGACACGCGCGACAGGTACCTACACTCCTCTCATTAACTTTCTAGCCTAACTGACCAGATCTCTCATAATATAAGATTTCTCACTCAGGGAAATAAACTGAAAACGATACGTTTGGATAACGGGATCGATACCGAACGTTTAACATAGGTACTATTTAATTCAGTGAAAGGGACAAATAACGATTCAATATTCTTTAGCAGGATTTACGACTTGACTTCGAAAAGACGTGGTGAATTCGAACCACTAACCCTAACCTATAACCCTCTGGGGTCTTTTGATTTACTCATGAGGCTATCGTCGACCCGACGAATACTCATTACCTGACATTTAATACAGTAGTCACACCACGCGCCTACACTCGGCTAGTGCGTTGAGTAACCTTCGCGGATTTCGTTACTTTATTACTCAAGCCATTCTCAAAAATGAGGTCATAGGATGTTATTCAATGATTCACGGATTATATCATATTTAGAATGAAAATCTGACAAGGTATTATTCATTAGCTTTGCATTTTTCTTTTATAAATTACAGATTAAAGATTTGCTTATTGGAGTCAACAATGATTATGTAAACTATATATTCTCACGCATATTGCAATAAACTACAAGTAGACTACTTAGCCACTGCACTTGATGACATGTACAGTTATATTCATCATCATCAGCCTGCCGTAGTTCACTGCTAGATGTAGGCCCTTCAATGACACATCACTGAGCCGGTTTTCCGTCTTTAGTCATGCCGCCGCTGCCAGCCGCTTTGCGTGTATCGTCACTCCACCTAGCCGGAGGCCGTCCTACACTACGTTTGTCAAGGCGCAGTCTCCACTCTAAAACACGACTATTCTAACGGTTATCGGTTCTTCGACAAATGTTACCAGCCCACTGCCATTTTAGGTTGTTAATGCTTTTGAGCTGTGTCGATTATTTTGATTATCTGTCGAATCACTTCAATACGAGTTTGATCCTTCAGAGAAACTCCGAGAATAGCCCTGTCCATAGCTCGCTGAGCGATCTTAAATTGGTGGACCAGTCGCACCGTAAGTGTTCACGTCTCGGCTCCGTAAATCATAACGGGTAGGATGCACACGTTGAAGGCTTTTGTCTAAAGGCTTTGCGTTAGGGATGACGAAAAGACTGGTTGGAGTTGCTACGCTGCCTAGTCGAGCTGTACGGTTCAGCAAGCTTCCCCTTTCGTACTTGTTTCTACCCAACTGCAAGGTTTGCATACTTCTGAACAACTTTGAGAGGTATCCCATTAGGATAATCGGTTCCGGAGAGACATGAACATTGCACATTATCATGGTTTTATCCAAGTACATCCAGATACCGCTGCGAGCAGAAGGATCAGCCAGACTGATCAGCATACTGTAAGTCGAGCCACGATGACGATATCGTCTGCAAATCTTAAGTGTGTAAGGTACCGCTGTTTATGTCAATACCACCTCCTTTCCAATGCAGAGTCATGAACATATCCTCTGACTGCTGGTTCTGTACTCGGACGGTCATAGTCGCGGCGTCACCCAGACTCTCAGCACCTACAGACATATCGCCAATCGAATTGGAACCGTTACTGGCACTCTAGAACAGACCAGGTTTCGATGCAGTTAAAGACCTTCTCATAAGCCACAAAGCACAGGGATGATTTATACTCCTCTGTCTTCTGTATAATCTGCCGCACTGTATGAATGTGTTATATGGTGCTGTATCCTCCTCGTAACTGGCCTGTTCGGGGACTAAAACTCTTCGAGACAACGCGCGAGACGGTTCGTAATCTGACCTTGGAGAACAGCTTACGGAAGAGCTTCTCTCAAGAGCGAGATAGGTCGATAGTTCTACAAAAGAGTTTTGTCTCTCTTTTTGAAGAATAAAACCAAAATGTTGTTTCTCCCCGTGAAGAGGACAGATTTAAATATGCGTTGGAGCTGCACAAGTATAGGTCTCCTACCTTACTTTAGCGGCTCCGTCGTAATTTTATTTACCCTGGGGGCTTTACCATTTTTAAGCTGCCTCAGGGCCACCAAGATTTTGTTCTGGCTGATATCTGGCAACTTTTCCATGAAGTGGCAGGATAAAGTGACTGGCTATGAGTTCCTCGGAGTCAGGTTGGAGACGAGGTGCTTTCGAGGGGCAGTTTTCCGTAGAAGTTCTGAACCGCCGCAAGAATCTCCGGCCTAGAAGTGACGACTTTCCCGTGTGACGTGGTCAGCTGCATCCCGTGTAGTTTTGGTGCGATTGTGACACATGAAATGTTTCAGACTGGAAGACATGGAGGAGGGTTCGGGCGATGCGTGGCCGCACCGCATGAGCGCCGTGCTGGCGTGCCTCAGCTGCACGCTCGGCGTGTTCAACATCTCCAGGTTCGCCATGTTCAGCGTGCACTTCGGAGGTAGCGCCACTACTTTTTGTGACTCGTTGGATTAGGTTGACTGGGTGGTATGTTCACAATGTATGTTTGTGTGTCGCAGCGAGCTTCATCGTGCAGTTCCTGGTGCTGTCGCTGGTGGTGGGCGTGCCGCTGCTGACGCTGCACGTGTGCCTGGGCCGCGTGCTGGCGGCCAACGCGCTCGACATGTGGCGCATCTCGCCCATCTTCCGCGGCGTCGGCGTGGCGCTGCTGCTGGCCCTCGCCGGCCACGCGCTCTACAGCGCCGCGCCGCTCGCCTGGCTGCTCGTCTACCTGCGCGACTGCTTCATCACCTCCAGCGACCGGTACAAGTGGGCCCTACCCCCCGGCCATACACCGCAAGGTGAGCACCACACTCACATACACTGTTCATACTTTGTGCGGGGTCTATTAAAATTAGACGATGTCGGTCGACGAAGTCGGAAGCGCGAGTGAAGGTCACCAGCTTACCTGACCGGTGAGGCGTAAAGCCGGAACGAGGAACAAGTCGCACTTCCCATGACGCGAGATGGTTCGTGTTGCAGAGGGCGCGGCGAGGAACGAGACGTACCGGCTGGAGGAGACGCTGGCTGCGTACTTCCAGAGTGAGGTGCTGCAGCGGGAGGGTGGTGGGGGTGTGGGGGGGTACGGCGCGGTGAAGTTCCAGGCGGCCTTCAACGTGGCGCTGGTGTGGGCGCTGGTGCTGGTGGGGCGTGCGCGCGGCACCAGCTCGTACGGCCGCGCCGTGTTCCCGCTGCTGCTGGCCCCCCTTACCATCACCGTGGTGCTGGCCGCGCGCCTGCTAGCGCTCGCGCCGAGGGACCAGCTCGCCGAACTGTTCGCCGACACGCACTGGAGCGAGTTCTTCGTCAACAGCAACGTGAGTACACGCCACCTACTCACTTGAGCCACCCTCATGTTATCCAAACAGTAAATTAAGTTCATACACGAGTCATACCTCAGCGCCCCGAGCTCGGTACACACTCGATCAAATACGGTATAGATGCCATGACCGCGCTTGAACACTCACCCTTCTGTTAACGTATTTACGTAACTCTCAAGTCATCGTCGTACAACTGTCAGCGAGTAAAAGTCGGTTAGCCGCTATCATGTTTAAAATGTTAATAAATCTTCATAAAATCAATCCAATTATGTGTAGTTATAATTAAGAAATCTAGTTTGAGAGCGTTTTGAATGCATTTTGGGAGTGTGTCGGTTTGTAGAGAAACTTGGCATCGGAAGAACAATGGGGCCATTCCGCGTCACAATACGTACTTAGTTGTATGAAATGTGCGCGCTCCCACAGTTGACGCGCGGTTGCAACTTTATGAACTTATTTATTAGGTACAATTGTGATGGATCTTTACGTTCATTACTTTGTGTATGTAATCCGTAAGTTGTATAGATTATAGTAGCTATTATCTTATTATACCTTTCTTATTTTGATACTAAAAGTCGAGCATCTTATGTAAATATGATTTTTGTACCTAATTGATATTTAGTCGAACTTAATAAAAAGTTAAGAGTTAGTTAAGCTGTGTAACGGAATCTATGAGATTCCGGGTTCAATCTAAATTCCGATAACCGCAAATAGTTTCATATATTATTTTTTTAAGGAACTTTGTTTATTGATCATTAGTCATTAGTAATTTATTCATTACAAAAATATTGTGTAAAATTTCAAACTTACATACTAAACATAATAAAAATAACATTATTAAAAAAAAAGTTATAACCCTACAATACAAAATAAATAGAATGTCATTACAGAATTTATATAATTAAAAAGTTAATAAAATTACCAAAAATTCGACATGCTATCATTCTGAAACTCGTCTATGCTGTAGTAGCCCTTTTTCAAGAGAAATGACTTTAATTTATTTTTAAAAATATGTATGCTGTTAATACCTTTCATGTCAACTGGCAGTTTATTAAAGGTGCTTACTGCTTGGACTAAAGAACTGTGTTGTACGACATTTAATTTAGCCTGAACAAGTCTTGATAAATCTTTCCTACGGCTAGCATGCCTAATCTGTCTTTGTTCTAAAGTTTCAAACTTGTCCAGGTTTTTAATAAAATTGGTCAGCAGCACCAAAATGTACAGACAAGGAACCGTTAGTATATTGAGCTCCTTGAAGTGCACAATTCCATTTGATCAATCCTTAGCAATGTCCTAATCGCCCTTTTCTGCATTACAAATGCTGAGTCTATAATTATTATACTTATAACTATTTCCCCATAACAGGATACTGTATCTAAGCTTAAATTCTACCAGCGCATAATAAATTATTTTTAACTGGTCTATATTTAATTCTTCCTTTAAACTTTTAATGGCGTAGCAAGCGGAACTTAATGTGTTGACTATATCTGTCAGCTCTGGTTTCCAATTAAGTAAAGCATGTATGTGGATCCCATGAAACTTTAAACATGACACCATTTCCACCTGACTAGATGCCGAAACAATATTCAACTGCTCATTCGTTTTTGTCGTGGATTTAAATAACATACATTTTGTTTTATTTATGTTTAGTTTTAAATTATTTCCATTAAACCATTTTCCAAAGGCGGACGTAATATTATTCATTTCCTGTTCTAAATTTTTGATATCTTTCGCAGATATCACTGCATTTGTGTCATCTGCAAATATGACCAGTTCAGAACTCGGGCTCATACTATTAATATATTTAATCAGGTCGTTTAAAAATAAAATAAAGAAAATGGGACCCAGTACCGATCCTTGGGGCACTCCTCTGTTAAATGACATTAATTTCGATTTGTGTATTAATTCTCTTCCTTCTGATATAGATTTCATTTCTACATAATATTTCCTGTTCTGCAAGTAGGAAGAGAACAGCTTTAACACATTATGCCTAATTCCATAATGCTCTAATTTTTGTAGGAGTATGTGATGGTCTACTGTGTCAAAAGCAGCACTAAGATCAAGGAATAGCCCTGCAACTTTCTCTTTTTTTTTTTAATCTACTGACTATGTCCCCAACTAAAGTGTTTACGGCGTCTATGGTACCCATATTATTCCTATAGCCAAATTGTCTACTGCTTAAAATTTCATATGTGTGTAGGTGATTTAATAGTCTCATTTTAATTATTTTCTCAAATATTTTTGATAACACACGTAAAACAGATATTATGGGCCTGTAGTTATCGGGATATGTTTTAGATCCTTTTTTAAATATCTTGCTATCTTAAACTGGTCAGGGAAAACGCCACTCTCTTTACATACATTTAAAACATCAGCAATGGGTATAGCTAAAATATCAATATTATCCTTAATGACAGCCAGAGGTATATCATCATAGCCCAAAGAGCTTTTTGAATCCATTTTCTTCACTAGTTTGAGAATTTCGATTGGTAAAATGTGATCGAACGTCATGTTGTTTTCTATCCTTTTCACATTTCCTGTTAAAAAAAGACATTGCAACAGCTGAATTCAAGGATCTATTGCATACAACGAAAAATGAACTAAGTTTTAAAATACTATACAAAAAATATATACAGAACATACATAAAGACATAAAGACATATTTATTTTTGCATTTTGGTTGTTAACAACACTTATACAAGTCAAAACTCTATTCTAGATGATGCCGGCTATTCCTAGCTAAATGACTTCTTAAGAAGAAAGGTCGAAACAAACTCAGAGTCATTGCTTTTTTTTGTCATTTCATTATATTTCATCTCTTCGTTTAGATTCTTTTGAAGTCCAGACATAATAGGTTTAGATGCGAGTACAATGCAGGATATCATCTGACGCTTATAACTGACTCAGCCCGCTGATGGCCCGCATTCAACAGCCATCGTACGGCTCAACCTTAATTGAGGGAGCCAGCACGACCTGAATCATTATGCCTCCACGCCATCAGTAGGTGTATGCATATGCATGCCAGCCTAAGCTACCAGACAGGTTGCCACAAATAAATATATAATTATACAGAACGAAAAGAAAATAATTTAGAGGGTGTCATGAAATACATCCACATTTCTGTCAACTGGAAGTGTGTTCAGAACGCAGTGCAATCTTTAGTTGAGCAAAAATAATTAGAGATTTTCTGTTGAATTGAATATATGTATTAGCTTGGCGTCAACTTGCAATCTTGATGGATTTGTGAAAAGTGATTTAAGTTATTTTTTAAATTTAATGACGCACATTTTATTAGCAAAATTGAAACTAGAATTAAGATGTAATATTAAGGTGGATCGACGATCTGGTTAATGATGATGATTAAGTTTTGAATATTATTTTGCTTACTCAAAATAACCAAGTTTTCATTAGACTAAATAATTTTCATAAACTTTGAAAAATCATGTTATTTCAAAATGCCATATATGTGATTGACACGGTGTACTTAATAATATTATGTATTTTATTGTTCATATATATCACTTAATAAAATAAACATGTGAAAAATAATAAATAAATAAATGTGTTTCCGTATATAATAAGGTTCAGCTTTCCCCAAAGCTGAGTAGATTAGAGAAACGCGCGTGTAGCCAATGGCAAGGTGTGATTATCTAGCGATGTCAAAGAACATGGCATTTTTCGTCATTATAGCCTATGCCGGCACGTCTCTGCTATATTCAACTTCGGTGGAGGCGGGTCTAGGATGTTCTTTATTTTTATTTATTTATTAAGTATGGCTTATCAAAGTGAGTCCACGTCGCCTGGTGTTAAGTAGTCATGGAGTCCCATAGCATAAGTGATGATGGCGTGTAGTAACGTGTGCGGGTGGTGGGCGGTGCAGAGCTGGGCGGCGGCGGCGCAGGAGACGTTCCTGACGTGGGGGCTGCTGGGCGCGTGCGTCATGCAGCTGGCGGCGCACAGTAGTGGTGCTGGTGGCGGGCACAAGTCGGCGGGCGGGCTGCGGCGCGAGGCGGCCACCGTGCTGGTGGTGACGTGCGTGGTGCTGCTGCTGGCCGCCGCGCTGGCGAGGGCCGCCGTGCTCGTGCTGCGAGACGCACACTACGTCTACGTGCACTCCTCCTACGGTAACTATACCGCACACTACTTACTACTTTGTATCTATCGCTTATTGACCACCCAGATATTGCCTACCGCTGAATTCTATATTCGATCTATTTTGGATTTAAAGATTTTAGATATATGTTTGACAAAAGCTCCATACAATATGTCTATCTTTTTAGACCTCAAAAAGGCTTTTGATACCGTCTCTGCCTCTATCCTTGGGAGCAAACTTGAAAAAATTGGCGTTAGGGAAATAGCTCTTGACCTCTTAACCTTTTAAGCGCTTGGCTAAATATCAATTCCCTAGCGCGCGGCTACAAATCGATAAAATAATACCTAAATAATTGTACATTATCGTAGTTTTAAGTTACTTTACAAAATATGTACTGTACAATGTTATGTTGGTGTACAATAAAGCGTATCTATCTATATATCTATCTAAAATAAATAAGGAGGAGCAATCGTTGTATCGATAAAAAAAGTCAAAAAGTTTTTGTTTTGAATTTTAATTCAGCCTTATGGCTCCTACAAACAGGCGCGACACAAAGGAACCGCTCATGTCTTTGTATCGCGTCGCGTGTCGCGCCTGTTTGTAGGAGCCGTGTGCCTGACTTAGAACTGGTGATATTTGTTAGTAAAATAATTTTTTTTTACTATATCATTGCCACAAAAATGTTTAAAAATATTATTTTTCTATATCAGGTACAGTTATGTCTGACGTCCAATTAATGCCTTCATTGTCCTCATGATCCTGAAATGACAAATTAAAAGAACAATGGCCACTTCTCATACATTGAATGACCTGATAATGAATTATTGTGTATATAGATAAAATGTACAAAAACAAGTAGATCTATGATCAAGAAATTATACTGCAAAGACAGTTTTTCTTATAAAGGTCTAGGAATTACATAATACACCGAAATTAGTTCGTATTAATTTGACAGATTCTCCCATGTCCAATGTCACCGGTGGAGTCTTTACGTCAAAAACGTTCCATTGCATCCTTATCCAATGTTTTCAACGGCAGAAATACATTTATATTTATCTTTTTATATCTTGTAACATAAAAAAATACATTCATTTATGATCAGCTGTTAACAACTTGATTCAATTTATATATAAAATTAAGTTTTCTCGAGGTTTTGACAAAACCAAATGCTAAAGATGTGGTATAAGTGAAATGGAACAAAGCTAAACAAGGAAGTATTATCGGGCACAGATAATATAACAATGCAGCGAATAAAAAATATTTTGATAAGGATGCGTTCACGAGTTCTAGAACATCTTTACAACCCAAAACTTTTCTTTTTACCTAGACTTCTATAAAATATAATTGTTAGTGAAATCATTACACTAAAAAATAACCTTAATTTTAAAATAAGTTTTATCGCTATACATGTTTAGGTCAAAAATGGCCATTGTTCTTTATTACGTACCTATACATTTTTTTATAGTCATTAGGTCAAAATTACATTTCGTATCAAATGGTAGGTATATAACATATAACTAAATAAGCGGGCAACGCCGGAGCACAGTAAGAGACAACGCCATATGGAACTCCGAAAAAGAGACAAACGCTAGTGCGAGTGCCTGTCCGACTTGGTAGGTACTGTCACAATACTTACCTTATTAATTAATGGTATGGACAACATACAACATGGTTTCAAATTTGAACAATGTATAGGATATGTACTTATATAAGTAGGTAATATAATAACAGAATTACATCACAATGTTTAAAATACTATTTCGATTCACCAAGGAGTTACCTAAACCCAACGGAAGTTTTATTTATACCTACAAAAAAATGTGCAACTAACATAAAAAGAAATTGAAATGGGTACTTACCGCTCCATCACTTTTAAATACTTCTGTAGATTCGAATAATTCCTCTTCGTCGTCACCTTTCTAATATATTTATTAATTCCTCAGTAGTCGTCATTATTGAAATGTCACTATTTTATCGACAATGCACAAATATCCACGAACAACATTAATGGAACTTTCCATTCGTTTGATGCGCTTGTGACGTAGGCAGCGGTCGTATTAATGTGACAGCCGCGCTAGACTAACTAGAGAAATATGTTGCAAGCATACCGCGTCTAGGGATGGGAACTAACGTCAAAAGTTGGCATTATACAAAGATCCCCAGGGATATTTTTCTTATGAATAACAAGGAAAAGAATAAATAACACAAGGCAATATGTTAAATTTAACTTTATTTCGTATGACACTGTTTATTTTATGCTGAATGATGCATTGCACCTGATTATGTAACTGTGTGTTATTTCGTTTTTAAAATGCGCATTGCATTTTATCCCATCCCTATGGTCATATTTATGCGACACACGCGATAGACAACGAAGAATAGTCCAAGCTGCCAATTACTATTTTTAAGTTTTTCAATGCTTAGAGCTATGACACATAATTTTAAGTAGTTGTTATAAATAATAGCTCTATTTGATTATAGTTTTAGTTGTACCACACAGTTAATAGGACGAAAATAGAACGAAAAAATCATGCATGTTCTCTGTCGCAGAAATACGACACAAGCGGTAGGGGCACGGCAATATATGTCGCATATATGCGACACAAGCGATTAAAGGGTTAAAGGACTATCTTTCAAACAGGAAGCAAAGGGTGAAAGTTGGCCAGCATATAAGTGACGACGCGGCTGTATTATACGGCGTTCCCCAGGGAAGCGTGTTAGGTCCAACGTTCTTTTTAATATACAGGGTGTAAAAAGACCCTTAACGAAAACTGAAATCCCATGTTGTACCAATCACTACGAACATTTTTAACTTCAGCACCATACCTGGGAAATTACTGGTTCAGGAGATATTGAGGCTCAAAGTTAGTATGGAATTTTTCTAATTAGGTACAAAATCGATGCATTTACCCCGCCAATATGTTCTTTAGATGCCCTATGACCCCATGGATAAGTAGGTATTTCAAGCATTGCACGCGCACGCTTTTAATTGCGGTTCAAAAAATGTGAAAACTTAAAAAAAAGGCGTTTCCCAGGTATTCTTTTTGGTTAGTATGACTTGGCATGATGTCCACAACGAGTAGACTTCGGCTTGGTGATGGGTCTTGTGACACCCTGTATATTAATGATCTCTGTAATATGAAAATACCAAATGCTAAAGTTTTTTCTTACGCCGATGATACGACGGTTGCCTTCTGTGGAAGCTCCTTGCACGATGTCAAACATTATGCTGAAGCAGGTATGACTCAAGTTGCTGAATGGTTAAAATCCAACCTTTTAACGTTAAATACATCCAAAACGAACTTTATATGTTTCAGTATCTCCAAGCGTAATGAACCACCTGATGATTTTAGTATCGTTATACATACATACATGTAAGGGTGAAAACGGCAACAATAGGGAAGTTTCCTGCAAGTGAAATAAATTATACAAGTATTTTTATCTAGTCAAACATGTCAAAATAATGGTAGTTTCATTAATCAATAATGTTAAAACTTTATTTAACATTTTTTATCGACAATTTATTGATAATAAGTATTATATTTGACAGCAAAAAACTATGAAGTCACTAGATCTTATTTCATACAAACGCCGTAGCACAGGTCGTTTTTGACATTTCATTAAAAGTGTTTGATTTGACTAACTAGTCAAATTCTGCCAGAATATTCGTAAAGTAGCCGAAGTCGAGTGCGCACACGCGCACACACTTACAGTGCAAGTATAATTTTGTATTTAAAATAATATTCTAGTGTTCTTTTAAAATTATTGTGTTAATTATCACGCAATGTAAAATATGGAGGAGTGGAGTTTTCTGCTACAAGCATTATTTGCTTAAAAGAAGATTCTGAACACAACTTTCTGTAAACGAATTATTTGACACAATAATTTTTTTTTCATTTTTTTATTAATATTATATATCGAACTTGTATCGCCAATCTCCAAATCCATAAATAAATTGATTGTTGAAATTTGAAACCTAACGTTGGAAACTACACTACTGCAAGTATCGGGCTCGCATTCACAGTGCGCACGACTAACTTTTCGAAGTTGGCGTTATTGCGTATTGATTAATTATCACTTGCTTGTGCCTCGATGAGCCCGTTAATCGATCGATCCCAAGTTTCATGAAAATCTTTAAAAGGCGTTTAGGGAGTTTAGTCGTTTAGTACCTCTAAATAAACTATCACTAGTCTAAACAATGAATATCGCTATCCCTTTGGTTTACAGAGGTCAAACAAACAGTCGCTCTGTTCCAAAGCTAATGTTCAGTCAAGTCCGATAAGACTACTCGTTATATCGACAAGTTTGTCGAAATAGCTTTACACGACTCCATATTGGACTTTAGCAACAGCTTATAATGAATATAAACGAAACATTGACAGAGACGGTGAAGTCGGGCCAGTTCCTGTGGCCGCTGCGCTCGCCGACGACGGGCGGCGTGCTGGCGACGCCGGTGCGGTACTCGGGGCAGTACGCCAGCCTCGTTGGGGTCACGGTTTGGCGCGCGGGGGTCACGGGGGGCACGGCTGTGAGCGGCTGGTCGCCGATGGCGCTGCACACGCAGCTGGTGCCCGCCGCGCTCGCCGCGCTGCCGCCCGGCACGGTCAGTACCACACATCACGGGGGTCACGGTCACGGGGGGCACGGCTGTGAGCGGCTGGTCGCCGATGGCGCTGCACACGCAGCTGGTGCCCGCCGCGCTCGCCGCGCTGCCGCCCGGCACGGTCAGTACCACACATCACGGGGGTCACGGTCACGGGGGGCACGGCTGTGAGCGGCTGGTCGCCGATGGCGCTGCACACGCAGCTGGTGCCCGCCGCGCTCGCCGCGCTGCCGCCCGGCACGGTCAGTACCACACATCACGGGGGTCACGGTCACGGTCACGGGGGGCACGGCTGTGAGCGGCTGGTCGCCGATGGCGCTGCACACGCAGCTGGTGCCCGCCGCGCTCGCCGCGCTGCCGCCCGGCACGGTCAGTACCACACATCACGGGGGTCACGGTCACGGTCACGGGGGGCACGGCTGTGAGCGGCTTGTCGCAAGAGTTTCCCAGTGGGCGGTCAAGTAGACGCTATCTACACAGATATTTCTAAAGCGTTCGATACAGTGAACAATATTCTGCTTTGCAAGAAACTTCTATCCTATGAATTTTTGGCAATTTGCTTCGTTAGCAAATATCTTCTTACCTTACTTATCTTACTTAAGAACCGAAGTCAATTAGTAGTGTTAAAGGTTTATCTCTCTGTACCTGTAGTAGTACCTTCCGGTGTGCCGCAAGGGTATAATTTGGGTCCTTTATTTTCTGTTTTGTTCAGTAGCAGCTAGCCGTGTGGCACTGCGTGCTGGCAGGCGTGTGTATCAGCTGTCCCAGCCACCATGTAACTGTAATGTGTGTGTGTGTGTGTGTGTATGTGCAGCTGTCCCCGGTGTGGGCGGTGCTGTGGTACCTGGCGCTGGTGCTGCTGGGCGTGGCGCAGCAGTTAGCCGTGTGGCACTGCGTGCTGGCGGGCGTCATGTCCGTCGCAAGGGACACGCTGCGGGTCTGGGAGACCACCATCACCTTCCTCAGCTGCGTGCTCGGACTCGCCGTGGGACTCACGCTCTGCACTGATGTAAGTGCATATTTTATTCATATTATTTTGATAACCTTAAACACAATGACACGTGTCTATATTGACTTCTATTACGTACAGTTAGTGTGTCCGCGTGCAGCTCAACTACGACGCGGGTTGACCAGCTCACGGAAATATTTCCTGTTTTAGAAGACGCGGAAGAAACTGTTAACAATTAAAACTGTCAACAATTTACCAGGGTTTTAGACCAAAATGACCAATTTCTTTACCTAAGAATTGAACTTGGCTAACAGCATTTGTAAACATGAGCCCAAGAAATTCTGAAAAAGGGAAGTTTCCTGCAAGTGAAATAAATTATACAAGTATTTTTACCTAGTGAAACACGTCAAAATAATAGTAGCTTCATTCATCAATTAATGTTAAAACTTCATTTAACATTTTTATCGTCAATTTATTGATAATAAGTATTCTACTTGACAGCAAAACACTGACGTCACTGCGTCATATTTCATACAAAACCCTTAGCAAATGTCGTTTTTGACATTTCATTAAAAGTGCTTGATTTGACTAGTTGGAAAAAACCTTATTCTGAATTCTGAAATTGGCGTATGACCTCAAGTGATTGAACATTCACCTTCACAACCGATGAGTCTGGTGCATTCTGATTAGTTCCGAAATGTGGATGTTCACACAAGAAGTATGCTGTTGCATAAAGTACCCAGTGGTGGCCTGCTGTTCGACCGATTAAACGAGTTATTGGCTAGGTCTTGATGTGAGAGCGTGGATAACGGCCCAATAATGGGGATAGGCAGGGTTTGTCTGAAAAAAAATGGCGACCAAAGTCGGCGAATAGAGCGCCAGTATTGGGTCCCACGGCTGGAGGAGGAAGATAGGGGGACGATACTATTGTGATAGCGGACAGAACTTGCTAACATCAAAGAATGTCGCACGGTTGACGTCCTGCCAGAGAGCAGTTGACTCCTTCCAAAAGGACATGATTTGGCTAGATAATAAGTGCATTATGCATTTCCATGTTGGCTCTGCACGTTTACAGTAGCGATAGCGAATCGACAAATGTAGAGTAGGGCGCCCTATAGCCATGTGGGGTGATGGTATCTGTAGGGCCAGAACTGAAACAGGAAATCTGAGAACCGAGGTTATTGGTGTGCTATAGGGGGGAGCCTACGTCCAGAAATGGACTGATACAGGCTGATGATGATGATGATGATGGTGGTGGTGGCTCTGACTAACTATGTTGTGCTTGTCATGAATGAGTCCATCCATTAATTGACTAATACTTCGATTTAAATTTCGTACAACGGCTTAGTATTTGGACAGTTGAACTACATTTTCGCTAATTTAGTTCAACTGAATGTTGCTGATATTATCTTTTTACAATCTAGGCTAGGTTATATTCTGGGGCACCTTGTTTCTAGTGATGTCTCCTAATATGTTTATGGATCAGATTAAGATAACCTTCTTACCGTAATCAGTTTTAACGATACGCCTCGACAATAAAAATAAACTTGGTGTTTACATTGCCTTATTAAATGGTATGAGAAGAATCTGGAAAAACTCACGCCACTCTTATTAAACTCAATAATTTAACTATCTTAAGATTTTATAAATTTTTATGATATCATGACAACTAACACTGCCAAAATACTTCATACATGAGAGAAAAGTACAACATATAATAAGACAATAGCGACAATGTTATGGATGTACCAGCTGCCAAGAAGCTTAAAACATTTTGTAAACGTGGCATGTGAATAATAAATTATGATACTTCTAATTAAATGTAACGTTGGGTCGTCACTGTCGCGTTGTGCGTGGTAAACGCTATTTAGTTATAATAATATATAATGACCTAAATCCTAAAATTACGAGGCACCTCCACTTAATATGTCACTATTTTATAACGAGTAATTAATAAAATATACAAAAATAAACCTGAGTTGAACAAACAACTATCACCATGCCGTTTTATCATTAAAAAAATCGTTAACAGTGTAGTGACCACTAATAAAAGATAATCCCTAATTGTGGATTTCAATTTGTGTGGCATTAAATTCGTAACAACAATAGGCAATTTATTGAGAACCGTACACCGAGCCCCGCTAATGAATTGTGCACTTTATCTAGACGGCAGTTGGCTCCCACTAGTTTATGGCTATTCTAGTTAGTCTTCTGCTGGTTATGTTTATCACTATTTTTACGGTAAATAATGTTGTTCTTCTTAATGTGCATTCAGTATGCAAATATATATTGAGATGCATCCGTTAACATTCCTATTTATTTCAATCAATGTCTTAAAGTATCTAGTATTTTGCACTAATTAAAACATTGTCTAAATATCGGTGTACAGCGGGCTAGCAGCCCTACGCTATTAACCCAACTGTACAGGAATGCTTATTGCTAATAAGGGACTTATCTATCTTATTATCCTACGCTATCCTAGCGTCTTACCCTATCGCCTATAATATCCTATCATAGTTTTCCTAACCCTAATTACCTATATCAATCAGTGGCGGCTCGTTCAAAGGAGCGCTGGAGCAGTGAACTCCCAACATTATAAAATATATGTATTTAACTCATATAAACTTTTTCTATAAACATACTCAATATTTTAATACTCACCTATTCTCTATTCTATAATGCATATCCACAAATAAGTATTTGACTACTAAGCTGTTCATAATTTTGTCAACACTCTTGAAACCTACATAGGTATTTTTGTTGAGTGGAGCGCTCATAACAGCGCTCTTCGTTGACGAAAGCTTAGTACAACGCATAATACTGAAATGTAATGAGTGCGAAAGAGAGAGCGTTCTATGCGCTGGGCGCATGAGACAAAAGATTTGTATGAGAAATGAGCCAAATACGGAGCGGCGCTCCTAGCTAGCTTGACGAGGTGCGCATGCGCGAATATATTACCCGACTAAATGATATGACCATTTGTCACGAAGAAAAATTAAAACGTGTGCGCCGTTTTTTTTTAATAGTGTTTTGCCGGTATCATTTGAAATTTGAATGTAAACAAAAGCAAAACATTTCTCTGCGAGTGCGTTGGTAATTAGAAAAGGATTGGTGTTTAAAATATAGTTCATTGTATGTGTGATTGTATTTGTTTAAGAAAGACTGTTAAATTGTGTAACTAATATGGAATATAACAGCATAAACTTTATAAAAAACTGTGAAAAATCTTAAAAAAGCGACCAATATGATAAAACGCTTTGGTTATGTGGTTGCGAAAATGCGAAGGAAGTAAGAAGTTGTTTTGTTTTCCGTGTATTTCGTTTAGTGGCGTCAGAGTTGATACTGCGTAGACGGTTGAGGTAGGTATCGATGATTTAGCACGTCTTACTATTAATTGTGAAAGCATTCACAAAATAAATGGTAAGCCGTTTCATTTTTTTTAGTGAACACCCAATATAATCTTTCACGAGCCGCCTCTGATATCTATATCCGAAACCTATCCTAACTTTTACCTAGTGTATAATGCGTATAGGCTTGGTGCTCTGAGGTATTCTATGATACACGACTAGTACTTATACGCACCTACTACTAAGCCCTTACGCCCTTACCTAGGGCACGTACTATCGTGGTACTACCGTGATATACTGTGACACAGACCTACGCTTCCCTAACCCTACAGTACCTAGACCTTAGCCCTACCATACGTATTTATAAATACTTATAAAGATAGGACGTATATAGATAGTTAGACGACTGCCATCCTCCCGAACAAGCCAGATTCCGTAAAGGCTATAGTACCATATACCACATACATACGCTGCGGCAGGTTATACAGAAGTCCGAGGAGTATAACCAGCCTCTATGCTTAGCGTTGGTGGACTATGAGAATGCCTTTGATTCGATCGAAACCTGAGCAGTGTTGCAGTCTCTCCAACGGTGCAAAATTTACTATCGATATGACGAAGTGCTGAAGTGTTTGTACGAAAAAGCCACCATGTCAGTCCGCCTTCAGGACCAGAGCTCAAAACCTATTCGGACACACCGAGGCAGGAAGATGTTATAATAATAATAATATGGCGAAACCGGTGCCGCACCGCTCGACACCCCTAGCCACTCGCACCGGTGTTGCCCTCTGGCTGCCTTTATGGCAGAGTTTGTTTGCTTTAGGCGGATGTTTAGAGAGGGCCCATCTAGTGAGTTGGCGAGTCACCACCTGCCACGCGGACGGATGCTATAGGAGTATCACTGGCAGGTGCCGTTAATGATCCATAGTTTCATTATACTGGTCCATTAAACACCCAACCTCATAAACAAATTATATTAGGTTCCTCATCATTACAATAGTCCTACACGTGCTGCGGCTAGTCCACAGCTGTACTTAATAGTGCAGTTGTGGGGGCTCCGTGGCATGTGTCCCACCACATTTTAGATTAAACTCTCTACGGGCCTCTGCACGTTGGACCTATGTCCCCTTGTAAGCCTTTCAAAGGACCGGGTATTCTTCTAACGTCATTCTTAGAAGAATAGCCGAGATAACAGAGAAACATAATAAGACTCACGTAGGGGGCGGACACGTGATACAAAATTACTGGCACGGCTAACATGGCTCTGGCAACCCATTTTTAACATGGAGACTAGATCGAAGAATAAACGTATAGGGCTGCTGCCCGGGGGCTATCGCCGGGGCGCACCTGGAGCTGACGCTGGGTGCGGCAGCATACGGACCGTCGGCGGAGAGGAGTTGAATAGGCGGGCTCCCTCCGAGTCACCCGAACATACTACAGCCAATCTTACTCCTGACAGATTAACGGACCACACAGACAGAAATAGCTCACCACTCCTTTTAATAGAAGAACCCTATAGCCCATCAACAGTATCATATACACATTCGGAAATATCTACAGAATTCCGATCATCCACACCAGTAGCTACTTTAGATGTTGCGCAGGCGGAGAATATCCTACTACCTGCGTCCACTAAAGCTGGCAAACTGCGAGTACGCATGAGATGGACTGAAGAGATAAACACATTCATCATGCGTACCTACTACCGTATCACTAAATTAGAAACAAATTTAACAACATATAGAAAAATATTACACGAACACTTTGTTAGGCAGTACACCCATGCAAATGTTGCAGAACAACGAGTTTCAGACCTCTCTCTGTGTGTCGTTTCCTCATTACTGAGGGTCGCGACCTCTTTTCAGGATCTTATCTTTTATAATATTTTTCCATTTTTTGCGATCCTGAGCAAAGTGAATGGCGTTGTGAATGCCGGTGTCGAGTATGGTGCGAATCTGGTCGGTCCATCGTATGGGGCTGCGTCCTCTGGGTCTACGACCTTCAATTTTGCCCGTTACTGTTTGCCTCCCTAGATTGTCAGGATTACGTCTCGCAATATGCCCTAAGTATTCCATTGTGCGGCGGAAGCATATGGTTGACAGTCTTATAGTAACCCTGAGTTGGCTCAGTATTGAGGTGTTTGTCCTTCGTGCGGTCCACGGTATCCTCAGCATTTTGCGCCAACACCACATCTTAAACATATCAATGCGTTTACGGTCTGCCGATTTCAGTGTCCATGTTTCGGCTCCATAAAGAAAAATAGGGAAGACGAGTGTGTTAACTAGTTTTATTTTTGTTGCTGTGGTGATACTTCTGTCATTCCAAATCTTAAGGAGCCGTGTCATGGCTGTTTTTGCCATTTCGATTCAGCGGCGTATCTCTTTTTCCGAAGAGCCGTCACTGCTTAAGCATGACAAGTAGATGAACTCATCGACAGTGTCCAGTTGTAAGCTTCAGACCAAAGGCGAGTAATAATAAGAAATAAGATGCTTAGTACTGAAAAGATTGCCAAATTAAAGAAGAAGTTAGGTTAGAGCTAGAAGATATATCCTCTCAAACACACGCTTCCCTTAATGATATGAGAAATACAGTTAGGTTAACAGGTTTATCTCTGCAAACCCAATTCTCGAACACACAAGCAATAAATAACTTACAAGATTTAACCGAGCACCCCACACAGAATATTTACACACCAAGTAACTGTGATGTATCTACACAGACTCAATCCACAATACTGTTAATGGAAACCGAAATAGAAACCGTACAATCTACAGCCCTCTCCGATTCCACTGCACAAAAATTACAGGAAAGCCTGCACACAACCATAATTGAATATTCAGGTACAGACCCTACACTCAGACCTCGACTTCCTAAGCTAAAGTATAGCACATATTTAACTTTAACCAATATTATCAATAATAGCATTATTTGTAAGTTTTTCTCAGATGACTCGCAACTATCCGATATTCATACTCTGATATGTTGTAGTGCCCTAGTAATATCACGTGAACTTGGTTATAAAACTGAGTTGCAGCCTAGACCCCAAAGAAAAAGTAGAAAACCAGCATGGCAAAATAGGTTAGAAAGAGACATAATACAACTAAGATCCGACATAGGTAGACTAACACAATATATAAACAACAACAGGTCAAAAAAAGTAGTTTGTTTGAAATAGATATTGGTACGCTTGTTGGTGGCTGACCGTCACCTTAAAGATTCGCATGCTGGTTGTAGTGCGCTCTTGGCCATTTTGCAACGCGAGTTTTGGATTTTGTCTGCCCGAAGAATTATTCGGAGTGTAGTCTTTCGCTGCATCCCTTGCTATGGGCTCGGGGCTTCTACCATGCAGCCCTTGATGGGAGACTTACCGGCAGATCGCGTAACGGAAAGCAGGACGTTTGACGGTGTTGGCACGGACTTCGCAGGTCCCTTTTTGGTGAAAACGTCGACACTTCGAAACAGCAAGACTGTCAAGGCCTACTTGTGTGTTTTTGTTTGTCTTTCCACAAAGGCCGTACACTTAGAACTGGTCTCATCGCTTACGACCGAGGCGTTTGTAGCCACATTTGAAAGATTTGTATCCTGCAGAGGGCTGCCTTCCTTGATCCGTTCTGACTGCGGCACTAACTTCAAGGGCACTTATAATTATTTGAATGATGTTGTTAATTTCCTCGAAACCAACAAGGCTGATATAGGTGATAGGCTTGCCCGACGTGGGATAAATTGGTTGTTTTCCCCACCAAATTGTCCACACTGGGGTGGTATTTTTGAGGCCGCTGTAAAATCGGCCAAAACACACTTGCGCAGGACAATCGGTGAATCTGTCCTTACCTTTGAGGAACTCGCAACTGTGTTTTGTAAGATTGAGGCCGTTTTGAACTCTCGGCCATTGTGCCCGATCTCCTCAGATCCGAATGATTTGGAGGCCCTTACGCCGGGCCATTTTTTGATTGGTCGCCCACTTGTCGCCTTGCCTGAGTACCCCTATATTGATACGAGACCTGGTCGTCTCTCGCGTTTTGAATTGGTACGCCAGATTACTCAGAGCTTTTGGAAACGCTGGAATTTGGAATATTTGCACATACTCCAGCAACGCGTTAAGTGGACCGACAAGACCGATCCACCCAAGATTGGTGACCTCGTTTTGATCAAGGAGACCAACCTTCCGCCACTTAGATGGCGCAGGGGGCGCATTCTTCGTTTGGTAACTGGGGCTGATGGAGTTCCTCGATTTGCTGAGGTCTTGGTGGACGGTTCGATTCTGGGGAGAGCGGTTGCAACATTGTCACGTCTACCAACCGATTAGCGGACCGGTAGGGCGGTCCGGGGCGGGTGGATGTTTGAAATAGATATATTGTCTATGATAATTAAACGAGAATATCAGTTTAGAAACATTTTTTATGTATGGTAATTATTGTTTGACTCTGGTCACATTATGAACTGACAAATCACTCATTCCCTTTTCCGGAAAAGACTTGATTGTTGGCACACCTTTTGCATTTCGTGTGAATTGTATAATTGAACTAAATTGAGTAAACCCTCGTAAAACTGCCGCTTTTGATTCGTCCGGCACTGATTAGTCCGCAGTGTTGATCAATTTGTGATATTATATAATATATGGAACACTGACATTTTGAGAAAATGTGAATTCTACTACCACTTGCATCGTGCATTGAAGACACTGCGTTGGAGTCTGGTAAAGTAAAGATAATTCACTTGCTAATATTGGCCAATTTTAGTCTTGTGTGTATCTAGCTTGCCTCCAGGACTCCATTGAAGATCAAAATCGCCAGGTAACTACATTATAATTTGTCATCGCTGAGAATCTCAGCAATATATGTCAGACATTTGATTGCTTTAGAACAACTGGATGAATATAAATTAGCTTCCACTGTGCCTACAAACAATTCCCAGTCCGTCTACTGCAACTCTAGACATAGTTGATAGAGTCAATAAAATTAGAAGTAACAATAGGATACACAGTAGCCACGAAAACAACAATAAAAGAATAGAAGACTTCTTAGACACACTGTTACAAAAACTAGCGCTAAAAGCGCACCGGTTAGCTAGATACAAAAAAGCACTCCAACGCAAAAATGACAATAAATTATTTCATACAAACCAGAAGCTATTCTACAGGAATCTTAACAGAAAAATAGATAATACGGCAAATAATAATAGTACGGCAATCCCAACAGTGGAAAAGTTAGAAAGATTTTGGGCAGATATTTGGGAGGTAGACGCACAACATAACGAGGAAGCAGCATGGTTAAATGACGAAGAGAGGAAATGGGAGAACATAGAAGAAATGCCATTTGATGAGATAACAGAAGAAGATATTAAACAAGTCACTGCCAAATTAAACAATTGGAAATCACCAGAGATAGATAAAGTACATAACTATTGGTACAAACAATTTACAACTCTTCATAAAATCATAGCCAAAAATCTGACAAATATCATTCATGGGCGACAAAACACGCCACAATGTATAGCGAAAGGTATTACTTACATGCTACCAAAAGGCAAATACAGATCACAACCATCACAATACAGACCCATAACTTGTTTACCTACTATATACAAAATTCTCACATCCGCCATTACTCAAAAAATTACTTCACACATAGAGCAGCACAACATTCTAGCCGAAGAACAAAAAGGGTGTAGACAGGGCCACATGGCATGCAAGGAGCAGCTTATAATAGATTCTTTAATCCACAGACACTCTACAACCAATAACAGAAATCTACACTGCGCCTACATCGACAATAAGAAGGCTTTTGATAGCATCCCCCTTTCTTGGCTTCTACGCATCTTAAAGATATACAGAATTAATCCTATCTTGATTGAATTTCTCAAAAACATAATGCCTCTTTAGCCCTTAATTTGGCACCAAGAAAAATAATCAAAATTGATAAATCTAATTATTGTGAGGTTTTTGGATCATGTTAGGAAGTCCTAAAAAAATATTAATAAAAAATTATAAAAGCCCACTGCTGGGAAAAGTAATGTCCGTCACAGCGGACGTTGCCAAATACTTGGCAGTGAATTCACGTCCGCTGCAGCGGACATTTACAAATTACGGCAAAATTTAAATAAACATAATTTTCATGCTTTTTATTCATAAAATAATGCAAAAATAAAAATGAGCAATTTAAACATATTTACATTATATTTAATGTCCATCCATATTATTAATGACAAAATGCTATGTCATATCTGCTGATATCTTTGCAGAGACATTATTTGTGCAACTTTTGCATACCTGAATTTATCTGACCAATAGTCCAGGTATTACTACAATACTAATATATATAATAACACAATAATAATAATATATAATTACGTGGATAGCTAATAAATCCTGAAATTCTTCTTTTGTAAGTCTTACTGACTTGCCGGGTTTTGAACAGAATATAAATTTGTTTGTTCCACTATATTGTCAATGACATTCATCTTCTGGTAGGTTCACGTAATCATCTTCCTCTTCGTCTTCTGCTGTAGCATTGTGGCGGAATCGATCTATTTTCCTGTTATAAGTCACCTGGAAATTTTTACTTTTCTTTGCTCTTTTAACGGTTACTGTTGGTAGTCTCCTAAATCTTGCTTTTTGAGATGCTAATGAAGAAATTATCGGTGTTGCAGCTACAGGCGTTGAAGATAATGTAGATATACCAGATAAGGAGGAAACATTTTAATAATTTGATACTTTAATTTCACGCACGATTGAATCTGGTATAATATCAGCGTCTTCGGTGTTTGATTCTTGGTTATGAGATGTATCTATAGTTAGATTAGCATACAGGAGAAATTAGCGGGTTGGAAGAATTAGTACGCTCATCATGCAATTCAGTTTCCAAATCGGATATTTCGCTACATTGGAAGGATCATGTTCATTCGGCACGTATGTTATAATTTGACCAGTGCAATTAGGCTGTTAACAAAGAAAAAATAAACAAATTCAGCACCAAACCCAAACAAGCAACAGCAAACTCAATTTGGCGTTGTTCGCTACAGCGGACATAGTAATAATGTACTATTTTTCTATGCAATTGGCAATGTTCGCAGTGACGGACAGAACACTTTAGTCACAAAAACACAATGAAAATGAAAATAAGGGTATATTATTTTGTCTTGTATTATAATCTATAATATTTTATTTAGTAAATCAGCCTAAATTTTCCATGCATTTGTTCGCCAAAAGAGGAAAAATAATCATAAATACCTTGAGCAAAACAGGTGGTCGCCGTTTCGTAGACATATTGTGTCAAAATTGACATATGCAGTGTTCCAACCACCATTATATATTTTTTTACTATTACTTTATAGTATACATAAACATTTAGTCAATTATCAATTGATGAATATCAAATAAAAAACTAACATGATTTCTTTTAAATGTATGTCCGCCACACCGGACTGTATCAAATTAAGGGTTAGAAAACAACACTGCATCATAACAACATCTCAAGTAGGGAAATATCAATAAAGAAGGGTATATATCAGGGTGACTCCTTGAGTCCTATGTGGTTTTGCTTAGCTTTAAACCCCATATCACAATTAATGCTGCGAAGTTGCAAGGCCGGATATCGCCTGAAACACAATAATACAGAAATTTCCATAACCCACTTAATCTATATGGACGACATAAAACTTTATTCCAGATCTGAAAAAGAAATGCAAACATTGATAGAAACCACAGCTAAATTCAGTAGAGACATTAACATGCAATTTGGCATTGAGAAATGTAAGACAGTCCACATAATCAAAGGAAAGATCAGGCCCGGCGATTACATAGTAATCGATAATGAAGTCATCACTGCTATGGAACCAAACGAATTTTATAAATACTTAGGCTATCATCAATTGAAAGGATTAGACCACAGTAAGTTAAAAATATCCCTCATCACAGAATATAAGCGCACAGGGTTCATATGTTAAGTAGGAGTCAATTAGCCGCCAAAAGTTTAATAAAAGCAATTAACACATACGCTGTACCCATATTGACCTACTCCTTTGGCATCATAAAATGGACTAAAACCGACATCAACAACATCGAAATAGCAACAAGAACTATTCTCACTAAGCACAATTGTCTACACCCAAAATCTGCTATTGAAAGGATGACGATCAAGAGACCGCATGGAGGACGAGGACTTATCAATATACTGGCACTATGGCACACACAAATATCAAAACTTAAAACGTTTTTTCACAATAAAGCAAATAATAGCAAAATACATAGCGCAATAGTTAGCAATGATTTCAACTACACACCATTAAACCTAGCCCAAATAACTGAAGTAGATAGTAATGAAACTACCGCTGAAAGTTTAAAAATAGAGCAATGGAAAAAGAAAGTGCTACATGGCCGACATACTAACGATCTTAAACAACCACATATAGATAAAATAGCATCAAATAAATGACTCACTCTTGGTAATCTGTTTCCAGAAACCGAAGGCTTTATAATAGCAATCCAGGACTAAATTATCAACACTAAAAACTTCAGAAAATATATTATCAAAGACTCTACGCTAACAGACGACAAATGCAGGCAATGCCATAGTCAAACAGAAACAATACAGCATATTACTGGCGCTTGCCCCAATCTTACGCAAACAGATTACACCCATAGACATAATCAAATTGCTAACATTATACACCAAAAACTAGCTATAAAACATCAGCTGATCCCAGACACCCACACGCCATACTATCAATATAGCCCTAAGCCAGTTCTAGAAAACAGCACACATAAAATGTATTACGACCGCGCAATATTAACTGATAGAACAATACATTATAATCGCCCCGATATCACCCTACAAGACAAAGTTAATAAAAACTACCTACTTGATAGATATAGCCGTACCAAACACTCACAATATACAAAAAACAATTTCCGAAAAAGTACATAAATATACAGATCTTAAAGATGAAGTGTTAAGAATTTGGAAACAAGATAAGGTTTACATTGTACCCATAGTTTTGTCGGCCACTGGCGTTATCCCGAATCACATACACCTGAAACTCATTGATCTGAAACCCAACACCTACA
Organism: Euclidia mi; assembly: GCA_944739405.2. Classification (NCBI taxonomy): domain Eukaryota; kingdom Metazoa; phylum Arthropoda; class Insecta; order Lepidoptera; family Erebidae; genus Euclidia; species Euclidia mi. Next base: position 158,665 of record OX123194.2, on the reverse strand, counting down.
TACAACTCCAAAAAAATTGCAATATTAAATACCTGTAGACTCGTCAGGAAATTTTTACAGATAGACGAACAAGATATTATCACCGCACAGACATAATACACCCTACAACCGTGCCATTTACTTGACCGTAGTCCGTAAATGACCCGTAATTCTACCAGCTCACGCTGAGAAAATTAAACAAACAAAAAGTAATAATAATAATATAATCATATTCTACCACATTCACACAACACCGTCTAGTCCCAAACTAAGCAGAGCTTGTACTATGGGTACTAGACAATGGATAAACATACATATGTACTTTTTTTTTGTTTGTAAATACATACATATTATACATAGAAACACCCAGACCAAGACAAACATCCATGTTCATGCACACAAATGTTTGACTTGAGCGGGAATCGAACCCGCGACCTTCAACGTCGCAGTCGCTTACACTCCTACTGCGCCAACCGGTCGTCTTTATAGCTCCGAAACTCTTCACCGCTGCTCTGGAAGACGTTTTCAAGTTTCTGGACTGGGAAGGACTCTGCATCAACATCAACGGCTAGTACATCACTCACCTTCGATTTGCTGATGATATCGTAGTCATGACTGAAACCATGGAAGACCTCAGCACAATGCTCGATGGCCTCTGTAGAGTCTACCAACAAGTAGGTCTTAAGATGAACATGGACAAGAGGAAAATCTTGGCTAACGTCCATGTCGTACTTACTATTATCCAGGTTGGGAACTCTCACTCGAAGTTGTTGACAATTACGTCTACCTGGGACAAATGATCCAATGGGGTAGGTCCAACTTCGAGAAAGAGGTCATTCGTCGAATCCAACTGGGTTGGGCGGCGTTTGGGAAGTTACGACATCTTCACGTCCGATATCCCGCAGTGTCTCAAGACGAAAGTCTTTGACCAGTGTGTGTTGCCAGTGATAATCTACGGCGCTGAGACGTGGTCGCTAACTATGGGCCTTATCCGAAAACTCAGGGTCACTCAGAGGGCGATGGAGAAAGCTATGCTCGGAGTTTCCCTGCGAGTTCGAATCAGAAATAAAGAGATCCGCAGGAGAACCAAAGTCACCGACATAGCTCTCCGAATAGCCAGGCTGAAGTGGCCATAGGCAGGGCACATAGCGCGAAGAACTGATAGCCGTTGGGGCAGGCGAGTTCTGGAGTGGCGACCACGACGCAGCAGGGGTAGGCCTCCCTCAAGGTGGACTGACGATCTAGTTAAGATCGCGGGGTGTGGTTGGATGCGGGCGGCTCAAAATCGGTCTGTGTGGAGAACCTTGGGTGAGGCTTATGTCCAGCAGTGGACGTCTCTAGGCTGACATGATGATATAGATAGGTGCGGGATCCCGTGAGTTGAGATCTGCTTTCTGCAATGTACTTTTCCGTTTTCCTGGATGCCGAGTCCTTTTTCATGTTGGTCAATATGCGTCCGATTTCTTTGTAGTAGTTTACCTGGCTTTTTACAATTGCGTTGATTTGTTGTACGTCCATCTTGCTGCCATATCCTATCCTGTTCAACCTAGCAAGGGGAGAAAAGGGAATGCTTATATGCTAAGGGACTTATCTAACTTATTAACCTACACTATCCTAGTGTGTTACCCTATCACCTATCCAATATCCTATCCTAGTTATCCTAACCCTAATTGCCTATTTGTATCCTAAACTTATCCTAACTTGTACCTAGCGTATAATGCGTATAGGCTTGGTGCTCTGTATTATTCCGTGTTACGGACCAGCACTTGTACGCATCTACTACTAAGCCCTTAAACTAGGGCACGTACTATCGTGGTGCTACTGTGGTATACTGTGATACAGACCTATGCTTCGTACGAGCCTAAAACCCTAACCCTACAGTACCCTTGCCTACCATACGTATTTATATATACTTATATAGATAGGTGCGGGCTGCCACCAGGAGACCTATGATGACAGACGGACTGTGGGTAAGAATCAGGTATGGTGGAAATGGTTTTCTGATTGCCAACTCGACAGACTCATCGAGCTGATCGGTACTGATGGCTAAAGGTGTCTTGGCCACAATCAGAGGTAGAGGAAGGGTATTGAGTCAAAGTCGGATTAAACTTGTGACAGCCCTTCCCCTTTTCTCTATAAAATAACTAATGATGGGCTAAAATTTTCTGTGTGTCACTCAGGTATATACATTATCTTAAAATAGCAATAAATAGAAGTGTACGCTATAATTTAAAGAAGATTCTATCACTTTCTCAAAATATTGTAGATGTCTTATTAAATATTAACTTATTTGGTTGCTAATTTTAGTTGTAAATATCGATTGAAATTAAACTACAGTTTACGGATTTTATCGCGTTATATTACTTTCACTGGTTATTTGTAATTACATTTAAATAGTTGAAAAATGTTCAGGTACTTTGAGATAACTTTTAAATTCAAGACAAAGACAAATATCACCTCAGTCTGCCGTGAACATGAATCCTGTAAAGAATTCGAAACGTCGGCTAGTAATAAAAATGTAATTCCTAGATCTTTCGGTTTAAATGTAATTACAAATAACTAGTGAAAGTAATATAACGCGATAAAATCCGTAAACTGTAGTTTAATTTCAATGTGTAACATTCGCGTAAATCCAAGAAAATATTATGTAAATATCGATTTGAGAATTTTCAAGTGAAAATTAGGGTTTTATTTTTTTTAATTGTTTCCCGGAGGGGTAGGCAGAGACTACGGAACGCCATTTGCAACGATCCTGACATACCTCACTTGCTTCACTCACTCTCATCAAGTTTCTCATGCATGCTCTTCTGTTAAGGGTACTTCTGACTTGTCCTTTTTTCAGGATGTCTCCAATCTGGTCAGAGAACGTTCTCCTAGGTCTTCCCCTTTGTCCTGTCCCATTCACACTAGCCTGATATATCTTCTTTGTCAGTCTATCGTCATCCATCCTCTCCATGTGCCCAAACCATCTTAACATGCCGTTCTCAATGCTTGTCACTACATCTTCTTTTACCCCACACCACTCTCGTATCACACAATTCTTTACTCTGTCGGTCAAAGACACACTACACATACTTCTCAGTGCTCTCATTTCTACAGCATTTATTCTACTTTCAAATCTCTTCTGCCATACCCAACTTTCACTACCATACATAAGGGTAGGCACTAACACACCTCTATGTACAGCCAAACGTGCCTTTTTGGACACGTTTTGACTGTTCATAAACGCCTTCAGAGCTCCATTCACACAATTACCGGCATTAACTCTCCTTTCAATATCTGCTTCATTCTTACCATCTCTTGTAAACAACGTACCGAAGTAGACAAACTCATTCACTTGTTCCACTCGCTGTCCATCGATCAAAACATTACAAGCCGTAACGCATTCCTCCTTTTCAAAAACCATAACTTTCGTTTTACTTACATTCACTTTCATTCCTTTCCTTTCTAACGCACGATGCATGATTGTTACCATCTCCTGCAACTCCTCCGTTGAAGATGCAAGTATAAGCTGATCATCAGCATAAAGGAGGCATTTGACGAGTAACCCATTCATCCTGAATCCGCAGTCACTATGTTTTAAATCTTGCAAACAACTGTCCATGAAGAGGTTAAACAGCCACGGCGACGCTACACATCCCTGTCTAACACCTTTATCGATGGTAAACCAGTCAGTGTATGCCCCGTTTATCCTCACACAAGCTCTAGAATCCTCATAAAGGGGTTTCAGAGCTCGAATGAGGCTGCTGTCCACCCCATTCATTGACAGCACCGACCACATTTCATTCCCCACCACTTTATCGTAAGCCTTTTCCAAATCCACGAATGCGCAATAGACCTTTTGACCTTTGGCCAAAAAAATTCCGGCTATGCTTCGCAAGGAAAAAACCTGATCCGTGCATCCCATACCCTTTCGGAATCCCGCTTGTACATCCCATATTTTCTTGTCGGTTACTTCCATAACTCTTTCAATAAGTACCTTTGCATACAATTTGCCAACAATGCTGAGAAGGCTAATGCCTCTATAGTTTTTGCAGTCTTGTTGCGAGCCTTTTCCTTTATAAAGAGGCACAACTACAGCTGTGGTCCAGTCATTAGGTACTCGGCCGGTGTTCCAACACAAGTTATATAACCGCTGCAACTGACCAACTATGATGCCCTGTCCAGCCTTCAGCATTTCGACTGTAATCCTATCATATCAGCCTTACCTACTTTCATACTTCCCAGTGCCTTTACGATCTCATCCACGCCAATAATGCTTTCATCATTGCTATCATTACAATTCACTTCAGCTATCGGTGTCTCTATCGCCGTTCTTTCGAATAAACTTTCAAAATACTCTTTCCATCTCTTCAGCACACACAATTCACCAATTACTATACTTCCATTCTCGTCTCTGATCGATGTGTGTTCTGAGGATTGAGTTCTTCCTCGAACTGCACGACCGGATTTCCAGAAAAACTTAATGTTCCTCTGGAAATCGTCAGATAATCTGCTATCAAACTCATCTTTCTTTTCCTCTTTTTTCCTTTTAACCATTTCTTTCACTATTTTTTTTGACCTAACAAACTCCTTTTTTGCTTCATCTATGTCTACACTCGTTGCTTTTCCCATTCTTTCATTTGCTCTGGCAGCCAACCAATCTGACCAAGCTTTCTTCTTCTCTGACACTGCTGATTGTACATCCTTGTCCCACCATGTATTCTTAACCTTTCGTATTTTCCTTCTCTTGATCATACCACATACTTCAGACGCTACACATACTACCTCTTTTTAGGGTTTTATTTCGATATTAAGTCAAAATAAGGCGTAAAAATAAATATTTTAAATAAAATTATTAACAGTGTGTTTGGAACATAAAAAGGCAACTTTTCACCAAATTAGGTGTAAAAGAAAAAACTATTGTAAAAGTTAAAAATAAAAAACCAAAACCTTGGTTATTTGAATTTTTCACATAAATTATGACGTTGTGTGAATAAAGTATAAATTCAAAAGTTGTAGATCTTTTTATTACCTACAACTTTGCCATTGTCGTTTTTCCCGTAGGACTTGTAGTTTTGCTGCCAATCGAGATAAACCCTTTTTTACCCTAAAAATCGCAACCCCATCCACTTCCTCAGACCTCAGATCGCCCGTAATTTATTTTTCCTTTAATGATCGCTATATTCTTTTCCTTCTCCAATGGGTTTCATCCTACTGTAATTTTATTTTACTTTTTACCGTTTTCTAACGTATCTGCACTGGTCTAATATACTAAACTTATCCTATGTACACACACAACTTTACGGTTGTGTGCTGTGTGAGAAAGATCTCAGCGGTATGTACCTTGCATGATTGCGTAAGAATTATATCGCTGAAATGGCATGTTCATGTGTGAACCATCGGCTTTCGTACCACATAACAGTATACCGTAAGACATCACATAGATTTTGAACTAATAATGGAAAATCATTAATAAATATAAAATAGAAGGAACGGACCAATAATAGAGCCCTGTGGAACACCCATTCCCACTGGCAAACCTAGAGACATACTCGCTTTAACATCTACATACTGAATTCTATCTCTAAGTTAACTGGCAACAAGATTGAGTAGCGCTATCTCGAATACCATAATGCTTGAGTTTACGTAAGGGATGATGTTCAACACAATCAAAAGCTTTTGACAAGTCGCAAGAAACACCATTGGCCTCCTTCGAATTTTCCCAAGCGTTAAAAAATGTTTTGAATTACACTGGCATCAACGGTGGAGCGATCCTTAGTGAAGCCATACTGTTCGCTGTGAAATAAATTATTTGTGTGGAGGTGACTCTCTAATTATTCGTCATCGTTTGTACCGAGTTCTCGGAGATCACGTTTACCGTCGCGATCGGTCCCAAATGTTATGAATTTACTTTTGAAATTTGAGAGTCATGATTCATGACTCTCAAATTTCAAAAGTAAATCATCAATGTCATCAATCATCTCATGAATCAGTTGATATAGTAATAAGGGTATTTGCTGCATCAAGTCCTGATTATATTTTCATACGGATACGCGGTTGTGCCCGACGATCGACAGGTCGATATCTTGGTCTATTAAAGCGGCCGTTCTTGCGCAAGCCGACTCTCGCGGTAGTCAGCAGATCGAGAGAAGCTATAGGAATTCCTCACATTTTTCTTTGAAATCCATTTTGTTCGTATTAGCAAATGACTTCTGGTTACACGTGATCTGCGTTTGATGACTTGATTACTAGTTCCACATCCACGAGGGGAGGAGTTAGGTATAGGTGAGCGCAGCGTCTTCCATGAAGCGGTCGGCGCTCGTATGATTGTGTGAGTGCGGTCGGTAGTACATGGCGTGGGTGCGGGTGTGTTGCAGGGCGGCGTACGCGTGGTGCACTTGGTGGACTACGTGTGGGTGGGCGCGTGGTGGCAGTGCGCGCTGCAGGTGGCGCTGGCGGCGGGCGTGTTCGTGGTGCGCGGCCGCCCCTACTCCGCCGACGTCGTGGTGCGCGCGCTGCTGCCGCCGCGCCGCCGCGCCTCCGCCGCGCTCGCCGCGCTGCTCAGCTTCACCTGGACCGTCGTTCTACCCGTGCTCTTGTGTGTGAGTACGCCTCCTACATCATCTATCTAGCGCAGTTCTTCGATAGCAACGTGAATACCTCATCAGAGCATATTATTCATTAATTTTTTCGTACGTCACGCACGTGCACTCGAGCGCATGTGCGTATCTGCGTACACGTACACATATCAGTTTCCTGTTAACTTAGTTATTTGACTATGCAGTAATACGTTTAAGACTACCCTCACATTGGCCATACATGCGCTCGGCATGTGTCTGGCGTCCGTTCGGCGTACGCCTGGCATATTCACTTTGCACTACAGGGTGTACACCGAGCGCACGACGAGCACGCGCCGGGCGCTCGAGAAACGCCGCATAACTGCCTCTAGTTCTTCTGTGCCATGCGTGAAGGATGATGTATGAACATAAAACATTCATAACGTTTAATGAGTACATGTGTTGTGTTCGCTTCAGGCCATTTGTGTGATGGACTTCCGTGTGGGGCAGCAGCGACAACTGTACAGTTGGAGGAAGCCGGCCGGGTGAGTGATCTATACTTTTTAGCTTCACATATTTTTATTTTAAATAGTATTCACATACTCTTTGAAACTTCACTGTTGCACGGACAGACCTATACAAACCAATAAGCCTTCACTCTGCACAGACTTCCAAGAAAAGCATGGTGCTATTAAACAGATTCATCGTTTAACAGATACTAACAGATAATATGTCGCACACTAGAATATAAACAATTCTGCTCTGCTGTATTCCTATACTTTGGCCACCCCTTCAACAGAGTGTAGCATGTGATGGGGTGTGGTTTGACGGGTTTCTGTCCAAAATCAAACAGCTGCTCCCTCACTCTTTCTTTTCAATATTGAGATCATGTTTCCACGAAAGATGTTACAAGGTAAAATTCAATAATTAAACTACTCCTTTAAACGAGATTCTCTCAGGTGTACCACAAGGCAGCATATTGGACCTCGTGCTTTACCTTCTGTATATTGTTGACCTGCAAGGGTAATATTGATATTATTGATATGAAACCTTTGTGCCAGTAGTGTAAGCATACTGATGAGACGTCGTAACGTGATCATATGCCCTGATTTAACTTTGACTTCGGCACCAAAGTTAGCCATACGCTCACACGAAACAACAAACAAAACAACAAATCTTCTTACTGTTTATCTCCCTACCCTTTCAACCACCCGCCTTGAAAAGGTTGACTTGTAAACTTTAATGACCGTTTCATACCGGCTTATTATTTTTCTTACTCTTCATGACCTTACTTCGTTTATCATACGAGAGAGTGAAATATTGAGAGGCGAGAAAAGAAAAAAAATAATAATAAAGCAGTCATTCTGTTTACAACATAAAGGCCTACTCTAGGTGATCCATCTTGAAGTTATAAAATGCAAAAATAGAAATATGTTTGCGCTAGATAACCTGTTCATCGAGTAACTTGTTACTACATACCATGCCACTCCTAAAACTATGATACAAATATTGGTTTGTGGAAACTGATACGAGATGCATCAAGTTGATGGCGTGAGGAACCGTGTGACGCAGTTCATTATTCTCTGATTCATTTGGTAGCCGACGAGTCAATAGGCCATTTCATTGCCAGAGGAAAACCTGATTTTTCATTTCTCGTCATTTCTAGTATACATCACTATTTTTTAATTAGTACAAAAACTTTAAGGACATATTAGCGAAGACATTATTATCACTCATGTGACGTAAGAATTTCATAAAACCTTTAAGTAGCAAAGTTATAATCATTTGTTTTTTGTAGAAAATCTCACCTACATCATAGACATATTTTACAATCCATTCACTACTTCATTGATAGTACTTACTTTCCGTCCTACTCTTACGCATTCTTTCCCTCGCACTTATAATGTAGGTAGCCTTAGACAATAAAATGAAGCAAAATAATAAGTGTAGGTAGTTACTTTTTTTTTTTTTTTATTCTACCCTCTCCTTCATACTTTATCCGGGCTTAGGACCGGCAAAATTTACCGTTTTACAAGTAATTAAATACGGAGGTATGTATTTAGAAAACAAACAGGGCCGTTCCGACCCAATGCAGCGCCTGTGTGCGAAATCTATGAAGCGCCTGTGCAGTGGCGTAGGGCGGATGACCTATTATTTGCCCCTCCTACGCCACTGCGCCTGTGTGCGAAATCTGTGAAGCGCCTTTTTTGGCATCCTTTTTCGAAAATAAGTGTTATAATTAACGCATAATTATCTCGGCGCGCGGCGCTCCTGTCACCCTGGCGCCTGTGTGCGCCGCACACATTGCACATAGGGAAGGTTCGGCCCTGAAAGCAAACACATATCAAAGTAAAAGAAGGTACCTATTCTGTAATAAAAGAAAAGAGTAATTTTGGCGTATTTATGAAGTTAGAATCATCTGCTATTTACAAATATTATTTTATCATCATCATGTCAGCCTAGAGACGTCCACAGCTGGACATAGGCCTCCCTCAAGGTTCTCACACAGACCGATTCTCAGCCGCCCGCATCAAATTATTATTTACTTAAGTACGTATTATTTACTAAACTTACAAGTATTTCCATTGTCCTCCGAAATGTCCACCACCGTTGTCAATACACAGACATTTTTTTAACGAGAGAAGTACGCTTCTGTCTTTTCACTTCGTCAAAAGCATCCAATATGCGCTGTTTTAATTGTTCGACACTAACCATCTCACTTTTGTACACTCACAATAAGATGTCCATGGGTACACAGCTGCACTCGCGATTTTTTCACTCAAAAAGTACGCACGAAGCGTAGCTACATACTCCCGTGATATGAACTGATATGATAGGCCATCGCGTCAGGCAAACGTAGACAAACAATTAACTTTTGCAACGAAAAAATAGATTCGCTCACTTTCACTAGCAATTTAGCACTGTTTGTCGCATCGTCGGGGCGCAGCGCAGGCGCAGAGGGGAGGGGGGTGATTTATCAATGGGTCAGTTTACTATGATAGTACGCGGCTCGGTCATAGTATTAGTTATGCATTTACCAACTATTACGTATTTTTGTGGACAGTTTTGAGACAGTTTTGGGACTTAGTGTTTTTATTTTTTAACTACATAAATATGATCAGTTAAAGATACTTAGTGCCATATTAAATTTTTTGTACTAATTAAAAAATAGTGGTGTATTTTTAGGTACCTATATTATTTTTGCAGGAATATTTTGTTTTTGGATTTTTAGTGTGATTTGCACAGCGATGGGGCAGTAATGTTTAAAGAAAATAATGCAAAGTATAAGTAATACGTGCTACTTCCACGTCAAAATAACTATACAAGGGATTAACAAAAGAATCGATTGTTGAGGAGAGTGGAGGATGATTTGGAAACCTAATCTTCCTTTTTTTCTCGCACGACCCGCGGCAAGACAGATAGCTTTACTTTGTTATGGTATCAGCAAAGTTAATATAGCTACTTTCAAATCTGACGGCCCGGACAAGTGGCATACGATCAGCGAAATCACTATTCGCCAAGTGCAAAAATGTATGAGACTGAACTATTTCTTCGATATGTAACGAATAGCTTATTGCCACTTGTCTAGACCCTCAGGTTCGACTGGATAGCTAAATCCGGGCTCTAATGATACGAATCGTAGCCAACCGCAGACCGCGGCAGTCAGTGCGGTGCGCGGTCGGCTACGAGGTCGTAGTTGATGGCGGGCGTTGTGTGGGGGGTTGTAGGTACTGGGGGGTGGGGAGCCGCCAGGCAGGCGCGGCGCTGCAACTGGGGGTGCTGCTGCTGGCGCCGGTCGCCGCGCTCGTGCAGACCTGGCGCTACGTCACCAAGGGACCGCCCGACATACTTGACGTGAGTATACACCACATAGCACTAAACCCTAGCCTATTTATTACGTCACATTAAACTTGTGACTCAATAGGACGATTAGGTAAAGACCTACCAAATTGGCCAGCGAGCCGGATATAAAGCTTTGATGTCCAGTTTTCTGTCACTTCCCAAAGATTCTATTTGCATCGTGTATTTTCGTTAATCATCTACTACACCCGCGAAACGAAATAGATTAGTGTCAAAAATTATTGATCACCCCGTCTGTTGCAACAGAAAAGGTCTAATAAATTATATCGAACTCCTCTGTTGAAATAGAATAAGGTCTCTATGGATTCATGCAAAAATGGATTCCAAGAAGGTACCATATGCAGTATCCCGCTCGATGCGGCGACTATTCTTTGTCACGTTTAGCCTGCGCCAGGCATCCTCAGGCGTAATTGGCTCAGTCGTTACCAATAAAGCGGAATACTGCATATCGGCCTCGTCATGCAAGGTACATTCGCGTGTCATATGTGAACGCACCAACTAACATCGGTCAAGTATGTAAATCTGGCAGTTTCGTTGTCTACTTTAATGTTTTATCGATACGCGACGCATATGTCGTGAGATGTACGTACCTCAACCTTACCCGTACGTAGTAACACGTCTAGTACGTATAATAAGTGTGCGAGTACACTGTATTTGACCTGGCGGTTGGTTCACGCTGCAAGGATTACGGGCACACCGACTGTATCGAGGAACTGGTGAGAATCCTCCCTGTGTCTAACACTTACAGCATTGTCACTGAGTATTAAGTTCACGCAATCAATGCTTTGTTGGTTCCGTTCAAACTTGTTTGTTTGTGGCCTAATATATTATTTTCAGATTGAGTTTTCAAATGTTTTGCTGCTAAAGCATAGTTTAGAGATTTCATATTGGTACATATTTTTGTACCGCAGGGTAGCGTGTTTGGGCCAATCCTATTATTATTATATATGAACAGTATTATTTTAAACTAGCTGACCCAGCGAACTCCGTATCGCCTTTTTAAGAGTTTTTATTTAAATCCCTTTTTTCCAAGCCCCTTTTCCAAAGTTACCATTGACTTAGCGCTTAATCTCTTATCATTTCAGAGTCTATAAATGATGAACAAACAAACATAGATTTTTACTTATATAATATTGAATACCCCATTCCTTAAAATATCGGCGACGATACCCATATCGACTTAAAAAATAAATCCCGTCCGCCATCTTTGATTTCCTATCCGCCATCTTTGATCACGAAATAGATGTTGTATTTGGATTCACCATCTCTTAAATCATCAGAGACGATACCCATATTGATTTTTAAATTTTTTCCCATCCGCCATCTTTGATTTCCCATCCGCCATCTTGAATCACGAAATAAATGTTGTATTTGGATTCCTGATCCCTTTAAACATCAGAGACGATAGCCATATTGTTTTTTTTTTTAATTCCCATCTGCCATCTTGGATCATGAAATAGATGGTGTTTTGAATTCCCCATTCCTTAAAATATCGGTGACGATACCCATATCGACTTTAATAAAAATCCCGTCCGCCATCTTTGATTTCCTATCCGCCATCTTTGATCACGAAATAGATGTTGTATTTGGATTCTCCATCCCTTAAATCATCAGAAACGATACCCATATTGTTTTTTTTTTCCATCCGCCATCTTTGATTTCTCATCCACCATCTTGAATCAGGAAACAGATGTTGTATTTGGATTACCCATCCCTTTTAACATCGAAGACGATACCAATATTGATTTTTTTTAATTTTCCCATCCGCCATCTTTGATTTCCCATTCGCCATCTTTGATCATGAAATAGATGTTGTATTTCGATTCCCCACACCTTAAAATATCGAAGGCGATACCCATATTGATTTTTAAAATTTTCTCATCCGCCATCTTTGATTTCCCATCCGCCATCTTGAATCACGAAATAGATGTTGTATTTGGATTCACCATCCCTTAAATCATCAGAGTTGATACCCATATTGATTTTTTAAATTTTCCTATCCGCCATTTTTGATTTCCCATCCGCCATCTTGAATCACGAAACAGATGTTGTATTTGGATTCCCCATCCCTTTAAACATCGGAGACGATACCCATATTGATTTTAAAAAAAAAATCCCATCCGCCATCTTTGATCACGCAATAGATGGTGTTTTTGAATTCCCCATTCCTTAAAATATCGGAGACGATACCAATATCGACTTAAAAAAAATCCCGTCCGCCATTTTTGATTTACTATCCGCCATCTTTGATCACGAAATAGACATTGCATTTGGATTCTCCATCCCTTTTATCATCAGAGACGATACCCATATTGATTTTTTTAATTTTTCCCATCCGCCATCTTTGATTTCCCATCCACCATCTTGAATCACGAAACAGATGTTGTATTTGGATTCCCCATCCCTTTTAACATCGCAGACGATACCAATATTGATTTTTTTAATTTTCCCATCTGCCATCTTTGATTTCCCATCCGCCATCTTTGATCACGAAATAGATGTTGTATTTCGATTCCCCACCCCTTAAAATATCGAAGGCGATACCCATATAGATTTTTAAAATTTTCTCATCCGCCATCTTTGATTTCCCGTCCGCCATCTTGGATCACTAAACAAATTTCATATTATTAATCAGCGTCCCGAAAATCTCGAAAACGATACCCATATAGATTCTCGGTTGACCATTTATTAGTTTTGCCTGGCCCCTTAAAGTTGTGGCGTAATTTTATATAGCCTATAGCCTTTCGGAATAATTGGGCTATCATAGGCAATAACAATTTTTAAAATCCGACTGCTAGTTCCTGAGATTAGCCGATATTATCTTTTAGCCTTTTTAGCCTTTTGCCCGGCCTAAAAGGGTCGAAGCGGTATGTTATATAGCCTATAGCCTTCCAGAATAACTGGGCTATCGTATACAAAAAGAATTTTTCAGATCCGACCGTTAGTTCCTGAGATTAGCGCGTTCAAACAAACAAACAAACAAACAAACTCTGCCGCTTTATTATATTAGTATAGATAACTGCACATACCTGTGACCTACAAAATGGATGCGCTTTCCCTCAACTAACTCGTACTTCAAAGATATTTGGGACTCATACTCGATTCCTTCCTAAATTGGTAACCGCACATACAGCTACTAACTAACCGTGTAAGGAGATTTTGTATACATATTATTATTGATGAGATACAATAATAACCTAATGTATTTATCAAAAATAAAGAACAGGCCCTAACGTGACGTAGGTCACACTTCACAGTAGCCTTGTCCTGATAACACTTATGTGCTCATTTATCGTCGAGTTACTCATTAGTCCACTTCACGCACTCATATCATATTTAGCGAACTGACAACCACCCAGAGTCCGAGAGTGCCTCAGAGTGACGCCGCGCGGGTCACTTGTATCTGTGCAACTTTAAGGCATTAATGGTGCACTTCATTTAAATGGATTATTAGTGTTTACAAGAATTCTGGTAATTTTATTAATACTAGTGTACAAATACGCTAAGTATGCATGTGTGTATTCTTTTACGAAAACTCGAGTAGTTATGTCGATTCGTTTCCATTTGTACCTCGCGACAGAAAGTTCAAAGTTTATCTAAAGTTTCGTTTGCTTTGTTATCACTTCAGCGACCTGGTACTAAGGCTATAAGCAGCTAGGACAGGGTAAACTTTTGAGTTGGAAGAGCCAAAAAATTAAAAGAGTCACAAATTTTTTTCGCGATCCAACATCAACTCTAACGGCTGGTTTCAATAGTCGATTTATCCATGCATTAACAGATTTAGATACTTACACGTTTCTATATTATTATAGTTCTAAAGAGTTGCAACTTCACATTTAAAAAGCCGCATGTGGCTCGCGTGCCGCAGGTTGCCGACCACTGAGACACCGACATAGTTCGATGCATGAGATTTAAAACTGTATTAATTGGTGTTATTAGTTTTATTGTTTACTTGCACACTCACTTTTACATAATAATTCACCATATTTACCTTATGTTGTATTAGGAACTGTGACTTCAGTTGTCACTTTATTCTTGGTGCAAAGAATGGCGCTGCATACTTTGTTGGAATGCTCTGTTTGGGGATTACAGCGTTGTGACCTGGTAGTCTTCTTGCTCTCGAACTTGGCGTTGTGCAAAGTTGGAAGCGAGAAATTTGCTTGTAACACTGCCGTCTCTTTACGTGAAGTAGTACTGTATGATGGAGTGGGAAAGGAAACTTTCATTCCCTCTAAGCAGTTGTAGTTAAGGTCCCGAGGGGGGTGACTTTTACAACTACCTCCAATTTGTCCTTATTGTGAGGGTACGGACGTTGAGCCCGAGGGTTCGCGCGATTACTAGTAGGTCAGCAGGCGGTAGCGTGCGTCTCCCTTCTGCCCCTTGCGGTGAAATAATTCAGATTTGGTTACTTACGAAATTTGAATTGTCATATCATCGGTTATTAAAGTGTATGCGTTTGATAATTGCAACAGAATTGAGGATTCTTTATTATTTCTTTTGGGTTTTCATTATTTTTGTAAAATGTTTCACGTTTTATAGTCATTATATTTGCTTTTAATATTTTGTTGTCGTTATGTGCTACGTTGCAAATAATACAATAATTTATAAATGTTGTGAACTTAATCACTTATTGTGTTTATAAATTGTGTGGCAGTATGTATTTATAGTTGATCATTTATAAGTATTATTTACAATTTACAATTTGGAGTGTCTCGATTGTCATATGTAGTGTGCGTTTTCCGACTCATATGATTGATTAATAACTTAGTGGTATTATATGTTTGCAGCGGATCCAGAACTTGTACCGTCCGCACCTGGGCGGTGCGGGCGAGGCCCCGGTGGGCTCGGCGCCGGTGGCCCGCGCTCCGGCGCCGCCGCCCGACCCGCCGCCCAAGTACACGCCGCCGCCGTCCTATTCCACCGCTACCGGCGCGCGCTTGCTGAACACGCTCAGGCGCAGCTTCCGCACGCTACGACGGTACGTACACACCTCGAGCACCCGCCTGCTGTAGTAGCTCGAGACAGCATCACTAACAGTACTTGTCTCTCGCAGGATGACGGCGGGGCGCGCGGAGCCGCCCAGCGAGGACACGGCGCGCCTGCCCGTCACGCTCAGCGAGAGCGTGGAGCGGGACGCGCTCAGCGCGCTGGAGGCCGGTGAGCGCCAGAGACCCGCGCCGCCCCCCTCACCGCCTCTGTTGCCGCCACTACCGGGGGACGAGCCGCGGCTGCGCGTGCGCTCGCGCTCGTCGCTGTCGCTGACGCGCTCGCTGCTGCGACGCTCGTTCGCGCGCGCGCCCCCTACCGGCGCGGGTAGTGCGCTCCGCTCGAGCGTGCGGCGCAGCTTCCGCTACGGTGGTGGTGGTGGCGCGCTGGGCGGTAGCCACGAGCGGCTGGTGCGCGGCGCCGAGCCACTCTCCAGCACCGTGCCGCTGTGCCACGTCACCACCACCACAGACCAGACCGACCGCGTGTGACCACCACCAAACACACCAACTTACCTACGTACAAGCGCCATCATCCCCGACGTACATTTATACAAATTGAGGGCTCGTCAAATGTTGTGCTCGATCGGCGTGCGGCCCCACCCTGTTACATTATTTTAATTAATTATATCTATTGTTATATACGCGACATCACAATTTTGGCACCCGAGCCGAGCGCAACGTTTGAAATGCCCCGAACGATTATTTAGTAAATAAGTTTATTGAGCGTGAGTGGAGCGAGTCGTCGCCTCGGGCGCGGCCGCCTCGCTCGCCTCGCGTCGACGTTGTATGTTGAGTCGCGGCGACTCGTAGCCTCGACTTAGTACTTAAATGAAACTAGCGTAATACGTACTCTAACGAAGAGGAATCTCACTTCATCCAATATTTTTTTAAACGTTGTTAATCGTTTAGTTTGTGTGAGCGCAATAATGAGCCATTCGATTAGTTGTAAGGCTAAACTAGTACTTACGTGTATACTTAATGATAATGACCCCAGAGCTTAGACGAGACGTGCTAACGTTTATATACAGGAGCTAGTCGCCCAGTCGACACTACTGTTGGCAGTTATTTTTACAAGACGAAAGTGAATCGATCAGACTAGAAATGTGTTCCCGTTAAATTATTATGAGCGTGTTTTTGTAAATGATAGAATGTTGTCGCCGAGCGCTAGTGTGTGTGGTGTTCCCCGAGGGGGCGCCACGGATGAGAACCCCATTTTATTATAAATATCTATTTTTAAATTCGATACTCGAATGTATGATGGTTGCAATTTTTATATTCCATTTTATGGTACTAGTTAGGTGAACCGTTACGTATGAATACAAATGTGAACGTAGACGTAAGTATATACGTGATAAAGCCCCATGCAGCTCAGACCGTACTACGGTACGCGTGGATCTATGTAATAGTGTGTATAAGTGACCGGCACGGGGACGTAAACAACGATTAATGTAACAAAGTAAATAATGTGAGCGATGTGGCCATGGGCACGTACTCGCTACAGTGAGTAGTAATGGCAATAACGGTTGTTTTGCAATAATGAATTATCCTGTTGCGTTATTATGTAATAACTGTTATTTTAAACTGTTGTCGTTATCCTGTTGTTGTTTCACAAACACTGTAAAGAAAGCATTGGTCCGATATATACATTAAATATGTACTTCACGACAACGACAACAGACAACAGTGACAACTGACAACTTGACAAGCCATAACAATAACAGGATAACTAAAATAATAAGATTCCCAAAAATAACTGAAGCAAGTATGACCTTTATTACGTTTCGTGAAAGATTATAATGCCGTAAGGTTGGCGCTGGGATAGTCGTGAGGCTCGGGAGAGCGGCGACTCGGCGAAACTCGAGCGCTCGTGCGCCTATCGTCATCTCTCTCACACACTCGTGGTGTGCATATTGCATGCCTACTCTTACCTATTCTGTTGTCATTTTAGCACGATAACAGCACGTGCGCCTATCGTCATCTCTCTCACACACTCATGGTGTGCATATTGCATGCCTACTCTTACCTATCCTGTTGTCATTTTAGCACGATAACAGTTTATAATGATAACAGGATAACTCAGTATGCAATAACTCATTATTCATTACGCTCAAATAATGCATTACCATAACTGTTATTGTAATAACGACCATTACTAACAGTGAGTGGCGCACCGCCCCGCGCGCTACTCAGCGAGGAGTGGCGCTACGAACACGCGGAGTTAAACCAACTTCCCACGGTGCGTGGTTTTGCAAACCAACGCACCGTGCCCCGCACTCGACACTTCGCACTAGTGCACTACGGTACGCTCGCCTCAGTCGGTGCGTTGCGCTCCTCTGCGCACTTGACGTTGCGAATAATAACGACGTGGAGCCCACGGCCCACTTATGGCACATGATGTCTCATTCTGCTCCAAACTTATGTTGTACAAATATTTAGGCCACGTGATCCGTACGGGTCCCGAGGTACGATCTGTTGAATGTGTCAAGTACAATGAAGCTAGCGAGTAAGTGACCGGCTGTTCAGTCGATGTTAGTGTTATGTGTTAGTGTAAGTGTGACGGCGGCTTGTTAGTTCCTTTCGTGCATTTACGTCGCGCCCTCGGTACTTGCGCTCCTACTCTATGTTGTCCTCCGGAGTGCGAGAACCGTTGCGTCGACGCCACTCTCACTAGATGCGTTGCCATTTAATTTTATTTCTTACTTACTATTGCCTCTACTCTTTTCTTAGTTTCAAAAATACTTATAAATACGGAACACGTATATGTACCTATGCAAAAGTAAACACACAAAGCCATAAACGATGTATTTGGACAGTATAGTACATACAATGCTAGTACAGTGTAGAACCACAAGTGTTGCTCCGCTGAGTACTGTCCGGTTAGTGTGCGACAGTGCCTTACGTTGTAAGTGAATACTGTAACCGACTTATCACCCGTTTATCTGAAATTATCGGGACGATAATCGCCCGATGTTTTAAAAAGTTTTGTCTCCAAAATATGCCTGAAAACACAATTAGTATTACAGTAGGCGCTTGGTAATCCAGCGCTCACCAATCCGGCACGCTCAGTGGTCCGGCACTCCGCGACTCAGGTAACCGCTTGATAATCCGGCATTTTATACAGCCGAATGCCGGATTACAGAGCCATCTGGTCTCTTATTATGTAACATTTATTTTACATCTTATGTATAAAGCTTTACTTCCCATACAAATTCGATAATCCGGTATTTACGATAACCCGGCATCACCGAAAAATATGCCTGCCGGATTACCAAGCGCCTATTGTATTTTTAAAGATGTAAGGAAAACATAAGTCGAGAATGCTTATTCAAATAAAGCTAAATTTCAATAGACGAGAGATTACTGTATTCACATGGAGTATAAAGTTGTAGCTGAGGCGAGGAACACAATACTAATTGCCTAACGTAAGGTGTGCATCACAGGTAGGATCTCAGTGGCGGTTGTGAGCCGAATATTATGAATCAGTATTAATTTGGTTGTCCTTATTCCTGCTTCGATGCGTTTTGTGTTCTCACAATTTTTATTTTTAGTTCTAGTCACACATGCTTCCATCTTTTAACTTTTGGTAAACAAACATCACATTTTAAAGTATCTTTATATTATATAATGAGCACGTTTTTATTGCACTCCTTTATTTCTTTTAATTATACATTATATTTGATTTGCCGTGTTCTTACATTCCACATTTGTTGCAATGTTTATATGTTAGATAATAAAACATTTTTACACTACCATAAACCGTCGTTTTATTTAATACTAGAGGACGCCAGCAGCTGCGCCTGCATTTTTTTTATTTACCCGTTTTGGCCGATCTCGTGGGAATTTCGGGCAATCCCTTCTTAGTGCACCCCTACGGTCCCCAAGGAACATACATACCAAATTACAGCTTCCTGCGCCCAATAGTTTCGGCTGTAGCGTGTCTGTCAGTCAGTCAGTAACGCAAGGATTTTATATATTAAGATTGTCAATTCCTTTATCAATCAACACAACAAAACCTCATGTTTTTCTAAGGCGTCGTCTTTTCTCGTATTTGTCTGGTCCATATTTATACTAAATTATTTTTGGTGAATACTTCTAGACTAGGCAGATAGATATATCTATAATTTAAATGCAGAATAATAAATAATTTGCTCTCACATGAAGCATCTCAAAATACATAAGCATTTTCCAAATTTTGCATGTCACGTAAGCGATCGACGTACGGCGTAAGGTCAATAACATCAAATAAACGCCCAATATAGGTATTGT
This sequence comes from Euclidia mi, assembly GCA_944739405.2. NCBI lineage: Eukaryota > Metazoa > Arthropoda > Insecta > Lepidoptera > Erebidae > Euclidia > Euclidia mi. The sequence continues at coordinate 139,032 of OX123194.2, read as the reverse complement.
AGCTACGTATTATACCCACTGATAAAATATTTAGCAAGTCACTGTTACAAGCATTTTTCTCAAGATGTTTTCCTACATTTGACTGACCTCTTATCAGATTGCGATAACACCAGCCTGTCACTCATATGTCTATATTGTCTATCTTCCGGCAGGGAATTTTGGTATCAAATTAAATTTATATTAGGATATGATTAGTAGGTATTTTATGTAGCTATAGGTATGTACACAATATCTACGACCAAGTAAATGCAGAGATAAGCTGTTAACGCAAGCTACATTCAAGCATCGGATCGAGGATTTTGTTTTGTTGAGTTGACTAATATCGGTTGAAGGGGCTTGATCTACGAAAATGTTATCTAGAGAAACTAAAAAGTCATTTGACTTTTTTGGAAAAATATGTTTTTGAGAGGGACTTGAGGCCTAGCTTTAAACTTTATGGCAGCAACTTTATTACAGTAGGTATCTTAAGTATTTGGACCTAGTTTCGTAAGTCGTTACCTCTGGATAGGCACAATAGGCGTTATCTCTCAGATAAATTCAAAATTAGAACTAAAAGTGTATATGGTGCTTTCAACCGATTAATTAAATCAGGACTCATCAGAATATCAATAAATATCGACTAACCAAACGACAATTTACTTACACGGTGCGCATTTCAGCTATTAATTTTCAGCTAAATGTACTGAGTTGAGTACAAGGGACGTTGTTCGACAGAGCACAGGTGCGTGTGGTTACGACACGTCACGTCACAGGCACCGAGCAGGTAACATTGCGGTCACGTGTTTTTTTTTATAGTATTAGGCGGCAAACGAGCAGACGGATCGCCTGATGGTAAGCTATTACCGCCGCTAATGGACAGAAGCAAGACCACAGGAGCCACAAGTGCGTTCCTGCCCCTTGGGAATGGGAAAATGGATAGGGTAAGGAAAGGGATTAGGGAGAATGAATAGGGGATAAGGCCTTCGGCACTCTCACTCACCGAACGAAACGCAACAGTTTAAGTACCTACTGTTACTTTACGTCGATTTTCTATGGGAGCGTAGTACTGCCCCGGCCGAGCCGGCCCGTTCATGCTGAAATCAGCAAGGCTCTACTACCTTCAAAAGGTGTAGTCACAACAGCCGGTGAGCTGCTCATTTTGCGCTACTGTGCGCCTGACATGCCGCCGCCGCCGCCGCTTACGTAAGCGGATGTTCACCGCCGAGCCGGCACACTGACCGTGACCCTCACTTGACGAAACTCTGATCTTGGCCTACACTGAACTTTACATAATATGCATCTAAGTATTCTTTATATATTCTTCATTATACTTCGCCTGCGGCTCCGCCCTCGTTGATTTGGCTTAACATGCCGTGCTGGCCAGTATAGGGTTTGATGTCAGCGTGGATTTTTGTCACTTCGCAAATATACTTAGGTACTATTTACTTCTTGTAGGTAGGAAGGTACCCTTTTTCATTGATCCTTCCTTACGACACCCACAGAATAGTTATAAGGTGTGTTAGTTATATTAAGTGACACTTTGTATTCACGGATATTAACGGATTAACTTAGGTAAGTTGTAGGTAAGGTACCTACATACCTACATAAGTCGGTTAAAAATATTCTAGGCTTAGACCATAAACCCCAATAGCAGGCCATACGCGCAAGGAACAAGACAACTCCGGCACGGAGAAGGAATAATTTGTATGTCGACGGTGGGCTGTCACAGGGTCCCGTGCTCGGGCCGGCGCGCGGCGCGGCGACGTTCTGGATTAGGCTGGTGGACGACCATGAAGTTCCCTTCCATCAATAGTGTGATTCCTGAGGCAGGTTTAGAAGTATAATTCACGCGGGTGGAACCGCGAGCGAAGTCTTAGCTTTATCTCTAAATATTATTCTTTGTTTTTCCTATCTGCCTATAAGAAAGCAATAAACCGAAAAGCTGCTGGAATTTTGTACGGGTTTCGCCAACAGATAGGCTGCCTCCTGAGGAAGGTTTAGGTGTATAATCGACGCGGTGTATCCGCGGCCGAACTCTAGTATGGAATAAATTAAAATTTGGAAAGTGAGCTATATTTAGTTTTGTTGAAGCCTCTAAGACATACAGTAGTTTGACGCCTTTGATCTCGTAGAAAAAGCCGACAACGTCTAGACGAGGATAAGGAGGCTAGGGCTGCCACATTTAAACAATACCTACTTATTCAAACACCGTCTATTTATTTTAGAGAAATATTACAATTGCTACGCTACATGAATATTATAGTGTAAATCATTTATTTATTATATTACAATAATTAACGATAAATAATTATTAAAAAACAGTTTGCATTTTTTCGTGCGGTGACACTTGAGAGCGCTTGCGTGAGCTTTGCATACAAAGTGTCAGTCAGCACCTATTTCATACCGCAATTGTCGTAGGAGGCGGTTAAGGATATCAAGCATTTTTTCAGATATACTGGGTGGTTATCGTACAAACCAAGTTAAAACAAAGCGATTGACATAACGGTCGTTTAATGGATGGGATCAGCTTGCAGAGCGTATGTTATCGATATGAAGTATTTTGCAGATTTATTTTCGAGCAAACTACGTTAAGGTAAAGCAATAGATATCAAGGTCATTTTATGGATGGGTGACCGGGCTATGAGATTACTGAGAACATGTGTGGGGTTTATAAAAGGGGGCCAAAAATATGGTTATTTTTTAGCTAGGACGCGCCGTTACCAAGATACCTACATATTAATATTTGATAGGTACACTTACCTAATACGAAGGTACTAGGTTAGGTACTTATTGCATGAAATTAAAATCACGCTTGAATCGAATATTACCTTACAACGCTTATTTTCTTACGTCTGCCATGTTGTTTACGTACAGTAATTACTATTACGTAACGAACAAAAAACAAGCACGCGCCAGCCCCCAAAAATATGTACCTAGTTAGGAACTAAGGCGACATACGTAAGTAGGTACCGCTCTTCCCGCGTCTCACCTCTTGCCCCCCGCTGCTTGTACCTACCTACATAATCTAGATGATAAGGGCGGATGCAAAGGAGATGTTCAACAGATACTGCCAGATAGATAAAAATGCGTAGAATAAATAAAAAAAACAATCTTCCTCTTCGTGTGCAATACCAAAACAGCTACTCGCGGGTCTCATGACCACTAACTCTTTATCGTGTTATCACGAATAAGTATGACATGACATGTTTATTTTAAGACTTCGCGTTGGCACTCGCCACAATGACTCGTCAAATATCGATGATCGTTGGTACACAACATCAAGATAATAATACTGACGCTAACTGTTTCATGTGAGCGCTAATAAATGTCAACGTAGATTAGTCAGCATTTATTAAGATCGCGGACGCCGCGCCGCCGCCGCCGCCGTGTGGAACGAATGATTTAACACATTACTTACCTACTGGCTGCTGATGAGTTCATGAACCTGACACGTCAGTCGGTAGCAGAGCACACTGGTACCTGTGGGATACCTTAAGGTAGTTCCGTAAATATAAAAACTGGTTCACTGGAGTGACTGGTCGACCAGGGCAATCCGAAGTTAAGACATTCTGCTCTAAGTACCCGAAAGATGGTCTTGGTGATTCCCTACAAGGAGTTTCTGGTGCGGACGGACCACTATAACATGGTGACAGCATCTCCAATAACCACTTACATTACGCTTGACACAAGTTGCCCAACAGGTAACAGTTTATTAACCTATAAATAAGTACAACCTTCTTGCAAGCCTTGTCGTTTTTATCTCGAGCAAGCAAACAATTCATACGACACGTGATGCTGTAATAGGTAGTACTATCCACTTTTTAAGAATCGTTTCCAAAAGTGAATAGAATAGGACTTTTCTAAAAGAAGATATTTATTTGTCCTGTTGACGTAGGTACATCCATATTCCGTGGTCCAGGAACAGCTTCTGCCTGGTAATAAAACTGCGCTAGCTGTAGGTACTACGAATGTCGGTCACAACTCACACGTCCTAAGATAGCCGCCCTCAGTCCGTCACCGAGTCACATGTGTTTAACTTTATTGCTCAGATGTTTTGGTGTCGTTAAGTGTAGATAAAGCTCGTTTTAAATAATATATTCAAATATATTTTAGCAAGTCACAATGATCTGTTTACTTATACGGAGAAGTCACGATGACTTGCAAAGCTAATAACATAATCTCAATACTAATAGATTTATTGACTTTGTTCTACATACGTAGGTACCTACCCGTATGTGTATCCTCTTATCATATAAACTACCTACAACTACAGTACTACCATCTATATCCATTTTCTTCATAGCTGCGTCCGTATCCAGTGGATGCCCCGACGACTCTATCATTGTTTTTGTAAAACTATCAAATCTATGGGTAGGTATCTGTGCCGTGGAGACCGCCCAGCGTGAGGTGTATGCCAGCACGTCGCGCGTCGGTCTACACAACACATAGCTTCGTGTCTAGTCATCGATAAAATACTAAGTGGGCCCCTGCTACGTCTAGCGTCGGCAGTATTAAACTCTCTGCCTGATATGAGCACCTAATGATGTTACTTCGGTGATTGTACATTGCTCGATGTTGACGAAACCTATGACATCGCGATTAGCGGCTACAAACATATCGGCGGCACTGAACTCCGCGCGCCATACATTACATTGTCTACAAACTCTACAAGGCTGTCAAGGCCGCATAAATAACCGGTTTTATTTGACAACTCTAATGACTTACAAACCTGCTAATTACCTGAATAAATTGTCTGTGTTACATGGTGACGTTTTTATACATTTAATACTTAGGGTCATTTCGCCTGTTCGCGTCCATCCCCCTATTCGCGTCCATTTTGCGGACCTCCCTTTAAAAATGCTCGTAAATAAGTATACTAACAAACTAATAAAATGAAAAGTCAGTATCGCCAATACCTCTACGTATAAGAGACACGCACAAATAGACAAAAGTTCCGTGCGCCCAGCTTATCCTGTTTAAAAAAATTAGTTAATCTCGGTTGTTCAACAAAAGAGTGCAGATGCGCGGGATATAAATAAAAAAATAGTGTGCAGCGGCGTGTTTGACGGTAAGTATTTTATTGTTTTATGTGAATTTTAGCGAATTCGTCTATTTATGATTTCTTTAGTTGTTTATTTTTATGTGATTAAAATATGAGAGAGAAATTGGGATTTTGTTTATTTTAACATTAATAGTATGCAATTGTAATGACCAATTTGCGTCCACATTATTATGATTGTAATAAAAGATACAATCGATATAATAATCAATCACAAGTGGACGCAAACTATACCTGCAAGGGATAATATTGTAGCAAATTGCGTCCATATTTTCATGAAATAGAAATAATCGCATAAATACATTCTATACATATATATTTTTATAATTTAAAATGCATTTTTGGTTAAGACCGAGTTTAAAATTGAATTATTACATTTAATTTCTTTTATTCCATATTTTTTCTATTCAAGATGAGTTCTTAGGAGACAAGAAAGAAGAAGGAAAAAAAATACAAAAGATGATTAAATAAAGAAAGCGTTTTGTGATATTTGTGAGAAGAAGAAATCGATAAGACAAATATGTACATAATTATGTAAAAATTATGCTATTCTGAAGACCACAATATTGGACAACATGAATCGTTATTTTTTTATCTTTGATTTTAAGTTCCATCGATGTTGAGAACAATAAATAGTTATTTATAGTTTCTTTAAAGTGATTTAATAATGATAATAATGTAGATTTTTTATAACTTTAATCTTAAATGTAGAAATTGTTAAAAGCCAATCTTTCTTTAGATTGTCTTAACAATATCACCCTTATGTGAAGGATAATAAGGCTGATTTTGTTAAGACTAAGCTGGTGGACGCAAACTGGTCCACAGGTGGACGCAATTTGGATTTTTTGGACGCAAACTGGGTAAAATGCCATATTTTGAAGTTTGTCTATTTAAAAAAAAACACAACAAGTTTCGAACAAAACTGAAAGTTATTAATAAAATAGACTATATAATGAACGCATTACATACATTTTTCATTGAATCAATTTGCTGGAACATTTTTATTTTGTCCTTCAAACTTGCCAACTGCACTAAATGGACGCGAACAGGCGAAATGATCCTATAACATGTAAATTTTGTTCTGTGACTAAAACAATCTAACGGCTGTTTAGTGTGGTTGTGAGCTCTTGTGTTGTTAGCAGATGTGTTTCGGAGCACTGAGGCTCTAAAATTTATTAGTGGCCACATAGTTGTCAAAATATAACCTAAATAATTATTGAAATTTTAAAGTTTAAGGTTTTATTCTGAAAATGAAAGTTGAGAGAAATTTAATTAAAACGCTGCAACATAGACATGAAACTTATTTTGTCTGATAAAACTTATAACTACTTTATGAACAAAGTGTAAAAATATGAGAAACACTGAAAACTTACAATTTCACATTGATTTACACAACTGATCGATCGATAAATAGCTCAAATCGTGGACATAATTGTGATTCTGGCGCTGGTTTTGAACTTTGAATCCGAAACCGCCTTCATAGGTAAGTTACCTATTGCTGTCTATTATTACCTATTATTATAGTTAATATTCATTTTTATTTAACAACATTATCAATATTGCTATTGCTTTAAACGAATACGACGCCTTTAGGTGTGAACTTAGACAAATGATTGGTATCGCTTCAGAGCTTTGAGAAAAGAACATCTATGCTTCAGAGCGAGACCAATCATTTGTCTAAGGGTGTGAAATATCGCGAAATGTGAAAACTTTGCGAAGGAAAAGTAACCACGAGATTGTTGATTGTTTCTTAAAATGATACGTTTATTTACTTCTTCTTCATAAAAAGCTTATTTATGTTACCTATACATATTATAGTAACTTATATGTAGGTACTGAACTGCAGTTGGGATTATAATAAGTATACCATACATAACCCGCGTAGGTAGGTACCTATCGCCTAAGCCAAATATTATGCCACATTCTTACTAGAAAAAATTGTTTGCTACGCCATGTGCTAGCGGGCCATTTCCATCTGCTTTACCCTCAGAATCAGATCAGTTACCGTATTATACCGTATCGGTCCGAATGTTAATAGAGTCAATTATAAATTGTATTGCCACTATTATATCTGTTTTTTAAGACGGACCGAGAAAACAAACGGACAGAATAAACAGGCTCTCTATAAGAGAGAGTCAAAACACAAGTCAGCGTAACTTGAGGAAGTTAATCTGATGCCTACCCGTTGTAGTGGAGCAGTAGCAGGGAGTGCGCTCTGACAGGGAGTGACAGCAGCTGATAGCGTTTACTGCGTTAGGTACTTAGGTAGGTACGGCTAATGCAGCTTTTGATAGCAAATGGATATTTAACATAAGCCCTACATAACCTACATTCTATCAACTCAGGTATCGGAAGAGTCGCATAATCATGTTATATAACAATTATAATGATATTATTGAATACTATATGTGTATAAGAATAATAATATATTACGTATATACATATATTTTATGATGATGGTGTTAAGGAACGTAAACATTAAAAATCGTTTGTATTTTAACTATTTAACAATCTGCCAGAAGACGTAAGGTACGCACTTAAGTAATGAAGTTATCCCTATTTAAATGGAGACAAGCAAAAGGTACCTACCTACCTACTTCTTAGGCAAATGCTAGATCTTACGAGCAACATTAGTGTGCAATGATAGCTCATAACGTGACAGAATATGGCAACGAATTTGAATGCTCTCTCCTAACACTACAGAACAAAAGGCAGACAGAGCGCGCGGAACACTTGCGTGAGGCCACTAAAGCAAATACAAAATTGAAAAGCGAATACAAACTCGGCTCAGTGCGCTGCGAAGCATCGCACAGTTCACACGCCACGATCAATCAAGCTTTTAAATTCATAAAATGCCGTCTTGCGTTTTTAAACATTGTAAAAGTTGTTTCCAAAAGCAAAAACGGGAAGATGGTAATATATTTTTACAGATAACTATGGATTATTTGACTGTTTTATAATATTATTGACGTGACAACGTCTTATAAATTGGTTTGCCGGGTGACACTTCAAGAAACTGCGTTACGCTCCGCTCACGTTATGCGCTCACAATGAGAGCGAGTGAGAGGCACGCGTCCCGCCTAAGAGCGAGAGAGACAGACATAAAAAGTGAAAGGCACGCGTCTTTCATCCTTCTTCCTACTAAACGAATGAATATTCACATTAAAATTATTTTACCACTCAAAGTCGTTGTCACGTAAAACTTTCGCCCGTATACCGACTTTACAGGCAACCAATTTTTTCGATAAAATTCGTATTTCTGCAGAAAATATGTAAGTGTTGCCAGTTTACGTCGACGCCGTTCTCCCTGAATTAGGGAAAATGCACTTGTCTATTGATTATGTAATAATGATGGTCATGTTAATGAAAAATACATTAACGTAATGTAAAATTATATTGTTGATTATCTTTCTTCTTATAAAATATAGTAATAGAATTTCCATTAGTAAATACATTGTTTTGAGTTCGATCCCCAAACGATCCAAATATTCGTGTACACATGGCTCCTCGTCAAGCTTTATACACTTTGACCTTTGTACCGTTCTTATGGCGTAGGGAATAAGTATCAAAATCGTACTGCAACTGTTTAGCTTGACTTGGCGCCGTGTGTACATTAAGTACAGAAACAGAAATCATTGATTGCAGCCATTATTAATTTTTAATTGCAATTTTTTTAGTTTTGATTTATGAATCATAATATTCATAATTTATTGTGTGCATGACAAAATGTTTATAGCTAATTAATATTTAGGACGCAAGCCTATTGCAATTAACCAAACATTTCCAGATACTATACTGAGAATATATATCTAAACAAAAAATAAACAACATATTCGCCGATCTAAGATCTGAACCCCATGATTGGTATTCGTAAATAATTATATGTAGTTGGTATTATATAAGTATTTATTCTGGATCGAGGGATAATCTATTTATTTATCAATTTACGAATAAAATTAGTTAAAACTTTACTCAGTACCTACATTTAAGAAATGTATTTATAAAAGCATACATTAATGGTTTCTTTTATTTGAATCATTTTCATAACAGCATTACATATTAAAAGCATTAATTAAATCCATGGTAAATTCTTCAAAACCGCAAACGAATATAAAATATGTAATATTTTTATATCCGTTTGCAAAAACTATATACAAGGTAGTGGGAGATTATTCATAATCTGGCAACTTTACACACACATAGGCGCGCGTGTCCGTACAGTGCCAGTCGCCAAATGTCACGCACACATAGCCGTCAACGTGCCACACTTAGTCGGACGAATACGCTCCATCTGGTCTTAAATCTGTGGCTCTCTCATAACCTAGTAGCTTTAAATAGTTGCTTACATACATATTTGGCCGTAATATCACAATATGTTGCAGTCGACGATTATCAATAAGAAGGTATTTTGGCCAACACTTCCACACTGTTTTAATGACTATTCTAAAATCTAATGTTTTCTTTATGTTGCAAGATATGACGGATCAAGAATCCATTTTTGAAGTGTCATTACTCCTCTTTTCTATGGGCAACGAATACAGATTTACTTAAAGAAGCGCATTTCTTTAGGATTTCGTGTGCCGATTCCAAGTGGCGAGTTGGCGACAATGTCGACTGTCGTCAGTGTAGTTCGTAGTTGGCGCCGTTGGTGGCGCTGGCATCGTTCTCCGTCTCTCTTGCTCTCGTAGTTAAGATACACAGGAGAAACGTTCCTCTTTCTTGCACTCGTAGAGACAGCTGTCACAGCGCGACTGCCACGCCGCCAAGCAGCATTATGGGTCACAGAAAGTTAGTCTACAGAGCGCCCATAAGAAATGCATGGGTGTCAAGGGCGGATCCAGCTTTGGCGCCAGGAGGGGGTCACATAGTCGTGGTCAAGTGAAGAACTTATAATTTAATTTCAATAACAATAGGTACAAGTAAAAAGTAGGTATTTAATTAATGTACGTAACAGACCAGTGCAGATACGTTAGAAAACGGTAAAAAGTAAAATAAAGTTACAGTAGGATGAGACCCTTTGGAGAAGGAAGAGCGTTCGAAATAGCGATCATTAAAGGAAAATTAAATTACGGGCGATCTGAGGTCGGGAAGTGGATGGGGTTGCGATTTTAAGGGTAAAAAGGGTTTATCTCGATTACCAGCAAAACTACAAGTCCTACGGAAAAAACGTCAATGGCAAAGTTGTAGGTAATAAAAAGATCTACAACTTTCGTATTTACATTTTATTCACACAACGTCATAATTTATGTGAAAAATTCAAATAACCAAGTTATTGGTTTTTAGGGTTTCGTAGTCCACAAGGAACCCTTATAGTTTCGTCATGTCCGTCCGTCTGTCCGTCCGCAGCCTAGCTCAGACGCCTGGTGCTAGAAAGCTGATATTTGACATGTATATAGACATACGATATTGCAACAAAACTGTAAAATAAAATTTTGGAAAATATTTTTTTCAGGGTATCTCCCCTAAATATATGTATAGTGGGGTTGATTTTTTTTTTGTTGAGTACCCCATTGTGTGGGGTATCATTGGATAGGTTTTAAAAAAATATTATTAGTTTGCTCAAATCATTTTTCGATCAAGTGATTGGTTTGTCAAATATCAAGCATTGAAGTGAAAAAAATTGTTAGACTCAAGTATCCCCCCCCTCTGCCGGCTAAACTATTAATTTGGAAGAGGTGAAAAAAATCACAGATGTAGTTAGGGTTGCCAGATACGGCCGTATCATTTCCGGGACAATTCCACCCCCCCCCCGCATTGGCTAGTGTTTTAAAAAGTAACTTAGAAATAGATCTTTTATACATAGATAATAATGCGGGTCGGGACTTTCGGGATTTTTTTAATACTTGGAAATGATTGGTTTGACTTTTGCAACCGGAGTATCTTAACTTTGTGAAAAAACTAACATTCTCGGATTCCGGGACGGCAACGTAAAATTACTGGACACGGGACAACACGCCTAATTCCGGGACAATCCCGGAAATCCCGGAGACCTGGCAACCCTAGATGTAGTACACATAACGAATTTAAAAGGAAAACTATCACGGCTAAGTAGACATTACTAGTTTACGAGTAATCGTCGGTTAACTTATAAAATACCTATTTCTGTGAGTTTACATTGGGAGCGCTGGCTTAATCTTAAAGATGCCCGTTTTTAGTCCCATGTGAAACAGAAGTTATTATCAATAATGGCTATTATGGGCAACTACGGAACCCTACATTGCGCGTGGCCCGACACGCACTTGGCCGGTTTTTTATTTTTAACTTTTGCAATAAGTAGTTTTTCTTTTACACGAAATTTGGTGAAAACTTGCCTTTTTATGTTCCAAACACACTGTTTATGTTTTTTATTTAAAGTATTTATTTTTACGCCTTATTTTGACTTAATATCGAAATAAAACCCTAATTTTCAATTGAAAATTCTCACGTCAATATATCAGCTTTCTTTTTTAAATTGTTCGGCGTTTTGTTCGTTGAAATCTCTTCTTTCTGATGGTGTGAACAAAATATACATTACTAAGGTAAACGTTCTCACAAAATGCAACGAAATGAAACAACCTCGAGACCGATTTTTTAATCATATTGTACAATTTTGAGATATTTATTAAAATTAACACTTTATTTACTCGAAATACGTAAGATTCCATGCTACATTGATAAATGATAAATAAGAACTTAAAAATCGACATATAAAACTAAAATTAGCAACCAAATAAGTTAACTACAATATTTTGAGAAAGTTATAGAATCTTCTTTAAATTATAGCGTAAACTCCTATTTATTGCTATTTTAAGATAATGTATATACCTGAGTGACCCACAGACAATTTGAGCCCATCAATAGTTATTTTACAGAGAAGCGTGGAAGGGCTAGGTGTATCCCAGCCCTGACATGTATTTTTATGAATAATGTTGTTCACTGTTCTGTATTTCAAATACTGACTAACTGTTTTTATAGCTGATATGAAATAACAGGCAGTAAGGCCCAGATCCACCTAGCCCTTCCCATTTTTCTATAAAATAACTAATGATGGACTAAAATTTTCTGTGGGTCACTCCTACATACATTATCTTAAAATAGCAAAAAAAACCGGCCAAGTGCGTGTCGGGCCACGCGCAATGTAGGGTTCCGTAGTTGCCCATAATGACTTGCTGCAAAGGGTATTAATGTACAACAAATCTGACTGTTTATTTTGCTGAAAAAATATTTTTAATAACACTATTATATGAACCTAAGTTTTGTTTAGAAAAATACTAGGTATGTATCCAGTTATGTATTGTAAACATAAAATGTGGTTTCCAAGATATACTACTACTATACATACGTAGTACCGTAGTACATTACATACCAAAGTACGTATATCTTTAAGATTAAGCCAGCGCGCCCAACGTAAACTCACAGAAATAGGTATTTATAAGTTAACCGACGATTACTCGTAAACTAGTGATGTCTACTTAGCCGTGATAGTTTTCCTTTTAAATTCGTTATATGTACTATATCTGTGATTTTTTTCACCTCTTCCAAATTAATAGTTTAGCCGGCAGAGGGGGGGGGGGGGGGACACTTGAGTCTAACAATTTTTTTTACTTCAAAGCTTGATAGTTGACAAACCAATGACTTGATCGAAAAATGATTTGAGCAAACTAATAATATTTTTTTAAAACCTATCCAATGATACCCCACATGATGGGGTACTCAACCAAAAAAAAATTCAACCCCACTATATATGTAGGGGAGATACCCTTAAAAAAAATATTTTCCTTAATTTTATTCTACAGTTTTGTTGCATTATCTTATGTCTATATTCATGTCAAATATCAGCTTTCTAGCAGCAGGCGTATTTGAGCTAGGCTGCGGACGGACAGACGGACGGACATGACGAAACTATAAGGGTTCCTTGTGGACTACGGAACCCTAAATAGAAGTCTACGCTATAATTTAAAGAAGATTCTATAACTTTCTCAAAAAATTGTAGATGTCTTATTAAATATGAACTTATTTGGTTGTTTATTTTAGTTGTATATTTCGATTTGCAAGTTCTTTTTTATCAATGTAGCAAGGAATCTTACATTTTTCGAGTAATTAAAGTGTTAATTTGTAATAAATCGCTCAAAATTGTACATTATAATTAAAAAATCGGTCTCGAGGTTGTTTTATTTCTTTGCATTTTCTGAGAACGTTTACCTTAGTAATGTATATTTTATTCACACCATCTGAAAGTAGAGATTTCAACGAACTAAACGCCGAACAATTTAAAAAAGAAAGCTGATATATTGACGTGAGAATTTTCAATTGAAAATTAGGGTTTTATTTCGATATTAAGTCAAAATAAGGCGTAAAAATAAATACTTTAAATAAAAAACATTAACAGTGTGTTTGGAACATAAAAAGGCAAGTTTTCACCAAATTTCGTGTAAAAGAAAAAACTATTGTAAAAGTTAAAAATAAAAAACCAAAAACTTGGTTATTTGCATTTTTCACTTAAATTAAGACGTTGTGTGAATAAAGTGTAAATACAAAAGTTATAGATCTTTTTATTACCTATAACTTTGCTAGTGACGTTTTTCCCGTAGGACTTGAAGTTTTGCCGGCAATCGAGATAAACCCTTTTTTACCCTTAAAATCGCAACTCCATCCACTTCCCGACCTCAGATCGACCGTAATTTATTTTTCCTTAAATTTTTGCTATATTCTCTTTCTTTTCCAAAGTGTTTCATCCTACTATAATTTTCTATCGTTTCAAAAATTATCTACCCTGGTCTAAAACCTTTGCCATCATACAAAGTTATTAGGTATATTATAAACTAATTAAATATTGAAGGTATGTAGTTACATAAAATCTGTATGGTGACAAAATATAAACTTTAATAAAATCTTTATATTTAATTAGTGGTCCACCTAAGTCCTGGAACCAGCTCAGGGGGGGTCATGACCCCCATGACCCCCCCTCTGGATCCGCCCTTGATGGGTGTCGTAAGAGGCGACTAAGGAAAACACTTGACTTGCTTGAAACCATGACATCAACCCCTATACCAACCCATTTACTTACTTATAGGCGGCCATATCCTCCCTACAGCCTCACAGTGCTACTGTGTCGCCAATTAGGAGAGGCACCGGTGTGCCCCTATTGGCTGGTTGAATGCGAAAGTATATGTACCTATATGATGTGATGATTGTTGTAGATCATAGATATAGTAATTAATATTTCTATGTTGTAGATTCTACTATTGCATTGTATATTTTCGTATCTAAGTTTCTTAGGTTGGTAAGGTACACCGTAGGTATGGCACTCAAAAAAATAAGAGGAAAAAGATACGGTCTGCCAGTGGCATATCTACAGGAGAGGGCCCGAGAGGGGTAAAAGTATCCGTTAGTTCAAGCAGTATTTGATGGTATATTGTAATTAAGTTAACTTTATTCTGTTTTGTATGCCAACATTAAAAAAAGAAATGGTTAACTGATAGCACTGATAGACAGATTTGATAGTTACAATTGGTAAGTATACCTATCAAGGTAACATGATGGTACAAACACGGTTTAGAACCAAATTCAACGTAACCGAATTAACCGAGTAACTTTATTAGTACTTAAGTAAACCGGTGTGCGTAGGTAATGTTCTAAGTTAATGTTCCCGCTTTCAATCAAGTGAGTGTAATGGCCCTCTACGTTGACACAGGGAGAGGGGCGAGCACACTACATGACACTACCCACCTCTCGCGGTGTCAACGTGATTGTTGGTCGAGTAACGTCAGCGACGACGGTTTGCTTAATAGTAGGTACGTACTCCGCCGACTTCACGCTAGAGCTAACATCTAGCCGAACTGCCTCGCTCAATTAACCTTGAGACTGTTAAATTACATAACAAGCTTGTTTGGTTCAATCAAATATTCGCAGCGATCAGATTCCCTCCGTTTCTATCAAGCTGTTATTGTTGTCAATTCATGCCTAAATTAAGAAATAGCGGTTAGGATCAGGTTAGTTTAGAGGAGGTATACCAATTGTCGCGAAATCTGGTGTCGCAGTATCGGCGCGAAAACCATATACCTATTAGGTGTGGGGGCGACGTTGTCTTTATTTACTATCATTGAACAGTCACGTTGGGAGTAACAGATGACTAATATCTATATAACGTAGGTAATCGAACTAAATCGTAACTTGTAATGCTGTGCGTAAAGTTTTAACACAGCTTCTTTTTTCTGAGGAGTTATAGAGCTTTGCTAGTTTCTACCTAATCGTGCGACGCGACCAAGATCCACGTAAACTACTGTTGTGTCGTTTGTAGTCCTTGAACACGCGACGGACTAAGAGCTATCCCAATTAATCCCTTACAAGTCACTGTCGTCGTGCTCGTAGGTACCTACCTGCTGTAGTTATGTTGACCCATAACAACAACAGATTGAGTGTCCTGCTAATACCACAAATGGCACTCTCGCAAATTAGCCGCGAGTACCGAGTCAGTACACGTTTATGAGTCGTCGTCGTGTCGCTAATGACGATATACACTTATACAGCACCCCAGGCAAAGAGAGGTGCGCCCTGGGAGCGGCCGCGCATCGCGCACCGCCAGCACACAGCCTTCCCTACCATGTAAACAGACATGGAATGTTAGCAAAATATGTTTGGATATTTATGTTGTTATATAACCGTCCGTGATCCGTGTGCTCACGGATTAAGAATATCCCACCAAAAACATTCTCATGTAAAATGATGTCAAGACAAAGTCATCATTATGACTCGCACTGTCAACAAGTTAACTGATATCATGTAGAGCCAAGCTTCCACCTTCCCCTAACTCTACAACAAGCCATAACAACACAGACTCTACACCTAAGTCAAAATATATGACTTTGCAAGAATAACCAAAAGAATAAAAATTATAAGAAACTACACACGTACCTACTATTTAAAAAAGAAAAAGGAAAGAAGATTATTTACCTCATGCCCATTACTTGAACGACAGTAAAACTATTAAATTTAATATACTAAGGTCAAATACGTGTAGAATTAAAAGTTATACTCTACATGAGCTCTCATAAATACAGACGTCAATTAATAAATGAGAATATTTAGTTCTGCAATGAAAAATACCTGCGGGTCACAGAAAGTTTGTCTACAGAGCGCCCATAAGAAATGCGCCTCTATGTAAATATCTGAGCTCTTTGACCGTGTCGTCACTTTGGGGTCTATTTTAAATTCCGGTCGTAAATTTGCCACCTTTTATTAATTAATATTCGCGATTTTAGTGTGTTTAAATATAAAATAATGTTAGAGGTGTCTTTCTTTACCGATAGAGAATGTCATAAAAATATATTAGCATATATCTGAATCACTCGTATAATTATTCCGCATATTTATGTATGGTATATTTAACGAACTTGTACACATTTAGAAACGGATCGCAGACTCTACCATTTTCTACCAGTCCACATAAATAAATGAATTATAGAAAATTTACTGATTTTATTTGCCCAAGAAGATACCTTTAAAAATAACGAATAAGAAGTACCTAATAAAAAGTTACTTACCTAATCATTTTCCCAAATATTATAGAATATCACATAGTGTAAGGCTATGTAGGTATGTGTGATAATGTACGATAAGCATATTAATTAAGATAATTATACCTTTTACACGATGCATTCAATATTTTAGTCAAGAGTTTGTGTTATTTTATTAGGGACAAAATAATTTTATAGTAATTTTAATAATGATGTATAAATAAGTAGAACATGAATGAACAGCAAACGAGTTGTAGTATAACTGCTGCGTTGTATCTGTGGGTTTCGTCGCTTAGAACCATTTACTACCTCTACTACATACAGGTTTTCGAAGCTCACTGCTGGACATCATCATCATCACCATCATTAGCCCTGTATACAAACAGTCTAGTCACTAAAAGAAGGGTAAGGCATCTCGCACTGTCTTTCGTGAACATTACGGAGAACCTTCACCGATAAGCAAGCGATAATTAATATTTCATAGAACATGCAAATTAACATGCACCTATTCAAATTCAAATCATTTATTTGCGAATATAGGTAAGTTCCTCTTCTCTGTCGTTTCGCTCTTGGCAGAGCGGTCGTGGTCACGTTGAGGCGTCCACATTGGTGATAGAGGTGGACACAGCTTTTTTCACGATATCCCGCCATCTCTCTCGGTTAGCAGACTGTCTGGCGCAGTTTGACACGCAGTCACCCACTGCGGATTTCACCTGATCAGTCCAGCGCATAGGTGATCGTCCGCGCGATCTAGTTCCCTCTACTTTTCCTTGTAGGTACGACTAGCCGCTCTATTGAGTTGTTATCGCGTCTAGAGATATGGTCAAAGAACTGTAGTATTCGTGTCTGCACTATGGTCGATTGACGCTTTGTGATGCCGAGCTCCTGCAGTATGGATACATTGGTGCGGAACTCTGTCCACGATATGCCAAAAATTTCCTACAGCACCACATCTCTAGAGCATCCATCTTCCGCTTTTCCAACTCACGCACTGTCCATGTCTCTGCCGCGTAAAGGAAGATTGGGAATACTAGCGTTCTCATGAGCCTGACTTTGGTGGCTTTGGTTATGTTTCGGTTCCTCCAAACCTTCCTCAACTTCTCCGCTGCGGTTCTGGTTATGGCCATTCGACGCTTCACTTCATCTACGCAACCTCCATTGTTTGAGATTAAAGCCCCAAGATATACGTATGTTTGGACTACATCGCAATTCGCAATCTGCGTAACTTCTGGCTAATTGTCATTGGCACGATCCACGATCATAATCTTGGTCTTGGATCGGTTGATCTTCAATCCAAACGTTAGACTTAGGCGTTCCATTTTCTGAAGGTAAGTACATGGATGGAAAAATACAGTGGTTCGGCTATATTCAGCTTGCCAAGCGTGCAATTATAGGTATTTGTATGATTATTAGGCTTAGTGAAATGATCACATAATTTCACTAAGCCTAATAATAGAACAGGTTAGAACAAGTCAGTGAAATTAGAATTTATACAATGTCAATATTTTGTTAATTACGTAAATTTAATTTCAATTCATTAGTGTTAATAATTATTATATAAATATAAGTCATCAAATTAATTAAATTTGTCATTTAAATATTCTTGAATAGTATAATAAGCCTTATTAGTCAATAATTGTTTTAATTTATACTTAAGATATCTGTGCTAGCACTGTCCATTACATATTTTGGCAAATGATTGTAAACTCGAGGCGCCATGCAAAGTATACTCTTATTTATTTGTGATGTACTGTTCTGTGGATAGGAAATTTTATTGTTTAGTCGCTTACTCTTTAATCTTTCAAACAAGGCCTTATGAGCGTGTACAAACACAGATACCTCATAAATATAAATAGGTACACGCCAATGTCAAAATTTTGAGATTTACTTTGTAAATCTCAAAATGTATGCGATCTATATGTAACATTAAGACGACTAATTCCTATCAGACGTCTTAATGTTACATATAGATCGCATACATTTTTTTTGGGCCTTAAATGCAGTTTCCTTGTTTACTGAGTTACCCCAAAATATGACACCAAATCTGAAAATCGACGCTACATACCCATAATAAGCAGTGATTACAGCAGACTGATTTACTACTTTTCTCAGCATATAAAGTGCATAGGCGAAATTGTTAAATTTAGTAGGTACTTGCAAACACTTTCCACGTGAATTTTCCAGTTAAATTTAGAGTCAAGATAAATACTTAAAAATTTTGCACTCTCCACCTCATGAATTTTTTGTCCATTAAATTGCACACTCAGATTATTTAAATAATTTTAGGTACCTAGTAATAGGCAGATGGATTTTATTTAATATGTATGTGTACGTAGTGCTGCGCTATAAATACTAAGTTATCATATTTTTATTTATTTTCTCACCATTTATATTCTTCTTTTTCGCGTGAGTCTGTGGCAGTGGTCAACCGTTGTTGGAGTTTCCATACCGCCCAAAACCACGAAAATGCCTCCGACATCGCCTAAAGAAGTTAATCACCGCTCATTGCAATTATCAACTATTACTTACAGAGACTGATGTTTGATGTAGGTACGTAAAACTTAACTATTGCAGAATTTACAGATGACCAGTCTCACCCTCCGCAAAACATTTAGGAAAAAACAATTTACATTGAAGTATCTTAAAATATTTATAATAGTTAAACTAATCAAATAATTTAAGACAATTTTGAAGAATAAGTATAAAAATTAAGAAAATTGCAGTACCTACATACGTATATACCGAGTACTGTAGGGCAAATCTTCCTTTTGATTTACAGCAAATGCTATTGTGAGGACAATAATTAACGGAAAGGAAAGGTCTATGTATAGCGCTGGACTGCGAGAGGCTATATGGTGACTACATCAGACGATAATATTTAATCAACTGCCGATACACAAAATGTTAGAGTTTCTCTCTTGTGTTTGATCGTATCGGGCACTTACAGACTCTAATATGCTCTACTGGCTCTACCTTTTATGTAATCTCGAATATTTGATGTCTATGGTACTACAAATATAAATAAGATACCTCAATGACAATACGATATAGGAATATCGGACCAATTTTCAACAGGAACAAAGATATTGAAGTGATATTGAGTTACCTGTCAGTTAAGTAGGTGGTACACTTACTACGCTTATGTGCTAAACTTAACGACATTTATAGACAAGTGATCCGGTGGTACTTACATTGTCTCATATTGTCTAACTCCTAGCCGACGAGCCACATAGCACTGAAATAAAATAAAGACGTTTTGTAAATTTTGAGTTCCTATCTACTTGTATTAATTACGGGTACCTACGGATTTCTTTTTCAAAACGTACATTTATTTTTATGGAATGAACGCATCCAACAAAACAAGTTTAACTTATATGCCTTGATCCATATTTTCTTAGTAGGTAAGTATCAAAAATTAAAATAATTTAATAGTGGCAATAAGAGGGCTCTACCGCTCTACCAAATGTAGGAAGAAAGGGAAAAAAGATATTCTACATTGAAACCTTTTCTGAAATATAAAGCTGCTATAACTTTTATGGACAATAATATCCTGGCTAATTCAGGATTCAGGGATCATGCAGTTTTTCAGAAGTGTCAGAGTAAGGAGATATGTATGCGTAAGGAGGCTGACGTCGCTCGCGGTCCCTCGGTACAGCTAGGTATATAAGATGAAGCCGCGAGATGTCACACACACTCCACGCTCACTAGCCGCTGCGAGCGAACCGCACACGCTGCTACTACTTATCAATATTTACTTCATCTTTGCAGAGATAAAAGTACGTACTAACATTCAATTCAGTGCCTCTACTCCAGCTGTAACAAGTGCTTTTTGTTGTGTGATCTGTGTACTCCGGTTTGTATTGATATAGTTGTTGTTTTTGTCGTGTTGAGTGTGTGTTGTGTACAGTAGGTAAGTACGTACAACTAGGAAGCGGTGATCTCTGTCGTTGCTCGTTGAGCTCGGCCGCTCTGCCGCGCAATTGATTAGATTATTCGCGCATTATCTAATGCTTACGTTGAGGTCAGCTTGTGCCGACCGCTTGTAAATCAATTCTCATATTTTTATATATACAGATTTCAATTATATCGTGATTTTAAAGTACTCTGTAGAATTATTAGAGCAAAAATTATACAAATATTTCGAGCTTTGATTTAGGTATTTTGAAAATGCTTTCGTTTCTCTATTATCAAATCTAGTATCAAAAATATTTTAGAGCTACCTACCTACTACAAAACCTAGTTACGCGTGAGAAAGTGAAAAAAGTAAAACTATAAAATAATACACGAGAGCAGACGAGAGACAATACCTACCTAAGTAGGTAGTATTCGCTCGCAATTTCTTTCGTCGAAGATATACATGGTCGGTACCTACCTACCCAAATAACTTACTTATGGTTAAGAAATTGGTTTAATATTGTGACTGCAGCTGATGTCATACAAGTTTCTTGATAGAAAAATTGGGAAACATAGGTGCCTACCTACCTCTCGCTATTTTGCAGATTGACATCTCAGCTCGTCATTTTCCTATTAAACAGCAATCCAGCGCGACATTCAATCCAATTTTAGGTTTTTATTTTAGACTAGAGCACGTTCACGTCTCTCAGATATTTCATAAGACTTCTGTGTAGGCACACAGAAGTCATACCATAATTTTCATTAGCAGCATGTTTGGCGCTTTTGAAGGAAATAAGTACAAAGCAGAGCTTGTGATCCGTAGCTAGCAAGAGACAATAAACGTAGGTACGAAACCTTCTGGTCAATTTTTTACACCTAGGTACATATTATGTTTAATAGTAAAATAATAATAATTACGTTCAATACTTACCTATAAATATTTACCGATAATTAGTTAGATACATGCTTCGCATATCAACAACGTGCGCCAATTTAATTCAGTGTTGAGAAGCTCTACACTGAACAAACCTCAAAGTAAGGAAGTAAATATAGTCTAAGGAACAAACATTATAAACATTGTGATGTGGTTTAATCAAAGTGAATGATTGACAGCTTGTTGTCACGCGTGTTGTGTTCATACGTACTGTAATGATAGTTATCTCATTGACGGCGCGCGGAGATTTGGAGATATCGTGAGCACATGACAACGTCGCGCGTCAGTTACGTAAACGTTATCAACTTATCATATAAACACAACGGCGACCAGTCATGGCTCAACACAACTATCTACATATGTGCTACCTACTACCTCGAGTTATTGTGCCGACCACTTAGATACCATCATTCATTAGATATGGAGTGCTAAATTTAGGCGTTTATCTTAACTTCCTTGTAGAGACTACACGTGGACAGCCTCCTGAAAACCCGACTAGCATGTTAAGATTACATTAAATGTCATGTTGTTTAGCAAATTGATAGATGATTAGATCAAAAATCATAACGCGATAATGTCTATTAAATCTACCTGTGTTAAACAATGTGTACTTAGAACAAACCTAAACTTTTTTGGAGCATAGAATTATGAGCAGGCTTCTTACTTTTAAAATAATTGAATATTGTTAAAGCAAACCGTCTGTTTCTTATAAACCGGTTTTATTTGCTGGTATCTTTTTTTACCGAATACCTAAACCGAAAACGTGGCTACACAGTCAGCGCAAAAAACAAGATACAGGAGAGGACTACAGGAGAGCAGCACGGGCATTAATAATAATAATAATAAATAATTTATTTCTCAAGCTACATTGGCTAATGTGTTAGTAACAATTTACCTTAATACTATGTTAGTTTATAATAATAAATAAATAATGAAAGAAATGAAGAAATCTGTGTGTATATGAGACGCTACAGGTTCACCACAGAAGTGGAAAGCCTGGAGCTACGTCTCACATACACACAGTCGAGCCTACTCGCTATACAAATAAGTATTTTATTGGGACTGGCCCGCACCCGGCGCACCAGCGACAGCGACGAACATCTGTTAAGGTGTGTAGTTTTATGTTCATGTTAAGGTGTGTAGAGGTGTCTACGTTAACAAAATGAAGAGCGCTACCGTCTGGTAGTGCTCTAGCTTTTGTTGTCAGAAACAGGCAGATGATGAAAACAACCAAGTACATATTATGTAATAATGGCACGTATTAATAACTCTTGTATTGTTGTTCGCAGTCGTGAAGCATGGCCCCGTCGTCGAAGTTGTCGCTGAACGAGGTGGTGATCGTGTCGGCGGTGCGCACTCCGCTCGGCTCCTTCCGCGGCAAGCTCGCGCCGCTCTCTGCCTCTGAGCTCGGCGCCGTAGCCATCAAGGCCGCAGTCGACAAGGCCGGCATCCCCAAGGAAGAGATCAAAGAGGTACACACACTACTGCTTTATTTTATTGCCTTCTGTGGCATACGGGCCAGTAGGCTCCCACAGAAGGAAAACTGATCGTAGGAACTTAACTCATTCAAGCCGCTAGCCGTCAAGAGGAGCAAAGAGGCAAAGAGAACAGGGTAACTAGTGGACTCTATTACTGTAAACTAGGTGTTGTGCAACGAGTTAATATTTGGCAATAAACCACCATAAATGAAGTGTTCTCGTGTTGATAGCGGATATTGTATGAGCTGAGTGGCAGATAGCCGCTCACTCTACACTGCTGATTACTTGGTTGCACCTGCCGCAGTGTCGCGTGATACCGTGGGTCTGCGGCTTGTGTGACTCTCGCCGATATACATACATACATACATACATAGACTCACGCCTGTTTCCCCGAAGGGGTAGGCAGAGGCATATTAAACGCCCACCTTTCGCCAGTGTTTTGATCACACGTATTAGGTGGCGAGTCTATTGCCGCTTATCGGGATATTTTGTTTGCCAGAGCCTCGTCCGTTGATCGGCAGGTGCACCACTTGCAGGTGAGGTTGGCTTGGGACTCTAAGTTCTTGGTGGGAACCCTATGCACTCTGGCCTCGCCGACATATTATGTAACAAATAGATTGTAACTGCTCTGCAGTGGCAGACTTTTCCTTAATTGAGCGAGTTAAAATCAATAGGTACAAAGAGAAAAAGACTTACAATTTTACATAATATTTATGTCAAAAGTTGTTATAGTGTATATCCCACGGATAAAAAGAGCCTAGTATTTAATTCTACGAACCTGAGAGAGATTCTCTGAAGAATTGGAGTTCAATAGTCTTTAGTTAAAATACTGAGTGGATTATAATTATATTTCTGAACTATATTTTGTTGTTCGTCAGGCGTACCTGGGCAACACGTGCTCGGCCGGCATCGGCCAGGCGCCCGCCAGGCAGGCGTGCGTGTTCGCGGGGCTGCCCGAGACCACCGTGTGCACCACCATCAACAAGGTGTGCTCGTCCGGCATGAAGGCCGTCATGTGCGCCGCGCAGGGCCTGCAGACCGGCGCCGAGGACGTCATGCTCGCCGGCGGCATGGAGTCGCTCTCCAACGTGCCCTTCTACCTCAAGAGAGGCGAGACTACCTACGGAGGCATGCAGCTAGTAGATGGCGTGCTGCGTGATGGCTTCATGGATTACTTCAATAATATCCACATGGGCGACTGCGCCGAAAACACCGCCAAGAAATTCAACATCAGCAGGGCCGACCAGGATGACCACGCTATGACCAGCTACAGGAGAGCAGCGGCCGCGTACGCGGAGGGCATTTTCGCCGAAGAATTAGTTCCGGTCACCGTACCACAGAAAAAAGGTGAACCGATTGTTGTAACTGAAGATGAGGAATACAAGAGAGTGGACTACGAGAAGCTGGTGCGCCTGCCGCCCGCGTTCCAGGACAAGAACGGCTCCGTGACGGCCGGCAACGCGTCGCCGCTGGGGGACGGAGCCGCCGCGCTCGTCCTGATGACGGCCGACGCCGCTAAAAGACTTAACGTCAAGCCCCTCGCTCGGATTATTGACTTCGTGGATGCCGAACGTGACCCGATCGACTTTACTATTGCACCGGCTCTTTGTATTCCCAAACTGCTGGCAAAGACAGGCGTTAAGAAGGAAGACATCGCTCTGTGGGAAATCAACGAGGCCTTCAGTGCCGTCGCCGTCGCCAACCAGAGGCTACTGGGGCTGGACCCCGCTAAGATCAACGTGCACGGCGGCTCCGTGAGCCTGAGCAACCCCGTCGGCATGACGGGCGCCAGGATCATCGTGCACCTGGTGCACGCGCTCAACACGGGCGAGAAGGGCGTAGCGTCCGTCTGCAACGGCGGCGGCGGAGCCTCCTCCATCCTCATCGAGAGACTATAACTTACATTATTCACTAACCATTAGTACCTGCTTTCTTAAATGTTTTGTTAGTTATGAGTGAATGCGTGTGTTGTTCGTTTTGTTAGCTTTTACAAATTTCTATTAAAATATTATTATATTTATTGTAAATAAAATATGCATATTGAGCAACAATTATTGTTAATCCTAAATGTAAATAAAATAATATGTACTGTACGATTATTGTCCTTTATTTTAAATCGCATAGAGTTTTTGTATAGGGTGTAGAGTACCTACATAAAAATACCTACTTAATGGTTTGTTCATTACTTAACTGCCAACAAACATCAATGTATTTATTTAACGGTTTCGGCGTGTGGTCACGGCTGGACAAATAAGAGGTTTAACCCTTATTTTCAATTACGCTGTATCGTCATCATCAACCCTTTATACTTGCCCACTGCTGGGCACGGGCCTCTACTCACTATGAGAATGGTAAGGCCATAGTCCACCACGCTGGCCAAGTACGGGTTGGCAGACTTCAGACTTCACATGTCTTTCGAGAACATTATGGAGAACTCTCAGCCATGCAGATTTCCTCACGATGTTTTCCTTTCTTTCATTGCGATAATTAACAGATTAATACGCACTTAACATCGAAAAGTCATTGTTGAACGCTATATAGGTAGACACGTTTAAATATAAGTAGGTATGTGAACAAAGCATGAAAATTGTAAAATGTTTACAATTGTATAAATAAAATGTTCTCCCTAGATTACATCTGTGTCTCAACTTAATATAGGATGGAGAAGAACTTGATACAGAAGTTACGCGTTACAAGGTCATGTTTTTGGGAATAAAATTATTATATGTTTCTCTATCTCGCATACTTTTATAACTTAAAGTGTTAAAAAAAGTACACGTTTTACCACGAACGGAAGGAGGAAGATGTGTAAAAAACATCCAAAACGTACACAACAAGCAAATATCAACACTTAAACACTATTTATACAGTAAATCAGATCTCAGTTTTACATAAACACATCACAGACTTAGATAAAAAACTCACTCCTTTAAATTTACAAGACAAGCTTTTGCAACCCAATGAAAAGTTGAATAGTGTAGAACAAAATATAACCAAATGGGCAGCAAAAAGTCTTCTCGGAAGACATCGTAGTGATCTGGGTCATGCGTCGACAAAGAAAACTCGAACGAATGGTTCCTACGAGGTAAACTGTTGCCAGAAACATAATAAACATTAAATTCAATTCCTTTTCAAGGATTGAAAAGGTTATAAATGGCCGATAAGTTAACTTTTTCGAAGATTTACCTTCCCAATTCGGTTTTTAAATCATAAACAGGTGACGCGATGCAAAGCCTGATTGATTATGTAACACAAGAACTTGCTAAATGAAACTGCACACTAGGAATCTTTCTTGATGGACCCAAAGAATTCAATACTGTGTGTGTATTTTTTCCTTTTACACAAATTCGTGGCTCTTAGTCTTGGTGTAAGAGGAAAGCAGCTAAAACGTTTGAGAACCACTTAGATTTCAGATGATCGGCATCGATGTGTTAATATCATTGACGTATGTTTAGTATACAGAGTGTAAAAAGACCCTTAACGAAAACTGAAATCCCATGTTGTACCAATCACTACGAAAATTTTTTACTTCGGCACCATACCTGGGAAATTACTGGTTCAGGAGATATTGAGGCTCAAACTTAGTATGTAATTTTTCTAATTAGGTACAAAATCGATGCATTTATGCCCTGCCAATATGTTCTTTAGATGCCCTAATGGCCCCATGGATAAGTAGGTATTTCGATCATTGCACGCGCGCACTTATAATAGCGGTTTAAAAAATGTGAAAACTTAAAAAAATAAAGTTTCCCAGGTATTCTTTTTGGTTAGTATGACTTGGCATGATGTCCACAACGAGTAGACTTCGGCTTGGTGATGCGTCTTGTGACATCCTGTATATTATTATGTATGTATCGATGGGTAATAATGGGTCTTTTTTAATAAGGATTTTATTTAATTACACAAGGGGGGACTAAATTTATTAATGTAACAAATAACATATATACAACATATGCAACTTACGCAACTAAACTATTCTAAACTAAACCAATAAAACTAAATAAATAATAATAACAAAGTAGACGAGGAAAAACAAAAAGAACCCAAACTACGCGGCGTCAAAAAATTCCTCCGCAACGCTGTCGGCTGGTAGCGTGCCCAGAAGGCTGGCAGCATTGCCACGTTGTATGGCAATGCTTATTCTCTTTGCAGAATATAAATCAGCCCTCTGGTCACGGGAAGCGTCGATCAGCCTTTTGGCGATTTCTTTGTACAGAGCGCGTGCACTAGGCCCCCAGCGTTTCGACCCCAAACGGCTCAAAAACGTAATTACCAGATAGGTTTCCGTATTTGCGCCGTTTGAGGGTCTCCGCTGATGCAGCAGCAGCGCCAGCCGATCCAGCTGTGCTTGGAAGATGTGATGGCGCAAGGGTATCGACGCATGTTGCGTCCCATACCAGAGGCCTGCCCATCTTCCAAGGTAATAAGGACATACCGTCTGGTCTCTTTCCATCGTCGCGTACCAAACCATTCGGTTCAAGATGAGCTGGTACTCCGGCGGTGACTAGAGCTCGACGGAGTATGTCGTTAATGTGGGCATGTCGGGAAATACGCCCAGTACTCCTGCTCCACGATAGGCCATGGTGGCCAAGGCTGTCGACGGCTTCACCGCAGTGACAGCGATGCGGAGAATTGCAAACAGCTCCCAAGGGTAGGCAAGAAGCGATGCGGAAAGTTGTATCGTCCAACATAGTTCCTATGTTGTACGATGGAAGTGCTTGAAGCCATAGCCCCGATTCCCACTCTCCCACAGCCAACAAACGGGCGCGCTCTGCTACACTGAATGCAGAACTTAAAAGATATTCTTTCATCTTGCTACAGAGCGGCCCGTCCCATTGCCTCTGAGAGGATAGATATCGGGGTAAGTCAGAGCTCGGGCAAGCCATTTTCTAAGCGTTTATGGCATCAGTCTTGCACGGCACTTCAGAATTAACAAGTGTGGGTTCTAGAATGGGGTCCCAGGGTCCCGTCGTCCAAATACCAGACGTTAAATTTTGAATTTTTTTGTTTTATTATTGGGTGAATGGCTAAACTAAAAATGACTGGCCCGAAAGGATCACCTTGTTGACAACCAACAGCAGATTCCAATTCCCGATTTTAATAAGGTAAATAAATATAATAAACATAAGCTTATTTTACACTACCTCCATATTAAAAGAACATAATATTTGGTTTGCCTCAAGGAAGTATTTTGGGTCTAAACTGCTTAACATTTATACATTCTCAGGCTCATTATTTGGTTGGCCTCAGTGTTGTAAGAAATATATTTAGATGATAAATCAAATCTACATTTAATTTGAAACATTTTAGAGGCAGAGGGAACTTCGTGGACCGAGCGGGTAAGAGGGGATTAAATATTGTTTAAATGGTGTAGGCGCACTAGGCACACCTAAATCAGTCATCATGCTGCTAGCGTAATCCCGCTTAGAAACCAGGGTACGCTTTCTAGTCTATCCGCTATTTGACTGAATATTAAGGTTTTATACAGAGCGAAAACACTGGACCTATTACACCTCTGCCTACCCCTTCGGGGATACAGGCGTGAGTCTATAAATAATAAATAAAATACAGAGCGACTGCCTGTCTGACCTCAGCAACTCAAAGGAATCGCTGTATTCAATTCAATGGTTAGACTAGTGTCAAATTATTCGTAGGCACTGTACTGACACCCTATAATGACTGTCAAAAATCTTCATGACAGCCGGGACCGACGGCCTAACCAATGAATACAGATTTACATAGAAGCGCAGTTCTTAAGGATTTCGTGTGTCGATTCCAAGTGGAGACTGTCTCCAGTTTAGTTCGTAGTTGGCGCCGTTGGCAGCGCGGCGGAGCTGGCGTCGTTCTCCGTCTCTCTTGCTCTCGTAGTTGAGATACACAGGAGGAACGTTCGTCTCTCTTGCTCTCGTAGAAACAGCTGTCACAGCGCGACTGGCACGCCACCAAGCGGCAATTTGGGTCACAGAAAGTTTGTCTTCAGAGCGCCCTTCGGAAAATCACCTCTATGTAAATATCTGAGCTCTTTGGCCTAACATTCCTACCGAGGCACGGGGCAAGCGATTCAATAATACAACACAATTCAATACGCACGTAGGTAAAAACAGCAGCGATAGCCTAGTGGAGAGACCTACGGACTGCTACACAGAGGGTCTCAGGTTCGAATGCACGGCGCGCACCAAAGACTTTTCGAAGTTAAATGTTGTTTCTAAACGGTGAAGGAAAACATTGTGAGGAAATCTGCATGTATGAGACTTCTCCATAATGATCTCGAAAGATATGAGAAATCTACCAACCCGTAATTGGCCAGCATGGTGGACTATGGCCTTACCCTTCTCATAGTGAGAAGAAACTCGTGCCCAGCAGTAGGGCAGTTTGTATAGAGCGCCGATGAAAAGTCATTGATGCGCGCAGGGGATTCGAACCCAATACCCAATGCATGGCAGTCTGTTGGTATTTGCAATAGGATATCACTGCCTTTTTGAAAAGAAAAGAAAATTAGCAGCAGCTGAATTTGATAAGATTCAGGAGAGATTCGACTCGATGCAAGCAGATGTATCGAAAATTAAACATGATATTCTCCATCAGGAACAGCGTTCTCGTCTGAATAACGTGGAGATCAAATGAGTTCCTTTCAAAAAGGATGAAAATGTAGTCTCCAATATGGATGCCATTGGTCGTAATATTGATTACCTACTTCTGTCCTAAGACGCAAATTAATTATATTTCCAGAGTACCTATGCAAAGTACCAATGAGCAATTAATAGTCGTTAGTTTTCTCAATCGCTATATAAAAGAGGATTTCATAGCTGCCGCACGTATGGTAAAGGAATAGTTATTTTCACCACAGCAGCTCAAAAATGCCGCTTTTGCTGCGAGACAACAGTGAACAAAACGCGATTTTGATTCGAGCGTGAGGCAAACTAGCTTTTTAATTTTTCAATCTTCAGTGCCACGAATTGACATTGTTCAGCCATAAATTTGAAACATTCGAATTTTACTGTGCTCTGTCTCTTTCACATGCATATAAAAAGTGAGTGAAAAAACAAACCCCTTCGAATTCGAAATTCGATTTTGGAATTCGACCTCAAAGAAAACACCTACGGCAACGCAAAAAAAAAGATATTTGTAAAAAAGAAATTACTTTTTTTTATATGTTATTGTTTACATGTTTAATTTATTATTGGATTTTAATAAAAATAAGTCTAATTAATAGTATAAAATTAGTATTTAACCAATACATTTTTATTTAGAATTACAACAATGATACATTTGAAAAATAAACATCAGGGACGCGGTATTAAAACGCGATTTAAAAAAGTAGCGGGAATAAAAATTTCGCTGATGCTGATACAGTAGGTATAGCGTAACGTGTTAAATTATATTAATTAATAATTATATAAAATAATCTAAAAAGACGAGTGAAACTAGCGATGATGACTGTACTTTAACACCAGAAGAGTTAAATCAACAAGTGATTATGCAGAATTCAATCTATTCTATGTCTCCTAAGTAATATGTGTTCTCACTGCTGTGGTGAAAAGTTATGTGTGCTACACGAGAGCAAAGTTTTTTGTATCTCGTGCTGTTGAGTCCCTCACCACGCTCAGGATTCTAACTTTGATTCACTCGCTACGCTCGTGAATCAATCATAGAATCCTTCGCTTGCTCGGGACTCAAAATCAGCACTCGAAACAAAAAACAACTTTGCTCTCTTGTTGCACAAATAACTATTGTGCAACAAGAGAGCAAAGTTGTTTTTTGTTTCGAGTGCTGATTTTGAGTCCCGAGCAAGCGAAGGATTCTATGATTAACCTTGACGCTAGACCTACGCATTGTTTCCCTCCATAAATATGCACTGTTTTATCCATTGTAGACGTAGCTTGTACATGTTCCTTAGGCCTTGTTGGTGGAGTGGATGTATTTTGACATTCTGCACTTTTGGGCGTTTTAACCGAATCCGTAAAGTTCGCTCCAGTATTCTCTCTTTGCTGAGTACTTTTGGGTGTGTTCATATAAATATTATTCACTGATTCATTTGACAAGTTTTCCGGTGAATTCATACGTGAATGAACAGCATCGCTCTTATTAGCCATTGAACAAATGCGATTTTTAAGCCTAGGCGAGAAGAATTTTTTGGGCGTAGTGTATGATTTGCCAGGGTGCTCTTGAATTCCTATTGCTTTCAATAATTTTACCTTGTTTTCGCATATACCCAGCTTATTTTTTAGTGCGTAGTTTTCCGAGTTAAGTGAATCTATTTCTGCGTTTGCTGACTGCAACTCTAATTTTAGTTTAACTATTTCATCCTTTAAAGTAGCGACATCTTCCGTAAGATTTGGTAAGCTTTGATAGGATACGTCCATATCAAATTCACCGTCACTACTTGAGGTCGTGTTTATTTTGTTATTATTACATTTGTTTTGTTTTCTCTGTGTTATGTTTTTATAATATTCGTCTTCCATTTTCGCTTGTATTAAGACAATTTAAATTTTAGAAATTTAATATTCCACAAAAAGTGATCAATGATGTGGGATTCGAACTCGAGGTATCTTCAATGGCGGCCGCTTGCTTTACAGAGCCGCCACACGTGCGGTTTCCAATGAAATCAAATTTGTCGACTAGTTCCTAAGATCTTCAGTTTATTAAATATTATGGTAGATGGCATTAGAAGCGCTGTCCTCGGTTCCTAATTACATGTGATTTATGGACAACTAAGTTTTAGTAGCTTGTGGATATCGTCGTTTACGGCATTTCCAATAGATGTCACTATATGTTATGGATCGAGAGAGAATGATTTGACATTTTTTCTTTATTTACAAAGTAAAAAGTCACTGTTATTTCACTGTTTTATAGACACATATTAGTTTTTATGAGGATTTCTATCTTAGTTTCGATTTGTGAATAGTTTTTTCTATTTATACACTTTCTTTTATTGCATAGCGTTTGTGAAGTCGTTTGCCGTTATTTTTTATTATTTAAAATATTCCATATTATACGCACAGATTCTTTTATCCTTCACTTTTTCAATGTTTATTGTTCACTTGTAAACACTTTTATTCGCAGATTAAGTTATTTTAATCACTTTTAATATTTTTAAAACACAATAATTCGGGAACTCGATGTAAACAGTGGACGGTGTTGCCCTCTCTCCATTCATTGATTGATTCACTCGCTACGCTCGTATCATAGAATCCTGAGCGTAGTGAGGGACTCAACAGCACGAGATGCAAAAAACTTTGCTCTCGTGTAGCACACATAACTTTTCACCTCAGCAGTGAGAACACATATTACTTAGGAGACATAAAATTAACAGGAATAAATTGAAAACAAAATTCTGCATTAATCACTTGTTGTTTTAACTCTACTGGTGTTAAAGTACAGTCATCATCGCTAGTTTCACTCATCTTTTTAGATTAAGTATTTTATATTAATATAATTTTAACACGTTACGCTATACGCTATCAGCATCAGCGAAATGTTTACTTTATGCCCGCTATTTTTTTAAGTCGCGTTTTGATACCGCGTCCCTGAGGTTTATTTTTCAAATGTATCATTGTTGAAATTCCAAATGAAAATGTATTGGTTAAATACCAATTTTATACTATTAATTAGACTTATTTTTATTAAAATCCAATAATATATTAAACATATAAACAATAACATTTAAAAAACATCATAATTTCTTAATATATAAAGATATTTGTATATCTTTAAATTTTAGGGTATAACGCGTTTCCGAACGTGTCTTCTTTGAGGTCGAATTCCAAAATCGAATTTCGAAGGAGTTTATTTTTTTCAGTCGCTTTTTTATATGCATGTGAAAGAGACAGAGCACAGTAAAATTCGAATGTTTCAAATTTATGGCTGAACAATGTCAATTCGTGGCACTGAAGATTGAAAAATTAAAAAGCTACTTTGCCTCACGCTCGAATCAAAATCGCGTTTTGTTCACTGTTGTCTCGCAGCAAAAGCGGCATGTTTGAGCTGCTGCGGTGGAAAGTAAATTAATGGTTTATTCCACTTTGTTCACCTGGGTGATATCACCTGGGTGAACAAAGTAGACTTCTTGGTGTCCTCATTTCACCTCGGCATTATTTCACCTAGCCGTTAGCCGGAGGTGAAATGAGTCGAGATACATGGAGTCCTTTGTTCACCTAGGAATTGATTCACCCAGGTGAACAAAGGCGACTTTTTTTATACATCTTGTGGACTATTATCACCTACATAAAGTATGTTAAATATGTTTTGAAATTAACAGGCAACTTTATATTTAAATCACTTTAATGTTTATTACACAATTAGTGTACCAAAAATACCAATTATAAGACTAATTTTGTAGGATGCCAGTTTGGGAATTGTGACTTTATTATTTCAAACCCTATTGTTTAAGCTTTACGTGTCTTATGAGACATTAGACAGTATACTAATGGAATAATATTTACTAGGTCATTATTGGTGCTACCACCATGAAGCGTAGGTATATAGTTGCAAAAATGGAATGTCTTTACAAACTTTAAATGTGCCGTCTCCGAGCATGTGTAAGTCGGTATTTATGTACTTTTTCGCCTCTTCCGGACAAAATAAAATAAGTCTAATTTCGTCGCAGTTATAATCCCCCAGTACGAAATTATGAAAATATGTTGATATCTCCACCTCAGCAGCAGTATTTGATTAAATTTTTTGGATGCCAAAAGATTTGTTTCGGCTTTTATATAATACAGATCTTATATTTTTAAAAGGGCGTATTTCGCCGATTAAATGAAGACCACTGCTTGCTACTGAAGATATAGTTTCATTATATAAGTGGGGTATTGAATCGCAGTCTAATTGGTTCACTTTCTCTTTAAACTCGTGAAT
Organism: Euclidia mi; assembly: GCA_944739405.2. NCBI lineage: Eukaryota > Metazoa > Arthropoda > Insecta > Lepidoptera > Erebidae > Euclidia > Euclidia mi. Next base: position 105,336 of record OX123194.2, on the reverse strand, counting down.
TTTTCTTTGACTATGTTTCTGCAGTCTGCATTATGGGCAACTTTTTTGTAATACGGTCATCCTAAAAATAAAACTCATCACTCTCTTGATACATGCTCGCCGGTTCCGGGTACCTACTTCGGAGTTTTCTAAGAACGTCCCCAATTTGGTCAACAAATGTCCGATGAGGTCTGCCGCGACACATTTGCCTTATATATCTGATTCGTCATTCAATCACTCCACGTGTCCAAACAGGCTGAAGTGCAGCCTTTCTCAATCCCAGTCACCGCATGTCAACTGCGTTAATTCTACTTTAACACGTTGGCTGCCATGGGGGGGTCAAACTGACCGGCCTTTGGTAGAAGCGTTGGGGCCATGGGGGGTCAAAATGACCGTCACCACTATGGTGACTTTGAACACCTTTTACTCGCTGACGGTCATGCGTGTAACGCAAAATACCATTACAAGTGGCCGGCACGGCCCCAATGATCACTTTAGATAACTTGCCCTCAAAATATTTTTATAATTTTTGGGTTGTATGAATGTTTTTGTAGGGAGTCAAACAAAATTATGATGTAAATTAAAGACAGTATACATTTCGGAATATTTTTGTTATTACAAATCAAAGACTAGTGTTATTAAGGGACACAACATTTTGTGTTGGGATCAAAGTAATTTAAAATTAAAAAACAAACAGAAAATTAATGATTTTTAGCAACAAGGATGACCGGCGGTTTAACCAGCGATTTGACCGGCGCGGCGGCGTGGCGGACTAAAAACAGCATATAATATACAAAAAAAATATGTAAACATGTATTACATATAAATATCTTATAAAAAAGTCGTTTCACGTCATTTAAATAACTGATGAAACCGCGTGGGGATAAGTACTCCATTGTGAACCGCCAATAGCGCCCTTTTTTGGCACAGCCTGGCCGTTCATAAAGTCATACAGCATTCCATTTACAGGATTGCCCGCAGTCACTCTTCTTTCAATATATCCTTTACATCTTCCGTCTCTTATAAACACGCTACCCCAATAAACAAATTCTTTAACTTGCTCTATTTTTCATTTTCAATCACAATATTACACTCAGTCAAACTTTCAGCTATTTCAAACACCAGCACTTTCTTCTTTCTTGCATTAACCTTAATATCTTTTGCTTTAAAGCTCTCGTTCATGCAGTCATCATTTCTTGTCCCTCCTTTATGTTGATATACAGTGAAATGAAATGAAATGAAATACTTCTTTATTTCGTGTAAACTTTGAAAGTACTTACGAAACGTCATTAAAAAGAAATATTTAATACAATTATTTTTGTGTGTCGAATTAGAACAGCTCAGTCCCAAGCGTTTTGGTCGTCTTTATAGTCAGATATTTTATAATAGGCTTTTGAACATAATTTTGCTTTTACAATAATTTTTAACTTATTTATAGATAGGTCTCTTATATTATAAGGGAGCTTGTTATAAAAGCGTATACATTGCCCCATAAAACAGCTACTTATTTTGTGGAGACGAGTGCTATGAACTACGAGATTATTTCTGTGTCTTGTATTTACAGAATGTATATCACATTTTTTACAAAATTTGTCAATATTTTTATGTACATATAGCAGATTTTCATAAATATATTGTGATACAACAGTTAGAATGTTTATTTCTTTGAACTTTTCTCTTAGAGAAACTCTTGGACTGAGGTTATAAATTCCCCTTACAGCTCTTTTCTGCAGAACAAATATTGTATTTAGGTCTGCAGCATTCCCCCAGTGAAGAATCCCATACGACATTAAGCTATGAAAGTAACTGAAATAAACCATTCTAGCTGTTTCAAAATCTGTGAGGCGTCTAATTGTCTTAACTGCATAAGCTGCAGAACTGAGTTTGCCCGAAAGCCTTTCTATATGTGGACCCCATTGTAGTTTGGTGTCCAGCATAATACCTAAAAACATGGTTGTCTCGACGGGCTCAATCCTAGATTCATTAAGTTGTACATTGGTTGGCATATGTTTAACATTGGGCATTGAAAATGTTAAAAGTTTAGTTTTCTTATTATTAAGTAATAGCGGCGTTTGCTCTATGCTCCAGGTTGCTTATCTCGTCGTCGGAGAAGATAAGGACTACGTCGTCTGCGAACGCTTGGCATTTGATGTTGTTGCTGGCGAGTTCGTGCAGTAATGAGTCCAGGATGATATTCCGAAAGGTTGGTCCTCCGATGGATCCTTGAACACAACCCTTTGTGGTACTCTTCTCGTAGTTCGCTCTTGCGTAGTTGATGGTGATGCTACGGTCGGTGAGGTAAGAGCCAATCATATTGTAGAGGTTTTTAGGGCACCTTTTCCTTTTCAGTTGGTCTTTCAGGGCTGGCCACCACGCATTGTCGAACGCGCCCTTTATGTCCAGTGATACTAGGAGTACTGGCTTCTTCTTGCCGTTCTCGCACCTTATAAAGTTCACTAGATTATAGAGCGCATCCTCGGTGCCGCGTTGTGGCATGAATCCATACTGATTTGGATTAAGGGTGGGAAGAATGTGCCATTGTACTCGGCCTATCATCAGCTTCTCTAGAATTTTGCCGAGGATTGATAAAAGGCCGATTGGTCTGTACGATTTTGGGTGAGTATAGTCTTCTTTGCCAGGCTTACGGAGTATGACGACATGTGCTTTCTTCCATGGTGTTGGGAAGTAGTTCAGGGAAAGGCATTTATTGGCTAATGCCAGAAATAATTCCCTGTCTCCTTTTATGGCCTCAGCGCAGATGTCTGATGTAAGGCCGTCTGGTCCTGGAGCTTTCTTAGGGTTTAAGCTAGTAAGCTAGTTAGGTTAGGTTAGGTTTTATCGTCCGTGTGGTGACGGATTAAGAATACGAAATGTCACCACCCCATATCATCCCATGGGTGTCGTAAGAGCCGACAGAGGGAGCATATTATGCAGAGAACAACACTGCAAGAGAAGGAAACTTGATACAAACCCTATACCAACCCGTTTGGCCAGCGTGGTATAGTAGGCCAATTCCTCCTTTCAAAGGAGAGGCCTAGTCCAGCAGTGGACTGTTAAAGGCTGATGATGATGATGAGGTTAGGTTAGGTTTTTTTTTTTTTTTTTTTATCTCCTACCGCCGCGTTAATTCGGCGCCTATTCTTATCCTAATTCGCTTTATCATTCCAGTTCTCGCTCGTATTCCTCTCGCACTTTCATACTTCATACTGATTCTTTCTAGCATTCGTCATCTCTCTTTCCCGTTTTGGGGGGATACCCATCTTACCTAATCTCTACGTCTTAATTTTAATTTTATTCTTATATCTACATAAACATGTTCACAGAAGGGAGGGTGTAGGGGTGTTGTTTTTATTTATTTTCCATTTTTATTTTTATTTTAACATCTTTATCTTATTTCCTGTCGACTTTTCTTTTACATTTACCACCTTATTTATACTACTAAATTTACAATCTTTTCTTATTTTCTAATTTCCTTATACTATGCATTTCCATTCTTAGGGAAGCTTATTAGTACTACTCTTAACATTATTTCTTAAACTATATTTTTATGTTTATGTACATACATTATAGATGCATCTATAATTTGTGCATAACTTTCTTTAGCTGTTTCTTTTATTGACATCTTTCACAACTTTTTGTAGAAACCTTACAAGCTTGTCCCTCTCCTTACCAGCAATAATTTTCCCTACAGTATACCGGGTGATCTCTACCCCCAGTGTGCTTTAGGTTCTCGCGATCCACAGCATGAACAGGGCAGCAAAACAAAATGTGCTCATCCGTTTCAACCTGGGCGGGATCACAAACGCACGATGGATTCTCCTTACACTTGAAGCGAGTCAAGTATTCTGAGAATCCACCGTGCCCCGTCAACGCCTGTGTTGTGATCCCGTCCAGGCTGAGCTTCCTAATCGTCGTGTACGCAGCCACCGCATCCGGGAAAAAGATCTTGGTTGTAGCAGCTGTGGTACCCGTGGTGTATCTCCGATTCCATTCATCAAGCGTTCCCGAACGAATGTAACGCTTGATGAATGAAATCGGGCACAAGTCGTAATCCGGGGCCCCCCTGCTATCGAGTGCGGCCTCTTTGGCGAGCTGATCCACTCTTTCATTGCCCTCAAACCCCGCGTGCGCTTTAATCCAGAACAAGTTCACTATCTTGTTCTGGCGAGAAATGGATGTTAGGTTCTCTCTTGTTGCCACCGCTAGGGGATGAAGGCAATTGTGGTTTTTCACTGCCTGCAAGGCCGCCATCGAATCGCTGAAGACCCCGAATGACGACGCCGCGTTCTTCCGAATCTCCCCAGTCGCTCTGCATATCGCCAGGAGTTCCGCTTGGTAAACGGTGCAGTATTCTGGTAGCGCCAACTTGCGAGCGCGTATCTCGGCGCCGTTTGTCCAAATGGATAACGCGGCTCCGACGCGCCCGCCGATCTTGCTCCCGTCAGTGTAGATACTCACTTCCGGGACTGGGTTGGCGCTAACCTGCTCCTGATCTGCCAGGATACCGAACTCCAGGTCGATACGCTCGGCGGGATGGGGAGACTCCAGTGCAGAGGACATCCGCTCCACCTCCCTGCCCCTCAATACCGGCTGTGGTGCCCCCCTCTTGGCATCGTACAACGATGCCACCTCGCGTATGCGGAGGTCGAGTGGGAGCACCCCAGCCAGCAAGAGGGAGGCATTCAGGGAGACAGTGCGGTATGCCTTGCACATCTGTTGTGCAACACCACGTTGCACGGTACCCGGCTGCTTTATAATCCCTAATTTATGGGCTGCCGGTGCCCATACGCTGGCTGCGTACAGGACGATTGGTTCCACCGCTGCTATATAAATTGTTTTAACAATTTCAGGGTTTAAGCCCCAACTAACTTTCGCCGCCCTGGTCAATTGTTTGTGAACCGCGATCGCCTTGCGGCAGACGTTGCTAACATGCCGACTAAACGTTAGCTTGTCGTCGATGGTGACACCCAGCAACTTCATTTCTCGGGCCATTTCTATGTCGACTCCGCCCATGCTCAGGCGTGGGGTGTCGTATTTCAATTTCTTTGTTATTGTTATAGCGCAGGTTTTTTGTGGCGCAAATTTCAGCTTATTATCGACACCCCACGCCCGAACATGTTCGTGGGCACCATTTGCCTGGGTCTCTATTTCCAGTGTCGTGCCACCATCGATGCTCAATGCTCTTAAGGAGCGGGTCGAGAAGGAGATTCCAGAGAGTGGGACCTCCTATGGAGCCTTGTACGCAGCCTTTCGCCGTAGATTTTGAATACTCCTTTCCATCGTACCTAACATTGACCCTCCGGTCATTCAAGTAGCTGCCGATGACCCCCCTCAGGTTCTCAGGACACCTTTCCTCAGCCAGACGGACTCTGATAGCTGGCCACCAGGCATTGTCGAAGGCTCCCTCTATATCCAAGGATATTAAAACAATGATTTTCTTTTCCTGTAATTTCGTACGAACGTGTTGCATCAGGGTATAGAGGGAGTCTTCGGTACTCCTTTGTGGCATGAACCCGTACTGACGAGTACTCACCCTGGGTAATAAATAAAACCTGAGGCGGGCCATCAGCATCTTCTCGAAGACTTTGCCCAAGACGGGCAGAAGGCCAATGGGTCGGTACGCCTTCGGGGTGGTGTAATCGGGCTTTCCTGGCTTCCGCAAAACTACCACCACTGCCTCTTTCCAACTCCTTGGAAAATAACGGAGTTGGAGGCATTTGTTTGCGAGAGCCAGGAAAGCCCGGCTGCATACGTCGGCTGTGAGGCCGTCCACTCCCGGGGCCTTCTTGGGGTTGAAGGACTCACTGGCCGCTCTTAATTCTAATAGTGTGAAAGGTGGGTCACAAGTGCCACCTTGCTCCACAATTTCTGACATTACTCTTATGCGGCTGTGGTATGAGTTATCGAGTTCAGGGTTGTCCTCTTGGAAGAAGGATTCCGCCAAATATTTGGCGGAATCCTTCTCACTCAAGGTACACCCATCCCTGACTAGCAGTGAGTCCTCCAACCTCTCCCTAGTTCTCCCGATCACCCGGTATATCCCCTCCCATACCCCCTCCCGGTCTTGCTTACTGCAAAAGGCCTTCCAGCTTTCCGTTTGGGGGTTAGGTTAGGTTAGGTTAGGTTAGGTTATGTTAGGTTAGGTTAGGTTAGGTTCCCCCTCGTGGGATCTCCACCTTGTCGTGGTGGGGGGGCTCAGTAACCGTGGATTGGTGACCCGCGGTGAAGCTAAGAGGGATCCAGGAGGGGACGCTCCGCGTGGGCTTGACGGAGGCCTGCGCAGGATGCGTCCAAAGGGGCGGGTGCGAGGGACAGTTCTTCTGTCCCTCGCAGTCGGGTGCGGTCGCGGGAGGAGAGGCGTGTCGGTGTTGCGTTGCCGCGCGCCCTATCTCCCGCGACCAAATGGGGGCGCACCATCGTTGCGTCGCGGTGGGGCCGCAGAGGAAGAGGAGATGCGGTGTTGCGTTGCCGTCCTCCCTATCCTCTGCGGCCGCTGAGTGTTTTGGCGGCGGAGCCCAACACCTTCATCCGCCGCCAAGGGGGTTTGTTCGGGGCCCGCCTGAGCATCCGGCGGGCCAATACCCGTCGGGGGGAAGCGTGGAATGCTATGCGAATCCCTACTCTCCGACACACGGGTACATGAGGAACACGGGTTGGTTTTTAGTCAGTAAGAGTCTGACAGTCCCCTTCGTCCTTCCCCCAGGGCGGAGGGACTCCATGAGGATTTTCCAACCCGAAACCAAAAAAAAAAAAAAGGTTAGGTTCCGGTGCGGCCCGGTCTCCTTCGAGACAGCGAGCCTCCTAGCCGGATCACCGCCCTGGGATCTGGAAGCTGGGCTGCTGGCGTCACTCTATACATGGCGCCAGCAAGCCCTGGAGCAGGGCGAGAGACCGGCGCACCGTGACATCGAGGCGCGTCGGTCGGAGCTCCGCCAGGTCCTAGTGGCGGAGTGGAAGGCACGACTTGTGCACCCCAGCGCCGGGCACGCCACGATAGCGGCGGTAAGTCCCGTGGTTGAAGAGTGGTCGGAGAGACGTCACGGCGTCCTCACCTTCCGGTTAACTCAAATCCTTACCGGCCATGGTTGTTTTGGCCGGTATTTGTGGAGGATAGGCCGGGAGGAAACGCCCGGATGCCACCATTGTGGCAGCAGCCGCGACCCTGTCGAAGACACGGCGTTGCATACTTTGGCGGAATGCCCTGCCTGGGCATCGCAGCGCCGTGATCTGGTCGCGGCTCTGAATACGGTTGTCCTCTCGCTCCCGGCCGTAGTTCTGTCTATGGTCCGGAGTGAGAGGTCTTGGAACGCCGTCGCCTCCTTCTGCGAAGCAGTCATGCTGAGCAAGGAGGCGGCGGAGCGGGAGAGGGAAATACACCGCCCTCTCCCCAACCGTAGGTCCGGGCGTCGGGGACGTCGCACAAGAGACGACCTCCGACCACCCTAAATTCAGTGCCTGCGGACGGTGAGCGCTGGGGCCGCTCCCTGTCCGCCAAAGGGCGGGAGGCGGCGCGTGTCCTCGCCGCCTCCCAAGTAGCTTTGTGAGGTGATGGATGCGAGAAGTTTGATGGATGCAAGAAGTTTGATGGATGATTGCGAGATCATAACGAGACGGGGCCCGCCAACACAAACGGCGGGCCAATCCCGGGCGGGGTCGCGAGAAAGTATGCTAATCGCGAATCGCGTGACCCCGCCAACAAACGGGACCCGTAGGGACACCGCGGTGGTTTTTAGTGGGTATGCCCCGAACGCCTGTAGGGGAGAGCCTCCACATACCTCCTCCGCCAGTCCCAAGCCCAGCCGTTCTAATGGCTGGGTTGGCGGAGTTGAGATGACTCATAAGGAGAGTTTTACCACCGTAGTGAACAAAAAAAAAAAAAAAGGTTCCGGTGCGGCCCGATTCGTCCGGGCCGTGCCGGTATGGGCACAGCCATAGTCACCTGCCCAGTGGCTGTGGCCAAGAAGTTGGCCGATGGCCGTCGCGTTTTGATCGGCTGGGTGTCGGCGCAAGTGCGGCTCCTGGAGCCGAAACCGCAGAGGTGCTTCCGCTGTTTGAGCGGTGGCCACGTTGGCGCAAAGTGCACCTCTGCGGTAGACTGCAGCGGCCGCTGCTTTAGATGCGGCCAGGCCGGCCATTTGGCCGCCAGTTGCGAGGCCCCGCCGCACTGCGTTTTGTGTGCGGCGGCGGGCAAGCCGGCCGACCATAGGGCCGGCACAAAAAGTTGCGCTGCACCCAGCAAGAAGAAGGCAGCAAGAGACGGCCAATCGGCCAACATGGGCGCCACTCCCGTGGCGAATAAGGCGCCAGGCGACACGCCACCAATGGATGTCCAATAATGGCACCATATCTCCGCCTTATCCAGGCGAACATCAACCACTGCGCCAGGGCTCAGGATCTTCTTCTCCAGAGCATGGCGCAGTGGTCAATCAACGTCGCCCTCGTCGCCGAGCCGTATTTTATCCCCCCCCGTGACGATTGGGTGGGGGACCTCAGCGGCTCGGTGGCGCTAATTTCGTTAGCCGCCGCCCGCACCCCGTCCTTCGAGAACATCTACCGAGGGCGGGGCTGCGTCGCAGCACTCGTAAAGGATACGGTTGTGGTGGGTGGCTACTTCTCACCCAACCGTTCCCTCGCCGACTTCGAGGTGTATCTCCTCGAATTGAACGTCGTCGTCGCTCGCAGCCGTCCTCGCGTCGTGCTCTTCGCCGGGGACCTCAACGCCAAGTCTTCGGCTTGGGGTTCTCCGGCCACAGACGCTAGAGGCGAGCTGCTGGAGCAGTGGGCCGTTGAGAACGGCCTGCTCGTCCTCAATCAGGGGTCAGTGCATACGTGCGTGCGTCAGCGGGGCGGTTCCATTGTGGACGTTTCATTCGCGAGCCCCGCACTAGCACGCCGTATCCGAGACTGGCGCGTCGTCGAGGAGGTGGAGACGTTGTCGGACCATCGTTATATTCGGTTCGACGTCTCCGCCGAAACAGTCAACTCCGACGCCCCATTCCGAAGAGGCCCGATTGAGGGCGGTCCGCGTTGGGCCTTGAAAAGGCTGAATCGGGAGGCCCTCCTGGAAGCCGCCATAGTTCAGGCCTGGGTATCAACACCTTCCAGGCCTGACGATATTAATATGGAGGCGGATTGGTTCAGGGGGGCAATGACGCAAGTTTGCGATGCGGCGATGCCTAGAGTCCGTAACACATCTGGGCCACGCCGGGTGTACTGGTGGAACGACACCATCGCGCAGTTGCGGCGAATCTGCGTCGCAGCGCGCCGCCAGTACGCCCGGTTTCGCAGGAGGCGTCGCCGCCCTCCCGATTCCATTGCCCGGGAGGCGGAATTGTATGAGGCATACAGAGCGGCCAAGAGCAACTTGAAGGAAGCTATCTGGCGGGCCAAGCAAGACGCCCGCCAGGAACTGCTGGAGACGCTAAATGAAGATCCGTGGGGGCGCCCATATTTAATGGTCAGGAACAAGCTACGTTCCTGGGCGCCCCCTCTAACGGAAAGTCTCCGGCCAGAGCTGGTGGAAGAGGTTGTGGCCGCTCCGTTCCCGTCGTGGGCGGAACATATCCCTCCGCCCATGACGGCGCCGCCTTCCGTGGCAGCCAACGCGGACATAGACGACGACGTTCCCGAGGTGACTCGGGTAGAACTCCGAGCGGCGGTGTTGAGGATAAAAAACACCGCCCCAGGACCCGACGGCATTCCTGGCCGAGCGTGGGTCCAGGCAATGGAGGAGCTCGGACCCCGACTAGGGAGACTCCTCACAGCGTGCCTTGAGGGGGGCCAGTTTCCACGAGCCTGGAAAACGGGGAAACTGGTCCTCATCAGAAAGGCAGGGCGCCCGGTGGACAGCCCGTCCGCCTACCGGCCCATAGTGTTGTTGGACGAGGTCGCGAAGATCTTCGAGTATATCATCGCGGAGCGCCTCGTCCACCACCTTACCACGGTGGGCCCGGATTTGGCGGACGTGCAGTTTGGTTTCCGCCGAGGGCGCTCAACAATAGAGGCTATTAGGTCAGTGAGGAGTCTGGCGGAGGAACAGGTTACCCGGGGCGGGGTGGTCTTGGCGGTGTCTCTTGACATCGCCAACGCTTTCAACACCCTGCCCTGGAGTTGTATTCGAGAGGCACTCACTTACCATCGAGTGCCTCCATACCTCCGCCGTATAGTCGGGGATTATTTAAGTGAGAGAAATATTATCTACCCGAGTCATCTCAGTATTAGTCGGCGAGTCATGTCGTGCGGTGTTCCACAGGAGTCGGTCCTCGGCCCCCTTCTGTGGAACATCGGCTACGACTGGGTGCTGCGCGGTACGCTCCTCCCTGCCGTGGGTGTCACTTGTTACGCCGACGACACCCTCGTCACTGCGAGTGATAAGACGTACCGGGCGGCGGCTATAAGGGCGACCGCTGGGGTCGCACAAGTCGTTGGTAGGATGCGGCGTTTGGGCCTAGAGGTGGCCCTGTCTAAATCCGAGGCCATTTGTTTTCACGGGCCTCGGAATCGGCCACCTGCAGGGGCCCACATTATGGTAGGAGGGGTCCGCATCGGCATCGGGACGAGCCTAAAATACCTGGGGCTCGTACTCGATAGCCGATGGGATTTCCGTGAGCACTTCAGACGCTTGGCCCCCAAACTTCTCGGGGCAGCAGCAGGATTGTCGCGACTGCTGCCCAATCTGGGGGGGCCAACCGCCTCCTGCCGGAGGCTCTACGAAGGAGTCGTGCGGTCCATGGCCCTTTATGGGGCCCCGATATGGGCGCACGACCTGACGGCCCATAATATCACGGCTCTTCGCGCACCGCAGCGCGCCATGGCCGTCAGGTTAATACGAGGCTACCGCACGGTGTCCTTCGAGACAGCGAGCCTCCTAGCCGGATCACCGCCCTGGGATCTGGAAGCTGAGCTGCTGGCGTCACTCTATACATGGCGCCAGCAAGCTCTGGAGCAGGGCGAGAGACCGGCGCACCGTGAAATCGAGGCGCGTCGGTCCGAGCTCCGCCGGATCCTAGTGGCGGAGTGGAAGAGCAGACTTGTGCACCCCAGCGCCGGGCACGCCACGATAGTGGCGGTAAGTCCCGTGGTTGAAGAGTGGTCGGAGAGACGTCACGGTGTCCTCACCTTCCGGCTGACACAAATCCTCACCGGCCATGGTTGTTTTGGCCGGTATTTGTGGAGGATAGGCCGGGAGGAAACGCCCGGATGCCACCATTGTGGCAGCAGCCGCGACCCTGCAGAAGACACGGCGTTGCATACTTTGGCGGAATGCCCAGCCTGGGCATCGCAGCGCCGTGATCTGGTCGCGGCTCTGAATACGGTTGTCCTCTCGCTCCCGGCCGTAGTTCTGTCTATGGTCCGGAGTGAGAGGTCTTGGAACGCCGTCGCCTCCTTCTGCGAAGCAGTCATGCTGAGCAAGGAGGCGGCGGAGCGGGAGAGGGAAATACATCGCCCTCTCCCCAACCGTAGGTCCGGGCGTCGGGGACGTCGCACAAGAGACGACCTCCGACCACCCTAAATTCGGTGCCTGCGGACGGTGAGCGCTGGGGCTGCTCCCTGTCCGCCAAAAGGCGGGAGGCGGCGCGTGTCCACGCCGCCTCCCAAGTAGCTTTGTGAGGTGATGGATGCGAGAAGTTTGATGGATGCAAGAAGTTTGATGGATGATTGCGAGATCATAACGAGACGGGGCCCACCAACACAAACGGCGGGCCAATCCCGGGCGGGGTCGCGAGAAAGTATGCTAATCGCGAATCGCGTGACCCTGCCAACACACGGGACCCGTAGGGACACCGCGGTGGTTTTTAGTGGGTATGCCCCGAACGCCTGTAGGGGAGAGCCTCCACATACCTCCTCCGCCAGTCCCAAGCCTAGCCGTTCTAATGCCTGGGTTGGCGGAGTTGAGATGACTCATAAGGAGAGTTTTACCACCGTAGTGAACAAAAAAAAAAAAAAAAAAAAGCTTAGGTTAGGTTTCAAGTTGCTGCCGCACGGCGAGGAGATGCGTGGCTGACAGGGAGGTCAGTCGTTAGTGCGGCCCCCTCAGGGTACCGGCCGACGCCCTGAGTGTAAATAGGCTTGCCCGGGTATCGGGTTCTCTGCCCGGGTCGACCAACCTTTCACCCATACTCGTGGGAAGAATATGGATTCCTCAGAAACTAAAACCCCCCTAATACCGAAGTCGGTCGACAAGCCAACCTGCACGCCCAGTATTGCGGGTACTAATGATGAGCGCGTTAAAGCGCTCAGAGAAGAACTGGAGCTGTCCGAGTCAGACAGCTCCACTGTCTCTGTAGTGTAGTGCACCTCTGTAGTGTAGTGCACCTCTATCTTATTACTTATATATGTAATACTCATATATTTGATGGTTGCACTCAATAAAGGACAGTCGAACCAATCAGTTGTTTCCATTCAACTCCCGTCGCCCATCTACACATTGCATGCAAGGGTACAATTAAGAACAGTCCTTCATTTTGATCATGGCAGTAAGCGAGTTCTTCTCCGTGAGAATTGTTGGAGACGTTGAAATGTCTTAAATATGTTTCTTAAATATATGAGGTATAAGAGATTATATGATGAGTTGAATAAGATGATTTATATGTAATAAAGTGTACCTAAGTGAAATGTTATAAAATGGCCAGGCCTGGGTCTAAGATAAATAAAATATGTGTACCAAATATATGTATGAAGTAGGTATTGGTATTGGTTATTGTGATGATGTGACTATGTATACGAAAGATATGTAGATAATGAGATATGGCCATGGAGAATATTATGTAGAAATTGTGATGGAATTAAATAACGATTTTTATCGTTGAAAAGATAGGTAATGCCAGTGAAATATATAGGTATAATGTAATTTTGAAATAAAAGCTAAAAATGTAATAAGACCAATGAAAATGTATCAACTAAGTATGAATGACTAAGAATGCATACGTAATCAATTTTGTGTTATAAAATCCATATTGTACTAACAAATATAAATGTATTGAGACATCACTTTAAATAACAAATCATAATACCATATTGTCAACAGGCGACCTATAGAATTTAAGAAATGTTTATTTTGATTGATATTCGTTTATTTTATAACCATGTTTATTTTTTGTAACAATTAGGTATGTAACCTATTTTTTTTAATGACAAATTTAATTATAATGACTACATAGGTACGTTTATTTTTTGTTAAATATTTCTACTAACACTATTGTAAAATTGAATTCTTAAATTGGATTTGTGAAATTAATTATTATATTTGGAACACATTTTATTACAAAAAAAATTGTTATTGTGTAATTTTGTTTACTGTACTATCAAAAAAAAAAAATTGTTCTTATTTTTTTTCTTTATAAAGGGGGGAGGTGTAGTGTAGTCCACCTCCACCTTATTATAAGTATATAGGTTTGTGCATTATATTCGGTGAAACACTCATTATACGACAGTCAACGAACACAGTTGTTTCCTTACACTCCCGTCGCCCATCGTTTACATTGCAGTCTCAATGGTCAGCGTACGCAGCGCGGAAAGCCCAAGTCGGGCATTGCGCAAGCGCCCACGCTCGGGGCCAGACTCGGCCTCGGGCGATGAAGGCACACCAACGCCGAAACAAGTAGTAACGGCGAAGCACGCTGTGAGCACGCGCAAAACACGCGGACGGCCGCCCACCCACGGGCACTTTGTGGGTCTGGGCAAGGCTCGCGCAGAGCTGGCAGCCGCTAAGCGGCGCGCAAAACTCCGAGAACGCGAAGTGGAGGAGGAGAGGCGCATTGAAGCGGCCACAAAGAAAGTGGCCGCGGACAGAAGTGTGAGCATCAGCGAAACCTCTGCCACCGACGGAGAGCCGGAGGAGGCTACCGCCACTGACCTGCGGTCGCGCCTAAAGAATGCCTTGGAGGCCATCACGGTGGTCTCCAAAAAGTCAAAAGGCCTAAAAGGGACTTCACAGAAGTCCCTTAAGGACTCAGTGGCCGCCATTGCGGAAATCGCGGACGTTCTCATCAGCCGCACAGCGTCAGAAGAGACGAAAAAGCTCCAGGCGGAGAACGCTCGCCTGGCAACTGAACTCGCGGCACTCAGGCAGGAACAGGCTGAGTTACGTGCTGCATTCGCACAGCAGCGCACCGACGCGCCGGAGAAGGCCACCAGCGAATTGGCCGCCCTCCGAGAGGACATCGCCCAGATGAGGCAAAGCCTCTCTTTCTTAGAGGGCCAAATTATGAGGCCCCCAACCGTGACCCGACATGCGGCCCCCCCACAACCACAGCCGCCCGCGCAGACGTCAACATCGTACGCGGCTGTGGCGGCTGCACCGGCGACAACTCCGGCGAACGAGAAAGCCGGAGAACCACAGGCCCCAAAGGGCAAGAAGAGGGGCCAGAAAAAGGCCCAGCCCACCGCTGAAGTTCCGCAAAAAGCCCCCGCAGCTTCCGCCCCAAAAACGGATGGCTGGGAAATCGCCGGGGCAAAAGAAAAAGCGGCGAAGGCGACTTCAAGAAGGCGGCCAAGAAGGCGGCGAGGAAGCTGCGCACCCCCCGCTCCACAGCGGTGGTACTCACGCTGCAGCCTGCAGCTATTGAGCGGGGGACGACCTATGCGGAGATCCTCAAGACGGCCCGCAACGCCGTGGATCCCGCCCAGTTGGGCATAACGGCAGGGCTACGTCTTAAGACCACCCAGACCGGCGCCCGCCTCATTGAGGTGCCGGGGGCTGCTAGCGGCGAGCAGGCCGACGCTCTGGCCAAGAAGCTCGCTGAGGTCCTCCCGACGGACGACGTCAAAGTGTCCAGGCCCCAAAAGAACGCCGAGCTTCGGATTTCGGGCCTGGACGATAGTATAACTTCGGAGGAAGTATCGGCCGCCATTGCCAAGACGACTGGCTGTGCCGCGTCATCGCTGAGATGCGGTGCAATACGCCCTGGCCGTGCAGGCATGGGCACCATCGTTGTCAGCGCGCCAATCGTATTTCATCCCTCCCAGAGACGATTGGGTGGGGGATCTTGATGGCTCGGTGGCCATCATCACAAGAAGTTTGATGGATGCAAGAAGTTTGATGGATGATTGCGAGATCATATGTAGACCATAAGTTGCCAGCGGGCGGCGGCACCGTGGGGCCGCCCGCCGTCCGCTGGGTCCGAGAGACGGCGTCGTGTTCCGCGCACGCCTCTTGTAGCAGTAGCTTCGTTTGTCCTTACGCTGGTTGTAGGTATGAATGATAAGAGAGGGATGTTTAACAACATTATATAAAAGATGAGGAAAACTTGTAAAAGTTTTATTCCGAATGTGAGCGTGATGTATGTTTTCCGTGGATGAATGCATGCGAGAAGGTAGACGGGGCCCGCCGTGTCTGAGGCGGGCCAACTCAGGCGGGGTCACAGATGTTATGCAACGCAGTACCTGTGGCCCCACTGTTAATGGGATCGGTTAGCGGAACACCATGGGGGTTTTAGTGGGTAGTCCCGAAGCTTCTCAACGGGGAGTCCCACACTCCCCCTAGGCTGACACCTCGGTCTCAGTCTAGGGGGGTTAGCTCGTAAACTGTAGTTTCCTCCATGAGTCACAAAAAAAAAAAAGGTTAGGTTAGGTTAGGTTAGGTTAGGTTAGGTTAGGTTAGGTTAGGTTAGGTTAGGTTAGGTTAGGTTAGGTTAGGTTAGGTTAGGTTGGGGTGCGTGTCAGAAACCTCCGCGTGGTGCACCCCGGGCAACGTGAGTAGCAAGTTGCTACTCACGGCTAATTCTGACAGTGGGCGGACGGTGGGTCGAACCCCGACTACCGTCCGGTTACCAACGCGTAATCCCGACTCTTTCGGGACCGCGGGTCTTCGGGCTGCGAGCAAGACAAGCTCTCTAAAAAATTACCCGGAATTGGGGGTCCTTCGGGGCCCCGCTTCCACCCGTTCCCGTACGGCTCCTTTTGGGGTCTTGCGGGGACACTTGGGCGGGCGGGCTCGCTTCCTGCGTCTTTTGTGGGTTGCGGGCATGGTCGAACTCCGACCACCGTTCGGTCAAAACGCGTTAGCAAGGGGCTTTTTGGCCTCCTGCCCGCGGGTCTTCGGGCTGCGAGCAAGACAAGCTCACTAAAAAATCACCCGGAATTGGGGGTCCTTCGGGACCCCGCTTCCACCCCGTTCCCGTACGGCTCCTTTTGGGGTCTTGCGGGGACACTTGGGCGGGCGGGCTCGCTTCCTGCGCCTTTTGTGGGTTGCGGGCATGGTCGAACTCCGACCACCGTTCGGTCAAAACGCGTTAGCAGGGGCTTTTTGGCCTCCTGCCCGCGGGTCTTCGGGCTGCGAGCAAGACAAGCTCACTAAAAAATCACCCGGAATTGGGGGTCCTTCGGGACCCCGCTTCCACCCCGTTCCCGTACGGCTCCTTTTGGGGTCTTGCGGGGACACTTGGGCGGGCGGGCTCGCTTCCTGCGCCTTTTGTGGGTTGCGGGCATGGTCGAACTCCGGCCACCGTCCGGTCAACGCGTTAGCAGGGGGCTTTTTGGCCTCCTGCCCGCGGGTCTTCGGACTAAGAGGGAGAAAACCTCACTAAAAAGTTACCATAGAGTGGCGCTTCCCGGCGCCGCTGGGAGTGCGGGCCTGTTTTCCTGGCCCTGCTTCCTGCGCCCACTTTGGGTGCCACCGCCTCTCCCGGTACTCCTCTGCCTGGGCAGAGTGGACATGGGATGGGGTGTTGGACGGGCTCGGTGTGCACTCGCACTGCCGCCGGGCAGACAGCGGAGGCTTCTTCCGTCCGTGTTCGGAGGTTTTTATTTTTTGTTTTCTCCCCCCCTTTACCTTTTATTTTTACACTTTTACTTTTATTTTTGTCTTCTTTCCCCCCTCCCCCCTTTTTACCTTTCCCCCTTTTATTCTTTCCTTTTCCCCTCTTCCACCTTCGTTGTCACCGTCCCAGACTAGATCGTAATCCCGTAGTTTGCAGTGTCTGTGGTCACGTCTCGCGGCTGTCTACGGGACCGAGGGTCTTGGCTTAACCGCCCGGACCGCGTGCAAGGTAAGCACTATAAAAATCCCCTAATCTCAAGTTGCTGCCGCACGGCGAGGAGATGCGTGGCTGACAGGGAGGTCAGTCTCTAGTGCGGCCCCCTCAGGGCACCAGCCGCCGCCCTGAGGTATTAGGCTTGCCCGGGTATTGCGGGATCTCTGCCCGGGTCGACTGTTTATTTCTCCCGCACTCGTGGGTTTAATTATGGATTCCAATATTAAAAACCAAAAAACCATACCGAAGTCGGTCGACAAACCGGTAACTCGCACGCCCAGTAATGCGGGTTCCAAGGATGATGAGCGCTTGAAAGCGCTGAAGGAGCAGTTGGAGCTGTCCGAGTCGGATAGCTCCATAGTATCGATGATTAGCGTGCGCAGCGCGGAAAGCCCAAGTCGGGCACTGCGCAAGCGCCCACGCTCGGAGCCAGGCTCGGCTTCGAGCGATGAAGGAACCCCCACTAAACCGAAATTAACGGTAAGGGGTTTCAAAACTCGTGGACGACCGCCCACCCACGGGCACTTTGTGGGCCTGGGCAAGGCTCGCGCGGAGCTCGCAGCCGCCAAGCGGCGCGCAAAGCTCCTCGAGCGCGACGAGGAGGAAGAGAGGCGCATCGAAGCGGCCACGAAGAAAGTGGTCGCCGATCGAAGCTCGCGTCTCTCGGAGACTTCCGCCGGCGAGCCGGACGAGGCCACTGCCACTGACCTGCGGTCACGCCTTAAAAGCGCCCTGGAGGCCATAACTATGGTCTCCAAAAAGTCAAAGGGCCTGAAAGGGACGAGTCAGAAGTCCCTAAAGGAGTCGGTGGCCGCGATAAGTGAAATCGCGGACGTTCTCCTCAGTCGCACAGCGTCTGAGGAGACCAGGAAACTGCAGGCGGAGAACGCCCGCCTCGCCACTGAAATCGCGGCCCTAAGGCGCGAACAAGAGGAGCTCCGCGCTGCAATCGAGAAGCGGGACAGTACCGACGCACCGGCAAAGTCCTCGGAGGACTTGGTTGCCCTCCGAAGAGAGATGGCTCAAATGAGGCAGTGTCTCTCTGCCCTGGAGGGCAGAATAATAAGTCCTCCACTAGCGAGCCGGCAAGCGGCCCAGCAACCGCAGCCGCCCCCGCAGCCACAGCCGCAGCCGTCAACATCCTACGCGGCTGCAGCGGCTGCACCACGACAGGCCACGACCACGGCGCCCAAGAAAGCCGCGGCAACTAACGCCCCAAAGGGCAGGAAGAGGGGCCAAAAGAAGGCCCAGCCCGCTCCTGCTGCCCAGCAAACCAACGTGCCGGCGACCTCCGCCCCCCTAGCTCCCCGACCTGACGGCTGGCAGACCGTCGGGGAGAAGCAACAAGCGGCGAAGGAAAGAAGAAAGGCCAAAAAGAAGGAAAAGAAGGCGGCGAAGAAGGCGGCAAAGAAGCTCCGCACCCCCAGCTCCACTGCAGTGGTATTAACACTGCAACCTGCAGCATTGGAGCGGGGGACCACCTACGCGGAGCTCTTAAAGAAGGCGCGTGGGGCTATCGACCCCACCACGCTAGGAATAACGACGGGCCTCCGGTGTAAAATCACACAGACCGGGGCCCGCCTCATCGAGGTGCCTGGGGCCGGTAGCGCCCAGCAGGCCGACGCACTGGCTTTGAGCCTTCGCCAACTCCTTCCGGCGGAAGAGGTCAAAATCACCAGGCCCCAAAAGTGTGCGGAAGTTCGAATCGGGGGCCTGGATGATTCGATTATTGTGGACGAAGTCGTTGCCGCGGTCGCTAAGGCTGGGGAATGTCCCCCGGAACAAATCCGGTGCGGCCCGATTCGTCCGGGCCGTGCCGGTATGGGCACAGCCGTAATCACCTGCCCCGTGGCTGTGGCTAAAAAGTTGGCCGATGGCCGTCGGGTATTGATAGGCTGGGTGTCAGCGCAAGTGCGGCTCCTGGAGCCGAAACCGCAGAGGTGCTTCCGCTGTTTGAGCGGTGGCCACGTTGGCGCAAAGTGCACCTCTGCGGTAGACTGCAGCGGCCGCTGCTTTAGATGCGGCCAGGCCGGCCATTTGGCCGCCAGTTGCGAGGCCCCGCCGCACTGCGTTTTGTGTGCGGCGGCGGGCAAGCCGGCCGACCATAGGGCCGGCACAAAAAGTTGCGCTGCACCCACCAAGAAGAAGGCAGCTAGAGACGGCCAATCGGCCAACAAGGGCGCCACTTCCGTGGCCACTGAGGCGTCAGGCGGCACGCCAAATATGGATGCCGATTAATGGCTACATTTTTGCGCCTCATTCAGGCGAATTTAAACCACTGCGCCAGAGCTCAGGATCTTCTTCTCCAGAGCATGGCGCAGTGGTCAATCAACGTCGCCCTCGTCGCCGAGCCGTACTTTATCCCCCCCCGTGACGATTGGGTGGGGGACCTCAGCGGCTCGGTGGCGTTAATTTCGTTAGCCGCCGCCCGCACCCCGTCCTTCGAGAATATCTACCGAGGGCGGGGCTGCGTCGCAGCACTCGTAAAGGATACGGTTGTGGTGGGTGGCTACTTCTCACCCAACCGTTCCCTCGCCGACTTCGAGGAGTATCTCCTCGAATTGAACGTCGTCGTCGCTCGCAGCCGTCCTCGCGTCGTGCTCTTCGCCGGGGACCTCAACGCCAAGTCTACGGCTTGGGGTTCTCCGGCCACAGACGCTAGAGGCGAGCTGCTGGAGCAGTGGGCCGTCGAGAACGGCCTGCTCGTCCTCAATCAGGGGTCAGTGCATACGTGCGTGCGTCAGCGGGGCGGTTCCATTGTGGACGTTTCTTTTGCGAGCCCCGCACTAGCACGCCGTATCCGAGACTGGCGCGTCGTCGAGGAGGTGGAGACGTTGTCGGACCATCGTTATATTCGGTTCGACGTCTCCGCCGAAACAGTCAACTCCGACGCCCCAGTCCGAAGAGGCCCGATTGAGGGCGGTCCGCGTTGGGCCTTGAAAAGGCTGAATCGGGAGGCCCTCCTGGAAGCCTCCATAGTCCAGGCCTGGGTATCAACACCTTCCAGGCCTGATGATATTAATATGGAGGTGGATTGGTTCAGGGGGGCAATGACGCAAGTTTGCGATGCGGCGATGCCTAGAGTCCGTAACACGTCTGGGCCACGCCGGGTGTACTGGTGGAACGACACCATCGCGCAGTTGCGGCGAATCTGCGTCGCAGCGCGCCGCCAGTACGCCCGGTTTCGCAGGAGGCGTCGCCGCCCTCCCGATTACATTGCCCGGGAGGCGGAATTGTACGAGGCATACAGAGCGGCCAAGAGCAACTTGAAGGAAGCTATCTGGCGGGCCAAGCAAGACGCCCGCCAGGAACTGCTGGAGACGCTAAATGAAGATCCGTGGGGGCGCCCATATTTAATGGTCAGGAACAAGCTACGTTCCTGGGCGCCCCCTCTAACGGAAAGTCTCCGGCCAGAGCTGGTGGAAGAAGTTGTGGCCGCTCTGTTCCCGTCGCGGGCGGAACACATCCCTCCGCCCATGACGGCGCCGCCTTCCGCGGCAGCCAACGCGGACATAGACGACGACGTTCCCGAGGTGACTCGGGTAGAACTCCGAGCGGCGGTGTTGAGGATAAAAAACACCGCCCCAGGACCCGACGGCATTCCCGGCCGAGCGTGGGTCCTGGCAATGGAGGAGCTCGGACCCCGACTAGGGAGACTCCTCACAGCGTGCCTTGAGGGGGGCCAGTTTCCACGAGTCTGGAAAACGGGGAAGCTGGTCCTCATCAAAAAGGCAGGGCGCCCGGCGGACAGCCCGTCCGCCTACCGGCCCATAGTGTTGTTGGACGAGGTCGCGAAGATTTTTGAGTATATCATCGCGGAGCGCCTCGTCCACCACCTTACCACAGTGGGCCCGGATTTGGCGGACGTGCAGTTTGGTTTCCGCCGAGGGCGCTCAACAATAGACGCTATCAGGTCAGTGAGGAGTCTGGCGGAGGAACAGGTTTCCCGGGGCGGGGTGGTCTTGGCGGTGTCTCTTGACATCGCCAACGCTTTCAACACCCTGCCTTGGAGTTGTATTCGTGAGGCACTCACCTATCATGGAGTGCCTCCATACCTCCGCCGTATAGTCGGGGATTATTTAAATGAGAGAAATATCGTATACCCGAGTCATCTCGGTATTAGTCGGCGAGTTATGTCGTGCGGTGTTCCACAGGGGTCGGTCCTCGGCCCCCTTCTGTGGAACATCGGCTACGACTGGGTGCTGCGCGGTACGCTCCTCCCTGGCGTGGGTGTCACTTGTTACGCCGACGACACCCTCGTCACTGCGAGTGATAAGACGTGCCGGGCGGCGGCTATAAGGGCGACCGCTGGGGTCGCACAAGTCGTTGGAAGGATCCGGCGTTTGGGCCTAGAGGTGGCCCTCTCTAAATCCGAGGCCATTTGTTTCCACGGGCCTCGGAAACGGCCACCCGCAGGGGCCCACATTATGGTAGGAGGGGTCCGCATCGGCATTGGGACGAGCCTAAAATACCTGGGGCTCGTACTCGATAGCCGATGGGATTTCCGTGAGCACTTTGGACGCTTGGCCCCCAAACTTCTAGGGGCAGCGGCAGGATTATCGCGACTGCTGCCCAATCTGGGGGGGCCAACCGCCTCCTGCCGGAGGCTCTACGAAGGAGTCGTGCGGTCCATGGCCCTTTACGGGGCCCCGATATGGGCGCACGACCTGACGGCCCACAATATCACGGCGCTTCGCGCACCGCAGCGCGCCATGGCCGTCAGGTTAATACGAGGCTACCGCACGGTCTCATTCGAGACAGCGAGCCTCCTAGCCGGATCACCGCCCTGGGATCTGGAAGCTGAGCTGCTGGCGTCACTCTATACATGGCGCCAGCAAGCTCTGGAGCAGGGCGAGAGACCGGCGCACCGTGACATCGAGGCGCGTCGGTCGGAGCTCCGCCAGATCCTAGTGGCGGAGTGGAAGAGCAGACTTGTGCACCCCAGCGCCGGGCACGCCACGATAGTGGCGGTAAGTCCCGTGGTTGAAGAGTGGTCGGAGAGACGTCACGGCGTCCTCACCTTCCGGCTGACACAAATCCTCACCGGCCATGGTTGTTTTGGCCGGTATTTGTGGAGGATAGGCCGGGAGGAAACGCCCGGATGCCACCATTGTGGCAGCAGCCGCGACCCCGTAGAAGACACGGCGCTGCATACATTGGCGGAGTGCCCAGCCTGGGCATCGCAGCGCCGTGATCTGGTCGCGGTTCTCGATACGGTTACCCTCTCACTCCCGGCCGTAGTTCTGTCTATGGTCCGGAGTGAGAGGTCCTGGAACGCCGTCGCCTCCTTCTGCGAAGCAGTCATGCTGAGCAAGGAGGCGGCGGAGCGGGAGAGGGAAATACATCGCCCTCTCCCCAACCGTAGGTCCGGGCGTCGAGGACGTCGAATAAGAGACGACCTCCGACCACCCTAATTTAATTTAGTGCCTGCGGACGGTGAGCGCTGGGGCTGCTCCCTGTCCGCCTAAAGGCGGGAGGCGGTGCGTGTCCTCGCCGCCTCCCAAGTAGCTTTGTGAGGTGATGGATGCAAGAAGTTTGATGGATGCAAGAAGTTTGATGGATGATTGCGAGATCATATGTAGACGGGGCCCGCCAACACCAACGGCGGGCCAATCCCGGGCGGGGTCGCGAGAAAGTATGCAAATCGCGAATCGCGTGACCCCGCCAACATACGGGACCCGTAGGGACACCGCGGTGGTTTTTAGTGGGTATGCCCCGAACGCCTGTAGGGGAGAGCCTCCACATACCTCCTCCGCCAGTCCCAAGCCCAGCCGTTCTAATGGCTGGGTTGGCGGAGTTGAGATGACTCATAAGGAGAGTTTTACCACCGTAGTGAACAAAAAAAAAAAAAAAAAAAAAGGTTAGGTTAGGTTAGGTTAGGTTAGGTTAGGTTAGGTTAGGTTAGGTTAGGTTAGGTTAGGTTAGGTTAGGTTAGGTTAGGTTAGGTTAGGTTAGGTTAGGTTAGGTTAGGTTAGGTTAGGTTAGGTTAGGTTAGGTTAGGTTAGGTTAGGTTAGGTTAGGTTAGGTTTAAGAGGATACCGCACGGTCTCCTTCGGAGCGGCGAGCCTCCTCGCCGGATGCCCGCCCTGGGACCTGCAGGCCGGGCTATTGGCGTCGTTATACGTATGGCGCCAGGAAGCTCGGTCACGGGGCGAGGTACCCGCGCCTCGTGAGATAGAGGCGCGGAAGACCGAACTCCGCCAGGTCCTGGTGGCGGAGTGGACTCAAAGTTTGGTGCACCCCAGCGCAGGGCAGGCGATTATCGACGCCGTAAGACCCAATTTAAAGGAGTGGCTAGAGAGGCGACATGGCGCCCTCACCTTCCGGCTTACGCAGGTGCTTACCGGCCATGGGTGTTTCGGCCGGTTCCTGCACCGCATAGGCCGGGAGGAGACGCCCGGCTGTCATCATTGTGGAGACCGCCGCAACCCAGTAGAGGACACAGCGCTGCACACACTAGCGGATTGCCCCGCGTGGGCTACGCAGCGTCGCGATCTAGTTGCGGCGGTCGGTAACGCAGACCTCTCGCTTCGGGCTGTGGTCCACGCCATGGTCCGGAGCGAGACTTGTTGGAACGCCGTCGCCTCCTTCTGTGAGACAGTAATGTCAAGCAAGGAGGCGGCGGAGCGGGAGAGGGAGCTCGCGCGACCTCTCCCCATCCGTAGAGCCGGGCGTCGCCGGAGGGCGTATAATGACCTCCGACCACCATAAGTTGCCAGCGGGCGGCGGCACCGTGGGGCCGCCCGCCGTCCGCTGGGTCCGAGAGACGGCGTTGTGTTCCGCGCACGCCTCTCGTAGCAGTAGCTTTGTTGTCTTACGTTGCTTGTAAGTATGACAGATGAATGAGGTAATGTCTTACGACATTTAAGTTAATTTGAGGAGGAAAGCTTGTAAAAGTTTGAATGTGTGCGTGATGTATGTTTTCCGTGGATGGATGCATGCGAGAAGGTAGACGGGGCCCGCCGTGTCTGAGGCGGGCCAACTCAGGCGGGGTCACAGATGTTATGCAACGCAGTACCTGTGGCCTCGCTGTTAATGGGATCGGTTAGCGGAACACCATGGGGGTTTTAGTGGGTAGTCCCGAAGCTTCTCAACGGGGAGTCCCACACTCCCCCTAGGCTGACACTTCGGTCTCAGTCTAGGGGGGTTAGCTCGTAAATTGTAGTTTCCTCCATGAGTCACAAAAAAAAAAAAAAAAAAAAAAAAAAAAAAAAAAAAAAAAAAAAAAAAAAGTAGTATATGAAATAGAAGTGAAAATGTAAAATACTATCATTGTAATAGATGTAAGATATTGTAAACCCAACTTATAATTAATTAAAGAAAATAAAAATAAAAAAGATATTCAAAACCAGCCCTATGATGTAAAAAGTCCCTGAAGTTGAAATCGGGGGAAAAGACTGAGGGTATAAAAAAAAAAAAAAAAAAAAAAAAAAAAAAAAAAAAAAAAAAAAAAGGTTAGGTTAGGTTAGGTTAGGTTAGGTTAGGTTAGGTTAGGTTTTTTTTTTTTTTTTTTTTTTTTTTTTTTTTTTTTTTATACCCTCAGTCTTTTCCCCCGATTTCAACTTCAGGGACTTTTTACATCATAGGGCTGGTTTTGAATATCTTTTTTATTTTTATTTTCTTTAATTAATTATAAGTTGGGTTTACAATATCTTACATCTATTACAATGATAGTATTTTACATTTTCACTTCTATTTCATATACTACATACTACATACATTAGGGTGGGTTACCATTTACTATGAGAGCCTTATTCTATACATGTCTTCTTACATGGGTACTACACAATACAATACTTCTATCTATACACCTATGTTCATATTTTTACTGTCCTATTTCTGCTACATTTTCGGAACACTTCTTCTGCTAGTTTTATAAATGTATTATTATTATATTATTATAATATATACCTACATTTAATTATTTATCGTGCTATGTCTTTTCTTTACTCTGTTTATTGTTTTAGTACCGAATTCTATGAATGTGCTCCTACATTTCTCGTTTCCAATCAATTCAGAAAGGTTTTCTTTATTTATTACCATGTCAATTTTTTGTTCAGTTTCGTACCTGTCCACCGCAAATATGGGGCACTCGCACAGCACGTGAAGTACGGTTTCATCCTGATCCGGTTCACACAGACACGATGGGTCCGCCCTGCACTTGAACCTATACAAGTATTGGGCGAAGCCACCGTGCCCTGTCAGCATCTGTGTCAAGACGGGGCTAAGTGTAATTTTTCTTAATATTCTATAGGCCTCAACTACGTCCGGGAAAAATATCTTGGTCACCATTGCTGTGTCTCCTTCTTTGTAACGCCGATTCCATTCGTCAAGCGCACCCTTTCGGATATGCCGCTTGACGAATGATATCGGGCATGCTTGATAGTGCGGCGCCGTCTTCATTTTGGTTGCTGCCTCCCTGGCCAGTTGGTCGGCCCTCTCATTACCTTCATGACCGGCGTGGGCTTTTATCCAGAACAAAGACACATCTTTGCCCTGGATCCTCGCCTCACGCAGGTTTTGCCGCGCCCTCACCGCTAACGGGTGGAGGATCTTAGGGTTGCTCACCGCCAGCAGGGCCGCGCGAGAGTCGCTGAACACGCCGAAACTAGTTTCGGCATGTCCAACGACCATCGCGGCCGCCTCACATATGGCGAGTAGTTCAGCCTGGTAGACCGTGCAGTAGTCTCGGAGCTTAAATTTGGCGGCTCGGTGTTCCGCTGAGTTAATCCATACGGATAGCGCAGCTCCCACCTTGCCGTCAATCCTACTTCCGTCCGTGTATATTTGTACTGCCTGGGTGGCGTGCAGTGACACCTCATCTGGATCTACCAGGCTTACGAACTCCTCATTCATATGCTCTGCGGGGTGTAGATTTGCCTTATAGGGTACCGTCGCCTCCACCTCTATGTCCGCCAGCTCCGGCCCGAGCACACCTCTCTTCGCCTCATAGATCGTCGCCAGTTCTCGTACCCTGAGGTCGAGAGGGAGTATCCCGGCCAGTACGAGTGCCGCACTTAAGGAGACAGTCCGGTATGCTTTGCAGATCTTTTGTGCAAACCCTCTCTGGACCTGATACAGTTGTTTTTGCACCCCTTTTTTCATTGACGCAGGTGCCCATACACTCGCTGCGTACATTATTATCGGCTCTATTACCGCTACGTAGATCGTCCTGATTATCTCCGGAGAGAGTCCCCACTCCAGTTTGGCCGCTCTGGCCAGTTGTTTGTAAATACCCACAGCCTTACGACAGACATTCGCCACGTGCGAGTTGAATGTCAACTTATTGTCTATCGTAAGGCCGAGTACCTTAATCTCCTTTGACATCGAAATGTCCTCCCCACCCATGCGCAGGAGTGGGATGTCGTATTTAAGTTTATTGGTTATTACCATAGCCATGGTTTTGTGTGGCGCAAATTTAAGCTTATTAACGACACCCCACTCCCGCACATAGGCGAGTGCTTCATTTGCCTGTCTCTGGACTTCCAGAGCTGTCTCCCCGGAAAAAATCAGCACGACGTCGTCTGCGAAAGCCTGGCAGTAATCACCCCTGGCTTCCAAGCCTTTCAATAGTGGGTCCAACAAGATGTTCCAAAAGGTTGGACCCCCGATTGATCCCTGCACGCATCCTTTGGTGGTTTCGGTAGTGTACTCTGCTCCTGCGTATCTCACTCTCACCCTGCGCCCGGTCAGATAGCTATCTACCACTCGCCGGATGTTTTTGGGACAGCCTGTTTCTGCTAGCCGGCATCTGATCGCGGGCCACCACGCACTGTCGAAGGCTCCCTCTATGTCTAGTGACACCAGTGTAATCAACTTTTTCTTTTTAAGTTCAGTTTTGATGTGAGTCATCATGGCATAGAGGGAGTCCTCGGTGCTGCGCTGTGGTGTGAATCCGTACTGTCGTTTGCTTAGGTTGTCGATGGTATGCCACCTAATCCTTTGGACAAGCATTTTCTCCCAAATTTTCCCCAGTACCGGCAAAAGCCCAATCGGACGGTACGATTTGGGTTTTGTATAGTCATCTTTCCCGGGTTTGGCCAAGATAACTACCACCGCCTCCTTCCAGGCTGTTGGGAAGTGAGACAGGGCGAGGCACTTGTTAATGAGCTCCAAAAAGAGCTCCGGGTTGAGGTTAATAGCCGCCCCGCAGATATCGGGTGTTAATCCATCCATCCCAGGTGCCTTTTTAGGGTTGAAGCTGCTCGCTGCCCACAGCAGTTCTCCCAGTGTGAATGGAGGATCTGATGTATTATCAACTTCACCTACATTCACTCGTTCGGCTTCTTTTCTTATTCGCTTGTGGGCCTCGTTGTCTTCTTTAGCTTCGTCCTTGGGGTAGAAGGTCTCCGATAGAGCTCTAGCAGACTCACTTCCTTCCAAAACCCTGCCATTTTGGACCAGCGGAATATCCTCCTGTCTATTTATTGTTCGACCTATCACTCTATAGATCCCATCCCACATACTTTCCTTTTCCTGTTTTCCACAAAATTCCTTCCAACTTTTAGTTTTAGAGTTTTTCACCATCTGTGCATACTCTTCTTTCGCTGTCAAATATTCCCGTAGGACCTTATCCCGACGTACTTGTGCTGCGTTCGCTATTCGTCTTCTGAGTCTTTTGACTTCCGCCTTCTTTTTTGTCAGATCCTCCGTCCACCAGGTCAATCCCTTTCGTTTCTTATCTATCACTTTTGGTATATGTTTTTCACACGCTTCCTCAATTCCTTTCGTATAGTCCCCAATTTTCCTATCTAATTCTTCTACGTTGTTCACTCTCCTAATTTCTTCTCTATCAATTTTGCCCTTTTCCCAATTCTGGGTGAGTTCCTGTCGGAATTCAACCCAGTTTGCCTTTTTGGTATTGAATTTCCTGGTAGTTCTCTTTATGTTCACTCCATTTGATTTATTTAATTTTACCTCGAAAAGGATTGCTCTATGGTCGGAGACCGTTAAATCAGCGTCCAGTCTCCAGTTTACTATTTTACCCAGCAAGTCCACTGTGCACGTCGTGATGTCCACACTGCTCTTGTACACTCTACCTCCCCTATAGTAAAAGTATGTGGGATCGGATCCCCGATTTAGTAATTGTAGCCCCTCCTCATCGAGTGCTCCCGCCAAGCTCTCTCCTCTCCTGTTTGTCTCTACGCTGCCCCACCATATGTTCCAGGCATTTACATCTCCTCCCAGTATCGTGTTCCTACCCTCTGACTTCTCCATGACCCTGTGGATCTGTGCGATGTCCGCTTCTATATCACCGTCTCCCTCAAAATATACTGAAACTGCCAAAACTTCCCACGCTTCTGTCTTTAGACGAGCTACCGCAATGTTTTCTGTGGTCAATGTAGGGCACAACGTCAAGTCAATGCTATCATCAAATAGCACTATGGCTGCTTTGATCGTTTTGCCCGTGTTGGCCATGCACTGTACCACTCGTGTTCCTTGGTAGGTCTTCATAACTTTGGCGGCTCCAGTATAGGGCTCCTGTAGAAGGGCGAACGCTGCTTTCCTTTTACAGGCTTCCACCACGAGTTCTTCGGTCGCTTGGCAGCATCTCTGAAGGTTGGCTTGGATTACACGATACTGGCCTTCGTCTGTACCTGAGACTTGGGTGCCCTCAGCAGTGGTAGGCCACCGCAGCGCGCGCCAGCCGGTCCCACTTCCTGCGTGTTGGGCAGGAGTCACTGAATGCGTTGTGATCAGCGGTCACCAGCCCGGCTTTCTTGCAGTTTCTGCAAGAAGGCGGCTCCCCAGCCAAGAAGTCTGCGCACTCTGCCTTCAAATGAGGGCCTCCGCAGTGACTACAGCTGTCCGCCGCCTCTCTGCAGAACCTGCGTCCGTGGCCATAGCCCAGACAACGGGTGCACTGGACCAAGGGGCTCTGGTCTTCTGCCCGGACACGTTGAAGATCTATATGCACATGTCCTTTTTGTGTCACCCGTTGCCATACCGTTGGCGACACACCGATCACAACGTGTTCAGTGAGTGCATTTCGTGCTCTTCGTCTAAACTTAATGGTGGCCCTCGTTTCCCCACTGTCGAGGCCGTGAAAAACGTCCCGGTTCTGGTTCCTAAGAGCCTTCAGAATATCCTCATCAGAGTTTATCTTCAGGACGTCCTTAAGAACCAGCATCGGGTCCTTGTTTTTCACCTCCTCGACAGTGAGGTTTGTTGCCCTCTCCGCAAGCCTTTCTTTCAGTCTACGCCTGTCGTCCTCCGTGCCAACACCCATTATAATTTTGCGGTCCTTGGCCTTGCGTACGCGCTCGACCCTTACCCAACCCTCTTTGGCGTCAACTGCTTGCCGGACCCTCTCCATCACCTCCTCCCCAGACTCCTCCTCATTGGTCGAGGCTACCACGATGGAGTGGAGGGTGTTTCTCGTAGGGGCCCGGCGCTCCGCTACCTCCGCATACGAGGGTTTTGCAGCCTCTGGTCTTTCCGATGCTGCTACGCGAAGGGACTCCTGCAACGCGTCCAACTTCTTGCTGTTCTCGAGCAGCATCTGTGTATGCTGCTCGAGTTTAGCTACGATATCTGTGTCTGTGACCGGTTTGGGTACGGCTGGCGTTGGCGTAATAATTTTAGGCGCTTTTTTAGCTGGCGCGCATGTTTCTGACTCGGTCCTGGTACGGCGCAATTCTTTAATTTCCGCCTCCGCTTCCCTCACCAACACGTTAAGTCTGTCCACAGCCTTCTTAACCTCCTCCACTATCTCCCTCTTTGTATTTTTGGGGTTAGGTTAGGTTAGGTTAGGTTAGGTTAGGTTAGGTTAGGTTAGGTTAGGTTAGGTTAGGTTAGGTTAGGTTAGGTTAGGTTAGGTTAGGTTAGGTTAGGTTAGGTTAGGTTCATCTGGCGGGCCAAGCAAGACGCCCGCCAGGAATTGCTGGAGACCCTCAACAGAGATCCGTGGGGGCGCCCATATTTGATGGTCAGGAACAAGTTACGTTCCTGGGCGCCCCCTCTAACGGAAAGTCTCCGGCCACAGCTGGTCGAAGATGTTGTGGCCGCTCTGTTCCCGTCGCGGGCGGAACACATCCCTCCGCCCATGACGGCGCCGCCTTCCGAGGCAACCAACGCGGACATGGACGACGACGTTCCCGAGGTGACTCGGGTAGAACTCCGAGCGGCGGTGTTAAGAATTAAAAACACCGCCCCAGGACCCGACGGCATTCCTGGCCGAGCGTGGGTCCTGGCAATGGAGGAGCTCGGACCCCGACTAGGCAGACTCCTCACAGCGTGCCTTGAGGGGGGCCAGTTTCCACGAGCCTGGAAGACGGGGAAGCTGGTCCTCATCAGAAAGGCAGGGCGCCCGGCGGACAGCCCGTCCGCCTACCGGCCCATAGTGTTGTTGGACGAGGTCGCGAAGATCTTCGAGCATATCATCGCGGAGCGCCTCGTCCACCACCTTTCCACGGTGGGCCCAGATTTGGCGGACGTGCAGTTCGGTTTCCGCCGAGGGCGCTCAACAATAGACGCCATTAGATCAGTGAGGAGTCTGGCGGAGGAAGAGGTTTCCCGGGGCGGGGTGGTCCTGGCGGTGTCTCTTGACATCGCCAACGCCTTCAACACCCTGCCCTGGAGTTGTATTTGTGAGGCACTCAATTATCACCGAGTGCCTCCCTACCTCCGCCGCATAGTCGGGGATTATCTTAATGATAGAGGAATTATCTACCCGAGTCATCTCGGTATTAGTCGGCGAGTAATGTCGTGCGGTGTTCCGCAGGGGTCGGTCCTCGGCCCCCTTCTGTGGAACATCGGCTACGACTGGGTGCTGCGCGGTACGCTCCTCCCTGGCGTGGGTGTCACTTGTTACGCCGACGACACCCTCGTCACTGCAAGTGATAAGACGTACCGGGCGGCGGCTATAAGGGCGACCGCTGGGGTCGCACAAGTCGTTGGTAGGATCCGGCGTTTGGGCCTAGAGGTGGCCCTGTCCAAATCCGAGGCCATTTGTTTCCACGGGCCTCGGAATCGGCCACCCGCAGGGGCCCACATTATGGTAGGAGGGGTCACCATCGGCATCGGGACGAGCCTAAAATATCTCGGGCTCGTACTCGATAGCCGATGGGATTTCCGTCAACACTTCAGACGCTTGGCCCCCAAACTTCTCGGGGCGGCAGCAGGATTGTCACGACTGCTGCCCAATCTCGGGGGGCCAACCGCCTCCTGCCGGAGGCTCTACGAAGGAGTCGTGCAGTCCATGGCCCTTTATGGGGCCCCGATATGGGCGCACGACCTGACGGCCCACAATATCACGGCGCTTCGCGCACCGCAGCGCGCCATGGCCGTCAGGTTGATACGAGGCTACCGCACGGTCTCCTTCGAGACAGCGAGCCTCCTAGCCGGATCACCGCCCTGGGATCTGGAAGCTGAGCTGCTGGCGTCACTCTATACATGGCGCCAGCAAGCCCTGGAGCAGGGCGAGAGACCGGCGCACCGTGACATCGAGGCGCGTCGGTCGGAGCTCCGCCAGGTCCTAGTGGCGGAGTGGAAGGCACGACTTGTGCACCCCAGCGCCGGGCACGCCACGATAGTGGCGGTAAGTCCCGTGGTTGATGAGTGGTTGGAGAGACGTCACGGCGTCCTCACCTTCCGGTTGACTCAAATCCTTACCGGCCATGGTTGTTTTGGCCGGTATTTGTGGAGGATAGGCCGGGAGGAAACGCCCGGATGCCACCATTGTGGCAGCAGCCGCGACCCTGTCGAAGACACGGCGTTGCATACGTTGGTGGAATGCCCAGCCTGGGCATCGCAGCGCCGTGATCTGGTCGCGGCTCTCAATACGGTTGTCCTCTCGCTCCCGGCCGCAGTTCTGTCTATGGTCCGGAGTGAGAGGTCTTGGAACGCCGTCGCCTCTTTCTGCGAAGCAGTCATGCTGAGCAAGGAGGCGGCGGAGCGGGAGAGGGAAATACATCGCCCTCTCCCCAACCGTAGGTCCGGGCGTCGGGGACGTCGAACTAGAGACGACCTCCGACCACCGTAAATTTATTGCCTGCGGACGGTGAGCGCTGGGGCTGCTCCCTGTCCGCCAAAAGGCGGGAGGCGGCGCGTGTCCTCGCCGCCTCCCAAGTAGCTTTGTGAGGTGATGGATGCCAGAAGTTTGATGTATGCAAGAAGTTTGATGGATGATTGCGAGATCATAACGAGACGGGGCCCGCCAACTCCAACGGCGGGCCAATCCCGGGCGGGGTCGCGAGAAAGTATGCAAATCGCGAATCGCGTGACTCCGCCAACACACGGGACCCGTAGGGACACCGCGGTGGTTTTTAGTGGGTATGCCCCGAACGCCTTTAGGGGAGAGCCTCCACATACCTCCTCCGCCAGTCCCAAGCCTAGCCGTTCTAATGGCTGGGTTGGCGGAGTTGAGATGACTCATAAGGAGAGTTTTACCACCGTAGTGAACAAAAAAAAAAAAAAAAAGGTTAGGTTAGGTTAGGTTAGGTTAGGTTAGGTTAGGTTAGGTTAGGTTAGGTTAGGTTAGGTTAGGTTAGGTTCGGAACATCGGATACGACTGGGTGCTGCGGGGTGCGCTCCTCCGTGACGTCGGCATCGTTTGTTATGCCGACGACACTCTAGTCACGGCTAGGGGTAAGTCGCACCGGGCGGCGGCCATACTGGCGACCGCTGGGGTCGCACATGTTGTGAGTCGCATCCGGCGATTGGGCCTCGAGGTGGCCCTTTCCAAATCCGAGGCCATTTCTTTTCACAGGCCTCGGAACAGGCCACCTGCGGGGGCCCACATAATGGTGGGAGGGGTCCGCATCGGCGTCGGGACGAGCCTAAAATACCTGGGGCTCGTTCTCGATAGCCGATGGGACTTTTACGAGCATTTCAAACGCTTGGCTCCCAAACTCCTAGGGGCAGCGGCAGCGCTTTCTAGGCTGCTGCCCAACTTGGGGGGGCCAAGCGCCTCCTGCCGGAGGCTCTACGAAGGAGTCGTGCGGTCGATGGCCCTGTACGGATGTCCCGTATGGGCCGATCACCTGACGGCCCACAACGTCAAGGCGCTTCGCGCACCGCAGCGCGCCTTGGCCGTCAGGTTAATAAGAGGATACCGCACGGTCTCCTTCGGAGCGGCGAGCCTCCTCGCCGGATGCCCGCCCTGGGACCTGCAGGCCGGGCTATTGGCGTCGTTATACGTATGGCGCCAGGAAGCTCGGTCACGGGGCGAGGTACCCGCGCCTCGTGAGATAGAGGCGCGGAAGACCGAACTCCGCCAGGTCCTGGTGGCGGAGTGGACTCAAAGTTTGGTGCACCCCAGCGCAGGGCAGGCGATTATCGACGCCGTAAGACCCAATTTAAAGGAGTGGCTAGAGAGGCGACATGGC
This sequence comes from Euclidia mi, assembly GCA_944739405.2. Lineage (NCBI taxonomy): Eukaryota > Metazoa > Arthropoda > Insecta > Lepidoptera > Erebidae > Euclidia > Euclidia mi. The sequence goes on along the minus strand of OX123194.2, from coordinate 72,056 downwards.
GCCCTCACCTTCCGGCTTACGCAGGTGCTTACCGGCCATGGGTGTTTCGGCCGGTTCCTGCACCGCATAGGCCGGGAGGAGACGCCCGGCTGTCATCATTGTGGAGACCGCCGCAACCCAGTAGAGGACACGGCGCTGCACACACTAGCGGATTGCCCCGCGTGGGCTACGCAGCGTCGCGATCTAGTTGCGGCGGTCGGTAACGCAGACCTCTCGCTTCGGGCTGTGGTCCACGCCATGGTCCGGAGCGAGACTTGTTGGAACGCCGTCGCCTCCTTCTGTGAGACAGTAATGTCAAGCAAGGAGGCGGCGGAGCGGGAGAGGGAGCTCGCGCGACCTCTCCCCATCCGTAGAGCCGGGCGTCGCCGGAGGGCGTTTAATGACCTACGGCCACCATAAGTTGCCAGCGGGCGGCGGCACCGTGGGGCCGCCCGCCGTCCGCTGGGTCCGAGAGACGGCGTTGTGTTCCGCGCACGCCTCTCGTAGCAGTAGCTTTGTTGTCTTACGTTGCTTGTAAGTATGACAGATGAATGAGGTAATGTCTTACGACATTTAAGTTAATTTGAGGAGGAAAGCTTGTAAAAGTTTGAATGTGTGCGTGATGTATGTTTTCCGTGGATGGATGCATGCGAGAAGGTAGACGGGGCCCGCCGTGTCTGAGGCGGGCCAACTCAGGCGGGGTCACAGATGTTATGCAACGCAGTACCTGTGGCCCCGCTGTTTAATGGGATCGGTTAGCGGAACACCATGGGGGTTTTAGTGGGTAGTCCCGAAGCTTCTCATCGGGGAGTCCCACACTCCCCCTAGGCTGACACTTCGGTCTCAGGCTAGGGGGGTTAGCTCGTAAACTGTAGTTTCCTCCATGAGTCAAAAAAAAAAAAAAAAAAAAAAAAAAGGTTAGGTTAGGTTAGGTTAGGTTAGGTTAGGTTAGGTTAGGTTAGGTTAGGTTAGGTTAGGTTAGGTTAGGTTCCCCCCGGGGTGCGTGTCAGAAACCTCCGCGTGGTGCACCCCGGGCAACGCGAGTAGCAAGCTGCTGCTCGCGGCTAATTCTGACAGTGGGCGGGCGGTGGGTCGAACTCCGACTACCGTCCGGTCACCATCGCGTAATCCCGACTCTTGCGGGACCGCGGGTCTTCGGGCTGCGAGCAAGACAAGCTCTCTAAAAAATTACCCGGAATTGGGGGTCCTTCGGGGCCCCGCTTCCACCCGTTCCCGTACGGCTCCTTTTGGGGTCTTGCGGGGACACTTGGGCGGGCGGGCTCGCTTCCTGCGCCTTTTGTGGGTTGCGGGCATGGTCGAACTCCGGCCACCGTCCGGTCAACGCGTTAGCAGGGGGCTTTTTGGCCTCCTGCCCGCGGGTCTTCGGACTAAGAGGGAGAAAACCTCACTAAAAAGTTACCATAGAGTGGCGCTTCTCGGAGCGCCGCTGGGAGTGCGGGCCTGTCTTCCTGGCCCTGCTTCCTGCGCCCACTTTGGGTGCCACCGCCTCTCCCAGTACTTCTCTGCCTGGGCAGAGTGGACTTGGGATGGGGTGTCGGACGGGCTCGGTGTGCACTCGCACTGCTGCCGGGCAGACAGCGGGGCGTTTTTTCTTCCTTCCGTCTTCGGACGTATTTATTTTTTGTTTTCTCCCCCCTTTACCTTTTATTTTTACACTTTTTATTTGTTATCTTCTTTCTTCCCCTCCCCTCTTTTTTACCTTTCCCCTTTTATTTTTTCCTTTACCCCTCTTCCACCTTCGTTGTCACCGTCCCAGATCAGATCGTAATCCCGTAGTGAGTAGCGTCGTGGTCATGTCTCGCGGCTGCTTACGGGACCGAGGGTCTTGGCTTAACCGCCCGGACCGCGTGCAAGGTAAGCACTATAAAAAATCCCCCAATCTTAAGTTGCTGCCGCACGGCGAGAAGATGCGTGGCTGACGGGAAGGTCAGTCGTTAGTGCGGCCCCCTCAGGGCACCGGCCGACGCCCTGAGTGTAGTAGGCTTGCCCGGGTATCGGGTTCTCTGCCCGGGTCGACCACCTTTTCACCCATACTCGTGGGAACAATTATGGCTTCTCCTAATAATTCTTTAAAAGTTAAGACGAACGAAAGGGAGTTACGATCGCGCACGTCCAGTTCTGCGCGGTCAGGAAAAGATTGCGTGCAGTCGCACGCCGCAGATAACCGCTCAGACACCGGTTCTGACCGAATGAGTGTCCTGAGCGTTGAAGATCCCAAAAGGACATTTTTGAAGCGTCCGCATCCACATGCGGACTGCCGCTCGAGGTCGTCATCAGCCTCAAGCGACGAAATCGTGCCTAAGCCGAAGATAACGACGGCAAAGCGTGGAGGCATAGCACGTAGAGGTCGGTCATTCAGCCATGGCAAATACATTGGCTTGGCTAAAGCGCAGGCACAGTTGGCCGCTGCCATGCGCAAAGCGGAGCGAGAAGAACGAGCTTCATTAGAAGATAAGCGCATCGAGGCCATAGCCAAGAAAGTCGCCGCTGAACGTGTTTCCCGCTCTGAAACATCGGCGACGGAAGCAGAGCCCGAGGATTTAACTGCCGGGCAGCTAAAAAGTCGAATGGACTTGTCTCTGCAGGCCATCAGATTGGTCTCAAAAAAGTCTAAGGGACTTAAGGGAACGAGCCAGAAGTCCCTTAAAGATGCCGTCTCCTCCATACAAGAGATCTTTGATGTTCTTATGGAACGCTCGGCAACGGAGGAGACGAAGAAATTACAAGCCGAAAATGCTCGGCTTTCGGCTGAGATAGCCGAGCTGCGTCGGCAACAAAATGAACTGCGCACTGCGTTCGAAAAGAGACCGACGCAAGACGCCGATAAAAGCGCGGTCATGGATCTGGCGGCCACAATGAGGCAAGAGTTTGCTGACGTGCGCAAGAATATGTCCTTAATGGAGGACCGCCTCAAGATCTGGCGCGCTCCCTTAGCTGCAGACAGGCGCGCAGCCAACACACAATCGTCGCCGCCACTTCAGACGCCATCTACATACGCGGCGAAACTAGCGGCCCCAACACCGACGCCAGCCTCTAAAAAGGCAGTAAAGACGGCAGCTGCCAATCAGACCGCTTCTGCAGAAAATAAGAAGAAGACGAAGAAGCCTGAAAACGCTCAGATGCCGGCTCCAACATCCGTTGGCACCCAAGGCGAGTCCGCGCCCACTGCAAACACCAGCGAGTGGCAGACGGTTGGCCAAAAGGCGAAAGCAGCAAAGGCCAATAGAAAAGCCGCCAAACAAGCAAAGAGGGCAGCGAAAAAGCTCCGTACTCCTCGCTCGACAGCGGTAGTTATTACTCTGCAGCCATCTGCGATCGAGCGTGGTACAACTTATGCTGATATATTAAAAACAGCACGTGCGGCCGTGGATCCCGCCCAGTTGGGCATAACGGCAGGGCTACGACTGAAGACCACCCAGACCGGCGCCCGCCTCATTGAGGTGCCGGGGGCTACTAGCGGTGAGCAGGCCGACGCCCTGGCGAAGAAGCTCACCGAGGTCCTTCCTACAGAAGACGTCAAGGTGTCCAGGCCTCAGAAGAACGCCGAGCTTCGGATTTCGGGCCTGGACGACAGCATTACTCCGGAGGAAGTATCAGCCGCCATTGCAAAGGCGACTGGCTGCACAACATCGTCTATAAGATGTGGAGCGATACGCCCAGGCCGCGCCGGAATGGGCACAATTATTGTCAGTGCGCCCATTACCACGGCGAAAAAGCTGGCTGACGGGCGGCGTTTATTAGTCGGCTGGGTGTCGGCGCAGGTGCGTCTTTTGGAGATCAGGCCGCTTCGATGCTTCCGGTGCCTCACGGCCGGTCACGTAGGCGTGAGATGCACCTCGGCCGTGGACTGCAGCGGCCTATGCTTCCGGTGTGGAAAGCCGGGACATAAGGCCGCCAACTGCGAAGCCCCGCCGCACTGTGTTTTATGTGCGGCGGCGGGTAAGCCGGCCACACACCGAGTGGGTGCCAAAACCTGCGCCGCACCCAAAAAGAGGCAGCCAGGGAGCAAAGGCTCTGTCACTATCGTCGCCGAAACGGCTGAAGGGGTGGGGGTTGTGATGGAAACACAATAATGCCTCCACCCCTCCGCCTCTTACAAGGCAATTTAAACCACTGCGCCAGAGCCCAGGATCTGCTCCTCCAAAGCCTGGCGCAGTGGTCAATTAATGTCGCCATCGCCGCCGAGCCGTATTTCATCCCCCCCAGAGACGATTGGGTGGGGGATCTTGACGGCTCGGTGGCCATCATCACTAGGGCCGCCGCCGGCACCCCCTCCATGGAGAACATCTCCCGAGGGAGGGGGTGTGCCGCAGCACAAATTGGCAACACGGTTGTGGTGGGCGTATATTTTTCCCCCAACCGTTCTCTCGCCGACTTCGAAGCATTTATGCTTGAACTTAGCGTCGTCGTCGCTCGCAGCCGCCCTCGCGACGTGCTCGTCGCCGGGGACTTCAATGCCAAATCTTCGGCTTGGGGTTCCACGGCCACGGACGCGAGGGGCGAGCTGCTGGAGCAGTGGGCCGTCGAGAACGGCCTGCTCGTCCTCAATCGGGGGACGGTGCACACGTGTGTGCGTCAGCGGGGCGGGTCCATTGTGGACATCACGTTTGCGAGCCCCGCACTAGCACGCCGTGTCCAAGACTGGCGCGTCGTCGAGGAGGCGGAGACGTTGTCGGACCATCGTTACATCAGGTTCGACGTCTCCGCCGAAACAGTCATCTCCGACGCGTCAGCACGAAGAGCCCCGATCGGGGGCGGTCCGCGCTGGGCCATCAAGAGGATGAATCGGGAGGCCCTCCTGGAGGCCTCCATCGTAGAGACCTGGTCCCAATCACTGACCGGGTCTGAAGACATCGAGATGGAGGCCGAGTGGTTCCGGAGGGCAATGACCAACATCTGCGATGCGGCGATGCCAAGGGTAACTAACAACTTACCCAGACGCCGGGTGTACTGGTGGAGCGACAACATTGAGCGCTTGCGCAACTTTTGCGTGCACGCGCGTCGCCAGTACACCCGGTTCCGGAGGAGGCGTCGCCGCTCTCCCGATTTCGAAGACAGGGAGGCGGAGCTTTATGAAGAGTACAGAGCGGCCAAGAAGAGGCTCAACGTCGAGATAGCGCGGGCCAAAGAAGAGGCCCGCAGTGAGCTTTTGGGGACTCTGGACCAAGATCCGTGGGGGCGTCCGTACCTTATGGTGAGGGGCAAACTTCGCCCTTGGGCGCCCCCGCTCACCCAGAGTCTCCGGCCGCAGGTTGTGGAGGATGTGGTGGCCGCTCTGTTCCCTTCAAGGGCGGAGCACCCTCCTCCGCCGATGGCTCCGCCTTCCATGGCGACCAGCGCGGACGCGGACGACGACGCGGTTCCCGAAGTGACCCGGGTCGAGCTTCGAGCGGCGGTGTTACGCATGAAAAACACCGCCCCCGTGGGATCTCCACCTTGTCGTGGTGGGGGGGCTCAGTAACCGTGGATTGGTAACCCGCGGTGAAGCTAAGAGGGATCCAGGAGGGGACGCTCCGCGTGGGCTTGGAGGGGCCTGCGAAGGACGCGTCCAACGGTGCGGGTGCGGGGGACAGTTCTGTCTGTCCCTCGCAGTCGGGTGCGGTCGCGGGAGGAGAGGCGTGTCGGTGTTGCGTTGCCGCACGCCCTATCTCCCGCGACCAAATGGGGGCGCACCATTCGATGCGTCGCGGTGGGGCCGCAGAGGAAGAGGAGATGCGGTGTTGCGTTGCCGTCCTCCCTATCCTCTGCGGCCGCTGGGCGTTTTGGCGGCGGAGTCCAACACCTTAATCCGTCGCCAAGGGGGGTTTTGTTCGGGGCCCGCCTGACCATCTGGCGGGCCAATACCCGTCGGAGGGTGGCGACGAGTGCTTTGGTGATGCCCCACCCTTCGACACACGGGTACATGGCGGAAGTCGAGGTGGTTTTTAGTGGAAACACCACATACTCCGGCTCTTATTTCCCCCAAGAGTCGGAGATCCGAAGGGATTTTCCACCTCGTAAAACAAAAAAAAAAAAAAAAGGTTTTTTTTTTTTTTTTTTTTTTTTTTTTTTTTTTTTTTTTAGTTCTCCTACCGCCGCTTTTACTCGGCGCCTATTCTTATCCTAATCCTCTATGTCATACCAGTTCTCGCTCTTATTCCTCTCGCACTTTCATTCTTCATACTTTATCTTTCTCGCATTCATCATCACACTTTCCCTTGAAGGGGGGATACCCTTTCTGTGTAATCTCTAATCTTTTTTATTATTATCTCTTACATCTAGGTACAAGGGAGGGCGCAGGGGTACTTTTATTAATTTCCCATTTCTTTTATTCCCAAAATTTTACAATTTTACTTAAATCTAACACCTTATTTATTAACAATTTTTTAAAACTTAATCTATACATTTTTGTTCTTATGCTATACATTTTTATTCTTATTCTATTCATTTTTATTTCTTTCTTACAATTATATTTTTATAACGTTTAGGGACTTAATTACTATGTTTCTTACATTTATCTTTCATTTATTTCTTAACCTATTCTTATGGTTATGCCACTTAATGTATAGATACACCTATATACAAGTGCATACTTTCTTATGCTAACTGTTCCTTTTGTTGACCTTTATTACGACATTTTTGCAGAAACTAATAAGTTTGTCCCTGTCTTTTCCTGCCAGAATTTTCCCTACTGTATACCGGGTGATCTCTACCCCCAGTGCCTGCTTCAGGTTCTCGCGATCCACAGCATGAACAGGGCAGCAAAAGAGAACATGTTCTACCGATTCAGCCTGGATGGGGTCACAAACGCACGATGGATTCTCCTTACACTTGAATCGGGTCAAGTATTCTGAGAATCCACCGTGCCCTGTCAACGCCTGTGTTATGATCCCATCCAGGCTGAGTTTCCTAATCGTCGTGTACGCAGCCACCGCATCCGGGAAAAAGATCTTAGTGGTAGCAGCTGTGGCACCGGTGGTGTATCTCCGATTCCATTCATCAAGCGTTCCCGAACGAATGTAACGCTTGATGAATGAAATCGGGCACAAGTCGTAATCCGGGGCCCCCCTGCTATCGAGTGCGGCCTCTTTGGCGAGCTGATCCACTCTTTCGTTGCCCTCAAACCCTGCGTGCGCTTTGATCCAGAACAAGTTGACTACCTTGTTCTGGCGAGAAACGGATGTTAAGTTCTCTCTGGTTTCGACAGCTAGGGGATGAAGGCAATCGTGGTTTTTCACTGCCTGCAAGGCCGCCATCGAGTCGCTGAAGACCCCGAATGACGACGCCGTGCTCTTTCGAATCTCCCCAGTCGCTCTGCATATCGCGAGGAGTTCCGCTTGGTAGACTGTGCAGTATTCTGGTAGCGCCAACTTGCGAGCGCGTATCTCGGCACCGTTTGTCCAAATGGACAACGCGGCTCCGACGCGCCCGCCGATCTTACTGCCGTCGGTGTAAATACTGACGGCCGGGACTGGGTTGGCGCTAACCTGCTCCTGATCTGCCAGGATACCGAACTCCAGGTCGATACGCTCGGCGGGATGGGGAGACTCCAGTGCAGAGGTCATCCGCTCCACCTCCCTGCCCCTCAGTACCGGCTGTGGTGCCCCCCTCTTGGCATCGTACAACGATGCCACCTCGCGTATGCGGAGGTCGAGTGGGAGCACCCCAGCCAGCAAGAGGGAGGCATTCAGGGAGACAGTGCGGTATGCCTTGCACATTTGTTGTGCGACACCTCGTTGCACGGTGCCCAGCTGCTTTATCACCCCGATTTTGTGGGCTGCCGGCGCCCATACGCTGGCCGCGTACAAGACGATTGGTTCTATCGCCGCTACGTAAATAGTTTTGACTATTTCGGGGTTTAGGCCCCAACTGACTTTTGCTGCCCTGGTCAATTGCTTGTGAACCGCGATCGCCTTTCGGCAGACGTTGCTCACATGCCGACTAAACGTTAGCTTGTCGTCGATGGTGACACCTAGCAGCTTCAATTCCTTCGACATTTGAATGTCGACCCCGCCCATGCTCAAGCGTGGGGTGTCGTATTTCAGTTTTCTCGTAACTGTTATTGCGCAAGTTTTTTGCGGCGCAAATTTTAACTTATTATCGACACCCCACGCCCGAACGTGTTCGAGGACGCCATTCGCCTGGAGCTCTATCTCTAGCGCCGTGGCACCATCGACGACAAGGACGATGTCGTCGGCAAACGCTTGGGAGTAGATCCCCCTACGCTCAATGCTCTTAAGGAGCGGGTCCAGAAGGAGATTCCAGAGAGTGGGGCCTCCTATGGAGCCTTGTACGCAGCCCTTCGCCGTTGCTTTTGAGAACTCCTCTCCGGCGTACCTAACATTGACCCTCCGGTCGTTCAAGTAGCTGCCGATGACCCCCCTCAGGTTCTCAGGACACTTTTCCTCAGCCAGACGAACTCTTATAGCTGGCCACCAGGCATTATCGAAGGCTCCCTCTATATCCAGAGATATTAAAACAATAATTTTCTTCTGCTGTAGCTTCGTTTCCACGTGTTGCATCAGGGTATAGAGGGAGTCCTCGGTACTCCTTTGTGGCATGAATCCGTACTGGCGAGTACTCATCCTGGGAAGTAAATAGAACCTGAGGCGGGCCATCAGCATCTTCTCGAAGACTTTGCCCAGCACGGGCAGAAGGCCAATGGGTCGGTACGCCTTCGGGGTGGTATAATCGGGCTTTCCTGGCTTTCGCAAAACAACCACTACTGCCTCTTTCCAACTCCTGGGGAAATACCGGAGTTGGAGGCACTTGTTTGCGAGAGCCAGGAAAGTCCGTGGCGAGTTGGCGATGGCCCGGCTGCATATGTCGGCTGTGAGGCCGTCCACTCCCGGGGCCTTCTTGGGGTTGAAGGACTCACTGGCCGCCTTTAGCTCTTGCAACGTAAATGGCGGGTCACAAGGCCCACCTTGTTCCGCGAATTTAGCTGCCGCTCTAATGCGGCTGTGGTACGCGTTGTCCGATCCGGGGTCGTCCTCTTGGTAGAAGGATTCCGCCAAATATTTGGCGGAATCCTTCTCCCTTAAGGTACGACCGTCCCTAACCAGCAGTGAGTCCTCCAACCTCTCCCTAGTTCTCCCGATCACCCGGTATATCCCCTCCCATACCCCCTCTCGGTCTTGCCTACTGCAGAAGGCCTTCCAGCTTTCCGTTTGGGCCCTCGACGCCTCCCTCTGGTACTCCTCTTTCTTCTCCCAGTACTCTCTCAGGACCTTCGACAACCTGACCGGTGCAGCGTTTCGAATTCTCCTTCTCCTGCGGGAGACTTCTCTTTTCAACACGGTGAGCTCTTCCGACCACCACGGCAATGTAATTTTTGATGAGTTCTTTTTGCTTGGCATTGATGCCAAACAAGCTTCTTTAATAATTTTCGTATAATTGTCTACCATATTGTCCAATTCTGTGTTACTATTTATATTTTTAAATTCTTCTTCTGTTAAATTTTGTTCTGTGGCCAATTGGCCGAGTTTTCCATAAAACTGTGGCCAATTGGCCTTTTTTGTGTTATATATCCTGGTCGTTCTTTTAATCTCTATACCCTTCGATTTTTGCAAATAAATTTTGAATACAATGCCGTTGTGGTCGGAGCTCACCATGTCTTCATCCACGCTCCATCCGCCGACTCGCCCTAGGATGTCGGAAGTCCCCGCTGTGATGTCGATAAAACTGCTGATCCGTCGGTCTCCTCTGGTGGTGTCGAAGGTCGGCGTGTTTCCGGAGTTAAGTACATGGAGGTCGAGCTCCCCGAGAGCCCCAACGACCTCCTCCCCTCTCGCATCCGTGGCGGCACTGCCCCACCACGTGCTCCGAGCGTTGACGTCCCCTCCAACGATTAACGGCTTGGTGCCGAGTTTGAGCTTCACTTTTTTGAGATGCTCCAGGTACGGTTCAAGCGGCTTGTCCGGCTCGAAGTAGACGGATGCCAGCGTGACCTCCCAGGCGCCGGTTTGGATCCCCACCACGACGATGTTATTTGTGGTGAGTTCTGGGTACTGTTTGACTCTTACGTCTTTATTGAAGACGACAATTGCCGCCTTTACAGTACCCTCCCCTAATACGGCGTTCTGGAAGACCCTAACTCCGCTGTAATTCTTCATCCATCTACTTCCGCCGACATACGGCTCCTGTAAAAGGGCCGCAGTAAAATGTCGCCTATCACCTTCCTGAAGCATCTCGTCAGTCGCTAGCTTTTTTCGTTGGAGGTTGGCCTGGCCGAAGATATACGCGGCGGGAGCAAGGGGGGAGACTGGAGTGCCTTCAGCAGTACGCAACCGAGTCCCTCGCTAATTTATCCCACTTTTTCCTAACAAAGCATGTGTCACTAAAAGCGTTGTGCTCGGTGTTCGCCATTCCTACCTTTTTGCAATTTCTGCAGCACGGCGGCTCTCCAGCCAGCCGTTCTGGGCATTCCGCTCTCAAGTGTGGGCCTCCGCAGTGGCTGCAGCTGTCCGCCGCCTCTCTGCAGAACCTGCGTCCATGGCCATAGCCCAAACAGCGGGTGCACTGGACCAATGGGCTCTGGTCTTCTGCCCGGACACGTTGGAGGTCTATGTGAACATGCCCTCTTTGTGTCACCCGCTGCCATACTGTTGGCGATACACCGATCACAACGTGTTCAGTGAGTGCGTTTCGAGCTCTCCTTCTGAACTTAATACAGGCCCTGGTATCCCCACTGTCGAGGCCGTGGAAAACGTCCCGGTTCTGGTTCCTAAGGGCCTTTAGAATATCCTCGTCGGAGTTTATCTTCAGGACATCCTTAAGAACCAGCATCGGGTCCTTGTTCTTCACCTCCTCGACAGTGAGGTTCGTTGCCCTCTCCGCAAGCCTTTCTTTGAGTCTACGCCTGTCGTCCTCCGTGCCAACACCCATTATAATTTTGCGGTCCTTGGCCTTGCGTACGCGCTCGACCCTTACCCAACCCTCTTTGGCGTCGACTGCTTGCCGGACCCTCTCCATCACCTCCTCCCCAGACTCCTCTTCATTGGTCGAGGCTACCACTATGGAGTGGAGGGTGTTTCTCGTAGGGGCCCGGCGCTCAGCTACCTCCGCATAAGAGGGTTTTACAGCCTCTGGTCTTTCCGATGCTGCTACGCGAAGGGACTCCTGCAACGCGTCCAACTTCTTACTGTTCTCGAGCAGCATCTGTGTATGCTGCTCGAGTTTGGCTGCGATATCCGTGTCTGTGACCGGCTTGGGTACGGCTGGCGTTGGCGTAATAATTTTTGGCGCTTTTTTAGCTGGCGCGCATGTTTCCGACTCGGTCCTGGTACGGCGCAATTCTTTAATTTCCGCCTCCGCTTCCCTCACCAACACGTTCAATCTGTCCACAGCTTTCTTAACCTCCTCCACTATCTCCCTCTTTGTATTTTTCGAGAGCTCCAACTGTCCTCTTGCTTTTGAGACGCACGCTGCCGCCTCCGTCGTGCGACTCAGGTACGTCTTGCGTGGAGATGTTTGCTCCGAAGACACTGCCTTGGATGCTGTTGGCTTTTGTGCTGTTGTTGCGGCCTTTGTTGTCTTCGGAGCTGGTCCAGTTGGTTTCCCAATGCCCGATGCCATGGCGGTGGTGATGGGAACTGTCTTAGTGGTGGTAGTGCTGGTGGTATTGGTGGGGGATGCGGAGCCGGTCCTAGGCAGGCTCCCCTCTATTTTATCAATGCTGCGGCGGACGGAGGGCTTGTCGGCTGTCTTCTCAGGTGTCTTGGACACCGCCCTGTCCGTGCTTGTCCGCCGGTCGGGAGTCCTGAACATTGAGTTCATCCTATAAACGGTAGGAGGAACAGGGACAACTTGTATAAGTGAATAAATGCGTCCCTGTTATGTCAACTATTGTTGTGCCCAATAAGGCTGTCGTACGACAAAGGATCCCAAAAAAGGAACAGTCAACACAAAAATATACAAAAATATCAAAATATGCACAAAAATACAAAAAATATTAAATAGAATAATAAAATTCGCCCAATAGGGGGCCGTTAATGTCCTTTTGGACCCGTCTTATTAATTACTAGCCAAAGGCTGTGTCCAGCAGTCTTTTTCTAAGACTAAACAAAAGAGTCAAATAAAATTTTTCTGGTAGAGTCACTGACTCTACCGTCACACAGACAGAAGGTCTGGCCCAATACAGGCGTCCTAGCAAAAACTGGGCGTTCAGGGGCAAGAAACCCGGCCCCTACACCAAAATTTCCTCGCGACTCTACCTAGAGTCAAGGGGATGACCCTATCCTGTAGAGCTCGTCGAGCCCGTTCAGGCAACACCAAACACGGCCCTCCTAACCCCAGGGGTTCCAGAGATACGGCGCCTCAAGTTTTCGGTTAATCAATTAATTAATTAATTAACCGACAGTTAATGCGCCGTATCTCCCGAACTATACCTCTTAGCTACACCGTGATTGGGTTTTTCTGAGAGGGCTCGGCAAGATCTATCAGGATTTTCAGGTTTCAGGACCGAAAATTTCTTGTCCCTGAAAACGCCTGAAACGTATCTGGGCGCGTGGATGGTGTTCCACCGAGACCCCGAGCGCAAACCCGGAGCTCCTAAGTCCACCCGTCTCGGAGCTATGGCCTTTCAAAGTTTTCCAAGATGGCGGCCGAGCTGTCAAAGACCCTTTTTAGGGTGTTGTAGCTCCGTGACGGAGAGGCCGCGAACCGTCGAGTTTGGGCTCGGCGTACTCGGCGCAACCTGCCCTGTCCACTGGACCCACTTTCAGGAACCTGAAAATTTCAGGCTCCAATTCTCCTGAAAATTGGAAGCTTAGTAGAGCTATATCTCCCAATTATCTCAGTGAAAACCCCGACCTCCCACGACCAATAGTTTCGGAGATATGCCGTCTTAAAGAAAAACAAAATGGCCGCCCAGCTGTCAAACGCTGTGTTTGGCAGGCTATATCTCCGCAACCAATCGGCCTAGAAAGTCCGGATTTTCACTGTGATGCTCGGCTTGAGCTGGACTATCAGCCGAGGATGTTTTTGGAGCCTGAAATTTTTCAGGCCTGAAAACGCCTGAAAAAGCAATTTTCTTAAACCTAACTTAAAACTACACACAGCAGTCGAAATCCCAGATTTCTGCGACCAGCGGTTCGCAAGTTATTTAAGATTAACCAAAATTAATAAATTAACTAAAATGGCGGCCGAAGTCCAAATTCGTCAATTTGGGCCGTATTTGCCCAGGGTTTGGGCTTCGACCGATAGAAAAGGGTGTTATAAACAACTTAAAACTATAAAATTTCGAATAAATGTATTATTTTCTGAATTAAATTGAAAATTCACTCAAAAATCGATAACTTTGCGACCGGTGGTCGCAAAAATCTGGAAAAAATTTCAAAAAAACACATAAAATGATGCCGCAACTGCCCCTAAATAAAAACACAAAAATTTTTGAAATCTAGTACCTAAATTTTTTAAAAAACACAAATTTTTAGTTTTTTAATTATAAAATCTAAATTAACCAACTAAAAAATCCAAAACTTCGGCGATGTAGAGTGTCCGCTAGCGCGCAAAGGCTGGCACTTTCAGAAATCTGAAACTCCGCCCGGTTCGTCTTCTGCAGCTTGCCAAAGTTTGAATTTTCAAAAGCCAATAAAAAAATTTTCCGTTAGCCGGAAAATTTTTTCCAAGGTGCCTCCTGGCTACGTAAATACAGTTCAATAACTTGCCAAAATTTGGTAGGCGCTGCTCCACTCCTTCACGTTTTTTCCACCCACGTGGCAGGTTAGGTTAGGTTAGGTTAGGTTAGGTTAGGTTAGGTTAGGTTAGGTTAGGTTAGGTTAGGTTAGGTTAGGTTAGGTTAGGTTAGGTTAGGTTAGGTTAGGTTAGGTTAGGTTAGGTTAGGTTAGGTTAGGTTAGGTTAGGTTAGGTTAGGTTAGGTTAGGTTAGGTTAGGTTAGGTTAGGTTAGGTTGGGGTGCGTGTCAGAAACCTCCGCGTGGTGCACCCCGGGCAACGTGAGTAGCAAGTTGCTACTCGCGGCTAATTCTGACAGTGGGCGGACGGTGGGTCGAACTCCGACTACCGTCCGGTTACCAACGCGTAATCCCGACTCTTTCGGGACCGCGGGTCTTCGGGCTGCGAGCAAGACAAGCTCTCTAAAAAATTACCCGGAATTGGGGGTCCTTCGTGGCCCCGCTTCCACCCGTTCCCGTACGGCTCCTTTTGGGGTCTTGCGGGGACACCTGGGCGGGCGGGCTCGCTCCCTGCGACTTTCGTGGGTTGCGGGCATGGTCGAACTCCGGCCACCGTTCGGTCAACGCGTTAGCAGGGGGCTTTTTGGCCTCCTGCCCGCGGGTCTTCGGGCTGCGAGCAAGACAAGCTCACTAAAAAATCACCCGGAATTGGGGGTCCTTCGGGGCCCCGCTTCCACCCCGTTCCCGTACGGCTCCTTTTGGGGTCTTGCGGGGACACTTGGGCGGGCGGGCTCGCTTCCTGCGCCTTTTGTGGGTTGCGGGCATGGTCGAACTCCGACCACCGTCCGGTCAACGCGTTAGCAGGGGGCTTTTTGGCCTCCTGCCCGCGGGTCTTCGGGCTGCGAGCAAGACAAGCTCACTAAAAAATCACCCGGAATTGGGGGTCCTTCGGGACTCCGCTTCCACCCCGTTCCCGTACGGCTCCTTTTGGGGTCTTGCGGGGACACTTGGGCGGGCGGGCTCGCTTCCTGCGCCTTTTGTGGGTTGCGGGCATGGTCGAACTCCGGCCACCGTCCGGTCAACGCGTTAGCAGGGGGCTTTTTGGCCTCCTGCCCGCGGGTCTTCGGACTAAGAGGGAGGAAACCTCACTAAAAAGTTACCAAAGAGTGGCGCTTGCGCTGCTTGTCTCCGCGGGACTCCACCCGTGGGGACTGTCGGCGGGCGGTGTCGCCTTTTGCGGCGCCGCTCCTTTGCAGTGTCCCTGTTGGGCACTGCCTTTACGTCCCTCCCGGTACTCCTCTGGTCATCAGAGGGGACACGGGACGGGACATTGACGGGCTTGGTGTGTACTCACCCTACCGCCAAGCAGACAGCGGGGTTGTCTTTCTTCTTCCGTCTTCGGACGCCTTTTTATTTTTAAATTTTTGTTTTTGTTTCGTTTTGTTTTTTGTTTTGTTTACTTTACGTTTTATTTTTTTTGTCTTTAATTGTTACTTTTATACCTTTTATTTTACCTTTTGTTTTTGTTTTTATTTTACAATTTTAGTTTTTCTCTCTTCCCTTCTTTCGTTCTTCCCCCCCTGCCCCGATGTCACCGTCACCCCAATCTCGTAATCCCGTAGTTTTCAGTGTCTGTGGTCACGTCTCGCGGCTGTCCACGGGACCGAGGGTCTTGGCTTAACCGCCCGGACCGCGTGCAAGGTAAGCACTATAAAAATCCCCTAATCTCAAGTTGCTGCCGCACGGCGAGGAGATGCGTGGCTGACAGGGAGGTCAGTCTCTAGTGCGGCCCCCTCAGGGCACCAGCCGCCGCCCTTGAGGTATTAGGCTTACCCGGGTATAGCGGGATCTCTGCCCGGGTGGACGTTTTATTTCTCCCGCACTCGTGGGTTTTAATATGGCTACTAAACTCAAAAAACAAACCATACCGAAGTCGGTTGACGAATCAACCCGCACGCCCAGTCCTGCGGGTTCGGATGCAGAGCGCATTACAGCGCTGAAGGAGCAAGAGTTGGAGCTGTCCGAGTCGGACAGCTCCACGGTGAGCATGATCAGCGTGCGCAGCGCTGAAAGCCCCAGCCGGGCGAGCAAGCGCACGCGCTCGGAGCCAGGCTCGGCCTCGAGCGAAGAAGAGACCCCCACGCCGAAACTTTCGAGAGTGAGGGGTTTCAAGACTCGCGGCAGACCGCCCACCCACGGGCACTTTGTGGGCCTGGGCAGAGCTCGCGCGGAGCTCGCAGCCGCCAAGCTGCGAGAAAAGCTCCTCGAGCGCGACGCAGAGGAGGAGCGGCGCATCGAAGCGGCCACAAAAAAGGTGGCCGCTTCAAGAAGCTCGCGCCTCTCAGAGACTTCGGTCTCTGAAGGAGAGCCGGAGGAGGCTACCGCCACCAACTTGCGGTCGCGTCTCAAAGACGCCTTGGAGGCCATCACGATGGTCTCCAGGAAGTCCAAGGGACTCAAAGGGACTTGCCAAAAGTCCCTTAAGGAGTCGGTGGCGGCAATAGCCGAAATTGCGGATGTTCTCCTCAGCCGCACAGCGTCTGAGGAGACGAAGAAGCTCCAGGCGGAGAACGCCCGCCTGGCATCTGAAATCGCGGCCCTTAGACGGGAACAGGAGGAGCTCCGCACCGCTGTTGAGAAGCGTGCCATTACCAACGCGTCGGAGCCCATGAATGAACTGGCCGCCCTACGCAAGGAAATGGCACAGATGAGACAGAGCTTCGTCGTCCTTGAGGGCAGATTATTAAGGCCTCCATTGGCGAGCAAGCAAGCGGCCCAACAACCGCAGCCGCCCTCGCAGCCGTCCCCGCAGCCGTCAACATCATACGCGGCTGTAGCGGCTGCGACACGGCAAGCCACAAATTCGGCGCCCAGGAAAGCCGAAGAAACTAAGGCCCAAAGGGGCAGGAAAAGGGGCCAGAAGAAGGCCCAGCCCACCCCTGCTGTCCCACAAAGTGCTCCTGCAGCCACCGCTTCCAAAAAGAATGGCTGGGAAATTGCCGGCGAAAAAGAAAAGGCGGCGAAAGCAAAGAGGAAGGCCAACCAAAAGGCCAAGAAGGCGGCCAAAAAGGCGGCAAAGAAGCTCCGCACCCCCAGCTCCACAGCAGTTGTTTTAACGCTGCAACCAGCAGCCTTGGAGCGGGGGACTACATACGCGGAGCTCTTAAAGAAGGCGCGTGGGGCTATCGACCCCACCACCCTCGGAATAACGACGGGCCTCAGGTGTAAGATCACACAGACCGGGGCTCGCCTAATCGAGGTGCCTGGGGCTGGTAGCGCCCAGCAGGCAGACGCCTTGGCCTCGAGCCTCCGCGACCTCCTCCCAGCGGAGGATGTCCGTATCTCTAGGCCCCAAAAGTGCGCCGAGGTGCGAATCGGGGGCCTAGATGACTCGATTGTGGCTGAGGAGGTTGTTGCCGCCGTTGCCAAGGCCGGGGAGTGTCCCCCGGACCAGATCCGGTGCGGCCCAATTCGTCCGGGTCGTGCCGGTATGGGCACGGCAATCATTACCTGCCCAGTGGCGATTGCCAAAAAGTTGGCCGATGGCCGTCGAATTTTGATTGGTTGGGTGTCAGCGCAAGTGCGGCTACTGGAGCCGAAACCGCAGAGGTGCTTCCGCTGTCTGAGCGGTGGCCACGTTGGTGTCAAGTGCACCTCTGCGGTGGACTGCAGCGGCCGCTGCTTCAGATGCGGCCAGCCCGGCCACTTGGCCGGCAGTTGTGAGGCCCCGCCGCACTGCGTTTTGTGTGCGGCGGCGGGCAAGCCGGCCGATCACAGGGCCGGCACAAAGAGTTGCGCTGCACCCAAAATACAAAAGGGTGCAAAGGACGGCCAATCGGCCAACAAGGGCGCCACTCCCGTGGCCAGTAAAGCGCCGGGCAATATGGAGCAGGACTAATGGCTCCACTACGCCTTCTACAAGCGAATTTAAACCACTGCGCCAGGGCTCAGGATCTTCTTCTCCAGAGCATGGCGCAGTGGTCAATCAACGTCGCCCTCGTCGCCGAGCCGTATTTTGTCCCCCCCCGTGACGATTGGGTGGGGGACCTCAGCGGCTCGGTGGCGCTAATTTCGTTAGCCGCCGCCCGCACCCCGTCCTTCGAGAACATCTACCGAGGGCGGGGCTGCGTCGCAGCACTCATAAAGGATACGGTTGTGGTGGGTGGCTACTTCTCACCCAACCGTTCCCTCGCCGACTTCGAGGAGTATCTCCTCGAATTGAACGTTGTCGTCGCTCGCAGCCGTCCTCGCGTCGTGCTCTTCGCCGGGGACCTCAACGCCAAGTCTACCGCTTGGGGTTCTCCGGCCACGGACGCTAGAGGCGAGCTGCTGGAGCAGTGGGCCGTTGAGAACGGCCTGCTCATCCTCAATCGTGGGTCGGTACATACGTGCGTGCGTCAGCGGGGCGGTTCCATTGTGGACGTTTCTTTTGCGAGCCCCGCACTAGCACGCCGTATCCGAGACTGGCGCGTCGTCGAGGAGGTGGAGACGTTGTCGGACCACCGCTATATTCGGTTCGACGTCTCCGCCGAAACAGTCAGCTCCGACGCCCCAGTCCGAAGAGGCCCGATTGAGGGTGGTCCGCGTTGGGCCTTGAAAAGGCTGAATCGGGAGGCCCTCCTGGAAGCCTCCATAGTTCAGGCCTGGGTTTCAACACCTCCCAGGCCTGACGATATCAACATGGAGGCCGATTGGTTCAGGGGGGCAATGACGCAAGTTTGCGACGCGGCGATGCCTAGAGTCCGTAGCACATCTGGGCCACGCCGGGTGTACTGGTGGAACGACACAATCGCGCAGTTGCGGCAAATTTGCGTCGCAGCGCGCCGCCAGTACGCCCGGTTTCGCAGGAGGCGTCGCCGCCCTCCCGATTTCATTGCCCGGGAGGCGGCATTGTACGAGGAGTATAGAGCGGCCAAGAATAATCTGAAAGAGGCCATCTGGCGGGCCAAGCAAGACGCCCGCCAGGAATTGCTGGAGACCCTCAACAGAGATCCGTGGGGGCGCCCATATTTGATGGTCAGGAACAAGTTACGTTCCTGGGCGCCCCCTCTAACGGAAAGTCTCCGGCCACAGCTGGTCGAAGATGTTGTGGCCGCTCTGTTCCCGTCGCGGGCGGAACACATCCCTCCGCCCATGACGGCGCCGCCTTCCGAGGCAACCAACGCGGACATGGACGACGACGTTCCCGAGGTGACTCGGGTAGAACTCCGAGCGGCGGTGTTAAGAATTAAAAACACCGCCCCAGGACCCGACGGCATTCCTGGCCGAGCGTGGGTCCTGGCAATGGAGGAGCTCGGACCCCGACTAGGCAGACTCCTCACAGCGTGCCTTGAGGGGGGCCAGTTTCCACGAGCCTGGAAGACGGGGAAGCTGGTCCTCATCAGAAAGGCAGGGCGCCCGGCGGACAGCCCGTCCGCCTACCGGCCCATAGTGTTGTTGGACGAGGTCGCGAAGATCTTCGAGCATATCATCGCGGAGCGCCTCGTCCACCACCTTTCCACGGTGGGCCCAGATTTGGCGGACGTGCAGTTCGGATTCCGCCGAGGGCGCTCAACAATAGACGCCATTAGATCAGTGAGGAGTCTGGCGGAGGAAGAGGTTTCCCGGGGCGGGGTGGTCCTGGCGGTGTCTCTTGACATCGCCAACGCCTTCAACACCCTGCCCTGGAGTTGTATTTGTGAGGCACTCAATTATCACCGAGTGCCTCCCTACCTCCGCCGCATAGTCGGGGATTATCTTAATGATAGAGGAATTATCTACCCGAGTCATCTCGGTATTAGTCGGCGAGTAATGTCGTGCGGTGTTCCGCAGGGGTCGGTCCTCGGCCCCCTTCTGTGGAACATCGGCTACGACTGGGTGCTGCGCGGTACGCTCCTCCCTGGCGTGGGTGTCACTTGTTACGCCGACGACACCCTCGTCACTGCGAGTGATAAGACGTACCGGGCGGCGGCTATAAGGGCGACCGCTGGGGTCGCACAAGTCGTTGGTAGGATCCGGCGTTTGGGCCTAGAGGTGGCCCTCTCTAAATCCGAGGCCATTTGTTTCCACGGGCCTCGGAATCGGCCACCCGCAGGGGCCCACATTATGGTAGGAGGGGTCACCATCGGCATCGGGACGAGCCTAAAATATCTCGGGCTCGTACTCGATAGCCGATGGGATTTCCGTCAACACTTCAGACGCTTGGCCCCCAAACTTCTCGGGGCGGCAGCAGGATTGTCACGACTGCTGCCCAATCTCGGGGGGCCAACCGCCTCCTGCCGGAGGCTCTACGAAGGAGTCGTGCAGTCCATGGCCCTTTATGGGGCCCCGATATGGGCGCACGACCTGACGGCCCACAATATCACGGCGCTTCGCGCACCGCAGCGCGCCATGGCCGTCAGGTTGATACGAGGCTACCGCACGGTCTCCTTCGAGACAGCGAGCCTCCTAGCCGGATCACCGCCCTGGGATCTGGAAGCTGAGCTGCTGGCGTCACTCTATACATGGCGCCAGCAAGCCCTGGAGCAGGGCGAGAGACCGGCGCACCGTGACATCGAGGCGCGTCGGTCGGAGCTCCGCCAAGTCCTAGTGGCGGAGTGGAAGGCACGACTTGTGCACCCCAGCGCCGGGCACGCCACGATAGTGGCGGTAAGTCCCGTGGTTGATGAGTGGTTGGAGAGACGTCACGGCGTCCTCACCTTCCGGTTGACTCAAATCCTTACCGGCCATGGTTGTTTTGGCCGGTATTTGTGGAGGATAGGCCGGGAGGAAACGCCCGGATGCCACCATTGTGGCAGCAGCCGCGACCCTGTCGAAGACACGGTGTTGCATACTTTGGCGGAGTGCCCAGCCTGGGCATCGCAGCGCCGTGATCTGGTCGCGGCTCTAAATACGGTTGTCCTCTCGCTCCCGGCCGTAGTTCTGTCTATGGTCCGGAGTGAGAGGTCTTGGAACGCCGTCGCCTCCTTCTGCGAAGCAGTCATGCTGAGCAAGGAGGCGGCGGAGCGGGAGAGGGAAATACACCGCCCTCTCCCCAACCGTAGGTCCGGGCGTCGGGGACGTCGCACAAGAGACGACCTCCGACCACCCTAAATTCAGTGCCTGCGGACGGTGAGCGCTGGGGCTGCTCCCTGTCCGCCAAAAGGCGGGAGGCGGCGCGTGTCCTCGCCGCCTCCCAAGTAGCTTTGTGAGGTGATGGATGCGAGAAGTTTGATGGATGCAAGAAGTTTGATGGATGATTGCGAGATCATAACGAGACGGGGCCCGCCAACACAAACGGCGGGCCAATCCCGGGCGGGGTCGCGAGAAAGTATGCAAATCGCGAATCGCGTGACCCTGCCAACATACGGGACCCGTAGGGACACCGCGGTGGTTTTTAGTGGGTATGCCCCGAACGCCTGTAGGGGAGAGCCTCCACATACCTCCTCCGCCAGTCCCAAGCCTAGCCGTTCTAATGGCTGGGTTGGCGGAGTTGAGATGACTCATAAGGAGAGTTTTACCACCGTAGTGAACAAAAAAAAAAAAAAAAAAAAAAAAAAAAAAAAAAGGTTAGGTTAGGTTAGGTTAGGTTAGGTTAGGTTAGGTTAGGTTAGGTTGGGGTGCGTCCCCCCCGTGGGATCTCCACCTTGTCGTGGTGGGGGGGCTCAGTAACCGTGGATTGGTAACCCGCGGTGAAGCTAAGAGGGATCCAGGAGGGGACGCTCCGCGTGGGCTTGGAGGGGCCTGCGAAGGACGCGTCCAACGGTGCGGGTGCGGGGGACAGTTCTGTCTGTCCCTCGCAGTCGGGTGCGGTCGCGGGAGGAGAGGTGTGTCGGTGTTGCGTTGCCGCGCGCCCTATCTCCCGCGACCGAATGGGGGCGCACCATTCGATGCGTCGCGGTGGGGCCGCAGAGGAAGAGGAGATGCGGTGTTGCGTTGCCGTCCTCCCTATCCTCTGCGGCCGCTGGGCGTTTTGGCGGCGGAGTCCAACACCTTAATCCGTCGCCAAGGGGGGTTTTGTTCGGGGCCCGCCTGACCATCTGGCGGGCCAATACCCGTCGGAGGGTGGCGACGAGTGCTTTGGTGATGCCCCACCCTCCGACACACGGGTACATGGCGGAATTCGAGGTGGTTTTTAGTGGAAACACCACATACTCCGGCTCTTATTTCCCCCAAGAGTCGGAGATCCGAAGGGATTTTCCACCTCGTAAAACAAAAAAAAAAAAAAAAAAAGGTTGGGGTGCGTGTCAGAAACCTCCGCGTGGTGCACCCCGGGCAACGTGAGTAGCAAGCTGCTGCTCGCGGCTAATTCTGACAGTGGGCGGACGGTGGGTCGAACTCCGACTACCGTCCGGTCACCAACGCGTAATCCCGACTCTTTCGGGACCGCGGGTCTTCGGGCTGCGAGCAAGACAAGCTCTCTAAAAAATTACCCGGAATTGGGGGTCCTTCGGGGCCCCGCTTCCACCCGTTCCCGTACGGCTCCTTTTGGGGTCTTGCGGGGACACTTGGACGGGCGGGCTCGCTTCCTGCGCCTTTTGTGGGTTGCGGGCATGGTCGAACTCCGACCACCGTTCGGTCAAAACGCGTTAGCAGGGGGCTTTTTGGCCTCCTGCCCGCGGGTCTTCGGGCTGCGAGCAAGACAAGCTCACTAAAAAATCACCCGGAATTGGGGGTCCTTCGGGGCCCCGCTTCCACCCGTTCCCGTACGGCTCCTTTTGGGGTCTTGCGGGGGCACTTGGGCGGGCGGGCTCGCTTCCTGCGCCTTTTGTGGGTTGCGAGCATGGTCGAACTCCGGCCACCGTCCGGTCAACGCGTTAGCAGGGGGCTTTTTGGCCTCCTGCCCGCGGGTCTTCGGACTAAGAGGGAGAAAACCTCACTAAAAAGTTACCAAAGAGTGGCGCTTGCGCTGCTTGTCTCCGCGGGACTCCACCCGTGGGGACGGTCGGCGGGCGGTGTCGCCTTTTGCGGCGCCGCTCCTTTGCAGTGTCCCCGTTGGGCACTGCCTTCACGTCCCTCCCGGTACTCCTCTGGTCATCAGAGGGGACACGGGACGGGACATTGACGGGCTTGGTGTGTACTCACCCTACCGCCAAGCAGACAGCGGGGCTGTCTTTCTTCTTCCGTCTTCGGACGCCTTTTATTTTAAATTTTATTTTTTTGTTTTGTTTTGTTTTTGTTTTGTTTATTTTACGTTTTACTTTCTCTTTTTATTTTACTTTTATACCTTTTTATTTTACCTTTTGTTTTTGTTTTATTTTATATCTTTTAGTTTTTTCTCTCTTTTCCCTTCTTTCAATCTCTCCCCCCCCCCCGCCCCGTTGTCACCGTCACCCCAATCTCGTAATCCCGTAGTTTGCAGTGTCTGTGGTCACGTCTCGCGGCTGTCTACGGGACCGAGGGTCTTGGCTTAACCGCCCGGACCGCGTGCAAGGTAAGCACTATAAAAATCCCCTAATCCTAAGTTGCTGCCGCACGGCGAGAGGATGCATGGCTGACAGGGAGGTCAGTTCCTAGTGCGGCCCCCTCAGGGCACCAGCCGCCGCCCTTGAGGTATTAGGCTTACCCGGGTATCGCGGGATCTCTGCCCGGGTGGACATTTTATTTCTCCCGCCCTCGTGGGATTCATTATGGATGTTTCTTTATTACAAAAAACCCCCCCCATACCGAAGTCGGTTGACGAACCGACCCGCACGCCCAGTATTGCGGGTTCAAACGCGGAGCGCGTTACATCGCTCAAGGAGCAGTTGCAGCAGTCTCAATGATTAGCGTGCGCAGCGCGGAAAGCCCAAGTCGGGCACTGCGCAAGCGCCCACGCTCGGAGCCAGGCTCGGCTTCGAGCGATGAAGGAACCCCCACTAAACCTAAACTAACAGTGAGGGGTTTCAAAACCCGTGGACGACCGCCCACCCACGGGCACTTTGTGGGCCTGGGCAAGGCTCGCGCGGAGCTCGCAGCCGCCAAGCGGCGCGCAAAGCTCCTCGAGCGCGACGAGGAGGAAGAGAGGTGCATCGAAGCGGCCACGAAGAAAGTGGTCGCAGAACGAAGCTCGCGTCTCTCGGAGACTTCCGCCACCGAGCCGGATGAGGCTACCGCCACCGATCTGCGGTCACGCCTCAAAAGCGCCCTGGAGGCCATAACTATGGTCTCCAAAAAGTCAAAGGGCCTTAAAGGGACGTGTCAGAAGTCCCTAAAGGAGTCGGTGGCCGCGATAAGTGAGATCGCGGATGCTCTCCTCAGCCGCACAGCGTCTGAGGAGACAAAGAAGCTGCAGGCGGAGAACGCACGCCTCGCCACTGAAATCGCGTCCCTTAGGCGCGAACAAGAGGAGCTTCGTATCGCATTCCAGAGGCGCGCGGAGGGCAATGCGCCGGACAAGGCCACGGAGGACTTGGCTGCCCTCCGCAGAGAGATGGCCCAGATGAGGCAGAGCCTCTCCGCCCTGGAGGGCAAATTATTAATAAGGCCCCCTACGGCGAGCCGACAAGCGGCCCAACAACCTCAGCCGCCCCCACAGCCGACCCCGCAGCCGTCAACCTCCTACGCGGATGTAGCGGCTGCAACACGACAGGCCACGACCACGGCGCCGAATATAGCCGCGGCATCTAACGCCCCAAAGGGCAGGAAGAGGGGGCAGAAGAAGGCCCAGCCCGCTCCCGCTGCCCAGCAGACCAGCGTGCCAGTGACCTCAGCCCCTCCAGCTCCACGACCTGACGGCTGGCAGACCGTCGGCGACAAACAGAAAGCGGCGAAGGCCAGAAGAAAGGCAACGAGGAAAGAGAAAAAGGCGGCCAAAAAGGCGGCAAAGAAGCTCCGCACCCCCAGCTCCACAGCAGTCGTTCTTACGCTGCAACCAGCAGCCTTGGAGCGGGGGACCACCTACGCGGAGCTATTAAAGAAGGCGCGTGGGGCTATCGACCCCACCAAGTTAGGAATAACGACGGGCCTCCGGTGTAAAATCACACAGACCGGGGCCCGCCTCATCGAGGTGCCCGGGGCCGGTAGCGCCCAGCAGGCAGATGCACTAGCCTCGAGCCTCCGCCAACTTCTGCCGGCGGAAGACGTAAAAATCACCAGGCCCCAAAAGAGCGCCGAGGTTCGGATCGGGGGCCTGGATGATTCGATAGTTGCGGATGAAGTGGTTGCCGCCGTCGCGAAGGCCGGGGAATGTCCCCCGGATCAAATCAGGTGCGGTCCTATTCGCCCGGGCCGCGCTGGGATGGGCACAGCTATTCTAACTTGCCCAGTGGCTGTGGCTAAAAAGTTGGCCGATGGCCGTCGTGTATTGGTAGGCTGGGTGTCAGCGCAAGTGCGGCTCCTGGAGCCGAAACCGCAGAGGTGCTTCCGCTGTTTGAGCGGTGGCCACGTTGGCGCAAAGTGCACCTCTGCGGTAGACTGCAGCGGCCGCTGCTTTAGATGCGGCCAGCCCGGCCATTTGGCCGTTAGTTGTGAGGCCGGCGGCGGCAGCGGCGGGCAAGCCGGCCGATCATAGGGCCGGCACGAAAAGTTGCGCTGCACCCACCAAGAAGAAGCAGGGCGCAAAGGACGGCCAATCGGCCAACAAGGGCGCCACTCCCGTGGCGAATAAGGCGCCAGGCGACACGCCACAAATGGATGTCCAATAATGGCACCATATCTCCGCCTTATCCAGGCGAACATCAACCACTGCGCCAGGGCTCAGGATCTTCTTCTCCAGAGCATGGCGCAGTGGTCAATCAACGTCGCCCTCGTCGCCGAGCCGTATTTTGTCCCCCCCCGTGACGATTGGGTGGGGGACCTTAGCGGCTCGGTGGCCCTAATTTCGTTAGCCGCCGCCCGCACCCCGTCCTTCGAGAACATCTACCGAGGGCGGGGCTGCGTCGCAGCACTCGTAAAGGATACGGTTGTGGTGGGTGGCTACTTCTCACCCAACCGTTCCCTCGCCGACTTTGAGGAGTATCTCCTCGAATTGAACGTCGTCGTCGCTCGCAGCCGTCCTCGCGTCGTGCTCTTCGCCGGGGACCTCAACGCCAAGTCTACGGCTTGGGGTTCTCCGGCCACAGACGCTAGAGGCGAGCTGCTGGAGCAGTGGGCCATCGAGAACGGCCTGCTCGTCCTCAATCAGGGGTCAGTGCATACGTGCGTGCGTCAGCGGGGCGGTTCCATTGTGGACGTTTCTTTTGCGAGCCCCGCATTAGCACGCCGTATCCGAGACTGGCGCGTCGTCGAGGAGGTGGAGACGTTGTCGGACCATCGTTATATTCGGTTCGACGTCTCCGCCGAAACAGTCAGCTCCGACGCCCCAGTCCGAAGAGGCCCGATTGAGGGCGGTCCGCGTTGGGCCTTGAAAAGGCTGAATCGGGAGGCCCTCCTGGAAGCCTCCATAGTTCAGGCCTGGGTTTCAACACCTTCCAGGCCTGACGATATCGATATGGAGGCCGATTGGTTCAGGGGGGCAATGACGCAAGTTTGCGACGCGGCGATGCCTAGAGTCCGTAGCACATCTGGGCCACGCCGGGTGTACTGGTGGAACGACACCATCGCGCGCCTGCGCAAAATTTGCGTTGCAGCGCGCCGCCAGTACGCCCGGTTTCGCAGGAGGCGTCGCCGCCCTCCCGATTTTATTGTCCGGGAGGCGGAATTGTATGAGGCATACAGAGCGGCGAAAAGCGATTTGAAGGAAGCTATCTGGCGGGCCAAGCAAGACGCCCGCCAGGAATTGCTGGAGACCCTCAACCAGGATCCGTGGGGGCGCCCATATCTGATGGTCAGGAACAAGTTGCGTTCCTGGGCGCCCCCTCTAACGGAAAGTCTCCAGCCACAACTGGTTGAAGAGGTTGTGGCCGCTCTGTTCCCGTCACGGGCGGAACATATCCCTCCGCCCATGACGGCGCCGCCTTCCGCGGCAGCCAACGCGGACATAGACGACGACGTTCCCGAGGTGACTCGGGTAGAACTCCGAGCGGCGGTGTTGAGAATTAAAAACACCGCCCCAGGACCCGACGGCATTCCTGGCCGAGCGTGGGTCCTGGCAATGGAGGAGCTCGGACCCCGACTAGGGAGACTCCTCACAGCGTGCCTTGAGGGGGGCCAGTTTCCACGAGTCTGGAAAACGGGGAAGCTGGTCCTCATCAAAAAGGCCGGGCGCCCGGCGGACAGCCCGTCCGCCTATCGGCCCATAGTGTTGTTGGACGAGGTCGCGAAGATTTTTGAGTATATCATCGCGGAGCGCCTCGTCCACCACCTTACCACAGTGGGGCCGGATTTGGCGGACGTGCAGTTTGGTTTCCGCCGAGGGCGCTCAACAATAGACGCCATTAGGTCAGTGAGGAGTCTGGCGGAGGAACAGGTTTCCCGGGGCGGGGTGGCCTTGGCGGTGTCTCTTGACATCGCCAACGCTTTTAACACCCTGCCCTGGAGTTGTATTTGTGAGGCACTCACCTACCATCGAGTGCCTCCATACCTCCGCCGTATAGTCGGGGATTATTTAAGTGAGAGAAATATCATCTACCCGAGTCATCTCGGTATTAGTCGGCGAGTTATGTCGTGCGGTGTTCCACAGGGGTCGGTCCTCGGCCCCCTTCTGTGGAACATCGGCTACGACTGGGTGCTGCGCGGTACGCTCCTCCCTGGCGTGGGTGTCACTTGTTACGCCGACGACACCCTCGTCACTGCGAGTGATAAGACGTACCGGGCGGCGGCTATAAGGGCGACCGCTGGGGTCGCACAAGTCGTTAGTAGGATCCGGCGTTTGGGCCTAGAGGTGGCCCTGTCTAAATCCGAGGCCATTTGTTTTCACGGGCCTCGGAATCGGCCACCTGCAGGGGCCCACATTATGGTAGGAGGGGTCCGCATCGGCATCGGGACGAGCCTAAAATACCTGGGGCTCGTACTCGATAGCCGATGGGATTTCTGTGAGCACTTTGGACGCTTGGCCCCCAAACTTCTAGGGGCAGCGGCAGGATTATCGCGACTGCTGCCCAATCTGGGGGGGCCAACCGCCTCCTGCCGGAGGCTCTACGAAGGAGTCGTGCGGTCCATGGCCCTTTACGGGGCCCCGATATGGGCGCACGACCTGACGGCCCACAATATCACGGCGCTTCGCGCACCGCAGCGCGCCATGGCCGTCAGGTTAATACGAGGCTACCGCACGGTCTCCTTCGAGACAGCGAGCCTCCTAGCCGGATCACCGCCCTGGGATCTGGAAGCTGAGCTGCTGGCGTCACTCTATACATGGCGCCAGCAAGCTCTGGAGCAGGGCGAGAGACCGGCGCACCGTGACATCGAGGCGCGTCGGTCAGAGCTCCGCCAGATCCTAGTGGCGGAGTGGAAGAGCAGACTTGTGCACCCCAGCGCCGGGCACGCCACGATAGTGGCGGTAAGTCCCGTGGTTGAAGAGTGGTCGGAGAGACGTCACGGCGTCCTCAGCTTCCGGCTGACACAAATCCTCACCGGCCATGGTTGCTTTGGCCGGTATTTGTGGAGGATTGGCCGGGAGGAAACGCCCGGATGCCACCATTGTGGCAGCAGCCGCGACCCCGTAGAAGACACGGCGTTGCATACACTGGCGGAGTGCCCAGCCTGGGCACCGCAGCGCCGTGATCTGGTCGCGGCTCTCGATACGGTTACCCTCTCGCTCCCGGCCGTAGTTCTGTCTATGGTCCGGAGTGAGAGGTCCTGGAACGCCGTCGCCTCCTTCTGCGAAGCAGTCATGCTGAGCAAGGAGGCGGCGGAGCGGGAGAGGGAAATACATCGCCCTCTCCCCAACCGTAGGTCCGGGCGTCGAGGACGTCGAATAAGAGACGACCTCCGACCACCCTAATTTAATTTAGTGCCTGCGGACGGTGAGCGCTGGGGCTGCTCCCTGTCCGCCAAAAGGCGGGAGGCGGTGCGTGTCCTCGCCGCCTCCCAAGTAGCTTTGCGAGGTGATGGATGCAAGAAGTTTGATGGATGCAAGAAGTTTGATGGATGATTGCGAGATCATATGTAGACGGGGCCCGCCAACACAAACGGCGGGCCAATCGCGGGCGGGGTCGCGAGAAAGTATGCTAATCGCGGATCGCGTGACCCCGCCAACATACGGGACCCGTAGGGACACCATGGTGGTTTTTAGTGGGTATGCCCCGAACGACTTTAGGGGAGAGCCTCCACATACCTCCTCCGTCAGTCCCAAGCCCAGCCGTTCTAATGGCTGGGTTGGCGGAGTTGAGATGACTCATAAGGAGAGTTTTACCACCGTAGTGAACAAAAAAAAAAAAAAAAAAAAAGGTTAGGTTAGGTTAGGTTAGGTTAGGTTAGGTTGGGGTGCGTGTCAGAAACCTCCGCGTGGTGCACCCCGGGCAACGTGAGTAGCAAGCTGCTACTCGCGGCTAATTCTGACAGTGGCGGACGGTGGGTCGAACCCCGACTACCGTCCGGTTACCAACGCGTAATCCCGACTCTTTCGGGACCGCGGGTCTTCGGGCTGCGAGCAAGACAAGCTCTCTAAAAAATTACCCGGAATTGGGGGTCCTTCGGGACCCCGCTTCCACCCGTTCCCGTACGGCTCCTTTTGGGGTCTTGCGGGGACACTTGGGCGGGCGGGCTCGCTCCCTACGCCTTTTGTGGGTTGCGGGCATGGTCGAACTCCGGCCACCGTTCGGTCAACGCGTTAGCAGGGGGCTTTTTGGCCTCCTGCCCGCGGGTCTTCGGGCTGCGAGCAAGACAAGCTCACTAAAAAATCACCCGGAATTGGGGGTCCTTCGGGGCCCCGCTTCCACCCCGTTCCCGTACGGCTCCTTTTGGGGTCTTGCGGGGACACTTGGGCGGGCGGGCTCGCTTCCTGCGCCTTTTGTGGGTTGCGGGCATGGTCGAACTCCGGCCACCGTTCGGTCAACGCGTTAGCAGTGGGCTTTTTGGCCTCCTGCCCGCGGGTCTTCGGGCTGCGAGCAAGACAAGCTCACTAAAAAATCACCCGGAATTGGGGGTCCTTCGGGGTCCCGCTTCCACCCCGTCCCCGTACGGCTCCTTTTGGGGTCTTGCGGGGACACTTGGGCGGGCGGGCTCGCTTCCTGCGCCTTTTGTGGGTTGCGGGCATGGTCGAACTCCGGCCACCGTCCGGTCAACGCGTTAGCAGGGGGCTTTTTGGCCTCCTGCCCGCGGGTCTTCGGACTAAGAGGGAGGAAACCTCACTAAAAAGTTACCAAAGAGTGGCGCTTGCGCTGCTTGTCTCCGCGGGACTCTACCCGTGGGGACTGTCGGCGGGCGGTGTCGCCTTTTGCGGCGCCGCTCCTTTGCAGTGTCCCTGTTGGGCACTGCCTTCACGTCCCTCCCGGTACTCCTCTGGTCATCAGAGGGGACACGGGACGGGACACTGACGGGCTTGGTGTGTACTCACCCTACCGCCAAGCAGACAGCGGGGTTGTCTTTCTTTTTCCGTCTTCGGACGCCTTTTTGTTTTTGAATTTTTGGTTTGTTTTGTTTTTTTTGTTTCTGTTTTGTTTATTTTACGTTTTACTTTCTCTTTTTATTTTACTTTTATACCTTTTTATTTTACCTTTTGTTTTTGTTTTATTTTATATCTTTTAGTTTTTTCTCTCTTTTCCCTTCTTTCAATCTCCCCCCCCGCCCCGTTGTCACCGTCACCCCAATCTCGTAATCCCGTAGTTTGCAGTGTCTGTGGTCACGTCTCGCGGCTGCTTACGGGACCGAGGGTCTTGGCTTAACCGCCCGGACCGCGTGCAAGGTAAGCACTATAAAAATCCCCTAATCTCAAGTTGCTGCCGCACGGCGAGGAGATGCGTGGCTGACAGGGAGGTCAGTCTCTAGTGCGGCCCCCTCAGGGCACCAGCCGCCGCCCTGAGGTATTAGGCTTGCCCGGGTATTGCGGGATCTCTGCCCGGGTCGACAATTTATTTCTCCCGCACTCGTGGGTTTACACATGGAAAAATCTATAAAAAACCAAAAACCTATACCGAAGTCGGTCGACAAACCAGAAACTCGCACGCCCAGTTCTGCGAGTTCAAGTGCAGAGCGCATAAATGCGCTCAAGGAGCAGTTGGAGCTATCCGAGTCGGACAGCTCCACAGTGTCCATGATCAGCGTGCGCAGCGCGGAAAGCCCAAGTCGGGCACTGCGCAAGCGCCCACGCTCGGAGCCAGGCTCGGCTTCGAGCGATGAAGGAACCCCCACTAAACCTAAACTAACGGTGAGGGGTTTCAAAACCCGTGGACGACCGCCCACCCACGGGCACTTTGTGGGCCTGGGCAAGGCTCGCGCGGAGCTCGCAGCCGCCAAGCGGCGCGCAAAGCTCCTCGAGCGCGACGAGGAGGAAGAGAGGTGCATCGAAGCGGCCACGAAGAAAGTGGCCGCAGATCGAAGCTCGCGTCTCTCGGAGACTTCCGCCACCGAGCCGGATGAGGCCACCGCTACCAACCTGCGGTCACGCCTCAAAAGCGCCCTGGAGGCCATAACTATGGTCTCCAAAAAGTCGAAGGGCCTTAAAGGGACGTGTCAGAAGTCCCTTAAGGAGTCGGTGGCCGCGATTAATGAAATCGCAGACGTTCTCCTCAGTCGCACAGCGTCTGAGGAGACCAGGAAGCTGCAGGCGGAGAACGCCCGCCTCGCCAACGAAATCGCGGCTCTAAGGCGCGAACATGAAGAGCTCCGCGGTGCTATCCAAAAGCGGGCCAGTACCGACGCACCGGCGAAGGCCTCGGAGGACTTGGTTGCCCTCCGAAGAGAGATGGCTCAAATGAGGCAGTGTCTCTCTGCCCTGGAGGGCAGAATAATAAGTCCTCCACTAGCGAGCCGGCAAGCGGCCCAGCAACCGCAGCCGCCCCCGCTGCCACAGCCGCAGCCGTCAACATCATACGCGGCTGCAGCGGCTGCACCACGACAGGCCACGACCACGGCGCCCAAGAAAGCCGCGGCAACTAACGCCCCAAAGGGCAGGAAGAGGGGCCAAAAGAAGGCCCAGCCCGCTCCTGCTGCCCAGCAAACCAACGTACCGGCGACCTCCGCCCCCCCAGCTCCCCGACCTGACGGCTGGCAGACCGTCGGGGAGAAGCAAAAAGCGGCGAAGGAAAGAAGAAAGGCCAAAAAGAAGGAAAAGAGGGCGGCGAAGAAGGCGGCAAAGAAGCTCCGCACCCCCAGCTCCACTGCAGTGGTATTAACACTGCAACCTGCAGCGTTGGAGCGGGGGACCACCTATGCGGAGCTCTTAAAGAAGGCGCGTGGGGCTATCGACCCCACCACGCTAGGAATAACGACGGGCCTCCGGTGTAAAATCACACAGACCGGGGCCCGCCTCATCGAGGTGCCTGGGGCCGGTAGCGCCCAGCAGGCCGACGCACTGGCTTTGAGCCTTCGCCAACTCCTTCCGGCGGAGGATGTCAAAATCACCAGGCCCCAAAAGTGTGCAGAAGTTCGAATCGGGGGCCTGGATGATTCGATTATTGTGGACGAAGTCGTTGCCGCGGTCTCTAAGGCTGGGGAATGTCCCCCGGAACAAATCCGGTGCGGCCCGATTCGTCCGGGCCGTGCCGGTATGGGCACAGCCGTAATCACCTGCCCCGTGGCTGTGGCTAAAAAGTTGGCCGATGGCCGTCGGGTACTGATAGGCTGGGTGTCAGCGCAAGTGCGGCTCCTGGAGCCGAAACCGCAGAGGTGCTTCCGCTGTTTGAGCAGTGGCCACGTAGGCGCAAAGTGCGCCTCTGCGGTCGACTGCAGTGGCCGCTGCTTTAGATGCGGCCAGCCCGGCCATTTGGCCGGCAGTTGTGAGGCCCCGCCGCATTGCGTTTTGTGTGCGGCGGCGAGCAAGCCGGCCGATCATAGGGCCGGCACAAAAAGTTGCGCTGCACCCACCAAGAAGAAGGCAGCAAGAGACGGCCAATCGGCCAACAAGGGCGCCACTTCCGTGGCCACTGAGGCGTCAGGCGGCACGCCAAATATGGATGCCGATTAATGGCTACATTTTTGCGCCTCATTCAGGCGAATTTAAACCACTGCGCCAGAGCTCAGGACCTTCTTCTCCAGAGCATGGCGCAGTGGACAATAAACGTCGCCCTCGTCGCCGAGCCGTATTTTATCCCCCCCCGTGACGATTGGGTGGGGGACCTCAGCGGCTCGGTGGCGCTAATTTCGTTAGCCGCCGCCCGCACCCCGTCCTTCGAGAACATCTACCGAGGGCGGGGCTGCGTCGCAGCACTCGTAAAGGATACGGTTGTGGTGGGTGGCTACTTCTCACCCAACCGTTCCCTCGCCGACTTCGAGGAGTATCTCCTCGAATTGAACGTCGTCGTCGCTCGCAGCCGTCCTCGCGTCGTGCTCTTCGCCGGGGACCTCAACGCCAAGTCTACGGCTTGGGGTTCTCCGGCCACAGACGCTAGAGGCGAGCTGCTGGAGCAGTGGGCCGTCGAGAACGGCCTGCTCGTCCTCAATCAGGGGTCAGTGCATACGTGCGTGCGTCAGCGGGGCGGTTCCATTGTGGACGTTTCATTCGCGAGCCCCGCACTAGCACGCCGTATCCGAGACTGGCGCGTCGTCGAGGAGGTGGAGACGTTGTCGGACCATCGTTATATTCGGTTCGACGTCTCCGCCGAAACAGTCAACTCCGACGCCCCAGTCCGAAGAGGCCCGATTGAGGGCGGTCCGCGTTGGGCCTTGAAAAGGCTGAATCGGGAGGCCCTCCTGGAAGCCTCCATAGTTCAGGCCTGGGTATCAACACCTTCCAGGCCTGACGATATTAATATGGAGGCGGATTGGTTCAGGGGGGCAATGACGCAAGTTTGCGATGCGGCGATGCCTAGAGTCCGTAACACGTCTGGGCCACGCCGGGTGTACTGGTGGAACGACACCATCGCGCAGTTGCGGCGAATCTGCGTCGCAGCGCGCCGCCAGTACGCCCGGTTTCGCAGGAGGCGTCGCCGCCCTCCCGATTCCATTGCCCGGGAGGCGGAATTGTACGAGGCATACAGAGCGGCCAAAAACAATTTGAAGGAAGCTATCTGGCGGGCCAAGCAAGACGCCCGCCAGGAACTGCTGGAGACGCTAAATGAAGATCCGTGGGGGCGCCCATACTTGATGGTCAGGAACAAGTTACGTTCCTGGGCGCCCCCTCTAACGGAAAGTCTCCGGCCACAGCTAGTGGAAGAGGTTGTGGCCGCTCTGTTCCCGTCGCGGGCGGAATATATCCCTCCGCCCATGACGGCGCCGCCTTCCGCGGCAGCCA
The DNA here is from genome assembly GCA_944739405.2 of Euclidia mi. Lineage (NCBI taxonomy): Eukaryota > Metazoa > Arthropoda > Insecta > Lepidoptera > Erebidae > Euclidia > Euclidia mi. The sequence goes on along the minus strand of OX123194.2, from coordinate 38,296 downwards.
ACGCGGACATAGACGACGACGTTCCCGAGGTGACTCGGGTAGAACTCCGAGCGGCGGTGTTGAGGATAAAAAACACCGCCCCAGGACCCGACGGCATTCCTGGCCGAGCGTGGGTCCTGGCAATAGAGGAGCTCGGACCCCGACTAGGGAGACTCCTCACAGCGTGCCTTGAGGGGGGCCAGTTTCCACGAGCCTGGAAGACGGGGAAACTGGTCCTCATCAGAAAGGCAGGGCGCCCGGCGGACAGCCCGTCCGCCTACCGGCCCATAGTGTTGTTGGACGAGGTCGCGAAGATCTTCGAGTATATCATCGCGGAGCGCCTCGTCCACCACCTTACCACGGTGGGCCCGGATTTGGCGGACGTGCAGTTTGGTTTCCGCCGAGGGCGCTCAACAATAGACGCTATCAGGTCAGTGAGGAGTCTGGCGGAGGAAGAGGTTTCCCGGGGTGGGGTGGTCTTGGCGGTGTCTCTTGACATCGCCAACGCTTTCAACACCCTGCCCTGGAGTTGTATTCGTGAGGCACTCACCTATCATCGAGTGCCTCCATACCTCCGCCGTATAGTCGGGGATTATTTAAGTGAGAGAGACATCATCTACCCGAGTCATCTCGGTATTAGTCGGCGAGTTATGTCGTGCGGTGTTCCACAGGGGTCGGTCCTCGGCCCCCTTCTGTGGAACATCGGCTACGACTGGGTGCTGCGCGGTACGCTCCTCCCTGGCGTGGGTGTCACTTGTTACGCCGACGACACCCTCGTCACTGCGAGTGATAAGACGTACCGGGCGGCGGCTATAAGGGCGACCGCTGGGGTCGCACAAGTCGTTGGAAGGATCCGGCGTTTGGGCCTAGAGGTGGCCCTCTCTAAATCCGAGGCCATTTGTTTCCACGGGCCTCGGAAACGGCCACCCGCAGGGGCCCACATTATGGTAGGAGGGGTCCGCATCGGCATTGGGACGAGCCTAAAATACCTGGGGCTCGTACTCGATAGCCGATGGGATTTCCGTGAGCACTTTGGACGCTTGGCCCCCAAACTTCTAGGGGCAGCGGCAGGATTATCGCGACTGCTGCCCAATCTGGGGGGGCCAACCGCCTCCTGCCGGAGGCTCTACGAAGGAGTCGTGCGGTCCATGGCCCTTTACGGGGCCCCGATATGGGCGCACGACCTGACGGCCCACAATATCACGGCGCTTCGCGCACCGCAGCGCGCCATGGCCGTCAGGTTAATACGAGGCTACCGCACGGTCTCATTCGAGACAGCGAGCCTCCTAGCCGGATCACCGCCCTGGGATCTGGAAGCTAAGCTGCTGGCGTCACTCTATACATGGCGCCAGCAAGCTCTGGAGCAGGGCGAGAGACCGGCGCACCGTGACATCGAGGCGCGTCGGTCAGAGCTCCGCCAGATCCTAGTGGCGGAGTGGAAGAGCAGACTTGTGCACCCCAGCGCCGGGCACGCCACGATAGTGGCGGTAAGTCCCGTGGTTGAAGAGTGGTCGGAGAGACGTCATGGCGTCCTCACCTTCCGGCTGACACAAATCCTCACCGGCCATGGTTGTTTTGGCCGGTATTTGTGGAGGATAGGCCGGGAGGAAACGCCCGGATGCCACCATTGTGGCAGCAGCCGCGACCCCGTAGAAGACACGGCGTTGCATACATTGGCGGAGTGCCCAGCCTGGGCATCGCAGCGCCGTGATCTGGTCGCGGCTCTTGATACGGTTGTCCTCTCGCTCCCGGCCGTAGTTCTGTCTATGGTCCGGAGTGAGAGGTCCTGGAACGCCGTCGCCTCCTTCTGCGAAGCAGTCATGCTGAGCAAGGAGGCGGCGGAGCGGGAGAGGGAAATACATCGCCCTCTCCCCAACCGTAGGTCCGGGCGTCGAGGACGTCGAATAAGAGATGACCTCCGACCACCCTAATTTAATTTAGTGCCTGCGGACGGTGAGCGCTGGGGCTGCTCCCTGTCCGCCTAAAGGCGGGAGGCGGTGCGTGTCCTCGCCGCCTCCCAAGTAGCTTTGTGAGGTGATGGATGCAAGAAGTTTGATGGATGCAAGAAGTTTGATGGATGATTGCGAGATCATATGTAGACGGGGCCCGCCAACACCAACGGCGGGCCAATCCCGGGCGGGGTCGCGAGAAAGTATGCAAATCGCGAATCGCGTGACTCCGCCAACACACGGGACCCGTAGGGACACCGCGGTGGTTTTTTTTTTTTTTTTTTTTTTTTTTTTTTTTTTTTTTTTTTTTTTTTTTTTTTTTTTTTTTTTTTTTTTTTTTTAGTGGGTATGCCCCGAACGCCTTTAGGGGAGAGCCTCCACATACCTCCTCCGCCAGTCCCAAGCCTAGCCGTTCTAATGGCTGGGTTGGCGGAGTTGAGATGACTCATAAGGAGAGTTTTACCACCGTAGTGAACAAAAAAAAAAAAAAAAAAAAAAAAAAAAAAGGTTAGGTTAGGTTAGGTTAGGTTAGGTTAGGTTAGGTTAGGTTAGGTTAGGTTAGGTTAGGTTAGGTTCCCCCCCGTGGGATCTCCACCTTGTCGTGGTGGGGGGGCTTAGTAACCGTGGATTGGTGACCCGCGGTGAAGCTAAGAGGGATCCAGGAGGGGACGCTCCGCGTGGGCTTGACGGAGGCCTGCGCAGGATGCGTCCAAAGGGCGGGTGCGAGGGACAGTTCTTCTGTCCCTCGCAGTCGGGTGCGGTCGCGGGAGGAGAGGCGTGTCGGTGTTGCGTTGCCGCGCGCCCTATCTCCCGCGACCAAATGGAGGCGCATCATCGTTGCGTCGCGGTGGGGCCGCAGAGGAAGAGGAGATGCGGTGTTGCGTTGCCGTCCTCCCTATCCTCTGCGGCCGCTGAGTGTTTTGGCGGCGGAGCCCAACACCTTCATCCGCCGCCAAGGGGGTTTTGTTCGGGGCCCGCCTGACCATCTGGCGGGCCAATACCCGTCGGGGGGTAGTGACGAATGCCTATGCGAATCCCTACCCTCCGACACACGGGTACATGAGGAAAAAAAAAAAAAAAAATATAAGGTTAGGTTAGGTTGCCCACCCACGGGCACTTTGTGGGCCTGGGCAAGGCTCGCGCGGAGCTCGCAGCCGCCAAGCGGCGCGCAAAGCTCCTCGAGCGCGACGAGGAGGAAGAGAGGCGCATCGAAGCGGCCACGAAGAAAGTGGTCGCCGATCGAAGCTCGCGTCTCTCGGAGACTTCCGCCGGCGAGCCGGACGAGGCCACTGCCACTGACCTGCGGTCACGCCTTAAAAGCGCCCTGGAGGCCATAACTATGGTCTCCAAAAAGTCAAAGGGCCTGAAAGGGACGAGTCAGAAGTCCCTAAAGGAGTCGGTGGCCGCGATAAGTGAAATCGCGGACGTTCTCCTCAGTCGCACAGCGTCTGAGGAGACCAGGAAACTGCAGGCGGAGAACGCCCGCCTCGCCACTGAAATCGCGGCCCTAAGGCGCGAACAAGAGGAGCTCCGCGCTGCAATCGAGAAGCGGGACAGTACCGACGCACCGGCAAAGTCCTCGGAGGACTTGGTTGCCCTCCGAAGAGAGATGGCTCAAATGAGGCAGTGTCTCTCTGCCCTGGAGGGCAGAATAATAAGTCCTCCACTAGCGAGCCGGCAAGCGGCCCAGCAACCGCAGCCGCCCCCGCAGCCACAGCCGCAGCCGTCAACATCCTACGCGGCTGCAGCGGCTGCACCACGACAGGCCACGACCACGGCGCCCAAGAAAGCCGCGGCAACTAACGCCCCAAAGGGCAGGAAGAGGGGCCAGAAAAAGGCCCAGCCCGCTCCCGCTGCCCAGCAGACCAGTGTGCCAGCGACCTCCGCCCCCTCAGCTCCCCAACCTGACGGCTGGCAGACCGTCGGCGAAAAACAGCAAGCGGCGAAGGCCAGACGAAAAGCCACAAAAAAGGCAAAAAAGGCGGCAAAGAAGGCGGCCAAGAAGCTCCGCACCCCCAGCTCCACTGCAGTGGTATTAACACTGCAACCTGCAGCGTTGGAGCGGGGGACCACCTACGCGGAGCTCTTAAAGAAGGCGCGTGGGGCTATCGACCCCACCACGCTAGGAATAACGACGGGCCTCCGGTGTAAAATCACACAGACCGGGGCCCGCCTCATCGAGGTGCCTGGGGCCGGTAGCGCCCAGCAGGCCGACGCACTGGCTTTGAGCCTTCGCCAACTCCTTCCGGCGGAGGATGTCAAAATCACCAGGCCCCAAAAGTGTGCAGAAGTTCGAATCGGGGGCCTGGATGATTCGATTATTGTGGACGAAGTCGTTGCCGCGGTCTCTAAGGCTGGGGAATGTCCCCCGGAACAAATCCGGTGCGGCCCGATTCGTCCGGGCCGTGCCGGTATGGGCACAGCCGTAATCACCTGCCCCGTGGCTGTGGCTAAAAAGTTGGCCGATGGCCGTCGGGTATTGATAGGCTGGGTGTCAGCGCAAGTGCGGCTCCTGGAGCCGAAACCGCAGAGGTGCTTCCGCTGTTTGAGTGGTGGCCACGTTGGCGCAAAGTGCACCTCTGCGGTCGACTGCAGCGGCCGCTGTTTCAGATGCGGCCAGCCCGGCCATTTGGCCGGCAGTTGTGAGGCCCCGCCGCACTGCGTTTTGTGTGCGGCGGCGGGCAAGCCGGCCGATCATAGGGCCGGCACAAGAAGTTGCGCTGCACCCACCAAGAAGAAGGCAGCAAGAGACGGCCAATCGGCCAACAAGGGCGCCACTCCCGTGGCGAATAAGGCGCCAGGCGACACGCCACAAATGGACCACGAATAATGGCTCCACTTTTGCGCCTCATTCAGGCGAATATAAACCACTGCGCCAGAGCTCAGGACCTTCTTCTCCAGAGCATGGCGCAGTGGTCCATCAACGTCGCCCTCGTCGCCGAGCCGTATTTTATCCCCCCCCGTGACGATTGGGTGGGGGACCTCAGCGGCTCGGTGGCGCTAATTTCGTTAGCCGCCGCCCGCACCCCGTCCTTCGAGAACATCTACCGAGGGCGGGGCTGCGTCGCAGCACTCGTAAAGGATACGGTTGTGGTGGGTGGCTACTTCTCACCCAACCGTTCCCTCGCCGACTTCGAGGAGTATCTCCTCGAATTGAACGTCGTCGTCGCTCGCAGCCGTCCTCACGTCGTGCTCTTCGCCGGGGACCTCAACGCCAAGTCTACGGCTTGGGGTTCTCCGGCCACAGACGCTAGAGGCGAGCTGCTGGAGCAGTGGGCCGTTGAGAACGGCCTGCTCGTCCTCAATCAGGGGTCAGTGCATACGTGCGTGCGTCAGCGGGGCGGTTCCATTGTGGACGTTTCATTCGCGAGCCCCGCACTAGCACGCCGTATCCGAGACTGGCGCGTCGTCGAGGAGGTGGAGACGTTGTCGGACCATCGTTATATTCGGTTCGACGTCTCCGCCGAAACAGTCAACTCCGACGCCCCAGTCCGAAGAGGCCCGATTGAGGGCGGTCCGCGTTGGGCCTTGAAAAGGCTGAATCGGGAGGCCCTCCTGGAAGCCTCCATAGTTCAGGCCTGGGTATCAACACCTTCCAGGCCTGACGATATTAATATGGAGGCGGATTGGTTCAGGAGGGCAATGACGCAAGTTTGCGATGCGGCGATGCCTAGAGTCCGTAACACGTCTGGGCCACGCCGGGTGTACTGGTGGAACGACACCATCGCGCAGTTGCGGCGAATCTGCGTCGCAGCGCGCCGCCAGTACGCCCGGTTTCGCAGGAGGCGTCGCCGCCCTCCCGATTCCATTGCCCGGGAGGCGGAATTGTACGAGGCATACAGAGCGGCCAAGAGCAACTTGAAGGAAGCTATCTGGCGGGCCAAGCAAGACGCCCGCCAGGAACTGCTGGAGACGCTCAACGAAGATCCGTGGGGGCGCCCATATTTAATGGTCAGGAACAAGTTACGTTCCTGGGCGCCCCCTCTAACGGAAAGTCTCCGGCCACAGCTAGTTGAAGAAGTTGTGGCCGCTCTGTTCCCGTCACGGGCGGAACACATCCCTCCGCCCATGACGGCGCCGCCTTCCGCGGCAGCCAACGCGGACATAGACGACGACGTTCCCGAGGTGACTCGGGTAGAACTCCGAGCGGCGGTGTTACGGATCAAAAACACCGCCCCAGGACCCGACGGCATTCCTGGCCGAGCGTGGGTCCTGGCAATAGAGGAGCTCGGACCCCGACTAGGGAGACTCCTCACAGCGTGCCTTGAGGGGGGCCAGTTTCCACGAGCCTGGAAAACGGGGAAACTGGTCCTCATCAGAAAGGCAGGGCGCCCGGCGGACAGCCCGTCCGCCTACCGGCCCATAGTGTTGTTGGACGAGGTCGCGAAGATCTTCGAGTATATCATCGCGGAGCGCCTCGTCCACCACCTTACTACGGTGGGCCCGGATTTGGCGGACGTGCAGTTTGGTTTCCGCCGAGGGCGCTCAACAATAGAGGCCATAAAATCAGTGAGGAGTCTGGCGGAGGAACAGGTTTCCCGGGGCGGGGTGGTCTTGGCGGTGTCTCTTGACATCGCCAACGCTTTCAACACCCTGCCTTGGAGTTGTATTCGTGAGGCACTCACTTATCATGGAGTGCCTCCATACCTCCGCCGTATAGTCGGGGATTATTTAAATGAGAGAAATATCGTCTACCCGAGTCATCTCGGTATTAGTCGGCGAGTTATGTCGTGCGGTGTTCCACAGGGGTCGGTCCTCGGCCCCCTTCTGTGGAACATCGGCTACGACTGGGTGCTGCGCGGTACGCTCCTCCCTGGCGTGGGTGTCACTTGTTACGCCGACGACACCCTCGTCACTGCGAGTGATAAGACGTACCGGGCGGCGGCTATAAGGGCGACCGTTGGGGTCGCACAAGTCGTTGGAAGGATCCGGCGTTTGGGCCTAGAGGTGGCCCTCTCTAAATCCGAGGCCATTTGTTTCCACGGGCCTCGGAAACGGCCACCCGCAGGGGCCCACATTATGGTAGGAGGGGTCCGCATCGGCATTGGGACGAGCCTAAAATACCTGGGGCTCGTACTCGATAGCCGATGGGATTTCCGTGAGCACTTTGGACGCTTGGCCCCCAAACTTCTAGGGGCAGCGGCAGGATTATCGCGACTGCTGCCCAATCTGGGGGGGCCAACCGCCTCCTGCCGGAGGCTCTACGAAGGAGTCGTGCGGTCCATGGCCCTTTACGGGGCCCCGATATGGGCGCACGACCTGACGGCCCACAATATCACGGCGCTTCGCGCACCGCAGCGCGCCATGGCCGTCAGGTTAATACGAGGCTACCGCACGGTCTCATTCGAGACAGCGAGCCTCCTAGCCGGATCACCGCCCTGGGATCTGGAAGCTGAGCTGCTGGCGTCACTCTATACATGGCGCCAGCAAGCTCTGGAGCAGGGCGAGAGACCGGCGCACCGTGACATCGAGGCGCGTCGGTCGGAGCTCCGCCAGATCCTAGTGGCGGAGTGGAAGAGCAGACTTGTGCACCCCAGCGCCGGGCACGCCACGATAGTGGCGGTAAGTCCCGTGGTTGAAGAGTGGTCGGAGAGACGTCATGGCGTCCTCACCTTCCGGCTGACACAAATCCTCACCGGCCATGGTTGTTTTGGCCGGTATTTGTGGAGGATAGGCCGGGAGGAAACGCCCGGATGCCACCATTGTGGCAGCAGCCGCGACCCCGTAGAAGACACGGCGTTGCATACATTGGCGGAGTGCCCAGCCTGGGCATCGCAGCGCCGTGATCTGGTCGCGGCTCTTGATACGGTTGTCCTCTCGCTCCCGGCCGTAGTTCTGTCTATGGTCCGGAGTGAGAGGTCCTGGAACGCCGTCGCCTCCTTCTGCGAAGCAGTCATGCTGAGCAAGGAGGCGGCGGAGCGGGAGAGGGAAATACATCGCCCTCTCCCCAACCGTAGGTCCGGGCGTCGAGGACGTCGAATAAGAGATGACCTCCGACCACCCTAATTTAATTTAGTGCCTGCGGACGGTGAGCGCTGGGGCTGCTCCCTGTCCGCCTAAAGGCGGGAGGCGGTGCGTGTCCTCGCCGCCTCCCAAGTAGCTTTGTGAGGTGATGGATGCAAGAAGTTTGATGGATGCAAGAAGTTTGATGGATGATTGCGAGATCATATGTAGACGGGGCCCGCCAACACCAACGGCGGGCCAATCCCGGGCGGGGTCGCGAGAAAGTATGCAAATCGCGAATCGCGTGACCCCGCCAACATACGGGACCCGTAGGGACACCGCGGTGGTTTTTAGTGGGTATGCCCCGAACGCCTGTAGGGGAGAGCCTCCACATACCTCCTCCGCCAGTCCCAAGCCCAGCCGTTCTAATGGCTGGGTTGGCGGAGTTGAGATGACTCATAAGGAGAGTTTTACCACCGTAGTGAACAAAAAAAAAAAAAAAAAAAAAGGTTAGGTTAGGTTCCCCCCCTAGGATCTCCACCTTGTCGTGGTGGGGGGGCTCAGTAACCGTGGATTGGGCATCCGCGGTGAAGCTAAGAGGGATCCAGGAGGGGACGCTCCGCGTGGGCTTGGAGAGGCCTGCGCAGGATGCGTCCAACGGTGCGGGTGCGGGGGACAGTTCTGTCTGTCCCTCGCAGTCGGGTGCGGTCGCGGGAGGAGAGGCGTGTCGGTGTTGCGTTGCCGCGCGCCCTATCTCCCGCGACCAAATGGGGGCGCACCATTCGATGCGTCGCGGTGGGGCCGCAGAGGAAGAGGAGATGCGGTGTTGCGTTGCCGTCCTCCCTATCCTCTGCGGCCGCTGAGTGTTTTGGCGGCGGAGCCCAACACCTTAATCCGCCGCCAAGGGGGTTTTGTTCGGGGCCCGCCTGACCATCTGGCGGGCCAATACCCGTCGGGGGGTAGCGATGAATGCTTATGCGAATCCCTACCCTCCGACACATGGGTACATGAGGAAAACGGGTTGGTTTTTAGTCAGTAAGAGTCTGACAGTCCCCTTCGTCCTTCCCCCGGGGCGGAGGGACTCCATGAGGATTTTCCAACCCGACACCAAAAAAAAACAAAAAAAAAAAAAAAAAAAAAAAAAAAAAAAAAGGTTAGGTTAGGTTAGGTTAGGTTGGGGTGCGTGTCAGAAACCTCCGCGTGGTGCACCCCGGGCAACGTGAGTAGCAAGCTGCTGCTCGCGGCTAATTCTGACAGTGGGCGGACGGTGGGTCGAACTCCGACTACCGTCCGGTCACCAACGCGTAATCCCGACTCTTTCGGGACCGCGGGTCTTCGGGCTGCGAGCAAGACAAGCTCTCTAAAAAATTACCCGGAATTGGGGGTCCTTCGGGGCCCCGCTTCCACCCGTTCCCGTACGGCTCCTTTTGGGGTCTTGCGGGGACACTTGGACGGGCGGGCTCGCTTCCTGCGCCTTTTGTGGGTTGCGGGCATGGTCGAACTCCGACCACCGTTCGGTCAAAACGCGTTAGCAGGGGGCTTTTTGGCCTCCTGCCCGCGGGTCTTCGGGCTGCGAGCAAGACAAGCTCACTAAAAAATCACCCGGAATTGGGGGTCCTTCGGGGCCCCGCTTCCACCCGTTCCCGTACGGCTCCTTTTGGGGTCTTGCGGGGGCACTTGGGCGGGCGGGCTCGCTTCCTGCGCCTTTTGTGGGTTGCGAGCATGGTCGAACTCCGGCCACCGTCCGGTCAACGCGTTAGCAGGGGGCTTTTTGGCCTCCTGCCCGCGGGTCTTCGGACTAAGAGGGAGAAAACCTCACTAAAAAGTTACCAAAGAGTGGCGCTTGCGCTGCTTGTCTCCGCGGGACTCCACCCGTGGGGACGGTCGGCGGGCGGTGTCGCCTTTTGCGGCGCCGCTCCTTTGCAGTGTCCCCGTTGGGCACTGCCTTCACGTCCCTCCCGGTACTCCTCTGGTCATCAGAGGGGACACGGGACGGGACATTGACGGGCTTGGTGTGTACTCACCCTACCGCCAAGCAGACAGCGGGGCTGTCTTTCTTCTTCCGTCTTCGGACGCCTTTTATTTTAAATTTTATTTTTTTGTTTTGTTTTGTTTTTGTTTTGTTTATTTTACGTTTTACTTTCTCTTTTTATTTTACTTTTATACCTTTTTATTTTACCTTTTGTTTTTGTTTTATTTTATATCTTTTAGTTTTTTCTCTCTTTTCCCTTCTTTCAATCTCTCCCCCCCCCCCGCCCCGTTGTCACCGTCACCCCAATCTCGTAATCCCGTAGTTTGCAGTGTCTGTGGTCACGTCTCGCGGCTGTCTACGGGACCGAGGGTCTTGGCTTAACCGCCCGGACCGCGTGCAAGGTAAGCACTATAAAAATCCCCTAATCCTAAGTTGCTGCCGCACGGCGAGAGGATGCATGGCTGACAGGGAGGTCAGTTCCTAGTGCGGCCCCCTCAGGGCACCAGCCGCCGCCCTTGAGGTATTAGGCTTACCCGGGTATCGCGGGATCTCTGCCCGGGTGGACATTTTATTTCTCCCGCCCTCGTGGGATTCATTATGGATGTTTCTTTATTACAAAAAACCCCCCCCATACCGAAGTCGGTTGACGAACCGACCCGCACGCCCAGTATTGCGGGTTCAAACGCGGAGCGCGTTACATCGCTCAAGGAGCAGTTGGAGCTGTCCGAGTCGGATAGCTCCACAGTCTCAATGATTAGCGTGCGCAGCGCGGAAAGCCCAAGTCGGGCACTGCGCAAGCGCCCACGCTCGGAGCCAGGCTCGGCTTCGAGCGATGAAGGAACCCCCACTAAACCTAAACTAACAGTGAGGGGTTTCAAAACCCGTGGACGACCGCCCACCCACGGGCACTTTGTGGGCCTGGGCAAGGCTCGCGCGGAGCTCGCAGCCGCCAAGCGGCGCGCAAAGCTCCTCGAGCGCGACGAGGAGGAAGAGAGGTGCATCGAAGCGGCCACGAAGAAAGTGGTCGCAGAACGAAGCTCGCGTCTCTCGGAGACTTCCGCCACCGAGCCGGATGAGGCTACCGCCACCGATCTGCGGTCACGCCTCAAAAGCGCCCTGGAGGCCATAACTATGGTCTCCAAAAAGTCAAAGGGCCTTAAAGGGACGTGTCAGAAGTCCCTAAAGGAGTCGGTGGCCGCGATAAGTGAGATCGCGGATGCTCTCCTCAGCCGCACAGCGTCTGAGGAGACAAAGAAGCTGCAGGCGGAGAACGCACGCCTCGCCACTGAAATCGCGTCCCTTAGGCGCGAACAAGAGGAGCTTCGTATCGCATTCCAGAGGCGCGCGGAGGGCAATGCGCCGGACAAGGCCACGGAGGACTTGGCTGCCCTCCGCAGAGAGATGGCCCAGATGAGGCAGAGCCTCTCCGCCCTGGAGGGCAAATTATTAATAAGGCCCCCTACGGCGAGCCGACAAGCGGCCCAACAACCTCAGCCGCCCCCACAGCCGACCCCGCAGCCGTCAACCTCCTACGCGGATGTAGCGGCTGCAACACGACAGGCCACGACCACGGCGCCGAATATAGCCGCGGCATCTAACGCCCCAAAGGGCAGGAAGAGGGGGCAGAAGAAGGCCCAGCCCGCTCCCGCTGCCCAGCAGACCAGCGTGCCAGTGACCTCAGCCCCTCCAGCTCCACGACCTGACGGCTGGCAGACCGTCGGCGACAAACAGAAAGCGGCGAAGGCCAGAAGAAAGGCAACGAGGAAAGAGAAAAAGGCGGCCAAAAAGGCGGCAAAGAAGCTCCGCACCCCCAGCTCCACAGCAGTCGTTCTTACGCTGCAACCAGCAGCCTTGGAGCGGGGGACCACCTACGCGGAGCTATTAAAGAAGGCGCGTGGGGCTATCGACCCCACCAAGTTAGGAATAACGACGGGCCTCCGGTGTAAAATCACACAGACCGGGGCCCGCCTCATCGAGGTGCCCGGGGCCGGTAGCGCCCAGCAGGCAGATGCACTAGCCTCGAGCCTCCGCCAACTTCTGCCGGCGGAAGACGTAAAAATCACCAGGCCCCAAAAGAGCGCCGAGGTTCGGATCGGGGGCCTGGATGATTCGATAGTTGCGGATGAAGTGGTTGCCGCCGTCGCGAAGGCCGGGGAATGTCCCCCGGATCAAATCAGGTGCGGTCCTATTCGCCCGGGCCGCGCTGGGATGGGCACAGCTATTCTAACTTGCCCAGTGGCTGTGGCTAAAAAGTTGGCCGATGGCCGTCGTGTATTGGTAGGCTGGGTGTCAGCGCAAGTGCGGCTCCTGGAGCCGAAACCGCAGAGGTGCTTCCGCTGTTTGAGCGGTGGCCACGTTGGCGCAAAGTGCACCTCTGCGGTAGACTGCAGCGGCCGCTGCTTTAGATGCGGCCAGCCCGGCCATTTGGCCGTTAGTTGTGAGGCCCCGCCGCACTGCGTTTTGTGTGCGGCGGCGGGCAAGTCGGCCGACCAAAGGGCCGGCACAAAAAGTTGCGCTGCACCCACAAAGAAGAAGGCAGCAAGAGATGGCCAATCGGCCAACAAGGGCGCCACTCCCGTGGCGAATAAGGCGCCAGGCGACACGCCACAAATGGACCACGAATAATGGCTCCACTTTTGCGCCTCATTCAGGTGAATATAAACCACTGCGCCAGAGCTCAGGACCTTCTTCTCCAGAGCATGGCGCAGTGGTCCATCAACGTCGCCCTCGTCGCCGAGCCGTATTTTATCCCCCCCCGTGACGATTGGGTGGGGGACCTCAGCGGCTCGGTGGCGCTAATTTCGTTAGCCGCCGCCCGCACCCCGTCCTTCGAGAACATCTACCGAGGGCGGGGCTGCGTCGCAGCACTCGTAAAGGATACGGTTGTGGTGGGTGGCTACTTCTCACCCAACCGTTCCCTCGCCGACTTCGAGGAGTATCTCCTCGAATTGAACGTCGTCGTCGCTCGCAGCCGTCCTCGCGTCGTGCTCTTCGCCGGGGACCTCAACGCCAAGTCTACGGCTTGGGGTTCTCCGGCCACAGACGCTAGAGGCGAACTGCTGGAGCAGTGGGCCGTTGAGAACGGCCTGCTCGTCCTCAATCAGGGGTCAGTGCATACGTGCGTGCGTCAGCGGGGCGGTTCCACTGTGGACGTTTCATTCGCGAGCCCCGCACTAGCACGCCGTATCCGAGACTGGCGCGTCGTCGAGGAGGTGGAGACGTTGTCGGACCATCGTTACATTCGGTTCGACGTCTCCGCCGAAACAGTCAACTCCGACGCCCCAGTCCGAAGAGGCCCGATTGAGGGCGGTCCGCGTTGGGCCTTAAAAAGGCTGAATCGGGAGGCCCTCCTGGAAGCCTCCATAGTTCAGGCCTGGGTATCAACACCTTCCAGGCCTGACGATATCAATATGGAGGCGGATTGGTTCAGGGGGGCAATGACGCAAGTTTGCGATGCGGCGATGCCTAGAGTCCGTAACACGTCTGGGCCACGCCGGGTGTACTGGTGGAACGACACCATCGCGCAGTTGCGGCGAATCTGCGTCGCAGCGCGCCGCCAGTACGCCCGGTTTCGCAGGAGGCGTCGCCGCCCTCCCGATTCCATTGCCCGGGAGGCGGAATTGTACGAGGCATACAGAGCGGCCAAGAGCAACTTAAAGGAAGCTATCTGGCGGGCCAAGCAAGACGCCCGCCAGGAACTGCTGGAGACGCTAAATGAAGATCCGTGGGGGCGCCCATATTTAATGGTCAGGAACAAGCTACGTTCCTGGGCGCCCCCTCTAACGGAAAGTCTCCGGCCAGAGCTGGTGGAAGAAGTTGTGGCCGCTCTGTTCCCGTCGCGGGCGGAACATATCCCTCCGCCCATGACGGCGCCGCCTTCCGCGGCAGCCAACGCGGACATAGACGACGACGTTCCCGAGGTGACTCGGGTAGAACTCCGAGCGGCGGTGTTGAGGATAAAAAACACCGCCCCAGGACCCGACGGCATTCCTGGCCGAGCGTGGGTCCTGGCAATGGAGGAGCTCGGACCCCGACTAGGGAGACTCCTCACAGCGTGCCTTGAGGGGGGCCAGTTTCCACGAGTCTGGAAAACGGGGAAGCTGGTACTCATCAAAAAGGCAGGGCGCCCGGCGGACAGCCCGTCCGCCTATCGGCCCATAGTGTTGTTGGACGAGGTCGCGAAGATCTTCGAGTATATCATCGCGGAGCGCCTCGTCCACCACCTTACCACGGTGGGCCCGGATTTGACGGACGCGCAGTTTGGTTTCCGCCGAGGGCGCTCAACAATAGAGGCTATTAGGTCAGTGAGGAGTCTGGCGGAGGAACAGGTTACCCGGGGCGGGGTGGTCTTGGCGGTGTCTCTTGACATCGCCAATGCTTTCAACACCCTGCCCTGGAGTTGTATTCGAGAGGCACTCACCTACCATCGAGTGCCTCCATACCTCCGCCGTATAGTCGGGGATTATTTAAGTGAGAGAAATATTATCTACCCGAGTCATCTCGGTATTAGTCGGCGAGTCATGTCGTGCGGTGTTCCACAGGGGTCGGTCCTCGGCCCCCTTCTGTGGAACATCGGCTACGACTGGGTGCTGCGCGGTACGCTCCTCCATGGCGTGGGTGTCACTTGTTACGCCGACGACACCCTCGTCACTGCGAGTGATAAGACGTACCGGGCGGCGGCTATAAGGGCGACCGCTGGGGTCGCACAAGTCGTTGGTAGGATCCGGCGTTTGGGCCTAGAGGTGGCCCTGTCTAAATCCGAGGCCATTTGTTTCCACGGGCCTCGGAAACGGCCACCCGCAGGGGCCCACATTATGGTAGGAGGGGTCCGCATCGGCATTGGGACGAGCCTAAAATACCTGGGGCTCGTACTCGATAGCCGATGGGATTTCCGTGAGCACTTTGGACGCTTGGCCCCCAAACTTCTAGGGGCAGCGGCAGGATTATCGCGACTGCTGCCCAATCTGGGGGGGCCAACCGCCTCCTGCCGGAGGCTCTACGAAGGAGTCGTGCGGTCCATGGCCCTTTACGGGGCCCCGATATGGGCACACGACCTGACGGCCCACAATATCACGGCGCTTCGCGCACCGCAGCGCGCCATGGCCGTCAGGTTAATACGAGGCTACCGCACGGTCTCCTTCGAGACAGCGAGCCTCCTAGCCGGATCACCGCCCTGGGATCTGGAAGCTGAGCTGCTGGCGTCACTCTATACATGGCGCCAGCAAGCTCTGGAGCAGGGCGAGAGACCGGCGCACCGTGACATCGAGGCGCGTCGGTCGGAGCTCCGCCAGATCCTAGTGGCGGAGTGGAAGAGCAGACTTGTGCACCCCAGCGCCGGGCACGCCACGATAGTGGCGGTAAGTCCCGTGGTTGAAGAGTGGTCGGAGAGACGTCACGGCGTCCTCACCTTCCGGCTGACACAAATCCTCACCGGCCATGGTTGTTTTGGCCGGTATTTGTGGAGGATAGGCCGGGAGGAAACGCCCGGATGCCACCATTGTGGCAGCAGCCGCGACCCCGTAGAAGACACGGCGCTGCATACATTGGCGGAGTGCCCAGCCTGGGCATCGCAGCGCCGTGATCTGGTCGCGGTTCTCGATACGGTTACCCTCTCGCTCCCGGACGTAGTTCTGTCTATGGTCCGGAGTGAGAGGTCCTGGAACGCCGTCGCCTCCTTCTGCGAAGCAGTCATGCTGAGCAAGGAGGCGGCGGAGCGGGAGAGGGAAATACATCGCCCTCTCCCCAACCGTAGGTCCGGGCGTCGGGGACGCCGTACAAGAGACGACCTCCGACCACCGTAATTTATCTTAGTGCCTGCGGACGGTGAGCGCTGGGGCTGCTCCCTGTCCGCCAAAAGGCGGGAGGCGGTGCGTGTCCTCGCCGCCTCCCAAGTAGCTTTGTGAGGTGATGGATGCAAGAAGTTTGATGGATGCAAGAAGTTTGATGGATGATTGCGAGATCATATGTAGACGGGGCCCGCCAACAACAACGGTGGGCCAATCCCGGGCGGGGTCGCGAGAAAGAATGCAAATCGCGAATCGCGTGACCCCGCCAACATACGGGACCCGTAGGGACACCGCGGTGGTTTTTAGTGGGTATGCCCCGAACGACTTTAGGGGAGAGCCTCCACATACCTCCTCCGTCAGTCCCAAGCCCAGCCGTTCTAATGGCTGGGTTGGCGGAGTTGAGATGACTCATAAGGAGAGTTTTACCACCGTAGTGAACAAAAAAAAAAAAAAAAAAAAAAAAAAAAAAAAAAAAAAAAAAAGGTTAGGTTAGGTTCGGGGTGCGTGTCAGAAACCTCCGCGTGGTGCACCCCGGGCAACGTGAGTAGCAAGCTGCTGCTCGCGGCTAATTCTGACAGTGGGCGGACGGTGGGTCGAACTCCGACTACCGTCCGGTTACCAACGCGTAATCCCGACTCTTTCGGGACCGCGGGTCCTCGGGCTGCGAGCAAGACAAGCTCTCTAAAAAATTACCCGGAATTGGGGGTCCTTCGGGGCCCCGCTTCCACCCGTTCCCGTACGGCTCCTTTTGGGGTCTTGCGGGGACACTTGGGCGAGCGGGCTCGCTTCCTGCATCTTTTGTGGGTTGCGGGCATGGTCGAACTCCGACCACCGTTCGGTCAAAACGCGTTAGCAGGGGGCTTTTTGGCCTCCTGCCCGCGGGTCTTCGGGCTGCGAGCAAGACAAGCTCACTAAAAAATCACCCGGAATTGGGGGTCCTTCGGGGCCCCGCTTCCACCTGTTCCCGCTAGGCTCCTTTTGGGGTCTTGCGGGGACACTTGGGCGGGCGGGCTCGCTTCCTGCGCCTTTTGTGGGTTGCGAGCATGGTCGAACTCCGACCACCGTCCGGTCAACGCGTTAGCAGGGGGCTTTTTGGCCTCCTGCCCGCGGGTCTTCGGACTAAGAGGGAGAAAACCTCACTAAAAAGTTACCATAGAGTGGCGCTTCTCGGAGCGCCGCTGGGAGTGCGGGCCTGTCTTCCTGGCCCTGCTTCCTGCGCCCACTTTGGGTGCCACCGCCTCTCCCAGTATTTAATTATTTTCTTTTGACTTTGGATTGTATGATATTGTTTTTTAATTTTTTTTTTGTTTGTTGCTTTCAATTTAATAATATGTTCATGATTTTATATTATTATCTTCTTTACTGTGAATGTTATGAATGTACCTTGAATTTGTATTGTGTGATCAAAATAAATATATATTATTATATTATTATTATTATTATTATTTTTCTCTGCCTGGGCAGAGTGGACTTGGGATGGGGTGTCGGACGGGCTCGGTGTGCACTCGCAGTGCCGCCGGGCAGACAGCGGGGGGTTTTTTCTTCCTTCCGTCTTCGGACGTATTTATTTTTTGTTTTCTCCCCCCTTTACCTTTTATTTTTACACTTTTTATTTTTTATCTTCTTTCTCCCCCTCCTCTCTTTTTTACCTTTCCCCTTTTATTTTTTCCTTTACCCCTCTTCCACCTTCGTTGTCACCGTCCCAGATCAGATCGTAATCCCGTAGTGAGTAGCGTCGTGGTCATGTCTCGCGGCTGCTTACGGGACCGAGGGTCTTGGCTTAACCGCCCGGACCGCGTGCAAGGTAAGCACTATAAAAAATCCCCCAATCTTAAGTTGCTTCCGCACGGCGAGAAGATGCGTGGCTGACGGGAAGGTCAGTCGTTAGTGCGGCCCCCTCAGGGCACCGGCCGACGCCCTGAGTGTAGTAGGCTTGCCCGGGTATCGGGTTCTCTGCCCGGGTCGACCACCTTTTCACCCATACTCGTGGGAACAATTATGGCTTCTCCTAATAATTCTTTAAAAGTTAAGACGAACGAAAGGGAGTTACGATCGCGCACGTCCAGTTCTGCGCGGTCAGGAAAAGATTGCGTGCAGTCGCACGCCGCAGATAACCGCTCAGACACCGGTTCTGACCGAATGAGTGTCTTGAGCGTTGAAGATCCCAAAAGGACATTTTTGAAGCGTCCGCATCCACATGCGGACTGCCGCTCGAGGTCGTCATCAGCCTCAAGCGACGAAATCGTGCCTAAGCCGAAGATAACGACGGCAAAGCGTGGAGGCATAGCACGTAGAGGTCGGTCATTCAGCCATGGCAAATACATTGGCTTGGCTAAAGCGCAGGCACAGTTGGCCGCTGCCATGCGCAAAGCGGAGCGAGAAGAACGAGCTTCATTAGAAGATAAGCGCATCGAGGCCATAGCCAAGAAAGTCGCCGCTGAACGTGTTTCCCGCTCTGAAACATCGGCGACGGAAGCAGAGCCCGAGGATTTAACTGCCGGGCAGCTAAAAAGTCGAATGGACTTGTCTCTGCAGGCCATCAGACTGGTTTCAAAAAAGTCTAAGGGACTTAAGGGAACGAGCCAGAAGTCCCTTAAAGATGCCGTCTCCTCCATACAAGAGATCTTTGATGTTCTTATGGAACGCTCGGCAACGGAGGAGACGAAGAAATTACAAGCCGAAAATGCTCGGCTTTCGGCTGAGATAGCCGAGCTGCGTCGGCAACAAAATGAACTGCGCACTGCGTTCGAAAAGAGACCGACGCAAGACGCCGATAAAAGCGCGGTCATCGATCTGGCGGCCACAATGAGGCAAGAGTTTGCTGACGTGCGCAAGAATATGTCCTTAATGGAGGACCGCCTCAAGATCTGGCGCGCTCCCTTAGCTGCAGACAGGCGCGCAGCCAACACACAATCGTCGCCGTCACTTCAGACGCCATCTACATACGCGGCGAAACTAGCGGCCCCAACACCGACGCCAGCCTCTAAAAAGGCAGTAAAGACGGCAGCTGCCAATCAGACCGCTTCTGCAGAAAATAAGAAAAAGACGAAGAAGCCTGAAAACGCTCAGATACCAGCTCCAACATCCGTTGGCACCCAAGGCGAGTCCGCGCCCACTGCAAACACCAGCGAGTGGCAGACGGTCGGCCAAAAGGCGAAAGCAGCAAAGGCCAATAGAAAAGCCGCCAAACAAGCAAAGAGGGCAGCGAAAAAGCTCCGTACTCCTCGTTCGACAGCGGTAGTTATTACCCTGCAGCCATCTGCGATCGAGCGTGGTACAACTTACGCTGATATATTAAAAACAGCACGTGCGGCCGTGGATCCCGCCCAGTTGGGCATAACGGCAGGGCTACGACTGAAGACCACCCAGACCGGCGCCCGCCTCATTGAGGTGCCGGGGGCTACTAGCGGTGAGCAGGCCGACGCCCTGGCGAAGAAGCTCACCGAGGTCCTTCCTACAGAAGACGTCAAGGTGTCCAGGCCTCAGAAGAACGCCGAGCTTCGGATTTCGGGCCTGGACGACAGCATTACCCCGGAGGAAGTATCAGCCGCCATTGCAAAGGCGACTGGCTGCACAACATCGTCTATAAGATGTGGAGCGATACGCCCAGGCCGCGCCGGAATGGGCACAATTATTGTCAGTGCGCCCATTGCCACGGCGAAAAAGCTGGCTGACGGGCGGCGTTTATTAGTCGGCTGGGTGTCGGCGCAGGTGCGTCTTTTGGAGATCAGGCCGCTTCGATGCTTCCGGTGCCTCACGGCCGGTCACGTAGGCGTGAGATGCACCTCGGCCGTGGACTGCAGCGGCCTATGTTTCCGGTGTGGAAAGCCGGGACATAAGGCCGCCAACTGCGAAGCCCCGCCGCACTGTGTTTTATGTGCGGCGGCGGGTAAGCCGGCCACACACCGAGTGGGTGCCAAAACCTGCGCCGCACCCAAAAAGAGGCAGCCAGGGAGCAAAGGCTCTGTCAATATCGTCGCCGAAACGGCTGAAGGGGTGGGGGTTGTGATGGAAACACAATAATGCCTCCACCCCTCCGCCTCTTACAAGGCAATTTAAACCACTGCGCCAGAGCCCAGGATCTGCTCCTCCAAAGCCTGGCGCAGTGGTCAATTAATGTCGCCATCACCGCCGAGCCGTATTTCATCCCCCCCAGAGACGATTGGGTGGGGGATCTTGACGGCTCGGTGGCCATCATCACTAGGGCCGCCGCCGGCACCCCCTCCATGGAGAACATCTCCCGAGGGAGGGGGTGTGCCGCAGCACAAATTGGCAACACGGTTGTGGTGGGCGTATATTTTTCCCCCAACCGTTCTCTCGCCGACTTCGAAGCATTTATGCTTGAACTTAGCGTCGTCGTCGCTCGCAGCCGCCCTCGCGACGTGCTCGTCGCCGGGGACTTCAATGCCAAATCTTCGGCTTGGGGTTCCACGGCCACGGACGCGAGGGGCGAGCTGCTGGAGCAGTGGGCCGTCGAGAACGGCCTGCTCGTCCTCAATCGGGGGACGGTGCACACGTGTGTGCGTCAGCGGGGCGGGTCCATTGTGGACATCACGTTTGCGAGCCCCGCACTAGCACGCCGTGTCCAAGACTGGCGCGTCGTCGAGGAGGCGGAGACGTTGTCGGACCATCGTTACATCAGGTTCGACGTCTCCGCCGAAACAGTCATCTCCGACGCGTCAGCACGAAGAGCCCCGATTGGGGGCGGTCCGCGCTGGGCCATCAAGAGGATGAATCGGGAGGCCCTCCTGGAGGCCTCCATCGTAGAGACCTGGTCTAAATCACTGACCGGGTCTGAAGACATCGAGATGGAGGCCGAGTGGTTCCGGAGGGCAATGACCAACATCTGCGATGCGGCGATGCCAAGGGTAACTAACAACTCACCCAGACGCCGGGTGTACTGGTGGAGTGACAACATTGAGCGCTTGCGCAACTTTTGCGTGCACGCGCGTCGCCAGTACACCCGGTTCCGGAGGAGGCGTCGCCGCTCTCCCGATTCCGAAGACAGGGAGGCGGAGCTTTATGAAGAGTACAGAGCGGCCAAGAAGAGGCTCAACATCGAGATAGCGCGGGCCAAAGAAGAGGCCCGCAGTGAGCTTTTGGGGACTCTGGACCAAGATCCGTGGGGGCGTCCGTACCTTATGGTGAGGGGCAAACTTCGCCCTTGGGCGCCCCCGCTCACCCAGAGTCTCCGGCCGCAGGTTGTGGAGGATGTGGTGGCCGCTCTGTTCCCTTCAAGGGCGGAGCACCCTCCTCCGCCGATGGCTCCGCCTTCCATGGCGACCAGCGCGGACGCGGACGACGACGCGGTTCCCGAAGTGACCCGGGTCGAGCTTCGAGCGGCGGTGTTACGCATGAAAAACACCGCCCCAGGGCCCGACGGCATTCCAGGCCGAGCGTGGGCCCTGGCGATAGCCGAGCTCGAGCCCCGACTCATTGGGCTCCTCAACAAGTGTTTGGAGGAGGGCCGGTTTCCCCGACTTTGGAAAATGGGGAAACTGGTCCTGATCAAGAAGGAAGGGCGCCCGGCGGACAGTCCGTCCGCCTACCGGCCCATCGTATTGCTGGACGAGGTCGCAAAGATGTTCGAGCACGTCATTGCTCAGCGCCTCGTCCAGCACATGTCAACAGTGGGGCCGGACCTGGCGGACGAACAGTATGGTTTCCGTCGAGGGCGCTCTACAATAGATGCTATTCAGAGAGTGAGGAGCCTGGCGGAGGACGCAGTTTCCCGGGGCGAGGTGGTTCTGGCGGTGTCGTTAGACATCGCCAACGCGTTCAACACCTTGCCCTGGCGTGTCATCAAGGCGGCACTCATTTTCCATCGAGTGCCGCTGTACCTCCGCCAAATAGTCGGGGCATATTTAAGTCACAGGTTTGTTGTGTATCCGGGTCACGACGGTTGGAGTCGGCGAGAGATGTCGTGCGGTGTTCCACAGGGGTCGGTTCTCGGCCCCCTCCTGTGGAACATCGGATACGACTGGGTGCTGCGGGGTGCGCTCCTCCGTGACGTCGGCATCGTTTGTTATGCCGACGACACTCTAGTCACGGCTAGGGGTAAGTCGCACCGGGCGGCGGCCATACTGGCGACCGCTGGGGTCGCACATGTTGTGAGTCGCATCCGGCGATTGGGCCTCGAGGTGGCCCTTTCCAAATCCGAGGCCATTTCTTTTCACAGGCCTCGGAACAGGCCACCTGCGGGGGCCCACATAATGGTGGGAGGGGTCCGCATCGGCGTCGGGACGAGCCTAAAATACCTGGGGCTCGTTCTCGATAGCCGATGGGACTTTTACGAGCATTTCAAACGCTTGGCTCCCAAACTCCTAGGGGCAGCGGCAGCGCTTTCTAGGCTGCTGCCCAACTTGGGGGGGCCAAGCGCCTCCTGCCGGAGGCTCTACGAAGGAGTCGTGCGGTCCATGGCCCTGTACGGATGTCCCGTATGGGCCGATCACCTGACGGCCCGCAACGTCAAGGCGCTTCGCGCACCGCAGCGCGCCTTGGCCGTCAGGTTAATAAGAGGATACCGCACGGTCTCCTTCGGAGCGGCGAGCCTCCTCGCCGGATGCCCGCCCTGGGACCTGCAGGCCGGGCTATTGGCGTCGTTATACGTATGGCGCCAGGAAGCTCGGTCACGGGGCGAGGTACCCGCGCCTCGTGAGATAGAGGCGCGGAAGACCGAACTCCGCCAGGTCCTGGTGGCGGAGTGGACTCAAAGTCTGGTGCACCCCAGCGCAGGGCAGGCGATTATCGACGCCGTAAGACCCAATCTAAAGGAGTGGCTAGAGAGGCGACATGGCGCCCTCACCTTCCGGCTTACGCAGGTGCTTACCGGCCATGGGTGTTTCGGCCGGTTCCTGCACCGCATAGGCCGGGAGGAGACGCCCGGCTGTCATCATTGTGGAGACCGCCGCAACCCAGTAGAGGACACGGCGCTGCACACACTAGCGGATTGCCCCGCGTGGGCTACGCAGCGCCGCGATCTAGTTGCGGCGGTCGGTAACGCAGAACTCTCGCTTCGGGCTGTGGTTCACGCCATGGTCCGGAGCGTGACTTGTTGGAACGCCGTCGCCTCCTTCTGTGAGACAGTAATGTCGAGCAAGGAGGCGGCGGAGCGGGAGAGGGAGCTCGCGCGACCTCTCCCCATCCGCAGAGCCGGGCGTCGCCGGAGGGCGTATAATGACCTCCGGCCACCATAAGTTGCCAGCGGGCGGCGGCACCGTGGGGCCGCCCGCCGTCCGTTGGGTCCGAGAGACGGCGTTGTGTTCCGCGCACGCCTCTCGTAGCAGTAGCTTTGTTGTCTTACGTTGCTTGTAAGTATGGCAGATGAATGAGGTAATGTCTCACGACATTAAAATGAGAGGAAAACTTGTAAAAGTTTTAATCCGAATGTGAGCGTGATGTATGTTTTCCGTGGATGGATGCATGCGAGAAGGTAGACGGGGCCCGCCGTGTCTGAGGCGGGCCAACTCAGGCGGGGTCACAGATGTTATGCAACGCAGTACCTGTGGCCCCGCTGTTAATGGGATCGGTTAGCGGAACACCATGGGGGTTTTAGTGGGTAGTCCCGAAGCTTCTCATCGGGGAGTCCCACACTCCCCCTAGGCTGACACTTCGGTCTCAGTCTAGGGGGGTTAGCTCGTAAACTGTAGTTTCCTCCATGAGTCACAAAAAAAAAAAAAAAAAAAAAAAAAAAAAAAAAAAGGTTAGGTTAGGTTCCCCCCCGTGGGATCTCCACCTTGTCGTGGTGGGGGGGCTCAGTAACCGTGGATTGGTAACCCGCGGTGAAGCTAAGAGGGATCCAGGAGGGGACGCTCCGCGTGGGCTTGGAGGGGCCTGCGAAGGACGCGTCCAACGGTGCGGGTGCGGGGGACAGTTCTGTCTGTCCCTCGCAGTCGGGTGCGGTCGCGGGAGGAGAGGCGTGTCGGTGTTGCGTTGCCGCACGCCCTATCTCCCGCGACCAAATGGGGGCGCACCATTCGATGCGTCGCGGTGGGGCCGCAGAGGAAGAGGAGATGCGGTGTTGCGTTGCCGTCCTCCCTATCCTCTGCGGCCGCTGGGCGTTTTGGCGGCGGAGTCCAACACCTTAATCCGTCGCCAAGGGGGTTTTGTTCGGGGCCCGCCTGACCATCTGGCGGGCCAATACCCGTCGGAGGGTGGCGACGAGTGCTTTGGTGATGCCCCACCCTCCGACACACGGGTACATGGCGGAATTCGAGGTGGTTTTTAGTGGAAACACCACATACTCCGGCTCTTATTTCCCCCAAGAGTCGGAGATCCGAAGGGATTTTCCACCTCGTAAAACAAAAAAAAAAAAAAAAAAAAGGTTAGGTTAGGTTAGGTTTTTTTTTTTTTTTTTTTTTTTTTAATGGCACCCGTAATCACAGGGTGTTGAGCCCAGTTCCTCCGACGTAGTCGAAGTCCTTTTAAATCGCCTTTCATTCGTCTCTTTCAGATAGCACCTTGGATGGGACAGTTGGGTCACTTTAATATTGAATTCAGTATAAATTTCCATACAATTTTCTTAAGCTATCTTAAATTCTAGTTTGAAAAAAAATATATAATCTTATTTAAATATAATCATCAATAATAAAATACAGCAATAATAACATTTCAAAAGTATACTTAGTATTACTCTTGTGCGCAAGTGCTGCAGAGCAGGCTGCGCACAAAAAGACTTTTCAGGGTGTCGGAAGGTCATATTTTACCAAATAGGATTCTACACCCTGCTCTATCTATTTCTGCGCACAACCCGCTCTACAACACCCGTGCAGTACAAAAGGAACCTGTCCCTGGTTTCTGAATTAGCCATAAGAGAGTGTAGGGTGTCCTCTCTTATGGTTTCACCCATTTCCGTCTCTGCTTCACATCGTGCTACTCCGTGGATGGGACAGTGGCAGAGTATGTGGGGAACCGATTCCACGGCGCCCGGCTCACATGGACACGACGGGTTATCCTTACACTTGAAACGATGCAAGTATTCGGAGAACCCGCCGTGCCCAGTTAACAATTGGCTCGTCACGCTATTTGTTGGTATTTTGCGAACAATCCTGTACGCATTACAAGCGTCAGGTAAAAAGAGCTTGGTTATCGAGGCTGTCTCGCCTTCCCGGTATCTTCTGTTCCATTCCTCAAGCGTGCCCTGACGAATGACGCGCTTGACGAATGATACAGGGCAAAGGTCGTAGTCGGGTTTTTTCTTCAAGTTTCTCGCGGCCTCCTTCGCGAGCTGGTCGGCTCTCTCATTTCCCTCCAACCCCGCGTGTGCTTTAATCCAGAACAAGGAGACATCCTTGTTCTGAAGAGTACATTTCTTCAGAATGTCCCTTGTCTTTACCGCTAGGGGGTGAAGGGAGTCCCGGTTGGTAACGGTAAGGAGAGCCGCCATGCTGTCGCTGTAGATCCCAAAACTGTTTTCTTTACTCTGCGAGACCACCCCGATCGCCCTACTCAAAGCCAGTAGTTCGGCCTGGTAAACGGTACAATATGATGGCAGGGCAAACTTGAGGGCATCGGTCTCGGTCTCACCATTCCACACGGATAGCGCAGCACCGACCTTGCCCTCAATTTTGCTGCCATCGGTGAAGATTTTGACCACGTAGTCGCTATGATTACTATATTGTTCATCGTCCACCAAGGTCCCGAACTCTAGGCTGGCGCGCTCCGCGGGATGTGGTGCGTTTATTGCAGGGATCATCCGCTCGACCTCCCTGTCCCCGAGCCATGGCTTGGGGTCGCCCCTCTTGGCTTCGAACAATGAAGCCACCTCGCGCACTCTGAGGTCCAGAGGGAGCATTCCCGCCAGTATAAGAGCCGAGTTCAGGGAGACCGTGCGGTAGGCCCTGCACAACTTTTGCGCAAATCCGCGCTGGACTATACCAAATTGTTTGCGCACGCCCAGTTTACTTGCAGCTGGGTACCAAGCACTTGCCGCATACAGGATTGTTGGCTCAACCGCCGCTGTGTATATAGTGCGGATTATCTCGGGGTGCAGTCCCCAGCTAACCCGAGCGGTCCTAGCTAATTTCTTATAGATGCCTATCGCTTTTCTGCAGACGTTCGTAACGTGTGCGTTAAATGTAAGTTTACTGTCTATTGTTAGACCCAGTATTTTTATTTCTTGTGCAGTGTTTATATGTGTGCTGCCCATGCTCAAGCGTGGTGTATCGTACTTTAATTTGCGGGTTATAACCATAGCTGATGTTTTATGCGGAGCAAAGTTGAGTTTATTTCGGATACCCCACGCTTGAACATGGTCGAGAGCGGGGTTGGCTTGTCTCTCGATATCCTGGGCCGTCTCACCATCGAACACTAGCACGACGTCGTCTGCAAATGCCTGCACATAGTCTTCGCGCTCGACGAGCTGCTTGAGCAGTGGGTCTAAAATCAGGTTCCATAGTATAGGACCACCGATCGACCCCTGGACGCAACCTTTACTGGTGGCTTTAGTGTGTTCTTCGCCAGCGTACCTGACCCGCACCTCTCGGTCACTAAGGTAACTGCTCATGACCCGCTGTAGGTATACCGGGCACTTTTCTTCTGCCAGTCTGACCTTGATGGCTGGCCACCATGCGTTGTCGAACGCTCCCTCTATATCCAGGGACACTAGAGCAACTATACGCTTCTGCGTGAGTTTATTGCGGATGTGTTCCATCAGGGTATAGAGGGAGTCCTCGGTACTTTTCTGGGGCATAAAGCCGTACTGGCGGGTACTCATGCCCGGCAGTAGGTGATGTTTCAGTCGGGCGACCAGCATTTTCTCATACACCTTGCCCATGATAGGCAAAAGTCCTATGGGCCTATATGACTTTGGCACGGTGTATGAGTCCTTACCGGGTTTCCTAAGCGCGATGACCGTTGCGCTTTTCCAGATCTTCGGAAAAAGTTGGTGCGTCAGGCACTTGTTGAGCAGGTTTAGGAACACGGGTTTATTGCACATCACGGCTTGGGTGCAGATGTCAGCCGTGAAGCCGTCGCCCCCCGGTGCCTTCTTCGGATTGAAGGACAGGAGCGAACTCATCAGCTCCCCCTCCGTGAACGGGAGCACATATCCACTATGGGCATCCTCGTTCAGTTGCCGGGCTTTTGTGCGTGTATTTGTGTGTTCGCTACTGTCATTCTCCATACCGTCCTCGGGGTAGAAGGTCTCGGCTAAGAGCTTGACTGACCCTTTGGTGTCCAATGGCTTACCGTGATGCGTTAGTGGGAGATCTTCTTCTCGGTCAGTAGCTCTATTTAGGACACGATAGATCCCCTCCCACATTCCCTCTCTGTCCTGTTTCCCACAGAACTCCTTCCAACTTTCGGCTTGGGCACGCCTTACCTCCGACTCGTATTTCTCCTTATGTTCCAGGTACAGCGCGACGACCCGCTCTCTGCGGACTGGAGCTGCGTTCTTTATCCGACGTCTCCTGGTGTTGACCTCCTTTTTGGTTAGGTTAGGTTAGGTTAGGTTAGGTTAGGTTAGGTTAGGTTAGGTTAGGTTAGGTTAGGTTAGGTTAGGTTAGGTTAGGTTAGGTTAGGTTAGGTTAGGTTAGGTTAGGTTAGGTTAGGTTAGGTTAGGTTAGGTTAGGTTAGGTTAGGTTAGGTTAGGTTAGGTTAGGTTAGGTTAGGTTAGGTTAGGTTAGGTTAGGTTAGGTTAGGTTAGGTTAGGTTAGGTTAGGTTAGGTTAGGTTAGGTTAGGTTAGGTTAGGTTAGGTTAGGTTAGGTTAGGTTAGGTTAGGTTAGGTTAGGTTAGGTTAGGTTAGGTTAGGTTAGGTTAGGTTAGGTTAGGTTAGGTTAGGTTAGGTTAGGTTAGGTTAGGTTAGGTTAGGTTAGGTTAGGTTAGGTTAGGTTAGGTTTTTTTTTTTTTTTTTTTTTTTTTTTTTTTTTTTTTTTTTTTTTTTTTTTTTTTACAGTCCTACCGCCGCGTTTGTTCGGCGCCTTACTAAAACTAATGCTCTTTGTCATTCCAGTTCTCACTTGTATGCCTCTCGTATTTCCATTCCTCATACTATCTCGATCATTCATCACTCATTTATTCTTGTCATGGGGGGTCACACCCATATCTACCCTATTCTGTTACATTTTATTTTATTACTTCCTCTTTCTTATACTTCTAAGAACCCAGGTAGGTTTTAAATTAGGGGGGATAACACTTGTTTTTCATTTTTATTATACACTTTGTTTTTACTTTATACATCTTATTCTATTTACATCTTATTTTTATTTACTACTTTTTACTACTTTTATATATTATATCATATTGTTCTTAACTTCTTACACTAGGGATCTTATGACTACTACTTTTATCTAAATATATTGCTTATTTTCTAATGTAACATTTTATGTAACATTTTATATTACACAATATAAATGTACATAAATTTAATATCTATTTATTCCTTTTGTTAACAATTTTCACGACTTTTTTGCAGTACTCTACAAGCTTGTCCCTGTTTTTCCCCTGCATGATGCGTGCCACACTGTTCCTATCCAGGTCCTCTCCTAGCTCGTGCTCAAGGTTTATGCGATCCATAGCGTGAACAGGGCAGCAAAAGAGCAAATGTTCAATCGTCTCCTCCTGGACGGGGTCACAGATGCACGATGGATTTTCCTTACACTTGAATCGCGTCAAGTATTCTGAAAATCCACCGTGCCCAGTCAAAGCCTGAGTGATGACCCCGTCCAGGCTGAGTTTCCTGATCGTGGTGTACGCGGCCACCGCATCCGGGAAGAACAACTTCGTCGTGGCAGCTGTAGCACCGGTGGTGTATCTCCGATTCCATTCGTCAAGCGTCCCCGAACGAATGTGACGCTTGACGAATGAAATCGGGCACAGATCGTAGTCCGGAGCCCTCCTGCTACTCTCGGCCGCCTCTTTAGCCAGCTGATCCACCCTCTCGTTGCCTTCGATCCCTGCGTGAGCCTTTACCCAGAACAGGCTGACTAGCTTGTTCTGGCGAGATGCTGTTGTTAATTTATCTCTGGCTTCCACCGCCAGGGGGTGAAGGCAACTGCGACTGCAAGGCCGCCATTGAGTCGCTGAAGACCCCGAACGACGACGACGCGCTCTTAACAATCTCCCCAGTCGCTTTGCATATCGCCAGAAGTTCGGCCTGATAGACCGTGCAATAAGCAGGTAACGCCAACTTGCGGACGCGTGTCTCGGTACCGTTTGTCCATATGAACAACGCGGCCCCGACGCGCCCACCAATCTTGCTCCCGTCCGTGTAAATAGATACGTCCGGGGTTGGGTTGGCGCTAGCCTGCTCTTGATCCCCCAGGATTCCAAACTCCAGGTCGATACGCTCGGCGGGATGGGGAGACTCGAGTGCAGAGGCCATCCGCTCCACCTCCCTGCCCCTCAGTATCGGCTGTGGTGCCCCCCTCCTGGCTTCGTACAACGAAGCCGCCTCGCGTATGTGAAGATCGAGTGGGAGCACCCCAGCCAACAAGAGGGAGGCATTCAGGGAGACGGTGCGGTACGCCTTGCACATTTGCTGTGCCACACCCCGTTGTACTGTGCCCAGCTGTCTTGACGTCCCCAGTTTCTGGGCTGCCGGCGCCCACACGCTGGCCGCGTACATCACGATCGGTTCAATAACCGCGGTGTATATGGTCTTAATGATTTCGGGGTTTAATCCCCAGCTAACTCTTGCTGCCCTGGTCAACTGCTTATGGACCGCAATCGCCTTGCCACTCACATTCCTAATGTGTTTGCCGAAGGTAAGCCGGTCGTCGATGGTGACGCCGAGTAACTTCATATCCCTAGCCATCTGGATGTCGACCCCGCCCATGCTCAGTCGTGGGGTGTCATATTTCATTTTCCTGGTTATAACCATAGCGCTTGTCTTATGCGGCGCGAATTTTAATTTGTTACGGACTCCCCACTCCCGAACATGTTCGAGGGCGCCATTCGCGTGGGTCTCAATTTCCAAAGCGGTGTCACCATCGGCGACCAAGACTATATCGTCGGCAAACGCCTGGGAATAGACTTTCCCGGGCTCTAGGCTCTTAAGGAGCGGGTCTAAGAGGAGGTTCCAAAGAGTGGGGCCCCCGATCGAACCTTGTACGCAGCCTTTCGCAGTTTGTCTACTATACTCCTCTCCGGCGTACCTTACCCTGACCCTTCGCTCGCTGAGGTAGCTGCTGATGGCCCCTCTCAAGTTCTCAGGGCACTTTTCCTCAGCCAGTCGGACTCTTATTGCCGGCCACCAAGCATTGTCGAAGGCTCCCTCTATATCTAGAGATATTAATGTGATTATCTTTTTCTCTTCTAACTTGGCTCTTATATGTTGCATTAGGGTATAGAGGGAGTCTTCGGTGCTCCTCTGTGGCATGAATCCGTACTGGCGAGTACTAATCCTGGGTAGCAAGTAGAACCTGAGGCGAGCCATCAGCATCTTCTCATATATCTTGCCCAGAACTGGCAAGAGGCCTATAGGGCGGTACGCCTTCGGGGTCGAATAATCGGGCTTTCCTGGCTTTCGCAAGACTATTACTACAGCCTCCTTCCAGCTCCTCGGAAAGTAGCTGTGCTGCAGGCATTTGTTTGCGAGAGCCAGGAAAGTCCGTGGCGAGCTGGCTATGGCCCGGCTGCATACATCGGCCGTGAGGCCATCCACTCCCGGGGCCTTTTTGGGGTTGAAGGACTCACTCGCTGCTTTCAGTTCCATCAAAGTAAATGGTGGGTCGCAAGACCCACCTTGTCCCACCATTTCTGCCTCCGCTCTGATGCGGCGTTGGTACTCGGTATCATTATTAGGGTCATCGTCTTGGAAGAAGGACTCCGCCAAATATTTGGCGGAGTCCCTCTCATCCAGGACTTGACCATCCCTGAGCAGCGGTGAGTCCTCCAGCCTCTCCCTAGTCCTACCTATTACCCTGTATATTCCTTCCCAGACACCTTCCCTATCCTGTTTCGAACAGAAATCCTTCCAACTTTGGGTCTGCGCCCTCGAGGCCTCCACCTGGTATTCCTCTTTTTTCTCGAGGTATTTTCGCACTACCTTCGCTCTACGAATTGGCGCAGCGTTTCGAATCCTTCGACGTCGCCTAGAGACTTCTCTCTTTAGCTCAGTGAGCTTCTCCGACCACCACGGCAGCGTAAGTTTCCCCGTTGTCTTTTTCGTTGGCATCGATGCCCGACAGGCTTCTCCGATAATCCTGGTGTAAGCGTCCACCGCGAAGTCAATGTTGGCTTTCCCCTCCAGTTGTTCCAGGTTTGCCTCCGTCAAATTGTTCTCGCTGGCCAATTGGTCGAGTTTACTATGAAACTGCGGCCAATTGGCCTTTTTGGTGTTGTACAACCTGGTGGTACGCTTAACCTCTATGCCTTTGGACTTTTCGAGAGAGATTCTGAAGACGATGCCGTTGTGGTCGGAGCTCACCAAATCCTCATCGACGCTCCAGTTTGTAACCCTACCAAGGATATTGGGAGAACACGCTGTTATATCGATGAAACTAGTTAATCTTTGGTCTCCTCTTATTGTATCGAAGGTAGGCGTTTTCCCTGTGTTGAGGACGTATAGGTCGAGTTCCCCGAGGGCACCGACAACCTCTTCCCCTCTGGAGTCGATGATCTCACTGCCCCACCAGGTACTCTTGGCGTTGGCGTCTCCTCCGATTATAAGTGGTTTGGCTCCGATTTTCGTCTTGACCTCCTTCAGATGCTCCAGATATGGCGCTAGTGGTCTGTCCGGCTCAAAGTAGACGGATGCCAGCGTGATCTCCCAGGCGCCAGTTTGGATCCCCACCACGACGATGTTATCCGTGGTGAGTTCTGGGTACTGTCTTACCCTCACATCGTTATTGAAAACGGCTATTGCCGCTTTCACAGTACCCTCCCCTAATTTGGCGCTCTGGTAGATCCTAACTCCGCTGTACATCTTCATCCGCCTACTTCCGCCGACATATGGCTCTTGGAGTAGCACCGCTGTAATGTGCCGTTTTTCAGCTTCCAGGAGCATTTCGTCGGTAGCCAACCTCTTCCGCTGCAGATTCGCCTGCGCAAATACATACTCTGTTGGAGCTCCGGGGGAGACCTGGGTGCCCTTAGCAGTGGTAAGCCACCGCTGCTCGCGCTAACCGGTCCCACTTTCTTCTTGTTGGGCAGGAGTCGCTGAACGCGTTGTGATCAGCGGTCGCCAACCCGGCTTTCTTGCAGTTTCTGCAAGAAGGCGGCTCCCCAGCCAAGAAGTCCGCGCACTCTGCCTTCAGATGAGGGCCCTCGCAGTGACTACAGCTGTCCACCGTCTCCTTGCAGAATCTTCTGCCGTGGCCGTATCCTAGGCAACGCGTACATTGCACTAAGGGGCTCTGGTCTTCGGCCCGTATTCTTTGTAGGTCTATATGGACAAAACCTTTTGCCATGACGCGTTGCCACACGGCCGGTGCCACGCTGATCACAACGTGCTCCGTGAGGGCATTTCGGGCTCTCCTTCTAAACTTGACCACCGTGCCCGCCTCCGCACCGCCGAGCCCATGGTACACGTCCCGATTCTGGTTCTTCAGGGCCTTTATAATATCCTCATCTGAGTTAATCTTCAGGACATCCTTTAGAACCAGCATCGGGTCCTTGTTCCGAACTTCCTCGACGGTGAGGCCGCAGGCCCGTTCTGCCAATCTGGCCCGGAGTTTCTCCCTTTCCTCCGTTGTGCCCACCCCCATGACGATCTTTCTGTCCTTAGCCTTCCGGACCCTCTCCACTCTAATCCAACCCTCCTTTGCATCCACCGCTTTTCGGACCTTCTCCAACACGTCTTCACCGGTCTCCGTCTCGTCGGTGGATGAGACGATTATTGAGTGCAGCGTGTCGCGTTTTACCGCCGCCGCTGCACTTCCCTGTCCTGCTACTTGCGCATATGAGGGCTTCTCCATTCCCTGCAACTCTGTGTTTCGCTCGCGGATAGCCTCTTTTATGTCCTCCAGTTTTTTGTCGCTTTCGAGCAGCATCTGGGTGTGCTGCTCGAGTCTTGACATGATTTCTACTATATCCGGGTTCTTTTTTATCGGGCTGGTCTTCTCCGGGCAAGGCTGTTTCTGCTCTTCCTTCCCACTTCTCACGTCCCCCTTTTGGGGCCTCTCTTTTTTAATAGCTCGTATCTCCGCCTCTGCCTCCCTCACCAGCTCCCCCAATCTGTCAAGGGCTTTCTTCACCTCCTCCTTTATTTCGGTCTTTGTATTTTTCGACTGCTCGAGGTACCCCCTTGCCCTGATTAGGCAGGCTGTCGCCTCTGTCGATCGACTGGCATACTGCTTTCTTGGTGGGGATATATTTATCAACTCTGCAGCCGCTTTGCCCTGAGTTGTTGCCTTCGCGGTCTGCGGTCTCTGGGCTGTGGAGGAAGGTGCCTTGGTCATTTTTACAGCAGGACCGGCCTGCTTTGTCATACTGGTGGTGGGAGAGGCAGAGCCAGCTCTGGTGTGAGAGCTCTCTATCAGGTCCACACTCTTCCTTACGGATGGCTTGTCTTTGGCCATCTCAGGTGACCTCGTTACCCCTCTCTCCTTCTCCTTCTCTGCTCTATCCGTCCTTACCGACGGGGTCCTAATACCTGGCATCATCTTGCAGCGGTAGGATAACAGGGACAAACTTGTATAAGTAAATTGTCGCCCTGTTGTCTAAATTGTCCAAAAATTGTTTTGCCCAATAAGGCCGTTTCCTGTCTACTAGACAGGGTCACACAAATTATACCGTCAAGAAAAACCTTATTTATAATATTATGCCCAATAGAGGCCGTTTGATTTAGTCTACTGACTAGTCTTTATAATCAACTAAGCCTAATGGCTATGTCCAGTAGTCAATTAAAGTTTAAAAATAAAAAGTAACAATTTTTGTTGGTGATAGAGTCACCAACTCTATTAGTCAACGAGACAGTCGGTCTCCTTCTCTGTCAACGTCCAGACGAAAGCTGAGCTTTCAGGAGCGAAAAACAACACCCCTGCACCGAAAAACCCTGGGGACTCTATGTAGAGTCGATTTGATGACACCAATTTAAAGGGCTCCTCAAGCCCTTCCAAACGACACCAAGCACGGGCCTGGTAGCCCAAAGGGTCCCTGAGATACAGCACTTCAAAGTTTCCGGCCAAACCTAGGTTAAAAGGTTAACCGGAGGTTAAAACGCTGTATCTCCCGGACTATCCTTCCGAATGGTACCGTGCCTGGGTTCTTCTGAAAGGGCCTGGCGAGACCTACAAGGTTTTTCAGCTTTCAGGCTGAAAAATTTTTTGCTCCTGAAAACTGCTGAAAGGTTGCCGGGCTTGTAGACAGTGCTACGCCGAGCCCCCGAGCGAAAACCCGGAGCTCCTAGGCCAAACCGTCTCGGAGCTATGGCCAGTTGAAACTTTCCAAAATGGCGGCCGAGCTGTCAAACTCCGTTTTTGGAGTGTTATAGCTCCGCAACGGAGAAGCCGCGAACCCTCGAGTTTGGGCTCGGCGTACTCAGCGCAGCTCACCCTACCTGCCCGACCCACTTTCAGGATCCTGAAAATTTCAGGCTCCAAACGACCTGAAAGGTAGCTGACCTAGAAGAGGTCGGTCTCCTGGTCAGGATTCCGGAAACCCCAACTCTCCCGGACCTATAGTTTCGGAGATACAGCCTTTGAAAGAAAAACAAAATGGCCGCCCAGCTGTCAAACGCCGTGTTTGGCACGCTGTATCTCCGCAACCACTAGGCCTAGAAGGACCGGGTCTTCTCCGGAGTGACCGGCTTGACTTCGGCTATCCGGCAAGGTAGGTTCTGGAGCCTGAAATTTTCAGGCCTGAAAATCGCCTGAAACCTATCCTAACTTATGCCTATCTTAAATCTACACACGACACAAAAAGTCCCGAATTTCTACGACCAATGGTTCGCGAGTTATTTAAATAACAAACTTTTAACCTTTAAAAACAAAATGGCCGAAAAATGTCAACTTTTTTAAATGAGGTCGTATTTGACTCGGATTTGGGCTTCCTCCAGGCCAAATACGCCTTCTGAAGCTAATGAAAGCAAAAAATTTTGAATTTATTGATTATTTTACTATTTATTAACAAAAAAGAGATAAAATTCTATAACTTCGCGACCCTTGGTCGCAAAAATTCGGCAAAAATATCAAAAAATAGCATAAATCACGCCCTGTCAGCACATATACACAGCAAAATTATTTTCAAAATTTTTACACAAAATTTTAACAAAAAACCGAAAAATTTGGTTTTTCAATTTTCCTGTAAAAAGTCACAAATGGAAAATTCTGAAAATGAGTGTCCTTATAGAGACAAGCAGCGCGCAGCAAACAGCAGTTTCAAAACTTCCAAACTCCCTCTCGCTACCCGGCTGCAGGCCTCCAAAGTTCGGAACTTCTATTAGCCGTACAGAATTTTCCTGTGGCCGGAAAATTCCGTACTAAACGCCTTAGATCTTATATTAGTAGGGTCTATGACTTGCCCAAATTTGGTGCCGCTCCGACAGCTCCTTGATGTTTTTTCACGCACGTGGCGAAAGCTATTTTCAATTTTCCTGGGAAAACCCGCTGGTGTTCGGGGTTTCTGATGCTGCAGAAAGTTGCGGGCACCTTGCCCCTCCACGGAGGCACCAAAAAATTTGGGGGTCGTCGATCGATCCGCGGAGTTATTCAAGAAAAACTGCTAAAATTTGCACAAGTTTTTAGGTTATAAAACCAAATTTTCAGTTTTTTCACTATAAGTTTTTTCCTCCACTGAAATCCGTCTGGGCACTTTTGTAAACACATGCGCGTCGCGATTCCACAACTTTTCGTGTATTGTACGTCACTATAACTTCACTTTTGCCACTTTTATGAATTTTTTCGCGCGGAGCAGTTATTTTTCGTGGCTGTCAGGGGCGCGGGCGACAGCCGTGTGTGGTTAGGTTAGGTTAGGTTAGGTTAGGTTAGGTTAGGTTAGGTTAGGTTAGGTTAGGTTAGGTTAGGTTAGGTTAGGTTAGGTTAGGTTAGGTTAGGTTAGGTTAGGTTAGGTTAGGTTAGGTTAGGTTAGGTTAGGTTAGGTTAGGTTAGGTTAGGTTAGGTTAGGTTAGGTTAGGTTAGGTTAGGTTAGGTTAGGTTAGGTTAGGTTAGGTTAGGTTAGGTTAGGTTAGGTTAGGTTAGGTTAGGTTAGGTTAGGTTAGGTTAGGTTAGGTTAGGTTAGGTTAGGTTAGGTTAGGTTAGGTTAGGTTAGGTTAGGTTAGGTTAGGTT